>JAYESD010000005.1:190211729-193039840 GCA_036927565.1 Tuctoria greenei
ATTAAATTGTATAATAAAAGAAAAAAAGAAAAAAAAGAAGAAAAAAAAAGGGTAACCCGGCGGCCAGGCCAGCGGCCCAGCCGACCGAGCGCCCCCGCGCCGACCCCCGCGACCCCGGGCCTCCCGCCGCGCGACGCGCGCTCCCACACCGCGCCCGAGGCCCCACACCGCGCCCGCCCCCGACCGAATCCCCCCCCCCCCCCCCCCCCGCGATTTTTCCCGCCAGCGCCCGATTCTCCCGCGCGCCCGCGCGCGCGTGCGATCACGCGCCCCGCCGCCGTATCGCACTCGCCCCCGCGCTCCCGGTCCCACGCCACCCGACGCGGCTTACGCCGTACGCGATCCCGCCTCCGCTCCCGATTTCCCCGCCGAAACTCCCGCTCGACCCCGCCTTCCGCGAATCTCGCTCCCGAACCGTCGGTACCGAGCCAGACTCCCCGATCGAGCCCCCACGCCCCTATAAAAAGGACCGTAGGTCCTCGTGAGTTCCCCCGATCCAGCAAACCGCAGCCGCCGGTACAGAGGGAAAAAGCTCCAGAAAACAGAGCTGCGACTAGGGAAGAAAAAAAGGAGAAAAAGAAGGGGAAGAAGAGGAAGAAAAAGAGGAGGGCCCCACCGTCCGCCGGAGATCGTCGTCGACATCGCGCCGCCGTCGTCGTGCCGCCGGAGAACGCATCTACTTCGTCTACGCATTGTCCCCATCCCGCGATCATCGAAGCCATCGCATCTACGGTAGGCCATGTTCCCGATGCGAATTTTTGCGATCATATTGAATCTAATAGGCGTAAATTGAATTTAGTTGCACCATGATTTTATTTTCAGCAGCATTAATTCACCCTAAAACCCCCGTAAACTCATACGAACACGTATGAACTAGTCGCATCTAATTAATAAACGACC
Organism: Tuctoria greenei; assembly: GCA_036927565.1. NCBI lineage: Eukaryota > Viridiplantae > Streptophyta > Magnoliopsida > Poales > Poaceae > Tuctoria > Tuctoria greenei. The sequence goes on from JAYESD010000005.1 coordinate 190,212,630, forward strand.
GTAGTAAATTAATTATTAAACTGTGCATGCATGCATGTCATTGCATGTTGATTATTTTGTGTGCATTATGTTGAATTGTATATGTTTTCTTGTATGTATGATCACGCGTAGAGGAACGTGCTCAAGAGGCTGCATACGAGGATTTCCAAAACCAAGACTTCGAAGCGCTTGAGCAACCCCATCCGCCGGAGCAAGGCAAGTGTCCTTGAAGCATATTGGTCCTATTTCAAATTAAATGTTTTGTTTGCAAAATTGCATGCTTGTGTCAAATTGATGGGAATCCTATGGTAGGAAGTTTACTAGTTTTGTTTGACCACCCTTGTCACCTAGAATTTATGGTAGAGAGTCGGGAAGGGTTTTTACCTTTTTGCTTCCCTTAATTAATTGGGATGGCAAACAACACTACACAATTAATTATGCATCAATGATTTTCTGGTTAATGTGAACTGGTCAATACGATGGGTGATCTAAGCAAGCATGGTTTTGTGGATGGGTTGGATGTTATGGTGGTTTGCTTGCCTTAGATCTAAGGACCGGTTCATGCGAGAATATGCCAGGTCAACAGTGCCACCACAAGGCCAAGTATGGGTGCGGCGTAGCTGAATAATTAGGAGCGCTGCTAGTATTGTATGGACCATTGGATGGCGCGGGGAATGGGAGTCGAGGAGGACTGCCCTGGGATCCGCATGGCACACGAGGGGGCTCGTGGGTGGGAGAATGGAGATTCAAGCCTGCCGGTGAAACCTTAGTGGGGTCGTACATACTAGTAGTCCCTTTTGAAAGGCTATTTTGTGATCTCTTGGCCACACACCTACGGAAGTGTGAGATGGCACAATGGAGGTTCCTTAGTCATCAAAGGGTGACAAAATCACAAACATGTGAGTAAAGTGGTACAACCTCTGCAGAGTGTTTAAAACTATCATGATAGCCGTGCTCCCGGTTATGAGTGCCTGGATGACCTACATGATTAGAGTTGGAATTGGGATTTGGGATGGTTATGAATGGTTATGGTCTGGTAATGGTTATGGATGGTTATGGTTTGGTAATGGTTATGGTTGGTAATAGTTATGGTCATGGTTATGAATTTGAGTTATGGTAATTGGACATGGATAATGGTAATGTTGGCGATAATTGGATATGGTTTATATTATGTTAATATGATGGTTATGATGGGATTGTTTCACATAGACATAGTATAATGCTTTTCAAATGTTTTACTGTACTTTTCAGCACTTAGCCATTTATTACATTCGTCGTTTGAATAAGCCACATGTCATACTTTCCACACTTGCTGAGTACGACATGTACTCACCCTTGCAATCCCCCCCCCAACAGCTACTGGAGACAATTGGGAGTACCCTGAGGATCACGTGGAGTACTAGGTTGCATACCGCCGTCAATTGCCTGTGGATTGGAGTCGTGTTGTTTAGTTTATTTTCCGCTGCAATTATTTAGAGTTTTATTATTCGTGAACCATTGGATTATTGTAATAAAGTACGTATTTATTAGTTAAGACGTGGTTAAATTCTGTTTATCATTTGTGAATCACTCGTGTATGTGTGTTGAACATCCTGGGCACACATATGCGTTACGCTTGGTTCATATTCGGAACCGGGTGTCACAACATAGGGCCGCCACGAATCAACATTGTTCTATATACTTCATTCGGATTTTTCTATTTATCATCGGCTAGTTCATTTTTAAAGAGCTAGTTTATTTTTGAACTCACCGATGACAAATAAAAAGATCGAAGTAAAAAATAAACTCTACGGGTGTATTCAAAACCAAAGACTCAGGCCGATCTTGATTTCGAGAGGGTTGTTAGAAGGATTCGCATCCAATTATTCAGGGCTTCGTGTTTGAACATTTTGGACCTGACCGACCGGCTCAAACGCTCAACACTCACTGCTACAATAAGCCTCATTGCAGGCAGCTCCAAACATATTATCACACGCGGTTTCTAAAACTGTCTGAAATGAAGAGCCTGTGATAATTCGCAATTTCACAAGTAGAGAAGTGAAACCACCTGTGAAGACACATTATCACAGGCGGTTCTTTACTTAGGCTAGCCGCTTGTGAAGATATGTTATCACAGGCGGGTCGTGCAGCATATATAACCACATGTGATAATTTTGTTATCATAGGCGGATCTTGAGCTACGTCAAGCCGCCTGTGAAAACAGTTTATCGCAGTCAGTTTGTACCATAACAGTAACCGCCTGTGATAATTAGGTTATCATAGATAGTTCTTTACCTATATCTAGCCGTCTGTGATAATTGTTTTTCACAGGCAGGTCTAGCCGTTGGTAAATAACCGACTGTGATAAGGTATAACCTATGTAGTACTAGCTGCTGTTATTTCTAATTTCCAGGTCAATTTAATATAATCACATAAGTCAACAATATCATCATAGAAGTCAACAATATCATCACACAAGTTAATTTCACTAAAACAATATACATATGTACAAGTTACACATACAATTCATCTCATAGTTTACAAGTTTTCATTAAAAACTGTTTTTATTGGCATAGTCGCAAAGTTTTGGCACATCAGCTATTGCACCATTCTCATCAAAGAACTCCCCTATTTTGTGCAAATTTTCACGACTCATGAATTGACACAGTTCAACAGCAATCTTGTCGGCACCTCCACCAAGAATACTTCTACAAACCGGCCATTCTTCATTCACATTCTTCGTGTGTTGCAATGAAACACATAACAAGGTTTAGAATGTGTTGGTTTGAACAATCTAAAAGTATAGATCAAAGTGAGAGTATACAGGAATTTATTTGGCATTTTTGGAGCAGTTGTACGATGAGCAATTGAATTTTGAAGTTGGAATCAAAATATGAAAATAATGTTTTTGGTAATATTGAACAACGGAGAATATAAGTATTAAACTATGCTAGTTACAATGAAAATGAAACTCAAAAGTAATAAAATAAGATATCAACATTAAGGATAACTTACATCCTCACGATTCACTCTATATTCGCTGGCGGTCCGAAGATGCTCGCATACATAATACCCGCATAAGACACTCCCAACAGGCTGCTTCAGACAAGCATAATACGTTTTAATGTCCAATTCATTCGTATTAGAAGGTCTCTCACCGCCAAGCTGTTCCGCGTAAAACCGCCAAGCATTGTAATACAAGAAATGTCATATAAAACTTGTCAACACATTCTAAATGTGCGTAAATTAAAATTATTGAATAAACGTACATTTTTGAAATGGAAAGGAAATATTTGTAACGCTCTGGTGGGTAATCGATCGCCAAACCCTGCGTTGGCTTGATGAAGATCATTATGTAGTGATTACTGCAAACATACAAACACACGTGTTAACAATTAGCAATAATTGCTATTTCAATGTCATGTGTCGAACTTATTCGAAGTGGGATGAAGCCTTTACGAGGTCCTTTCCGTCTCTCACAAAGTTAAACATTGCATGTCCTATGTAAGCTACAACTTCTATCCTTCTATCCTTCTTAAGTTTTGCTATTTCTTTTTCAAATTCTTTTTTTTTTCATGTGCTTGAACTGTGCTGAGTCTCGATCCGCCTTGACGTCGAATAGCGTATTTGCAATCCATGTAGGGTCAAGGATACCTATCTTGCACTTCATATTTTCATTCTCCATGTATTGAATCCTATTGAAGAAGTCTAGAATTGTTATAATCTCATGAAATGTGTATGCGTGTAGTAAGAAAAGCAAATGCAAAATATTAGAGGCACTTACAAGAACCAGACGAGTAGCAGGTTGATTTCAAGCATGCCCCAATGGAAAAGGGTATGCAGCTCTTTAAATAAAATGACTCGTTTATCTGCTCCAGTGCTCTAGAATGCATCTTTTGGAATACGAAATGTGACGCAAGAAAGATCATATTTTGTGCTGACAAGGATGTACCACTCGTGCATTCTATTGAGCGGAGCAGGTTGTTTGTTAAGTTGTACGGATGTCATGAACGGCTTCCCATTCTCAAATTTAGGAGGACCATCCTCAAGCTTCTATATTGGAACTCTTGGTTTAACTAAAGCCGTCCACCGATTATAGATGACACTGTCTTCTTCCCACTCCTCGACATCTTCTAATGCTGGCTCATGAGAAGAATGAGATGCACTCCATTTTCTAATATTTTCCTTCATAGTTTCCAAATACTTTGAGACATCTGATGAAGGTTCCTAATTTCGTATGAGCTAACTTTGATAGGCACTTATGATCGAGGAGTAGTCGTCGGAAGTTGGACACTGGCTTGTTGTTGAACCTTTTGTTCAACTGATTGCTCTTTACTCCCAGCAGCTGGCTCTAGTACTACTTCAAGTTGTTGCTCAACTGGTTGCTCTTTACTAGGAACAGCTTGCTCCGGTACTACTTGAAGCTGTTGTCCAACTTGTTGCTCTTGGATATCTTTACTAGCAAGGTTACTATCATCCTTGCTGAGACATAGGGGGGTGGATCTTCTTGGTCTGGAAGTGGATCTTCCTGGACTTTCGCCTTAGAAGATGGAGTTGCAGTATTTCGAGATGCGACAGGGCTAGAAATTGGCTCATCGTCCAACACGATATCGTGTCGGTGCCGAAGGATTAATTGGTTGATAGCCTGCCCTAGAGTCGCGATCCCCTCATGTGTGATGTGGTCTATTTCATAATCTTCATAATCATTATCAATGATCTGAATAACTTGAACCACAGCATAATACAACGGAAGTGGATTCCCGTTGAAGTCACGATCAGGCTTTGCCATAGCAGTGGCAACCTGTTTGGTTTTGTTCCCTACTTTGTCGATAGGGACAAGAAGACGAAAACATTTGTCGTTAGCAATATCATCGACAGTGAACTTATGGGTTGACCCTGAGCCTGGCACAGAACCAACGCTGCTAGGGTAGGCAGTTGGAGATACCAATTGTTCCTTTGGCACGGGAACTATTGTTGTACTCAGTGCCACTAATTGTCCCGATTGTCTAAGTTGTTCCATTATTTCTTGCACATTTTCTTTGAACTTTTGAGCAATCATTTCATCAAGTGTTTTCTTAAACTTCTCACATATTCTATATGTGTCTTTATCATTAGGGAAACCATCGAGCTAAGACATTTGAGAAGAGACTGCTCAAACCCGTCCGCTGTGTTCAGGGTTTCCTAAGATAGCTGTAAGTTGGTCATTCTCCCTATTCGGCTTGAAAAGACCCTTCTGTTTCTTTTCAATTACTTCTTTCATTTTTCGTCTACTTCATTCACAGAGTCAGGCTTTTCAAGTATGCCCTCACTGGTCAAACCTGATTGAGCAAAGACCCACCGCTTAGTTTTCTCATTGCAGCCTTCTAACGGGTGAGGATTGCCCTTACTGGTAATTTCATCTAATATCTTATTCCATTTCTGGACTTGAGAGCATATCCGGCAGACCCCAAGCGACGATGGTATTTGTTCTTTTTGGCAAGCTCTGGCCTAGTTGCACTTAGAACTTTAGCATCAGGTGTGGTCTTTTGACGAACAAACTCTTGCCACTGAGCTTGTGTGATTTTTCCCATCTTCCTCGGGCTAGGGAGCTTGTTGACGGCTATTATATACCAATTTCACCCGTCAATATAACTCAATTATGTGAAGGATTGATCATTTCTTGCACACATCACCTTTCTAATTGACCTATTTCCACTTGTACTTGGAGGAATATTATGCAGATATTTATACAGGAATTGAAGAAAAGTATGGGGAGCAATCCTATAAAATATCATCCCAGCCATTCGGGCGAAGACACATGGCACCACATGGATCAAATGGCCCACAAACAGAAGTATTCGAGGCCATCTAATGGTGTAGCACCAATATCAGTCAATGGGACCCACCTAGCAGCCACCTGGAGGAAGTACGGGCCGTTTGGAGCCCTGACCAGGTCGGCCGAACCAGGGGGTCAGCCAACCTGGTCCTGGCGCCAAATGCGGTCAACTTTCACGTGTTGGCTCCTCCCGGATCCCTGGAGTCTATGACGACTGATTCGCGTGCTTTTGGTGGCGAAACCGACCTCAATACTAGATAAATAGGACCCCATACCCCTCACTTCAACACACACCACTTGGGCATCATTTTATTGTATACACTATCTTCCATAGTCCTTAGAGGAGTTAGGATGTAGAGAGGAGAGCCTCTAGTCCCAAGTCCAAATTGGGAAAGGAGTAGAAGGAGTCTCTCTTCCCAATTCCACATTGGGAAAGGTATGTCTCATGTATTCCTTCTTGTATTTGTGACTTTGTGCTCAATAAAGATATTATCTTTAATCTTCTTTTATACGTATACTTGGACAAAGCGTTTCTTGTTTGATTGTGGAGTCCATGTACATGGAAGGTATAGTCTTTATGATTGTACTCTCATGGTCACATCTTATGGTCATAAACACTATAGACCCCCACTATAGTCTATGTAGTTATGATATGATTATGTTAATATGAATAACTATGCTATGCAATCAACATTGGTTCAACGATGATTTAGTTCATTGCCTTAGGATGGTTGTGCTGCAGCTCATAAGGTACTTGCTTAGTATGCTAGCTTGGTGCTAGGGTATTTAAGTAGCGTTGGATCTCTCATAGACCCACAGATTGAAGATGTAGGCAGTAGGTGGTGACAGCCCTATCTGTACTTTGTAATCCTCCACGTTCGGCTATGCCACAAGCTCTTGGCGGGAGTCGCCCTAGTATTGCTAGGGGTAAGCCCGTGCCCGATGTGTTGAATAGCATTGCATAGGAATTCATCATTGACATGACCATTAGTATCTACCTTAGGCTATGTATATGTATTAGGAGCATTGTAGGAGCAACTCTCCAACTCTTAATCCAATCTCCCTCTAGGACCCATTTACCCTTTAGAATAGATTGCCTAGGTGTGGGTCACACTACCCCTATTATCAACTTACCCCGTGTCCGGATAATTGATTAGTATCCCATAGCTTGAACATAAGAGTAGTATATACTTTACTCCATTGCCTTCCTTTGGGATAAATACGATACCCTTGGGAATACTCATGGGTGAAATGCTACAAATCTTCCGTGCGCTTGCAAGTCTCATCTCTTTACCAGATATGATCTGTGGTGTTAAGAAATACCAACAAGCATTCCTGGCGCTGTTGCTGGGGATGATGTGTTAGTATATCTTAGGAGCCGTCAACAAGCATTTATGGCACCGTTGCCGGGGAAGGCAAAGGAAGTGAAGGATAGCTATCACTTGTGATTAAGCTATAGGTACTAATAGTTATTAGATAGGATTACCCTTGTTTGTTTTCTCCTTTGTGTGAAAACAGGGTAGTGTTGGCCAACCCATTGTATGGGATGGCCAACGAGGACGCAAGTGCTAAACTGCAAGATGATTCAAGGCGTACCTCAACAAATGTTCGCTAGACAACACCATTGCCTTTTGCGGGATGATTTCAGCTTTCAGTAGGAGCCAAAGTCATCCATACCCAAGCTTGGGGAAGGCTCCAAGAAGTTCTTTTTGGTTTGCCTCCACCATGGGATGGATAGTTGGCTCTTCATCCAGCACTCGTGTCATGGGTTGGCTCCACCAATCCATGACCACATTCATGCTAGAGCTGAAGGAGTCCTATTCTCATTCATCATGGATGAGAAGAAGGTCTCCACTCAAGGGGTGGATTGAAGAATGCTTGAGTTCCCATAGCTTGTCATGCACACCACTTCACAAGGTGGATATGCTAGTTATGGAACTACACCTCCCATTGAAGTGCCATGAATATCCAAGTCGTTGGAGAGTTGTTTGGATAATCCAAGTCGTGGATATTCACATGATTTGTGAAAATCCATGTCATCATGGGACGCGTGGGAATTATTTCCCTAAGACCCATGAGGACCTTTTTTCAAACAACAACTCCAATGGCTACCATTCACAAGGAGGTCAAGGGTGGAATTAACATCGCCCTTGTATTCAAGGAGGCTATGGCTTTCCAAGGGATTTAAGTTCAACTAGCCTACCTTGAAGTATCTTGGCCAAGCAGAAATCAAGACAACATTCACATGAAGATCTTGGCCAAGGACAAGAACTTAAGAAGCATTCAAAGTCCAAGATATCCCACATCACTTGTTGGGATTCCCACACTTCGACCAAAACCCTTCAACCTAGGGCAAGTGACATTGTGGATGAAGCGTTTCTTGTTTGATTGTGGAGTCCACATGTCATCATGCCCAAGGAAGCCTTTGATCCATGATCAAGGTATGGGTTGATTCAATGGAATATCAATATGGTCAGAGTGGCAACCCTAAGAAGGACAAAGCCTCACCATGCTCATGAAGGAATACATTCAAGAGGGAGAACTTGTCGCTACAACAACATGTCTATATCAATACAACGGGGAGAGGCTAGGGCCACCAGGTGGCCCACATGTCCAAATGACAGCCAAATGAGTATGGCATGTCAAAACAGAAAAAAATCGTCCATATCTTCAACTCCGGGATTGGACAACAGATCATTGCACTGAACAGAACGGAGGTAAGTCCTACTCATCGGACTTCAAAAATTCGGCGAGTCCTCGCCAATAGGTTAATTGGTAGTTATCACTCATATTTGTTTTCCAAATTGCATCAACCCTTACATTTGCATGTTTGAAATTCCACACTTGCATGTTGGAAAGTAAAATTTCCAACCATCATAAAACTAAAAATTTAAATTAGGGGAGAAATTTAATTGGATATGAACTATGTGCATGACCACTTGAATTTATCTTCCTAGTTCAAACCAAAAAGATTTGCTTTGACCCTCATTGAATTTACAGGTTATTTCAAGCTGGGCAAGACAATTTGAAAATTGGATTCAATTTGCTTTTCGCTAACGTAACCCGTTTTCGAGTTGTTTTGTGTGTTCTTGATTAAAAGTGTAGCTAGGTAAAAATTGTGAAGAGGTGGTATGGCAAAGAAAGTGGAAGGTTTTCATCAAGCTCAAGTCACTACACCATGGTACACTTTCGCCAACACATAGAAATGTCGGCATAAAGTACTTGTAGAGACACTAAAACTGCGGGCAAAAGTTTTACCGACAGATTGTAAACAGTCGTGGTAGAAGCTGTCGGCTTAGGCTTTGGCGACAGTTAAAACTTTTGCCGACAGTTGGTGTGTGGGAAAACGCAGAGCCTATGCCGACAGTTCGTATTTTTCCCGGCAGTTAGTTTTTCCCCATAGTAACACTTTTACCGACAATAGATATGTGGGCTAACAAAATTTTTTGCCTCAAAGGGCATATATATATATATATATATATATAACCACCACATCTTCCATCACTCAATTCATAATTTCAATAGTATATACACAATCACAACTCAATTAGATTCATTAACATGCAAACTGTGTGCAATTTGCACAGCACAAACATATCCATTAATATGCATGGTTCCATATAGATAAAATTAAGATCTTCCAAATAAAGTAGCAGCATACATGTCCAATAATTATCAAATCAGGTCATAAGTTAAGTTTCAGCCTATTATACAGTGCCATACATATGACCCATTGAGAGAATATACATGCTTCTCTCTACTGACAAATAGTTCTAACTATACAGTCATACACAACATTTTCTTGTTGCACAAAAGGTCACTCTAAAAGCTTGTAACATGCCTTGCTGCCAAAAGTTTACTACTCCAATTAGTTGAAGCTTGTAACATGCCTTGATGCCAAAAAGTTACTACTCCAATTAATTAGTTGCTAGTGCACCTATCACAGTAAAAAAGAATAATCAGCACACAATACAAGCAAGGAAATAATCAGGAAAATAATATTGAACACTATAATTCATATGTTGGAAGGTTGCTGGAACATTATAATGAACACTACAAACAAGGTTGCTGGAACACTATAATGAAGACAATAATTGTAATTCATTCACAGTTTGAGACATTCTGAATTCTGATGAACCAATGAAATTTTTCTGATCGCGCTCATCCAGAAATTCAATCAGTCAGTGGATGCATCCTTGAAAAACATAGAAAGTGTGTCACCATCGACTAACTCAAATCTATCTAAACTAACTTCAGTAACCAGTCAAAATGACTAAGAAAAATTCTCATCCATTAGTATCTGGATACATCGTCAAAAGCCTGTATAAACAGACCATCTACACATAAACTGACACTTACCATTGCAGAATCTTAAAGCACACATGTGTACAAATTTGAGACAAATAGACAAAACTTTTGAAATGTGTTAGACCCAAAATAAGGTTGCCTCAGTTGCATCAGGTTGCCTTTGAAATGTGTTAGCCCCAGACTTTTGAAATGTGTCAGGTTGCCTTTTTAGTAGTAGGGTCAGAAATCACTTTTCATGCTTTGGTTTATGGACATGTTTCTGTAGTTTAAAAGTTTGCTGGTCTAACACATCTCATTTTGAGACAGACAGGCAAATTTGAGATGTCTCTATGTTAGGCCTCTTTTATTTTGTCCCTGATGCATTCTTAACTGAATTAATTAGCCAACCGCTGGTCTATATTTAGTTTGTTCCTCAGGCTAAAAATAACACAAAAGTAATTCTAGTGCATGCTCAGAAAAATACATATGGATGTGTTCAGTCTAGAGATGAACCACATGAACTAGATACAGAAGTTAAATGAAAGAAAATGAAATCGCCATTCAGCAACAAAGAACTAAACTAATCTTTCACGTGTTAGGTAATTTTAAATCTAGCTAATACCAATGCACAAATGTATTACCTGTGCTTGCATGGGCACTTCTGCACAAAATATTTAAATCCACGAGACTTAGATCATCATTTGGTACTTAAGAAACTGTTAAATAAATGAATTTAAATTTAAGAAAGGTAAATAATATAAAACACAAGTGGAGATGTAAATCTTGCAATCATACCAGAACCAGGACCTTTTGACTGCCTTGAAGACTTCATGTCATCCTTGATCTGTAACAAGTTAAGTTATTGAACTAATTCAACAAAACATTCTTAGAATTATAATTGCAAGGCAAAATATTACTCTGTCATGTGGCCAAGCAATGCATCTCCCACGAGCATCTCCAACAGACTTTAAGGTTCCATAAGGGCAAGGTAGTATGGCATCCCTCATGAAAACATGATTGACAACTACCTCACAATATTGAATGCCAAGAGGAGTGTCCCCCACAATAGATGATGGGTTTGTTGTTTGAACAGTTCCCTTAGCCACAGGGAGATTATAGGGCCTCACAACATTATATAATATCACATCTCTTCCAACATAAAGCATAAAAATAATAGCATAGTGTAGCAGGTATGTGATGGGCATAAGTTAAACAATAGATTATGGATTGAGAAATACCTCTTCATCATGTGGTTCCTCTGGAAAAATGATAGTGTGCCTAGTCATGAGAATGTTTTCATCATCACTTAAGTTTGTGTTATCTATTTCATCCTCAGCATGTGACCTCACATCATCGTGAGGGGGATTGTTAGATTCATTTGGAGTGCCAGAAGGATTTTGTTGCTGCTGAAGTAATTTTTCCAGTAGTTGTTGCATATTGTCCAAACGGCTTTCTAAAGCTTCCACTTTCTTATCAGCTTGTCGACGAGCTTCGATTTCCATTTGAAGCCTTGTTGATGTGCATCTTTTTGCCCCAGGCATGTCCAACTCTGCAGGTGTTGGTCCTAAGCCAACAACACGAACATATCCATTCTTCTCTGGCCCACAAACATGAAAATAAGCATCACCTTCCCCTATACTCTTCTCTATTAGTTCAGGATGATCTATGACTGCATCTTTAAGGGCATTCTACAGAAAATAAATATATTATAGCATACAATTGCTGTTTTAACTCCAAGTGAAATGCACTTAGATATCTCCATAACTTACAATTGTTGTTTCAGCTCCCTTGTGAGGTACTCCATTCTTGTGTGTGTGCATTTTAATAAACAATTCATCTCTGCGTGCTGGACGTCCTAGCTCTTCGCACTATATTTTAAGAATCATATTACAGTTACAAAATCTGAATAATGGATACAAAATGAAAAGAAAGGTGCATACCATTTCATAACCAACACGTGCATGGCTCTTGCTTCCAGATGTATGGTTTTGGGTCATCTTTGACCGATTTGCTTTCCCTCTCATTGAACGGACCTATCATCAAGTGTTATTTATAGTACTCATGATTCATATATAATAACTCAAAAAATAGGGAATTGTAGCTTACAACTCCATCTGGAGACATCCAATGATCAATTAGCCACTTCCAATCCTCCTCATGTACTCTTTCGTCCCGCAATTCAATCAATTCTTCATATTCCATATCATCATGAAATACTTTCTTCAAGTCTGATTTGAAGTCCCTCCATTTTGCAGCTGCTGTTCTCATAAACCAGTTGAAGCAACTGTTGTCTATATCCCAATAGATCTGCACATAACTAATTATAAGTTAGTATGTATATAAGGCATGAACAAATCACAAAGCTAAATTAGTTCACAAATCATTTCAACCAATTTCACTACCTGAGCATCTCTCCATAACTTATATTTTCTTTGTGGGCAAACCTTCCTCCAATCATCATGTGCAATAGGAAAACCTTTGTTCTCACAAGTGCACCAATAAAGTTAGCAAATTCAGTGCTTGAAGGTCCACAAGGTTGGCCATGTTCATTTATCTCTACTTTGAGTTTTGGCTTATTTTGTCTTGCAAATATGTCAGCCTTTGTAGTTGGTCCTCTAACTTTTTTCTTTTCTTGTACACACGACTCTACATTAAAACAATGCATCTAATAAGACCAACACAAAAAGACAACTATTCATTTAACCAGATATAGATCAGCTAAGAAACATACCTTCATTCCTTGAAGTATTGTCATTCCTTAGTTGTAGATGAGCACTTGCTGCACTACTACCATTCCCTAGCTGTAGATCATCACTTGGGACATTCCTTGATTGTAGATGAGCGCTTGCTGCACTACTCCCATTCCCTGGCCGTAAATCACCACTTGGAATACTCCCATTCCCTGGCTGTAAATCACCACTTGGAATACTCCCATTCAATGGATGTACATCAGCCCGCGCAGCACTCAATCTTGAGCTTGTTCGTAAGTTGTGCTGAATTGTAGCATTAGTTACCATTCGCTTTTGCTGATGGTTCACAACATCCACCTTTCTCTTTTTCTTTATCATAGCTGATGAGGAAACTTCCTGTCCAAGCTCTTGAAGCTGCAAAGCTTTCATCTTCATCTTATTGGCTAGGACATTTGCATTTCTTTGTGATTCATATTCGCAAACTGGAACATCCTTTCTTTTTTCTCCTGCAGTCACCATCTTTCCGCCTGAAAATATTTAATAATGGTTCAGTAATCATCATTCAATAGTCTACAAGTGCAAGAGAAAAAAGAAAAGTAGAATATGCAAAATTATGAATTGTTGCACCATGGAATTTTTACAAGACACAATTGTTACTTACTTCCTTTTCTTTTCAGCAACAATGGTCCCATCAATATCTGTCCTGACATAGTTCATATCTTGAAGAAACATATTTAAGTCATACACTTTTGTATGCAGATCAGGAATTGGACTATGAAATTCATTTTGATGATCTGCTTGTTCACTATCACTTGCAGCCATGTCATAAATTTCTCGTGGTTTTGACCGAACAACAGCACACCATTCTCTATCAATGGGATCTTGAACATAGTAAACCTGTGTGGCTTGCGATGCTAAAATGAAAGGTTCGTCTAATAATCTTTCTCCTCTATTGTATAAGTGATTGAAATTAACAACTGTGATCCCAAATTGATCAGTTTTCACCCATGCATCTTGAATGCGGTTGTCAACCCAATCACATTTGAAGAGCACTATATTTCCCTTATTGCGATAATTTAGCTCAATGATTTCTTTGATCCTACCATAATATGCCTTGTTGCGCACTATTGGGTCTGCGTTTCCATTTTCAAAGCAAGAGGTTTGGGCAACTAGAGCTACTCCACTATTTTGATATGGCCTACCTTCATCACTAGAGAATGTATGGAAATTGAACCCATTTATAGTATAGCTATTATACATTGTTGCAATCATGAATGGCTCATTGGCCAAAATTTGCATCTCTTCTGATACTTCAATACCATTTTCAACTAATCCTTCCACCTGTGGTACAGAACATTCTAATCAACTTAAACTCCAATCAGACCTAACAAAAAAATTGGAAACACAAATGGTTGGTCATGTAAGGACTTACATGCTTTCTAAACCACTCAGGAAACATTTCATGATGAATATTGTTGATTTTTCGTTGATTGCGATTGCCAACTGATCGAAGGTACTCAATATGCTTGCTGAAAATGTTTTATAAAAATTAAAAGACCGACAAATATACAGATGCATAATGCGGTCCAATCTATAAAAAAGCTTGAGCATCTTACTTCAAGTATGGTTCAATTTTGTCATAGTTGAACAATACATATCTATGTGCTTGAAGCCATGTCTTATACTCTAAAGATGTAGTGCATTTGCCACTCAATCCTCGCCCAAGGCTTCTAAAGAAAGGATTGATATTGGACACTGCATTATCCAAATCCTCCCCATTTCGTACTTGCCTAGTAAATCTGGTCTCACAACCACGTAAAAATTGTGAGCAAAATGTAAGGCTCTCATCAAATTTATAGGACTCACAGATTGATCCCTCCGGATGACTTTTGGTGCGAACATAACCTTTTAACCTCATCAAAAGCCTAAGAATAAAATTTTTTACACTATATTAACTTAACCATAGTCCACAAGCTCAAAATAGATATTGCTAATGGAATATGTATTATAATACCTCTCTATTGCCCACATGCTACGGTACTGTACTGGACCACCAATTCTTGCTTGAGCAGGAAGATGAACCATCAAGTGTACCATAGTGTCAAAAAATGCCGGTAGAAATATAGTTTCTAGAATGCTTGGTGTCTCAGCTATTTCAGCCTCTAGTTTCTGCATATCACTTACTCGAATAGTAGATGAGTATATTTTCTTGAAGAAATTGCTCACACGAATTAGTGCTGCAGTTACTCGTGTTGGTAATATCCTTCTTATAGCAACTGGTAGTAATTGTTGCAACAAAACGTGGTTGTCGTGGCTCTTTAGTCCAATCAATTTCATTTATGAAACATGGACATTGTTGTAAATATTTGACGCAACACCATCCGGTAACCTCACATCCTTCAATACTTGGCAAAACAACTTCTTCTCATCTAGACTCATTGAATATTGTGCTGGAGGCATGTAGAACCTATCATCTACATCAATAGGATGAAGATCTTCTCTAATGCCAAGGTTTTTAATGTCCAAGCGAGCATTTAAACTATCCTTTGATTTGCCATCAATGTTCAAAAATGTATTAACAATGTTATCACAAACATTCTTTTCAATGTGCATAACATCAAAATTATGTCTAAGTAATAGACTCTTCCAATATGGCAATTTAAACCAGATAGATCTCCGTTTCCAAGTAAGTGGTGCCTCGTTTCTACCCCTACGTCGTGGGTTTGCTGGCTTCTTTGTAGTTGGATCCTTTCCAAAAGTTGTGTCCATGTTTGCTGTCAGCTCCAAAATTTCATCTCCACTAAGTGGGATAGGTGCTGGCCTATGCTCCTCAGTACCATCAAATAGTTCTTTAGCAGACCTCAATATGTGATCATCATCTAAGAACCTCCGATGGCACATGATGACATACTTGCCTCCCTTTTTTAGTTGGAGAGAACACTCATGTGAGTGGCATTCAGGACAAGATACTTTACCAGAGGTAACAACTGCATGCAAATAGCGTAGGCCAGGAAGATCCGTGATGCTACATAATATGGCAGCACGCAATTGGAAGCACTCGTACTTAGAAGCATCATATGTCCTAACACCATCAACAAACATATCTACCATGTCGTTGATAAGCGGCTCAAGATAAACATCCATATCAGCCCCCGGTGCCTTAGGACCAGGAATTACTAAAGAGAGGATAAAATTTGTTTGTTTCATACACTTCCAAGGTGGCAGATTGTATGGAATCAAAATAACAGGCCAAATGCTATAAAGTGAATTGTAGGTTCTAAAAGGACTAAATCCATCACTAGCTACAGCAAGTCTAAGATTTCGACTATCAGAGGCAAACTCTGGATATGTAGAGTCAAAATCCTTCCAAAAAGGAGCATCTGCTGGATGTCTAAGCAAACCATCTTTAGTACGTTCTTCATCATGCCACCTTGCATCAGCCGCTGTTTTTGAGGACATAAAGTACCTTTGAAGCCTTTTCTTTATTGGGAAGTACCGAAGTACTTTCATAGGAACTCTATGCACATGTTTTTTGTTAGGACTTCTCTTTTCTGATTTCCACCTTGAAGTCTTGCACATTGGACAGAAATCATCATTTTTATGATCTTTCCAAAATAGTATGCAATCATTATCACAAGCATGAATATTGGTGTACCCAAGACCAAGGCATTTTATCATATTTTTAGCTGCATTGAAATTTTTTGGAAGTGATGACCCATCTGGCAAAACATCCTCAAGTAACTCTAGTAGCATGTCAAAACTTTTATCACTCCACCCCCCAAGAAATTTTATATGCAGCAATCTAATCATGAAACGAAGCATTGAAAAGTTTCTACAACCAGGATATAGTTCTTTGGCCGCATCTTCTACCAATTTGTAGAAGGATTCCATATCCTCATCATGTTCTTCTACGTCTCCTTCTAAGTCACCCATGTCATCTAAACCCCCAGCTAAGTCTCTAAGTAAATCTGAAATATCATCTTCTTCTTTGGACTTCTGCACTTCTACTCTATCAGGTTGCTGGCTATTTGGAAAAAAACTAGAGCTTGGTTCTCCATGATATAACCAGGTTATGCACCCCTGTGTAAACCCCTCACAAATCAAGTGCTCACGTACTGCATCTCTGGCTCTCCAAGAACTGTTTTTACATGCCTTACATGGGCACAATATTGTGTTTCCTTTAGCTGAGTTACTAAAAGCATACTCCAAAAAAATGTCAAGTCCTTTTATATATTCATCAGTTTGTCTAGGCAAATCCATCCATCTTTTATCCATGATACACTCGATAAAAGTTGAGTCAAAATTTTAGATATATGAACAAATCCACCTATATAGAAACATCAAACTTCAGATATATCTCATTTTTTCACATTCAAACAACACACAAAATATATAGCACATATATTCATTCTGAATGAAAAATTGTATCACACAATTCTTATTAGTAAGAATGCTAGAACAAAAGGAACATACCAATCACTGTTCAATAAAAATGAGAATGTCAGTGTTAAAGCCTTGGTCCAGTACTACTCTCTGAAATTAGTCCTACAATCAAACATCAACAAGAGGATGAATAGATGGGAAGAAAGAGTCACAAAGAACTCATAGCTCTCTTTCTCCCTAATTTTTCTTTATTTCACAGTACCCTTCACCCAAAATATATTGAATCATACCCAACTCTAATGCTATTGAATCAAACCCAAAAAGTAGAACCAAATCTAAATAAATTTCTGTAGAACAACAAAACAAAGATTAAGGACAGATTAGCCTGAGTACACAAATACATTATTAGCCTAACTATACTTCATACCTGGCCCATGGATTTGGCAGCCTCACGGAGCTTTTTTACTGATCTGCAACTGGACTGATTTGCTGCTAGATTAGGGACTGATTTGCAGCTGGATTAGGGACTGATTTGTGGCTAGATTAAGGACTGATTTGGGCTGGCTGCAAGCTGGACGGAAGCTGGTGGATGCACACACACGCTCAGCTGGCTGAAGCACACGCGCAGGTGCAGATGCAGCCGGCGGAAGCACGAACGCAGAAGCAGGCACGCGAGAAGAAGCAGCAACCGGCAGAAGCAGTACGCGTGTGATTTCTGGAGCGAACCAGCGGCGCTCGGCGGAAGCTCTCACGCGCGGTTCGTGGAGGGGCGCTCGGCGCCGATGGGAGAGCAGCGCTCGGGCGCTGGCGGCGGCCGCAGATGGAGATGGGTTGGGGACGCGCGTGGGTAGAGTGGATTGGGGATTTTTGTTAGGTTAATTTTTTTAGGCGCGCACATTTTTAGTCAGGCCTCCACCGTCTACGCGCGCTTTTTTTGGTCATGCCGCCAAATTTTTAGTATTGCCCAGGCACACCTCTAGGCTGACACATCAACTGTTGCATCATTAAGCTACGCCGACACTTTTGTTGTCGGGTAAGAATTGCCGATAGAAATTCTGTCAGCACAAAAATGCCGACACATTATATGTAGGGTTATTGTGTTATTGCCGACAGTTTTTTTGAGTGCAAAATATCAACCTATTGCCCACAGCTTGTACGTCGTCCATAGTCATGTTTTACCAACAGTTAATTGTGGCCAATAGTGTATCATGGTGTAGTGAGTCACCATTGGGAGGATTTGAGAACACTTCTCTCCTTCAAACTCATTTTGAGTTTGAGGAAGAGAAATGTTCAAGATAATGATCCAATGGAGGAGCCAGAACCAAATCCATTACCAAATCCAATCTCAACTTGGCATTTGACATCAACCATCAAGCCTACGCCGAAAATCAATGTTGTGAGTTTCACACACAAAGACCTTCGTCACCAACTGCTATTCAAATGAGGTATGAGTTTAGAATTTTTCATTGTTTGGTTTGCCATAGAATTGAATGTATTTGCTTGCATTTGTGAGGAAGGTTGACACTTCCTCATCATATAATTCTCATGCATCCTCACAAGAGTAAGTGTGGGTATTGACTTTTTGATCTCCAAAAGGAAATCCCACCTTACTTGGAAAAATCTAAAACAAGTACCTAGAATCCTTTAAGCATTGTTTTGTAGACTTATTCATTTTTGTCTAGGTTTAGAAAATAAAACTTTTGGGCATGACTTAATTGGTAAATTGGCATATAGAAACTTGGACATAGTGACAGGCATAATTTTTAATTGAGCTTCATGCATAGATGGTGTCACTAGATTTCAAACTCCTAGGAATAAGTGATATCCTTGCTCTAAAATTGAATTGCATTTTTTGGAGGAGAAACTAAATTTTAAATTCCTAGTGAAGTTCAGGAGGACAAAATTGAGAATCTTGTTTGTCATGGTCTAAATGATAAAATTTGCTCTTGAAAGCTAAGATGGTTAGAAACTTTAAAATATGTAGGGATCCATATAGTATATTTCTATCACATGCATTGCTATGAGTAGGAGCTTTAGAAAATATGCAACATGAATTATCCATAAAGCTCCACTCTTATCAATGAATAACACATTGATCATGGATACACTTGACATTAGAACCAATGCATCTTTGATTTTGTTCTTCCCCGTATGTACAAATGAAAGTTTGGTTACCTAACCCGAACGTTCATTTGTACAAATATCGGGAGCTAACCATCCCTCTCTATTCAAGAGAGGAAGTTTGCAGGAATAATATTACTATGTAGGCATTCAAGAAGCTGATTGTTGGGATCCCTAGAGGATCCCATTTCAACATCTCTTGGCCAAGGAGTAAATGAGGATGGTTGCTACCTATCGAAAATTATGCCCGAAGGTCAATCATAACTATACGAGGCTAGAGATTTGAAACGAGAACGCTCCATGAGCAACCAATGGGCTGCCACAAATGGGTGAGAGCATTATGCTCTCAACTATTCTAAGCACTCATTCAAGCTCAAGGGATTTGCCACCATCATTGGTTGTTCCTATGTGGCTAGAAGCCAAGGAATGACAAATCACACCCAACACATGGAGACCCTAATGTGCGGACGATCAACATCGAAAACATCTATTCAACCACACTCATGGTGTCCATGGGAGGCAACACAACAATCAACACTCAACCCTCCATTGTCAAAGCCACGCTGCAACAAGGATAAGCCAACTCATGGCCTACCTCCGTCGTTAGGGCTTCAACCCCTATCACTGACCATGATCAAGAATAAGCTTGGGGGAGGACCCCCACTTGAGGTAACTTGTATCACACCCACTGCATTTTTATTTCAAATCATCCATTGCATATTTACTTTCCATTCATCCACCATTCACCATGCATCTAAAGAAAAACATAAAAATAGGAACTTAGATTTGCTTTGCTTATCAAAAAAGATGTGCGGTAAAAATGATTTAGAATTCACATAGATGAAATGATGAATAGTTGCTCTGTTTTATTTTTCCTAAGTCCCTAGTTTACAACTTGTACTCTCCGAATATTGCTCAAATTGGCTAAAATTAACTTTTCCTTGATTTAGAAATTGTGGGTAGCAAAAGCTTAATCTACTTCTAGTTGTTGGGAGATTTGAATTAGTAATAGGGTTGTTTTCCTATTTCTAAAGTGAAACTTGGATTTCCAGAGAAATTCTATCAAGATTTAAGTTTCCATCATTTGATTGGAAATACCTACCAAATCCATATGATATTCATACATAGACAACACCTTATGCATATACTATTTGCTTTCACATTGAGCCTAGTCAAACTAGTATAGACCTATGTGAGAAATCATTCAATTCTTTTTGAATTCAAGACTTCACTTGCACATGCTATACTTCTACACTAGAAGGAAGCAAAATTCCATCATATCCACCATTCCACAATAAAAAGAGAAACTCCATGCTATTTATAGTTAGCACTCATTCAAGTTATTGCATAAAATGGAGTAGTAGACATGGCTACAAGAAAAAGAAAAATAAAATGCATGCTTATATCATAAGCATGAGAAAAAAAAGAAAAAAAATATGCTTACTCCATAATCATAAAAAAGGGGTAGCCATGTTTCATCCTTGCAATAAAGAGAGTCCACATCAAAAGGAGTCATCTCAATGTTTCCACATCCACCTCCATTCCATCACACATGCACAAGTCTTGATTCAAAAGTTTGAATTGATTTCTCCTAAGACTTGCTCTTTTGACTTAGCAATATTATGTGTTGCAAATATGCCTACTTACTTTCCCTACCAAGCTCCACATACAAGCCATATTCAAAGAGTAGGAATAGTATAGGCATAATGCCTTGGTGAGGACATATTTCCACTATACACAAAGGAGTGATTGAGAGAATCAATTGAGGTACTTATAATCTAATTTGAACCTCTCCTGAATTTAAGTGGAACTTGATATCTAGGCTATGCTTGCTCCATTTGTTGTTCTATCTTTCAATTACCCATGAATAGGAGAAGGCATAACTCCCATAATGACTTAAGAAGGGTGAACTACCATAGCCACTTTTTACAATACTAGGTAGGGTATTTTGTTGTGCACTTGGTACTTCCGAAAGGTAGAACATTGTAGAAACTCCTGATCATCAACCTAAAGTCTTGACTTTGCTCGGGATGAGCAAAGGATAAGCTTGGGGGAGTTTGTTGATGACTATTATGTACCAATTTCACCCATCAATATAACTCAATTATGTGAAGGATTGATCATTTCTTGCACACATCACCTTTCTACTTGACCTATTTCCACTTGTACTTGGAGGAATATGTGTATGCAGATATTTCTACAAGAATTGAGGAAAAGTATGGTGAGAAATCCTATAAAATATAATCCCAGCCAATCAAGCGATGACACGTGGCACCACATGGATCAAATGGCCCACAAACAGAAGTATACGAGGCCATCCAACGGTGTAGCACCAATATCAGTCAATAGGACCCACCTGGCAGCCACCTGGAGGAAGTACGGGCCGTTTGGAGCCCTGACCAGGTCGGTAGAACCAGAGGGTCGGCCGACCTAGTCCTGGCGCCAAACACGGTCAACTTCCACGTGTTGGCTCCTCCCGGCTCCCTGGAGTCAATGACGACTGATTCGCGCGCCTTTGATGGCGGGAACCAACCTCAACACTAGTATAAATAGGACCCCATACCCCTCACTTCAACAGACACCACTTGGGCATCATTTTATTGTATACACTATCTTCCATAGTCCTTAGAGGAGTTAGGATGTAGAGAGGAGAGCCTCTAGTCCCAAGTCCAAATTGGGAAAGGAGTAGAAGGAGTCTCTCTTCCCAATTCCACATTGGGAAAGGTATGTGTCATGTATTCCTTCTTGTATTTGTGACTTTGTGCTCAATAAAGATATTATCTTTAGTCTTCTTTTATATGTATACTTGGACAAAGTGTTTCTTGTTTGATTGTGGAGTCCATGTAAGTGGAAGGTATAGTCTTTATGATTGTACTCTCATGATCACATCTTATGGTCATAAACACTATAGACCCCCACTATAGTCTATGTAGTTATGATATGATTATGTTAATATGAATAACTATGCTATGCAATCAACATTGGTTCAATGATGATCTAGTTCACTGCCTTAGGATGGCTTGTGCTGCAGCTCTTAAGGTATTTGCTTAGTATGCTAGCATGGTGCTAGGGTATTTAAGTAGCGTTGGATGTCTCGTAGACCCACAGATTGAAGAGGTAGGCAGTAGTTGGTGACAGTCCCATCTGTCCTTTGTAATCCTCCACATTCGGCTATGCCACAGGCTCTTGGCGGGAGTCGCCCTAGTATTGCTAGAGGTAAGCCCGTGCCCGATGTGTTGAATAGCATTGCATAGGAATTCATCATTGACATGACCATTAGTATTAGGAGCATTGTAGGAGCAACTCTCTAACTCTTAATCCAATCTCCCTCTAGGACCCATTTACCCTAGAATAGATTGCCTAGGTGTGTGTCACACTACCCCTATTATCAACTTACCCCCTGTCCGGATAATTGATTAGTATCCTATAGCTTGACCATAAGAGTAGTATATACTTTACTCCATTGCCTTCCTTTGGGATAAATACGATACCCTTGGGAATACTCATGGGTGAAATGCTACAACGATATCTTTCGTGCGCTTGCGGATCTCATCTCTTTACCAGAGATGATCTCTGGTGTTAAGAAAAACCAACAAGCATTCCTAGTGCCGTTGTCGGGGATGATTTGTTAGTATATCTTAGGAGCCATCAACAGACCTTATCGGCTTTAACATAAGCATTCATTTCACTCTTCCAGCCACGAAACTTCTTGCCGCAAGAGATCAATGTTGCTTTCTTTACAGCTTATTCCGTGCTTTCGGGAACTCAAATTGTTTCTTTATCCTTTTTCCACAACTCATTCTTGGTCTCCTTAGGTAATTTTCTCCAATTCTCGGTTGTGATCGGAATGAGCTCCCTAACAAGAAAACCGCATGCATTTCTATACTTGGTAACTAAATCCAGTGGTTCTTGGGGAAGCCCACCTAGACCGACCCTTGTTATGTACATGATGCGGTCCAATGGACCCTTATTGGGACCTCTTTTCCCTCGTTTCCGCTTGATTGAACATGAGGATTCATCCATTGGAGAACCTTCTGCAGTTTTAGGAGCCGAAGTCACCTCGTTGTCTTCGCGATTAATCTAAGTAGAAAAGAATTATAAGACTTCGTATACTTGACAACCAATATTAACTTGAACTGCTGACGTTAAGATTCATGATCCATACCTCGTCGGCAGGATCATAATCTGGGTTGAGATCCTCTGAAGTCTTTTTAATTTTTATATTAGGAAAAGGATCCGATGGACTGTGAAAGGAGTCTGAGCTGCTGGAGTCAGTAAACTTCATATTGTCTTTTTTATTATTACTAGCAGTACCAGTCTTCTTAGGGCTTTCCATACTAGAACTAATAAGATGAAAAATATAATGAATGGCATATTAACTCTACAAGAAGTGTTGCATGAAGAAAAAGATGGAAGCATTCTAGGGTTTGATAAGGCATTCTAGGGTTTAAGGCGACTGACCAAGATGATTGACCAAGTTCCATTCTAGGGTTTGAGTTGACTGACCAAGGCATTAGCTAGGCATGTGTATTGCTTGTATCAGAAGCTGACAAGAGCAATTGTATCAACAATTAAACAATAACAATTCAAAATGTTTTCAAGTCGCCTAGTCGACCCTAGTCGCCTACCTACTGACTAGGTCGACTAGGACGACTGATCGTCGACTAGGGCGACTAATCGATCCTAGTTGACCCTAGTCGGTCCTCTAATCGTCCAGGCCATTTTTTCCTCTTAATCATCTCATGATCACAACATAGCAGTCGACAACATTGCATATATCACAAGCACACAAATAAACCGCAAGTTCAGAATTATAGGTTTAAATAGTGCATACAAGAATTTCGAATATATTTTTTAAATGTATACAAGTCTATTGGGCAATGATGCAGTTAAAATTGCAAGGAACACATCTTCCACTAAAGGTTCAAGTTCACATTAAACTAGCATTATGCAGCAAAAATCGACATTTGAAAACAACAAGAGTCTAACAATGCCTACCCACAACACCATCGGCACCGGTAATGTCATGTGAAAATAACATCTTACAAACACTTCGCAAAATAAAAACTAACCCAGACCTTCGTGGGACGGCTAGGGTTCAAAAACTTGAGGAAATATATACACCTAGGGCGACATTGTTCATCTTCTTGAGGTGACTGACCAAGGAACCTAGGGTTCCAAAACTTTGATTAAGGAAATCTATGCAAGGCACCATTTGACTCGGCCGGCGGCGAGGGTCAGGATTGCTGGCGGCGAGGGAGAGGAAGGAGGAGGCACGGGGACGGAGGAGGGAAGGTTATTAAGTTCCAACCGCCTGAGAAGATGATTATCTCAGGCAGGTGGTAATTACCAATTGCATGTAAAGATTCACTTATCTCAGGCGGTTGGTAAGTAACAACCGCATGAGATAATCTTTTTCTCAGACAATTATTAAGTACCAACTGCGTGAGAAGAAGTTTATGTAAGCTTAATTATTATTCTTGATTAAATATGGGGCCTTTCAAAAACCCAAATTCCACTTTCTAGTAATATGATTGAGTATTAAATTTCACTTCATAAATTCCTCTAAATTGGTCAGCACATAAAAAACATATAACAATTGCTATTTGTCATTTTTCTATCTTGGTGAATATAATGATTTTTCCATTTAGTTTTTCAATGGAACGTTTTAGTCATCATATATTAATTTTTTCGTATTTTTTAAATTTTTTTGTATCTATGTTTGTTCAAAATTTGATGAATGCCTCATATATATATGAGCATTTTACTTAGAATGATGGATAATTTGAATTTTGACATGTTGGAATGCTTTAAAAAGTTTAAGAAAATTCATACATGTATAAATAATACAAATATGTTCATACAATCCAATTTCAGTGAAGGATCCCTTTTTTTAGGAGAGACACAAATGTGAATAATATGTGAGTATAAATTAATTTTATATTTACTAAAACATTACAATGTTAGCTATACAAGTTTTAAAATATTGGGTCCAGGTAGTAGATGTTAACTTTTAAAAAATATAGAAGAAAGAATCATCGAATTTGGACGCAATTTGCAGAATCTATACATGTTTGATTATTTATATTGGAATCTAAATAAAAAAAGTAGCAAGGGAAAAGAAAACCGAAGAACAGGCTCGGGCAATTATCTCAGGCTGTTGGTAAGTAACAACCGCCTGAGATTACCTTTTCTCAGGCGGTTATTAACTACCAACCGCATGAGAAGAAATTTATGTAAGCTTAATTAATA
The DNA here is from genome assembly GCA_036927565.1 of Tuctoria greenei. Classification (NCBI taxonomy): domain Eukaryota; kingdom Viridiplantae; phylum Streptophyta; class Magnoliopsida; order Poales; family Poaceae; genus Tuctoria; species Tuctoria greenei. The sequence goes on from JAYESD010000005.1 coordinate 190,238,136, forward strand.
TTCTTGATTAAATGTGGGGCCTTTCAGAAGCCCAAATTCCACTTTCTTGTAGTATGATTGAGTATTAAAGGTTACCATTAAATTTCACTTCATAAATCCCTATAAATTGGTCAGAACATAAAAAATATATAACAATTGCTATTTGTCATTTTTCTATCTTGATGAATATAATGATTTTTCCATTTAGCTTTTCAATGGACCTTTTTAGTCATCATACCAACCTCTATGATTTTTTCAAATTTTTTTAAAAAATTTTGTATCTATGTGTGTTCAAAATTTGATGAATGCCTCATATGTATATGAGCATTTTGGTTAAAATGATGGATTATTTGAATTTTGACATGTTGGAATGCTTTATAAAGTTTATGAAAATTCATACATGTATAAATAATAAAATATATTCATACAATCAAATTTCAGTGAAGGATCCCTTTTTTTAGGAGAGACACAAATGTGAATAATATGTGAGTATAAATTAGTTTTATATTTACCAAAACATTACAATTTCAGCTATATAAGTTTTAAAATATTTGGTCCAGGTAGTAGATGTTAATTTTTGAAAAATATAGAAGAAAGAATCATTAAATTTGGACTCAATTTGCAGAATCTATACATGTTCGAGTATTTATATTTGGATTTAAATAAAAAAAAGAAGCAAGGGAAAAGAAAACTAAAGAACAGGCTCGGGCAGTTATCTCAGGCGGTTGGTAAGTAACAACCACCTGAGATAATATTTTGTCAGGAAGTTATTAAGTACCAACCGCCTGAGAAGAACTTTATGTAGCTTAATTAATATTCTTGATGAAATGTAGGGCTTTTCAGAAGCCCAAATTCCAATTTCTTGGACATTTTTCCATTTAGTTTTTCATTGGAACTTTTTATTCATCATACCAACCTCTATGATATTTTTCAGAATTTTAAATTTTTTTGTATCTATGTGTGTTCAAAATTTGATGAATGCCTCATATGTATATGAGCATTTTGGTTAGAATGATGGATAATTTGAATTTTTACATGTTGGAATGCTTTAAAAAGTTTAAGAAAATTCATACATGTATAAATAATACAAATATGTTCATACAATCAAATTTTAGTGAAGGATCCCTTTTTTAGGATCGAGACAAATATGAATAATATGTGAGTATAAATTAATTTGATATTTATCAAAACATTACAAAATCAGCTATATAAGTTTTAAAATATTTGGTCTAGATAGTAGATGTTAATTTTTGAAAAATATAGAAGAAAGAATTATCAAATTTGGACTCAATTTGCAGAATATATACATGTTTGAGTACTTAAATTGGAATCTAAATAAAAAAATAAGCAAGGGAAAAGAAAACTGAAGAACAGACTCGAGCAGTTATCTCAGGCGGTTCGTAAGTAACAACCGCCTGAGATAACCTTTTCTCAGGCGATTATTAAGTACCAACTGTCTGAGATAAAATTTATGTAATCTTAATTAATATTCTTGGTTAAATGTGGGGGCTTTCAGAAGCCCAATTTCCACTTTCTTGTAATATGATTGAGTATTAAAGGTTACCATTAAATTTCACTTCATAAATCCCTATAAATTGGTCAGAACATAAAAAACATATAACAATTGCTATTTGTCATTTTTCTATCTTGATGAATATAATGATTTTCCATTTAGTTTTGCAATGGACCTTTTTAGTCATCATACCAACCTCTATGATTTTTTTCAGGTTTTTTAAAATTTTTTTGTATCTATGTGTGTTCAAAATTTGATGAATGCCTCATATGTATATGAGCATTTTGGTTAGAATGATGGATAATTTGAATTTTGACATGTCGGAATGCTTTAAAAAGTTTAAGAAAATTCATACATGTATAAATAATACAAATATGTTCATACAATCCAATTTCAGTGAAGGATCCCTTTTTTAGGAGAGACAAAAATGTGAATAATATGTGAATATAAATTAATTTGATATTTACCAAAACATTATAATGTCAGCTATATAAGTTTTAAAATATTTAGTCCAGGTAGTAGATGTTAATTTTTGAAAAATATAGAAGAAGGAATCATCAAATTTGGACTTAATTTGCAGAATATATACATGTTTGAGTATTTATATTGGAATCTAAATAAAATATAAGCAAGGGAAAAGAAAACTGAAGAACAGGCTCGGGCAGTTATCTCAGGTGGTTGGTAAGTAACAACCGCCTGAGATAACCTTTTCTCAAGCGGTTATTAAGTACCAACCGCCTGAGAAGAAATTTATGTAATCTTAATTAATATTGTTGATTAAATGTGGGGGCTTTCAGAAGCCAAAATTCTACTTTCTTGTAATATGATTGAGTATTAAAGGTTACCATTAAATTTGACTTCATAAATCCCTATAAATTGGTCAGAACATAAAAAACACATACCAATTGCTATTTGTCATTTTTCTATCTTGATGAATATAATGATTTTCCATTTAGTTTTTCAATGGACCTTTTTAGTCATCATACCAACATCTATGATTTTTTTTCAGATTTTTGAAATTTTTTTGTATCTATGTGTATTCAAAATTTGATGAATGCCTCATATATATATATATATATATATATATATATATATATATATATATATATATATATATATATATATATATATATATATATGTCGATTGTTGGAGTCGGCAGATCTCCTGACACAGCTAAAGTGTCGAAGGAGTTCGTAGTTCGGTGTGGGCGCGCGGAGACTCAAGAAAGTGAATTGCGGTATAACACTGGAGACACTAGGATTTACGTGGTTCGGGCCGCCTGAGCGTAACACCCTACTCCACGGGGATGTTGATGTTGTATTGGCTTATCACGTATGATCTATCGTCTGTCCCCTCTTTTGTGTATCGTCGGCCTGTCCTTTTATAGTACAAAGACAGGCCGTTACAAGCTACCTGGCCCGACATGTGGCCCTGGCGGTTACTAGTATTGATACATGATTAATTGTTGTTAATGAACCTGTAACGGGCTTCGACAGTGCCGTTACAGGCGTTAAGATCGTCCGTTTAAGTGTCATTAATATGGCGTTAATGACATTTAAACGGGTCTTGAAACCCTTGGCTTTCCTTTGAAGATCCGGAGCAGTTACAAGGTCTCCTGGAGGTTAAAGGCGGCTTGCTCCGATGTTTAGACATGTGGCAGCTCCGGAGCTTGCTGCGGGAAGCAGGAAGCTCCGGGGCTACTTGACACGTGTCAGGTCTGGAGCTTCTCTCGGTCTGGGGTTAGGTCCGGAGGTGTCGTTTCAGTACTCAGTCCGGTGCTTCCCCCTTTGTGGGTGGTAGTTCCGGTTCGGTAGTACACGTGGCGACCTAGGGACTAACCATGTTGGAAAAGCTGGTCCGGTCATGTCTGACAAGTGGGCCTCCGAGGGTATTCAACTCGAGTAGTCGTCCTTCCCCTGAAATTTTTGTAAACTCAGGGGGTGTACGGTTTTTAGGGTACCGACAGTGGCCCCCTGGACCTACCTCCGAGGAAGGTCACCGGGGTGAAGTCGTTCCATCGGAGGTGGGTCCACCTTTGTGACTCTTGAACTGGGTCTTCAAAGGTCTTCAGAGGTGCCGTTGACAGGATTTTACAGTTAAATCCCGACGCGTGGCACACCTCAGGCGGCAGATAAGATCTTTGGCGTGCGGATCTCACGCAATTGAAGGTCGCCGGTTTCCGATACAAAAACCGTATCGGTTCCGCGCGCCTTGTCAGGCCGCCGCCTTTGGGTTTCCCGCCTCGTGATGACAACCGTTCGCCTGGGTGAGAACCTCGACTTGATCGTCGGGGTGGTCCCGGGCCCCCTTGTCATCGGCTAAATTGAACTCCTGAGTAGTATTTTCGACTCCCCTGCGGTTTCCATCCAAGCGTTGCGAGGGCTTACTTAAGAAGGAAAGGGCGTACCGTCGGGAGTTCTTTACGCCTCCCATCTGATCTTGCTCTCAAACTCCCGACTCGTACTTTGCTCTTCCTCTCTTGCCTAGCTGTGCTGCGATGGAGTTGGGTCTGCGCGAGAGTCGCCTGAAGACCGACAACGATTTGAAGAAGGTCCGGGCCCTTATGGGGTGGTCCTCGGACTTCTTCAGCCGCTCGATTCGCGCCGGCGGAGAGCTCCCCTTTGAGAAGGAGCGCGCTGGCGAGATGGTGTACTTTTCTTCGTACGCCATGGTGGGACTGATCCCACCATTTTCTTCTTTCTTCTTGATGCTGCTAGACTTCTATGGTCTGCAGCTATACCACCTTGGTCCTCACTCCATTCTCCTTGTGTCCATCTTTGTCCACTTCTGCGAGATGTGGGTGGGCATCCCCCCCTGCGTCGAGCTCTTCCGAACCTTCTTCACCGTTCACACCACCGGCCGGAGCAACGAGTATCTTGGCTTCTACTATTTCGTGAAGCGCAAGAAGTGCCCGTTCAAGTACCTCCGGTCGTTCCCTTCCGAGAAGTGGGACGACTGGAAGAAAGATTGGATTGTCGTCAGGGTGGAAGAGCATGAGCGGTTGGAACTGCCAGACAGTCTGCCCGACATCGACACGTTGATATGGAGTGAAGTCCCGGTGCTGGCGGAAGTTTTCGACCCTGTCCTGACCAGGATCCGCCGATGTGTGGAGGGAGGATTGACTCCCCAGGCGGTGTTCTGCAACTTCCTGACCAACAGGTGGGCGCCGCTGAAGAGGAGGGAGAAGCTCGCCTGGGCCCTCAACAGCGTGATGGATGAGGACCGGGTTGAAACCGGGTTGAAGTCTGACATGGTGGGGAAGACCCTGGAGTTCCACCTCAAGAAATTCCAGCACGGCATCGACGTCGACGGAGATTACTTGACTCCGCCGCTGGCCTTTCTCTCTCTGAACGTGGAAGTGGAGTTCAGTAGAGAGCTCCGGCGGAAGATGCCTGCGCTTGACGACCTTGGCGTCGTCGAGAGGAGACCAACCACCCGGGTGGCGATCCCTGGGGTGCCCGAAGATGGCTCAGTCCCTGCTCCACAGCCGAGGGTTGAAGTCATCGGCAAGGGCAAGGAGCTGGCAGAGGAGCCGGAGAGTCAGAAGAGGAAGTTGCGGCATGTCGACAGAAGGTTCGTCATGCCCGCTGCTTCTACCTTAGCTCCTTCTCCACAAGGGGGAAGATCTTCTGGTGCCGTGGCAACTGTCCCCGTGGTGGGGTCCTCCCGGAACGAGACTGTTCCTGCAGTGGGATCCTCCCGAAACGCTTCCGTCTCCGTGGTAGAGCCCTCCGGTGGTGCTAGCTCCGGGTGTACGGCTCCGGCCCCCGGGGCGGTTGGAGTCTCCAGGTCCAGGGGTTCCTCCCGATCGAGGAGAGCCTCAACTCGGGAATCTCCCGTGGCTGCGGCGAGTTTTGGGGGGCCTCCTAGAGCTCCTACGCCGACTCTGGCCAGCCCGGAACTTCCGGGAAAAAGGTTCCGCGCAAGCTGGTGCGGGAGCCTTCCAAGGTAATTTTTGATGTTTACCCTGGTTAACTTTTTAGTTGTAGTGATTGTTTGTTAATTCTCTTTATCCATCCTCTGCAGCGTCCCTAAGAAAGGGGGTGAAGCTCCACCCTCGGCCACAGTTTCTGAAGCCGTGGGAGCTTCTGCTCCTGTCCCGGCTCCGCCCCAAATGGTTGTTGAGGCTGCGACAGCTCCGGCGCCGGCTGTCGTGGTCATGAACCTTGATTCGTCCCCAGAACTTCCCGTGGTAGCGCCGGACCACAGGAGTGAAGACATGCCGGCGGCACTTGTCTCGGAGATTGAAGCTCCGGGTCCTTGTGCCGCAGTAATGGAAGCTCCGGCTGTAGAGCCGGAAGAAGTGATAGTCCCGGTCTTAGAGCCGGAACTTGTTGAAGCCTCGGCGATTGAACCGGAGGTGATTGAAGCTCCGGCGTGCGAGCCGGAAGTCGAGGTAGTTCCGACAGTTGAGTCGGTTACCTCCGATGCACCGGTCGCTGAGCCAGTTGTTGTTGGAGCGCCGGTCGCAGAGCCGGCGGTTGAAGAGGCGAGGGAGCTCGGGTCTCCCTCAGAAGAGGTGCCCCGATCGGAGCCAACAGTAACTCCTGCTCCGAGGGCGACGACATCGATGGTACCTGTGGCAGAGCCAGAGTGCCTAAACGAAGTCGCCGGCCCCTTGCCTGAGGGGGCGAATGAAGACTTGGCGGCGGGGCCTTCTTCGATGGCGACTGAGGCCATCCCGGAGGAAGGCCCTAGCGCTTTGGAAGCTCAGGGTTCCGCTCTCGTAGAGTGGGACCCAATTTTTGTACGTGAAGACCCGCTGGAACCAGCGGAGGAGACCCCAGCAGGTCCGGAGCCCATCCCACTGTCGATGTCTATCGACAACGCCTGCTCCAGTCTACGTCAGGTCCAACTGGCCTTCTTCCACGACTGCAAGGCTCTTGAAGAGGAGCGCCAAACCCTTAGGCGGTGGCGTAATCGGCTCCACTTCGAGACTAAGCTGGCGCAGTCGAGGCATGCGGCTGACAAGGAGTGGATCAAGCGGGAGAAGATCCGCCTGGAGTGTTGGGAGAAGCTGCTGGATGAGAGGGAGAACATGACCCATGCCCTCGACGCTCATTCTCGGGAGTTCCATGATCAGGCCAAGGCTGCCAATGACGCGGCCAATGCTCGGTTCGAGCAGCTTGAAGCCATCAACGCAGCTCTCATCAAGCGCCGAGAGGCGCTCGAAGGGAGGGAGAGACGGCTCGAAGACGAAGAGCAAAAACTCCTGGAGCTGCGGGATGACATCCTGAAAAGGGAAGAGGAGCTCGCCGAGAAAACAGCTCCGGCGGACAAGGGTCTCGAGGAGCGCACTAAAAAGTTGGAAGAGCGCTGCCTCGAGGAAGAGGAGAAGACCTGGGTGCGAGGGCAGGAACTCTACGAATACGAGTGTGCCCTTGTTGCCCGGGAGAAGAAAGTGGAGGCTAGGGAGAAAGACCTGGTCGACCGTCGGAACAAGATCCACCTCCGGGAGGAGGAGCTCGGAAGACTTGAGAGGCGGGTTGCTGCAAAGATTCAGCAAAACGCCAAAGAAGTTGAGCGCCTCGCCCGTGAGAATTCCGAACTGACGGCGGCCAAGAGATCCTTGGAAGAAGTGAAGAGCCTGAGGACAGTGGACTCCCTGCAGATTTGGGAGTTCCTGGGTAAGGCCAACGATGCGCTGACGCCGATGGGTTTCAGCCCCGTGCGCCCGGATGATCCGGAGCCGGAGCCGGACCTCGCGCTGCAAGCGTTGAGCGCAGCAGGCAGCAAGCTCTCCAAGGTGGGCGACGTCATCGCAGACCAACTGGAGGTCGAGGGGCAATCCCTGGCGAGGAACGTCACAGAATACGTGTTGACGTGCTATACCAGCCGGAACCCTCAATTTCCTCTGGACCCGGTGCTTGAAGGCCCCGTCGACGGAGAAGGCGAAGCTACCCGAGCCAGCGTATCGGAGGTCGCCCAGAAGGTCGTCGAGTTCTTCCATAGGGTCTAGGATCATTTCTTTAGCTTCCGCTTGTATTTTCTCTTTTTCCACAATTTTGTACTCCCTTGTCTCCAGATGTAATCTCCTGTCTCCAGATAAATGAAATCCCCAAATTTTTGCAAATTTCATTTTTTGTCTTCAACATCTTTATCTTCTCTTGGCCCCCTGGTAGATGTACACAATTTGATTGTGAACATGTACCAAAAGGATACTGAGTTTTGTTGAAGACGAATTTGCTTCGAACTTGTAGAATTTGATTCCGAAGTCTTTGATAGTGAAGGTCCCCTGAAGTTGTCGGAGCTTAGAAGCTCAGGTACTGTCCATCGCTGGGGGTTAGTAGCTCCGGCAATAGCTTCTATCAACACGTAGAGCGTCGATAGTTAGTACTCCAAGGTTTCGGAGCTTAGTAGCTTCGGCAATGACCTTTAGCATCACTTGGTAAGTTGGCAACGGACTCCATGTACGGGGTCTTCTCACCATCTTTTACTCAGCGCCGATGGTAGACCCCCTTGAGGGGGTCGGAGCTTGGTTAGCTCCGGCTTTTCTCCATCAACGTATATTTTGTTTTTCCTGCACACTTAAGCCAAGAAAAACGATAAAATTTGTTCCTTGTCTATAATTTCATCGCGGCTTATGATTCTCAAGTAAATTTTAAATTGAACGCGATTTTAAATACAACTGGAAGCGTTGTCTTTTCTCTTAGATCCAACTGTCCATGGACTCGCCTTACTTTGGCCTGCCGGGGTGTAGGTAGAGTGGCGTACTTAGGGTGCTTGACCAGGCTAAGTCGATAGCACACTCCGGCCCTAGATTGGCTTGGCGGCTTTCAGGCGAGTTGGCCATAAACGATATTTAAATCCAAGAGTTCTGAAAATTCAACTCAAGTCGTATACAAACCGGTCAAACTAAAATTTCCTAAGAATTGTGCGTTTCTGTTATAGACAAGAAAGAGAAAAATAAAAATATCGAGCCTGCACAAAATGAATGCACGTGGAGTCTATTTCACATGAAGATGTCTTTCATTATAGGTCCGGGGTACAGGGGAAACAAGTACATTCTTAGGGTACGGGACCAGGCCAAGTGTGCTTGGTTTCTCGTTTAACCCAGGGTAGTTAGCCACACTTTTAGTCCGGGGACTGTAACAAGTGCTGCTTGAGCTTTACAGACCTTTCGGAAAAGGTCCGGCTGCTCTCCCGGAGGAACTACCCGACTCTGTACAATGACTCTATAACATACATCTCAAGTTACTCAAGACTCACCTCCGTGGAATTAAGTGTAGAACTTACGGAGGTGCTCGATGTTCCAAGGATTTGGGAGAGGTGTCCCATCCTCTGTAGCCAAGCGAACGCTTCCGGGACGGGATACTTTGATCACTCGGAAGGGCCCCTCCCATCCAGGGGAAAGTTTGTTTAGCCCTTCTCTGGATAGTATTCTCCGTAGCACCAGATCGCCTTCCTCGAGCTGTCGGTTGTGTACATGCCGCTGGTGATAACGCTGTAGAGCCTCGCGATATCTGGCATTCCGAACAGCTGCTTGGCATCTTCCCTCCTCGAGGAGGTCTAGGTCTTCACGCCGGAGCTGGTCCTGCGCGGCTTCGTCGAAGGTCCGGACTCGGAACGAACCCATGGTGATTTCCGGAGGAAGGATGGCTTCAGCTCCGTACACCAGAAAGAAGGGTGTTTCTCCGGTTGACCGGTTTGGAGAAGTCCTGTTGGCCCATAGGGTGGGCGGAAGCTCTTCGATCCAATTGGCTCCGTGCTTTTTCAAACGCTCATAGGTGCGCGTTTTGAGTCCTTTAAGGATTCCTGCATTTGCGCTCTCAGCTTGGCCATTGCTGGCGGGATGAGCTACGGAAGCGTAGCAAACCTGTATGCCGAGGTCTTCGTAATACCCTTGGAATGCGGAGCTTGTGAATTGAGTCCCATTATCAGTGATGATCTTGTTTGGGACTCCGAATCTGCTTACAATGGATTGCAGAAAGTTGATAGCAGATTGCTTGTTGATCGTCACAACTGGAGTTGCTTCCGGCCACTTGGTGAACTTGTCGATGGCGACGTACAGGAACTTGTAACCTCCGACGGCTCTTGGGAAGGGTCCCAAGATGTCCATCCCCCACACAGCGAAGGGCCATGTAGGAGGTATCATTTGTAAGGGCTGAGCGGGTGTGTGAATTTGCCTTGCATGAAATTGGCATGCTTCGCATTTCTTTACCAGCTCAGTGGCATCCTGGAGTGCTGTAGGCCAGTAGAAGCCATGCCGGAAGGCTTTTCCGACCAGCGTGCGGGAAGATGCGTGGTTCCCACACTCACCTCCATGGTGTTCTGCGAGAAGCTCGCAGCCTTCTTCCCTTGTGATGCACCGCATTAGGATGCCGTTGGCACCGCGCCGGTAGAGATCCCCTTCTACCAGTGTGTATCTTTTAGCCAATATGACTACCCGGTCAGCGGATACGTCATCGTCAGGAAGGATGTTGTCTTTCAAGTAGTTCCGGATCTCCGAGATCCATGCATCGGAACTGACTTGAGTATTTGAGTCTTGCGTGCTGGATTGCTCGGAGCTTCCGGCAGCACCTACGACCCTTGATGGCTGCCATGGTAACAGGGCCATCGGGACCGTCAGCTTCGGTATGCTGATCTCGCCCCCTTCGTTCAGTTCGGCAGGCTGAACTGTGGGTTTTGACAACCTCCGGACAAAGATTCCATCAGGAGCTGGAGCTCCGGTTGACGCTTTGGTCGAGATTTCGTCAGCTTCAGCGTTGTGGGCACGCTGAACATGGTTGAGGTCTAGGACTTCAAAGTCCTTCTGAAGCCTCTGGACTTCAAGGAGGTAAGCAGCTAACTGGAGATTATTGCAGGAGCATTCACCCTTCACCTGCTTGATGATGAGCTGTGAATCTCCTTTGACCAGCAGTTGCTTGACACCGTATGACAGTGCCACCTTTAGCCCGCAGATGAGTGCTTCATACTCTGCCATGTTGTTGGTTGCCTTGAAGTCAAGGTGTACCATGTATTTTACCTTCTCCCCAGTCGGTGCAAGGAGAAGGATTCCAGCACCGGCCCCCTGCTTCTGCATGGAGCCATCGAAGTAAAGAGTCCAATGGGGCTCAGTGAAGGTTGGAACTTGATGTTCCATCTTCTGCTCGCTGGGCCCCCCAGAGTTTGATGGAGAGGGAGTCCATTCCGCCATGAAGTCTGCCAACGCTTGACTCTTGATTGCTTGTCTTGAAATAAATTCGAGATCGAATTCAGCCAATTCTGCTGCCCACTTTGCAATATTCCCAGTTGAATTGGGATTATGCAGGATCGCTCGAAGTGGATAAGAGGTCACCACCGAGACTTTGTGAGCTTGGAAGTAGTGTCGGAGCTTCCTAGAGGCAATAAGAACGGCATAAAGCAGCTTATGCACCTCTAGGTATCGAGTCTTGGCATCATGTAATACTTCACTAATGAAGTATACCGGACGTTGAATGGTCCGGACCCTCCCGGAGGGGTCCGGAGCTTCCTCTCCATTGATCCGGATCCTGTCGGAGGAGTCCAGATTCTCTTTAGGGACCTCCGGGTTCTGGCTGGAGGAACCTGGAGCTTCTTCAGAAATGACTTGGATCCTCTCGGAGGGGTCTAAGTCTTCTGAAGTGACTTCTTGTGGATTTGAGTCTGGGAGCTGGGACCCAGACTCACTTTCAGGGACCTCCGGACCCTCCCGAAGGGGTCTGGATTCCTGATTATGGGATAGTTCTGGTCTCTCCGCAACCAGAACCATACTGACAACCTCGTCAGTAGCTGAAATGTAAAGTAGCAAGGGCTCACCAGGGTTTGGAGCTACCAGAATTGGTAGGGTAGTGAGGAACTGTTTCAGCTCCTGGAATGCCTTCTCTGCTTCTTCGGACCATTGGAATGGTCCAGACTTCCTCAACAACTTGAAGAAGGGGAGCGCCCGTTCCGCCAGTCTTGATATGAACCGACTGAGGGCAGCTAGACACCCAGTTAACTTTTGGACGTCTTTGATGCGGGTTGGTGGCCGCATGTCTTCAATGGCTTTTATCTTCGCCGGACATCAAGCCAACATAGGGTTTGGCAACAGTCTTGAACTCAGCCGATTACCCACCAAATCGTTACAAAGATTTCCTTTCCATTTTGAAACTGTACGTTTATTCGATACTTTTAATTTACACATTTGGAATGTGTTGACAAGTTTTATATGACATTTCTTGTATTACAGCGCTTGGCGGTTTTACGCGGAATGGCTTGGCGGTCAGAGACCTCCTAATACAAATGCACAGGACATTAAAATATATTATTCTTGTCCGAAGCAGCCTCCTGGGAGCGTCTTATGCGGGTACTATGTATGCGAGCATCTTCGGACCGCCAGCGAATATAGAGTGAATCGTGAGGATGTAGGTTATCCTTAATGTCAATAGCTTATTTTCTTACTTTTGAGTTTCATTTTCATTGTAACTAGCGTATTTTAATACTTATATTTTCCGCTGTTCAATATTACCAGAAACATTATTTTTAGATTTTGATGTTAACTTCAAAATTCAATTGCTCATAGTACAACTGCTCCAAAAATACCAAATAAATTATTGTATACTCACTTTGATCTATACTTTGAGATTGTTCAAACCAACACATTCTAAACCTTGTTATGTGTTTCATTGCAGCACACGAAGAATGTGAACCAAGAGTGGCCGGTTTGTAGAAGTATGCCTGGTGGAGGAGCTGACAAGATTGCCGGTGAACTATGTTAATTCATGCGTCGTGAAATTTTGCACAAAAGATAGGTGTTCTTTGATGAGGATGGTGTAATAGCTGATGTGCCAAAACTTTGTGACTATAACTATAGAAACAGTTTTTGTGAAAACTATGAGATGACTTGTATGTGTAACTTGTATATATGTATATTGTTTCAGTGAAATTGACTTCTGTGATTATATTGTTTACTTCTGTGATTATATTGTTGACTTTTGTGATTATATTGAATTGACCTGAAAATTAGAAATAACAACAGGTAGTACTGCATAGGGTATACTTTATCACAGGCGGTTCTTTACCTACGTCTAGACCTGCCTGTGAAATTATATTATCATAGACGGCTAGAAAGAGGTAAAGAACAACCTGTGATAACTGTGTTATCACATGCGATTTCTATTACGATAAATACCGGCTGCGACAAATTGTTTCTACAGGCGGCTTGCCATAGGTAAAAATCCGCTTGTGATAAAACAATTATTATAGACGGTTACCTACAATGTACGACCCGCCTGTGATAATGTGTCTTCACAGGCGGCTAGTCGTAAGTAAAGAACTGCATGTGATAAAGTGTCTTTACAGGCGGCGAGTCGTAGGTGATGAACCGCATGTGATAAAACCATTTCACAGGTGGTTTTACTTTCCGCCTGTGAAATTGCATATTATATCACAGGCTCTTCATTTCAAGCGGTGGCCGAAGCCCTTTTATGTATGCAGTAATTAATCACTCAATAAAAAATAACAGTTAAACAATTAATAGGCAATTATAATATGAATTAAAAAATGTGTATGCAGCAGTGGCGGCATAGTACTAAATGAACATAGAGGTAAATGAACATAGCAGCGGCATTAACATAGAGCTAAACAATTAACATACAGCTATGAACAATTAACATAGAGCTAAATGAACATAGAGCTAAATGACATAGCAGCGGCATTAACATAGAGCTAACAATTAACATATACATCAATTAACATATAGCATTGATTAACATATAGCAACGGCATTAACATAGCAATAATTAACATATAGCAACGACATTAACAATGAGTCAAGCATCAACGCATCAATCTAGCTAAACAATTCAAGCATCGATTAATAGAGAGATTAATAGAGAGAGTGAGAAGAGGGAATAACCGAGGAGGGCGTCGGCGGGAGGTGCAGAGGCTGGAGGGCGGCGTCGGCCGGAGGACAGCGTTGGCCAGGAGGCGCGGCGGCCGGGAGCAGCGTCCGTGGCGCGCGGGAGGGGTCGCCGGGAGGGGTGCATGATGCGGTCGGGAGAGGCGCGTGCGGTGACGGGGGGAGGGGGGGGCGGGCAGCGGCGGGGTTGGAGAGGAGCGCACAGCGGAGGCGTTGGAGAGGAGCAGGCGGCGGCGGCGGGTGAGCGAGGCACATGTGAGGGAGTGAGCAAGTCGGACCGAGTGGGTCGTGTTGTATATCGGCACATTTGTGACGGCCGCTTTATTTGCGACATCCCTAGGGTTGTCCGTCGCAAATAAATTAATTTGCGATGGTTCCTTGTCTGGCCGTCGCAAGTTGAGCCCATATTTGTGACTACCGTCTTATTTGTGACGGTGTTTGGGCCAGCCGTCGCAATATGAGCTTCTATTTGTGACAGCTGCTTAACTTGCAGCGGTTACGTGCGGGCCATCGCAAGTTAAACAATTTGCGACGGCCGGGGGTCGCAAATGATCGTTTTTCCTGTAGTGACAATCTACCCAGAATAAAATCTCAATTACTAAAGTACAATTGTAAAAACCAAGGTCACTCGCCTAGCAGCTACATATGCCAAATGGAGTATCCTTGTATAAATATTCATCCAAACGAGCCTAAGGAATAAAGAAAAGAAATGGATGAGTGTTGTAATCATTCTCATTTGCAACAAAATAAGCAGGCGACTAATAGCCTTAAGACCAGAAACAACGAATGTATGGGATACAACACATTTTGCTTGGTAATGCCAAAGAATAAAACAATATTATCTTCTCGGTAAAGCTTATGGATATGTCCGCAAGAGCTATGTACCTTTTCAAGAGCCTATGCTTGCATATTATTTGACATAATTACAGAAAATTGAAAAATGTTTAACACATGTTTAGTGCATGCTTGGGAACATGTTTACATGTAAGGCTGTGGTGGGTTTGCGGATGCAAAATAAAACTACCAGACTTTTAAAAATATGGATTGTTTTGCAAAAGAATGTTTGAACAGGAACATGTGACTTAATCATTAATGACTACTTAGTAACTTATGTTCTGTCCAATGTCTCCTTTCCCTCATAACAATCAGAATCAGTACAAGTCATGCAGGAAAACTGAACTTGTTGCTTTGTTGTTGATTTGTGTCGCCATTGTAGCAAGTCATGCAATCTTTTATCTGAAAGTGTAAGACCATTATATGTTGTTGTTGATGCTCGGAATTGATGCAAATACATCAAAACATGTTGCCAATTTACAACAGAAAGTGTGCAATCTATTAATCCATTGTTGAGACATATGAGAGGCAGAAGGGGGGGAAAATAAGAAAGCACCTAAAAAAGTCAAGCTATCAAATGTTAGAAGGATAAATGTTAAGATGTTAAATATACATGTTACTTGCATGCAAAGCATAAACACCACGCCTGATGTGATGTGAAACTAACCAAGCCTTCGGCGATATCCAACCTTGACCTTATCCCACCTGATGAAATCAACACCTTGCATTACAAAAACAGACCAGTACAGGTAATAAAACTACATCCAATAGCAAGAACCACAGCTTTTTTCTCATAATCCCCAACGCAACATGCCCAGCTCGCCTTCCGGCAAGCAAGATCAAGCATTTAGACCCTGTTTGGTTTCGCTTTTTTGAGTTACTGGAAAGATTGGGTGTTCGGTAAATATGTTTTTTCCAGTGGATTATCCCTGTCCTGTCTGTAAAATGACCATTGTACGTCCAAAACTCACAACAACTCATTTTTAATGTTTTTTCATGCCTTTCACAATTGAGCTTGCAATAATACACCAACGTACGTTTGTAGACATTTGAAGGCATGTAGCACACATATATGAAAGAATGCTGAACACGAAAAAAAACCAATCATCAGAAATTTTGGTACAGAGGTGCTCCTCCAGTAGACAGAACAACCTGCACACAAACTTTGATTGCACAAAAACAGTATAGTTGCAGGAAAGAAAACTTGTCATATGACATTTGCAAATAATATGGGAATGTGTTAGACATGTTCTTGCTGCATCACGGAGCCAGTATGGAATCATTCGTTCAAAGGAAACAAGGAGCATACTGCGAAGGGAATCATTCATTCGAAGCAATCACTCAACACCGGAAGAATGCGCGGGCACCGGCTCGGCGATGGCAGGCGATGTCTCGATTGTAGATGGGGGCAACAGTGCCAGCCTGCGCGGGCGATGGCGGAAATCATGGAGTGGGCCATGGAGGGTGGGCGCTCAAGGTGATCGCGCTGGCCACGGAGGACGCTGCCGCGGCTGTGACCGTCTTCTTTGGCGCCAACAACGCCTTGCTGCCTGACCGGAAGCAGCACCACCACGACCGTGGAGGAGAGCGACGGCAGCAGCGGAGGATGGGGATGGCAGGCGCGGAGGAGGGCGGCAGCAGGCGCAGAGGTAGGCGAGGGTGACGGCATGCGCGGAGGATGGCGATGGCGGCCAGGGAGGAGGGTGACGGCGGCCGCGGAGGAGAGCATCGGCCGGCGTGAATGTAGACGATGGTCGGTGCCGGTGCTGAAGCAGACACTCGTTCGAGGCTATCGATGGAATTTCGGAGTCGATTACTTGTAACGCGAGTGTTGGGCCGCGATAGTAAGCCAACTCTCAGTTATTTTTTGATTTTTCAGAAAAGTAGCTCAGAAAATAAGTGAGATTTAAGCAATGCGTTTAAATAGGATTTTCGCTTATTTAAATTGATAAGTTGATTATAAGTGGAAACAAACGGGACCAGTCGGCCGGGCGCCCATAGAGCTGGATCAGAACACTTTTTATCTGCCCACATACAGAGGGATTGAACCGCTAACGTGGTGCTCTAGCTAGCAGGTTGCGCCAAGCTCACGGGTGCGCGCCTGATTTTGCTTCAACGAGCAGGGTTGGGAAGCGAATATAAGACCCACCCAGTTGTTGAGCTTCTTGAGGTGGATGACGGGGCTGTTCTCGTGCTCCTGGAGGGTCGGGTTGCACAGCGCGCTGTTCCCCTCCTCCGAGTGCTGCGCGCCGTACCCGCCTGCCGACCAAAGCTCCAACCAAACCGTAGTTATCCACCTGCCCAACTATCGCGTCCCGCGCCTCGCCCCGACCGCGCCCAGGGCGAGGTCGGTGGGGAAGGAGAGAGTTGGAGGAGCAGGCTGCAGCAGCGGAGGGAGGCACCTGCGCCATTCTGGCGCCTGGGCGGGAAGCAGTAGGCGGAGGGGTCGTCGAGGGACGCTTGTTCATCCCACCGCCGCCGGCCGATCGTCAACTTGTCACCGCCTTACACCGCTTGCTTGATTCGAATTGTAAGATGTAGTCACTACTATAAAAAGCATTTTCACAGGCGTCTCGATTTTTCAAACACAGGCAGTCCGTAAAAAATGCGACTGTGATGACGAATGATACAATAACCGCCTGTGATGACATAACATCACAGGCGGATTTTAAGAAACAACCGTCTGGGTAAGTACATTATTTTCTCAGACGGTTATTAATTAAGAACCCTCTGTGATGTAGCAAACATAACAGGCGGTTCTTAATTAATGACCGTCTGGGTAAATACATGTTTTTCACGGACGGTCATTATTTGAGAACTGTATGTCTAGTTCAATTATCATAAGCGGTTTTTATTAAAGAACCTCCTAAAGAAAGTCATTGTTTTCACAGACTGCTTGTTAATTAAGAACCGCCTATGATGGTGATAAGCTAATTCCTTCATAGCAAGCTCTTGTAGATGCAAGTAACACCCGTGGCTCATCATTTAGATTGTTGAAAGCATCAATTTGAAGCCTGACGATCCTTGGAAGGATTTTCCCATCCATTTGAAGGATTTCTTTCCCTCCTGTCCATTTGAAAACTTAGGAAAATGTTCCTTACTCAGTTTTAATGCCTAAATATATTGACTAAAAATCAGTACCTACTTTCTTAGTACTTCACACAAGCGAGGAAACGAACAACTTCAATCACAAATCTTGTTTTAACACTTTTATAGGGATTTAACCTTATTCTTTCAAGTATAGATTTATCAAATAAGTGAAGCTTCCTTATCACATATATTAATGACAGTTATAAGTGAAGGATGTGCCGAAGCTAACAAAATCTGAATCAGACTGAAGATAAAGAGATCTGTATATGGGTGGCAATGTCCAAGTTAGACAGCGTGAAGATATGATGGCAACCTTCAATAACATAAAAAATGATGTTAAGGTTATGCTTGCATAGGCATGTTGTGAGGATATAACACTTGTTGGGGCAAGCATAACTGTTATGCTCCAACAAGTGTTATGCCCCCACAACATGCCATGGTTGATGCAAGCATAACCTTGGCATCACTTTTCATGTTGTTGAAGGCTGCCATCATAGCTTTATGTTGTCTAACCTGGACATTATCACTCATATGCAGCATCTCTTTGTCTGCAGTCCCGTTGAGATTTCGTTAGATTCAACACACCCTTCACATGTAATTGCCATTAACATGTCTGATGCAGAAGCTTCAGTTATTGATAAATCTATGCTTGAAAGATTAAGGTCAAATTCCTATGAAAAGGTTAAAAACAAGATTTGTGATTGAAGTTATTCGCTTCGTTGCTTGTGTGAAGCACTAAGAGAGATGGTACTGATTTGTAGTCAATATATTCAGCCATTAGAACTGATAAAGTAGCATCTTCGTAAGTTTTTAAAATAGAGAGAAGAGAAAGAAATCTTTCAGGACTTGTTTGGGTGTACTCAATCTAATTGGATTGAAGTGGATTAAGAATGAACTAATTTTCTCCTCAATCCACCTCAAACCAGTTAAATTGAAGTGGATCCACTCCTATCCAAACAAGCCCTCAAATGGATAGAAGTATCGTCATACTTTAATTGAAGCTTTTAACACTCCAAATGATGAGTTTCGGATGTTACTTTCATCTACAAGAGCTTGGTGTGAAGGGATTAGCTTGACAGGAGCTTCAAGAGTTGTGCCTCTAGATGTAATTTGGAACCAAGCTGTTGGAAGGCAAGCCTGATCATCATAGGCCAGAAGAAATTTATATATACATACAATTTGATAAATTGTGGAACAGGTGAAGTTGATAAATATGATAGTTAACAAGCCGAAAAGGATCACTTGTCCAAATTTGTCTTCTCTACAGAAGCCGAATTTAATAATGTTCGAAACATGCTATCTAAAGCTGAAATAGAACATTGTTCTAAGTTGATTTCAGAAGATACAAATATATACAATATATATCATACATTTTTTCCAGCATTGACATCTTCTCGCATATAGAGTTTCAAATCCTTTTTTTGCTTCTCTCTAGGCACTTGATGTTTTCTAGTTCGGTGAAAATGTACATCTCTTCATACTGATTATATTCCTTTTCATTATCTCCCACAATCTCAACCCCAACAATATTTTGCTTTCCATAAACAACTATGTGCATCTTCTCAGTTTTTGGATCTTGTACATAAAAAACTTGTGCACCACTATTGGCGAGAATCCACAAGTCATCTCTATAACCCACTTTATTCAAGTCTACCAGTGTCAGCCCGTAATTGTCCACTTTCATACCATCAGTATGTTTGACCCATTGGCACTTAAATACGGGCATTAGCATTATTTCGCCATAATCGAGTTTCCATATTTCCTCTATGAACCCGAAGTATGTGGTCTTCTGCCCTTATGAATCATAAGCCTCAATACGAACACCACTATTTTGTGCAACACTCTTACCGTCTTTTTCTTTAGTGTAAAATGTGTAGCCATTGATGTCATATGCTTGCCATGATGTCACCAAAGCAGATGGGCCAGAAGTTAACTTCTTTATCGTTGCCTCTTCTATAGAGTTTATGTATGGTATATTTTTGTCCATTAACCATTCAGTGAAACATCTTCTATGCTCTTTCATGATCCAGTCCTCTGTGCGGTCTTGGTTTTTTTGCGAAGCTCAATTTGGTGTTCCTCAATGTACGACTCAGCTATTGCGAGCTATTGTAGTACACCAAAATGTGCACGGTGTACATTCTTGTAATCTTGAATGATAAAAGTTTTCTTACCCACTTTGCCTCTCCCATGCATTCTACCCTCATGTACTGGTATAGGCACATCTATCGATTTTCCATCTTTGATGTAATCAGGGCAACCCTCAATCAGTTCTTTGATGGTGTGTCCTTCCATAATTGAACCCCCTGAGTGAGCACGGTTCTCCACATAACCTTTTAATACTCCTAAACATCTCTCCAACGAAAACATATGATGTAAATATAGTGGCCCCAATGCTTTTATCTGATCAACAAGATGTATTATTAGGTGTACTTGCATATCAAAAAAGGATGGTGGGAAATACATCTCAAGTTTGCACATAGTCTTGATGATCTATGTTTTCAGATAGTCTAAATCTTCACGTGCTATAACCTTTTGCGATACTGCATTGAAGCAGTCACACAAACGTGTGATGACAACTCTTATATGCTCAGGTTTGATGACTCTTATTGCAATGGCAATGAACACTGTCATCATCATGTGACAGTCGTGAGAATTATAGCCGAATAAAGACAAGTCTTTCATCGAGACTAGTTTGCGGATATTGTATGAGAAACTCGTGGGCACTTTGATCCCACACAAGCATTCGCAAATTGCTTTTTTCTCTTCTAGTGTCAAGTTCTAGCTGGCTGGGGGAAGGTAATGCTTCCCGTTCGCCTTTTCTATTGGATGAAGCTGTGGTCTCAAATCAAGATTTACTAGGTCCATACGTGAATTTAATCTGTCCTTTATATTCTTCGGCATGTCTAGCAAGGTACCATTGATGCTGTCAAATACATTCTTTGTAACGTGCATCAAATCAATACTATGGCAAAACTCCAGATTCTTCCAATACGGAAGATACTTGGAAAAAACTAATTGTTTCTTGAAAGTCATGTCAGTTGTATCACTCGAAGATGTACTTTTCTTTCTCTTGATTCCTTTACATTTTTTGCCCTCACCGAAAGCAATATGAATGTTCTTGACTATTTCGAACACAAGTTTTCCACTGTAAGGTTTTCGTGCAGTATCTTCTTCAATTTTGTTATCAAATTATTCTTTCATCTTCCTATACTTGTGTGTATCTATCAAGAACCGCCGGTGTCTCATGTACACTGTCTTTCTAGATGAAGTGAGGTATAGAAATCCAGTTCTACCCACGCACCTTACACCACCTTTCTTCCCTTTCATTTGTCCCGATAATGTAAACAGTCCGGGATAACCATGCACGGTAACGAATATCATCGCTCTTAGCGTGAAATACTCCCGCTTTTACTTATCCCATGTGCGTACCCCTTCATTCCACAATTTCGCCATATCTTCCATTAAAGGTTCCAAGAACACATCAATTTTGATGTCGGGTTGTTTCGGACCTTGGATAAGAACAGATAACAAGATATATTTCCTTTTGTGACACAACCGCGTCGGTAGGTTGTACATCGTTAAGACCACGGGCCATGTGCTGTGTATGTTCCTTGTTTCAACAAATGGATTCATTCCGTCTGTACCCAAGGCAAACCTTAAATTTCTAATTTCCTTTACAAATTCTGGATATTGAATATCAAAATTTTTCCACTGCATTGCATCACTAGGTTGTTGAATATGTTTTTCATTCTTCTTGCGCTGCTCAGAATGCCAACGCATAAGTTCAGCCTCCCTAGGGTTTGAGAACAAACGCTTCAAACGATCAAATACCGGAAGGTACCACATCACAAAGGCAGGAATTTTTCTCTTATTCTTCTCGTCTGCATTGCCAGAAGTATCTTCATCATCACCTTCAATACCAATAATAAACTTCTTATTCTTATGAGACTTTTTCATGTTGGTAACATACTGGTGATTGTAGTCCTTATATCGACTGACACCACAGATGGGGCATCTAGTTGCGAGCTCATGCTCTTTGCGATACATAATACAATGGTTCACACAAGCGTGTATTTTTGTCACACCTAGTGCCATGGGGCAAAGATGTTTCTTCGCTTTATAAGTGCTTCTGGGCAGTTTATTTGGATTTGGAAGAATTTTTGTCAAAAGATTCAAAAGATCAGAGAAACTACAATCGGACCATCCGTGTGTGGCTTTCAACTTTAGTAGTTTTAGGACTGCATGCAATGTAGTAAACTCTTTATCACAACCTTTTGATTCATCATATAAAAGCTCCGTCGCCGCATTCTGCAATGTCTCCATTTTACTTAAACCTTTACTTGCTCCCATCGAAGTCAATACATATGGTTCAATGTGACGCAACATCTTCTCACAATCGAACTCATCACCATCTTGATTGTCACTACCATCATTGATATGAACATTATCGTCATCTGAACATCTCTTATCATCTTTATCCACTTCATGTGTATCTAAATCACCATGCATTGTCCATATTGTGTAGTTTTTTTTTTGAAACCTCTTTTCACCAAATGAGATTGGATTACTATAGTATCTATCCAAACAATCTTATTTTCGTAGTCGATACATGGACATAATATGTCATCTATCTTTTGCAACTTCGCATGTCTCTTGGATGATTCAATAAAATTTGCAACATTATGAATGTACATAGGATCGGGTCTTGGCATGTTATACATCCACACTCGATGGTCCATGCTTCAATAATAGACTTTTTGTAAGATTTACAAAATTTGGTTACATATATGACCTAAAGATATTATATAAAATGAATTTACAGAGACATAACAAGCATGTATCATATAAGTGTATATATACTGGTATCATGTAGGTCTGTTCATAAGGGTTCCAATGTTTCATAATTTTCTAAGCTTCCTAGTGGCTATAATCGATTTTTGAAGTTAGGCTTATTCATTGAAACATTTCATCGAACACGTGATGTGCTTGTATTCATCTTCAACCTTTAATCCTTCTAATCTACTTCCTGTTCTGTAAAATCCATGGGTGGGCTCAAGGGGAGAGTAAACTACATCTTTCTACTTTTAATCATTCAAATCTACTACAAATCTCAAGTGCTGGGGGCGGGGGGGGGGGGGGGGGGGCTGGAGGCATGCATATAGAAATACAACAAAACGAAACTGAAAACAGAACAATTAAAAACATGATAGTGAAGAAGAAGTCTCTTCTAACCTTTTCTCTATTCGAAGCTTGATCAACTGATGAATGCAGTATCGGCCAACGCACCGTGGAAAATTTTGGCAGCGTGGCGGCGTCAATGGAAAATCTCCAGGGTTAGGTTTTCTGTGGTGCCCGAGGGGTCTTTATATAGGCGTCGGTTTCCACAGGCGGTTTTTAACGAAACAACCGTCTGTGATAAAAATTAATAAATTTTAGGTGGTTTTTTCAAGCGGTTCTTAACTGCTTCTCGGACGGTTGGTACTCGATAACCACCTGAGAAGAAGGTTATCTCAGGCGGTTATTACTTAACAACCGCCTGAGATAAATGCCCGAGCTTGTTCTTCAGTTTTCTTTTCTCTTGCTTCTTTTTTATTTAGATTCCAATATAAATACTCCAACATGTATAGATTCTGCAAATTGAGTCCAAATTCGATGATTCGTTCTTCTATATTTTTCAAAAATTAACATCTACTATCCGGACCAAATATTTTAAAACTTGTGTAGCTAACATTGTATTGTTTTGGTAAATATCAAATTAATTTATACTCACATATTATTCACATTTGTGTATCTCCTATAAAAAGGGATCCTTCACTGAAATTGGATTGTTTGAACATATTTGTATTATTTATACATGTATGAATTTCATTAAACTTTTTAAAGCATTCCAACATGTCAAACTTCAAATTATCCATCATTCTAACCAAAATGCTCATATATATATATATATATATATATATATATATATATATATATATATATATATATATATATATATATATATATATATATATTGTCGGTACCCTAAAAACCGTACACCCCCTGAGTTTACAAAAATCTCAGGGGAAGGACGACTACTCGAGTTGAATACCCTCGGAGGCCCACTTGTCAGACATGACCGGACCAGCTTTTCCAACATGGTTAGTCCCTAGGTCGCCACGTGTACTACCGAACCGGAACTACCACCCACAAAGGGGGAAGCACCGGACTGAGTACCGAAACGACACCTCCGGACCTAACCCCTGACCGAGAGAAGCTCCGGACCTGACACGTGTCAAGTAGCCCCGGAGCTTCCTGCTTCCCGCAGCAAGCTCCGGAGCTGCCACATGTCTAAACATCGGAGCAAGCCGCCTTTAACCTCCAGGAGACCTTGTAACTGCTCCGGATCTTCAAAGGAAAGCCAAGGGTTTCAAGACCCGTTTAAATGTCATTAATGACATATTAATGACACTTAAACGGACGATCTTAACGCCTGTAACGGCACTGTCGAAGCCCGTTACAGGCTCATTAACAACAATTAATCATGTATCAATACTAGTAACTGCCAGGGCCACATGTTGTGCCAGGTAGCTTGTAACGGCCTGTCTTTGTACTATAAAAGGACAGGCCGACGATACACAAAAGAGGGGACAGACGGTAGATCATACGTGATAAGCCAATACAACATCAACATCCCCGTGGAGTAGGGTGTTACGCTCAGGCGGCCCGAACCACGTAAATCCTAGTGTCTCCAGTGTTATACCGCAATTCACCTTCTTGAGTCTCCGCGCGCCCACACCGAACTACGAACTCCTTCGACACTTTAGCTATGTCAGGAGATCTGCCGACTCCAACAGTCGACAGTTGGCGCGCCAGGTAGGGGGGCGCCTCAGATTTTCGAGAATGGTGAACTCTGCGGCTGGATCATCTAATGGCCAACCTGCTGTTCAAGCTGTTGAGGGCAATCCCTCCAACAGGCAACCACCAGCAGGAGCCACTCTCCCACCACCACTGTCTTCTCCGGCAAATCGTGCTGGACAACGCGATGGTGCTCCGGCGTCACTGACTACGTCAGCAAGTCATGACAACCCGGAACATGCGCTCCATGCAGCGCGTGCTCTTCTCCAATGACCACCACCTCCGGACGCATCTCGAGATGCAATGGAGCAGTGGAGGGCCGATGTGGAGCATTTGGTCGCAGCAGCGGCCGAACGCCTCAACAACCACGGACCTCCTCCTTCCGGACGAGCCCCGTCGCAGCGGCGGACTTTGTCTGGGAGACTTGGTCCGCACGTCTCCAACAATAGGAGACGTTCTGCGTCACAGTAGGTGACATCGTTACCCTCCGGGGCACGACGTACCCATACGGTATCTAGGCTTTCAACTCATGACCTCCGGGCGGAGTTGGATCGGCGATACCGCCAATAGGATGGTCGTGTCCACATCGAGCGTGCTCGTGAAAGACGGGAAGCTCAGGACCTTTCTACTCTGGAAGGAGTAGGAGGAGGCTGTTCAGCCCTAGCCATGCACCTGCGCATGGTTAGATGGCCACAGAAGTTCCGGCCACACCTGCCGGAAAAATTCGACGGGACTGTTAATCCCGCTGAATTCCTTCAGAGATACTCCACTGCAATCTTGGCAGCTGGAGGAAACGAGGCTGTAATGGCCAACTACTTTCTAGTGGCCTTAACCGGGACTGCCAGGTCCTGGTTTATGAGCCTTCCACCCAACTCTATCAATAGTTGGGAAGAGTTGTGCCGTCGGTTCACTGCCAACTTCGGGAGTTCATACACCCGACCAGGCACTGAACTGGATCTTTTTGCTGTCGTGCAAAAAGGGGGAGAATCTTTGCGGTCCTTCATCCAGAGGTTCTCTCAGGTACGCAACACAATCCCTTCTATCTCAAGCGCTTCTGTCATCGTGGCATTCAGACAGGGCGTACGGGACAAGAAGATGTTGGAGAAGCTAGCGATCAAAGAGATCACCAGCGTCACGGAACTCTTCAGCCTGGCAGACAAATGTGCCAGAGCTGCGGAGGGCCGTGAAATGCACTCCAAACCAGCCTCGGAGGATCACAAGAAATCCTCTAAAGAAGAAGTTGCTACCTCCGAGGGTGGCAAGAAGAAAAAGAAGACCCACGGCAAGAAGAAGCCGTCGGCCGGCGCATCCAACGTTGCAGCTACTGCAACTCCTGGTGGCCGGGGGCCACGCCCCGAGAAGCGACCTCGACCGTCTCCCGAAGATGGTGGCAAACCCAAAGTGTGGTGTCCCATTCACAAAACGGGCAGCCACAGTTTGGAAGACTGCCGGGAGGTCCAAAACCTTGTCGAGCGCTACAGCAAGCACCGGGAAGGATCTCCTTTCCGACAGAGGGAAGGAAAACAGAAGGTCGACGAAGCTCCGGCTGAAGAGGAGTTAGGGTTTCGGGATCCCAAAAAGGTCCTGAAGGCCGTCTATACCTCCGTCGACAACGACTCTGACGTCTCTGACAACGAGCGTCGGAAAACCATGAACACCATTTTTGGTGGGTCATGGGACATCACCTCCCGTTGCGTCATTAAGACTATGCGGCGGGATATGGCCGCTGTAGCTCCTACAGCTAGACCGGAGCCACATCGAAAGTGGATGGACATATCCATCACTTTTGATGCTTCGGACTGTCCTCGAAGCATGGTCGGAGCTGGATAGTTACCTTTGATGGTATCTCCTACCATTAATAACATCCAGCTCCATCATGTTATGGTGGACGGAGGTTTGGGGCTGAACCTCATAAGCTTTGAAGCTTTTACCAAGCTTCAGCTCCGACCTTCGGATCTCCAGCCCTCTCGACCTTTCTCCGGAGTAGGTCCGGGGGCCATTACTCCACTCGGAGCTATAACTCTCCCCGTTACCTTCGGGACACAGGAGAAGTACAGCACCGAGAAGTTGGTCTTCGACGTCGCTCAGATCAACTTACCATTCAACGCCATCTTGGGTAGACCTGCCTTATACAAATTTATGGCAGCTGCTCATTATGGATACTTGGTGTTGAAGATGCCAACACCAGTAGGCGTTCTCCGGATCCGCGGAGATCGCACCGCCGGGGTAACTGCTCTGGAGGAGCTCCATGCATTAACCACGGCGCAAGAGGAGGACTCCAGACAGGAGCAAGCTCCAAAACCCCCGAGCATTCGTCAACGGGGTTCAACCTCTGCACCACGTGTGCAGCCAAGCGGCGAAACCGACATTCCCATCAAGGTCGTCCAAATTGGTTCCGATGCTGCTCAAACCACCCGCATATCGGGAGGGTTGAACGACAAATAGGAACTCGCACTCATCACTTTCCTCCGGGCTAATGTTGACGTGTTTGCCTGGCAACCGTCACAAATGCCTGGGATCCCTAGGGAAGTGATTGAGCACAATCTGAAGATTTACCCCGATGCTCGGCCTGTTCATCAGAAGCCTCGGAAGCAATCCGTAGAGCGACATAACTTCATCCGACAAGAAGTGAAGAAGTTGCTCGAAGCCGGATTCATCTGAGAAGTCTTCCATCCAAAATGGCTGGCAAACCCAGTCGTTGTGCCCAAGGCCGGCGGGAAGCTTCAGATGTGCATCGACTACACCACACTGAATAAGGCATGTCCAAAAGATCCATTTCCACTACCTAGAATAGATCAGATAGTGGATTCCACCTCTGGGTGTGAGTTACTGTGTTTCCTAGACGCATATTCTGGGTATCATCAAATCAGGATGTCTAGGGAGGATGAAGAGCGTACTTCCTTCATCACAGTAGATGGATTGTATTGTTACACAGCCATGCCATTTGGTCTCAAGAATGCAGCTTCAACTTTTGTACGAGCTATGTACAAAACTTTTGAAGAACTCATGAGAGATATAGTGGAAGTGTACGTCGATGACATCGTGGTCAAGGTCAAGAATAAGGAGTCCCTATTGGACACCTTGCAGGCTGTCTTCGACAAGCTGTGGGCCACCCGCACGAAGCTAAACCCAGAAAAGTGTGTCTTCGGGGTTAGCTCCGGAAAACTTCTGGGGTTCCTGGTAAGTCACCGGGGCATAGAAGCTAATAGATCATTATGTAATGTTTACTGCACACATACAAAAACACATGTTAAGTTAACAATTAAGAATAATTTTATTTCAATGTCATGTGTCGAACTTACTCGACGTAGTACGGAGCCTTTACGAGGTCCTTGCCATCTTGACAAAGTTAAATATGGCATGTTCTATGTAAGCTGAAACCTCGGCACTTTTATCCTTCTTTTGCTTTGTGATGATTTATCAAATTATTATTTTTCATGTGCCTGTATTGTTCCGAGTCTAGATCCACCTTAACGTCGAATAGAGTCTTTGCAATCCGTGTAGGGTCAAGGATACCTGTCTTGCGTTTCATCTTTTTACTATCCATGTATTGCATCCTATTGAATAAGTTCTGAATTGTTATAATCTCATGAAATGTGTATGCGTTTAGCAAGAAAAGCAAATGCGAAATATTCACTACAGGAAATGCGATCATTTGTGATGGCCAGCCGTCGCAAATAGCTTAAATTGAGACAGTGTGTCGGTGGCCGTCGCAAATAACCTCTTATTTGCGACGGCCAACCCTAGGGCCGTCGCAAATAACCTCTTATTTGTGATGGCCAACCCTAAGGTCGTCGCAAATAAGAAAACCGTCGCACAAATGCTTATTTGTGACGGCTACGAAAAAGGCCATCGCAAATAAGCTTAATTGCGACGACCATTTGGTGGGGCCGTCGCAATTAAGGATGTTGTCGCAAATAAGGGATTTTATCGGTCGCCCCAGCACTGACAGTTCATTCACCTCCACTCACCTCACAACAGAGCCCCGCCGCCCTGCCACGCCCCACCGCTGGCCCGCCGTCGCCGCCCCGCCGTCGGCCTGCCATCACCGCCCCCTGCTGGCCCGCCATCGCCGCCCACCGCCGCCTCTGCTCCAGCCCCCAGCCCTGCCCCGCGGCGCCGCCCCGCCCCTGTGGCGCCTCCCCGACCCCGAGCCGCGCAGTCGCCCCGCGTGCGTCGCCGCCCCGCCGCCGCCCCTGCTCCCGCCCCCGGCCCCGCCCTCGCCTTCGGTCCTGCTCCCGACTCTGGCCCCACTCCCGCCCTGCTCTCTCCTCCGGCCCTGCCACCACCGGCCCCTCCGGCCGCCCCCGCAGTGCCGCCCCACCGCGGCCCTGCCCCCACCGCCGTCCCTGCCCCTGGACCGCAACGTCGACGCTATCGGATAGCAGCGCCACCATCCCTCCGACACCGCCGGTCGCCGACCCCCTCCATCACCGCCTCCTCCAGCACTATCGTCCCTCCAACGCCGCCGACTAGGTATGGGAATGTATGGTGGACGTTTGAGTGATGGAATGTTTAGATGATGGACATTTGATGCAATGTTTAAATTTTCAAGTTTTGTTTGGGAATGCATGATGGAATGTTTAGATGATGCAGTGTTTAGATGATGCAATGTTTAGACGATGCAATGTTTATATGATGCAATGTGGTAATGTTTAGATGATACTACTTTATTGCTAGTTTTGTTTAGATGATGCAATATTTTAAATTGTGCATGCTCATATACATGTTCATATATGATCATACATTGCTAGTTATGTTTAGATGATCCTACTTCATTGCTACTTCATTGCCAATGATCATACACATGCTCATATAACATATTGTCTATTGTTTGATATTTATTTTTTTATTGGTTCTTATTGTTTATTGATATTTAATGTTTTTGAGTGACTACTTAATATATGTAAATAAAGGGGTTTTGGGACGGCTCGGACCAACCGGAAGGGCACGACACGCAATAAGTGTGATCGTGCCGTATAGACCATAGTAGTGGTACCGTATGCGTCAAGGCGACATAGAAGTGAAGGGGTTGGTAAGGACGTCAATGACCCGCTATTGCGTGGACAGTCGAAATGGATGTGGAATTGTCATCTAAGACCAACTTTCCTCTCACTCTTTCTCAGTTCTTTCCTCTTTCTTAAATGACCTCAAAATGAAAATGAGCAACATAACCTATAGCAATGTATTACCCATTTCGGATCGGCACGCCTCACATGCCATTGGCATGTGAGATGTGCAGGTTCGGAATTGTCCCTTTTCGGACAGCCTCAGAGTGACCGAGGGGACGTGGCTTGTGACGAGACGCGGGTTCGGATTTGGACGAGATTTCGGTGGCGTAACCCTATTGTTCTCTGCTGCACCATTTTTGGGTGTGCAGTGGAGAACAACGGGGTTATGCTGCCAAAATTTCACTCGAATCCGAATCAGACGTCTCGTCATGAGCACGCTCCGCTCGGTAACTCTTGGGTGGGTTTAGGATCTATCTGCCTAGGTTGTAGGGCCGTGACATAACATAACAATGAAACTAATAATATTTCGTGTTAAACTGCAGAGCCAAACATGAGTGAAGACCGCAGTTGGATGTATACTGGCTGGAAGAGCAGAACTGGTGGTCACTCGGATGAGTTGTTTATCAAGTTAGATCAATTTTTGGATCGAGCATTTTTGTTGTCAACGGAAGATATGGTGCGGTGCCCATGTACAAAATGTCGGAACACCAAGTTTTTGAGAAGATTGGAGCTTTCGTTTCACTTATATCGAAACGGCTTCACTCCACATTATGAAGTGTGGACCTTTCACGGCGAGACTAATTCTCAAGTCATAGCCGAAGTGGGTGAGGATGATGATATAACAGAGATTGATAGGATGGATGACATGCTAGAAGCTCTGGAAGCAGAGGATCCTCTTACAAATGAGGCAGAGAAGTTCTTCGAGGAGCTGAAGAAGTCACAAGAGCCGTTGCATGAACACACGGTTGTGACCGTACTTGCTTTCTTGACCAGATTTATGGCAATTAAGTCCAAGTACTTTTTTTCCATCAACTGCTACAATGATCTCATGAAATTGATCTGCGATATCCTTCCACAACCTCACAATGCGCCACCAGATATGCGTCATTCAAAGATCAAGATATCTGGTCTCGGTATGAAGTATGAGAAAATCGATGTGTGTCCAGACAACTACATGCTATTCTGGAAAGAGCACGCCAATGAGAAGATGTGCTTGAAATGTGGTAAATCGAGGTCTGTCGAAGTTGTTAATGACGATGGCGATAATGTGATGACAGATGTCGCACATAAGCAGCTTCGTTACTTGCCTGTGACACCTCGGTTGAAGCGGTTGTTTCTTTCAAAAAGAACCGCAAGACACATGAGATGGCACAAAGAAGGTAAACGTGAGAACAAAGAATTCTTGACGCATCTGTCCGATAGTGATACATGGAAGATGCTAGACCATTTCGATCCAGACTTTTCTTGTGATGCGAGGAATGTTCGCATTGGATTAGCGGCTGACAGATTCTCATCGTTCAGTACGAATGCCACACCATACTCATGTTGGCCCATCTTTGTCATTCCGTACAACCTGCCACCTGCTTTTTATACGAAGAACGAGTTCATGTTTCTCAGCCTCATTGTACTTGGACCTGATCATCCCGAGTCACGTCTCAACGTGATGTTAAAACCGCTGATTGAAGAGTTGAAAGTCTTGTGGACCGGAGTCAAAGCGTATGACAGTTACAAGAAGCAGAAATTCACCTTTGAGCTGCTTATTTGTGGTCCGTCCATGATTTGCCGGCATACGACATGTTTTCCAGATGGAGTACTCACAGTCGTCTGACGTGTCTGATATGTGCTTCAGACATGGATTGCTTTCGAATAACTCATGGAGGCAAAATATCTTACTTCGATTGTCACGGATGTTGGCTGCCCTCGAATCATATATTTAGGGAGCAGAGGCATGTCTTTCAAAAGAACACTGTTGTCACTAAAGGACCACCGAAGCGTCTCAATGGGTCAGAAATTTCTGATATGTTGGACAAACTGGTGCCTGATGAAGGTCGTCCTGGATATTTCGTAGGTTATGGAGAGGAACACGATTTGACTCACATATGTGGACTTTGGGAGCTAACATATGTGAAGTCATTGATTCTAATGCACAACATTGATGTCATGCATTAGGAGCATAACATGAGCGAAAGTATCATAAGCACTTGCATGGATATGGCTAGCAAAACGAAAGACAATTATAAAGCTAGAGTAGATTTGGCAGACATTTGTCACTGTCCAACTCTTGAAATCTCTAAAAGTGGTGGAAAGCCACGTGCTTCTTTCTTTCTTCGATCGAAAGAAAAGAAAGAAGTTATGAAATGGATAAACTTTGAAATTCCCAGATGGTTACGCATCTAGCTTGAAACGAGCCGTAAATGTTAACACGGGAAACCTCACTGGGTTGAAGAGTCATGATTATCACATTATAATGGAAAGACTCTTACCTGTTATGTTTCGAGGCTATCTAGATGATGCGGTGTGGAAGGTTTTAGCCGAGCTCAGCTATTTCTATAGACAGCTTTGTGCTAAAGAAATCAAGATAGGGATGATGGATAGGTTAGAGAAGGAGATGCCCATACTTTTATGTAAGATGGAAAACAATTTCCACCGGGTTTCTTCATTCCAATGCAACATCTGCTTATCCATCTTCCATTCGAAGCTAAAGTTGGCGGTCCTGTGCAATATAGGTGGATGTATCACATTGAAAGAGCGCTACGATATCTGAAACCAATGGTTGGCAATAGGGCAAGGGTGGAAGGGTGCATCGCTGAAGCATATGCTCTTAAGGAAGTAGGATACTTTTCAAGTGTCTACTTTGCGGAAGAAAACAATATCAATACTTCGGCGATGCAGTACAATGTGGACGAAACACCCCCTCTAAGCGACCTTTCCATTTTTCAAACGAGAGGCACCACCGTTGGTAGCTACACGACCTACGTGCTATCCGAACATGAAAGGACTATTGCTTTACTCTACATGAAATGAGACGCTCTCAGCTGCTGGGGCACGTTCTGAGCAGCTCTAGAGCTTCATCACAAGTAAATTTCACTCGCTTTTAACAAATTCTTTAAATCCAATTTCACACTAATCTTACTTATGAATCATTTGAATGTTGTAGTCCTTACTGGCTGACTCAGAGGCTGCGGCGCCAGTTGACCTTGGCTACCCTTCGGTGAGCCAGCCCTCGGCAAGCCAGCCCTCGGCTGGCGATCCTTCTGTTCCTGAGGCCTTTGGCTCGGCTGGTGAGGAGCCGTCTGGGTCACCTGACGTGGCGCCCTAGCAGACGCGGAGGACGAGGAGGACTCACTTTGTCAGTCCTCCTGCGGTCCCTTCACAAAGGATCGTGATTCGTCCAGTCGGAGACAGGTAATAAAAATTATAGTGTTCAATTTTAGTTTCTTTTGGTTACTTAAGTAATGAATCAATAAATATCTTGCAGGGTTTGGGACGACACGTCTTCACCGGTGAGAGACACCACAGACCGGTGAACGGTGTCCTCGGGTGTAGTGCGTTTGCACTATCCCGAGGTCATCGACGGGGTGCCTTCTCTTTCGTGGGAGGACTACGCACGCGTCCATCACCAGGAGCACGACAACCTCCAGGAGGCCGTATGGGCCAATTTTATGGTAAGTATGTTAAAAAAAGTTTCTAAGTTTTAACTCTTAAACTCTTTTAATGAACATCTCTTCAATATATTCTTTATCGCAGGCAAGATATACTTTAGAGGACCCAAACGACCCTCGCCTGTTTGAGGATGCGAGGCGAGTGTTTCACTACAACGCTGCCAAGGTGCTTCGACAAGCTTTGTCAAATGTCCGTGTTCAAATTATTAATGAGCACTTGAAGGCGAACCAGCAGCACGTGCTATACTTCCGGCAAGAGAGCGAGATGCACCTGATGAAGGAGGAGTACGCGCAGGTACGTGAGGTGTAGTAAGTATTTTTTCTGATAATTTCCTCGATGGTATTTTTTACGACTTCCAACTATATGCAGGGCCACATGAGCTGGTTGTAGGGTCGGACCGATGCATTTCGGGCCCTTTGTCGCTACGGGGCTAGCGATAAGTTTAAAGCTAAGTCCGAGAAGGCTCGAGAGTGCAGAGGGGTTGAGGGGAAGAGCAGGCACGGGCAAGATAACCACTTGCGTTAGCTAAACACATGGTAAGTATATGTAACTTATGTTTATATATTCATAATATATTGTTCGTACTAACATGTATTGACAGGAGCGCGAGACGGGGGTGCCGCCGATCCTTGCTGAGATTTGGAAGAGAGGTCACAGGGACCCTTCTCAGCCTTAGGGGTGCAGTCAGGCTGCAGCCGAGCGATTGGTAGTTTAGAAATCATTCATATTTAATATAGCTATATGTATTGTTCAACATACTGTTTCCTTGTTTTGCAGGCTAAGTATGGGGAGGGCGCTAGGAAGATACACGACGAAGATTTCGATTGGGAACGTGAACCAATCGATCCTCAAGCCGCTTATGCAAGCGGGGGTGGAAAAGCACATGGAAGGTGAGTTTATAAGTCATTTTATCATTTTCAATTCAAAGTATTCAAGATATTTCAATTTGATACTACTGACTCTCTTTTTTATAGGCTTTCCATATTCGACGGAGTTGTCAACTCGAGGGCAGGGAGACCTGGGAGAGGCAGCTCCATGCAGGCTTCTTCGGTGGGCACGGCAGGTCATCGCGCCTTGCAGAGGGACATTGAGGTGCAGTCCCTCCGACAAACTGTAGAAGACAACTTCAGGCGACAGGTGGAGGAAAGGAGGGAGGCAAAACGCCAAAGGATCGCGATGGAGGCCACGATCCAAACCCAGGCAGCAGCGTCGGCGCAGATGTGGGAAGCAATTGAGGTAACAAAATAAAAACTAAAGTTCTCATTAATTCAGCGTAAATGACTTACTATAGGTAACATTTAATATTTGCAATGACAGGTCATGGCTCGGGTGCAAGGTCTGGGGATCCAGCTACCGGTACTACCACCGGTCCTTCTAGGTGATCCTTCTTCCGCGGGTTAGGTAATTTTCTGTGTCAACTTAACAATTTTAGTTTTAACTCAACCTAACCAAAATAAAGCGGGGAAATGGAGTGACAGTGAAAGATAGATAGCGTGAGAGATGAAGTTAGAAGAGGGAGGAAGATAGAGAAAAAAAGATTGAAATAGAAGAGAGATGAGATAGTTAGATAGAAGAAAAGGATTGAGATGGAAGAAAGAGATATAAGAAAGACTGAGACATAGTTAGATAGAGTGGGAGAGGAATGACGAGAGAGAGGGAGATTGGAGATAGAAGGAGTGGGAGAGAGAGAGAGGGAGATGTAGAATAAGATAGAGGCAGAAAGATAGAGGGAAAATGATAGCAATAGAGAGATGAAAGAAGATAGGAAGAGAGGGGATCTAGATAGAGATAGAGGGAGAGGGAGGGAGAGATGTTGATGTATTTATATTCTAACTCTAAGTTTCATTAAATGCAGGGATCTGCGACGGCTATACAAACTCCGTCGTTGTTGCTACCGCCACCTGGAATGAGGCGCGATAACGACTTCGACTTCGGAGGTGGCTTCGGAGCTAGCTACGGAGGTCAGACGGGCGAGTGAGCTCTTGTTTGGTTTGTTGATGTTGATGCCATGTTTCGACGACGATGTGTTGTGATGTGTTGTGATGCCATGTTTGGATTGTTGTTATATGATTGTTTGTAATATATATTGTCTGTTCTGTGATTCTGGCCATCGAGCCGGGTAGTATTTTCTGTTTTTTAAAAAAACCTTATTTGCGACAGCTTTTTATACAGTACCGTCGCAAATAAGGCTCCAGACCGTTGCAAGTAAGCCTCTGCTATTTGCGACGGCCTGGCTGTCGCAAATAAGCATTAATTATGACGGCCAGGCTGTCGCATATAGCCGCGTGGGCCCCGGAGGAGGACACATGGGCCCTGCAAGCTGAACTTATTTGTGACGACCAGGCCATCGCAAATAGTCGCACTTATGTGCGACGGCCCGACCATCACAAATAAGCTTTAATTGCGATGGCCGGACCGTCGCAAATATTGTTGCGGGGCCCACTTGCCCTGGGCAATAACGTGCGACGGCCGCTGCGAGCCATCGCAAATAAGTTTATTTGCGACGGTGGCCATCGCAAATAAGCTTAATTGCGACGAATTATTTGCAACGGCCAGAAACCGTCACAAATAAGAAAAGTTGTCGCAAATAGCTTATTTGCGACGACATTTGACTTATTTGCGACGGCCCTGGCCATCGCAAATCGTCGGGTTTCTTGTAGTGATTAGAGGCACTTACAAGCACTAGACGAGTAGCAGGTTGATTTCGAGCATGCCCCGATGGAAAAGGACATGTAGATCTTCAAAGAAAAGGGCTCGTTTCTCTGCTCCAGTGCTCCAGAATGCTTCTTTTGGCACATGAAATGTGACATAAGAAAGTTCATAGTTTGTGTTGGCAGTAATGTACCACTCGTGCATTCTTTTGAGCGGGACAGTTTGTTTGCTAAGTTGTACCGATGTCATGAACGGCTTCCCATTCTCATATTTAGGAGAAACATCCTCAAGCTTGTATATTGGAACTCCTGGTTTAACTAAAGCCGTCCGCCGTACATGGCATCGTCTTCTTCGCACTCCTCAATATCTTCTAATGTTGGCTCATGAGAAGAACGAGATGCTCTCGATTTTCTAATATTTTCCTTCATATTTTCCAAATACTTTGACACTTCTGATGAAGGTTTCTTATTTTCGTATGAGCTAACTTTGATAGGCACTATTGATCGAGGAGTAGTCGTTGGAAGTTGGACACTTGCTTGTTGTTGAACCTGTTGTTCAACTAATTGCTCTTTACTACTAGCACCTCGCTCTAGTAGTACTTCAAGCTGTTGCTCAACTAGTTGCTTTTTACAAACAACAACTTGCTCGTGTACTGCTTGAAGCTGTTGTTCAACTTATTGCTCTTGGTTATCTTTATTAGTAAGGTTACTATCATCCTTACTGAGACGTAGCGGGAGTGGATCTTCCAGGACTGGGAGTGGATCTTCCTGGACTTTCGCCATAGAAGACGGGGTTGCAGTATTTAGAGATGCGATGGGGCTAGAAATCGTCTCATCGTCCAACACGATATCACGTCGGTACCAAAGGATTAATTGGTTGACAGCCTGCCCCCGAGTCGCGATCCCCTCATGTTCTATGTGGTCTATTTCATAATCTTCATAATCATTATCAATGATTTGAAGAACTTGCACCACAACATAATACAACGGAAGTGAATTGCCGTTGAAGTCATGATCAGACTTTGCCATATCAGTGGCAACCTGTTTGGTTTTGTTCCCTGCTCTACCGATTGGGACAAGAAGACAACAAGATCTGTCCTTAGCAATATCATCAACAACGAACTTATGATTTGACCCTGAGCCTGGCACAAAACCTACACTGCTAGTGTAGGCAGTTGGAAATACCAAATGCTCCTTTGGCACGGGAACCATCGATGTACTCTGTGCCACTAATTGTCTCAATTGTCTAAGTTGTCCCATTATTTCTTGCACATTTTCCTTGACCTTTTGAGAAATCGTTTCATGAAGTGTTTTCGTGAACTTCTCACGTCTTCTATATGTCTCTTTATCTTTCAGGAAACCATCTAGCCAAGACATTTGAGAGGAGATTGCTCGAACCCGTCCACTGTGTTCAGGGTTTCCTAGGATAGCGGTAAGTTGGTCATTCTCCCTCTTCGGCTTGAAGAGACCCTTCTGTTGCTTTTCAATTACTTCTTTCATTTTGTGCTCTACTTCATTCACAGAGTCGACTTTTTAAGTTTGCCCTCGCTGGTCAAACCTGACCGAACAAAGACCCACCGCTGAGTTCTCTTATCGCAGCCTTCTAACGGGTGAGGATTGCCCTTACTGGTAATTTCGTCTAATATCTTATTCAATTTCTAGACTTTGGGGGCATATTCGGCACACCCTAAGCGATGACGGTATTTGTTCTTTTTGGCAAGCTCTAACCTAGTTGCACTTAGGGCTTTAGCATCAGGTGTGGTCTTTTGACGAACAAATTCTTGCCACTGAGTTTTTGTGATTTTTCCCATCTTTCTCGGGCTAGGGACCTTATCTGCCTTAACATAAGCATTCATTTTACTCTTCCAGCCACGAAACTTCTTGCCGCAAGAGACCGTTATTGCTCTCTTTACAGGTTCTTTTGTGCCTTTTGGGAATTTGAATGATTTCTTTATCCTTTCCCACAACTCATTCTTGGTCTCCTGAGGTAATTTTCTCCAATTATCAGTTGTGATTGGCATGAGCTCTCTAACAAGAAAACCACATGCATTTCCGTACTTTGTAACTGAATCAAGTGGTTCTTGGGGAAGCCCACCTGGACCGACCCTTGTTATGTACATGATGCGGTTCAATGGACTCTTATTGGGACCTCGTTTCCCCTGTTTCCACTTGAATGAACATGAGGATTCATCAATTGGAGAACCTTCTGTGATTTTAAGAGCCGGAGTCACCTCGTTGTCTTCACGATTAATCTAGGTAGAAAAGAATTATAAGACTTCATATACTTGACAACCAACATTAACTTGAACTGCTGAATTTAAGATTTGTGATCCATACCTCGTCGACAGGATCATATTCCGGGTCGAGATCCTCTAAAGTCTTTATAATTTTTATATTCGGAAAAGGATCTGATGGACTGTGAAAGGAGTCTGAACTGCTGGAGTCACTAAACTCCATATTGCCTTCTTTATTGTTACTACCATCAATAGTCTTCTTAGGGCTTTCCATACTAGAACTAATAAGACAAAAAAATATAATGAATGGCATATTAACTCTATATGAAGTGTTGCATGAAGAAAAAGATGGAAGTACTATAGGGTTTGATAAGGCATTCTAGGGTTTAAGGCGAGTGACCAAGGTGACTGGCCAAGTTCCATTCTAGGGTTTGAGGCGACTGACCAAGGAATTAGCTAGACATGTGTATTGCTTGTATCTGAAGACGACAAAAACAATTATATCAAAAATTAAACAATAACAATGCACAATTCACAATTTGCATTGATTAAATCAACAATTAAGCAATAACCAATATTTTCAAATCGCGTAGTGGACCCTAGTCGCCTACCCATCGACTAGGTCGATTAGGATGACTAATCGTCGACTAGGGCGACTAATCGATCCTAGTCGACCCTAGTCAGTCTTCTAATCGTCCAGGCCATTTTTTATGGCAATGTCTAGTCGGCCCTATATATATATATCAACATATATAATTATATATTAGGAGTATAGCACACATACCTTTAGTAATTAGCAAACAAAATTTAGAAGCAAATTGATTCAAAAATAGCAATAATTTACTATTTTAGAACAGAACTTTATAATTCAGATAACATTAGATTTCACTATTTCAGTTTCAGATAACATTAGAGTTCAGATTCTTCTAGCCTGCAACTATTCTCAAATTATTCTAAAGATCAAAAGATTCTATGTTTGTAACAGATTCAAAAAACAGTAGCAAATTCTAACAGATTCAACAACAATTAGCAATGCACAATTCAATTAACAATTAAACAACATTGCATAGCATAATCAGGTCACCGATAATCGAGTGGGGAGGGAGGGGGTGCTGAGGAGGCCGGGTGAGAGGGGGACTCATTGGGGGGGGGGGGGGGGAGGAGGGGAGGGGGAGGGGGTGCTTGATTGGAGGGCGGCATGGAGGGGAGCTCGAGCGGCGTCCATGGAGGGGGCTCGGGTGAGGCCGGGTAAGAGCAGGGGGCTCGAGTGAGGTCGGGTGGAGGCCGCTGTGGAGGAGGGTGAGAGGCAGATGAGCTTACTTGGCGTCGAGGAGGGAGAGATGGTGGTGGCGAGTGCGGGCGCGGTGGCGGGCAAGGGCAAAGCTCGGTGTAACTGGACAGAAACAAAGAAAGCGGCGAGGGCGAAGCTTGGCGGCGAGATCGAAGCTCGAGGACGATGGCGAAGCTCGGCGGCGAGTGCAGCGAAGACTTGGCAGCAAACAAAATTTTAGCAGCCTGACGGTGTCAAAGTGATTTCGCCCATGTTAGGTTTTTCCAACGCAGCCGAGGGCTATATATAGACGCCTATTTTCTCAGGCAGTTATTAAGTAACAACCGCCTGAGAAGAGGATTATCTTAGGTAGTTATTAATTACCACCCACCTGCGAAGATGAATTTATCTCGAGCGGTTGGTAAGCATTATCCGCCTGAGATAAAGACTTTTCTCATGCGGTTATTCAGTACCAAGCGCCTGAAAAGATCTTTATATAGGCTTAATTAATATTCTTGATTAAATGTGGGGCTTTTTAAAGGCCCAAATTCCACTTTCTTGTAATATGATTGAGTATTAAAGATTACCATTAGATTTCACTTGAGAAAACCTTTAAAATTGGTCAGAACTTAAAAAACAAATAACACTGGTTATTTGTCATTTTTCTATCTTGATGAATATAATGATTTTTTAATTTAGTTTTTTAATGAAACTTTGTAGTCATCATACCAACCTCTATGAATTATTTTAGATTTTTTAATTTTTTTTGAATCAATGTGTGTTCAAAATTTGATGTCATTTTTCTATCTTGATGAATATAATGATTTTTTTCATTTAGTCTTTCAATGGAACTTTGTAGTCATCATACCAACCACTATGAATTATTTTAGATTTTTAAAATCTTTTTGAATCAATGTGTGTTCAAAATTTGATGAATGCCTCATATGTATATGAGCATTTGATTAGAATGATGGATAATTTGCATGTTGACATGTTGGAATGCTTTAAAAAATTTAACAAAATTCATACATGTTTGATAAGACAAATATGTTCATACAAACAAATTTCAGTGAAGGGTACCTTTTTTTAGGAGATACAGAAATGTGAATAATATGTGAGTATAAATTAATTTGATATTTACAAAAACATTACAATTTTAGCTATACAAGTTTTAAATATTTGGTTTGGGTGGTTGATATTAATTTTTGAAAAATATAGAAGAAAGAATCATCGAATTTGGACTCAATTTGTGGAATCTTTACATGTTTGAGTATCTATATTGGAATCTAAAAAAAAAAGAAGCAAGGGAAAAGAAAACTGAAGAACAGACTCTGGTCATTATCGCAGGCGGTTGTTTAGGAACAACCACGTGTGAAACTGTTAAAAACCGCGTGAAATTTTTTTACTGAGTTTAGGCTTTATTAATATTCCTGTTTAAAATGTGGGGCCTTTTAAAATCCCAAATTTCACTTTCTTGTTATATGCTTGAGTATTAAAGGTTACCATTAAATTTAACTTGGAAAAATCTTTGAAATTGGTCAGAACTTAAAAAAACAAATAACACTAGTTATTTGTCATTTTTCTATCTTGATGAATATAATCATTTTTTTTCATTTATTTTTTGAATGGAACTTTGTAGTCATCATACCAACCTCTATGAATTTTTTTTCAGATTTTTATAAATTTTTTTAGTCAATGTGTTTTCAAAATTTCATGAATGCCTCATATGTATATGAGATTTGATTAGAATGATGAATAATTTTAATTTTGACATGTTGGAATGCTTTAAAAATTTAACAACATTCATACATTTTTTTATAAGACAAATATGTTCATACAAACCAATTTCAGTGAAGGGTCCCTTTTTTTAGGAGATACATAAATGTGAATCATATGTGAGCATAAATTAATTTGATATTTACAAAAAAATTTCAATTTTAGCTATACAAGTTTTAAAATATTTGGTCCAGGTGATAGATATCAATTTTTGAAAAATATAGAAGAAAGAATCATCAAATTTGGACTCAATTTGTAGAATCTATACATGTTTGGGTATTTATATTGGAATCTAAATAAAAAAGAAGCAAGGGAAAAGAAAACTGAAGAACAGGCTCTGGCCATTATCACTGTTAAAAACCGCCTCAAAAAAACCATTTGAACTTAATTAATTTTTATCGCAGACGGTTTTTTTGTTAAAACCCGCATGTGAAAACGGACACATATATAAAGGGCTCCTCGGGCACCACCAAAACCTAACCCGGGAGATTTTGCATCGACGCCGCAAGGCTGTCAAAATTTTCCACCGTGTGCTGGCATGTCCTGTATTCATCAGTTGATCAAGCTTCGAACAGAGAAAAGGTTAGTAGAAGAGACTTCTTCTTCGCTATCATGTTTTCAATTTGTTTTCCTGTTTTCAGTTTCGTTTGGTTGAGTTTGCATCTCCAGCCCCCCTCCACTTGAGATTTGTAGTAGATTTGAAGGATTAAAGGTTGAAAGATGTAGTTGAGTCTCCCCATGGGCTCACCCATGAATTTTGTAGAAAAAGAAGTATATTTGAAGGATTAATGGTTGAAGATGAATACAAGCACATCACGTGTTCGATGAAATGTTTCAATGAATAAGCCTAACTTCAAAAATCCATTATGGCCACTAGGAAGCTGAGAAAATTATGAAACAAATTTCTTTGGAACCCTTATGAACAGACCTACATGATAACAATATTCACTCATATGATACAGACTGGTTTTGTCTCTGAAAATTTCATTTTAAAGAAAACATTTAGAGAATATTTGTGGTTAATTTTTGTAAATCTTGCAAAAATTCTATTATTGAAGCATGGATCGTCGAGTGTGTATGTATAACATGCCAAGACCCGATCCTATGTACATTTATAATGTTGCAATTTTTATTGAAGCATCCAAGAGACATGCAAAGTTGCAAAATATAGATGACATATTATGTCCATGTATCGATTGCGAAAATAAGATTGCTTGCATAGATACTGTCGGAGTGTGATTTCTGCAATTCTCCTGGTACTACCATTGGTAGACCATAGAGTTTTGTAGTTCGGTTAGGGCGCGCAGACATTCAGAAGAAGGTGACGATTTGACACAAGTATTTACGTGGTTCGGGCCGCCTGAGCGTAATATCCTACTCCACGGGTGTGTTGCTGTTGTATTGAGCTTCTGAGTGCTAGAGTGTCAGAGACTAGAGTGTCTTGAGCGCGTGTGGCAGTCTCCCTCTCGTGTATCGCTCAGTCAGTCCTTTTATGGTACAAGGGCTGGCCGTTACATCATAAGATTGGCCCGACATGTGGCCCTGGCGGTTATTGATGCTTAATACACAGTTAATGTATTTAATTACCCTTAACAACGTGATAACGCGCCTTGATGGTGGCGTTACTGGTATTAAGGGTCCTCCAATCGTGTGTCATTAAGATAGAATTAATGATACATAATCGGGTCTTGAAGTCTTTAATGTTCCTTGAAGGTCCGAGCCGTTGGAGGTCCACCAATCTGCCTATTGAGCTTGAAGATCCGGTGGTTGGACGCGTAGTAGCTCCGGATCTTACCGTCTTGGACGGGTAGGTCCGGTGTTGTTGTACACGTGTCGGTACCGGAGCTTCCCTCTGTTGGGGTTAGGTCCGGGGGTGCCACACAGGTATCTAGTCCAGGGCTTTCCCATGTATAGAATGTAGCTCTAGTTAACGATACATGTGGTGGCACTGAGACTAACCATAGAAGGGAGGCAGGTCCGGTTCTGTATGACACGTGGGGCCTTTGGAGGTCTTCAACTCAGATAGGTGGAGTTCCTTCGCACTCTTTGCAGTCCCAAGGGGTATCCGGTACGCAGGGTACCGACAGATACTATAGTAATCCAATCTCATTTGGTGAAAAGAGGTTTCAAAAAAAAACTACACGATATGGACAGAGCATGGTGAGTTAGATACACATGAAGTGGATACAGATGATGAGAGAGGTTCAGATGACGATAATGTTCATATTGATGATGGTAGTGACAATCAAGATGGTGATGATGATGAGTTCGATTGTGAGGAGATGTTGCGTCACATTGAACCACATGTATTGACTTCTATGGGAGCAAGTAAAGGTTTAAGTAAAATGGAGACATTGCAGAATGTGGCGAAAGAGCTTTTACATGATGAATCAAACGGTTGTGATAAAGAGTTTACTACATTGTGTGCAGTCCTAGAACTGCTAAAGTTGAAAGCCACACACAAATGGTCCGATTTAGTTTCTCTAAACTTATGAATCTTTTGGCATAAATTCTTCCAAATCCAAATAAATTGCCCATAAGCACTTATAAAGCGAAGAAACTTCTTTTGCCCAATGACACTAGGTGTGACAAAAATACACGCTTGTGTGAACCATTGTATTCTGTATCGCAAAGAGCATGAGCTTGCAACTAGATGACCCATCTATGGTGTCAGTGGATACAAGTAGGACTACAATCACCAGTATGATACCAACATGAAAAAGTCTCAGAAGAATAAGAAGTTAATTATTGGCCCTGAAGTTGATAATGATGATACTTCAGACAATGCAGATGGGAAGCATAGGAGAAAAATTCCTGCCTTGATGATGTGGTACCTTCTAGTAATTGATCGCATGAAGCGTTTGTTTTCAAACCCTAGGGAGGCTGAACTTATGCGTTGGCATTCCGAGCAGTGCACGAAGAATGAAAAACATATTCAACACCCTGTTGATGCAACACAGTGGAAAATTTTTTATATTCAGTATCCAGAATCTTCAAAGGAAATAAAAAAAAGTAAGGTTTGCCTTGAGTACAGACAGAATGAATCCGTTGGTGAAAAAAGGAGCATACACAACACATGGCCCGTGGTCTTAACGATGTACAACCTACCGACGTGGTTGTGTAACAAAAGGAAATATATCTTGTTATCCGTTCTTATCTAAGGTCCGCAACAACCCGACATCGAAATTGATGTGTTCTTGGAACCTTTAATGGAAGATATGGCGAAATTGTGGAATAAAGGGGTATGTACATGGGATGAGTACAATCGGGAGTATTTCATGCTAAGAGCAATGATATTCATTACAGTGCATGATTATCTCGAACTGTTTACATTATCGGGATAAATGAAAGGGAAGAAAGGTTGTGTAAGGTGTGTGGATAGAACTGAATTTCTATAGCTCACTTCATCCAGAAAGACAGTGTACATGAGACACCGACGGTTCTTGACAGATACACACAAGTATAGGAAGATGAAAGAATAATTTGACAACAAAATCGAAAAAGATACTGCACCAAAACTTATAGTGGAAAACTCGTGTTCCAAATGATCAAGAACATTCATATTGCTTTCGGTAAGGGCAAAAAATGTAAAGGAACAAAGAGAAAGAAAAGTACATCTTCGGGTGATACAACTAAAATGGCTTTCAAGAAATAATAATTTTTTTTCAAGTATCTTCCGTATTGTAAGAATCAAGAATTTTGCCATAGTACTGATTTGATGCCCGTTACAAAGAATATATTTGGCAGCATCATTGGGACCTTGTTGGACATGCTGAAGAAAACAAAGGACAGATTAAATTCACTTATGGACCTAGTAAATCTTGATATGAGACCAGAGTTTCACCTAG
This sequence comes from Tuctoria greenei, assembly GCA_036927565.1. Lineage (NCBI taxonomy): Eukaryota > Viridiplantae > Streptophyta > Magnoliopsida > Poales > Poaceae > Tuctoria > Tuctoria greenei. Next base: position 190,282,683 of record JAYESD010000005.1, read on the forward strand.
TAGAAAAGGTGAACGGGAAGCATTACCTTCCCCCAGCCAGCTACAACTTGACACTAGAAGAGAAAAAAGCAATTTTTGAATGCTTGCATGGGGTCAAAGTGCCCACGAGTTTCTCATCCAATATCCGCAGACTAGTCTTGATGAAAGACTTGTCTTTATTCGGCTATAATTCTCACGACTGTCACATGATGATGACAATGTTCCTTGCCATTGCAATAAGAGTCATCAAACCTGAGCATATAAAAGTTGTCATCACACATTTGTGTTACTTCTTCAATGCAGTATCGTAAAAGGTGATAGCACATGAAGATTTAGACTATTTGAAAACGTACATCGTCGAGACTATGTGCCGGCTTGAGATGTGTTTCCCACCATCCTTTTTTGATATGCAAGTACATCTAATCATACATCTTGTTGATCAAATAAAAGCATTGGGGCCACTATATTTACATCATATGTTTCCGTTGGAGAGATATTTAGGAGTATTAAAAGGTTATGTACGGAACTATGCTCACCCTGAGGGTTCAATTATGGAAGGATACACCACTGAAGAAGTAATTAAGGGTTGCAGTGATTACATCAAAGATGTAAAACCGATAGGTGTACCTATACCAGTACATGAGGGTAGACTACGTAGGAGAGGCAAAGTGAGTAACAAAACTTTTATCATTCAAGATTACAAGAATGTACATTGTGCACATTTTGGTGTACTACAACAGCTCGCAATAAGTGAATCATACATCGAGGAACACCAAATTGAGCTTCGCAAAAAAAAACCAAGACCACACAGAGGATTGGATCATGAAAGAGCACAGAAGATGTTTCACTGAATGGATAATGGACAAAAATATACCATACGAAAACTCTATAGATTGGCAAAAATGAAGAAGTTAGCTTCTGGCCCATCTGCTTTGGTGACATCATGGCAAGCATATGACATCAATGGTTACACATTCTATACTAAGGAAAAAGACGGTAAGAGTGCTGCATAAAATAGTGGTGTTCGTATAGAGGCTTATGATCCACAAGGGCAGAAGACCGCATACTTCGGGTTCATAGAGGAAACATGGGAACTCGATTATGGAGAAAGAATGGTAATGTCCATATTTCAGTGCCAATGGGTCAAACATCCTGATGGTGTAAAAGTGGACAACTACGGACTGACACTGGTAGACTTGAACAAAGTGGGTTATAAAGATGACCCGTGGTTCTCTCCGATCGTCTTGCACAAGAGATCCAAAAACTGAGAAGATGCATGTAGCTGTTTCTGGAAAGCAAAATATTGTTTGGGGTTGAGAGTGTGGCAGATAATGATGAGGAATATAATCAATATGAACAGATGTACCTTTTCACCGAACCAGAAAACATCAAGCGCGTAGAGAGAAGACTAATTTGGACAAGTGATCCTTTTCGGCTTGTTGACTATCATATTTATCACCTTCACCTGTTCCATAAGTTATCAAATTGTATGTGTATATAAATTTCTTCTCACCTATGATGATCAAGCTTGCCTTCCAACAGCTTGATTCCAAACAACATCTAGAAGCACAACTCTTGAAGCTCCTATCAAGCTAATCCCTTCACAGCAAGCACTTGTAGATGCAAGTAACATCCGAGACTCATCATTTGGATTGTTAAAAGCTTCAATTGAAGTCTGACGATACTTCCCATCCATTTAAGGGCTTGTTTGGATAGGAGTGGATCCACTTCAATATAAGTGGATTGAGGTGGATTTAAGAGAAAATTAGTTCATTTTCCATGCCAATCCACTTCAATCAAATTAGATTGAGTACACCCAAACAAGCCCTGAAGGATTTAATTCTCTTCTCTCCATTTTAAAAAATTATGAAGATGCTACTTTATCAGTTCTAATGGCTGAATATATTGACTAAAAATAAGAACCATCTCTCTTAGTGCTTCACACAAGCGACGAAGCAAACAACTTCAATCATAAATCTTGTTTTTACCTTTTTCATAGAAATTTGACCTTAATCTTTCAAACATAGATTTATCAATAAGTGAAGCTTCCTCATCAGACATGTTAATGGCAGCTACAAGCGAAGGGTGTGTCGAAGCTAACAAAATCTCAACGGGACTGAAGACAAAGAGATGTTGCATATGAGTGGCATTGTCCAGGTTAGACAGCATGAAGCTATGATGACAGTCTTCAATAACATGAAAAGTGATGCCAAGGTTATGCTTGCATCAACCAAGGCATGTTGTGAGGGCATAACACTTGTTGGGGCATCACGGTTATGCTTGCCCCAACATGTGTTATGCCCTCACAACATTCCTTGGTTGATGCAAGCATAACCTTAGCATCACTTTTCATGTTGTTGAAGACTGCAATCATAGCTTCACGCTGTCTAACCTGGACATTGCCACTCATATGCAGCATCTCTTTATCTTCAGTCCAATTCAGATTTCGTTAGCTTTGGCACATCCTTCACTTATAACTGCCATTAACATGTACGATAAGGATGCTTCACTTTTTGATAAATCTATGCTTAAAAGATTAAGGTCAAATCCTTATGAAAGGGTAAAAACAAGATTTGTTATTGAAGTTGTTTGCTTCCTCGCTTGTGTGAAGCACTAAAAGACAAGGTACTGAATTTTAGTCAATATATTCAAGCATTAAAACTGATAAAAGAGCATCTTCCTAGGATTTCAAACGGATAGGAGGGAAAGAATATTTCAACTGGATGGGAAAATCCTTCCAAAGGATCGTCATGCTTCAATAGAGGCTTTCAACAATCCAAATGATGAGTCATGGGTGTTTCTTGCACCTACAAGAACTTGCTGTGCAGGGTTTAACTTGACAGGAACTCAACAGCATCACAGGCGGTTCTTAATTAACAAGCAGCCTATGAAAACAATGACTTTGCCCAGGCGGTTCTTCAATAAAAACCACTTGTGATGTTTGAACCAGTACATTCGGTTCTTAAACAATGACCACCCGTGAAAATATTGTATTTACCCAGGCGGTGGTTAAGTAAAAACTGTATGTGAAGTTTGTTACAGTACAATCGGTTCTTTGTTTATAGCCGCCTGAGAAAATCATGTATTCACCCAGGCGCTTGTTTTTTAAAATCCGCCTGTGATGTTCTTTCATCACAGGCGGTTATTGTATCATTCGTCATCATAGTTTTTTTACGGACCGCTTGTGATTGAAAAATCGAGGCGCCTGTGAAAATGCTTTTTGTAGTAGTGCGACACAGACCATTTAGGGCACGTCATGGCCTATTTAGTGGTAACACTTTCGCCGAGACAGGCACACCGATAGAATGTGACGGTGAGGACTGCAAGATCCAGCGCGTGCACGGCGGGCCCCGATGGGGCATTCTCATATTTCACCCACTTACGACGGCTAACCCTAACACCCCCGTAAGTTAAAGGCAGCCCGGATGGGGCATAACTTGAGACGTGTGACCGAGTTCCTTGTCTATCTTGTTCTTTTCTCTTTCTCTCTCTCGTTCTTTCCTCTCTCTTGTAAATGACTCAAAAAATGAAAGATTAATGTAACCTGTACATTTTGAACCGGCCCGTCTCACATGCCTTACACATGTGAGGCTTGTCAGTTCGGAAATGTCCTTTTTTGGATAGCATGGGAGTGACCGTGAGGGCATGGCTTGTGACGAGACGTGGTCTGGATCCAGACGATATTTTGATGGCATAACTCTATTATTCTTTGTTGCTCCATTTTTGGGCGTGCATTTGGAGAATAGTGGGGTTATGCTGCCGAAATTTCGTTCGGGTCCAGACCATGCGTCTTGTCATAAGCACGCCCCCTCGGTCACTCTTTGGTGGGTTTAGGACCTATCCTTTCCAATAGATGTAGGGCCGTGAGATTAAACAATCTATGAAAAAACGACAATTTCTCTTTGGCTTTATTACTACAGAGTCAAATATGGGTGAAGACCGCAGTTGGATGTATACTGATTGAAAGAGCAGATCTGGTGGTCACTTGGACGAGTGGTTTTCCAAGTTAGATCAATTTTTGGATCAAGCATTTTCGTTGTCAACGAATGTTAGGTGTGGTGCCCATGTACGGAATGTCATAACACCAAGTTTTGAACAGAATGGAACATTTGATACACTTGTGTCGAACAGTTTCACGCCACATTATGAGGTGTGGACCTTCCACGACGAGACTAAATCTCGAGTCATAGCAGAAGTGGATGAGGATGATGATAGCAAGAGGGTTCATAGGATGGATGAGATGCTAGAAGCTATAGAAGCATAGGATCCTCCTACAATGCAGATACACGAGTTCTTCAAGCTTCTCAATGCATCAAAATAGCCATTGCATGAACACACAGATGTAACCATCCTTGCTTTCATGACCAGATTTATAGCAACTAAGTCTAAGTACTTCTTCTCCAACAACTGCTACAATGATCTCATTAAATTAATCAATGATATCTTTCCACAACCTCACAAAGTGCCTAAAGATATGTATCAGTCGAAGAAATTGATATCTGGTCTCGGTATGAACTATGAGAAAATTGATGTGTGCTCAGACAACTGCATGCTATTCTGAAAAGAGCAAGCCAACGAGAACGGGTGCTTGAAATGTGATAAACCGAGGTATGTCGAAGTTTTTAAATACGATGGAGATAATGTGATGATAGATGTCGCACATAAGTAGCTTCATTACTTGTCCGTGACACCTCGGTTGAAGCGATTGTTTCTTTCAAAAAGAACTGCAAGATACATGAGATGGCACAAAGAAGGTGTATGTGAGAACAAAGAATTCTTGATGCACATGTCCCACTATGATGCACGGAAGGCGCTGGACCATTTCAATCCAGATTTTGCTCGTGATGCGAGAAATGTTCGCATCGGGTTAGCGGCAAATAGATTCTCACCGTTCAGTACAAACGCCACGCTATACTCCTGTTGGCCCATCTTTATCATTTTGTACAACCTTCCACCGGCTTTTTGTATGAAGCATGAGTTCAAGTTCCTCAGCCACATTGTGCCTCGGATGGATCATCTTGGGTCACGTCTCTACGTGATGTTGAAATTGCTTATCAAGAATTGAAAATGTTGTGGACAGGAGTCGAAGTATTTGACTGTTACAAGAAGCTGAAATTCAACCTCTAAGCTGCTTATTTGTGGTTCGTTCATACATACATGTTTTCTGGATGGAGCACTCACGGTCGTCTGACGTGTCCGATATGTGCTTCGGACAAAAATTGCTTTCGACTTGCTCATGGAGGCAAGATATCTTACTTCGATTATCATAGACATTGGCTGCCTCCGAATCACATGTTTAGGCAGCAGAGGCATGTCTTCAAAAAGGACATCGTTGTCACTAAAGGACCACTGAAACGTCTTAACAGGTTAGAAATTTTAATATTTTGGATAAACTGGTGCCAAATGAAGGTCGTCCTGAATATTTTGTAGGTTATGGAGAGAAACACAATGGGACTCACATATGTGGAATTTGAGAGATACCGTATGTAAAGTTGTTGATTCTAATGAACAACATTGATGTCATGCATCAGGAGCATAACATGGGAGAAAGTATCAAAAGCACATGCATGGATATGATGGGCAAAATGAAAGACAATATAAAAAAGCTAGAGAGGATTTGGCAGAGAATTGTAACCATCCAACTCTTGAAATCTCTGAAAGTGATGGTAAGACACGTGCCTCTTTCTGTCTTTGACCTAAAGAAAAGAAAGAAGTTATGAAATGGTTGAAAATTTTAATATTCCCAAATGGTTATGCAGCTATCCTAAAACGAGATGTGAATGTGAACACTGGAAACCTCACTGGGTTGAAGAGTCATAATAATCACATAATCATAGAAAGGCTCCTACTTGTTACGTTTCGGGGCTATCTAGATTATGCGGTGTGAAAGGTTTTAGCCGATCTTAGTTATTTTTATAGACACCTCTATCGGTACCCTGCGGACCAGGTACCCTCGCATACCAGAAGAAGAAGTGTTGAGTCCCACTTTCCAGGAGAGAAGACCTTCGAGGCTGCATGTCCCGCAGCGCCAAACCTGCCTATCTCCTAACGGTGGCTCCAGTGCTGCCACGTGTCCCGCAGCATCGAATCTGCCTCCCTCCTAGGGGTGGCTCTGGTGCTGCCATGTGTACCGCGATGTCGGACCTGCCTCCCTCCTAAGGGTAGCCCCAGTGCTGCCACATGTCATGTAGCCCCAGACCTGTCTCCTTCCTAAGGATGGGTCCGGTGTTGCCATGTGTCCTGCAGCTTCGGACCTGCCTCCCTGCTAAGGATGGCTCCGGAGCTACCACGTGTCAGACCCTACCTCTCCAACGAAAAGGACTTAGGGATCTCCAACGGAGTGGACATTCAAGTGGCTATAAATCAGCCATTACAAAACCTGATTAACACGTCATTAATTCCGCATTAATGATGCACGATCATAGGGCCTTCAAGCGTGGTAATGCTTCCATCAAGGCATGTTATTACACAAATAAATTATTGTTAAGCGCCTAGATCGTGTACAGGGTGCTTAATAGCTAGTCGCCATCTGTCGGGTCTCGGTCTCATTGTATTAGCCTGATCTTGGCATATAAAGGTCTGTGCTGCATGGCAGACAACAACTTATGCAGAACTTAAGCTCATCAAATCTGATCTTAGACATACAAGATCTGGTTATGCATCATTAATTCTGCCTTAATGACGCACAATCAGAGGGCCTTCAAGCATGGTAATGCTGCTATCAATGCATGTTATTACAAAAATTTACTGCTATTAAGCGCCTAGATCATGTACAGGGTGCCTAATAGCCCGAGGCCACCTGTTTGGCCTCGTCCTCGCTGTAACAACGAGACCTTGGCATATAAAAGGTTTGTGTAGCATGGTAGACAACAACTTAAGCTCATCAGATCTGATCTAAGACAGACGCAACACACTCAATCAGACAACACACCCCCGTGGAGTAGGGTATTACGCTCAAGCAGCCCGGACCAAGTAAAATCTCTGTGTCATGTTTGTCCTTGAGTTCTTCGACTTACACCCCTCCTATAAAAGAACCTCCGCGGACTACTTCTTAGTAGTACCGGGGGAGACTTGTTGAAGATATTCAAGATCAACGATGGTAAATTCCATTGCTTCTTTCTTTGGCTCGTATGCAAATGCTAGAAGAGGAAATGAACCCGACAACACCTCTCACCGTCCCAGTGGCAATCCAGCCACTAATCCACAAATTGATGTTGCAGTGCATCATCCTGGGAACAATGTCCCACCACCTACTGCAGTAGCAGCCACTACTTAGATGTAGGATGGTGCCCTGGTGTCGGTCACTGAATCGACCACAAGCCCAAAGAACGCGCTGGTTGCAGCGCGAGCTCTTCTCCAGTGTCCACTAGCACCGGACGCACCTCCAGCAGCATTGGAGCAGTGGTTCAACAATGTTGACCATTTGATCGCCACTACAGCCACGACGCTCAACAATCCGCCGTAGTTCAGGCCCAGGTTGGCCCCAACGCGCAATAGGACCCTGTCGGGACGACTTGGTCCTATGCTATCACAAAGGAGACACGCGCCATCGCATAATGCGACTTCACACACTCTTTTGATGGTCCATCAAACCTTCACAGTGTCGAGGTTACCCACGGGAGACCTCAGGACGGAGCTTAACTGCCATTACGCGGAATAAGATGGTCGCATCACCGTCAAGTGTAACCGCAAGAGGTGACACATCCTAGAGGAGTCTTCCCCTCTAGGAGCAGGTGATGGTTGTGCGGTGCTCGCACCACACCTTTTCATGGTGGAGTGGCCACCCAAGTTCCGACCTCATCTGCTAGAGAAGTATGATGGGACTGTTAACCCCATCGAATTCTTGCAGATCTACTCTACTGCCATCTTTGTTGCAGAAGGGAATGAGGCTATCATTGCCAATTACTTCCCCGTAGTCTTTTCCAGAACTTCTCGGTCAATTTTCATGAGCCTACCCCCTGACTTAATCTATAGTTGGGGAGAGTATGCTACCAGTTCACCGCCAACATTGGGAGTTCTTATACTTGCCCTAGCATTGAACTGGATCTTTTTGCCGTACGGCGGAATTGGGAAGAGTCATTGCAATCTTTCATCCAACGATTCTCCCAGGTACAAACAACAATCCCTTCTATCTCAAACGCCTCTGTTGTTGTTGCATTCCGACAGGGTGTGAGAGACAAGAAGATGTTGGAGAAGTTGGCCACCAAGAACATCCATGATGTTATAGAGCTCTTCAGCTTGGCACACAAATGCACCAGGGCTGCTGAAGGGCGTGACTAGCACTCCAAGCTAGCCGCGGAGGCAGGAGTGCCATCTGCCTCCAAGGCGGGAACCACTACCCACGACAGTGGTAAAAGGAAGAACAATAGGACAAGTGGCAAAAAGCCACTCGATGGCGCACCTACATTTGTATCCGCAATGACTCTAGGTGGCTGAGGGCCGCGCCCCAACAAGCACCCACGACCATTGTCTAACGATGACGATAACAAGAATTGGTGCACGATCCACAACACTTTGGGTCATAGCCTCGAGGACTACAGAGAGGTCAAAAGGCTGGCCGAACGTGCCCATCACAAGCGTCTTGAAGACGCACCTTTTCGCGAACGGGAGAACAAACAGAAGGTCGATGAAGCTCTAGCGGAGCAGGAGCTAGGCTTCCAAGATGCCAAGAAGGCGTTGAAGGTGGTCTACAACAACGTCGACGACTCCGACACTAACTCCAACAACGACCAAAGGAGGACTCTCCATATGATATATGGAGGGTTGCAGGACATACTTTCCGACACTTAGTGAAAACTCTGCGTTGGGAGATAGCTGATGTAGCTCCCACCATCAAGGCGCAGCCCCGTCAGAAGTGGATGGACACTATGATCACCTTCGACACCTCTGACCGCCCCAAGAACATGGCAAGAGCTGGGCCACTTCCACCGATAGTCTCCCCGATCATCAACAACCTGCAACTCTTTCAAGTTTTGGTTGATGGTAGGGCGGCTCTCCACCTCATCAGCTTTGCTGCCTTCAAGAAGTTGCAGGTCCCCATGTCAGACCTTAAGCCCTTGCGCCCATTCTCCATAGTGGGTCCAGGAGCTATCACTCTGCTTGATTGTGTCTCTCTCCCAGTAACATTCGGGACTGATGAGAACTACCGATCGGACAAAGTGATCTTCGACGTAGTGGAGATCAACCTTCTCTTCAATGCCATCCTCGGCATACCGGCTCTTTACCAGTTCATGGCGGTAGCTCACTACGGCTACTTGATGTTGAAGATGACGACTCCAATAGGCGTCCTCTGAATCCAAGGGGACTGTACTGCAAGAGTTACTATGTTGGAGAAACTTCATGCGCTAGATGCTGCGCAAGAAGCTGATTCCAACAAGGAGCAATAAGCTCAACAACCTCCAAGCACACGCTAGCGCGATTCAACCTCTGCACCCCTGTGCAGCCAAACAGCGTAAACAACATTCCCATCAAGATCGTCCAGGTCAGTTCCTAAGCCACCCAGATCACTCGCATTGCTGGAGGTCATGGTCACAAATAGGAACTTGCGCTCATCACCTTCCTCCGGGCTAATGTCAATGTGTTTGCATGGAAACCATTACAAATGACTAGGATCCCTAGGGAGCTGATTGAGCATGATTTAAAGATCTACCCCAAGGCACGACCGATACAACAGAAGCTCTAGAAGCAGTCCATCAAGCGACAAAAGTTCATCCGTGAAGAAATCAAGAAGCTGCTCAATGTTGGATTCATCCGAGAGGTACATCATCCACAGTGGCTCGCAAACCCAATCACTGTTCCCAAGGACGATAGGAAGCTTCGGATGTGCATCGACTACACCACTCTTAATAAAGCATGTCCAAAAGACCCCTTTCCACTTCCAAGAATAAATAAAATAGTGGATTATACTTCTAGCTGGTTATTATGCTTCCTGGATCCGTATTCTGGATTTCATCAAATACCAATGGCAAAGGAGGATGAAGAACATACAACCTTTATCACAGTAGATGGTATGTACTCCTATACTGCAATGCCTTACGAACTCAAAAATGCTCTTCCAACTTTTGTGCGAGCAATGCATAAAATGTTTGGGGAGGTTATCCGGGACCTTGTAGAGGTATATGTCGATGACATCGTCGTCAAAGTCTAGACCGAAGATTCTTTATTGGATAATCTTCAGTGAGTCTTTGACAAACTGCGCATGACGCGCACGAAGCTGAATCCTAACAAGTGTGTCTTTGGGGTTTCCTCTGGAAAGCTTTTGGGATTCCAGGTAACACACCGGGGAACTGAAGCAAATCCAGAGAAGATAAAATCCATTGAAGCAATACGGCCTCCTACCCGCATCAAGGATTTTCAAAAGCTTGTGGTATGTCTGGCCTCACTCAGTCGATTTATCTCTAGACTGACTGAGCGGGCTCTTCCCTTCTTCAAGCTTCTCAGGAAGTCTGGACCTTTCTATTAGTCCAAAGAAGTAGATAAGACGTTCGAGGAGCTAAAAGAGTCTCTCACCAAACTGCCCATCATGGTAGCTTCGGAACCTAGTGAGCCACTGCTGCTTTACATTGGTGCAACGACAGAGGTTGTCAGCATGGTCCTAGTCGCAGAGAGGCCAGAAGCATCATCGATTTTCTCTTCACAAAGGCTCGGACCCCTCCAGGAGGGTCCGAAGCTACCTGGAGGAAATCAAGGCGAGTCTGGGTCTTAGCCCTAAAACATTGAAGAAGGTCCCGAAGGTCGGGAGCCTTCGGACCTATCTCTACAAGGAAATACGTCAGACCCCTCCGGGAGGGTCTCTGCTACTCAAGAAGAAGACCTGGACCCCTCCGGAAGGGTCCAGGTAGATGGAGAAGATGGATCGGACCCCTCCGGGAGGGTCCGGATTGTCTAGCGACCTGTCTACTTCATCAATGAGGTCCTCCATGAGGCCAAGACAAGATATTTTGAAGTGCATAAGCTGCTATATATAGTTCCTATTGCGTCAAGAAAGCTGTGTCACTATTTTCAAGCTCACAAGATCTCCATGGTAACCTCTTAACCATTGAGGGCTGTACTTCATAATCCCAATTCAATGGCAAACATCGCTAAGTGGGTTGTGGAGCTAGTAGAATTTGATCTTGAATTTTTGCCTCGACACGCCATCAAAAGACAGGCGCTAGCTGACTTTCTAGCGGAGTGGACTCCATCTCCATCTGGACTAGGAGGTCTTGACGTTGATATGTCGGAACCTAAGGTCTCGGTATTCACCGAGCCTCATTGGACCCTCTTCTTTGACGGCTCCATGCAGAAGCAGGGAGCCATAGCTGGAATTTTGCTCCTCGCACCAACCGGGGAGCAAGTCAAGTACATGGTATGCCTTGACATCAAGGCGATGAACAACATGGCGGAATATGAAGATCTCATCTTCGGACTGAAGACAGCGCTATCTTTTGGCGTCCAACAGCTGCTGGTAAAAGAGGATTCGCAACTCATCATCAAGCAAGTTAAAGGTGAATGCTATTGCAACAATCCACAATTAGTAGCATTTCTTCTTCAAGTCCAGAAGCTGCAGAAGGAATTCCAGGTTCTGAACCTATGCCATATTCAGAGTGCTCACAATGCTCAAGCTGACGAACACTCAACAAAAGCTTCTACCAGGCTCCGGCACCCGACGAAGTTTTTGAAAGGAGACTACCAACACCTTCCACTCAGCCTGTCGAACTGGGTGAAGGTGGCGAGACCAACACCTCGAAGTTGGCGGTCCCGATGGCCCTATTACCACGACATCCACCAAGGATAGTAGGCATCACAGGGGGCTCCGTGCAACCTGGTGCGCAAGATCGAGAAGCTTAAGCTAGCCCCGATGCATGGATCACGGAGGTCCGGGACTACTTGAAAGACTGCATCCTTCCTGAAGAAGATGTATCCGCTGAATGGATTGTCCGGATGGCTAAGAGATACACGTTGGTAGAAGGGGATCTCTACTATTGATGGTTCCTACGCACTAGTAACAATTCATCTCTAGCAGTCATGCCAGAAGTGCTTGTTAATAGATTTTAGATTATACATGTAAATCTGCAAGCGCACGGAAACTATCAATGTAGCATTTCCCCTTTAAGAGTATTCTCAAAGGATATCATTTATATTCTCCCAGTGGAATGTTAGATGGAAGTAAAACAATCATCAAGTGGAGAGGCTAGGTTGATCTAGGCAAGGTTCTAACAAGGATGGATAAATGATAAATTGGAGTAGTGTGACACACACAAGAGCATTCTATCCTAAGGGGATAAATGGGGTAAAGAGGGACTAGGCTAAGAGTTAGGTAGAGACTCCTACGATGCTTCTAATGTACATATACATAGCCTAAGTTGGTTACTAATGATTATGTCAATTATGAATTCTCATGCTAAGTGGATTAACACATCGGGCACAGGTTTACCCCTAGCAATACTAGGATGACTCCCGCCAAGAGCCTGTGGCATAGCCGAATGTGGAGGATTATAAAGGACAAATAGGGATATCACCACCTATTGCCTACCTCCTCAATCCGTGGGTCTATGAGACATTCAACGCTACTCTCTATCCTAGCACCATGCTAGCATATTAGGTAATTACCTTAAGATCCTAGGCACAAGCCATCCTAAGGCAATGAACTAAACATTGTTGAACCAATGTTAATTCATAGCATAAGTGATTCATGTTATCATAATCATATCATAGCTAATTAGACTATAGTAGGGATTTGTAGTGTTTATGATGATATAATGACAATGATATAGCATGATCATAAATACTACTACTACCACATACATGGAATCCACAATCAAACAAGAAACGCTTCATCCAAGTATATGAACAATGGAAGACTAAAGATAACATATTTATTAAGAATAAAGTCACAAATACAAATAGGAATATAAGAGCCATACATTCCCTAATTAGGAATTGGGAAGAGACTCTTTCTACTCCTCTCCTACTTGGACTAAGGACTAGATACTCTCCTCTCTACAGCCTATACTCCTCTAAACCTATGGAGAGTAGTTGATACAATGGATGAATGCTCAAGTGGTGTGTGTTGAAGTGAGGGGTCCTATTTATAGTCACCCATGACCTCTTCAAGCCGGGAAGAGCCAACACGTGGAGTTTGACTGCGTTTGGTCCAGGACCTAGTTGGCCGACTAGGGGGGGGGGGTCAGTCGACCTGGTATTGGTTCCTTTTGTGGTGTGCTTCCTCTAGGTCTCTACCAGGTGGGTCTCATTGAATGATATTGGTGCTACACAGTTGCATGGACTCAAATACTTCTGTTTTTGGGCCATTTGATCCATGTGGTGGCACATGTCATCGCTTGATTGGCTAGAATGAAATTTTATAGGATCAATCCCCTTGTTTCACTTCAATTTTGCATAGAATCCTTGCATGCACTACTTTCTCCATGGACAAGTGGAAATAGGTTAAATAGAAAGGTGATGTGTGCAAGAAATGATATTTTCTTCACATAATTGAGTCATATTTATGGGTGAAATTAATATATAACAGTCGTCAACAAACTCCCCCAAGCTTATCCTTTGCTCGTCCCGAGCAAAGTCAAGACTTTAGGTTGATGATCAGGAGTTGCTACAATGTTCTATTTTTCAAAAGTACCATGCGCACAACCAAATACTCTACCTAGTATTGCAAAAATTGGCATGATACTTCACCCATATTATGTCATTATGGGGCTTACGCCATCTCCTATTCATGGGTGGTTGAAAGATAGAACAACAAATGGAGCACACATACCCTAGAAATCAAGTTTCACTCAAATTCCGGAGAGTTCAATTTAGATCTTAAGTATCTCAATTTGATTCTCTCAGTCTCTTATTTATGTGTAGTGGAAATGTATCCTCACCAAGGCATTGTGCCTAAATTCATCCTACCTCTACATAAGGCTTGTACGTGGAGCTTGGTAGGCAATATAGTAGGCATATTTGCAACACATAATATTGCCGAGTCAAAAGAGCAAGCCTTAGGAGAAATCAATTCAAAACAATTTTATTCAAGACTTGTGCATGTGTGATAGAATGAAGTGGATGTGGATATTTAAGATGACTCCTTTTTGAGTGGACTCTCTTATTTTGCAGGGATGAAACATGGCTACTTTTTTTTCTCATGCTTATGATGTAAGCATGCATTTTTCTTTTTCTTGTAGCCATGTCTTCTACTCCCTTTTATGCAATAAATTTTTGAGAGAGTACTAAGCATGAATGATATGGAGTTTCTCTTTTTATTGTGGAATAGTGGTATGGTGAAATTTGCTTACTTCTAGTGTAGAAGTATAGCATGTTCAAGTGAAGTCTTGAATTCAAAAAGTAATGAATGAAATCTCACATAGGTCTATACTAGTTTGACAAAGCTAAATGTGAAGACAAATAGCATATGCACAAGGTCTATCAATGTGATATATCATATGGCTTTGGTAGGTATTTCCAATCAAATGAGAGTAACTTAAATCTTTTTAGAATTTATCTAGAAATCTAAGTTTCACTTTCAAACTAGGAATAGCAGCCCTATCACTATATCATATCTCAGAACAACTTAGAATGGATTAAGCTTTTGCTACCCACAATTTCCAAATCAAGACAAAAGCAATTTTAGCCAATGAGAGCAATATGCGTTGTTACTACAATCTCATGCTCAATTGGAGCACACCACTTTGACAAGGCCCTTTGTGACCTTGGAGCAAGTGTGAGTGTGATGCCCAAGGCTGTTTTCGACCAATTGAACTTCACGGAGCTTACTCCAACACCAATGCAGCTCCAACTGGTTGATTCTTTAGTCTGTTATCCTACGGGTATTGTCGAAGATGTCCGGTAAAAATCTAGAACTGCTTCATACCCGTGGATTTCGTGGTGCTCGACATGGAGGTCGAGAAGGATACGCCGCTCATTCTTGGGCGCCTGTTCCTAAGCATCGCGAAGGCTCACATAGAAGTGGGAATTGGAGAAATCTACTTCCATATCAATGGCAAGGAGCAGAAGTTTAACTTTCGCCCAAAGTTGGAATAATGCTCCATGATCCGTATCAAGTATGGGCCAAATGTTAAACACATTCAAGAGGTCAAAATCACACCTCCAAAGGTGGACCCACTCATTGCATTCATGAGGAAATTGATCTATGCGGAAAACCTGTCTTATCGTCCACGCCGACAACCCAAGAAGACGGAGAAGTCTGAGCCTCCTCAAAGGCCCAAGTCCACCAAGCCACCAAAGAAGGTATGGCGGAAAAAGAAAGACAAGCAGTCTGAGCCCATCCCTTTGGGTCCGGATGTCAAGAAACGAAGATGGGGAATGTCCATCGCATCGGACGGTGGTGAGACCTAGCAATAGGTTAAATTGGTTGTTATCCTTTTCTTTATTTTTCTTTTCTCTTTATTTGGATTTCCCCATTTAGTTTGATTCTCCCACTGCATTTTGATTTTCTTAGTAAGTTGAGGATCTCATGTTCTCAACTATCATTTTGATTTCTTTATTTTTCACAAAAAAGAAAAATTGTTGGGTTTTGAAAAAGGAATTTTTATTTGGAAAACAATTTTCTAAGCTGCAAAAGTGGTATTTCACCAACGTGTTGATTCCATAGCCGTTGGGGAGCCACCTGCCAAATGGAAAAAAGGGGGGCCCACCTGTCAGGTCGGTCGACCCATCTGCTCGGCCGACTAGTGGAAAGAGCCATTTTGGCTCTCTCTCCTCCAATGGCTACATTTGGTGCCCTAGTGACCGTTGGGGATTGCGCACTATAAATGGTGGCCGTGAGGAGCTCTTCTCTTCACACCTCACCTCATTTCATACATCCCCAAAGTCACTCTTGCTCAAATTTTTATTCTTGCTCTTCAATTAAGCACTCTTGCTCAAAGTCCAACTCAAAAGGAATGGCTTTTGATTGCATTTCCAATTTGCTCTCAACTTCTTCAAGGGAAAAGTCGTCGGGGTTTTGTTTTCACTAACATAACTCCTTTCGAGTTTTTGCCTTGTTGTGTTCTTGTTTGTTGTGGCCATGAAAGGAATGAAAAGGTTGTTTGGAAAGAGGAAGGAGGTTGCAAGCTCAAGCCATGGTGGAGACTCAAGTGCACGTCCCTCTTCTGTTGCTACACCAGGTGCACGGAGGAGGAGTGTAGGAGAGGATACTCCCATGGGTGAGAGGAGCAACCCTCACCAACTTCTTCACGACGACGACCTCGACACCCAAAGTGAAGTTGAAGATCAAGCACGCAAGCTCCTCCAAGATCGTGAGTTTTCTCATACGAAAGCTTATGATCCAGATTTGATCTCCAAAATAGGTATGGATTCAGAATTCTTTTCCATTTGGCGTGCATTAGGATGGGAAAATTTTGCTCACATAGAGGAGAATGGTTCACGCCTTCTCTCCATAGAATTCCTTTGCACACTCAAGATAGAATTTGATGGTATTACTTTTAGATTATTCCAAAAAGACTACAACATCCTATGGAAAGAATTAAATGAAATCCTAGGCTTCCATAAACGTGGTTTGCTAGATTTAGACACTTTGCCTAAGTTTAACAAACAAAGTTTTTGGCAAGATTTAACTGGTGAGGTCAGATGTAGTGCACCTAGGAATAGACACTTGCACAAGCCCACTTTACGCTTCATGCATAGATGGGTGGTTATGACTATCTTCCCTAGAGGAGATGTAAGGATAGTGCGTGATGATGAGCTGAAAATTTTATTTGCCATGATTAAAAAGATAAAAGTTGCTCCAGTTATTGCCATGATGACACAATGGTTAGACTACATTCCAATGGTAGGGCCAATTGAATGCACTTCATTGATTACCCGTACTGCTACTAGGGTAGGAGCACTTCAATATTCTTCATTTGAATACACTGAAAATAAAAGAGAATTAATTGATGAATATTATTTACTGCAATGACATACCCTTAAGCATGATCAAGATGGCTCTTTGATATTTTATTATCCCGGCTTTGTCAATGAAATTCGGTTACCTAACCTGGATTATCATTTGTACAAATGTCGGAGGCTAACCATTGACCTACTTCCCATCGAGGAAACCGGAAGAAGTAATGTCTCTGGCAGGGTAACTAGAAGTCGTGCAAGGAGAGAGGCCATGCCCCCGACAACCTCCACGGTCCATGAGTACGAAGAGGAAGATAACCCAACGGGTGATGCATCCGGATGGACTCAACCTCCATCGTATGAGACCGAAGGTCCGTCTTGGCATGGGTGTCCAGGTGCTACATGGGAGACACCCCTATCCACTTCAAGCTCTAGCAGCTTGCCTCCAACATCTATGAGAAAATGTCATTCCACTTTGACTAGAAGTCATCGTGACTATAGCCAGGGAATGACAGACCTCTCTAGACGTATGGAGGAGCTTGAAGTAAGGATGGGTAACATCTACAACACTCTCCAAGGGCATGTCCAAGGTATACAAGACTGGCAACAACACATGGACACTCAATTCATCAACCTCAACTCCAAGTTACAACAACAACAAGCCGATCTCGCGGCATACTTCCGTCATCAAGGGTTCAACCCTCGACACGGAGGTGAGTGAAGAACAAGCTTGGGGGAGGACCCCCACTTGAGGTAAATTGTATCAACCCCTCTGCATATTTACTTTCCACCTACCCATCATCCACCTTGCATTTAAAAAATATAGGATAGTTTTATTTTCAAAATAAATAAAAGATGTGCGGTAAGAATGACTTGGAATTCACATAGATGAAATGATGAATAGTTGCTCTGTTTTAATTTTCCTAAGTCCTTAGTTTACAACTTACTACTCTTCAACATATTGCTCTCATTGGCGAAAATTGCTTTCGCCCTTATTTGGAAATTGTGGGTAGCAAAAGCGTAATCAATTCTAAGTAGTTGTGAGATATGATATAGTGATAGGCTGTTATTCCTAGTTTGATAGTGAAACTTAGATTTCCAGAGAAATTCTGAAAACATTTAAGTTATCCTCATTTGATTGGAAATACCCACCAAAGCCATATGATACATTACATTGATAGACCTTATGCATATGCTATTTGCATTCACATTGAGCTTTGTCGAACTAGTATAGACCTATGTGAGATTTCTTTCATTACTTTTTGAATTCAAGACTTCACTTGCACATGTTATACTTCTACACTAGAAGTAAGCAAATTTCCATCATACCACCATTCCACAATAAAAAGAGAAACTCCATATCATTCATGCTTAGTACTCTCTCCAAAACTCATTGCATAAAAAGGGAGTAGAGGACATAGCTACAAGAAAAAGAAAAAGAAAATGCATGCTTACATCATAAGCATGAGAAAAAAGAGTAGTCATGTTTCATTCCTGCAAAACAAGATAGTCCATTCAAAAAGGAGTCATCTCAAAATAACCACATCCAATCCATTCCATCACACATGCACAAGTCTTGAATCAGATTGTTTTGAATTGATTTCTCCTAAGACTTGCTCTTTTGACTTAGCAATATTATGTGTTGCAAATATGCCTACTATATTCCCTACCAAGCTCTACATAAAAGCCTTATGTAGAGGTAGGATGAATTTAGGCACAATGCCTTGGTGATTACATATTTCCACTACACAAAAAGGAGAGACTTGAGAGAAACAAATTGAGATACTTAAGATATAAATTTAACTCTCCGAAATTTGAGTGGAACTTGATTTCTAGGGTATGTATGCTCCATTTGCTGTTCTATCTTTCAACCACCCATGAATAGGAGATGGCATAAGCCCCATAATAACCTAAGATGGGTGAAGTACTGTGCCAATTTTTGCAATACTAGGTAGAGTATTTTGTTGTACACATGGTATTTTTGAAAAATAGAACATAGTAGCAACTCCTCATCATCAACCTAAAGTCTTGACTTTGCTCGGGACGAGCAAAGATAAGCTTAAGGGAGTTTGTTGACAGCTGTTATATACCAATTTCACCCATCAATTTAACTCAATTATATGAAGGAATTGTCATTTCTTGCACACATCACCTTTATATTTAACCTATTTCCACTTTTCCTTCAAGAAAGTAGTGCATGCAGAGATTCTATGCAGAAATGAAGTTAAACAAGGGGATGGATCCTATAGAATATCATTCCAGCCAATCAAGCAATGCCACATGGCACCACATGGATCAAATGGCCCACAAAAAGTATCCGAGGCCATCCAATGGTGTAGCACCAATATCAGTCAAGGGGACACACATGTCAGTCACCTGTAGAAAGCACACCACAAAAGGGGCCAGGACTAGGTCAGCCGACCCCCCTAGTCGGCCGACTAGTTCCTGGCGCCTTTCTCGGTCCACGTGGTGGCTTCTCCTGGCTTGAAGTGGTCATGGGTGACTGATTCACACGCTTTTGGTGGCGGGAACCGACCCTTCTCCAAGCTATAAATAGAACCCCTCACCCCTCACTTCAACACACACCACTTTAGTATTCATCCATTGTATTCACTACTCTCCATAGGTTTAGAAGAGTATAGGCTATACAGAGGAGAGTCTCCAGTCCATAGTGCAAGTTGGAGAGGAGTAGAAGAAGTTTCTTCCTAATTGGCAAAGGTATGTCTCCCATATTCCTATTTGTATTTGTGACATTATTCATAATAAAGATGATATCTTTAGTCTTCATTTGTTCATATACTTGGATAAGCGTTTCTTGTTTGATTGTGAATTCCATGTATATGGTAGGAATAGTATTTATGATTATGCTATACCATTCTCATTACATTATCATAAACACTATAAACCGCCACTATAGTCTAATTAGCTATGATATGGTTATGTTAACATGAATCACTTATACTATGAATTAACATTGGTTCAATGATGATTTAGTTCATTGCCTTAGGATGGATTGTGCCTAGGCTCTTAAGGTAATTACTTAATATGCTAGCATGGTGCTAGGATAGAGAGTAGCATTGAATGTCTCGTAGACCGACAGATTGAAGAGGTAGGCAGTTGGTGGACAACACTATCCGTCCTTTGTAATCCTCCATGTTCGGCTATGCTATAGGCTCTTGGCGGAAGTCGCCTAGTGTTTCTCAGGGTAAACCCGTGCCCGATGTGTTAATCTACTTAGCATGAGAATTCGTAATTAATATGATCATTAGTAACTAACTTAGGCTATGTATATGTACATTAGAAGCATAGGAGCAGTCGCTATCTAACTCTTAGCCTACTTCCTCTATTACCTCATTTGTCCTCTTAGGATAGAATGCTCTTATGTTTGTCACACTACCTCAACTTACCATATAACCCATGCTTGCTAGAACCAAACCTAGACCAACCTAACCTTTCCATTTGATGATTTTTTTACTTCCATCTAGCCTTCCTTTGCGAAAATATAAATGACACCCTCGGGGAATACTCTTAAAAGGTGAAGTTCTACATCGATAGTTTCCGTGCACTTGCGGGCGTTCATATAAGAATTAAAACCTACCAACAAACATTTCTGGCACCCCTGCTAGTGATGAATCATTAGTAGTGTGTAGGAAATATCAACAGTGTGTTGAAGTGAGGGGTGAGGGGTCCTATTTATAGCTTGGAGAAGGGTCGGTTCCCGCCACCAAAAGTGCGTGAATAAGTCACCCATGACCTCTTGAAGCCGAGAGGAGCCAACACGTGGAGGTCGACCGCATTTGGCGCCAGGACCTAGTCGGCCGACTAGGGGGGTCGGCTGACCTGGTCTTTGCTCCTTCTGCGGTTTGCTTCCTCCAAGTCTCTGCCAGGTGGATCCCATTGACTGATATTGGTGCTACACTGTTGGATAGCCTCAGATACTTCTATTTGTAGGCCATATTATCCATGTGGTGCCACATGTCGTCGCTTGATTGGCTGGAATGACATTTTATAGGATCCATCCCCTTATTTCACTTCGATTCTGCATAGAATCCCTGCATGCACTACTTTCCCCAAGGAAAAGTGGAAATAGGTTAAATAGAAAGGTGATGTGTGCATAAAATGATAGTTCCTTCACATAATTGATTTATATTGATGGGTGAAATTGGTATATAACAGCTGTCAACATCTACTAATGTGGCACCAATGGTATCCTATTGCGGTGCATATCCCGGGAAGATGGTTGCGAGCTCCTCATAGAAATCCATGGAGGCGAGTGTGGGAACCATGCTTCATCCAGCACGCTGGTCGGTAAGGCCTTTCGGCATTGTTTTTACTAGCCTACAACTCTCCAGGATGCAGTCGAGCTGGTCAAGAGATGCAAGGCCTGCCAATTTCATGCCAAGCAGATCCACACACCGGCGTAGTCACTGCAAATGATTCCTCCTTCATGGACATTCGTTTTGTGGAGGATGGATATCTAGGACCTTTTCCCAAAGTCTTTGGTTGGTACCAGTTTCTATATGTCGCCATTGACAAGTTCACAAAGTAGCCGGAAGCAGCTCCTGTTGTGACAATCAACAAGCAATCAACAATCAAGTTCTTGAAGTCCATAGTCTGCAAATTTGGAGTCCCGAACAGAGTCATCGTTGACAATATAATGGGACCCAATTCACAAGTGCAGCATTCTAAGAATATTGCAAAGACCTCAGCATCAAGATCAGCTACGCATCAATAGCGCACCAGCAAGTAATGGGCAAGCCAAGAGAACAAATGTTGAAATACTCAAAGGACTCAAGACCGCACCTATGCACACTTGAAAAAGCATGGTGCCAACTGGATTGAGGAGCTTTTATCTGCACTATGAGATAGCCGGACAATATCCAGCTGAGCTATAGGAGAGACACCCTTCTTTTTGGTGTATAGAGCGGAATTTGTTCTTCCTCCAAAAGTCACTATGTGGTCTCTCCGAGTCCGGACCTACGACAAAGACGCGAAGGACCAGCTTCGGTGCGATGATGTAGACCTAGCGATGAGGCAAGGTGCGAAGCAGCTGTCCAAAATGTGCGGTACCGCCAGGTGCTCTAACGCTATCAGCAACAGCATCTGCATAATCGACAGCTTGAAGAAGGTAATCTGGTGCCGCGATGCATATTTTCTCGAGATGGACTGAACAAGCTCTCCCCCAGCTGGGAGGGTCCCTTCTGAGTGATAAAAGTGTCGCTCCCCAGATGCATTCGCTTGGCTACATAGGATGGGACACCGCTTTCCAACCCTTGGAACATAGAGCACCTCCGTAAGTTCTACACTTAGCATGGAGGTGAGTCTGTTTTTATTGTAGTATTTCATAGTGTCTATGAACAAGTCGGGTTAGTCCAAGATGTTTAGCATACTTAGCATGGTTCCATACCCTAAGTGTGTACTCTTGCCTCCCCTGTTATTTGGACCTATTATGAAATACAATAGCATGAAAACTCTACGTGCATTTATATTACGCATGTTATTATATTGTCTTCTACACTTTCTTGCCAATAGTAAAGCTGTGCGGTCCTATTGAAAATTGGTTTCTAAGAGTTCATGTGATACATATTTAAGTATTTTTGGTAGTCTTTTTTCGTTTCCTAGTGTTCGCTGAATGGCAGTACTCGCGTGAAAACCAATGCCTTTGACAGGTCTAGAGTGTGCTAAAGACTTAGCCTCGTCCAACACCCTAAGTACGCCACTCTATCTATTGTGGTGTTGCGTCAAAGTAAGGCAGGTCCGAAAAGCACACGGACCTATGGAAGCACAACCGATATACTAGTATTATCACATTGAATTGATTAGGACCCAGAGTTTAACTAAGGACAGTAAGCCACAACTAAGCTATAGACAAGAAGAAGCACTTTTACACTTTTTCTTGTCTTTCATGTGTAGGACAAATGATTTACACTTTTCCTGCACTCTGGCCCTCGCAGCTTCCTTCGTCTTTTCGACAGGCCCTTCAAGCACCAGAGCTAGTGAGATAGAGGGGTCCTAGCTACGGAAGCAAGTCAACACATATTATGCTACTAACTTAGCCAAGTTTCTTCCCTCATTCTCAAGAGGGTCGCTGATGACATCTTCCAGTACTCCGAGCTTCGTCCTGGTGGAGTTCAGAGCTGTCAGGGCCTGACCAACTTCTATCTCCAGGTTGCTCGGTCGGACCGGATTGAAGCCCAGAGGTACCAGTGCATTTTTTGCACGCCCCAAGAAGTCCCAAATCCGTTGGGCTTCTATCCTCCACGTGGCTTGCAACTCCTCCAAAGACTTCCTGGTGGTATGCAGCTCTGTGAATCCTCCCTTTGTAAACAGTTCGACCTCCTTGGCATACTGCTGCATCTACTCAGCAAGCTGCCTTTCTTAATGTGGCCTAGAGGGGGTGAATAGGTAGGGATGAAAACGGTCGAAAATGATCGAAAAACATCAAACTCATTTTTGATTTCATATTTTTTTGAACGGTACGAAAACGGAAACGAAAAATCATGATCAGAATGCGAAAACAATATTGTCGGTTATTGAAAAATGAACAAATCGTTACAAAAATATATCGATAACGATCAAAAAACGATAAATACGACGGGATGACAACATGCAACAATCTAACACATAAAATATAGTCCATACATGATAGATTAATAATTGATAGTGCAGCAATCTAACACATAACATATAGTGCAACAATTTAACACATAACAGTCATGAAGCAATCTAACACATAGTATATATATACATAGTCCACACACATATATGATAGCATGAATACATTGTTTATACATTAACACGTAACAATAAAGTAGCAATCTAACAGCCTCCCTGGTCGTTAAATATTTTCAGCAAACGTGCAGCAAAACCTCCTTAGTCCTCCCTGCCTCCCTGGTCCATGGACGAGCAGCATCCAAATACACTAGACCGTGAACGAGCAGCATCGATGACTGTAAGCAAGCGGCGACGATGACTGTAAGTAAGCGAGCATCACTGGACCGTGGATGAGCGAGCATCACTGGCTGGGGCTGGGATTGAATGTTTGATGGCTTACCAGGTAGTAGTGAGCCGGCGACGAGGGCTGCAGCGCGGCGTCTGGCGCGACGAGATCCGCAGCGACGTCGGCCGGCAACGAAGGCTGCAGCGCGGCGTGAGACGTCAGCAGCTACAGCTCGTGGGAGGGCGTCGGCAGAGACATCTCGCGTGGGCGGCGATGGCAGACAACGTCGACGAATCGGGGGTGCGGCATCGGCGGCGACCGACGACTGATCGGGTATTCGGGGGTGCGGGCGATCGGACGTGAGGCGTCGGGTCATGGCCGTCACCAAGGAACGGAGGAGGGAGGAACAGAAGTGATCGAGACAACTAGGGTTCTTTTCAGGCTTTCATCATGACCGTCCGTGTGGGGCTGTGGGCTTCGAGCCACAGGTGCACGGTGCACTGGGTGGGTTAGATTAGATTGGCTTGGGCTGGGCTTATTCCGAATACCAACAAAACGGTATAAAAACGGTATTATCCCGAATGAAATACGGGAACCGCAGAAACGGTCAGTAAAACACATAAATCATTTTTGATACCGTTCCGAATTCGCCGTACCGTTTTCGTACCGATTTCAAACAATTACCGAAAAAACGAAAACGAACGGGAAAAAACAAAAAAATACGGTATACGGTACGGTATGGAACAGGATTTTCCCGTTCCATTTTCATCCCTATGAATAGGCTTTGAAAATTTCCTGCACACTTAATCAAACTGCCAAAACTTGATTGACCAAACTTGTTCGGTTGCGTGGGCGGACTAGTCCGGTGTGCATGGTGTGTGCTGATTTGATGGATTTAAAATCTTCTAAGCAGCGGAAATGTAAACTACAGATAAGATTACTTGAATTTACAATTGATGTCATGAAGTTGCACATGAAAAACAATTAACAATTCAAATTATGATATTGATAAACTAAGTCCCCTAATCAAGATGCAAAAGTAAAAGAGCACACGAGATACCAATTTTTACCAAGGTTCGATCTCACCAAAGAGATCTATTCCTTGTTGTGGAAGCCCACAAAGATCTAGGTCTCTTCAAACCCTTTCCCTCTTCAAGTCACCACACAAGGCCGACTTGAATTCACTATCACGGGCAATCACCAAGTTTATGGGGCAACCTCACACGTTGAGGGCTCCCACGAAAATTACAATGAAAAGATGATCAAATACACTCGAAAAGATTACACGAGAGAGTACGAGACTCAAGAGATCAAACCCCAGGAGCTCACAATGTGTAGACGACGGTCTCCCAATCCCAAATCTAATTGTTCAATTGATTTTCACCTTTTTGGACTTTAGATGCGTGGGGAGATGCGTTTTTGGGCTCTTGGGACAGGTGACGGCGCTAGGGTTTATGATTTTGACAGTAGGAATCGAAAGTTATGTTTGTGGGGCCGTGGATCTCCTATTTATAGGGTTTCCAAAAAGTTACCATTGGAAATCCCGAGGGCTGGACTAGTCCGTACTGGGTACTGGACTTGTCCGGTATGTTGTGTAAAAGTCAGCGTGGAATGCAGTACACTAGAAACCCTAATGGTGTGAGGTATACCAGACTAATCCAGTGAAAGTTCAGCTTGTCCGGTGCCAGTGTAATTCAACTCCAGCGAGTTGAATGGACTAGTCTGATCCTATAATGGACTTGTCCGGTGCTATGTGTAATTGGACTCTAGAGAGTTCAACAGACTAGTCCTGTCCCATAGACGAACTTGTCCGGAGTGCACTGAACAAGATTTACAGAAACTTGAACGGACTAGTCCGGTCCATGATTGGACTAGTCTGGTGCACTGTGTTATTGGATTCCAGAGAGATTAGCGGACTAGTCCTGTCCATAGACAGACTAGTCCAGTGCACAGTGCATTTGGACAACAGAGAGTTAAACGGACTAGTCCGGTCTATGAACGGACTAGTCCGATGCTCAGTGAGTTTTTAGGTGTTTTTAAGCCCTTACCCCTATGCAAAGACTTGAGCTCTTGGGATGTGTCTCTCACACACATCCTATACATTTAAATCTACTTTGCGCTTCAATTGACAGTTGGGCTTTTCTCTTTTGTACACCACCTCATTTTTCACCCTTTTTTAGTGCACCAAACTATCTCATTTTGCTTATCCTGCAGTCATCTCAATAAATTTACTAGGATCTCATTTGCTTGTCATCAATCGTCCAAAACTCAAAAGGGATTGCCTAGATGCACTTTCAATCTCCCCCTTTTTGGTGATTGATGACAATCAATTGAGATTTCACGATTAAGAGTAAAAATTCGATTTTCAAGTGTGCATATATCAGAATAATGAATGAATAACAAAAATCTTCTCACATATATGCACTTTTTATGGTGGGGTGCCTAACATGTGTGTGTGGTCAACAGATGTGATGGGCAATAGATAAGCATTTGACAGTCATTGCAATAATCATCACATTAAAGTCAACTAAGCATCACACATTGAGTAAATTTAGCACATCCAAAATAAATTACAAAAATTTGAAAATGAGTACATGTCCTTGATCACAAGTCCTTAATGTCTTATCCTAGATAACTAGTCTCAATCTCTCCCCCTTTGGCATTAAGGCACCAAAAAGGGAAAAATTGAGTGGAATCACTTATCGTCACTGCCTCTCTCGCTCTCAGTCCTCTCTTCATCTTCAGGTGCTTGAGGAGGAGGAGGAGGAGGAGCAGAGGTACCAGCCAGTCCAAATGAGGCCAACTCTTATTCAGTTAGAGGAGGCATTTCAGTAAAATCTTCTATTGAGTCCTATGAATTCTCAAGTGACCCCACTGGTTCCATCTCTAGCTTGTCACAGATGGGTTTGATATTGGCCTTTACATATCTTTGATGCTTCTTCCTGGCCAAACTTTCCTTGTGCTGCTTGATTTCCACTTTGCGACAGGAGGCAAAAATGGATGATAGCATCTTCAGCACTCCACTGGATGACTCTCTAGGAGTTGGAGGAGCAGGAGCGGTAGCCTCTGATCTTGTTCCCTCTTGAGCCTTCTTGGATCTTCATTCCCCTCCGGGTGAGCTGGGGGCAGAAGGAACAGTGTAGATGGTAGGCTTCTGGGGCCTAAGTCTGGTATGAGGCACATCCTTCACAAATTCCAGTCCTGTCACCTTCTCAATCATATACATGATGTAAGGTGCACAGCCACAGGACCTGTTAGGAGTAATGGAGATAATGACAATGTCATTGTATATGTACTCAAAGACATTGAAGGTCATTTTCCTGCTTATGACCTTCATCAATGTTCTGAGGGTGCCCTGAATGGTCCCTGCATCTCCCTCTTTGGGAGCAATGGTCTTCCTCAGAATCCTGTTGAGAACAGTGAAGAAGGGCTTCAGGTACTTCATAGTTGGAGGCTTGAATGGCATCTTTGTATCATAGAGAAAGTCAAGCTGATCTTTCTCCAGAGGCTTCAGATTGTGGGTATTGATGTCATTCTGCAGAGAATCCTCCAGGTGAAAATTCTTGCAAACTCCTAATAGGTGACACTGTACTGTGCTCCATGGGTCATCCAAATCATCATGTCACTGTCATCATGAGCAAAATAGAGAGTAGAGTAGAATTGAGTGATGACCTCAATGTTCCAGTCCCACTGAAAAGAGACTAGACCCCTAAGCCCATGCAGCTCCAAGGCTTCCAGAACCTCTCGATAGGCTTGACATCTCTTGGACTGAAGGTGAGTGATTTCTACCTATTGGATTTCAATAACCGGGGTCTTCATCTTCAGATACACATGCTCATAGTAGTCAGCATGGAAATTGCTCCAGAATCTGGGATCAGCTGACTGTTTGGCTTGACCATAGGCTTCTATCTTCCTAAATTTGTTGGCGAGCTCACAACCTTTGCCAGTGAAATCAGCACAAGAGGGCTTCCTATTACGATGAGTGGGAGCTTTCATCTTCAAGGGGACAACGGGGCAACTAGCAAGTCCTTTGCCCTGATTCAAAGTTCTCTTGGGCCCCAAAGAGCTCTCAGCAGCATTCTTGCCTTGAGCCTTTTTCACTACCACTCAACTTCTCTTAGGAAGAGAGCCGTCGGAAGGAGGAGAGTGGACATTGATGTCATGTCTTTTCTTCATTACCCTCTCCTTGTCTCTTTGCACTCGAGCACGTTGTACCTCTTCATCATAGTGAAATGAACTGTCCTCGGAACTTGAAGACATCGTGCCTGACAGGGAGGTTCAAGGTTTAGATAAGAATGAATTGAAGACTTAGTGCAAATAGGAATTTAGAAGCTCAACTGTCAGATGTCGAACTTGTCCGTTTTCAGAGTGCGGACTTGTCCGGTATACCGGACTTGTCCGCACATGAACATCGGACTAGTCCGGTCTAGCATAAGAACCCTAATTTTCCTATTTGAACCAAATCTAGCTCGAATTGATGCATAAGGACTAGGAAACAGTATGAGAACATCTAGAGAAGTAATGTATACCTTAGGGATCAAGGGAAACAAGCTAGAATCAAGAGAAGTTGATTGCTAGGGTTGAGGGGGATTTTACCAAAAAGTCGAAGCTTCACGTTGAAGGAGCGGACTTGAGGCCGGATTAGTTCGGAGTGGACAAGATCCACACCGAGGAGGATATTTACCTTGGAGAAATCCACATTTTTGGTGGCTAGGTGTGGAAATCACCCTTGGAGCTTGAGAGTGAGGAGAGAGAATGTGAAGGACGTTATGAAAGATGGAAGATGAGCTCCTAGCGGCGGATTAGGGTTAACCTCGATAGATCTGGACCAGTCCGGTGGACCCCAGACAAGTTTGGTGCCTCGGACTAAGGCCAGACTAGTCTGTACCAACGGACTAGTTTGGTGGTGACCCCGGATAAGTCAGTGTCAGCAGGACAGAACTGATCTGAAACAACTGGATTTTGGTGTTTGATCTAATAGTGATCTGAAGGATATTATTTCACAAATAATCTTGATAATCATGACCATTAAGCACTCAACAATCATACAATGTCCATAATTCACCAACATTTACTCAGCTAAATAGTTTTCTAGAGAAAATCAGGATAAGGATCAGTTTTTGCAAAAATGAGTAAGCATTTGAGATCACAATCAGGTATGCAATGTTTCAAGCCACATTTCTAGAGTCAAGTATGTTTAGCTCGTTTCATAGCTCACAAAACCTCTTTTCATCTAGTGGCTTGGTGAAAATATCTGCAAGTTGTTTTCAGTCCTAACATGTGAAATTTCAATATAACCTTTTAATGAATGATCTCTTAGGAAATGGTGATGAATATCTATGTTCTTAGTTCTTGAGTGCTCTACTGGGTTGTGTGCAATTTTTATAGCACTCTCAATATCACATAGGAGTGGAATATGGTTCAGATTGTAACTATAGTCCCTTAGAGTTTGTTGCATCCAAAGTAGTTGTGCACAACAACTACCGGCTGCAACATACTCTGCTTTGGCTACAAAAATAGCAATGGAGTTTTGTTTTTTAGATGACCATGAAACTAGGGATCTTCCAAGAAATTGACAGGTCCCCGATATGCTTTTTCTGTCGACTTTGCGTCCTGCATAGTCAGCATCGGAATAACCTATCAAGTTAAATTTGGATCCTTTGGGATACCAAAGGCCCAAGTTGGGTGTGTGCACAAGGTACCTTAAGACTCTTTTTACAGCTATTAAGTGGCACTCTTTAGGTGCAGCTTGAAACCTTGCACACATCCACACACTAAGCATGATATCTGGCCTAGATGCACATAAATAGAGTAATGAGACAACCATAGACCGATATACCTTTTTATCCACATTTGGACCATCTTCATTGAGGTCGAGATGTCCGTTAGTCTCCATGGGTGTCTTGATGGGCTTGGCCTTGTCCATATTGAACTTCTTGAGGATGTCTTGTGTGTACTTGGTTTGGCTTATGAACGTGCCTTCTCTTAATTTCCTCACTTGGAATACCAAGAAGAATTCAATTCTCCCATCATCGACATCTCGAACCTATCTGTCATGATCTTGCTAAACTCTTCACAAAAGGACTTATTAATAGAACCAAAGATAATATCATCAACATAGATTTGACATACAAATAGATGATTATCAAAGTGTTTTGTGAATAGTGTATAATCATCTTTTCCAATTTTAAATCCATTTTGTGCCAGAAAATCTCTAAGGCACTCATACCAAGCTCGAGGAGCTTGTTTGAGGCCACAGAGAGCCTTACATAGTTTATAGACACGGTTGGGATACTGTTGATCTTCAAATCCCAGTGGCTGCTCCACGTACACTTCCTCCTTAATTGGACTTTTTAGGAAGGCACTTTTGACGTCCATTTGATACAACTTGAAATTATGGTGAGTAGCATATGTCAATAAAATACGAATGGACTCAAGTCTAGCTACGGGAGCGAAAGTTTCATTGAAGTCCAAACCTTTGACTTGTCAGTAACCTTTAGCCACGAGTCTCGCTTTATTTCTCGTTACCACTCTATGTTCATCTTGTTTGTTTTGAAAGACCCATTTGGTTCCAACAATGTTTGCCTTTGGTCTTTCCACTAGTTCCCACACTTCATTTCTCTTGAAGTTGTTCAACTCCTCTTGCATTGCAATCACCCAATCTGGATCCTTTAAGGCTTCTTCTATCCTGTTTGGTACAGAAAAGAGACAAAGGAGTAATATTCACAAAAATTTGCAATGTGAGATCTAGTAGTTACTCCCTTAGCAATATCTCCAATGATGTTGTTGACCGGATGATCTCTTTGTACACTCTGATGTACTCTTGGGTGAGGGACTTGTGAAGTTGCTTGCTCTTCATTGTCTTCATGTTCATTGTCTCTCCCTAAACCATTGCTTCGGTGGTTATATGGATCTTCTTGATCTTCCTGATTTTGATCTTGTGCATGATCTCCCCCTTAATCATTGCTTCCTTGTTGAGGTTCATCTTGTGCATTTGAGTCTTGTGGTTGCTCTTGTGGTAGAATATCACCAAGTGCCATTTTCCTCAATGCTTCACATGGGGCTTCCTCTTGATCTAGCACACACTTATCAACTTGCTCCACTTGGGAGCCATTAGTCTCATCAAACACTAAGTCACGTGCTACTTCAACAAGGCCAGAGACTTTGTTGAAGACACGATAGGCGTAGGCGATCGAATCATAACCGAGCAAGAACCCTTCACCAGCTTTCAAAGCATACTTCAAAGTCCTCGGTTTCTTGTTCAGAATAAAACACCAAAAACTTTAAAGTATGAAACATTCGGCTTGTTACCGGTAAGAAGCTCATATGGTGTTTTCTTCAAGAGTCGGTGAAGATACAACCAATTTGTGGCGTGACAAGCGGTGTTCACCACTCCAGCCCAAAACCGGTCCAATGTCTTGTACTCATCCAACATTGTCCTCGCCATTTCAATTAGCGTTCTGTTTTTCCTTTCGGCCACCCCGTTTTGTTGAGGGGAATAGGGTGCCGAAAACTCATGCTTTATCCCTTCTTCATGAAGGTATTCTTCAACTTGTGTATTTTTGAATTATGTCCCGTTGTCACTTCTAATATTCTTCGCGTTTGATGACAATTCGTTTTGAGCTCTTTTTATGAACTTCTTGAGGATTCCCTGAGTTTTTGATTTATCATACAAGAAAAATACCCAGGTGAATCTTGAAAAATCATCAACAATAACTAAACCATATTTTTTACTGCTGATGCTTATGTAAGCAATTGGACCGAAAAGGTCCATGTGAAGAACTTTCAGCGGTCTTGTAGTAGTCATCATGTTCTTGGCAGGGTGCGGTGCTCCAACTTGTTTTCCCACCTGGCAAGCGCTGCACGGCCTGTCTTTCTCAAAGAAAACATTCTTTAGACCTCCGATGTGACCACCTTTTAGAAGTTTCTGCAGATTTCTCATCCCAACATGGGCTAGCCATCTATGCAACAGCCATCCCATGTTAATTTTAGCAACCAAGCAAGTGTTGAGTTCGGATTTATCTTTGTTGAAGTCAACTCCATAAAGCTTTCCCTTAAACATTCCCTTGAATGCAATCGAGCCATCATTTCTTCTAAAAATGGTCACACCCTCATTAGTGAATAAACAGTTATAACCTTTGTCACATAGCTGGGATATTGACAGGAGGTTATAATCTAAAGAATCTACATGCAAAACATTCGAGAGAGTATGTTGAGAGGAGATTTCAATTTTATCGCTACTAAGGACCTTTCCTTGGCTGTTGTCTCCAAAGTATATGCCCTCACTTGGATCTACGTTGTGCTCATACTCCGCGAACATATCCCTCTCTCTGTTCATGTCATTGGTGCATCCGTTGTCTAGCACCCATTTTAATCCAACGGAGGAGTAGGCCTTTTTCTTGCCCTCTTTGGCCATAAGGCAAGTGTGATTGTGTGTGTCCCATCCTCCCATGTTCGGGAAGAGTGTAGATCTCTTGGTGGGTTTCTTGATGGCAATGGTGGCCATCTCCTCTTCTTCAGCAAAGGAGGACTCATTGTTTGAGTCCCATTCCATGCCAATATGCTCTTGGCAAGCTTGCCGTCTTTTCCTGAAGATCTTCTTTTCTTGAGGCCTCAGTTCTTTCTTCCTCTTATTTTCTTCATAGGTGCAATCGACCATGAAGTGTCCATACTCGCCACAGTTATAGCAAGTGCGTCGAGCCTTGGATTTTCCTTTTTACTTGCTCTTCCCTTCATTTGAGTTGCTGCCATGTCTTCTTTTCATCATGCACATGAACTTTTTGATGAAGAGTACCATCTCTTC
Organism: Tuctoria greenei; assembly: GCA_036927565.1. NCBI lineage: Eukaryota > Viridiplantae > Streptophyta > Magnoliopsida > Poales > Poaceae > Tuctoria > Tuctoria greenei. The sequence continues at coordinate 190,315,229 of JAYESD010000005.1, forward strand.
ATCATCTAGGTCAGTGCTCACGTCACTTGTATCTTCTTCGTCTTGAGCTTCACGAGTTTCTTTTCCTTTAGGCTTGCAAGTTTCTTTGAGAGCAACTTCCTTCTTTTTAGAGTAGGTGAGCTCAGCTAGATCTTTGACATACTGGGCTTCCTTCTCCATCATCTCATGGTTTATGGTCTTGCCCAATAGCTCATCTGGGGTCATTTTGTGGAACCCGGGGCTATCTTGGATCATTGAGCATAATGAGACGTTTCTTGGCATAAAGGCTCTAATCATCCTTTTAACCACCTCATGGTCAGTCCATTTCTTGCTTCCATAGGCGCAAATCTTGTTGATAAGCGCCTTCATCCGGTTGTACATGTCTTGAGGTGATTCGCCTTCCTCGATAGCAAATCTCCCCAACTCCCCTTTAAGAATTTCAATTTTGGCTTCTTGGACTGACCTATTCCCTTCATGGGCTGTTTTAAGTGTATCCCAGATCTCTTTTGTGCTTTCCAATCCATCGATCTTGGTGAACTCCTCCCTGCTCAGTGATGATGTGATCACTACAACGGCTTTGTGCGTTGCGGTGAATTTCTTGTTCTTGTTCCGGAGTGAGTTCTTCGTCCGTGTCTGGGATATCTACACCTGTGCACACAATATGCCAAAGGATAGGATTCAAAGAGATTAGATGCATGTTCATATTGTATTTCCACATGGTGTAGTCGTTTCTGTCAAATTGCGGAGGCTTTCCCATGGGAATAAAAAAGATAGTGATTATTTGAATTAAGACGATAATAATTGTAAGGATAACGGGAGTAGTCGTGATGACCACTCCCCTTCGTCCTCTCTTCTTCTTTTCCATTTTGTGCCAGTAGTTTCTTCCTTAGAAGCGCCTTCAATTGGCGTACTTCTTCATCATCATATGGATTTTCTCTTAGTACATCAAAAACTTTAGTTTCTTGCTCTTCCTCGGTGTTGAGCACCTTCGGGATCTCGTTGTTCTTCTCAGAGGTCATTGATCTCTCCGAGTGGTGAGCCTCGTTGATGGAGAACCCGCTCTGATACCAATTGAATGTGGCCTAGAGGGGGGTGAATAGGCTTTGAAAATTTCCTTCACACTTAATCAAACGGTCAAACACATAATTGACCGGACTTGTCCGGTTGCGTGGGCGGACTAGTCTGGTGTGCCTGGTGTGTGCCGATTTGATTAAGTATCTATACAGGATTTAAATTCTTCTAAGCAGCAAAAATGTAAACTACGAGATAAGATTACTTGAACTTGCAATTGATGTCGTGAAGTTGCACGTGAAAAACAATTAACAATTCAAATTATGATATTTATCAACTAAGTCCCCTAATCAAGATGCAAAAGTAAATAGCACACGACACACCAATTTTTGCAGAGGTTCGATCCCACCAAAGAGATCTACTCCTCGTTGAGGAAGCCCACAAAGAGCCGGGTCTCATCAAACCCTTTCCCTCTTCAAGTCTCCACACAAGGCCGACTTGAATCCACTATCACGGGCAATCACCGAGTGTATGGGGCAACCTCACACGTTGAGGGCTCCCACAAAAATTACAATAAAAAGATGATCAAATACACTAGAAAAGATTACAAGAGAAAGTAGGAGTGTCAAGAGATCAAACCCCAAGAGATCACAACGTGTAGACGACGATCTCCCAATCCCAAATCTAAGTGTTTAATTGATTTTCACCTTTTTTGCACTTTAGATGTGTGGGGAGATGCGTTTTTGGACTCTTGGGACAGGTGGCGGCGCTAGGGTTTATGATTTTGATAGTAGGGATCGAAATTTATGTTTGTGGGGTCGTGGATCTCCTATTTATAGGGTTTCCAAAAAGTTACTGTTGGAAATCCCGAGGGTCGAACTAGTCCGTACTGGGTACCGGACTTGTCTGGTGTGCTGTGTAAAAGTCGGTGTGGAATATAGCACACTAGAAACCCTAATTGTGTGAGGTATACTGGACTACTCCGGTGAAAGTCCGGACTTGTCCGGCGCCAGTGTAATTCAACTCCAGAGAGTTGAACGGACTAGTTCAATCCTATAACGGACTTGTCCGGTGCTATGTGTAATTGGACTCCAGAGAGTTCAACAGACTAGTCATGCCCATAGACGGACTTGTCCGGAGTGCACTAAACAGGATTTACAGAAACTTGAACGGACTAGTTCGGTCCATAATCGGACTAGTCCGGTCCATAATCGGACTAGTCCGGTGCACTGTGTTATTAGATTCTAGAGAGATTAACGGAATAGTCTGGTCCATAGACAGACTAGTCCGGTGCACAGTGCATTTGGACAACAGAGAGTTAAATGGACTACTCTGGTCCATGAACGGACTAGTCTGGTGCTCAGTGAGTTTTTAGTTGTTTTTGAGCCCTTACCCCTACGCAAAGACTTGAGCTCTTGGGATGTGTCTCTCATACCCATCCTATACATTTAAATCTACTTTGCGCTCCAATTGACAGTTGGGATTTTCTCTTTTGTATACCACCTCATTTTTCACCCTTTTTGAGTGCACCAAACTATCTCATTTTGCTTGTCCTGCAGTCATATCAATTAATTTATTAGGATCTCATTTGCTTGTCATCAATCATCCAAAACCCATAAGGGATTTCCTAGATGCACTTTCACTTTCTTGGTATGAAACTTGTTTCTCACGGAGATTCAAGCAATCTTTCCTTGCCGCCAGGTTCTTAGCCTTCGCTTTCACCTTATCCTCCTTGGAAGAGACAACAAGATCCCGCTTGTTGACTTCATGTCCCGCCTGCCATACTTTCTTCTTCTCCTCTTCGGGGTGAGAAATAAATAGATCAAAAAGGAGAGCCAAATCCTTCTCTCCGCACTTTAGCTTCTGAGAGATCTCTGCGTCTCTCCTTTGGAGCTCTTGCTCCTTATTGTCAACCACCTCTTGGCGTTGGAGGAGCTCCTGCTTCAGATTATTCGAAACATCGAAACGGGCATTTGCTAAGTCATTGGTAGCCACTGTTTCATCATAAATCCGACGAGTCTTCTTGTCCAGCGCTGTAACGACAACTTCTCTATCGTTTAACAGCTCGTCCATGCGTTGCAACCGCACTCGCTCACTTGCGAGCTGGTCCCTCTCATTGGCCAGACGAAACTGCGTAAGCTTCGTCTTAAAATTTAGAAGTTTCCACCACCGCCTCAGAGTCTCCCGCTCTGCCTCCAGAACATTGCGATCATGGTCAAAGTCGGATTGCACTTGGCAAAAACTTGTGCAGGCTTTTTCTATGGAGAGAGACAGAGGGATCATCTTCAGACCTTCCATCGGGTCCGCCGGCACCCCCATAGCATCAGGAACAGTTGTTGGAGCCCATGGCACAAGCATGGACTCCGACATGCCTTTATAAACAACGCCGATCTCCAAGAGGTCATCCTCCCTTGGCGCGAAAGTTGGCACAGCCGCAGATGAGGCTTCTAGCGCCTCCATGGCATCCGCCGGTAGCTTTGGCGCAGCATCAGGTGCTAGCCCTGATGCCATTGTGGCGTCAACCGACAGCTCTAAGACAGCGTCGATTGCTAACTCCGATACCGCTGAGGTCCCTGCCGGCAGCTCCAGTGTTACCTCAGCATCCATCACCAGCCCCAGAGTTGGATCTGGCATTGTTGACGACTCTGGCGCTGCCACGACTTCTTCAGCTTGGTCTGGCACAACCGCGACATCATCGGCTAGCGCCGAAGTCATCCCGATGTCAGTTGACTCCGCTTCCACTGCAGTATCTATGACAACCTTGGAAGGAGCCACGACATCAACCGGCAGGTCAGCCGGTCTGGTATCTTCGGTCGTGATGCTGGCTTGGCCTGCTGGTGGCGCCCGAGCAGCAACTAGCCTTGAACCTATGGAAACAGGGGAATCAGCAAGAAGCAAGAAATGAAAAGGAAGACAAGTTCCTAATGTTACTTCATACCTGGGGGCTCGACAGCTCTAGTCGACGCAGAAGTTCTTCCTTGGGCGGACGAAGTCATCTGATCCCACTATTGCTGGTGATGCAGATGGTCCGGACTTCACCCCGATGTCCTCGAAGTAGACACCGTCTTCGCAACTGTCGGGACCTTCGGAGCAGACACCCCATCTCCTTCTGCCGGAGTCACCGTTGAAGGATTTTTCCAGACCCGGTGCCTGCCGTTAGCGCCAGGATTGAAGCTGAAGACTTTCCAGACTTAGTGCCCGCCTTTAGCATTGGGATGGAAGCTAAAGATTTTCCAAACCTGTTGCTTTCCTTAGGCGCTGGGGCTGAAGCTAAAGTCATGGGAGGTGCGACCACCATGCACTTCAAGGTTGGGTGTGGCACCGATGATGAAACTGCTTCCGTTGGAGCGGGCCTGGTGGAGCTCGCATCAACTCGCTTCACCTTCCTCTTCTTGCTAGAGGAATTGGCATGCTCCTTCCCATTGCTCTACTTGAGTCAGACCTCTTCTGCTGGCTCAGCTCTACAACAGACTTCCCTTTGCCATCGGCAGAGGCAGGCTCGTACCTCTCCTACCGACTGGGGCCGAATCTTTAGAGATGATAATTCCTCCGGAGGTGTCACCCATCTGTCGCATGGTGATGCCGGTATTATCGAGGGTTGGCATTTCCTTCCGCAGCTGCCTCTTTATCTCTAACACTGTAAACACCAGCAAGAACTTTGATGGAGGCATGAGGTCATCCCTAGAGATGAAACCATTGTACAACATCACCAGACTGAACAATAGAGCCTTCTCATCCACCTCAGTCCCTAGGTCGACTTCAATTTGGTTCTCTCCATTGTATGCCCAGGTCGGAAACTCTCGCTGCTTAAGAGGAGCCAGCATCGAGACAAGAAGCCGCTGAGCACCATCAGTTAAGTCAAGCCTCCTTCAGCCAGGTGCCAGATCCTTGTGAGCACCGATTTGTACTCCGCCGATAGGTCCGAAATGATCTCCCGAAAGTCGGTGTCTGTGGTGGGAAGTCCAGTCGGCAGCTCCAAGCGGTCGTGTTGGTCGGTCTAGATTATCACCCAGTGGCTCTTCCAGGTCTCCCACTTCCCAGAGGAGATGTACTTGTACAGAGCATTCCTGCGCCTCACGAAAGAGTAAGCTCTGATAAGGTCGGTACCTTTCCCAATCAGCCGGAGGGTGAAGAAGGTCATGAACAGCGGCACGCGGGGCCTCACGCAGACCCACATCTCGCATAAGTGGATGAAGATCGCCACCAGCTGGATCGAGTGAGGGCTGAGGTGTTGGAGTTGAAGTCCGTACACCTCCAGTAGCATCAGCAAGAAGGAGGAAACTGGCCAAACTAACTCGACCAAGGCATACGCCGTGAAGAAGACGATGTCACCAGAGCTTTTCTTCATGGAAGGAAGACTCCCACAGTGCATCGCATTGTCAAAGGAAGGGCTTTGCCAGCCCATCAGCTTCTGGACTCTCACGATGTCCCTCTTGCTCACAAGCTTGGAGGGGAGAAGACTGGGTTCCATGGTTGCGAGTGGAACAGATCCAAAAGCACAAGCACAATGCAGAGAAGGACGCGGAGAATTCTATGCGTAAGGAAACAAATCGAAGCGTAAGATTTCCTTTACTGTGCAACTCTTCCGTTTATTACTCTTTGCGACACTTGGAAGGTCACTACATGCAGACCATGGTTACGCACCACATAGTCGTCTCATCGACGATAAGGGGGCCTGGGTCCACTTTGCCAAGAAAAAAGTCACACCAGGTGAACCGTTATCATGATGAGAAGTTGGGAGCCCATGGTAGAAAGCTTGACAAGGCTACAAGATTGCATTGGGAACTGATACAAAAATCATATTTGGATTCATCGGTCTTCAAGACGTGGGATCCTCACGCCTCGTATCTCACCTGCGAAATCAAGATGGGCCATGTAGCAGTGGCACAGGAACGTGTCATTGTTTCAACTGCCCAAGTGAAGAGTTGAAGCAGCAACAAGGGAAGAGATGGTAGCCCCACCTAAGGGATTGAAACCTCCCCCGAGGTGGTCCTGGGGGCCACTGTCGGTACCTTGCAGACCAAGTACTGTCACGTACCAGAAGAAGAAGCACCGAGTCCCACTTTCCAGGAGAGAAGACCTTCGAAGGCTGCGTGTCCCGCAGTTCCGGACCTACCTCCCTCCTAAGGGTGGCTCTATTGCTGCCACGTGTCCCGTAGCGCCGAACCTGCCTCCCTCCTAAGGGTTGCTCTGGTGCTGTCATGTGTCCCACGGCGCTGGACATGCCTCTCTCCTAAGGGTAGCCCCGGTGCTGCCACGTGTCCTGCAGCCTCGAACCTGCCTCCTTCCTAAGGATGGCTCTCGTGCTGCCACGTGTCCTGCAGCTTTGGACCTACCTCCTTGCTAAGCATGGCTCCAGAGCTACCACGTGTCGGACTCTACCTCTCCAACAGAAAGGACACCGGGATCTCTAACGGAGTGGACATTCAAGTGACTATAAATCAGCCATTACAAGATCTGGTTAACGCGTCATTAATTCCGCATTAATGATGCACAGTCAGGGGGCCTTGAAGCATGGTAATGCTACCATCAAGGCACATTATTACACAAATAAACTAATGTTAAGCGCCTAGATCGTATACAGGGTGCCTAATAGCCCGATCCCACCTATCGGTCCTCAGCCTCCCCGTAACAGCCAGACCTTGGCATATAAAAGGTCTGCACTGCACAGTAGACAACAATGTAAGCTCATCAGATCTGATCTCAGACATACGCAACACACTCAAGCATACAACACTCCCTCGTGCAGTTGGGTATTACGCTCAGGCGGCCCTAACCACGTAAAAATCTTTGTGTCACCTCTATTATTGAGTTCTTCAAGTTACGCCCCTCCTAAAAAAGAACCTTCGCAGACTACTTCTTAGTAGTACCAGAGGAAGTGTCGATTGCACACTTCGACAAGCTCTGCGCTAAACAAATCAAGATTGGGATGATGGATATGTTAGAGAAGGAGATACTAGTACTATTATGTAAGATGGAATTTTTTCCTCTGGGTTTCTTCAATCCAATGCAACATCTGCTTATCCATCTTCCATTCGAAGCTAAAGTTGGTGGTCCTGTTCAATACAGGTGGATGTATCACATTGAAAGAGTGCTACGATACCTGAAACTAATGGTTTGCAAGAGGGCAAGGGTGGAAGGGTGCATCGCTAAAGCATTTACTCTTAAGGGAGTAGGATACTTTTGAAGTGTCTACTTTGCAGAAGAACACAATATCAATACTTTGGCGATGTAGTACAATGTGGATGAAGCACCCCCTTGCAGTGACCTCTCCATTTTTCAAACGAAAGGCACTACCGTTGGTAGGTACACGACCTATGACCTACCGAACATGAAAGAACAGCTGCTTTACTCTACATGTACGCAAATATAGATTGCATGGACAAATATTTCGAGTAAGTGTTTGTTCTACATTTATGGCAATCCACATATTTTCCTAAACGTGTATTTTAAAAAGTGTTTTTTCCGTTTAGCGAGTTTCACATGCAAAATTGGCCAGATAGGTGTTGACGGCTGTTATATCCCAATTTCACCTATCAATATAACTCAATTATGTGAAGGATATGTCATTTCCTGCAAACATCAACTTTCTACTTAACCTATTTCTATTTGTTTTCGAAAAATAGTGCATGCAAACTTCTTATGCAAGAATTGAGGTGAAAGAGGGGAAGCAATCCTAAAAATTACCATCCCAGCGAATCAAGCGATGACACATGGCATCACATGGATCAAATGGCCCACAAACAGACGTATCCGGAGAGATCCAACGGTGTATCACCCACATTAGTCAAGGGGACCCACTAGTCAGTGATATGGAGAAAGCACACGAGAAATGGAGCACTGACCAGGTTGGCCGTACCCCCTGTTCGACCGACCTCTTCTTTGCACCAAACCTGGTCTTCTTCCATGTGTTGACTCCCTGTGATGTCATGATAATGATGAAGACTGATTCGTGTGCTAATTTTGGCGGGAACCAACCCTTCTCCAGTTATAAATTGGACCCCTACCCCTCACTTCAACACACACCACTTGAGCTTCATTCTATTGTATCCACTACATTCCATAGTCTTAGAGGAGTTAAGGTTGTAGAGAGAAGAGCCTCTAGTCCCAAGTCCAAATTGGGAAAGGGGTATAGGGAGTCTCTCTTCCCAATTCCAAATTGGGAAACATATGGCTCATGTAATCCTTCTTGTATTTGTTACTTTATTCATAATAAAGATGTTATCTTTAGTCTTCCATTATACGTATGCTTAGATGAAGCGTTTATTGTTTGATTGTGGAGTCCATGTATGTGGTAGGTATAGTCTTTATGATTGAGTTATAATGATCTCATCTTATCATCATAAACACTATAAACACCCACTGTAGTCTAACTAATTATGATATGATTATGTTAATATGAATAACTATGCTTTTTATCAACAATGGTTTCAATGATAATTTATTTCATTGCCTTATGGTGGCTTATGCCTAGGATCTTAAGGTATTTACATAATAGGCTAGCATGGTGCTACGATAGTTAAGTAGCGTTGAATGTCTCATAGACCATGGATTGAAGAGGTAGCCAGTAGGTTGTGACAACCCTATCTGTCCTTTGTAATCTTCCACTTTCGGCTATACCACAGGCTCAATGCGGGAATCGTCCTAGTATTGCTAGGGGTAAACCCGTGCTCGATGTGTTGAACAACATAGCATAGGAACTCAACATTAACATGATTCATTATTAATTATATAGGCTATGTATATGTACAATAGAAGCATTGTAGAAGTAAATTACTATCTCTTAGTCTAATCTCCCTCTAGGATCCATTTATCTCCTTTAGAATAGAATGCTTTTTTGTGTGTCACACTACCTCCAATTACCTATTATCCATCCTCACTAGAACTCTACCTAGACCATTCTACCCCTTCCATTTCATGATTGCTACACTTCAACCTAGCCTTCCCTTGGGATAAAATAAAAGACACCCTTGGAATACTCTTTTAAGGGGAAATGCTACACCGATTGTTTTTGTGCGCTTACCGAATTCATTCCGTGATCCAAAGGAACCATCAGCAAGCATTTCTGGCACGTTAGCCGGAGATGAATTGTTAGTGGTGCGTAAGAAATATCAACAATAGGCATCAACCTATGAGCAAACAACTAGAAGGGATGTAACGATATGGAATAAATAGAGGGCGGGATTTCCTATCCTAGTTTCGAGATTATGTAATACTCCCTCGTCTTCTTTATATTATAATGTATGATTATTAAAGAAGTATTCTTATAACTTATGATCATTTTGGACCGTGTGTGACTCATGATGTCCATCAAAATTTGTGGTAGCTATCTTATGGATAGGTGAAAGTTAGAAGCTATGGTCGATATGATGTAAATGGCTTCTGATTCTGTACAAATCAATTTGAAGCTCTTCGTCCTCTCGCGGCAACATCAAATTCCAGAGTTGTGACGGGGGCAACTGACTCTCAAGGGCAATAAAACCAATTACTATGGGATAATTAACAAAATCCTTGAATTTACTTTTACCGTAAATAAGAAACTTCGAGTTGTCTTCTTTGATAGTGATTGGTTTGATAGCAATCATGAAACTTGAAAAAACCAATTTGACATGGTGGAAGTCAAACACAAGGACCGACTACGAGGTTAGTATACATTTGTTCTTGCACACCGAGTGGAGCAAGTGTATTATCTACCTTATCCATGTCCAAAGCTCAATGCTTGGTGGGTGGTAAATAAGGTGAATCCTCTTGAGCGGTTATATAGTCCTGGATATGATGGTTACCATGATAGTGAAGAGTTTGAAGAAGTTTACCAAGAAGAAGAGTTGCCAGACACTTTTATCGTCGAGCCTGGTGCAGGACTAGATCAATTAGTTGGAGACGTTGAAGATGTAGAGACATTTGATATGCAAAAACAGAAATGAGAATAGGTCACAGTGGAAGATCGTTGGGCTTGTTTAAGTAGTAGGGCACATGATAATGATGTTGATGAATTTTAAAAGTGATTACAAGTAAAGTTTTCTTCAGGATAGTAACATGAATTTTGTATATCTTCTTTGCATATTTACCATTATCGCTTCAAACGGGATGTCGGCCGGTAGCAGATGCTCTCATCTGATGAGTCACTTGTTGGTGCCTCCGCAGCAGCGCACAGAGGTGAATTTCACTAGTCTTTGATAAATTCTTAAAATCCAATTTCCAGTTAAACTTACTATGAATAGTTTTAATGTTGCAGTCCGACTCAGCGTCTGACTCAGAGGCTAGGGGGCCAGTTGAGCCTAGGCACCCTTCATCTTGCTAGCCGTCGGTTGCTCAGCCCTCTTCCTCGACCAGTGATTAGCCTTCTAGGTCACCAGACATTGTGCCACAGTAGAGGCGGCGAACGAGGAGGACTCACTTTGTCAGTCCTCCTCTCGTTCCTTCACTGAGGATCGTGATTCGGTCGTTTGGAGATACGTAATAAAATCGTAGTGTTCAATTCTGGTTTCTTTTAGTTACTTAAGTAATTATTCAATAAATATCTTGCAGCACTTGGTATGACGCATCTTTCACTATGATAGACGACACCACAGACCGGTGAACGGTGTCCTCGGGTCCTTAGTGAATTTGCACTATCTCAGGGTCATCGACGGGTTGCCCAATACTTCGTGAGATGACTGCGCTTGCGTCCCTCACCAGGAGCACGACAGCGTTCAGCAGATCGTATGGGCCGACTTTATGGTAAGTACGTTAAATAAAATTTCTAAGTTTTAACTCTTAAACTCTTTTAAATTATTAATGTACATCTCTTCAATATCTCCTTTATTATAGGCAAGGTATATTTTAGAGGACCCGGATGACCCTCGCATGTTTCAGCACGCGAGGAACGTGTTCCACTGCAACGCTGCAAAGACGGTTCAACAAGCTTTGTCGAATGCATGCACTCAAGTGATCAACGAGTACTTGAAGGAAAACCAGCACGACGTGCGACACTTCTGACAGGAGAGCGAGAGGCATCTGACAGAGGAGGAGTACGCGCAGGTACATTGGTTGTAGTAAATATCATTTCTAATAATTTTGTTAACAGCATTTTAATGACCAACAAATATGTACAGGGCCATGTGAGCTGATTGCAGGGTCGGTCCAATGCATACCAGACCCTTTGTAGGTACTGAATTAGTGATGAGTTCAAAGCAAAGTCCAACAGGGCTTGAGGGTGCACAGGGGTCGACGGGAAGCACAACCACGGCCAAGATAACCACTTGCGTTTAGCTAAATGCATGGTAAGTGTGTCTAACTTATGTTTATTTATTCATAATATATTGTTTGTACTAACACGTATCGATAGAAGCGCGAGTTGGGGGTGGCACCGACCCCTGCTCAGGTCTGGAAGAGAGGTCACAGGGACCCTTCTCATCCTTAGGGGTGCAGTCAGGTTGCAACCTAACAGTTTGTAAGTTTAAAAATCATTCAAGTTAATTCTAACTATATCGATTGTTGAACTTACATGTTTTCTTATTTTTCAGGCTAGGTACGGGGAGGAGGCTAGGAATATACACATTCAAGACTTCAATTGGAAAAATAAACCAATCGATCCTCAAGCTGCGTATGCAAGCGGTGGCAGAATAGCCCACGTAAGGTGAGTTGGTAATTCATTTTATCGTTTTGAATTCAAGATATTTCAATTTTATATTACTGATTCTTTTTTGTAGGCTCTCCATATTCGACGGAGTTGTCGACTCAAAGGGTGGCACGACCTTCGAGAGACAGCTCCACGCAGGCTTCATCGGCGGGATCGAGTCGCCGTGTCTCGCAGGTGGAGACTCTCGCCTGTCGGTTTGAGGGGAAGTGTGAGCAGCAGGAAGCGCAGAGGGTGGCGATGGAGGCGCAGAGGGTGGCGATGGAGGCCACCATCTCCTACCAGCAAGCCTGTATAGCGCAGATGTGGGGGGGAGATGGAGGCGCAAAGACGGGCGACAGAGGTAAGTTAAAGTAATTTAAATTCATTCATTCTTAATAATATGTAATAACTTGTAACGTTTGCGATAACAGACACTATTTCAAGCCCAGGGAGTCAAGGGGGTGCAGCTCGAGCTACCTCCACTGCCACTGCTACCACCACAGTCACTGAAGCAGCCACCGCCGCTGGTGCACACTTCTTCTCTGTCTTTTTAGATAATCAAAAACATTCTTACTTAGTTTTAATTCGTCAAACATAAGCAAATCTAACTCAACTTAGCTACTCTAGTCTTAGTCAGTCTTCATTCATCAAACATAGCCAAGTGTAACTGAAATTAGCTAAAGTAAGCTCAATATGATCAATTCTAGCTTGTTTAATCAATTCTAGTCAAAAACAAAGTTTCAAACTAATAAACATGTCTAACTAGTTACATTTATTGTAGAGATCGGTGACAGAGGCTCAAACTTCATCGTCATCGATACCAGCACCTGGAGCGACGCGTGACGATGACTTCCAAGGCTCTGGAGGTAGTAGAGGTGCTAGCGTATAGCCCTCTTGTTCATTTTTTAACATTGTGATGTGATACGAGCACATTGTGCTATGTACATATGATATGTGTGTTGTATGGATGTTGTTGTGTTGTTGTTGTGCTATATATGTTATGTTCTGTGTTTTTGACCATCAAGCCGGGCAGTATTTTCTATTTTTTTAATAAAAAACCTTATTTGTGACGACTTTTATACAGTACCGTCGCAAATAAGACATTAATAATTTGCAATGGTGACTGAGACTGTCGCAAATTAATCTTAATAATTTGCGACGGCCAAGGACAACCGTCGCAAATAGGGCCTTTAATTGCGACGACCAGCATAGCCATCACAAGTTATCGGACCTAACCCATCTGCCGGGCCCGGACCCTTATTTGCGATGGCCACATGCTACCATGGCAAATTAGGTAAATTGTGACGATGGCCGTCGCAAATTAGTTAAATTGCGACAAAAAAGGGTGACAGCTGAAAACCGTCGCAAATAGCACCGTTGCAAAATCATCGGGATCCCTCTAGTGTGTTTCTATTGTTGTATGGGTTCTCCTATATACTTTTTAATTGCAATGCATCTATATAGTTATTTAACCTTCTCTAATCTAAATGGCAATGCCTGTGCAACTATTTGTGCGTAAGAGGATGGCTGATGGCACCGCATTTGTATTGTTAGTTTGCCCAACAAATAATGAACTTGATGCGTTCCTCAAAAAAAAATCTAAATCGTGACTAGAATGATACTCCCTCCGTATCTTTTTATTTGTCACAGGTTTGTTCATTTTTTAATTAACTAGTAACAATAAAAAGATCCGGAGAGAGTATGTTTTATAGTTAATACACCTTCAATTGTCTTAAGCTTCATTATCTGTATAACTCAGTAAGGTTATGGGGAGCCTTTGTCACGTATGTCTTCCATATGGGCGTGCGCCAAGAAATGTGGCAAGAATAATCCAAATTAGTTAAGATAGAGTTTAATTAGTTTCTATAATTTAAATTTAGAGATAAAGGAAGAAAATAGTCCAAATTGATTAGTTTGTATATTTAAAGGTAGAGTCCTAGTTTTCTTATTGTAATATGCAGACCGGCTATATATTGTGATTAGCACACAACAAATTAATCAAGTAAAAATTACATTCTAAAAGAACTCGTCTCTTCTATCCCTGCCCCTGCTCATCGGTGAGGTCCAGCAATGGCGCCGGCGTTCAAGCGGCAGCTTCAGCGGCGTTCCCAAAAACGTCTGGAATAATTTGGTATTATGATCCAAACGATCCTATGGGCGACGAAGACACTGCAATGGACGCTGCGTTGGCTAGATGCTGCGTTGACGTAATAAGCGATAAACGAATCAAAATGGAAGACGTTGTAAAAGAGCTCCTATATCTGATAAAACGTACTAACGCAATGTTAGATGTTGGATCTAATCCAGACATTGAATCAGCGGTATCTGAATCTCCCAAGAACGAGAGCGGTCGTGAAGGTGGCGGTTGTGATCAGGAGATGGATTAAAGTTTCTTTCGGGTGCAAGACGTCGAAGTATCGATCGTGCCAGAATCAAGCACCAAAGTCGTTGCCATCTTCGTGGCCATCTCCAATCCTCTGCACAGCATTGCGTGGATCAGCAAAGATGCTGCCCTGCCTGTAGCAGGACAACAGCTGCAACAACCCGTGCGCCAAGACGGAAGGCACCGGGGACTGTGGGGTGCATGCTGTCGAGTTCGATTACAATACCGGCGGGCTCTTCACACTCAAGATCCAGACCGATACTTGGTGCTCAGAGAGCGCGTTCGACGCAGACGACAACCAGGTGCAGACTGGTGGCTTCTTCGACGGCGAGAAGACCAATCTGGCGCTCGTGGATCTGCCTCGTTCTCTCACCGCCCATCGACGAAGATTTGGCGGTGGCCGCCACTAGGAAGGCTGAAGCCACATCTTCGACAGGATCTGCGCGATTCGCCGGCGACCCAACCTCACCTCCCCGATGCCAAGATCCGCACCTCCGTTCGTCCTCCTCGACGGTCGCGGAATCAACCGACGCGTTGCAACCACAGGCGCCATTTGAAAGCTGGAAGCAGATTCTGCGGACAAGAATCGCGCGTGCGGGTGAGGACACATGAAGATTTCGGTCGCGCGGCAACCTTCAGCGAACGAACCAACAGGAATCGTCGGCGAATCGACCGCCGCCGCCGGCGTCGGATCCGCATGGTTCCCACAGGGATAAGCGCCCGACGTCAAGGTCCATGAACCCGCCGACGCTGCAGCTGTGCCCGTTGCCGTCCTCCACGCCGTTTGCACTGCACCCGTCTCGGTTTCGGGCTCTTCCTCGCCGTCGCTGGCCCTCGACGCTCTCTCCGGCTTCCGCCTCCACCGCAACAACCTTGCACTCGTCATCCTCTAGTCCAAGTGTCGGTGATATAAACAAGAACCAATCATAACAGTTCGGGTTATGGTCTGTTAGATATTTGATGCATAAGGAATTAGAGTATTAATGGACTTTCGACCTAAAAGTCCATTAGTACACCTATAAATATGACGAATAGGGTTAAGGGTTGATGACTTCAGCAAGTCATAACCAGGCCGCCACTTCTCGCAGGCCTCACAATGATACACTTCCCGCGCTCGCGGTGCTAGCACATCGGCGCACAACATTCCTTCTCGTATGTGTGGATTCCGTAGAGGCGCTGCTGGTACTGTTGCGCTGATCGGCTACAACGAACATGATCATCTACCTGCTGTCGTGACGAGAACGAGAAAGAGACGAACAAGATCATCTACTTCCGTACACCGACGCGCGTCTATGTTCCATTGCGTTGCAGGTCTAGTGGTAACGATCTATAACCTCTGTACTCACATATTTCCTAGATGACGCGGTAGAATTGCTAGAGTATCGTACTACCGATTTCCCAACAGTGGCATCAGATCCGACTTGCTTAGTTTTTGGTCTGGATCCTGTTAGTAGATGAGATCTACTGCAGACACGTTCATATGATTAAATTTTTATTGCATAGTTTTTGAGGTTTGGAATTGGTTAGAGTAGTTTGCGATCGTATATGACTAAAGGATCGGTTCCTGCTCCTTCTATGCTGTGTGCACCACCTATCCCTACCAGCTAGAATCACCATCCGGATTAACCGCGTACATAGCTAACAGATTGAGCTAATAGACCATGATCATGAGTCGCAATATTATCAATAACCAGTCAGATTGAAAATTAAGGCATTCTGAATGGCTCGAATTCGGATTGATTTGATCAATCTGATGATATTTTCATAGTTATTTCATAGATTTTCTGAATGTCGTTGTTGTCTGCTATGGTAAATACATAATATCGTTTTGCGCTAGAAACCGTTCTACGCTTAACTCACTTTTGCAGGGAATAATGTGAATGGTATGGCCTTAGTGTGATGTCACTATGTAAGAAACCAAAATAGGAGACAAAGATGGGCGACGGGATCAAAAGCGATCTTCTGTGATACGATTAAGCGAGACGAGCTTGTTTCAGCGAGGATCTGACATGGCTCGATTGAACGTACAAGAAGACACATTACTATACAACCCATCTCAGTTAAGTAAGTATCCGAGATGCGCCCTTTTGAAAGTTGCCTAGAGGGGGGGTGAATAGGATAATCGACCTGAAATGACTCAATAAAAAGAAATCAGTACGTAGGGTGCGGACTAGTCTGGTCTAGGGGCGGACGAGTCTGGTCCACCTGCAGGGAAAACATAAAATGGGTTTCTAACAAGTTTTAGTTTGATTCTTGTGATGCAAAATGTGTTAGAATGATTCAGTGAACCTTAACAAGTTATAGAGCAAGTACGAAGCTAAGGATCACAGCGAAATGAAGATGATGAGTGAAAAACAATAAATCTAGCCCTAGAAGCGATATGCGATAAATGAAAGCAAAGTACACAAGGGACACAAAGATTTTATCTCGAGATTCGATCCCACACAAGGATTTACGTCCCCGTTGAGGAGTCCACGAAGGACCGGGTTCAACAACCCTTCCCTCACCGAGTTTGCCGCTAGGGCCAAACCGGTTCTCCAGTATCACAAGGGTGAATACAAGATTCGTTGGGGCTTCTCACAATCTGATGCTCCCACCACAAATATGATCACAAATCACAAAGAACAACTCAAGCCACAGATCACAAAGATTCAGCAAGTGAAGAGATCAAACCGAGAGCCAAAGAGCGGTGTTCTTCCTCTTATTCACCTCACCAAACCCTAATCCACACAAGAATTAGTTTTAGAGGGAATGTAGGCAAGAAGGAGGCTTTTGAAGGCTCAAAGTTGCTGTGGTGGGCTAGGGTTTCAAAGTTATTCAAATGAACTCGGGGATCCTCTATTTATAGAGGATCTAGGCCCATACTGCTGACCTCAGCAGATGGGCGGACTAGTACGGCCTACGGCCCGAACTAGTCCGGCCTTTGGGACCAACGTCCCTGACAACTGCCATACTGCGCGGCAATCGTCAGGCTACCCGTCAAAATCAAATTCAAACGGTCATTTCAGAGTGGACTAGACCGGTCCAAACCGGACTAGTCCGATCTCACACAGAACCTTTTGTTCTGTGTAAAAATGGACTAGTCTGAATACCACGGACTAGTCCGGCCTCCAAGACATAGTCACTAAAGCACCCAACTCTCACCAAACCGGACTAGTCCGGCCCCCAGGGCGGACTAGTCCGATCTCAGTCAAGACCTCTTGATCCGGACTAAAACAGACAAGTCTGGGGTTTTGGGACTTAGTCCCGAAAAACCACTCCATGACTACCCCAGATTAGTCCATCCCACTACGGACTAGTCTGAAGTCAGTCAGACCCTTCTAGTCCGCCTGAAAACGAACTAGGCCGGCGAGGAGCGGACTAGTCCGGCCACCAGCATGGACTAGTCCGACCACTCCTGCCAGACTACTCTAACACTCTTCTCTCAATAGGTTTTGATCTCTAAACCGCTTTAAGCTCCCAACTTGATCTCAATGCACTTTACCCACACATCCTCATACATATACGGCTAGTCTAAATTTGACACGCTAGAAACCCTAGTTTCGTCTTTTTTGAGTCGACACCGCCATTTTCATCCTTTTCCTTTTTGAGGGTTTGTGATTCCACTTGAGTCCACACCTGTTCTTAAGATCACTGAGCTCATTAGTTACTTAATTATCGTCATCAATCATCCAAGAGTATCCTAGATGCACTTTCAATATCCCCCTTTTTGGTAGTTGATGACAACACATTAAGTCTTCAACATATAAGAGTATAAAATTTGATTTTCATAACGTGCGGGTGTATGAGTGACTCCCCCTCAATGAATGCATCATGAAAAGAAGATTGAGAAAGTCCTTCATACACATGCGTTATGGTGGGGTGCCTACGTGTTGTGCTCAACATTTGCGACAAGACATATTAAATATGAATATGATCAAAAGATAGACATTCAAAGCGTCATATTGATATTAAACAGTCAAAACATAGTCTTGCACAAATTTAAACATTCGAATGACATAAATATTACATTAAGAAGTGCAAAATGTCCAAGGATCAAACAAATAAAGTGATACCCCCTCTAACTCTCCCCCTTTGGCATCAAGACACCAAAAAGGAAAAGAAGAGGGGAACTACGAGGCCTATCAACTAGTCATCGTCCTCCTTGCTATCGGCCGCCTCATCACTCTCCGAATCCTCGAGATCCTCGTAGTCCTCATTGCGTCGTAGGAGACCCGTGCCGAGGGAGCCGCCCGGGAAGAGCTCCCGTCCTCATGGAACTGGGCGAGCTCGTCGGCGGTGAAGTCGGGGAATGGAGTGATCTCGCCTTCGCTTTCCTCTGGAGGAGACATAGGGACCTCAAGCTTGTCGCACATGGCCTTGATGTACTTCTCTTGACGCTTGTGCACCCGCTGAATGCGAACTTCTTGCTTCTGGCAGGAGGTGAAAATGGCCTTGAAGCACTTGAAGAAGGCGCTCATCGACTGAGGCAGAGGCGGAGATGGAGGTGCCATAGGGCGAGGTGCTGGCATCCCCTGATGGGATGGAGGCTCGACATTCTTCTGGCGAGCTGGCTCTGGGATGGATGGAGGCATCTGAGGATGGAGGGGCTGATGAGTTGTGTCCTTGGCAAACACAAGCCCTGGCACCTTGTCAATGAAACACATGATGTAGGGTGCATACCCACATGCACGGTTCGGAGTGTGTGAGATATTGAAGATGTCATCAAAGATGTAGTACACAAGATTGAACATCTTATAGCCATCAATCAACAGCAGAAGATGCCTTAGATTTCCCTGAATGATCCCGACATCGCCCTCTTTAGGAGCCACGGTCCACCTCAAGATCCTGTTCAGGATACTGTACAAAGGCTTGATGTTCCTTGTTAGCCCAACCCCATAGGGGACATGACTGGGATACATGTAGGCCATGTGACGCCCGGTTCCAAAAAATGAACCAAGCTAACGCATATTTGTGCCCAGGATATTCATCACACATACACGAGTGCAATCACAAAAGAGTATACAGAAAATTACCACAGAACAAGATTAATTAACCAAATTTTATTAAACAAACCATATTATCCTTGATTACAAACTCTAATGAATATTACTGACAAGTTCAACTAATGCAGCGGAAATAAACTAATTAAGCAAACTAAACAGCTAGGCAGCATAAGCAATAGGGTATAGCGCAGCTCCAATAACACTACAGGCAAAGCTGACGGTAGACACGGCCTAGAACTCCGCATTATCACCATTAAACTCCCAATCCTGACCTGCAACTGTTAGGGGGAATTGCAAGAGTGAGTACATGTCGTACTCAACAAGTGTGGAAAGTATGACATGTGGCTTATTCAAATGTCGCCAATAATAATGGCAAAGTGCTGAAAAGTACATTAAAACATTTGAAAAGCAATATATTATATGTATGTGAAGTAAACCCATCATAATTATAAGTAATATCACAATACCAATCCACAACTCACCATCCTCATCAATAATTCTAGATTTCACCATTCGCCAATAACCATGTTCAATACCAGAAACTAATCCATAACCATAATACCAACCATAACCATCCCAAATACCATCCCAATACCGAGTACCCTCTAATCATGGAAGTTGTCCAGGTGCTCATAACCAGGAGCACGACTATCATGATAGTTTTAATACTCTGCAGAGTTTGTACCACTTTACCCACGTGTTTGTGATTTCATCACCTTTCGGTGACTAAGAATCTCCCTTATGCACATGACCCGTCGATCATATTACACACTTCCGTTGGTGTGTGGCCAAGAGATCACAAAATATCCTTTACAAAGGGATTACTAGCCTATTTAGACCCCACTGAGGTTTCATCGGTGGCGATGTCTCCAACTGAGCACATATTCAACCAAGGGCCCCCTCTTGAGCCATTCGGATCCCAGGGTAGTCCCGCCAATCATCAACAAACCCAATCCGACTACCCCTTCCCCGAGCATCCTTAATGGTCCAAATAGCACTGGCAAAACCCTAATTAATCAGCTACGCCGCACCCATACTTGGCCTCGTGGTGGCACTGTAGTCCTGGCTTATTCTCGCATGAGCCGGTCCTTAGATCTAAAGCAAGCAAACCACCATAACATCCAACCCATCCACATACCAGGCTTGCTTAGATCACCCATTACCGTATCATATTTAACCAGTTCATGTTAATCATAATCTCATCCATTCATAATTAAATTGAGTGGTATAGTTGTTTCCCATCCCAGTTGATTAAGCGAAGAAAAATGTAAAAGCCCTTCCCGACTCTCTACCATATATTCCAGGTGACAAGGGTGGTTTAACAATTCTAGTAAACTTCCTACCATAGGATTTTCCCATCAAATTGACACAAGCATGCAGTTTCAAACCAAAACATTTATTTTAAAACAGGATTAATATGCTTCAAGGACACTTGCCTTGCTCTTGCGGTTGATTAGGGTCAAAGCCTTCAAACTCTTGGTGTTGGAGATCCTCCACGACACTCTCTAGCGCAAATCCGTCTAATCCACACAATAAACATACAAGACAAGAAACACAATCAAAGAGTGCACAAATATTACTCAATATGACATGACATGCATGATTGATGCAAATGCAAGGTAGAACTTGTTAATAGATTGCTTTTAATGATCAATAACTAGTTCTAATAGATTTTAACAAGTTTATACTGGTTTGGAGTTGATTAAGTCTATTTTTAGAATTAATTCAACCCAATTTAACTAGGAAGATTGGACTAGTCCGCTAGGGACCGGACAAGTTCGCACTTTACGAGATCAGCAGATTAGGGTTTTCTAGATCGACGTGAATTTGGAGATTAGGGGTTGAATTCTCGTAAGGAAAAGAGAATTGAAGGTATACCAGGTGTTTAGGACTCCAAATGAATCACGAAACTTGGAGTTAACACTTGGATCTTGGTGATCTAGGGTTGGTGATGAACTTGTAGATGAATTGGTGGTGAAGAACGAAACTTGGTGGAGATCTTGATCCTCTTTAGTTTCCTCCTCTTCTTCTTCTTCCTTGGGATCTTCTCCTCCCTCCTTGATGGTGGCTCCCCACGAACTAGGGTTTGGGTGGGTGGAAAAGTGGCAAATAGATGTCAATCCAAGGGGTGGGGCTGTTTATATAGAGGTGGAGGCTAGGGTTAGATGGATTTCGAGTTTTGGGATGAGTAGAGGCCGGTCTAGAGTCCCACATGGGCTCTAAAAGAGTTAGGCACAACATCCCTAGGCCCACTTAACGTGAAACCCAAGATTCAAGTCGTAAAACAAAAGATCAACTCGGAGTCACAAAATATCAGACAAGTCCGGAAAGGACCGGACTAGTCCGAAGTCGTCCAGAGAGAAAATCGGACAAGTCTGGCAAAAAATCAGACAAGTCCGACTTTAAACAGAGAGGAAATCGGACAAGTCCGCTGGAACACTGGACTAGTCCGGAAAAGTCCAAGGACTTAGCAAAATTTCAAGGATTCTTGGAATATCGGACTAGTCTGCACAAAATCGGACAAGTTCGAAAGTTTCTAGAGGCAAAATTGGACTAGTCCGCAGCAGAAATGGACAAGTCCGTTTTTAGTCAGAGAGAAATCGGACTAGTCCACAGTACAATCAGACTAGTCCGCACTTTCCTGCATTTTAAGTGCGGTTTTGTTCCAAATCAATTTTAAATGCTGCAAATCAATTTTAAACCCGTTCCTCTTGTTGTGGGTTAATGTTAAACATGTATATGAGTGTATGTAGGGCATTTTGCATGAAAATGAGGGTGTTACAAACCTACCCCCCTTAAAATGAATCTCGCCCTCGAGATTCGGTGTGGAAGAGAAGAGATAGGGAAATTCCTTCTTGATATGATCCTCCAATTCCCACATCGCTTCTTTTTCTGTGTGGTGCTTCCATTGAATTTTACACCATCTAATAACCTTGTTCCTTGTGACTCTCTCCTTGGTTTCCAAGATTTTGATCGGTTGCTCGGCATAAGTCAAATCTTCCTCTAGCTCCAATCCTTCCATTGGCACTTGTTCTTCCGGTACTCTCAAGCACTTCTTGAGCTGGGAAACATGAAAGACATCATGTAGGTCTGAAAGATGAGCTGGCATCTCCAACTTATACGCTACTTCTCCTCTTTTGTCCAAAATCTTGAATGGTCCAATATAACGAGGTGCGAGCTTGCCCCTTATGTTAAACCTCTTATGACCTCTCATTGGTGACACCTTGAGGTAGACAAAATCTCCTATCTCAAAGGATAATTTCCTTCTCCTATTGTCCGCATAGCCTTTTTGCCTTGATTGGGCAGCCCTCAAGTTTTCACGAATTATTCGGACTTGCTTTTCGGCTTCTTGCAACACATCCGGACCAAATACTTGAGTTTCTCCTGCCTCATTCCAGAATAAAGGTGTCCTACACTTCCTCCCATAAAGTGCTTCATATTGTGACATTTTCAAGCTTACTTGGTAACTATTGTTGTATGAAAATTCTGCGTATGGCAAGCTTTTGTCCCAACTTTTCCCATGCTTCAAAGCACAAGCTAATAACATGTCCTCCAAAATATGATTGGTCCTCTCGGTTTGTCCATCCGTTTGAGGATGATATGCTGAACTAAAATTCAACCTCGTTCCCAAAGCTTCATGCAATTTTTGCCAAAATCTGGAGGTAAATTGAAAACCTCTATCCGAGACTATCTTATTAGGGACTCCATGTCGACAAACAATATGCTCCATGTATATTTCGGCTAATTGTGCAGCAGTATATTTGGTCTTCACAGGGACAAAATGAGCTGACTTGGTTAAACGATCCACAATTACCCAAATTGAGTCATACCCGGACTGAGTACGTGGTAACCCAACTATGAAGTCCATTCCAATTCCTTCCCACTTCCATTCCGAAATCTTCAACGGTTGCAATAATCCGGCTGGCCTTTGATGTTCCGCCTTGACTCGTTGGCTCTGATACCAATCTGTGGCACCCGATTCTGAAAAAATGAACCAAGCTAACACATATGTGTGCCCCGGATGTTCATCACACAATGCTACGTATTCAACTATGTCATTCTTCATGCTATCCCACCAATAGCAAGTCTTCAAGTCTTTGTACATCTTTGTACAACCAGGGTGAATTGAGTAAGGCGAGTCATGTGCCTCTTTTAATATTGTCTCCCGAATATGCTTTACATTAGGCACAACGATCCTCTTTCCAAGCCATAAGGTACCATGTTTGTCTTCATCAAATCTGAATTCTCTCCCTTCCTCGGTCCTTTCCTTGATTTCCTTGATCTCCTCATCCGTGGTTTGTGCTTCTCGAATTTCTTGCTGCAAGGTCGAATTTAACTCCATCATCTCCATCTCATTTACAAACCCGAGGTTCAACCTTTCAAACTCCTTACATAACTCGAATGGTAACTCTCGAACTGTGAGTTGATGACTTACTCCTTTTCTACTCAAAGCATCGACCACTACATTGGCTTTTCTTGGGTGATAGTTGATTCCCAAATCATAATCTTTGATGAGCTCCAACCATCTTCGTTGCCTCAAGTACAAATCCGTTTGTGTGAAAATATACTTCAAACTCTTATGATCCGTATAAATTTCACACCTATGTCCAAGAATATAGTGCCTCCAAATCTTCAATGCGTGTACCACGGCCGCGAGTTTCAAATCGTGCGTGGGGTAATTCTGTTCATGTTTCTTCAATTGTCTTGATGCATAGGCGACCACTTGACCTTCTTGCATCAATACACATCCAAGCCCTTGTCTCGATGCGTCGTACAAATCCATCCTTCTTGCTCATGTCTAGTAAGACCAGCACCAGTGCAGTTATAAATCTCTTCTTCACCTTCTCAATGTCGTCCTAGCAAGATAAAGTCCATTTGAGAAGCTTTCCCCTTGTTAGCAACTTAGTCATGTGCTTCACTACGTTGGAGTAGTCCTTGATGATTGGTTAGCTTTGACATTTATTGCGGCGCATCAACTCCAATGCTGACTTCCTTATCACCTGTCGATTGCTTTGTCCTTGTGGCATATTGGACCACTCCATTATGCTTCCGTAGTCAATCCATTCCAAGTGTCATGTCCGATCCTTGTGAATCCAAAACAATAAGGTTGGCGAAGGATTCTACCCGCCTTATTTTAAAACTTGCTCTTGGACACACCATCTTTGTTCTCATCTTCCATACAGCTTCGTCTAAGACAGTGGATCTTCTGGTTGTGTCCTTCTTCCATTGAAGTAGAGATCGAGCGAGAAAGAAAAGAGAGGTAGAACGAATTCCCAACTATATGCATCAAGGAATATGAAACTAAACAGCTAGCTACACGAGCCTAGGTGGACATGGCAATGCTAAGGCATCCCAAAATCCTCTATTAAGCACACAAGCAAACAATATATAGCAAACAACACACCAACCAAAACACATCGGTTCCTAAGTGCCCCTATGTGCTCTAAAGTGTCCATTCTATCTAGGCTGCATCCTACAGTCAACTTGTGGCTCTGATACCAATCTGTGACGCCCGGTTCCGAAAAATGAACCAAGCTAACGCATATATGTGCCCAGGATGTTCATCACACATACACGAGTGCAATCACAAAAGAGTATACAGAAAATTACCACAGAACAAGATTAATTAACCAAATTTTATTAAACAAACCATATTATCCTTGATTACAAACTCTAATGAATATTAATGACAAGTTCAACTAATGCAGCGGAAATAAACTGATTAAGCAAACTAAACAGCTAGGCAGCATAAGCAATAGGGTATAGCGCAGCTCCAATAACACCACAAGCAATGCTGACGGTAGACACGGCCTAGAACTCTGCATTATCACCATTAAACTCCCAATCCTGACCTGCAACTGTTGGGGAGAATTGCAAGAGTGGGTACATGTCGTACTCAACAAGTGTGGAAAGTATGACATGTGGCTTATTCAAATGTCGACAATAATAATGGCAAAGTGCTGAAAAGTACATTAATACATTTTAAAAGCAATATATTATATGTATGTGAAGTAAACCCATCATAATCATAAGTAATATCACAATACCAATCCACAACTCACCATCCTCATCAATAATTCCAGATTTCATCATTCTCCAATAACCATGTTTAATACCAGAAACTAATCCATAACCATAATACCAACCATAACCATCCCAAATACCATCCCAATACCGAGTACCCTCTAATCATGGAAGTTGTCCAGGTGCTTATAACCAGGAGCACGGCTATCATGATAGTTTTAATACTCTACAGAGTTTGTACCACTTTAACCACTTGTTTGTGATTTCATCACCTTTCGGTGACTAAGAATCTCCCTTATGCCCATGACCTGTCGGTCATATTACACACTTCCGTTGGTGTGTGGCCAAACAATCACAAAATAGCCTTTACAAAGGGATTACTAGCCTATTTAGACTCCACTAAGGTTTCACCGGTGGCGATGTCTCCAACTGAGCACATCTTCAACCAAGGGCCCCCTCTTGAGCCATTCGGATCCCAGGGTAGTCCCGCCAATCATCAACAAACCCAATCCGACTACCCTTCCCCGAGCATCCTTAATGGTCCAAATAGCACTGGCAAAGCCCTAATTAATCAGCACGACGCACCCATACTTGGCCTCGTGGTGGCACTATAGTCCTGGCTTATTCTCACATGAACCGGTCCTTAGATCTAAAGCAAGCAAACCACCATAACATCCAACCCATCCACATACCAGGCTTGCTTAGATCACCCATTACCGTATCATATTTAACCAGTTCATGTTAATCATAATCTCATCCATTCATAATTAAATTGAGTGGTATAGTTGTTTCCCATCCCAGTTGATTAAGCGAAGCAAAAGGTAAAAGCCCTTCCCGACTCTCTACTATATATTCCAGGTGACAAGGGTGGTTTAACAATTCTAGTAAACTTCCTACCATAGGATTTTCCCATCAAATTGACACAAGCATGCAGTTTGCAACAAAAACATTTATTTTAAAACATGATCAATATGCTTCAAGGACACTTGCCTTGCTCTTGTGGTTGATTAGGGTCAAAGCCTTCAAACTCTTGGTGTTGGAGATCCTCCACGGCACTCTCTAGCGCAAATTCGTCTAATCCACACAATAAACATACAAGACAAGAAACACAATCAAAGAGTGCACAAATATTACTCAATATGACATGACATGCATGATTTATGCAAATGCAAGGTAGAACTTGTTAATAGATTGCTTTTAATGATCAATAACTAGTTCTAATAGATTTTAACAAGTTTATACAGGTTTGGAGTTGATTAGGTCAGTTTTTAGAATTAATTCAACCCAATTTAACCAGGAAGATCGGACTAGTCCGCTAGGGACCGGACAAGTCCGCACTTTACGAGATCAGCAGATTAGGGTTTTCTAGATCAACGTGAATTTGGAGATTAGGGGTTGAATTCTCGTAAGGAAAAGAGAATAGAAGGTATACCAGGTGTTTAGGACTCTAATGAATCACGAAACTTGGAGGTAACACTTGGATCTTGATGATCTAGGGTTGGTGATGAACTTGGAGATGAATTGGTGGTGAAGAACGAAACTTGGTGGAGATCTTGATCCTCTTTCGTTTCCTCCTCTTCTTCTTCCTTGGGATCTTCTCCTCCCTCCTTGATGGTGGCTCCCCATGAACTAGGGTTTGGGTGGGTGGAAAAGTGGTAAATAGATGTCAGTCCAAGGGGTGGGGCTGTTTATATAGAGGTGGAGGCTAGGGTTAGATGGATTTCGAGTTTTGGGATGAGTAGAGGCCGCTCTAGAGTCCCACATGGCTCTAAAAGAGTTAGGCACGACATCCCTAGGCCCACTTAACGTGAAACCCAAGATTCAAGTCGTAAAACAAAAGATCAACTTGGAGTCACGAAATATCGGACAAGTCCGGAAAGGACCGGACTAGTCCGAAGTCGTCTAGAGAGAAAATCGGACAAGTGTGGCCAAAAATCAGACAAGTCCGACTTTAAACAGAGAGGAAATCGGACAAGTCCGCTGGAACACCGGACTAGTCCGGAAAAGTCCAAGGACTTAGCAAAATTTCAAGGATTCTTGGAATATCGGACTAGTCCGCACAAAATCAGACAAGTCCGAAAGTTTCCAGAGGCAAAATCAGACTAGTCCACAGCAAAAACGGACAAGTCCGTTTTTAGTCAGAGTGAAATCGGACTAGTCCTCAGTAAAATTGGACTAGTCCGCACTTTCCTGCGTTTTAAGTGCAGTTTTGTTCCAAATCAATTTTAAATGCTGCAAATCAATTTTAAACCCGTTCCTCTTGTTGTGGGTTAATGTTAAACATGTATATGAGTGTATGTAGGGCATGATGCATGAAAATGAGGGTGTTACAGGCCAACTCATCCCTGTCCACTGCCTTTAGATTCGATATGATGATCTCGTGGTCCAAGTGGTGCTCAAGTCTTAGAGCCTTAGCAAACTCTTCGAATGTGGCGGAGTACCGCTCACCATTCGTCATCCGTGTGATGGCTCGGTTGCCATGAGGGTGAAAGTAGACAGTTGTGTAGAACTGCACAATCACCTCCACGTTCCAGTCATACTTGAAACCAAGAATGTCAATGATGCCATGGCGCTCAGCAGCTTCAATCACTTCATCAAAATCTGCATTCTTCTTCTTGGCCATGTATTCCCAATCGACCCATTGAGCTTGGATGACATGAGTCTTCATGGCTTGGTAGACTGAGCGATAGTAATCGCAATGAAAATCACACCAAAACCGTGGGTCGGCGGTGTGCTTCTCAAGTCATACACCCTGTCAGTCCTTAGCCTTCAGGCCTTCTCAACTCCTTTTCCCTTAAATATATTAGCAGCCAGGTTGGGCTGCCTGTTCGGGTTGCGAGTCAGAGAGTGCATCTTTAGGGGGCCAATGGGTTTGGCCTGCCCCTTCTCCTTTATGACCACGCCCTTTGTCTTCTTAGCCGGAAACTTCACAGAGGGCTTCTTTTTCTTGGGCTCTACAGGAGCCGGAGCCTTGCCCTTCTTTGGATCTCTCTCGATTCAGCGTTCAACAAACTCACTGTGGGCTTGCTCCTTGGCCCTTTCTTGCTCTCCAACTGTCACTAGCTTCTTCCGCTTAGAGACTTGTGTTGCGGCAGCCTGAGAGTTGTGTACTTCTCGCTCCTCTTGCTTCTTCTTTCGGAGCTCCTTGCGGGACTCCTCCATGGCACGAGCCATTGCCTCATCCTCATTGTAGGCCATAGCCGCGGCCTTAGACGCTGCGAGATCTTGCAGTTGTCTAGCTGCTTTTCCTTCTCTCGCTGCTCGAGGTGCTTCTTAGCAGCCTCAACCTCTGCCCGTGCCCGTTCTTCACCAAGGCGAAGCTGCTCAGCCTCCCACTCGGGGTAAGTGGGAGGAGAAATGGATCGGCGAGGAGCTTCCATTACTGCTGAAACAGGAAGAAGGCATAGGATAGAAGGTCAAGAAAGTGGAAATAGTGCGAAAGAAATTACGAGAAACAAGCAAAGTTAGAGTTCGTCCTGTGTAAACCGGACTTGTCCGCCTAGCACCGGACTAGTTCGGGTTACACAGGATGAACCCCAACCCTAACGGTTTTTCAAAAAATCTTTGAAACAAGTCGCAATATTCCTAGGCTATGATCACAAGGGTACTAGAAACAACTTTAATGAAGAGGCACCTATCAAAAACTCTATGAATCAAGAATGAGGAAAGTTTTTGAAAAGAGAGGAATACCTCTTCAAATCTTGACAAATTGACAAGATCGGGGATGGATCGCACCGAGAGTGATTGGGAAAAGTCTACCATGTCTCCAAAGGGTCCAATGCATGGATTGGAATCGGTTTTTGGTGGAGGAAATTGAAAATCGCCCAAAAGGGGAGATTTTCGAGCGTGAGGAAGTGAGAAAGGCAAGTGAAAGGGAGAGGAGGGTTCGGGCCGCCTCCTGGGGGTTTAAGTCCCCAGGGGCCAGACTAGTCCAGTCTGCGGACCAGACCCGGACCAGTCTGGATCCGGACTTGTCCGGCCACAGGGCAGACTAGTCCGGTCCTAAAAGGCTGAAAACATATATATTTGAGTTTTAGCCACTATAGTTTATCCTTTTGGACATATTACCACAACAGAACTTCATGAATATGGTCAGTAAGCAATCAACAATCAAACTATGACCATAACTCACAAAGTCAATAGTTTTTCAAATATTTTGGAGAAAATTGAGATAGAGATGAATTTTTCAACACATACGTTCTTTTGAATATGGTGCAAAGTAAACATTCAGATGTGCATGTTTCAAGCCTCATTTCGAGAATCTAAGATATTGAGTTCACTCCTAAGCTCACAAAAATGCTTCTCATCTAGAGGCTTGGTGAATATATCGGCTAGTTGGTTCTCGGTTCTTACATGGGAAATCACGATATCCCCCTTCAAGGAATGATCTCTCAAGATGTGGTGCCTAATAACGATGTGCTTTGTCCTCGAATGCTCAACTGGATTATGGGCTATTTTGATGGTGCTCTCATGTCACATAGGAGTGGAATATGGCACAAGTTTATACCATAATCCCTTAGAGTTTGTCGCATCCAAAGAAGTTGTGCACAACAACTTCCGGCTGCGACATATTCCGCGTCGGCTGTGGAAAGAGAAATGGAGTTTTGTTTCTTGGAGGACCAAGACACTAAGGATCTACCCAAGAATTGACATGTCCCGGATGTGATCTTCCTATCAACTTTGCACCCTGCATAATCCGCATCGGAGTAGCCAATAAGGTTAAACTTGGATCCTTTGGGGTGCCAAAGTCCTAGGCTAGGTGTGTGAACTAAATATCTAAGAATTCTCTTAACGGCGGTCAAATGACACACCTTAGGTGCAGCTTGAAAACGTGCACACATACACACACTAAGAATAATATTTGGTCTAGATGCACAAAGATATAACAAAGAACCAATCATAGAACGATATACCTTTTGGTCCACACTTGGACCATCTTCGTTGAGGTCTAGATGTCCATTGGTTGCCATTGGAGTCTTGATGGGTTTGGCCTTGTCCATGTCAAAGTTCTTTAATATGTCTTGAGTGTACTTTGTTTGACTTATGAACGTGCCTTCTTTGAGTTGCTTGACTTGGAAACCTAAAAAGAACTTCAACTCCCCCATCATGGACATCTCAAATCTCTCTGTCATTATCTTAGAAAACTCATCACAAAAAACTTTGTTAGTAGAACCAAATATGATGTCATCGACATATATTTGGCAAACAAAGAGATCATCATTAAAGTGCTTTGTAAATAGAGTATAGTCAGCTTTTCCTATCTTAAAACCATTTTGAATCAAAAAGTCTCTAAGACACTCGTACCAAGCTCTAGGAGCTTTTTTGAGGCCATAGAGAGCCTTACGTAATTTGAAGACATGGTTTGGGAAGTCTTGGTCTTCAAAACCCGGCGGTTGCTCCACATAGACTTCCTCCTTAATTGGACCATTTAGGAACGCACTCTTGACGTCCATTTGGTAGAGCTTAAAATCATGGTGAGTAGCAAAGGCAAGTAATATACAAATTGACTCTAGCCTAGCTACGGGTGCAAATGTTTCATCAAAATCCAAACCTTAGACTTGTGAGTACCCCTTCGCCACAAGTCGTGCCTTGTTCCTTGTCACCACGCCATGCTCATCTTGCTTGTTGCGGAACACCCACTTGGTGCCCACAACATTTGCTTGTGGACGCTTGACAAGCTCCCAAACTTTGTTTCTCTCAAAGTTGTTGAGCTCCTCTTGCATGGGCACAACCCAATACGGGTCTTTCAATGCATCTTCAACCTTATGAGGCTCCAAAGAAGAGACAAAGGAGTAATGTTCACAAAAGTTTGCAATACGAGAACGAGTGGTTACCCCTTTTGTAATGTCTCCTAGGATGTTCTCAACGGTGTGATCCCGTTGAACACTTTGATGCACACGAGGATGTGGAGGTTGAACTCTTGAGTCATCATCATCCTCTTCTTCTTCTTGGTCTCCCCCTTGATGTATGCTTCCCTCTTGACTTTTGACTTCTTGATCATGTTGAGGTGCCACTTGTCCATCTTCAACATGGTCACGTGGGGATGACTTGCATCATCTTGTTGTTGATCACTTGAGTTTTGAGGCTGTTCTTGTGGATGAATATCTCCAAGTGCCATCCTCCTAAGAGCTTCTTGTGGAGAGTCTTCTTGATCTAGCACACTTTGATCAACTTGCTCCACTTGGGAGCCATTAGTTTCATCAAACACCACGTCGCGTGCTATTTCAACAACCCCGGAGGATTTGTTGAAGACACGGTAGGCGTGGGTGTTTGAATCATAACCAAGCAAGAAACCTTCATCGGACTTTGAAGTGAACTTCGAAGTCCTAGGCTTCTTGTTGAGAATATAGCATTTGCTCCCAAAGACACGAAAGTAAGAGACATTGGGTTTCCTACCAACTAGAAGCTCGTAGGGGTCTTCTTGAGGAGGTGGTGGAGGTACAATCGGTTGACGGCGTGGCAAGCGGTGTTAACCGCCTCCGCCCAAAACCGGTCCGATGTCTTGTACTCATCAAACATTGTCCTTGACATATCAATGAGTGTCCTATTCTTCCGTTCTGGCACCCCATTTTGTTGAGGGGAGTAGGGGGCTGAAAATTCATGCTTGATGCCCTCCTCATTCAAGAACTCTTCCACTTGAGTGTTCTTGAACTCGGTGCCGTTGTTGCTTCTTATAGCCTTGATTATTGAGGTGAACTCATTTTGAGCTCTCCTCAAGAATCTCTTGAGGACACCGTGAGTCTCACCCTTATCATGCAAGAAAAATACCCAAGTGAAACGAGAAAAATCATCAACAATAACAAGACCATATTTGTTATCGCCAATGCTAATGTAGTCTATTGGCCCGAAAAGGTCCATGTGTAGCAGTTCCAAAGGCCTTGTGGTCGTCATGATATTCTTGGATGGGTGTTGAGTTCCTACTTGCTTCCCCGCTTGGCAAGCGCTACATGGCCTATCTTTTTCAAACACAACATCATTCAAGCCATAGATGTGCTCGCCCTTAAGAAGCTTTTGTAAGTTCCTCATCCCAACATGGGCTAGTCTTCTATGCCAAAGCCACCCCATGTTGGTTTTTGCCATTAAGCATGTGTCAAATTGAGCTTTATCCGCGGTAAAGTCCACAAGATAAAGCTTTCCTTTGAGCACACCCTTAAAAGCGATTGAGTCATCACTTCTCCTAAGGACGCTCACACCCTCATTAGTAAAAACACAATTATAACCTTTATCACATAGTTGTGATATGGACAATAGTTTATAGTCTAAAGAATCAACATGCAAAATGTGAGAAAGAGTATGTTGGGGAGAAATAGCAATTTTACAGGAGCCATGGATTTTCCCTTGGCTATTGTCCCCGAAGAAGATCCCTTCACTTGGATCATTGTTTTGCTCATACTCCACGAACATTTTCCTCTCTCTGGTCATGTGGTTGGTGCATCAACTATCAAGCACCCATTTCGATCCACCGGAGGAGTATGCCTACAAAACAAGATTATGCCTTCCTTTTAGGTACCCAAGTGGAGTTGGGTCCTTTGACGTTAGTAGTGAAGCACTTGGGCACCCACACGCAAGGCTTGGGGCTCTTGCGGAGTCGCCCAACATATTTAGCAAAGGATTTTCCATACTTGTTCCTCATTAGAACATAAGATGCATCAAAATCATGAAAGAGAGGATGTGGTTCAGTTTTAGGCATATTATTGCTAGTTGAAATGTTCTTCCCAATTTTAGTTGGGGATGTGCTTCCCTTGACAAAGATAATCAAGTATTTGCCATACTTGGAGGTTTTAGCATTTCGCTTTCCGCCTCTAGTATAGCCAAGACCATCTTTGACATAGGGAGGTCTTGTGTTGGTGTATGCACTTCGTGCATATGCCACCTTCTCTTTTTCAAAGATGCCACCCTTAGGTGCTTGTTATCCTTGAGTCAACTTAAGCTCATCCTTTAATTTAAGAATCAAGTTTGAACATTCGCAAGTGGAGATTGTTTCGAATGCAACCTTTGAGGAGGATGACCTTTTGGAGGAAGAGGCTACATTGGTCTTGAGGGACTCAACTTTAGTTTCAAGGATCTTGTTAACTTTTGCCAAGTTTCCAAGTTCGTCCTTGAGCCCAATGGTTGTCTCCTCAAGATTTGAGCATGTTTTCTTGCTTAGATCAAGATCATGCTCTAATGCCTTGCTATTCTCTCTCTCAAGCTCAAGGAGCTCAATGAGCTCTTGACATCTCTCCTTTTCATGGATAATCATGTCCTCTTGCCTATGTATGAGCTCCTCCTTCTCAAAAATTTCATCCGAGAGCAATTTCATTCTACGCAAAGTGCTCTTACATATATCCTTAAACATGTGTTCATTTTCACTAGCACTATCAAATTCATCATGAGAGGATATGGAGGAGGATGAGTGAGAAGTAACATTTCTCCTTCCTTCTTTCGCCATGAGGCAAGTTGGCTTGTGGTCGTTGAGGTTGGGGAAAAGCTTGCTTCCCTTGGAGCTCCTCCCGATGGCTATGGTTGCCACCTTCTCCTCGTCTTCGGAGGATGACTCATCGTTAGTGTCCCATTCCTTGCCCAAGTGTGCGTTATCGGAGGGCCTCTTCTTCTTGAAGTATTTCTTTTCTTGGGGCTTGCCCTCCTTCTTCTTCTTGCCCTTTTCATGTGGGCAATCCACAATGAAGTGTCCGTACTCGCCACAATTGTAGCAAGCTCTCTTTGTTATGGGCTTCGCTTTTTCCTTGCCCTTGCTCTCGTGGTTGTATCCTCCTTTCTTTCTCCTCATCATCCTCTTGAACTTGTCGATGAATACGGCCTCTTCCTCATCGGTGTCGAGACTCTCCTCATCATCTTCTTTTTGCTCTTTTGAGGAGGATGTTGCTTTTGAGTGCAACATCCTTCATCTTCGAGGCGGTGAACCTTTGGAGGTCGTTGTAGAAGAGCACCTCCTTCTCTATGATCTCGTGGTTGATGATCCTTCCTAGGACCTCCTCCGGGGTCATTTGAGCAAACCCCGGGCTTTCTCGTATCATGGAGCAAAGAGAGACGTTTCTAGGCATGAATTCCCGAATCATCCTCTTCACCACCTCGTGGTCCGTACACTTGGTGCAGCCATAAGATCTACTCTTGTTGATGAGTAGCTTTAGGCGGTTGTACATCTCCTGGGGAGATTCACCATCCATAATGGCAAACCTTTCGAGCTCTCCTTCAATGAGCTCAATCTTTGCCTCCTTCACGACTCGGTTGCCTTCATGAGCCGTCTTGAGGGTGTCCCAAATATCCTTGGCCACCTCAAGTCCATCTACCCGGTTGAACTCATCTCTTGAGAGAGACGAGATGATTACTCCGGCCGCTTGGGCATTGCGGTGAAGGAGCACGGCTTGCTCCGGAGTGATATCTTCCTCATTCTTTGGGATATGCACCCCGGTCAACACAATTTGCCATAGTGAAGGATTGAGTGACACGAGGTGAATCTTCATGTTGTGCTTCCACATCCCGTAGTCGGTTCCATCGAATTGGGGAGGCTTCCCCAATGGGATGGAAAGGTAGTGGTTGTTGGATACAAGGCGTTCATAGTTGTAGCCTTGTTGGTTGTAGTGGGTCGTGCCACCCGTTGTAGAGGTCGAAGTGTCAACCTTTGAAATCTTCAACTTTTCTCGAAGTTTCGACTTGAGTTGGCGAGTTTCTTCGCCATCCGTCGATTTGTCTTGGTAGATAAGCATATCCTCCTGGGTTGCTTGGACCTCATTGGTCAAGACTTCGTCATACCCCACTCCTGCCATCTTCTCTCTGAGTTGTTAGACTCTTTGGGAGAGTCCTTGCTCTGATACCAATTGAAAGTTGCCTAGAGGGGGGTGAATAGGCTAATCGACCTGAAATGACTCAATAAAAAGAAATCAGTACGTAGGGGGCAGACTAGTCCGGTCTAGGGGCGGACTAGTCTGGTCCACCTGCAGGGAAAACCTAAAAAGGGTTTCTAACAAGTTTTAGTTTTATTCTTGTGATGCAAAATGTGTTAGAATGATTCAGTGAACCTTAACAAGTTATAGAGCAAATATGAAGCTAAGGATCATAGAGGAATGAAGACGATGAGTGAAAAACAATAAAGCTAACCCTGAAAGCGATATGCGATAAATGAAATCGAAGTACACAAGGGACACAAGGATTTTATCCCGAAGTTCGATCCCACACAAGGATCTATGTCCCCGTTGAGGAGTCCACTAAGGAACGGGTTCAACAACCCTTCCCTCTCCGAGTTTGCCACTAAGGCCAAACCGGTTCTCCACTATCACAAGGGTGAACACAAGATTCATTGGGGCTTCTCACAATCTGAGGCTCACACCACAAATATGATCACAAATCACAAAGAACAACTCAAGCCACAGATCACAAAGGTTCAACAAGTGCAAGAGATCAAACCGAGAGCCAAAGAGCGGTGTTCTTCCTCTTCTTCACCTCACCAAACCCTAATCCACACAAGAATTAGTTTTAGAGGGAAAGCTGGCAAGAAGGAGGCTTTTGAAGGCTCAAAGTTTGCTGTGGCGGCGCTAGGGTTTCAAAGTTATTCAAATGAACCCGGGGATCCTCTATTTATAGAGGATCTAGGCCCATACTGCTGAACTCAGCAGATGGGCGGACTAGTTCGGCCTACGGCCCAGACTAGTCTGGCCTTTGGGACCACTGATGTCCCTGACAACTGCCACACTTAGTGGCAATCATCACGCTATCTGCCAAAATCAAATTCAAACGGTCACTTCAGAACGGACTAGTCCGGTCCAAACCGGACTAGTCCGATCTCACTCAGAACCTTTTGTTCCGTGTGAAAACGGACTAGTATGGAGACCACGGACTAGTCCGGCCCCCAGGGCGGACTATTCCGGCCTCCCAGACATAGTCGCTAAAGCACGCAACTCTCACCAAACCGGACTAGTCCGCCCCCCAGGGCAGACTAGTCCGATCTCAGTCAAGACCTCTTGGTCCGGACTAAAATGGACAAGTCCGGGGTTTTGGGACTTAGTCCCAAAAACCCACTCCATGACTACCCCGGACTAGTCCGTCCCACTACGGACTAGTCCGAAGTGAGTCAGACCCTTCTGGTCCGCTTGAAAACAGACTAGGCCGGCCAGGAGCGGACTAGTTCGGCCACCAGCATGGACTAGTCCGACCATTCCTGCCAGACTACTCTAACACTCTTCTCTCAATAGACTAGTATGGCTAGTCTAAACTTGACACGCTAGAAACCCTAGTTTCTTCTTTTCGAGTCAACATCGCCGTTTTCATCCTTTTCCTTTTTGAGCGTTTGTGATTCCACTTGAGTCCACACCTGTGCTTAACATCACTGAGCTCATTAGTTACTTAATTGTCGTCATCAATCATCCAAAACCCACGGGGATCCTAGATGCACTTTCACCTCTTCTCTGACAAATGGGAGACGCGCTTTACTTAAGCGTGAGTCATATTTGTTTCGTAACTAAGACGACCTTTTATTGGCACCTGTCTCCTTTCATAATCCAAGCCGGCGCGTCTTTCATACTCACCTGTTGAAGTGTAGCAACAACACTTCCCCCAATACTACTAAAGTGTTGTCCGCAGAGGTTCATATTTGGTTGGAGCGCGCGTCAGATCAAGAACAAGAGGTGAACACTGAGGGTTTTTACGTGGTTCGGCCATTTGAGCATATTACTCTACTCCACGAGGTGGTTGTTGATTGTAAGAATGTGTAGCGAGTTTCTGAGTTTGTGTTGATATTTCCTATGCACTACTAACAATTCATCCCTAGCAGGGGTGCTAGAAATGCTTGTTGGTAGGTTTTATATTATACATGTAAATCTTCAAGCGCACAAAAACTATCGATGTAGCATTTGCCCCCTAAGAGTATTCCCAAAGGGTGCCATTTATATTTTCCCAAAGGAAGGCTAGATGGAAGTAAAGCAATAATCAAATGGGGAGGCTAGATTGGTCTAGGTAAGATTCTAGCAAGGATGGGTTAATGTAAGGATCGAATGCCCAAGAGGGGGGGGGGGTGAATAGGGCTTCTTTTTAAAAATCAAAGCAATAAGACTTAATTACTAAAAGCCCAATTCCCTACGCAAACAACCTATGCATTCAAGTAAATAGCAACTTCGCGGTATATAAAATGCATAAGTGTAGGGTGAGAGGAAGAGAATGCAAACTCCCGAGGAGACACGAAGATTTATTTCGTGGTTCGGCAAGATCGTCAAGATCTTCCTACATCCACGTTGTGGCACCCACCAAAGGGTATAGCCACACCCAAGTCACCGAGACTAGGGATCTTCACTATTCTTCTCCGTTCGCCAACCTCGGCAAGGTGGAGCTCAAGCCTTGTACAACTTGGTTCCTCCGGGCTTCCACAACCGTCTTGGAAAGCTCCGGAAGTCTCTCTCAATTACAAACACCAAGGTACACTCCCTTACAGCTCTCACTACACTAGAGATTCCACTCACCACGAATGGAAGCACACAAGCACTATCTCTAGCTAGTTCTAGCCTATCTCTTGGTGTGTAAGTGGTGTAAATGATCTAGAAGTGGTAGCTCAACGTCTTGAATGCTTGAGAATGTGTAGAGTATGTCTGGTGATCAAGACTTGTCGAATAGACTGGTTGAAGGGGTATAAATAGCCAGCCTCCACGAAATAGCCGATGGAAAAGTAGGCTGACATCACTGTTCTGCAAACACCAGATGATCCGATGCTCTCCCTTCAGTTATCATCGGTCAAGTTAACTTTAGCTGATGTCACTGTGTCAGATATGACCGTTGTTAGACCGATGTTGCACTTGTCTTCTCATCAGATGATCTGGTGGCACTTCCTCCAGAATTGGTTCAAACTTGATGCTTACTGGAGTGATTGACCGATGTGTATATTGTTGTACATCGGATGATCCAGTGCTACACTTGGTCCAAGGATATTGGATATTGTACTGATGGACCGATGTAACATTGCCCTTAACATCGGATGATCCGGTGAGTACTTTGTTCTGAGGTCTTCTTCTTCTGCTGAATCAACTCGACCGATGTATTGTTTCTGGAAACATCGGTTGATCCGGTGAGTTGATTTTGTTTGCTTCGAGTTGTTCTAAGTGATTCTTTTGGAATTTTCTCGATTGACCTCTTAGACACTTGTTGTAAATATTCTTGTGATGATTGTCAAGCATTGAGTGTTGTCAATTATGGTTCAATAACTTTGACATATGAGCTTTTACTTCTAATCTTCATAACATTGATTGATCTCATCAAAATATTGTTTAGGGGTCTCCAATGATCAGTGGTTGATGTTCATATTCATATAGATTTCATTAGATTGAGTGATATGGGAGACCTTGCATCCACAAATTCATTAGTAAAATCCAATGGTTGTCATTAATCACTGAAACCATACCTCATGGGGGCCTAGATGCTTTCAATCTCCCCCTTTTTGGTGATTGATGACAACACAACAAGTGAAGCATAATAGTAATGAATTTGATAGTACGATACTTAAGAAGATATGCAATGAGTACAAGGTTATCACACTTAAAACTTGAAGGCTCAAAAGAGATTAATAATGCGAAAGCTCAATTGATCAATAACTCAAGAGAATAGCTGGCACATGAATACAAATGAGACAAGAATACTCAATGAATAGCAAATGAGTAGCAAAAACACCAAATTACAAAAGATATGGATAGAGACTCCCCTTGAGACTAAGCAACCCTCCCCTCCCCCTGACTCTCTAACTCTTCTCCCCCTTTGGCATCAAGACACCAAAAAGGAAGCCGAGTGCCTAAGAACCCTGAGTGCTCGGAGCGATGACGAACTGGTCACCGTTGGGGGTGCTGTCGTCGGAGCTGCTGCCTGTTGCTGCGACTGAGGCTGGAGTAGAAGTAGAGGGAGCTGCAGGAGCCGTAGGAGCCGCTGTCGGTGCCTACTGAGTCGGAGCTGCTGGCAACGGGGCACTGACAACGGATGCCGACGTCGGCTGGAACAACGTTGTAGCCGGCAGCGGAGAGTGGATCGGTGTGCCTGGAGCAAGCAGTGGAGACATGCTGATCGTCGGGATCAGCGTGGTCGGCACTGGAGCTGCAGCTGGAGCAAGGACAGGCGGGGGTGGAGCAAAGCCTGGCAGCTGCGACGGCAGGGAAATCCTGGTCTGGGTGTAGAGGTTGGTGATCAACCCCAGGATGCCCATCATCGCCTGCTGCGTCTGCTGCTGCTGGTCGAGGGAGCGCTAGTGCATCTGGTCTATCAGCCCAGTCAGCCTGTCAGTGTCCTCTCGCCTCTCACGGGTGATCTGGCGCTGTATCTCCT
This sequence comes from Tuctoria greenei, assembly GCA_036927565.1. Classification (NCBI taxonomy): domain Eukaryota; kingdom Viridiplantae; phylum Streptophyta; class Magnoliopsida; order Poales; family Poaceae; genus Tuctoria; species Tuctoria greenei. The sequence goes on from JAYESD010000005.1 coordinate 190,354,500, forward strand.
GCTGCTGCTGCTGGAGCTCCAAAAGTCGTGCTGCCTGCTCAGCTCGGGCCTGCTCAGCCGCAAGCCGGTCCAAGCGCTGCTGCTCAACCATCTGCTGGAGGAGGGAGGTGAGCTCGGACGGCTGAGAGACCTGTGCCTCTGAGACAGGAGGTGGAGTAAGAGGGGGCACGGTCGAGCCTCCAGCCTCCGCGTCGTGCTGCCTGGGTGAGGGAGGAGGTGGGAAGTACTCCTCAACACTGTCATCTGTGTCACTCTCGGACCAAATGTGCTGAAGTTCCTCACCCTAAGCCTCTGCCTGAGCCAGCCTCTCGTCTTCCTTCTCCAGGTTAGACCAATCCTCCTCGGATAGTCGAGCATGGACTTGACGCTCGACTGGACGGCCAAGGCAGCGGTCTCCAGGAGCTGGAGCACGGTAGTGGCTGAACCGTGTGACACTCTCGTCAATGAGACTTTCACGCACGGCGGACTCCTCAGGAACAACCATGGAGAGCAAGTAGCTGATCCAGTGTCCGAACACAAGCTGCCTCATCATGCCAACTCCATCAGTGATCACGTCCTCCATCTCACATATGAGGATGTCCACAATATCGAAATCCATCCCATTCATGATGTAGAACAGGAGGGTCTGCTGCAGGCTGGTGAACCCCTCTAGGTATCCGGACCTCAGCAAAATAGTGCGGCGCAAGGCAAGGTGCACTGTGCGTGCAGCTGGAGTCAGCAGTGTCGGTACCCTCGGCTGGTCTGGAGAGAAAGACGGTGCAAACAGAGAGCGTATCTCCTTTAGTGGTGGTGCCACTTCTCCAGTGAGCGGCCTCCTGGCCGGTCTGCCTGTCCATACACTCTCTCGTGCAGGCAAGTGTCGTGGAGATCCACTCCTAGCAGCTGTGCCAAAGTCTGTCTCGTCAGGTGATGGTGCTGGCCCATGAACATGAAGTCTATAGACCTGCGGCCCTCAGAGACGTAGAGGGTGGCGTAGAATACGCGGACCTAGTCCTCCACGTAGTCACTCCTCTCTTAGGACATCAGCTCCACCAGCCCTCCATACCTCTCAAAGTAGGGGCGTATCTCTGTCTCGGCTGCCAGGGCAAGCTGATCCCAATCCAAGAAGTTGTGCTGGAAGAGCTTATGGCCTCGGCGTCTATACGTCTCATACAGCGACGCCTGAGTCAAGGTCCAAAACCGGCTGTCCACGAGTGACTCTCTGGGCTGCGGGAACCACTCCTCATGCAAAACGCTCCATCTGAGTCTTCTGAGCTGCTTGGCCTTCATCTTCCTGTAATCTGTCAACCAGATACCTTCACCAACACGGACGTTGGTGTCCATCTCGTAGACGGCTCTCTGGGCCGCCCTGTCCTCTCGAAGATCGGCAGCATAGGGTCTTGAACGAGGTACTGCCGCTGAATGAAACCCACGGGTCCTGGCTGAGCGCCGACGAACAAGCAGCACTTACGGCTCTTCTTCTTCCTCGGACTCATCCTGTACGGGAGGCTGCCTCAGACGAGCCTCGCGGATCCTCAATGATCCTTCTCGGCCACGCTCTCGATCCTCGGCGGCGTGAGCGTCCATCAAAGCCTTCTTTTCCTCCTTCGACAGCTTTTGCTTCTTTGCGGCCGGCTCTGCAATGGCCTTGCCCTTTCCCTTCTTGTCACGAGCCATTGCGATGAGACGATGCCCGAGAAGTCGACGATGTCAAGCGTACGGAACGGCAACACAAAGATCGTCGCGGCCAGAAACCCTAGCGGCGTAGTGGCGGCCGAAGAGGGAGGCACCACGGCGACGCAAAGGGCGGTGGTGCAGCTGTGCTTGGGGCTGCGGCGGTGGTGCTTGGGAGGCGGTGGTCGGCGGCGCTTGGGTGGAGCGGCTGCGGCGGTGGAGGGGAGCGGTGGCGGTGGCGCTTGGAGGAAGCGGCGGCGGCAGCACGGCTGCGGTGGTGCGGCGGCGGCCGAAGGGCAGCTGCGGCCAGAGGGCTGCAGCGGCCAGAGGGCTGCGGTGGCGGTAGGGCGAGGGAACCGCGGCGGTGGAAAGGCGAGCGAGCGTCGGGGTCGGGGAGAGAGAAAGGAGGGAGGCGAGGGGGCATTTAAAAAGTGGGTCCCAAACCCTAGCTTAAAATTTAACACCGGATGGACCGACGTTAAAAGATAGGAGCATCGGTCGAATGGCACAGTAAGGGTATTCAAAAAGGTAATGTTGACACCGGATGGTCCGACGTGGAAGGGAATAGCATCGGTGGATTTCAGCATAGTTCCAGAAATGTGAACATCGGATGCACTGATGTTTCTCAGAATGAACTCGTCGGTTGATTTGTGTTACTGACTGAGCTGACCCTTGGCTTTTGAACACCAACGGATCCGATGAAGGTCTGGCCTAAGCATCGGATAATCTGATGACTACAAAACAGCAACATCCCATATATGTCCTTTGACCAAACAAACAAACAAAGAGAAACACATGTCTTAGGACTTTTTGGGCAACCCCTTACCCCTCAAAAATACTAATTGCCAATAACTTGTCTAAGCCTTAAAGAAAATAGAACACCGAAGAAAATAGGGAGGAAATTATCCAAATAAAATGTAAGGCCCATGCTTTGTGAGCTAGAGGATGAAGACTTCTATATCTTTAAAGCATGTTCCTTTAGGCATTAAAGCACCTAACATTTTGTTCTTCCCACATCATATGAGTTGAGATATTGCATTTCAAACAAGTCTCTTTCTCATGAGGTGGGTTCCCCTTTGTGAAAATCTACCGTATGCAATGCCAAACAATTTATAATGCAAGAAATTTAAATATGATTGCAAGTCTATATGGCAGGCATCATGCAAGGCATAAAGTAAATCTATCTTGCCAAGTTTGAACCTTTCAAAGGCTTCTTCAGGGAGAGCCACTCTCCAAGCCTTGGGGAAAACCCAAAAGAACCTCCATCCCAAGCTAACCCTTGCTCACCCCTATCCTTTGAAAGTTAGACAAGACCTATATGAGATGCATTCTTACATGATCATGGCTACTTACATGACGTTCGATGCATCTAGCACATTCAATTCACTTCTTAGTCTAGAAAAAGTTTTCTCATGAAGTGGTTTAGTGAAGATATCCGCCAATTGTTCTTAGGACCTAACACCTCGCAATGAGATGTCTCCCTTAGCTTCATGGTCCCTCAAGAAATGATGACAAATATCAATGTGCTTAGTGCGGGAGTGTTGAACGGGGTTTTTAGCTATCTTAACCGCACTTTCATTGTCACAAAGGAGAGGCACACAACCAAGTTTAATACCAAAGTCCAAAAGGGTTTGCTTCATATAAAGAATTTGGGCACAACATGCACCGGCCGCAATATATTCCGCTTCCGCCGTGGACAAGGCGACGAAATTTTTCTTCTTGCTAGACCAAGATACTAGGGAACGCCCAAGCAAGTGGCACCCACCGGAGGTACTCTTGCGATCCACGCGGCATCCGGCAAAGCCCGAATCCGAGTATCCAAAGAGATGAAATTTTGCACCTTTAGGGTACCACAAGCCCACACTAGGAGTATGCTTAAGATACCTGAGTATCCTAAAGACCGCCTTCCGATGCGATTCTTTAGGTGCCGCTTGAAAGCGAGCACACAAGCATACACTAAACATGATATCGGCCCTAGATGCGGTAAGATAAAGCAATGAACCAATCATAGAATGATAGTTGGATTGATCAATAGGTTTACCATCCTTATCCGCGTCGAGATGACAATTTGTTGCCATTGGAGTGCTTCTTGAGCTACAATCTCCCATCTCAAATTTCTTCAAGAGGTCCTTGGTATACTTCTCTTGATAGATGAAGGTCCCCTCTTGAAGTTGCTTGATTTGGAATCCAAGGAAGAAGTTGAGCTCTCCAATCATCGACATCTCGAATTCCCTAGACACCATTTTGCCAAACTCATGGCTAAGAGCTTCGTTAGTTGAACCAAAAATAATATCATCAACATAAATTTGACAAATGAATAATTCTCCGTTGATGTCTTCGGTGAAGAGTGTAGTGTCCACCCTCCCGATCTTGAATCCTTGCATGGTCAAGAAATCCCGTAGTCGTTCATACCATGCCCTACGTGCTTGCTTGAGCCCGTAGAGCGCCTTGTGCAACCTATACACATGATTAGGATTCCTCGGATCTTCAAACCCGGGAGGTTGTTCAACATAAACAAGCTCGTTAATGTAACCATTAAGAAAGGCACTTTTCACATCCATTTGATGAAGTCTAATATTATGATGTGATGCAAAGGCAAGAAGTATACGGATGGCTTCTAGCCGGGCGACCGGAGCAAATGTCTCCCCAAAGTCTAGTCCTTCAACTTGCGAGAACCCCTTGGCCACAAGTCTTGCCTTGTTGCGGACCACAACGCCGTTCTCGTCTTGTTTGTTGCGGTACACCCACTTTGTTCCGATGACGTTCTTGTCCTTGGGTCGCTCTTCCAACACCCAAACTTCATTGCGGATGAAGTTGTTAAGTTCTTATTGCATGGCCATGACCCAATTTGGATCTTGGAGTGCTTCCTCAATGTGAGTGGGTTCTACACATGAAACAAACGAGTAGTGCTCACAAAATGAAGCGAAATGGCGAGAACGTGTACTTACTCCCCTTGACGGACTTCCGATAATTTGGTCCATCGGATGCGCCTTGGAGATGCGTCCATGCCTCATAAGTGGTTGTGAAGCACTTGGCGGTGGTGATGCGTGTTGCCCTTCTTCTGGTTGGACTTGATCATGGACTTCTTCTTCTTCTTGATGTTGTGTGGCTTGTGAATCTTGAGTCGGCAATGGATCATCCTTCTCTTCTTCGTCAACTTGAGGCGCCATAGATGTGTTGATGTTGGAACTTGAAGCTCCCCCTTGATCATGGCTCTCCTCAACTTTAGGCTTGATGTCTCCAATGGTCATGTTGTTCATGGCTTCTCGTAGAGGCTCATCATCTATTTCATTATGACCAAAACTCTCCTCTTGGGAGCCATTAGTTTCATCAAACTCAACATCACAACTTTCCTCAACTAAACCGGAGGTTTGGTTGAATACTTGATATGCTTTTGAGTTTGATGCATAACCAAGAAATATACCAACATCACATCTTGTTTCAAACTTACCGAGCCTTTTCTTGCGGTAGATGTAGCACTTGCACCCAAAGACTCGAAAGTAGGAGATGTTGGGCTTTCTCCCAATGAGAAGTTCGTACGGGGTCTTTTGAAGTAGTCAACGTAGGTAGACCCTATTTGCGGCATGGCACGCCGTGTTGATTGCTTCATCCCAAAATTTCTCCGACGTGCCATAGTCATCAAGCATTGCTCGCGCAAGAGTGATGAGAGTCTTGTTCTTTCTTTCAACAACACCATTTTGTTGAGGAGTGTATGTGGCCAAAAACTCATGCTTCACTCCTTCACGGTCACACCACTCCCCAATGTTGTAGTTCTTGAATTCGGTGCCATTGTCACTCCGGACCTTGATGATGGGAAGTTGAAATTCCCTTTGAGGGCGGTTAGCGAAGGTCTTGAACACTTCCGGAGTTTCACTCTTGTCACCTAGAAACAAAGTCCAAGCATAGCGAGAGTAGTCATCAACTATAACAAGACAATAGAGGTTACCGCCAAGACTTTAATATGTGGACGGTCCGAAGAGGTCCATGTGAAGTAGCTCAAGTGGCTTGGAGGTTGACACCATTGTCTTCATTGGGTGGTGTGAAGCAACTTGCTTCCCGGCTTGACAAGCGCTACAAAGCTTGTTCTTCTCAAATGTGAAATCCTTCACGCCGGTCACCATCCCAAGCTTGAATGACTTCTTGAGCTTGCTCATCCCTATGTGCGCTATGCGTTGATGCCATAGCCAACCCAAACTTGTCTTGGTGAAAAGACAAGTGGTCAAGCTAGCATCCTTGTTGGAGAAGTCTACTAGGTAGAGATGTCCATGCCGAAATCCTTTGAAGATTAGTTCTTTGCTAGTTTCACTACTCACAACAACATCATTTTTGCTAAAGGTGCATGTTAGTACAAGATCACATAATTGTGCAATAGAAAGTAAATTAAAACTAAGTGACTTAACGTACAATACATTGGAAATAGATAAATCATTTGAAATAGCAATTTTACTTAACCCAATTACCTTACCCTTAGAGTTACCACCAAAGGTGACTTGTTCATGATTGCCGGGGTTTTCTATGGTGGTGAACATACCATCATTGCCGGTCATATGTTGAGTGCACCCGCTATCGAGTACCCAATGCTTTCCTCCGGATTTGTAGTTCACCTACACACATGAATTCAATTTTTAACTTTAGGCACCCAAGCCAACTTAGGTCCTTGTATGTGCGATACAAGTGTTTTTGGGACCCAAAGTTGCTTGGGGAGCTTCCCCTTCATGCCCTTTATGTCCTTGCCAATGAACCTTGCCTTCACCTTGCCATCAACTCTACTCAAGAGATAATAATGATCATTGAAAGTAGACTTGTAGTTAGTAGGCAATTTTGGAGAAGGTCGGTTGGGAAGAGGACACTCCCTTGTATGTTGACCGGTGACCTTACAATGTTCGCAATAAGAACCAACTTCCTTGATGAAGCTTGTTCTAAGCTCCAGTGAGGGCACCTTTCCTTTGTTAGGCACCGGGAAGGATCCAAGTCCTCTCTTGTTGAAGGCCTTTGCTTGTTGGAAGAGGACTTCCTTGTGTTTGACTTCTCCTTTTGATAGTCTAGCCACACTAGTGCGGAGACTCTTAATTTCTTCCAACAAGTCCTTGTCCCTAGTGTTCTTTTTCAAAAGCAAAGACTTGTGCAAGACATTAGTGGCATGAGAAGTAATGGATACCTTATCATTAAGAGTTTGTTTCTTTATATATTTCAATTCTTGATCAAGCGCTTCATGAGAAAGGTTAAGTATTTGATGCTCTTGGATCAACTCATTGTGCTTTCCCAAGAGTGCTTGGTGGGCTAAGTCAAGCTCATGATGATATAGCTTGATTTGAGCCTTATCCTCCTCAACTTGCTTGACATGGGATTTGAGCATGTCATGCTCTTTAAGTATGCTCTCATACTTGTCAAGCAAATCAAGGTTAGCACTCTCAAGCTTAGCACGAGTTTCTTCAATAGCCTTAACCTTACTCTTTTCCCTCTTAATGATAGTGTGATATTCATTTATTAATGAAGTTAAATCATCGGGGGAAAGCTCATCATCGCTAGAATCATCACATACCTTGGTGTTACCTTTAGCCATGAGGCACATGGGTGGTGGATGAAGAGGTGAGTCATCATTGTTGGCAATGGCAAGGCAAGCCAAACTTTCTTCTTCCGCTTCACTCTCTTCATCACTTGATTCTTCGTCGGTGACCCATTCATTTGCCTCACACATGAACACCTTTTGTGGGCCATTTCTTTTCTTTGGGAAGAGCTTTGCCTTCTTGCCCTTGTCATGTTTCTTCTTCCCAAAGGATCTTGGTTTGGGTTTGACTTCTTCTTCATCATCTTCAATATTTTCTAGCTTGCGATGCTTACTCTTGTGGTTCTCTCTTCTTTTGTCCGGTTTTGGACAATCATAGGAGATGTGGCCTTGATCACCACAATTGTAGCAAGTCTTGTGGTCGTCTCTCCTTGGTAGAAACGCTTTCTTCTTAGGATCAAAGGTGTATCCCTTATTAGTAATCTTGGAGTTCAAGCGTGAGAACTTTCTCATCATCAATGCAAGCTCATCATTGTCATCTTCACTTGACGCTTGCTCTTCTTCACTTGAGCTAGGCTCAACCACCATCTTTTTCTTGAGACTTGTTTTCTTGGTGGAAGCCTTTAGAGCAATTGTTTTTGAAGATGATTGCTCCATCATCCCAAGTACACTCATCTCATGAGCGTGAATCTCTCCAATGAGTTCCAAAACTTCAATGTGGTCAAGAGATTCTTTTTGAAGCATGGAGTTGATGATGTTGTACTTTGGCTTGGGAGGGAGCATGAGAATCTTGCGGTTGATGAGTCCCTTGCCAAGAGAAGCAATGTCAAGAGCATTGATTTCTTCAATAAGCACATTCAAGCGAGAGAACATTTCATTGACATTTTCGTGAGGTAGCATTTTAAATTCATCATATTTGGCTTTAAGCATGTAATATTTTAGTTCTTTGACACGAGAAGAACCCTCATGAATTTCTATCAAGCAAGCCCAAATTTCACAAGCCTTTTCTTTACTAGCAATCCTAGCAAACACATCTTGACTAATACATTCATAAATTGCATTCCTAGCTTTAGCATCCCACTTAATTTGATCACCAACATAATTGTGCTCACCAAACCCCGCTTGGGTCGCTTCCCATACTTCAGGAGCAATAGCCTCTAGATAAGCGCGCATGCGTGCTTTCCAATAGGCAAAGTTCTTGCCCTCGAAGATAGGAACCGAACCCCCAATCTTGGCCATTTTAGCTCTCTAGCGGTGAAGCTAGAATGATCCTATGAGCAACCTTGCTCTGCTACCAATTGTAAGGATCGAATGCCCAAGAGGGGGGGGGGTGAATTGGGCTTCTTTTCAAAAATCAAAGCAATAAGACTTAAATACTAAAAGCCCAATTCCCTACGCAAACAACCTATGCATTCAAGTAAATAGCAACTTCGTGGTATATAAAATACATAAGTGTAGGGTGAGAGGAAGAGAATGCAAACTCCCGAGGAGACACGAAGATTTATTCCGTGGTTCGGCAAGATCGTCAAGATCTTCATACATCCACGTTGTGGCACCCACCAAAGGGTATAGCCACACCCAAGTCACCGAGACTAGGGATCTTCACTATTCTTCTCCGTTCGCCAACCTCGGCAAGGTGGAGCTCAAGCCTTGTACAACTTGGTTCCTCCGGGCTTCCACAACCATCTTGGCAAGATCCGGAAGTCTCTCTCAATTACAAACACCAAGGGACACTCCCTTACAGCTCTCACTACACTAGAGATTCCACTCACCAAGAATGGAAGCACACAAGCACTATCTCTAGCTAGTTCTAGCCTATCTCTTGGTGTGTAAGTGGTGTAAATGATCTAGAAGTGGTAGCTCAACGTCTTGAATGCTTGAGAATGTGTAGAGTATGTCTGGTGATCAAGACTTGTCGAATAGACTGGTTGAAGGGGTATAAATAGCCAGCCTCCACGAAATAGCCGTTGGAAAAGTAGGCTGACATCACTGTTCTGCGAACTCCGGATGATCCGATGCTCTCCCTTCAGTTATCATCGGTCAACTTAACTTTAGATGATGTCACTATGTCAGATATGACCGTTGTTAGACCGATGTTGCACTTGTCTTCTCATCGGATGATCCGGTGGCACTTCCTCCAGAATTGGTTCAAACTTCATGCTTACTAGAGTGATTGACTGATGTGTATATTGATGTACATCGGATGATCCGGTGCTACACTTGGTCCAAGGATATTGCATACTGTACTGATGGACCGATGTAACATTGGCCTTAACATCGGATGATCCAGTGAGTACTTTGTTCTGAGGTCTTCTTCTTATGCTGAATCAACTCGACCGATGTGTTGTTTTCTGGAAACATCGGTTGATCCGGTGAGTTGATTTTGTTTGCTTCTTGTTGTTCTAAGTGATTCTTTTGGAATTTTCTCGATGGACCTCTTAGACACTTGTTGTAAATATTCTTCTGATGATTGTCAAGCATTGAGTGTTGTCAATTATGGTTGAATAACATTGACGTATGAGCTTTTACTTCTAATCTTCATAACATTGATTGATCTCATCAAAAGATTGTTTAGGGGTCTCCAATGATCAGTGGTTGATGTTCATATTCATATGGATTTCATTAGATTGAGTGATATGGGAGACCTTGCATCCACAAATTCACTAGTAAAATCCAATGGTTGTCATTAATCACCGAAACCATACCTCATGGGGGCCTAGATGCTTTCAGTTAATAGATAAGTGGAGGTAGTGTGACACACACAAGAGAATTCTATCCTACAGGGGTAAAAGAGGTATTAAAGGGACTAGGCTAAGAGTTAGGTAGATACTCCTACTATGCTTCTAATGTACATATACATAGTCTAAATTAGTTACTAATGATCATGTTAATTATGAATTCTCATGCTAAGTGGATTAACACATCGGGCACGGGTTTACCCCTAGCAACACTAGGCGACTCCCGCCAAGAACATGTGGCATAGCCGAATGTGGAGGATTACAAAGGACAGATGGGGTTGTCACCACCTACTGCCTACCTCTTGAATCCATGGGTCTACGAGACATTCAACACTACTCTCTATCCTGGCACCATGCTAGCATATTAAGTAATTACCTTAAGAGCCTCGGCACAAGCCATCCTAAGGCGATGAGCTAAATCATCATTGAACCAATGTTAATTCATAGCATAAGTGATTCATGTTAACATAATCCTCTCATAGCTAATAAGACTATAGTGGAGGTTTATAGTGTTTATTACGATGTAATGAGCATGGTATAACATGATCATAAATACTGCTCCTACCACGTACATGGAATCCACAATCGAACAAGAAACGCTTCATCCAAGTATATGAACAATGGAAGACTAAAGATAACATCTTTATTAAGAATAAAGTCACAAATACAAATAGGAATATGGGATACATACCTTTCCCAATTGGGAAGAGACTCCTTCTACTCCTCTCCTACTTGGACTATGGACTAGAGGCTCTCCTATCTACATCCTATACTCCTCTAAACCTATGGAGAGTAGTGGATACAAAGGAAGAATACTCAAGTGGTGTGTGTTGAAGTGAGAGGTGAGGGGTCCTATTTATAGCTTGGAGAAGGGTCGGTTCCCGCCACCAAAAGTGCGCGAATCAGTCACCCCTGCCCTCTTCAAGCCGGGAGGAGCTAACACGTGGTGTTTGACCGCATTTGGTGCTAGGAACTAGTCGGCCGACTAGGGGGGGTCGTCCGACCTGGTCCTAGCTCCAAACGGTCAGTTCTTCCTCCAGGTGAGTGATAGGTGGGTCCCATTCCCATGATATGGGTGCTACATAGTTGGATGGCCTCGGATACTCCTGTTTGTGGGCCATTTGATCCATGTGGTGCCATGTGGTGTTGCCTGATTGGCTGGAATGATATTTTATAGGATCCATCCCCTTGTTGCACTTCAATTCTGCATAAAACTCCTACATGTACCATTTTCTCCAAGGATAAGTGGAAATAGGTTAGAAATAAAGGTGATGTGTGCAAGAAGTGACAATTCCTTCACGTAATTGAGTTATATCGACTTGTGAAATCGGTATATAACAGCCGTCAATAGTTTCCCTATATGCTTCTAAGCTAAGATGCTTTCTACCGTGCAGTGCAACCCTTTTATATGCTAAGGACTGGCCATTATAGTGTATGTCTAGCCCGACAATTGGCCACGGTTGTCATTAACACCCTATACACGATCTACTGGTGTTATAGATGATTAATAGTGTGATAATGTGACTTAATGACAGTGTTACCAGTCTTGATAGCCTTCTGATCGTGTGTCATTAATACGGCATTAATGACACGTTAACCAGATCTTGTAATGGCTATCTAATAGCCTCTTGAATGTCCATGCCATTGGAGATCTGGCTACCTTCCTGTTGTAGGCTTAGTTCCAAAGGTTTGACATGTGGCAGCTCCGGAGCTTCCCTCTGCGGGGAGGCAGGTCCGGAGCTACTTGACACATGGCAGCACTGGAGCTTCCCTCTACCGGGGGTTAGGTCCGGGGCTACTCGACACGTGGCAGCACTGGAGCTTCCCTTGCAGGGATGTAGGTCTGTCCCCCATAGGACACGTGGTAGCACCGGAGCTACCCAAACGAAAGAGGCGGGCCTAGTGCTGCGGGATGTGTGTTGCCTTCGGAAGTCTTCAACTCAGACATAGGAACTCCTTGGTTTTGAGTGCGGTATCAGGGGGTACCCGGTACACAGGGTACCGACAGTGCCCCCTGGGCCCACCTCTGGGAGAGACCCTCTAGGTGAGGTTAGACTATCGGAGGTGGGACCATCTTTGATTCCTGTGATGCAGCTTCAAGGTCTTTTTCTAGGCAGTTGAGGCGACAGCAAAGAGTTATGCCACTGCCACGTGGCCCTTCTCGATATGGCAAGTGGGATCCTAGGATGCGGATCTCACGTAATTGAAGGTTGCCGGTTCCAATACAAAATTCGTATCGGTTAGCAAAGAGTTATGCCACCGCCACGTGGCCCTTCTCGATATGGCGAGTGGGATCCTGGCATGCGGATCTCACGTAATTGAAGGTTGCTGGTTCTAATACAAAATTCTATCGGTTCCCAGCATAATCTTTGTAGCCCTGTTGGGCCGCCGCCCTCAGAGTTCCAACTTCCCATCATGACAACGTTTCACTTGGTTTGACTTTTACCAAAGTGGTCCCGAGCCCCCTTGTCATCGACGGTGTAACTTTCCAGAATGTGATTTTGATCCCGATGCGGTTTCCATCCAAGCATTGCGGGGGCTTACTAAAGGGGGAAAACTTGCATGGGGAGAGAACTCTTTACGCTTTCATTCGATTTTGCGCTCATAGCTCTTTGCCTTTGAATAGCTTTTCCCACTTCCGCTCCACTTTGCCGCGATGGAGTTGGGTCTTCCTCGCAGTAGAATCAAGAGCGAGAATGAGTTGTCGAGGGTCCACCCCTACATGGGGTGGTCGAGCGACTCCTTCAATAACTCAATCTGCATCGGCCAGCTCTCCTTCAAGAAGGAACGCGCCGGCGAGATAGTCTACTTCTCGGCGTTCGCCATGGTGGGGCACATCCCACCCTTTTCCAACTTCTTGCTGATGTTGCTGGACTTCTACGGTCTGTAGCTTCATCACCTCGGCCCCCACTCCTTCCTGCTAGTGGTGACTTTCGTCCACTTTTGCGAGATGTGGGTGGGTGTGCCGCCTTGCATTGAGCTCTTCGGAACCTTCTTCACGGTCCACTCCACCGGGAAGTCGAAAGAGTTACTTGGCTTCTACTACTTCATAAAGCACAAGAATTCTCCCTTGAAGTACTTTAAGGCCTTCCCCACCGGGAAGTGGGACGGCTGGAAGAAGGACTGGGTGATTGTGAGCGTGGATCACCATGTTGGAGCGGCCTGAAAGCCTCCCCAACATCGACATTGATCCGTGGGAAGTAGTCTCAGAGCTATCCGAGGCGTACAACCACATTTTGACAAGGATCTGGCAATGCGTGGAGGGAGGAGTGACTCCACAGATGGTGATCGCCAACTTCCTAATAAATTGGTGGGCTCCACTAAAGAAGAGAGAATGGGTCGCATGGGCTTTCAGTGGAGTGATATTGAAACTGATCTTCGGTCTAATTTGGATGACCTGACACCCCCCCCAGCGGAATTCCTCCTTCTGAACATGGTTTCAGAGTTCAGGAGGGAATTGTGGAGGAAGCTGCTGGAGCTTGATGACCTGGGCTTGGTGGAGAAGCAAGGAAATGCAGAGCTCTCCATTCCAGGAGCTTCGGAAAGAGGAGCCCCTACTGCTCCGAGCTAGAAGGAGGCTGTTATCGGCAAGGGCAAGGGCAACAAGCCAGTTGAACCTTTCAGCCAGAAGAGGAAGCTGAGGCACGCTGATGGGAGCTCCATTAGATCAACTCCGACACCAGCAGTTCCCCCACCTCGGCAAAGTCCATCTTCAATGGCAAAATCATCTTTGGACCCGGCGTCTGCAAAGGGCGATGGCTCCAGCGAGTCGACCTCAGCCTTAGTGTCGGTTGCGAGCTTTAGGTCTGGGGGTACTTCCTGGCTGAGGGAGGTCCCAGATGAAGTGACACCGATGGCGACGGAGGGCTCTGGGCTGAAATCCGAAGCCTTCGTCACACCAACTACGGTGGGCTCTAGCTCCGGTTGCCAGAAGAAAAAGTTTCGTGCCGATTGGAGCAACAACGTCCCAAGGTAAGGGTCATCGGCTTAACTTGAGTTGTTCTTTGCTCTTTCTTGAATTTTGTTTACTCTACTTCCAAAGTGTTAAAAAAGTAGGTTGCAGCTTCAGCACCCACTACAGCGATAGAGACTGTGCAAGCTGAAGGTCCCGCCTCAGCTTCTGCCTCACCCCAGTGGTGGTAGCGGATGACACAACTGCTCTGGAACCGGTTGTCGTGGAGACAAGTCTAGTGCTGGCAACCGAAGTTCCCATGATAGCATTGGACCACGTGGAAGAACTGCTTGAAGGAGCTCTAGCGGTTTCGGATTCTGCTGAGGAAGCTTCGGGATCAGGGCTGGAAGTGGCAAAAGCTCTGGCTAAAGCTACTGTGTCAGCCCCAAAAGTGATAGCTTCAGAAATGACTATATTCGAGCCAGTGCAACCAGAGGATCTGGCCGTGAGTCCTCCACCTTCTAGGTCGACAGTTGAAGATCCAGCTGAGGGACCCTCCTAATCAGCTCTAGAGGTAGAAGTTCCCGCTACGGGACCTTCCTCAGTTGCGATGGATATTGATGAGCTCCCGGAAATCAGCCCCGACGACGTGGAGATGCTGGAGAACACGCTTGCGCTATAGGATCCGATAGTGATTGTGGAAGACCCCTTGGAGCCTGCAGATGCTCCTCAGATAGGCCCGAAGCCAATTCCCCTGGCGTTGTCTATTGACAATGCCTACTCAAGTCTCCGCCAAGTACATCTTGCCTTCGACTATGAACGTAAGACTCTCGACGAAGAGTGCGACAACCTGAGGCACTGGCACAACAGGCTGTTCTTCGAGACCAAGCTGACGCAGTCTCGGCTGGCAGACCAGAAGGAGTGGGTGGCCAAGGAGAAAGCTCAGCTGGTGCAGTTAGACCGCGCGCTCAATGAGAGAGAGGCCATGATCAAGGCCCTCGACGAGAAGACTAGGGAGGTCTACGGGCATGCTAAGGAGGCCAATGAAGTGGCCAACAGCCGCTCGGAGAGCCTCAATGAATTGAATGATCAACTTCTCAAGCACCGGGAAGCTCTCGAGCAAAAGGAGGATAAGCTCCTAGAGAAAGAGGAATACCTTGTGAAGAGGGCAGAAGAGCTCGCCCAAAAGTTGTCCTGGGGGAGCAAAGCTTGGCTGATCGCATGGAACAGTTCAATCTGTGGTGCGAAGAAGAAAAGGATCAGAAATGGTCGGTGGGGGTAAACGTCTCCAAAAGAGAGACTGACATATTCATCGGGGAGGAGAGGGTGAAGTCCAAGGAGAAAGACTTGGTAGATCAGCGGAACCACATTCACCTCCGAGAGAGGGAGCTCAGTGACCAAGAAAAGCAGGTGGCTGAAATGATCCAGCATCATGCTAAGGAAGTTGAGCGCTTCTCCAAGGAGGGTTCGACAGAACTTCAGCTGCCAGGAGGTCACTGTAGGAGATTAAGAACTTGAGGGCAATTGAGTCCCAACAAGTATGGGATATCTTGGGGCAAGCCAATGAAGCTCTGGTGCCATTTGGTTTCAGCCCAGTCCGTCCGGCTGAACCGGAGCTATAAATGGACAAAGCACTAGCGGCATTGAACTCCGCCAACAAGAAGCTGGAAGCTGTGGGAGACGTGTTCGTTGATGAACTAGAGACGGAAGGAAGGTCTCTGGCCAAAAATGTCGCCGAATATGTGTTGACGTGTTTCAAAAGCTGAGACCCCCAAATATCTTTAACTCCAGTGAAGAAGCTGCCAGGGCCAGCGTTCAAGAATCTGTCCGGATAGTTGCCTCATTTTTCAATAGGAACTCCAGTAGTTAGGACCTTTCCTTTTTTTACCTTCATCTTGTAATCCTCTGATTTTGAATGAATGAAATCTTTTTGAATTCCATTTTTGTGTGTCTTCAATGCATTGCCCTTTACCTTATTGGCCTCCTGGTAGATGTGCATAATTTGAATGCGAACATGTACCAAAAGGATTTGATAATGTCTTGAGGACTTCACTTTAAACTCGTTTTCAAAATGATAGCTCTGAGGTTCGAAGTTTACTTCCGACATCTCCAAGGAAACTTTGTTACATTGACGACGGGCTTCCTGGGAGTTGTCGGAGCTTGGTGGCTTCGACGATGCCCACTATCAACGCATAGAACATCGACGACGGGCCCCGTGGGAGTTGTCAGAGCTTGGTAGCTTCGACGGCGCCCACTGTCAACGCATAAAACATCGACGGCAGGCCCCCTGGGGGTTGTTGAAGCTTGGTAGCTTCGATAGCACCCACTATCAACGCATAGAACATAACCGGCGGGCCACGTGGGGGTTGTTGGAGCTTGGTAGCTTCGACGGTGCCCACTATCGATGCATAGAACGTCGATAGCGGGCCCCCTGGGAGTTGTTGGAGCTTTGTAGGATCGACGACGCCCACTGTCAACACATAAAACGTCGACGATGGGCCCCCTTGGGGTTGTCGGAGCTTGGTAGCTTCGATGGCGCCCACTATCGACACATAGAACATCGACGGCGGGCCCCCTGGGGGTTGTCTCCGGCAGCATCCACAATCACGGAGCAAATTTCCATTGAATATTCATTTTTCCTGCGCATAAGAAACAAGAAAAGCAGTAAAATTTGTCCTCTTGTCTATAATTATTTGCGACTTATTATAATTCTTTTAAGTTTAGATCCTAAGGAATTTAACATGACGACATAAGTGTATTGATGAAATCTCTTTAGGTCCGAATGCCTTCCGAACCCGCCCTATTGGGACCTGCCAGGATATAGGTAGAGTGGCGTACTTAGGGTGCCTGACTAGTCTAAGTCGATAGCACACTCCAGACCTATCATTGCCTTTGGTTTTCAAGCGAGTAGACCATGCAGCAATGCGAAGACCCAAAAGAAGATAACAATACAACTTAAATATCACATGAATACCCTATACTAAATTTCAAAGGGATTGCACAACATTGTTATAGACAAGAAGGTAAAGAAGTAATGAGCTTGTACAAATGAAATGCATGTGGAGTCTGTCCGTATAAAATGTTTCACATTAAGGTCCGAATTACAGGGGAAGACAAGGACACACATAAAGTACAATGACCAAGTTAAGTGTGCTATACATCTTGATCTAACTCAGGGAGGGTAAAAACACACCTTAAGTACAGGACCAAGTTATGTGCACTAGAACACTTCCCGACTTTGTCCGTAGACTATAAGAGATACAATTTATACAAACAGACTCACCTCCGTGTAGCTAAGCATAAAACTTACGGAGGTGCTTGATGTTCCATGGATTGGAAAGCAGAGTCCCATCCTTTGTCGCCAAGCGAACGCATCCGGGGCGGGAAACTTTGATAACCCGGAAGGGACCTTCCCAGCCTGAGGAGAGTTCGTTCATCCCTTCTCGATTTAGTATTCTCCGCAGCACCAGATCACCTTCTTCTAGCTGGCGTTTGCACACGAACCTTTGATGATAGCGCCGGAGCGCCTGGCAGTATCGTGCATTCTGAACAGCTGCTTGGCACCTTGCCTCGTCGCGAGGTCTAGTTCTTCACGTTGGAGCTTGTCCTGCGTGGCTTCATCGATGGTCCATACTCAGAGAGAACCCATGGTGACCTCCGGAGGAAGGACTGCTTCAGCTTCGTACACCAAGAAGAAAGGTGTCTCTGTAGTTGCCTGGCTAGGTGTTGTCTTGCTTGCCCACAATGCATATAGAAGCTCCTCTATCCAGTTGGCACCATGTTTCTTAAGGCGCTCATATGTGCGTGTCTTTAGTCCCTTGAGTATTTTTGCATTAGCTCTCTCAGCTTGGCCATTGCTTTCCGGGTGAGCTATTGATGCATAGCTGACTTTTATGCCGAGATCTTCGCAGTACTCTTGGAATACTGCACTTGTGGATTGGGTTCTGTTGTTGGTAATGACTCTGTTCGGAACTCCAAATCTACAGACTATGGACTTCAAAAACTTGATAGTTGATTGCTCGTTGATTGTCACAACTGAGGTAGCTTCCGACCACTTGGTGAACTTGTCGATGGCGACGTACAGGAACCTGGAACCTCTGATGGCTTTTGGGAAAGGTCCCAAAATGTCCATCCCCCATACAACGAATGGCCACGTGGGAGGTATAATTTGTAGTGACTGAGCCAGTGTGTGAATCTGCTTCACGTGGAACTGGCACGCTTCGCGCTTCTTTACCAGTTCGACTGCATCCTGGAGCGCAGTAGGCAAGTAAAAACCATGCTGGAAAACTTTACCGACCAACATGCGAGAAGACGCATGGTTCTCGCACTCACCTCCATGGATCTCCACGAGAAGCTCGCAACCTTGTTCCCGGAAATGCATCGCATTAGAACGTTGTTGGCACCACGTCGGTAGAGACCCCCTTCTACCAACGTGTATCTTTTAGCCAATCTAACAATTCGATCAGCGGAAGCACCGTCTTCAAGAAGGATATTGTCCTTCAAGTAGCTCCGGAACTCCAAGATCCATGCATCAGAGCTAACTTGAGCTTCTGGATCTTGCGCGCTGGGTTGCTCGGAGCTTCCTGCAGTGCCTACGATTCTTGTTGGGCGCCATGGTAGCAGGGCCACCGGAACCGCTAGCTCTAATGTGCTGGTCTCGCCCTCATCGCTCAGTTCGGCGGGCTGAGCAGCAGGAACTGACAATCTTCTGACAAAAACTCTGTTTGGAGCTTTAGCTTCGGTTGAAGCCTTCGTCTAGAGGTCATCAGCTTCAGCGTTGTTGAGACGCCGGATATGACAGAGATCAAGGACGCAGAAGTCCTTTTGCAGCTTCTGGACTTCAAGTAAATAAGCAGCGAGTTGGGGATTGTTGCAACTGCATTCACCTTTGACTTGCTTGATGATGATTTGCGAGTCACCCTTCACTAGTAGTTGCCTGACACCATATGATAGTGCCACCTTGAGTCCGTAGATGAGAGTCATACTCCGCCATGTTGTTGGTTGCCTTGAAGTCAAGGTGTACCATGTACTTGACCTTCTCCCTGGTCAGAGTGAGGAGAAGGATTCCAGCTCTGGCCCCCTGCTTCTGCATGGAACCATCAAAGTATAGTGTCCAGTGAGGCTCAGTGAAGTCCGAGACCTTGGGTTTTGGCTTCTGCTCTCTCAGGCCCCCTGGAATTGATGAAGAAGGAGTCCACTCTGCCAGAAAGTCAACCAGCGCCTAACTCTTGATAGCATGTGAAGCCTGGAATTCGAGTTCGAATTTTGCCAGCTCCGCAGCCCACTTGGCAATATTTCCAGTAGAATTTTGATTATGCAATATAGCACGCAGTGGATAGGAGGTTACCATTGATATCTTGTGGGCCTGGAAGTAGTGACGTAGCTTTCTTTAGGCAATAAGGATTGCATATAGCAGCTTATGCACCTCAATGTAGAAAGTCTTGGCATCGTGGAGCACTTCACTGATGAAGTACATTAGCCGCTGGATGGTTTGGAGCCTCTCAGAAGGGCCCGGAGCTTCATCTCCATTAACCCGGACTCTCGCGGAGGGGTCCGGATCTTCATCTTGAGCAACCCGGACCGTCCCAGAGGGGTCCGGATCTTCTTCTTCATCAGCCTAGACCGTCCCGGAGAGGTCCATACCTTCTTCTTGAACAGTAGAAACTCAATCAGTTGAGAGAGGTTGATCCACATGTGTCTTGCCTTTAGGATCCGTGCCTGGGGGCTGGGACCCAGACTCGCCTTCAGGTAGCCCTGGACCCTCCTGGAGGTGTCTAGGCTCCTAAGCTGAAGATGGCTCCGATCTCTCCATGACGAGGACCATGCCGACAACCTCCATAGTTGCCAAAATGTAAAGCAGAAGAGGCTCACCAGGCTCCAGAGCTACCAAAACTGGTAGTGTGGTGAGGAGCTGCTTGAGCTCTTGGAACGCCTTCTCTTGCTAACCTTGAAATGAATCGGCTGAGTGCAGCTAGACACCCAGTTAGCTTATGGACATCCTTGACGTGGGCTGGAGGCCGCATCTCTTCAATGGTCATAATTTTGGTCGGATTTTCCTCAATTCCTCGGTGAGTCACCAAGAAACCAAGGACCTTTCCAGAGTTAACCCCAAAGACGCACTTGTCCGGTTGAGCTTCGTACGCGTCAATCGTAGCTTATCGAAGATGGCTTGCAGATTGTCAAGGAGTGATTTCTTGTTCTTCACCTTGATGATGATGTCATCAACATAGACCTCCACCAAGTCCTTCATGAGCTCTCCAAACGTTTTGTGCATAGCTCACACAAAAGTTGAAGCAACGTTTTTTAGACCGGAAGGTATGGCAGTGTAACAATACAACCCATCTACTGTACTGAAGGTAGTATGCTCTTCATCTTTCCTAGACATTTGAATCTGATGATATCCAGAATATACGTCTAGAAAACACAGTAATTCACACTTGGAGGTAAATTCCACCATCTGATCTATCCTAGGAAGTGGAAATGGGTCTTTTGGGCATGCCTTATTCAAGGTGGTGTAGTCGATGCACGTCCAAAGCTTCCCGCCGGCCTTTGGTACAAAGATTGGGTTTGCCAGCCACCGAGAATGGTGAACCTCCAGGATGAAACCAGCATCGAGTAGCTTCTTAATTTCTTGTCTGATGAAGTTCTGCCACTCGAAAGATTACTTCTGGGGCTTCTGATGTACTGGTCGTGCATCAGGGTATATCTTTAGGCTGTGATCGATCACCTCCCTAGGGATCCCAGGCATCTGTGACGGTTGCCATGCAAACACGTCGACATTTGTCTGGATGAAAGTGAAGAGCGCGAGTCTGGGCAACATCAAAACCAATTTGGACGACTTTGACGGAGATGTCAGTGTCGTTGCTTGGTTGCACACGAGGTGCAGAAGTTGAGCCACACTGACATGAGCTCGAAGGTTGTGACACCCGGTTCCGAAAATTAACCAAGTGAATGTATATGTGTGCCCAGGACGTTCAACACACATACACGAGTGCATTCACAAAAGGATATATAGAAAATTACCATAGAACAAGATTAATTAACCACTTTTATTACAAATTCCATAATATCCTCAAATACAAGCTCTAGTGAACATTAATGACAAGTTTCAACTAATGCAATAGAAATAAACTAATTAAGCAACTAAGCAGCTAAGCAAAGGGTATAGCGCAGCTCCAATCAACACCACAGGCAAAGCTGATGGCAGACACTGCCTAGAACTCTGCATTATCATCATTATACTCCCAATCCTGACCTGCAACTGTTGGTGGGGGGAATTGCAAGGGTGAGTACATGTCGTACTCAGCAAGTGTGGGAAGTATGACACGTAGCTGATACAAATGACGACAATAATAAAGGCTAAGTGCTGAAAAGTACACTAAAACATTTGAAAAGCAATATATTATATGTATGTGAAGTAATCCCATCATAAACCATAATTACTAACATAGTACCAGTCCATATTCCATATCCATCATCCATTGTACTAGATTTATCATTACCATTAACCATACCCATTGCCATAAACCATATTACCATCCCATAACCAGCACCAAACCCCTCTAATCATGTAGATCATCCAGGTGCTCATAATCGGGAGCACGACTATCATGATAGTTTTAATACTCTGCAGAGTTTGTACCACTTTACCCACGTGTTTGTGATTTCATCACCCATCGGTGACTAAAGAACCTCCCTTATGCCAATTACACTTCCTTTGATGTATAGCCAAGAGATCACAAAAAAACCTTTACAAAGGGACTACTAGCATGTACGGACCCATTGAGGTTTCACCGGTGGTGATGTCTCCAACTGAGCACATCTTTGTGAGACCTATGTGTGCTGAATACATTGGCTATGGCGATAAAGTTTTGAATACTACCAAAACACCTTTATAATCAAGGTCCGATTATAGGTCCGAGCTTTGGCAAGGTCCGATGTAAGGTCCGACTAGCTTTGGCTAGCTCCAGCGCCAGGTCTGACTAGCTTTGGTAAGCTTCGGTGCTAGGTCCTACTAGCTTTGGTAAGCTCTGACGCTAGGTCCTGCTAGCTTTGGTAAGCTCCGGTTCAATGTCCGGTTAGCTTTGGCAAGGTTCGGAGCTTGATCGCAGTGGTTCTAGTTTTAACTTGCAATGATTCGTACTTGCTTTACATTGATGGAAAGTTTTCTTAGTAATATTTTACTAAGTTTTTCGTGTGTTTTGGTGGTTATGGTTGATTCTTTTTGCGGGTTGCAACATGCTTATGTGAGGTGCTCACGTAAGGTGTTGTGGTTTCAGAACTAACGAGAGTCAAGTCGAGGACTTGTGCTCGGAAGTATTGGTTGTTTATTCATGTGCAGGTGTTACTTGAGTTCAAGACATGGCTGGTGGCGGGATCCATTGAACTAGTCTTAGGGAGAAGATGAGGTTCAACAACCAAGTTCGGGAGGAATTGTGGTTG
Source organism: Tuctoria greenei (assembly GCA_036927565.1). NCBI lineage: Eukaryota > Viridiplantae > Streptophyta > Magnoliopsida > Poales > Poaceae > Tuctoria > Tuctoria greenei. The sequence goes on from JAYESD010000005.1 coordinate 190,376,731, forward strand.
AGTTGATCGGGAGGTTGTGCAGCATGTTTGAATCAAGAACAATGCATATGAATGTATTGTGGACGTCGTTGGAAGATGTTTGCACGTGTGCAAGGAGTGCATGGACGTGGGTACAAGTTTCTGAGGCTTGATGAAGAGATGTGGACGTAAAAAAATTGGTCAGAAAGGTCCAACCGACTTAGTTATGGACTCAGGATGCGGCTGAGTTGTGTTTGACTCAAATATGGAATGTTTTGAGTTGGTTATGATAGGATTTTGTGTGGGTCACGAATTTGAGTTGTTTTAGGAATGTGGGATGTTCCTAAGGTGTTTGGAGGTCTTAAGATTGCTTCTATCTACGTATAGAAGAGTCTTGAGCAGTTATGGAAAGTTTCGATTTGTGAATTGAGTAGGATTAGAGTCCTAGTTAGGTTTGGTTTGGCCTAAGGGCTGGTTATATAAGCAAGGGAGGCAAGGGCTCGTGGCAGACGACTTTGGGGATGTTCCTCTTGTGTTATACTGAATAAAATTCGTAGTTGAAAGGAACTTTTGTGCCTTGTCGTCCGACTTGTTCCAGATAAATTTTTCTCGTCGAGTTTTCTGCACAGCACTACCTTTCTTCGGTGGTTTTATCATAACTCGAGTTTTACAGATCCAATTGACGTGATACTTTTTGGGTTGTCTTCAAAACTTGATTATCTATCATATATCAAAATTCACGGTCATTGGATTTGCAGTTTTTGATCTATTCGAGTTTCTTTGTAGTATTGCAGATCTGTTTTTTACTCGGTAGAACAGATTGACCTTTGTTTGATCTTTCGATCGTAACTTGACTTTCTCTCGATGAATTTGAGTGATTCTTGTTGTGTCGTCTTCGTGACTTGATTCTCTTGATATCTATCACTTTTGTCACAATGAAACACGTTTAGATTAGTCTCACACACGATTTCTTTAACAGATCATTGTTGTGTCGAGGGGTTTTCATTGCTTCCGCTGAAAAAGTTTTAAATCTACCATTCATCCCCCTCTGGTAGCTTTTCACGTGCTCTTCGATCCTACAATTGGTATCAGAGCCACGGTGCTCTAATCTTTGTGATTTGCATGTGTTTTGACTAATCATCATGGAGAAATACTCCGCAAAACATTGTGTCTTTAGTGGTATTAATTTTTAGGTATGGAAGGCACGTATTGAAGCCTTCATCCAGGCTTAAGGCTTCACAATATGGGAGAAGGTGTACAAGCCTTACGAAGTGCCATCAAACGATCAAGTTACAGCTACAAATCTGAGAGATGTCCACAACAACAACAAGGCTCGGAACTTGATCATACAAGGATTAACTCAAAGCGACTTCAATCGTGTTGCACACCTACGATCTGCATACGATGTGTGGAAAGCACTTTGCGACTACCATGAAGGATCTAACACGATCAAGGAGGTAAAACAAGATATGTTCAAAAAGTAATACATGCGTTTATAGATGCAACCTGGTGAGTCCATTGATGACCTCTTTGCTCGTTTTAATAAAATTGTCAGCAACTTGCGTAGCGTCAATGTTAATTTTTCAGATGCTGAAAATGCTAGGCAATTACTAAGTGCATTAGACATGTCAATTTGGGAGATGAATGTCACATCCATTCATGAATCTACTGTCATGAGTACACTTACATTAGATATTCTTTATTCTAAATTTAAAACTCATGAAATTAACATAATCTCACGTAAGAACCCCAACAAGTTTCTTGCATTTGTTTCTCAACGTGATATGCCTAGCTCTGGCCAATGTTGATCTTGTGGTACAATTGCTTTGTTGTCCTCTCTAACCCTTGAACAGATTGAGGAGTTTCCAGAGGAGGAGCTAGTACTTCTCTATACTAGGTTCTCGAAAGCATTGCAAAATGTGAGAACAAGAAGGAGAGGAAGCTCCGGACCTCAACGATGTTTCGAATGTGGTAAGACAGGACATTTTCATTCAGATTGCCCTAACCTTTCAGGTCCTACTTCCCAGGACAAAAACCAAACAAGGACGAAGCACTCCTCTGCAAAAGATACGAAGAAAAAGAAAGGTTTTGCAGGATGTCAATTGGTGAGCAGTTTTATTTCCGCACTTCAAGAACTTGGCTCATGTGATGTGGACATTGGAAGTGACGAAGATGAAGATGATTTGGCAAACTTGTGCTTCATGACGGGCAAGTCAAGATCAAGTATGGTGGAGGCTGAACACAACAGCAACAATGAAGAGTTATGTCCTACTTGCAAAGAAATGTGTGATGCTATTTCCCGTGCCACTGTTATAGTTAAGAAAAAGGACAAAAAGCTTAGGGACAATGCAGTTAAAATTGGGTCACTAGAATCTGAAATTAATCGTTTGAAATCCTTGATTCCTAGTCATGATTCTTGTTCCTCATGTGATTTAATATATGAACAATTGTCCTCATTAAGAAGTGCGCACACCTCCACACTTGATAAACTTGAGTTAGAAATTAAAAAGAACAGAGAGCTTGCTGCACTTAGTGATAAAAACTTGAATAATGTTAGTTGTTCTACAATTGATTTGCATTGTTCTACTTGTGACGATGTTGATAAGAAACTACAAGATGCTATTAATGAAATTTCTATATTGAACAATGCTTTACATTCTCATGAAGTTAAATATTGTTCCAGTTGCAAATTAAAAAGAAAAACTTCATGTGAAAATTGCCTTGATCTGTCCAATAAACTTGATGACATGCATAGGACTTTAGATCGGTTTAGTAATTGGGACAAGAATCTAGACTTGTTGTTGAATTCTTCTAAACCTTGCAATGATAAAACTGGTTTAGGTTTTGATTCCCATGCTTATTCTAAAACACATCCACCACACGTTGTAACAACATTCGGAAGAGGTTTAATCAAAACTTTCCCTAAACAAAAGGATGTGACTTTTAAATCTACAGGAGTGCTTTCTAATACTATTTCTAATGTTGGATGCTCATCTAAACATGATTACAAAATTAAATTTCATTGTACTTACTGTGATAAAGATGGTCATGCCGTAGATTTCTATTATAGACTAGCTAAACAAATTAAAGAGAATAAAATGTATGCTAGATCTCATAACTTTCATGATAAGTCTGCCATGCTTGCGAAACAGAAATTTAGAAACATGCAACATGCTTTAATGAGTCAAAAATTTGCAAAGGTAGCATCCGGACCTTCTTGTAAGAAATTTGCAAAGGCAACTCCGGTAGTTCCGATAGCTACGGGAGCTCCCGGACCTTCCGTTGTTCTCTCTGGAACATAAGTTTTTGCACCTGGAGCTTCAGCCTTTTCCCTTGGAACTTCTGCGTTCACCTCTGGAGCTACTGGTTTTTGTGCTAAACGCGTAACAACTTTTATATCAGTGGTTAAGAACAAAAAACCTCAACTCTTGACTCATAAACCTATTGTTTTATCTCAATTTTCACGTGTTTTTCCTGTTGCACGTCGTGTGACTCATTTCTGGATTCCTATATGTCTTTTGACTAACCCCAGTATTGAGTCATCAACGTATTGTACTTCTATGTAGGTTACACGCTTGAGGAAGGAGAACATTTGGATTGTGGATTCAAGTTGCTCACGCCATATGACCGGTAACAAAGAATGGTTCTCCTCCCTCTCTTTTGTGTCACATGTAGAAAATGTTACTTTTGTCGATAACTCTTCAACTCCTATTATTGCTAAAGGGTTAGAGTAAATGGTCACTACACTTTAAATGATGTGTCACTTGTTAAAAATTTGAAATACAACTTGCTTTTTGTTTCTCAATTGCTTGATGAGAATTTAGAAATAATTTTCTCTAAAAATTGCTGCAAAGTTGTAAATTCGAATAGTGAGGTTTTATTTAACATGTCTCGTTTCAGAAGAGTTTTTAAAGCTGATTTCGTTATGTCAATTTCTGAGCATAGGTGTCTAGTTGACAATGATACAAAAGATTTATTCTTTTGGCATAGTAGACTTGGTCACGTAGTCTTTGATCACCTCACTCGTGTCAGTGCTCTTGATCGCATACGTGGTTTACCTAAACTCAAAGGGGACAAAGATATTGTATGCTCTTCGTGTAGACATGCTAAGATGGTTGCAGATTCACATGCCCCTCTCACGATGACTATGTCAACTGAACCTGGTCAACTTTTGCACCTTGACACTGTTGGACCGGCACGTGTTCAATCCTTCGGAGGTAAATGGTATGTTCTTGTGATTGTTGATGATTATTCTAGATACTTTTGGATTTACATTATGGCATCTAAGAATGAGGCTTTTATTCACTTTAGAACTTTATTTCTTAGATTATCAATTGATCACCCAGGATCTTTAAAAGCCATTAGAAGTGATAACGGAATCGAATTTAAAAATCAATCTTTTGATCACTTTTGTACTGAAAATAGAATAGATCATCAATTTTCTTCACACTATGTACCTCAACAAAATGGTGTTGTAGAAAGGAAAAATGGAACCTTAGTTGAGATGGCTAGGACTATGCTTGATGAATATCAAACTCCTAGAAAATTTTGGGCAGGTGCAATTGCAACAGCTTGTTATGTTTCAAATCGTATTTTCTTGTGCACTAAGCTTGGTAAAACACCTTATGAACTTCGGTTTGGACATAGGCCCCATGTTTCACACTTTAGGGTTTTTGGGTTCAAATGCTTTGTTAAGAAACATAGAAATCTTGATAAATTTGAAGCCAAGTCCGAAGATGGCATGTTTCTTGGTTAGCCATCTCACACTAGAGGATATCATGTGTTGTTACTTGGAACTAACAAAATTGTGGAGACTTGTGAAGTTTCTTTTGATGAAGCTAGCCCCGGTACTAGCTTTGATATTGCAGGACCAGATCCATATCCTCAGGGGGAGGGTATTTTTGAAGAAGAAGAAGAAGAAGAAGAAGAAGAAGAAGAAGAAGAAGAAGAAGAAGAAGAAGAAGAAGAAGAAGAAGAAGAAGAAGACGAAGAAGAAGAAGAAGAAGAAGAAGAAGAAGAAGAAGAAGAAGAAGAAGAAGAAGAAGAAGAAGAAGAGTTGGTGATATTGCTTGATAGTTCTGAAGCTGACACGTGTCTAGCTCTAAACTTTGAACAAGCTTCGACTACCACCTTTGCTGGTCCTGATCGTCCACAAGCCACAAGCTCATCAATCTGCGATGAAACTAATGAAGAAGAAGCTTGTGAGACATCTATTCCCCTACGGATTTATAAGAATCATCCACCGCAATAGATAATTGGAAGCTTGCATGAACGAGTTACAAGTTCCAGGTTTTCCGACCCCACTTCTCATGCTCATTCTGCTTTTGTTGCTTCTTTTGAACCCAAAAATATATCACATGCACTCACTAATGAATCTTGGATTATTGCCATGCAAGAAGAGTTAGAAAATTTTGAAAGAAATAATGTTTGAAAACTTGTACCTCCACCTAAAGATCACACTTTAATTGGAACTAAATGGGTGTTTAAAAATAAACAAAGTGAGGATGGGGTTGTGATTAGGAATAAGGCTACATTGGTTGCACAAGGTTTCACACAAATTGAAGGTCTAGATTTTGATGAAACTTTTGCTCCAGTTGCTAGATTAGAAGCCATAAGAATCTTGTGGGCCTTTGTTGTATCTAAAGGTTTCAAGTTATATCAAATGGATGTAAAAAGTGCTTTTCTTAATGGCTACATAGATGAGGAGATTTATGTTAAGCAACCACCTAGTTTTGAAAATCCAGGTTTTCCTAATCATGTTTTCAAACTAACTAAAGCCATGTATGGTCTAAAACAAGCTCCTAGAGCATGGTATGATAGGTTAAAAACATTCTTACTTGAAAAGGGATTTACCATGGGCATGGTTGATAAAACTCTTTTTGTTCTTAAGCATGGCAATGACTCACTATTCGTTCAAGTGTATGTGGATGATATTATCTTTAGTTGTGCTTCTCATGATCTTGTGTCCAAATTTTCAGCAATGATGAGTTCAGAATTTGAAATGAGTATGATGGGTGAACTCACTTACTTTTTGGGGCTGCAAATCAAGCAAACCGAGGAAGGTACTTTTGTGCATCAAACGAAGTATACAAAGGACCTTCTCAAGCACTTCAACATGGACAAAAGCAAGCCTCTTTGGACACCAATGGGAACAACATCAACACTTAAGCTTGATGAAGATGGTGAACCGGTTGATCAAAAAGAATATCGAAGCATGATCGGATCACTTTTCTACCTCACGGCATCAAGCCCGGACATACAATTCAGTTTATGTCTTTGTGCACGGTTTCAAGCCTCCCCACGTGCTTCACATTGTCAAGCCGTCAAAAGGATTCTCAGGTACTTACATGGAACTCAAGAATTTGGCATTTTTCTTCCTTCTTCTTCAACCATTACTTTGAAAGCTTTTTCGGACGCTGATTTTGGGGGTTGTAGGATTGATAGGAAAAGTACTTCCGGTGCTTGTCATTTTATTGGTAATTCATTTGTTGCTTGGTCCTCTAGAAAACAAAACTTAGTTGCACAATCCACAGCTGAATCTGAATATATAGCTGCTGCTAGTGCTTGCTCATAAATTCTTTGGATTGTTCAAACACTTAAGGACTATGGGGTTGATCTAGATAGTGTTTCACTATTCTGTGATAACACTAGTGCCATTTGCATTGCTAAAAATCCCGTGCAACATTCTAGAACTAAGCACATTGACATTAGGTATCATTTTCTCCGTGATAATGTTGAAAAAGGAAACATTGTGCATCACCATGTAGATACTAAACAACAATTTGCTGACATTTTTACAAAACCTTTGGATTTCACTCGTTTTTGTTTCATTCGTAGTGAAATAGGGGTTATGCATCCTCATGGCTTACATTGAGGGGGAGTTTTTGAAACTTGAGAAGTCTATGTGTGAATTAGAAATTAAAATAATATGAGCACAATATTTCATACATATATGACTTTGTGATTCCTTTTACATGCTAAAAGTTCTTACTACATTACTCGTGTTATACATTTTGTAGTATTTCATACATATATAACACTAAATCTGTTCATGGTCGAACTTTCTTGCTGTTTTGAACTTGTTGCATGCTCACAAGTGCTTTTAATCGTAAAGAATTAATCAAGTAATCAACTCACATGTTGAGTTTTTATGAACAAATATAAATTTAGAAAATATCAAGAGAATATGCATGCATCACACTTCTTCTTTTGAGATGGCTTATCACTGCACTTAGATATGAACTTGGAAGAAGTTATGTATGACTAAAATCATGTCCTTAAGCTTCTGATTGTCAAATGACATAGGCTTGGCTTGATTGGTTAGAATAAGGCAGATGCAGCATATAATCTCTTGCAAATGCCATATGTTAAAAATTTGTGCTTTAAAAAAATTGCAGCAACAAGTGTCATGCTTTCAGGTTTTGAAATAGTTAAGTTTGTGAGATCATGACTTGCTAAAATTGAAAATTACATTTGATCTCTAGCATGGCTTACACTACTTTATGTATCTCATTGTTGTGATAGTGTAAGTTACTTGATAGTATGACTTGAATGAGCTTTGTTTTATATGTATATGTTATAATGTGCTCATAAAAAAATTAAAATTTCTCTTTTATACCTTGCTGAATACATTGTCAAAGGGGGAGAAGTATGCAAGGGGGAGAAATATGTATAGGGGGAGAAATTTATTTCTATCTCATTTGATTTTTAAAAAGGGGGAGAAATTGTTTTCAAAACTTTTCATATGATTAAGCCAATGTTTGGATTTTAAGTGGTGTTGCCAATGCATTCATCAAGGGGGATATTGTGAGACCTATGTGTGCTTAATACGTTGGCTATAGCCATAAAAGTTTTGAATACTACCAAAACACCTTTATCATCAAGGTTCGATTCTAGGTCCGAGCTCCGGCAAGGTCCGACTAGCTTTGGCTAGCTACCGGCGCTAGGTCTGACTAGCTTTGGTAAGCTCCGATGCTAGGTCCTGCTAGCTTTGGTAAGCTCCGGCGCTAGGTCCTGCTAGCTTTGTTAAGCTCCGGTTCAACGTCCGGTTAGCTTTGGCAAGGTTCAAAGCTTGATCGCAGTGGTTCTGCTTTTAACTTGCAATGATTTGTACTTGCTTTACATTGATGGAAAGTTTGCTTAGTAATCTTTTACTAAGTTTTTGGTGTGTTTTGGTGGTTATGGTTGATTCTTTTTGTGGGTTGCAACATGCTTATGTGAGGTGCTCACGTAAGGTGTTGTGGTTTCGGAACTAACGAGAGTAAAGTCGAGGACTTGTGCTCAGAAGTATTGGTTGTTTATTCATGTAAAGGTGTTGCTTGAGTTCAATACATGGCTGGTGATGGGATCCATTGAACTAGTCTTAGGGAGAAGATGAGGTTCAACAACCAAGTTCCGGAAGAATTGTGGTTGAGTTGATCGTGAGGTTGCGCAGCATGTTTGAATCAAGAACAATGTATATGAAGGTATCGTGGACGTCATTGGAAGATGTTTCCACATGTGCAAGGAGTGCATGGACGTGGCTACATGGTTCCGAGGCGTGATGAAGAGATGTGGACGTAAACAAATTGGTCAGAAAGGTGCAACCGACTTGGTTATGGACTCAGGCTGCGATTGAGTCATGTTTGACTCAAATATGGAATGTTTTGAGTTGGTTATGATAGGATTTCGTGTGGGTCACGAATTTGAGTTGTTTTAGGAATGTGTTATTTTCCTAAGGTGTTTGGAAATCTTAAGATTGCTTCTATCTACACATAGAAGAGTCTTGAGCAATTATGGAAAGTTTCGATTTGTGGATTGAGTAAGATTAGACTCTAGTTAGGTTTGGTTTGGCCTAAGGTCTGGTTATATAAGCAAGGGAGGCCAGGGGTCGTGGTAGACGACTTTGGAGTTGTTCCTCTTGTGTTCTATAGAATAAAATTTGTAGTTTAAAGGAACTTTTGTGCCTTGTTCGTCCGACTTGTTCCAGACAAGTTTTTCTCGTCGAGTTTTCTGCATAGCACTACCTTTCTTTCGTGGTTTTATCATAAATTGAGTTTTACAGATTCAATTGATGTGATACTTTTTGGGTTGTCTTTAAAACTTGATTATCTATCATCTTTCAAAATTTCACGGTCATTGGATTTGCGGTTTTTGATCTACTCGAGTTTCTTTGCAGTATTGCATATCTATTTTTACTCGGTAGAACAGATTGACCTTTGTTCGATCTTTTGATCGTAACTTGAGTTTCTCTCGACGGATTTGAGGGATTCTTGTTGTGTCATCTTCGTGACTCGATTCTCTTTGTATCTATCACTTTTGTCACAGTGAAACATGTTTAGATTAGTATCACACACGATTTCTTTAACATATCATTTTTCTGTCGAGGGGTTTTCATTGCTTTTGCTGAAAAAGTTTTAAATATACCATTCACCCCCCTATGGTAGATTTTCACGTGCTCTTCAATCCTACAATCTTCAACCAAAGGCCCCCTCTTGTGCCATTCGCATCCCAGGGAGTCCGCCAACCATATCCAAACCCAATCCGACTCCCCTTCCCCGGTGCGCCGAATGACCCATTCAATACCAGCAATACCTTAATTAATCAGCTACGTCGCACCCATACTTGGCCTCGTGGTGGCACTGTTGTCCTGGCTTATTCTCGCATGAACCAGTCCTTAGATCTAAAGCAAGCGAAACCATCATAGCATCCAACCCATCCACATATCAGACTTGCTTAGATCACTCTTTACCATATCATACTGACCAATTCACATTAACCATAATCTCATTCATGCATAATTAAATAGTATAATTGTTTTCTCGTCTCAATTAGTTAAGCGAAGCAAAGTTAAAAAGCTCTTCCCGACTCTCTACCATGTATCCCAGGTGACAAGGGTGATTAACAAAACTAGTACACTTCCTATCATAGGATTCCCATCAAATTGACACAAGCATGCAGTTTTGCAAACAAAACATTTATTTTAGAAACAGGATCCATATGTTCAAGGACACTTGCCTTGCCCTTGGGATTGGTTGGGGTCAAAGTCTTCAAACTGCTGGTGCTGGAGGTCCTCCACAATGCTCTCTAGCGCAAATCCGTCTAATCCCGCGCAATAAACATACAAGACAAGAAACACAATCAAAGGGTGCACAAATATTACTCAATATGACATGACATGTATGATTAATGCAAATGCGAAGCAAAACTAGTTAATAGTTGTTAGTAATGTTTAATAACTAGTTCTAATAGTTTAAACAAGTTTATACAGGTTTGGAATTGATTCGAACCAATTTAGAATTTAATTTAACAGAATTCAGATTGCAAGATCGGACAAGTCCGCAGCAGGGTCGGACTAGTCTGCACTACGCAGGAACAGTGGATTAGGGTTTTCTAGATCGACGTGAATTTGGAGAAATGGGGTCGAATTCACATGAGAAAAAGAGAATAGAAGGTATAGCAGGTGTTTAGGACTCCAATGAATCAAGGGTCTTGGAAGTAACACTTGGATCTTGACGATCTAGGGTTGATGAAGAACTTGATGGTGACTTGTTGATGGAGAACGAAAGCTTGATGGAGATTTGATCCTCTTTCGTTTCCTCCTTTTCTTCTTCTTGTTCGGGATCTCCTTCTCCCTCCTTGATGGCGGCTCCCACGAACTAGGGTTGGGTGATCTTTCAATTGAGGCAAAAGGATGCAAAGTGAAGGGGTGGGGTTGTTTATATAGAGGTGGAGGCTAGGGTTTCAATAAATTCTAGTTTGAGGAGGGTTGAGGCCGGTGTCGGGTCCCACATGGGCTCCAAAAAGAGTTGGACACGACGTCCTTAGGACCACTTAAAGTAAAACCCAAAAACAAGTCGTGAAACAGAGGATCAACTCAGAGTCATGATTTATCGGACAAGTATGCAAAAGGCCGGACTAGTTCGAAGTTAGGTAGAGAGATATCGGACAAGTCTGGACTGGACAATGGACAAGTTCGAACTTGGTCAGGGGGAAATCATACAAGTCTGGCAAAAATCGGACAAGCCTGATTTTAGTTAGAGAAAATGGACAAGTCCGCTGGAATACCGGACTAGTCCGAACAAGTCTAGGGACTTAGCAAAATTTCCAAGGATTCAGTACACTGGACTAGTTCGCAATGCGCCGGACAAGTCCGAAAGTGTCCAGTGAGAAAAACACACTAGTCCGCATCAAAACAGACAAGTCCGATGAAGGTCGGAGAGAAATCAGACTAGTCCGCACTTCCCATAACTTTTGAGTGTGATTTTACTCTAAATTCATTTTAAACTTATTTCTTTTTATGTGGATTAGTGTTAGACATGTATATGAACTTATGCAATACATTATGGATGAAAATGAGGGTGTTACAAACCTACCCCCTTAAAATGAATCTCGCCCTCAAGATTCGACGCGGGAGAGAAAAGATTGGAAATTCTTCTTGAGATCATCCTCCAACTCACAAGTTGCTTCTGATTCTGTGTGATGCTTCCATTGAACTTTGCACCATTGAATCACCTTGTTCCTTGTGACTCTCTCCTTGGTTTCCTAGATTTTGACCGGTCTCTCGGCATAAGTCAAATCTGCCTCTAGTTCCAATTCTTCCATTGGCACTTGTTCTTATGGTACCCTTAAACACTTCTTGAGCTGGAAAACATGAAAGACATCATCAACATCCGCTGCGTGAGCTGGCATCTCCAACTTATATGCTACTTCTCCTCTTTTGTCCAAAATCTTGAATGGTCCAATATACCGAGGTGCTAGCTGGCCTCTTATGTTAAACCTCTTATGACCTCTCATTGGTGACACCTTGAGGTAAACAAAATCTCCTACTTCAAAGGCTAGTTTCCTTCTCCTATTGTCCGCATAGCCTTTTTGCCTTGATTGCGCATCTCTCAAGTTGTCGCGAATAACCTGAATTTGTTTTTCAACTTCTTGCAACATGTCAGGTCCAAATACTTGATTCTCCCCTGTCTCATTCCAGAACAAAGGTGACCTACACTTCCTTACATATAGTGCTTCATAGGGTGACATTTTCAAGCTTGCTTGGTAACTATTGTTGTATGAAAACTCTGCATATGGCAAGCTCTTGTCCCAACTTTTCCCATGCTTTAAAGAACAGGTTCTTAACATGTCCTCTAAAATTTGATTGGTCCTCTGAGTTTGTCCATCCGTTTGAGGGTGATATGCTGAGCTGAAATTCAACCTTGCTCCCAAAGCTTCATGCATTTTTTGCCAGGACCTGGAGGTAAATTGAGAACCTCTATCCGAGACTATCTTCTTCGGAACCCCATGTTGGCACACAATATGCTCCATGTACAGTTCTGCTAGCTTCGCGGTGGTATAGGTAGTCTTGACAGGAACAAAATGAGCTGACTTGGTCAATCGATCCACAATTACCCAAATTGAGTCATAACCGGACTGTGTACGTGGCAACCCAACTATAAAGTCCATACTGATCTCTTTCCACTTCCATTTCGGGATCTTCAATGGCTGCAATAATCCCCCTGGCCTTTGATGTTCCACCTTGACTCGTTGGCACACATCACACAACGCTACATATTCAGCTATGTCCTTTTTCGTGTTATCCCACCAATAACAAGTCTTCAAATCCTTGTACATCTTCGTACAACCGGGGTGAATTGAGTATGGCGAGTCATGTGCCTCTTTTAGTATAGTCTCCTAAATATGCTTCACATTAGGCATGACAATTCTCTTTCCAAGCCATAATGTACCATGGTCATCCTCATCAAATTTGAATTCTCTTCCCTCTTGGGTCCTTTCCTTAATTGCTTTATCCTCATCCTTTGTTTGACCCTCTCGAATTTCTTGCTCCAAAGTCGGGTTTAACTCCATCATCCCCATCTCATTTACAAATCCAAGGTTCAATCGTTCAAACTCCTTGCATAGCTCGTATGGCAGCCCTTGAAACGCGAGTTGATGACTTACTCTTTTTCTACTCAATGCATCGGCCACAACATTAGCCTTTCCTGGATGATATTTGATTCCAACATCATAATCCTTGATGAGCTCCAACCATCTTCGCTGCCTCAAATTCAGGTCTGTTTGTGTGAATATGTACATGAGACTCTTATGATCCGTGTAAATTTCACACCTATGACCAAGAATTTAGTGTCTCCAAATTTTCAATGCATGTACCACGGATGCAAGTTCCAAATTATGTGTTGGATAATTTTGCTCATGCTTTTTCAATTGCCTCGATGCGTAGGTAACCACTTGACTTTCTTGCATAAGCACACATCCAAGTCCTTGTCTCGATGCATAACAATATATATCATAACTCTTGCTTACGTCTGGCAAAACCAAAACTGGGGCTGTTGTTAACCTTTTCTCCAACTCCTCAAAACTCTCTTGACAAGTTTGGGTCCATTGGAAAGCTTTCCCCTTCATCAACAATTTCGTCATTGGTTTGGCTATTTTGGAAAAGTCCTTGATGAATCAACGGTAATATCCAGCCATCCCAAGGAAACTCCTTATTTCCTTTATGTTTTGCGGTGGCTCCCACTTTAGCGCATCCCTCACTTTTTCGGGGTCGACCGATACTCCTCCTCCTGAGATGATATGACCCAAAAATGACACCACTTTCAACCAAAACTGACACTTGCTGAATTTGGCATACAATTGATGCTCCCTCAATTTCTGCAATGCAAGCCTCAAGTGTTCCTCGTGTTCCTTCTCATCCTTCGAGTAGATCATAATGTCATCAATGAACACCACAACAAAATTATCCAAGTACTTTATAAAGACCTTATTCATGAGGTACATAAAGTGGGCAGGCACATTTGTCAATCCAAAGGACATCATGGTGTACTCATAGGATCCATACCGTGTCCTGAAAGTTGTCTTGGGTATATCCGATGGCCTAATCTTCATTTGAAAGTAACCTAACCTCAAATCAATCTTAGAGAAGACACAATCACCCTTCATCTGATCAAACAAGTCTTCTATGTGGGGCAAGGTGTACTTGTTCTTGATTGTTACCTTGTTGAGAGTTCGGTAATCTACACACATCCATTGTGACCCATCCTTCTTATACACGAAAAGAACAGGCGCTCCCCAAGGTGAAGAGCTGGGACGAATAAAACCTTTCTCTAGTTGCTCTTGAATCTGCTTCCTGAGCTCCGCTAACTCCTTAGGAGGCATCCTATATGGCCTCTTAGTTATAGGTGCAGTTCCAGACATTAAATCAATAACAAATTCAATGTCTCGGTCAGGTGGCATATCTGGTAACTCATCCAGGAACACATCTGAGAATTCACACACCACTAGAATCTCCTCAATTGTGGCACCGTCCATGTGATTCAGCTCCAATTGCTTTGGTGCGTGTTGAGATGCTTCCAATTCTATGGTGATCCCTTCCTCATTGGTCAACTTCACCGTCTTCGTGGCGCACTCAATGACTCAACCAGTCCATTCCAAGTATGATGTCCAGTCCTTGAGAATCCAAGACAATGAGGTTGACAAAGAAGTCTACCCCCCTTATTACCAAGACTTTCTTTTGGACATACTATATTTGTCCTCATCTCTTCTCCAGGAGACTTAACCAATAGAGTAAACTTCATATGAGAGATAGGAAAACTATACTTGGCAACATATTTCGATGCAATGAATGAATGTGATGCTCCAGAATCAAATAACATAGTCGTCGGGTTGGAGTTTGTGAGGAACATACCAATCACCACATCATTCGCTTGTTGATCATCCTCTGTAGAGACATGGTTCATGTTGCCATGAGCAAAATTCTGCTGTCCATGGTTCCCTTGCATCTGTCCTCCATTAGGTCTTGGATTTTGTGTCTTAGGTTTTGTCTTGGGGCATTGCTTCCTTGACCAAGGCCTGACTTAGGGCATTGATGTGCAAAGTGTACTGCTTCTCCACATGTATAGCACTTTCTAACTGCACCAGAATTTGGACGGGCTTGATTTTGCGCATTGGCACCAAGAAAGGTGGCACGAGGTGCATAAGCCATTGGAGGCCTAGGTGCTTGCATGATGGGGCGTTGCTGCACAAACTAAGTTGGGCGCAGTGCATATCCAGGGCGATGAGCAAGCGCAGAAGAGCTGAAATATGGCTCATTGGGTGGTGCAAAGCGAGGGCGCACATTACTTCCTTATTGTTGTACTTGGTATGGTGTCTTCCTCTTGTTATCTAGCTCCATCTCACGGACCTTTTTCTCCACAACAATCGCTTTGTCCACAATCTTCTCGAAGTTGGCATAATTGCAGTTGAGCAATTGCACTTGGATCTCATTGTTCAAACCCCTCATGAACAAGTATTGCTTCCAGCTATCCCGGCTCACATCCTCGAGCGCATACCTTGAAAGTTGTATGAATTTATTGAGATATTCACCCACACTCGATCTTCCTTGCCTCAAATTCTCAAACTCTTGCCTCTTCAAGATCATAACACCTTCCGACACATAATGAAAACAGAAACTCTCCTTGAATTCAGCTCAAGCAGTTCTCTCTTGGTTCTCATGAGCATTGCATAGCGAACCCCACCAATCGGCATCTGCTCCAACCAGTTGATGAGATGCAAATAGCACCTTCTCCCGTTCACTACATTGGACAATAGCTAGCTTCTTCTCCACAGACTTGAGCCAATCATTAGCATCCATAGGGTCGGAGGCTTAAGCGAAGGTTGGCGGCCTGGTCCTCATAAACTTCCCCAATCGGTTATGAGGCGGTGGGGGTGGCAGTGGAGGCATGTGGGGCTGATTGTTGATGTTACCAGCCTGCAGCTGTCCCATAGTTTGTATCATGATCTGCATGAGCTGGTTTTGCATAGCCAATAGATGCTCAAGGTTGATAGATCCCTGGGCAGGTCCTTGTTCATTGTTGTTCTGAGGTGCTCCATTGTTCTCCTCATCATCATTGTCATCCCTCTGGTTGCGAGTCCTCACCATCTGAAGAAAAGCAAAAGATAATAATTTAGAAAATGTCCCCAACTATATGCATCAAGGGATATGAAACTAAGCAACTACCTATACTAGCCTACATGGATATGGCAATGCTAAAGCATCCCAAAATCCTCTATTAAGCACACAAGCAACCAATATATAGCAAACAGCACACCAAGCAAAAGCACATCGATTCCTGAGTACTCCTATGTGCTCTAAAGTGTCCATTCTATCTAGGCTGCATCCTACAGTCAACCTGTGGCTCTGATACCAATTTGTGACACCCGGTTCCAAAAATGAACCAAGTGAACGCATATGTGTGCCCAGGACATTCAACACACATACACGAGTGCATTCACAAATGGATATACAGAAAATTACCACAGAATAAGATTAATTAACCACTTTTATTACAAATTCCATAATATCCTCAAATACAAGCTCTAGTGAACATTAATGACAAGTTTCAACTAATGCAGAGGAAATAAACTTAAGTAACTAAGCAGCTAAGCAAAGGGTATAACGCAGCTCCAATCGACACCAAAGGCAAAGCTGACGACAAACAAGGCCTAGAACTCCGCATTGTCATCGTTATACTCCCAATCTTGACCTGCAACTGTTGGTGGGGGGGATTGCAAGGGTGAGTACATGTCGTACTCAGCAAGTGTGGGAAGTATGACATGTAGCTGATACAAATGACGACAATAGTAATGGCTAAGTGCTAAAAAGTACATTAAAATATTTGAAAAGCAATATATTATATGTATGTAAAGTAATCCCATCATAAACCATAATAATAACATAGTACCAGTCCATATTCCATATCCATCATCCATTGTACCAGATTTCTCATTACCATTAACCATACCCATTGCCATAAACCACATTACCATCTCATAACCAGCACCAAACCATCCCAATACCAAAACCCCTCTAATCATGTAGGTCATCCAGGTGCTCATAACTGGGAGGACGGCTATCATGATAGTTTTAATACTCTGCAGAGTTTGTACCACTTTACTCACATGTTTGTAATTTCATAACCCGTCGGTGACTAAAGAACCTCCCTTATGCCAATTACACTTCCTTTGATGTAGGGCCAAGAGATCACAAAATAGCCTTTACAAAGGGACTACTAGCATGTACGGACCCACTGAGGTTTCACCGGTGGCGATGTCTCCAACTGAGCACATCTTCAACTAAGGGCCCCCTCTTGTGCCATTCATATCCCAGGGAGTCCTGCCAACCATATCCAAACCCAATCCGACTCCCCTTCCCTGGTGCGCCAAATGATCCATTCAATACCAGCAATACACTAATTAATCAGCTACACCACACCCATACTTGGTCTCGTGGTGGCACTATTGTCCTGGCTTATTCTCGCATGAACCGGTCCTTAGATCTACAGCAAGCGAAACCACCATAGCATCCAACCCATCCACATATCAGGCTTGCTTAGATCACCCTTTACCATATCATAGTGACCAATTCACATTAACCATAATCAATAGTATAATTGTTTTCTCATCCCAATTAGTTAAGCGAAGCAAAGGTAAAAAGCCCTTCCCGACTCTCTACCATGTATCCCAGGTGACAAGGGTGGTTAACAAAACTAGTAAACTTCCTATCATAGGATTCCCATCAAATTGACACAAGCATGCAGTTTTGCAAACAAAACATTTACTTCAGAAATGGGATCAATATGTTCAAGGACACTTGCCTTGCTCTTGGGATTGGTTGGAGTCAAAGTCTTCAAACTGCTGGTGTTGGAGGTCCTCCACAACGCTCTCTAGCGCAAATCCGTCTAATCCGTGCAATAAACATACAAGACAAGAAACACAATCAAAGGGTGCACAAATATTACTCCATATGACATGACATGCATGATTAATGCAAATTTGAAACAAAACTAGTTAATAGTTGTTAATAATGTTTAATAAATAGTCCTAATAGTTTAAACAAGTTTATACAGGTTTAGAATTGATTCGAGCCAATTAGAACTTAATTTAATAGAATTCATATTGCAAGATCGGATAAGTCCACAGCAGGGTCGGACTAGTCCGCACTACGCAGGAACAGCGAATTAGGTTTTTCTAGATCGACGTGAATTTGGAGAAACGGGGTCGAATTCACGTGAGAAAAATAGAATAGAAGGTATACCAGGTGTTTATGACTCTAATGAATCAAGGGTCTTGGAGGTAACACTTGGATCTTAACGATCTAGGGTTGATGAAGAACTTGATGGTGACTTGTTGATGGAGAATGAATGCTTGATGGAGATCTTGGTCCTCTTTTGTTTCCTCCTCTTCTTTTTCTTGTTCGGGATCTCCTTCTCCCTCCTTGATGGCGGCTCCCACGAACTAGGGTTGGGCGGTCTTTCAATTAAGAGAAAAGGATGCAAAGTGAAGGGGTGGGGTTGTTTATATAGATGTGGAGGCTAGGGTTTCAATGAATTCGAGTTTGAGGAGGGTTGAGGCCGATGTGGAGTCCCACATGGGCTCCAAAAAGAGTTGGACACGACGTCCTTAGGCCCACTTAAAGTAAAACCCAAAAACAAGTAGTGAAACAGAGGATCAACTCGGAGTCACGATTTATCGGACAAGTCCACAAAAGGCTGGACTAGTCCGAAGTTAGACAGGGAGATATTGGACAAGTCCGGACTGGAGAACAGACAACTTCGAACTTGGTCAAAGGGAAATCAGACAAGTCTGGCAAAAACCGGACAAGTCCGATTTTAGTAAGAGGAAAAACAAACAAGCCCGCTGGAATACTAGAATAGTCCAGACAAGTCCATGGACTTAGCAAAATTTCCAAGGATTCAGTACACCGTACTAGTATGCAATGCACCAGACAAGTCCGAAAGTGTCCACAGAGAAAAACAGACTAGTCCGCAGCAAAATGGACAAGTCCGACGAAGGTCAGAGAGAAATCGGACTAGTCCGCACTTCCCAGAACTTTTGAGTGCGGTTTTACTCTAAATTCATTTCAAACTTATTTATTTTTATGTGTATTAGTGTTAGACATGTATATGAACTTATGCAATGCATGATGGATGAAAATGAGGGTGTTACAAAGGTTGTTGAGCTGGTCGCTTTTTGCCAGATTCTTCTTCTTGTGCCATTGCAAGCGCATGAAGTTCTTCCAGCGCGGTGACACCAGCAGTGCAATCCCCACAGATCCAATGGACGCTTGAAGGAGTTGGCATCTTCAACACCAGATAGTTGTAATGGACTATGGTCACGAACCTATACAGGGCTGGCCTGCCTAGGATGGCGTTGAAGGGAAGGCTGATGTGTGCTACATCTAACACCAGCTTCTCGGACCTATAGTTATCCTGAGTCCCGAAGGTCACCGGGAGTGTAACTGATCAGAGAGGAGTGATGGCTCCTGTACCTACTCCGGAGAAAGGACGTGAGGGCTTAACGTCCAATATGCTGAGCTGGAGCTTCGCAAAAGCTGCGAAGCTGAGGAGGTTGAGTGTCGCACCTCCGTCCACCAGGACATGGTAGAGCTGGATGTTGTTGATAGTGGGAGAAACCATCAAAGGCAACTGACCAGCTCTGGTCATGTTTTTCGGACATTCCGAAGCATCGAAGGTGACGGGAGTGTCAATCCACTTGCGATGAGGTTATGCCTTGGCGGTGAGAGTTGCAGCAGCCATCTCCTGATGCATAGTTTTGAGCATGTGTCGGGAGGTGATATTCTAGGACCCTCCATATATCATATGGAGAGTCTTCCGATGCTCGTTGTCGGAGATATCAGAGTCATCATCGACGGTGTTGTAGACATCCTTCAGTGCCTTCTGGGCGTCTTGAAAGCTAAGCTCCTGATCAGACGGAGCTTTGCCGACTTTCTTCTTCCCTTCCCGTTGGCGGAAAGGGGTCTCTTCTTGGCGCTTGTTGCTGTGTTCAACAAGCTGCTTGACCTCGTCATGACTGACGCGAATACACCGTCTTGCTGAGATGGTGGAGGTGGTGGTAGAACGACACCCGCCGGGACAACAGCATTGGCTGGCTGCTGCACGTTGGAGGGATTTCCTACAGCAGGCTGCTCAGGCAAACCGCTAGATGAAGTAGCGGTGGAATTCACCATCTTGATATCTTAGGCTTTCCCTACCTGGCGCACCAAATTTTGAAGTATAGCAACAAAACTTCCCCCGGTACTACTAAAGCATAGTCCACGGAGGTTCGTATTCGGTTGAGGCGTGTGTAAGATCAAGAACAAGAGGTGAACAAGAGCTTCCCTCTGCGGGGAGGCAGGTCCGGGGCTACTTGACATGTGGCAGCACCAGAGCTTCCCTCTACCGGGGGTCAGGTCCGGGGCTACTGGACACGTGGTGGCACCGGAGCTTCCCTATGAAGGGACTTAGTTCCGGCCCCGCAAGACATGTGGTACCATCGAAGCTACCCAAATGAAGGAGGCAGACCTAGTGCTGCGGGATGCGTGTTGCCTTCGGAAGTCTTCAACTCCTTGGTCTTGAGTGCGATATCAGGGGGTACCCGGTACACAGGGTACCGACACCACCGATCAAGCGCGTCTCTTTTTGTTAAGGAAAAGGGCTCGTCTCCCATTCCCTCTATAGACAGACAAGTGTTAAATCGGTTCGCCTAATTTTCTATTGCCCTTCTACGATCTTCCTGCTATGGCGGAACAAGTGGCTGGCAGATCTACCCTATTCTTGCCCTGTTCTTTCCCTCTTTGGAGGTGCCCTTCTGAAAGTCTTGCGGTGATTATCAGTGAATATTTAAACAAAGGGTTAGTCCTCTTCTCCTCTCCTGCTCCTTACTATTTTTTTACCCCTTTAGATCTTGACTATCAGTGGCTTCGAATTTCATTGATTTAGCTCTTCTTTTATGTACGTAGATATCGTCAGATCGAAGTTGGATGTATGGGTCCCGCCTTTGCAATGAATATATCCAAGGGGTATATGCATTTATTGATTTCACGAAGAAAGACATGTTGAACAACATTAGAAGGACTATTTGTTGTAATATTTGTGCAGCCTGCGAGTTGCAAATTAACAGAACCGCGTTGAGGTTGTCACATAATTGTATAACGACATGTGTGTCAACCTGTGATGTTTGATCTCTCATGTAATTTATTTGGTAGCTATTAGTTGTATTAGCTTATTTTATGTTCATGGAGATATCTTCAAGCATGGTGGAGATGGTGATCACCACAAGAAGGGAGGCACAACAACTTATATCATGATGGAACCATGGCAATGGAGACCACTATGATTCTAAAGGCCATGTCATTCACAATGTGATATGATCATATGTCTATGATGTTTACGTATTACTATTCTTTTTATGCTTTTCATATAGTGGATGTTTTCTCATGATAGAATAGCTTCCCTCATAAAAGTTGAGTATTTGATGCTATTTACCAATAGTTTCACCTATGTTGTTTTGATCGTTGTGTGGTAGGTTTGCCAAAGCAAAATACCATCATCTATGATAATGCATAGGGTGAATTTTGGACATTCACATGCATAGTGTTGGTTTACTCAACCAAGCTATCAAAACGGTTTCGGGCTTTATGGCACAGAGTTGGGAGCCAGGGCATTGGATGTTACCCGACGAACAAGAGTCATATATGGATGTGATTAACAATTGTTGTTTACCTATGTAACTAATTTCCTAGCAGTGAAGCCACCGCTCACTAGAAAATAGTGAATATGGATCTTGGACCACTATATGTCGTCAGAGGGAGGACGATAAACTTATAGTGGTGGTGTATTTTATTAAACTGTTAATAGAAGATTTGTACATTACATAGTGCTAAAACATTGCATATTTATTTTCTATTGTAGATCATGTCTGCTTGTAACAATTCCGGTTTCAATTTGCGATTTGTGCTTAAAAAGGAAAAGATCAATGGAGATAAATTTATCGATTGGTACCACAACTTGAGAATCGTTCTTAGGCAAGAGAAAACCGAGTATGTTCTTCTGCAACCATACTCTGATGACCTCCCCAATTATGCAACATATGCAGCACGTAGAGCTTATCAAAAGCACTACGATGATGTGCTTAATGTAAGTTGTCTCATACTTGCCACTATGTCCCCTAATCTGAAAAAAAAAGCATGAGCATACATATGCTTATTCTATGATTGAGGGATTGCATGTAATGTTTGAGAATCAAGCTAGAGCTAAGATATACAACATCTCAAAGTCCTTGTTCTCATGCAAGCTGGCGGAGGATAGCCTAATCAACCCTCATGTAATCAAAATGATTGGTTACATTGAAACTTTGGGCAAACTTAGTTTTGAACTCAAGTATGATTTGGCTATTGACGTTGTTCTCCAGTCGCTCTCACCGAGCTATGAGCCATTTAAATTGAATTTTCAAATGAATGGTATGGAGAAAACTTTGGTTAAATTGCATGAGATGCTTAAAACATCCATAGAAGAAGAAGAAGAAGAAGAAGAAGAAGAAGAAGAAGAAGAAGAAGAAGAAGAAGAAGAAGAAGAAGAAGAAGAAGAAATTAATATTACATTATATTCTAGTGAATCATGGGTATTTGATACTGAATCGACGATTCACACTTGCAAATCATTGCAGGGTCTAGGTGAGATTAGAAGATTTGCAAAAGTCGAGTTGGATGTTCGTGTCAGTAATAGAGTAAATATTGCGGTCATAGCTGTCGGGACCTACCACTTGTCATTATCCTCAGGATTAGTTTTGGAATTGAATAATTGTTATTGCATTCCTACTTTGAGTAAGAACATTATCCCTTCTTCATTTAGAAAAAGTTGATGGTTATGAGATTATAATAAAGAACAAATGTTGTTCCTCCCCCTACGTGTGGATTTCGTGGAGGCGCTGCTACTACTGCTGCGCTGATCGGCTACGACGAACGTGATCGTCTACCTGCTGCCGTGACGAGAACGAGGAGAAGACGAATGAGATCATCTACTTCCCCTACACCGACACGCGTCTACGTTTCGCTGCACTGCGCGTCTAGTGATAACGAGCTATGACCTATGTACTTGTATGTTTTCTTGGTGACGCGGTAGAATTACTAGAGTAGCGTATCGCCGATTTCCCAACACCAAGAAAGTTGTCAGGAGCTCCCACAGCATCATGTGGTGCTACATCTTCAGCACCGCCAGGACTGTCTCCATCGTGATCCGTGCTGTTGCAGCTGTTTATTTGCAGGGACACAGGACAGGATGGAACAAAGTATGGTGAGGAAATGAGGGGATGAAGATTTGATCACTCAGCACCTCTCACACCCGTGTCCAGACCCATCCTAACCGTTAGATCTGGGTCCACTCGTCAGCATCATCGGATGAAGGCTTGGAATACATTACTGCAGTAAACTTGCAGTGGAGTTAAGATTTTCATTCTAAGTTCGAGGAGGAGCTTTTCGTAAAGGGGGAGATATGTCACGTATATCTTTCATATGGGTGTGAGCTAACAAATATGGCAAGAATAAACCAAATTAGTTAAGTAAGATAGAATTTAATTAGTTTCTATGGTTTAAATTTAGAGACAAAGGAATAAAATTGTCCTAATAGATTAGTGAGTCTTAATTTACTTATTGTAATATGTTGTGGTCGGCACACAGTAAATTAATCAAGCAAAAATTATAGTCAGAGACATCTCATCTTTTCTACCTCTGCTCCCGTTCATCAACGACGTCCAACGATGATGCCGGCGTTCATGCTGCAAGTTCGGCGGCGTTCCCCAGTCTGTGACAGCGTTCATGAAGTCTGAACGATGTTTTTTCTGATTTTACAAATTTTAATTTGAGTACGTCTCTTCATGTTTCAGTTTGCTTTGCATTATTCGTGGTCACCTGAAGCACGTGACAAGCTCTGGCGAATGTGTCTGCTTTGCTTCGTCCTGGACGAATTTTTATTGGGGCAATGCCTGATGCTAATGTTATCATCAAAAGCCTTCGAGAAGGTATGTTGATGAAATCTTCGTCTTATTTTGATTGATTTTGCAAGTCGTGGACCTGTTTGGCGCAGTTTCTTCTTATATATTGCATAAGCTGCTTATATTTGAAAATATGGTGAAACACAACTTTGACTTATTACTGCTTTTTGGTTCGTTCTTATAATCTGTTTAACAATAAGCTGCCACAATATCCTAGAGTCTCTCGTATTTGGCACAGCTGGGAGAAAGCTTTTTATGTGAATAAGCTCAGAAGTTATAAGTTTGCCAAACATGACCTGTACTTGCTGTGAGATTTGTTATAAGGACAAGAGACTTTTTTGTTCAGCTTAGCGACTAGATTCTTTTTTCTATTTGAAAAGGGAACAGCAGCAGGGAGGTCCTACTGCTTAATATATTGATCATAGCTGAATATTACAATATTTTTCCCTAGCTAAGATTATCTTACAGACTCTGCTAGAAACACATATCACATTAACCACTGCCTAAACCTTCTAACCAGTCAAATAGGGCTTTCTTATAATCTGCTTTCAATCTTAGTGCGTGTAGTTTACATTCAGAGACACATGTTTTTCCATCTGATCCGACTTGGCACTTGATTTTCAAAAATCTTCCCATTTCGCTGCTTCCAGATACTCCAGGCTCCTATTATAAACACCTCCATGAAGAAACTTATGTTGAAGCTGTCACGGGCATTTATCAGCATATCAAAGAAATTCTGTTGGGTGTTCTAATGTATACCAATGAGACCCCGCCAATTCTGAGCAAATGGGCATTTAAAGAACAGGTGCATCGCTGTTTCTTCTCTTAACCTTGGACATAAGGAGCAGGTATATAAATTATTTTGGAGCTTGATATTCTTTCTCTTGAGGAAGTTACATGTATTCAGTCTACCCATGAGCAGAAGCCAGATAAAGACCTTTAGCTTATTATTGCATTTAGAGGGCCAAATCTTTGGGAAGATGACCGGTGGCTGTAAGAGAAATGCCTTTTGTAATACTTGCGAGGTGACTATTTGCTGGAGCCCCATGTGTAAACCGATTGATCCTTCTCCTCATCAGATAGTTGACAACTCTCTAAAATTTGACCGAGCTCCTAGAGCTCCAAGAATACTTCCTGCGAGAGTGGCCAACATAAGTCACCTTAATTACGTCCAAATGCCTACGTCGGCTGAAAGCCGACGTAATTAAGGGAAAACCGACATAATTAAGTTACTTACGTCGGTTTAAGCCTTACTTACGTCGGCTTTGACCGACGTAAATGACCGTTATTCCTGTAGTGAGCGAAGTTTCTACTCAAGTCATCATCATAGAAAAAATTCTTGCAAGAGATTGCCTGCCTTTTAGAGAACGAGAATAAGTGGGGAAATTAGTCTTGGAGGCGAAATCATTCCACTCATCTTTCCATAAAGAAATAGTATCCCAGCATGCAACTGACATGATGTTAAGTTCTTGAATTTGTCATTAAGTTCCATTACTCTCCTCCACCAGAAAGAGCCCCTCATTGCAATATTCTCTGGTAACCTACCATTTGTGTAATATGTGGTCCAGAACAGATCAACTCATGGGATATCACACTTGTTATAGAATTTATCTAGGAATTTTAACAGCAAGGCCTCATTTGCAGTTTCAGACGGACAATACCGAGTCCTCCTTTGTCTTTTGGCCTAGTGCATTTTTCCCATGCAACTGAAAGTCTCATCTTTCTTTCTTGTCTTTCTTGTCTGAACCCATTCCACAAACGATTTTTCTGGCTCTATCGATGTGGTCCAATACTGTGATGGAGACGTGCAATGTGCACATTGCGTATGTTGGCATGGAAGAGAGTACCGTGTTAACTATTTCTAGCCTTCCGGCTTGGCTGAGAAATTTAGACGTAGCCAAAAGCCTTCTCTCTACTCTGTTGATCATTCCCTCAAAGTCTTAGCATGTTGCAACGATTGTAAAGGCCCCATATGAAATGGGTGAAGGAAAAGTAAACATGTGCTGATTTTAAATCATATGGATGCAGAGTGGTGCGTACGTGCTCGACGCCTGAAATGGGAGGTTCAAGTTGTGGTCGTGAGGACGAATCTCTGACCCAGGAGCCACCTGCGACACTACAGCAACAAGTTCCACCATCACCACCTCCTGAACTTCTGAGGAGTCAAGCAAAGGTTCTTGCCACAGTGCTCGGCTCGCGCGACTAGCAAACCAAGTTGCTGCAGATTTTGGTTCAACATTCGTCCCGTCAAGGGGGGCGACCAGATGCGGGTCCACGACAGCCTTCTCTGAGTTCATACTTGGACTTCATGTCAACGTACCCGCCGGTCTTCATGGAGGCCAATGAACCGTTGGAAGCGGACAACTGGCTCCGCTCCATCGAAGGAAAGTTCGATTTACTACGAATGACCGAACATCAGAAGACCATGTTCGTGGCCCAACAGTTACAGGGGTCTTCTGGTGCTTGGTGGGCAAATTATCGTGTCGCACGACCAGCTAACTATGCCGTGGGCTGGGAGGAGTTCCAGGAGGCGTTTCGCACCTATCACATACCTCCCGGTATTATGAGGAAGAAGCTTCAAGAGTTCTTGGAGCTGAGGCAAGGAGGAAGGAGTGCTTACGAGTACTCCAAGGCATTCAACCACTTGGCCCAGTATGCTCAGGACCAAGTGAGTACGGAAGATAGGAAGCGTGAGTGCTTCTATTGGGGTTTGAACCCCAAGATGAAGGACAAGCTTGCCTTGTTCAATAGCGGCAGCTTCAACCACATGGTCAATGCCGCGATCGTGCAGGAGGACGCTACTAGGGAGCTGTTCTCTGACAAGAAGAAAAGGAGCTGTTCTCTGACAAGAAGAAAAGGAGCAGCGAAGGGGGTGCTCCTCAGAAGTACCGAATGGTGTATCGATCACCATACGGCCAGAGGTGGCAGCCGCCATCACGACCACAGATGTTTCGTGGTTGCCCGTTCAACAACACCAGCTTTCACCCGCAGCAGCAGCAGGGGATGATTCCGCGTGCACTTCCGCCTCCACCGCGTGCACCGGGATTCCGTCCTCCCTTCTGTGCTGGTCAGGAGCCGTACACATGTTTCACGTGTGGTCGTACAAGGCACTTCTCCAAAGACTACCCACAGAGCGAAGGACCGTCAATACCAGGGGGCAAACCAGCCCCGCAACCAGCCCAAGAAGCCAGCCACCAGAACCGGCAACGTCCACCACCTCGCCATCGAGGACGTTCCAGAAGGCGCAGCCATACTCACGGGTATGTTCTCTCTCATTAGTCATCCCATAGTCATCCTCTTTGACTCTGGTGCTTCCCACAACTTTATGAGCAAGTCTTATGTCATTCAATATCAGTTTTCTATCATTTCCACAAAAACCCCATATATGATTTGTTCTCCGGGTGGCAGAGTAGTAGCAAATGAGATGGTTCATAGGGTACCTCTTAATATGGGTGGGAACATATACCCTACCTCTCTTATATTACTGGAGCATCAGAAGCTAGATGTCATCTTAGGGATGGCATGGTTGCAACACAATGGTGCTATTATAGACATCATTCCTCAGAGAATATATCTGAATTCTCCACTCCACCCTCCCCAAGCTCTCACTCTTGAGAGTAATATCCAAGTGAATCCAACTACTTACAACATCGAGGCCTGTAAACTTGAGGACATTCCAGTGGTATGTGAGTATCCGGACGTATTTCCCGAAGATCTTCCTGGTATGCCACCAGAAAGAGATGTCGAGTTTAAGATTGAACTTGTACTGGGAATAGTGTCGATCTTGAGAAAGCCGTATAAGATGGCACCTAAGGAACTTGCATAACTGAAAGAGCAGTTGAAGGAACTTATGGACAAGGGTTTCATTCGTCCAAGTTCATCACCTTGTGGCTGTTCTGCATTGTTCGTGGGGAAGAAGGATAAAAAGTTGAGACTATGTGTGGACTATCGTCCACTTAATGCTGTCATGATCAAGAATAAGTATCCACTACCTCGCATCGATATTCTGTTCGATCAATTGGTGGGTGCTAGGGTATTTTCAAATATGGATCTTCGCTTTGGATATCATCAGATCAGGATTCGACCAGAGGATATACCTAAGACGGCATTCTCGACGAGGTATGGATTGTATGAGTACCTTGTCATGTCCTTCGGATTGACCAATGCACCGGCCCATTTCATGTACTCATGGATTCGGTGTTCATGCCGGAATTGGACAAGTTTGTTGTATTTTTCATTGACGACATCCTTGTGTATTTGAAATCCGAAGAAGAACATGCACAACATTTGCGCATCGTGCTTCAACGATCGCGAGACCACAAGCAAATGTGAGTTCTGGATCAACCAAGTGCCATTTCTAGGGCACATCATCTCTGTCGAGGGGATTGCAATTGATCCTAGAAAGATTAAGCAAGTACTCAAATGAGAGTCTCCAAAGTTTGTGCATGAAGTTTGAAGCTTCCTGGGTTTAGCAGGATATTAATGGAGGTTCATTCCAAGTTTCTCCAAGATAGCTAAACCAATGAAGGAACTTCTGAAGAAAGGGAAGAAGTATATATGGACAAAGGAATGTAGGGGAGGTTTTCAAGCATTAGTGAAACACCTCACAACAGCGCTGGTATTAGCCCAACCAGACACAACCAAGTCATTTGATGTTTATTGTGATGCATCTGGGATTGGTTTGGGTTGTGTATTAATGCAAGACAGAAGGGTGATTGCTTGTGGATCATGGTAGCTTCGGAAACACGAGCAGCATTATCTGACTCATGATCTTGAGCTCGTGCCGTGGTACTTGCATTGAAGATGTGGAGACACTATTTACTAGGCAACCTAGTGCATCTTTACACCGATCACAAAAACTTGAAGTACATCTTCACCCAAAAGGACTTGAATATGCGACAATGAAGTTGGTTGGAATTGATCAAAAACTACGAGATTGAGATCCACTACCATCCTGGCAAGGCGAATATAGTTGCATATGCGCTGAGTTGCAAGTCCCATGTCAATAGTCTTTCTATCACTTTGATAGAAGAAGAAGAGTTGAGTCTCTACTTGATTCCATATGGGGCACTCTACAATCTAGCTCTCATTCCTACCATAAGGGAAGAAATTGTGGAGGCTCAGAAGAAAGACAAGGGCATATCGGATATTCGTCGTAGAAGGAAGAAGGGGGAGATGAAGTGTTTCTGATGTGACAATGACGATACCCTATGGTTCAAAGACTGCATCGTGGTGCCCCGTAATATGGGACTTTGGAAGAAGATATTGGACGAAGCTCATTTGTCCAAGTATTCTATTCATCCGAGAAGTAACAAATTGTACCAAGACTTAAAGAAGAAATTTTGGTGGACTTGGATGAAGAGGGAGATAGGGAAGTACATATCCGAATGTGATACGTGTCGGCGGGTGAAAGCCGACCATCTGAAGACATCCGGAAAGCTACAACCTTTAAGCATACCGGCCTAGAAATGGGAGGACATCAACATGGACTTCATCGTGGGATTGCCTCTCACATTCCGTAAGCATGATTCCATTTGGGTGATAGTTGATCGATTGACCAAGTCGGCTCATTTTATACCCGTCAATGTCAACTACCATGCCCCGAAGTGCGTAGAGTTGTATATTGCTAGAATCATGTGCTTACATGGAGTACCTTGTACTATTATCTCAGATTGTGGAGTCGTATTCATTGCTCGATTTTGGGAGCAGCTCCACGCATCGTTGGGTACCAAGTTGATTCGAAGCTCAGCTTACCATCCTCAAACTGATGGTCAAATGAAGCGAGTAAACCAAGTGCTAGAAGATATGCTTCGCGCCTGTGCCATCCACCATGGTAATAATTGGGATGATAACCTACCATTAACGAAGTTTTCATACAACAACGGTTATCAGGCTAGCATCCAGATGGCACCATATGAAGCTCTATATGGCCGAAAGTGCCACACACCCTTGAACCGGTGTGAATCTGGTGAACGAGTGATATATGGTATCAACTTGGTGAATGAAGTCAAAGAACGAGTACGAGTTATTCAAGCCAATCTAAAGGTTGCTCAGTCTCGTCAGAAAAGCTATGCAGACAAACGGCCCGACCCCTTCACTTTGATGTCAGGGATCATGTTTATCTTTGTGTATCCCCGATGAAAGGGATTCATCGCTTCGGAGTAAAAGCGAAGCTAGCTCCACGTTTCATTGGGACGTTCGCAATAATTGAACAATGCAGACCTGTGGCCTATCGACTAGAACTGCCAGCGTTGCTTTCAGGGGTCCACAATGTGTTTCACATTTCACAGTTGCGTAAATGTCTCAAGGCCCCAACTGACGTCCATATGGAGGATTTGGAAGCTCTCCAACCAGATCTTACTTACTCTGAGCATCCAACCTAGATAATCGATGAGAAGACTCGCACCACAAGAAGCTTCACCTTGCATTTTTACAAGGTCTTGTGGGGCCACCACACCGCTGAAGAAGCAACGTGGGAAAGTGAGGAATATCTTAGAACAAACTATCCGGACTTGTTAGCGGTATATGTTCATTAGGTCTTTTTCTTTTATCCTTCCTTTTGTAATCTCGGGAGAGATTCTTTTAAGGGGGTGGAATGTAAAATCCCAGTTTTTCCTTATTGTGAAGTTCAGTTACCAGTTTGTTTTCAACCATAGTAAAGATCAATTATGGTTATACACATGAACTGAAGCTCATCAAAAATAATTCTTTTACTCATGTTAAATGGTATTAACATGGGGATTGGACTTCACCAATGACCCTAGGATAATTCAAGTGATCTCCCTGCAGAGTTTGGGTTTTATTGAATGGATTTTTGCTAGGGCAAATCACTCTACAGTATTAAATAAATTCAAATTAATATTTGAATATTAAATAAATAATTTGAATATAGCACTGAACAATTAGGCCCTGCCAAAATATTCAAATCTAAGGCTATACATTTTTCCATGGCCTCATAATATTCCAAATAGACTTCCTGCCAAGTTTTAAGATTTTTGAATTCCATTTGCTATTTTATTTGAGACGCTTAGCAAATTCTAGCCATATTGAAGTTCAAATTTTGAATTCTGTTCAAACTTATTTGAACATAAAGATTTGAACACACCATCATGGTCCGCATGACTTTCTTCACTTATCCACAAAGTTTCAAAATTTTTGAAGCTCAATTGCTATTTAACTCAGTGGCCCCATTAAATTTAATTCAAATTCAAATTAAAATTTGAAATTCAAATGAAACTTGAACAAATTTGAAATCCAATTTCAGAATCAAGTTCCAGATATTTATTTGGGTCTCTCCACAAAAATCTAGAATTTTCGGATCAAGTTTGGTGAGAGAATTGAAGTTGCAGAGAAGGGAAGGGGGTAAGGGGCGGTGGGACCCGGTGTCAGCCTCACACACTCGGTTGAACCGACAGACGTGCTCTGTATACGGATTTCCCCGCCGATCGATGCCGAGGGTGCTCGCCACCGCGACATGGCATGCAAGCAGGCAGCTGCGTGGCCTAAACACCCCCCCCCCCCCCCCCGTCCTATAAATACCCGTCCCCTGGCCGTCGGCGTCGAGCTCTGTCGCAGCTTCGCCCCGCCGTCGCCATTCTCGCCGCTTTCTCTTCCTCCCGGTAGGCACCTCGGTCTTACCTCTATTTCCTTCGATGCAAACAGCAAAGTTGGGACCAAGTCTGTGCTCTATCATCTACGCCAACTCGCTTAGCGTTTTGCTCATTGTGTTGGCCGTAGTTTGGAGTTCCGCAGACACCCCCGGAGTTGAGGACAAACATCACCACTGCTCCACCGTCGCCAGTCCTCAACAAGCGGCGCCACAACTCAACCTCAACAGCAAAAAGTATCGCCATCCCGAGCTCTTTCTCACGGTAAAAGCCGTGCCTCTTTTCATTCAGTATCGAGCAATATCTTCCAGTCTTTCTTTCGGTTGTTGCCATTGAACTAGCTCACTTCTCGGTTTAATTCTGTTTCTACATGTAATAATTCTTCAATCTAGTTAAGTATTATATTCAGTACCTCCTAGCACACCCCCTACCAAAAATCAGTAGACGCCATCGAATGAAGCTTGAGATATTCAAGTTTTCCCCACCACCAATAGAACCCTGTCGGTCCATCGTCGAAGTCGACTTTGACGGTTATGTCACCCCTTCCTAACATCAAAATCATCATCCTCATGCTCCCAGGAATGTTTTTAGCTTTTTCCTGAGCCTTTTGCGCCATCCCCATGCGATTCCGACGATAGCCGAAACCCTAGCTCCACCGCTGTCGTCGCACCGTCATCACCGGCCGTCACCGCCGCGATTGGACCTCACCATCGTGTTGTGCGGTGGATTTTATGGTTTGGCGGTCAGTGCCGAGGCGAGTGGAGGTCGACACAGCCGTCGCGGCAAGCTCGCCGGCGTAGCGCCACCGCGGCCGAGCGGCACATCGTGAGGAAGACAAAGACCACAGGCCCCACGTGTCGATGACGTGTGCGAGTGCGCGGATCAGCTGTGGACACGGATCCGGTGCGGCTACGCGGGTTGAATCTGTGGCCCCCGTGCAGCTTCAACCCGATGGGCCCATTTCAAATATGTGGGCCTAACCCTTTATTCAAATAATTTCCAATTGGAATTTTATTCCAGATTTTGCACCAATTTGAAAAAGCCATAAATCCTAGTAGAATGGCTCAAAAATTTCCAAATAAATTCTGGTAGACTCATCTCAATATCTACTTTGCAGTGATGCAATTTATTGGACATGAAATTCCCAGAATTTTTATAATTACTTCCTTTGAGCTAACTGCTTGTGAAATTAATTACTACTGTTCTGTTAATTGGAAAATTCCCAATGTTGATCATCACACTCTTATTAATACGCATGATCTCCAGTAAAAATTTCAAGTTCATTGGACTTCAATTACTGGGTTGCTCAGTGTTCCAAATCTCTATGTAGTTAAAAATTGAGAAAAATACAAAATCAATTTCAGAAATTTCTCCAAACTTGTAAAATCAGTTTCTCCCTGTAGGAAGCTTAGAAAATTGTGAAACCAGAACCAGTGAGACCCCCTCTACATGGTACAACCACTGGTAGCCATGATAGATCTCCAAAATGTCAACCAAAATTTAGAGAAGTTTATTGCTTACCATAATTTTTAGGGACAACAAACTTCCTTGATTATCTCTTGTTCTTTGCAAGAGTCTCCATTATAATTCCTAATGTCTACCATAAAAGTCCCAAGGCCAAATAAGATCCTTATCTTTTTTTGATCACATGGTATTAGCTTGTGACCTTAAGCATATTGATTATTTTCAAAGTCATTCATATATAGTATATGCATAACGTGTAGTGACTGAAGTCGAGGAGCAGCCAGAAGCTTTGGAAGTCCAGCCGCTAGAGAGTAACATAGACTCGGAGTTGAATTCAGGCAAGCCTCGGTTTGCATTTAAGTTTCCTCATAGTTTCTTTGCAGTTTTCATTCACCTTACGTCTTCAGATGTTTGTGCATTACGTTTAAGGTGTTTGACATCCACTTGCATGACCAAAGAACCCAGGGAGTGGTTAGAATAGCTAACAGACTCGTGTAGTAAATGCCATGCTTATATTTATAGGAATCCGGTAGAAGTCGAGTAGTGGGAATCTACTCACGAGATAGGATTTTATCACACGGATGGATTGGATGAAGAAATGTCTTATGAATATGAAATTGAGACCGAGCAGCAGGTAGGATGTAGCGAGACGTGGTCTCACGTGCGTAGCCCTGCTCGTGTTGATTGAGGACCGATTCGTGTGTGGCCCCGTTGGACAAGCTTGAATTGTACCGGTGACATACTAGAGAAATGGGCTCCAACAAACTGACGTAGCTTGATACTTGTTTGTCGAGGCATACCGTTCTATTTTATAGGCGTAGGTTGAGGGTAGCGAGGTGTAAATCAGCTGGTGGGCACGACATAGTACGCCCCACGCAGTGACCTCCTGCTCGTGACGGATCGACCGTTTCGGCATTCGAGTGTTTGGTGAAAGGTGGCCATATACGACTAGTACTGAAGTGTTATGTAGGTACGGTTGTAAGTACTCGCTGGCATTTCCGAAAGTGCGTATGTGTCGTGTTGACCAGGTGTGTCCTAATTGCAATCACCGTCCCTCGCGGTAATAGAGTACCACTTGTTCACTGTGTAGTGACGTAAAAAATACTAAAGAAGTCAGGAGAATACGATGTATTGAATTAAAATTATTTTGCAACCTTGTATGGCTTAGAGATAGCACAATTAAAAGAATACAGTTTCCCCATACTTTACCTATAATAGCATTATGTGCTTTGGGCATGTCATATCATCGGCAAAGCGTTTCTTGTTTGATTGTGGAGTCTATGATGTGACATGCCTAAAGAATGTCATGTGCTACTTAAAATATGACCATAAGGATCCACTTGTAGGCGTGTCCTTTATGCTATTCCTTACCTATGTTTAGTTTTCACCCCTTCATATGTCTAGTGAGACGGGTTAGTCTTGCTGAGCCTTAAGCTCACGTTTGCAGTTAACAAGTTTTTGCAGATTATGCGTCTGATGACGGGTTCGATTACGAGGATGCACCCCCTCCAGGGTTTACAACCGAGTGGGAACCCTGCACACAGCCGTAAGTTGGGTGTTGCTAGTGCAAAATATCCACAGCATGGATGGCTTTGCTTTTGCATAGCTAGTGCCGAGAGTGTAGCTATGATGTATAGTTCTCTTTCGTTTTCGTTTAGTATTGTAAAACTTCCACTGTGTTTATAAACAAAGACTTGGTATTGTAATTTGTTCTCGTTTTTTTCTTGTATATTGTTGGGTGTCGCATCGCACAACACCAACCAATGATATCCTTGGAGGTCGGGATTCCGGTCCCCACGTGAATGTGAATTCAAATTCAAATGCCAAATGAAACATACACAGGAATTCTATCTCAGTTTCTGTTCATTCAGACTAGTCTGGAGAAATTCAAAATTTTCATCCAGTTGGAGGCACATTCAGGCCTTGAGTTCAACTACAAAGTTATATTACACTCGAATACCTTTCCATAATGTATTTATTTTCCTCCAGATCTTTTCTTTATGAGGAGATATGATTTTTGCAAGTTGACAGTGTTTCTGGAAAAATTTTGACAGCACCTCCTCTGTTTAAGGCTGATTTTGTCCATATTTTTCCAGATACAAAATATCAGAATATGCAAAAATCATAAATTTCAACATTGTTGCATACATACTCAGGATTATAGAAATGCATTACATGAAATCATTCATCGATTCTACTAAGATTTATGATCAAGATAGTGACAGGATACAGAAACTGTCCAATCTCTGTTCAGATTTAATAGAGTTCGGAAATTTGAATTTTTCACTAGTTTACAGGGGGATTATGATCTGGAGTTGAATACAAGAGTTTTAGAGGACTCCCTAAAATTTCCAACCATGTATGTTAAGCCTCCAGGGGTGAATTATACAGGAAGTTATGCTATTCCAAACTTAGTCAATTTTCTGCCCAGTTCACAGTTTGAACCAGGAATTGGGCAATTTAAGTTCAAATGAAGTTTTCAAGTTTTAAATATTCAAATCTGCCTTGGAGATAAAAATGAAACTCGTAGAGGACTTCCTCAAGTTCCCAAAATATATGCCTGCTTACCGCAGCAACCACATGATTAATTGTAAATCTGACCAGCACGCTCCAAAATAGAGATTACAAATTCAACTCCATCCTATGTTGGAAATTTTTACTTGTTGTCGAGTCACACCTCCAGCATGGATATCGCCGTCGACATGCCTGATGAAACTAGAATGCAATGCCAGTATTATGGCCTCACCAAAGAAAATCCTATGCCGGTATTACGGCATACGTCTCAACGGTGGCACTAATGACGTTCACTCGCAAACGTTTTCAAGTCGAGCTACTTAAAGAATGGTTAGTGTCATGCAACTACACACAAATTATAGATCAATCATATGGTGCCATACGGCACAGCCTGCATGGGCGATCATTTCACAATAATATATATCAAAGTAAAAACAATCGTCCTGTATCATTCCATACGGGCCGCCCCGAGCTAAGCCATGTCTCGAGGTACATGACCGCGTTTTCTACAACCCGACGGGGTCCCACGTTTTTGCATAGTGCTGCACCAGTAGGGAGCGCATTGGGTTATGTCCCACTCGACGAGGGCTTCCACTAATTTTGAAGCACGCTGGAGTATCGTGTGTCATATATTCTCAGAAACATGGAAAGTTTCAGAGACTCATATTGACTTTCCGTGCCAATCTATGGAAACAATCACATGCTACCTCTGGCATGGTGAGCTTACCACAATTGTTCCGCTTGCAGTGGCACCTTACCTCTTACCTGACGTCGGAGCATCATTACAGAATATAATAACACATAAGTTAGTGTGCCACCTTAGTAACTAATACTATAATAGACCTTATATGGGCATAGTAACTAATCCTCACTTGACTACTTTTAAGTTTTCAAAATAGGCTCTTTTCGAGTGTGCCATTCCTAATGTGTCTCTGGTACCAGGCTGTGAGGACCGGGTCCACACATTCCAGGAATCGCAGAGGGTGGTGCCGTGAGATGCGGCACCCAACAGCACACACGAAAAAAATACGACAAAATACGAAGTTTTATTTATAGAAAAAGTGGAAGTCTTTTACATTACTTAATGTACAGCGGAAGTAATACTTATAGCTAAACTCTTAGCCTAGCTATACAAAAGTGCAGCTGTCCAGCCCGGGGACGCTACACACTAGCAGCACACAACAATTCACAGCGGTGTGCAGGGCTCCCACTCGGCGGTATACCCCGACGGGGCATCGCCTCATCTTCAGGCCCTTCCTCATACATCTCACCTGCAAACAACTTAATATAGCAACCGTGATCACGAAGGCTCAGCAAGACTTAACCGTCTCACCTAAACATGGAACTCTACATACAGGGATACTTAACATAGGAATAGATATAGGTGTAAATGACTCGCCTACATGTTGATCCTTAATTTTCAAGTTATTAACAGCAGCCTAAAGGTTCAGTAAAATAAAATTTAGTGAGCATATTCTATAGCAATCATAGTTGCAAAGCAATTATAATTCAATAAATCATATTATTTTGGCTTCTTTAGTATTTACTACGTCACGACGCAGTGAACAAGCGTACTCAAATAACCGCGAGGGACGTTGATTGCAATCAGTAGACACCCGAATAACACGTCACATACACCCGTGCATAAGGAGGGTGTCGTTCTCCTCACCACGTCATACGCAGCAACCTTTCACAAGAAACTCAAATGTAGAACTGGTCCCACCATCACAGGCATAAGGTACCCGCACGGAGCGTGTCTGTGCCCGCCGGCAGATTTACACCTTGCTGCCATCAACCCACCCCTATCGATAGTGGGCTATGCTTCGACAGCCATGTTATCAAGTTACATTGGTTTCCTGGGTTCCATATGTCTAGTATGCATCTGGTACAGCTCAAACTTGTCCAGCAGGGTCGCACACGAAACGGTCCTCAATCGTCGCAAGCAGGGCTACGCACATGAGACCACGTCTCGCTGCATCCTATCCCGCTGCTCGGTCTCAAATTCATATTCATAAACCATTCTTTGATCAAATCCATCCCGTGTGATAAAATCCTATCTCGCGAGTAGATTCCAACTACTCGACTCCTACCGAATTCCTCAAAACATTAGCATGGCATTTTCTACTTGTCGAGCTGTAGACCTACCCAATACTCCATGGGATTTGTGGGTCATGCAAGTGGAGTAACAAGCACCTTATCCCTAATGCACAAAACTCATCCTAGACATATGTTATACAAATAGAAACTTTGAAATAGCACTTAAATGCAAACCAAGGCTTGCCTGGCTGTGAGTCGGCATCAAAGTTAGCTCCTGGGAGGATGTTGTCCAAGGCCTCCGGCTCCTCCTGGATCTCGGTCACTATATGATATGAAATATATAAAGTAGATGAGTGATAGTGAAACTGTATAAAAGATCTTATAAACACTGGTTAGGTATGAATATGATTTTAATTGGCTTTTGGATTTCTACAGTGGATAATAGGTTCTATGAGGAAGATCTAGATCAAGAATTGGAGATGTTCAAGGAAGCTTGTTGTCTCTAAAATTCGAACAATTACAAGACTTCTCTGAAAGTTGGTATTAATTCTAGAGATTTGTCATGACTAAAATTGTATGCTTATGGTATAGGGGGTCCTCCTGGTTCTGGGAAAATTTGTTTCATATTTTTCTGAGCTTTCTACAGGGAGAAATTGATTTTACAAGTTTGCTAGAAATTCTGAAAATGTTTCTGTACATTTTCATTTTTCAATTTACATAGGTGATTTGAACACTTCTTGGTTCCGTAAATTAAGTCCAATGAACTTGAAATTTGTACTGGAGATCAATTGTATTGTTAAGAGTGTTCTAACCAAAATTGGGAATTTTCTATTAAACAGAACAGGGGTAATTAATTTCCCAAGCAGTTAGATCAAATGAATTAATTATGCAAATTATGGGACTTTCATGTCCAACAAATTGCACCACTGCAAAATTAGGATCAAGATGAGTCAACCAGAATTTATTTGTAATTATTTGAGCAATTCTACTAGGAGTAATTGAATTTAGAAGTTTGCTCAAAATCTGGAATTATTTTCCTATTGAAAAAATTGAATTTACCCGCCGCCCCACCCAATTAAAATGGGCCAACCTAATTTGGGCCACACCGTGGGCCACGGGATTACCGCGCAGAGGGTGGCGCCCGTCGTCATCCAAATAGCCTCTACCAAGTTTCAAAAAATTTGAAGCATAAATTGCTATATAATTCAGTGGAAACATTGAATTCTTCCAAATTCAAATTCAAATTTGAATTTTCAGTGAAACCTGATCAAATCAAAGTTCTGATTCCAGAATCAAATCCTAGATATTTAGTTGAGCCTACCTGAAAATTTTCATGATTTTTGGACACAAGTTGGTGGGGTATTTTAGTGTCCATAGGAGATAGACTTGAGAGGGGATGTGAGACCCACTAGTCAGTGAGGCTAGTACGTGAGTGCTCTGTTTTTCCCTGACTCCCCGCTGTTCCACGTTCCGTGCTGCCAACAGCTCACCGTCGGCAAGCAGCTGCGTGGCAACGCGTTTGCATGCTCTCCACTCTATTCATCTATATCCTCACCTCTCTGGCCGAAGGGGAAGAGCAGTGTGTGGTCCTCTGTTTAGATC
Organism: Tuctoria greenei; assembly: GCA_036927565.1. Taxonomy (NCBI): domain Eukaryota; kingdom Viridiplantae; phylum Streptophyta; class Magnoliopsida; order Poales; family Poaceae; genus Tuctoria; species Tuctoria greenei. Next base: position 190,415,700 of record JAYESD010000005.1, read on the forward strand.
CTCGCCCCGAGCGCAAACCATCACCGTCTCTCTGCTCGCCCGACAAGCCCAGGATTCAGGCCGATTTTCGCCATCGTGCCAACAGAAAAGTAGAGAAGATTTCCTCCTTTATCATCTCCATTAAGCAGTGCGACGATTTCTCATTTGGTTGCGGTGTATTTTGAAGTGCCGCTGACGTCCGCAGTTGAGGACGACGGGCGCCATCCTCTGTTCGACGACGCCGGGACAAAGCAGACCTTCTTGTGCCCACAACCGAAAATCAAAGGTGCGTATTTTCTTCCTTAAATCCCTTTAAAATCTCTCACTAAAGCTGTAAGACCTATGTGTGCTAAATACATTGGCTTGTAGTGAATATACTTGCTTTGACTATAAAAGTTTTGAATATCACCAAAACACCTTTTTATCAAGGTCCGACTCTAGCTCCGAGCTACAGCAAGGTCCGACTAGCTTTGGTCAGCTCCGGTGAAGTTTTGTCTTTAGCTCCGGCATGTCTTTGATAGCTCCGACATGTTTTTGATAGCTCCGACATGTTTTTTGATAGCTCCGTCGTGTTTTTGCTAAGCTCCGAAGTTGATTTTTCTAGCTCCGGCTTTTGGGTTTACTAGTTCCGACTAGTTCTGGTTAGCTCCAGTGCTAGGTTCTGCTAGTTTTGTAAGCTCCGGCGGGAGCTTGGTTGTACTAGTTTTGGTAAGCTCCGGCGCTAGGTTCTACTAGCTTTTGTTAGCTCCGGCTCAAGGTCCGGGTTGCTCTGGCAAGGTCCGGAACTTGACCACAGTGCTTCTACTTTTCATTTGCAATGTTTCATACTTGCTTTACATCTCTAGAAAGTTTGCTTAGTATTCTTTTACTAAGTTTTTGGTGTGTTTTGGTTGATATGGATGACAACGTGTTACTGTGGTTTTGCAACATGCTTATGTGAGGTTCTCACATAGGGTGTTGTGTTCGGAACTAACTTGAGTCAAGTCGAGGACTTGGGCTCGTATGGATTGGTTGTTTATTCATATGCAGGTGTTGCTTGAGTTTACGACATGGCTGGTTTCGGGATCCATTGGACTAGTCTCAGGGAGGAGATGAGGTTCCGATAACCAAATTCAGGAGGAATTGTGGTTGAGCTGATCAGGAGGTTGCGCAACATGATTGAATCAAGAACAATGCATATGAAGGTATCGTGGACGTCATAGGAAGATGTTTGCACGTGTGCAAGGAGTGCATGGATGTGGCTACATGGTTCCGAGATGTGATGAAGAGATGTGGACGTAAAGAGTTGGTCAGAAAGGTCCAACCGACTAGGTTATGGACTCAGGCTGCGGCTGAGTCGGGTTTGACTCAAATATGGAAAGATTTGAGTTGGTTATGATAGGATTTCGTATGGGTCATGAATTTGAGTTGTTTAGGAATGTGGGATACGTTCCTAAGGTGTTTGGAAGTCTTAAGATTGCTTCTATCTGCGTATAGAAGAATCCTAAGCAGTTATGGAAAGTTACAATTCATGAACAGAGTAGGATTAGGTTCCTGATCTGAGTTGAGTTGGCTTTCGAACTGGTTATATAAGCAAGGGAGCCCAGAGCTCGTGAGCACGACTTTGCGGGCTGTTTTTCTTGTGTTCTATTGAATAAAATTGGTAGTTTGAATGAACTTTTGTTCCTTGTTCGTCAGACTTGTTCCAGACAAGTTTTACTCGTTGAGTTTCTGGACAGCACTATCTTTCGTCGGTGGTTTTATCATAACTCGAGTTTTACAGATCCAATTGACGTGATTCTTTTTGGGTTCTATTCACAACTTGATTGTTTATCATATGTCAAAATTTCACGGTCATTGTATTTTTGGTCTATGATCTACACAAGTTTCTTTGCAGTGTTCCAGAACTATTTTTTCTCAGGTAGGGCAGATTGACCATTGTTTGATCTTTCGATCATAACTTGAGTTTTTCTCGACGGATTTGAGTGATTCTTTTTGTGTTGTCTTCGTGACTTGATTCTCTCTGATATATATCACTTTTGTCACGGTGAAACATGTTTAGATTAGTCTCACACACGATTTCTTTAACAGATTATTTTTCTGCCGAAAGTGTTTGGGGTTTAATTGTTTCCGCTGCGTAAGATTTTTAAATCTACCATTCACCCCCCCCCCCTCTGGTAGCTTTTCACGTGCTCTTCGATCCTACAATTGGTATCAGAGCGAGGTTGTTCTAATCTTTGTGATTTGCGCGTGTTTTTGACTAATCATCATGGAGAAGTACTCTGCCAAACCTTGTGTGTTCGCTGGTATTGATTTTCAGGTTTGGAAGACACGCATGGAGGCTTTCATCCAGGCACAAGGCTTTGCAATATGGGAAAAGGTATACAATCCTTACGAAGTGCCATCAAATGATCAAGTTACAGCTACAAATATGAGAGATGTCGACAACAACAACAAGGCTCATAACTTGATCATACAAGGATTAACACAAAGCGACTTCGACCGTGTTGCACACCTCCGATCTGCATACGATGTGTGGAAAGCACTTTGTGACTACCACGATGGATCCAACACGATCAAAGAGGTAAGGAAAGACATGTTCAAGAAAGAGTACATGCGCTTCGAGATGCAACCCGGTGAGTCCATTGATGACCTCTTTGCTCGCTTTAATAAGATTCTTAGCAACTTGCGTAGTGTCAATGTTAATTTTTCAGATGTTGAAAATGCTAGGCAATTGCTAAGTGCATTAGATATGTCAATTTGGGAGATGAAAGTCACATCTATTCGTGAGTCTACTGTCATGAGTTCACTTACTTTAGATGTGCTATATTCCAAGTTAAAAACTCATGAAATTGATATAATCTCACGTAAGAACCCTAATAAGTCTATTGCATTTGTTTCACAACGTGATATGTCTAGCTCTGGCCAATCATCATATTGCAATACTCTTGCTTTGTTGTCCTCACTAACCGTGGAGCAGATCGAAGAATTTCCAGAAGAGGAGTTGGCACTCATCTCTACTAGATTCTCAAAAGCATTGCAAAATGTGAGAACTAGAAGGAGAGGAAGCTCCGGACCTGAACGCTGTTTTGAATGTGGTAAAACAGGACACTTTCATATAGAATGCCCTAACCTTTCAGGTCCGACCACCCGGGAAGAAAAACAAAGCAAGGTTCGGACCTCCTTTGGAAATTTTAACAACAAGAAGAAAGGTACCATAGGACGCAAGATGATCAACAGTTTTATCACCGCACTTCAAGAGTTCAGTTCAAGCGACGTGGACATTGGAAGTGATGAAGATGAAGATGATTTGGCAAATTTGTGCTTCATGGCGGGCAAGTCAAGATCAAGTATGGAGGAGGCAGAACACAACAGCAACAATGAAGAGGTATGTCCTACTTGCGAAGAAATGTGTGATGCTATTTCTCGTGCCACTATTATTGTTAAGAAAAAGGACAAAAAGCTTAGGGATAGTGCTGCTAAAATTGAATCACTAGAATCTGAAATCAACCGTTTAAAAACTTTGATGCCTATAGTGATGATGCATGTTCCTCATGTGATTTAATATATGAACAATTGTCCTCATTAAGAAGTGTGCACACCTCCACACTTGATAAACTTGAGTTAGAAATTGAAAAGAACAAAGAGCTTGCTGCACTTAATGATAAAATCTTGAAAAATGCTAGCTGTTCTACAATTGATTTGCATTGTTCTACTTGTGACGATCTTGATAAGAAACTACATGATGCTATGAATGAAATTTCTATATTGAACAATGCTTTACGTTCTCATGAAGTTAAATTTTGTTCAAATTGCAAACTAAAAGGAAAAACTTCATGTGAAAATTGACTTGATCTGTCCAATAAACTTGATGACATGCATAGGACATTAGATCAGTTTTGTAATGGGAATAAGAACCTAAACTTACTGTTGAATTCTTCCAAGTCTTGCAATGATAAAACTGGTTTAGGTTTTGATTCTCATGCTCATGCTAAGGCACATCCACCTAAAATTGTAAAGTCATTAGGAAGTGGTTTGATTCAAACAGTTCCTAAACAAAAAGGAGTGGTTTTCAAATCTGCAGGAGTGTTGCCTCATTCGGTTTCAAATAAAAATATTGCTTGCTTATCTAGACATGAACACAAAGTTAAATTTCATTGTACCTTCTGTGATAGAGATGGTCATGTCATAGATTTTTGTTATAGACTAGCTAAACAACAGAAAAGGGAAAGAATGGTTTCTAGATCTCATAACTTTCATGCAAAATTTGCTGCACACATTGAACTGAATGTACAACCTGTTGTTTTGAGTCAAAAACATTCAAAGTTTACCTCCGGACCTTCTGTTTTTGCCTCCGGAGCTACAGATTTTTGTGCTACACAAGTAACACCTTATAGGTCAGTAGTCAAGAATAAAAAATCTCAAACTTTGACTCATAAACCTGCTGTTTTGTCTCAGCTTTTGCGTGTTTTTCCTGCTGCACGTCGCGTGACTCAGTACTGGATTCCTAAATGCCTTTTGACTAACCCCAGTATTGAGTCATCGACGTATTGTGCTTTTATGTAGGTTACACATTTGAGGAAGGAGAACATTTGGATTGTGGATTCAGGTTGCTCACGCCACATGACCGGTAACAAAGATTGGTTCTCCTCCCTCTCTTTTGTGTCACGTGTAGAGAATGTTACTTTTGCCGATAATTCTTCAACTCCTATAATTGCTAAGGGTTTGGTTAGAGTAAATGATCACTACACTTTGAAGGATGTGGCACTTGTCAATAATTTGAAATACAACTTGCTTTCTGTTGCACAATTGCTAGATGAAAATCTAGAAATTATTTTCAATAAAAACTGTTGCAGAGTTGTAGGTTCAAATAGTGAGCTTATTTTTAACATGTCTCGGTTTGGAAGAGTTTTTAAAGCTGATTTTGATATGTCTTCCTATAAGCATAGGTGTCTAGTTGCTAATGACTCAAAGGACTTATATTTTTGACATCGTAGACTTGGTCACGTAGGCTTTGATCACCTAACGCATGTTAGTGCTCTTGATCGCATACGTGGGCTGCCTAAGCTTAAAAGGGACAAAGAAATTGTGTGCTCTTCTTGTAGACATGCTAAGATGGTTGCAGGTTCACATACTCCTCTCACAATGATCATGACAACTGAACCATGTCAACTTTTGCACCTTGACACCGTAGGACCTTCACGTGTTCAATCCTTCGGAGGTAAATGGTATGTTCTTGTTATTGTTGATGATTATTCTCGATACTCTTGGGTTTACTTTATGGCGTCTAAAAATGAAGTTTTTAGTCACTTTAGAACTTTATTTCTTAGATTATCAATTGATCACCCAGGATCATTAAAAGCAATTAGAAGTGACAATGGAACTGAATTTAAAAATCAATCTTTTGATCACTTTTGTGCTGAAAATAGAATAGATCATCAATTCTCTTCACCATATGTACCTCAACAAAATGGTGTTGCAGAAAGAAAGAACAGAACCTTAGTTGAGATGGCTAGGACTATGCTTGATGAATATCAAACTCCTAGGAAATGTTGGGCTGATGCGTTAGCAACCGCTTGTTATATCTCAAATCGTGTTTTCTTGCGTGCTAAGCTAGGTAAAACACCATATGAGCTTCAGTTTGGACATAGGCCTAGTGTTACACACTTTCCAGTCTTTGGTTGCAAATGCTTTGTTAAGGAACATGGTAATCTTGATAAATTTGAACCTAGATGCATTGATGGCATGTTTCTTGGTTATCCATCTCATACTAGAGGCTACCGTGTGCTTTTACTTGACACTAACAAAATTGTGGAGACTTGTGAAGTGTCTTTTGATGAATCTAGCCCAGGTACTAGCTCAAACATTGTAGGTCCAGATCCATATCCGCAGGGGGAGAGCATTTTCATTGAAGATGAGGAAGAATTGGAGTTGCTGCTAGAAAATTCAGCAGCTAAAGACTTTGGTTTAACTCCGGATGTTAATTCTCAACCAGCACCGACAACCATCAATGCTGATTCAAATCATCCTCAAGCCACAAGCTCATCGATTTGTGATGAACATATAGAAGAAGAAGCTTGTGAGACATCTGTTCCCCTACGGTTTTACAAAGATCATCCCCCAAAACAGATGATTGGAAGCTTGCACGAACGAGTCACACGGTCCAGGTTTTGCGATCCAAACTCTCATGCTCATTCTGCTTTTGTTGCTTCTTTTGAACCCAAAGATATATCACACGCACTCACTAATGAATCTTGGATTATTGCCATGCAAGAAGAGTTAGAAAATTTTGAAAGAAATAATGTTTGGAAACTTGTACCTCCACCTCAAGGTCACACTTTAATTGGAACTAAATGGGTATTTAAAAATAAACAAAGTGAGGACGGGGTTGTGGTTAGGAATAAGGCTAGGTTGGTTGCTCAAGGTTTCACTCAAGTTGAAGGTCTAGATTTTGATGAAACTTTTGCTCCTGTCGCTAGATTAGAAGCCATAAGAATTTTGTTAGCTTTTGCTGCATCTAAAGGTTTTAAGCTATATCAAATGGATGTTAAAAGTGCTTTTCTTAATGGCTACATAGATGAGGAGGTTTATGTGAAACAACCACCGGGTTTTGAAAATCCAGATTTTCCTAATCATGTTTACAAACTGTCCAAAGCCTTATACGGTCTCAAACAAGCCCCTAGAGCATGGTAAGATAGGTTAAAAACATTCTTACTTGAAAAGGGGTTTACCATGGGAAAGGTTGATAAAACTCTTTTTGTGCTTAAACATGGCAATGACTCATTATTCGTTCAAGTGTATGTGGATGATATTATATTTGGTTGTGCTTCTCATGATCTTGTGTCCAAGTTTTTAGCAATGATGAGTTTCGAATTTGAAATGAGTATGATGGGTGAACTCACTTACTTTTTGGGGCTGCAAATCAAGCAAACCAAGGAGGGTACCTTTGTGCATCAAACGAAGTATACCAAAGACCTCCTAAGGCGTTTCAACATGAACAAAAGCAAGCCTCTTCGGACACCAATGGGAACAGCAACAACACTTGAACTTGATGAAGATGGTGAATCTTTGAATCAAAAAGAATATAGAAGCATGATCGAATCACTTTTGTACCTCACGGCATCAAGACCGGACATACAATTCAGCGTATGTCTTTGTGCACAGTTTTAAGCTTCCCCACGTGTTTCACATCGTCAAGCCGTCAAAAGGATTCTCAGGTACTTACATGGAACCCAAGAATTTGGCATTTTTCTTCTGTCTTCCTCAACCGTTACTTTGAAAGCTTTTTCGGATGCTGATTTTGGGGGTTGTAGGATTGATAGGAAAATTACTTCCGGTGCTTGTCATTTTATTGGTAATTCTCTTGTTGCTTGGTCCTCTAGAAAACAAAATTCAGTTGCACAATCCACAGCCGAATCTGAATATGTAGCTGCTGCTAGTGCTTGCTCACAAATTCTTTGGATTGTTCAAACACTTATGGACTATGGGGTTGATCTAGATAGTGTTCCACTGTTCTGTGATAACACTAGTGCCATTTGCATTGCTAAAAACCCCGTGCAACATTCTACAACTAAGCACATTGACATTAGGTATCACTTTCTCCGAGATAATGTTGAAAAAGGAAACATTGTGCTTCACCATGTAGATATCGAACAACAATTGACTGACATTTTTATAAAACCTTTGGATTTCACTTGTTTTTGTTACATTCGTAGTGAAATAGGGGTTATGCATCCTCATGGCTTAAATTGAGGGGGAGTTTTGAAACTTGGGAAGACTATGTGTGAATCTGAAATAAAAATAATATGAGCATAGTATTTCATACATATATGACTTTGTGATTCCTTTTACATGCTGAAAGTTCTTACTACATTACTCGTGTTATACATTTTGTAGTTTTTGCCATGTCTAGTAATTGGAATAATTACTTACACTAAAACTGGTCATGATCGAACTTCCTTACTGTTTTGAACTTGTTACATGTTCACAAGTGCTTTTAATCATTAAGAATTAATCAAGTAATCAACTCACACGTTGAGTTATTATGAACAAATATAAATTGAGAAAAGATCAAGAGAATATGCATGCATCACACTTCTTCTTTTGAGATGGCTTGTCATTGCACTTAGATATGAACTTGGAAGAAGTTGTGTATGACTAAAACCATGTCCTTAAGCTTCTGATTGTCAAATGACATAGGCTTGGCTTGGTTGGTTAGAATAAGGCAGATGCGCATATAATCTCTTGCAAATATCATATGATCTAAATTTATGCTTTGAAAAATAATAAAATGTCATGTCTTCAGGTTTGAAATAGTTAAGTTTGTGAGATCGTGACTTACTTAAATTGAAAATTACATTTGATCTCTAGCATGGCTTACACTACTTTATGTATTTCATTGATGTGATAATGTAAGGTACTTGATAGTATAACTTGGATGAGCTTTGTTTATATGTATATGTTATAATATGCTCATAACAACTAAAGGGGGAGAGATAATTTGTTTATATGCTCATGACTTGCTGAATACATTGTCAAAGGGGGAGAGATAAGCATGAAGAGAAAGAGAATATGTGCATAAGGAGAGATAATAAAGGGGGAGAGATTTTCTTCTCATTTTACTTTTGATTTACAAAGGGGGAGAAATTGCGTTTAAAACTTTTATGTGAATAAGCCAATGTTCAGATTTTAAATTGTGTTGCCAATGCATTCATCAAGGGGGAGATTGTAAGACCTATGTATGCTGAATACATTGGCTTGTAGTGAATATACTTGTTTTGACGATAAAAGTTTTGAATATCACCAAAACACCTTTTTATCAAGGTCCGACTCTAGCTCCGAGCTACAGCAAGGTCCAACTAGCTTTGGTCAGCTCCGGTGAAGTTTTGTCTTTAGTTCCGGCATGTCTTTTATAGCTCTGACATGTTTTTGATAGCTCCGACATGTTTTTTGATAGCTCCGTCGTGTTTTTGCTAAGCTCTGAAGTTGATTTTTCTAGCTCCGGCTTTTGGGTTTACTAGTTCCGTCTAGTTCTGGTTAGCTCCAGCGCTAGGTCCTGCTAGTTTTGTAAGCTCCGGCGGGAGCTTGGTTGTACTAGTTTTCGTAAGCTTCGGCGCCAGGTTCTACTAGCTTTTGTCAGCTCCGGCTCAAGGTCCGGGTTGCTCTGGCAAGGTCCGGAACTTGACCGCAGTGCTTCTGCTTTTCATTTGCAATGTTTCGTACTTGCTTTACATCTCTGGAAAGTTTTCTTAGTATTCTTTTACTAAGTTTTTGGTGTATTTTGGTTGATATGGATGACATCGTGTTACTGTGGTTTTGCAACATGCTTATGTGAGGTTCTCACATAGGGTGTTGTGTTCGGAACTAACTTGAGTCAAGTCGAGGACTTGGGATCGTATGGATTGGTTGTTTATTCATGTGCAGGTGTTGCTTGAATTCAAGACATGGCTGGTGACGGGATCCATTGGACTAGTCTCAGGGAGGAGATGAGGTTCCGACAACCAAATTCAAGAGGAATTGTGGTTGAGCTGATCAGGAGGTTGCGCAGCATGATTGAATCAAGAACAATGCATATGAAGGTATCGTGGACGTCATTGGAAGATGTTTGCACGTGTGCAAGGAGTGCATGGACGTGGCTACATGGTTCCGAGACGTGATGAAGAGATGTGGACGTAAAGAGTTGGTTAGAAAGGTCCAACCGACTAGGTTATGGACTCAGGCTGCGGCTGAGTCGGGTTTGACTCAAATATGGAAAGATTTGAGTTGGTTATGATAGGATTTTGTATGGGTCATGAATTTGAGTTGTTTAGTAATGTGGGATACATTCCTATGGTGTTTGGAAGTCTTAAGATTGCTTCTATCTGCGTATAGAAGAATCCTAAGCAGTTATGGAAAGTTACGATTCGTGAACAGAGTAGGATTAGGTTCCTGATCTGAGTTGAGTTGGCTTTCGAACTGGTTATATGAGCAAGGGGGCCCAGAGCTCGTGGGCACGACTTTGGGGCTGTTCCTCTTGTGTTCTATTGAATAAAATTCGTAGTTTGAAGGAACTTTTGTGCCTTGTTCGTCAGACTTGTTCCAGACAAGTTTTACTCGTCGAGTTTCTGGACAGCACTACCTTTCGTCGGTGGTTTTATCATAACTCGAGCTTTACAGATCCAATTGACGTGATTCTTTTTGGGTTGTCTTCACAACTTGATTGTATATCATATGTAAAAATATCACGGTCATTGGATTTTTGGTATATGACCTACACGAGTTTCTTTGCAGCGTTCCAGAACTGTTTTTTCTCAGGTAGAGCAGATTGACCATTGTTTGATCTTTCGATCATAACTTGAGTTTTTCTCGACGGATTTGAGTGATTCTTTTTGTGTTGTCTTCGTGACTTGATTCTCTCTGATATCTATCACTTTTGTCACGGTGAAACACGTTTAGATTAGTCTCACACACGATTTCTTTAACAGATCGTATTTCTGCCGAAAGGGTTTGGGGTTTAATTGTTTCCACTGCGTAAGATTTTTAAATCTACCATTCACCCCCCCTCTGGTAGCTTTTCACGTGCTCTTCGATCCTACAAAAGCATGAACCATGCACGAGTATTCTCAGTTTTCCTCTCGGCACAATTATGGTCTTCCGGTTTCGTCTTGACCTCAATTCAGTTTCTACGTGCCACCATTTTTTAATCGGGTTTGGAAATAGCTTGCCAACCTCCTTGTGAACCCTCTCAAACAAGCAACAAGGAAAATCGTCGATGGTTGGCCAGTTTCTTCGAGTTTTACCTGCCGCCATGGAGAATCCCGTCGGTCCACCATCGAAGTCAATGTTTCTAACTATTCCAACATTTTTGATCCCCCTATTCATCTTCCCCAGGATCCTAGAAACGTTTCTGAGTGATTTTCGAAAAGTTTGATCATCAGAGCAGCGGTTCTGACATGGTCGGAACCCTAGCCACCGCCACCGTCGTCGTGCCACCATTTCCGGCCGTCGCCGCGTCGATTTGACCCTAGCATCGTGTTCCTCGACCAACAAAACGGTTGGGAAGAGAATTTCAGAATGGGAGATGGCCAGTAAAGCTGAGCCGGCAATCTCGTCGGCGCTGCACCGCCGCGGCAAGCCGAGCGCCACCCGGAGCGGGAGGTGGAAGACGACCCGGGCGGGTCCCACCGGTCAGCGTCGGTTTCACTCGCTCGGGATTTGCTATGGCCACCGGATATGATGTGGCTGCGCGGTTAATCCCGTGGACCACGGTGTGGCCCAAATTTGGTTGGCCCATTTTAATTGGGTGGGGCCAGGCGGGTAAATTCAAATTTTTCATAGGAAAAGAATTCCAGATTATGAGCAAAATTCTAAATTTAATTACTCCTAGTAGAATTGCTCAAATAATTCCAAATAAATTCTGGTAGAATCATATTGATCCTAATTTTGCAGTGGTGCAATTTTTTTGTACATGAAAGTACCAGAATTTACACAATTAATTCCTGTGAGCTAACTTCTTGGGAAATTAATTACCCCTGTTCTGCTAATTTGAAAATTCCTAATTTTGGTCAGAACACTCTTAAAAATACAGTTGATCTCCAGTTAAAATTTCAAGTTCATTAGACTTCATTTACTGGACCAAGCAGTGTTCAAATCACCTATGTCAATTGAAAAATGTACATAAACATTTTCAGAATTTCTTGCAAACTTGTAAAATCAATTTCTCTCTATAGAAAGCTCAGAAAAATATGAAACAAATTTTCCCGGAACCAGAAGAACCTCCTATACCATAATCATCCACTTTTAGCCATGACAAAACTCCATAATTAATACCAAATTTCAGAGAATGCTTGCATTTGTTGGAATTTTAGAGACAACAAGCTTCCTTGAACATCTCCAATTCTTGGTCCAGATTTCCTCATAGAACATAGTATCTACTGTAAAAATCACAAAGCCAATTAAAATCATCTTTATACCTGATCAGTGTTTATAAGATCTTTTATATAGTTTCACTATCACTCATCTACTTTATATATTGCATATCATATAGTGACCAAAATTGAGGAGGATCCGGAGGCCTTGGATAGCATCCTCCCAAGAGCTAACTTTGATACCGACTCGGAGTCTGGTAAGCCTCGGTTTGCATTTAAGTGCTATTTCAAAGTTTCTATTTGTATCACATATGTCTAGGATGAGTTTTGGGCATTAGAACTAAGGTGCTTGTTACTCCACTTGCATGACCCACAAATTCCATGGAATATTGGGTAGGTCTATAGCTCAACGAGTAGAAAATGGCATGCTAATGTTTTGAGGAATTCGGTAGAAGTCGAGTAGTTGGAATCTACTCGCGAGATAGGATTTTATAACACGGGATGGATTTGATCAAACAAAGGTTTATGAATATGAATTTGAGACCGAGCAGCGGGATAGGATGAAGTGAGACATGGTCTCACAGTCGTAGCCCTGCTTGTGTTGATTGAGGACCGATCTGTGTGCGGTCCTGTTGGACAAGTTTGAGCTGTACCGGATGCATACTGGAAGTGATCTGCTTGTGTCGATTGAGGACTGATATGAAGTGAGGAATATGGAACCCAGGAAATCGATGTAACTTGATAACTTGGGTGTCGAGGCATAGCCCACTATTGATAGGGGTGGGTTGAGGGCAGCAAGGTGTAAATCTACCGGTGGGCACAGACACGCTCCGTGTGGGTACCTTATGCTTGCGACGGTGGGACCGGTTCGGCGTTTGAGTTTCTTGTGAAAGGTTGCTGCGTATGACCTTTCTTGTGAAAGGTTGTTGTGTTCGGCATGCTCCTTATGCACAGGTGTAAGTGACGTGTTATTCGGGTGTCTACTGATTGCAATCATCGTCCCTCGCAGTTATTTGAGTACCGCTTGTTCACTGCATTGTGATGTAGTAAATACTAAAGAAGCTAGGAGAATATGATGTATTGAATTCTAATTGCTTTGCAACTATGATTGCTATGGAATATGCTCACTAAAGTTCATCTTACTGAACCTTTAAGCTGTTGTTAATATCTTGAAAATTAAGGATCAACATGTAGGCGAGTCATTTACTCCTATATCTATTCCTATGTTAAGTATCCCTGCATGTAGAGTTCCATGTTTAGGTCAGACAGTTAAGTCTTGTTGAGCCTTTGTGCTCACGGTTGCTATATTAAGTTGTTTGCAGGTGAGACGTATGAGGAAGGGCCCGAAGATGAGGCAATGCCCCCGTCGGGGTATATCGCCGAGTGGGAGCCCTGCACGCCGCCATGAATTATTGTGTGCTGCTAGTGTGTAGCGTCCCCGAGCTAGACGGTTGCACTTTTGCATAGCTAAGGCCGAGAGTTTAGCTATGAGTATTACTTCTGCTGTACATTAAGTATTGTAAAAGACTTCTGCTTTTTCTACAAATAAAACTTTGAAATTTTTTGTATTCTTTTCTTGTGTGCTGTTGGGTGCCGCATCGCACGGCACCACCCTCTGCGATTCCTGGAATGTGTGGACCCGGTCCTCACAGTGGCACCTTGGACTGCACTAGCAGCGGGGATGCTGGATGGCATGTCGGACGCAGACGATGGCGGAGCCACCGCTTGATGGACTGGGCCTCCTGCCAAAGAACTGCCGACACCTGATGCTGAGGAGGGGCACGCCGGGGGACGTTGACTTGGAGCAAGGACCGCCTATTGCGGTGACTTCAGCGGCGACAGAGGGCGTTTCTTCTTCACAACCTCGATCACCGGTGACTTCCCCTTCCCTGTGTTGGGGACCAGCGCTTTCCCCTTCCCGGTGTCGAGGACCGGTGCCTTGCCTCTCCCACCATTGGACCGCACGTCTTCCACCCTTGGCGCTTCGGAACCTGGAGCAGGTGTAGACTCTTGTGGAGGGTCGACGATGGCCAGAGCACAGTCCACATCGCCAACCTGCTGCGATGCAAGACCAAGCGCGTCCAGGTTCAGCATCTCCTTCAGGATCTTCATCCGAAGGTTCTGGTCCGAGCAAAGCGGCGAACAGGACCCCGAATGGTTGAAGACGTCAGAAGTCACCAGGCCGTCACACGCCTTGGTCATTATGTCGAGCACCTCTTATAGGGTCTTCTCTGTGTCGTGACCCCGCACCAGCCGGGTGCCGTCCTGTGTCCCGAAGTAATGCCATGCAGGGTGGCTACGATGCTGGAGGGGGGGGCCAGGCGTCGACGCACGAAGTCCGCCATCACCATCAGCTCCGACAAACCATGATCCACCAAGAATCGTATCATCTCCATCACTGGGGTGTACGCCTGTTCCAACTTCGGGTGCTCCTCTAAGGTCTTCTTCTTGAGTATCGGCCAATCTGTGGGTCGGACCATGCGATCATGGGCATCAACCAGTACGATCACCCAGTTGCCCCTCCAGTCGACCCACTTCGTTGTGGAGAGCGGAGTGATGTACTTGAAGGGGTTGTTGGCCCGATGCTGGAAGTAGTAGCCGCTAAGGAAGCTTGTCTTATTCTTCTTCTTGGTCCGCCTCAACACGAAGAACTGCTGGAACACCAACATGGATGGGTGCACCCCGACAAACATCACGCAGAAGTGCGAGAACACCGCCGCCACCACTAGAGATTTCGGCAACAAGTGATGAAGTTGGAGCTCAAGGACCTCAAGGAGCGTCGCCAGGAAGGAGGAAACGGGAGGAACGAACCCGGAGTACACATACGCCTTGAATAAGATGATCTCCTTCTCCCCCAACTCTAGAGGGAGGAGCCAGGACGAATCAGATCCCGTCGTTCCTCATCCTCCCAGCCGAATAGACGCCTCACGTGCGCTATGTCCTCCATGCGGGAAGGAGGCAAGGCTGAGTCAATTAGAGCAGGAGTCGAGAACCTAAAAAGTAGGGAGGGAGTGGGTGCTTAAGGAGGAAGATGAAGACTCAAATGTTGGGGTGTGCATAAGGAGGAACTACCTTTGCCTACAAAGGTTTCTTTTTAACACCCTGTTAGGTGTTTGAGCGCACCGAGCAAATCACTTGGGGCCAAAACCCACTGCTCAACCCATATCATCCCTGACAGCGGGGTCCAGGTCCCCTATTAGAGAGATTGGCTCGAGGGGGGTTCGACCTGAGAAGACTACCTGGCGGTTCCCATAAAGGCAGGAGTGGAAGCAGTAGAAGCGCAACAGTCGCATTGGGAACCGTCACAGTAAAGAAGTTGCCGCAAGCAAAGATCCCATCGCCACGAGTCCTCAACCAGAGAGGGATGCATGGCAATGATGGCATAGGTGCACACCATTTTGGCTGATCAAGACAAAATCAAAAGATAGCGCGGGAAACCAGGAATAGGACTCCACCCTCGGTCTTATCACCTCCCCCTAGGGTGGACCCAGGGGCCACTGTCGGTACCCGACATACCGGATACCCTTGCACACAGGCTAAATCCGCCCAGGTGCCCTACCTTCCAGCCAAGGCGGGGTCCAAAGACGCCACATGTCCAGAAGGCCCAGACCCCTCTACCTCAGATACGGGGTCCGAAGTACCCACATGAACCTCAAGGAGGAGTCCAGCTCCCCCTCAGGGATGAACTCCCAAGCGGCCACGTGTCCAGCAGGACGGGATCCCGATCACCCCATGGGAGAGGGCTCCAGAGCTGCCACGTGGCTCTAGACAACAAACAGGCCACCTCCCCAAAGAGGTGAGCTCCGGCTCTACCACGTGTCCCGCGGCCCTGGAACCCCCACTCTACTCGAGAGCGAGCTCCGAGGCTGCCACATGGTCAGCGGGTCGGGACCCAACCTCCCCAGAAGAGGCTAGCTCCCGAGCTGCCACATACTCTGCAACTTGCTCTAGGTGGTGGGTTGTGGGAGTTAAGAAGGTGGTGTGCCTTGTTCAGATCAAGCATTGAAGACTCGCGTCTTCTCCAAGCGCATGACGTGGCGCACGCCTCTTGTCAGGTACCGCTGCACCCAATCGCATCGCAGTGAAGGCACAACAGGCCTACCCCACTCTGCCATGTGGGTATCTTACAGTGCCAGAGGCGGATGGATAGGACATTCCCTGCTATCATCAACGACTACGCATGGGTCACTGGTGACTGAGGTGGCAAGAGGGTGAGCCTTCAAGCCACGATCAGAAGAAGCTTATGCGAGAAGCCTTAGATCTTTAGGATAAGATCGCCCCGGGGCCATCTATCGGGCCTCGAACCCCACTTGAAAGGCATCAGACCATGTCTATAGAAGGACCAGACCGCCACCGTGACAAGGGACCGCCAATCTACGCATTCACACACACACCAGCAATACAACCTCACCGTGGAGTAGCATGTTACGCTCTTGCGGCCCGAACCACATAAAAACCACCGCCTCATACTCTCATATGTGTGATCACTCGATTGAGAACTAAGCTCTGCCAATCAAAGAACCTCCGCGGGCTCCTCCTAAGCAGATTCGGGAGAAGTGTCACATTAACACTTCAATATGCCCATATATAGTTCGCTTCATTCCACACGTTATTTATATCTTGGACTTGGGATATTGTGTCTCACCAATGAGCCAACAATACTCACTGCATTTATTATGGGCAAAAATGTCAAACTACAGTAAAATGAATCACTCCTTGGTACGTGGAATCATGTCCAAAACGACATTTTTTTTTGGAACCGGAGGGAGTAGTATAGTTATGGCTGGTTATAGATTTAAATATATTATATTTAAAAATAATTAAATTGTATATTAATTTAATATATGACTTCCAAACAACTAAACACATTGGTGTACTTTTCATACAACTAAGCAAATAACCAATATCATCTGATTTAAGATCATCTTGTACGTGCTAGCAACACCTATCCATCCAGAGCGATCCCATATTATCTTTGTTTTTCTCTTTGCAGAAATGTATGTTCTAGTGGTGTGCCGCGACACTCATCAAATGGTCAGGAATATATATACTCTTATTTCTGTTCACTAGCTCAGGTTAGAGAGGACCACAACATACATAAATAACTAATAGCGTTAGGTGTAACACTACCAATGCTATTCTGTCGTCTATGCCTATCTTATATTTCACTATCACATAATGTTGCAAGTACTGCTAATCATGATGCATGCATAGACCATCTGCACACCAAATAGCATGCGATAACGAGTAGCCGTCGATGACCTGGCTAAATAATAAGCTTTCCTGTTGCGGGTCAGAAAACCTAAATTCTCTCCGTCTTCGTCATTGTCGTCATTTTAGTGTTCTATTTCCTTTCTCCCCACTTCAATTTCAACGTACGGTTTATATAAAACCACGTCGCGCCACCACCTTCGCACTCTCCCAAGTCCCCACTGTCTCGAAAGATAAAGCTAGCACGCCACACTCATTACTCGCCACCCACTTTGCGTCGCATGCTCTCTCGCTCGTCCGTCCCTCCCTAACCAAGCCACACAACACA
Organism: Tuctoria greenei; assembly: GCA_036927565.1. Classification (NCBI taxonomy): domain Eukaryota; kingdom Viridiplantae; phylum Streptophyta; class Magnoliopsida; order Poales; family Poaceae; genus Tuctoria; species Tuctoria greenei. The sequence continues at coordinate 190,433,043 of JAYESD010000005.1, forward strand.
GGTGATTCAACCAGCAAAGCAAGATCATATTAGTTAGTGGTGGACACGGCCGTCTCTTGCATAAGAAGAAAGCTATATAGATAGAGATATGGCAGATCACCAGGAGATGATCCATGCAGCTGCCGCCGCGGCAACCGGCACCACGAGACGCGGCCACGGCGTTGATTGGTGGAGCACGGCGGTCTCGTGCTCGCCAGACCAGCTACCGGCCGGGTGGCCTGGTCCGGCTGACGGCAACAGCTCGAGGTCCGGCAACGCCGCCGCCTCCTCGGAGTCGCCCGGGTCCGACTCGTTCGCCCCTGGCGTTAGCTCCGTGGCTTACCAAGAATCCACAGGCATGCTTGGTGAAGCAGCCGTTGCCGTGCCGCAGCCAGCGGCAGGCAGCTTCGCCGCTGCCGATTGGAGCCAACCCGATTACTTGTAAGTTTTGATTATTCCTGCTTTCTGCAATACTTCAAGCTAGATTCACTTTCAGTTCATTCTTGCGATCCAACAAGAACTCATGATCATATGTATGCCTGATCTATAGGGATGGATCCGGTTTCCATGGTTTAATGAGCTCAAGAAATGATCAACAACACAGGAACACGCCAAGCTTGACGAGCCCCTCGTCAAATAACAACCCGATGATGATGCCACAAGATCCCCATATTGACCAGAACCATGAGTTCCTGTCCAACCTTAGCCTGGATCTGCTCTCGTCGCCAACATCACCATCTGGCTGTTTTCGGTCGTCCTCACTTCTGAGAAGCCTCACGGAGCCAGCGGCGGTAGCGAAGCCTTTGTCAGGTTTCCAGCAGCAGACAATGAACCAAGCGCCAGGCAGCATCAGGGAGGCTTTGCAGTTCAGCAATAACACACAATTTTGGAACCCTTCTGGTGGATTTGGTGTGGCGGCGGACGGGCGGCTAGCAAGCTTAGGGACAACAACACAATCCTTGGGGCAATCTAGGCGGGCAAGTAGTCTTGCAGACAAGGTTCATTCATATTCTTACACTTTGCTTATTTTCAGCTAGATTGAAATTTCATTGTTTTTTGAAAAATGAGCAAGAGTTGAGAGAAGATTAAAATTTTATTCTGTTCACAATTAATCACCGAATTTAGCACAAATAAATTAAAGCATTGCTAATTACCACCGTTGATATGCAGAGCTCCATCATTGCAAAGAAGGCAAACACCGATCGAACGCCGCTCAAGAAAGCGAGAACAGGGACACCATCACCATTGCCTACCTTCAAGGTATGCATTTCAAAGTTGGGAACGATTAGAATACAATCAACTCACCGGTGCAACTGTGTAAGTTCACCTATGAGCCACACGATCATCATCCAACGATTACTTTGCATTTTTACGCTTAAACTCTTCCACACAGATAATAGGTTTATTGTTGTTCAGTGGAAGGGTTCAAGTGTAAAACTACGGTAAACATAGCATGAAGATCGTGTAACTCACAAGTGATTTTTGCACGGTTGCACCGGAGAGCTTATTACATTCTCTAGTCGTTCCCTTGAATGTTTAGCTCGCCCGAAGAGAACATGTAGAACCCCGATCACTAGCTATCGTAATTAAATTATTTTTTCTAATAAATTAAGTCCTCATGAAATGCTTGCTCCACAATCTAGGCCATACACTGAATATATATGTATGGATTTCCCTTTTCACCAAAAAATTCTGTAGAATACACACTCATAAGCACGATGCACCTCACTGATTCGGTTTGTATATGTCGTCTCAGGTGAGGAAAGAGAAACTAGGTGACAGAATCACAGCACTTCAACAACTAGTCTCCCCTTTTGGAAAGGTCAGTGATCGAGGTCTTAATCTGGCTAATGGTCCTGCACTTACACACGCACTACTACACCACACGTATGTGTGTTCTGGAAGTGGCAGCTGAAACTTCATATTCCAACAACTTCCCGGCGTGCAGACGGATACCGCTTCGGTGCTCCACGAGACCATCGAGTACATCAAGTTCCTCCACGAACAAGTTGGTGTAAGTTGTAGTGCGCATCTAGCTGCAGCTCTGATCCTTTAATCATATACATGCAGAAATTTTGATACTTTTTCTTATTTATTGGTGGATGCTTAATTGTATCATTGTATGTGCAGTCACTTAGTGCTCCTTATCTCAAAAACAGGCAGCAAGTGGCGCCCCATTTGAAGGTACCGCTGCCACTGTTGTATACATAGCTGAATGAGTGCCCATAGTACGTAGCTTGACTCATACTGCATGTCTTCCTGTGTTCAGATCTCCAGGGACAGCGGCGAGGCGGTGGCGACAGCAAAGGGAGACCTCACCGGCCGAGGGTTGTGCTTAGTCCCGATATCAAGCACCTTTGCGGTTGCCAGTGAGACGCCGGTCGACTTCTGGACACCGTTTGGTGTAGCCTTCCGGTAGCTGGCCTCATCAGGAGATTGATCCTACTTAATTACAACGAACTCCAAACTGATATAGATAGAAATACATGTAGTACTCCCTCCAATCTCACTCAGGCATTGTTTAAAAGCAACTGCAGCTAAAAATAAAATAAAAAACTGATTACTACAAAACATAAGTACTAATCTTTGTCATATAAAATATTGCTGTATTAGCCATGGTTATAATTATAGTTAAAATATCTTATGTATTTCATAGCGAAACAGAACGGTCATATGTGTACATTATGTCAATTTCCAACAGACAGAATGGAGGGGGTATATCTTAACTCACAAATATTATATATATAGCTAGAGTGGGCATATAGATAATAATAATTGAATAACGTGTATACACAGCCAGCAAATCTTTGGAATGAGTCCTGCAAGCCTTTGACTCATTCTTTAGGTTGTTTATCGAAGAATGGAAGTATCAAATGTGAGTAACTTGGCAAACAAACTGTAACTTCTAACGCATTGCGCTGTTGGAATCATCAGGTGTGGCAGACCTATTGTTGAATAATCTGGTCTAACTTGTCATACTGCTACTTCGATTTTGGACGCTCCTTCTGTTTTTCTTTTGAATATTCTTATGCAATCAATTAATTGGTCGCAACAAGACAACAGCACAAAAGAAAATAAATTGATTGCTCGTATGTTTCATCACATTCGGCTGCAAATGTGTTGTTGTCGTCCAATATTTTGTGGTTATACATGTCGTGAAATAAACCTTCGGATCATATTGACCCTTAATATTTTTAGAGAACAATGAATTACCACATGAAAACATTATTATAAAGAACCATATTAGATAGTGCATTCACAATACAAATTTTTTTACATTTTTACTAGTAAATTGATTGTTTTGGTGAACGTTTTTTCTTTTTCTCCATGTAAGACCATCTGCAGAGGCATATTGTAAAGTCTACTAGATAAGTGTAAATTTAAAGGATTTAGAGGAAGATACTGGAAAAGTAGAGAAAGATAGATCTTTAGAGGATGCCTGTGTGGATAGCCTAACTTAACTAATTAATGCCACCCACCTGCAAAAAAAAACTTAATAACTCCTCTCTAAATTTTTACTCATTAAAAATTGATTACTTTAGACAACTATGTTTTGAGAACAATTGTCTGTCAGTTCAACTACACGTTACACAAAAAAATTACTCACACGCTTCTCGCAAAATGTTGACCTTCCTAAAACATACGGCGGTAACCAACATCAAATGACACGGTCACCACACAGCAGCATCCACGTTCAGGCTACCAAACCTGTCGGATTCTTTTAAAAATAGTAATATTTTAATCGAAACTCAAAACACAGGTGCTGATTCAAAAGTTTCAAAAATGGGTAACACCCACTGGAGACTCATCGCTGTGGTGGATTAGTCGCCCACTCATCCGGGCCTGCATGCAAAATTTCCTTCTACCCTTTTCGCCCGCAGCCCCCTGTGGATGATTCACCCACTCACCTAGCTATTCATCCCCAGTTTTTTATTCTAATTTCTATCTAATAGGAAATACTTATATGAATAACAAAATAAATATGAAACATAATAATAGAGAAATTTTTTCATACAAGTAAATAAAAAGTACTCTCTCTGTTCCAAAATGTTTATCGCTTCGTAGTTCATTTTTGAATTACAAAGCGATAAATTTTTTTGAGAATAAAATTTTTTGAGGGAGGAAGTACATTTTAGTGATACAACCAATAGTGTCCGGGCCCAAGCACACTCTAATCCTACCGCGTGCACGTACGTGTGCTGGTCACGCGTCAACCAGTAGTACGTCTATCACGCGTGCAGAGAGAAGATAGCCCGCGCGCGCTGCGCACGGGGTGCCATGCCCGTCAGGCTATAGAATTCCACGCGATGTCCATGCCGATTGACGAAGGACGAGTACACCTTTCTTAACCTGCGGGAGTGCCATCTCATCTATATATAAAAGTATGAATATCGATATTACTTCTAACCCTACATTAGCACCAAAGCTCAACATGGGACTGCAGACTGCACCCTCCTCGGGGTAGGAGTAAGAGCGCCGGTGATAGAGTGAAGCTCGGGGGTGGTCCAATTTTTATAGCAGTAAGTACGACGAAGGGTAAATGGAAAGATCGGGCAGTCCAAACTATTACTTTGAGCAGTTCAGACAGTCCAATCTGTCTTTGAGCAGTGGTACGAACAAAGGTAAATAGCTGAAAACAGAGTGGTAACTAGCTTTATATCTGTCAAGGTTGGATTCGACCAAGTGACGGGAAAAGAAAGCACTAAAATCATTGAGAACTTCGATTCGATCTCCGAACGACCGCAAAACCACAATCCAAGAAAACTAGCTTTATATCTACCATGGTTGGTTGCGACCAAGCGACGGGGAGAGAGAGGCACTGAAAACTTGATGATTTTGACTCGATCTACGAACGATCGCAGAACCACAAACCGAAAACTAATCCACACAAAAGGCCCGAAAGCCTAAAGCATGAATTAGGTGACCCTTGAGGGATCACTTCACGAGTACATGACGAACAAGGAAGAACAAATGTGTGCAAAGCACTTAGAAATTATCTTGATTATTAAATGATCAATGATTGTTTTTCCAGGAGCACAAGGGTGTTATTTATACTAGGAACAACCCTCCTAGCTAGGTGTGAACTGAAATCACCACATTTTGAAGTGGAGGCCAGCAATTGAGCAATTCACGAAGTACTCTTTCGTCCTCGCGCGTCTTCTAGCCTTCTGTGTTTTCAAAGTGTGGACTAAGACACTTCCCCCCGGTACTACTAAGAAGTAGTCCGAGGATGTTCGTATTCAAATGGGACGCTAGTCAAGATCAAGAACAAAGGTGAACACGGAGAGTTTTACGTGGTTCGGACTGCCTGAGCATAATTCCCTACTCTACAGGGTGTGTGTTGATTGTATGAGTATGAGTAAGCCTGATCTTGGATGTATGTTAGATGACTTGTCTTTCTACTGTGCAGCGCAACCCTTTTATATGCCAAGGACTGGCTGTTACAGTATGTGCTTGGCCGAAAGGTGGCCCCAGCTGTAATAAATGTCCTATACACGATCTATGGTGTTATGGGTGGTTAATAGTGTGATAATATGCCTTAATAGCAGCATTACCGGTCTTGATAGTCTTCTGATCGTGCATCATTAACATATCTTCAATGACACATTAATAAGGTCTTGTAACGGCCAATTGATAGCCCTTAAATGTCTGTGCTGTTGAAGATCCCGCTGTCTTCCCGTTGCAGACTTAGGTTCGGGCACGTGACATGTGGAAGCTCTGGAGCTTCCCTCTACTGGGCGATAGGTCCAGTGCTACTGGACACGTGGCAGTGCTGGAGATTCCTTGAGGAGGGAGGCAGGTCCAGCTTTGTAGGACACGTGGTAGCATCAGAGCTACCCAAACGAGGGAGGCTAGTCCAGCTCTTCTTGACACGTGGCAACAACGGAGCCACCCTATGGAGGGAGGCATATCCGATACTGCGGGATGCTTATCTCCTTCGGTCGTCCGCCACCTGGATATAGGAACTCCATGAGTTTTTTTACGGTACCAAGGGGTACCCGGTACGCAGGATATCGACAGTGGCCCCCAGGCCCACCTCAGCGAGAGGTTATGCTACCGGAGGTGGGGCCATCATCGATTCCTGCGCTGCTGCTCCAAAGTCTTTTCATGGACAATTGAAGCGACAACACACAGTTATGCCATCACCACGTGGCACTTCTTGATATGGTGAATGGGATCCTGGCGTGCGGATCTCATGTAGTTGGAGATCGCCGATTCCCAATACGAAGTTCGTATCGGCTCCTAGCATAATCTTTGTAGCCCTGTTAGGTTGCCGCCCTCGGGCTTCCAACTTCCCATCATGACAACGGTTCACCTTGTAAAACTTTTTAACAAAGTGGACCCGGGCCCCTTGCCATTAACAAGGTTATTAGTGATTCGAGTCTGGATGTAGTTTTCATCCAAGCGTTGCGGAGGCTTACTAAAGGGAGAAAGTATGCACGGGAAGATAACTCTTTACACTTTCATTTGATCTTGTGCTTAGAGCTCTCCACCCTTGCATCACTTTTTCCACTTCTGCTCCACTTTGCGGCGATGGACTTAGGACTTTCTCGTAGCATGATCAAGAGCGACATCGAGTTGTTGAGAGTCTGCACCTACGTGGGGTGGTCAAGTGACTCCTTCTCGAACTCAATTCGCTTCGGCAAGCTCCAATTCAAGAAGGAAAGCGCCGGTGAGATCATGTACTTCTCAACGTTTGCCATGGTGGGGCTCATCCCGCCATTCTCCAACTTCTTGTTGATGTTGCTGGACTTCTACAGTTTACAGCTCCACCACCTCGGCCCCCAATCCTTCTTCTGGTGGTGACTTTCGTCCATTTTTGCGAGATGTGGGTGGGTGTGCCGCCCTGTATCGAGCTCTTCCAAACCTTCTTCACAGTCACATAACTAGGAAAAGGAACGAGTTCCTTGGCTTCTACAACTTCGTGAAGCGCAAGAATTCACCCTTCAAGTACTTGAAGACGTTTTCGTCCGAGAAGTTGAATGGCTGGAAGAAGGATTGGGTGATCGTCAGGGTGGACCACCATGATAGGCTGGAGCTGCCTAACTGTCACACCTGGTTTTATTAAAAATAAAACCAGCTGCAAAATACATGTATGCCAGGATCAGTTTCACCATACAAGCACGACAAATAGTGATAAACAGTTCTATATCGCATGTAAACAAATTTTATACCTTCAAAAAAGTTTTGAAGTAGCAGCGGAAGAGGAAAAACCTTAGGGAAACCACAGACAAATTGACTGGCAGCAACGCGACCTATGCACCATCTTCAATTGTCACTATCCTCAATAGATCTTCTCTTCACTGAGCAGCATTTATAAAAAATCACAACAACAAGCGCATGAATACATAGAGTACTCAGCAAGTGTGGGAAATAAATGACAAGAAGGCCAATCAAAGAGGAAAGGCTAATAGTGATTTATGCACTAAGCATTAAACCTAACCTTAGCTTTCATAAGCAACCTACATCTAGGTGAATAATCCCAACCATAATACCAGTGTTAGTAATTATAATAATATCAACATCATTTCCAATCACTATCCCAACCACCATTCCAACCACTGACTAATTATGAATTCGGCACCAAGCCGCTCTTGTCCGTGAGCACGGCTATCATGATGGTTCTCCAATCTCTGCAGAGAATATATCCTTTACCCACAAGCCGTGATTTCATCACCTGTTGCCAGGTTGACTAAGTAAACCTACCTGATGCTCTTGGTGTGCAACCCACATTACACACTTCCTTATGTGTGTGGTCAGGAGATCACTACGAGATCTTTAGAAAGGTCCTCCCGACTAGTAACCGGCCCTCTGAGGTTTCACCGCTCCGGCTCGTAGAGTCCATTTTACCTCTGCCAGGAGAAGCCCCTTCTTGAGCCATGCGGATCTCAAGACAACTACGCTGAACCAATTCCCTGCACCTTCCAACTACTAGCACTAAGCCGGGAGAGACCTAATTAATCGACCAAGCTGCCCCATACTCAGTCTTGTGGCGATATTGTATAGCTTAGTGGCTACTCCATAAACCGGTCCTTAGAATCCGGCAAGGTTCAAACCTAAATCCTGGGTCTCGTGCGTACTGCACAATAACATTCAAACCAACCCGCCAGATTCCTATCCACTACAATTCATTTCTCAATATCATAATCATGATCATAAGTCATATGTAACAAGTGTGATCAATGTTTTCTCATCCATCTAATATGCATGGCTAAGCGAAAAATGATTCCCAAATACCACCCTTCCATAACCCAAGCGACAAGGGAACAAGGTAAATCAACAAGGTAATCATAGCATAGGATTCATATTAAATTAACATGCAAATAACTAAATCCTTACAAAAAGTGCAAGATGGTCAAGGGCATTTGCCTGTTTTTATATAGCTGCTCAGTTCTTCTTCATTGAACATTTGATATTGATATTCTTTGTGTTGCTTCTTGATCGAATGCGTACAAACTACCATTAAAGATAAAGAAAAGCAATCACTAACAATACATCATACAAACAATACAAATATTATGGTTGCTATGTTACGATTATGAGTTATGAGTGATTCATTATTTTTCATAGCTAAAGAAATGCATTCATCATTTATTTCCTATTTTTAATATTTATTTATAGGCTAAAAACATTTTTAATACATTTCTCATAGTCAAAATATATTTTATATGCACTTTATAATTTTATTTCAGCTTAAAGAGTTTTATAAATATTTTTTCTACCATTTCAACATTTATCCTCCATTTTTAATATTTATCTATAGCTAAAAACATTTTTATTAAATTTTTCCATGGTAAAAATATATTTTATTTGCATCTATAATTTTATTACAGACTAAAAATATTTATAATTAATTTTCCTACATTTTCTATATTTATTTTATCATTAAAAATTTTTTTACTCACTAAATGTATTTTTAAACATTATTCAGCAATTAAATAATACTACAGGGGCTGTTCTATCAATTACAGAGGTTAAAACATAATTTTTAACATTAACAAGGTATTTCTAGATATTTTTCCACATTTACATATTTATTACATGATTAATATAAAAGGGAAGGCTATTTCTGTAAAGGCGAGGACCTATTCGTAAAAAATAAATATACGCAGGGACCTAACAGCAAAAGTACATTTTCCTTTTCTATTCTTATTTGTTTTCCTTAAGAAAAAGTCATAGATTAGGTTCATGGAGGCGTGGAGCAAGGGGTGAGGGCGCGGTCCACGGGTCCACGGTGGACCGGGCGCGTACCCCTTCGGGGCCTTTTAATCCTTGCCGTGGGACTTGATCCGACGGCCGGGAGGGGGTCCGACGGGGGCAGGGTGGCGGCCATTGGCGGCGGCGCCATGGGCGGAGCTCGCCATTCTGACATTCTAGTGGCCTAGGTTGACTGGAAAATGGATGGGAAGAAAGAGGAGAAGGTGGGGAGTTTACCTAGGACGACGCACATATGGGAAATAGCCCAGAGATGGCGAGCGACGGTGAGGTGCGGTGGCTCGGCCATCGGTGCCGATGGGCAGGGCCTTGGGCGGCAAAACTTCGGTGAAGATGGGTCCCCTGAGTGCGATGTGGCATTGCAGTGCTCAGAGGCTTGTCGGGTACAGCCGGAACGGCTTGGAAACGCGGATCAGCGAGCTCCAATCGGCGCCCATGGCGGTGGGGATATCGTCAAGAGTTTTAGGTGGGGAAGATGAAGAATGGGGCGCAACTTGGATACTTGTAGGGGAGGAGGTTGCGCGAGGGTGGCAGTTTTGGGGCGCAGCGAGATGTGGGCGAGGTGCAGGTTCCTCAACCGTTGCAACGCCACACCGCGCCTAGGGGACCCATCTTCGCTGAAGTTTTGCCACTCGAGGCCCTCCCCGTCCACACTGATGGCCGAGCCACCGCACCTCGTCGTCGCCCCGCCATCTCTGGCCTATTTCCCATATGCGTGTCGTCCTAGGTAAATTCCCCACCTTCTCCTCTTTATTCGCATCCATTATCCAGCCGACCTAGGCCACCAGAATGCTGAAACGGTGAGCTACAGCTATGGCACTGCCGCCAATGGCTGCTGGCCGCTGCCCTGCCCCCGTCGGACCACCTCCCGGCTGTCGGATCAAGTCCCACAGCCAGGATTAAAAGGCCCAGAATGCTTACGCGCCCGGTCCACCGTGGACTCGTGGACCGCGCCCTCACCCCTTGGCCCACGCCTCCATGAACCTAATATATGCCTTCTTCTTAAGGAAAACAAAAAAGAATAGTAAAGGAAAATGTACTTTTGTTGCTAGGTCCTTGCGTATATTTATTTAAATTATGAATAGGTCCTTGGCTTTACAGAAATAGCCTTCCCTTTTATATTAATAATGTAATAAATCTGTAAATGTGGAAAATTATCTAGAAACACCTTGTTAATGTTAAAAATTACATTTTAACCTCTGTAATTGACATAAAAGCCCCTGTAGTATTATTTAATTGCTAAATAATGTTTAAATATACATTTAGTGAGTGGAAAAATATTTTTGATGATAAAATACATATAGAAAATGTAGGAAAATTGATTATAAATATTTTTAGGCTGCAATAAAATTACAGATGCAAATAAAATATATTTTGACCATGGAAAAATTTAATAATTTTTTTTAGCTATAGATAAATATAAAAAAGTGGAGGATAAATGTAGAAATGGTAGGAAAAATATTTATAAAACCTTTAAGCTGAAATAAAATTGTAAAGTGCATATAAAATATATTTTGATTTAAAAAATGTATTAAAAATGTTTTTAGCCCATAAATAAATATTAGAAATAGGAAATAAATGATAAATGCATTTCTTTGGCTATGAAAAATAATAAACACTCATAACTTATGATCACAACATAGCAACCATAATATTTGTATTGTTTGTATGGTGTACTATTAGTTATTGCTTTTTTTTTTATGGTAGTTTATACGCATTTGATCAAGAAGCAACATGAAGAATATCAATATCAAATGTTCAATGAAGAAGAACTGAGCAGCTATATAAAAATAGGCAAGTGCCCTTGACCATCTTGCACCTTTTCTAAGGATTTAGTTAGTTGCATGTTAATTTAATATGAATCCTATGCTATGATTACCTTGTTGATTTACCTTATTGTCTTGTCGCTTGGGTAAGGAAGGGTGGTATTTGGGAATCATTTTACGCTTAGACATGCATATTAGATGGGTGAGGAAACATTGATACACTTATTACATATGACTTATGATCAAGATTATGATATTGAGAAATGAATTGTAGTGGATAGGAATGTAGCGGGTTGGTTTGAATGGTATGGTGCAGTACGCACGAGACCCGAGATTGAGGTTTGAAGCTTGCCGGATTCTAAGGACCAGTTTATGGAGTAGCCACTAAGATATGCAGTATCGCCACAAGACTGGATACGGGGCAGCTTGGTCGATTAATTAGGCCTCTCCCGACTTAGTGCTAGTAGTTGGACGGTGCGGGAAATTGGTTCCGCATATCTGTCTTGAGATCCGCATGGCTCAAGAGGGGGCTTCTCCTAGCGGAGGTAAAATGGACTCTAGGAGCCGGAGCGGTGAAACCTCAGAGGGTCGATTACTAGTCGGGAGGACCTTTATAAAGACCTCGTAATGATCTCCTGGCCACACACCTACAGAAATGTGTAATGTGGGTTGCGCACCACTAGCATCAGGGAGGTTTACTAAGTCCACCTGGCAACAATGAATGAAATCACGGCTTGTGGGTAAAGGATACATTCTCTGCAGAGATTGGAAAAGTGTCATGACAGCCGTGCTCATGGACAAGAGCGGCTTGGTGTCGAACTCATAATTAGTCAGTTGTTGGAATGGTGGTTGGGATAATGATTGGAAATGATGTTGATATTATTATAATTACTAATATGGTATTATGGTTGGTGTTATTCACCTAGATGTAGGTTGCTAATAAAAGTTAAGGTTAGGTTTAATGCTTAGTGCTTAAATCACTATCAGCCTTTCCTCTTTGATTGGCCTTCATGTCATTTATTTCCCACACATGTTGAGTACTCTATGTACTCATGTGCTTGTTGTTGTGGTTTTTTATAAATGTTGCTCAGTGAAGAGAAGATCTAATGAGGACAGTGACAAATGAAGACGGTGCATAGGTCGCGTTGCTGCTAGTCAATTTACCTGTGGATGCCCTAGAGTTTTTCCTCTTCCGCTGCTACTTCAAAACTCTTTTGAAGGTATAAATGTTGTTTGCATGCTATATAGATCTGTTTATCACTATTTGTCGTACATGTATGGTGAATTTGATCCTAGCATACATGTATTTTTCAAGCTGGTTTTATTTATAATAAAACCAGGTGTGACACTGACGGCCTTCCAACCACCGACACCAACAACTGGGAGGTGCCCCCGAAGCTAACGGAAGAGTACAACCCGATCTTGCCAGGATCCGGAGTTGTGTGGAAGGAGGAGCGACCCCTCTGATGGTGATCGCGAACTTCTTGACCAACCGTTGGGCTCCGTTGAAGAAGAGGGAATGGCCTGCATGGGCATTCAGTGGGGAAATGGACCCATACCAGATTGATGTTGGTCTCGGGTCAAACTTGGATGAAAAGGCTTTGAAGCTTCATCTCCAAGAGTTGCACCACAGAACCATCAATCCTGATGACCTAACACCTCCAGCAGAGTTCCTACCCCTAAACATGGTCCTGGAGTTCAGGAGGGAGCTGCAGAAGAAGATGTCACTGCTTGATGACGTGGGCATTGGGGAGAGACATAGAAATACTCCTCCAGTAGGGATCTCAATCCCTAGAGCTTCAGAGGACACGACTCGTGCAGCTTCAAGTCAGAAGAAACCCGACTTGAGTCGGGGTAAAGGCAAAGAACCTGTCGAACCCTCTAGCCGGAAGAGGAAGCTAACGCGGTCTGACAGCACTTATGTCAGATCGACTTCAATGCAATCGGTGCCTCTGCCTCGGCCAAACCTCAAGTCAGTGTTGGTTGTGCCTCCAGCATCGGCAAGTCCAGTTTTGATGGTGCGATCATCTTCAGATCTAGCTCCTGCAGTGGGTGCTAGTTCCGGCAAGTCGACTTTGGTCCTGGCACCGGCGATGGGCTCCGGGTTCAATGTCCCTTCTCACACGAGGGAGGTCCCGGCTGAGGCGACGCTGGTGGCTACTTCGAACTCTGAGATGAAGTCTAGAGCCTCTACATCACCGGTGATGGTAGCTTCTGGCTTCGGCCGTTCTAGAAAGAAGATCCATGCCCACTAGAGCAACAATGTCCCTTGGTAAGGGCCAGATCTTTAGTTTGTGTCTTGATTTTACTTTTTATTTTTTCTTGAATTCTCTATCCTCTATTTCCAAAGTATCAAGAGGAGCTTCAGCTCCAGCATCCGCCAGCGCCTCGGTCCCGGAGGTTGCACCGTCCGGAGCCTCCACTATTGAAATGGCTCCTTCGGTGGTTGAGGCAATTGACCTCGCAGCTCCGATGCCTACTAGCACCAAGACAACCTCGGCACCAGCAGTCAAAGAAGAAGTTGCGGTTGAACTGGAGTAAGCTTTAGCTGCTTTGGAGCCAGTACCAGAGGTACCTACGCCAGTGCCAACTACTTCGAAGCCAGCATCGAAAGTACCAACGTCAGCGCCGGAGACTTCGGAAGTAGCGGTTGAAGCTCCTACACCAGCTCTGGAGGAGATGGAGCCATTGGCAAAAGATCTGGCCATGGGACCCTCTTCGTCAGTGCCGGAGATAGAAGATCTGGCTGCGAGACCTTCCTCTTCTGCACAAGAGATAGATGAACTTCCAGAGATCAGCCCCGCCGACGTCGATCTGTTGAATTCCATGCTCGTGCCATGGGCTCTGACGACTGTTCCAGAAGACCCGAAGGAACCAGAGGATGGACCCCAAGCAGGTCCAAAGCCAATCCTTCTGGTGTTGCTGATTGACAATGCCTGCTCTAGCCTTCGTCAGGTCCAGCTCGCCTTCTACTATGAGCGCAGGTCTCGTGAATAAGAGCGCATCATGATGGGGCATTGGCACCAAAAGCTGTACTTCGAGATGAAACTGACATAGTCCCGGCTTGCGGACTAGAAGGAGTGGGTTGCAGTAGAGAAGGCCCAATAGTTGCACCTGAACAAGGCGATGTATGAATGAGAGGCTGCTATAAAATCCCTCGATAAGAAGACCCAAGAGATCTACGAGCATGCTTAGAGGGCCAATGAAGTGGCCAAAAGCCGCTCGGAGAGTCTCAACGTTGTGAGGGAACAACTCCTCAAACGTTAGGACAAATTGGATAATAAGGAGGATGAACTCCAAAGAAGAGAAGATATGATCTATAAGAGGGAGGATGAACTCTCTCATAAACTGGCACGCGGCGAGCAGGACTTGGCTGACCGCGTGGAAGAATTCAAGTCCTGGTGCAAACAAGAGAAGCACCGAGTATGGCTGGCAGGAGAAGGAGTCAGCAAAAGAGAAAGTGTCGTCTCTGCCAGGGAGGATACGGTGAAGGCGAAGGAGAAGGACCTTACCGAGAGGCGAGGGCCGCATTTACCTCCGAGAGAAGCATATTGCCGCCCAAGAGAAGTTGTTGGCTGAATGGATCCTGCAGCACGCTAAGTAGGTCGAGCATTTCTCGAAGGAGGGTTCTGCGGAGCACTCTTCTACAAGGAGGTCGCTAGAGGAGCTCCGAAGCATGAGAGAAATTGAAATCCAAAAGGTTTGGGACTTCCTCAGGCTAGCGAATGAAGCTCTGGTACCTTTTGGATTTAGCCCGGTCCGACCAGCTGATCTGGAGCAAGAGATGGACAAGGCGCTGGTGGCGCTTAACTCCGCCGGCACAAAGTTGGAGGCTCTGGGAGATGTTTTCGTCGATGAGATCGAGACTGAAGGGAAATATTTGGCAAGGAACATCGCAGAGTATGTGCTGACGTGCTTCCAAAGTCGAGACTCCTCGATGTCTCTAGCTCCGGTGTTCGAATGACCCATCGCCGGGGAGGAGGAAGCTGCCAAGGCTAGTGTCTAAGAAGCCACCGAGAAAGTTGCTTCATTCTTCGTGAGGAACTCCAGTAGTTAGGACCTTTCTTCTTGTACCTTCACCTTGTAAATCTCGAAATTTTGAATGCATGAAGTCCTTTCGAATTCCATTTTTGTGTCTTCAATGCATTGCCCTTTATCTTAATGGCCCCCTGGTAGATGTGTTCAATTGATTGAGGACATCTACCATGAGGATTTTGACAATGTCTTGAAAACTTGATTGCTCCGAACTCGTAGCCAGTATGATAGCTCCGAGGTTTGAGGCTTGCTTCCAAAATCTCCGAGGACCCTATGTTACGTCGACGGCGGGGCCCCAGGGAGTTATCAGGGCTTAGATGCTTTGAGAGCGCCCACTATCAATGCGTAAAATGTCGACAGCGTCCCGCTAAGGGTTGTCGGAGCTCTGTTGTTCCGATGGCACCCACTGTCAACGTGTAAAACATCGACGGCAGGCCCCTTGGGGTTGTCGGAGCTTTGTTGTTCCGATGGCGCCAACTTTCAATGCATAAAACGTTGATGGGGCCCCCCTGGGGGTTGTTGGAGCTCTGTTGTTCTGACTGCGTCCACTGTCAATGCGTAGAATGTCGACGGCGGGCCCCTTGGTAGTTTTCGGAGCTCATTTGTTCCGACAGCGCCCACCATCCATGCATGAAACGTCGAGGGCAGGTCCTTGGGGGTTGTTAGAGCTTAATGCTTCGACAGCATCCACCATCATTGTGCGGATTGCCGTCAATTATTTATTTTTCATGCACATGAGAGACAAGAAAAGTAGTAAAATTCGTCGTCTTGCCTATAGCTTATTTGTGGCTTATTATCCTTCTTTGAATTTTAGATCCTAACAAACTCACTATGACAACATAAGTATATTGATTAAACTTACTTAGATCCAAATGCTTTCTGGACCCGCCTTACTGGGACCCACCAGAATAGGTAGAGTGGCTTACTTAGTGTGCTGGACCAGGCTAAGCCGATAGCTCACTCCAGACCTGTCATTGGCTTTGGTTTTCAAGCGAGTAGGCCATCCAGCAATACTAAGATCCGATAGAAGATTACCAATAAAACTTATATATCACATGAATCTCTAGGACTAAATTTCAAATGGATTGTATAACTTTGCTATTGGCAAGAACGTAAAAGATGATAAAAATATTGAGCTTGCAGAAAATTAATGCACGTAGAGTCTGCTTGCACATAAATGTATTTTATTATAAGTCCGAATAATAGGGGAGACAAGGACACACTTAAAGTACAAGACCAAGTTAAGTGTGGTATTCATCTTGTTCTAACCTAGGAAATGTAAAGACACACCTAAAGTACAGGACCAAGTTTAGTGTGCTTTTGATCTAAGACCAACCCGACTCTGTTCATATACTCTGTAATATACATTTCAAGCCAATACAGACTCACCTCCGTGTAACTAAGCGTAGAACTTACGAAGGTGCTCGATGTTCTAGGGATTGGGAAGTGGTATCCCATCCTCTATTTCCAAGCAGACGCATCCGAGATCAGAAACTATTATGACTTGAAAAGGACCTTCCCAGCTGGGGGAAAGTTTGTTCATCCCTTCGCGAGTAAGTATTCACCTCAGCACCATATCGTCTTCCACCAACTGCCAGTTGCGCACATACCTTTGGTGATAGCACTGAAGAACCTGGCGGTAGCACGCATTTCGGACAGTTGCTTGGCACCTTGCTTCATCGATGAAGTCTAGGTCATCATGCCGAAGCTCATCCTGTGTGGCTTCGTCGAAGGTCCGAACCCGGAGAGAACCCATGGTGATCTCTAGAGGAAGGACTCCTCCAGCTCCGTACACCAAGAAGAAGGGTGTCTCTACTGTTGCCCAACTGGGTGTTGTTTGGCTCGCCCACAACGCAGATGGAAGTTCTTCTATTCAGTTGGCGCCATGTTTCTTCAAGCGCTCATAAGTGCATGTCTTGAGTCCCTTGAGTATTTCTGCGTTTGCTCTCTTAGCTTGGCCATTGCTTGTCAAATGAGCTATTGATGCATAGGTGACTTGTATGCGAGTTCTTTGCAATACTCTTGGAATGCTACACTTGTAAATTGGGTTTAGTTTTCAGTGATGACTTTGTTCGGAACTCCAAATCTGCAGACAATGGACTTCAAGAACTTGATGGCAGATTGCTTGTTGATAGTCACAACTGAAGTAACTTCCGGCCACTTCATGAATTTTTCAATGGTGACATATAAAACCAGGTACCCTCCGATGGCTTTTGGGAAAGGTCCCAAAATGTCCATCCCCACACAACAAATGACCACGTGGGAGGAATCATTTGTAGTGACTGCGCCGGTGTGTGAACCTGCTTCGCGTGGAATTGGCATGCTTCACACTTCTTGACCAGCTCGACTACATCCTGGAGTGTTGTAGGCCAATAAAAATCATGCCAAAAGGCCTTACCGACCAGCGTGCGGGATGACGTGTGGTTCCTGCGCTCACCTCCATGGATCTCTACGAGAAGCTTCAGCCTTCTTCCCGAGAAATGCACTGCATTAGAATGCCATTTGCACCACACGGTAGAGATCTCCTTCTACCAGTGTGTATCATTTAGCCAATCTGATAATTCACTCAGCGGATACACCGTCTTCAGGAAGGATGTTGTCTTTCAAGTAGTCCCAGACCCCTGAGATCCATGCATCAGGACTTACTTGAGCTTCTGGATCTTGCACGCTTGGTTGCTCGGAGCTTCCTATAGCGCCTACAATCCTTGGTGGACGCTATGGTAACAGGGCCACTGGGACCGCCAGCTTCAAGGTGCTGGTCTTGCCCCATCACTCATTTCGGCAGGCTGAGGGGCAGGTGCTGATAATCTCCTAACAAAAACCCCATCAGGTGCTTGAGCCATGGTTCAAGCATTTGTCGAGAGGTCGGCAGCTTCAGCATTGTTGAGACGCCGGACATGGCAAAGGTCCAGGATGTGGAAGTCTTTCTGCAACTTCTGGACTTCAAGTAGATATGCGGCAAGCTGAGGGTTATTGCAACTACATTCACCTTTGACTTGTTTCATGATGAGTTGCGAATAACCCTTCACCAGGAGCTATCGGACGCCATATGATAGCGCCACCTTGAGTCCGAAGATGAGAGCTTCATATTCCGCCATGTTGTTGGTTGCCTTGAAGTCAAGGCGCACCATGTACTTGACCTTCTCCCTGGTCGGAGCGAGGAGAAGGATTCTAGCTCTGGCCCCCTACTTTTGCACGAAGCCGTCGAAGTAGAGAGTCCAGTGTGGCTCACTGAAGATCGGGACCTTAGGTTCCTGCTTATGCTCGTCGAGGCCCCCTGGAGTTGATGAAGAAGGTGTCCACTGTGCCACAAAGTCAGCCAGCGCATGACTCTTGATTGCACATTGAGGCAGGAATTCGAGGTCGAATTTTGCCAACTCCTTGCCCACTTGGCGATATTTCCCGTAGAATTGGTATTATGTAAAATTGCTCGCAGTGGATAAGAGGTTATCACGGATATCTTGTGGGCTTGGAAGTAGTGACGAAGATTCCTTGAGGCAATAAGAATTGCGTACAGCAGCTTATGCACCTCAATGTACCGAGTCTTGGTGTCATGAAGTACTTCGTTGATGAAGTATACTGGCCGCTGGATGGTTCGAACCCTGCTCAGGGGTCCAGATCTCCTTCTTGAGTTAGTACCCCCTTGGATGAAAGTGGTTGATCCACAGACATCTTGCCTTTAGGATCCGTGCTTGGGGGCTGGGACCCAGACTCGCCTTTAGGTAGCTCCAAACCCTCTCTGAGGGGTCTAGACTCCTGAGTTGAAGATGTTGCTGGTCTCTTTGCAACCAGAACCATGCTAACAACCTCCGTAGTTGCAGCGATGTAAAGCAGAAGAGGCTCACAAGGTTCTGGAGCTACCATGGTTGGTAGTGTGGTGATGAGCTGCTTGAGCTCTAGGTACTTGTTTAAATTTGTTCCCACGTAAGGTAAAATTCCTTTTTGGAGAATCAAAAAGAATAATGTCAATACTTACTCTCGTGAGGATGCATAAGAATTGAGTGGTGGGAAGGTGTAAACATTCCTTACCAAGATAAGCAAAAATCATTCAATCCTAATGCAATTCAAACAACGGAAAATTTTAAACTTGTACCTCAATTGAAGAGCAGTCTTGGTTGAAGGTCGTTGTGTGAGAAACTCAAGACCATGGGTTTGGTGTAGCCTGCATGTTCAATGTCTCCTGCCAAGTTGAGGTTGGATTCGAATGAGCTTCATCTTGTTTCTCCATTGTACCACCATCTTGAGCATTCCTCCATGAACTTAAAATGAGATTGATGGAGGGATATGTGCTTGACGGGGCCTTCCAACCTCTTTGCAAATTTTGTCTTGGCTGCACTCAAATCAAGAACAAACAAAACAACTCAAAAATGGGTTATGACAGCTCAAAAGCATGTTGTACCCTTTGCCAAATTGTTTTGCTCAACTTGAAACAACTTGCAAATGTATTGAATATTAATAGAAATATTTTTGGTTTAAACAAGGAAGATGAATTCAAGTGGTTACGCCCAAGGTTCATATCCAACCTCATTCAAAATTTGGTTTATGTTGGTTGGAAATTTAACGCTCCAACATGCAAGTGTGAAAATTTGAACATGCTAAATGCAAATGCAAAGATTGATGAGGAACTCAAATATGCAATTGGGAAATCAAATATGATACAACTACCAATTTACCTATTGGCAAGGGCTCATTGAATTTTTGAAGCCCGATTAGTGGGACTTACCTCCGTATTGTTTAGTGCAATGATTTGTTATCCAATCCCGGAGTTGAAGATGTGGACAACTTCCCTTGATTGACGTGCGAAATCTCATTTGGCATGTTAGTTGGACATGTGGACCACATGGTGGCCCTAGCCTCTCCGCCATCTTGATCAAGACTTGTTGATGTAGTGACGGTTTCTCCCTCTTGAAGATATTCTTTCATGAGCATGGTGAGGCTTGTCCTTCCTTAGGGGTGCCACTTCGACCTTCTTGATATTCTTTAGGTCAACGCATACTTTGATCATGGATCAAAAGCTTCCTTGGGCAAGATGACATGTGAACTCCACAATCAAACAAGAAACATTTCATCCACAATGTCACTTACCCTAGGTTGCATGGGCTTGGTCGAAGGGTAGGAATCCCAAAAAGTGATTATAGGATATACTAGATCTTGAATGCTCTTTAAGTTTCTTGTCCTTGGCCAAAAGCTTCATGTAAATGTTGTCTTGATATCTTGCTTGGCCATGGACAAGATACTTCAAGCTAGGCTAGTTGAACTTAAATCCCTTGAAATCCTTATAGCCTCCTTGATTATAAGGGTGATGTTGATTCCACCCTTGACCTCCTTGTAATTGATAGCCATAGGAGTTGTTTTTTAAAGGAAGAATCCTCATGGGTCTTAGGAAATGATTCCCCAACTGGCCCATGTTGACATGGATTTTCACAAATCATGTGAACATCCAGGGCTTGGATCATCCAAACACTTATCCATTGGCTTGATCTATCATGATACTTCAATGGGAGGTGTAGTTCCATAGCTAGCATGTCCACCTCGCTAAATGTTGTGCATGCCAAGCTAAAGGAACTAGATCACTCTTCAATCAACCCCTTGAGTATAGACCATATTCTCATCCATGATGAATGAGAATAGGACTCCCTCAGCTTCAGCACAAATTTAGTCATGGATTAGTGGAGGCAACCCATGACATTAGTGTTGGATGAAGAGCCAACTATCCATCCTATGGTGGAGGCAAAACAAGAAGAACTCTTGAAGCCTCCCCCAAGCTTGGGGATGGATGACTTTGGCTCCTACTAGAAACTAAAATTCTTCCGCAAAAGGTAATTGTGTTGCCTAGCGGACATTTGTTGAGGTACGCCTTCAATCATATTGCAATTGAGCACTAGTGTCCTCGTTGGCCATCCCATGAAATGGGTTAGCCAACACTACCCTGTTTTCACCATAAAAGGGGAAAACAAACAAGGGTAATCTTGTCTAATAACTACTAGTACCTATAGCATAATCGAAAGTGATAGCTATCCTTTACTTCCATTGCCTTCCCTGGCAACGGCGCCAGAAATGCTTGTAGACGTTTCTTACGTCACAGATCATCTCTCGAAAGAGATGAGGTCTGCAAGCGCACGGAAACTGTCGTGTAGAATTTCACAAAAGAGTATTCCCAAGGGTATCGTATTAATCCTGAAGGAAGGCAATGGAGTAAAGTAGACACTACTCTTTCGATCAAGCTATGGGTACAAATTAATTATCAAGACAGGGGTAAGTTAAGAATATATGGGTAGTCTGACACACCCCTAAGCAATCTACTCTAAGGGTAAGGTTGTCCTAGCGAGGGTTAGACTACGAGACGGAGATACTCCTACTATGCTCTAATTACTCATAAACATAGCCTAATAAAGTACACATGAATATGCTAATGATGAATACTAGGGCTTAGTGGTCCAACATATCGGGCACGGGTTTACCCCTAGCAATACTAGGCGACTCCCGCCAAGAGCCTGTGGCATAGCCGAACGTGGAGGATTACAAAGGACAAATAGGGTTGTCACCACCTACTGCCTACCTCTTGAATCCGTGGGTCTACGAGACATCCAACGCTACTTAACTATCCTAGCACCATGCTAGCATATTAAGTAAATACCTAAGGGGTCGCGGCACAAGCCACCCTAAGTCAATGACTAAACATCGTTGAACCAAGGTTGGGACCAAGCACTAACATATTCATATTAACATTATCATATTATTACCTAATTAGACTATAGTGGTGGTGTATGATGTTTATGATAACATGATAATGGAATTATGTATAGATCATAACAACATCTACACCTAGCACATACATGGACTCCACAACCAAACAAGGAACAGTTTGCCCAAGTATATAAGTAAATAAAGACTAATAACGATATTATTATAAAGCACAAAGTCACAAATACAAGAGAAGATACATGAGCCATACCTTTCCCAATTTGTACTTGGGACTAGAGGCTCCTCTCTACAGACTCATCTCCACTAAGGACTAAGAAAACTAGTGTATACAATAAAGTGATGCTCAAGTGGTGTGTGTTGAAGTGAGGGGTGAGGGGTCCTATTTATAGCTTGGAGAAGGGTTGGTTCCTGACACCAAAAGCACGTGAATCAGTCACCAATGACTTATTCAAGCCAGGAGGAGCCAACACGTGGAGTTTGACCGGGTTTGGCGCCAGGAAGGGGTCGTCCGACCCCCCCTAGTCGGTCGACCTGGTCCTGGCTCCAAACAGCCAGTTCTTCCTCCAGGTGACTGACGGGTGAGTCCCATTCCATGATATGGGTGCTACACTGTTGGATGGCCTCAAATGCTTCTGTTTGTGGGTCATTTGATCCATGTGATGCCACATGGTGACGCCTGATTGGCTAGGATGGTATTTTATAGGATCCATCCCCTCGTTTCACTTCAATTCTGTATAAAATACCTGCATGCACAGTACATGTGGAAATAGGTTATTTCTAACTATGATGCGTGTAAGAAATATTCATTCCTTCACATAATTGAGTTATGTTGATGGTAGAAATTGGTATATAATGGCCATCAACAAACTCCCCCAAGCTTACCCTTTGCTTGTCCCGAAGCAAAGATAAAGGCTTAGGTTGTTGATCAGGAGTTGCTACAATGTCCTATTTTGCAAAAGTACCAAGTGCACAACAAAGTATTCTACCTTGCATTGAATAAATTGGCTATGGTATCTCACCCTTTTTCTTAGTCACTATGGGGCTTATGCCTCATCCTTTTCTTGGCTGGTTGAAGGACAGAACAACAACATGAGCATGCATCACCTAATGTATGAGTTCTACTCAAATTTCCGGAGAATTTCAAATGGTGTTTGGATTTAAGTTCCTCAATTGATGCACTCAATCACTCCTATGTGGGAAGTGGTATTTGTATCCTCACGAAGGAAATGCTTTTCTTGTCCTACATCTAAATAAGGCTTGTATGTGGAGCTTGGTAGGGATCAAGAATAGGCATATTTTCAACACATATATTGCTAAGTCAAAAGAGTAAGCCTTAGGAGAAAACAAATCATATTTTTGATCAAGATTTGTGCAATTGTGATGGAATATTTGTGGAGTGGGAATATGAAGATGACTCCTTTGTATGAACTCTCTTTTTTGTGAGGATGAAACATAGCTACTTATTCTGTCTCTTTTTTTTCTCTTCTTCTTTTTTTTTCTCACGCTCTTGTACATGAGCATGTATTTTCTTTTTCTTGTAGCCATGTCTTCTACTCCTCTTTTCAAATAATTTTGAAAGAGTATGATGCATGAAAATCATGGAGTATCTTTTTTGTGGTGGAATGGTATGATAGAATTTTGCTAACTTCTAGTGTAGAAGTTTAGTGTGTGCCCGTGTAATCTTGATCTTAAAAGTGTGAAAAGATTCTCACATAAGTCTATACTGATTTGACAAAGCTCAATGTGAAGGCAAATAGCATGAGTATAAGGTTTATCTAATTCAAATCATCATATGGCTTTGGTAAGAATTTCTATCAAATGAGGAACTCCCATTTAAGTTTTCTCCGTGAAATCAAGTTTCACTTTCAACTAGGATATTAGCAGCTCTTATCACTATATCATATCCCACAACAATCTATGTCGGTGTTTGGATCCGGCAGATCTCTCGATACTACTGTTGGTAGATCGCGGAGTTGTAGTTCGGTAATGGGCGCGCAAAGATTCAAGAAGGTGAATGACAAGTGGACACAGAGATTTATGTGGTTCGGCCCGCCTGAGCGTAATACCCTAATCCACGAGGTGTGTTAGTGTTGTATTGAGCATGTGAGTCTAGAAGAAGCTCCAGAAGAAGAAGCTCATCTAGGTCAAGGAGTCCAGAAGAGGTCTGGAGAGGTCCCTTGTGTATCGTCGACCAGTCCTTTTATAGTACAAGGACTGGTCGTTACACCGTTAGCCTGGCCCGACATGTGGCCCCGGCAATTACACATGCTTGATACACAATTAATGAGGTTAATTACCCTTAATAGCCCGGTAACAGGCCTTAACAGTGCTGTTACTGGTATTAAGGGCCATCCGATCGTGTGTCATTAATATGACATTAATGACACTTAATCGGGTCTTGAAGTCTTTGATTGCTCCTTGAAGGTCCGGAGCCGTTGGGGGTCCACCAGCTTGATTGTTGAAGTTGAAGGTCCGGCGGTTCTGCCACATGGCAGCTCTGGAGCTTACCATCGTGGATGGGTAGGTCCGGTGCTGTTGGACACATGTCGGTACCGGAGCTTCCCTCTGTCTGGGGTTAGGTCCGGGGATGCCATACCGGTATCTAGTCCGGAGCTTTCCCATGTGTGGGCGATAGCTCCGGTCTTATGATACACGTGGCGGCCCTGGGACTAACCATGTCGGGGAAGCAGGTCCGGTTACACCTGACATGTGGGGCCTTCAGAGGTCTTCAAATCTGGTAGATGGAGTTTCCTTGTAATCTTTGCAATCTCAAGGGGTATCCGGTATGTAGGGTACCGACAGTGGCCCCCTGGGCCCACCTCTAGGAGAGACCTTTTGGATGAAGTCATTCTGCCGAAGGTGGGTCCATTCTTCGGTTTTTGAGCCGTGTCTTCAAGGGTCTTCAGACGTACCGTTGGGGATAGTTCGCAGTTAAACCACTGCCTCGTGGCATATCCTGGATGCGGCAAGTGAGATCTCAGCGTGCGGATCTCACGCAATTGAAGGTCGCCGGTTCCCGATACAAAAATCATATCGGTTTCGCGTGCCCTGTCAGGCCGCCGCCTTCGGGTTTCCCGCCTTTCATGATGACAGCTATTCGCCTGGGGTAAGGACCTCGACTTGATCGTCGGGGTGGCCCCAGGCCCCCTTGTCATTGGCAGGGTGAAGTTTTTGGCTGGTATCGTCGGCTCCTCTACGGTTTCCATCCAAGCGTTGCGGGGGCTTACTTAAGAAGGAAAGCACGCGCCGTTTGGGGGTCCTTTACGCCTTTCATTCGAACTTGCGCTCAAATCCTCCAAACTTTTGTTTGTTTTCCATCTCTTGCCCCACTGTGCCGCGATGGAGTTGGGTCTCCGCCATAGCCGACTGAAGACTGGCAGTGATTTGAAGAAGGTCCGGGCCCTCATGGGGTGGTCCCCTAACTTCTTCAACCACTTGGTCCGCGCCGGCAAGCTTCCGTTCGAGAGGAAACACGCCGGCGACATGGTGTACTTCTCCGCGTACGCCATGGTGGGACTAATCCCACCTTTCTCCTCTTTTTTCTTGATGCTGCTAGACTTCTATTGTCTGCAGCTGTACCACCTTGGCCCCCACTCGATTGTCTTGGTGTCGATCTTTGTCCACTTCTGCGAGATGTGGGTGGGCATTCCCCCCTGCGTTGAGCTCTTCTGCACCTTCTTCACTGTCCACACTATCGGCAGGAGTGACAAGTACCTTGGCTTCTACTATTTTGTGAAGCACAAGAAGTGCCCGTTCAAGTATTTGCGGTCGTTCCCTTCTGGAAAGTGGGACGACTGGAAGAAGGATTGGATCGTCATCAGGGTGGAGGAGCACGAGAAGCTGGAGCTGCCCGAAGGCCTCCCCAACATCGACACTGCAGTTTGGAGTGAAGCTTCGGTGTTATCGGACGCCTTCAACCGGGCTCTGACCAGGATCTGCCAGTGCGTGGAAGGAGGGGTGACTCCTCAGGCGGTGTTTTGCAACTTCCTGACCAATAGGTGGGCTCCGCTGAAGAAGAGGGAGAAGCTTGCTTGGGCCCTTAACAGTATGCTGGACGATGATCGGATCGAGACCGGTTTGAAGTCCAATATGGAGGGCGCAACTTTGGAGTTCCACCTCAATAAGTTCCAGCACGGCATCGACATCGAGGGTGATGACTTGGCTCTGCCGGCAGCTTTCCTCCCTCTGAACATGGAGGTAGAGTTCAGCGGGGCACTCTGGCGGACGATGTCGGTGCTTGACAACCTTGGTGTCGTTGAGAGACGTTCGACAATTGGGTTGGCGATCTCCGGAGCTCCTTAAGGCGGCTCTGCTCCCGCCCCAAAGCCAAGAACCGAAGTCATAGGCAAGGGCAAGGAGTTGGCTGAGCCCTTGAGCCGTAAAAGGAAGCTGAAGCATGCCGACGGAAGGTCCGTCAGACCTGCTTCTTCCATGGTGGCTCCTTCTCCCCGGAGGGGGAGGTCTTCAACGGCGGCATCTACTCCAGCAGCAGCATCTTCCCGGGGTGCTAGCTCCGGCCAAGTGACTCCAGTACTAGGGCCAGCTGAGGGATCTGGGTCCGGAGTCCTTCCCGGTCGAGGGGGGCCTCGACCAAGGCAACGCCGATAGCAGCAGCAAGCTCCGGGGGACCTTCCGGGACTACCACGCCAGTGGCAGCTCGGGCCAGTCCGGAGCGTACGAAAAAGAGGTTCCGTGCTAACTAGTGCGGAAGCCTTCCGAGGTAATTTTTGATTTTTTACCTCAACCAGTTGTTTTATTGTTATATCTGTATTTTGAGTTTCTTCATCCTTCATCCACAGCATGCCTAGGAAAAGGGTTGAAGCTCCGGTCTCTGTAGCAGCAGTTGAGGCTGTGCAGGCTGAAGCTCCAGCTCCAACTCCAGCGCCGCCTCAAGAGGTGGCTGAGGCTGCGGCAGCTCCAGCGCTGGCTGTCGTGGTCTTGGACCTCGACTCATCCCTAGAAGCTCCCGTGGTAGTGCCGGACCACGGGATTGAAGATGTACCAGCAGTACCAGCCCCGGAGGTTGAAGCTCCGGGCTTGGATGCTGAGATGTTGGACGCTCCGGCTACAGAGCCGGAGGTAGCTGTGATTCTGGCCCTAGAGCTGGATGTTGTTGAAGCCCCGGCAGTCGAGCCGGTGGTTGATGAGGTCCCGGTGCTGGAGCCGGGTGTTGATGAAGCTCCAGCACTTGAGCCGGCTGTCGAGGAAGCCCTGGCGGTAGAGTCGGTTGCTGCAGAAGTTCCGGCTGTAGAGCCGGTTGTCGAAGAGGTTCTGGCATCTGAACCAGTTGCTGCGGAGGTGTCGGCGCCTGAGCCCATGATGGTCAAAGTGCCAGCACCTGAGCCCATGATGGTCGAAGCGCCAGCACCTGAGCCAGCGGCGGAGGAGGCACCTGTACCAGAGCCGGAAGTAGCTTCTACTCCGACTGAACCTTCAACACCTGCTCCGGAAGTGGTGATCTTGGAGGTGCCCGCTGCTGAGCCAGGGTGCCAAGATGAAGCTGCTGGCCCCCCGCCTGAGGAGCCAGTTGTTGATGACCTGGCGGTGGGACCTTCGGAGCCAATTCCGGAGGTCAGAACTTCTGCTGCAGGACCTTCCTTGGCGGCGGCTGAGGCTATCCCGGAAGATGGCCTTAGTGCCGTGGAAGCTCATGGGACCGCTCTTGTAGAGTGGGACCCAATTTTTGTTACTGAAGACCCGCTAGAGACAGCGGAGAGGACCCCGGCAGGTCCAGACCTGATCCTCCTATCGTTGTCTATTGACAACGCCTGCTCCAGTCTTCCACAGGTCCAGCTGGCTTTCTACCACGATAGCAAGGCCCTCGAGGAGGAGCGCCAAACTCTTAGGAGGTGGTGCAACCGGCTCCATTTTGAGACCAAGCTGGCGCAGTCGAGGCTGGCTGACGACAAGGAGTGGGTGCAGAGGGCTAAAGTATTGGGGTAAGCTATTGGATGAGAGGGAAAGTATGATGCGATCCCTTGACAACTAGTCCCGGGCCATCTACGAGCAGGCCAAAGCTGCTAATGGTGCTGCGGATGATCGCCAGGAGAGGCTCGCCGCCATCCACGCTAGTCTCGTCAAGCATCGGGAGGCTCTTGAGGCGCGGGAGAGAAAGCTCGAAGATGAAGAGCAAAAACTCCTGGAGCTGCGGGACGACCTCGTGAAGAGGGAGGAAGAGCTTGTCCAAAATACAGCTCTGGCTAACAAGAGCCTCGAAGGGTGCACCAAGAAATTGGAGGAGCGCTGCGAGGAAGAGGAGAAGAAGGCCTGGGAGCGAGGGCAAGATCTCTACAAGCAGGAGAATGTCGTCGCCGCCAGGGAGAAGAAAGTGCGGGGCCGAGAGTGGTCAACCGCCGGAACGATATCCACCTCTGGGAGGAAGAGCTCAGTAGACTCGAAAGGCAAGTTGCTGAAAAGATTTAGTAGAATGCCAAAGAGGTGGAGCATCTTGCTCGGGAGAACTCGGAGCTTGCAACAGCCAAAAGATCCTTGGAGGAGATGCGAAGCGAAGGGTTGTGGAGTCCCAACAAATTTGGGACTTCCTGGGCAAAGCCAACGACGCGCTAACGCCAATGGGCTTTAGTCCCGTGCGTCCGGATGATCCGGAGCCGGAGCTGGACCAGGCGTTGGAGGCACTGAGTTCAGCAGGCAACAAGCTCACCAAGATTGGCGATGTCATCGCGGACCAGCTGGAAACTGAGGGACAGTCCCTGGCAAAAAACATCGCAGATTTTTTGCTAACGTGCTACACTAGCCGGGACCCTCAATTCCCTCTGGACCCGGTGCTTGAAGGCCCCATCGAAGGAGAGGGTGAAGCCGTCCTAGCCAGCATGTCGGAGGTTGCCCAAAAGGTCGCCCAGTTCTTCCACAGGGTCTAGAACCATCTTTTTGTAGCTCCCACTTGTATTCTCTCTTCTTCTTCTCCAATTTTGTAATCTATTGTCTCCAAATGAATGAAATCCAAATTTTTTGTGAATTTCATTTTTTGTGTTCAACACCTTTGTGTCACTTGGCCCCCTGGTAGATGTACACAATTTGATTGTGAACATGTACCAAGAGGATGTAACAGTTGTTGAAGACTTGCGTGCTTCAAACTTGTAGAATGTTGGTTCGAAGTCTTCAATAGTGTAGGCCTCGTGGGGTTGTCGGAGCTTAGTGGCTCCGGCATTGACCATCGTCGGAGCTTAGTAGCTCCGGCAGTAGTCTCCATCAACGCGTAAATCATCAACGGTTAGCCCTCTGGGGTGTCAGAGCTTGGTAGCTCCGGCAATGACCTCTGTCAACACATGGTGTGTCAACGGCAGACTCCATTATAGAGTCTTTCCACCATATTTTCTTCACGTTGACGGCTTGCCCCCTAGCTTTACCGGAGCTGAGTAGCTCCAGCGACGCTCGATGTCAATGTTTGAACATCGACCACAAGCCGCCTAGAGGATGTCGGAGCTTTGGCCGCTCCGGCTTCATTCACCATCATCATGAAATATTTATTGTTCCTGCACACTAAAGTCAAGAAAAATAGTAAAATCCACTTCCTATCTATAACTTCATTGCGGCTTACTATTCCCGAGAAAGTTTTAGGTCGAACACAATTATTAATACAATCAAGAGCGTCGTCTTGTTTCCTTCAGGCCCGATCATTTCTGGACTCGCCTTACTTCGGCCTGCCAGGGTGTAGGTAGAGTGGCTTACTTAGGGTGCATGACCAGGCTAAGTTGATAGCACACTCCGGCCCTAGATTGGCTTGGCAACATTCATACGAGTAGACCATCCACAATATTTGGACCCGGAAGAATAGACAATTCAACTCGAATTTTTCATGAATTGGTTGAGCTAAAGTTTCTTAAGAACTGCACAACTTTGTTATAGACAAGAAAGAGAAAAATAAAAAATATTGAGCCCGTACAAAGTAAATGCACGTGGAGTCTGGTTTCACATAATGATGTCTTTCATTATAGGTCCGGGGTACAGGGGAGACAAGTACACTCTTAGGGTACGGAACCAGGCTAAGTGTGTTTCATTTTCCATTTGACCCAAGGTAGCTAGCTACACTTTTAGTTCTGAGACTGTGACAAGTGTTGCATGGACGTTGCGGACCTAACAGGGTAGGTTCGGCTACCCTCTCGGAGGAGCAACCCGACTCTGTACAATGACTCTATAACATACATCACATGTAATTACAGACTCACCTCCGTGATATTAAGTGTAGAACTTACAGAGGTGCTCAATATTCCAAGGATTTGGGAGAGGTGTCCCATCCTCGGTTGCCAAGCGAACGCATCCGGGACGGGATACTTTGATCACTCGAAAGGGTCCCTCCCAGCTGGGGGAGAGTTTGTTTAACTCTTCTTTGGATTGTATTCTCCGTAGCACCAGATCGCCTTCCACGAGCTGTCGGCTATGAACATGACGTTGGTGATAGCGCCGAAGAGCTTGGCAGTATTGGGCATTCCGAACAGCTGCTCGGCACCTTCCCTCTTCAAGGAGGTCAAGGTCTTCACGCCAGAGCTGATAATGCGTGGCTTCGTCGGAGGTCCGGACTCGGAGCGACCCCAAGGTGATTTCCGGAGGAAGGACTGCTTCAGCTCCGTACACCAGGAAGAAGGGTGTCTCTCCAGTTGACCGTTTTGGAGTTGTCCTGTTGGCCCATAGAGTGGGCGGAAGCTCTTCGATCCAGTTGGCTCCATGTTTTTTTAGGCGCTCATATGTGAGCGTCTTGAGTCCTTTCAGGATTTCTGCATTTTCTCTCTCGGCTTGGCCATTGCTTGTCGGATGAGCTACGGAGGCGTATCTGACTTGGATGTCGAGGTCTTCGCAGTATCCTTGGAAAGTAAAGCTTGTGTTGGGTCCCATTATCTGTTATGATTTTGTTCGGGACTCCAAATCTGCATACGATGGACTGCAAGAAGTTGATAGCTGATTGCTTGTTTATTTTCACAACTGGAGTTGCTTCCGGTCATTTGGTGAACTTGTCAATGGCAACATACAAGAACTTGTAACCTCCGACGGCTCTTGGGAAAGGTCCCAAGATGTCCATCCCCCACACAGTGAAAGGCCATGTAGGAGGTATCATTTGTAGAGGCTGAGCCGGTGTTTGAATTTGCTTTGCATGGAACTGGCATGCTTTGCATTTCTTCACCAGCTCAGTTGCATCCTGGAGCGCTGTAGGCCAGTAGAAGCCATGCCGGAAGGCTTTACTGACCAGCGTGCGGGAAGACGCGTGGTTCCCACACTCGCCTCCATGGACTTCTGCGAGGAGCTCGCAGCCTTCTTCCATTGTGATGCACCGCATTAGGACACCGTTGGCACCGCACCGGTAAAGATCCCCTTCTACCAGCGTGTATCTTTTAGCCAATCTGACTATCCAGTCAGCGCATACATCATCGTCAGGAAGGACATTCTCTTTCAAGTAGCTCTGGATCTCTGAGATCCATGCATCGGAGCTGGCTTGAGCATCTGAGTCTTGCGTACTGGGTTGCTCAGAGCTTCCGACAGCACCTACGACCCTTGATGGTTGCCATGGTAACAAGGCCATCGGGCCCGCCAGCTTTGGGATGCTGGTCTCGCCCCCTTCGCTCAATTCGGCAGGTTAAGCTGTGGGCTTTGACAACCTCTGAACGAAGGTTCCGTCAGCAGCCAGAGCTCCGGTTGACGCTTTCGTCGAGAGTTCGTCAACTTCAGCGTTATGGACACGCCGGACATGGTGGAGGTCCAAGACTTCGAAGTCCTTCTGAAGCCTCTGGACTTCAAGGAGATAAGCAGCTAGTTGAAGGTTGTTACAGGAGCATTCACCCTTCACCTGTTTAATGATGAGTTGCGAATCTCCCTTGACCAACAGCTGCTTGACACCATATGATAGTGCCACCTTTAGTCCATAAATGAGTGCTTCATACTCTGCCATGTTGTTGGTCGCCTTGAAGTCAAGGTGGACCATGTATTTTACTTTCTCCCTGGGTGGAGCGAGGAGAAGGACTCCAGCTCCGGCCCCCTGCTTTTGCATGGAGTCGTCGAAGTAGAGGGTCCAGTGAGGCTCGGTGAAGACCGGATCCTTGAGTTCCGGCTTCTGCTCACTAGGGCCCCCAGGGTTTGATGGAGAGGGGGTCCATTCCGCCATAAAGTCTGCCAATGCTTGACTCTTGATCGCTTGTCTTGGGACGAATTCAAGATCGGATTCGGCCAATTCCGCTGCCCACTTTGCAATGTTCCCAGTAGAGTTGGGATTATGCAAGATCGCACGCAGTGGATAAGAAATCACCACTGAGATCTTATGAGCTTGGAAGTAATGGCGAAGCTTCCTCGAGGCGATGAGAACTGCGTAGAGCATCTTGTGCACCTCTAGGTAACGAGTCTTGGCATCATGTACTTCGCTGATGAAGTACACTGGGCGCTGGACTGTCTGGACCCTCCCGGAGGGGCCTGGAGCTTCCTCCACATCGACATGGACCCTCCCGAAGGGGTCCAGGCCTGCTTCGGGGACCTCCGGGTCCTTGTTGGAGGAACCCGGAGCTTCTACTGGAGCGACCCGGACCCTCCCGGAGGGGTCTAGATCTTCTGGAGTAACTCCTTGTAGATCCAAGTCTGGGGGCTGGGACCCAGACTCACCTTCAGGAACCTCCAGACCCTCCTGGAGGGGTCTGGATTCCTGAGCTTGTAAAGGTTCTGGTCTCTCCGCAACCAGGACCATGCTGACAACTTCATCAGTTGCTGAAATGTAAAGCAGTAGAGGCTCACCAGGGTTCGGAGCTACCAAGGTTGGTAGAGTGGTGAGGAGCTGCTTTAGCTCTTGAAATGCCTTTTCTGCTTCTTCAGACCATTTGGAATGGTCCGGACTTCCACAACAGCTTGAAGAAGGGTAGTGCCCATTCCGCCAATCTTGAGATCAACCGGCTGAGGGCGGCTAGACATCCAGTTAGCTTCTGGACGTCCTTTATGCGGGCTGGTGGCCGCATATCCTCAATGGCTTTAATCTTCACCGGATTTTCCTCTATGCCCCGGTGGTTTGCTAGGAAACCAAGGAGCTTTCCGAAGCTAACCCCGAAGACACACTTGTCTGGGTTTAGCTTCGTGTGAGTGACTGGCAACTTGTCGAAGATAGCTTGCAAAGTGTCAAGGAGTGACTCCTTGACCTTAATCTTGACGACGATGTCTTCAACATACACTTCCACTACGTCTCTGATGAGCTCTCCAAAGGTTTTGTACATAGCTCGTACAAATGTTGAAGCTGCATTCTTGAGACCAAATGGCATGGCAGTATAGCAGTACAATCCATCTACTGTGATAAAAGAAGTATGCTCTTCATCTTCCCTAGACATTCTGATTTGATGGTACCCAGAATATGCATCTAGGAAACACAGTAATTCACACCCGGAGGTGGAATCCACTATCTGATCTATTCTAGGTAGTGGGAATGGATCTTTTGGACATGCCTTATTCAGTGTTTTGTAGTCGATACACATCCGAAGCTTCCCGCCGGCCTTGGGTACAACGACTGGGTTTGCGAGCCATTTTGGATGGAAGACTTCTCGGATGAATCCAGCTTCGAGCAACTTCTTCACTTCTTGTCGTATGAAGTTCTGTCACTCTACTGATTGCTTCCGAGGCTTCTGGTGCACAGGCCGAGCGTCAGGATAGATCTTTAGATTATGCTCTATCACTTCCCTCGGAATCCTATGCATTTGTGACAGTTGCCAGGCAAACACATCGATATTGGCCCAGAGGAAAATGATGAGCGCGAGTTCCTATTTGTCATTCAGACCTCCCGATATATGGGTGGTCTGAGCGGCATCGAAACCAATTTGGATGACTTTGACAGGGATGTCAGTGTCACTGCTTGGTTACACACGGGGTGCAGAGGTTGAGCCTCGTTGATGAATGCTCGGGGGTTTTGGAGCTTGTTCCTTCCTGGACTCTTCCTCCTGCGTTGTAGCAAGCGCATGAAGTTCTTCCAGAGCAGTCACTCCGGCAGTGCAGTCTCTGCGGACTCGGAGAACACCAGCTGGTGTTGGCATCTTCAACACCAGGTAGCCATAATGAGCAGTAGCCATGAACTTGTACAAGGCAGGCCTGCCCAAAATGGCGTTGAAAGGTAAGTTGATCTGAGCGACGTCAAAGGTCAACTTCTCAGTGCGATAATTCTCCCGAGTCTCGAAGGTCACTGGGAGAGTAATGGCACCGAGTGGGGTTATGGCCCCTGGACCTACTCCGGTGAAAGGTCGGGAGGGGCGAAGGTCTGAAGGTCGGAGCTGAAGCTTGACGAAAGCTTCAAAGCTTATGAGGTTCAGCCCCGAACCTCCGTTCACCATTACATGGTGGAGTTGAATGTTGTTGATGGTCGGTCATACCATCAATGGGAGTTGACCAGCTCCAATCATGTTCCGAGGGCAGTATGACGCGTCGAAAGTGATGGCGGTATCCATCCACTTCTGGTGCGGCTCCGCCCTGGCGGTGGGAGCTACCAAAGCCATGTCCCGCCGCATTGTCTTGAGGACACGGCGGGAGGTGATGTCCCACGAACCACCAAAATTGGTGTTCATGGTCTTCCGACGCTCATTGTCGGATACATCGGAGTCGTCGTCAACGGAGGTGTAAACAGCCTTCAAGACCTTTTTAGGGTCTTGAAATACTAACTCCTCTTCAGCCGAAGCTTCATCAACTTTCTGTTTTCCTTCCCTCTGACAGAAAAGAACTTCTTCCCCGCGCTTGTTGTAATGCTCGGCAAGGTTTTGGACCTCCCAACAGTCTTCCAAGTTATGTTTGTTGGACTTGTGAATAGGACACCACACTTTGGATTTGCCATTGTCTTCAGAGGATGACCGTGGTCGTTTCTCGGGGCGTGGCCCCCGGCCACCCGGAGCTGCAGCAGCTGCAGCAGTAGATGTGCCGGCCGACGACTTCTTCTTGCCGTTGGACTTTTTCTTCTTTTTGCCACTCCCGGAGGTAGTGGCTTCGCCTTTGGAGGATTTTTTACCATCCTCCGGAGGTGGTTTGGAGTGCATTTCACGACCCTCCGCGGCTTAGGCACACTTGTCTGCCAAGCTGAAGAGCTCCGTGACGCTGGTGATCTCCTTGATCGCCAGCTTCTCCAGCATCTTCTTATCTCGTACGCCCTGTCTAAATGCCACAATAACAGAGGCGCTGGAGATAGAAGGAATAGTGTTTCGTACCTGGGAGAATCTCTGGATGAATGAGCGTAGGGATTCTCCCCCCTTCTGCACGACAGCAAAAATGTCCAGTTTGGTGCCTGGTCGGGTGTATGAACTCCCGAAATTGGCGGTGAACTGTTGGCACAATTGCTCCCAACTATTGATGGAGTTGTGAGGAAGGCTCATGAAACAGGACCTGGCGGTCCCAGTCAAGGCCACTGGGAAGTAGTTGGCCATTACGGCCTCATTACCTCCGGTCGCAAGGATTGTGGTGGAGTAAATCTGGAGAAACTCAGCGGGATTAA
Organism: Tuctoria greenei; assembly: GCA_036927565.1. Taxonomy (NCBI): domain Eukaryota; kingdom Viridiplantae; phylum Streptophyta; class Magnoliopsida; order Poales; family Poaceae; genus Tuctoria; species Tuctoria greenei. The sequence goes on from JAYESD010000005.1 coordinate 190,468,188, forward strand.
CAGTCCCGTCAAATTTCTCCAGTAGGTGAGGCCGGAACTTTTGTGGCCACCTGACCATGCGTAGGTGCATGGCCAGGGCAGAACAGCCTCCTCCTACTCCCTCGGGAGCAGGACTGTCTCGAGCCTCTCGCCTTTCGCGAGCACGCTCAATATAGACATGACTGTCCTGTTGACGGTAACGGCGATCAAGCTCCGCCCGGAGGTCATGAGTTGAAAGCCTGGTTACCGTATGAGTGTGTCGCGCCCCGGAAGGTAGCAACGTAACTTGCTGAGATGCAGCATGCCTCCTATTTTGGGAAGCGTGCGGTCCAAGTCTGCTCGACACAGTCGGCTGCTGCTGCAACCATATGTTCCACATAAGCCCTCCACTGCTCCATTACACCCTGGGATGCACCTGGAGGAGGTGGACGTTGGAGGAGAGCACGCGTTGCATGGAGCGTGTGTTCAGGGTTGTTGTTATTTGCCGATGCGATGACCAACGCCGATGCACCGTCATGCTACCCAGCTTGACGTGCTGGTGCAGGCAGTGGCGGTGGAGGCATGACTCCTGCTGGAGTCCTGGCACCTGCTGGTTGCTGCATGTTGGAGGGATTGCCCCCAGCAGGTTGAACAGCAGGATTGCCGTTGGATGATCCAGCAGCTGAGTTCACCATCCTTGAAATCTCGGGCCCCCCTACCTGGTGCGCCAACTATCGGTGTTTGGATCCGGTAGATCTCCCGATACTACTATTGGTAGATGCGGAGTTGTAGTTCGGTAATGGGCGCGCAGAGATTCAAGAAGGTGAATGACAAGTGGACACAGAGATTTATGTGGTTCGGGCCGCCTGAGCGTAATACCCTACTCCATGGGGTGTGTTAGTGTTGTATTGAGCGTGTGAGTCTAGAAGAAGCTCCAGAAGAAGAAGCTCATCTAGGTCAGGGAGTCCAGAAGAGGTGTAGAGAGGTCCCTTGTGTATCGTCGACCAGTCCTTTTATAGTACAAGGACTGGTCGTTACACCGTTAGCCTGGCCCGACATGTGTCCCAGGCGGTTACACATGCTTGATACACAATTAATGAGGTTAATTACCCTTAATAGCCCGGTAACGGGCCTTAATAGTGTCGTTACCAGTATTAAGGGCCATCCGATCATGTGTCATTAATATGGCATTAATGACACTTAATTGGGTCTTGAAGTCTTTGATTGCTCCTTGAAGGTCCGGAGCCGTTGGGGGTCCACCAGCCTGATTGTTGAAGTTGAAGGTCCAGCGGTTCTGCCACGTGGCAGCTCTGGAGCTTACCGTCGTGGATGGGTAGGTCCGGTGCTGTTGGACACGTGTCGGTACCGGAGCTTTCCTCTGTCTGAGGTTAGGTCCGGGGATGCCATACCGGTATCTAGTCTGGAGCTTTCCCATGTGTGGGCGATAGCTCCGGTCTTATGATACATGTGGCAGCCCTGGGACTAACAATGTCGGGGAAGCAGGTCCGGTTACACCTGACATGTGGGGCCTTCGGAGGTCTTCAAATCTGGTAGATGGAGTTTCCTTGTAATCTTTGCAATCTCAAGGGGTATCCGTTACGTAGGGTACCGACAACCTAGAATTGGACTTAGCTTTTGCTACCCACAATTTCTAAGTTTCAGGCAAGAATATTCTAAGCCAATAAACCCAATACTTGGAGAATACTAAGTTGTATGCAAGGGACTAGAGAAAATAAAAGAGAGCAACTATTCATCATTGCAACATATGTAATGTAAAAATATTCCTACCGCACATGTTTTATTAACCTAACCTATACTACATTATTTCATTCATTTTTTTCTTTAAGATGCAAATGTGGTGGAAAGAAAGAAATAAAATAAAGGGATGCAAATGGGGTGCGATACAAGTTATCTCAAGTGGGGGTCCTCCCCCAAGCTTGTTCTTGGTCAAGGTCCGTGATAGGGATTCGAACCCTAACGACGGATGTAGGACATGAGGTTGGCCTATCCTTGTTGCAGCATGGCTTTGATATTGGAGGGTTGAGTGTCGATGTTGGGTTTCCTTCCATGGGTTCCATGAGTGTGGTCAAGGATGGTGTTGTCGCTCATCCACATCTCAAGGGTTCCATACGTTGGATGTACTTGGTTATTCCTTGGCTAAGGTATTGATAACCTTTAGCTTAAAATTAATTACGTGCACTCAACATTGTTGAGTGTGTTCCATCATTCTTTGGCTAAGGTGTATCATACCTTCTTGCCATAAAGGAATAACTTGTACCTCTCATGCATTGGGTGTGATCCGTCACTCCTTGGCTTAAGTTAACCTTTAACCACAAAGGAGTGGCATATGCCCAACATGTGTTGAGTACGATCCTGCTATTCCTTGGCTAAGGTACAACATACCTATAACCATAAATGGATGACATGCACTCAACATGAGCTGAGTGTGATCCATTGTTCCTTGGCTAAGGTATAAAATACCTTCTGGCCACATAGGAACAACTTTCACCCAATATACATTGGATGTGATCTTGTCATTCCTGGTTAAGGTACATCATACTTTTTATCTACAAAGGAATAACTTACACCCAATGATGATGGCAATTCCCTTGAGCTTAAATAAGTGCTTAGAATAGTTGAGAGCATAATGCTCTCACATATTCATAGCAGCCCATTGGTTGCTCACAGAGGGTTTCCATGTCAACTCTCCTGTCCTTGTACAGTTATGGTTGACCTTCGGGTTGTCCGATAGGTGGCAACCATCCTAATTTACTCCTTGGCCAAGAGATGTTGAAATGGAATCCTCTTAGGGTCCCAACAATCGGATCTTTGAATGCCTGCATAGTTATTTTACTCCTGTAAACTTCCTCTCTACAATAGAGAGAGATGGTTAGCTCCCGAAACTTGTACAAATGAATTTTTGGGTTAGGTAACTGAATCTTCATTTGTACGTATGGGAGAACAAAATCAAAGATGCATTGAGTCCAATTTCTAGTGTATCCATGAACAATGTATGAATCATTGTTAGGAGTGGGGCTTTATAGATAAATCAGGTTGAACATTTTCTAAAGCTCCTATTCATAGCAATGCAAGTGATATAAATACACTATATGGATCCCCTCATCTTAGAAAATTTCTAACCATCATAGTTTTTTTTACAAGAGCAAATATTTGTCATTTGGGTCATGGCAAACAAGATTCTCAATTTTATCCTCCTGAACATTTTTATTTCTTGCCTAGGAAACTGAAATATAGAGATCCATGCATGAATGAGTTTCGAGTTTCAGATAAAAATTATGGACATCACTATTCCTAGGTTGCTACATACTAATTCAACCATTAAGTCATTCCATAAGCATTACCTAGGCACAAATGTCTAAGTCAATTTTAGCAAAGCTTATGAAATTTTAGTTACTTGTTTAAATTTGTTCCCATGTAAGGTGGCATTCCTTTTTGAAGAATAAAAAAAAGTAATGTCAACACTTACTCTCGTGAGGATGCATAAGAATTGAGTCATGAGAAGGTGTAAACCTTCCTTACCAAGGTAAGCAAAAATAATTCAATCCTAATGCAATTCAAATGATGAAAAATTGTAAACTTGTACCTCAATTGAAGAGCAGTCTTGGTTGAAGGTCGTTGTATGATAAACTCACGACCATGGATTTGGTGTAGCCTTCATGTTCAATGTCTCCTGCCAAGTTGAGTTTGGATTTGAATGAGCTTCATCTTGTTTCTCCATTGGACCACCATCTTGAGCATTCCTCCATGAACTCAAAATAAGATTGATGGAGGGATATGTGCTTGATGGGGCCTTCCAACCTCTTTGCAAATTTTGTCTTGGCTGCACTAAAATCAAGAACAAACAAAACAACTCGAAAACGAGTTACGTTAGCTCAAAAGCATGTTGTACCCTTTGCCAAATTGTTTTGCCCAACTTGAAACAACTTGCAAATGCATTGAATATTAGGGTAAATATTTTTGGTTTGAATTAGAAAGATTAATTCAAGTGGTTACGCCCAAGGTTCATATCCAGATAAATTTATTTCCTAATTCAAAATTTTAGTTTATGTTGGTTAGAAATTTTACTCTCCAACAAGCAAGTGTGAAAATTCGAACATGCTAAATGCAAATGCAAAGATTGATGGGGAACTCAAATATGAAATCGGAAATCAAATATGAGATAACTACCAATTTACATATTGGCAAGGAGTCGTCGAGTTTTTGAAGTCTGATGAGTGGGACTTACCTTCGTACTGTTTAGTGCGATGATTTGTTGTCCAATCCCGGAGTTGAAGATGTGGACAACTTCCCTTGATTGACATGCCAAATCTCCTTTGGCATGTTAGTTGGACACGTGGACCACATGGTGGCCCTAGCCTCTCCGTCATACTGATGAGGACTTGTTGATGTAGTGACAGTCTCTCCCTCTTGAAGATATTCTTCCATGAGCATGGTGAGATTTGTCCTTCCTTAGGGTTCCACTTCGACCTTCTTGATATTCTTTAGGTCAACCCATACTTTGATCATGGATCAAAATCTTCCTTGGGCAAGATGACATGTGGACTCCACAATCAAAAAAGAAAGGCTTCATCCACAATGTCACGTGCCCTAGGTTGCATGGGCTTGGTCAAAGGGTAGGAATCCCAAAAAGTGATTGTAGGATATATTGGATCTTCAATGCTCTTTAGGTTTCTTGTACTTGTCCAGGAGCTTCATGTAAATGTTGTCTTGATATCTTTCTTGGCCATGGACAAGATACTTCAAGGTAGGCTAGTTGAACTTAAATCCCTTGAAATCCTTATAGCCTCCTTGATTACAAGGGTGATTTTGATTTCACCCTTGACCTCCTTGCAATTGGTAGCCATTGGAGTTGTGTTTGAAAGGAAGAATACTCATGGGTCTTAGGAAATGATTCCCCAAGTGGCCCAAGTTGACATGGATTTATACAAATCATGTGAATATCCAGGGTTTGGATCATCCAGGCTTTATCTATCATGATACTTCAATGGGAGGTGTAGTTCCATAGCTACCATGTCCACCTTGCTAAATGGTGTGCATGCCAAGCTAAAGGAACTAGAGCACTCTTCAATCCACCCCTTGAGTATAGACCACATTCTCATCCATGATGAATGAGAATAGGACTCCTTCAACTTCAGCACAAATGTAGTCATGGATTGGTGGAGCCAACCCATGAGATGAGTGTTGGATGAAGAGCCAACTATTCATCCCATGGTGGAGGCAAACCAAGAAGAACTCTTGAAGCCTCCCCCAAGCTTGGGGATGGATGACTTTGGCTCCTACTGGAAGCTGAAATTCTTCCGCGAAAGGCAATTCTATTTCCTAGCGGACATTTGTTGAGGTATGTCTTGAATCATCTTGCAATTGAGCACTAGTGTCCTCGTTGGCCATCCCATGAAATGGGTTAGCCAACACTACTCTGTTTTCACCATAAAAGGAGAAAACAAACAAGGGTAATCCTGTCTAATAACTACTAGTACCTATAGCATAATCAAAAGTGATAGCTATCCTTTACTTCCTTTGTCTTCTTTGGCAATGGCGCCAAAAATGCTTGTAGACGTTTCTTACATCACAGATCATCTCTCGAAAGAGATGAGGTCCGCGGGCACACGGAAACTATCATGTATCATTTCACCCAAGAGTATTCCCAATGGTATCGTATTTATCCCAAAGGAAGGCAATGGAGTAAAGTAGACACTACTCTTTCGATCTAGCTATGGGAAACTAATTAATTATCAAGATAGGGGTAAGTTGATAATATATGGGTAGTGTGACACACACCTAAGCAATCTACTCTAAGGGTAAGGTTGTCCTAGCAAGGGTTAGACTACGAGACAGAGATACTCCTACTATGCTCTAATTACTCATATACATAGCCTAATAAAGTACACATGAATATGTTAATGGTGAATACTAGGGCTTAGTGGTCCAACATATCGGGCAAAGGTTTACCCCTAGCAATACTAGGTGACTCCCGCCAAGAGCCTGTGACATAGTCGAACGTGGAGGATTACAAAGGACAAATAGGGTTGTCACCACCTACTGCCTACCTCTTCAATCCGTGGGTCTACGAGACATCCAACGCTACTTAACTATCCTAGCACCATGCTAGCATATTAAGTAAATACCAAAATCATGGACATGAAACTAAGAAACTATATGCATCAAGGGATATAAAACTAAGAAACTAACTATACTAGCCTACATGGACATGGCAATGCTAAAGCATCCCAAAATCCTCTATTAAGAACCCAAGCAAACAATATATAGCAACAACACACCAAACAAAAACACATCGATTCCTGAGTGCTCCTATGTGCTTTAAAGTGTCCATTCTATCTAGGTTGTGTCCTACGGTAAACATGTGGCTCTGATACCAATTTGTGACACCCAGTTCCGAAAATGAACCAAGTGAACGCATATGTGCCCAGGATGTTCAACACACATACATGAGTGCATTCACAAAAGGACATACAAATAATTATCACAAAATAAGATTAATTAAGCAAGTTTTATTACAGAATTCATAATATCCTCGAATACAAGCTCTAATGATTATTAATGACAAGTATGAACTAATGCAACGGAAATAAACTAATTAAGCCACTAAGCAAATAGAGTATAGCACAGCTCCAACACTTCACAGGCAAAGCTGACGGTAGACACGGCCTAGAACTCCGCATTATCATCGTTAAACTCCCAATCCTGACCTGCAACTGTTGGATGGGGATTGCAAGGGTGAGTACATGTCGTACTCAGCAAGTTTGGAAAGTATGACATGTAGCCGATTCAAATGACGAATATAGTAATGGCTAAGTGCTGAAAAGTATATTAAAACATTTGAAAAGCAATATATTATATATATGTGAAGTAAACCCATCATAGAACATAATTATTAACATAGTACAAGTCCATATTCCAGTATCATCATCAATATACCAGATTTCTCATTACCATTAACCATCTTCAATACCAGAATTTAATGCATAACCAGCCATATCCATATTATCAACCATAACCATTACCAACCAGAACCATCCCAAATCCAAAGTACCCTACAATTGGAAGTTGTACAGGTGCTCCTAACCAGGAGCACAACTATCATGATAGTTTTATTAGACTCTGCAGGGTTTGTACCGCTTTACCCATGTGTTTGTGATTTCATCACCTTGCGTGACTAGAAACTCTATTATGGTGTCTCACACTTCCATTGGTGTGTGGCCAAGAGATCACAAAATATCCTTTACAAAGGGATTACTATCCTATTTAGACCCCACTAAGGTTTCACCGGTGGTGATGTCTCCCACAGAGCACATCTTCAACCAAGGGCCCCTCTTGAGCCATTCGGATCCCAAGGTAGTCTCACCAATCATCAACAAACCAAATCCGACTACCCCTTCCCCGAGCATCCTTAATGGTCCAAATAGCACTGGCAAAGCCCTAATTAACCAGCTATGCCGCACCCATACTTGGCCTCATCGTGGCACTGTAGTCCGCCCTTATTCTCGCATGAATTGGTCCTTAGATCTAAATCAAGCAAGCCACCATGACATCCAACCCATCCACATACCATGCTTGTTTAGATCACCCATTACCATATCATATTGACCAGTTCATATTAACCATAATCTCATTAATGCATAACTAAATGTGTAGTGTTGTTTTCCCATCCCAATTAATTAAGCGAAGCAAAAAGGTAAAAAGCCCTTCCCGACTCTCTACCATGAATTACAGGTGACAAGGGTGGTTTAACAAAGCTAGTAAAATTCCTACCATAGGATTCCCATCAAATTGACACAAGCATGCAATTTGCAAATAAAACATTTAATTTAAAAATAGGATCAATATGCTTCAAGGGCACTTGCCTTGCTCTTGGGATTGGTCAGGATCAAAGACTTCAAACTCTTGGTGTTGGAGATCCTCCACGGCACTCTCTAGCGCAAATCCGTCTAATCCGCACAACAAACATACAAGACAAGAAACACAATCAAAGGGTGCACAAATTACTCAATATGACATGATATGCATGATTGATGCGAATGCAAGGTGGAACTTGTTAATGAGTTGCTTTTAATGATCACTAGCTAGTTCTAGTAGCTTTTAACATGTTTAGACAGGTTTGGAGTTGATTAGATCTAATTTTAAAATTAATTCGACACTATTTAACCAGGAAAATCGGACTAGTCCGCTAGGGACCAGACAAGTCTGCATTGCGCGAGAATAGCAAATTAGGGTTTTCTAGATCGACGTGAATTTAGAGATTTGGGGTTGAATTCACGTAAGGAAAAGAGAATATAAGGTCAACCAGGTGTTTAGAACTCCAATGAATCAAGGATCTTGGAGGCTACACTTGGATCTTGGCAATCTAGGGTCGATGAAGAACTTGATGGTGAATTGTTGACAAAGAGCGCAAAGTTGATGGAGATCTTGATCCTCTTACGTTTCCTCCTCTTCTTCATCTTGTTCTAGATCTCTTTCTCCCTCCTTGGTGGCGGCTATTCACGAGCTAGGGTTTGGGTGTGGAGGAAAAGTGGCAAATAGATGTCAAGCCAAGGGGTGGGGTTGTTTATATAGAGGTGAAGGCTAGGGTTAGATGGATTTCGAGTTTGAGATGAATAGAGGCCGGTTTAGAGTCCCACGTGGGCTCTAAAGGAGATAGGCACGATGTCCCTGAATGTGGCCTAGAGGGGGGGGGGGTGAATAGGCCTTTTTGAATTTTGTCAGAACCTGCAACACTTAACAACCAGATCAAATCTCGAGATATCGGACTAGTCCGGTCGAGTGCGGACTAGTCCGGTGTGTACTGACTAGATTGATCAAATTTGATTGATTATCTTGATACTAGGATGTATGCAACGGAAATATACTTGTAATTGAAGTGTCACACTACTATGAACTAGGATGTACCACAAGTTAATCTTTTATTAAATTTTTCAATGTAAAGTGAACAGGATTGATTGAAACCCTAGATTGATATGAAGAGTAAGAACGATATGCACAAAGTAAGAACATAAGCTCTTTATCCCGTGGTTCAGTTCCCATAAAGGAAACCTACATCCACGTTGAGGAGTCCACAAAAGGATCGGGTCTTCTCCAACCCTACCCTTGTCGGATCGCCACTTGCTTGTTGAGTCTTCTGGGGCCTCAATGGGGTGTGCTCCACATCCTTCACAAATTCTATCCATGTGACCTTATCAATCATAAACATCAGATAAGGTGCATAGCCACAGGACCTATTTGGGGTACATGATATGTTCACCATGCCGTTCCAAATATAGTCAAAGACATCAAACTTCCTGTCTTTGCTAATGACCTTCATCAAGGTCCTGAGGTACCCCTGCACACTTCCAGCATCCCCATCCTTGGGGGCAATGGTCTTCCTAAGGACCCTGTTCAACACCACAAAGAAAGGCTTCATGTTCTTGGTAGAAGGAGGAATGAACTTTGAGTGGGGTTCATAGAGAAACTTCATCTTGTCCTTCTCAATTACTCCAATATTGTGAATGATCAAATTGTCATTGCTAGAGGTGTCAAGATGGAGCAATCTTGCAAATTCTTCATAGGTGATGGTGTACTTGGATCCATGAGTCATCCAAGTCACTCTTTCTTCCTCATCACTAGCAAAGTGGCAAGTAGCATAAAACTGAGCTATGACTTCATCATTCCAGTTGTTCCTGAAGGTGAAGAGATCCTTCAAGCCATGCCTTTCAATTGCATCGACCACCTCCACAAAAGGTGAGCAACCCTTCTTCTCAAAGTGCGCCCAATCTATCCATTGGCTGTGCACAACGGGGGTCTTCATCGGAATATAGACGTACTTGTAAAAGTCTGCATGGAAGTTACTCCAAAACCTCCCATCAGCAGCTTGCTTGGGTCGGCTGTAACAATCCACATTCCTAAACTTTGTAGCCGTGTCGCTGCCCTTGCCATTGAATCTTTCCTCAGCAGGATCCCGAGCCCCTTCCCTTGGAGCTGGTATCTTGAGGGGGCCAATCGGGCCCATTGCAATCCCTTTGCCCTTGCCCTTTGCTTGGCGAGCACTTGCTGAGCTAGGGCCTCCTCCAGCAGAAGCCTTGGAGGCAGGCTTCTTCGTGAGCACCTTCCGTCGAGCCTGGGGAGGAGAGGGAGCCGGTTCAGATGGGTGCTCTGGGCGCTTCTTGCTTTGGCCCATTGAGGACCGAAGCACGGCTTCGTGGTCCATCTCGGCCTCGAAGTCGAAGATTTCATCGTTGGTGCTCGACATTGTCCTGACAATGGTTTTCACAAGGTAATGATGAGAATAGATGTCAAGGAATTGCATTGAGGAATTAAGAAGTTAGGGTTGAGTTCAGAAAAATCGGAGTAGTCCGGTGTACAGGCACTGACTAGTCCGATTGACCAGACTTGTCCGTACATGGACCGGACTAGTCCGGTATTCAACCTCTAAAACCCTAACTATGAGACAAATGGTGATTCCTAATGCACAAATAGCTTAGCATCAATGTAATACATCAAGGAAGCATGTATATGGTGAAAGGAACTAAGCTATTTGATCAACAACGAAGGAAATAGCAATTTCTAGGGTTTGGGATGATTTTACAGAAATTGCTTGATTCTTGAGAATGAAGGGGTTGAAGGTGTGGACTAGTCCGTGGTCTTGAATCCCTGAGCAATGGAGGTCGTTTTCCACCAAAATCCGAGGAGTTTTGATGGAGGATGATGCAAATCGCCTTGAGGAGCTCGAGCGTGGAGAGAGAAAGCTTCAGGCAAGTATGGGGTGAGGAAGATTAGTTTTGGCGGCGGCTAGGGTTATAGACACAAAAAATTGGACTTGTCCGAAAATAATCGGACTAGTCCGAACTTTTCCAGAGACTATATCGGACTAGTCTGTGGTCAGGCGAACTAGTCCGGACCTACAGTCACTCTGCGCACTAGTTTGTAGGGGCCGACTAGTCCGGGCAACCACGGACTAGTCCGTGGTCACCAGGGAAGAAATGTTTTGCCCATTCGTATATACTCGAAGGTACTTATTAAGAAAATAGGGAGGCAAAGCAAACCATATAATCTTGATGAATATGATCAGTAAGCATACAACAATCAAGCAATGACCATAATTCACCAAGATCTAGTAACTGACATAGTTTTTCGGAAAATTTGAGAGAGATGATTTTCACAACAGAATCAATGAATTTTGAAGAAAGCAATCAGGTATACAAGATTTCAAGCCACATTTCGAGCATCAAGGATATTTAGTTCATTTCGGAGCTCGCAAAAGCGTTTTTCATCAAGTGGCTTGGTGAATATATCGGCTAGTTGCTTTTCGGTATTGACATGTGAAATGGCTATATCTCCCTTCATTGAATGATCTCTCAAAAAGTGATGTCGGATGTCTATGTGTTTGGTCCTAGAGTGCTCAACAGGATTATGGGCAATTTTAATGGCACTCTCATTATCACAAAGGACTGGAATACGGTTCATATTGTAACCGTAATCCCTTAGAGTTTGTCGCATCCAAAGGAGTTGTGCACAACAACTCCCGGCTGCAACATACTCCGCTTCGGTCGTGGATAAGGCAATGGAGTTTTGTTTCTTGGAGAACCAAGAAACTAGGGATCTTCCTAGGAATTGGCATGTACCGGAGGTACTTTTCTATCTACTTTGCATCCAGCATAATCTGCATCAGAGTAACCAATGAGATTGAATTTTGAACCTTTGGGGTACCAAAGTCCTAGGTTGGGTGTATGAACTGAATACCGCAAGATTCTCTTTACGACTGTCAAATGAAACTCTTTTGGGTTGGCTTGAAACCTTGCACACAAACATACACTCAACATAATGTCTGGCCTAGATGCACATAAGTAGAGTAGAGATCCAATCATGGAGCGATATACCTTTTGATCGATGTTTGGTCAATCTTCATTGAGATCCAAGTGGCCATTCGTTGCCATGGGAGTCTTTATAGGCTTCGCCTTGTCCATTCCAAACTTATTGAGTATGTCTTGAGTGTACTTGGTTTGGCTTATGAACATGTCTTCCTTTTGTTATCTCACTTGGAATCCCAAGAAGTACTTTAGCTCTCCCATCATAGACATCTCAAGCCTATCTGTCATAATCTTGCTAAATTCCTCACAGAAAGATTTATTAGTTGAACCAAAGATAATATCATCAACATAAATCTGACAAATAAAGAGATCATTGTCAAAGTTCTTTGTAAACAATGTATAATCTGCTTTACGATCTTAAAACCATTTCCAATTAAGAAATCTCTAAGACACTCATACCAAGCTCTAGGAGCTTGTTTGAGGCCGTAGAGAACCTTACGCAGTTTAAATACGTGGTCGGGGAACTCTTCATCTTCAAATCCGGGGGGTTGCTCCACATACACCTCCTCCTTGATTGGTCCATTGAGGAAGGCGCTTTTCACATCCATTTGATAGAGCTTGAAATCATGGTGAGTAGCATATGCAAGTAATATTCTAATAGACTCAAGTCTAGCTACGGGAGCAAAGGTTTCATCGAAATCCAAACCTTCGACTTGTGAATACCCTTTGGCCACAAGTCGCGTCTTGTTCCTTGTCACCACCCCGTGTTCGTCTTGTTTGTTGCAGGAGACCCATTTGGTGCCGACAATGTTGAATTTGGGTCTTTCAACTAGTTCCCACACCTCATTCCGTTTGAAGTTGTTGAGTTCTTCTTGCATGGCCACTATCCAATCTGGATCCTTCAATGCATTATCAACCCTGCGTGGTTCCAAATAGTATACAAACGAATAATGCTCACAATAATTAGCTATGTGGGATCTAGTAGTTACTCCCTTTTGGATGTCACCAATGATGTTGTCGATTGGGTGATCCCTTTGAATGCACTGGTGTACTCTTGGGTGTGGCACTTGCTGTCTTGAGTCTTCATGGTCATTTTCTTCTCCCCCAAGATGGTTGCTCTCATTGACTTGTTGATCATTTTTGTCTTCTTGAGGTTGATCTTGTATGGAGGCTCCCCCTTGATCATTGGCCTCCATTTGTGGTTCATCTTCCTCATGCATATGTAGATGTGGCTCTTGTGGTCAAACTTCGCCCAACGCCATCCTTTTCAATGCTTGACAAGGAGCTTCTTCTCTATCTAGCACGCAAGAATCAACTTGCTCCTTCTGGGAGCCGTTAGTCTCATCGAACACTACGTCATGTGCTACTTCAAAAATTCTGGAGGTCTTGTTGAAGACACGATAGGTGTAAGAGTTTGAATCATAACCAAGCAAGAAACCTTCATCGGACTTCGAAGCGAACTTTGAAGTCCTAGGCTTCTTGTTCAAAATATAGCATTTGGAACTGAAGACTCAAAAATATGAAATATTAGGCTTGTTACCGGTGAGTAGCTCATAGGATGTCTTCTTGAGTAGTCGATGAAGATAAAGTCGATTTATGGCGTGGCAAGCGGTGTTAACCGCTTCTGCCCAAAATCGATCCGAGGTCTTGTACTCATCGAGCATTGTTCTCGCCATTTCTATGAGGGTTCGGTTATTCCATTCGGCAACTCCGTTTTGTTGAGGGGAATAAGGTGCCGAAAATTCATGCTTTATGCCTTCTTCATCTAGGTACTCCTCAACTTGTGTTTTCTTGAACTCCGTGCCAATGTCGCTTCGAATATTCTTGATCGTCAATGAAAACTCATTTTGGGCTCGCTTGAAAAACTTCTTCAAGGTTCCTTGAGTTTCTGCCTTATCATGTAGAAAGAAAACCCAAGTGAAGCGAGAAAAATCATCCACAACTACCACTACCAGGATTCCGGTTTATTGCGACGAAAAAAATCATTGCAATAGGTCAAAATTCGTCGCGATAGGTTGTTGTCGCAACGAAATAGAACGTCGTGATAGTTTTTCCGACTCGTGGCGATAACAGCCGTGGCAATAGGTTATTGCGACGACTTGACATCCGTGGCAAATAGTATGGTATTGCGACGACTCCACGTTGGTGGCAAATAGTATGGTATTGCAACGATTTAACGTATTGCGATGATTTAACGTATTGTGACGAAAATATCGGTGTTGCAACAATGTCACATTCGTGGCAAAAAGTATGGTGCTGCAACGACTCCACGTTCGTTGCAAATAGTATGGTATTGCAACGGTTTAATGTATTGCGGCGATTTAACGTATTGCAACGAAAATAATGGTGTTGCAACGATGCCACATTCGTGGAAAAAAGTATGGAATTACAACGACTCCACGTTCGTGGCAAATAGTATGATATTGCAATGGTTTAACGTATTGCGACGATTTAACGTATTGCAACAAAAATAACTGTGTTGAAATGATGCCACATTCGTGGCAAAAAGTATGGTATTGCGATGACTCCACGTTCGTGACAAATAGTATGGTATTGCAACAGTTTAACGTATTGCGACGATTTAATGTATTGCAACTAAAATAAAAGTGTTGCAACGATGCCACATTCATGGCAAAAAGTATGGTATTGCAACGACTCCACGTCCGTGGCAAATAGTATGGTATTGCAACAGTTTAACGTATTGCGACGATTTAACGTATTGCAACGAAAATAACGGTGTTGCAACGATACCACATCCGTGGCAAAAAGTATGGTATTGCAACGACTCCACGTTCGTGGCAAATAGGTAGTGCAACGGTTTAACGTATTGCGACGATTTAACGTATTGCAACAAATAGTACGTTATTTGTGACGATTTCACATCTGTGGCAATAAGTACGTTATCGCGACGATTTCATACTCGTGGCGAATAGTATGGTATCGCGACGTTTTCACATTCGCGGCGAATAGTACGGTGTTGCAACGATTTGACATCCGTGGCGAATAGTACGGTATGGCAACCTTTTTACATTCGTGACGAATAGTGTGGTGTTGCAACGATTTCACATCCGTGGCGAATAGTATGGTATCGCTACGATTTCACACTCGTGGCGAATAATATGGTATCGTGACGTTTTCACATCCGCGGCGAATAGTATGGTACCGTGACGATTTCACACTCGTGGCGAATAATATCGTATCGCGACATTTTCACATTCGTGGCGAATACTACGGTGTTGCAACGATTTCACTTTCGTGGCGAATAGTACGGTATCGCGACGATTTCACACTCGTGGCGAATAATATGGTATCGCGACGATTTCACAGCCGTGTCCAACAATACGGTAATGCAACGATTTCACGTTCATGGCGAACAGTACGGTATTGCAACGACTTCAAAACTGTGACAACAGTATTGTATTGCAATGATTTCTGATGTGTGGCAATAGGTTCGTAATGCAACATATTCAAATCTGTTGCAACAGGGTCGTAATGCGACGTTCTCTAGGTGGTGGCAATAGCAGTCTAGTGCAACGTTTTTTTGGTCGTAGCCAAATGTTTGTAGTGCAACATTTTATAATTTGTGGCAATAGCTAGCTTCCTACTGCAACAGTTTATTTTTGTCGCAATAATCTGTTAATACCACGTTTTATAATTAGCGGCACTAGAATCCTAATGCACCAGGTTTGAAAATTAGTGGCAACAGAATCAATTTATTCGCACACGATACGTCTGTCGACTTAACAACAAACATCCAGCAATTGATGCAACGCTCAAGGACCCTTGCGTCGTTGCGAGACGATGTTATTTACAATTTTTTCAGGTTGCAATATTGTACCCATTAAAATAGCACCGCGACGAGTTGTAGTATTAGGAATAGTTTCTTGAACATCCAGCTTCGACTTGGTGCGAGCAGAAGCGTTTTGTGGAGTTGCTGCTAGCCGTTGTTGATTTTCCAAGCTCTCCATCATTCTGCGCATGTATGCTAGCTCCTATTCTTGTCGTGCAGAATTGGCTGCCATCTGATCATGTAAAGCCTGGACTTCCTGGTTAAGCTGTTCATTTGCCTGGACGAAGCCATCCATCTGGGAGGTCATATAATCATTTCTTCCTTTCAACTCTTGCACCTGAGAGCTGAGGTCTTCATTTCTATTTTGCAAGAATCGAACTTGCTGGCCGAGCTGGTCAGACATCTGGATACGCAGTCTTTCCGAAACAGTAGGTTTAGCCATATAACCACGCCCCCGAAACTGTGATCCTCCAGAACCGGTTGCGGATATATAAGTAAGCTGGAAGATGTTGTTTCTTTCCTCATCTGGGATTGGGACTCCCAGCTCAGCTTCCTTGACGTTGATTTGGGCACGTGCTTGGGTCTATATACAAAAAGAAAAGTCACATGTACATTGCAAATATTTATTTAAATGGGGACTGTTTGAAGTGTTTCTCACATGTACAGCTTCTGCCTGCTCGTTTGCCCATTGGCCGTTCTTCACATGGCTTGCCTCCCACAGTTCTATGTCATCGGGTTCTTTTCCGGTCTTTGGGTCTCGCTACATCAAATACAAGTAAAATTTGATTGAATGATTGCAGTGCAAAGTAAAAGCATGATTTAGTTTTCATACCTTCTCGTAACTAAGTTGGGCGTAGGATTTCAAGCCAAGGAAGTGTTTTGTCTTTTGAGTACTTTGATTTCGTGAATTGGTTCTGCTTATTGACTGCAATGTTAAGAATTAATTTCACGAATGGGTGTTATCAAATAGTTTTTGTAGGATATGAAGGTATTAGAAAGCTAGCTGAACTTGAATCGCTCGGACCCAAAATAGTCCATAAGCGCCAATCAATCGGAATCTGCTACGTCAACAGGCTTGTTTTGTATACGTTCCTCATCGGTCGAATACTTCTTATAGGTGGCATGCAATGTTGATCGCCACCCCTTGTAGCGCTCACCAGCAATCTTCAGTATTTTTCTTCTGCTATCATCTGTGTCCTCCAAGTCCCAGGCATTCTGTACATTGTATATCACACTATTATAAACGTACAAGATGGAGGTTGCTAGAAGAAAACACTTATGTGGGGTGTCACAACACTAACCAAAATGTCTCTCACTATATCGCTCTTCGAAGTATCACCAACCTCTGCCCACTTCCTTACACCAGCGAGGGGTGCATTTTTTTGTTGTAATAACCACATCATCGACAAAGTGCCACTGATTAGGACCAACCGCAGGACCCAACCTATCGGACCACTAAATTTGTAGCTTCCGATTCTGATCATTCGTTCTATTTGCAGATGCTAGATAGTGCAATTTAGCAACCTTAAGTCCCTTTAGCCACCCCTCTTCCAAACTTCTTTCCTTCTGTTAGTGTCATTTAAATAGTAAATGTTTAAAGCAAATTAGCAACTGACCAGGCCTAGTATCATGTACAAATAGTGTGAAAGAAGAAGAAGTCTGATGTTTTACCATCTTCAGGACGAGTGCGGCAAATACGAGCGTGGGAACACCACGTCGCAACAGCATTTTGCTCCATATTGGGCGATGCATCGACTTGTTGACTTCTTTGTTGCTGTTCATACCCTACAATCAGGCATCAGGCAGTAGTCAGTGGCGCTACAGCACCCGTAGTACTGCAGGGGATTTTTAGTCCAGCTGCGAAGCAGGCAAGACATTAGCTGGCGATGCTAGAGAAAGAGAGGGTTCGTCGGGTGCTCATCCTCTGCAGTACTGCCGGTTCGGTCTAACCGACATCAGCAGGAGCGTGTCTCGAGGCGAATTGGTGGCAGGGCGAGTCATGGACGTCAGCGGTATTAGCAGGTAGAGGATGCAAGACATATGAGGCGGGCAGCTTGCGACGTTTAACAAAGCTAGGGTTCGGTCTGGCAGTGAAGTGACCACATTTAAGTCAGAGGATCGACATCTAGGTCACACCGGTGATCTCACGTGACTTACATTTTTACTGCAGGCGATGTAGTAAAGATCCAACGGTGTGATTCCGTTGGATCTTTACTGCATCGCGTGTAGTAAAAATGTATAAGTCAGGTGATCTGCGTCCATTGATATCACTCCGGAGCAAGTCTCGAGGCTAGGAGGACAGTGTGGCGGATCTAGGAATTAATTTTAGGTGGATTGCATACTAATATTTTGCTCTGCATGTTAGCATCTCGCCCTAAAGTGCTACTAGAACGAATACATGAATATAATCTTGTGTTAATTACCAGACATCAGCAACGCATTTGGTAGTGTAAAAAACGTAATTGAGATCATATAAGCAGCAATGAACCCTCATGTACATGCATCTCTAAACTATATGATACTAACATTTCTTAGTGGACAGGGGTTAATGATATTGGACTATTTTTTCCAGGGTATGCCATGTCATATGGGGCATAGCATGTAGGTACGCCGAAATGGCCAGGGGTTTGCGGGCGGCGGGACCATCATGGCACGTGAATGATGGGACGTGGAGATGGAGGGAGACGCGTCGGGGAGGACAGTGAAGTGACCACCAGCAGGGCGTGGGCGCCGGCCGGTGCCGGAGTGATCGGCGGCGACATGGGTTTGCGAGCGGCAGGGTCATCATGACACGCGAAGGATGGGACGTGGCGATGGTCGAGGGAGACACGTTTCTGAGGACACTGAAGTGAGCAGCAGCAGGGCGTGATCGCCGGTGCCGGAGTGGCGGCGATGAGAGAGCCCAGCATGCGCGTGTAGGCATCAATAAATCACGCCATCACATATACTCACCAGCAGGGCGTGGGTGCCGGCCGGTGCCGGAGTGACCGGTGGCGATAGGGGTTTGCGGGCGGCGGGGTCATCATGACAAGCGAAGGATGGGACATGGCGATGGTGGAGGGAGACACATCGGGGAGGACACTGAAGTGAGCAGCAGCAGGGTGTGGTCGCCGGTGCCGGAGTGGCCGTTGGCGAGAGAGGCCATCGTGCGTGTGTAGGCATCAATAAATCACGCCATCACATATACTAATTAACTATTAACTGGGACTAGGAAACTACAATCGCAATGCTAAAATATTTAGTAGAGCCCGATACATATTTATACTCGTAGTACCAGCATGGGATGACGAATCTCGCGGTTCCTGAGCATCAGGTGCTGCAATATTCTCTGCATACGATGCAAAGGAATTAACGTGTTATAAATATGTGTATTTTGATAGTAAACACATTTATAGTTATACCAGGTGCTTGTTGCCCATCACGATTACTTGTAGACGGCATGATGGTTTGGTGTCTTGTTCCTAAAGTAAAGAGTATATATAGTAAGTAACAGTGATAACATAAGATTACATGAGGATGTGTATTTTATATCTGGCGGTGTGGTTGCTATGAACTGAAAATGTTTGTTTTGAACGGAGGAATTAGAAATGAAGGAGTAGGAAAAAAACGTACAATCCGAGAAAGAAAAACATGTATAAACCGTGGGAACTGAAAATCTTAGGAATACAAGTTTGGAACACGGGAATGAGAGTACAACATTGGGAGTGGTTGATAAGATAACCCTGGCGTCATTTACTTCTAAATCAAGAAATTACATAGTACATGCGGTTTTTAATAGTTATCTTTCCTGACATGGAAATGTACTAGAAATACACTACCATAAACTGCCGGAGCGAAATTTATTTTGGGGTAGAGGTGTAGTGTATTTTATATATGGAAAAAAGTAGAATGCAATCAGATGCTAGGGTAAAATAAAAAGATGAATAGACTGTAGGATGTAGATCTAACGATTGAGGATAGTTGATTGCACGATTGCACCATTAATCAGATTTTATACTAGACATTCATGAAACATAAGAGCATATAAGGAGTTGGGACGACAACTAGGAATGAATTGGCTGCAGCTGTTGGGACGACAACTAAAGCGATAAGGAGGGAGTAGCTCTATAAAAAGAAGGCATGGATCGTGTAGAACTTACGTAGCACAAAACTGGAGTCCGGGATGTCGCAGGATGGGGTCGGCGACGAAGAGGTTCGGTAGAGCCCGTCAAACTTGGTCACTCGACGTTGTACCCACAGTCACCACCACCACTCACACGGAAATTTCTTAGGAATGCAAGTTTGGAACACAACACTAAGAGGAGAACATGTGTGCCGGGAACGGAAGACACTGCGGGATTAGAGGGAGGCGCACATTTATATTCGTCGTGGCTAGCTACAAATGGGCGGGACTGGAATTTTAGGAGCACGAAGTGAAGTTTCAATTGTGAAAATCTCAATTGTGCGCGCCAAGAAGAACGAAAATTTTTTTGAGGGACCGCTACCTGCCGTTCATCTTTGTTTTCATGGAGATGTAAAAGTAATCATGTGGTAGTGGGACATTCCAAAAAAAATACGAACAAAAATATGAATCGCCAAATGTATCATTGTGCTAATGCAAACGACATGCAAATACAGAACACCCAAGTCCACGAAAGGAGGACGGCAAATCCATGGTCTAGTAAA
This sequence comes from Tuctoria greenei, assembly GCA_036927565.1. Taxonomy (NCBI): domain Eukaryota; kingdom Viridiplantae; phylum Streptophyta; class Magnoliopsida; order Poales; family Poaceae; genus Tuctoria; species Tuctoria greenei. Next base: position 190,488,420 of record JAYESD010000005.1, read on the forward strand.
AGGTAAACAATCAGCATTTTATATATAACATTCGTCACAACGAAATGATAACATATACATAGTATATACTACTACAAAAAAACATTTTCCCCTGTAATGTCTAATCTTCAGGCCGTCGATCCAAAGCCGCCTGTGATACGAGTATCACAGGTACATACGATATATATATCAACAATGTCATCAGATATTAGTTACAACGGATATAGTACTTTTCATGCACCTTTTGCATCAGGCGATGGACTAGTTAGCAATTTAGATGACGTAATTTCCTAATCAAGTTAATTATGCATCATGTCTGTTGTTAGTTCTGTTACTTGTAAGGATAATGTTTACCAGATTTCATTCATTCAGCCACAAGAAATATAGACGGTCCCAAGTTACAAACATATAGGAGATGTTTTCGATAAAAGAAGTTTTTCGATACTGCATATATAGACACATTGTTCATGAACATAAAGACATATTTCATTAACAAACAAGTAATAGGAAAACACGTAGTAGACAACAAGAACAAGATAAACTACACCTAATACTACTCTACTCAGAGATCACGAAATAGATAAACTACTCCTAATACTACTCTACTGGGAGAAAACCACGTCCTCCTCCTCCGTCGCTGCCGCCTCCCCCGCCTCCACCGCCGGTGCCGCCTCCTCCTACTCCTCCTCTGCCGCTGCCGCCGCCTCCATAGCCGCGTCCACCTCCGCCTCAAGAGACGCCTCCTGCTCCGCCTCCTCTGTTGCCGCCGCTGCCCAAGCTGCCTCATACTCCTCAACCTCCGTCACAGTCCGAAGCTTCCCGGCAACGCGGTGCTTAATCTTCAGGAGGCCCTCTACCCCAGCAACCTCCGCGATCGTCTCGTGGAGGGCATCGAGACGACCAGCCACAATCATCAACCCGTAGCAGTAGTGGCCCGCAGTGTCCATGCTCGTGTGGAGGGGAAGGGTCCCATGACCCAGACGGCGACACGAGCAATCTATGTTGGAAAAGACCTTCTGCGCCACTGCGTTGAGCGCTAGTGCGCTATGAGTGGCGGCAGACTTGGCGTCGGTGGCCACCTTAAGGCGCCGATCGAGTTCGTCGATGCGGTCGGTGAGGAGTCTGAGAGTCTGCTCAACCCAACCGGGATGAGGAAGTGCAGGCGCCGCGGGCGGAGATGCGGGCACCGCCATCAGTTCCACCGGCATTACCGGCGGCGATGGAAACAGAGAAGGAGGTTCGGAGGACGTCGATGGCCTAGAGTGCTTCGGTGCGGAGCTACCCATTTGTGTGGCGACGGAGGTGCAGAGAAAGAGCGAGAGGTGGTCGACGGTGGCGGGGGGAGAAGTTTAGAGGCTAGGATCTAAGGAGTGGTGCGACAGAGAAGCAAGAGGACGTTGAGCCTTTATAGCGGGTCGTCATCTAAGCGTGCGTGTCGAGATGATCGGATGCTAGAGGAAACCGCGCTTAATTATGAACCAGTCGGTGGCCCCAGTTTCCTCGAAACCGCGGTTTGCATCCTCTCGGTCCCAACGGCTCGACACGTCCCATTAGGAGTAAATTTACACGCGGGGAAAAACAATTTTTTCGTTATATAAAAAAAATCCATCCGTACACGCCTAAGCCAACTTCGTGACCGCGCGTCCGTGCCAGGGGACGCCTTGCAGCGAACATGGGCCTAGTCCTGCACGCATTACTTTCATTCGGATTTTTAACTGCAACTGTGCGCCATGCCTTATAACGTCGGTGCACCGACCTCAACTTTCCGTGGTGGGACTAATCCTTCGCACCTGTTCCATATGTTCTTGTCTTCTCTGTCTGTTGTCTAATACTATTTCTATTCTATGTTCAACATGCATGTGCGACCTCGATCCACGATCATGTTTCATGATGGTATACATGTCTTTTCTCTTTTTGTTGAAAGATCGTCATGTACTGTTTGAGGTATATATATATATATATATATGCATGCATGTTAGTGTTGTTAAACATGACCGAGGACGTGTTTTAATTCTAGCTATGTCTAACATGCACGGACCGCAAACATGATCAACCAATCACACTACGTAAGAAACCCAAATAGGAGACAACGATGGGCGACAGATCAGATGTCCATCGACCACAAAGCGATGCGAGACGCGCTTAAAGTCATTGTTTGTCTCCTTTAGCTTTGCAATTACAAATCGAGATGAGCTTCAAACCCTAAGATCTTTTGTTTTTGTCCAATTTGCTCGGTTCACTTGTGACAGATTAACACATCACTAAACTTAGAGCACATTCACATGATTGAAATCCAGAAATTCTAACACACCAGTATTCATTGACACAAATGAACACACACACACACACACATATATATATATATATATATATATATATATATATATATATATATATATATATATATATATATATATATTACAAAACACAAGAAATATGTACAAGAACAGAATTGAAGCTAAACATGTACAAGAACTCCTAAAACTACAAAAGAAATATGTACAAGAACTCCTAAAAACTACTCTATCGGCCTCGCCTCCTCCACCCTCTCCCCCAACTTCTCAAACCACGACAAGCGGTCCTCCTCCTCCTCGTCGTCGTCGTCGTCGTCGTCGTGGTGGTGGTCGCCGTCGTCATCACTGTCGTCATCGTCGCCGTTGTCGTCGTCGTCGTCGTCCTCCTCCTCCTCCTCCTCCTCGAAGACCGTGTGCGACCTTTCTTTTCCCTGAGGCGCGACCTTTCGATGCGCGATAAACCAACTGCTCCATCTTCCACTCCGCATGGCCTTAAAGACGTGCTATCACCCGTTAGTTCTCCACAAGCGCGTCGCTCACTTTGAATCCTCTTCTTTTCTTCGTCTTCCTCCGCTCCGACGACCCAACACCACTATGGCCGACCTTCCGCCGCCAAGCCCTCCGAGGGAGCCACCTTGCAAGAAACCATGTTGCAGCTACCCCGAGAGGATCAACACCCAGCAGCGCTTCCTCATGGCGAGAGAGGCGTACAACAATACGTCTCGCGCCATGAGTGCCTTGGGGCTGGGTACCCTTCCATAGTATCCTGGAATGGGTACCATCTGCCACTACCTCTACGCCCTCACGGAGGTGGTTGATCGTCTCGACATTTTGTTCGCGACGATGGCCCAGGTTCTTGGCCCCGAGGGCCGCAGAACGCTGGTGGAGGCGACGGCTAGCAACCTCGGGGTTGCACCGCCGGTGCAGCCAGTGCAGCAGGTGCAACCGGCCCTGTCTCCTATTGCACCAGTGCCAGAGTCGCCGCCGGAGGACGAGGAGGAGGAGGAGTAGGAGTAGGAGTAGGATTTAATTAGTTTTTCTTTGTTGTTTTTAGTTGCTTCTATTTTGTAAATATTGTTAATGAATGAAATCTATCTTTGTTCATCTATGTGATTGAATATTACTTTGTATATTGTGTGTTCTTGTGTAAATACTGTGTATCTTGTGTGTTCTTTTGTGAGATGTGTGATTGAATATTGTTAATGAATGAGTATCTTGTGTGTTCTTCAACTGTGTGAATGAATGAATGTGTAGTGTGTTCATCGTGTTCCTCAGACTCGGGTATCATAAGGTAATTATCTCAGGCGGTTGGTAATTCAAACTCGTCTGAGAAGAAGATTATCTTAGGCGGTTGGTAAGTAATACCCGTCTGAGATAAAAATCTTCTGAGAGGTTATTAAGTATCAACCGCCTGTGAAGATATTTACTTCTTCTTAATTAATATTCTTAATTTAATTGGGGGTCCTTTAAAAAGGAAAAATTCCACTTTCTTGTAATATTATTGATAAGTAAAGGTTACCATTAAATTTTACTTCATAAATCTTTTGAAATTGGTCAGAACATAAAAAACATGCAACAAATGCTATTTTTCATTTTTCTATCTTGATGAATATAATGTCTTTTTCATTTATTTTTTCAATGGACATTTTTACTTATCATACCAACCTCTATGAAGTTTTTCAGATTTTTTTAAATTTTTTTGAATCAATGTGTGTTCATAATTTGATGAATGCCTCATATGTATAGGAGCATTTAGTTAGAATGATGGATAATTTGAAGTTTGACATGTTGGAATGCTTTTAAAAAAATTAACAAAATTCATACATGTATAAATGATACAAATATGTTCATACAAACAAATTTGAGTGAAGGATCTTTTTTTTATGAGATACACAAATGTGAATAATATGTGATTAGAAATTCATTTGATATTTACCACAACATTACAATGTCAGCTATACAAGTTTTAAAATATTTTGTTCGGGTGGTAGATGTTAATTTTATACAAATGTAGAAGAAAGAATCATCGAATTTGGACACAATTTGCAGAATCTAAACATGTTTGAGTATTTATATTGGAATCTAAATAAAAAATAATCAAGGGATAAGGAAACTGAAGAACAGTATCGGGCATTATCTCAGCGGTTGGTAAGTAATATCCGTCTGAGATAAACATCTTCTCAGGCGGTTATTAAGTACCAACCGCCTGCGAAGATATTTACTTCTTCTTATTAATATTCTTGACTAAATGTGGGTCCTTTAAAAAGGCAAAATTCCACTTTCTTGTAATATTATTGATAAGTAAAGGTTACCATTAAATTTCACTTCATAAATCTTTTAAAATTGGTCAGAACATAAAAAACATACAACAAATGCTATTTTTCATTTCTCTATCTTGATGAATATAATGCCTTTATCATTTATTTTTTCAGTGGACATTTTTACTCATCATACCAACCTCTATGAATTTTTTCAGATTTTTTTAAATGTTTTTGAATCAATGTGTGTTCATAATTTGATGAATGCCTCATATGTATATGAGCATTTAGTTAGCATGATGGATAATTTGAAGTTTGACATGTTGGAATGCTTTTAAAAAATTTAACAAAATTCATACATGTATAAATGATACAAATATGTTCATACAAACAAATTTGAGTGAAGGATCTTTTTTTTTATGAGATACACAAATGTGAATAATATGTGAGTAGAAATTAATTTGATATTTACCAAAACATTACAATGTCAGCTATACAAGTTTTAAAATATTTTGTTCATGTGGTAGATGTTGATTTTATACAAATGTAGAAGAAAGAATCATCGAATTTGGACACAATTTGCTGAATCTAAACATGTTTGAGTATTTATATTGGAATCTAAATAAAAAAGAAGCAAGGGATAAGGAAACTGAAGAACAGTATCGGATATTATCTCAGGCGGTTGGTAAGTAATATCCGTATGAGATAAAAATCTTCCTTGACGATTATTAAGTACCAACCGCCAGTGAAGATATTTACTTCTTCTTAATTAATATTCTTGATTAAATATCTTATCAGGCGGTTGGTAAGTAAAACCCGCCTGAGATAAACTTAAAAACCGCCTGTGAAAAACCGACGCCGAGACGGGGACCTCTCACCACACACTCGCTATTAGACGACGACCCGCTATAAAGGCTCACCGTTCTCTTGCTTTTCCGTCGCACCGCTCCTTAGATCCTAGCCTCCAAACTTATCCCCCCGCCACCGTCGACCACCTCTCGCTCTTTCTCTGCACCTCCGTCGCCACACAAATGGGTAGCCCCCCGCCGAAGTGCTCTAGGCCATCAACGTCCTCCGAACCTCCTTCTCCGTTTCCATCGCCACTGGCAATGCCGGTGGAACTGATGGCGGCGCCCGCATCTCCTCAGCCCGACTGGTTACAGGAGACTGTCCGCCTCTTTACCGCTCGCATCGACGAATTAACGTGCCGAATTAAAGATGTCGAAGACGACGTGTCCTCCGCTGTCGAACATGCAAGAGCGCTGGACATAATGTCGTGGGATGTATTTAACAATACATCTCTCATCCGTTGCCGTCTGGGTCTTGGGAGGCTTCCCCAGCTCCCCAACATGGACTCCGCCGGCTACTACTTGTTCGGGTTAAGCTTTGTAGCCGCTCGTCTCGACGCCCTCCACAATACGATCGCGGAGGTTGCTGGGGTACAGGGCCGCTGGAAGATTCTGCACAGTGTCGCATGTAAGCTCGGTGTGGAGACGGAAGAGGAGGCGGAGCCGCCGGAGGACGCGTCGGCCGCCGCGCACGCGGCGGCCGAGGTGGACGAGGCCTCCAAGTAGAATAGGATTAGGAGTGGTTCTGTTCTTGTTTCTACGTGTTTTTCGTCCATGTTTTCTTTACTCTTGTTTGTAATATATGTGTTGGTAGTATGTTAATGTAATATGTCTTTTATGTTCATGAACAATGTGTCTGATGTATTATCAAAAAAATTTCCTTTTATCGAAAAACATCTCCTTTAATGACGCCAAGTTTAAACCTTTAACCCACTTCGTGCGTGAATCGAAAAACATCTCCAGTCGTGATGTTGTGTTTCTCTTGTTTTTTTGATATTTTTTCTTTTCACGTTTTGTCATGTTATTTTCCTGCAAAAATCTGAACAGTCGCGAGACTCGCGATGTTATTATTGCACGCACTGGATAATCCACTTGACATCCCTCGAAGCCTTGTTCTCTGGAGAGGCAACGAAGTCGGCGGGGAAGGACGTTCATGGATTGTACCAGTTTACGTCCTAGGTCTTGATTTTGTGGACCACCTTTCGGGTGATGAGGAGGACCCTCCGCCTTTCAATGGCAACCCCCACCCTTACCACGGACCAGTCTTGCCTGGTCCTTATCCTGATGATCAAGGTCCTCCGCCTGCTGCCCCAGATGACTTGGGGCAGAATGATCCTGGCGACCAGAATAAAAAGGAGTTGTATCCAGGTTGTTCGCAGCTGACCCAATTATCCTACATTGTCAGGTTCTACCAAATAAAGTGTTTAACTGGTATGAGCAAAGTAGCTTGTGATATTTTACTTGAACTATTCTCATTTGCGCTTCCAAAGGGCCACTGCATTCCTAATACACTTGATAAACTTCAGAAGGTTGTTCGTGACCTCGGGCTGGACTACCAAAAGATCGATGCATGTGTCAATGACTTTGTTATTCCGGAAGGACTATTCTCTGCTGAATAGTTGCCCAAAATGTGGTGAATTAAGATGGAAAAATAGTACTGCTGGGGATGCAAGAGAGGCTTTACCTTGTGGAAAATCCAAGAAGCTTGTAGCACGCAAGGTTCTATGTTACTTCCCTCTTATTCCCCATCTACAAAGGTTTTATATGAGAGAATCAACGGCATAAAACATGCGCTGGCACAAAGAAGGTTGTGCTGATGATGGAATATTACGCCATCCTGCCGATTCGAAAGCATGGAAGCATTTTGATAGCATTCACCCAAATTTCTCATCCGATCCTCACAACATAAGACTTGGGCTAGCATCTGATGGTTTCAATCCTTTTGGAGTAATGAATGTTTCTTACAGTACATGGCCTGTGATTCTAATCCCTTATAATCTACCACCTTGGTTGTGTATGAAGCAGTCTTATTGGGTGGTGTCAATGATAATTCCTGGGCCAAAGTCACCTGGAAACAACATTGATGTGTATCTGCAGCCTTTGATTGATGAGCTACTGAAATTATGGTATGATGGTGTTAAAACATATGACAGTTTAAAGAAAGAGACATTTGTCATGCGAGCTTCTTTATTGTGGACAATAAATGATTTTCTAGCATATGCAATGCTATGTGGATGGAGCACAAAAAGGAAGCTAGCATGTCCATACTGCCATATAAACATTGACGCCTTCTGGTTGAAATATGGACGAAAGCATTGTTACATGGGTCATCGTCGTTTCCTACCTCAGGATCACAGATGGCGTCGAAACAAAGGTTCTTTCAACAACAAGGCAGAGAATAGAGAGGCTCCAACATCACTCTCTAGTGACAAAGTACTCCAACAATACAAGTGTTTTGATCAAGTGAGTTTTGGACCGACGAATAATAAGAGAAAGCACACCGAGGAAAATAGATGGCATAATTGGAAGAAGAAAAGTATATTTTTCGACCTGCCTTATTGGAAGACATTGCTAATAAGGTATAACTTGGATGTCATGCACATTGAGAAAAACATTTGTGATAGCATATTGGGGACATTTCTTGCTATGGATGGTAAAACAAAAGATAGTCTACAAGCTCGTCTTGATATGAAGGATATGGGTATACGGTCAGATCAACATCCGAAGTTCATAAAGAGCAAGTACACATTCCCACCAGCATTATATACTTTGGGCAAAGATGAGAAGACCACCTTGTGCAAGTTTTTGGGGAATGTGAAGGTGCCCGATGGTTATGCCTCAAACATCAAGAGATGTGTGGACATAAAAGCATGTAAGGTATCGGGTCTAAAAACTCATGACTGCCATATTATATTTCAGAAGCTCCTTCCTATTGCAATATGTAACATATTGCCTGAAAAGGTTGTTGCACCTTTAATTGAGTTTAGCACATTCTTTTCTGGAATTTGTTCTAAAGAATTGGCGGAACCAGATTTGGACAAGATGAGCAAATAAATTCCTAAAACAATTTGTAAGCTTGAGATGTTGTTTCCTCCCACTTTCTTTGATATCATGGTACATCTTCCAACCCATCTTGCCGAAGAAGCACGGTTGGGTGGACCTGTTTCTTACAGATGGATGTATCCAATTGAGAGGTACCTAGGTACATTGAAGAGGTATGTAAAAAAAGCTCACCCGGAGGGTTCTATAGCTGAGGGATATATTGCCGAAGAGTGTATGACTTTTTGTAGTCAGTTTTTGGATAACATCAGCACCAAGCGTAATAGGCCAGAACATCATGAAGCTGCAGCTACAAATGAACCTTCTGTTGATAATTCTAACATATTTACAGAAGTTGATAATTCTAAAAAAGGGTATAAATGGGACCAACTTACTATGGTGGAACTACATAACATCAGGCATTATCTTATTACTAACGTTGAAGAGGCTGCTCCATGGATCAAGTAATAACGTATAACTCAGATGTTGTATACTATATATATGGCTTATTGTAGATGGCTAATTTAATTTTGTACCCTTTTCAGTGAGCATATTGAAGAGCTGAAAAAGATTCATTCTCGTGATGTTGATAAACGCCATAGAGATGAGTTTGTTGATTGGTTTCAGAAACGAGTAAGTACATGCAAGTTTGCACTTTGATGAAATATTGAACAAATATGTGTTCTGAAATTGGTTTGTCGTCGATAACCCCTGTTATACTAATATGTATAGATTATGACATTACACAAAGAAGGCAAAGCAACCGATTATCTGTATGCATTATCTAGAGGACCTGATCGTCGGGCACGTTTTTTTAGTCGGTTATTCATCAATGGCTTCTTCTTTCGAACTGCAGATGTGGAAAATGATTTACGGACCACAAACAGTGGTATTGTTGTTCGGGGCACTGATCATGATTGGTTTGGAGTAATCAAGAAAATCATTGTTGTTGATTTCGAAAAAATCAAGAGGTTCTATTATTTCAGTGTGAATGGTTTGATCGGCCTTTTGGAAGCAGTCAGAACCAAAGTAGAGGCTACAAAAAGGATCAATACGGAATGATAGATGTTGACACTACTCTGTTTCGATTCCAGTATGAGCCTTACATTCTAGCCACCCAAGCAGAACAAGTTTTTTATGTTCCAAGTGTGAAGCATCCTAAATGGGCTACAGTTTTTAAAACAAAGCCACGGAACCTTTTTGCCATGCCCCCTGGAGACAGTGAAAATAATGTGACTGAGACGATGGAGGCTGAGACATTTCATGATGATCTGCTTACTGATGATATCAATAATGAGGATACGACAGCATGGGCTTGGAATGACATTGAGGGAGCTAGCGGTGATGCTTCCACTCTTATAATGACAACTTCAGGTGATCGGTTTGAGGTAGATGGAGTTGCATCAGAAAATGAAGACGACAACGACGATACATATAACAATGATGGTCATGTAGCTCCATTGTGGGGGGATGACAGCGAAGATGATGATTTTTAGTATAATTAAGTACGTGACATGTAGCTCCACAATGAATTCATCCGTCCGAACCCGACATTTCTTTTTCAGTTATTTATATTTGCTACCCGAAAAGTACCTGATATCCGATATTTCGGTCTTTTCAGTTCCGATCTCGGTTTTATCGGTTTCGGTTTTTCGGTCTCGGTTTATTTGCGCACCCCTAATTTATGTAGTAGTAGCATATATATGGGATATACATATTTCTCCTGCATGTTTTTTTTTTGCAAAACTATTTAGTGATATATTCTATGTGCATATTACATATGTAAAACTAATGTAAAGTATAAAACTTTTTCAAAGGGAAGTCTTAGGTTTCGTCAAATCTATCTTTTAGATTTACGTAATTTTGATCTGTTTTAACAATACAAGAATTGTACTTTTAGATTCACCATGAAAATATTTCCATAATATACAATCTAGTACTACATGTTATTCAAATTAATAAATTCCATATAAATCATTTGTCAAAGGTAATTACTTCGACCAAAACAGAAATAGAGTTGAGTTGGGGCGGGGGAAGTATTATACGTTGCTGTTTGCCGCATAAGGTTTCGTCCTTCGTTCAAGCCGTAGCCATTGGTACAGGCGGATGATGCGACCGGGCGCACCGAGCTTACGTGCGCACCAGTCACCGAGGCGCCTTAGACGCGCGCAGCACATGCGTTGAAATCACCTGCGGTACTGCAGGTGCAGTAACAGTCACTGACATGTGGGTTCGGCTGGCCGTGGGGCCCACATGTCAGGGACTTTTACTGCACCTGCAGTACTGCAGAAGTTATGCATCCCGCATGTGCATCTTTGAATTCAATTAGAACCGCTCCGCGTCCCATCACCGCTTTACCGTGAACCACTGCGGATGGTCTTAAAGGCAGGCCCGGCTCTGGGCCTAGGTGGGCGGAAATAAATTTTCTGCGATCCTCGAGAACGGATCGAGGGGAAGGCTCATCGCCCATAGCGGTCGTGTAGCTTCCGTCCCCTTGATCCGTTGGTGATGAGCCTTCTCCTCATCCGTTCTCGAGTTCACGGTAGCCACAGCGCCGCTTCTACCCTGCTTCTGGACTGAGGAAGCTGATGATCCACAACATACTTTTAAATTTGTGCATTGGTATTCTCCCCCTCATATTTGTTTATGTGTTAATACCTGATGTTTTACATCGTTGAGTATGTTACGGATCATCAGCGTCATTAATCCAGCACTGAGTCTGTAACACCCTCATTTTCATGCACTCATATACATGTTTAACATTAGCCCACAATAAGAGGAACGAGTTTAAAATTGATTCAGAGCATTTAAAATTGATTTGGAGCAAAACCACACTTAAACGCAGGAAAGTGCGGACTAGTCCGATTTTACTGAGGACTAGTCCGATTTCTCTCTGACTAAAAACGGACTTGTCCATTTTTGATGTGGACTAGTCCGATTTTGGCCCTGGAAACTTTCGGACTTGTCCGATTTTGTGCGGACTAGTCCGATATTCCACGAATCCTTGAAAATTTGCTAAGTCCCTGGACTTTTCCGGACTAGTCTGGTGTCCAGCGGACTTGTCCGTTTTTCCTCTCTGTTCAAATTCGGACTTGTCCGATTTTTGGCCAGACTTGTCCGATTTTCTCTCTGGACGACTTCAAACTAGTCTGGTCCTTTCCGGACTTGTCCGATATTTCGCGACTCCGAGATTGACCTTTTGTTTTACGACTTGTTTATTGGGTTTCACGTTAAGCAGGCCTAGGGACGTCGTGTCTAACTCTTTTAGAGCCCATGTGGGACTCTAAACCGACCTCTACTCATCCCAAACTCGAAATCCATCTAACCCTAGCCTCCACCTCTATATAAACAGCCCAACCCCTTGGTTTGACCTCTATTTGCCACTTCTCCACCCACCCAAACCCTAGTTCGTGGGGAGCCACCACCAAGGAGGGAGGAGAAGATCCCAAGCAAGAAGAAGAAGAGGAGGAAACGAAAGAGGATCAAGATCTCCACCAAGTTTCGTCCTTCACCACCAATTCATCTCCAAGTTCATCACCAACCCTAGATCATCAAGATCCAAGTGTTACCTCCAAGTTTCTTGGTTCATTGGAGTTCTAAACACCTGGTATACCTTCTATTCTCTTTTCCTTACGTGAATTCCACCCCTAATCTCCGAATTTACGTCGATCTAGAAAACCCTAATCTGCTGATCTCGTCAAGTGCGGACTTGTCCGGTCCCTAGCGGACTAGTCCGATCTTTCTGGTTAAATTGTGTTGAATTAATTCTAAAATTTGATCTAATCGAATCCAAACCTGTATAAACTTGTTAAAAGCTATTAGAACTAGTTAGTGATCTTTAAAAGCAATCTAGTAACAAGTTCTACCTTGCATTTGCATTAATCATGCATGTCATGTCATATTGAGTAATATTTGTGCACTCTTTGATTATGTTTCTTGTTTTGTATGTTTATTGTGTGGATTAGACGGATTTGCGCTAGAGAGTGCCGCGGAGGATCTACACCATCAAGAGTTTGAAGGCTTTGACCCTAATCAACAGCAAGAGCAAGGCAAGTGTCTTTGAAGCATATTGATCCTGTTTTAAAATAAATGTTTTGTTTGCAAAACTGCATGCTGTGTCAATTTGATGGGAATCCTATGGTAGGAAGTTTACTAGATTTGTTTAACCACCCTTGTCACCTGGAATTTATGGTAGAGAGTCGGGAAGGATTTTTACCTTTTGCTTCGCTTAATCAACTGGGATAGGAATAACTATACCACTCAATTTAATTATGCATGGATGAGATTATGGTTAACATGAACTGGTTAAATATGGTATGGTAATGGATGATCTAAGCAAGCCTGGTATGTGGATGGGTTGGATGTTATGGTGGTTTGCTTGCTTTAGATCTAAGGACCGGTTCATGCGAGAATAAGCCAGGACTACAGTGCCACCACGAGGCCAAGTATGGGTGCGGCGTAGCTGATTAATTAGGGCTTTGCTAGTGCTGTTTGGACCATTGTGGATGCTCGGGAAGGGGTAGTCGGATTGGGTTTGTTGATGATTGGTGGGACTACCCTGGGATCCGAATGGCTCAAGAGGGGGCCCTTGGTTGAAGATGTGCTCAGTTGGAGGCATCGCCACCGGTAAAACCTCAGTGGGGTCTAAATAGGCTAGTAATCCCTTTGTAAAGGCTATTTTGTGATCTCTTGGCCACACACCAACGGAAGTGTGTAATGTGACCGATGGGTTATGGGCATAAGGGAGGTTCTTAGTCGCCGAAAGGTGATGAAATCACGAACACGTGGGTAAAGAGGTACAAACTCTGCAGAGTTAAATAAAACTATCATGATAGCCGTGCTCCTGGTTATGAGCACCTGGACAACTTCCATGATTAGAGGGTATTTGGTATTGGTGATGGTTATGGATGGTTATGGATTTATTTCTGGTATTGAATATGGTTATTGGCAATGGTGAAATCTGGACTTATTGATGATGGTAATGAATTCAGTTTGGTATTATGGTATTACTCGTGACTATGATGGGATTACTTCACATACAGATAATATACATATTGCTTTCCAAATGTTTTACTGTACTTTTCAGCACTTTGCCATTATTATAGTCGTCATTTGAATCAGCCACATGTCATACTTTCCACACTTGTTGAGTACGACATGTACTCACTCTTGCAATCCCCCACCCCAACAGTTGCAGGTCAGGATTGGGAGTTTAATGGCGATAATGCGGAGTTCTAGGCCGTGTCTACCGTCAGCTTTGCCTGTGGTGTTTTTGGAGCTGCGCTATCCCCTTTGCTTAGTTTGCTTAGTTGGCTTAATTAGTTTATTTCCGCTGCATTAGTTGAACTTGTCATTACTATCTATTAGAGCTTGTATTCGAGGATATAATGAATTATGGAATAAGAGTACTTATTTAATAATTTGAGTTGTGGTAATTATCTGGTTATCATTTGTGAATCACTCGTGTATGTGTGTTGAACATCCTGGGCACACATATGCGTTAGCTTGGTTCATTTTTCGGAACCGGGCGTCACAGATTGGTATCAAAGCCACAGGTTGACCGTAGGATGCAGCCTAGATAGAATGGACACTTTAGAGCACATAGGAGCACTCAGGAATCGATGTGTTTTGCTTGGTGTGCTGTTTGTTATATATATTGTTTGATTGTGTGCTTAATAGAGTATTTTGGGATGCCTTAGCATTGCCATGTCCACCTAGGCTAGTGTAGCTAGCTATTTAGTTTCATATCCCTTGATGCATATAGTTGGGGACGTTTTCTAATTCTTACCTATCGCTTTTCTTCAGATGGTGAGGACTCGCAACCAGAGGGATGGCAATGATGAGGAGGAGAACAATGGAGTGCCTCAGAACAACAATGGGCAAGGATCTACTCAGGGAGGTATCAACATCGAGCAACTATTGGCCATGCAAAACCAGCTCATGCAGACCATGATACAGACTATGGGACAGCTGCAGGCTGGCAATATCAACAATCAGCCCCACATGCCTCCACCGCCACCCCCACCTCCTCATAACCGATTGGGAGAATTTATGAAGACTAGGCCGCCAACCTTTGCTCAAGCCGCAGACCCTATGGATGCGGATGATTGGCTCAAGTCCGTGGAGAAGAAGCTAGCCATTGTCTAATGCAGTGACCGGGAGAAGGTGCTATTTGCTTCTCATCAACTCGTTGGAGCAGCTGCAGATTGGTGGGATTCTTATTGCAATGCTCATGAGAACCAAGAGAGAATTACCTGGGCGGAATTCAAGGAGAGTTTCCGTTCTCATTATGTGCCGGAAGGTGTTATGATCTTGAAGAGGCAAGAATTTGAGAACTTGAGACAAGGAAAATCAAGCGTGAGTGAATATCTCAATAAGTTCACTCAACTCTCAAGATATGCGCCTGAGGATGTTAGCCGGGACAGCCGGAAGCAATACTTGTTCATGAGGGGATTGAACAATACAATCCAAGTACAATTGCTCAACTGTGATTATGTCAATTTCCAGAAGCTTGTGGACAAAGCAATTGTGGTTGAGAACAAGATCCGTGAGATGGAGCAAGAAATCAAGAGGAAGGCGCCGTATCAAGGACAGCTACAAGGAAGTAATGTGCGCCCTTGCTTTGCGCCACCCAATGCGCCTCATTACAGCTCCTCTATTCCTGCTCAGCGCCCTAGTTATGCACCACGCCCAACTCAGTTTGTGCAGCAGCGCCCTATTATGCAAGCACCTAGGCCTCCAATGCCTTATGCACCTCGTGCTGATTTTCCTGGAGCCAATACTCAAAACCAAGCTCGTCCCAACAATTCTGGTGGGGTTAAGAAGTGTTATACTTGTGGAGAAGCTGGACACTTTGCGCATCAATGTCCTAAGTCAGGCCTTGGTCAAGGAAGCAATGCGCCGAGGCAAAACCCAAGACCCAATGGAGGACAGCCACAAGGAAGCCGTGGACAGCAGAATTTTGCTCGTGGCAACGTGAACCATGTCTCTACGGAGGATGCTCAACAAGCGGATGACGTGGTCATTGGTATGTTTCTCGCCAACTCCAATCCCGCGACTATGTTATTTGATTCTGGAGCATCGCATTCATTCATTGCATCGAAGTATGTTGCCAAGTATAGTTTGCCTATCTCTCATATGAAGTTTACTCTATTGGTTAAGTCTCCTGGAGGAGAGATGAGGACAAATATAGTATGTCCAAAAGTAAGCCTTAGAATAAGGGAGGTAGACTTCTCCGCCAACCTCATTGTTTTAGATTCTCAAGGGTTGGATATTATACTTGGTATGGACTGGTTGAGGAAGCACGATGGAGTTATTGAGTGTGCCACGAAGACGGTGAAGTTGACCAATGAAGAAGGGATCACCATAGAATTTGAAGCATCTCAAACCGCACCGAAGCAATTGGAATTGAATCATATGGACGGTGCCGCAATTAAGGAGATTCCGGTAGTGTGTGAATTTTTGGATGTTTTTCCGGACGAGTTGCCAGGTATGCCACCCGATCAAGACATTGAGTTTGTTATTGATTTAATACCTGGAACTGCACCTATAGCTAAGAGGCTGTATAGGATGCCTCCTATGGAATTAGCGGAGCTCAAGAAACAAATTCAAGAGCAATTAGAGAAGGGTTTTATTCGCCCTAGCTCTTCACCTTGGGGAGCGCCCGTTCTATTTGTGGACAAGAAGGACGGATCCCAAAGGATGTGCGTGGATTACCGAGCTCTCAACGAGGTAACAATCAAGAACAAGTACACCTTGCCCCGTATAGAGGATTTGTTTGATCAGATGAAAGGCGCGTGTGTGTTTTCCAAGATTGATTTGAGGTCGGGATACTTTCAAATGAAGATTAGACCATCGGACATACCCAAGACAGCTTTTAGGACACGGTATGGATCTTATGAGTACACCGTGATGTCTTTTGGATTGACAAATGCGCCTGCCTACTTTATGTACCTCATGAATAAAGTCTTCATGGAGTACTTGGACAAGTTCGTTGTGGTGTTTATTGATGACATTATGATCTACTCGAAGGATGAGAAGGAACACGAGGAACACTTGAGGCTTATGTTGCAAAAATTGAGGGAGCATCGATTGTATGCCAAGTTCAACAAGTGTCAGTTTTGGTTGAAAGAGGTGCCATTCTTGGGTCATATAATCTCAGGAGGAGGAGTATCGGTTGACCCCGGAAAAGTAAGAGATGTGTTGAAGTGGGAACCACCGCAAAATGTCAAGGAAATAAGGAGTTTTCTTGGGATGGCTGGATATTACCGTCGGTTTATCAAGGATTTCTCCAAGATAGCCAAGCCTATGACGGAGTTGCTAATGAAGGGAAAGGCGTTCCAATGGACTGAAGCTTGTCAAAACAGTTTTGAGGAGTTGAAGAAGAGGTTGACAACAGCCCCAGTTTTGGTATTGCCGGATGTAAGCAAGAGTTTCGACATCTATTGTGATGCATCAAGACAAGGACTTGGATGTGTATTGATGCAAGAAGGTCAAGTGGTCGCCTATGCGTCGAGACAATTGAAGAAACATGAGCAGAATTACCCCACGCATGATCTTGAACTAGCAGCCGTGGTACATGCATTGAAGATTTGGAGACACTATATTCTTGGACGTAGGTGTGAAATTTACACGGATCATAAGAGTTTGAAGTATATTTTCACACAAACGGATCTGAACTTGAGGCAACGAAGATGGTTGGAGCTCATCAAAGAATATGATTTGGGGATCAACTATCATCCGGGAAAGGCCAATGTAGTGGCCGATGCTTTGAATAGAAAGGGAGTAAGCTATCAACTTACAGTTCGAGAGTTACCATTCGAGTTATGTAAGGAGTTTGAACGGTTGAACCTCGGGTTTGTAAATGAGATGGAGATGATGGATTTAAACCCAACCTTGGAGCAAGAAATTCAAGAAGCACAAACCACGGATGAGGAGATCAAGGAAATCAAGGAAAGGACCAAAGAAGGAAGAGAATTCAGGTTTGATGAAGACGAACATGGTACCTTATGGCTTGGAAAGAGGATCGTTGTGCCTAATGTAAAGCATATTCGGGAGACAATATTAAAGGAGGCACATGGCTCGCCTTACTTGATTCACCCCGGTTGTACGAAGATGTACAAGGACTTGAAGACTTGCTATTGGTGGGATAGCATGAAAAAGGACATAGCTGAATATGTGGCATTGTGTGATGTGTGTCAACGAGTCAAGGCGGAACATCAAAGGCCAGCCGGACTATTGCAACCGTTGAAGATTCCGGAATGGAAGTGGGAAGAAATTGGTATGGATTTCATAGTTGGGTTACCGCGTACTCAGTCCGGGTATGACTCAATTTGGGTAATTGTGGATCGCTTAACAAAGTCAGCTCATTTTGTCCCTGTGAAGACCAAGTATACAGCTGCACGATTGGCCGAAATATACATGGAGCATATTGTGTGTCGACATGGAGTCCCTAAGAAGATAGTCTCAGATAGAGGTTCTCAATTTACCTCCAGATTTTGGCAAAAATTGCATTAAGCTTTGGGAACGAGGTTGAATTTTAGTTCAGCATATCATCCTCAAATGGATGGACAAACCGAGAGGACCAATCAGATTTTGGAGGACATGTTAAGAGCTTGTGCTTTAAAGCATGGGAAAAGTTGGGACAAAAGCTTGCCATACGCGGAATTTTCATACAACAATAGTTACCAAGCAAGCTTGAAAATGTCACCATATGAAGCGCTTTATGGGAGGAAGTGTAGGACAC
This sequence comes from Tuctoria greenei, assembly GCA_036927565.1. Taxonomy (NCBI): domain Eukaryota; kingdom Viridiplantae; phylum Streptophyta; class Magnoliopsida; order Poales; family Poaceae; genus Tuctoria; species Tuctoria greenei. The sequence goes on from JAYESD010000005.1 coordinate 190,506,583, forward strand.
CTTTATTCTGGAATGAGGCAGGAGAAACTCAAGTATTTGGTCCGGACGTGTTGCAAGAAGCCGAAAAGCAAGTCCAAATAATTCGTGAAAACTTGAGGGCTGCCCAATCAAGGCAAAAAGGCTATGCGGATAATAGGAGAAGGAAATTAGCCTTTGAAATAGGAGATTTTGTTTACCTCAAGGTGTCACCAATGAGAGGTCATAAGAGGTTTAACATAAGAGGCAAGCTCGCACCTCGTTATATTGGACCATTCAAGAATTTGGACAAAAGAGGAGAAGTAGCATATAAGTTGGAGATGCCAGCTCGTCTTTCAGACGTACATGATGTGTTTCATGTTTCCCAACTCAAGAAGTGTCTCAGGGTACCGAAAGATCAAGTGCCAATGGAAGAATTGGAACTAGAGGAAGATTTGACGTATGCCGAGCAACCGGTCAAAATCTTGGAAACCAAGGAGAGAGTCACAAGGAACAAGGTGATTCGATGGTGTAAAGTCCAATGGAAGCACCATACCGAAAAAGAAGCGACGTGGGAATTGGAGGATGATCTCAAGAAGGAATTTCCCTATCTCTTCTCTTCCGCGTCGAATCTCGAGGGCGAGATTCATTTTAAGGGGGGTAGGTTTGTAACACCCTCATTTTCATGCACTCATATACATGTTTAACAATAGCCCACAACAAGAGGAACGAGTTTAAAATTGATTCAGAGCATTTAAAATTGATTTGGAGCAAAACCGCACTTAAACGCAGGAAAGTGCGGACTAGTCCGATTTTACTGAGGACTAGTCCGATTTCTCTCTGACTAAAAACGGACTTGTCCGTTTTTGATGCGGAGTAGTCTAATTTTGGCCCTGGAAACTTTCGGACTTGTCCGATTTTGTGCGGACTAGTCCGATATTCCACGAATCCTTGAAAATTTGCTAAGTCCCTGGACTTTTCCGGACTAGTCCGGCGTTCCAGCGGACTTGTCCGTTTTTCCTCTTTGTTCAAATTCGGACTTGTCCGATTTTTGGCCAGACTTGTCCGATTTTCTCTCTGGACGACTTCGGACTAGTTCGGTCCTTTCCGGACTTGTCCGATATTTTGCGACTCCGAGATTGACCTTTTGTTTTACGACTTGTTTCTTGGGTTTCACGTTAAGCGGGCCTAGGGACGTCGTGCCTAACTCTTTTAGAGCCCATGTGGGACTCTAAACCGACCTCTACTCATCCCAAACTCGAAATCCATCTAACCCTAGCCTCCACCTCTATATAAACAGCCCAACCCCTTGGTTTGACCTCTATTTACCACTTTTCCACCCACCCAAACCCTAGTTCGTGGGGAGCCACCACCAATGAGGGAGGAGAAGATCCCAAGCAAGAAGAAGAAGAGGAGGAAACGAAAGAGGATCAAGATCTCCACCAAGTTTCGTCCTTCACCACCAATTCATCTCCAAGTTCATCACCAACCCTAGATCATCAAGATCCAAGTGTTACCTCCAAGTTTCTTGGTTCATTGGAGTTCTAAACACCTGGTATACCTTCTATTCTCTTTTCCTTACGTGAATTCCACCCCTAATCTCCGAATTTACGTCGATCTAGAAAACCCTAATCTGCTGATCTCGTCAAGTGCGGACTTGTCCGGTCCCTAGCGGACTAGTCCGATCTTTCTGGTTAAATTGTGTTGAATTAATTCTAAAATTTGATCTAATCGAATCCAAACCTGTATAAACTTGTTAAAAGCTATTAGAACTAGTTAGTGATCTTTAAAAGCAATCTAGTAACAAGTTCTACCTTGCATTTGCATTAATCATGCATGTCATGTCATATTGAGTAATATTTGTGCACTCTTTGATTGTGTTTCTTGTTTTGTATGTTTATTGTGTGGATTAGATGGATTTGCGCTAGAGAGTGCCGCGGAGGATCTACACCATCAAGAGTTTGAAGGCTTTGACCCTAATCAACAGCAAGAGCAAGGCAAGTGTCCTTGAAGCATATTGATCTTGTTTTAAAATAAATGTTTTGTTTGCAAAACTGCATGCTGTGTCAATTTGATGGGAATCCTATGGGAGGAAGTTTACTAGATTTGTTTAACCACCCTTGTCACCTGGAATTTATGGTAGAGAGTCGGGAAGGATTTTTACCTTTTGCTTCGCTTAATCAACTGGGACAGGAATAACTATACCACTCAATTTAATTATGCATGGATGAGATTATGGTTAACATGAACTGGTTAAATATGGTATGGTAATGGATGATCTAAGCAAGCCTGGTATGTGGATGGGTTGGATGTTATGGTAGTTTGCTTGCTTTAGATCTAAGGACCGGTTCATGCGAGAATAAGCCAGGACTACAGTGCCACCACGAGGCCAAGTATGGGTGCGGCGTAGCTGATTAATTAGGGCTTTGCTAGTGCTGTTTGGACCATTGTGGATGCTCGGGGAAGGGGTAGTCGGATTGGGTTTGTTGATGATTGGTTGGACTACCCTGGGATCCGAATGGCTCAAGAGGGGGCCCTTGGTTGAAGATGTGCTCAGTTGGAGGCATCGCCACCGGTGAAACCTCAGTGGGGTCTAAATAGGCTAGTAATCCCTTTGTAAAGGCTATTTTGTGATCTCTTGGCCACACACCAACGGAAGTGTGTAATGTGACTGATGGGTCATGGGCATAAGGGAGGTTCTTAGTCGCCGAAAGGTGATGAAATCACGAACACGTGGGTAAAGAGGTACAAACTCTGCAGAGTTAAATAAAACTATCATGATAGCCGTGCTCCCGGTTATGAGCACCTGGACAACTTCCATGATTAGAGGGTATTTGGTATTGGTGATGGTTATGGATTGTTATGGATTTATTTCTGGTATTGAATATGGTTATTGGCAATGGTGAAATCTGGACTTATTGATGATGGTAATGAATTCAGTTTGGTATTATGGTATTACTCGTGACTATGATGGGATTACTTCACATACAGATAATATACATATTGCTTTTCAAATGTTTTACTGTACTTTTCAGCACTTTGCCATTATTATTGTCGTCATTTGAATCAGCCACATGTCATACTTTCCACACTTGCTGAGTATGACATGTACTCACTCTTGCAATCCCCCACCCCAACAGTTGCAGGTCAGGATTGGGAGTTTAATGGCGATAATGTGGAGTTCTAGGCCGTGTCTACCGTCAGCTTTGCCTGTGGTGTTTTTGGAGCTGCGCTATCCCCTTTGCTTAGTTTGCTTAGTTGGCTTAATTAGTTTATTTCCGCTGCATTAGTTGAACTTGTCATTACTATCTATTAGAGCTTGTATTCGAGGATATAATGAATTATGGAATAAGAGTACTTATTTAATAATTTGAGCTATGGTAATTATCTGGTTATCATTTGTGAATCACTCGTGTATGTGTGTTGAACATCCTGGGCACACATATGCGTTAGCTTGGTTCATTTTTCGGAACCGGGCGTCACAGAGTCGTCAGGAGGCAAAAAGTAATGAACATCATTGATCAACACTACGCCGAGGAGAACGCGGAAATTGTTCGCTGATTCGTGGCAACATATCCTAATGCAAGGACTGTGTTCCATGGCAATAAAGCTGTAACGCCACGAACCAATAATTTGTGGCAATAGATCCTAATGCAACGATTGTGTTCCGTGGCAATAAAGCTGTAAGCCACGAACCAGAGTATCGTGGCAACACATCCTAATGCAACGATTCTGTTTCGTTGCATTACGGTCCAAATGCAACTGTTTGCTGATCCATGGCAATAGATCCTAATGCAACAACTGTGTTCCGTGGTAATAAAGCTGTAACACCACGAACCAGTAATTTGTGGCAACAGATCCTAATGCAACATTTGTGTTCTGTGGCAATAAAGTTGTAACGCCACGAACCAGTAATTCGTGGCAACAGATCCTAATGCAACGATTGTGTTCCGTGGCAATAAAGTTGTAACGCCACAAACCAGAGTATCGTGGAAACACATCCTAATGCAACAATTATGTTTCATTGCATTACGGTCCAAATGCAACTGTTTGCTGATTCGTGGCAACAGATCCTAATGCAACGACTATGTTGCGTGGCAATAAAGTTGTAACACCACGAACCAGTAATTTGTGGCAACAGATCCTAATGCAACGACTGTGTTACGTGGCAATAAAGTTGTAACACCACGAACCAGTATTTCGTGGCAACAGATCCTAATGCAACACTGTGTTCCGTGGCAATAAAGCTGTAACGCCACGAACCAGTAATTTGTGGCAACAGATCCTAATGCAACGACTGTTTTCCGTGGTAATAAAGTTGTAACGCCACGAACCAGTATTTCGTGGCAACAGATCCTAATGCAACGATTGTGGTCCGTGGCAATAAAGCTGTAACGCCACGAACCAGTAATTTGTGGCAACAGATCCTAATGCAACAATTCTGTTCCGTGGCAATAAAGTTGTAACGCCACGAACCATAGTATCGTGGCAACACATCCTAATGCAACGATTTTGTTTCGTTGCATTATGGTCCAAATGCAACTGTTTGCTCATTCGTGGCAACAGATCCTAATGCAACGACTGTGTTCCGTGGCAATAAAGCTGTAACGCCACGAACCAGTATTTCGTGGCAACAGATCCTAATGCAATGATTGTGTTCCGTGGCAATAAAGTTGTAACGCCACGAACCAGTAATTTGTGGCAACAGATCCTAATGCAACGATTGTGTTCCGTGGCAATAAAGATGTAACGCCACGAACCAGAGTATCGTGGCAACACATCCTAATGCAACGATTCTGTTTCGTTGCATTACGGTCCAAATGCAACTGTTTGTTGATTTGTGGCAACAGATCCTAATGCAACGACTGTGTTCCATGGCAATAATGTTGTAACGCCACTAACCAGTAATTCGTGGCAACAGATCCTAATGCAACGATTGTGTTCCGTGGCAATAAAGCTGTAACGCCACGAACTAGTAATTCGTGACAACAGATCCTAATGTAACGATTGTGTTCTGTTGCAATAAAGTTGTAACACCACGAACCAGAGTATCGTGGCAACACATCCTAATGCAACGATTCTGTTTCGTTGCATTATGGTCCAAATGCAACTGTTTGCTGATTTGTGGCAACAGATCCTAATGCAACGTCTGTGTTCCATGGCAATAAAGTTGTAACGCCACTAACTAGTAATTTGTGGCAACAGATCCTAATGCAACTACTGTGTTATGTGGCAATAAAGTTGTAATGCCATGAACCAATATTTCGTGGCAACAGATCCTAATGCAACGACTGTGTTCCGTGGCAATAAAGTTGTAATGCCACTAACCAGCAATTCGTGGCAACATATCCTAATGCAACGATTGTGTTCTGTGACAATAAAGTTGTAACACCATGAACCAGTAATTTGTGGCAACATATCCTAATGCAACGATTGTGTTCCGTGGCAATAAAGCTGTAACGCCACGAACCAGAGTATCGTGGCAACACATCCTAATGCAACGATTCTGTTTCGTTGCATTACGGTCCAAATGCAACTGTTTGCTGATTCGTGGCAACAGATCCTAATGCAACGACTGTGTTCCGTGGCAATAAAGTTGTAACGCCACTAACCAGTAATTCATGGCAACAGATCCTAATGCAACGACTGTGTTCCGTGGCAATAAAGCTGTAACGCCACGAACCAGTATTTCGTGGCAATAGATCCTAATGCAACGACTGTGTTCCGTGGCAATAAAGTTGTAACGCCACGAACCAGTAATTCGTGGCAACAGATCCTAATGCAATGACTATTTTCTGTGGCAATAAAGCTATAACGCCATGAACCAGTATTTCGTGGCAACGGATCCTAATGCAACGATTATGGTCTGTTGCATTAGCATCCTGACGCCACGAACTAGTGATTCGTGGCAACAGATCCTAATGCAACGATTGTGTTCTGTGGTGATATATCCTAGTGCCACGAACTAGTGAATCGTGGCAAAAAGCCAAGCTTACTGCAACGATTTAGTATTCGTTGCAGTACAATCGTTGCAACAGGTCAAAATCCTTGTAGTGTACTAAACCATATTTGTTGCCGCCGATGCTTATGTAAGCAATTGGACCGAATAGGTCCATGTGGAATAGCTCAAGCGGTCTTGTTGTAGTCATGACGTTCTTCGCGGGATGAGGTGCTCCAACTTGCTTCCCGGCTTGGCACGCGCTACAAGCCTGTCTTTCTCAAAACAACATCCTTCAAACCTTAGATGTGATCGCCCTTGAGGAGCTTTTGAAGATTCCTCATACCAACATGTGCTAGCCATCTATGCCACAGCCAACCCATGTTGGTCTTTGCAATCAAGCATGTGTCAAGTTCGGCTTTATCTTTGTTGAAGTCAACAAGGTAAAGCTTTCCCTTTAACATACCCTTGAATGCAATGAAACCATCACTCCTTCTAGAGACGGTCACACCCTCATTAGTGAACAAGCAATTATAACCTTTGTCACATAATTGAGATACGGACAACAGGTTATAATCTAAGGAATCAACATGTAACACATCAGAAAGAGTTATGTTGAGATGATATGGCAATTTTACCGGTACCGAGCACCTTTCCTTGACTATTGTCTCCAAAATAGATGTCCTCGCTTGGATCCTCATTTTCTTCATACTCAACGAACATCCTTCTTTCTCCGGTCATATGGTTGGTGCAGCCACTGTCTAGCACCCATTTAGATCCACCAGAGGAATAGGCCTACAAAAACAAATCATGCCTTGGTTTTAGATACCCAAGCTTGCTTGGGTCCTTTTAGGTTAGTCACAAGGGATTTGGGCACTCACACATGAGATTTGATGTACCCATGGCGTGGCCCAACATAATGAGCATAAACTTTACCAAAATTACTTCTCATTAAAACATAAGATGCATCAAAGGTTCTAATAGCAACTTGTAAGACCTATATGTGTTGAATACATTGGCTTGTAGTGAATACACTTGGCTTTGATGATAAAAGTTTTTAATATCACCAAAACACCTTTTTATCAAGATCCGACTCTAGCTCGAGCTACAGCAAGGTCCGACGGTAGGTCCGGCTTGTTTTGGGTAGCTCCGGCTATGTTCGAAGCTAGGTCCGGCTTCTTGGTAAGGTCCGACTAGCTTTGGTTAGCTCTGGTGAGCCTTATCTTTAGCTCTGGCATGTCTTTATTAGCTCCGGCATGTCTTTGATAGCTCCGGCATATATTTGATAGCTCCGGAATGCTTTTGCTAAGCTCCGACGTACTTTGTCTAGCTCCGGTTTTGGGTTGACTAGTTTTGACTAGTTTTTGGTAAGCTCCGGCGCTAGGTTCTACTAGTTTTTGTTAGCTCCGGCTCAAGCTTCGGGTTGCTCTGGCAAGGTCCAGAACTTGACTGCAGTGCTTCTGCTTTTCATTTGCAATGTTTCGTACTTGCTTTACATTGTTGGAAAGTTTGCTTAGTATTCTTTTACTAAGTTTTTGGTGCGCTTTGGATGATATGGCTGATATCGTTTTGCTATGCTTTGCAACATGCTTATGTGAGGTTCTCACGTAAGGTGTTGTGTTCAGAACTAACTTGTGTCAAGTCGAGGACTTGGGCTCGTATGGATTGGTTGTTTATTCATGTGCAGGTATTGCTTGAGTTCAAGACATGGCTGGTGACGGGATCCATTGGACTAGTCTCAGGGAGGAGATGAGGTTCCAACAACCAAGTTCGTGGGGAACTGTGGTTGAGCTGATCAGGAGGTCGCGCGGGATGATTGAATCAAGGGTGGTGCATATGAAGGTTATTGGACGTCGAAGGAAGGTGTTTGCACGTATGCATGCAGTGCATGACGTGGCAACATGGTTCCGAAGATGGTTTATGGATGGGAAGATCTGGTTGAAGGATCGGATCGTAACGGTTGATGACTTTGGTTGCGGCGGAGTCGGTTATGGCTCGATATGGAAAGTATCGAGTTGGTTATGTTAGGATTTCGTGTGTGTCACGAATTTGAGTTGTTTAGGAATGTGGGATACGTTCCTAAGGTGTTTGGAAGTCTTAAGATTGCTTCTATCTGTGTATAGAAGAATCTTGAGCAGTTATGGAAAGTTACGATTCGTGATCTGAGTAGGATTGGAGTCCTAGTTGATATTGGGTTGGCCTAAGGGCTGGTTATATAAGCAAGGGAGCCCAGAGCTCGTGGTGGATGACTTTGGGGCTGTTCCTCTTGTGTTCTATTGAATAAAATTCGTAGTTTGAAGGAACTTTTGTGCCTTGTTCGTCCGGACTTGTTCCAGACAAGTTTTACTCATCGAGTTTCTGAACAGCACTACCTTTCGTCGGTGGTTTTATCATAACTCGAGTTTTACAGATCCAATTGACGTGATTCTTTTTGAGTTGTCTTCACAACTTGATTTTATATCATATGTCAAAATTGCACGGTCATTGGGTTTGTGGTCTATGATCTACACGAGTTTCTTTGCAGCGTTCTAGAACTGTTTTTTCGTCGGGTAGGGCAGATTGACCATTGGTTGATCTTTCGATCATAACTGGAGTTTTTCTCAACGGATTTGAGTGATTCTTTTTGTGTTGTCTTCGTGACTTGATTCTCTCTGATATCTATCTCTTTTGTCACGGTGAAACACGTTTATATTAGTCTCACACACGATTTCTTTAATAGATCGTTTTTCTGCCGAAAGGGTTTGGGGTTTAATTGTTTCCGCTGCGTAAGATTTTTAAATATACCATTCACCCCCCCTCTGGTAGCTTTTCACGTGCTCTTCGATCCAACACAACTGTTGTTGTTTATATACAAGACTTGTCCGGAGGACCGGACTTGTCCGTGTCCCGACCGGACTAGTCCGGTGATCATGAGTGTTGGATGTGTTAACTTTGGATTTTCCAGTTTGAGAGAGTCTTCCCTTTACAAAGGTAATGCTTTCCTTGTTATTCTTATGGCTTCTAGCATTTTGCTTTCCACCTTAAGAATACCCAATGCCATATTTGACATTAGGAGGTCTTGTGGCCAAGTATGCACTACGTGCATATTTGACCTTCTCCTTGTCAAATATGCCACTTTGGGCAGGATGCTTATCCTTGGTAGAGGTTGACTTGTCTTTCAAGCTGGTGTCAATTTTACCACATGAACAAGTAATGATAGCTTCAGTTTTAAGTGGTTGAGAAGGTGAGCTTGAGGAGGATGAAGGGTTGCCTTGCTTGAGTGACTCAACTTGTACCTCAAGGATCTTGTTAACCTTGGTTAGGTTAGCAAGTTCGTCCTTGATTGTAGCATTTGAGTCGCTTAACTCCAAGCAAGCTTCCTTGCTTGAAGCTAACTAAAGCTCTAGTGACTTGCTTCATTCCTTTTTCTAGTTCTAGAAGCTTGTCAAGTTCAACATATTCCTCCTTTTGGGAGATAATCATGTCTTTTTGACGGTTTATCAACTTCTCCTTCTCAACAAGCTAATCAAGTAGAAATTTCATTTTTGCGGTTGTTTTCTTATCTGAGCCAATGAGAATATCTTCAATATCACTAGCAATTTCACTATCACTAGAATAGGACTGCAAGGAAGAGGATTTGGTTGTTACCTTTCGTTTACCTTCCTTTGCCATGAGGCAAGTGTCGTTCCCCTTCCATGCGCCGGGAGTGGGGAAGAGAGTGGACTTCTTGGATGTCTTCTCGATGGCTATGCTAGCCATCTCCTCTTCTTCTTCAGATGAGGACTCATCATTTGAGTCCCACTCCTTCCCTAGATGCGCTTGTTCAGCTTGCTTCTTCTTCTTGAAGAATTTCTTGGGTTGAGGCTTCGTTTCCTTGGTCTTCTTCTTGTTTTCTTCATATGGGCAATCAACTATAAAGTGGCTATACTCACCACAGTTATAGCATGCCCGCCTCAACTTCGGTCTTGATTTTTCCTTGTACTTCCCTTCACTTGACTTAGCCCTTTGTCTTTTCTTCGTCATTCTTTTGAATTTCTTCATGAATGGTAGCATGTCATCTTCATCCAAGTTGTTGCTCTCATCGTCACCGTCTTCTTCTAGTTGAGCTTCTTGAACCTCTTTAGATAAGGGCTTGAGAGTGGATTTCAAAGTGACCCCTTTCTTCTTTGCCGAGGTGAGATCGACAATCTCCTTAACATGCTTGGCCTGCTTTTCCATCATCTCAAAGTTGATGATTTTCCCAAGTAGCTCATCCGGGGTCATCTTCTTGTAACCGGGGCTTTCCCTGATCATTGAACACAAGGTTATGTTGCGAGGCATGAAAGCTCTAAGGATGAGCTTCACCACCTCGTGATCGTTCCACTTCTTGCTTCCGTATGCTCGAACCTTGTTGATGAGCGTCTTTAGTCGGTTGTACATGTCTTGTGGCGACTCATCTTCTTCGATGGTGAATCTTCCTAACTCGCCTTCAATCATTTCGATCTTTGCTTCTCACACATGATGATCGCCTTCACGTGCGTGCAACATATCACATATCTCCTTTGCGATCTCGAGTCCATACACCTTTGTGAACTCGTCCTGACTAAGTGATGAGGTGATGACTACAACAGCTTGAGCATTTTGATGGATTGCTTGCTCTTGGCTAGGTGTGAGCTCCTCATCATCGTCGGGGATATCTATTCCTGTACATATAATATGCCACAAACTTGGATTGAGAGAAATCAAGTGCATTTTCATGTTCTGCCTCCACATTGAGTAGTCATTGCCATCAAAATGTGGGGCTTTTCCAAGTGGAATAGATAAGTAGTGATTATTGCTAGAGTTAAGACGTCGTAGTTGAAAGGATATCAGGAGTAGTCGGTGTGACTACTCTCCTTCTTCTTCTTCTCATCTTCGATCTTCACTTTTCCCTTGGAGAGAGTTTTCCTCCTTAGGAGCGCCTTTAGTTCCAGCGTCTCCTCATCGTCATCCTCTAAGTCTTGAATAGCTTCGAGGAGCCTCTCCAATTTTTGGTTCTTTTCTGCTTCAACCTTCTCTTGGTTGATGCTCTTGTGTACGTACTTCATGTCCGACATGATCTCTTCGAGCGGTTAGTCTCCTTTTGAAGAGTTCCGCTCTGATACCAATTGAATGTGGCCTAGAGGGGGGTGAATAGGACTTTTTGAATTTTGTTGGAACCTGCAACACTTAACAACCAGATCAAATCTCAAGATATCAGACCAGTCCGGTCGAGTGCGGACTAGTCCGGTGTGTACTGACTAGATTGATCAAATTTGATTGACTATCTTGATCCTAGGATGGATGCAGCAGAAATATACTTGTAATTGAAGTGTCACACTACTATGAACTAGGATGTACCACAAGTTAATCTTATATTCAATGTTTCAATGTAAAGTGAACAAGATTGATTGAAACCCTAGATTGATATGAAGAGTAAGAACGATATGCGCAAAGTAAGAACACAAGATCTTTATCCCGTGGTTCGGTTCCCACAAAGGCAACTTACATCCACGTTGAGGAGTCCACAAAAGTGAAAGTGCATCTAGGAATCCCTTGTGTGTTTTGGATGATTTATGACAAGCAAATGAGATCCTAACCACTTTGTTGAGATGAGCACAGATTTTAAGTTGAAAATAAGCAAAGTGCCAAAAAGAAGGGAGAATGAGGAGCAATGTGGAGAAGAGCTCAAGGAACAAGAGTAGTATATCATTGTGTGTGGAGTGTGTTAAGGAAACACACCCCAAGAGCTCAAACACAAATAAACACACACATTGAACCAATTTATACAGGATCGGGCTAGTCCGACTGACACCGGACTAGTCCTATATCTCTCTGCACAAGATCGAACAAGTCCGATATCACCATGGACTAGTCCAATATCTCTCTGACTAGAATCAGACTAGTCCTTCCCAGTACGGACTAGTCCTCAAAACACTTCACAAGCTGCACAAAATCGGACAAGTCCGATCACACAACGGACTAGTCCAATATCATTCTGATCTAAATCGGACAAGTCCGATATTGGCATGAACTAGTTCGCAAACCCTCTGACCTAAATCAGACAAGTCCTCCAAGTGCGGACTTGTCACCCAATTCACTTAGTGTTTCACTGTCTGGACAAGTCCGATGTCTATTGGACTAGTCCGAAGATTTCCAGAAGCGAAATCGGACAAGTCTGCTCCTAGCCAGACTAGTCCGATATTTCAGAGCACTTAGGGTTTGCTACACACAGCACACCGGACTAGTCCGGTGTCCACCACGGACTAGTCCGATCTTTCTAAACCCTAACAATCACTTTTAGAAACCCCATATAAATAGAGATGCACGGCCCAACTTTAATCTCTCTCGACCCCCTGCACCGTCACACCTCCCAAGAGCCTCAAAAACACATCTCTCCACAAAATCAAAAGCCAAAAAGATCAATCCCTTGAGGATACACTTTGGAACATTGGAGAGACACGATTCATCACTCTTGAGCTCTTGGTTTGATTCTCTAACACACTCCTATGATTTTCATTGTAATCTTTTGAGTGTGTTCTTGGTGGAGTTTTCATTGTAATCTAGGGGAGCCCTCAACGTGTGAGAAGTCCCCTTGAATTCTGTTATTTACCCTTTGTGATAAGAGAAGATGATTGGCCTTCGTGGCGATCCGACGAGGGTAGGGTTGGAGAAGACCCGGTCCTTTTGTGGACTCCTCAACGTGGATGTAGGTTGCCTCTGTGGGAGCCGAACCACGGGATAAATTTTTTTTTCTTGCTTTGTGTTCATCATTCTTATTCACCATATCAATCTAGGGTTTCAATCAATATTGCTTACTTTATGTTGAATCATTAAATATAAGATGTAATTGTGATATACTCTAGCTCCTAATCTTGCAACACCTCAATCACAAGTATATTTCCACTGCATACATCCTAGAATCAAATTAATCGATCAAACTTGGTTAACCTAGTCGGTACACACTGGACTAGTCCGCACTTTACCGGACTAGTCCGATATCTCAAGTTTTGATCTGGTTGTTAAGTGTTGCAGGTTCCGACAAATTTCAAAAAAGGCCTATTCACCCCCCCCCCCCCTCTAGGACACATTCAAAAAGGATTGGGTCTTCTCCAACCCTACTCTCGTTGGATCGCCACGGAGGCCAATCCTCTTCACTAATCACAAAGGGCAAATAACCAAATTCAAGGGGCCTTCTCACAAGTTGAGGGCTCCCCAAGATTACAATATGAACACCACCAAGAACACACTCTTAAGATCACAATGAAAACCACAGGAGTGTGTTAGGGAATCAAACCAAGAGCTCAATGAGTTAAGAATCGTGTCTCTCCAATGATCCAAGTGTATCCTCAAGGGATTGATCTTTCTTGCATTGGATTTTTTGGAGAGAGGTGTTTTCTAGGCTCTTGGAAGGTGTCACAGCGCATGGGGTCGAAAGTTGTGTAAGATGGGACGTGCACACCAATTTATATGGGGTTTCCAAAAGTTATCGTTAGGGTTTAGAAAGATCGGACTAGTCCGTGGTGGACACCAGACTAGTTCGGTGTGTTGAGTGAAGGAAACCCTAGGTGTCCTGAGATATCGGACTTGTCCGGCTAAGAGCGGACTTGTCCGATTTTGGTTCTGGAAATCTTCGGACTTGTCCGATTTTGGTTCTGGAAATCTTCGGACTAGTCCGATAAATATCAGATTTGTCCGGATAAGTGGAACCCTAAGCGAATTTGGGGGACAAGTCCGCACTTGGAGTACTTGTCCGATATAGGTCAGGGGGTTTTCAGACTAGTCCGTGCTAATATCAGACTTGTCCGATTGACATCAGAAAGATATCGGACTAGTCTGTAGTGTTATTGGACTTGTCCGATTTTATGCAACTTGTGAAGTGTTTGGGGGACTAGTCCGCACTGAAGAGGACTAGTCTGATTCTGGTCAGAGAGATATCGGACTGGTCCTTGGTGATATCAGACTAGTCCGGTCAGTGAAAAACTGGACTGTGAGGACAAGTCCGCATTGTGAGGACTTGTCCGATCTTGTGCAGAAGGATATCGGACTAGTCTGGGGTTAGTCAGACTAGATTGGTCCTGTATAAATTTGTGCAATGTGTGAGATTATCTGTGCTTGAGCTCTTGGGGTGTGTTTCCTTAACACACTCCATACACAATAATCTACGACACTTGTTTCTTAAGCTCTTTTCCACATTGCTCCTCATTCTCCTTTCTTTTTGGCACTTTGCTCATTCTCTCATTAGAACCTGTGCTTATCTCAACAATGTGGTTAGGATCTCATTTGCTTGTCATAAATCAACCAAAACCCACAAGGGATTCCTAGATGCACTTTCAGTCCCTAGGCCCACTTAACGTAAAACCCAAGAAACGAGTCGTGAAACAAAGGATCAACTCAAAGTCGCGATATATCGGACAAGTTCGAAAAGGATCGGACTAGTTCGAAGTTGATCACAGAGATATCGGACAAGTCCAGACTGGACATCGGACAAGTCCGAACTTATCCAAAGGGGAAAAACATACAAGTCTGGCAAAAAATCGAACAAGTTCGACTTTAGTCAAAGGAAAAACGGACAAGTCCACTGGAAGACCGGACTAGTCTGGACAAGTCCAGGGACTTAGCGAATTCTCTAAGGGTTTTGGAACACCGGACTAGTCCGCAAAGGACCGGACAAGTTCAAAAGTGTCCAGAGGGAAAAACAGACTAGTCTGCAGAAAAATGGACAAGTCTAATCGAGGTCAGAGAGAAATCGGACTAGTCCGCACCCAAAACGGACTAGTCCGCACTTCCCAAAATTCTTAAGTGTGGTTTTGTTCTAAATCAAATTTTAAACTTATTCCTTTTTATGTGGATTAATGTTAGACACATATATGAATATATGCAAGGCATGATGCATGAGAATGAGGGTGTTACAAACCTACCCCCCCTTAAAATGAATCTCTCCCTCGAGATTCGACAAGTAAGAGAAAAGATAGGGAAATTCCTTCTTGAGATCATCCTCCAACTCTCATGTTGCCTCTGATTCTGTGTGATGCTTCCATTGAACTTTGCACCATCGAATCACCTTGTTCCTCGTGACCCTCTCCTTGGTTTCCAAGATTTTGATCGGTTGCTCGGCATAAGTCAAATCTTCCTCTAGTTCCAATTCTTCCATTGGCACTTGTTCTTCCAGTACTCTCAAGCACTTCTTGAGCTGGGAAACATGAAACACATCATGGACATCTGAAAGATGAGTTGACATCTCCAACTTATACGCTACTTATCCTCTTTTGTCCAAAACCTTCAATGGTCCAATATAGCGAGGTGCTAGTTTGCCTCTTATGTTAAACCTCTTATGACCTCTCATTGGTGACACCTTGAGATATACGAATTCTCCTATTTCAAAGTCTAATTTCCTTCTCCTATTGTCCGCATAGCCTTTTTGCCTTGATTGAGCAGCCCTCAAGTTCTCACAAATAACCTGAACTTGTTTTTCAGCTTCTAGCAACACGTCCGGACCAAATACTTGAGTTTCTCATGTCTCATTCCAGAACAAAGGTGTTCTACACTTCCTTCCATACAGTACTTCATATGGTGACATCTTCAAACTTACTTGGTAACTATTGTTGTATGAGAATTCCGCATATGGAAAACTTTTTTCCCAACTTTTCCCATGATTCAAAGCACAAGCTCTTAACATATCCTCTAAAATCTGATTGGTCCTTTCAGTTTGTCCATCCATTTGAGGGTGATATGCTGAGCAAAAATTCAACCTTGTTCCCAATGCTTCATGCAATTTCTGCCAAAATCTCGAGGTAAATTGAGAACCTCTATCTGAGATTATCTTCTTTGGGACTCCATGTCGACACACAATATGCTCCATGTATATTTCGGCCAATTGTGCAGCTGTATACTTGGTCTTCACAGGGATGAAATGAGCTGATTTGGTCAACCGATCCACAGTTACCCAAATTGAGTCATAACCGGACTGAGTACGCGGTAATACAACTATAAAGTCTATACCAATTTCTTCCCACTTCCATTCCGAGATCTTCAATGGTTGCAATAGTTCGGCTGGCCTTTGATGTTCCGCCTTAACTCGTTGGCACACATCACACAATGCTACGTATTCATCTATGTCCTTCTTCATGCTAGCCCACCAATAACATGTCTTCAAGTCTTTGTACATCTTCATACAACCGGGGTGAATTGAGTATGGCGAGGCATGTGCCTTCTTTAGTATTGTCTCCCGAATATGCTTCACATTAGGCACGACAATCCTTTTTCTGAGCCATAAGGTACCATGTTCATACTCATCAAACTTGAACTCCCTTCCTTCTTGGGTCCTCTCTTTGATTTCCTGAATTTCCTCATCCTTTGTTTGACCCCTCGAATTTCTTGCTCCAAGGTCGGATTTAACTCCATCATCCCCATCTCATTTACAAATCGAAGGTTCAACCATTCAAACTCCTTACATAACTCGGATGGCAATCCTCGAACTGCCAGTTGATGACTTACTCCTTTCCTACTCAATGCATCGGCCACTACGTTAGCCTTCCCTAGAAGATAATTGATTCCCAAATCATAATCTTTGATGAGCTCCAACCATTTCCGTTGTCTCAAATTCAGATCCGTTTGTGTAAAAATGTACTTAAGGCTCTTATGATCCGTATAAACTTCACACATATGTCCAAGGATGTAGTGTCTCCAAATTTTCAATGCATGTACCGCCGCTGCAAGTTCCAAATCATGCGTTGGGTAATTCTTCTCATGTTTCTTCAATTGTATCGATGCATATGCAACCACTTGACCTTCATGCATGAGCACACACCCAAGTCCTTGTCTCAATGCATCACAATAAATATCAAATCTTTTCCCTACATCCGGCAAAACCAAAACGAGGGCTGTAGTTAACCTCTTCTTTAGCTCCTCAAAACTGTTTTGACAAGCTTCAGTCCATCGGAAAGCCTTTCCCTTCATTAGCAATTCCGTCATTGGCTTGGCTATCTTGGAAAAGTCCTTGATGAACCTATGATAATATCCAGCCATCCCAAGAAAACTCCTTATTTCCTCTACGTTTTGCGGTGGTTCCCGTTTCAACACATCCCTCACCTTTCCGGGGTCAACCGATACTACTCCTCCTAAAATGATATGACCCAAAAACAATACTTCTCTCAACCAAAACTGACACTTATTGAACTTAGCGTACAATTGATGCTCCCTCAATTTTTGCAATGTAATCCTCAAGTGTCCCTCATGTTCCTTCTCATGCTTTTAGTAGATCATAATGTCATCAATAAACACCACAACGAACTTGTCCAAGTACCCCGTGAAGACCTTATTCATGAGGTACATAAAGTAGGTAGGTGCATTGGTCAATGCAAAGGACATCAGGGTATACTCATATGATCCATACTGTGTCCTAAAAGCTGTCCTGGGTATGTCTGATGGTCTAATCTTCATTTGAAAGTATCCCGACCTCAAATCAATCTTGGAGAAGACACAAGCACCCTTCATCTGATCAAACAAGTCTTCTCTACGGGGCAAGATGTACTTGTTCTTGATTGTTACCTCGTTGAGAGCTCGGTAATCCACACACATCCTTTGCGACCCATCCTTCTTCTCCACAAAAAGTACGGGCGCTCCACAAGGTGAAGAGCTTGGGCAAATAAAACCCTTCTCTAGTTGCTCTTGAATTTGTTTCTTGAGCTTCGCTAATTCCTTAGGAGGCATCCTATACATCCTCTTAGCTATAGGTGCAGTTCCAAGTATTAAATCAATAACAAAATCAATGACTCGGTCAGGTGGCATACCTGGCAACTCATCCGGGAACACATCCAAAAATTTGCACACCACTGAAATCCTCAATCGCGGCACCGTCCATGTGATTTAGCTCCAATTGATTCGGTGAGTGTTGAGATGCTTCAAATTCTACAGTGATCCCTTCCTCATTGGTCAACTTCACCGTCTTTGTGGCACACTCAATGTCTCCATTGTGCTTCCTCAACCAGTCCATACCAAGTATAATGTATAATCCTTGAGAATCCAAGACAATAAGATTGGCGTAGAAGTCTACTCCCCTTATTCTAAGGCTTACTTTTGGACATACTATATTTGTCCTCATCTTTCCTCCAGGAGACTTAAGCAATAGAGTAAACTTCATATGAGAGATAGGCAAACTATACTTGGCAACATATTTCGATGCAATGAATGAATGGGAAGCTCCAGAATCAAATAGCATAGTCGCCGGATTGGATTTTGCGAGAAACATACCAATCACCACGTCATCCGTTGTTGAGCATCCTCCATAGAGACATGGTTCACGTTGCCACGAGCAAAATTCTGTTGTCCACGGTTTCCTTGCGGCGCTCCTCCATTAGGTCTTGGGTTTTGCCTCGGCGCATTGCTTCCTTGACCAAGGCCTGACTTAGGACATTGATGTGCAAAGTGTCCAGCTTCTCCATAAGTATAGCACTTCTTTGCTGCACCAGAATTATTGGGACAGACTTGATTCTGAGCATTTGCACCAGGAAAATTGGCACGAGGTGCATAGGGCATTGGAGGCCTAGGTGCTTGCATGGCAGGGCACTACTGCACAAACTGAGTTGGGCGTGGTGCATAACCAGGGTGCTGTACAGGAGCAGAGGAGCTGTAATATGGCGCATTAGGAGGCGCAAAGCGAGGGCGCACATTACTTCCTTGTTGCTATTCTTGATATGGCGCCTTCCTCTTGTTGTCTTGTTCCATCTCACGGACCTTGTTTTCCACAACAATTGCCTTGTCCACAAGCTTCTGGAAGTTGGCATAATCACAATTCAGCAGTTGCACTTGGATTTCATTGTTAAGGCCTCTCATGAACAAGTATTGCTTTCGACTATACCGGCTAACATCCTCAGACGCATACCTTGAAAGTTGAGTGAATTTATTGAGATATTCACCCACACTCGATCTTCCTTGCCTCAAGTTCTCAAATTCTTGTCTCTTGAAAATCATAACACCTTCAGGCACATAATGAAATCGGAAACTCTCCTTGAACTCAGCCCAAGTGATCCTCTCCTAGTTCTCATGAACATTGCAATAAGCATCCCACCAATCCGCAGCTGCTCCAACTAGTTGATGAGAAGCAAATAGAACCTTCTCCCGGTCGCTGCATTGGACAATAGCTAGCTTCTTCTCCACGGACTTGAGCCAATCATCAGCATACATAGGGTCAGCGGCTTGAGCAAAGGTCGTTGGCCTAGTCCTCATAAACTCTCCCAACCAGTTATGAGGAGGTGGGGGTGGCGGTGGAGGCATGTGGGGCTGATTGTTGACGTTACCAACCTGCTGCTGTCATATAGTCTGTATCATGGTCTGCATGAGCTGGTTTTGCATAGCCAATAACTACTCAATGTTGATAGCTCCCTGAGCCGGTCCTTGTCCATTGTTGTTCTGAGGTGCTCCATTGTTCTCCTCCTCATTACTGCCATCCCTCTAGTTGCGAGTCCTCACCATCTGAAGAAAAGCAAGAGATAAGAATTTAGAAAATGTCCCCAACTATATGCATCAAGGGATATGAAACTAAGCAACTAACTATACTAGACTACATGGACATGGCAATGCTAAAGCATCCCAAAATCCTCTATTAAGCACCCAAGCAAACAATATATAGCAACAACACACCAAACAAAAGCACATCGATTCCTGAGTGCTCCTATGTGTTTTAAAGTGTCCATTCTATCTAGGTTGTGTCCTACGGTCAACATGTGGCTCTAATACCAATTTGTGACACTCGGTTCCGAAAATGAACCAAGTGAATGCATATGTGCCCAGAATGTTCAACACACATACACGAGTGCATTCACAAAAGGACATACAGAAAATTACCATAGAACAAGATTAATTAAGCAAGTTTTATTACAGAATTCATAATATCCTCGAATACAAGCTCTAATGATTATTAATGACAAGTATGAAATAATGCAGCGGAAATAAACTAATTAAGCCACTAAGCAAATAGGGTATATCGCAGCTCCAACACTTCACAGGCAAAGCTGACGGTAGACATGGCCTAGAACTCCGTATTATCATCGTTAGACTCCAATCCTGACCTGCAACTGTTGGGGGGATTACAAGGGTGAGTACATGTCGTACTCAGCAAGTGTGGAAAGTATGACATGTAGCTGATTCAAATGACGAATATAGTAATGGCTAAGTGCTGAAAAGTACATTAAAACATTTGTAAAGCAATATATTATATATATGTGAAGTAAACCCATCATAGACCATAATTATTAACATAGTACAAGTTCATATTCCAGTATCGTCATCCATATACTATATTTCTCATTACCATTAACCATCTTCAATACCAGAATTTAATCCATAACCAGCCATATCCATATTATCAACCATAACCATTACCAACCAGAACCATCGCAAATCCAAAGTACCCTCTAATTGGAAGTTGTCCAGGTGCTCGTAACCGGGAGCACGGCTATCATGATAGTTTTATTAGACTCTGTAGAGTTTGTACCGCTTTACCCACGTGTTTGTGATTTCATCACCTTGCAGAGACTGGAACCTCTATTATGCCGTCTCATACTTCCACTGGTGTGTGGCCAAGAGATCACAAAATAGCCTTTACAAAGGGAATACTATCCTATTAAGACCCCACTGAGGTATCACCGGTGGCGATGTCTCCCACAGAGCACATCTTCAAACAAGGGCCCCCTCTTGAGCCATTCGGATCCCAGGGCAGTCCCACCAATCATCAACAAACAAATTCCAACTACCCCTTCCCCGAGCATCCTTAATGGTCCATATAGCACTGGCAAAGCCCTAAGTAATCAGCTACGCCGCACCCATACTTGGCCTCGTGGTGGCATTGTAGTCCTGCCTTACTCTCGCATGAACCGATCCTTAGATCTAAAGCAAGCAAGCCACCATGACATCCAACCCATCCACATACCATGCTTGTTTAGATCACCCATTACCATAATCTCAATAATGCATAACTAAATGTATAGTGTTGTTTTACCATCCCAATTAATTAAGTGAAGCAAAAAGGTAAAAAGCCCTTCCCGACTCTATACCATGAAACAGGTGGCAAGGGTGGTTTAACAAAGTTAGTAAACTTCCTACCATAGGATTCCTATCAAATTGACACAAGCATACAATTTGCAAACAAAATATTTAATTTAAAATAGGATCAATATGCTTCAAGGGCACTTGCCTTGCTCTTGGGATTGGTTAGGATCAAAGACTTCAAACTCTTGGTGCTGGAGATCCTCCGCGGCACTCTCTAGCGCAAATCCATCTAATCCGCACAACAAACTTACAAGACAAGAAACACAATCAAAGAGTGCACAAATATTACTTAATATGACATAATATGCATGTGTCGGAATTTTGATCCGGCAATTCTCTCGGTACTACCATTGGTAGCCCGCGGAGTTTGTAGTTCGGTATTGAGCGCGCAGAGATTCAAAAGACGATAGCAAATAGACACAAGGATTTACGTGGTTCGGGCCGCCTGAGCATAATACCCTATTCCACGGGGTGTGTAGTTGTTGTATTGGGTATCAAAGATGTGTATGGGAGAGGTCTCAGAGTTCAAAAGAGTCGTCCCCTGTGTATCATCGACCAGTACTTTTATAGTACAAGGACTAGTCGTTACACCGTTAGCCTGGCCCGACATGTGGCCTGGCAGTTACTGATGCTTAATACACAATTAATGAGGTTAATTACCCTTAATAGTGTGGTAACGGGCCTTGACATTGCTGTTACTGGTATTAAGAGCCTTCCGATAGTGTGTCATTAATATGGTATTAATGACACTTAATCGGGTCTTGAAATATTTGATTGCCCCTTGAAGGTCCGATCCGTTGGGGGTCCACCAGTCTGATTGTTGAGGCTGAAGGTTCGACGGTTGGACACGTGGCAGCATCAGAGCTTTCCGTCTGGGACGGGTAGGTCCGGTGTAGATGTACACGTGTCGGTACCAGAGCTTCCCTCTGTTAAGGGTTAGGTTCGGGGGTGCCGCAGAGGTGTTTAGCCCGGAGCTATCCCATGCGTGGGATGTAGGTCCGGTTGTTGTATACACGTGGCAACACCAGGACTAACCTTAGATGGTAGGCAGGTCCGGTCCCGTATGACACGTGGGGCCTTTGCAGGTCTTCAACTCAGACAGGTGAAGTTCCTTTGGTCTTTTGTAGTCCCAAAGGGTATACGGTACGCAGGGTACCGACAGTGGCCCCCTGGGCCCACCTCTGGGAGAGACCTTTTGGATGAAGTCATTCTGCCGGAGGTGGGTCCATCCTTCGGTTTTCGAGTCATGTCTTCAAGGGTCTTTGGATGTGTCGTTGGCAGTAGTTCGCAGTTAAACCAACGCCGCGTGGCATATCCAGGATGCAGCAGGTGAGATCTGAGCATGAGGATCTCACGCAATTGAAGGTCGTCGGTTCCCGATACGAAAACCATATCGGTTCCGCGTGCCCTATCAGGCCGCCGCCCTCGGGCTTCCCGCCTTTCATGATGACAACCGTTCGCCTGGGGTAAGGACCTCGACTTGATCGTCGGGGTGGCCCCGGGCCCCTTTGTCATTGGCAGGGTAAAGTTTTTGAATTGTATCGTTGGCTCCTCTGCAGTTTCCATCCAAGCGTTGCGGGGGCTTACTTAAGAAGGAAAGTGTGCGCCATTTGGGGATTCTTTACACCTTCATCTGAACTTGCACTCAAATCCTTCAAACTTTCGCTTGCTTTTCCTCTCTTGCCACGCTGTGCCACGATGAAGTTGGGACTCCCCACGAGCCACATTGGGAGCAAGAAGGAGTTGTCCAGGGTCCGGACCTACATGGGATTGTCCAGTGACTCCTTCGACAATGACATTCGTTGCGGCGAGCTTCCCTTCGAGAAGAAGCGAGCTGGAGATATGGTGTACTTCCTTGGGTACGCCATGGCGGGTTTGATCCCGCCTTTTTCCACCTTCTTTCCGATGCTGCTAGATTTATATGGTCTGCAGCTCCACCATCTGGGCCCCCACTCAATCTTGCTAGTGGCGACTTTTGTCCACTTTTGCGAGATGTGGGTGGGCGTGCCCCCTTGCGTGGAGTTGTTCTGGACCTTCTTCACTGTCCACCCGATCGGGAAGAGTGATGAGTTCATCGGCTTCTACTACTTCGTGAAGCGGAAAAACTCTCCCCTCAAGTACTTGAGGTCCTTCCCTTCTGGCAAGCGGGACGACTGGAAGAAAGACTGGGTGGTCATCATCGTCGAGGGACACGAGAGGCTGGAGCTGCCTGAAGGCCTTCCTCGCATCGACACCGACACTTGGAGTGACGTGTCGGCACTGTCAAGGGAGTACAGGCCCATCCTAGACAGAATCCAGGAATGTGTCAAAGGTGGGGTGACCCCACAGGTGGTCTTCGGTAACTTCTTGACGAACAGGTGGGCCTCGCTTAGGGCTAGGAGTCGGCCTGCCTGGGCCTTCAACAATGAGATGGATACCAACTGCATTGAAGTTGGCTTGGACACTCACTTGGCCGGTGAAGCCTTGAAGACCCATCTCAAGAAGTTTCAGCCTGGGAACATCGGTCCTGGCGACGTGTCTCCACCGGCGGCCTTCCTGCCTCTGAATATGATTCCAGAGGAGTGTAGAGAGCTCCGGAAGAAGATGCCGCTGTTGGACGACTTAGGCCTAGTGGAGAGGCGATCAACCTCCGGGGTGGCAATCCCCGGAGCTTCTGAAGGCGACTCTGCTCCCACCCCAGAGCCAAGAACCGAAGTCCTAGGCAAGGGCAAGGAATTGGTCGAGCCCTCGAGCCGCAAGAGGAAGTTGAAGCATGCTGACGGGAGGTCCGTCAGACCTGCTCCTTCCACGACGGCTCCTTCTCTCCGGAGGGGAAGGTCTTCAACAGCGGCAACCACTCCAGCATCGGCATCTCCTCGGGGTGATAGCTCTGGCCATGCGGCTCCAGTACCAGGGCCAGCTGAGGGCTCTGGGTTTGGAGGTCCTTCCCGGTCGAGGGGGACCTCAACCAAGATGATGCCAATGGCAGCAACAAGCTCTGGGGAACCTTCCAGAGCTACCATGCGAGTGGCGACAGGGTCCGGCCCCGAGTGTCCGGGGAAGAGGTTCCGCGCTAGCTGGAGCGGAAGCCTTCCAAGGTAAGTTTGATTTTTTTACCTTAGTTGATTGTTTTTTATTGTAACTATGTTTTGAGTTTCTTCGTCCTTCATCCATAGAGTACCCAAGAAAGGGGATGAAGCTCCGGTTCCTACAACAGCAGCTGAGGCTGTGAAGGCAGAAGCTCTAGCTCCAATTCCAGCGCCGCCCCAAGAGGTAGCTGAGGTTGCGGCAGCTCCGGCGCTGACTGTCGTGGTCTTGGACCTCGACTCATCCCCAGAAGCTCTTGTGGTAGCACCGGACCACGAGAACAAAGATATACCAGCGGCACCAGCCCCGGAGGTTGAAGCTCCGGGTTTGGATGTTGAAATGGTGGACGCTCCGGCCTCAGAGCTGGAGGTAGCTGCAATTCCAGCCCTAGATCCAGATGTTGTTGAAGCCCCGACAGTCGAGCCGGTGGTTGATGAGGCCCCGGCGATAGGGACGGTGGCTGATGAAGTTTCGGTGCCCGAGCCAGTCGTCGTAGAAGTTCCGGCGCCTGAGTCGGTTGTTGCAGAAGTACCGACGCCCGAGCCCATGATAGTTGAAGTGTCAGCGCCTGAGTCGGTGATGGAGGAGGCGCCAACGTTGGGGCCGGAAGTGGCTTTAGCTCTGGCAGAATCTTCAATGCTTGCCCCGAAGGTAGTGGTCCCGAAGGTGCCCGTGCCTGAACCAAGGTGCCAAGATGAAGTTGTCGGCCCCCCGCCTGAGGGGCCAGTTGTTGATGACCTGGCGGCGGGACCTTCGGAGCCAACTCTAGAGGTTGAAACTTCTATTGTAGTACCTTCCTTGGCGGCGGCCTAGGCTATCCCGTAGGATGGCCCTGGTGCCGTGGAAGCTCAGGGGACCACTCTTGTAGAGTGGGACCTGATTTTTGTCACATAGAACCCGCTGGAACCAGCGGAGAGGACCCCAGCAGGTCCGGACCCAATCCCTCTGTCGTTGTGTATTGACAACGCCTGCTCCAGTCTTCGTCAGGTCTAGCTAGCTTTTTACCACGACGGCAAGGCCCTCGAGGAGGAGTGCCAAACTCTTAGGAGGTAGCGCAACCGGCTTCAATTCGAGACCAAGCTGGCGCAATCGAGGTTCGCTTACGACAAAGAGTGGGTGAAGAAGGAGAAGGTTCGGTTGGAGTACTGGGGCCAGTTGCTGGACGAGAGGGAAATCATGACGCCATCCCTTGACAACCAAACCCGAGCCATCTACAAACAGGCTGTAGCTGCTAATAATGCAGCGAGTGACCGCCAAGAGAGGCTCGACGCTATAGACGACAGTCTCGTCAAGCATCGGGAGGCCCTTGAGGAGCGGGAGAAAAAGCTCAAAGATGAAGAGCAAAAACTCCTGGAGCTGCGGGATGACCTCGTGAAGAGGGAGGAAGATCTTACTCAGAGGCTAACTCTGGGTGACAAGAGTCTCACGGAGCGCACCAAGAAGTTGGATGAGCGCTGCGAGAAAGAGGAGAAGAAGGCCTGGCAGCAAGGACAGCACCTCCACAAGAGGGAGGATGAAATTGCCGCTAGGGAGAAGAAGGTGTGGGGCCGAGAGAAGGACCTGGTTAACCGCCAGAACGAGATCCACCTCCGGGAGGAAGAGCTCAGCAAACTCGAAAGGCAGGTTGCTGAAAAGATTTAGCTGAACACCAAAGAGGTAGAACGTCTTACGCGGGAGAATTCGGAGCTTGCGGCGACCAGAAGATCCTTGGAAGAGATGCGAGGTTCCAGGGCTGCAAAGTCCCAACAAGTTTGGGACTTCCTGGGGAAAGCCCACGACACGCTGGCACCAATGGGTTTTAGTCCTGTGCGTCCGAATGATCCAGAGCCGGAGCAGGACCAGGCATTGAGTTCGGCAGGCAACAAGCTCACCAAGATGGGCGATGTCATTGCAGACCAGTTGGAAATCGAGGGACAATTCCTGGCAAAGAATGTCGCAGAATTCGTGCTGACGTGCTACACAAGTTGGGACCCTCAATTCCCCCTGGACCCGGTGCTTGAAGGCCCCATCGACGGAGAGGGAGAAGCTGCCCAAGCCAGCGTATCAGAGGTTGCCCAGAAGGTCGCCTCATTCTTCCATAGGGTCTAGGACCATCTCTTTGTAGATCCCGCTTGTATCCTCTCTTCTTTTTCTCTAATTTTGTAACCTCTTGTCTCCAGATGAATGAAATACAATTTTTTTGTGGTTTTTTGTGAATTTCATTTTTTAACTTCAACATCTTTGTCCCACTTTGTCGGAGTTTTGATCTTTCAATTCTCCCAGTACTACCGTTGGTATCACGCAGAGTTTGTAGTTCGGTATTGGGCGCGCAGACATTCAAAAGACGATGGAAAATACACACAAGGATTTACATGGTTCGGGCCACCTGAGCATAATACCCTACTCCATGGGGTGTGTAGTTGTTGTATTGGGTACCAAAGATGTGTATGGGAGAGGTCTCAGAGTTGTCCTATGTATCCTCGACCAGTCCTTTTATAGTACAAGGACTGGTCGTTACACCGTTAGCCTGGCCCGACATGTGGCCCTGGCGGTTATTGATGCTTAATAAACAATTAATGAGGTTAATTACTCTTAATAGCATGGTAATGAGTCTTGACAGTGCCGTTACTGGTATTAAGAGCCTTCCGATAGTGTGTCATTAATATGGTATTAATGACACTTAATTGGGTCTTGAAGTCTTTGACTGCCCCTTTAAGGTTCGAGCCGTTGGGGGTCCACCAGTCTGATTGTTGAGGCTGAAGGTCCGGCGGTTGGACACGTGGCAGCATCGGAGCTGTCCATCTGGGACGGGCAGGTCCGGTGTAGATGTACATGTGTCGGTACCAGAGCTTCCCTCTGTTGGGGGTTAGGTCCGGGGGTGCCGCACCAGTGTTTAGCCCGGAGCTATCCTATGTGTGGGATGTAGGTTCGGTTGTTGTATACACGTGGCAACACCAGGACTAACCATAGATGGGAGGCAGGTCCGGTCCCGTATGACACGTGGGGCCTTTGCAGGTCTTTAACTCAGACAGGTGAAGTTCCTTTGGTCTTTTTGTAGTCCCAAGGGGTATACGGTACGCAGGGTACCGACAGTGGCCCCTTGGGCCCACCTCTGGGAGAGACCTTTTGGATGAAGTCGTTCTGCCGGAGGTGGGTCCATCCTTCGGTTTTCGAGTCGTGTCTTCAAGGGTCTTCGGACGTGCCGTTGGCGGTAGTTCACAGTTAAACCAACGCCACGTGGCATATCCAAGATGCGGCAGGCGAGATCTGAGCGTGCGGATCTCACGCAATTGAAGGTCACCGGTTCCCAATACGAAAACCATATCGGTTCCGCGCGCCCTATCAGGCTGTCGCCCTTGGGCTTCCCACCTTTCATGATGACAATCGTTCGCCTTGGGTAAGGACCTCGACTTGATCGTCGGGGTGGCCTCGGGCCCCTAGTCATTGGCAGGGTGAAGTTTTTGAATTGTACCGTCGGCTCCTCTGCGGTTTCCATCCAAGCGTTGCAGGGGCTTACATAAGAAGGAAAGTGTGCACCGTTTCAGGATTCTTTATGCCTTCATCTGAACTTGCGCTCAAATCCTGCAAACTTTTGCTTGCTTTTCATCTCTCGCCCTGTTGTGTTGCGATGGAGTTGGGTATCCGCAAGAGCCGACTGAAGACCGATGGTGATTTGAAGAAGTTCCAGGCCCGGAGCGATCCCAAGGTGATTTCCGGAGGAAGGACTGCTTCAGCTCCGTATACCAGGAAGAAGGGTGTCTCTCCAGTTGACCGGTTTGTAGTTGTCCTGTTGGCCCACTGTGTGGGCGGAAGCTCTTCGATCCAGTTGGCTCCATGTTTTTTGTCTTCAACACCTTTGTCCCACTTGGCCCCCTGGTAGATGTACACAATTTCATTGTGAACATGTACCAAGAGGATGTAACAGTTGTTGAATACTTGAGCGCTTCGAACTTGTAGAATGTAGGTCCAAAGTCTTCGATAGTGGAGGCCCCCTGAGGTTGTCGGAGCTTAGTGGCTCAGGCATTGACCATCGTCGGAGCTTAGTAGCTCCGACAGTATTCTCCATCAACGCATAGAGCATCGACGGTTAGTCCTCCGGGGTGTCGGAGCTTGGTAGCTCTGGCAGTGACCTCTGTCAACACGTGGTGTGTCGACAGCAGACTCCACTTTAGAGTCTTCCCACCATCTTTTGTTCACGTTGACGGTTGCCCCCCTGACTTTACCGGAGCTGAGTAGCTCCAGAGACGCTCGTTATCAATGTTTGGAACATCGACACAAGCCACCTTAGGGGATGTCAGAGCTTTGGTAGCTCCGGTCATTCACCATCATTATGTGGTCTTTATTTTTCCTTCACACTAAAGTCAAGAAAAACAGTAAAATCCATTTCCTATCTATAACACAACTGTGACTTACTATTCCCGAGAAAATTTTAGGTCGAGCACAATTCTAAATACAATCAAGTGCACTGCCTTGTTTCCTTCGGATCCGATCGTTTCTGGACTCACCTTACTTCGGCCTGCCGGAGTGTAGGTAGAGTGGCATACTTAGGGTACATGACTAGGCTAAGTCGATAGCACACTCCGTCCCTAGATTGGCTTGGCGGCATTCAGACGAGTAGACCATTAACAATGTTTGGACCCGGAAGAATAGACGATGCAACTCGAATTGTACATGAACTGGTCGAGCTAAAGTTTCTTAAGAATTGCAAAACTTTGTTATAGACAAGAAAGAGAAAATAAAAAATATTGAGCCTATACAAAATAAATGCACGTGGAGTCTGTTTTCACACAATGATGTCTTTCATTATAGGACCGGGGTACAGGGGAAACAAGTACACTCTTAGGGTATGGAACCAGGCTAAATGTGTTTCGTTTCTCGTTTGACCCAAGGTAGCTAGCTACACTTTTAGTTCTGAGACTGTGACAAGTGTTGCCTGAACTTTGCGGACCTTTCGGGGAAGGTCCGGCTGTTCTCCCGGAGGAGCTACCCGACTCTGTAAAATGACTCTATAACATACATCACATGTAACTACAGACTCACCTCCGTGATATTAAGCGTAGAACTTATGGAGGTGCTCAATGTTCCAAGGATTTGGGAGAGGTGTCCCATCCTCGGTTGCCAAGTGAACGCATCCGGGACAGGATACTTTGATCACTCAGAAAGGTCCTTCCCAGCTGGGGGGAAGTTTTTTTAACCCTTCTCTGGATTGTATTCTCCGTAGCACCAGATCGCTTTCCTCGAGCCGTCGGCTGTGAACATGATGTTGGTGATAGCGCCGAAGAGCTTGGCGGTATCGGGCATTCCGAACAGCAGCTTGGCACCTTCCCTCTTCAAGGAGGTCAAGGTCTTCATGCCAGAGCTGGTCTTGCATGGCATCGTCGAAGGTTCGGACCCGGAGCGATCCCAAGGTGATTTCCGGAGGAAGGATTGCTTCAGCTCCGTACAACAGGAAGAAGGGTGTCTCTCCAGTTGACTGGTTTGTAGTTGTCCTGTTGGCCCACAGTGTGGGTGGAAGCTCTTCGATCCAGTTGGCTCCATGTTTTTTCAGGCGCTCATATGTGCGTGTCTTGAGTCCTTTTAGAATTTCTGCATTTGCTCTTTCGGCCTAGCCATTGCTTGTCGGGTGAGCTACGAAAGCGTAGCTGACTTGGATGTCGAGGTATTTGCAATATCCTTGGAATGCAGAGCTTGTGAATTGGGTCCCATTATCGGTTATGATTTTGTTTGGGACTCCAAATCTGCATATGATGGACTGCAAGAAGTTGATAGCTGATTGCTTGTTTATTGTCACAACTGGAGTTGCTTCCGGCCATTTGGTGAATTTGTCAATGGAAACGTACAAGAACTTGTAACCTCCGACGGCTCTTGGGAAAGGTCCCAAGATATCCATCCCCCACACAGCGAAAGGCCATGTAGGAGGTATCATTTGTAGAGGTTGAGCCAGTGTGTGAATTTTCTTTGCATGGAACTGGCATGCTTTGCATTTCTTCACTAGCTCAGTTGCATCCTGGAGCGCTGTAGGCCAGTAGAAGCCATGTCGGAAGGCTTTACCAACCAGCGTGCGGGAAGACGCATGGTTCCCACACTCGCCTCCATGGATTTCCACGAGGAGCTTGCAGCCTTCTTCCCTTGTAATGATCCGCATTAGGACGTCGTTGGCACCATGTCGGTAGAGATCCCCTTCTACCAGTGTGTATCTTTTAGCCAATCTGACTATCCGGTCAACGAATACATTATCTTCAGGAAGGAAATTGTCTTTCAAGTAGCTCCGGATCTCCGAGATCCATGCATCGGAACTAGCTTGAGGATTTGAGTCTTGCATGCTGGGTTGCTCGGAGCTTCCTGCAGCACCTATGACCCTTGATGGACACCATGGTAATAGGGCCATCGGGACCGCCAGCTTCGAGGTGCGGGTCCCGCCCCCTTCGCTTAGTTCGGCTGGCTGAGCTATAGGTTTAGACAACCTCCGGACGAAGATTCCGTCGGGAGCCGGAGCCGGAGTCCCGGTTGAAGCTTTCGTCGAGAGTTCGTCAGCTTCAGCGTTGTTGAGACGCTAGACATGGCAAAGATCCAGGACGTCGAAATCCTTCTGAAGCTTCTAGACCTCAAGTAGGTATGCAGCTAGTTGAGGGTTGTTGCAGCAACATTCACCTTTGACTTGTTTTACAACAAGTTGTGAATCACCCTTTGCCAACAGCTGCTTGACACCATACGATAGTGCCACCTTGAGCCCATAAATTAGTGCTTCATACTCCGCCATGTTGTTGGTCGCCTTGAAGTCAAGGTGCACCATGTATTTAACCTTCTCCCCGGTCGGAGCGAGGAGAAGGACTCAAGCTCCGGCCCCCTACTTTTGCACAGAACCGTCAAAGTAGAGAGTCCAGTGAGGCTCAGTGAAGAACGGAACCTTGGGTTCCTACTTCTGCTCACTAGGGCCCCCAGGATTTGATGGAGAGGGGGTCCATTCTGCCACAATGTCCGCCAATGCTTGACTCTTGATCGCTTGTCTTGGGACGAATTCAAGATCAAACTCGGCCAATTCTGCTGCCCACTTTGCAATGTTCCCAGTAGAATTGGGGTTATGCAAGATTGCACGCAGTGGATAAGAGGTTACCACTGAAATTTTGTGAGCTTGGAAGTAGTGGTGAAGCTTCCTAGAGGCGATAAGAACTGCGTAGAGCAGCATATGCACCTCTAGGTATCGAGTTTTGGCCTCATGGAGTACTTCACCGATGAAGTACACTGGGCGTTGGACAGTCTGGACCCTACCGAAGGGGCCCGGAGCTTCCTCCTCATCAACCCGGACCCTCCCAGAGGGGTCCGGACCTTCTTTGGGGACCTCCAGGTTCTTGCTGGAGGAACCCGGAGCTTCTTCTGAAGTGACCCAGACCTTCCCGGAAGGATCTGGATCTTCTTGTTTGGCAACAGTAACTCCTTCATTTGAAGGAGGTTGATCCTCCGGCGTCTCGCCTTGACTCTTGATTGCTTGTCTTGGAACGAATTCTAGATCGAACTCGGCTAATTCCGCTGCCCACTTTGCAATGTCCCCAGTGGAATTGGGGTTATGCAAGATCGCACGCAGTGGATAAGAAGTTACCACTGAAATCTTGTGAGCTTGGAAGTAGTGTCAGAGTTTCATAGAGGACATAAGAACTGCGTAGAGTAGCTTATGAACCTCTAGATACCGAGTCTTGGCGTCATGGAGTACTTCGCTGATGAAGTACATTGGGCACTGGACCGTCCAGACCCTCCCGAAGGGGCCCGGAGCTTCCTCCTCATCTACCCGGACCCTCCCGGAGGGGTCCGGACCTTGTTCGGGGACCTCCGGGCGCCGGTTGAGGTACCCGGAGCTTCTTCTGAAGTGACTCGGACCTTCGCGGAGGAGTCCAGATCTTGTTGCTCAGCAGTAGTGACTCCTTCATTTGAAGGAGAGGGATCCTCCGGAGTCTCTCCTTCAGGATCCGGGTCTGGGAGTTGGGACCCAGACTCGACTTCAGGTAGCTCTGGACCCTCTCGAAGGGGTATGGATTCCTGAACTGGAGATGGTTCTGGCCTTTCCGCAATCAGGACCATGCTGACAACTTCGTCAGTTGCCGAAATGTAAAGCAGGAGTGGCTCACCAGGGTCCGGAGCTACCAAGGTTGGTAGGGTGGTGAGGAGATGCTTCAGCTCCTGGAACGCCTTTTCTGCTTCTTCGGACCATTGGAATGGTCCGGACTTCCTCAATAGCTTGAAGAAAGGTAGCACCAGTTCCGCCAGTCTTGAGATGAACCGGCTAAGGGCAGCTAGACATCCAGTCAGCTTTTGGACGTCCTTGATGCGGGCGGGTGGTCGCATATCTTCAATAGCTTTTATCTTTGCCGGATTTGCTTCTATTCCTCGGTGATTCACCAAGAAACCAAGAAGTTTTCCAGAGCTAACCCCGAAGACACACTTGTCCGGGTTCAGCTTCGTGCGAGTGACTCGCAACTTGTCGAAGACAGCTTGCAAGGTGTCAAGGAACGACTCCTTGTTCTTAATCTTGACAACGATGTCATCGACATACACTTCCACTACGTCTCTGATGAGCTCTTCAAAAGTTTTGTACATAGCTCATACAAATAAGCAGCGTTTTTGAGACCAAATGGCATGGCAGTATAACAATATAATCCATCTACTGTGATGAAAGAGGTTTGCTCTTCATCTTCCCTAGACATTCTGATTTGATGGTACCTGGAATATGCATCTAGGAAACACAGTAATTCACACACGGAGGTGGAATCCACTATCTGATCTATTCTAGGTAGTGGGAATGGATCTTTTGGACATGCCTTATTCAGTGTAGTGTAGTCGATACACATCGGAAGCTTCCCGCCGGCCTTGGGTACAACGACTGGGTTTGCCAGCCATTTTGGGTGGAAGACTTCTCGGATGAATCCAGCTTCGAGCAACTTCTTCACTTCTTGTCGTATGAAGTTATGTCGCTCTACTGATTGCTTATGAGGCTTATGATGTACAGGTCGAGCATCGGGATAGATCTTCAGAATATGCTCGATCACTTCCCTAGGGATCCTAGGCATTTGTGACGGTTGCCAGGCAAACACGTCGATGTTAGCCCGGAGGAAAGTGATGAGTGTGAGTTCCTATTTGTCATTCAGACCTCCCGATATACGGGTGGTCTGAGCGGCGTCGGAACCAATTTGGACGACTTTGACGGGAATGTCGGTGTCGCCGCTTGGTTGCACGCGAGGTGCGGAGGTTGAGCCTCGATGACGAATGCTCGGGGGTTTTGGAGCTTGCTCCTTTTCGGATTCTTCTTCCTGTGTTGTAGCAAGCGCCTGGAGTGCTTCCAGGGTTGTCACTCCGGCGGTGCGATATCCATGGATCCAGAGAACACCAGCTGGTGTTGGCATCTTCAACACCAAGTAGCCATAATGAGTAGCAGCCATGAACCTGTATAAGGCTGGTCTGCCCAGAATGGCGTTGAAGGGTAAGTTGATCTGCGCCACATCGAAGACCAACTTCTGAGTTCAGTAATTCTCTCGGGTCCTAAAGGTCACCGGGAGAGTAATTGCACCGAGTGGGGTTATGGCCCCCGGACCTACTCCGGAGAAAGGTCGGGAGGGGCGAAGGTCCAAAGGTCGGAGCTGAAGCGTGACGAAAGCTTCGAAGCTTATGAGGTTCAGCCCTGAACCTCCGTCCACCATTACATGGTGTAGTTGGATGTTGTTGATGGTCGGAGATACCATCAATGGGAGTTGGCCAGCTCCGATCATATTTCGAGGGCAGTCTGATGCATCAAAAGTGATGGCAGTATCCATCCACTTCTGGTGCGGCTCCGCCCTGGCGGTGGGAGCTACTGAGGCCATGTCCCGCCGCATGGTATTGACGACACGACGAGAGGTGATGTCCCATGAACCAGCAAAGATGGTGTTCATGGTTTTCCGACGTTCGTTGTTGGACATGTCGGAGTCATCATTGACAGATGTGTAAACAGCCTTCAAGACCTTTTTAGGGTCCTGAAAGCCTAACTCCTCTTCAGCTGGAGCTTCGTCGACTTTCTGTTTTCCTTCCCTTTGACGGAAAGGAACTTCTTCCCGGCGCTTGTTGTACCGCTCGGTAAGGTTCTGCACCTCACGGCAGCCTTCCAAGTTGTGGTTGTTCGTCTTGTGTATGGGACACCACATATTGGAGCTACCACTGTCTTCAGACGACGGTCGAGGTTGTTTCTCGGGGCGTGCCCCCCGGCCACCTGGAGCTGCAGCAGCAGCAGCAGCTGTAGGTGTGCCGGCCGACAACTTCTTCTTGTTGTTGGACTTTTTTTTCTTCTTACCACTCCCGGAGGTAGTGGCTTCACCCTTGGAGGATTTTTTGTTGTCCTCCGGAGGTGGCTGGGAGTGCATTTCACGGCCCTCCATAGCTTTGGCGCATTTGTCTGCCAAGCTAAAGAGTTTCGTGACGCTGGTGATCTCCTTGGTTGTCAGCTTCTCCAGCGTCTTCTTGTCTCATACACCGTGTCTAAATGCCACAATAACAGAGGCGCTAGAGATAGAAGGAATAGTGTTTCGTACCTGGGAGAACCTCTGGATGAAGGATCGCAGGAACTCTCCCCCCATCTGCTTGACAGCAAAAAGGTTCAACTCAGTGCCTGGTCGGGTGTATGAACTCCCGAAATTGGCGGTGAACTGTTGGCACAGTTCCGCCCAACTGTTGATGGAGTCGGGCGGAAGGCTCATGAACCAGGACCTGGCGGTCCCAATCAAAGCCACAGGGAAATAGTTGGCCATTACAGCCTCGTTACCTCCGGCCGCAAGGATTGCGGTGGAGTAGATTTGGAGAAACTCGGCTAGATTGACAGTCCCGTCAAATTTTTCCGGTAGGTGAGGCCGAAACTTTTGTGGCCATCTGACCATGCGTGGCCAGGGCAGAATAGCCCCCTCCTACTCCCTCAGGAGCAGGGCTATCCCGAACTTCTCGCCTTTTGCGAGCGCGCTCGATATGGACGCGACCATCCTGTTGACGGTAACGGCGATCAAGCTCCGCCCGGAGGTCGTGAGTTGAAAGCTTGGTTACCGTATGGGTGCATCGCGCCCCGAGAGGCGGCGACGTCGCTTGTTGAGACGCAGCATGCCTCCTATGTTGGGAAGCGTGCGTACCAAGTCTATCCGACATGCTCCGATGCTGCGATGGGGCTCGCCCCGAGGGGGGAGGACCTTGGTTGCTGATGCGATCGGTTGCTGCTGCAACCAAATGTTCCACATCAGCCCTCCATTGTTCCATTGCACCCTGGGATGCACCTGGAGGTGGTGGGCATTGGAGAAGAGCACGCGCTGCATGGAGCACGTGTTCAGGGTTGTTGTTAGCTGATGCCGTGACCAACGCAGATGCCCCGTCCCGCGGTCCAGCTTGATTTGACGGTGCGGATGGTGGCGGTGGAGGCATGACTCCTGCTGGAGCCGCAGCACCTGTTGGCTGCTGCACATTGGAGGGATTGCCTTCAGCAGGTTGCACTGCAGGGTTGCCGTTGGACGATCCAGCAGTAAAGTTCACCATCTTTGAATCTCGAGCACACCCCTACCTGGTGCGCCAATTGTCGGAGTTTTGATCCGGCAATTCTCCCGGTACTACCGTTGGTAGCCCGCGGAGTTTGTAGTTCGGTACTGGGCGTGCAGAGATTCAAAAGACGATGGCAAATAGACATAAGGATTTACGTGGTTCGGGCCGCCTAAGCGTAATACCCTACTCCACGGGGTGTGTAGTTGTTGTATTGGGTATCAAAGATGTGTATGGGAGAGGTCTCAGATTTCAAAAGAGTCGTCCCCTGTGTATCGTCGACCAGTCCTTTTATAGTACAAGGACTGGTTGTTACACCATTAGCCTGGCCCGACATGTGGCCCTGGCAGTTACTGATGCTTAATACACAATTAATGAGGTTAATTACCCTTAATAGCGTGGTAACGGGCCTTGACAGTGTTGTTACTGGTATTAAGAGCCTTCTGATAGTATGTCATTAATATGGTATTAATGACACTTAATCGGGTCTTGGAGTCTTTGATTGCCCCTTGAAGGTCCGAGCCGTTGGAGGTCCACCAGTTTGATTGTTGAGGCTCAAGGTCCGGCGGTTGGACACGTGGCAGCATCGGAGCTTTCCGTCTGGGATAGGTAGGTCTGGTGTAGATGTACACGTGTTGGTACTGGAGCTTCCCTCTGCCGGGGGTTAGGTCTGGGGGTGCCGCACAGGTGTTTAGTCCGGAGCTATCCCATGCGTGGGATGTAGGTCCGGTTGCTGTATACATGTGGCAACACCAGGACTAACCATAGATGGGAGGCAGGTCCGGTCCCGTATGACACGTGGGGCCTTCGCAGGTCTTCAACTCAGACAGGTGAACTTCCTTTGATCTTTTTGTAGTCCCAAGGGGTATACGGTAGCAGGGTACCGACAGCATAATTGATGCAAATGCAAGGTGGAACTTGTTAATGAGTTGCTTTTAATGATCACTAGCTAGTTCTAATAGCTTTTAACAAGTTTATACAGGTTTGGAGTTGATTATATATAATTTTAGAATTAATTCGACACAACTTAACCAGGAAAATCGGACTAGTCCGTTAGGGACCGGACAAGTCCGCACTGCACGAGAACTGCATATTAGGGTTTTCTAGATCGACGTGAATTTATAGATTTGGGGTTGAATTCACGTAAGGAAAAGAGAATAGAAGGTATACCAGGTGTTTAGAACTCCAGTGAATTAAGGATCTTGGAGGCAACATTTGGATCTTGGCGATCTAGGGTTGATGAAGAACTTGATGTTGCATTGTTGACGAAGAACGCGAAGTTGATGGAGATCTTGATCCTCTTTTCTTTCCTCCTCTTCTTCTTCTTGTTCTAGATCTCTTTATCCCTCCTTGGTGGCGGCTATTCACGAGCTAGGGTTTGGCTGTG
Source organism: Tuctoria greenei (assembly GCA_036927565.1). Lineage (NCBI taxonomy): Eukaryota > Viridiplantae > Streptophyta > Magnoliopsida > Poales > Poaceae > Tuctoria > Tuctoria greenei. The sequence continues at coordinate 190,543,464 of JAYESD010000005.1, forward strand.
GAGGAAAAGTGGCAAATAGATGTCAAGCCAAGGGGTGGGATTGTTTAGGTTAGATGGATTTCTAGTTTGAGATGAATAGAGGTCGGTTTAGAGTCCCACATGGGCTCTAAAAGAGTTAGGCACGACGTCCCTAGGCCCACTTAACGTAAAACCCAAGAAACAAGTCCTAAAACAAAGGATCAACTCGGAGTCACGATATATCGGACAAGTCTGAAAAGGACCGGACCAGTCTTAAGTTGATCAGAGAGATATCGGACAAGTCCAGACTAGACATCGGACAAGTTCAAACTTATCCAGAGGGGAAAAACAAACAACTCTGGCAAAAAATCGGACAAGTCTGACTTTAGTCAGAGGAAAAACGGACAAGTCCGCTGGAAGGCCGGACTAGTTCGGATAAGTCCAGGGACATTGCGAATTCTCCAAGGGTTTTGGAACACTGGACTAGTCCGCACAGGACCGGACAAGTCTGAAAGTGTTCAGAGGGAAAACAGACTAGTCCGTAGAAAAACGGACAAGTCCGATCGAGGTCAGAGAGAAATCGGACTAGTCTGCACCCAAAATGGACTAGTCCGCACTTCCCACAATTCTTAAGTGCGGTTTTGTTCCAAATCAAATTTTAAACTTATTCCTTTTATGTGGATTAATGATAGACACATATATGAATGTATGCAGGGCATGATGCATGAGAATGAGGGTGTTACATTGCACATGTGCAAACATCTTCCAACAATGTCCACAATACCTTCACATGCATTATTCTTGATTCAAACATGTTGTGCAACCTCCCGATCAACTCAACCACAATTCCTCCCGAACTTGGTTGTTGAACCTCATCTTCTCCCTAAGACTAGTTCAATGGATCTCGTCACCAGCCATGTCTTGAACTCAAGCAACACCTGCACATGAATAAACAACCAATACTTCCGAGCATAAGTCCTTGACTTGACTCACGTTAGTTCCTAAACTACAACACCTTACGTGAGCACCTCACATAAGCATGTTGCGAACCATAGCAAAATATTAACCACCATGATCAGCCAAAATGCATCAAAAACTTAGTAAAAGAATACTAAACAAACTTTCTATAAGTGTAAAGCAAGTTTGAAACATTTTCAAGGTAAAAGCGGAACCACTACGATCAAGCTCCGGACCTTGCCAAAGCTAAACAGACCTTGAACCGGAGCTTACCAAAGCTAGCAGGACCTAAAGCTGGAGCTTACCAAAGCTAGTCGAACCTAGCACCAGAGCTTACCAAAGCTAGTCGGACCTAGCCACAGCAAGTCGGACCTAACCAAAATTAGTCGGACCTAGACAAAGAAGTCATACCTAGCCAAAGCAAGTCGGACCTTACGTCGGACCTTGTTGGAGCTACCCAAAATAAGCCGGACCTATCGTCGGACCTAGCAGGAGCTCAGACCTAGAGTCAGACCTTGTTGAAAAAGGTGTTTTGATGATATTCAAAACTTTTATTGTCATAGCCAATGTATTCAGCACACATAGGTCTCACAACTCCTTCGATTCAGAGAGGTTGATCTATAGGCAACTTGCCTTTAGGATTTGTGCCTAGGGGTTGGACCCAGATTTGCCTTTAGGTAGCTCTGGACCCTACCGGAGGGGTCTAGGGTCCTGAGCTGCTGATGGCTCTGGTCTTTGCAACCAGAACCATGCTGAAAACCTCAGTAGTTACCGAAATATAAAGCAGAAGAGTCTCACCAGGTTCTAGAGCAACCAAAACATGTAGTGTGGTGGGGAGCTGCTTGAGCTCCTGGAACGCCTTCTCCGCTTCTTCAGACCACTGGAATGGTCTAAAGTCCCTCAAAAATTTGAAGAAGGGAAGCGCCCACTCTACCAGCCGTGAGATGAACCGGTTCAGTGCAGCTAGACACCCAGTTAGCTTCTGGACATCCTTGACATGGGCTGGATGTCGCATATCTTCAATGGCCTTGATTTTGTCCGAATTTTCCTCAATTACTCGATGAGTCACCAAGAAACCAAGGAGCTTTTCAGAGTTAACCTCGAATACACACTTGTCCAGGTTGAGCTTCGTACGTGTCAAGCGCAGCTTGTCGAAGACGTCTTGCAAATTGTCAAGGAGTGATTCCTTGTTCTTCACCTTGATGACGATGGCATCGACGTAGACCTCCACCAAGTCTCTGATGAGCTCTCCAAACGTTTTGTGCATGGCTCGCACAAAAGTTGAAGCAGCATTTTTGAGACTGAAAGGCATGGCAGTGTAACAGTACAACCCATCTACTGTAGTGAAGGCGATATGTTCTTTATCTTCCCTAGACATTTGAATCTGATGATATCCAAAATATGTGTCTAGGGAACACAGTAATTCACACTTAGAGGTAGAATCCACTGTCTGATCTATTCTAGGAAGTGGAAATGGGTCTTTTAGGCATGCCTTATTCAAGGTGGTGTAGTCGATGCACATCCAAAGCTTCCCACCGGCCTTTGGTATAACTACTGGGTTTGCCAGCCACTGAGGATGGTGAACCTCCCGGATGAAACCAGCGTCGAGCAGCTTTTTGATTTCTTGTCTAATGAAGTCATGCCGCTCGACAGATTGCTTTCGGGGCTTCTTATGTATTGGTCGTGCATCGGGGTATATCTTCAGGTTGTGCTCGATCATCTCCCTAGGGATCCCAGGCATCTGTGATGGTTGCCATGCAAACATGTCGACATTCGCTCGGAGTAAAGTGACGAGCGTGAGTTCTTATTTGTCATCCAGACCACCCGATATACGAGTGGTCTGGGCAGCATCAGAACCAATCTGGACGACTTTGACGGGGATGTCGGTGTCACCGCTTGGTTCTACATGAGGTGCATAGGTTGAGCCACGCTGACGTGAGCTCAAAGGTTATTGAGTTGGTCGCTCCTTGCAAGATTCTTCTTCTTGCGTCGTTGCGAGTGCATAAAGTTCTTCCAGCGCAGTGACTCTAACAGTACGATCCCCACATATTCGAAGGATACCTGAAGGAGTCGGCATCTTCAACACCAGATAGCCATAATGGGCTACGACCATGAACCTATACAGGGCTGGCCTACCTAGGATGGCATTGAAGAGAAGGCTGATGTGTGCCACATCAAACACCAGCTTCTCAGACCTATAGCTGTCCTGAGTCCCGAAAGTCACCGGGAGAGTAACTGATCCGAGAGGAGTGATGGCTCCCAGACCCACTCCGCAGAAAGGACGTGAGGGCCTAAGGTCCAATAGGCTGAGCTAGAGCCTCACAAAAGCTGCGAAGCTGAGGAGGTTGAGCATCGCGCCTCCATTCACCAGGACATGGTAGAGTTGGATGTTGTTGATAGTAGGAGAGACCATCAAAGGCAACTGACCAGCTCCGTCATGGTCTTCGGGCAATCCGAAGCATTGAAGGTGATGGCAGTATCCATCCACTTCCGATGAGGTTTTGCCTTGGTAGTGGGAGTTGCGGCAACCATCTCTCGATGCATTGTATTGAGGATACGTCGGGAGGAAATATCCCATGACCCTCCATATATCATATGGAGAGTCTTCCAACGCTCGTTGTCGGAGATATCGGAGTTGTCGTCGACGGTATTTTAGATGGCCTTCAACGTCTTCTTGGCGTCCTGAAAGCCTAGATCCTGATCAAATGGAGCTTCGCCAACTTTATGGTTCCCCTCCCATTGGCGGAAAGGGACTTGTTCTTGGCGCTTGTTGCGTTCAACAAGCCGCTGGACCTCACGACAGTCTTCAAGGTTATGGGTGTTTGATTTATGGATTATACACCACATCTTCTCTCCTTCGCCGTCCTCGGACGATGGTCGGGGTCGTTTTTCGAGGCATGGCCCCTGGCCACCAGGAGTTGCAGTAGCAGGATTAGACGTGTCGACCAATGACTTCTTCTAAGCATTCGACTTCTTCTTCTTTTTTCACTGCCTGAGGCAGTAGCTTCAGCCTTGTAGGAGGGTTTACCAGCCTCTGCAGCTGGTTTGGAGTGCATCTCTCGGTCCTCCACAGCCCTATCACATTTGTCTGCCAGGCTAAAGAGTTGCGTGACGCTGCTAACATCTTTGGTTGTCAGCTTCTCCAGCATCTTCTTATCTCAAACCCCCTGTCAGAATGCAACGATGACAGAAGCATTTGAGATTGAAGGAATGGTGTTCCGTACCTGAGAAAACCACTAGATAAATGATCGTAGTGATTCTCGCGCCTTCTGTTGTACGGCGAACAGATCCAACTCAGTGTCAGGCCAGGTGTAGGAGCTGCGATGAACTAGCGATAGAATTCCTCCCAACTATAGATGGAATCAGGAGGGAGACTCATAAACTAGGACCTCATTGTCCCAGTTAGAGCCACGGCGAAGTAGTTGGCCATCATGGCCTCATTGCCTCCAGGTGCGAGGATGGCAGTGGAGTAAATCTAAAGAAATTCGACAGGATTGACCGTCCTGTCGTATTTCTCTGGCAGATGAGGTCGGAACTTAGATGGACAATCAGCCATGCAAAGATGCATGGCAAGAGCCGAACAACCTCCCCCCACTCCAAGTGGAGAAGGGTTTCCTCGAGCCTCTCACGAGCGCGCTCGATATGGACGCGGTCATTCTGCCTCATGTATCGGTGATCGAGCTCTGACCGAAAGTCATGCGTTGGTAGCTTCGATGTCATATGAGTGCGGCGAGCCCCGGAGGGCAGTGACATCACTTGCTGGGAGGGTGCACATCTCCTGTGCTGTGGCGCTTGAGGACCAAGTCTACCAGACAAGTTCCCGTTCCGAATAAGTGCCTGCCCAGAGAGGGGCGCACCTTGGTTGCTGATGGCATTGGCTGTAGCTACAACCAAATGTTCAACATTTGCGTGCCATTGCTCCATAGCGGCCGGAGGAGCTCCGAGCACTGGAGGACATTGAAGAAGAGTTCGTGCTGCGTTCAGCGTGTTCTTAGGTTTGTTGGTCGATGTAGTGACCGACGCGAACACACCATCTTGCTGAGATGGTGGTGGTGGTGGTGGTGGTGGAACGACACCCGCCGGGACAACAGCATTGGTTGGCTGTTGCACATTGGAGGGATTTCCTCGAGCAGGCTGCTCAGCCAAACCGTTGGACGAAGCTGCGACGGAGTTCACCACCTTGAGATCTTAGGCGTCCCTACCTGGCACACCAAATGTCGAAGTGTAGAAACGACACTTCCATGGAGGTTCGTATTCAATTGAGGCACACATAAGATCAAGAACAAGAGGTGAACACCGAGGGTCTTTACGTGGTTTGGGCGGTTTGAGCGTAATACTCTACTCCACGGGGTGGTTGTTGATTGTATGAGTGTGTAGCAAGTGTTAGAGGTTGCTTGTGTGCGTCTCCGCCTGGCCCCTTTCTATCGTGCACTGCAACCCTTTTATATGCTAAGGACTGGTCATTACAGTGCATGTATGGCCCGACAAGTGGCTCAGGCTGTCATAAACACCCTATACACGATCTACTGGTGCTATGGGTGATTAACAGTGTGATAACGTGCCTTAATGATGGTGTTACCGGTCTTGATAGTCCTCTAATCATGCATTATTAGTACAGTATTAATGACGCTTTAATCAGGTCTTGTAACGGTTGTTTAATAGCCTCTTGAATATCTGTGCCATTGGAGATCCACCTGTCTTCCTATTGCAGACTTAGTTCCGGAGGCCTGACACGTGACAGCTCTGGGGCTTCCCTCTGCAAGGAGGCAGGTCCAGAGCCACTTGTCACGTGGCAGCACCGAAGCTTCCCTCTACCGGGGGTCTGGTCCAGAGCTATTGGGGCACGTGGCAAAGCGCTTCCCTATGAAGGGAGGTAGATCCGGCCCTGTAGGACACGTGTTACTTTCGGAAGTCTTCAACATTAAAGGATGGAACTCCACGACTTTATCCGCAGTATCGGTGGTACCTGGTATCCAGGGTACCAACACTTTGAATCTAGTGCTTAATGAGCTGTTAGTACGAAACAATATCGAACTGCAATTGAAACCTTGTTTGTGACATTCTTCAAAGTGTATGGCATGCTCAGATTTTTATATATTTTTCTAATTTTTATCAATACGTTTTATTTTGGTACAGTTTTTATAGTACCATGTTCAAGAATTTCTTTTATATTTTTAACTCTATACTCTATTTTATTATTTGTTATCGAAGCAGTATGGCATGTTAAAAGTATTTCTGATTTTTTTCATTATTTTCTACGATCTTTTGTGGAAAGGAATGGCGAGTACACTATGTCCTAGCTAGTAGTCCTAGCCGGAACTCAAACGCACGCCATAAGCCTGATTGGAACCCACATCCTGATAGCGATTGGGTGACCACCGAACCCACGGGTGGACTGGTTCCGAGCATCCCCAGAAGCCAAATAAGGCCTCAAGGATGAGTCGTCTCATGGAGGGGAGACTCATGCGCGCAATGATGGGTTGTTCGGTGGACGACTCATTGCTACAGTAGATAAGTCACCCACCACTGAGCGACTAATACCCATTTGTGATTATTTTTATTGAATCGGCGCCCCAATTTTGATTATTTTGAAGAAAAATAATCGGCTTTTGCCCACCTTCCATGCTGCCTACCAAACAAAAACGCCACAGGCCCATGACCACTTGGCCCGGCCTATTGCACCGCTACTGCTAGGCCAGGCTACCAAACGAACTTTTGGGCCGAAATAAACGGGCCTTTTTCCGGGGCCGAGTCTTGGCTCTGCACCCAGGCACTCGACATTAGTAAAAAGGAAAAAAAAAAGGAAGTGTCTGTCGTGCACCCGAACACATGCCTGCATTGTGCTTCAATGACATGTCCAGATTTTGAAGCAACAACTATAAATAAATGCTGCTATTTATGGTTCCAGAGGCAACCAACCAGACAACTTATGCTGAGCACATATGATTACTTACCAAATATACAAACAGACATGAAAAGTGTTCGGTTGCTTTGATGCACCCTCTGATCCACATGCACATAAAAAACCCATCCTTTGATGCACATATCAGGGGTATTTTTTGCACAGAAAGTAATAAAACAAACAAGTTAATGGTACATATAGAGATAAAGAAGAGAGGATAATTCAAAATACATGGCATGGAAATGGAATGGATAGACAGTACTGACAGCAGAACAGGGGATGCCTCTACTTCGCTATGAACAATGTTGATCTACTTCTTGAATACGGTACACCACCACCAGAGATGTATGTTGTAAATTATTACGACATGCCTCACCTTGAATTCATGTGAACTATAACGGTCTCTATTCCATAATATAGCTATTGAATCTTGTGGAGGAAATAACTGAAGACTTCTAGCGTCCAACCAGTGTCGTGAAGCTCATGCTGTTTACAGAATTTTCTCCGTCCCTGCTAGTTTCGTAGTTCCTTCTTGCGAAGTATACAGGCTCTCTTGGCTTGGGGAGCTCTATGGCTTCATTGTCCAGACACGATACTACCCACGTCATAAGTGGACGAGCGTCTGGGTCGTCTTGTACCGACAGGAGGCCGATATGAATGCATCGTAAAATTTCATCAGGTGAACAGGTCTCGATGATTGCCGAGTCAACTAGATCCCTCACGCTTCCATCTTTCCACAAGCTCCATGCCTGAAACGATCGATCAGACCGTCAATCATCTGCCCATCTAAGGGATGCATGTCATGAGTTAGCTTCAAAGTACGTACTTACGTAAGCTATAAGGTTAGGTGGACGTGTGATTGGACCGGTAAATGGACCTGTCGAGCTAACCTTCGAGCCGCTAACAATTTCCAACAGTAAAACACCAAAGCTATATACGTCAGATTTGACAGAGATGATGCCTTCCAGTGCATATTCAGGTGCCATGTAGCCACTGTTAAGATCATAATCACAACAAGAACCATGCTTCAAAATTACTTCAAGGACAAGGGTACATTGCATACTTTGAAAAATTACTCCCTCCATTCATGTTTATTTGACATTTGGGAAAACTAGAAACTAGTTTTCCCTACGTCAAATAAACATGGAGGGAGTACTTCATGTATGAAATCACTCACAAGGTTCCGACGACTTGGTTGGTGTTTGATTGTTGTTTGTTGGCATCAAAAATCCTAGCTGTACCAAAATCAGATATCTTGGGTCTCATTTCAGCATCCAACAATACATTGCTTGCTTTAAGATCTCTGTGAATTACGTTCAATCTTGAATCTTGGTGAAGGTAAAGAAGGCCTCTAGCTATGCCTTTGATTATATCAAACCTTGTGGGCCAGTCAAGCAGAGACCTTTTTGCAGCATCTGTCAATATAGAATCGTATGAATCATCCTATTCTTATTAGTCATGTATTTATCTTCGATTAACAGTTGAACATTCAAAGAAACAAGCAGCACATACCGAAAAGGAAGGCATCCAAACTTTTATTAGGAAGGTATTCATAAATCAATAATTTTTCATCTCGCTGAATGCAACAACCTAAAAGTTTAACTAAGTTTCTGTGCTGCAACTTGGCAATCAGAAATACTTCATTTTTAAACTCCATTACCCCTTGGTCAGAACTTTTAGAGAGCCTTTTCACAGCTATTTCCTTATCTTCCAACATTCCCTGTATCATATATGGAAGATTTATGAATCGATTTATTCAGAATTCAACTGTTTTTTAACCACAGAAGTTACCAGCAGAAACTTCATTACCTTGTAAACAGTGCCAAATCCCCCTTTTCCAAGTATGGTGGCATCTGAAAAGTTATTTGTTGCGATGGCAATTTCACTGAAGCTAAAAAAAGGTAAATCAACTTTTTCATCGGCATCACCAGTGTATCCTAGCATCAATTTATCTCCGATGTCTTTGCTTCTTTGTTTGCCTGACAGGGTCACACAAATGCGGATACCATTTGTTCAGTTTGCATTGGGAGAAGAAAAAAAATGTATGTGTTATCTACCTCTAAACCAACAGCTCCAAATAAATCCTATGCATATGAATGCCAGAAAACTTGTCACGACTGGCAGTACAATTTCTAGTGTCCTGTTATCTGCAAAGATTAAACACATGAAGAATCAAGAAACTCCATCCATTCACAGACTATATATACGTATTGATAATTTCTCATGCTGCTCGTCCTTAATCCTAGTCCTTAATCCTAATATAGCATGATAGGAAGAAATAGAAAGCAACTATACCATGTAATTTGTTGATACGAATATACAGACTCTCCCCTCCTTGGCTGCTCCTCTCCATGTCAATCAGCGTCCCAGACCATACTAGGCACCTCGTGTCATCCCCATCAATAGCTTTGGTGCTCATGTTGGCATAAGCATAAGCTACGCAGGAGCAGTTGCTCCTGCATTCTGATCTGCACTCATTGAAGCTTCTGTTCCGGATGTGCACAAAATGGTCAGGGACCTTCATGCCTGGCAAGTTCAAGAAAGTACCTCCACCGCTGCACCTTAGCGCCTTCTTTCGGATACACCCCTGCGAAAACCTGCCCTTCACCCAGCCTTCACCATCCTTCGGCTCAAAACCATCAAGGCACTTGCACGTTGGGGAAGTCCCGTTGTTATCACAGTAACCGTAAGGACCACAGTAAGCATACTCGTCGCACTCGTGTGCTGGTTCTGTGTACAAGGCATCCCATACGGACATGTTTCTATCCCACCTTAGGATATCTACCTTGCCCAAGTAGTCTATCTTCATTCTGATTGGCACGGACAAGGAATCGATCGGCATGCCAAATGACATGTACACCTCATCGTCGGCGCCACGATGCACTGCCATGTAAATGGCGGAATGGAGACTGTCCATGTAGCTCCCGAGAAGGAAATAGCTAGTCCACACTGGGCTTCGACGGTGCGGTCTTTTGCCATTCCAGATGAAGCGCTGCAGTAAATTGTTAGCATCTGCACCGTATGAGAAGGTGCCAGGAGAAGGGTCCTCCCGGCCTTTCCATGAAACAAGGTTTTGCAGTGGCAGTATCTTGTGGCTGATCCTGAGATTCATACCGGGGAGAAGAGTGTCAGTCGGGTGGTCAAAGCTCTGCCACAGGGTGGTGCTGTTACTCAATGAACGGAGAATGAAGTTGCCGGTGTTATCCAGTATGGCTTCTGCAGGTACGCTGGTGGCAGGTGAAGAAGAACTGATACTGCTGCTGTTGCTTGACATCCAAACAACGTGGCCATTGCCATCAAACAGGACAAGGTCTGAGCTATTGTTCAGTGTAAGCATTGCAGATGACAGATCAGTGATTGGCGCGGCGCGGTTGGCGATCCACACAACAGTGTGCTCTGGGATGTTGTTGTACCATATGCCAACATAATACCTTTTGGTGGAGTCAGATGGTGGTGAGAAGAAGCCTAGGGCGAAGGTCCCATCATCGGACACGAGAGCGCGGCTTGGGGTCAGCGGCTTGCCAGAGACAAGGCGGTTGCTAGATGCACAGAGACGCATCGAGCTGAATGACCAAGAAAGGAACAAAAGAACAGCAGCGTAGATGGGAACAGGAGCCATTAGCATCCTTGGCGCGTTCTCTGTGCCATGAAAAATGATTGTGGATCCTTGAAGTCGGAATATATATAAAAAAGGTGTGAGAGGGTATGGTTGCATGAAAAATTGGACTCTGAGGAGCAAAAGAGTGGTTGGGCTGTTCCAAAATTAGCACTCACACCAAACGTCAAGTGTTTTTGCTGGAAACTCTACTGATCCTGCTGAAATATTATTATCAATCTATTGATCTCCAGGACTTGATCTATTGGTCGGTCATGAAAGAAAATAGTTGTTTAATTGCAAATTCCATACAGTTAATGGTGTTCCCTGGCAGGTCATTCAAATTATGTTGCAAATCTGTAGGGCCTACTTTATCCTGCGTAGTTTTCTTTGTGGAAGTAAAATATAGGTATACGGTATTCCCTTGCTGAAGTTCCAAACGCCAATTGGTCAGGCTCTTTCAGAATTCAGAAATAACTAGTCTTCTGAATCGATACTTCCAGGCTTCCCAATCTAAAATGTATTTGTGTTGTGGACTCTTTTATTCGGCTTTGGACTCTAGCTTAGTCAGGTCAGCACCTATTCTATGAAGGTGACCGGTAGTCAAGACGTAAAGGGCATGTGAAATACAAGGTCCTTTTTTTTTCCTCTGGGTTCCTCAAATGCAGGTATACAATCATTTTCAAACATAGTGAAATGACATGAATGAAGGAACCAGGGAGGGGAAACGTACCTACGGATGCTTGGATGGCAACAAGAGCTGATAGAGCAGACCTCATACGAAAACTAGCGCCGTCCATATTATGTGAGGACGTGAATGTACAATGTGAGCACCTCGTTGACGCAAAGATCACATTCAGTCAAATCAATGTACTAGCCGCCGAACCATTTCCACTAGGAGTTTTGATCTTCGGACTTGATATTAGGATGTTGAGGAGCCATGTTGCCTTGAATTTCATGGCGGGCCTAATTGTGAATTTGAGCATACGACTCTTTACAGTACTCGGTCCACAAGTAGCAAACGTGTCCTTCCTTCCTTCCTTGGAGCTAACAGGCCTTTGATTCAACCACATGAATGGACTGCAAGTGCTTTGCAGATTGATGGCAAGACTTGTTTGAGAATGCACCTACAGAAACGCAATGAGGAGTTAGATGCGGCTCGTTTTTTTTTCTAAAATCGAATTCGGAAGATTAGTAAACGGCAAAACCATTACAAAAAAGTGACGCGTTTTAGCCCAACTTCGGTCCGCACAAGGTGCCTGGAGTCTCGAGCAAGAATGGCCCGAGCCCGACCGCTCAAAGTTTCGCACCCCCAGTTCATCCTAACAACAGAGAAGAATCGAGCACCATCGATACGTTCGGTCAGATGTTCTCTATAATTCGTTTCAGAGAGAGACGAGAGCATGCCTGCGGAAGGAAGACGGGGTCTAGAACTGTCACGCCGGCAAGCTCGGCGCGTGACTCTGCATCATAGAAGGAAGACGACAGGAGCCTCATTTTTTAATTCGCGTGAAGAGTTACGTAACGCTTAAACGGCCGTGATGCCTGGCGGTTAAAAAAGAGGGATCGAAGGCTGCTGGCGAGCTGACAAGCAGCAATCGAAAACACTTTCGTGTTTCTTATCCTTGATCAGCCTTCGTGTGCGTGTGCTCGAGGCTACGATCCACTGCTGTAACACACATGTTTTTATAAAAAGAAAAAAATCTGATATAATTAAATAAAAAGGGAGAGAAAAGAAATGAAAAAAAGAATAAGAATAAACTTACCTGGGTCAAAGAGTCCACCCCTCGGCCCACCTACCCTCTCCCAGCTGGCCCAACCCGCAGCACCCCTTCACCCTCTCCTCTTTCTCTTACGTGTGGGCCTTCCATGGCAGCACCTTCTTCCCCCAACCACCGCTTCCCTCTCGTCCTAGTCGCGCCCGCGGCCCTTCCGCACACGCGTGTCGCGCCCACGGCAACTGTCGCCGCCCAACGCTACCGCCTTCCCATATTCTCCCGGTCGCGCCTCCCATTCTCCCCCCCCCCCCCCATTCTTCCTTCCCTCGCTCGAAACCCTAACCGACAGCCATGGCCCCCGATTTGGGAACTCGACGCCTCGCATGGGGAGGCCGTCGCGACCGTCGCCGATGCCTGGAGGGGCTCCACAACGTCGCGCCGCCCCCAAGGGATCTCCTCCTCGACCAAATCCGTGGCATAAACTCCCTCCCCGGCGGTTGCACATATGGATGCCGCCGTTGAGCGCCTGTCTCCAGCCTCCTCTCCGTGCGTGCGACCTCCTGGTGAGATTCCCCATCCCCTCCTCTTCATTTTTGGCAAAACCCCGTTGAGTTTGGATCACCGGAGCGCTAATTCGGCGAGCTCCAGCGAGGGCCGGCCATGGCATCGATGTCGGTGGCCTCTAGCCGCCGCCCACTCCGGCTAGATCATCTGGGCCGTTGGATCTTAGATCCACGGTCGAAATTAAAACACCCCAAGGGGTATGAACTCTGGTCCATGGTGGACCATGGACCGCACCCCTAACCCCGGTCCACAGGACCGTAGACCAATTCCATAGTTTTTCCTTTAGAAAAGTAAATCACAAAAGAAATAGAAAGCGCATAATTGCAACTAGGTCCCTGGACTTTTAGAACTAATTGCGCATAAGCCCCTATTTTCACAGAAACAACCATGAACTTCATTTTAATTATGCAACATTTTGAAAATAGATGAAAATAATGATTTAGGCCCCTGAACTGTATTTTAATTAGTGAATTAGCCTCTAATTAATAACAAAAATAATATTTAAGCTCCTAAAGTATTATTTAATTGCTAAATATTGTTTAAAAGTGTATTAAGTGAATACAAAATATTTATAAATGATAAAATAAACATAGAAATAATAGAAAAAATATAATTTAATCTTTTAAGGCTAGAATAAAATTGTAGATGCATATAAAATATATTTTGACCTTGGAAAATTTAATAAAAATGTTTTTAGCTATAAATAATTATTAAAAATAGAGAATAAATGTGAAAAGGGTAGGAAAATTATCTATAAAATATTTTATGCTGAAGAAAATTTATAAAATGCATATAAAATATATTTTGGTTATGGAAAACGCATTAAAAATGTTTTTAGCCTGTAAATAAATTCTAAAAATGGAAAATAAATGGTACATGCATTTCTTTGACTATGAAAAATATTAAATACTTTGTAGGGACATATTAATATAGGATTTATGCTTATGTGTATGTATTGGTGTATTATTCTTGAATGTTTTATTTCTCTTTTGACGGTAGTTTACACGCACTCGTATCTTGATCAAGAAGCAACATGGAGATATGAAGACGAGTTCAGTCAAGAGATTGAGCAGCTATTCAATAAAAGGCAAGTGCCATTGACCATCTTGTACCAATTTTAGGATGTTTAGTTAGTTGCATGCTATATAAAATGATGTTCTAATGCATGTTAAATGCTTTATTTCATATAATTCCTTGTCACCTGGATTGGGTTGGGAAGTAGATAGGTTTTGATTATGCTTAGACATGCTTAGACTTTGAGAATGGAATATTATACACATGAAATACACTATAATTTATGTTTACTTTAATCATGATGGACACACAATAGTAGTTGATAGGAATTGGTGGTTGGATAGATTTAGAATGGTGCAGTTTGCACGAGACCTGGGAATGGGTTTGGCACCACCGGATTCTAAGGACCGATTTATGGAGCAAGCCACTAAGCTTTCTAGTAACACCACGAGACTGAGATGGGTCAGCTTGGTCAATTAATTAGGTTTCTCCCGATGAAATGCTAGTAGTTGGATGGTGCAGGGAATGATGCAGGGGTACTGCTCTGGGAACCGCAAGGCAAGAGGGCTCTGAGGCAGAGGGTTAGTCCATAAATGCCTCAGTGGTGGAAATCTTAGAGGGCTAGCACTAGTCGGGAGTACCTTTGTAAAGACCATGTAGTGATCTCTTGGCCACACACCTACGAAAGTGTGAAATGTGGTTGATCACCACTGGCTATAGGGACGTTTACTCAGTCCACCTGGCAACAGGGGATGAAATCACTGCTTGTGGATAAAGGGTACTCTATGCATAGATTTGGAAAATTGTCATGACAGTCGTGCTCACAGACAAGAGCGGCTTGGGTCAGTTCATAATTAGCTATTGGATGAGAATTGATGGTTGTTTATGATTCAACTTTATCTTTACTATTATCATTATGATTTGGAATATTTATACAATATTAAATTAATAATGAAAGCTAAGGTTAAGTTATAAGCATAGTGCTTTAGCTAAAGTTGGCCTATCCTTGATCTAGCCATTCATGTCATCTATTTCACACACTTGCTGAGTACTCTATGTACTCATGCGTTTGCTTTTGTGGTTTTTATAACGATACTCAGTGAGGAGAAGATCTAATCAAGACAAGTGACAAGTGAAGATAGTGCATAGCTCGCGTTGTTGCCAGTCGATTTGCATGTGGTTGCCCTAAAGATTTGTCTCTTCCGCTGCAATTCAAAACTCTTTTGAAGGTATTAATGTTGTTTTTATTCGATATAGAACTGTTTATCACTGTTTATATTACATGTATGGTAAAACTGATCCCATACATGTATTTGTAGCTGGCTTTATGTTTAATAAAACCGGGTGTGACAACTGCGTGCCTCACACCCCAATCGTCGGCTACTCGGCGGCCACAGGACACGACAGTTGGTAATCAGAGCAAGTTATCCTTGGCGGTGGTGGCGGCGGTGTTCGTTGGAGGTCTCAGGCCACAAAATCATAGACATCAAGTGGTGGCGGTGTTTTCCGGTTGGCTTGAGCGGTGGAGGGCACAACGGCGTCGGTGAAACCTTCCCTGCAGACGCAACTACTATTGGAGAAGATGGCATCGGCGGATCATCAAGGGGAAGAAAGGTGGGACAGACTAATGCGCAAGTTGGATTTCATCGACGAGAGGCTCAATCGGTCTGATGAGATCCAGCGTCCGATACATAGGCATCAATCTTTAGCGGCATCAGTGGCTGAACAAGCTGCAAAGGGGCGTGATTTATTGTTTCGACAAGTGGAGGAGACAAGGAAGCGAGTCACGGCGTTAACACAGGAACACATGGCTGATGAAATGGAGCATTTTTCAGAGTCCCAGTCCTCAAGTATGGGCAACAGATCTCCAGAACAGAGAGATGCAAGAGTCAATAGGAAAATACCAAAGCCATCACACATACAAAGAGGCAGACGAGGTGAGGTGAATCGATTTCATGCTCGGCGAGATGCAGGAGGTGGTGAGAAGAATTTGATGAAGCTCACATTCCCGAAATTCCAGGGAGATCAACCGACAATCTGGCTTGATAAGTGTTCATATTATTTTGCCTTATACCACGTGGATGCGTCCTTTTGGGCAAGAGTTGCTTCACTTCACATAGAGGGAAACACCACTACATGGCTGCAACTACACAGAGCTTTAGTGGGACTAGGTTCTTGGGAAGACTTTACATGTGTTGTCAAAGATTTAGCATGAAAGTTATGAGATCTAGAAGATATTTTATCCTTTTTAATTTGTTTAGCTAGTCTATAACAGAAATCTACGACATGACCATCTTTATCACAGTAAGTACAATGAAATTTGATTTTGTAATCATGTCTAGATGAGCATACAACATTAGAAATAGAATTAGAAAGCACTCCTGCAGATTTAAAAATCACATCTTTTTGTTTAGAGACAATTTTGATTAAACCTCTTCCAAATGATTTTACAACGTGAGGTGGATGTGTTTTAGAATAAGCATGGGAATCAAAACCTAGACCAGTTTTATCATTGCCATGTTTATAAGAATTTAACAGTAAGTTTAGATTCTTGTTCCCATTGTAAAACCGCTCTAGTATCTTATTTTTATTGTCAACTTCTTTAGATAAAACCAGGCAGTTATTACATTAAGCTTTTCCTTTAAGTTTGCAGTTAGAATAGTTTTTAACTTCATGTGTTCGTAAAGCATTGTTTAGAATAGAAATTTCATTCATTGCATCTATTAGTTTCTTATTAAGATTATCACATGCAGAATAATGCAGATCATCTGTAGAACAAGAAGCATCTTTTAAGTTTTTAACATTAAAATCAGACAACTTTTTGTTCGTTTCAATTTCTTCATCAAGTCTATCTAGAGTGGAGGAGTGTGCACTTCTTAATGTGGACAATTGTTCATAGATTAGGTCACATGAAAGACATGCATCATCACTAGGAATCAAAGTTTTTAAATGATCGATTTCATATTCTAGTGATTCAATTTTAGCAGTATTATCCCTAAGCTTTTTATCCTTTTTTATTGACAATAATAGTTGCACGAGAAATTGCATCACACATTTCATTAGAGGTAGAACATACCTCATCGCCGTCATTGTTATGTTCTGCATCCTCCTGACTTGATCTTGATCTTGTTTTGCCCGCCATGAAGCATGAGTTGGCAAGATCGTCATCATCTTCATCACTTCCAATGTCTACATCACTTGAACTGAGCTCTTGATGTGTGGTGATGAAGCTGTTTATCATCTTGCGTCCTATGGAACCCTTCTTTTTCTTGTTGGAGTTTCCAGAGGTGGTCTTGACCTTATTTTGCTTTTCTTCACAGGTAGTAGGACCTAAAAAGTTAGGGCATTTTGTACGAAAGTGTCCTGTCTCACCACATTCAAAGCAACGTTGTGGTCTGGAGCTTCCTGTCCTTCTAGTTCTCACATTTTGCAGTGCTTTTGAGAATCTAGTAGAGGTGAGTGCTAACTCATCTTCTGGAAATTCCTCGATCTGCTCTAGGGTTAGTGAAGACAACAAAGCAAGAGTATTGCAAGATGATGATTGGTCGGAGATAGGCATATCACATTGTGAAATGAATGCAATAGACTTATTGGGATTCTTACGTGATAAAATGTCAATTTCATGAGTTTTAGTTTAGAGTAAAGCACATCTAAAGTAAGAGTACTCATGATAGTTGATTCACGAATGGATGTTACTTTCATCTCCCATATTGTCATGTCTAATGCACTAAGGAGTTGCCTAGCATTCTCAACATCAGAAAAGTTTATGTTGACACTACGTAGATTACTGAGAATTATATTAAACCGGGTAAAAAGTTGATCAATGGACTCACCAGGCTGCATCTCGAAACGCATGTATTCCTTTTTGAACATATCTTATTTTACATCCTTGATTGTGTTGGAGCCTTCGTGATAATCACAGAGAGCTCTCCAAACATCGTATGCTAATCGAAGGTGCACGACACGATCAAAGTCGCTTTGAGTGAGTCCCTGAATCATCAAGTTGCGGGCTTTGTTGTTATTGTCAATGTCCCGTATGTTCGTAGTCGTAACTTGATCGTTTGGTGACACTTCATAAGGTTTGTATACCTTTTCTCATATGGAGAAGCCTTGCGCCTGGATGAAATCTTCCATACGTGCCTTTCAAACCTGAAAATAAATACCACTAAACACACAAGGTTTGGCGGAGTATTTCTCCATGATGATTAGTCAAAACACGTATGAATCACAAATATTAGAGCCACGTATCTGATACCAATTGTAGGATCTAAGAGCACGTGTAAAGCTACCAGAGGGGGGTGAATGGTAGATTAAAAAATTTTAGCGGAAGCAACAAAAACACCCCTCGATAGAAAACCGATCTTTTAAAGAAACCGTGTGTGAGACTAATCTAAACGTGTTCAACTGTGACAAAAATAGTATATATTGTAGAGAATCAAGTCATGAAGATGTCACAACAAGAATCACGAAAATCCGTCGAGTGGAACTCAAGTTATGATCGAAAGATCGAACAAAGGTCAATTTGTCCTACCTGAGAAAAACAGTTCTGGAACATTAAAAAGAAACTCGTGTAGATCAGAAATCACAAATCTAATGAACATGCAATTTTCATAGATGATATAAAATCAAGTTGTGAAGACAGAATCACGTCAATCGGATTTGTAAAACTCGAGTTATGATAAAACCACCGAAGAAAGGTAGTGTTGTGCACAAACTCGACGAGAAAGACTTGAAGAAAACAAGTCAGACAAACAAGGCACAAAAGTTCCTTCAAACTACGAATTTTATTGATCAAACCACAAGAGGAACAACCCAAAAGTCGTCTACCATTATCGGTGTTTGGATCCGATAGATCTCCCGACACTACTGTTGGTAGATCGAGGAGTTGTAGTTCGGTAATGGGTGCACAGAGATTCAAGAAGGTGAAAGACAAATGGACACAAAGATTTACGTGGTTCGGGACGCCTGAGCGTAATACCTTACTCCACGGGGTGTGTTGGTGTTGTATTAAGCGTGTCAGTCTAGAAGAAGCTCCAGAAGAAGAAGCTTGTCTTGGTCAGGGAGTCCAGTAGTGGTCTGGAGCCGTCCCTTGTGTATCGTCGACTAGTCCTTTTATAGTACAAGGATTGGTCGTTACACTGCTAGCATGGCTCGACATGTGGCCCCGACAGTTACACATGCTTGATACACAATTAATGAGGTTAATTACCCTTAATAGCTTGGTAACGGGCCTTAACAGTGTCGTTACCAGTATTAAGGGTCATCCGATCATGTGTCATTAATATGGCATTAATGACACTTAATTGGGTCTTGAAGTCTTTGATTGCTCCTTGAAATTCCGGAGCCATTGGGGGTCCACCAGCCTGAGTGTTGAAGTTGAAGGTCCGGCAGTCGCCACGTGGCAGCTCTGGAGCTTACCGTAGTGGACGGGTAGGTCCGATGCTGTTGGACACGTGTCAGTACCGGAGCTTCCCTCTATCTGGGGTTAGGTCCGGGGGTGCCATACTGGTATTCCGTCCAGAGCTTTCCCATGTGTGGGTGATAGCTCCGGTCTTATGATACACATGGCGGCCCTGGGACTAACCATGTCGAAGAAGCAGGTCCGGTTACGCCTGACATGTGGGGCCTTCGGAGATCTTGAAATCTGGTAGATGGAGTTTCCTTGTGATCTTTACAATCCCAAAGGGTATCCAGTACGCAGGGTACCGACAATTGCCCCCTGGGCCCACCTCCGGGAGAGACCTTTTGGATGAAGTCATTCTGCCGGAGGTGGGTCCATTCTTCGGTTTTTGAGTCGTGTCTTCAAGGGTCTTCGGACGTGCCGTTGGCGATAGTTCGCAGTTAAACCTCCGCCGCGTGGCATATCGTGGAGGCGGCAGGTGAGATCTCAGCGTGTGGATCTCACGCAATTGAAGGTCGCCGGTTCTCGATATGAAAATCGTATCGGTTCTGCGCGCCCTGTTAGGCCGCCGCCTTCGGGTACCCCGCCTTGCATGATGACAACTGTTCGCCTGGGGTAAGGACCTCGACTTGATCGTCGGGGTGGCCCGGGGCCCCCTTGTCATTAGCAGGGTGAAGTTTTTGACTGGTATCGCTGGCTCCTCTACGATTTCCATCCAAGTGTTGCGGGGGCTTACTTAAGAAGGAAAGCACGCACCGTTTGGGGTTCTTTACGCCTTTCATTCAAACTTGCGCTCAAACCTTCCAAACTTTTGCTTGCTTTTCCTCTCTTGTCTCACTGTGCCGCGATGGAGTTGGGTCTCCGCCAGAGCCGACTGAAGACTGATGATGATTTGAAGAAGGTTCGGTCCTCATGGGATGGTCCCCTGACTTCTTCAACCACTTGGTCCGCGCTGGCAAGCTTTCATTTGAAAAGGAACACGCTGGTGACATGGTGTACTTTTCCGCGTACGCCATGGTGGGGTTGATCCCACCTTTCTCCTCTTTCTTCTTGATGCTGCTAGACTTCTATGGTCTGGAGCTGTACCACCTTGGCCCCCACTCCATTCTCCTGGTGTCAATCTTTGTCCACTTCTGCGAGATGTGTGTGGGCATTCCTCCCTACATTGAGCTCTTCCACACCTTCTTCACTGTCCAAACTACGGGCAGGAGTGACGAGTATCTTGGCTTCTACTATTTTGTGAAGCGCAAGAAGTGCCCGTACAAGTACTTGCGGTCGTTCCCTTCTGGGAAGTGAGACGACTGGAAGAAAGATTGGATTGTCATTAGGGTAGAGGAGCACGAGAAGCTGGAGCTGCTGGAAGGCCTCCCCAACATCGACACTGCAGTTTGGAGTGAAGCTCTGGTGTTGTCGGATGCCTTCAACCCTGCTCTGACCAGGATCCGCCTGTGCGTGGAAGGAGGGGTGACTCCTCAGGCGGTGTTTTGCAACTTCCTGACCAACAGGTGGGCTCCACTGAAGAGGAGGGAGAAGCTTGCTTGGGCCCTAAACAGTATGCTGGATGACGACCGGATCGAGACCGGTTTGAAGTCCAACATGGAGGGTGCAACTTTGGAGTTCCACCTCAAGAAGTTCAGCATGGCATCGACATTGAGGGTGACGACTTGGCTCCACTGGCAGCTTTTTCCTCCCTCTGAACATGGAGGCAGAGTTCAGCAGGGAGCTCCGGCAGACGATGCCGGTGCTTGACGACCTTGGTGTCGTTGAGAGGCGTTCGACCACCGGGTTGGCAATCTCCGAAGCTCCTGAAGGCGGCTCCGTTCCCGCCCCTAAGCCAAGAACTGAAGTCGTAGGCAAGGGCAAGGAGTTGGCCGAGCCCTCGAGCCATAAGAGGAAGCATGCCGACAGAAGATCTGTCAGTCCTACTTCTTCCGCGATGGCTCCTTCTCCCCGGAGGGGGAGGTCTAAAACGGCGACATCTAATCCAACAGCGGCATCTTCCCGGGGTGCTAGCTCCAGCCATGTGACTCCAGTACCAGGGTCAGTTGAGGGCTCTGGGTCCGGAGGTCCTTCCCGATCGAGGGGGGCCTCGACCAGGGCAACACCGATAGCAGCAGCAAGCTCCAGGGGACCCTCCGGGACTACCACGCCAGTGGCGGTTGGGGCCAGTCCGGAGCGTCCAGAGAAGAGGTTTCGTGCTAACTGGTGCGGAAGCCTTCCGAGGTAATTTTTGATTTTTTACCTCAACCGGTTGTTTTATTGTTATGTTTCTATTTTGAGTTATTTCGTCCTTCATCCACAGCGTGCCTAAGAAAAGGGTTGAAGCTCTAGTCCCTGCAGCAGCGGTTGAGGCTATGCAGGCTAAAGGTCTGACTCTAATTCTGGCGCCGCCCGAAGAGGTGGCTGAGGCTGTGGCAGCCCCGGTGCTGGCTGTCGTGGTCTTGGACCTCGACTCATCCCCAGAAGCTCCCGTGGTAGCGCCGAACCACGGGAATGAAGATGTACCAGCGGTACCAGCCTCGGAGGTTGAAGCTCCGGGCTTGGATGCTAAGATGTTGGACGCTCCGGCCACAGAGCCGGAGGTAGCTGCGATTCCGGCCCTAGAGCTTGATGTTGTTGAAGCCTCGGCAGCTGATCCGGTGGTTGATGAGGTCCCAGCACTGGAGCCAGGTGTTGATGAAGCTCCGACGCTTAAGCCGGTTGTCAAGGAAGCTCCAGCGGTGGAGCCGGTTGCTGCAGAAGTTTCGGGTGTAGAGTCGGTCATTGAAGAGGTTTTGGCGTCCGAGCCAGTTGCTGCGGAGGTGTCGGCGCCTGAGCCTATGGTGGTCGAAGCGCCAGCGCCTGAGCCCATGATGGTCAAAGCGCCAGCACCTGACCCAGCGGCGGAGGAGGCGCCTGCGCTGGAGCCAGAAGTAGCTTCTGCTCCGACCGAACCTTCAACACCTGTTCCAGAAGTGGTGATCCCGGAGGCGCCCGCTGCTGAGCCAGGGTGCAAAGATGAAGCTGTTGACCCCCCACCTGAGGGGTCAGTTGTTGATGACCTGGCGGCGGGACCTTCGGAGTCAATTCCGGAGGTCGGCACTTCTGCTGCAGGACTTTCCTCGGCGGCGGCCGAGGCTATCCCGAAGGACAACCCTAGTGTCGTGGAGGCTCAGGGGACTGCTCTTGTAGAGTGGGACCCAATTTTTGTCGGTGAAGATCCGCTGGAGCCAGCGGAGAGGACCCTGGCAGGTCCGGACCCGATCCCCCTATCGTTGTCTATTGACAACGCCTGCTCCAGTCTTTGCCAGGTCTAGCTGGCTTTCTACCACGACAGCAAGTCCCTCGAGGAGGAGCGCCAAACCCTTAGGAGGTGGCGCAACCAACTCCATTTCGAGACCAAGCTAGCGCAGTTGAGACTGGCTGACGACAAGGAGTGGGTGCAGAGGGAGAAGGTCCGCCTGGAGTACTGGGGTAAGCTATTGGATGAAAGGGAAAGCATGACACGATCCCTTGACAACCACTCCCGGGCCATCTATGAGCAGGCCAAGGCTGCAAATAGTGTAGCGGATGATCGCCAGGAAAGGCTCGCCGCCATCCACGATAGTCTCGTCAAGCGCCGGGAGGCTCTTGAAGCGCGGGAGAGAAGGCTTGAGGATGAAGAGCAAAAATTCCTGAAGCTGCGGAACGACCTCATGAAGAGGGAGGAAGAGCTTGTCCAAAAGACAGCTCTGGCTGACAAGAGCCTCGAAGAACACACCAAGAAATTGGAGGAGCGTTATGAGGAGGAGGAGAAGAAGGCCTGGGAGCAAGGGCAAGATCTCTACAAGCAGGAGAATGCCATCGCCGCCATAGAGAAGAAAGTGTGGGGCCGAGAGAAAGATCTTGTCAACCGCCGGAATGAGATCCACCTCCGGGAGGAAGAGCTCAGCAAACTTGAAAGGCAGGTTGCTGAAAAGATTCAGCAGAATGCCAAAGAGGGGGAGCGTCTTGCTCGGGAGAGATCGAAGCTTGCGGCGGCCAAAAGATCCTTGGCGGAGATGCGTAGCGCAAGGGTTGCGGAGTCCCAACAAGTTTGGGACTTCCTAGGCAAGGCCAACGACGCGCTGACACCAATGGGCTTCAGTCCCATGCGTCCGGATGATCCGGAGCCGGAGCTGGACCAGATGTTGGAGGCACTGGGTTCAGCAGGCAACAAGCTCACCAAGATGGGCGATGTCATCGCGGACCAATTGGAAACTAAGGGATAGTCCCTGGCAAAGAACGTCGCAGAGTTTGTGCTAACGTGGTACAATAGTCGGGACCCTCGATTCCCTCTGGACCCGGTGCTTGAAGGCCCCATTGAAGGAGAAGTTGAAGCCGCCCGAGCCAGCGTGTCGGAGGTGGCCCAGAAGGTCGCCCAATTCTTCCATAGGGTTTAGGACCATCTTTGTGTAGCTCCCGCTTGTATTCTTTATTCTTCTTCTCCAATTTTGTAATCTCTTGTCTCCTAATGAATGAAATCCAAAATTTTTTATGAATTTCATTTTTTGTGTCTTCAACACCTTTGTCTCACTTGGCCCCCTGGTAGATGTACACAATTTGATTGTGAACATGTACCAAGAGGATGTAATAGTTGTTGAAGACTTGCATGCTTCGAACTTGTAGAATGTAGGTCCGAAGTCTTCGATAGTGTAGGCCCCCTGGGGCTGTCGGAGCTTAGTGGCTCTGGCATTGACCATCACCGGAGCTTAGTAGCTCCGGCAGTAGTCTCCATCAACGTGTCAAGCATTGACGGTTAGCCCTCTGGGGTGTCGGAGCTTGGTAGCTCCGGCAGTGACCTCCGTCAACACATGTTGTGTCAACGTCAGACTCCACTTTAGAGTCTTTCCACCATCTTCAAGTTGACGGCATGCCCCCTAGTTTTACCGATGTTGAGTAGCTCCAGCGATGCTTGATGTCAATGTTTGAACATCGACCTCAAGCCGCCTAGAGGATGTCAGAGCTTTGGTAGCTCCGGCTTCATTCACCATCATCATGAAATATTTATTTTTCCTGCACACTGAAGTCAAGAAAAACAGTAAAATCCATTTCCTATCTATAACTTCATTGCGGCTTACTATTCCCGATAAAGTTTTAGGTCAAACATAATTCTAAATACAATCAAGAGCGCCGTCTAGTTTCCTTCAGGTCTGATCGTTTCTGGACTTGCCTTACTTCAGCCTGTCGGGGTATAGGTAGAGTGGTGTACTTAGGTTGCATGACCAGGCTAAGGCGATAGCACACTCCCGCCCTAGATTGGCTTGGTGGCATTCAGACGAGTAGACCATCAACAATGTTTGAACTCGGGAGGATAGACAATGCAACTCGAATTGTACATGAACTGGTCGAGCTAAAGTTTCTTAAGAACTGCACAACTTTGTTATAGACAAGAAAGAGAAAAATAAAAAATATTGATCCTGTACAAAGTAAATGCACGTGGAGTCTGTTTTCACACAATGATTGTGACGCCCGGTTCCGAAAATGAACCAAGCTAACGCATATGTGTGCCCAGGATGTTCATCACACATACACGAGTGCATTCACAAAAGAGTATACAGAAAATTACCACAAAACAAGATTAATTAACCAAATTTTATTACACAAACCATCTTATCCTCAAATACAACCTCTGATGAATATTAATGATAAGTTCAACTAATGCAGCGAAAATACTCTAATTAAGCAAACTAAACAAACTAATCATAAGGGATAGCGCAGCTCCAATAATACCATACGCAAAGCTGACAGTAGACACGGCCTAGAACTCCGCATTATCACCATTAAACTCCCAATCCTGACCTGCAACTGTTGGGGGGGGGGATTGCAAGAGTGAGTACATGTCGTACTCAGCAAGTGTGGAAAGTATGACATGTGGCTAATTCAAATGATGACAATAATAATGGCAAAGTGCTGAAAAGTACATTAAAACATTTGAAAAGCAATATATTATATGTATATAAATCAAACCCATCATAATCATAAGTAATATCATAATACCAGTCCATAATTCACCATCCTCATCAATAATTCCAGATTTCACCATTTGCCAATAACCATTTTCAATATCAGAATTCAACTCATAACCATCAATAACCATAATACCAACCATAACCATCCCAAATACCATCCCAATACCGAGTTCCCTCTAATCATGGAAGTTGTCCAGGTGCTCATAACCGGGAGCACGGCTATCATGATAGTTTTATTAGACTCTGCAGAGTTGGTACCACTTTACCCACGTGTTTATGATTTCATCACCTTTCGATGACTAGAACCTCTATTATGTCGTCTCACACTTCCATCTGTATGTGGCCAAGAGATCACAAAATAGCCTTTACAAAGGGATTACCAGCCTATTTAGACCCCCACTGAGGTTTCACCGGTGGCGATGTCTCCTACAAAGCACATCTTCAACCAAGGGCCCCCTCTTGAGCCATTCAGATCCTAGGGTAGTCCCACCAATCATCAACAAACCCAATCCGACTACCCCTTCCCCGAGCATCCTTAATGGTCCAAATAGCACTGGCAAAGCCCTAATTAATCAGCTACGCCACACCCATACTTGGCCTCGTGGTGGCACTGTAGTCTTGGCTTATTCTCGCATGAACCAATCCTTAGATCTAAAGCAAGCAAACCACCATAACATCCAACCCATCCACATACCAGGCTTGCTTAGATCACCCATTACCACATCATATTTAACCAGTTCATGTTAACCATTATCTCATCCATGCATAATTAAATTGGGTGGTATAGTTGTTTCCCATCCCAGTTGATTAAGCGAAGCAAAAGGTAAAAAGCCCTTCCCGACTCTCTACCATATATTCCAGGTGACAAGGGTGGTCAACAAAACTAGTAAACTTCCTATCATAGGATTCCCATCAAAATTGACACAAGCATGCAGTTTTGCAAACAAAACATTTATTTTAAAAAAGGATCAATATGCTTCAAGGACACTTGTTGTTGATTAGAGTCAAAGCCTTCAAACTCTTGGTGTTGTAGATCCTCCGCGGCACTCTCTAGCGCAAATCCATCTAATCCACACAATAAATATACAAGACAAAAAACACAATCTAAGAGTGCACAAATATTACTCAATATGACATGACATGCATGATTGATGCAAATGCAAGGTATAACTTGTTAATAGATTGCTTTTAATGATCACTAACTATTTCTAATAGCTTTTAACAAGTTTGTACAGGTTTGGAGTTGATTAGGTCAGACTTTAGAATCAATTCAACACAATTTAACCAGGAAGATCGGACTAGTCCGCTAGGGACCGGACAAGTCCGCACTCTACGAGATCAGCAGATTAGGGTTTTCTAGATCGACGTGAATTTGGAGATTAGGGGTTGAATTCACGTAAGGAAAAGATAATAGAAGGTATACCAGGTGTTTAGAACTCCAATGAATCAAGAAACCTGGAGGTAACACTTGGATCTTGATGATCTAGGGTTGATGATGAACTTGGAGATGAATTGGTGACGAAGAACGAAAGCTTGGTGGAGATCTTGATCCTCTTTCGTTTTCTCCTCTTCTTCTTCTTGCTTGGGATCTTCTCCTCCCTCCTTGA
The DNA here is from genome assembly GCA_036927565.1 of Tuctoria greenei. Taxonomy (NCBI): domain Eukaryota; kingdom Viridiplantae; phylum Streptophyta; class Magnoliopsida; order Poales; family Poaceae; genus Tuctoria; species Tuctoria greenei. The sequence goes on from JAYESD010000005.1 coordinate 190,570,149, forward strand.
TGGTGGCTCTACACGAACTAGGGTTTGGGTGGGGTGGAAAAGTGGCAAATAGATGTCAAGCAAAGGGGTGGGGCTGTTTATATAGAGGTGGAGGCTAGGGTTAGATGGATTTCGAATTTGGGATGAGTAGAGGCCAGTTTAGAGTCCCACATGGGCTCTAAAAGAGTTAGGCCTAGCGTCCCTAGGCCCACTTAACGTGAAACCCAAGAAACAAGTCGTACAACAAAAGATCAACTCGGAGATATGAAATATCGGACAAGTCCGAAAAGGACCGGACTAGTCCAAAGTCGTCTAGAGAGAAAATCGGACAAGTCTGGCAAAAAATCGGACAAGTCCAACTTTAAACAGAGAGGAAATCGGACAAGTCCGCTGGAACACCGGACTAGTCCGGAAAAGTCCAGGGACTTAGCAAATTTTCAAGGATTCTTTGAATATCATACTAGTCCGCACAAAATTGGACAAGTCCGAAAGTTTCCAGAGGCAAAATCGGACTAGTCCGCAGCAAGAAATGGACAAGTCCATTTTTAGTCAGAGATAAATCGGACTAGTCCTCAGTAAAATTGGACTAGTCCGCACTTTCCTGCATTTTAAGTGCGGTTTCGTTCCAAATCAATTTTAAATGCTCAAAATCAATTTAAACTCGTTCCTCTTGTTGTGGGTTAATGTTAAACATGTATATGAGTGCATGAAAGGCATGATGAATGAAAATGAGAGTGTTACAATGATGTCTTTCATTATAGGTCCGGGGTACAGGGGAAACAAGTACACTCTTAGGGTACGGAACCAGGCTAAGTGTGTTTTGTTTCTCGTTTGACCCAAGGTAGCTAGCTACACTTTTAGTTCTGAGACGGTGACAAGTGTTGCATGAACATTGCGAACCTAGCAGGGTAGGTTTGGCTGCCCTCCTGGAGGAACTACCCGACTTTGTAAAATGACTCTATAACATACATCACATGTAATTACAGACTCACCTCCATGATATTAAGCGTAGAACTTATGGAGGTGCTCAATGTTCCAAGGATTTGGGAGAGGTGTCCCATCCTCGGTTGCCAAGTGAACGCATCCGGGACAAGATACTTTGATCACTCGGAAGGGTCCCTCCCAGCTAGGGAGAGTTTGTTTAACTCTTCTCTGTATTGTATTCTTCGTACCACCAGATCGCCTTCCTCGAGCTGTCGGCTGTGAACATGCCTTTGGTGATATTGCCGAAGAGCTTGGCGGTATCGGGCATTCCGAACAGCTGCTCGGCACCTTCCCTCTTTAAGGAGGTCAAGGTCTTTACGCCGGAGCTGGTCCTGTGTGGCTTCGTCGGAGGTCCGGACCCGGAGCGACCCCAAGGTGATTTGCGGAGGAAGGACTGCTTCAGCTCCGTACACCAGGAAGAAGGGTGTCTCTCCAGTTGACCAGTTTGGAGTTGTCCTGTTGGCCCATAGAGTGGGCGGAAGCTCTTCGATCCAGTTGGTTCCATGTTTTTTCAGGCGCTCATATGTGCGCGTCTTGAGTCCTTTCAGGATTTCCGCATTTGCTCTCTCGACTTGGCCATTGCTTGCCGGGTGAGCTACGGAGGCGTAGCTGACTTCGATGCCGAGGTCTTCGCAGTATCCTTGGAAAGCAGAGCTTGTGAATTGGGTCCCATTATCTGTTATGATTTTGTTTGGGGTTCCAAATCTGCATACAATGGACTGCAAGAAGTGAATGTGGCCTAGATGGGGGGTGAATAGGCCTTTTGAATTTCCTGCACACTTAATAGAATTGTCAAAACTTGGTTGGCCGGGCTAGTCCGATCGTGTGGGCGGACTTGTCCGGTGTGCTAGAAATATGTGTGTTGATCAGGTGTTATTTGGGAAATTAAATTTCTTTAGCAGCGGAAATGAGAACAACTGATATTTTTGTTTGAGATTAATGTAAGAATGCAAGTGAAAACTTATAAATGCCTTAGATTGATGTTTAGCACTCAAGTGATCTAATGAACAAAATGTAAAGTAAATAAGGCGCAAGACACACGAATTTTTCCCGAGGTTCGATCTCACCACGAGATCTACGTCCTTGTTGAGGAAGCTCACACAAAGCCGGGTCTCCAACCCTTTCCCTCTTCAAGTCACCACGAAGGCCGACTTGATTCCACTATCACGGGTAATCACCAAGTTTGTGGGGCAACCTCACACGTTGAGGGCTCCAACGAGAATTACAATGAAAGAAGTGATCAAATACACTCAAAAGTATTACAATGTAGAGTATGAGTGTAGAAAGATCAAACCCCAAGAGCTCGCAATGAAGGAACAACAATCTCCCAATCCCGAATCCAAGTGTTCAATTGATTTCACTCTTTTTGCACTGTAGATGTGTGGGGAGATGTGTTTTGGGCTCTTGGGACGAAGTGGCGGCACTAGGGTTTGAGTTTGCAGCAGTATATGTCATGTATATCTTTTGGAAGGCCGTGGATTCTCTATTTATAGGGTTTCCAAAAAGTAACTGTTGAAAAACCCTAACACCAGACTAGTCCAGTGCAAGTCCGGACTTGTCCGGTCTCAGTGTACTTTGAAGTCCAGAAAGTCTGCCAGACTAGTCCGGTCCAAGCTCAGACTAGTCCGGTGTTGTGTGAAGGTGAACTCCAGAAAGTTCAACGGACTAGTCCGCGGACTAGTACGATCTCCACAGAAGGGAGACTCCAGAAAGATTAATGGACTAGTCCGGTGAACACACAGACTAGTTCGATCTCTCAATATGAGAGACTACAGAAAGTTGAACGGACTAGTCTGGTGGACACACGGACTAGTCCAGTCTCCCAATTTGAGAGATTCCAGAGAGTTAAACGGACTAGTCCGGTCCATAATCGGATTGGTCCGGTGCATTGTGAATTTTTAAGTTAATTTTAAGCCCTTACCCCAGCGCAAAGTTGTGAGCTCTTGAAGTGTGTCTTTCATACACTCCCTATACATTCAAAATCTAATTTTGATCTTCCAAGCTCCATCAAAGTATCCCTCTTTGGACACCACTCCATTTTTCACCTTTTTGTGTGCACCGAGTCGTTTCACTTATCTGTCCTGCAGTCATCTCAATAGTTTCATTAGGATCTCATATGTTTGTCATCAATTAGACAAAACCCACAAGGGATATCCTAGATGCACTTACAATCTCCCCCTTTTTGGTGATTGATGATAATTATTTGAGATATCACGATTGAGAATAAAAAAACTTGATTTTCATAAGGTGTGCACATATGAGAATAACGATGAATCCACAGAAAGCTTCTCACATATGCACACACCTTATGGTGGGGTGCCTAACAGGTGTGTGATCAACAAGGTGTGATGAAGTAAAGGTAATCAATAATGAGCATAGAGATAATCATTCAAGCAACAATAAGCATCACACATAAGAGAAGAAATAGTGCATTACAAGGTTTTAAAAATAAGTACATGTCCTTGATCACAAAAACATAAAGACACCAACTAGAGATGGTCTCAAACTACTAGTCTCAATCTCTCCCCCTTTGGCATCAAGGCACCAAAAAGGGAAAAATTGAGGGGAATCACTCGTCGCCACTCTCTTCTTCAGTCTCGGTCCGGTCCTCATCTTCACCACCATCATCATCATTCGCTGGAGCAGGCTCTTCCTCGGAGTCCTCGAAGGCGGGTGGGGATCCCACCGGCTCAATCTCCAGCTTGTCACAGATAGCTTTGATGTTGGCATTGACATATTGTTGATGCTTCTTCTGCCTGACTTCAATCTTGCGGCAGCAGGCAAAGATAGAGGTGAGCATTTTGAGCACACCACCGGAGGGTTCATGGGCAGGTGCAGAGCTAGGATGAGCAGCTGAAGATCTTGTGGCATTCACATCCCAAGTTTGTTTAGTCCTCCTCTCAGCTTCAGGGGAGGGAGGTGCATCAGGAGCCGAGGGTAGAGTGTACTCGGTGGGCTTTTGCGATTTCAACCCCGTATGATGAACATCCTTGACAAACTCAAGTCCAGTCACTTTCTCAATCATGTACATGATGTACGAGGCATACCCGCAAGATCTGTTTGGAGTGATTGAGATGTTCACAATGTCATTGTAGATGTATTCAAAGACATTGAACGGTCTCCTCCCACCAATGACCTTCATTAGGGTCCACAAAGTTCAGAATAGTCCCCGCATCTCCATCTTTCGGGGCTATTGTCTTCCTCAAAATTCTGTTGAGGACCACATAGAAGGGCTTCAAATACTTGATAGTGGGAGGGACATATGGCATCCTTGTGTCATAGAGAAATTTGAGCTCATCCGTCTCCAAGGGTTGCAGATTGTGGATGACAAGATCATGATCCAAAGTGTGCTCAAGGTAGAGGATCCTTGCAAATTCATCATAAGTGACACTGTACTTGGAACCATGAGTCATCCAAGTAAGACTGTCTCCATCACCACGAGCAAAGTAGAAGGTAGAGTAGAATTGGGTGATGACCTCATTGTTCCAGTCACACTAAAAAACAAACAGATCCTTCAAGCTGTGCCTCTCCAGGGCCTCAACCACCTCACGTAAGGCAGGATATCTCTTCAACTGTAAGTATCCAACATTCACCCATTGACTCTCTACCACGGGATTCTTCATCTTCATGTACACATGCTCGTAGTAGTCAACATGGAAGTTGCTCCAAAATCTTGGGTCTGATCATTGTCGAGGTTGATCATACACATTAACCTGCCTGAAGCTATCGGCAAGCTCACCCCCTTTTTCGGTGAAATCCTTACTCGAGCGCTTCCTATTGCGGTGACTTGGGTTCTTGATCTTCAGGGGTCCGATGGGACCACTAGCAAGCCCCTTTCCTTTGTTGAGAGTCCTCTTTGGCCCTGAGGAGCTCTCGCCGGCTCTTCCTTGGGCCTTCTTAACAACCACCTTCCTTTTCTTGGGCAAATTGTCGTTGGAGGGTGGAGAGTGCACATTGACATCATGTCTTTTCTTCATGTACCTCTCCTTGGCTCTCTTCACTTTTTCACGTTCAACTTCTTCATCAACGTGGAAGGAGCTGTCATCTGAGCTTGAAGACATCGTGCCTAATAAAGAGTTCATGAATTAGACGAGAAAGAACCAAGAATTGAAAGAGATGTGAGGATTCAAATGTCACATACCGGACATGTCCGGTTTCAGAGTGCGCACTTGTCCGGTTCACCGGACTAGTCCGTATCTGGGAGCCGGACTAGTCCGACCTGGCATAAGAACCCTAACGAAACCTATGAATCACAGCTTCTATCTAAGGATGCAAGAGGGCATGAAAGAGAAAGTAATACATCTCTGAAGCTAATGTACTTCCTTGGAATCAAGGGAAACAAGCTAGAACTAGAAGAGTTGAGAGTTTGATTTTAGGGAGAAATTTACCGAGATTTGAAGATTCGCGTTGAAGGAGCACGAATCTGTCCGGATGAGTTCGGAGTGGAGTATCAACTCGTTGAGGGGAGGATTTCCCACGGAGAAAACTTGGATTTTGAGGGCTCAACTCGAAAATCACTTTTAGGGGCTAGGGTTTGAGAGGTGAGGGCTCAACTCAAAGTGGAGGGAGGTTTGAAATTTGGGTCGGCCAGCTACTTATATACGTGGCCGATCGGACTAGTCCGGTCAGAGGACGGACTAGTCCGGTGCCCCTGGAAAACCTAGAAAAGAGGGACTGTCCGGACTAGTCTGGTGGCAAAACTGACTAGTCCGGTGTCACTGGAAAAACTAAGTATTTAGAGATAAATAATAGTGATCCAAGGACAAGTTTTGCAAATAATCTTGTTACTTATGACCAGAAGGCAATCAACAATGAAAAGTGGTCATAAACTCCAAGATTTCTTCATTAAAAATAGTTTTCTTAGAAGAAAAAGAGGTGAGGGGCAGTTTTAGCAATAAAATGTAACATTTGAAGTATCAACCAGATGTGCAATGTTTCAAGCCACATTTCGAGAGTCAAGAATATTAAGTTCGTTTCTAAGCTCACAAAACCTTTTCTCATCCAATGGTTTGGTAAAAATATCAGCAAGTTGTTTTTCAGTCCTAACATGTGAAATAGCAATGTCACCTTTTAATGAATGGTCTCTAAGAAAATGATGACGGATATCTATGTGCTTAGTTATTGAATGCTCTACAGGGTTGTGTGCAATTTTTATAGCACTTTCATTGTCACATAGAAGCGGGATATGGTTAAGATTGTAGCTGTAGTCCCTAAGGGTTTGTCGCATCCAAAGTAGTTGTGCGCAACAACTATCGGCTGCAACATATTCTGCTTCTGCTGTGGAAAGAGCAATGGAGTTTTGCTTTTTAGATGACCAAGAAACTAGGGACCTACCAAGAAATTGACAAGTCCCTGACGTGCTCTTCTATCGACTTTGCATCCTGCATAGTCGGCGTCGGAATACCCTATCAAGTTAAATTTGGATCCTTTGGGATACCAAAGGCTCAAGTTGGGTGTGTTCACAAGGTACCTTAGGATTCTTTTTACCGCAATTAAGTGACACTCTTTAGGTGCGGCTTGAAACCTTGCACACAAGCAAACACTAAACATAATATTTGGCCTAAATGCACATAAATAAAGTAAGGAGCCGATCATGGACCGATATACCTTTTGGTCCACATTTGGACCGTCTTCATTGAGGTTGAGATGTCCGTTAGTGGCCATGGGTGTCTTGATGGGCTTGGCTTTGTCCATATTGAATTTCTTTAGAATGTCCTGTGTATATTTGGTTTGGCTTATAAATGTACCTTCTCTTAATTACTTCACTTGGAATCCCAAGAAGAACTTCAATTCTCCCATCATTGACATCTCGAACCTATCTGTCATAATTTTGCTAAATTCTTCACAGAAAGATTTGTTAGTGGATCCAAAGATAATGTCATCAACATAAATTTGACATACGAATAGATGATCATCACAATGTTTAGTGAAAAGTGTATAGTCAGCTTTACCAATTTTGAATCCATTTTGAATTAGAAAATCTCTAAGACACTCATACCAAGCTCGAGGAGCTTGTTTGAGGCCATAGAGAGACTTACGTAGTTTGTAGACATGGTTGGGATATTTTTGGTCTTCGAATCCTGGTGGCTGCTCCACATAAACTTCCTCCTTGATTGGACCGTTTAAGAAAGTGCTTTTGACGTCCATTTGATACAGCTTAAAATTATGGTCAGTAGCATATGCCAATAAAATACAAATGGACTCAGGTCTAGCTACATGAGCGAAAGTTTCATCGAAGTCCAAACCTTTGACGTGAGAATAACCTTTGGCCACCAATCTTTCTTTATTTCTTGTTACTACTCCATGTTCATCTTGCTTGTTCCGAAAGACCCATTTGGTTCCAACTATGTTCGCCTTTGGTCTCTCCACCAGCTCCCACACTTCATTTCTCTTGAAGTTGTTCAGCTTCTCTTGCATTGCAATCACCCAGTCTGGATCCCTTAAGGCTTCTTCTACCATGTATGGTTCCAGAAAAGACACAAAATAATAGTATTCACAGAAATTTGCAACTCGAGATCTAGTAGTTACTCCCTTAGCAATATCTCCAATGATATTGTTGACATGGTGGTCTCTTTACACGCTCTGGTGTACTCTTGGGTGTGGAGCTTGTGTAGTTGCTTGTTCTTCATTATCTTCATGTGCATTGTCTCCCCCTAGATCATTGCTTCCATGATTGTCCTGATCTTCTTGATCTTCCTCCTCTTTATCTTGTGCAAGAGCTCCCCCTTGATCATTGCCTCCGTGTTGAGGTTCATCTTGTGCATTTGAGTCGAATGTTTGCTCTTGTGGTAAGATATCACCAAGTCCCATTTTCTTCAGTGCTTCATATGGAGCTTCCTCTTTATCTAGCACACACTTATCAACTTGCTCCACTTGTGAGCCGTTAGATTTATCGAACACTACGTCACATGCTACTTCAACAAGGTCGAACACCTTGTTGAAGACACGATTGGCGTAGGCATTCGATTCATAACAGAGCAAGAATCCTTCATCGGACTTTGAAGCGAACTTCGAGGCCCTCTGTTTCTTGTTCAGAATAAAACATTTGCAACCAAAAACTTTAAAATAAGAAACATTAGGCTTTTTACCGGTAAGGAGCTCATACGGAGTTTTCTTCTGTAGTCGATGGAGGTACAGTCGATTTGTGGCGTGACAAGCGGTGTTCACCGCTTCTGCCCAAAATCGATCTGACGTCTTGTATTCATCCAACATAGTTCTGGCCATTTTGATCAATGTTCTGTTCTTTCTTTCGGCCACTCCATTTTGTTGAGGGGAGTAGGGTGCCGAGAATTCATGCTTTATCCCTTCTTCATCGAGAAACTCTTCAACTTGGAGGTTCTTGAATTATGTCCCGTTGTCACTTCTGATGTTCTTTATGGTTGATGAGAATTCGTTCTGAGCTCTTTTCAAGAACTTCTTGAGGATCCCCTGAGTTTCTGATTTATCATACGAGAAAAATACCCAGGTAAATCCTGAAAAATCATCAACAATTACTAAACCGTATTTGTTACCGCCGATGCTGATGTACGAAATTGGACCAAAGAGATCCATGTGGAGGAGTTCTAGCGGTCTTGCGGTAGTCATAACATTCTTGGCGGGGTGTGGTGCTACGACTTGTTTTCCTGCTTGACAAGCGTTGCACAACCTGTCTTTTTCAAAAACCACATCCTTAAGACTATGGATGTGACCACCTTTTAGAAGTTTCTGCAGATTTCTCATCCCAACATGGGCTAGCCGTCTATACCACAGCCATCCCATGTTGGTCTTAGCAACCAAGCAAGTGTTGAGTTCGTCTTTATCTTTGTTGAAGTCAACAAGATAGAGCTTTCCCTTCAACATTCCCTTGAATGCAATCGAGCCATCGCTTCTTCTAAAAACGGTCACACCCTCATTAGTGAATAAACAGTTGTAACCTTTGTCAGATAGTTGGGATATTGACAAAAGGTTATAATCTAGAATCTACATGTAAAACATTGGATAATGTGTGTTGAGCGGATATTTCAATGTTACCGCTACCAAGGACCTTTCCTTGGCTATTGTCTCCGAAGTATATGCCTTTACTTGGATCCTTGTTATATTCGTACTCCACAAACATACCTCTATCTCTCTCCGGTCATGTGATTTGTGCATCCGCTATCTAGCACCCATTTAGACCCACCGGAGGAATAAGCCTGCAAAAAAGAATTATTCCTTGGTTTTAGGTACCCAAGCTTGCTTGGGTCCTCTCAGGTTAGTCACAAGAGTCTTGGGCACCCACACACAAGTTTTTAAGTTCTTGTGGCGTGGCCCTGTATATTTAGCAATGACTTTTCCATGTTTGGCTTTCATAAGAACATAGGAAGCATCAAATGTACGAAACAATATTTGTAAATCAGATTCATGGGATTTTTCCTTAACAAAGACAATTCCATTCTTAGCATGTTTGGGAGTAGACATGTGTTTGTTCCTGTCAAAACCAAGGCCATCTTTGACATTAGGAGGTCTAGTGACCATATATGCACTGCATGCATATTTGATCTTCTCCTTATCAAAGATGTCGCTTGGAGGGGCATGCATATTATGAGAAGTTGAAGTGTTAGAAATAACATTCTTCTAACTATAGCAAGTGCAAGTTCCGATTGTTGTCGAACTCATATCTTTGGAGGAAGAGCTCTTGGAGGAAGAGGAGTCACTTTGCTTGAGCGACTCAACTTGCACCTCAAGGATCTTATTAACTTTTGACAAGTCAACAAGTTCTTCCTTGATTGCAATATGCGAGTCTTCTAGCTTTGAGTAAGTTTCCTTACTCAAGGCTAGATCAACCTCAAGCGACTCATTCTTCTCTCTTTCAAGCCCAAGAAGCTTTTCAACTTCTTGATATCTCTTCCTTTCACGGATGAGCATATCTTCTTGTCGGTCAAGAAGTTCCTCTTTTTCAAAGATTTCGTCCGACAACATTTCCATTTTCTTTAGAGCAATTTTACTTAGTCCTATAAACATTTCTTCATTATCACTAGAGCTATCAAAGTCATCAATAGAGGAATTTAGCGTAGGAGGAGTGAGTCGTACCTTTTTCTTGCCTTCCTTAGCCATAAGGCAAGTGTGGTTGTTCATATCCCATCCTTCCATGTTTGGGAACAGTGTGGCCTTCATAGTAGGTTTCTTGATTGCGATAGTGGTCATCTCTTCTTCTTCATCGGAGGAGGACTCGTCGTTTGAGTCCCACTCCTTGCCAATGTGAGCTTGATGGGCTTGTCTTCTCTTTCTGAAATTCTTCTTTTCTTGAGGTCTTGTTTCCTTCTTCCTTTTGTTTTCTTCATAAGGGCAGTCCATCATGAAGTGACCATACTCTCTGCAGTTGTAGCAAGTGCGTCGAGCCTTGGATTTTCCTTTATCCTTGCTTTTGCCTTCATTTGAGTTATTGTTGTGTCTTCTTTTCATCATTCGCTTGAACTTCTTGATAAAGAGTACCATTTCTTCATCATCAAGATCGGTGCTCTCGTCGCTTGTATGCCCATCGTCTTGATCTTCACGAGTTTCTTTGAGTTTGGGTCGGTATGTTGCTTTGAGAGCAACCTCTTTCTTTTTGGAGGAAGTGAGTTCGGCCAAGTCTTTGACGTATTGTGCCTCTTTCTCCATCATTTCATGATTTATGATCTTCCCCAACAACTCATCGGAGGTCATTTTTTGAAACCCGGGGCTTTCTCTAATCATTGAGCAAAGTGTGACATTTCTTGGCATGAAGGCTCTAATCATTCTCTTGACCACCTCGTGATCCGTCCATTTCTTACTTCCATAGGAACGAATTTTGTTGATGAGTGCCTTCATCTGGTTGTACATGTCTTGAGGTGATTCGCCTTCTTCAATAGCAAATCTCCCCAACTCTCCTTCAAGCATCTCGATTTTAGCTTCACGAACTGACCTATTTCCTTCGTGAGCTGTCTTGAGTGTATCCCATATTTCCTTTGCACTTTCTAAGCCATCGGTCTTGGTGAATTCCTCTCTGTTTAGTGATGATGTGATCACGGCGACAACTTGTGCATTTCTATGAATCTCTTGTTCTTGTTCTGGGGTGAGTTCTTCATCCACGTCCGGGATATTTATGCCAGTGCAAATAATGTGCCACAAACTAGGATTTAGGGATATTAGATGCATCTTCATGTTGTACTTCCACATGGTATAGTCGCTTCCATCAAACTGTGGAGGTTTTCCCATAGGAATGGAAAGATAGTGATTGTTTGAATTGAGACGGTTGTAGTTGTAAGGATGTCGGGAGTAGTCATGATGACCACTCCCCGTCGTCTTCTCTTCTTCTTTTCCCTTTTGTCCTAGCAGTTTCTTTCTCAGGAGTGCCTTTAGTTGTCGCACTTCTTCATCATCGTGTGGGCTATCTTTCAGCACATCAAAGGCTTTAGTTTCTTGTTCCTCCTCATTAATGTTCATCTTTGAGATATCGTTGTTCTTCTCAGAGGCCATTGATCTCTCCGAGATGTGAGTCTCGTTAGCGGAGAACCTTGCTCTGATACCAATTGAATGTGGCCTAGAGGGGGGTGAATAGGCCTTTTGAATTTCCTACACACTTAATAGAATCGTCAAAACTTGGTTGGCTGGACTAGTCTTGTCGTGTGGGCGGACTTGTCCGGTGTGCTAGAAATATGTGTGTTGATCAGGTGTTATTTGGGAAACTAAATTTCTTTAGCAGCGGAAATGAGAACAACTGATATTTTTGTTTGAGATTAATGTAAGAATGCAAGTGAAAACTTATAATTTCCTTAGATTGATGTTTAGCACTCAAGTGATCTAATGAACAAAATGTAAAGGAAATAAGGCGCAAGACACACGAATTTTTCCCGAGGTTCGATCTCACCACGAGATCTACGTCCTCATTGAGGAAGCTCACACACAGTCGGGTCTCCAACCCTTTCCCTCTTCAAGTCACCACGAAGGCTGACTTGATTCCACTATCACGGGTAATCACCAAGTTTGTGGGGCAACCTCACACGTTGAGGGCTCCCACGAGAATTACAACGAAAGAAGTGATCAAATACACTCAAAAGTATTACAATGTAGAGTATGAGTGTAGAAAGATCAAACCCCAAGAGCTCGCAATGAAGGAACAACGATCTCCCAATCCCAAATCCAAGTGTTTAATTGATTTCACTCTTTTTGCACTTTAGATGTGTGGGGAGATGTGTTTTGGGCTCTTGGGACGAAGTGGCGGCACTTGGGTTTGAGTTTGCAGCAGTATATGTCATGTATATCTTTTGGAAGGCCGTGGATTCTCTATTTATAGGGTTTCCAAAAAGTAACCGTTGAAAAACCCTAACACCAGACTAGTCTGGTGCAAGTCCAGACTTGTCCGGTCTCAGTGTACTTTGAAGTCCAGAAAGTCTGCCAGACTAGTCCGGTCCAAGCTCGGACTAGTCCGAGGCTGTGTGAAGGTGAACTCCAGAAAGTTCAACGGACTAGTCCGCGGACTAATACGATCTCCACAGAAGGGAGACTCTAGAAAGATCAACGAACTAGTCCAGTGAACACACGGACTAGTCTGGTCTCTCAATATGAGAGACTACAGCAAGTTGAACGCACTAGACCGATGGACACACAGACTAGTCCGGTCTCCCAATTTGAGAGATTCCAGAGAGTTAAACGGACTAGTCCAGTCCATAATCGGACTAGTCCGGTGCATTGTGAATTTTTAAGTTAATTTTAAGCCCTTACCCCAGCGCAAAGTTGTGAGCTCTTGAAGTGTGTCTTTCATACACTCCCTATACATTCAAAATCTAATTTTGATCTTCCAAGCTCCATCAAAGTATCCCTCTTTGGACACCACTCCATTTTTCACCTTTTTGTGTGCACCGAGCTGTTTCACTTATCTGTCCTGCAGTCATCTCAATAGTTTCATTAGGATCTCATATCTTTGTCATCAATTAGCCAAAACCCACAAGGGATATCCTAGATGCACTTACAAGAAGTTGATAGTTGATTGCTTGTTTATTGTCACAACTGGAGTTGCTTCCGACCATTTGGTGAACTTGTCAATGGCAACATATAGGAACTTGTAACCTCCGACGGCTCTTGGGAAATGTCCCAAGATGTCCATCCCCCACACAGCGAAAGTTCATGTAGGAGGTATCATTTGTAGAGGCTAAGCCGGTGTGTGAATTTGCTTTGCATGGAACTGGCATGCTTCGCATTTCTTCACCAGCTCAGTTGCATCCTGGAGCGCTATAGGCCAGTAGAAGCCATGCCGGAAGGCTTTACCGACCAGCGTGCGGGAAGACTCGTGGTTCCCACACTCGCCTCCATGGATTTCTGCGAGGATCTCGCAGCCTTCTTCCCTTGTGATGCACCACATTAGGACGATGTTGGCACCGTGCCGGTAGAGATCCCCTTCTACTAGCGTGTATCTTTTAGCTAATCTGACTACCCGGTCAGCGGACACATCATCATCAGGAAGGATAGTGTCTTTCAAATAGCTCCAGATCTCCGAGATCCATGCATCGGAGCTAGCTTGAGCATTTGACTCTTGCGTGTTGGGTTGCTCGGAGCTTTCGGTAGCACCTACGACCCTTGATGGCTGCCGTGGTAACAGGGCCATCAGGACCGCCAGCTTGGGGATGCTAGTCTCGCCCCCTTCGCTCAGCTCGGCAGGCTGAGCTGTGGGTTTTGACAACCTCCAGAAAAAGGTTCCGTCAGGAGCCGGAGCTCCGGTTGACGCTTTCGTCGAGAGTTTGTCAGCTTCAGCGTTATGGACACGTTGGACATGGTGGAGATCCAGGACTTCGAAGTCCTTCTGGAGCCTCTCGACTTCAAGGAGGTAAGCAGCTGGTAGAGGGTTGTTACAGGAGCATTCACCCTTCACTTGTTTAATGATGAGCTGCGAATCTCCCTTGACCAACAGCTGCTTGACACCATATGATAGTGCCACCTTTAGTCCGTAAATGAGTGCTTCATACTCCGCCATGTTGTTGGTCGCCTTGAAGTCAAGGTGGACCACATATTTTACCTTCTCCCCGGTTGGAACGAGGAGAAGGACTCCAGCTCCGGCCCCCTGCTTTTGCATGGAGCCGTCAAAGTAGAGAGTCCAGTGAGGCTCAGTGAAGACCGGAGCCTTGAGTTTCGGCTTCTGCTCACTAGGGCCCCCAGGTTTTGATGGAGAGGGGGTCCATTCCGCCACGAAGTCTGCCAATGCTTGACTCTTGATCGCTTGTCTTGGGACGAATTCAAGACCGAATTCGACCAATTTTGCTGCCCACTTTGCAATGTTCCCAATAGAGTTGGGATTATGCAAGATCGCTCGCAGTGGATAAGAGGTCACCACTGAGATCTTGTGAGCTTGGAAGTAATGGCGAAGCTTCCTGGAGGCGACGAGAACTGCGTAGAGCAGCTTGTGTACCTCTAGGTATCGAGTCTTGGCATCATGTAGTACTTCGCTGATGAAGTACACTGGGCGCTGGACTGTCCGGACCCTCCCGGAGGGGCCCGCAGCTTCCTCCACATCGACCCGGACCCTCCCGGAGGGGTCCGGACCTGCTTTGGGGACCTCCGGGTCCTTGCTGGAGGAACCCGAAGCTTCTATTGGAGTGACCCGGACCCTCCCGGAGGGGTCCAGATCTTCTGGAATAACTCCTTGTGGATCCAAGTCTGGGGACTGGGACCCAGACTCACCTTCAGGAACCTCCGGACCCTCCCGGAGGGGTCTGGATTCCTGAGCTTGGGATGGTTCTGGTCTCTCCGCAACCAAGACCATGCTGACAACCTCGTCGGTTGCTGAAATGTAAAGCAGTAAGGGCTCACAAGGGTTCGAAGCTACCAAGGTTGGTAGAGTGGTGAGGAGCTGCTTTAGCTCCTGGAATGCCTTTTCTACTTCTTCGGACCATTGGAATGGTCCGGACTTCCTCAATAGCTTGAAGAAGGGCAGCACCCGTTCCGCCAGTCTTGAAATGAACCGGTCGAGGGCGGCTAGACATCCAGTCAGTTTTTGGATGTCCTTGATGCATGCTGATGGCCGCATATCCTCAATGGCTTTAATCTTCGCCGAATTTGCCTCTATGACCCGGTGGTTTACCAGGAAACCAAGAAGCTTTCCGGAGCTAAGCCCGAAGACGCACTTGTCTGGGTTCAGCTTCGTGCGAGTGACTCGCAACTTGTCGAAGACAGCTTCCAAAGTGTCAAGGAGTGACTCCTTGTCTTTGATCTTGACGACGATGTCATCAACATAGACTTCCACTACGTCTCTGATGAGCTCTCCAAAGGTTTTGTACATAGCTCGTACAAATGTTGAAGCTCCATTCTTGAGACCAAATGGCATGGCAGTATAGCCGTACAATCCATCCACTGTGATAAAATATGTTCTTCATCTTCCCTAGACATTCTGATTTGATGATACCTAGAATATGCATCTAGGAAACACAGTAATTCACACTTGGAGGTGGAATCCACTATCTGATCTATTCTATGTAGTGGGAATGGATCTTTTGGGCATGCCTTATTCAGTGTTGTGTAGTCGATACACATCCGAAGCTTCCCGTTGGCCTTGGGTACAACGACTGGGCCAGCCATTTTGGGTGGAAGACTTCTCGGATGAACCCAGCTTCGAGCAACTTCTTCACTTCTTGTCGTATGAAGTTTTGTCACTCTACTGATTGCTTCCGAGGCTTCTTGTGCACAGGCCGGGCGTCAGGATAGATCTTCAGATTATGCTCGATCACTTCCCTAGGGATCCTAGGCATTTGTGATGGTTGCCAGGCAAACACGTCGACATTAGCCCAGAGGAAAGTGATGAGCGCGAGTTCCTATTTGTCATTCAGACCTCCCGATATACGAGGGGTCTGAGCGGCATCGGAACCGATTTGGACGACTTTGACGGGGATGTCGGTGTCGCCGCTTGGTTGCACGCGAGGTGCGGAGGTTGAGCCTCGTTGATGAATGCTTGGGGGTTTCGGAGCTTGTTCCTGCCTTGATTCTTCCTCCTGCGCTGTAGCAAGCGCATGAAGTTCTTCCAGAGCAATCACTCCAGCAGTGTGGTCTCCGCGGATCCGAAGAACACCAGCTGGTGTTGGCATCTTCAACACCAGGTAGCCATAATGAGCAGCAGCCATGAACTTGTACAAGGTGGGTCTGCCTAGAATGGCGTTGAAAGGTAAGTTGATCTGAGCGACGTCAAAGATCAACTTCTCAATGTGATAATTCTCCCGAGTCCCGAAGGTCATGGGGAGAGTTATGGCACCGAGTGGGGGTATGGCCCCTGGACCTACTCTGGAGAAGGGTCGAGAGGGGCGAAGGTCCGAAGGTCGGAGCTAAAACTTAACAAAAGCTTTGAAGCTTATGAGGTTCAGCCCCGAACCTCCGTCCACCATTACATGGTGGAGTTGAATGTTATTGATGGTAGGTGATACCATCAAAGGTATTTGACCAACTTCGATCATGTTCCACGGGCAGTCCGAAGCATCAAAAGTGATGGGAGTGTCCATCCACTTTCGATGAGGCTCCGCCCTGGCTGTAGGAGCTACTGAGGCCATGTCCCGTCGCATGGTCTTGAGGACACGTCGGGAGGTGATGTCCCGCGAACCACCAAAGATGGTGTTCATGGTCTTCCGACGCTCATTGTCGGAGACATCAGAGTCATCGTCGATGGAGGTGTAAACAACCTTCATGACCTTTTTAGGATCCTGAAAGCCTAACTCCTCTTCAGTCGGAGCTTCATCGACTTTCTGTTTTCCTTCCATCTGACGGAAAGGAACTTCTTCCTGGCGCTTGTTGTAGTGCTCGGCAAGGTTTTGGACCTCTCGGCAGTCTTCCAAGTTGTGTCCATTCGACTTGTGAATAGGACACCACATTTTGGAGTTGCCACCATCTTCAGAGGACGGTCGAGGTCGTTTCTCGGGGCGTGGCCACCCGGAGCTGCAGCGGCTGCAGCAGTAGATGTGCCAACCGACGACTTCTTCTTGTCGTTGGACTTTTTCTTCTTTTTGCCACTCCGGGAGGTAGTGGCTTCGCCTTTGGAGGATTTTTTACCATCCTCCGGAGGTGGTTTGGAGTGCATTTCACGGCCCTCCGCAGCTTTGGCACACTTGTCTGCCAATCTGAAGAGCTCTGTGATGCTGGTGATCTCCTTGATCGCCATCTTCTCTAGCATCTTCTTATCTTGTTCGCCCTATCTAAATGCCACGATAACAGAGGCGTTGGAGATAGAAGGAATGGTGTTTCGTACCTGGGAGAACCTCTGGATGAATGAGTGCAGGGATTCTCCCCCCCCCCTCTGCACGACTGCAAAAAGGTCCAGTTTGGTGCCTGGTCGGGTGTATGAACTCCCGAAATTGGCGGTGAACTGTTGACACAATTACTCTCAACTATTGATGGAGTTGTGAGGAAGGCTCATGAACCAGGACCTTGCGGTCCCAGTCAAGACCACTGGGAAGTAATTGGCCATTACGGCCTAGTTACCTTCGGCCGCAAGGATTGTGGTGGTGTAAATCTGGAGAAACTCAGCGGGATTAACAGTCCCGTCAAATTTCTCCGGTAGGTGAGGTCGGAACTTTTGTGGCCATCTGACCATGCGTAGGTGCATGGCCAGGGCAGAACAGCCTCCTCCCACTCCCTCGGGAGCAGGACTGTCTCGAGCCTCTCGCCTTTCGCGAGCACGCTCGATATGGACGCAGTCGTCCTGTTGACGATAACGACGATCAAGCTCCGCCCGGAGGTCATGAGTTGAAAATCTGGTTATCGTATGAGTGCTTCGCGCCCCGGAATGTAGCGACATAACTTGTTGAGATGCAGCACGCCTCCTACTTTGGGAAGCATGCGGACCAAGTCTGCCCGACACAGTCCAGCACTGCGATGGGGCCCGCCCTGAAGTGGGAGGACCTTGGTTGCTGATGCGGTCGGCTGCTGCTGCAACCAGATGTTCCGCATCAGCCCTCCATTGCTCCATTGCACCCTGGGATGCACCTGGAGGTGGTGGACGCTGAAGGAGAGCACGCGCTGCATGAAGCGCATGTTCAGGGTTGTTGTAATTCCCCAATGCGGTGACCGACGCCGATGCTCTGTCACGCTGCCCATCTTGACGTGCTAGTGCAGGCGGTGGCGGTGGAGGCATGACTCCTGCTGGAGCCATGGCACCTGCTGGTTGCTGCATGTTGGAGGGATTTCCCCCAGCGGGTTGTATAGCGGGATTGCTGTTGGATGATCCAGCAGCTGAGTTCACCATCCTTGAAATCTCGGGCGCCCCTACCTGGCGCGCCAACTTTTGGTGTTTGGATCCGGCAGATCTCCCGACACTACCGTTGGTAGATCGAGGAGTTGTAGTTTGGTAATGGGCACGCAAAGATTCAAGAAGGTGAAAGACAAATGGACACAGAGATTTACGTGGTTCAGGCTGCCTGAGCGTAATACCCTACTCCACGGGGTGTGTTGGTATTGTATTAAGCGTGTGAGTCTAGAAGAAGCTCCAGAAGAAGAAGCTTGTCTAGGTCAGGGAGTCCAGTAGTGGTCTGGAGCCGTCCCTTGTGTATCGTCGACCGGTCCTTTTATAGTACAAGGAATGGTCGTTACACTACTAGCTTGGCCCAACATGTGGCCCCGACGGTTACACATGCTTGATACACAATTAATGAGCTTAATTACCCTTAATAGCCTGGTAACGGGCCTTAACAGTGTTGTTACCAGTATTAAGGGCCATCCGATCGTGTGTCATTAATATAGCATTACTGACACTTAATCAGGTCTTGAAGTCTTTGATTGCTCATTGAAGGTCCGGAGCCGTTGGGGGTCCACCAGCCTGATTGTTGAAGTTGAAGGTCCGGCGGTCGCCACATGGCAGCTCTGGAGCTTACCGTCGTGGACGGGTAGGTCCGGTGCTGTTGCACACGTGTCAGTACCGGAGCTTCCCTCTGTCTAGGGTTAGGTTCGGGGGTGTCATACTGGTATTCCGTCTGGAGCTTTCCCATGTGTGGGTGATAGCTCCGGTCTTATGATACACGTGGCGGCCCTGGGACTAACCATGTCGGTGAAGCAGGTCCGGTTACGCCTGACATGTGGGGCCTTCGGAGGTCTTCAAATCTGGTAGATGGAGTTTCCTTGTGATCTTTACAATCCCAAAGGGTATTCGGTACGCAGGGTACCGACAACCATGAGCTCTATCCTCCCTTGCTTATATAACCAGACCTTAAGCCAACCCAAACTTAACTAGGACTCTAATCCTACTTAATTCACGAATCGAAACTTTCCATAATTGCTCAAGACTCTTCTACACGCAGATAGAAGCAATCTTAAGACTTCCAAACACCTTAGGAATGTATCCCACATTCCTAAAACAACTCAAATTCATGACCCACACGAAATCCTATCGTACTCAAAACTTTCCATATTTGAGTCAAACACGACTAAGCCGCAACCTGAGTCCATAACCTAGTCGGTTGGACCTTTTCGACCAATTTTTTACGTCCACATCTCTTCTTCATGCCTCGGAACCATGTAGCCACGTCCATGCACTCCTTGCACACGTGCAAACATCTTCCAACGATGTCCACGATACCTTCATATGCATTGTTCTTGATTCAAAAATGTTGCGCGACCTCCCGATCAACTCAACACAATTCCTCCCGAACTTGGTCGTTGAACCTCATCTTATCCCTAAGACTAGTTTAATGGATCCTGTCACCATCCATGTCTTGAACTCAAGCAACACTTGCACATGAATAAACAAGCGATACTTCCGAGCACAAGTCCTCGACTTGACTCTTATTAGTTCCGAAACTAGAACACCTTACGTGAGCACCTCACATAAGCATGTTGCAAACAATAGCAAATTGATAAAAACAATAACCACCAAAACACACCAAAAAATTAGTAAAATAATATTAAGCAAACCTTCCATAATCCAAAAAGCAAGCTCGAAACATTGCAAGTTAAAAGTAGAACCACTACGATCAAGCTTCGAACCTTGCTAAAGCTAACCGGACCTTGAACCAGAGCTTACCAAAACTAACAGGATCTAGCGCTGGAACTTACCAAAGCTAGCAGGACCTAGCGCTGGAGCTTACCAAAGCTAGTCGGACCTAGCGCTGGAGCTAACTAAAGCTAGTCGGACCTAGAGCCGGAGCTAACCAAAGTTAGTCGGACCTAGACAAAGAAGTCAGACCTAGCCAAAGAAAGTCGGACCTTACGTAAAACCTTGCCGGAGCTACCCAAAACATGTCGGACCTATCATCGGACCTTGCTGAAGCTCGGACCTAGAGTCAGACCTTGATGATAAAGGTGTTTTGGTAGTATTCAAAACTTTTATCGCCACAGCCAATGTATTCAGCACACATAGGTCTCACAATCTCCCCCTTGACAAATGCATTGGCAACACCACTTAAAATCTGAACATTGGCTTATTCACATGAAAAGTTTTGAAAATAATTTCTCCCCCTTTTAGAAAATCAAATGAGATAGAAATAAATTTCTCCCCCTATATATATTTCTCCCAGTTGCATACTTCTCCCCCTTTGACAATGTATTCAGCAAGGTACAATAAAAAATTTAATTTTTTATGAGCACATTATAACATATACATATAGAACAGTGCTCATCCAAGTCATACTATCAAGTAACTTACACTATCACAATAATCAGATACATAAAGTAGTGTAAGCCATGCTAGAGATCAAATGTAATTTTCAATTTAAGCAAGTCATGATCTCTCTCGGCTAGGAAGGACCTCTGTACCTGGAGCCCGCAGCCGGCACTGGAGCTGGAGTCAATTTTCCGGAGCTAGCACCCCTCGAGGTCGTCGACACTGAAGGAGGCATGGACGTCGAAGCTCTACTTGGTCGGGGGGGGGGGGGGGGGGGAGGGGGAAGCTGCTGGAGACGGAGCCGACCTGAGCGAGCTTCCATCAGAATGTCTTAGCTTCCTCTTCCGGCTGGAAGATTCGGCCGGCTCCTTGCCCTTTCCGTCGTCATCAACCTTCTGGCTTGGAGCAGTGGGGGCCACCCTCTCTGAAGATCCGGGGATTGCAACCCCGGAGGTCTTGCGTCTCTCAACCACGCTGAGGTCGTCCAGCTCCGACATTCTCCTACGGAGCTCCCTACTAACCTCTGGAACCATGTTCAAAGGGAGGAAGGCAGCCGGCGGGGTCAAGGTTTCGCGGGAGATAGCTCCGTTCTAAAACTTCTGGAGAGGGAGCTTCAAAGTTTCATCATCCAAGTTGGTGTTAAAACCGGCTTCTATACAGTTATAATCCATCTCACTATTAAAAGCCCATGCGGGCCACTCCCTTGTCTTCAGCGTAGCCTACCTGTTCACCAGGAAATTTCCGAAGACCATCTGAGGGGTCACTCCACCCTCTACGCATTCCTGGATCCTTCTTAGGATGGGCTTGTATGCTTTAGACAGCTTCGGGACTGCATTCCAAGCGTCGGTGTCGACATTGGGGAGGCCCTTGAGCAACTCCAACCTCTCGTGCTCCTCCGCTGCGATGATCACCCAGTCTTTCTTCCAGTTGTCCCACTTTCCGCAGGGGAAGATCTTCAAGTACTTGAAGGGGCAGTTTTTGCACTTCACGAAGTAGTAGAAGCCAATCAGCTTCGTCCCCTTTCTGCTAGTGTGGACCGTGAAGAAGGTCCGAAAGAGCTCGATGCATGGCGGCACACCCACCCACATCTCGCAGAAGTGGACGAAGGTCACCACCAGCAAGAAGGAGTGGGGGCCGAGGTGATGAAGTTGTAGTCCATAGAAATCCAGCAGCATCAGCAGGAAGCTTGAGAAGGGTGGGATAAGACCCACGATGGCGTACACCGAGAAGAAAACGATCTCGCCGGTGCGCTTCTTCTTGAAGGGAAGCTTGTCGAAGCGAATATTGTTGTTGAAGGAGTCGCTGGACCACCCCATGTAGGTCCAGACCCTCGACAGATTTTCGTCGCTAGTGATCTTGCTGCGGGGAAGACCCAACTCCATCATGGCAAAGTGGAGCGAAAGTTGGAGCTCTGAGCGCAAGTTCGAATGAAAGCGTAAAGAGTCCTCAAACCGTGTGGGCTTTTCTTCTTAAGTAAGCCTCCGCAACACTTGGATGGAAATCGTGGCGAGATAGAGATCACACTTCAAAAACCTACCCCATCAATAACAAATGGGCCCAGGTCCACTTCGGCGAAAAAGTCAAAGTTATCTCCCTAGGCGAACCGTTGTCAAGATGGGAAGTTGGAAGCCCGAGGGCCGCGTCCTGACAGGGTGCTCGGAACCGATACAGTTTTCCTATTGGGAACCAGCGACCTTAAATTGCATGAGATCCGCACGCAAGGATCTCACCTGCCGCATCAAGAAGAGTCATGCGACTGTGGTTTAACTGCGGACCATCGCCCCAACGGCCCATGAAAAGACCTTTGAAGCCGCAGTGCGGGAATCGAAGATGGACCCACCTCTGGTAGAATAACTTAACCCAAAGGATTTCTTCCAAAGGTGGGCCCGGGGGCCACTGTTGGTACCCTGCGTACTGGGTACCCCACGATACCGCAAGAAAAGCCACGGAGTTTCACCCGTCTGAGTTGAAGACCTTCGAAGGCTCCACATGTCCCGCGACACTGGACCCGCCTCCCTCATTAGGGTAGCTCCAGCGCTGCCACGTGTAAAGCAAGGCCGGACCTAACTCCTTGTATAGGAAAGCTCTGGTCGTGCCACGTGTCCAGGGGCCCCGAACCTAACCCTCAGTAGAGGGAAGTTCCAGTGCTGCCACATGTGTAGCAGCTCCGGACCTGCCTCCCCACAGAGAGAAACTCCAGAGCTGTCATGTGTCGAGCATCCAAACCTACGCTAGCAACGGGAAGATAGACGGATCTCCAACGGCGCAAACATTCAAAGTGTAGTTAAAGCAACCGTTACAAGATCTGATTACATATCATTAATACCATGTTAATGACACATGATCAGAGGACCTTTAGTACCGGTAGCGCCGCCATTAAGGCTCGTTATCACACTGTAAAATGTATTTAATACATACAAATCGTGTATTAGGTAATTAAACATCGCTGGGGCCACATGTCGGGTCAGGCTGACAATGTAACGGCTAGTCCTTGGACTATAAAAGGGTTGTGCCGCACGGTACAAAGGACAAGTCCAATCAAGCACTCACATACACATACTCATACATACAACTATCATCCGTGGAGTAGGATATTACGCTCAAGCGGCCCAAACCACGTAAAAATCTCCTGTGTCACTTTCTCGTTCTTGATCTCGTGCGCGCTCCAACCAATTACGAACCTCCATGGACTACGATCTAGTAGTACCAGGGGAAGTGTCGATGGCACACTTCGACAAAACTGATGCTAGTGACTTGGGCTTTGGAGCAGTTTTGATGCAAGGAGGCAGGCCTATTGCTTATCTCAGTAAAGCCTTTTCAGAAAAACACAAGACATTATCCATTTATGAAAAAAAATTCTTGGCCTTGTTGTCAGCTGTGGAGAGATGGCGTTAGTACTTGCAGAGAAACAAATTCATCATCAAAACAGATCATAGAAGCCTCAGCTTCCTACAGGACCAGACCCTGCAAACTGAACTGCAAAAAGAAGGCCATGACTCGACTAATGGGTCTGCATTTCAAGGTTATCTACAGGCAAGGAAAAGAAAACATGGCTGCAGACGCATTATAAAGAATTGGGGAAATTCATATAATCTATGAAGTTAAACCTGCCTGGATACAAGAGGTTTGAATAGCTATGCCACTGACACAGAGTTTCAGAAGCTACTGCAGCAACTAGCTGTTAAAAGTCCTGATGAAAATGGGTTAGCACTGTACCAAGGACTTATAAGGAAGGGATATCAGATATACATTGGGAGTAACAGTGCCCTGCAGACCAAGCTCATAGCATCACTACATCACACTGCTTTAGGGGGGCATTCAGGAATTCAATCTACTTATCACCGAGTAAAAAAATCCTTTTGATGGAAAGACATTAAACAGGATGCCATCAATTATGTCAAGCAGTGTCCAGTTTGCCAACAAGAAAAAGAAGAAAATACACATCTAGCAGGACTTTTACAACCACTGCTGATACCCTAAGGAGCTTGGCAAGATATTAGTCTAGATTTTATTGAAGGACTTCCCAAGTCAGAGGGCTTTGATGTTATTTTGGTAGTGGTTGACAGATACACCAAGTATACCCATTTTCTACCTCTAAAACACCCCTTTACAGCACTGCAGGTGGCACAACTCTTATTGGACCAGGTTATCAAGTTGCATGGCATGCCCAAAAGTCTAGTGTCAGAGAGAGATAAATTATTCACTAGCTCTCAGTGGAAACAACTATTTAAGTTGATAGATGCAAAATTGTTATTGAGCATAGTTTATCACCTACAAACGGATGGTCAAATAGAGAAAGTGAATCAGTGCATAGAGATGTATTTAAGATGTGCAGTGGCTAATACACCCAGCAAGTGGAAAAAATGGTTGCCATTAGCTGAATTTTGGTACAACAGTACTCATCACTCATCATTGGGTTGTTCCCCTTTCAAGGCTCTATATGGGCATGATCCAAATATGCTAGCTGCTCCAACTTGCTCTTCTGATGTGGACAAAACTCTGACTGGTTTTCTACAAGAGCAAAACATCTACTCTGCAATGCTCAAGGACAGACTTTCTGCTGATCAGAACCGAATGAAGCAATACACTAACAAGAAAAGAGTAGACAGATAATTCCAAGAAGGAGAATTGGTGCTATTAAAGTTACAACCATATGCACAATTTTCTTTAATTCATTGTCCTTGTGCTAAACTTTCTTACAGGTACTATGGACCTTACAAGGTTTTATAGAGGATAGGTAAAACTGGATACAAGCTTCACCTCCCAGATCACTCCCAGATACACCCGGTGTTTCACGTTTCTCAACTCAAGTCCTTCATTGAAGGTCACCGTCCTATCTATTCTGAGCTTCCTCCTCATTTGGACATGGAGAGCATGGATCTTCGGCTGATGGCGATCATTGATGGGCGGCTGGTAAAAAGGGGCAACCAGGCGGTGCTGCAGACCAGGGTATGTTGGTCCGCTGATGACCCAGCTCAAGCAATTTGGGAAGACTGGTACACCTTGCTCAAGTGCTTCATTGAAGTAGGTGCTTGGGGGCAAGCACCTCCGAGCGGCGGGGGAACTGACACGCCGGCAAGCTCGATGTGTGACTCTGCACCATTGGAGGAAGACGGCAGGAGCCTCATTTTTGTAATTCGCGTGAAGTATTATGTAATGATTCAAACTGGCCAATGGGCTGTCAGATCTGTAACATAAACGCTTAAACAGGTCGTGATGCCTGGCGGTTAAAGAGGGATCGAAGGCTGTTGGCGAGCTGACAAGCAGCAACCGAAAACACTTTTGTGTTCCCTACCCTTGACCAGCCTTCGTGTGTGTGTGTGCTCGACGCTACGATCCACTGCGTGCCTCACGCCCCGATCGCCGGCTACGGCGGCCACGGGACATGAGAAGAACGAGGAACGTCAGATTGTGGGACGGTCTGATGCAATTCCGGGAATTTTTTTATTAACATCTTTTTTAATCATTTTATATTAATAACCACCGTTTTTTATTCAAATAGCCTTGAGATTTTTTGTAGTATATAATTCTTGAGATACATTTCATAATCGCCAGAAGATTGACAAGATAATTCAATGCGTTGCTTAGCAAGGTACTCCTTCCGTTCTCAAAAGTTTGTCGCTTTCTAGTTCAAAAATGAATGTAGTCATTATAATGGATTCATCTAATCATGCAGATATATTTTTACCTGAGGCAATCTGAAACGGCGGTGTAGATGCTAATGCTAACCACATTAGAAGGTCGCTTCAGGTGTACCGCTACTTCCATTCCACCGAGAGCAGCCAGATCAACATCATTTGTCATAACATACTCCCTCCGTCTTCAAATTTTCATCACTTGTTACTTCATTTTTAAACTAATAAGTGACAAAAAACAAAACAAAAATAAAAAGACAGGAGAGGTGCGCACGCTACGTGGTTCTTGCATTCTTATCCGGGGTTTGCTTGGAAACGGCAAACCTAATCAACAATTTAGTGTTAAGTTTGAGAAATTAGGAGCTTTAAGAACATGCAAAGGGAGTGTCTCCCCACGGTCCACGGTCCACACCCCATCTCGAACAATCAACCACACAATAGGGGTGGGCGTTCGGAATTACTCGAAATTTCGGGTCAGGTAATTCGAGTTTTAAAAATTCGGCTTTTCAGAATCCTTATCCGAAATTGTACCCAAAAATTTGAGTTCCGTGAATCCCGCACTACCCGAAGGGCGACAGAGACGGTGTCAGTCGGGGGCGGGGGAGAGGGGGGGCGCGACGCTCCACATCGGGGTGGGTCTGGAGCTCACCGGAGGGGTAGCTGCTCGCCGCGTAGGCTGGGGTAAGGGGAGAGCGGCGCTCCTCGCCTTGGTGGCCAAGGAGGCGGGAGTTGCGTCAATTGCTGCCTTGGCCGGGGGGTGGGACGGAGAACTGGAGCTCTCCCTCGGCTTGCGGGGGTGGGGGTCGAGGAGGAGCGACGCCGCAGTGAGCCAACGCACCAGCGGGGATGGCGCGAGGGTGAGGCCAAGCGTCACCGCATTGGGAGGAGAGCGCCAGCCACCGGTGGGAGACACGGGGGGCTCGCATGACATAAAACAATGTTGGCGGCTCGGTTGTCGGTTCGGGGCGCGGGTGCGGAGCGGTGAGCGCTGATGGTCATGGGGAAGGTTGACCGCAAGATAAGATGAACTAGGGTCTTAGAGGGTCTTAGAGTGTGTAACACCATATTTCATGTACATAAAATGTATAAAACAAGGTGTATTTGTGTGTTGCATTTTTTGTGAATTTTGGAGTTCAAACGAGTAGAAAACGTTGAAGTTTGAATTTGAAATCAAATCAAAAGAAAAGGAAATGAGAAAGAAAAAGAAAAATAATAAAACCCCCCTATCGGGCCAAAACCCACCCTGGCCCATCTACCCCCTTCCCTCACCTGTAGCCCAACAACCCCCACTCCCTCTCTTCTCTCTCTGCCGCCCAGGACCCACCTGTCATCCCCCACCTCAAGCAACCGCCGCCTCTCTCTTTCCTGCGCCCACGCCGCACACCCCCCCCCTCCAACTGCTCCACCCGCATCAATCCGCCCCGGGAAACTGCCATTCGCGCTCGCCTTCAACCGACACCCATTTCCCCTCTATAAAATCCCGCCTCCCCCCTCTCTTTCTTCCTCTCCGCGCCTAACCCTAGCCCCACCGTCGCCAAGGTCTGTCTCCCCCGTTCCCAGCTAACCGACGGTTGCCTCACCCTACTCTCCTCTCTAACTTCTTCGTGTGTCACCAGGAGCACGCCGGGCAAGGTCTAGCGGAGAGATCGCCGGAGATTCGCCAAGTTTGACAGGTGCCGACGCCAACCGCCGCCGCCTCTCGATGCCGACCCTTCTCCGACCCATTTCGGACTCCAAAACTCCCCTAGGTGCGCTCCCCTTCTCCCCCTCTTTTGTTTCATGCAAGCAGCGCATTGATTAAGCGTAGATTTAGCCGATTTGGCTAAGCGCCGGCGAGGTCGCTGCCGTCGGCCGCCGCGCGTCGCCGCACAAGGCGCTGGCGCCAGCTATAGGGCGACGTGGCCCTATCCTAGCCTTTGGTTGGAGATCAACGGCTGAGATTAGAAGGCCGTAACGGTTCGGCCGTTTTAAATCTCGTGCGTCCATTTCAAAATTGACGACCCGCATTCAACCGCCTCCGCATTTACACCGAAGCCCCTGGAATCTTGCGAGCTACCCCCTTGATTCCTCTGGAATTCAAGTCTAACCCCTAGATTTATCAATCTAACCCCTCGACTTTCTAGAAATGGATTTAATCAGTTAATTAATCAATCTAGCCCCTAGAAACTTATAGAATTATACTTTTAGCCCCTGTACAGTATAGGAAATTTACCAGTTAGCCCCTGGAATCTTATTTATTTACAGAATATTGTTTATAAATGTATTTAATGTGTAGAAAATAGAGAAAATGGTAAATAAATGTAAAAACAGTAGGGAAATTTGTATAAAATATTTTTTATGCTGTAATTAAATTGTAGAGTACAAATAAAATATATTTTGACCATGGAAAATTTATTAAAAATGTTTAAAATACACTTTGGCCATAGAAAATTCAATAAAAATGATTTTAGGCCATAAATAAATCCTAAAAATGTAAGATAAATATAAAATGCATATTTTGGCTATGTAAAATAATAAATGCTTCGTAGGGACGCATTAGTATAGAATTTTATGCTTATGTGTATGTTGTGATGTCATGTATTGTGTGCTCTTTACTTATTTAGTTTTTATTTCTTCTTGCCATGCTTGGGCAATATATTTAGAGTCGTACTACGACCCCAACTTTAATCTCCAAAACTAAGACTTCACCAACAATCAAGTCTCCAAAGAAGGCAAGTGTCCTTGACCATCTTGTACCAATTTTAGGATTTTAGTTAGATGCATGCTAAATAAAATGATATCCTATTTTATGTTACATGCCTTGTTCCACATAATTCCTTGTCACCTGATTTGGATTGGGAAGTAGATAGGTATTAATTATGCTTAGCCATACTTAGACATTGGGAATGAGATTTCATACAAATGTGACATGTTAAACATTATGATTACTTTAATTGTGATGGTCACACAATAGTAGTGGATAGGAATCTGGTGGTTGAATAGTTTTGGCATGGTGCAGTTTGCACGAGACCCGGGATTGGGTTTGGCACCACCGGATTCTAAGGACCGGTTTATGCAGGAAGCCACTAAGCTTTATAGTACCACCACGAGACTGAGATGGGGCAGCTTGGTCAATTAATTAGGTTTCTCCCAATGAAATGCTAGTAGTTGG
This sequence comes from Tuctoria greenei, assembly GCA_036927565.1. Taxonomy (NCBI): domain Eukaryota; kingdom Viridiplantae; phylum Streptophyta; class Magnoliopsida; order Poales; family Poaceae; genus Tuctoria; species Tuctoria greenei. The sequence continues at coordinate 190,598,938 of JAYESD010000005.1, forward strand.
ATGGTGCGGGGAATGATGCAGGGGTACTGCTCTAGGAACCACAAGGCTCAAGAGGCGGCTCTGAGGCGGAGGGTTACTCCGAAAATGCCTCAGTGGTGGAAACCTTAGAGGGCTAGCACTAGTCGGGAGTACCTTTGTAAAGACCATGTAGTGATCTTCTGACTACACACCTACAGAAGTGAGAAATGTGGTTGATCACCACGGGCTACATGGAGGTTTACTCAGTCCACCTGGCAACAGGGGATGAAATCACTGCTTGTGGGTAAAGGGTACACTCTCTGCAGAGATTTGGTAAAACTGTCATGACAGCCGTGCTCACGGACAAGAGCGGCTTGGGGTCAATTCATAATTAGCTTATAGTTGGTAAATGGTGGTTATTTATGATTTAAGTTGCATTTATCATCATTAATATGTGTTGGATTACTTCTTGAATTATGATATTGATAATTGGAAGCTAAGGATAGGATCTAAGCATAGTGCTTAAGCCATAACTGGTCTACCCTTGTTTTAGCCAACCATATCATTCTCTTCCCACACTTGCTGAGTACTCTACGTACTCAAGCGTTTAATTTTCTATTAGAATATGAAGAAGAAGCGGCACTGGAAGACTTCTTCGTCAACCCGAAGGACTTGGTCTAGGCTGGCGATCCTTCGCGCAACTGCCTGTGAAGATAGAGTCCTATTTGTCTATTTAGCCTTCCGCTGTAGTTTGGACTTTGTGATTTGTTTAGATCATATAAATAGGTTTGTGGTGTGTATTTGTAGACCTTCGGATCGTATTGTAAGACTATCTATGTATTCGAACATGGCTATATAATGATATTTCACTTTCGTCAACGCATGTACGATTCAACTGATTCTGGCATACATGTGATTAGCGTCTATTCATCTTTACGATGACCGGGCGTGACAGAGTGCCGAAGGCGCCCGAGAGCCATATCACAATATATATATATATATATATATATATATATTGAAAAATATCCTTAAAATCTATAAAAGCACGGGCTACATGCTACTGCTACTATCAAAAGCACATATAATCGACGAAATTACTTGGCAAAATTACCAAGAAATAGATGCATGTACAGTGTACTCACACAAAGGCCAAATCTGAGTGAGAGAAAACAATAAAAGGGAAGTCAAAAGGCTTAAAACGGCAAAGATGAGAGCGAGCCTACCGCGACGAGGGGCTGGCTTGGCTGCCTGACTGGTGCTCTTCCTCGCCTCGCCACTTGCCCCTCCATCCGATTCCTCCAAGATCGAGACCTCGGATCCATCCAATCCTGTTCCTCGGCGATTCCGGTCCACCCAAGTGGCTGGCCAAGGTCCTTTCCCCAAATCTTGGGGTCACAGCCCAGGTAACAATGCAAGACACGTGAATGATTCCTTTTGAATCCCTCTCCTTGTTACCGAATCTTGAATTCTTGATCGGAGGACTCAAGTTCGGTGAGACAGCAGGTCGATTCGATCTTGGTAGCAGTTTCATGGAGATGTGATGTAGCAGGGACGCTTGGCTGTTCTTGATCCAGAAACTGTACGTTTTACAATTCCGAGTGTGTCAATTATACCGGTCCAGGAAGTCGAATCTAGTCCTGATTCGTTTTGTGGCGTATGTGTCTTTTGGACATAACACAGGATGGGTGTCTTTTTAGGACATTATATTGACTCGTGTAGAACCTGCATTTTGATGGATTAATTGTTATACGTTGGTGCCGGGATAGTAGGTCAATTCGATCTCGGTAGCAGTTTCATGGAGATGTGATGTAGCAGGGACACTTGGCAGCTCTTGATCCAGAAACTGTATGTTTTCTGATTTCGAGTGTCAATTAATACCGGTCCAGGAAGTTGAATCTGGTCTGGATTCATTTTATGGCTTAGGTTTGATTAAAAAACGTGTCTTCTGTTAGGGCATAACACAGGATGTGTGTTTTCTAGGACATTATATTGACTCGTCTAGAATCTGCATTTTCATGGATTAATTGTTATATGTTGGTGCCGAGCTGCTGGTGCATTCATCTGTGAGTACCAGTTAACGAATTTAGGATTCCTTTTAAAAACAAGATCAATAGTTATCTGCAAAACTGTGTCAGCATTCATGTATACATAATACATTACTGTATACTGTTGCAGAGCTAACTTGTTGGAGCTAAAAAAATTCTGAGGCCAGATAATTGTGTCCTTTCATAGCTTCTTGTCATCAGAATAGAATAGAAATTAATTAGCAAGGGTGTCATGATTTACCACTCTACGATACTCCCGCATCTTAGTGACTCAGAGTGATCCCACATTTCACTGTGATATCAGTGGTATATTCAGAAATCTCCCTATCTTTTTGACGTGCTCAAAAAATTGGTCACAGATCTTATAGATATGTCTTAGATCCAAGTTACGGTTGATGATGAAACACCCGTTCTTTTTGTAATCATGGCATTCTGTTTTGGTTAGCAGGCCCACTAAAAGTGCATAAAGTGATTTTTTAGGATGGATGGAGAGAGGGACGTTGCGGTTGGTTCTTGTTCTAAGCCATGCGGACTGTTGGAGGAGTACGTCATTCCAGATTACATTCTGAAGCCAGATGCCCAACAAATACTGGTTGATCATGCTCCACGCTGTCCAATAGTAGTGTTCATCAACTCTAGATCTGGTGGCCAACTTGGAAGTAGTTTGATCAAAATATACCGTGAACTCCTCAATGAAGCACAGGTACTTGCTGTCCTTTTGAGGGCATGGAAAACTTCGGTAGTATTTCGAATCTCCGATTTTTGTGAGCGCTCTTGTTGTTTTCAGGTTTTTGATCTTTCAGAAGAGGCACCAGATAAGGTTTTGCACCGTTTATATACCAACCTTGAAAGACTAAAGATTGAAGGAGACATTCTTGCTGTTCAAATTTGGAGGACGCTGAGGCTAATTGTGAGTGATAGCATTTTCATATTATACTAGACATAGAGCTGGCTTTCTGTTTTTGTTTCCTTGACTGCACAAGTTTCAACTAGGTTGCAGGTGGTGATGGTACAGCAAGCTGGCTTCTTGGCGTAGTCAGTGATCTTAAGCTTCCTCACCCACCTCCAATTGCAACTGTACCTCTGGGAACTGGAAACAACCTCCCATTTTCATTTGGATGGGTAAGTGATAAACAAGAGGGGCTTCTGTTCTGTTATGTTTTTATTATACTCATGTTCTGCATAAAAGGAGAAACAAGGTTATTTGTATAGTTTCTCATGCATGATGAAAGATAGAAAAAAATAAAGCTGATTCACCTTCACCTATCGTCCAAGTTGATGTTTAAATGACTTTCATCATGATCTCTATAAAAAATGAACAACTGATGTTTGTAATGTTGATTTAACATGTATTGAGCAGTTGTATAAAGCCTATCCTAACTGGCTTGGGACTAAAAAACTTTGTTATTGTTGTTGTTATTGTTATTGAGCACAATTGTATAAAAGATTTTAGAAAGTTTATTTCATTTTTTGGTTGTGGTAGCTATTATGTGAATGCAGTTTTGCTTATTGATTGGTTCTTTTCCATCAATGGAACTTTAGCTTGCTCCTGATGCACCATTGCCTGTGATGTAAGGAGTGATCAAAATATGTGTTAATTTAAAATTGCAGGGAAAGAAAAATCCTTCTACAGACCAAGAAGCTGTAAAATCGTTCCTTGGGCTAGTGAAGCATGCAAGAGAAATGAAGATCGATAGGTACTGCCTGAAACATAGAGTTCATTGGCAGTCTTTGATTAATACTTGCTCTAAGCATGAAGAAGACACTCCACTTATCTATTACAATTTTGGTTTGTGGTTGTCTAGCTGGCATAACTCCGCCTATGTTGTAATGACATAGCCGATCCCAAGCCCAAATAAAGGAGGAGGGGTTGTGATAGGCTTGGCGAGCCAACAACTATACTTAGCCATTCTCATAGAAATGAAACCCATTGGAAATTCGTTGGGGCGTAACCCTCTTAGCAACGCGTCATACCGGAACCCAGGTATGGTGTTAAGTGGGCAAGACCGGGTCGCCACCGCCTTAGTGGCGCGCCATATCGGAACCCGGATGTGGTGTTAAATAGGCAAGGGCCGGATTGCCACCACCTTAGTGGCGCACTACATTATCACCCGGATGTAGTGTTAAGTGAGCAAGAGTCTTTGCATCTTACTCGACGGATGCGAAGGGTAAGGAAGCTAGCTGAGAAAACTAGGTTCCGGGTGGGTAGTTGGAATGTAGGATCCTTGATGGGAAAGCTACGAGAGTTAGTGGACGTTGTGATTAGGAGACGTGTAAATATCCTTTGTGTACAAGAGACTAGATGGGCAGGTCAAAAGTCGAGAGAGGTTGAGAATACAGATTTCATGCTTTGGTATTTTGGCTCGACTGGGACTAGGAATGTCGTAGACATCCTATTAGATAAGAGCCTCAAGGATGAAGTAGTGGATGTCCGTAGACGAGGGGATAGGATCATCCTAGTCAAGGTAGTTGTGGGGGACCTTATCTTGAATGTCATTAGTGCTTATACCCCACAAGTTGGGCTCGACACTAGCACTAAGAGACAATTTTGGGAGGACTTGGAGGATATGGTTAGTCGTGTACCAATAGCCGAGAAGCTCTTCGTAGGAGGAGATCTCAATGGCCTTGTAGGTACAACTAACGCAGGTTTTGAGAGGGTACACAGAGGTTTTGGGTGTGGCGATAAAAACCAGGAGGGTAAGGATATCCTAGACTTTGCTGTAGCTTATGACCTATTGGTAGCTAACACCCTCTTTAAGAATAGGCTATCTCACTTAGTGATCTTTACTAGTGCCCAACATTCTAGTCAAATCGACTATATCCTCACCAGGAGAAGGGAGAGGGGGCATGTTTAGATTGTAAGGTGATCTTTGAGGAATGTGTTGTTCTACAACATAAACTTGTGGTAGCCGACTTCCGTTTCCACGTGCGTGTGTCACGAGACAAAGGTGTTAAAACCGCAAGAACAAAGTGATGGAAGTTGAAGGATGAAGTGCAGCAATCATTCAAAAGGAGGATGATCGCGGAAGGACCTTGGAGCGAAGAGGAAGATGCGGATAGTATGTGAGTGAAGATGGCGACTTACATTAAGAAGGTAGCTAGGGAGGTGCTTGGGTGGACAAAAGGTAAGAAACTTGTAGGTAAAGACACTTGGTGGTGGAATGAGGATGTACAAAAAGCTATTAAGGAGAAGAAAGAGCTGGCATCATGAGAGAAGCGCAAGTAACATGGTGACTTATAAAGAGGCTAAGAAAAATGCAAGGCGTGTTGTGAGTAAAGCAAGGGGGCGGGCCTATGATGCGCTATATGAGAGATTAGGGACAAAAGAAGGCAAAAAGAATATATACAAGATGGGAAAACTTCACGAGAGGAAGATGAGGGATCTCAACCAAGTCAAATGCATTAAGGATGAGGCAAATCAAATTCTATTTAAGGATGAAGAGATTAGGAACAGATGGCGGGACTACTTCAATGGACTATTCAATGACGAGAATGAGAGCATTAGGTTTTAGTTGGATGACATTTGATGACACCAATTCGTGAGAGGAAGGTGAGAGATCTCAACCAAGTCAAATGCATTAAGGATGAGGCAAATCAAATTCTATTGAAGGATGAAGAGATTAGAAACAGATGGCGAGACTACTTCAATGGACTATTCAATGACGGGAATGAGAGCATTAGGTTTTAGTTGGATGACATTTGATGACACCAACAAACGATTTGGGCTGAGGACACAAGAGTCTGAGGTTAGAGAGGCCTTAAAATGGATGAAAGGAGGAAAGACTCTCGACCCCGATGATGTCCTCATTGAGGTGTGGAGATGTCTGGGGGATGTAGCAATAGTATGACTCACTAAACTATTCAACCACATTTTTCAGTCAAACAAAATGCCTGAAGAGTGGCGGAAAAGTATTTTAGTACCTATCTTAAAAAATAAAGGAGATGTTCCAAGTTGTACTAATTACCGAGGAATTAAACTTATGAGTCATACTATGAAGCTCTGAGAGAGAGTGATTGAACACCGCTCGAGGAAAGTGACCAATGTCACTAAAAACTAGTTTGGTTTTATCTCTGGAAGGTCCACTACGGAGGCGATTTTCTTACTCCGTCGGCTTACGGAGAGGTATATGGAGCAAAACAAGGATCTACATATAGTGTTCATTGACTTGGAGAAGGCATACGATAAGGTACCAAGGCCGGTCATGTGGTGGGCGCTAGAGAAACACAAAGTCCCAACAAAGTACATTAACCTTATCAAGGATATGTATGATAATGTGGTGACAAGTGTGCGCGTAAAAGATAGTGAGACCGATACCTTTCCTATCATAATAGGGCTACACCAAGGATCAACCTTAAGTCCATATATCTTTTCCTTAGTGATGGATGAGATGTCGAAGAATATACAAGGGGATATCCCTTGGTGTATGCTCTTTGTTGATGATGTAGTGTTAGTAGATGAAACTAGATGTGACATTGATAGAAAATTGGAGCTATGCAGGCAGACCTTAGAGTCTAAGGGGTTTAGACTTAGTAGAACCAAGACCGAGTATATGAGATGCGACTTTAGTGATGTCGGGTGCGAGGATAGAAATGTTAGTTTACAAGGACAAGTAGTACCTAGGAGGGAACATTTCGATATTTAGGATCAATGTTACAAAGCAATGGTGATATTGACGAAGATGTTTGCCACGAGATCAAGATCGGGTGGATGAAGTGGCGACAAACATCTGGAATCTTATGTGATAACTGATAAGGAAGTTCCACAAAAACTGAAACGAAAATTCTATAGGACGGTGATCATGCTGTATAGAGCAGAATGTTGGCCAACTAAAAGGCAACATGTCTAACAACTGAGTGTTGCGGAGATGCGCATCCTACGGTGGATGTGTGATCACACAAGAAGAGACAAAATTAGGAACGAGGTGATATGTGATAGGGTAGGGGTGGCACCGATTGAGGAGAAGCTAGTCCAACATAGTCTACGGTGGTTTGGGCATCTCCAGCGGAGACATAAGCACCAGTTAACGGTGGGATTATAAAGAGTAGAGAAAATTTTAGGAGGGGTAGGGGTCGACCACGGTTGATATTGCAGGAGTCGGTAGAACGAGACTTAAAGGAGTGAGACATACCTAGAGATTTGGCGCATGATAGGACTGCATGGAAATTAGCAATTCATATCACAAAATCTTAGTTTATTCGTATTTTTGTTACTCTTATCTTCTTTCTTATTAATCCATTTCTAAAATAAATAAAATGTCGAATCTATTTTATTTGTATTTTTTTACTCTCATCTTATTTTCTATTACTTTCTTTAAAAAATTGTCGAGTTTCATTTCTAGCCGACCCCAACTTGTTTGGGACAAAGGCTTAGTTGTTGTTGTCGTCGTCGTCTAGCTGGCATCCTAACTATTTCTGGATGTGAAGAAATGCAGCTCTTCTGCTTGTTCTTGAGAGTTTTTTTTTTCATGTTTGCTGCAATAATGCAGTATGGCCTACTCATATATCTGCTTCTAAAATATATTTAATTGCATCTTAATCAATTGAATAATTAGCTTGTTTATGCATGGGCAAAGTCAATTTAATGCACATGTTGATGTTTCAGTTGGCATATCCTTTTGAGGATGCGTGCTCCAAAAGAAGGTCCATGTGAGCCTATTGCTCCATTAGAGCTACCTCACGCGTTACATGCTTTTCATCGTGTGTCTAGTAGTGACTCCCTTAATGTGGTAAGACATGTCTTCCTGTCATTGTTTTTACGGAATTATGCTTATTCAAGAAAATCTCTACACACTGTCATTGTCAAACACACCTAGTTACTGAATTTACTCCAATTGCCGCAATAATTCTTGTTTACTTCAGGAAGGTTACCATACATTCCGTGGAGGATTTTGGAACTACTTTAGTATGGGTAAGACTTTACAAGGCCAGTTATAATTTTCGTCTTCCTCAAAATGCTATGATTCTTTAGTGAATCCTTAAGCACACGACGAGCAAACAAATCCAGAGAATCAAGCATGATGAGCATGACTTTCACATGTTGCAGGGATGGATGCAGAAGTGTCTTATGGATTTCATTCTGAAAGGAAGAGGAATCCAGAGAAATTCAAGAACCAGCTAACAAATCAGGTCGTTTCTTGCCCCCTTACTATATTTTCTGTATGTAGATTAAATAAATGCTAGCGTGTCTTTTTCAAGTTGTGCTGAACCTTTTGTTCGAATTGCCAATATATTTTATTTATATAGGGTACTTATGCTAAGGTTGGACTTAAACAAGGATGGTTTTGTGCTTCTCTAAGTCATCCATCTTCAGGGTAATGTGCTAATTTAACATCACATCTTAAAAAATCACCGATTTTCATGCTATATCGTTTCTGCTGTGGGGGTATTTATAAAACTGCACCAGGTGGCTCGTTTTGCAATTTTCTTCTCTCCAAATCACCATCATCTTCTGCAATTTTAATCACAACATGGAATGTCATAGATTCAATTTATCCTCGTCAATGTTATAAATTACAAATGATATATAATGCTTCTGTGAGTAACTTCCACATTTTTCTTTACTCCTTTTGGTGATAAATGATAAGCTAGAATGCTTGGTCTCCAGGAACATTGCTCATCTTGCAAAAGTAAAGATCATGAAAAGAGCTGGTAGTCAGTGGGAGGAACTTCAAATTCATCACAGGTGAACTTCGGCACCTCTTACATTCACTGGAGCATGATTTTGTTTCTCCCATACACTTTTATTTTGAGCTCACAGTCTCACACAGACATTTAACATAATCCTACAAGTATCAAATAAGAGACCAAAGCTTCTTGCCTTACATTCACTTGTGAAATGTTTCCTTATTCCGGTCTCATTTGTTCTGCCTTGCAACTTGCTGCTTGGGTATCTGGATTGCTCTTGCGTAGTAGATGGATTTGTAATCTCGGCATTTGTGTCTCTTGCAGCATCCGTTCTATTGTCTGTCTAAACCTGCCCAGTTTTTCTGGAGGATTGAATCCTTGGGGCACACCTGGAACGTGGAGGTCAGCAGATGTGAGTTTCCTTGACTATGTTTCCATCAATTGATCATACATGAATTGCAGCCTGCCTCGTGAATTCTCAAATTTATTCTGGCAATGTGAAGAGAGACCTCACTCCACCTTATGTCGACGATGGCCTCATTGAGGTTGTCGGCTTCCGTGATGCTTGGCATGGGCTGGTACTGCTGGCTCCTAACGGTCATGGCACTCGCCTTGCACAGGTATCTATCTAGCTCCTGTTGGCCCGTCTTACATCCTCAGAAAGTAGAGCTGAAAATGGAACAGTACTACCCTGCTCGTTGTTTTCTACACTGACGAAACAAGCTGATCCGTAAAACTGAACTGATTTTACCATGCCATCCTGTTTGCAGGCCCATGGCATCCGTTTCGAGTTCCGCAAAGGCGGTGCCGACCACACCTTCATGAGGGTCGATGGGGAGCCGTGGAAGCAGCCCCTCCCAACGGACGATGACGCAGTGGTAGTGGAGATCTCGCACCTCGGACAGGTCACCATGCTGGCGAACGAGCCCTGCAGGTCCAAGAGTGTCAACGACCCTTTGTTGCCGCCGCAGGTTCATGACAGTCATGGTGGAGAAGAAGGCAGGACAGAGGACGAGGACGAGTGGGAGGATGGCAAGAGGAAGTTTGGGGCCGCGGACACCTTCAAGGTTCCTGATGAAATCGACATCGCTCATTTCAGCTGAACTGAACTCAGGCGTCTGGAGAATCAGATGCTGTTTGACTGCGCGCTGATGTTTTTGTGATTCTTTCCCTATATATAAACTGATATTCTTCAATCGATCTACCCCTGTATAAGTGGAGTCCAGCATATGCCAAGTATGCAATGTATAGATTCATATCAGAAACCCTCAGATTGCTATTTGCCACCTTTCTATTTATTTTACCTCCATAATAAAGTCACATTAGTTGGATGATATAATGTGCCTGAACCAAAATCCAGCATGAGTTGAAGGTATCACCAAACGATTTATGAATCTCTAACCCATTGCTTGTCCTATGAAACTAGATTGCTGTGAGGAAATCTGATGCTGCAAAAAATGTTTAAAAAAAGTCGATCCTGTACCACCCTAACCGAGGCTAGCCCGGCAGGAACGATCCTGTACAGCCGTCGGATGGATTTAATCAGGAGCAGCCTGGCCGTTAATCACGCTCTGGCCCAGAAGTAAGATGTCATCAACCAGACGTGAGTGCTTACCTCCTTTTTGATAAAGGATGAAGCGGTACGATCCTTTAAAACAGATCCTGTTCAAGTAAGGTCGCGCTTCATCTGCACAGCTCCCGCCTTATAAGCAGTGTCGATGAGTGGTAAACTGCCGAGGTGGTGCTAATCTCTGGGGTCAGCTGCCTTCTTGTCTCGCGGAAGTATTGGACCGGCGACCGGCCCAACCTCGTTCCGATTTTGCATCGTACAAAATAGACAACGCAGCCTCAACTGGTTGGCCGGACTCAACAGTAGCATGGAGTGAACAGCATGGAGTGAACAACCGGAACTAGTAGAAAACCAGACTAGTTCTCGGCCTGAACCAGGAGGTCAGCTACAGCGACAAGTCAACAAGCATGAGAACACGGACGTCATTGTGATTGTGACTTGTGATGCTAAGGCCTAAGCAATCCAATCAAGCCATCCTAACTGCACCCTGCTGCAAAAGGTTTCTGTTCCGTGCTACAAAAAGTTTCTGCTCCCTGATCCTGAGAAAGAGACGAGATCAGTTTTTAGAATGGAAATACGTGGACCAAAGCAATGAAGCTGAAGTGATTTTTCAAACACAAAAGTAATATCTCGCGGCAAAAGCTTGTTTGTAACTTGCATTTTTGTGAAAAAGTTTGTTTGCACACGCTACACCAATTCATCTAGCAACAAGTTAACAGATTAATTTCTATCAGAGATAGGTTGCTTAGAACGTTCGTAGTGATGTGAAATGTAGACATACGGAAGCAATGAAGCTGTAGTGAATGTTCAGATTGAACATACTTGAAATATAAATGATATATTGAAAGTGTAAAATATGGTTTAGAGTAAATGAGTGTGGATAGTCTTCATAAAAGATGATATCCATGAGTACAGATAGTCACTGATCCTCCGCTGGGACTGGGAGCTAAAGACGAAGTCCAAGATCGCCGTTATCGTCCTGGTCGTCGCGGTCGGGTAGCAGTTCGTGCTTCAGCTCCGACGGGTCGACGACCTCAGGGTACCTGGCATGCGCGAGACGCCTCATGCGCCTCAAGCCCATGACGTACCCCTCTTGCATCGCGGCGATGCTTCGGTGCTCCAAGCTCATGAGCGTCCTCTGGTGCTGGAACCTGACGGCCTTTATCTCGGCCGCGTGCTCGGATCTCACCTTCTGCAGCTCCTCCGCCAACCGGCTGGCCTCGGCGTTGGCCGTCCGGACCTCCTCCCAGAGCTGATTCACCTCCGCCGCGTGGGCGGCGTCGATCGTCTGGAGCCGGGCGACGTCGACCTCGTGCTCGTGTCTCGCCGCCCGCAGCTCCTTCTTGAGCTGGGCCACCTCGCCGGTGCGCGCCTGCAGCTCCCGTTCCTTCCCATGGAGCTCCGCCTCGACCATCTGCGCCAACTCCGACAGCCCCCGCGTGGCGGAGCCGTGCTCGCCGCCAGAGGCGCTGCCGCGCCCCGGTACTGAACGTATTGACATCTTGGCGTCGCTTCGAGGGGTGACTTGTTCAGGCGACTTGCGCTTCCTCGTCTGCTCGATCTCGGGTTCTTTTTTCACCGCCGCAAGCTCCGGGTTGAGAGGGATTATGCGGCCGACGGGCAGACGCCGAGAGAGGAACTTGTCGACATCGGTGCCCGTGCTCCCCACCCTGTCCAGCAGCTTGTCGATAGCCGCCTTGTCGGCGGTCGTCACCTGCGGCTTGCGGACGGCATCCCGGCTCGGCTTCCCCCACTTGACCGGGCACGGCCACGGCGCGTTGGGCGGCGCCTGGAGGAAGAAAAACCTCGACTTCCACCCGGCGTACACGGTCCTGGAAATCCGGCCGGTGAAGAGGCGGGGGCGACTGCTGCCAGGGGTGGACCCGGTGGCGGGCTTGAAGTGGTGCCACCCGGAGGCGTCGCCCTTGTGGGTGCAGATGGAGAAGAAGTGCTGGAACACGGACAGCATGGGCTCGACGCCGGCGTCCCTGCAGAGGAGGACGAAGGCGGCGACGTAGCGCCAGGCGTTGGGCGCGAGCTGGCCCGGCGCGAGGCCGTAGTGCCGGAGGAGGGCGGCGTGGAATTCGTGCAGCGGGAACCGCATGCCGGCGTCAAGCGCGTCGGCGTAGACGACGACGGTGTCGCCGGGGAAGTCGGCGCAGCAGGCCACCTTGTCGTGCGCGAAGTAGGGCCGGTACCCCTTGGGGATGCCGTGGTCCTCGCACAGCGACCGGAGCACGCGTGTTCCGGATAGCGTCGACGTGGTCCGCTCCGCCGCCGGCCACGAGAAGGCGGCGGCGCCCTCGGCGAAGTAGCGCGACGTCGCGGTGTCGGACTCCTCAGCTACCTTGTCGAGCACGACGAGGGAGGAGGAGGCGACTGACGAGGCGGCCGACATTGCCCCGGCCTGCAGGGTTGTGGTTGTGGGTGACGGTGCGCGGAGAAGCTGGATGATGGAGGCGGCGGCGTGCGTCGAGAAAGTGGCAGGACAAGGGAGGAGCTTGTGCAGTCGTGCTGCGATTTCTTTCACGGATCGCGGCTCGGTGAGGCCGCGGCGGCAGGATATAATGGCAAAAAAAAGAAAACGGAAATCCTGATTGAGAGGCACCTGATTCGGCGTCTCACATCAGGCGACAGCCACGGGCGCGCAAGCGCAACATGTAAGTTTATTTTTATTTTTTTTAATTGTTAATCAGTAATTTGTATGATTATATCTATTGAGAAAATAATCTAACAAAAAATTGTAATTGATTAACCTATAAAATTAACCTACAGATTAGTAATTGATGATAGTAATTAGATATTTATTACTCGGTGCTTGAAATTTGAAGAAAATAGACAGCCCAAAAAAACACTAAAATCTCCGACTCCGACCTAGGCAAAAGTGTGCGACGGCCGGATCTCAAAATCCAAACCCTGACGCGCGCACAGTTCTCCCGTGAATTTCCACAAGTCCAGCGTGTATACACCTTCCAGCTTCTATCGTGTATATACAAACCTCAATTTGTTTGACGCGGCTTCCCGTGCTTGGACTCTGGCTTCAGCTACACTATTTTGAAAAGTGGCTTTTCCGCAAAGAAATATTTTGTAAAACATTTTATATGGGCACAACACAAAGATGTTATGTCCAGCACATATATCATAAATTTTGATTCCATTTTGGTTTTTTTAGATAATGGAAATCAGTTCAGCCTTCACCTCAAGGAGGTTACAACCAAATATTACAACGTTTGAACCCTGCTAGTTACAAAACAGGAGCGAACAGTGGAAAATGTTTAAACAACATCAGCATAAATCTAGCTGGTAATTATTAAGACTCAATCCTATGAATAAAACACCATTCGTGATTTGCGAAGGTGTGCATGACGACGGATTCTATCTCTTGTCACACCTTCGTCAGTATAATCTTGTGTTCTTCACGCTTTTGCAGGGACGTCCAAGTTTGACATCAGTGAGTCCTTTGGAAGAGCACTGTAAATAAGATTTCATCGGACTTTTATCAAAAATCATATCATTTCTGGATATCCATAACACCTAAAATATAACCGCACATGCAATTAATATAATTTTCCTATTTTGAGACTTGAACATGTATAGTCAGAAATCAAAAAAATGTGTGATGGAGCATGGGACAGTTATATTAAATGAAATTTCTATGGCTCTCCAAATGAACCTAGCATAGTGACAATCAAAGAACAAGTGTTGGATCGTCTCATCTTGAGAGCAAAAGACACATTTCTTTTCTCATTTCCAGTTCCTTCTTGATAAATTATCTTTAGTCAAGACTACCCTCTCTTTAGATACCACAAAAATATTTTAATTTTTAATAGAACATGTGCTTGCCATAATAATTTATTATGAGAAATATTATCATTTGTAATAATTAAATATACATGAACTGCACCGAGAAAAATCCATTCTGTGTTAAAGACCATTTGAACAAATCATTTCTCATTTGGAATAATGTGATTCCATCATGGTATGGAATGAAATACATCATTCCATCAAGTAACTGTATATGTTTTGGCAACATTTCCTGGTGCTGGGGCTCTGGCTCTGGCTCCAGCTATACTCCTTAAAAATACTTTCCTAGATGTAAACGTATCGCAAAACAGCTTAGTACACGAGCCCAGGGCAAATATTAGATGGAGGGAGCGTGAAAAACTTTTTTGAAAAACTCTTTGGCACGACTTCCCGGTGCTTCAGCTATAGCTCCCCTTATACTTCTCTAAAAAAACTTTTCTAGAGAGAAACATTTGGCAAAACCGCTTACTACATGAGCCAAACTAAAAAAAATATTTGATAGAGGAGGCTTCAAAAACTTGTGTATCTGTTGCATACACCTCAATATTCTATTTCACCTCAATATCTGATGAAATACACCATTCCACCGAGTAATCTCAATCGATTTGGCACAACTTCATGGTACTTCGGCTCTGGCTCCAGTTATATTCTTTTGAAAAATGACTTTTCTAGAGAGAAACGTTTTGACAAAACTGTTTAGGCCTCGTTTGGAACAAGGAAAAACAAAGGAAAAAGTGAAGGATTCATTTCCATAGGAAATAATGTTGCTAACGTGTTTGGAATGGAGGAAAGACACCATTCCTTTCTAGAGGAAAGGCTGAAAAGATTGTACTTTTGGAGGAATGAAAAAATTAGGTCTGACCTCATGGGAAAATTTCCTGCGATGCTTGCAGTCACCACCGCTTGCTTTATCTACTCATGATGGCAATTAAGGAGAATCTGTTAGGTGGAGATCAGAGAGGAAGAGGTAGTGCTTGAGCTAATAGAGAGAAATGAGACAGGAGAGCAAGAGGATGAGGTCGATAGAATGAGAACAGAACATAATATACTATACTTGTAAGGGAAAGATGAGTCCAAATATAAGTAAGATATAAGGTCACGAGTAATTAGTTGAGACTCTTCTATAATTATCATTCTTTAGTGATCCTCTATTATAAATTTCTACGATCCAAACAATAAAATTTTCAATTCCTTCGTTTCTAATTCCTACGGTTTTCCAACTTTCTTCATTCCTACGTTTTCTTCGTTCCTGCATTTTTCTTGTTTCTCCACTTTTCGTTCCTCCTTTCCAAAGAGGCCCTTACTTCATGGGCTCAACACAAAGATTAGATAGAAAAGACGTGAGAAACTTGTGTGCGCCCTAGTGGCGAAGCCAGGATAGAGAATACCCTGGAACCTCCCCTTTATACATGCATATTTCTAAAACAATTTTTAGTTAATTCTATGATATTAATAAGGAAAAGTTGTTTTAGACCCTGGTGCATATGCATCAGGGTAGTTGAACCTGGTCCTGGCATTTTTCATGCCATATTGGTTTTATGGAAAGAAACATTTGGAAAAAATGGCCTCGTATATGGGTCCAATGCCAATATTAGATAGAGGAGGTGTAAAAATTTTGTAAGTCTTCAACATATATACTCTCTCTATTCTCAAAAGTTTGTCACTTTGTTGTTCAAAAATAAACTACAAGACGACAAACTTTTGAGAAAGGAGGAACTACCTTAATTTTTCGTTCTATATTGATATCGAATAAAATAACCAGTCCAGCGAGTGCGCTCAATCTGTTTGCTATGACATCATCTTGCTTTGGCTCTTATTACAGCTACACTCTTTTAAGAATAAGTTTTTTCGAGAAAAAGACGTTTGGCAACTCATCCCAAATAACCGAAATAAGTGGTGTGTCATATTTCATTATTAGGCAACGTAGAAAGACTGTAAAAACTATTGTAGCGATATATGTTTATTCTTTTATAGATGATGGGTAAAGTGCAGATCTTTCTTTTTAAAGAGATTATGATAATTTTTTATTACAAGCGAATACAAATGTATACATTCATGTTAGAAATCAAAAGTGAGCCCAAAGATCAAATAGCCATTAAATCATCTCGAATTACATAGAGAAAATTGAATACAACATGAACATCAAGTGCTATCTCTCAAATAGCACAAGAACACATCTAGTACCTTCTCTTCCATCTTTGTAGTTGCTTGACGATGCAGCCATCGAGTCAACAAGGCGAGATCATAAGAAGAACGACAGCGAGAGATGTTTTCCCTTGTTCTTCTCTTGGTACGTTGATCGGATTCTGGGTGGGTTAGAGTGTTCAAGTGTGTATGTGTGTATGCATTAGACATTTCTTGATTATACATTTGACCCTTTTCTTATACTTGACCAAGAGACACAAGGGGGGGGGGGCTCTCACCCTTAGGAATGTTGTGTCCCCTGATTAGGGACATAACATTCGGTGGGTTGTGTCCTTTCAATTAGAACACATGTCAATTTCGAGTTCAAACTGACAGTTGCTGAAAAGACCGGACTAGTTCGGTCGGGGTCCGAACTAGTCCGATATCATTACTGGACAAAATCGGACTAGTCTGGTAAGGGTCCGAACTAGTCCGGTTACCCTTACTGGACAACAACCGGACTAGTCTGGTACTTCCAACATTCTCCCCCTTGAACTCGAATCTAAAATTTACCAACTTACTTAATATTAAACTTAGTGTCCATTTTCTCATGCTTGACATATAGAGCATGACACATCACAACAACCATTTACGTATTGTTAGACTCGAAGACCACAATACATCTCACACTTAAAAATAAACCTTACTCTTACTTGGCCAGTGACCATAGGTTCTCCCTTAAACCCATGTCGGCTACGTGTTCACTGAACACGTTGGGTGAAAGACCTTTTGTTAGCAGATTCGCAAGCATACGCTTGATACTTATATGCTCAAGACTTATAGTATGATCCTGGATTCGATCTTTCACAACATAAAACTTAATGTCGATGTGTTTGGAAGCACCACTCAACTTATTATTGTGAGAGTAAAATATTACGGGCTCATTATCGCAGTATAACTTAAGTGATTTTTCAATGTTGTTGACCACTCTAAGACCAGGTAAAAATTTCTTAAGCCAAACAGTCTACCCGGTGGCCTCATAACATGCAACAAACTCGGCATACATCATGGACGATGCAGTGATGGTTTGTTTGGAGCTTTTCCACAAAATGGCTCCATTCGCAAGGGTGAATATATAACTTGACATGGATTTCTTAGTATCCACACAACCCGCGAAATCTGAATCTGAATATCCCAATACTTCAAGTGGGTCTGACTTACTATACGTTAACATGAGGCATTTTGTGCCTTGCACATATATTAAATATTTCTTAACTGTCTTCCAGTGATCAATTTCTGGGTTGGCCTGATATCTGTCAAGCATTTCGGCCACATAAGCTAAGTCAGGACGGGTACAGACTTGAGTATACATAAGGCTTCCGACAACAGAAGCATATGGAATCGATTTCATTTGATTGATCTCATATTGTTTCCTGGGACACTGAAAGTTCCCAAACTTATCACCCTTGACAATCGGAGCAGGCGAAGGCTTACTCTTATGTATACTGTACTTTCTCAGTATATTCTCTAAATATGCCTTTTTGTGATAAGCCTAATACGCCCTTATTTCTATCTCGGTGAATTTCTATGCCCAATACATAAGATGCTGCACTGAAATCTTTCATATCAAAATTAGAAGACAAGAACTTTTTAGTTTCTGAGAGTAGATTGACATCACTACTTGTAATTAGTATATCATCTACATAAAGCACGAGAAAAATTATTTTCTCAGTCTTAAACTTAGCATAAATGCAATTGTCCTCATCATTTTCTTTAAACCCAAACTTTCTTATTGTCTCATCGAACTTGAGATATCACTGCCTTGATGCTTATTTAAGTCTATAAATGGACTTTCTTAAGTGGCATCCCATATGTTTCTTACTCTTAACAAAAAACATTTCGGTTGTGTCATATAGACGTTCTCATATAAATCACTATTGAGAAATGTCGTCTTTATATCCATTTGATGTAATTCTAAATTATAATGTGCAACTAATGCCATAATGATTCTGAATGAATCCTTACTTGAGACGGGTGAAAATGTCTCATTATAATCAATCTCTTCTCTTTGAGTGAAGCCTTTTGCAACAAGTCTGGCCTTAAACTTATCAATATTCCCTTTAGAGTCACGTTTAATTTTGTAGACCCATTTACAGCCTACTGTTTTGGCTCCATTAGGAATCTCAACTAAATCCCAGACTTTGTTTGTTTTCATAGACCTCATTTCATCCTCCATGGCTTTATGTCATTCAGATGATTGAGGACTTCTCATAGCTTCTTCAAATGTGGTGGGATCACCCTCCATTTGAATTGCCTCACTCAAATAGATCTCATAATCGTCCGGAATGGCTGATTTCTTTCTCATTGAGATCTTCTTAATTGCACATTATCCTCATTTTGAGGCTGTTGTTGCTCCTCATTATTTGTGACAATGGACCGAGAATGCTCAACCTCTCTTAATAATTACGTTGTTAATTGAGAACTAACAACATGTATTAAATCTTTACCAATAGGCACTGATGATTCAACAGCGGTAGGTAATGAGAAATATGGTTCTTGAATCATAGCAGTTGGTACATAAACCCGCTTCTCTTCAAGATTAATTTCTCGTCCTACTGTACCCCCCCCCATCATGGCATCCTCTAAAAAGACGACATGTCTTGTTTCTACAAACTTAGTATATCGTTTTGGACAATACAAACGATGTTCCTTACTCTTTTCTACATAGCCAATAAAATAGCAACTTATTGTCTTAGGATCCAACTTACCAATGTCTGGGTTAAACAATTTCGCCTTAGCGAGACAGCCCCATATATGCATATAACATGAGGGCTTACGTCTTGTCCACAACTCATACGGTGTTTTTGGCACCGACTTAGTAGGAACCCGATTTAGCACATGAATGGCGGTTTTTAATGCCTTCATCCATAAGCTAACCAATAAATCTGATTGACTTAACATGGATCTAACCATATCTATTAGCATACGGTTGCGCCGTTCTGCTACTCCATTTTGCTTAGGCTCGCGCGGTGTAGAATACTGGGCGATTATGCCATTTCCTGTAGGAACCGAGCAAATGGTCTAGGAAGTTGGCCATACGGGTATGACGACCGTAGTACTCACCACCACGATCGCATCTTACCACTTTAATCTTAGTGTTGTGCTGATTTTCAACTTCATCCTTAAATATGTTAAATTTATCCAACGCTTCAAACCGTTCTTTAATTGGATAAATATAGCCATAGCGAGAATAGTCATCCATGAAGGTTATGAACGAATCAAAACCATCAACAGATACTACAGGAAATAGACCACAAATGTCCATATGGATTAATTCCAAAATTCCCGCACCGTTATGGCACCTTTCTTAATTTTCTTAACAAATTTTCCCTTAATGCAGTCTATGAATTCATCTGAATCCGAAAAATCCAAATGAGGAAGAATCGATTGTGAAATCAATTATTCAATTCTCCCCCTCGAAATATGGCACAAGCGACAATGTCATAATTTTGAAGACATTTCGGAATCGATTCTCTTACGCTTACCCTGATGTGAGGAAAATTGATTGTCGTTTACAACATTAATATCATCATGCATAGATAATAAGTATAGCACGCGTTGTCTTATCGCAACACCAACAATCTTATTATCAAACTTAATTACACATCTGCCTTTGCCAAACTGGCAAATATAACCATCATCATCTAAGCATGATACTGAGATGAGATTTCTACTTAAAGAGGGTACATATAATACATCCTGGAGTGTAAGTACAAAACCATTTCTTAATACTAATAGACAATCTCCAATGGCTTTCACTTCAGCTTCATGGCCATCAGCATCTTTAATGACCCTTTCCCCTCTTTCTAAGGCCCTCCTCATGTTTAACCCCTGCAATGAATTACAAACGTGCATAGTGGCACCTGAGTCAATCCACCAAGTAGATGGTATATAATCTAAAAGCAGGTATTCATCAACAAAGGTCACAAAATTATTACCATTTTTATAACACCATTTAAGGAAGCCTATGTAGTCCTTCTAATGGTAACATTTGTCTAAACAAAAGCGGCACTCATCGTTATCCACTTTCACATCTTTATTGTAAGGATGGCTTTGTGGAAACTTACCTTATCTTTATCATGGTGAGAAGAACCATGATACTTGAAAGATTACTTAGAAGAATAATTCTTCTTAACCTTACATTTTCCCTTCACTTAATTCATAGCATCATAACCGTGAAGGGACTTAATCCTCTCTTCCTTCTGAACACACATAACCATGAGTTTTTCTATGTTCCATAGTTCAGGTTGAGAGTTGTAGTTGATGACACAAGTCTCAAATTCCTGAAGTGAGGCAATGATGAGATGCACAATGAACTCATCTTTAATCCTCAAATCCATAGGCTTAAGCTTTGCAGCCATATTTGTCATCCTTAAGATATGCTCACGCACACCACATTCATGATACTTTTTAGTAACAAGCCTCTTGATAAGAGTGCTTGCAGTGGCCTTAGAAGAACCAGTAAACTGATTTTGTATCCTTTAGAGGTATTCAACAGTAGTTTTGCATTCAGGGATTGCTCTCCGAATGGCCTCAGTGAGAGTGCCCTTAATTACCATCAAATATTTCCTGTTTGATTTCTTCCACTTATAACAATCAATGTCATAAGACAATAACTCAGTAGTATATTCTTTTGTCCTCACAGTAAAGACTTCATGAGTTTCATCAGCATCTCTTACTAGTTCAACCGGTACAACCGGATATAGAGTAGTGGAGTCAAGTCTATTTCAGAGACTGCTAAAGCAATCTCCAACTTATCTCGTCATCTCCCATAATTGCTTCCATTAAGTGGATCAATAGAAGAGATAAAACTCAGTGCTAAATTCGCATTGGAGGAACCTTCATAATCAAAAGACAAAATCAAGAAGAATGCATAGATGATAATCATAAGAAAATGATGAGTTTTATCTTTCAGTTTGGTTACTTGACCAAAACTCAACATTTGAGAATAACTGAAAATCAACATAGTAATTTATCTTTCATTTTGGTTACTCGACCAAATTACTGCGTTCTTAGAAAAAAAATGTCATTGATGCCTTTCGCTTTGGTTACTCGGCCAATAATGACATTAAAACTAAATATTGAAGAATAACTGAAATATATAGTAATTTATCTTTCGCTTTGGTTACTCGACCAAATTATTATGTACTTAGAAAGAAAAATGTCATTAATATCTTTGGTTACTCAGCCAATAATGACATTAAAATAGCTTAAAACATGAAAATTCTATTTTTCACTTTGGTTACTCAATAGAATTCTATGCAACTTAAATTGACATATCAATTTATCTTTCGATTTGGTTACTCGACCAAATTGCTATGACAATATAAACTTAATTTACAGCAAAAGCTTAATTAAATAAGCAAACTTAATTGTATAGCACGGACTAGTCCGCACACGGTCGGACTAGTCCGAATTCTTACAGTATGGTTTTCGGACTAGTCCGGTCTATACGTCGGACAAGTCCGGTACTGATCCAAAAATATTTGATCCGTTCTTTATTGAACTTTTCGAGTTTGGTCCGTACTATTATGGATCAGTTTGACCAACCCTGGAAAAGTTTCATATAAAAAATTGGAAAATGTCGAAATACCCAAAAGGGAATCTTAATCTTACCATCTTACCAAATCAACTTAATTTTTACAATGGTATTTCAATCCAAAGTGCTTAATTGGTTTTCAATCAGATGAACACGTCAAAACACCCTGATCCGAAAAACCTAACCACTTTATTGTAGCACAGACTAGTTTGGCCCTTTAGACCGGACAAGTCGGGACCTTCAAAACTTTCAGTGAAAAACTTTGATCAAAACTCAATTCGAAATTATTAGTAGTCTAAACGGCTCTGATACTATTGTTAGAAATCAAAAGGGAGCCCAAATATCAAATAGCCACTAAATTATCTCAAATTACATGGAAAAAAACTAAATACAACATGAACATCAAGTGTTATATCTCAAATAGCACAAGAACACATCTAATACCTTCTCTTTCATCTTTGTGTTTGCTTGACGATGCAAACATCGAGCCAACAAGGCGAGGCCACAAGGAGAACGACGGCGAGAGGTGTTTCCCCTTGTTCTTCTCTTGATATGTTGATTGGATTCTGAGTGGGTTAGAGTGTTCAAGTGTGTATGTATGTATGCATTAAGCATTTCTTGATTATACACTTGACTCTCTTCTTATACTTGACCAAGAGACACAAGAGGGGGTCTCCCACCCTTAGGAATGTTGTGTTCCCCAATCAGAGACATAACATTCGGTGAGTTGTGTCCTTTCAATTAGAACACATGTTCATTTCGAGTTCAAACTGATAGTTGCTGAAAAGACCGGACTAGTCCGGTCGGAGTCCGGACTAGTCCGATTACCCTTACTGTATAGCAATCGGATTAGTCCGGTCTTTACTGGACTTATCCGGTACTTCTAACAATTCACAATCTAGAATAAGGCGGCGATAACTGAATGACTAAACACACACGACTGTAAACCGGATTTCATAGATCAACACACGACACGTTCATACTTTCACATTTTTCGTAGGTGAGCCTCCTTTTCCACATTTTTCGTAGGTGGGCCTCCTTTCTAAAATGCTCTTATATAAAAACACTGGAATAACCAACAACAGAAATGTTCCATTCTAATAAGAACAATATAGTGATCACTGGACTGGGTTTGAAAGGTAAAGCACATACACGAAGCAAGCCATCACTTTCCACCTAAAGTGAAACTACCTGAACGAAGCAACGACCACACCGCGTCCCTGCCGAACGCTTTTGATCGTTGTCTGGCTCGGGCGCACAAAGCAAACATGATGGTCCATGGATCTCTACGTTTGCCGAAGCCAAACGTTTGAAGCTTTCTGTTTTCCTTTTCAGCCTGATTCGCGGGACGCAGAGATGGCCGTGGCCATGGCAGATAGGGTCGCCGATAGAGCTGTGCAGGTCTAGTCTGTCCGGTAATAAACACACGGTGTCCCGCCATGGATGGATGGGGGAAAGAATTCTCTGGACTTTTGTCGCCGCAGCGCCGCTTTCCACGCTGGTGCGGCTCCCTGCCGCGCAGTAAATGCTGAGGACCAAATGGAGCTCGGCCTAGAGATTTGTGTGGTCTTCCCTCCTGCCGTGAGCCTCTCACGTTTGCAATTGCAAGTACAGATGTCGTTTATCTGAACCCATCACCAGCTGCCAACACGTACATGACGTCGCTTAGCTGAACCCATCACCAGCTGGCAGCTGATCAGTCGTCTCTGCCAAACTCTTGCCTTTCTACGGTAGTTACTAAGTCTAATTGTAAATGAATTTTGAAGGATATGATTTGTAAATAATTTTTTCCTATATGATTATTTGTATTACAGGAAAAACAAATGGTAGTTTTTATAGAAATGTATTTCTTTGCTAAATTTTGTAGGAAACTTAACATGGATTGTACCTCTTTTTTCTTTCCTTGCTCATGTTACAAGTTCCCTTATTTTTTCTATGATGCTGTCAAAGGACTTCTTATCTCAATTTCTATAGGATTGCAAAACACACAATCTAAATTTTTATGTTTTTCCTATTCTTATGTTTTTCAATTTCTTCAATCCAAAGGGAGCCTAAGATCATAGGAGATCAACAAGATTATACGAACAATAATACGTACTAGCTAATTATGAGTGCAAAATAATTCACACCATGGTTTCTGATTGCATGTGCATTATTAACCGTAATAGAATAACGCGGGAATGCGACTTCCAACGAAATGAGGAACATGATTTTTTAGAGATACTTATTAAAACGGAAATCCTTCCTCTCAGATGCTTGAAATCCCACTTTATCTTAGACGACGTTTAGATTCATTTTGAGATTCGTGCTTGTGATATTTATTGAAATCATTAGGATCTTAATTAGCCACTTAATACAATTTGGATTAAGAAAGAAACAACCATGATCAAGACAAAACTTATCTTCTTCTTAAGAATTGACTGGTGATGATGCGGCCATCGAGTCAGGGGGCGGTGGCTTCATGAAGAATCTGCAAGGAAGTCGTAGAAAGCGTTTCCCCTTGTTGTTCCTTTCCGATTGATCGGACTTGCAACTGTGATGTTGTGTGTTCTTGCACACTTAAAAAATGAACAACCACATCACATACTTATAGTTTTTAAAGGGACACAACAGGGGGCCTCCCACTCTTTTGGAATAGGTGTATCTCTCCAATCAAGGACACATCTGTTCGATGAGTTGTGTCTATTCAATTTAGAGACATGCTGAAATTCGAGTTCACACATACTAACATTCTCTCCTTTGAACTCGGATTAAGAATTACTTACTTAGTATTAAATTTAATGTCTATTTCCTCATGCTCGACATATAGGGCACGACGCATCAAAACAACCATTTATGTACTGCTTGTCTCGAAGACCACAATACGTCTAACACTTAAAAATGACTGTACTTAGTTTTGACCCATTATTATCTAGGAAATCATAGGATTCTCTTTAAACCCAAGCGTGTTTGTGTTCACTGAACATATTGGGTGGAAGTCCTTTTGTAAGCGGATCCACAAACATTCGCTTGATACTTATTCGCTCGATATTCACTACTTAATATGATCCTAGATTTACTCATTTGCAACACATAACTTATATCAATGTGTTTGACATCACATATGACTTGTTGCCTTTGGAATGTAAAAAACTTAAGTGGTTTATTGTTGTCAACCACTGACAACTCGGGTTTACTTACTGTGTCTGCCCATTGGTCTCATTTATAATATATGTTTGGAATGCATCACACATGATGTAGTGACGTTAAGTTAGGAGGTTTTTTTACAATAAATCTCCAATCTGCGAGTGCTGATTACTAATGTGGATTTACTACACATCTCACAAATACTAAGTCATTATCCCAATGACTTATTTCATACTTAACTTATCATGAGACCTTGATACTTGCAAAACTTCATTATGAACTTATTGAATTTGAGATACTATTGCACAAGGCTTTATTGAGCCTATAAATATCTCAAATGTTACTTACTCTTCATGACAAAACTTTCAGTTGCGTCATATAGACGTTCTCGTATTTATTCCAGTTTGAGAACCATAATTATTACATCAATATGATGTAGTTCTAAGTGATGGTGCACTAACTGATGATATAATGATTCTGAATGATCCATTAGTTTAAAGGTGAGAACGATTCATCGTAGTCAACACCTTATCTCTCAGTGAAGCTTTTTACCATAAGTATATCTTAATAATATCTAAAATTTCCCTTTAGAGTCAATATTAATTTTGTAGACCCAATAAAGTCTACTGTTTTGACTCTATTAGGAATATTAACTTAATTTAAGACATTAGTGGCATGCTTAATCATCACTAAATCCATCATGGCTTGACACCATTTAGATATATGATGGCTATTTACATATTACCTCAAATGAACAGAATAATCCATCATTTGAATGTAGATCTCATAATGAGATCTCTTACCAATACATCACTTATTTAGGCAATTGTTGCTTTTCATCATAAGAGGCAAATAACTTACTGAAATTACAAAATTGAGAATGCTCATGTGCAATAGAAACTTTACTTAGCATAAACGTCGCTGATGAAGAACTAAAAAAAGGTAATGAGTCAAAGATGATGATCACATGTGACCCGACATCAGCAGGTATCGAAGATAACAGTTCTTGAATCATAAAAAATGGATAAACATCAACTTCTCATCAAGAATGTTTTTCTCGTCTTACCATACTCCCCCTAATCATAACATATATTGTTTTCCTTATACTTAGTGCTGATTAAGAAATTAGAAACAATGCTATCTCATCAAATAGTTTTATTATCATATGTTTGGGTTAACTAAAATAATCTTACCATGACAACCTCACAAATAAAACTTAATGATGACTTATGTCCTTAACTTGAGAGGGGTATTCCGATTGTGGTAGTCTCGCTCACAATCGAATTTTAAATATTGTTTATGCATTCATTTGAGTCAAAATACTCATTCATCCGAGTCAAAAATACTTAGTAGAAATAATCTTCGATTGTGAAATGGAGTGTTCAGTCCTCTCTTTCGAAATATGACCTTAACGATAGTGTCATAATTTCAAAGACATTTCACAATCGATTCTTATACGATTACTAAATACTTAGTTATTATGAGAGAAAATTTGATTATCACTTATCATGCAAGGACAATAAGTATGTCTTGTGAAATTCAAGACACAATCTTATTGGGTAAACTTAACAAAATAGTTTGTCAAAATGACAAACAAAGCTTAATCGCCAAGCATGATACTAAAATCAAATTTCTCTCAAGGAAGGTACATAACTTTATGATGATTAAGTACATAGCCATATCCTAATGCTCAATGAGAGTTTCAATTAGCTTATACTTTTACTTTGTGGTCATCAGGTGCTTCAATGATCATTATCCTTCTTTTAGAATCCTCCTTTTACTTAACACTTTGGATGCATTTGACAGTGTCAAAATGCCTAAGGGACTTAACAATGTTCCATTCTTGAACACAGGTGGCGATCAATTTCTTAACATTTAACTGCTCTTACTTAGTATTTTAATAGATGATGAATTTTTGAAAATTCTATTGGAAGTGAGACAAGTATAAGATGCACTAGGAACTCATATTTTAGTCTCAAATCCATAAGCTTAGTCATTATGTTCATCATTCTAAGTTTATGCCACGCACAATACCTCCATTATTTTTCTATGTGATGAGCCTCTTGACAAGAGTGCTCACTGTAGATTTATAGAAGGCAGTAAATTGTCTCCTATCTTAAGGAGGTACTTAAAAGCAATGTTGCATTCAATAATTTATCACTGAATGTCCTTATTAATAGAGCTCTTAATAATCACCAAATATTTTTTGTTTGAATGACTCACTTAATACGAGCAATGTCGTACACACAATAATCTTTATCTTAAACTTTCATTATATCAATGAAAGCTTTCTTTTATCTTCCATCAAAATGATGGGAAAAAAATTTGAGTATAATCTAACTATGACTAGAAATTCTCTCATTCGAGAGACTCAATGGTCGAGATATAACTTAGTGTTAAACTTATTATAGAAAAACCATCTCACTAAAATACTTAAATATGAATGCGTAAACTTAAATATTATATTTATTTTCACATTGGCTACGTAAAAAAACACAATAACATAATTACTGAAAACATATGAAGAATTTTGTCTTTCACTTTAGTTACTTAACAAAATTTTCCATGCACTGAATAAATTTGAATAACTTAGTACAATGCCATCTTTTGTCACCATGACAAATATGACATTCAAAACATTTTAAAATAAATATTGAGTTTTATTTTCCACTTTGGTTACTCGACCAAAGCTCAACATTTGAGAACAACTGAAAAATATAGTAATTTATCTTTCGCTTTGGTTATTCAACCAAATTACTATACACTTAATTTCTTCAGTCGAAGAATAATATCAGTTATGTCTTTCACTTTGGGACCAAAAAAGACATTTAAGAACAACTTAAAACATAGTATTTATCTTTTGCTTTGGTTACTCAACCAAATTACTATGCACTTAATTTTTTTAATCGAAGAAGAATGTCATTAATATCTTTCGCTTTGGTTACTCGACTAATAATGATATTATAATAATTTAAAAATATGGTAATTTTATTTTTCACTTTGGTTACTAAAAAAAGTTATGTAACTTAAACATTTTGAATGACATAGCAATTTATATTTCGCTTTGGTTACTCGACCGAATTGGTATGCCATTATATACTTAGTAACAGCGGAAGCTTAATTTCTTAATGAACATAGTTAATTTCTTAATAATCTCCATAATAGAATTAAATTATCTGATTGAGAAAAAAATATTTTCTCAGTCCAAATAACTTAACTTAGTGAGGTCTAAAATGATTTTAGTTCACAGCCTAAAATCTTTAATATTCAGCAATACTTAAAAGGCTCACTGCTCACATTCTGGCTCAAGGCCTATACTGAAAATTCCAATAATTGGAAAACTGAATTAGTGTGCACATCCCAAAACTTAAGGTTGGCACACAAATCCTTACTCTGATGGCCCAATGCCCAAAATTAAAATGCTTAAAATTATTCAGAAAAACACATAAACCGGAGGTAACACATGTGACTCGCTCCACATAGTAAATTGTCCTGACCCACTTAGTCAATTTGGCCTGAGGCTATAAAATGAAAAGCCCAAAATTGCAAAAACAACATATAGCCTCAAACTGATCTAAAAACACTTAATTTCTTATTACTTAAACTAGACCACAACCGTTTTGCCTGTCCCTAGCCTTTGAATGGCGCGCACACGCATATAGGCTTATCAAGTCAGCCCTTGGCCCGCTTTGGCCTACCGGAACTAAAATAGCGCAGAGGACAATAACTTATAATGTGTTTGGTTTGAAGTCAAAGTTGGATTGGATTGGATCATCCATATTTTTCTGTACTGGATCATCCAAGTTGATGGTTGGTTGGATGGATTGGACGATCCAATTTTTTGTTTGGTAGGTTGGATGAAACTTGGATGGATTGAACCATCGAAGTTGATAATTTCACATGATACTAATTATTTATATACTAATTATCATACTACTAGTAAATAATAGTATTAATATCATAATTATAATTATTAATCAACAGCAAATAAGTTAATTATCACTAATTATGTTAATAAGAAGTATACTTAGACAAGACGGATGGACTCATCCAATCAAACTTTATAGATCACGTCATCCAGCATTTGGAAGTAATATTCCTCGAAGCTGGATGACTCTATCCATCTGACCGTGAAACAAACACGTGACTGAATCATCCAATCCAAGTCAATCCAATCCAGCGTACCAAACACACCCTTAGTGCGGAGGAAAACAGACAGAAAACCCTCTCTGGCATGCTATGCAGTCCATCATGCCATAAGTAAAAAAATTCCTTAATTCTTTATGATTTTGCACATGGCCCAAGATGAAAATTGCTCATGGCCCAATCATCCAACCAGTGTGCCTTACTGAACTGCGATCTCTTAGACCATGGTCCACATGCATGTCTAACTATTTCATGATTGTGTTTTGTCGGGCTTCTAAGATTGTGTTTGGTTTGGAGATAAAGAGGGATGAGTTGAGTCCATCCTTGTTTTTAGGGATATGATGATCTTATTTTTTGTTTGTCTAGAGAGATAAAATGATCTTTATTTTTTGTTCGATTAGAGGGACAAAATGGGATGGAAAATTGACGGTGTCTCCTGCTCCGTTAGCTCTGTTAACTGTTCATCACTTTGTCATTTCATCTAGCACTTTGATGTATGTTCCAACCGCCCTGTCTGTGCTACTCTCTAATGTGGAGAACGCGAGGTCAAAGACCCCCATCCTGATATGGCCATCCACAACGCCTGGATTGGCAAGGGAGCAGCCGACGTTGAGGAATGAAATCTGATTAAGAAAAAAAATGCAATTTTGCAAGGATACGTGCGCAATAGATCCACAAGGTGTCCCTGTCCCCGGGCGGCACCGCCACTGACCGCGCGGGCTCGAACAGCGTGGACTGCAGCTCACCTGCTGCGGCCACGACGATGGGAGCCGTGCGGCGCCGAGTCCGGCCGCGTCGTCGTCGTGCATGAAGCTGCCGCGCGCAAAGATCAGTCAGACACAGCCACTGCTGCTGCCGCCGCCCCGACACGGCTTCCGCGGGCACGAAGCGGCTCCTCGACGCTTTGACAGGTTGAGGACAGGTCGAAAGCCGCACCCTTGACAGGTCAAACGCCACGCCCTTCATGCCTAGCTCCTGCATGACGCGCGCGTCGCCGCGCTCCCGACGCAGCCGCACCGAGGTCCGCCAAAACGCGAGCACCTGTCCTTTTCAAAAAAAAAAAAACGCGAGCACCTGTAAACTGCACGGCGTGGCGCAGCTCGAGAAGCTTTGGCTAGAGGAGCGGAAGCACATGGAGGGGGACGCTGTGTCGGTCATGGACGCACCGCGCGCCCTCAACAGCGGCGGCGATCAGGGCGCATAGAGGAGAGGCGAGGGACGCGGCAGCGGCACGAGTGAGAGCGAGGTGCATGGCAAGCAACGGAAGTTTAACGCCGTCCTAGTGGGACGAGTTGGTCCACTCGGAATTGACTGGACAGACTCATATCCCATCTGAGAGGAATATTCCTAACAGGGGATTACTCCATATCTATTATCCTCAAAACAAACACTACTAAAAATGAATTATGTTAGTTTTGATCACGTAGAGGGTGTGGAGCCCACCCACAATCGGGGGCACCAACCGACTTAGAGTCGGGGGCCCCTCTCACGCCCGCTCCTTATATTATGGAGGCAGCTAGATTAGTTTTAAACTAATCCTAACACACCACCTCCAAGTAAGAGCCATCCGATCGTCAAAAAGCGGAAAGTGAGGGGAAGGTTCTCCAGATGACCGCCGACGCCGCTCCACGACCATGCCATGGCTGGCGGCTCTGACATAGGCCAAGGTATGTCCACTCCTCTCTTTGTTATCTTCATGCGATTAGTACACTAGGTGATTATGCTCTGTCAATTGTTTGGATTAAGGCTAAGTTAATTAGATTAGCAACCCGATCAGGGTTATGCCTAGTAATTAGTGGATCCTTAGATACAACAATGGCATCATAGCCAAGCTAGTGCATGTCTAATCAGGTTTTAATTTCGGATTAAGATCAAATTTTACAACGATTTAGAAGAAGGGGTCGACGTCACAACCACCCGCGCTCCTCCATCCGAGGAGCTTCGGGCTAGGGTGCGCACCTTTGGGTCGTCGCCGCCGTTTGGGAAAAGGGAATCATCTGGAGCCTTCATGCGACGGTGCATACACTTGGGCGTGCGCGTCGGCTGAAGCTCCATGGTGACGCCTTGAAGTACCCTAACTCTAACCGATAAGAGCAATGGTGCTTCGGGGCAAGAGTCGTCCACAGGCCGTTCGACGGCGACGAGGTCACCCTCAGGACCTCGTGCCTCTCCCTCTTGCGCCGCCGTGTGTTGAGGAGAGAGAAGAGCAAGGTGAAAGTGATTTAGGGTTTGGGGTCTCAGGCCGACGGAGAAGGTATTTGTACCTCCGATCTGAGCGCTCCATCGTCGGATGCTTATCCGACGATCAAGATCGACTGATCTGTCGGCAACCAGGGAGCAAGCTCGATCGTCGGATTGTGTTCCGTTGGTGCATGCTCATCCCTCTTAAGCGGTGAGGGCCACATGGGTCGCGGGGTTAGGCCACGCTCCACGGACTGGGTTGCATGCTGGCGGGCCCTCCCGAGACTACCTCCTCACCAGGCCGAGCACGCGTGTAGCGAGCCGACAGTGCCCCCTCTCTTATGGGCTAGGCCGTTCGAGCCATGTGGTAAGCAGGAAATGCTCTTAGTGGGCCGGTCGAGCCCCTTTAGTTTTTTCCTTCTCTCCAGGACAATGCATTAGTTTTTGGGCCGTTTGCGCTGCAAGCTCGGCAGGGTCGCGCCGGCCGGCCCAGTGACCCATGACCTGGGTCAGAATCATTGCATATGGGCTTTATCAGTTTTAGTATGTTTCAGAAATTAAGAAATGTACTTGGTCAAGATCAGAAAGTGAATTTTTCAGGGTTTTTGGCATTTATGGATGAAAATAATTTTGTGGCATTTTAGTATAGGATAAAATGTCATTAAGGCTTACAAAATTAATTAAGTGGACAAATTCTTTTAAGTATCTTAGTAATACTTCAATAATTATTGTAGATTTCTTGTAGCTTTCTATAATTTATGATGGAGTATTATATTAAGTATTTTCTTGTCCACTTATTGAATTTAATTCCTTTTTGTTGTGGAATTATGAGTAATTAAGTGTGGTAATTAAGGATTAAGTGTTTAGCTTCCGCTGTTAATTAAGAAATGATAGATTTATTGAATAACCAACGTGAAAAATAAGTTTGCCATATTTTAAGATATTAGTTATGGTAATTTTATTAAGTAACCAACGCAAATGATAAAATCACTACATCTAAGTTATTTTAAGATAATTTAAGTACATGAAAATTTTGTTGAGTAACCAACACGAAAGATAAAGTTTTCATGCATTAAGTTATTTTAAGTATTATATTTTGTTGAGTAACCAACACGAAAGACAAAATATGACATCTTCGCTTTTAAGTTCAAAAAAAATTTCGTTGAGTAACCAACGCGAAAGACAAAATTTACTATGTTTTAGTTTTGTAATTTGTCAAGCAACCAACACAAAAGACAGAATACACCTTTTATGTTTACTTATGTTCATGCATTTACTTATGTTTATATATGTTGTATTATGAAGGTTCCTCCGTTTTGAGTTCAATACTGAGTTTCTTTTCGCCAGATGACCATATCAGTAAGAACAACTATAGATCTTGGCGAAATAAGTTGGAAATTGCTTTGGTAATCTTAGAAATAGATTTGGCACTGATGAGGCCATATCCCATTGAGGCTATTCTTCCTGATATTCATGACGGGGAAACCGAGGAGACTTTTACGGTAAGGATGAAAGCTTATGATAAGGACTACTTCCGGTACAACATTGCTCGTGCCAAGTGGGCCTTTTCAAATAAGAAGTGCTTACATGTGATTAAGGGCTCGATGACTGAGGGCGTTCGGGGAGAAATTCCCGAATGTGACAATGCTTTTGGATACCTCCTTAAGATAGAGAGACAGTTTACTGGCTCCTATAAAGCTACGACAAGCTCTCTTGTGAAGAAGCTTGTCACTGAGAAACACAATGAAGGTGATGTGCGCATGCACATTCTTAGTATGACGGACATTGTTGCCAAGCTTAGTCTGATGGACATGGGGTTAAAATATGAGTTCCTCGTGAATCTTATCTTCGTCTCACTTCCAGAAGAATATGAATCATTCGTCATTGATTATGATTCTTAGCCAGAGCAGTGGGATCTTGAGAAATTGACCGCTATGTGCGTTCAAGAAGAGGAGCGCCTTAAGACCCATCATGTTAGTGACTGCATCAACTACGCGAAGGGCAAATGTAAGGGTAAGAAGGACTTATTTAGTTCTCCTAAGATATCTTTTAATATTCATGTCACTCCTTATAATGATAAGAATAAGAGTAAGTTCTCACAGCAGCATTTTTCTCATAAGGATGTGAAAGTGAGTAAAGATCAATGCTGTTTTTGTTTGAGTATAGAACACCGTCAGAAGGACTACTTGGGCTTCCTCAAATGGTGTTGTAAGAAAGGTTAGTATTATTTTATAAGTTAATCCTCGTTTTAGATTACCTTCAATCTACTTGTTGGATTGACTCAGGTGCAATCTTGCACACTTTGAAACAGGGATTAAGTTTGAGGAGGATCCTAGGAAGAGAGGAATGGACCATTGAAGTCTCTAATGGTCATTAGACTGAGTTGAAGTCATTTATGACTTCTCATAATTATTTAGATATAGTTTTTTGTTTTAGGCTTCATAATGTACCCTTTATGATGGAAATTTGATTTATGTACTCATATTTGGATAATAAATGTTTCATTAAGTATTATCTTCAGATTTTACATTTGTTATCCATATGTGATTATTTTGTTATCCAAATTTCCTCACACAACGAGCGCATAAGAATCGATTCCGAAACTTATTCGAAATTATGGCAATGTCTTTTAGGCCATATTTCGAGGTGGAGAATTGAATATTAGTTTTTCCATCGAGAATTGAATATTAGTTTCTCCATCGATTCTCTTCTCCTTATTAGATCTTTCAGATTCACAAGAATTCATTGAACATTTATGAAAGACGTTGATATTAGTCTCTTTTGTTGTGATTCGTTCATAACATGGATGAATGAATACATCTATTTTATCTTATCATTATTTCTTTCAAAGAATTGAATGATTTTAAATTAAAGTGGTAAGATCTGATCGTAGACGAGAGTGTTATGATCGGAATACCCCTACGACCATATTTCTATGTGAAAATGGCGCAATGATTCAACAAGTCTCAACAAAATGGTGAATGTTAATTAAGTACGTTAAGTTATCAGTTTGTCAATTTATGTGCTAAATTGAAATTTAATAAATTAGCATGTAAGACATCACTTGTGAAATGTGGACAGGACGTAAGTCCTACTTGAGCTATTGGTATATATGAGGTTGTCCTGCTAAGACTATAAGATCCAAATATTGGTAAATTGGACTATAAAACAATATGATGTCATTTTATTGACTATTAAGATAAGAGTAAGAAGTATCGTTTATAAAAGTTTAGATCGTTATACTAAGTTACAATAAGACATGTCATTTTTGCGGATGCCATGTTCAGGGGGAGCACAGTAGTACGAGAGATTGTACAACCTCTCGCTAACTGATGTTGTTGAATAACCAGTTTCTATGTCTAATAATTCAACACATGTTGTTAGTCCTTCATCAGTGACAAAAGGTAAGATGGGCTCTGTTTTTGAGTCTACTAAGTTTATTGTCACAAATGATGAAGAGCGACAATAGCCTCAACCTAAAGGTAATGCACAAATCATATATCTATATGAGTGATTACGTTCAAATGACAGGTGATCCCACCTCATTTGAAAACATTATAAGAATATCTTAATAATCCAAATGGAGGAAGTCCATACGGGATGTGACGAGGTCCATAAACACCGACAATATCTGAGTTTTGGTGAGAATTCCTAAAGGAGTCAATACAGTAGGCTGTAATGGGCCTACAAGATTGAGCGTGACTTCCAATGGAAAATTAATTTTAAGATCATACTTGTGGTAAGAAGGTTCACTCAACTAAGGATTCTTACAGAATTACTAAGTCATCAGTAGCGCATTATGACTTTATTTTGCATCAAATAGATTTAAAACGACATTCCTCAATTGGGATCTATACGAGGACGTCTGGGTAACACAACTGTAGAGTTTTGTCATTATGAGTAAGTAACTCTTGAGACACTACTCAGAGAAATCCATTTATAGATTTGAGTAAGCATTAAGAAAAGTATCTCAAGAGCGATGAGATTATTAGAAAGTTTGGATTTTCATAAAGGATAAGAAGAACATTCGCATGTATGTTAAGTGACACATGGTGTGTTACTTGCAAGTAATAATATCAATTTGCTATAAGAGATTAAAAGATTTGTCCTTCAACTCAGATGAGGGATCTAAGTGAACAATCCTACGTGCTAGGAATCAGAAGTTCACCAAGATCTCAATAAGGGGGTATTAGTTTTATCTCAGAAAACGTGCATAATGTACTCAAGCAGTACAACATGTATGCGAGTAAAACTTCACCTGCTTAGACAATCAAGGATGGTAAGTTTTGAGAATTTTAAGAATTTTTTTGGGAACCAATTAAAGGTCGGCCATAGGAGTTTGGTTCCATCCGCTTCCGCTGTCGGAAGCTTTAAGTATGCTCAATTAAGTATTTACCTTGACTGATATTCATAACTGGGATATTTGGCAGATATTAGCGCCAGACCAATGATGGATCACTAGAAGGCATATTAAGAAATCATCTAAGGATTTGCAATGCAAATAAGGCCTCATGTTGATGTGTTTTTAAGTATAACTCACTCGAGGTAGTGAGCTACTGGTTTGTGTTTTAGCCGGTTGTGTGGATTCTAAGTTTTCCGCATCAGTTTACAAGTTCACCCTCGCGAATAGGGTTATCTCGTGGAACAACTTCAAACAAATTATCACAACATCGTCCATAATGTGTGACGAGTTTTGAGGCAGTCGAGCAGGTGACATATTCTTATCTAGTTTTTTTCAGGAGTGGTCGACAGCGCGAATCACTTAAGTTGTGCTTTGACAACAAGGTTGTAGCATCATACTCCCACAACAACAGGTCGAGTGGAACTGCTAAACACATCGACATTAAGTTTCGTGTTGTGAAAGTTAAAGTCTAGGATCACACCATTAGTATCGAGCATATAAGAATCAAGCAAGTGCTTACTGTACTGTCAACAAAAGGCTTTACACCCAACGCGTTCAGTGAACACGTAGCATGCATGGGTTTTAAGGCAAAGCCTGTGAACTATCCTAGATACTAAGGGGCCAACTGAGTGTAAGGTTATTTCTAAATGTGAAACATATAGTGGTCGTCGAGTCAAACAGTGCGTAAATGGTTGTTTTGATGCGTCGTGCTCTTTATGTCAAAGCATGAGAAAATAGACACTAAGTCCAGTAATTAATTAACTAAGTCAGTAAGTTTATAGTTCTGTGATCAAGGGGGAGAATGTTAGTTTTGGTCACGTAGAGAGTGTGGGGCCCACCCACACTGTGTTTCTCCCGCCCGCTCCTTATATTAGGGAGGCAGTTAGATTAGTTCTAGACTAATACTAACACACCATTCCCCCGAGTAAGGGCCATCCGATCGTCAGAAAGTGGGAAGTGAGGGGAAGGTTCCCCTGACACCGCTCCAAGACCATGCCATGGCTGCCGGCTCTAACATAGGCCAAGGTACGTCTACTCCTCTCTCTGTTATCTTCATGCGATTAGTACACTAGGTGATTATGCTCTGTCAATTGTTTTGATTAAGGCTAAGTTAATTAGATTAGCAACCTAGTTAGGGTTATGCCTAGTAATTAGTGGATCCTTATACACAACAGGTTCGTCCCGTACTATCCCACTTCGTCTCACGAACCAAACACACCCTAATGATACTTAGAGTGAGGCTCTCTTGCCGCATTTAATTTCATATTTGCCCCTTATTTTCATTCTCTGGTTCTGATCCTCCTTTTACGGAGTGTGGGCGTGGGATGCGCGCAACGGGCGGCGTCCGAGACATGACGGAGTTAAACTTAAGTTAGGAAACCAAGAAATCCAAAATTATAATTAATTACGCTAATAGACTCTGGTACCAATGTGATATTTACTGAAATCATTAGGATCTTAATTAGACACTTAATCTAATTCGAATTAACAAAGAAACAAATATGATCAAGACAACACTTATCTTCTTTTTAGGAATTGATTGTTGATGATGCGGCCACCGAGCCAGAGGGCGACGACCACATGAAGAATATGCAATGAAGTTGTGGAAGACGTTTCTCCTTGTTTTTCCCTTCTGATTGATCAGACTTGCAACTGTGATGTTGTGTGTTCTTGCACACTCTAAAATGAACAACCACATCATATACTTATAATTTTTAAAGAGACACAAGAGGGGGCCTCCCGCCCTTTCGGAACAGGTGTGTCTCTTCGATCAGGGACACATCTGTTCGATCGGTTGTGTCCATTCAATTTGGACACATGCTGAAAATCGAGTTCACACATACTAACAGTGCCAACACTATATTTCTTCTCTCTCAACCCTAATCCCCAATTGACAGAAGCGGCTGGAGGCGAGAAACCGATGGCGCCACGCGCACGAGCAGGACGACGATCGATGGCGCTGCGCATAGTCGACCGGCGGTGCGCAGCGCACGGGCGTGCGAGCGGCGGCGGACGCAGGGGCGACTCTTCGACGCGGGCGAAATGGAGCGACCGCCGCAAGAGAGTCGTAGGCGATAAGCGGCGGCACCATCAGTGCGGCGTGGGCGAAAGGCGACGCTATGACGCAGGCACGGCGGCGGCGCGGTCGCCGGAGAGGAGTAAGAAGAGGTGAGGAATTATTTTAGTGTTAATTGTTAATCTATTTTTTAATTTTATTAATTTTTAATTCGAAATTTGTAAGAGTTATTTTAATTATAAAATAATCAAACAAAAATTTGTAATTGATTAGCCTATAGAAATAAGAGTTAATAATTAATTACAATAATTAGTGATTAATTACTGTAATTAGCACTTAATGGCCCAATGCTTGATTTTTTTCTCAAATTTCAGACGTCTGAAATTTCGGCAGGACCTTATTAAAATGCTACGAAAATCTGGCTTATTTCCCTGAAATAACCGAAAACCTCCATTAACAATAAGAAGGACAGAGATTACAGCAAAACTGATATTAAAAGGATTGGGCTAGCTGGGCCCCCAACAGACGAGGTTCATCAGCTTCTGGTCCTTCTCCAATCTCCTCGTCGTGGCCGTAGAGAACCATCTGGCCGGCGGCTGACGATGAGCAGCGGCGGCGGCCGCCGACTGCTTGGACCCTGACTGCTTCTGCTCGACACGGACGGCTGCCTGCACTGCCCTGACGCAGAGCCTGCCGAGGTAGCCTAGGCTCATCGCTCCCGCGCGCGGTCCTGCATGCAGCGGGGTCGCTCTGGTAGTCAGTCAGATCGAGCTAGGTATAGATAGCTACAAGCAACGTGCTGGCCAGGAATGGAACAACCTATTAATTAATGAAATGCTTATGCGCCAAGCTAGGAATCACTAAATCGGCAGGGAATCGATTAATGCGCGTTATAATTCAAGTTTCGTGCCATTGATTCCAACTTTTGTTACCATGCATAGTTACTTGGCACGTCAACTAAAATGAACTAGATTTATTGTTCTAATGGTAATAATTTAAAAATGGAAGGAGTATTAGTCTGTCTGCATCAACGTACTCTAAAGTATACTCTATCTACTATTTTTTTTAATTTTACAGTACATACTCTAAACTTCAGTTGTGCTACAGTGTATACGTTATGCTTTAAAACGTGACATTGCAGATGATCTTATATATGCAGAGACTGTGCACCCTTCTTCTGATCACTGGAGCAACACGAAGATGGCCAGGACCAGCTGGGAGTCTTCGATACGCACCCCTCCAAGCTTTGTTTGGATAAATTGAATCCGCTTGCTTTGGAGTAGATTGAAGTGGAAAATGAATTAATTTTCATCTCAATCCTCTCTAAGCCATTTAGATTGGAGTGAATCCACTTCTATCCAAACGAGCTCCCAGCGTGGAGCAGTAGCCCAGTATTGTCTTTGGCGCTGGATGAACAGAGGGAGTAGCTGCGCGTGATGTTGAGATGTGGAGGCGAAACCTGAAGAGGTTTTGCACTCAGGAACAGAGCGTGTTTCTCATTGATCAAACTGATAACCACCTGATGATTACAAAGCTGTTTAAATAAAACTAAAGACATCTAATCGTGCTAACCCACTCTCCTTTAAACTAGGAACAGAAATCGTGCTTCACCCGCACGTTAATGACCACTACTGGCCTCCTGCTTGGCCGCATGTTGACACTTTCTAGTGCAGACTGAAACTAACTGACCACAGTATGGAGTAAGTTAAATAAACTTCCCACTAATCCTGATGTGGTCCAAGATCTTGAACAGTCAGCAGATGTCTCATGGTTGCCATGTTCCCCACCGGCAAGGCCTTTATCAGAACATATGCCCTCTGTTCTTCTGACCGAATGAATTCAACTGATATTTGCCCTTCTTGCACGTACCCTCTAATGAAATGGTACCTGGTAAGGATGTGCTTGCTTCGGTCATGGAACACTACATTTTTCATCAATGCAATGGTTGATCTGTTGTCAACAAAGAGCTTCACTTCTTTGGGTTCATGCCCTGTCAGTTCCTCTCACATACTGTCACGCCCGGTCATCGTAAAGATGAACAGACGCTAACCACATGTACGCCAGGATCAGTTGAATCGTACATGTGGTTAGTGTCTGTTCATCTTTACGATGACCGGGTGTAACAAAGTGGTATCAGAGCTGTGTTGTTTGTAGGACGCAAGCCTAGTTAGAAATGGTCGAAAATAAGGACTATACTATTTTCTTATAAAATAGTATTTCCAAAACTTTGTGCTTCCCATCTCAACCCTTGTGCTTCTTATCTTGTTGTGCTTATTGTTTTAATTCTAACTTAAATTATTGATTATTCATCTTACTCTCTTCTTTTCAAATGTTTGTAGATGGCGCGCACCAAGCAGACGGTGCGTAAGTCGACTAGGGGTTGTGTTCCTCACCACGCCCTAGCGAGCCGCTCCGCACCTCACACACCCAGGAGGGAGACAGTGATGATCTCTTCTGGATGTGTTGTCCCGAGGATGCGTGCCCGTCTTCGCTCTCTTCTTCGTGCCGCGGGTACCGTGAGTACCGTGTTCGCTTCGTCTACCACACCACTAGGGTCTCTGTACCCTCTACTGGTGGACTGGAGTGGTATTACCAGCTGTCCGTCTACTACGACTCGGAGCTGCTGCACTCACACTTCTCTCCGGCTTGGAGGAGCTCCCAGCGTGCGGCTGAGGAGGATGCTACGTGGGAGGCGACTACCTACTGGAGTCACGCCCACAGTTTCCGCCTCGGGTGCACGGAGCACGCCTTCACCCCTCAGCGCCCTAGTGGCACAGCCGACTTCACTGGACGTGACGTCGAGGGGCCTCTGCACCACGCTCAGAGCGAGAGGCTTGTGGACGACGTTGTGGAGTTGTCTTCATGACTCCAGCGTTGTTAGCAGGAGCTTCATGATAGCATGGACCTTGTTGACAGCTACGAGCGACTTCGACGACGCTACACGAGGATCACTGCAGCTGACCCGAACTCTCCTCAGTACGCTTCGGACGTTGAGCCGTGGGACCCAAACTCTCCGGATCGTCGTGAGAACTCACCCGTGAGATCGGGGGAGGACACGGAGGAGGAGGATCCCGAGGAGGAGACCGAGGAGGACTCCGACAAGTAGGGGTAGACTTGTTACCTTGTTGGATGACTCAAGACACCTATCCTTAGTATGTAGGAGCGTGTAGCTGCGCCCTCTCTAGTATTGAGTTGTATTATCTTTGGTATTGTATTAGTTTGCTTTATGTTGTGTGTGTGTATGTGTGATGTGAGTTGTGGAATGCCTCGGCATCCTGTCCACATCCACGTCATCTGTATATAGGCTTGTTAGTGTGTCGTGCGAGTTGTGGAATGCATTAGCATCCTGTCCACATCCGCACTAGTTGGTTAATGAATTTGCTTGCTTTATATATATGTTTCCCTTGATGCATGTAGTTGAGACCGTTTGCCATAGCGTACCCTTCTATATCTTATCTATTCTCCTAAAGTTTCAATTATTCCCTATACAGATGACTGGAAGAGGTAGAGGTAGAGGTCGTGGAAGGGGTGTTGTGTCCCAAGAGGAAGGACTTGGAGGTGTGCCAGGATGGAATGGTAGGGGTGCTCGAGGAGTCCCAACAGCACAACAGATGTAGCAGATGATGGCCATTCAAACCGAACTGCTCAACAACCTCACCCAGATTGTCACCAATCTGCAGCAAGCCCCACCCCCACCACCACCACAATACAACCTTCCACCACCACCACCTTTTCCGCCCAGATTTTTTCTAAGGGACTTCCTTAACACACATCCACCCACCTTTGCCACAGTCACTGAACCAATGGATGTCGATGATTGGCTTCGAGCGGTTGAAAGCAAGTTGAGGCTCATACACTGTGAAGGAAGAGAGAAGGTACTATTAGCCTCCCATCAACTCCAAGGACCGACAACTGACTGGTGGACTGCCTTCACTAAAGCCCACCAGGATCCGGAGAACATTACTTGGGAAGAATTCAGGACCAATTTCCGCAATCACTTTGTGCCTGAGGGAGAAATACAAGCAAGACGTGAGGAGTTCCTTATGCTAAAACAAGGCCGTATGACTGTGAGAGCCTACTTGAATGCATTCACCCAGTTATCCCGCTATGCCCCAACAGATATGGATACTGATTCCAAGAAACAATTCCGTTTCAAGAATGGACTGGACAAGGAGTTGAAGTTTGCCATGTCTTCCAGCAACTACAACGACTTTTAGAAGTTGGTTGACAAAGCTTTTGAGGTGGAGAGGACTAAGAAAGAGCTAGATGATGATGAAAGGAAGAGGAAGTTGGCTCTGAACCATGCCTCTAGTAGCAATGTACGCCCTCGTCTCAACCCTCAGCCTGCAAACCAGATGACTCATCTTATGAACTACTCGGGACAGAGATTTCCAAACTCCAACTACAGGCCACCCACTCCCTACAATAAGCAAATGCGCCAGCAACAACAACCTCCACGCCAACCAATGCAACCACCTCGCCAACAGATGCAACCCCCTCGCCCTTCAGCTCCAGCTAACCTTCCCAACGGTCAACCCCCAAGAAATCAATCAGGAGGTAACAAGGGCCAAAACAATGCTGCGGGAGTTCAATGCTACAAGTGTGGAGAATGGGGACACTACTCCAAAAATTGTCCAAAGAAGCAGCAGAACCCACCTGGACGTGTCAATCATGTGACTTTGGAGCAAGCGCAGGAAGCACCTGATGTGGTGATCGGTATGTTTTCTGCTAATTCCCACCCCGCCACAGTATTGTTTGATTCGGGTGCTACACATTCGTTTATATCCAAAGATTTCATAAATAAGCATGACATGGTAGTTGCATTCTTGAATCGGCCATTGTTGATAAACTCTCCTGGAGGAGAGATGGTGGCAAGGCATCTATGCCGTAAAGTGAGTATAAATATAAGGGGGGTAGTCTTTTGGGCCAACCTAATAGTGTTGGACTCACAAGGATTAGACATCATTCTGAGA
Organism: Tuctoria greenei; assembly: GCA_036927565.1. Lineage (NCBI taxonomy): Eukaryota > Viridiplantae > Streptophyta > Magnoliopsida > Poales > Poaceae > Tuctoria > Tuctoria greenei. The sequence continues at coordinate 190,641,507 of JAYESD010000005.1, forward strand.
ATGGACTGGCTGACAAAGATTCAAGGAGTAATTCATTGTGCAACTAGGACAGTTTGCTTAACACACCCAGATGGCACTACAGTGGAGTTCAAGCCAGATCAGACACAAGAGGCATTTGTACAACTCAACCATCTTGAGAGTACCGAAGGCATCAGGGTTTTGAGTGAGTTTCCGGATGTGTTTCCAGATGATTTACCAGGTATGCCCCCTGATCGAGAGATTGAGTTTATCATTGATTTAGTACCTGGAACGACCCCAATATATAAGCGGCCGTATAGAATGGATGCTAAACAACTAGCTGAACTAAAGGATCATATTGAGGAGTTATTGGGAAAAGGATATATTCGTCCTAGCTCATCGCCCTGGGGAGCACCAGTCATATTTGTACCTAAGAAGGATGGTACTCAAAGGTTGTGTGTTGATTACGGTGCCTTAAATGCGGTAACAATCAAGAATAAGTACCCACTGCCAAGAATTGAAGATTTATTTGATCAGTTGAGAGGAGCATGTGTGTTCTCTAAGATTGATCTTCGCTCGGGTTATCACCAACTGAAGATTAGACCCTCAGACATTCCCAAGACTGCATTTGTCTCTCGGTATGGACTATATGAGTATACTGTTATGTCGTTTGGATTGACCAATGCTCCAGCATATTTTATGTATCTAATGAACAAGGTATTCATGGAGTACTTAGACAAGTTTGTAGTGGTGTTCATCGACGACATACTTATCTACCGCAAGACTGAAGAAGAGCATGAGGAGGACATCAGGATGGCTCTATAGAAGCTTCACCAACACCAATTATATGCCAAACTTAGTAAGTGTGAGTTTTGGCTAAAGGAAGTGTCATTTTTGGGTCATGTCATATCTGAAGGAGGTATAGCAGTGGATCCAGGCAAAGTGGCCGATGTTCTCAAATGGGAAACACCTGAGAGTGTACATGACATACGAAGATTCTTAGGCATGGCTGGTTATTACCGTCGATTCATCGAGGGATTTTCAAAGATCTCTCGACCACTAACCAAGTTGCTTGAGAAAGGAGTTGCTTTCAAGTGGACCCCCGAATGTGAAGTAAGCTTTGCCGAGTTGAAGAAGAGGTTAACCAGTGCACTAGTATTGGTGATGCCTGATATGCAGAAGGAATTTGTAGTTTATTGTGATGCATCTCGTCATGGTTTAGGATGTGTCTTAATGCAAGGAGGACATGTTGTAGGATATTCTTCAAGACAGCTTCAGAAACATGAGAGGAATTATCCAACACATGACTTAGAATTGGCAGCTGTTGTCCATGCATTGAAGATATGGAGACACTACTTGATAGGAAAAAGAACCGAGATATACACGGATCACAAGAGCTTGAAGTATATATTCACACAACCAGATCTTAATCTCAGACAACGTCGTTGGTTGGAGTTAATAAATGACTTCGATGTGGAAATCAACTACCATCCAGGAAAGGCTAATGTGGTCGCTGATGCTCTAAGTAGGAAGGGACAATGTAATAACTTGTCAGTACAAGCTCTTCAACCCCAGTTATGTGAAGAGTTTGCAAGGTTAAACTTATGCCTAGTATCTAGTGCTGAAGCAGTTGCTATGGAAGTGGACTCAACCCTTGAACGTGATATACGAGAAGGACAAAAGAATGATGAGAAGGTCAAGGAGATCAAGCAGTTGATGAAGAAGGGAAAAGCTCCGAACTTTAGGGAGGATGAACAAGGAACCCTATGGCTTGGAAAGAGGATTTGTGTTCCAGATATCAAGGAGATTAGAGAGTTGATACTAAGGGAACCTCATAACTCATCATACTCCACTCATCCCGGAAGCACAAAGATGTATCAAGACCTTAAAGATCGATATTGGTGGCATGGAATGAAAAGGGATGTAGCAGAATATGTGGCCATATGTGATACATGTCAATTGATTAAGGCGGACACCAAAGACCAGCAGGGTTGTTGCAACCAATCAAAGTGCCAGAATGGAAATGGGAAGAAATTAGTATGGATTTCATTGCGGGACTACCAAGAACACAGTCTGGATATGATTCTATATGGGTCATAGTGGATCGTTTGACTAAGGTTGCTCACTTTATCCCTGTGAAAGAAACATACAATGGTCCCAAGTTGGCGGAACTGTATATCTCCAGGATTGTATGCTTACATGGAGTTCCTAAGAAGATTATTTCAGATCAAGGCACTCAATTCACCTCAAGATTCTGGCAGAAGTTGCATGAATCAATGGAAACCCGTCTAAACTTTAGTTCGGCGTATCATCCTCAGACTGACAGTCAGACAGAATGCACCAACCAGATATTAGAAGACATGTTAAGAGCGTGTGCTCTAAAGAATAGCCAAAGTTGGGATAAGAATCTGCCATATGCCGAATTTTCTTACAACAATAGTTATCAAGCCAGTTTGAAGATGTCTCCTTTTGAAGCATTATATGGGCGGAAATGTAGGACACCGTTGTTTTGGAATCAAACTGGGGAAAGCCAAGTCTTTGGTCCTGATGTATTGAAAGAGGCTGAAAGACAAGTTCAAGAAATTCGGAAAAACCTAAAGGCAGCCCAAACAAGACAGAAGAGTTATGCGGATACTCGAAGACATGATCTAACCTTTGAGATCGGTGATTATGTGTACTTGAAGGTTTCACCTATGAGAGGATTGAGAAGATTTAAAGTAAGAGGCAAGTTGTCACCCCGCTACATTGGTCCGTTCAAGATATTCGAACGACAAAGTGAAGTGGCTTATCAGCTTGAGCTTCCATCGCACTTGTCAGATGTACATAATGTATTTCATGTGTCACAACTTAAGAAGTGTCTGAGAGTGCCTGAGGAACAATTGCCTATGGAAGCAGTCGATGTACAAGAAGATTTGTCTTATGTGGAACAACCTGTCAAGATACTTGAGACATTAGAAAAGGTTACCAGAAACAAAGTCATTCGCATGTGTAAAGTGCAATGGAAACATCACTCGGAGGCAGAAGCAACATGGGAAAGAGAAGAAGATCTCAAGGCTGATTTCCCTCACCTTTTCTCTTAGGACGTCCGAATCTCGAGGGCGAGATTCCTTTTAAGGGGGGTAGAGTTGTAACATCCATATTTCATGTAATAAAATTTGATCAAACCATAGTGCATGTGTGTGTGTTGCATTTTTGTGTGAATTTTGTAGTTCAAATGAGTAGCAAACGTTGAAATTTGAATTTGAAATCAAATCAAAAGAAAAGGAAATAAAAAAGAAAAAGAGAAACAAATAAAACCCCTTTTGGGCCAAAACCTCCCCCTGGCCCAATTCTCCCTTCCCTGGCCCGCGGCCCAACCAGCCCCTCCCTCTCTCCCTCTCTCTGCTAGGCGGGGCCCGCCTGTCATCCCTCCCAGGGAGCAACTGCCGCCTCCCTCTTTCCCGCGCCGCACCCACGCCGCACCCCCCCCCCCCCTCCAACCGTCGCCCCGTGCACACATCCACCCCGGGGAAATCCCCTTTGCGCCCCAGCAACCGCCGCACTTATCCCCTCTATAAAATTCCCCTTTCCCCCTCTCTTTCCTCCTCCCCGCGTGCAAACCCCAGCCTCACCGTCGCCAAGGTTGGTCACCTTCGTTCCCGGCTATCGATTGCCTCACCCCTCTATCCCCTCTAACGTCTTCGCCGTGACACCAGGAGCACGCCAAGCAAGGTTTAGCGGGGAGATCGCCGGGGAATCGCCAAGATAGACGAGTGCTGACGCCAACTGCTGCCACCTCTCGTCGCCGACCCCTCTCCGGCCGATTTCGCGCCCCGATACTCCCCTAGGTGCGTTCCCCTTCTCCCCCTCTCTCGTTTCATGCAAGTAGCGCGTTAAATGGGCATAGAATTCGCCGGTTTGGCCAACTTCGGCGAGGTCGCCGCCGCGAGAGTCGGCCGCCGCCGCGCCGTGCGCCACCTGCGTCGCCAGGGGCGAGGTGGCTGCATCTCGGCCTTCGGTTCAAACCGAACGGCCGAGATTAGGTCTTCATACCGGTTTAGTATAATTAAATCTTGTGCGTTCATCTAGGATCCAACGGTCCACGTTTAAAATTCATTTCCCGCCGTCGCATTTTCACCGCAGCCCCTGGAAATTCACCAGCTACCCCCTGACCTTTGCTGGAATTCAGATCTAGCCCCTGGATTTAGCAATCTAGCCCCTGGACTCTCTGGAATTGTATTTAATCAGTTAATTAGTCAATCTAACCCCTAGAAATTTATAGAATTATGGATTTAGCCTCTGTACAGTGTAGGAAACTTATTAATCAGTCCCTGGACTTTTATTTAATTGTTGAATATTGTTTATAGGTGTATTTAAGGTGTAGAAATTAGATAAAAATGGTGAATAAACATAAAAACAATAGGAAAATTTGTATTAAATGTTTTTATGCTGTAATTAAATTGTAGAGTTCAAATAAAATATATTTTGACCATGGAAAATTAATTAAAAATGCTTAAAAATATATTTTAACCATGGAAAATTTATTAAAAATGCTTAAAATACATTTTGGCCATAGAAAATTCAATAAAAATGATTTTAGGCCATAAATAAATCTTAAAAATATAAGATAAATATAAAATGCATATTTTGGCTATGTAAAATAATAAATACCTCATAGGGACGCATTAGTATAGAGTTTTATGCCTATGTGTATGTTTGATGCCATGTGTTGTGTGCTATTTACTTATTTTAGCCTTCATTTCTCTTTGCCATGCTTGGGTAATATATTTAGAGTCGTGCTATGACCCCAATTTCAATCTCCAAGACCAAGACTTCACCAACAACCAAGTCTTCGACGAAGGCAAGTGCCCTTGACCATCTTGTACCAATTTTAGGATTTTAGTTAGATGCATGCTAATTAAATTGATGTCCTATTTCATGTTTTATGCCTTGTTCCATATAATTTCTTGTCACCTGATGTGGGTTGGGAAGTAGATAGGTATTAACTATGCTTAGCCATGCTTAGACATTGGGAATGAGTTTTCATACATTTGTGACATGCTAAACCTTATGATTACTTTAATTGTGGTGGATACACAATAGTAGTGGATAGGAATCTGGTGGTTGGATAGATTTGGTATGGTGCAGTTTGCACGAGACCCGGGATTGGGTTTGGTACCACCGGATTCTAAGGACAGGTGTAAGGATCGAATGCCCAAGAGGGGGGGGGGGGTTGAATTGGGCTTCTTTCGAAAAATTCTAAGCAATACAACTTAATTTCTAAAGCCCAATTCCCTATGCAAACTATCTATGCATTCTAGTAGATAGAAACTTCGCGGAATATAAAATGCATAAAAGTAAGGGAAAGGAGAGAGATGCAAACTCCCGAGGAGACACGAGGATTTATCCCGTGGTTTGGCAAGATCGTAAAGATCTTCCTACATCCACGTTGTGGCACCCACCAAAGGGTTTTGCCACACCCAAGTCACCGAGACGAGGGGTCTTCACTATTCCTCTCCGTTTGCCTCCTTTGGCAAGCTGGAGCTCAAGCCTTGTACAACTTCGACCTTCCGGGCTTCCACAAACGCCTTGGCAAGCTCCGGAAGTCTCCTCACAGTTACAAACACCAAGGGCACTCCCTTGAGGCTCTCTCACTATCCTAGAGAGTCCACTCACCCAGAATGGAGGCACACAAGCTCTCTCTCTAACTAGTTCTAGCCTAAATCTTGGTGTATAGGTGATCCAAATGGTGTGGAAGTGATTTCTCTTGGTCTTGAACGCTTGTGGATGTGTTGATGGTGTCTGGTGATCAAGACTTAACGAAATGATAGGATTAGGGGGTATTTATAGCCAGCCTCCCCGAAATAGCCGTTGAAAAAGTAGGCTGATAGAACTTTACTGTGAACACCGGATGATCCGATGTCTCCCCTTTAGTTATCATCGGTCAAGTTACTTTAGCTGACGTCATTGTGTCAGATATGACCGTTGTTAGACCGATGTTAATCTTGTCTTCTCATCGGATGATCCGATGGCTCTTCCTCCATAATTGACTCAAACTTGATGCTTACTGAAGTAATTGACCGATGTGTGCTTCTCTGTACATCGGATGATCCGGTGCTACACTCGGTCCAGTGATATTGCAAACTGTACTGATGGACCGATGTTGCCGAGCCATTCACATCGGATGATCCGGTGAGTACTTTGTTCTGAGGTCTTCTTCTTCAGTTGAACCAACTCGACCGATGTGTTGTTCTGAGGTATCATCGGTTGATCCGGTGAGTTGATTTTGTTTGCTTTGAGTTGTTTCTAAGTGAATTTTCGTGTCTTGCTCAAATGACCTCTTAGACTTTGTTGAACATGTATATCTGATGATTGTCAAACATCAAGTGTCTTCAATTTTGATTGAGTGACTTTGACATAAGAGCTTTCACTTCTTGTCTTCACATAATTGATTTAGCTCATACATTGATTGTATATGGGTCTCCAATAACATATTTATTTCATTTGATTGAGTGATTATGGGGACCTTGCATTCACAAATTCATTAGTAAAATCCAATGGTTGTCATTAATCACCGAAACAATACCTCATGGGGGCCTAGATGCTTTCAATCTCCCCCTTTTTGGTGATTGATGACAACACAACAATTAAAGCGCAATGGTAATGAATTTGGTAGAATGAAACTTAAACGAATATGTAATGAATATAAGATATCACACTTAACATTTGAAGCCTACAAAACGATCAATAACTCAAGTGTGAAAAAGCTCAATCAATTAATTAACATAAGAGTACTCAATGAACACCAAATGCATTGAATTACACAAGATAATTAGATAAACTCCAAATTACAAAAGATGACTCATAAGAAGGACTCCCCCTGAGACTAAGACACTCCCCCTGACGACTAAGACAACCTCCCCCTGACTCCTCTAACTCTTCTCCCCCTTTGGCATCAAGACACCAAAAAGGGATCCAAGTGCCTAAGGATCCTGAGCACTGGGCGCGATGACGAACTGGTCACTGTCGCTGTCGTCGGAGCTGCTGGCTGGAGTAGCGGTGGAAGGAGTTGCCGGAGCCGTAGGAGCCACCGTCATTGCCTGATGTGTAGGAGCTGCTGGAACAGGGGCACTGACGACGGAGGCCGGCGTCTGCTGAAATAGTGTCGTGGCCGGCAGCAGGGAGTAAATCGGAGCACCAGGAGCCAGAAGTGGTGACATGCTGATGGAGGGAATCGGCGTAGACGACACCGGAGCGGCAGCTGGAGCCAGGACTGGAGGTGGTGGAGCGACTCCTGGCAGCTGCGACGGGAGGGCAACCCCGGTCTGGGTGTAGAGGTTGGTGATCAACCCCAGGATGCCCATCATCGCCTGCTGCGTCTGCTGCTGCTGGTCAAGGGTGCGCTGGTGCATCTAGTCTATGAGTCCAGTCAGCCGGTCAGTGTCCTCACGCCTCTCACAGGTGATCTGACGCTGCATCTCCTCCTGCTGCTGCTGGAGCTCAAGGAGACGGGCAGCCTGCTCCGCTCGGGCCTGCTCAGCTACCAGCCTGTCCAGATGCTGCTGCTCAACCATCTGCTGGAGGAGCGAAGTCAGCTCTGACGGCTGAGTGACCTGTGCCTCAGTGACGGGAGGTGGAGTAGGTGGTGGCACTGTAGAGCCTCCAGCCTCCGTGTCGTGCTGCCCGGGGAGGAGCTGGAAAGTACTCCTCGACACTGTCGTCGGTGTCGCTCTCGGACCATATGTGCTGCAGGTCCTCACCCTGTGCCTCTGCCTCAGCAAGCCTCTCATCCTCCTTCTCCAAGTCAGACCAATCCTCCTCAGATAGCCGAGCCCTGACCTGACGCTCGACTGGACGGCCAAGGCAGCGGTCTCCAGGAGCTGGAGCACGGTAGTGACCGAACCATGTCACACTCTCGTCAGTGAGACGATCATGCACGGCGGACTCCTCAGGGACCATCATAGAGAGCAGATAGCTGACCTAGTGTCCATACACGAGCTGCCTCTTCATGCCCACTCCATCGGTGATCACATCCTCCATCTCACATATGAGGACGTCCACTATGTCGAACTCCATCCCGTTCATGATGTAGAACAGGAGAGTCTGCTTTAAGCTGGTGAACCCCTCCAAGTAGCCTGACCTCGGCAAGAGCGTGCGACGCAAGGCGAGGTGCACTGTGCGCGCAGCTGGAGTCAACAAGGCCGGTACTCTCGGCTGGTCAGGAGAGAAAGTAGGACCGAACAGGGAACGAATCTCCTCCAGCGGTGGTGCCACTCCTCCAGTGAGCGGCCTCCTCAGTGGATCTGCCTGACCATAGACCCTCTCATGCACGCAGGTGTCGTGCAAGTCCACTCCCAGCAGCTGTGCCAGCGTCTGCCTCGTCAGGTGATAGTGCTGTCCCATGAACATGAAATCAATCGATCTTCTGCCCTCAGATACGTAGAGGGTGGCGTAGAACACGCGGACCCAATCCTCCACGTAGGCACTCCTCTCATAGGACACTAGCTGCACCAGACCTATGTACCTCTCGAAATAAGGTCGAATCTCTGTCTCGGCAGCCAGAGCGAGCTGATCCTAGTCCAGGAAGTTGTGCTGGAACAACTTGTAGCCTCGGCGTCTGTAAGTCTCGTAGAGAGACGCCTGCGTCACAGTCCAGAAACGACTGTCTATAAGGGCTTCCCGGAGCTGCGGGTACCACTCCTCAAGCAGCACACTCCACCTGAGTTCATCTTCCGGTAGTCGGTCAACTGGACTCCTTCAGCTACATGGACAGTGGTGTCCATCTTGTAGATGGCTCACTGGGCCTCCCTGTCCTCACGACGATCGGCAACCGTCGGTCTCGGACGTGGTGCTGCCGCGGTATGACCCCCACAGGTCCGAGCTGAGCGCCGGCGGACAAGAGGCTCTACCGGCTCTTCTTCGGCCTCGGAGTCATCGATCACAGGAGGCTGCCTCGGACGAGCCTCGCGGATCCTTAGCGATCCTCCTCATCCACGCTCACGCTCCTCGGCGGCGCGAGCGGCCATCAACACCTTCTTCTCCTCCTTCGACAATTTTTGCTTCTTCGCGGCCAGCTCCGCGATGGCCTTGCCCTTGTTCTTCTTGTCACGAGCCATTGCGATCGGGGGAATGAGGTTGACGATGTCGAATGCACGAAATGTCGAGGCGAAGATTGATGCGGCCAAAAACCCTAATGGCGATGTGCTAGGGATGATGGCGGTGCACGAGAGGAGACGGCGTTTGGGCGCTGTGGTGGCGAGGGAGAGCGGCGGCGGTGCTTGGTGGAACAGCGGCGGCGGCTGCGGCGGAGGTGAGGCGGCGGCTGCGGCGGCGCTTGGAGGCGGCGACTGCGGTGGTGGCGCTTGGGTGATGGATGCGGCGGCGCGGTGATGGAGGCGGCGGCGCGGTGGAGCGGCGACCGGAGGCGGCGGTGGCGGCGCTTGAGACTTGGCGGCGGAGGGAAGCGACTGACGGGCGACGGGATCGGGAGAGAGAAGAGGGAAGGTGTACGGCCGGTTTAAATAGTGGGTCCCGAACCCTAGCCGATTTTTTAACACCGGATGGACTGATGTTGAACGATGGGAACATCGGTCGAATGATACAGTAAGGTTTTTCAGAAAAGTGCCGTTGACACCGGATGGACCGACATTGAAGGATGGGAGCATCGGTCGAATGGTACAGTAAGGGTGTTCAAAAATGGAATGTTGACACCGGATGGTCCGACGTGAGAGGAAGTAGCATCAGTGTAATTTGGCACAGCTCCAGAATTGTGAACACTGGATGGACCGATGTTTTTCAGAATGAACTCGTCGGATGATTTGAGATACTGACTAAACTGGCCCTTGGAGATTGAACACCAATTGATCCGATGAGGGATTGACCTAGGCGTCGGATAATCCGATGACTACAGAACAATAACATCCCATATATGTCCTTTGACCGAACAAACAAGCAAAGAGAAACACATGTCTTAGGACTTTTTGGGCAACCCCTTACCCCTCAAAAATGCTAATATGCCAATAACTTGGCTAATCCTTAAAGCAAATAGAACACCGAAGGAAGAAAATGGGAAGGAAATTATCCAAATAAAATGTAAGGCCCATGCTTTGTGAGCTAGAGCATTAAGACTTCTATCTCTTTGAAGCATGTTCCTCTAGGCATTAACACACCTAACATTTTGTTCTTTCCACCTTGTATGAGTTGAGATATTGCATTTCAAACAAGTCTCTTTCTCATGAGGTGGGTTCCCCTTTGTGACAATCTACCGTATGCAATGCCAAACATTTTATAATGCAAGAAATTGTAAGTCTATATGGCAGGCATCATGCAAGGCATAAAATAAATCTATCTTGCCAAGTTTGAACCTTTCAAAGGCTTCTTCAGGGAGAACCACTCTCCAAATCTTGGGAAAACCCAAAAGAACCTCTATCCCAAGCTAACCCTTGCTCACCCCTATCCTTTGAGAGTTAGGCAAGACCTATATGAAGTGTATTCTTACATGACGTTCGTTGCATCTAGAACATTTAACTCACTTCTTAGCCTAGAAAAAGTTTTCTCATCTAGTGGTTTAGTGAAGATATCCGCCAATTGTTCTTTGGACCTAACACCTCTCAATGAGATGTCTCCCTTAGCTTCATGGTCCCTCAAGAAATGATGGCGAATATCAATGTGCTTAGTGCGGGAGTGTTGAACGGGGTTTTTAGCTATCTTAACCGCACTTTCATTGTCACAAAGGAGAGGCACACAACCAAGTTTAATACCAAAGTCCAAAAGGGTTTGTTTCATATAATGAATTTGGGCACAACATGCACCGGCCGCAATATATTCCGCTTCCGCCGTGGACAAGGCGACAGAGTTTTGCTTCTTGCTAGACCAAGATACTAGGGAACGCCCAAGCAAGTGGCACCCACCGGAGGTACTCTTGCGATCCACGTGGCATCCGACAAAGTCCGAATCCGAGTATCCCACAAGATGGAATTTTGCACCTTTAGGGTACCACAAGCCCACACTAGGGGTATGCTTAAGATACCTAAGTATCCTAAAGACCACCTTCCTATGCGATTCTTTAGGTGCCGCTTGAAAGCGAGCACACAAGCATACACTAAACATGATATCGGGCCTAGACGTGGTAAGGTAAAGCAATGAACCAATCATAGAATGGTAGTTAGATTGATCAACAGGTTTACCGTCCTTATCCGCGTCGAGATGACAATTGGTTGCCATTGGAGTGCTTCTTGAGCTACAATCTCCCATCTCAAATTTCTTCAAGAGGTCCTTGGTGTACTTCTCTTGATAGACGAAGGTCCCCTCTTGAAGTTGCTTGATTTGAAATCCAAGGAAGAAGTTGAGCTCTCCAATCATTGACATCTCGAATTCCCTAGACATCATTTTGCCAAACTGATGGCTAAGATCTTCATTAGTTGAACCAAAAATAATATCATCAACATAAATTTGACAAATGAACAAATCTCCGTTGATGTCTTTGGTGAAGAGTGTGGTGTCCACCCTCCCGATCTTGAATCCTTGCATGATAAGGAAATCTCGTAGTCGTTCAGACCACGCCCTAGTTGCTTGCTTGAGCCCGTAGAGCGCCTTGTGAAACCTATACACATGATTAAGATTCCTCGGATCTTCAAACCCGGGAGGTTGTTCAACATAAACAAGCTCATTAATGCAACCATTAAGAAAGGCAGTTTTCACATTTATTTGATAAAGTCTAATACTATGATGTGATGCAAAGGCAAGAAGTATACGGATGGCTTCTAGCCGGGCGACCGGGGCAAATGTCTCCCCAAAATCTAGTCCTTCAACTTGCGAGAACCCTTTGGCCACAAGTCTTGCCTTGTTGCGGACCACAACGCCATTCTCGTCTTGTTTGTTGCGGTACACCCACTTTGTTCCGATGATGTTCTTGTCCTTGGGTCGCTCCTCCAACACCCAAACTTCATTTCGGATGAAGTTGTTGAGTTCTTCTTGCATAGCCATCACCCAGTTTGGGTCTTGGAGTGCTTCCTCAATGTGAGTGGGTTCTACACACGAAACAAACGAGTAGTGCTCACAAAATGAAGCAAAGTGGCGAGAACGTGTGCTTACACCCCTTGACGGACTTCCAATGATTTGGTCCATTGGATGTGCCTTGGAGATGCGTCCATGCCTCATAAGTGGTTGTGAAGCACTTGGCGAAGGTGATGCGTGTTGCTCCTCTTGTGGTTGGACTTGATCATGGACTTCTTCTTCCTTTTGTTGTTGTTGTGCTTGTGAGTCTTGAGTTGGCAATGGATCATCCTTCTCTTCTTCGTCAACTTGAGGCGCCATAGAGGTGTTGTTGTTGGAACTTGAGGCTCCCCCTTGATCATGGCTCTCCTCAACTTCGGGCTTGATGTCTCCAATGGTCATGTTCTTTATGGCTTCTCGTAGAGGCTCATCATCTATTTCATCATGACCAAAACTCTCCTCTTGGGAGCCATTAGTCTCATCAAACTCAACATCACAACTTTCCTCAACTAAACCGGAGGTTTGGTTGAATACTCGATATGCTTTTGAGTTTGATGCATAACCAAGGAATATGCCAACATGACATCTTATTTCAAACTTACCGAGCCTTTTCTTGCGGTAGATGTAGCACTTGCATCCAAAGACTCGAAAGTAGGAGATGTTGGGCTTTCTCCCAATGAGAAGCTCGTACGGGGTCTTTTGAAGTAGTCGATGGAGATAGACCCTATTTGCGGCATGTCACGCCGTGTTGATTGCTTCGGCCCAAAACTTCTCCGACGTGCCGTAGTCATCAAGCATTGCTCTTGCAAGAGTGATGAGTGTCTTGTTCTTTCTTTCAGCGACACCATTTTGTTGAGGAGTGTATGTGGCCGAAAACTCATGTTTCACTCCTTCACGGTCACACCACTCCCCAATGTTGTAGTTCTTGAATTCGGTACCGTTGTCACTCCGAACCTTGATGATGGGAAGTTGAAATTCCCTTTGAGCGCGGTTGGCGAAGGTCTTGAACACTTCCGGAGTTTCACTCTTGTCTCCTAAAAATAGAGTCCAAGCATAGCGAGAATAGTCATCAACAATAACGAGACAATAGAGGTTACCGCCAAAGCTTTGATATGTGGACGGTCCGAAGAGGTCCATGTGGAGTAGTTCAAGTGGCTTGGAGGTTGACACCATTGTCTTCATTGGATGGTGTGAAGCAACTTGCTTCCCAACTTGACAAGTGCTACAAAGCTTGTTCTTCTCAAATATGACATCCTTCACGCCGATCACCATCCCAAGCTCGAATGACTTCTTGAGTTTGCTCATCCCTATGTGCGCTATGCGTCGGTGCCATAGCCAACCCAAGCTTGTCTTAGTGAAAAGACAAGTGGTCAAGCTAGCATTCTTGTTGGCGAAGTCCACTAGGTAGAGATGTCCATGCCAAAATCCTTTGAAGACTAGGTCTTGGCTAGTTTCACTACTCACAACAACATCATTTTTGCTAAATGTGCACGTTAGTCCAAGATCACATAGTTGTGCAATAGAAAGTAAATTAAAACTAAGTGACTTAACGTACAAGACATTAGAAATAGATAAATCATTTGAAATAGCAATTTTACCTAACCCAATTACCTTTCCCTTAGAGTTATCACCAAAGGTGACTTGTTCATGATTGCTGGGGTTTTCTATGGTGGTGAACATACCATCATTGCCGGTCATATGTTGGGTGCACCCGCTATCGAGTACCCAATGTTTTCCTCCGGCTTTGTAGTTCACCTACACACATGAATTCAATTTTTAACTTTAGGCACCCAAGCCAACTTAGGTCCTTGTATGTGTGATACAAGTGTCTTTGGGACCCAAAGTTGCTTGGGGAGCTTCCCCTTCATGTCCTTCATGTCCTTGACAATGAACCTAGCCTTCACCTTGCCATCTACTTTACTTAAGAGATAATAGCGATCATTGAAAGTAGATTTGTAATTAGTAGGAAGCTTGGGAGAGGGTCGGTTAGGAAGAGGACACTCCCTTGTGTGGTGACTGGTGACCTCACAATATTGGAATTAAGAACCAACTTCTTTGATGAAGCTTGTTCTTAGCTCCGGTGAGGGCACCTTTCCTTTGTTGGGCACCGGGAAGGATCTAAGTCCTCTTTTGTTGAAGGCCTTTGCTTGTTGGAAGAGGATTTCCTTGTGTTTGACCTCCCCTTTTGAAAGTCTAGCCACACTAGTGCGGAGACTCTCAATTTCTTCCAACAAGTCCTTCTCCCTAGCATTAGCTTTCAAAGGCAAAGACTTGTGCAAAGCATTAGTGGCATGAGAAGTAATTGTAAGACCTATGTGTGCTAAATACATTGGCTTGTAGTGAATACACTTGGCTTTGATGATAAAAGTTTTAAATATCACCAAAACACCTTTTTATCAAGGTCCGACTCTAGCTCCGAGCTATAGCAAGGTCCGAACATAGGTCCGGCTTGTTTTAGGTAGCTCCGGTTACGTTAGATGCTAGGTCTGACTTCTTGGTAAGGTCCAACTAGCTTTGGTTAGCTCTGATGAGCTTTATCTTTAGCTCCGGCATGTCTTTGATAGCTCCGACATATATTTGATAGCTCCGGCATGCTTTTGCTAAGCTCCGACGTACTTTGTCTAGCTCCGGTTTTTGGGTTGACTAGTTTTGACTAGTTTTTGGTAAGCTCTGGTGCTAGGATCTACTAGCTTTGGTAAGCTCTGGCGCTAGGTTCTACTAGCTTTTGTTAGCTCCGGCTCAAGCTCCGGGTTGCTCTGGCAAGGTCCGGAACTTGACCGCAGTGCTTCTGCTTTTCATTTGCAATGTTTCATACTTGCTTTACATCTATGGAAAGATTGCTTAGTATTCATTTGCTAAGTTTTTGGTGCGTTTTGGATGATATGGTTGATATCGGTTCTACTGTGGTTTTGCAACATGCTTATGTGAGGTTCTCACGTAAGGTGTTGTGTTTGGAACTAACTTGAGTCAAGTCGAGGACTTGGGCTCGTATGGATTGTTTGTTTGTTCATGTGCAGGTGTTGCTTGAGTTCAAGTCATGGCTGGTGACAGGATCCATTGGACTAGTTTCAGGAGGAGATGAGGTTCCAACAACCAAGTTCGGGAGGAACAGTGGTTGAGCGGGTCAGGAGGTCGCGCAGGATGATTGAATCAAGGGCAGTGCATATGAAGGTCAAAGGAAGGTGTTCGCACGTATACATGAGGTGCATGACGTGGCAATATGATTCTAGAGACGGATTATGGAAGGAAGATCTGATCGGAAGGATCGGATCGTATCGGTTGAAGACTTAGGCTGCTAGCTGAGTCGGTTATGGCTTGGTATGGAAAGTATCGAGTTGGTTATGTTAGGATTTCGTGTGTGTCACGAATTTGAGTTGTTTAGGAATGTGGGATACGTTCCTAAAGTGTTTGGAAGTCTTAAGATTGCTTCTATCTGCGTATAGAAGGGTCCTAAGCAGTTATGGAAAGTTCCAATTGTGATCGGATTAGGATTGGAGTCTTAAGATTGGGATGGCCTAAGGTCTGGTTATATAAGCAAGGGAAGGCCAAAGCTCGTGGGAGACGACTTTGGGGCTGTTCCTCTTGTGTTCTATTGAATAAAATTCGTACTTTGAAGGAACTTTTGTGCCTTGTTCGTCCGACTTGTTCCAGACAAGTTTTACTCGTTGAGTTTCTGGACAGCACTACCTTTCGTCGGTGGTTTTATCATAACTCGAGTTTTAAAGATTCAATTGATGTGATTCTTTTTGGGTTGTCTTCACAACTTGATTGTCTATCATCTGTCAAAATTTCAAGGTCATTGGATTTGTAGTTTCTGATCTACACGAGTTTCTTTGCAGCATTCCAGAAACTGTTTTTCTCGGGTAGGTCAGATTGACCATAGTCTGATCTTTCAATCATAACTTTAGTTTTTCTCGACGGATTTGAGTAATTCTTTTTGTGTTGTCTTCGTGACTTGATTATATCTGATATCTATCACTTTTGTCACGGTGAAACACGTTTTAGATTAGTCTCATACACGATTTCTTTAACAGATCGTTTTTCTACCGAAGGGATTAGGGTTTTCTTGTTTCCGCTGCGTAAGATTTTTTAAATCTACCATTCACCCCCCCTATGGTAGCTTTTCACGTGCTCTTCGATCCTACAATTGGTATCAGAGCCACGGTGCTCTAATATTTGTGATTTGCACGTGTTTTTGACTAATCATCATGGAGAAGTACTCCGCCAAACCTTGTGTGTTTGCTGGTATTGATTTTCAGGTTTGGAAGGCACGCATGGAAGCCTTCATCCAGGCGCAAGGCTTCGCAATATGGGAAAAGGTGTACAAACCTTATGAAGTCCCACCTAACGATCAAGTTACGACTACGAACCTCCGGTACGTCGACAACAACAACAAAGCATGAAACTTGATCATCCAAGGACTCACTCAAAGCAACTTTGATCGTGTCGCACACCTCCAATCAGCACACGATGTTTGGAGCGCTCTCTGTGATTACCATGAAGGCTCCAACACAATCAAAGAGGTAAAACAAGATATTTTCAAAAAGGAATATATGCGTTTTGAGATGCAAACAGGTGAGTCTATCGATGATCTCTTTGCTCGTTTCAATAAAATTCTCAGCAACTTACGTAGTGTCAATGTAAATTTTTCTGATGCTGAGAATGCTAGACAACTCCTTAGTGCATTAGATATGTCAATTTGGGAGATGAAAGTAACGTATATACGTGAATCAACTGTCATGAGTTCTCTTACATTAGATGTACTCTATTCTAAACTGAAAACTCATGAAATTGACATCCTAGCACGTAAGAACCCAAATAAGTCTATTGCATTTGTTTCACAACGTGATATGTCTAGCTCCGGCCAATCATCATCTTGCAATACTCTTGCTTTATTGTCCTCACTAACCCTGGAGCAGATCGAAGAATTTCCAGAAGAGGAGTTGGCACTCATCTCTACTAGGTTCTCAAAAGCATTGCAAAATGTGAGAACTAGAAGGAGAGGAAGCTCCGGACCTCAACGCTGTTTTGAATGTGGTAAAATAGGACACTTTCGTATAGAATGCCCTAACCTTTCAGGTCCGACCACCCGTGAAGAAAAACAAAGCAAGGTCCGGACCTCCTCTGGAAATTCCAACAAGAAAAAGAAGGGTACCATAGGACGCAAGATGATTAACAGCTTCATCACCGCACTTCAAGAACTTAGTTCAAGTGATGTAGACTTTGAAAGTGATGAAAATGATGACGATCTGGCCAACTTATGCTTCATGGCGAGCAAAACAAGATCAAGATCAAGTCAAGAGGATGCAGAACACAACAGTGAAGACGATGAGGTATGTTCTACCTGCAATGAAATGTGTGATGCTATTTCTCGTGCAACTATTATTGTCAAGAAAAAGGACAAAAAGCTTAGAGATAATGCTGAATCACTAGAATATGAAATTAATCGTTTAAAAACTTTGATTCCTAGTGATGATGCATGTCCCTCATGTGACTTAATCTATGAACAATTGTCCACATTAAGAAGTGCACACTCCTCCACTCTAGATAGACTTGATGAAGAAATTAAAAAGAAAAAAGAGCTTGCCGCATGATAAAAACTTGAAAGATGCTAGCTGTTCTACAATTGATTTACATTGTTCTGCATGTGAAAATCTTGATAAGAAACTACAGGATGCTATGAATGAAATTTCTATATTGAACAATGCTTTACGTTCTCATGAAGTTAAATTTTGTTCCAATTGCAAATTAAAAGGAACAACTTCATGTGAAAATTGCCTTAATCTGTCCAATAAACTTGATGACATGCATAGGACATTAGATCGGTTTTGTAATGGGAATAAGAACTTAAACTTGCTGCTGAATTCTTCCAAGTCTTGCAATAATAAAACTGGTTTAGGTTTTGATTCTCATGCTCATGCTAAGGCACATCCACCTAAAATTGTATAGTCATTAGGAAGTGGTTTGGTTCAAACAATTCCTAAACAAAAAGAAGTGGTTTTCAATTATGCAGAAATGTTGCTTCATTCGGTTTCAACTAAAAATTTTGGGTGCTCATCGAGACATGATTACAAAATTAAGTTTCATTGTACCTACTGTGGTAGAGATGGTCATGTCATAGATTTTTGTTATAGACTAGCTAAACAACAGAAAAGGGAAAGAATGTCTGCTAGATCTCATAACCTTCATGCTAAACCAAAAATTAGAAACATGCAACCTGCTTTAATGAGTCAGAAATTTGAAAAGGTAGCTTCTGGAATTTCTGCCAAGAAATCTACAAAGGCAGCTCCGGTAGTTCTGATAGCTCCGAGAGCTCCCGGAACTTCTGTTGTTCCCCCTGGAGCTTCAGCTTTTGCCTCCGGACCTTTTGCTTTTACCTCCGAAGCTACTGGTTTTCACTCTAAACAAGTAACAACTTCTAAATCAACTGTTAAGAACAGAAAACCTCAACCTTTGACTCATAAACCTGCTGTTTTGTCTCAGCTTTCGCGTGTTTTTCCTGCTGCACGTCGTGTGACTCAGTACTGGATACCTAAATGCCTTTTGACTAACCCCAGTATTGAGTCATCGACGTATTGTGCTTCTATGTAGGTTACACGTTTGAGGAAGGAGAACATTTGGATTGTGGATTCAGGTTGCTCACGCCACATGACCGGTAACAAAGATTGGTTCTCCTCCCTCTCTTTTGTGTCACGTGTAGAGAATGTTACTTTTGCCGATAATTCTTCAACTCCTATAATTGCTAAGGGTTCGGTTAGAGTAAATGATCACTACACTTTGAAAAATGTGGCACTTGTCAAAAATTTGAAATACAACTTGCTTTCTGTTTCACAATTGCTAGATGAAAATCTAGAAATTATTTTCAATAAAAACTGCTGCAAAGTTGTAGATTCAAATAGTGAGCTTATTTTTAACATGTCTCGGTTTGGAAGAGTTTTTAAAGCTGATTTTGATATGTCTTCCACTAAGTATAGGTGTCTAGTTGCTAATGATTCAAAGGACTTATATTTTTGGCATCGTAGACTTGGTCACGTAGGCTTTGATCACCTAACGCGTGTTAGTGCTCTTGATCGCATACGTGGGCTGCCTAAGCTTAAAGGGGACAAAGAAATTGTGTGCTCTTCTTGTATACATGCTAAGATGGTTGCAGGTTCACATACTCCTCTCACAATGATCATGTCAACTGAACCGTGTCAACTTTTGCACTTTGACACCGTAGGACCTTCACGTGTTCAATCTTTCGGAGGTATGTGGTACGTTCTTGTTATCGTTGATGATTATTCTAGATACTCTTGGGTTTACTTTATGACATCTAAGAATGAAGCTTTTAGTCACTTTAGGACTTTATTTCTTAGATTATCAATTGATCACCCAGGATCTTTAAAGGCAATTAGAAGTGATAATGGAACTGAATTTAAAAATCAATTTTTTGATCACTTTTGTGCTGAAAATAGAATAGATCATCAATTTTCTTCACCATATGTACCTCAACAAAACGGTGTTGTAGAAAGAAAGAACAGGACCTTAGTTGAGATGGCTAGGACTATGCTTGATGAATATCAAACTCATAGGAAATTTTGGACTGATGCGTTAGCAACCGCTTGTTATGTCTCAAATCTTGTTTTCTTGCGTGCTAAGCTAGGTAAAACACCATATGAGCATCGGTTTGGACATAGGCCTAGTGTTACACACTTTCGGGTCTTTGGTTGCAAATGCTTTGTTAAGAAACATGGTAATCTTGATAAGTTTGAACCTAGATCCATTGATGGCATGTTTCTTGGTTATCCATCTCATACTAGAGGCTACCGTGTGCTTTTACTTGACACTAACAAAATTGTGGAGACTTGTGAAGTGTCTTTTGATGAAGCTAGCCCAGGTACTAGCTCCGGTGTTGCAGGACCAGATCCGTATCCTCAGGGGGAGGGTATTTTCAAAGATGAAGAAGAGCCGGTGATACTGCCTGGTAGTTCCGAAGCTGACACGTGTCCAGCTCCGGACATTGAACAAGCTTCGGTTATCACCTCTGCTGGTCCTGATCGTCCAGAAGTCACAAGATCATCAATCTACGATGAACCTAATGAAGAAGAAGCTTGTGAGACATCTGTTCCCCTACGTTCTTACAAAGATCATCCCCCACAACAGGTGATTGGAAGCTTGCACGAACGAGTCACACGGTCCAGGTTTTGCGATCCAAACTCTCATGCTCATTCTGCTTTGTTGCTTCTTTTGAACCCAAAGATATATCACACGCACTCACTAATGAATCTTGGATTATTGCCATGCAAGAAGAGTTAGAAAATTTTGAAAGAAATAATGTTTGGAAACTTGTACCTCCACCTCAAGGTCACACTTTAATTGGAACTAAATGGGTATTTAAAAATAAACAAAGTGAGGATGGGGTTTTGGTTAGGAATAAGGCTAGGTTGGTTGCTCAAGGTTTCACTCAAGTTGAAGGTCTAGATTTTGATGAAACTTTTGCTCCTGTCGCTAGATTAGAAGCCATAAGAATTTTGTTAGCTTTTGCAGCATCTAAAGGTTTTAAGCTATATCAAATGGATGTTAAAAGTGCTTTTCTTAATGGCTACATAGATGAGGAGGTTTATGTCAAACAACCACCGGGTTTTGAAAATCCAGATTTTCCTAATCATGTTTACAAACTGTCCAAAGCCTTATACGGTATCAAACAAGCCTCTAGAGCATGGTATGATAGGTTAAAAACATTCTTACTTGAAAAGGGGTTTACCATGGGCAAGGTTGATAATACTCTTTTTGTGCTTAATCATGGCAATGACTCATTATTTGTTCAAGTGTATGTGGATGATATTATCTTTGGTTGTGCTTCTCATGATCTTGTGTCCAAGTTTTCAGCAATGATGAGTTCCGAATTTGAAATGAGTATGATGGGTGAACTCACTTACTTTTTGGGGCTGCAAATCAAACAAACCAAGGAGGGTACCTTTGTGCATCAAACGAAGTATACCAAAGACCTCTTAAGGCGCTTCAACATGGACAAAAGCAAGCATCTTCGGACACCAATGGGAACAGCAACAACACTTGAACTTGATGAAGATGGTGAATCCGTGGATCAAAAAGAATATAGAAGCATGATCGGATCACTTTTGTACCTCACGGCATCAAGACCTAATTCAGCGTATGTCTTTGTGCACGGTTTCAAGCTTCCCCACGTGTTTCACATCGTCAAGCCGTCAAAAGGATTCTCAGGTACTTACATGGAACTCAAGAATTTGGCATTTTTCTTCCTTCTTCCTCAACCGTTACTTTGAAAGCTTTTTCGGATGCTGATTTTGGGGGTTGTAGGATTGATAGGAAAAGTACTTTCGGTGCTTGTCATTTTTTTGGTAATTCTCTTGTTGCTTGGTCCTTTAGAAAACAAAATTCAGTTGCACAATCCACAGCCGAATCTGAATATGTAGCTGCTGCTAGTGCTTGCTCACAAATTCTTTGGATTGTTCAAACACTTAAGGACTATCGGGTTGATCTAGATAGTGTTCCACTGTTTTGTGATAACACTAGTGCCATTTGCATTGCTAAAAACCCCGTGCAACATTCTAGAACTAAGCACATTGACATTAGGTATCACTTTCTCCGAGATAATGTTGAAAAAGGAAACATTGTGCATCACCATATACATACCGAACAACAATTGGTTGACATTTTTACAAAACCTTTGGATTTCACTCGTTTTTGTTTCATTTGCAGTGAAATAGGGGTTATGCACCCTCATGGCTTATGCATGCTCACAAATGCTTTTAATCATTAAGAATTTATCAAGTAATCAACTCACATGTTGAGTTTTTATGAACAAATATAAATTGAGAAAAGATCAAGAGAATATGCATGCATCACATTTCTTCTTTTGAGATGGCTTGTCATTGCACTTAGATATGAACTTGGAAGAAGTTGTGTATGACTAAAACTATGTCCTTAAGCTTCTGATTGTCAAATGACATAGGCTTGGCTTGGTTGGTTAGAATAAGGCAGATGCACATATAATCTCTTGCAAATATCATATGATCTAAATTTATGCTTTGAAAAATAATAAAATGCAGCAATTAGTGTCATGCTATCATGTTTTGAGATAGTTAAGTTTGTGAGATCATGACTTGCTTAAATTGAAAATTACATATGATCTCTAGCATGGCTTACACTACTTTATGTATCTCATTGATGTGATAGTGTAAGTTACTTGATAGTATGACTTGGATGAGCTTTGGTTATATGTATATGTTGTAATATGCTCATAACAACTAAAGTTGGAGAGAAAATTTGTTTATATGCTCATGACTTGCTGAATACATTGTCAAAGGGGGAGAGATAAGCATGAAGAGAAAGAGAATATGGGCATAAGGAGAGATAATAAAGGGGGAGAGATTTTCATTTTTTTTCTCTTTTTACTTTTGATTTACAAAGGGGGAGAAATTGTTTTCAAAAACTTTTATGCGAATAAGCCAATGTTCGGATTTTAAATGGTGTTTCCAATGCATTCATCAAGGGGGAGATTGTAAGACCTATGTGTGCTGAATACATTGGCTTGTAGTGAATACACTTGGCTTTGATGATAAAAGTTTTAAATATCACCAAAACACCTTTTTATCAAGGTCCGACTCTAGCTCCGAGCTATAGCAAGGTACGAACATAGGTCCAGCTTGTTTTAGGTAGCTCCGGTTACATTAGATGCTAGGTCCGGCTTCTTGGTAAGGTCCAACTAGCTTTGGTTAGCTCCGATGAGCTTTATCTTTAGCTCCGCCATGTCTTTGATAGCTCCGACATATATTTGATAGCTCCGACATGCTTTTGCTAAGCCCCGACGTACTTTGTCTAGCTCCGGTTTTTGGGTTGACTAGTTTTGACTAGTTTTTGGTAAGCTCCGGTGCTAGGATCTACTAGCTTTGGTAAGCTCCGGCGCTAGGTTCTACTAGCTTTTGTTAGCTCCGGCTCAAGCTCCGGGTTGCTCTGGCAAGGTCCGGAACTTGACCGCAGTGCTTCTGCTTTTCATTTGCAATGTTTCATACTTGCTTTACATCTATGGAAAGATTGCTTAGTATTCATTTGCTAAGTTTTTGGTGCGTTTTGGATGATATGGTTGATATCGGTTCTACTGTGGTTTTGCAACATGCTTATGTGAGGTTCTCACGTAAGGTGTTGTGTTTGGAACTAACTTGAGTCAAGTCGAGGACTTGGGCTCGTATGGATTGTTTGTTTGTTCATGTGCAGGTGTTGCTTGAGTTCAAGTCATGGCTGGTGACAGGATCCATTGGACTAGTCTCAGGAGGAGATGAGGTTCCAACAACCAAGTTCGGGAGGAACTGTGGTTGAGCAGGTCAGAAGGTCGCGCAGGATGATTGAATCAAGGGCAGTGCATATGAAGGTCAAAGGAAGGTGTTCGCACGTATGCATGAGGTGCATGACGTGGCAATATGCTTCTAGAGACGGATTATGGAAGGAAGATCTGATCGGAAGGATCGGATCGTATCGGTTGAAGACTTAGGCTGCTTGCTGAGTCGGTTATGGCTCGGTATGGAAAGTATCGAGTTGGTTATGTTAGGATTTCGTGTGTGTCACGAATTTGAGTTGTTTAGGAATGTGGGATACGTTCCTAAAGTGTTTGGAAGTCTTAAGATTGCTTCTATCTGCGTATAGAAGGGTCCTAAGCAGTTATGGAAAGTTCCGATTGTGATCGGATTAGGATTGGAGTCCTAGTTGAGATTGGGATGGCCTAAGGTCTGGTTATATAAGCAAGGGAAGGCCAAAGCTCGTGGGAGACGACTTTGGGGCTGTTCCTCTTGTGTTCTATTGAATAAAATTCGTACTTTGAAGGAACTTTTGTGCCTTGTTCGTCCGACTTGTTCCAGACAAGTTTTACTCGTCGAGTTTCTGGACAGCACTACCTTTCGTTGGTGGTTTTATCATAACTCGAGTTTTACAGATTCAATTGACGTTATTCTTTTTGGGTTGTCTTCACAACTTGATTGTATATCATCTGTCAAAATTTCACGGTCATTGGATTTGTAGTTTCTGAGCTACACGAGTTTCTTTGCAGCATTCCAGAAACTGTTTTTCTCGGGTAGGTCAGATTGACCATAGTCTGATCTTTCGATCATAACTTGAGTTTTTCTCGATGGATTTAAGTAATTCTTTTTGTGTTGTCTTCGTGACTTGATTCTCTCTGATATCTATCACTTTTGTCACGGTGAAACACGTTTTAGATTAGTCTCATACACAATTTCTTTAACAGATCGTTTTTTTACCGAAGGGATTAGGGTTTTCTTGTTTCCGCTGCGTAAGATTTTTTAAATCTACCATTCACCCCCCCTCTGGTAGCTTTTCACGTGCTCTTCGATCCTACAGTAATGGATATATTATCATTAAGAGTTTTCTTCTTCATATTTTTCAACTCTTGATCAAGCATGTCATGAGCAAGGTTAAGTGTTTGATGTTCTTGTATTAACTTGTTGTGCTCTTCCAAGAGTGTTTGGTGTGCTAAGTTAAGTTCATGATTATCTATCTTGATTTTACCCTTTTATTCCTCAATTTGCTTGACATGGGATTTGAGCTTGTCATGCTCTTTGAGTATGCTTTCATACTTGTCAAGCAAATCAAAGTTAGCACTCTCAAGTCTAGCACGAGTTTCTTCAAGCACTTTAACCTTACTCTTTTCCCTCTTAATGATAGCATGATATTCATTTATCAAAGAAGTTAAATCATCGGGGGAAAGCTCATCATCGCTAGAGTCGTCACATACCTTGGTGTTACTTTTCGCCATGAGGCACATGGGCGGTGGATGAAGAGGTGCATCATCATTGTTGGCGATGGCGAGGCCGGCCAAGCTTTCTTCTTCCTCTTCACTCTCTTCATCACTTGTTTCTTCGTCGGTGACCCATTCATTTGCCTCACACATGAACACCTTTTGTGGGCCATTTCTCTTCTTTGGGAAGAGCCTTGCCTTCTTGCCCTTGTCATGTTTCTTCTTCCCAAAGGATCTTGGCTTTGGTTTGGCTTCTTCTTCATCATCATCACTTCCTTCAAGCTTGCGATGCTTGCTCTTGTGGTTCCCTCTTCGTTTGTTCGGTCTTGGACAATCATAGGAGATGTGGCCTTGATCACCACAATTGTAGCAAGTCTTGTGATCATCTATCCTTGGTAGGAATGCTCTCTTCTTGGGATCAAATGTGTATCCCTTCTTAGTGATCTTGGAGTTCAAGCGTGAGAACTTCCTCATCATCAACGCAAGCTCATCATCATCATCTTCACTTGAGGCTTGTTCTTCTTCACTTGAGCTAGGCTCAACCACCTTCTTCTTCTTGTGGCTTGTTTTCTTGGTGGAGGCCTTTAGAGCAATTGTCTTTGAAGATGATTGCTCCATCATCCCAAGTAAACTCATCTCATGAGCGTGTATTTCTCCAATGAGCTCCGAAACTTCAATGTGGTCAAGTGACTCTTTTTGGAGCATGGAGTTGATGATGTTGTACTTTGGCTTGGGAAGGAGCATGAGGATCTTGCGGTTGATGAGTCCCTTGCCAAGAGAAGCAATATCAAGAGCATTTATTTCTTCAATAAGCACATTTAAGCGAGAGAACATCTCATTAACATTTTCATGAGGTAGCATCTTAAATTCATCATATTTTGCTTTAAGCATGTTATATTTAAGTTCCTTGACCCTAGAAGAACCCTCATGAATCTCTATTAAGCAAGCCCAAATTTCACAAGACTTTTCCTTGCTAGCAATCCTAGAAAACACATCTTGACTAGTGCATTCATAAATAGCATTCCTAGCTTTAGCATCCCACTTAATTTGATCACCAACATAATTGTGTTCTCCAAACCCCGTGTGGGTCGCTTCCCATACTTCGGGCGCAATAGCCTCTAGATAAGCGCGCATGCATGCTTTCCAATAGGCAAAGTTCTTGCCCTCGAAGATAGGAACCGAACCCCCAACCTTGGCCATTTTAGCTCTCTAGCGGTGAAGCTAGAATGATCCTATGAGCAACCTTGCTCTGATACCAATTGTAAGGACCGAATGCCCAAGAGGGGGGGGGGGGGTGAATTGGGCTTATTTCGAAAAATTCTAAGCAATAAAACTTAATTTCTAAAGCCCAATTCCCTACGCAAACTATCTATGCATTCTAGTAGATAGAAACTTCGCGGAATATAAAATGCATAAAAGTAAGGGAAAGGAGAGAGATGCAAACTCCCGAGAAGACACGAGGATTTATCCCGTGGTTCGGCAAGATCGTCAAGATCTTCCTACATCCACGTTGTGGCACCCACCAAAGGGTTTTGCCACACCCAAGTCACCGAGACGAGGGGTCTTCACTATTCCTCTCCGTTTGCCTCCTTTGGCAAGGTGGAGCTCAAGCCTTGTACAACTTCGACCTTTCGGGCTTCCACAAACGCCTTGGCAAGCTCCGGAAGTCTCCTCACAGTTACAAACACCCAGGGCACTCCCTTGAGGCTCTCTCACTATCCTAGAGAGTCCACTCACCCAGAATGGAGGCACACAAGCTCTCTCTCTAGCTAGTTCTAGCCTAAATCTTGGTGTATAGGTGATCCAAATGGTGTGGAAGTGATTTCTCTTGGTCTTGAACACTTGTGGATGTGTTGATGGTGTCTGGTGATCAAGACTTAACGAAACGATAGGATTAGGGGGTATTTATAGCCAGCCTCCCCGAAATAGCCGTTGGAAAAGTAGGCTGACAGAACTTTACTGTGAACACCGGATGATCCGATGTCTCCCCTTTAGTTATCATCGATCAAGTTACTTTAGCTGACGTCATTGAGTCAGATATGACCGTTGTTAGACCGATGTTAATCCTGTCTTCTCATCGGATGATTCGGTGGCTCTTCCTCCATAATTGACTCAAACTTGATGCTTACTGGAGTAATTGACCGATGTGTGCTTCTCTGTACATCGGATGATCCGGTGCTACACTCGGTCCAGTGATATTGCAAACTGTACTGATGGACTGATGTTGCTGAGCCATTCACATCGGATGATCCTGTGAGTACTTTGTTCTGAGGTCTTCTTCTTCAGTTGAACCAACTCGATCGATGTGTTGTTCTGAGGTATCATCTGTTGATCTGGTGAGTTGATTTTGTTTGCTATGATTTGTTTCTAAGTGAATTTTTGTGTCTTGCTCAAATGACCTCTTAGACTTTGTTGAACATGTATCTCTGATGATTGTCAAACATCAAGTGTCTTCAATTTTGATTGAGTGACTTTGATATAAGAGCTTTCACTTCTTGTCTTCACATAATTGATTTTATCTCATACATTGATTGTATATGGGTCTCCAATAACATATTTATTTCATTTGATTGAGTGATTATGGGGACCTTGCATTCACAAATTCATTAGTAAAATCCAATGGTTGTCATTAATCACTGAAACAATACCTCATGGGGGCCTAGATGCTTTCAGCCGGTTTATGGAGGAAGTCACTAAGCTTTATGGTACCACCACGAGACTGAGATGGGGCAGCTTGGTCAATTAATTAGGTTTCTCCCGATGAAATGCTAGTAGTTGGATGGTGCGGGGAATGATGCAGGGGTACTGCTCTGGGAACCGCAAGGCTCAAGAGGGGGCTCTGAGGCGGAGGGTTACTCCGGGAATGCCTCAGTGGTGGAAAACTTAGAGGGCTAGCACTAGTCGGGAGTACCTTTGTAAAGACCATGTTGTGATCTCCTGGCCTCACACCAAAGGAAGTGTGTAATGTGGTTAGCTACCACGGACATTCAGGGAGGTTCACTTAGTCCACCTGGCAACAGGGGTTGAAATCACTGCTTGTGGGGAAAGGGTACGCTCTCTGCAGAGATTTGGTAAAACTGTCATGACAGCCGTGCTCACGGACAAGAGCGGCTTGGGGCCAGTTCATAATTAGCTTATGGTTGAGAAATGGTGGTTATTTATGAATCAAGTTACATTCATCATCTTTAATTATGTGTTGAATTACTTCTTGAATTATGATTTTGATAATTGAAAGCTAAGGTTAGGTTCTATGCATAGTGCTTAAGCCATAATTGGCCTCCCCTTGCTTTAGCCAATCATGTCATTCTCTTCCCGCACTTGCTGAGTACTCTATGTACACAAGCGTTTACTTTTCCATTAGAATATGAAGAAGAAGCAGCACCAGAAGACTTCTTCGTCAACCCGGAAGACTTGGGCTAGGCTGGCAATCCTTCGCGCGACTGCCTGTGGAGATGGAGTTGTTCTCATCTATTTAGCCTTCCACTATAGTATAATCTTTGTGAACTGTTTAGATGTTGTAAATAGGTTGTGTTGTGTATTTGTAGACCTTCGGGTCATATTGTAAGACTATTTATGTATTCGAACATGGCTATGTAATGGTATTTCACTTTCGTTAATGCATGTACGATTCAACTCATCCTGGCGTACATGTGGTTAGCGTCTGTTCATCTTTACGATGACCGGGCGTGACACATACTTCTCAGCCAAATAGCCTGACACGCTGCCATTGCGGCTGCTATGAACTCATCTTCGCATGAGGACAACGCCATTGTCCTTTGCTTATGCGAATTCCATGAAACCATATTGTTGTTAATGTAAAAAGCCATAACTCCAGTGCTCCGGCTATCACACAAATCGCCAGCTAAATCACTGTCTGAGTAACCAGTGATTTCTTGTTCTTCCTTTCCCCCTGGAATACCAAAGTCCATGGTCCAGAGTTTCTTTCAGGTACCTCATGATGTGCTTGACTGCCTTCTAATGCATCACAGTTGGTCTCTCCATAAATCTGTTGGCTACTCCAATAGCAAAAGAAATATGTGGGCAAGTGTGGAGTAAATACCTCAAGCGTCCTATTATCTGATGATATTCAGTGGGATCAACAGTTTCACCTTCAGTGTCCTTGTGCAGCTTCAGTTTCTGTTCCATTGGTGTCTTCACTGGTTTACACTTGGCGATGCCATACTGTTCCAACACCTTTCTTGCATACATGCCCTGTGTCGGTGGTTTGGAACCGGCAGATCTCCCTACACTGCTAAAGTTATTGAGGAGTTTGATGTTCGGTGTGGGCGCGCGGAGATTCAAGAAGATGAATAGGAATTGACATAGGAGACACAAGAGTTTACGTGGTTCGAGCCGCCTGAGCGTAATACCCTACTCCATGGAGGTGTTGGTGTTGTATTAGCTGTTTGAGCTTGTGTTCAGCGTCAATGGCCTGTGTCTAACCCCTTAACGTGTCGTCGGCCTGCCCTTTTATAGTACAAGGGTAGGTCGTTACAAATTAGCCTGGCCCGACATATGGCCCCGGCGGTTACTAGTATTGATACACGTTTAATTGCTCTTAATGACCCTGTAACGGGCTTTGACAGCACCGTTACTGGTGTTAAGATCGTCCGTTTAAGTGTCATTAATATGGTATTAATGACACTTAATCGGGTTTTGAAGTCCTTGGCTCTCCTTTGAAGATCCGGAGCCGTTGCAGGGTCTTCCAGAGGTTAGAGGCTGAAGATCCGACGATTGGACTCGTGGCAGCTCCGGAGCTTGCTGGGGGAAACAGCTAGCTCCGGGGCTACCAGCCACGTGTCAGGTCCGGAGCTTCTCTCGGTCTGGGGTTAAGTCCGGAGGTGCCGTTTCGGTACATGGCCCGGAGCTTCCCCCTTATGGGCGGTAGCTCCGGTTTGGTAGTACACGTGGCGACCCAGGGATTAACCATGTTGGAGAAGCGGGTCCGGTTATGCCTGACATGTGGGCCTCCAAGGGTCTTCAAACCAAGTAGATGACTTTCCTTTGAGATCTTTGTAACCTCAAGGGGTGTACGGTTTCTAGGGTACCGATAGTGGCCCCCTGGACCTACCTCCGGGGAAGATCATTGGGGTGAAGTAATTCCGCCGGAGGTGGGTCCATCCTCTTGACTCTTGAACTGAGTCTTCAAGGGTCTTTGAAGGTGCCGTTGGCAGGGATTTATAGTTAGATCCCTGCCGCGTGGCGCACCCTGCGTGCGACAGATGAGATCTTTGACGTGCGGATCTCACGCAATTGAAGGTCGCCGGTTCCCGATACGAAAACTGTATCGGTTCCGCGCGCCTTGTCAGGCTGCCGCCTTTGGGTTTCCCGCCTCGTGATGACAACCGTTCGCCTGGGTAAGAGCCTCGACTTGATCGTCGGGGTGGTCCCGGGCCCTCTTGTCATCGGCTGGGTGGAATTTTTGAATGGTATCTTCGACTTCCTTGCGGTTTCCATCCAAGCGTTGCGAGGGCTTACTTAAGAAGGAAAGCGCGCACCGTCGGGAGTTCTTTATGCCTCTCATCTGATCTTGCGCTCAAACTCCCAACTCGTGCTTCGCTCTTCTCCTCTTGCCTAGCCGTGCCGCGATGGAGTTGGGTCTCCGCGAGAGTCGTTTGAAGACCGACGATGATTTGAAGAAGGTCCGGGCCCTCATGGGGTGGTCCTCGGACTTCTTCAACCGCTCAGTCCGTGCCGGCGGAGAGCTCCCCTTCGAGAAGGAGCACGCCGGCGAAATGGTGTACTTTTCCTCGTATGCCATGGTGGGATTGATCCCACCTTTTTCTTCCTTTTTTTTGATGCTGCTAGACTTCTATGGTCTGCAGTTATATCACCTTGGCCCTCACTCCATTCTCCTTGTGTCTATCTTCGTCCACTTCTGTGAGATGTGGGTGGGCATCCCCCCTGCATCGAACTCTTCCGGACCTTCTTCACCGTCCACACCACCGGCCGGAGCAATGAGTACCTTGGCTTCTACTACTTTGTGAAGCGCAAGAAGTGCCCATTCAAGTACCTCCAGTCGTTTCCTTCTGGGAAGTGGGATGACTGGAAGAAAGACTGGATAGTCGTCAGGGTAGAGGAGCACGAGAGGCTGGAGCTGCCCGATAGTCTGCCCGGCATCGACACGACGATCTGGAGTGAAGCTTCGGTGATGGCGGAAGCTTTCACCCCTACTTTGACCAGGATCCGCCAATGCGTGGAGGGAGGATTGACTCCTCAGGCGGTATTTTGCAATTTCCTGGTCAACAGGTGGGCGCCGCTGAAGAGGAGGGAGAAACTCGCTTGGGCCCTCAACAGCGTGATGGACGACGACCGGGTCGAGACCGGGTTGAAGCCCAACATGGTGGGGAAAACCTTGGAGTTCCACCTCAAGAAATTCCAACACGACATCAACGTCGACGGTGATGACTTGACTCCCCCATCGGCCTTCCTCCCTCTGAACGTGGAAGTGGAGTTCAGCAGGGAGCTCCGGCGAAAGATGCCCGTACTTGACGACCTTGGTGTCGTCAAGAGAAGATCAACCACCCGGGTGGTGATCCCCGGAATGCCCGAAGATGGCTCTGTTCCTGCCCCAAAGCCAAGGATCGAGGTCGTCGGCAAGGGCAAGGAGCTGGCGGATGAACCAGAGAGCCGGAAGAGGAAGCTGCAGCATGCCGACGGAAGGTACGTCAGGCCCGCTACTTCCGCCTCGGTTCCTTCTCCCCGGAGGGGAAGGTCTTCTACCAGTATGGCGACTGTCCCCATAATGGGGTCCTCCCGGAACGAGACCGTTCCTGCAGTATGGTCCTCCCGGAGCGCGTCTGTTCCCGCGGTGGGATCCTCCCGGGGTGTTAGCTCCGGGCGCGCGACTTTAGCACCTGGGCCGGTGGAGGCCTCCAGGTCCGGGGGTTCTTCCCGATCGAGGAGAGCCTCGACCCGGGAAACGCCCGTGGCCGCGACAAGTTCCGGGGGGCCTTCCGGAGCTTCTACGCCGACTATGGCCAGCCCAGAACGCCCGGGAAAAAGGTTTCGCGCAAGCTGGTGCGGAAGCCTCCCAAGGTAATTTTTAATCTCTACCTTGGACAATTATTTTAATTGTAGCAACTGTTTGTTAATTTTCTTCATTCATCAACTGTAGCGTTCCCAAGAAGGGGAGTGAGGCTCCATCCCCAGCCACAGTGTCTGAGGCCGTGAGGGTGGGAGCTTCTGCTCCTGTCCCGGTGCCGCCCCAAGTGGTGGCTGAAGCTGCGACAGCTCCGGTGCCGGCTGTCGTGGTCATGGACCTCGACTCATCCCCAGAAGTTCCCGTGGTAGCGCCGGACCACGGAAGTGAAGATGCGCCAGCGGCACTTGTCTCGGAGGTTGAAGCTCCGGGTCCTGGTGCTGCAATGATGGAAGCTCCGGCTGTTGAGCCGGAGGAAGTAGTAATCCCGGCCTCTGAGCCGGAAAGTGTCGAAGCCCCGATGGTTGAGCCGGAGGTGGTTGAAGCCCCGACATGCGAGCCGGAAACCGAGGTAGTTCCGGCAGTTGGGACGGCTACCTCCGAAGCACCGGCTGCTGAGCCGGTCATTGTTGGAGCTCCGGTCACAGGGCCGGTTGAAGTTGAAGATCTTCCGGCTCCTAAGCCGGTTGTTGAAGAGGTGACGGAGCTCGAGCCTCCCTCGGAAGAGGTACCCAGACTGGAGCCAGTAGCGACTCCTGCTCCGGAAGCGACGACGTCGGAGGTACCTGCGGCCGAGCCAGAGTGCCCAAGCGAAGTCGCTGGCCCCCTGCCTGAGGGGGTGAACGAAGACTTGGCGGCGGGGCCTTCTTCGATGGCGACTGAGGCCATCCCGGAGGACGGCCCTAGTGCCTTGGAAACTCAGGGGTCCACTCTCGTGGAGTGGGACCCAATTTTTGTATCTGAAGACTCGCTGGAACCAGCGGAGGAGACCCCAGCAGGTCCGGAACCCATCCCGTTGTCACTTTCTATTGACAACGCATGTTCCAGTCTGCGTCAAGTCCAATTGGCCTTCTTCCACAACAGCAAGGCTCTTGAAGAGGAGCGCCAAACCCTTAGGCGGTGGCGTAACCGGCTCTACTTCAAGACCAAGCTGGCGCAGTCGAGGCTAGCGGATGACAAGGAGTGGATCAAACGGGAGAAGATCCGCCTGGAGTACTGGGGCAAGTTGCTGGATGACAGGGAGAGTATGACTCATGCCCTCGATGCTCAATCCCAGGAGATCTATGATCAGACCAAAGCAGCCAATAATGCGGCCGATGCACGCCATGAGCAGCTTGAGGCCATCAACACTGCGCTCATCAAGCGCTGAGAGGCACTTGAAGAGAGGGAGAAACGGCTCGAGGATGAAGAGCAGAAACTCCTTGAGCTGCGGGATGATGTCCTGAGGAGGGAAGAGGAGCTCGCCGAGAAAGTAGCTCTGGCTGACAAGGGCCTCGAGGAGCGTGCCAAGAAATTGGAAGAGCGCTGCCAAGAGGAAGAGGAGAAGACCTGGGTGCGAGGGTGTGACGCCCGGTTCCAAAAAATGAACCAAGCTAACGCATATGTGTGCCCAGGATGTTCAACACACATACACGAGTGCAATCACAAAAGAGTATACAAAAAATTACCACAGAACAAATTAATTAACCAAATTTTATTACACAAACCAGATTATCCTCGAATACAAGCTCTAATAGATATTAATGACAAGTTCAACTAATGCAGCGGAAATAAGCTAATTAAACAACTAAGCAAACTAAGCAAAAGGGATAGCGCAGCTCCATGCAACACCACAGGCAAAGTTGACGGTAGACACGGCCTAGATCTCCACATTATCGCCATTAAACTCACAATTCTGACCTGCAACTGTTGGGGGGGATTGCAAGAGTGAGTACATGTCGTACTCAGCAAGTGTGGAAAGTATGACATGTGGCTGATTCAAATGACGACAATAATAGTGGCTAAGCGGGCGCGGAGTCCGTGCGCGCGTGGAGGGAGCGGTTGGCGGGATCGGCGCGCGAGGAGGCGCGGCGCGCGGGGCCCAAGGCTGCGGGGCCAGCGTGGGAGGCGGGGCCCAGGCGGGGCGTGTGCGGCGCCAGGAATCGCGCGTTCAGCGCGGGCATCGGGGCCAGGGCGTCGGTGCGAGGCGCGCATAGGGAGGGCGGCGGGGTGGGGGCCACGCGAGACAGGCGCTCGGGGTGCGCGCTGTGCGTCGGTCGCGTGGGCGGGGGGGGGGGGGGGGGGGGGGGGGGGGGGCGAGGCAGGCCGCTGTCGGCTCGGCCGCCTGGCCGGCAGGCGGGTTTTTCCTTTTTTTTATATATACTGTTATTATATATTGTTATTTATATTTTGTTTATTTTATTTATCTTACTTATTTTATTTAGTTATTATTACATATATATATATTATTATATTATTATTTATGTTTTATGATTTTCATTTATCTTATTTATTTTATTTGTTTACTTTATATATATATTTCTTTATTATAAAACTTATTATATATATATTATTTATTTATCTCTTTTATACAGTTATTATATATATATATTTTTTATTTTATTTATATATTTCTTTTTATATATTATTATTTTATTATTGATTTTTATTCCCTAATACATGTTTTAGGCTATAATTATTATTTTCTATTTCTTCTTTTGCTACATACATTTGTATATATATGCTCCATCTTTTTATGTTTTATTATTTTTCTTTTATCCTACTAATGTTTAATGCATGATCATGTATGCAATGCAGGATGCGAAAATTTAGGGTGTTACAAACCTACCCCCCTTAAAGTGAATCTCGCCCTCGAGATTCGACAGCGTGGAGAAAAGATGCGGGAATTCTGCCTTCAGGTCTTCTTCACGTTCCCACGTAGCTTCGGCTTCTGTATGGTGTTTCCATTGCACTTAGCACCAACAGATCCTCTTATTTCTCGTGACCCTTTCCTTCACGTCCAAGATCTTGATAGGTTGCTCGACATAAGACAAATCCTCGTGAAGTTCTAACTCGTCCATCAGCACTTGTTCTTCCGGTACCCTGCGACACTTCTTGAGTTGAGACACGTGAAATACGTCGTGTACGTCTGAAAGATGAGCTGGCATCTCCAACTTATATGTTACTTCTCTTCTTTTGTCCCAAATCTTGAACGGTCCAATATAACTAGGTGCGAGCTTGCCTCTTATGTTAAACCTCTTATGACCTCTCATAGGTGACACCTTGAGGTAAACAAAATCTCCAATTTCAAAGGCTAATTTCCTTCTCCTATTGTACGCATAGCCTTTTTGTCTTGATTGGGCAGCCCTCAAGTTTTCACGAATTATTTGGACTTGCTTTTCGGCTTCTTGCAACACATCCGGACCAAATACTTGAGTTTCTCCTGCCTCATTCCAGAATAAAGGTGTCCTACACTTCCTCCCATAAAGTGCTTCATATGGTGACATCTTCAAGGTTGCTTGGTAACTATTGTTGTATGAAAATTCTGCGTAGGGTAAGCTTTTATCCCAACTTTTCCCATGCTTTAATGCACAAGCTCTTAACATGTCCTCCAAAATCTGATTGGTCCTCTCGGTTTGTCCATCCGTTTGAGGATGATATGCTGAACTAAAATTCAACCTCGTTCCCAAAGCTTCATGCAATTTTTGCCAAAATCTGGAGGTAAATTGAGAACCTCTATCCGAGACTATCTTCTTAGGGACTCCATGTCGACACACAATATGCTCCATGTATATTTCGGCCAATCGTGCAACTGTATACTTGGTCTTCACAGGGACAAAATGAGCTGACTTGGTTAAACGATCCACAATTACCCAAATTGAGTCATACCCGGACTGAGTACGCGGTAACCCAACTATGAAGTCCATACCAATTTCTTCCCACTTCCATTCCGGAATCTTCAACGGTTGCAATAATCCGGCTGGCCTTTGATGTTCCGCCTTGACTCGTTGGCACACATCACACAGTGCTACGTATTCAACTATGTCCTTCTTCATGCTATTCCACCAATAGCAAGTCTTCAAGTCTTTGTACATCTTCGTACAACCAGGGTGAATTGAGTATGGCGAGTCATGTGCCTCCTTTAATATTGTTTCTCGAATATGCTTTACATTAGGCACAACAATTCTCTTTCCAAGCCATAAGGTACCATGTTCGTCTTCATCAAATCTGAATTCTCTCCCTTCTTCGATTCTTTCCTTGATTTCCTTGATCTCCTCATCTGTGTTCTGTGCTTCTCGAATTTCTTGCTCCAAGGTCGGATTTAACTCCATCATCTCCATCTCATTTTCAAACTCGAGGTTCAATCGTTCAAACTCCTTACATAACTCGGACGGTAACTCTCGAACTGTAAGTTGATGACTTACTCCCTTTCTACTCAAAGCATCGGCCATTACATTGGCTTTTCCCGGATGATAGTTGATTCCCACATCATAATCCTTAATGAGCTCCAACCATCTTCGTTGCCTCAAATTCAGATCTGTCTGTGTGAAAATATACTTAAGACTCTTGTGATCTGTATAAATTTCACACCTATGTCCAAGAATATAGTGTCTCCAAATCTTCAGTGCATGTACCACGGCTGCAAGTTCTAAATCGTGTGTCGGGTAATTCTGCTCATGTTTCTTCAATTGTCTTGACGCATAGGCGACCACTTGACCTTCTTGCATCAATACACATCCAAGTCCTTGTCTTGATGCATCACAATAGATGTCAAAACTCTTGCTTACATCCGGCAATACCAAAATTGGGGCTGTTGTCAACCTCTTCTTCAACTCCTCAAAACTATTCTGACAAGCTTCAGTCCATTGGAATGCCTTTCCCTTCATTAGCAACTCCGTCATAGGCTTGGCTATTTTGGAGAAGTCCTTGATGAATCGACGGTAATATCCAGCCATTCCAAGAAAACTCCTTATTTCCTTGACGTTCTGTGGCGGTTCCCACTTCAACACGTCTCTCACTTTTCCGGGATCAACTGGTACTCCTCCTGAGATTATATGACCCAAAAATGGCACCTCTTTCAACCAAAACTAGCACTTGCTGAACTTGGCATACAATTGATGCTCCCTCAATTTCTGCAACGTAAGCCTCAAGTGTTCCTCATGTTCCTTCTCATCCTTCGAGTAGATCATAATGTCATCAATAAACACCACAACGAACTTGTCCAAGTAATCCATGAAGACTTTATTCATGAGGTACATAAAGTAGGCAGGCGCATTTGTCAATCCAAATGACATCACGGTATACTCATAAGATCCATACCGTGTGCTGAAAGCTGTCTTGGGTATGTCCGATGGTCTAATCTTCATTTGAAAGTATCCCGACCTCAAATCAATCTTGGAAAACACATAGGCACCTTTCATCTGATCAAACAAATCCTCTATACGGGGCAAGGTATACTTGTTCTTGATGGTCACCTCGTTGAGAGCTCGGTAATCCACACACATCCTTTGGGATCCATCTTTCTTGTCCACAAATAGAACGGGCGCTCCCCAAGGTGAAGAGCTAGGGCGAATAAAACCTTTCTCTAGTTGTTCTTGAATCTGCCTCTTGAGTTCCGCTAATTCCATAGGAGGCATCCTATACAGCCTCTTAGCTATAGGTGCAGTTCCAGGTATTAAATCAATAACAAACTCAATGTCTCGATCAGGCGGCATACCTGGCAACTCATCCGGAAACACATCCAAAAAATCACACACTACCGGAATCTCCTCAATTGCGGCACCGTCCACATGATTCAGCTCCAATTGCTTCGGTGTGGTTTGAGATGCTTCAAATTATACGGTGATTCCTTCTTCATTAGTCAACTTCACCGTCTTTGTGGCACACTCAATAACTCCATTGTGCTTCCTCAACCAGTCGATACCAAGTATAATGTCCAATCCTTGAGAATCCAAGACAATGAGGTTGGCGGAGAAGTCTACCCCCTTATTCTAAGGTTTACTTTTGGACATACTATATTTGTCCTCATCTCTCCTTCAGGAGACTTAACCAACAGAGTGAACTTCATATGGGAGATAGGCAAACTATACTTGGCCACATACTTGGATGCAATGAATGAATGCGATGCTCCAGAATCAAATAACATAGTCGCGGGTTTGGAGTTGGCGAGAAACATACCAATGACCACATCATCCGCTTGTTGAGCATCCTCCGTAGAGACATGGTTCACATTGCCACGAGCAAAGTTCTGCTGTCCACGGCTTCCTTGTGGCTGTCCTCCATTAGGTCTTGGGTTTTGCCTCGGCGCATTGCTTCCTTGACCAAGGCCTGACTTAGGACATTGATTCGCAAAGTGTCCAGCTTCTCCACAAGTATAGCACCTCTTAACTCCACCAGAATTATTGGGACGGGCTTGGTTTTGAACATTTGCAGCAGGAAAATCAGCACGAGGTGCATAAGGCATTGGAGGCCTAGGTGCTTGCATAACAGGGCGCTGCTGCACAAACTGAGTTGGGCGTGATGTATAACCAGGGCGCTGAGCAGGAATAGAGGAGCTGTAATAGGGTGCAGTGGGTGGTGCAAAGCGGGGGCGCACATTACTTCCTTGTTGTTGTCCTTGATACGGTGCCTTCCTCTTGATTTCTTGCTCCATCTCACGGATCTTGTTCTCAACCACAATTGCTTTGTCCACAAGCTTCTGAAAATTGACATAATCACAATTGAGCAATTGCACTTGGATCTCATTGTTCAAGCCCCTCATGAACAAGTATTGTTTCCGGCTGTCCCGACTAACATCTTCAGGCGCATATCTTGAGAGTTGAGTGAACTTGTTGAGATATTCACTCACGCTTGATTTTCCTTGCCTTAAATTCTCGAATTCTTGTCTCTTCAAGATCATAACACCTTCCGGCACATAATGAGAATGTAAGTTCTCTTTGAATTCTGCCCAAGTGATCCTCTCTTGATCCTCATGAGCATTGCAATAAGAATCCCACCAATCTGCGGCTGCTCCAACAAGTTGATGAGAAGCAAATAGGACCTTCTCTCGGTCACTGCATTGGACAATGGCTAGCTTCTTCTCCACGGACTTGAGACAATCATCACCATCCATAGGGTCAGCAACTTGAGCAAAGGTTGGCGGTCTGGTCCTCATGAACTCTCCCAAACGGTTGTGATGTGGAGGCGGGGGTGGCGGTGGAGGCACGTGGGGCTGATTATTGTTATTGCCAGCCTGCAACTGTCCCATAGTTTGTATCATGGTCTGCATGAGCTGGTTTTGCATAGCCAATAGCTGCTCAATGTTGATAGTTCCCTGAGCAGATCCTTGTCCGATGTTGTTCTGAGGCGCTCCATGGTTCTCCTCCTCATCATTGACATCCCTCTGATTGCGAGTCCTCACCATCTGAAGAAGAGCAATAGGTAAGAATTTAGAAACGTCCCCAACTATATGCATCAAGGGATATGAAGCTAACCAACTAGCTATACTAGCCTAGGTGGACAGGGCAATGCTAGAGCATCCCAAAATCCTCTATTAAGCACACAAGCAAGCAATATATATAGCAAACAGCACACCAAGCAAAATACATCGATTCCTGAGTGCTCCTATGTGCTCTAAAGTGTCCATTCTATCTAGGCTGCATCCTACGGTCAACCTGTGGCTCTGATACCAATCTGTGACGCCCGGTTCCGAAAAATGAACCAAGCTAACGCATATGTGTGCCCAGGATGTTCAACACACATACACGAGTGCAATCACAAAAGAGTATACAGAAAATTACCACAGAACAAATTAATTAACCAAATTTTATTACACAAACCAGATTATCCTCGAATACAAGCTCTAATAGATATTAATGACAAGTTCAACTAATGCAGTGGTAATAAGCTAATTAAACAACTAAGCAAACTAAGCAAAAGGGATAGCGTAGCTCCATGCAACACCACAGGCAAAGTTGACGGTAGACACGACCTAGATCTCCACATTATCGCCATTAAACTCACCATTCTGACCTGCAACTGTTGGGGGGGATTGTAAGAGTGAGTACATGTCGTACTCAGCAAGTGTGGAAAGTATGACATGTGGCTGATTCAAATGACGACAATAATAATGGCTAAGTGCTGAAAAGTACAGTAAAACATTTGAAAAGCAATATATTATATGTATGTGAAGTAAACCCATCATAAGCCATGTAACCATACCAGTCCATAATTTACCATTATCAATAACCATAATCAATGTCATAAACAATAATCCCATCCATAACCATAACCATAATCATAACCATAACCATAATCATAACCATAACCATAATCATAACCATAACCATAACCATCCCAAATCCCAATTTCCCTCTAATCATGGAAGTTGTCCAGGTGCTCATAACCAGGAGCACGGCTATCATGATAGTTTTATTTAACTCTGCAGAGTTTGTACCTCTTTACCCACGTGTTCGTGATTTCATCACCTTTCGGCGACTAAGAATCTCCCTTATGCCCATGACCCATCGGTCATATTACACATTTCCGTTGGTGTGTGGCCAAGAGATCACAAAATAGCCTTTACAAAGGGATTACTAGCCTATTTAGACCCCACTGAGGTTTCACCAGTGGCGATGCCTCCAACTGAGCACATCTTCAACCAAGGGCCCCCTCTTGAGCCATTCGGATCCCAGGGTAGTCCCACCAATCATCAACAAACCCAATCCGACTACCCCTTCCCCGAGCATCCACAATGGTCCAAACAGCACTAGCAAAGCCCTAATTAATCAGCTACGCCGCACCCATACTTGGCCTCGTGGTGGCACTGTAGTCCTGGCTTATTCTCGCATGAACCGGTCCTTAGATCTAAAGCAAGCAAAACCACCATAACATCCAACCCATCCATATACCAGGCTTGCTTAGATCACCCATCACCATACCGTATTGACCAGTTCACGTTAACTAGAATATCATCGATGCATAATTAAATATGTAGTGTTGTTTTCCATCCCAATTAATTAAGCGAAGCAAAAAGGTAAAAACCCTTCCCGACTCTCTACCATATATTCCGGGTGACAAAGGTGGTCAAACAAATCTAGTAAACTTCCTACCATATGATTCCCATCAAATTGACACAAGCATGCAGTTTTGCAAACAAAACATTTATTTTAAAAACAGGATCAATATGCTTCAAGGACACTTGCCTTGCTCCGGCGGATGGGGTTGCTCAAGCGCTTCGAAATCTTGATTCTGAAAATCCTCGTACACGATCTCTTGAGCACTTCCCTCTACTCATGATCACACATACAAGAATATACATACAAATCAACATGATGCACACACATTAATCAACATGCGATGATATGCATGCATGCAAAGTACAATAATTAATTAACTATAGTTGTTTATTAATTAGATGCAACTAGTTCATACGTGTTCATACGAGTTTACGGGGGTTTTAGAGTGGATTAATGCTGCTGAAAATAATATTATGGTGCAACTAAAATCAATTTATGTCTAATAGATTCAATATGGTCGCTAAAATTCGCATCGGGAACAAATCCTACCGTAGATCTGATGGCTTGACGGTCGCGGGATGGGGACAATGCGTAGACGAAGTGGATGGCGCAGCAGTTCCTCGGCGGCACGACGACGGCGACGATCTCCGGTGGACGGTGGCACCCTCCTCCTTTTTTTCTTCCTCTTCCTCCCTTTTTTTTTCTTCCTTTTCTTCCCTGGCGGCGCAGCCTCTGTCTCTGGAGTTTTTCTTCTTGTACCGGCGGCGGCGTTTTCTTCTCTGGGCAGCGGCGGTTTCCGGGATGGGGGAAGAACCTAGGGACCTACGGTCCCTTTTTTATAGGCGCTGGACCACGTGGGCGAGCGGGAAAATCGGCTGGCGCGGAGTCCGTGCGCGCTGCGCGGGAGCGGTTGGCGGGAATCGGCGCGCGTGGAGGCGCGGCGCGCGGGGCCCAAGGCGACGGGGCAAGCGTGGGAGGCGGGGCCCAGGCGGGGCGTGCGCGGCGCCAGGAATCGCGCGTTCGGCGCGGGCATCGGGGCCAGGGCGTCGGTGCGAGGCGCGCATAGGGAGGGCGGTGGGGTGGGGGCCACGCGGGACAGGCGCTCGGGGTGCGCGCTGTGCATCGGTCGCGTGGGCGGGGGGGGGGGGGGGCGAGGCAGGCCGCGGTCGGCTCGGCCGCCTGGCCGGCAGGCGGGTTTTTTCTTTTTTTTTTCTTTTTTTTATATATACTGTTATTATATATTGTTATTTATATTTTGTTTATTTTATTTATCTTACTGATTTTATTTATTTATTATTACATATATATATTATTATATTATTATTTATGTTTTATGATTTTCATTTATCTTATTTATTTTATTTGTTTACTTTTTATATATATTTCTTTATTATAAAACTTATTATATATATATTATTTATTTATCTCTTTTATACAGTTATTATATAAATATATTTTATTTTATTTATATATTTCTTTTTATATATTATTATTTTATTATTGATTTTCATTCCCCAATACATGTTTTAGGCTATAATTATTATTTTCTATTTCTTCTTTTGCTACATACATTTGTATATATATGCTCCATCTTTTTATGTTTTATTATTTTTCTTTTATCCTACTAATGTTTAATGCATGATCATGTATGCAATGCAGGATGCGAAAATTTAGGGTGTTACAGAGGGCAGGAACTCTACGAACAAGAGTGTGCCCTTGCTGCCCGGAAGAAGAAAGTGAGGGGTAGGGAGAAGGACCTGGTTGACCGCTGGAACAAGATCCACCTCCGGGAGGAGGAGCTCGGAAAACTCGAAAGGCGGGTTGCTGAAAAGATTCAGCAAAACGCCAAAGAAGTTGAGCGCCTCGCCCGTGAGAATTCCGAACTGACGGCGGCCAGGAGATCCCTGGAAGAGATGAAGGGCTTGAGGACTGCGGACTCCCTACAGATTTGGGAGTTCCTGGGCAAGGCCAACGACGCGCTGACACCGATGGGTTTCAACCCCGTGCGTCCGGATGATCCGGAGCCGGAGCCGGACCTAGCGCTGCAGGCGTTGAGCGCAGCAGGTAGCAAGCTCTCCAAGGTGGGCGATGTCATCGCGGACCAACTGGAGGTTGAGGGGCAATCCCTGGCGAAGAACATCGCAGAGTATGTGCTGACGTGCTACACCAGCTGGAACTCCCAATTCCTCTGGACCCGGTGCTTGAAGGCCCCATCGAAGGAGAAGGCGAAGCTACCCGAGCCAGCGTATCGGAGGTTGGCCAGAAGGTCGCCCAATTCTTCCATAGGGTCTAGGACCATCTCTGTAATTCTCACTTGTATTTTCTCTTCTTCTTCCTCAATTTTGTAATCCCTTGTCTCCAGATGTAATCTCTTGTCTCCAGATAAATGAAATCCCCAAATTTTGCGAATTTCACTTTTTGTCTTCAACACTTTTATCTTCACTTGGCCCCCTGGTAGATGTACACAATTTGATTGTGAACATGTACCAAAAGGATATTGTGTTTTGTTGAAGACT
Source organism: Tuctoria greenei (assembly GCA_036927565.1). Lineage (NCBI taxonomy): Eukaryota > Viridiplantae > Streptophyta > Magnoliopsida > Poales > Poaceae > Tuctoria > Tuctoria greenei. Next base: position 190,684,617 of record JAYESD010000005.1, read on the forward strand.
CATTTGCTCCGAACTTGTAGAATTTAGGTTCGAAGTCTTCGATAGTGAAGGCCCCCTGAGGCTGTCGGAGCTTAGAAGCTCCGGTATTGTCTATCGCTGGAGCTTAGTAGCTCCAGCAATAGTCTCTATCAACGCGTAGAGCATTGATAGTTAACCCTCTGGGGTGTCGGAGCTTAGTAACTCCGGCAGTGACCTTTGCCAACACTCAGTTCGTTGGTAGCAGACTCCATTTGCGGGGTCTTCTCACCATCTTTTATTTAGCGTCGACGGTTGGCCCCCTTAGGGGAGTCAGAGCTTATTTAGCTCCAGCTTTCCTCCATCAACGTAGACTTTATTTTTCCTGCACACTTAAGTCAAGAAAAATAGTAAAATTCGTTCCTTGTCTATAATTTTGTCGCGGCTTACGATTCTCAAGAAGACTTTAAGTCAAACGCGATTTTAAATACAACCGAATGCATTGTCTTTTCTTCTAGATTCAACTGTCCATGGACCCCCTTACTTCGGCCTACTGGGGTGTAGGTAGAGTGGCGAACTTAGGGTGCTTGACCAGGCTAAGTCGATAGCACACTCCAGCCCTAGATTGGCTTGGCGGCTTTCAGACGAGTTGGCCATGAACGATATTTGAATCCAAAAGAACTGACAATACAACTCGAATCGTACATAAACCGGTCGAACTAAAATTTCTTAAGAATTGCACGTCTTTGTTATAGACAAGAAAGAGAAAAATAAAAATGTTGAGCCTGTACAAAATAAATGCACGTGGAGTCTATTTCGCATGAAGATGTCTTTCATTATAGGCCCGGGGTACATGGGAAAAAAGTACACTCTTAGGGTACGGAACCAGGCTAAGCGTGTTTCATTTCTCGTTTGACCCAGGGTAGTTAGCCGCACTTTTAGTCCTGAGACTGTGACAAGTGTTGCATGAGCTTTGCGGACCTTTCGAGAAAGGTCCGGCTGCTCTCCCGGAGGGACTACCCGACTCTGTACAATGACTCTATAACATACACCTCAAGTTACTCAAGACTCACCTCCGTGGTATTAAGTGTAGAACTTACGGAGGTGCTCGATGTTCCAAGGATTTGGGAGAGGTGTCCCATCCTCAGTAGCCAATCGAATGCTTCCGGGACGGGATACTTTAATCACTCGGAAGGGCCCCTCCCAGCCGGGGGAGAGTTTGTTTAACCCTTCTCTAGATTGTATTCTCCGTAGCACCAGATCACCTTCCTCGAGCTGACGGTTGTGTACATGCCGCTGGTGATAACACCGTAGGGCTTGACGATATCGGGCATTCCGAATAACTGCTTGGCACCTTCCCTCCTCAAGGAGGTCTAGGTCTTCACGCCGGAGCTGGTCCTGCGCGGCTTCATCGAAGGTCCAGACCCGGAGTGAACCCAAGGTAATTTCCGGAGGAAGGATTGCTTCAGCTTCGTACACCAGAAAGAAGGGTGTCTCTCCGGTTGACCGGTTTGGAGATGTCCTGTTGGCCCATAGAGTGGGCGGAAGCTCTTCGATCCAGTTGGCTCCATGTTTTTTCAGCATTTGCTCTCTCGGCTTGGCCATTGCTGGCTGGATGAGCTACGGAGGCGTAGCAAACTTGTATGCTGAGGTCTTCGCAATATCCTTGGAATGCGGAGCTTGTGAATTGGGTCCCATTATCAGTGATGATTTTGTTTGGGACTCCAAATCTGCATACAATGGACTGCAGAAAGTTGATAGCAGATTGCTTGTTGATTGTCACAACTGGAGTTGCTTCCGGCCACTTGGTGAACTTGGCAATGGCGACGTACAGGAACTTGTAACCTCCGACGGCTCTTGGGAAAGGTCCCAAGATGTCCATCCCCCACACAGCGAAGGGCCATGTAGGAGGTATCATTTGTAAGGGCTGAGCCGGAGTGTGAATTTGCTTTGCATGAAATTGACATGCTTTGCATTTCTTCACCAGCTCAGTTGCATCCTGGAGTGCTGTAGACCAGTAGAAGCCATGCCGAAAGGCTTTACCAACCAACGTGCGGGAAGACGCGTGGTTCCCACACTCGCCTCCATGGATTTCTGCGAGGAGCTCACAACCTTCTTCCCTTGTGATGCACCGCATTATGATGCCGTTGGCACCGCGCCGGTAGAGATCCTACCAACGTGTATCTTTTAGCCAATCTAACTACCCGATCAGTGGATACATCATCATCAAGAAGGATGCTGTCTTTCAAGTAGTTCCGGATCTCCGAGATCCATGCATCGGAACTAACTTGAGCATTTGAGTCTTGCGTGCTGGGTAGCTCGGAGCTTCCAGCAGCACCTACGACCCTTGATGGCTGCCACGGTAACAGGGCCATCGGGATCGTCAGCTTCGGGATGCTGATCTCGCCCCCTTCGCCCAGTTCGGCAGGTTGAGCTGTGGGTTTTGACAATCTCCGGAGAAAAGTTCCATCAGGAGTCGGAGCTCCGGTTGACGCTTTTGTTGAGAGCTCGTCGGCTTCAGCGTTGTGGGCACGCTGAACATGGTGGAGATCTAGGACTTCAAAGTCCTTCTGAAGCCTCTGGACTTCGAGGAGGTAAGCAGCTAGCTGGAGATTATTGCAGGAGCTGCTTAATGATGAGCTGTGAATCTCCCTTGACCAGCAATTGCTTGACACCATATGACAGTGCCACCTTTAGTCCGTAGATGAGTGCTTCATACTCTGCCATGTTGTTGGTTGCCTTGAAGTCAAGGTGTACCATGTATTTCACCTTCTCCCCAGTCGGTGCGAGGAGAAAGATTCCAGCTCTGGCCCTCTGCTTCTGCATGGAGCCGTCGAAGTAGAGGGTCCAGTGAGGCTCGGTGAAGGTTGGAGCTTGATGCTCCGTCTTCTGCTCACTGGGGCCCCCAGGATTTGATGGAGAGGGAGTCCATTCTGCCACAAAATCTGCCAATGCTTGACTCTTGACTGCTTGCCTTGAAATAAATTCAAGATCAAATTCAGCCAATTCCGCTGCCCATTTTGCAATATTCCCAATTGAATTGGGATTATGCAAAATTGCTCGAAGTGGGTAAGAAGTCACCACTGAGACTTTGTGAGCTTGGAAGTAATGGCGAAGCTTCCTGGAGGCAATAAGAACTGCATAGAGCAGCTTATGCACCTCTAGGTATCGAGTCTTGGCATCATGTAGTACTTCACTAATGAAGTACACTGGATGCTGAATGGTCCGGACCCTCCCAGAGGGGTCCGAAGCTTCCTCTTCACTGACCCGGATCCTCTCGGAGGAGTCCGGATTTTCTTCAGGGACCTCCGGGTTCCGACTGGAGGAACCCGGAGCTTCTTCAGAAATGACCTGGACCCTCCCGGAGGGGTCTAGGTCTCTTGAAGCGACTTCTTGTGGATTTGAGTCTGGGAGCTGGGACCCAGACTCGCTTTCAGGAACCTCCGGACCTTCCCGAAGGGGTCTGGATTCCTGAGTGTGGGGTAGTTCTGGTCTCTCCACAACCAGAACCATACTGACGACTTCGTCAGTAGCTGAAATATAAAGCAACAAAGGCTCACCAGGGTTTAGAGCTACCAGAATTGGTAGGGTGGTGAGGAACTGTTTCAGCTCCTGGAATGCCTTCTCTGCTTCTTCGGACCATTGGAATGGTCCGGACTTCCTCAATAACTTGAAGAAGGGGAGTGCCCGTTCCACCAGTCTATAAATGAACCGGCTGAGGGCTGCTAGACATCCAGTCAACTTTTGGACGTCTTTGATGCGGGTTGGTGGTGGCATGTCTTCAATGGCCTTAATCTTCGCCGGATTAGCATCTATGCCCTGGTGACTTACCAGGAAACCAAGAAGTTTTCCGGAGCTAACCCCGAAGACACACTTGTCTGGGTTTAGCTTTGTGCGGGTGGCCCGCAGCTTGTCGAAGACAGCCTGCAAGGTGTCAAGGAGTGACTCCTTGTTCCTGACCTTGACCATGATGTCATTGACGTACACTTCCACTATGTCTCTAATGAGTTCTTCAAAAGTTTTGTACATAGCTCGTACAAAAGTTGAAGTTGCATTCTTGAGACCAAAGGGCATGGCTGTGTAACAATATAATCCATCTACTGTGATGAATGAAGTATGCTCTTCATCTTCCCTAGACATCCTGATTTGATGATATCCGGAATATGCATCTAGGAAACACAGTAATTCACACCTGGAGGTGGAATCCACTATCTGATCTATTCTAGGTAGCGGGAATGGATCTTTTGGACATGCCTTATTTAGTGTGGTGTAGTCGATGCACATCCGAAGCTTCCCACCGGCCTTAGGCACAACGACTGGGTTCGCCAGCCATTTTGGATGGAAGACTTCTCGGATGAATCCGACTTCGAACAACTTCTTTACTTCTTGTCGGATGAAGTTCTGTCGCTCTACGGATTGCTTCAGAGGCTTCTGATGCACAGGCCGAGCATCGGGGTAGATCTTTAGATTGTGCTCAATCACTTCCCTGGGGATCCCAGGCATTTGTGACGGTTGCCAAGCAAACACGTCGACGTTAGCCCGGAGGAAAGCGATGAGCGCGAGTTCCTATTTGTCGTTCAATCCTCCCGATATACGGGTGGTTTGAGTGGCATCGGAACCAATTTGGACGACTTTGACGGGAATGTCGGTGTCGCCGCTTGGCTGCACTCGAGGTGCAGAAGTCGAGCCTCGTTGACGAATGCTCGGGGGTTTTGGAGCTTGCTCCTGCCTGGAGTCCTCCACTTGCACCGTGGTGAGCGCATGGAGCTCTTCCAGTGCAGTTACTCCGACAGTGCGATCTCCACGGATCCGGAGAACGCCTACTGGCGTTGGCATCTTCAACACCAGATAGCCATAATGAGCAGCCGCCATGAATTTGTACAGGGCAGGTCTACCCAAGATGGCATTGAAGGGTAAGTTGATCTGCGCGACGTCGAAGACCAACTTCTCAGTGCGGTACTTCTCCCGTGTCTCGAAGGTAAAAGGGAGAGTAATAGCTCCGAGTGGGGTGATGGCCCCCGGACCTACTCCGGAGAAAGGTCGAGAGGGGTGGAGATCCGAAGGTCGGAGCTGAAGCTTAGTGAAAGCTTCGAAGCTGATGAGGTTAAGCCCCGAACCTCCGTCTACCATGACATGGTGGAGCTGGATGTTGTTGATGGTAGGAGATACCATCAAGGGTAACTGTCCTGCTCCAACCATGCTCCGGGGACAATCCGAAGCATCAAAAGTGATGGCTGTGTCCATCCACTTTCGGTGAGGTTCCAGCCTGACTGTAGGAGCTACAGCGGCCATATCCCGACGCATAGTCTTGATGAAGCGACGGGAGGTGATATCCCATGATCCACCAAAAATGGTGTTCATGGTCTTCCGACGCTCGTTGTCAGAGACGTCAGAATCATCGTCGACGGAGGTGTAGACGGCCTTCAGGACCTTTTTGGGATCCTAGAACCCCAACTCCTCTTCTGTCGGAGCTTTTTCGACTTTTTGCTTTCCTTCCCTCTGTCGGAAAGGAGATTCTTCCCGGGCATGTTGTAGCGCTCGGCAAGGTTTTGGACCTCCCGGTAGTCTTCCAAACTGTGGCTGCCTGTTTTGTGAATGGGACACCACACTTTGGGTTTGCCACCGTCTTCAGAAGACGGTCGAGGTCGCCTCTCGGGGCATGGCCCCTGGCCACCTGGAGCTGCAGCAGCTGCAATGTTGGATGTGCCGGCCGACGGCTTCTTCTTGCCGTTGGTCTTCTTTTTCTTCTTGCCACCCCCGGAGGTAGCGGCTTCTTCTTTGGAGGATTTCTTGTGATCCTCCGAGGCTGGTTTGGAGTGCATTTCATGGCCCTCCACAGCTCTGGCACATTTGTCTGCCAAGCTGAAGAGTTCCGTGACGCTGGTGATCTCCTTGATCGCCAGTTTCTCCAACATCTTGTTGTCTCGTACACCCTGTCTAAATGCCACAATGACAGAGGCGCTAGAGATAGAAGGGATAGTGTTTCGTACTTGAGAGAACCTCTGGATGAATGACCGCAAGGATTCTTCCCCTTTTTGCACGACTGCAAAAAGGTCCAGTTCAGTGCCTGGTCGGGTGTATGAACTCCCGAAGTTGGCAGTGAACTGATGGCACATCTCCTCCCAACTGTTGATAGAGTTGGGTGGAAGGCTCATAAACCAGGACCTGAAGTCCCAGTTAAGGCCACTGGAAAGTAATTGGCCATCACGGCCTCGTTTCCTCCGGCTGCTAGGATTGCAGTGGAGTATATCTGCAGAAATTCGGCGGGATTGACAGTCCCGTCGAATTTTTTCGGCAGGTGAGGCCGGAACTTCTGTGGCCACCTAACCATGCGCAGGTGCATGGCCAGGGCTGAACAGCCTCCTCCTACTCCTTCAAGAGTAGAAAGGTCCTGAGCTTCCCGTCTTTCACGGGCACACTCAATATGGACTCGGCCATCCTGCTGGCGGTATCGGCGATCAAGCTCCGCCCGGAGGTCATGAGTCGAAAGCCTGGATACCGTGTGGGTGCGTCGTGCCCCGGAGGGCAATGACGTCACTTGTTGTGATGCAGCACATCTCCTACTATTGGAAACGTGCGGACCAAGTCTTCCAGACAAAGTCCACCGCTGCGACGGGACTCTTCCTGAAGGAGGAGGACCCTGGTTGCTGAGGCGTTCGGCTGCTGCTGCAACCAAATGCTCCACATCGGCCCTCCACTGCTCCAGAGCATCCCGAGATGCATCCGGAGGTGGTGGGCGTTGGAGAAGAGCATGCGCTGCATGAAGCGCGTGTTCCGGGTTGTCATGATTTGCCGACGCAGTGATTGACGCCGGCGCACCATCACGCTGCCCATCATGATTTACTGGAGGAGATGGTGGTGGTGGGAGTGTGACTCCTGCTGGTGCTGAGGCTCCTGCTGGTGGCTGCCTATTGGAGGGATTGCCTCCAACAGCCTGAGCAGCAGGTTGACCGTTGGATGATCCAGCAGCAGAGTTCACCCTTCTCGAAATCTCAGGCGCCCCTACCTGGCGCGCCAACTGTCGGTGGTTTGGAACCTGCAGATCTCCCTACACAGCTAAAGTGATTGGGGAGTTTGATGTTCGGTGTGGGCGCGCGGAGATTCAAGAAGATGAATAGGAATTGACACAGGAGACACAAGAGTTTACGTGGTTCGGGCCGCCTGAGCGTAATACCCTACTCCACGGAGGTGTTGGTGTTGTATTAGCTGTTTGAGCTTGTGTTCAGCGTCAATGGCCTGTGTCTAACCCCTTAACGTGTCGTCGGCCTGCCCTTTTATAGTACAAGGGCAGGTCGTTACAAATTAGCCTGGCCCGACATGTGGCCCCGGTGGTTACTAGTATTGATACACGTTTAATTGCTCTTAATGACCCTGTAACGGGCTTTTACAGCACCGTTACTGGTGTTAAGATCATCCGTTTAAGTGTCATTAATATGGTATTAATGACACTTAATCGGGTTTTGAAGTCCTTGGCTCTCCTTTGAAGATCCGAAGCCGTTGCGGGGTCTTCCAGAGGTTAGAGGCTGAAGATCCGACGATTGGACTCATGGGAGCTCCGGAGCTTGCTGGGGGAAACAGGTAGCTCCGGGGCTACCAGACACGTGTCAGGTCCAGAGCTTCTCTCGGTCTGGGGTTAAGTCCGGAGGTGCCGTTTCGGTACATGGCCCGGAGCTTCCCCCTTATGGGTGGTAGCTCCGGTTTGGTAGTACACGTGGCGACCCAGGGATTAACCATGTTGGAGAAGCGGGTCCGGTTATGCCTGACATGTGGGCCTCCGAGGGTCTTCAAACCAAGTAGATGACTTTCCTTTGAGATCTTTGTAACCTCAAGGGGTGTACAGTTTCTAGGGTACCAACACCCTGTTTGATGGAGATTCCATTACTTTGTCGGTCCACCTCTATGCCTAGGTAAAAACTGAGCTTACCAAGGTTTGTCATCTGAAACTGAGACATCATTTGGTTCTTGAACTTATCTATCGTCTCAAGTCTTTCCCCTGTTAAAATAAGGTCATCAGCATACACACTAATGAGGATGACTAACTGACATTCTCCTCTCTTGTACACATGTTGTTCTTGCACACATTTGTGGAAACCAAGATCCTTCAGACTTCTGTCCAATTTTTAGTTCCAGGCTCTTGGTGCTTGCTTCAAGCAATATTTTTATTTGATGATGGGTAAAGTCCCGACCTCCCCCCCAAGGAGGTTATGACTAATTTATTACAAACGAGTACAAATGGAGACACTCACAACCTATTGTCTAGAACAAGGCGATAATAACTGGATGGCTAAGCACACGACTGCGGACCGGATTTCGTAAGCCAATATTACGGCACATTCATCTCTTCACATTTTTTGTAAGTGCACCCCAGATTCAGTGCCTATGGCTTCCTCTGTAAAGTACCTGCATTTAATATTGTGAAATTCAGTTTGAAATTCACTCTCACTGGGAATCGAACTCAGGACCTGAGTAGTGCTACTCAGAGTGCTTAACCACTAGATCAAGCCCCCTTTCACAATTGCTTCAGGTAATATAGGGCCTTTTTCAATTTCAGCACCATATGCTCTCTGACCTTCTCTGTGAACGCTTTGTGAATGCTTCAGGATGGGTAACATACACTTCTTCATCTAGCTCCGCATGAGGAAATGCAGATTTTACATCAAGATGGTGAATCTGCCATCCTTGACATGCAGCAAGAGCTAAAAGTACTCTGACAATAGCAAGCCTTGCAGCAGATGCATATACTTCTTCATAATCAACTCCTTGCCTCTGAACATACCCTTTAGCTACAAGCCTAGCTTTGTGCTTGATCACCTCTCCTGCTGAGTCCCTCTTCACTTTATAAAACCACTTTACACCTATGGGTTTGTGGCCAGCTGGTAGTTTAGTTAAGGTTCAGGTTGAACTCTTCTCAATGGACTCAATTACTTTCTTCATAGCTTCCTCCCACTTTGTTGGCCTGCTGCCTCACTGAAACTTGTAGGCTCTTCAGTTTCAGCCAGTAAGGCTTCATCTTCAGATTTCCCATATGTCAGTTCTACCACTGGTGCTCTTTCAAAAACATCTGAGAGTGGTTTGTACCTCTCTGGTCCACTGAATGTGCTTTTAGTGTTGGAGGAGGCTGCTTCACCTGCTGACTGAACATTCATTGGAGTTTCAGTATGTGTTCCTCTGCTTGGCATTGGTGTAGCCATTGCCACACTTGCCACTCTTGGTGTCAACAAGGAACTGCCTGATGATGCTCGTGGGCTGTTATGACCTGCCACTGGTGGTGTTTGTGGAGATGCTGCTGAGCTTTCAGGTGAAGCTGGTGGATCATCTTGCACATCTTCTGGTACTTGGACTTCTGCTGGTACACCAGGAGGTGCCAAATGCTCATCACTGAACTCCTCTTCAATGACAAAATCAGCTAGTTCACCGTCCACTGCATTCCACTTCCATTCAAGATTCTCTTCAAAAATAACAACGCGACTTACAAACAGTTTGCCACATCGTGGGTTGAACAAGGGATGTGCCTTGCACCCCTCTTCAACTCCGAAGTACACCATTTTTTGAGTTCGGTTGTCGAGCTTCTTCAAATGTGGTGCCACCACTGCCTTGACATGTGCCATGAACCCAAACACGCGCACATGGGCAATGTGCGACTTCCTCCCACTCCAAGCTTCGAATGGGGTACGGTCTCCCATGGACTTGTTGGCAACCGGTTCAACAGGTACACTGCATGTCGCACCGCCTCCCCCCAAAACCTCGTCGGCACACTCATGCTTTTAAGCAGGGACCTTGCCATCACCATGATCGTGCGATTTCTTAGTTCCACCACACAGTTATGTTGCGGTGTGTATGGCGCGGTTATAGCCTAACGATTCTTGCAAGCTCGCACACTTGGGTGAATCTTGCTGACATAAATTCGCCTTCACGGTCAGTCCTGAGTATCTTGATCCGCCGATCAATTGAGTTTTCAACCTAGGCTTTGAACTTCTCGAAGATTGAACAAGCTTGATCCTTCATCTTGAGGAAGTACACCCACATCCAACAAGAGTAATCATTGACTATAAGCATGAAATACTTATTGTCGGCGATCATCGGCGGAGTGATCGGTCCACAAAGATCCATGTGCAGCAACTCCAGTGCTGCTTCATCCCTGTACTGCACCATAGTTGGAAATGGACACCTTGCTTGCTTTGTCACTATACACTCGTGGAAAAGATGATCTGGATGTTCGATCAGTGGAACTCTTGGTGCCATCTGCTTCTCTGCTAGCATCCACAGGGCTTGAAAATTAATGTGACCCAGACAAGCATGCCAGAGCCACGCCGAGTCCACTAGACTTGTGAATAGACAGGTTGGTTCTGCATGTCGCAACCTGATCCGATAGAGACGATTTGGTGAACGCTTCACTGTCATGATCAGTCGCAGGGAATTTTTGTCAAACACTTCAAGTTCATCATTTTTAGCAAGGATGCCAGCTTACAAGGCAATCTTGAAATAAACATATCTATATGAGCTCCGACTGCCTAACATCGCAGTCTGTGACTTTTGGGTGTTCTCCAGAAAGCTCATTAAAAGACCAGAGAGTACGACACATATGCTCCACTCATAGGGTAGACTACTGGTAGTCAATTACTAGTAATGTTCTTCGGATGAAATCAGTTTGCATAAAACTTGCAATTCAAGGCGTAGTCCATTGTCCAAATTGTGAACTGATATAACTTAAAGATCTAGAAAAAAGTTCAACTTAGCAGTCTCTGCCAAAATACTAGATATCAAACAAGGAACTAGAATGGCATCTGTTCTAATGACTTTGAGATATTATGGAGGATGGTTGAAATAAGTGGGATTGGTCGAATATAAATTCTCAATTAATTTCTAGAAAATCTCAAAGATCCATTAGGCCAAGAGAGGGTGATGATAAGAGTTTGGTCTCACATGGAAAGTTGAAGGGGAGCAACCCCTACATATAAGGGTGAAAGGCGGCCTAGAGGGGGGGTGAATAGGCGGTAATCGATAATTTAAACTTAATTCAGAGTTATGAAAACAGAGAAGTTGGACTTGTCTGACTTATAGTCGGACTTGTCTCACCTAAGTCGGATAAGTCTGACTTGGGTCGGATAAGTCCGAGATTATCTGCACGATCAGATCAAGAATCCAATTTTTAAGCGATCTAGTGAGAGATATCGATTCTTGGCAGTTCTATACGAAGTATGGAGTACAAAGAAAGCTGAGGTAGAGATAGCACGCGGAAAAACACCAGAATCAAAACTTGCGAGAACGAAAGAACAACAAGAGACAAACGATTTTATCCCGAGGTTCGGAACCACAAAGGATCCTACATCCCCGTTGAGGAGTCCACAAGGGACCAGGCCTTCTCTAGCCTTTCCCTCATGAGTTGCCACAAGGGCCAACTCCTGATCTTCCACTATCACAAAGATTGTTACAAACTCCCTGATTACAAGAGATCACAAAGAAATTGCGGGGCGACGCCTAACCGTCTAGGGGAGAACCCCAAGAGCAACAAACACGCAATCACTAAGAAACTTAGCGAATCACACGTTGCTCAACCCCTCAACAAACTGTTTCTCCCGATTCTCACAAAGCACTCTTTACTCTCCCAAAAAAAAACTCTAATTTGGGCTCTAGAGGTGAAGAAAAAGTGGAGAGAGGTTCTTGAGTTCAAATGGGCGTTCAGAACTATTCAGGGGTGTTAGGCATAGTTGGTGGGTCGAAACCACCCACTATTTATACTCCAAAAAGTCATTAGAGCCGTTTGACACAGCCCACGTCGGACATGTCTGACACAAAGTCGGACATGTCTGACCTCAAAGGTCAGGCCTTTCACTTCAGACTTGTCTGACCAAAACCACTTCAGACATGTCTGACATACAATCTCGGACATGTCTGAAATTCTGCAGATAGAACTCGGACAAGTCTGACTCTCTGGGACTTAGAAAATTTTCCTTAGTCCCTGGGAACAGATCCATCTCGGACATGTTCGACCCCTAGGTTCGGACAAGTCCGAAACTTCACTAGAACTCTCACTGGAACCCTTCCAGTGCCAATTCGGACATGTCTGACTCACAGTTTCGGACATGTCCGACTTCCAACAAAGGGAATTCGGACATGTCTGACACCACAAGTCAGACAAGTCTGCCCAAGCCACAAGGTCTCTACTAAAATCTTCTACTAAGGGGTTGAGTACCCGAATGACTCACTTAGTGTCTACGCGTCGTGTCCCTCTTAATAGTACGATTTTTCCTACGACTCAAGGAGAAAATAGAAAACCCTATTCTTCTTCGCCACAACTTTTCTCCTTTTGCCATCTTTCTTCAAAGCTCCATTCCGTACTTCGGATCTGCGCTCATGCTCAACCAAGTTCATCAACACTTTAATGGTTCATCATCAATCCACCAAAACCCACAAGGGACCTAGATGCACTTACAATCTCCTCCTTTTTGGTGATTGATGACAACCAACTAAAGTCTTCGACAAAAAATAAGATTTGATAGAAGTTTTGAGTCTCAAGTGTATATGAGCTTTTGGAATAACAATAAAAACAACTCATATACACTCAATTGTCGTGGGGTGCCTATATGCTCGTGTGTGTGCAACAACGTGATACAAATGAAGAAATGCACACGAGATCAATGAAGAATCATAATGATCATCATAAGGCATCAATAAACATCATTAAGCATTAACAGTCATAAGCGAGTAACAAATAAGTACAAGACACATGACAATAGAAAATATGACTAGATACATGTCCATGTCCAAGAAAAAGCACTATATGACTAGATACATGTCCATGTCCAAGAAAAAGCACTAGAGCCTAATACTTCTCCCCCTTTGGCATCAAGACACCAAAAAGGAGAAAAGTGGACACTAAGACCTAATCTACTCGGTGTCGTCCTCGTCATCGTCGTTGTCATCGTCGCCGCTCTCCTCCTCGTAGTCGCTCTCCTTGCCGGAGTCACCGTGAGCTGCAGGAGGCGCTGAGGAAGAGGCGCCGGTGCCGGTGAAGAACGCCATCTCCGCCTTGGTGAGCTCCGGAAACTCCGGTGGCTCTTCGTCTGAGCTGGCGTCATCGACTGGATGAAGCTGGAGGTGCTCCCTGATGGCTGCGAGGTCCCTCTGGTTCCTCTTTGCCAAGCGCTGAGTCGACCGGCATGATGAGGACATCACTTCTATTGATACAAACAACACTCCATTGAATATACAAGATGCAATCCAATAGAGTTCATACACAACAATTAATTTCAGAGGTGAACTCGTTCTTATATATTTCCTTATATGTTTTTGAACATAAATTGCTACTTAATGATTTATTTGTGATTAAGATCCATGGAGAGGTTCAAGGAGTACTTGGAGGGAGTATTAGGGACGTGGAAGACCAGATAATTCGTTCAAAGAAGATGGAAACCGAACCAAACTCCAAATCATATCCAACTCGAAGTCCAAGAGCAGTACGCACTAAAACGGACGCCCAGGACGCATACGAACTCCGTTTTGGACGTTCTACATATGCACGGAAAGGGGAGAGGATATCCTTTCCAATGGCACCGGTCCCATGTCAAAATTCCTTGGGAGTCGTCGGGAGTTGTCGAAACAAAAATCAAATACAGAATCTGTCAGGGTGCTGCGCCACCATATTGGGCCATTGGGCCTTGTATCAAGTCTAAGTCCATTATTTTCGTGTGTTAGGGTTAGGTCACGACCCCAACACCCCCTTGGACGTCCTCCCACCTATATATACTCCATAGTAGCCGCCATGAACAATTGGGTTTTTTATAGATTAATAATATCGCTGTTCTACAGTTTGTGAAACCCCAACTTCGCGATTTCAGATCGTGTCTTCTACGTTCTTGCTTGTGTTATCGGTTGCACTTGCAGGGATTAGCCTTCTTAGCGAGGTCAATCGTGTGAAGCACGGTTGATAACCAACGGAGCGGTGGTGTAGTGATTGCAGAGGTTTTTCGTGTTCTAATCGAGAGTCTCGGATCATCAACGTCGAGATCTCCATCAATCGACTTATCCTTTACCTTTCGGAAGATCGGGACCAATTCTCCTATCAATTGGTATCAGATTTCCAGGTTGCCCGTTAGGTAATTTATCTATCCATTACATTAGTTTTATTTTTCATACCTAGAGTCCACAAAAAAGCCACAAAAAACTTGCAGTTTAGTAGATCTGTTCATTACTTTGTCCAAACCACCATTGAGCCTTTGCAACTTTCGTTTTCAGTTTGGTTTTGTTGAGTTTATGTCCGTTGTTGAGTCATATTGCTGGTTTAGAAAGTGTTTTTAGTCTTAGTTTGAGTTTTGTATTGTGTTGATTCATCCTTTTGAATCACGTCATCACGTCCAGATTAGATTCATCTCTGTCCAGTTCAGTATTTTCATCATATCTAGCTCATACGAACTCGGATTTTCGTGTTCTTATACTTTCTGGAAAGCTTAAGAAGTTCTCTATAACTTTCGTATTCATCATTTTCCCAGAAAATATAGATATCGATGTCGAAATTGCATTAGATCCGAATCTATTATTGACCTAAAAATTCTGAACAGTCTGTATTTCGGGGGCAGTATCTCCTATTGTTCTTTTCCAAAATAGGTCTTCCATATATTGAAATTAAAGAGGAGAGATATATCTACAATCTTGCTGTTCTAAGGTTTCCAATTTAGAGCCTATAAGTGTGCCTATTTGTCCTTGGAAGGTTGAGCAGAAAATCTGCGACAGACACACGAGATATCTTGGGTTGATTTTCATTGTGTTCTTCCCTTGCAGCACATTCTGAAAAAAAAAAAGAAATAAAAAAGAAAAAGGCAAGTGCAAAACAAGAAACCAAAGCCGCACAAAAAAAGAGGAAAAAAACCAACAAAAAAACAGAAGTGCTTGCATTCTTTGTGTCATCTAGTTTTGTCTCATGTCTTGCTAGCTTGAACTACTAGGAACACATTTAGACCAGCAACTTTGACAAGTACTTTGGACACTTACTCAACTTTACTATCTGATTTCATTGTTGCTAATCCTTGCTACAAATAAAGTGCCATCCAAGCTACACCTTACTCTTGAGCAGAATCGATACACTTTTGCAATCATCCCACGCTTCATTGGTTTCTTCATACCGGCTACCGTTTGCCACCTGCAGTGTCGGTAAGAACACTTGTAAGAGCGTGGTAAGACGCTTGAGAGTTTGTGATTCCACTTCCACTTTTCCATTATCCTTTGTAGTTGATAGGGATAACATATTTTTTGTGTTGTCTTCTGTTTGCTACTAACAATGTCAGGTAAAAGCAAGAATCATGCATTATATGCTGAGATGATGGACATGGTGAAGACGGCGATGGAGTTGCTCACTAAAAATCAAACATCAACCAAGGATTCACATGACATTCAGACCACCTTTATAACACCTTCCACAAGAAGTAATTACATTCTCCCATCTCTTCCTTCTTATGATGGTCTTGGTTATGATGAATATATTGCTTGGGAAATAGAGTTGGATAAAAGTTTTGGAAAATGTCATATGTGTGAGAGGAGGAAGATTAGAAATATTGCAAGTGCATTAGTAGGTTGTGCATTAACTTGGTGGAACAATTTAAATGATTTAGAAAAACCTCGAACATGGAAAGATATGAAAATTCTTATGCCAGAAACATTTACTAGTGTATCCAATTGCAAAGATGAAATACATGAGCTTGAGAAGAATTTTCTTGTTGTACCTCCTCCTATGCCTAACCTTTTGCAGGAACAAGAACCTATAATCGTAGAAAATCCAAAACCGAATGAGGTGTTCAACAACTCCTGTGAAAATTCAGATCTATCAATTCATAATTTGATCACCACTACTGCTGAAAATGATGAGCAGCAACAAGATGAACCTTTTCATAATACACCTTTACCATTAGTTGATTTTCCTACTGATTCTTATAACAAAAATGAGTTGTGTGCTGATAATTATATTATACCTATGCTAGAACAACCTAATGAATTTGATACTTTATTACTCACTTGTGCTGAAATTAAGCATTTGATCCCAACTATATGTGAAAGGGATGATCTGAAATTGTTATCTTCTCTAAATACTTTGGGCTATATTGAATTTGACACTCTTTGTGATCTAGATATCGTAGAGAAGATAATATTTTCTCAGTCTCAATTGCCTTTGTTAAGTAGAAATATTTTTTATGCTATAGGCAAATATGAACATAGTGGTATGTTTATGGTGCATAAAGTTTACATATGTTCAAATGAGGAAGCTCCTTTTGTGTTGCAACAACATGGTCAAGTAAATGAATTTACTAACGCTAATAATATCTTGTCAAGTTTTTCTAGTATTTTTTCCTTGCAGCAGGGACAACAAAAACATTTTTCACTGCGGTTGTACAATATGGACAGTGCTCACTCAGGCCTAAACTCTACCCCCAAAGCAAGACTTTTTGCTGGACATACGAGCAAGCTGAGGACGGCTTGTCATAAAGAAGAGGAGAATGATGAGATTATGCATATTATTATTGCACTTACAAACATGACACAATGTTTATTTGTTTGGGATCCTGGCTCAAGTGAATGTGCACTCTTATTTGATGGACAAGATCAAGATGGTGCACTATGTCGTCCACCACCTTGGCCTCCTCCTTTCATGCTTACAAGAAGATTTGATGGCGTTGCACATATGGACCCACACATGATAGAAGATGAACTTGAGTCGAGGACGACTCCAATTCAAGAAGGGGAGGATGATGAGGACATCACTTCTATGGATACAAACAACACTCCATTGAACATACAAGATGCAATCAATAGAGTTCATACACAACAATTAATTTTAGAGGTGAACTCGTTCTTATATATTTCCTTATATGTTTTTGAACATAAATTGCTACTTAATGATTTATTTGTGATTAGGATCCATGGAGAGGTTCAAGGAGTACTTGGAGGGAGTATTAGGGACGTGGAAGACCAGATAATTCGTTCAAAGAAGATGGAAACCGAACCAAACTCCAAATCGTATCCAACTCGGAGTCCAGGAGCAGTACGCACTAAAACGGACGCCCAGGACGCATACGAACTCCGTTTTGGACGTTCTACATATGCACGGAAAGGGGAGAGGATATCCTTTCCAATGGCACCGGTCACATGTCAAAATTCCTTGGAGTCGTCGGGAATCATCGAAACAAAATCAAATACAGAATCTGTCAGGGTGCTGCGCCACCATATTGGGCCATTGGGCCTTGTATCAAGTCTAAGTCCATCATTTTTGTGTGTTAGGGTTAGGTCACGACCCCAACACCCCCTTGGACGTCCTCCCACCTATATATACTTCATAGTAGCCGCCATGAACAATTGGGTTTTGCATAGATTAATAATATCGCCGTTCTACGGTTTGTGAAACCCCAACTTCGCGATTTCAGATCGTGTCTTCTACGTTCTTGCTTGTGTTCTCGGTTGCACTTGCAGGGATTAGCCTTCTTGGCGAGGTCAATCGTGTGAAGCACGGTTGATAACCAACGGAGCAGTGGTGTAGTGATTGCAGGGGTTTTTCGTGTTCTAATCGAGAGCCTCGGATCATCAACGTCGAGATCTCCATCAATCGACTTATCCTTTACCTTTCGGAAGATCGGGACCAATTCTCCTATCACGGCAGATGGTGAAGATCGACTTCAGGATCTTGAGCAGTCCTGAGGAGCAAGACGGCTGCTGCTGGGGCACGGAGGATGAGCTGGGAGGCTTAGCAGACTTCCTCCTCGAGGAGCTGGGTCCTCCCTCTGCTGGTGCCGGTGCCGGTGCAGCTGCTCGAATCGGGCGGTGAAGCTTGGAAGGCTTCTGAGGCACGAGGCGCCTATGAGGCACATCCTTCACAAACTTCTTCCCGGATACCGTCTTAATTAGTTTCATCAGGTACGGGGCGTAGCAGCAAGACCTAGCCGGCGTCTCTGAGGCGAAGTAAATCTCCTCGTAGATATAGTCAAAAGCATTGAATTGCTGCTCCCCTGCCAAGAGCTTGATCAGATTTCTGCTGTTGTGATTGATCCTGTTGGCATCCCCATCCTTGGGCGAGAGGGTCTTTCTGATCAGACGGTTCACCATGGTATGGAATGGCTTGAGGCCGTGGATATGAGGAGGGTCGGCTGGATACCCATCCTCATAGAAACTCTCCATCTCCAGGAGGTTCACTATATCCATCTCATGGATCTTCAGTGAGTGCTGCAGGCTGTCCTCCATCTCGAGAATGCGGGCAAACTTCTCATAGCTGACTTCGTACTTCACCCCATTGGTCATCCAGGTGAAGCCGTGCTTGTCAACCCAATAGAACACAGTTGCATAAAATTGGAGGATGACTTCCTTGTTCCATGGGTATTGGAGACCCATGATCTCGCTGACTCCGTGGTGCTCGCAAGCTTCGAGCACCCCCTTGAAGAGAAGATAGGAATCCTTCTTCTTTAATGCAGCCTTCCAATCAACCCATTGCATGTCCGTGACTGGGTTCTTCTTGGTCATGAGGACTGACCGGTAGTAATCCATGTGGAAGAAGCACCAGAAACGGGGATCCTTGCTCTCCCTTGGCATGTCATAACACCGCACATCTCTCATGTGCATGGTGTCGTGGATGTTCCTTCGGTAATTCACCCTGTCGGTCGTGCGTCGAGTGTCACCAACTGGAGAGTGCACGACCAACGGTCCAATCTCTTGCTGCCCTTGGGAGCTCGAGCTGCCCCCTGACCACTGTGAATAGTGAGCTGACCGCTTGCGGGTCGCCTGGCAACCACCTTCTTTGGTTGCTTTGATGGTTGAGCTGAAGAATCGGGACCCGCGGGCTCCTTGCCTCTCTTGTCGTGACCCATAGCTGAAGAAGAGATACAAGGTTAGGTAAGAGTCAAAGCAAGAGAGATAGAGCAATTAACTTGATAGTTTCGATAGAAATTAGATCTCAGATTTATACAGGATCGGCATGTCTGACTGGGAAGTCAGACTTGTCTGATTCAGGAATTTCGGACATGTCCGAATTTCAGAGTCAGACTTGTCCGACCTGTACAGAACTGACCCTAATTGCTAAGAAAACTAAGCAAATCAATTTTTCTACCGACCAAATTTTGCACCAAGGTTGCAAACATGCCTAGGAACAATTTCAAGGGCATAAATTTGCAAACTTGCTGCTAGATCTAGAAATGAGAGGAAAGATGAGAAAAATACCTTCGGATGGAGAAAAGATTGAAGAACTCCGAAGGGGATGTGAATCCTCCAACTTCGAAGGAGATTTTCCCTCAAGAACTCTTCACAAGAGCCTCAAAAGCAATGTGGATCGCCTTGGGAGGTTTGAGAGAGATGGAGATTAGGGTTTGAAGTGAGGAGAGAGAGAGAAGGAAAGGAAACCGTCGGCCTCTTTGAAGGGGTTCGGGCTTCCCACGTCGGACATGTCCGAATTTGTACTTTGGACAAGTCCGAATTCTCTCTGCAGACTTAAAACCCACTTCGGACATGTCTGACTTTTGTCAGACTTGTCCGACTCCCCCTGAGTGTATGCAATGTGCAAACAATTGGGGATCTAAATATAGGTATATATGGAAATTTTGGACAAGTTTTTGCAAATATCTTTGACAGAAATGATCAGTAAGCAACCAACACTCAAACTATGATCATTTTCACCAAAGAGAAGTTTAGAACATAGTTTTCAAGAAAAATAGATGAGATTTTCGAAAAACACACAACATTTTGAAGTTGAAAACTAATAGAAATCAGATGTGCACGACTCAAGCAATGTTTCAAGAATCCAAGATATTTAGCTCACTCCTTAGGTCACAAAAGCGTCTCTCATCAAGGGGTTTGGTGAAGATATCCGCCAATTGCTTCTCACTTCTAACATGAGAGATAACGATATCTCCCTTGATAGAGTGGTCTCGCAGGAAGTGGTGACGGATGTCTATGTGTTTGGTTCTAGAATGCTCGACGGGGTTGTGAGCAATCTTGATGGCACTCTCATTGTCACATAGGAGAGGAATATGGCTCAGATTGTAACCATAATCCCTAAGAGTTTGTCGCATCCAAAGAAGCTGCGCACAGCAAATTTTGGCTGCAATGTACTCCGCTTCGGCTGTGGAAAGGGCAATGGAGTTTTGTTTCTTGGAAGACCACGCAACCAAGGACCTACCAAGAAATTGGCATGTCCCGGATGTGCTCTTCCTGTCTACCCTACAGCCCGCATAATCCGCATCGGAATAACCGACGAGATCAAACTTGGATCCTTTAGGGTACCAAAGACCTAGATTAGGAGTGTGAACTAAATACCTAAGGATCCTCTTAACCGCTGTCAAGTGACACTCTTTTGGAGTGGCTTGGAATCGAGCACGCATGCACACACTAAGGATAATGTCGGGTCTAGAAGCACAAAGATAAAGCAAAGAGCCAATCATAGAACGGTATACCTTTTGGTCCACTCTCGCTCCTTCTTCTTTTAGTCCTAGATGCCCGTTTGTTCCCATAGGTGTCTTGATGGGCTTTGCCTTCTCCATGCCAAACTTCTTGATAATGTCATGAGTGTACTTGGTTTGGCATATGAAGGTCCCTTCCTTGAGTTGCTTTACTTGGAAACCTAGGAAAAACATCAACTCCCCCATCATAGACATCTCAAATCTCTCCGTCATGATTTTGGAAAACTCATCACAAAAAGTCTTGTTAGTAGAACCAAATATGATATCATCAACATAAATTTGGCATACAAACAAGTCATTATCAAAATTCTTAGTGAAGAGAGTATAATCGGCTTTCCCAATCTTAAAACCATTTTGAGTGAGAAAATCCCTAAGGCACTCATACCAAGCTCTAGGTGCTTGTTTGAGGCCATAGAGAGCCTTACACAACTTGTAGACGTGATCGGGATGCTCTTCATCTTCAAATCCGGGTGGTTGCTCCACATACACTTCCTCCTTGATTGGACCGTTGAGGAATGCACTTTTCACATCCATTTGATATAACTTGAAATCATGGTGAGTAGCAAAAGCCAATAATATGCGAATAGATTCAAGCCTAGCTACGGGAGCAAAGGTTTCATCCAAATCCAAACCTTCGACTTGAGCGTATCCTTTTGCTACAAGTCTTGCCTTGTTTCTTGTTACCACCCCATGTTCATCTTGTTTGTTGCGGAACATCCACTTGGTTCCAACAATATTTGCATTTGGTCTCCTCACGAGTTCCCACACCTTGTTCCTCTTGAAGTTGTTGAGCTCTTCTTGCATCGCCATCACCCAATCCGGGTCTTGTAGAGCTTCTTCTACTTTCCGTGGCTCTAGAGAGGAAACAAAGGAATAGTGTTCACAAAAGTTAGCCATACTTGAGCGAGTAGTTACCCCCTTGGAGATGTCTCCAAGTATGTTGTCAACGGGATGGTCCTGTTGAACGCTTTGATGAACTCTTGGGTGTGGTAGTTGAGCTTCTCGATCATTGTCTTCATCTTGATCATTTTCTTGATCTCCCCCTTGATCCAAGCCTCCTCCTTGATCTTGATCTTGTTGAGATTCATCTTGAGGATCTTGATATTGTTCATGTGGGGGATTTGCATCTTCTTCGCTTGCGGTTAGGAGTTCGTATGAGGTCTTCTTCAAGAGTCGATGAAGATACAACCGGTTTATGGCATGGCAAGCGGTGTTAACCGCTTCCACCCAAAACCGGTCGGACGTCTTGTACTCATCAAGCATCGTCCTTGACATCTCAATTAGAGTCCTATTCTTCCTCTCTGCTACTCCATTTTGTTGAGGGGAGTAGGGAGCGGAGAACTCATGCTTGATTCCTTCTTCATCCAAGAAGTCTTCAACTTGAGTGTTCTTGAACTCCGTCCCGTTGTCGCTCCTAATCTTCTTGATTCTTAAGGAGAACTTGTTTTGAGCTCTCCTCAAGAACTTCTTGAGAACTCCTTGGGTTTCACCTTTGTCATGCAGGAAAAATACCCACGTGAAGCGAGAAAAATCATCAACAATAACTAGACCATACTTGTTACCACCAATGCTAATGTAGGCGATCGGTCCGAATAGGTCCATGTGTAGTAGCTCCAATGGTCTTGAGGTTGTCATGATGTTCTTGGACGGATGTTGAGCTCCTACTTGCTTTCCGGCTTGACATGCGCTACATGGTCTATCTTTCTCAAAGACAACATCTTTTAGTCCACGGATATGATCCCCCTTAAGAAGTTTTTGCAAGTTTCTTATCCCAACATGGGCTAGCCTTCGGTGCCATAGCCATCCCATGTTAGTTTTCGCCATTAAGCACGTATCAAGTTGATCTTTATCCGTGGAGAAATCCACAAGGTAAAGCTTTCCCTTGAGTACGCCCTTAAAGGCGATTGAGTTGTTGCATCTTCTTGAGACGATCACACCGTTGTTAGTGAAAAGACAATCATAACCATTATCACATAATTGAGAAATAGACAAGAGGTTGTAATCAAGTGAATCGACATGAAGCACATTAGAAAGAGTGTGTTTTGAGGAGATAGCAATTTTACCGGTGCCAAGGATTTTCCCTTGGCTATTATCCCCAAAGAAGATTCCTTCACTAGGATCTTCATTCTCCTTGTACTCTACAAACATCTTCCTCTCTCCGGTCATATGATTAGTGCATCCACTGTCAAGAACCCAATTTGATCCACCGAAGGAGTATGCCTACAAAAAAAACTTATGCCTTTCCTTTAGGTACCCAAACGGAGTTGGGTCCTTTGATGTTAGTCACAAGACATTTGGGCATCCACACGCAAGGCTTTGGGCTCGTGCGGAGTGGCCCAACATATCTAGCATAAGTCTTGCCAAATTTGTTCCTCAATAAAACATAAGAAGCATCAAAGTCATGGAACAAAGGATGAGGTTCATTTTTAGGCATATAAGATGTTGAGACAATGTTCTTTCCTTTATCTTGGGTGGATGAACCTTCCTTGACAAAAACAATCAAGTCTTTGTTATTCTTGGGGGCTTTGGCATTTTGCCCCCGCTCCCGAGAATAACCAAGACCATCCTTGACATGGGGAGGTCTCACATTTGTGTATGCACTACGTGCATAGGACACCTTCTCCTTGTCAAAGATGCCACCTTTCGGTGCTTGTTTGTTTTGTGCCAAGTTAAGTTCATCCATAAGTTTTAGGATCAAGCTTGAGCACATGCAAGTGTGAACTTCCTCGGATGAAATCTTTTGAGAAGATGAGCTCTTTGAGGAAGAAGGTGCATTGATCTTAAGTGACTCAACCTTCGTCTCTAGAATCTTGTTAACCTTTGTCAAGTTAACAAGTTCATCCTTGAGCTCAACGGTCTTGTCTTTAAGATTTGAGCATTCTTCCTTGCTCATGGCAAGGTCATGCTCCAATGCATTGCTTCTTTCTCTCTCGCGCTCGAGGAGCTCTTCAAGCTCTTGACATCTCTCCAATTTTTGGATGAGCATGCCCTCTTGACGCTCAAGGAGATCCTCCTTCTTGGAGATTTCATCCATAAGAAAGTTCATCTTTCTCATGGCACTCTTACTTAAGCCTTTAAGCATGGATTCAAGTTCACTATCACTATCAAGTTCATCACAAGAAGTTATAGAGGGAGTGGGTTTAGATTTGACCTTTTTCCTTCCCTCCTTTGCCATGAAACATGTGGACTTGAAATCATCAAGGTTGGGGAAGAGCTTGCTTGCAATTGAGCTCTTTCCGACGGCAATGGTTGCCACCTTCTCTTCATCGTCGGAAGATGAGTTTTCATTTGAGTCCCATTCTCTTCCAAGGTGGGCATGTCCCGATGGCTTCTTCTTCTTGAAGAGCTTCTTATCTTGGGTCTTGCCCTCCTTCTTCTTGCTTTCATTGTATGGGCAATCCGCAATGAAGTGCCCATGTTCACAACACTTGTAGCAAGTCTTCTTCTTTAGCTTCTCCTTGCTCTTGCCTTCTTGGTGATAGCCTCCCTTCTTCCTTCTCATCATCCTTCTAAACTTGTTGATGAAGAAAGATTCTTCCTCATCGGAGTCCATGCTCTCATCATCACTCGCATCTTCATTGTAGGATGTGGAAGTTGCTTTGAGGGCTATGTCTTTCTTCTTTGATGAGGCAAGCTTTTAGAGATCGTTGTAGAACATAGCTTCCTTCTCCATCATCTCATTGTTTATTATCCTCCCAAGCACTTCTTTCGGAGTCATCTTGGTGTAGTCGGGGCTTTCATGGATCAAGGAGCAAAGAGTGATGTTTTGAGGCATGAATGCCCAAAGCATCCTCTTCACCACTTCATGGTCCGTCCATCGAGTGCTTCCATAGGCACGAATATTGTTCACAAGCACCTTGAGGTGGTTGTACATGTCTTGGGGCGACTCACCATCCATGATGGTAAATATCCCAAGCTCTCCTTCGATCATCTCAATCTTCGCCTCCCGGATGACTCGGTTGCCCTCGTGTGCCGTCTTGAGTGTATCCCAAATATCTTTGGCCACTTCCAAACCTTCGACTCGGTTGAATTCATCCCGAGTCAAAGATGAGGTTATGACTCCCACGGCTTGAGCATTGCGATGAAGTAGGACAGCTTGTTGTGGAGTGACGTCTTCCTCATTCCTTGGCATATGAACTCCGGTTTGCACAATCTGCCACAAACTAGTATTCAAAGAGATTAAATGCATCTTCATATTGTGTTTCCACATTGAATAGTCATTTCCATCGAATTGAGGAGGTTTGCCAAGTGGAATAGACAAATAGTGATTGTTAGCATGAAGACGATCATAATCAAAGTGAGTTTGAGTATAGTCATCGTTACTCTTCTCCTTCTCTTTGTTGATCTTGGGTTGTTTCCCTAGCTTCTCCCGAAGCTTCGCTTTGAGTTGGTGAGTCTCTTCATCGTCCTTCAGATCATCAAGAAGAATGTCGTAGTTCTTGTCATTTGAGCCTTCACCCTCGACATATGAGGTATCATCCTTGTTCCTTTCTTCCGCCATCGATTCTCCGAGATGTTAGTCTCTTCTGGGGAAACCTGCTCTGATACCAATTGAAAGGCGGCCTAGAGGGGGAGTGAATAGGCGATAATCGATAATTTAAACTTAATTCAGAGTTATGAAAACAGAGAAGTCAGACTTGTCTGACTTATAGTCGGACTTGTCTGACCTAAGTTGGACAAGTCTGACCTGGGTCGGATAAGTTCGAGATTATCTGCACGATCAGATCAAGAATCCAATTTTTAAGCGATCTAGTGAGAGATATCGATCCCTGACAGTTCTACATGAAGTATGGAGTAGAAAGAAAGCTGAGGGAGAGATAGCACGCGGAAAAACACTAGAATCAAAACTTGCGAGAACGAAAGAACAACAAGAGACAAACGATTTTATCCCGAGGTTCGGAACCACAAAGGATCCTACATCCCCGTTGAGGAGTCCACAAGGGACCAGGCCTTCTCTAGCCTTTCCCTCATGAGTTGCCACAAGGGCCAACTCCCGATCTTCCACTATCACAAAGATTGTTACAAACTCCCCGATTACAAGAGATCACAAAGAAATCGCGGGGCGACGCCTAACCGTCTAGAGGAGAATCCCAAGAGCAACAAACATGCAATCACAAAGAAACTTAGCGAATCACACGTTGCTCAACCCCTCAACAAACCATTTCTCCCGATTCTCACAAAGCACTCTTCACTCTCCCAAAAAAAAACTCGAATTTTGGCTCTAGAGGTGAAGAACAAGTGGAGAGAGGTTCTTGAGTTCAAATGGGCGTTTAGAACTGTTCAGGGGTGTTAGGCATAGTTGGTGGGTCGAAACCACCCATTATTTATACTCCAAAAAGTCATTAGAGCCGTTTGACACAGCCCACGTCGAACATGACTGACACAAAGTCGGACATGTCTGACCTCAAAGGTCAGGCCTTTCACTTCAGACTTGTCTGACCAAAACCACTTCAAACATGTCTGACATACAATCTCGGACATGTCTGAAATTCTGCAGATAGAACTCGGACAAGTCTGACTCTGAGACTTAGAAAATTTTCCTTAGTCCCTGGGAACAGATCCATCTCAGACATGTTCGACCCCCAGGTTCGGACAAGTCCGAAACTTCACTAGAACTCTCACTGGAACCCTTCCAGTGCCAATTCGGACATGTCTGACTCACAGTTTCGGACATGTCTGTAACACCCTAAATTTTCGCATCCTGCATTGATACATGATCATGCATTAAACATTAGTAGGATAAAAGAAAGATAATAAAAGATAAAACATACATATATGGTGTAGCAAAAGAAGAAAAGGAAAATAATAGCCTAAAACTTGTAATAGGGAATAAGTATAAAAATAACAATAATAATATATAAAAAGAAATATATATAAATAAATTATATATAATAATAAATATATATATACAAAATAAATAAAATGAATAAGATAAATAAAATAAATAAATAATATAAAATAATAATAAATAAATAAATGGTAATATATTTAAAAAAAGGAGAAAAAAACCAACCTCCCGCCGGCCAGGCCGTACCGGCCCAGCCAGCCACGCCCACGCGACCGCGCTCCCACCGACGCGCCGCCCTCCTGCGCTCCTGGGCCCCACCCCGCTGGCCACGCCCACCCCGCGCGCCCCGCCGAACTGCGCTGGGTCCCACCCGCACCGGCTCCCGCGCCCTCGATTCCCGCCCGCCCACGCCGTACCGCGCGCCCTCCCGCGACCTCGCCCTGGCCCCACGCGGCCTCCCGCTCAGGCCGCCTGTCCCGCATTCTCGCGCCTGCGCCAGACTGGCCCCGCCGCCCAACTACCGCATGCAACCCGCCCGCGCCTGGCCCCACGCGGCACGCGCGCCGCGCGGGATTCCAGCGCGTCCCGCCCCTATAAAACACCGTAGCCTCCGTAGGGTTTCCTCGGTACCAGAAAAAGCCGCCGCCAGAGCAACGACAAGAGTCTAGCCGCCAGAAAGAAACACGAGAGACCAGAGGCTGCGCCGCCAGGGGAAGAAAAGGAAGAAAAAAAGAGAGGAAGAAGAGGAAGAAAAAGAGGAGATCGTCGCCGTCGTCGTGCCGCCGGAGGATCTTGCGCATCTACTTCGTCTACGCGTCACCTTTGTCCCTCGATCTTCGAAGCCATTGCATCTACGGTAGGATTCATTTTTCCGATGCGAATTTTAGCAACGTATTAGATCTAATAGACGTAAATTGATTTTTGTTGCACCATAATTTTATTTTCAGCAGCATTAATCCACTCTAAAACCCCCGTAAACTCGTATGAACACGTATGAACTAGTTGCATCTAATTAATAAACAACCATAGTTAATTAATAATTGAACTTTGCATGCATGCATATCATCGCATGTTGATTAATGTGTGTGCATCATGTTGATTGTATATATGTGTTTTCTTGTATGTGTGATCACGAGTAGAGGGAAGTGCTCAAGAGGTCGTGTACGAGGATTTCCAGAACCAAGACTTCGAAGCGTTTGAGCAACCCTATCCGCCGGAGCAAGGCAAGTGTCCTTGAAGCATATTGATCCTGTTTTTAAAATAAATGTTTTGTTTGCAAAACTGCATGCTTGTGTCAATTTG
Organism: Tuctoria greenei; assembly: GCA_036927565.1. Classification (NCBI taxonomy): domain Eukaryota; kingdom Viridiplantae; phylum Streptophyta; class Magnoliopsida; order Poales; family Poaceae; genus Tuctoria; species Tuctoria greenei. The sequence goes on from JAYESD010000005.1 coordinate 190,712,085, forward strand.
ATGGGAATCCTATGGTAGGAAGTTTACTAGATTTGTTTAACCACCCTTGTCACCTGGAATATATGGTAGAGAGTCGGGAAGGGTTTTTACCTTTTCGCTTCACTTAATTAATTGGGATGGCAAACAACACTACACATTTAATTATGCATCAATGATATTCTGGTTAATGTGAACTGGTCAATACAATGAGTGATCTAAGCAAGCCTGGTATGTGGATGGGTTGGATGTTATGGTGGTTTGCTTGCTTTAGATCTAAGGACCGGTTCATGCGAGAATAGGCCAGAACTACAGTGCCACCACGAGGCCAAGTATGGGTGCGGCGTAGCTGATTAATTAGGGCTTTGCTAGTGCTGTTTGGACCATTGTGGATGCTCGGGGAAGGGATAGTCGGATTGGGTTTGTTGATGATTGGTGGGACTACCCTGGGATCCGAATGGCTCAAGAGGGGGCCCTTGCTTGAAGATGTGCTCAGTTGGAGGCATCACCACCGGTGAAACCTCAGTGGGGTCTGAATAGACTAGTAATCCCTTTGTAAAGGCTATTTTGTGATCTCTTGGCCATACACCAAAGGAAGTGTAATTGGCATAAGGGAGGTTCTTTAGTCGCCGACGGGTGATGAAATCACAAACACATGGGTAAAGTGGTACAACCTCTGCAGAGTATTAAAACTATCATGATAGCTGTGCTCCCGGTTATGAGCACCTGGACAACTTCCATGATTAGAGGGTATTTGGTATTGGTATTGGTTATTGGAATGGTTATGGTTTGGTAACGGTATAGATTTAACCTCTGGTATTGAATATGGTTATTGGCAATGGTGAAATCTGGACTTATTGATGATGGTAATGAATTCAGTTTGGTATTATGGAATTACTCATGATTATGATGGGATTACTTCACATACTTATAATATATTGCTTTTCAAATGTTTTACTGTACTTTTCTACACTTAGCCATTATTATTGTCGTCATTTGAATCAGCCACATGTCATACTTTCCACACTTGCTGAGTACGACATATACTCACTCTTGGAATCCCCCCCCCCCCCAACAGTTGCAGGTCAGGATTGTGAGTTTAATGGCAATAATGCAGAGTTCTAGGCCGTGTCTACCGTCAGCTTTGCCTGTGGTGTTATTGGAGCTGCGCTATCCCTTATGCTTAGTTTGCTTAGTTGCTTAATTAGTTTATTTCTACTGCATTAGTTGAACTTGTCATTAATATTCATTAGAGCTTGTATTCGAGGATATAATGAATTATATAATAAGAGTACTTATTTAATAATTTGAGCTGTGGTAATTATCTGGTTATCATTTGTGAATCACTCGTGTATGTGTGTTGAACATCCTGGGCACACATATGCGTTAGCTTGGTTCATTTTCCAGAACCGGGCGTCACAGATTGGTATCAGAGCCAGGTTGACCGTAGGACACAACCTAGATAGAATGGACACTTTAGAGCACATAGGAGCACTCAGGAATCGATTTGATTTTGTTGGTGTGCTGTTTGCTATATATATATTGTTTGCTTGTGTGCTTAATAGAGGATTTTGGGATGCTTTAGCATTGCCATGTCGACCTAGGATAGTATAGCTAGTTGGTTAGCTTAATATCCCTTGATGCATATAGTTGGGGACGTTTCTTAATTCTTACCTATTGCTCTTCTTCAGATGGTGAGGACTCGCAACCAGAGGGATGTCAATGACGAGGAGGAGAACCATGGAGTACACCAGAACAACAATAGACAAGGACCTGCTCATGGAGCTATCAATATTGAGCAGCTACTGGCTATGCAGAACCAGCTCATGCAGACCATGATACAAACAATGGGACAGCTGCAGGCTGGCAATATCAACAATCAGCCCCACATGCCTCCACCGCCACCCCCGCCTCCTCATAACCGATTGGGAGAGTTTATGAGGACTAGGCCGCCGACTTTTGCTCAAGCTGCTGACCCTATGGATGCGGATGATTGGCTCAAGTCCGTGGAGAAGAAACTTGCTATCGTCCAATGCAGTGATCGAGAGAAGGTCCTGTTTGCTTCTCATCAACTAGTTGGAGCAGCTGCTGATTGGTGGGATTCTTATTGCAATGCTCATGAGAATCAAGAGAGGATCACCTGGGCAGAATTCAAGGAGAGTTTCCATTCTCATTATGTGCCGGAAGGTGTTATGATCTTGAAGAGGCAAGAATTCGAGAACTTAAGGCAAGGAAGATCAAGCGTGAGTGAATATCTCAATAAGTTCACTCAACTCTCAAGACATGCGCCTAAAGATGTTAGTCGGGACAGCCGGAAGCAATATTGTTCATGAGGGGATTGAACAATGAAATCCAAGTGCAGTTGCTCAATTGTGACTATGCCAACTTCTAGAAGCTTGTGGACAAAGCAATTGTGGTTGAGAACAAGATTCGTGAGATGGAGCAAGAAATCAAGAGGAAGGCGCCATATCAAGGACAACAACAAGGAAGTAATGTGCGCCCTCGCCTTGCGCCTCCTAATGCGCCATACTACAACTCCTCTGCTTCTGTACAGCGCCCTGATTTTGTACCGCACCCACCTTAGTTTGTGTAGCAGCGCCCTGTCATGCAAGCACCTAGGCCTCTGATGCCTTATGCACCTCGTGCTGATTTTCCTGGAGCCAATGTTCAAAACCAAGCTCATCCCAATAATTCTAGTGGAGTTAAGAAGTGTTATACCTGTGGAGAAGCTGGACACTTTGCGCATCAATGTCCTAAGTCAGGCCTTGGTCAAGGAAGCAATGCTCTGAGGCAAAACCCAAGACCTAATGGAGGACAGCCACAAGGAAGCCGTGGACAGCAGAATTTTGCTCGTGGCAACGTGAACCATGTCTCTACGGAGGATGCTCAACAAGCGGATGATGTGGTCATTGGTATGTTTCTCGCCAACTCCAACCCCGCGACTATGTTATTTGATTCTGGAGCATCGCATTCATTAATTGCATCAAAGTATGTTGCCAAGTATAGTTTGGCTATCTCTCATATGAAGTTTACTCTATGGGTTAAGTCTCCTGGAGGAGAGATGAGGACAAATATAGTATGTCCAAAAATAAGCCTTAGAATAAGTGGGGTAGACTTCTCCGCCAACCTCATTGTTTTGGACAAGGAATAAGAGGATCCGTTGGTGCAAAGTGCAATGGAAACACCATACGGAAACCGAAGCTACATGGGAACGTGAAGAAGACTTGAAGGCAGAATTCCCACATCTGTTCTCCACGCTGTCGAATCTCGAGGGCGAGATTCACTTTAAGGGGGTAGGTTTGTAACACCCTAAATTTTTGCATCCTGCATTGATACATGATCATGCATTAAACATTAGTAGGATAAAAGAAAGATAATAAAAGATAAAACATACATATATGGCGTAGCAAAAGAAGAAAAGGAAAATAATAGCCTAAAACTTGTAATAGGGAATAAGTATAAAAATAACAATAATAATATATAAAAAGAAATATATATAAATAAATTATATATAATAATAAATATATATATATATAAAATGAATAAGATAAATAAAATAAATAAATAATATAAAAAATAATTATAAATAAATGGTAATATATTAAAAAAAAAGAAAAAAAAAACCAACCTCCCGCCGGCCAGGCCGTACCGGCCCAGCCAGCCACGCCCACGCGACCGCGCTCCCACTGACGCGCCGCCCTCCCGCGCTCCCGGGCCCCACCCCGCTGGCCACGCCCACCCCGCGCGCCCCGCCGAACTGCGCCGGGTCCCACCCGCACCGGCTCCCGCGCCCTCGATTCCCGCCCCCCCACGCCGTACCGCGCGCCCTCCCGCGACCTCGCCCCGGCCCCACGCGGCCTCCCGCTCAGCCCGCCTGCCCCGCATTCCCGCGCCTGCGCCCGACTGGCCCCGCCGCCCAACTACCGCACGCAACCCGCCCGCGCCTGGCCCCACACGGCACGCGCGCCGCGCGCGATTCCAGCGCGTCCCGCCCCTATAAAACACCGTAGCCTCCGTAGGGTTTCCTCGGTACCAGGAAAAGCCGCCGCCAGAGCAACGACAAGAGCCTAGCCGCCAGAAAGAAACACGAGAGACCAGAGGCTGCGCTGCCAGGGGAAGAAAAGGAAGAAAAAAAAGAGGAAGAAGAGGAAGAAAAAGAGGAGATCGTCGCCGTCGTCGTGCCGCTGGAGGATCTTGCGCATCTACTTCATCTACGCGTCACCTTCGTCCCTCGATCTTCGAAGCCATAGCATATACGATAGGATTCATTTTTCCGATGCGAATTTTAGCGACGTATTAGATCTAATAGACGTAAATTGATTTTTGTTGCACCATAATTTTATTTTCAGCAGCATTAATCCACTCTAAAACCCCCGTAAACTCATATGAACACGTATGAACTAGTTGCATCTAATTAATAAACAACCATAGTTAATTAATAATTGAACTTTGCATGCATGCATATCATCGCATGTTGATTAATGTGTGTGCATCATGTTGATTGTATATATGTGTTTTCTTGTATATGTGATCACGAGTAGAGGGAAGTGCTCAAGAGGTCGTGTACGAGGATTTCCAGAACCAAGACTTCGAAGCGTTTGAGCAACCCTATCCGCTGGAGCAAGGCAAGTGTCCTTGAAGCATATTGATCCTGTTTTTAAAATAAATGTTTTGTTTGCAAAACTGCATGCTTGTGTCAATTTGATGGGAATCCTATGGTAGGAAGTTTACTAGATTTGTTTAACCACCCTTGTCACCTGGAATATATGGTAGAGAGTCGGGAAAGGTTTTTACCTTTTCACTTCGCTTAATTAATTGGGATGGCAAACAACACTACACATTTAATTATGCATCAATGATATTTTGGTTAATGTGAACTGGTCAATACGATGGGTGATCTAAGCAAGCCTGGTATGTGGATGGGTTGGATGTTATGGTGGTTTGCTTGCTTTAGATCTAAGGACCGGTTCATGCAAGAATAGGCCAGGACTACAGTGCCACCACGAGGCCAAGTATGGGTGCGGCATAGCTGATTAATTAGGGCTTTGCTAGTGCTGTTTGGACCATTGTGGATGCTCGGGGAAGGGGTAGTCGGATTGGGTTTGTTGATGATTGGTGGGACTACCCTGGGATCCGAATGGCTCAAGAGGGAGCCCTTGGTTGAAGATGTGCTCAGTTGGAGGCATCGCCACCGGTGAAACCTCAGTGGGGTCTGAATAGACTAGTAATCCCTTTGTAAAGGCTATTTTGTGATCCCTTGGCCATACACCAAAGGAAGTGTAATTGGCATAAGGGAGGTTCTTTAGTCGTCGACGGGTGATGAAATCACAAACACGTGGGTAAAGTGGTACAACCTCTGCAGAGTATTAAAACTATCATGATAGCCATGCTCCCGGTTATGAGCACCTGGACAACTTCCATGATTAGAGGGTATTTGGTATTGGTAATGGTTATTGGAATGGTTATGGTTTGGTAACGGTATAGATTTAACCTCTGGTATTGAATATAGTTATTGGCAATGGTGAAATCTGGACTTATTGATGATGGTAATGAATTCAGTTTGGTATTATGGAATTACTCGTGATTATGATGGGATTACTTCACATACATATAATATATTGCTTTTCAAATGTTTTACTGTACTTTTCTGCACTTAGCCATTATTATTGTCATCATTTGAATCAGCCACATGTCATACTTTCCACACTTGCTGAGTACGACATGTACTCACTCTTGCAATCCCCCCCAACAGTTGCAGGTCAGGATTGTGAGTTTAATGGCAATAATGCAGAGTTCTAGGCCGTGTCTACTGTCAGCTTTGCCTGTGGTGTTATTGGAGCTGCGCTATCCCTTATGCTTAGTTTGCTTAGTTGCTTAATTAGTTTATTTCCGCTGCATTAGTTGAACTTGTCATTAATATTCATTAGAGCTTGTATTCGAGGATATAATGAATTATATAATAAGAGTACTTATTTAATAATTTGAGCTATGGTAATTATCTGGTTATCATTTGTGAATCACTCGTGTATGTGTGTTGAACATCCTGGGCACACATATGCGTTAGTTTGGTTCATTTTCCGGAACCGGGCGTCACAATGTCCGACTTCCAACAAGGGAATTCGGACATTTCTGACACCACAAGTCAGACAAGTCCGCCCAAGCCACAAGGGCTCTACTAAAATCTTCTACTAAGGGGTTGAGCACCCGAATGACTCACTAAGTGTCTACGCGTCATGTCCCTCTTAATAGTACAGTTTTTCCTACGACTCAAGGAGAAAATAGAAAACCCTATTTCTATTCTTCTTCGCCACAACTTTTCTCCTTTTGCCGTCTTTCTTCAAAGCTCCATTCCGTACTTCGGATCTGCGCTCATGCTCAACCAAGTTCATTAGCACTTTAATGGTTCATCATCAATCCACCAAAACCCACAAGGGACCTAGATGCACTTACAAAGGGAGATGGTTCTTCCACTCCCTAAGAGATAGAAAAGGAGAGAAAAGGAGATAGAAGAGACGTCTGCGGAACCGCTTGCCCTTGCGGTCCTGCGTCAAAATAGGGCGAATAAGGTTTTTGAGAAGCCCTGATTCCAACATAGATACCTTGATTCCATGTAGAAATCAAACTCACTGGGATGAAAAATGCTAGGGTCAACCACAATTCATGCAGTTTCAAGTGTTTGCGAATCAGAATTCATTATATATATTGAAAGTCAAAACAAATACATTACTTCTGTATTGGACATAAACAAGGAAGATGAATGTATACCATAATGAAAATTCTCCCTTTTGATTAATGACTTCATTAACAATGAGCCTTCATTGGACATCCTCAAATTCAATAAAATCACTAGAATGCACGCTCTGAGAGCAGGATCGAGGCGGCGGTATGCTCCGGGGACAGGGGACGTGACGACGTATGAGCTGGCGGAGGCGCTAGAGTGGCGGTTCCTCAACTCTCTGATGACAGTAGGCCGGCGTGCTCCGGACAAGGAGAACATTTCCACTTATGTGAAGGTGGTGGCCTGCTCATACCAATTATCGTGTTCGGGGTCGAGGCGGAGGCGTGCTCCGGGGACACGAGATGAGGCGGCGTGCTCCAGCGTGCTCAACTCTCTGATGACGAAGGTCAGGGTTGACGGCGGGGTAGGGGTCGACGGTGACAACGCGACAATGACGAAGAGCGAGTTGAGAAAGCGGGACGACGACGACGTGCTCCAGGGACAGGGGACGAGGCGCCTTGCTCCAGTGTGCTCAACTCTCTGATGACGCGAAGGTCGAGATCGATGGCGGCGGCGTGCTAAGGATCTGCAATTTATAGGTCGAGAGAGCGTGCAACATCTAATTTTTTTCACCAAATGTTGGTAGAGAGCGCGCGATGGACAAAAATTTTCGGCATAAATCGGAGACGCGCAAATGTAAGGCGCATCTCTTATTATTTTGATGCCCCGGACACCCCGGAGTGTCCTAGATGCGTCACAGTGTGCTGAATCCAGGAACAACATTCAGGACATTCCGGCGTGTCCAACTGACAACTGTGCGCAATGCCTTATATGATTGTTGCAATGCGCTTAGCTTTTCGAGGTGGAACAAAATATCTTCGGTGTAAATCGGAGATGAGCCAACAGAAGGCGCGTCTCACATTAAATTGAGGCCCTGGACACGATGGAGTGTCCTAGATGTGCCACGGTTTGCTGAAGTCACGAACTCCAGGACATTCTGGCGTGTCCAACTGGCAACTGTGCGTAATGCCTTATACAATCATTACAACGTGCTCATCTTTCCGAGGTGGGAAAAAAGATCTTCGGAACAAATCAGATACGGGCCGAGTAAGGCGCCTCTGCCTTTTGTCGGATCTCAGTTATCTGAGATGATCTTTTCTTAAGTTCGTCTCTCATGCTCTCTTCCCCTATTATTGTGAGCGTTCGTTGCAAGAATAAGCAAACACAATGACATTGCAATTCACAGATTACTTGGAATTCAGGGATAAACAAACACAATGACATTACAATTCAGAGATAATTTGCAACTCAATGAATTTCATGGTTCATACATTGTGTGCCCTCTAAACTAATTTCGAATCTAAACTTATTCCTAAAGCTCCCATCAATCAATCTAAACTTTACCGTCCAGCTTGCTCATGAACACGTCTCTTATATTGACCTGAATACTAGAAATATTGATATTCTTTAAATTAACAAATATTGAAGGAGGAATGAATAACCTACGTTGGTCACTAACACAAAGTGTATAACCTTGATAAGTATATTATAGCAATCATTTTCAACATCGGGCGCATTTGGCTGATGCAGCAAATGCTGAACTTTAAGTAGTATAGTTTTGATTGTAAAACCAGTGCACCACCCCTACAAAATATCAATTTAAGCAACATAAGAAACCAGTTCAAATAAGTTCGGCAACAATTACTATTTACATGAGCAAAATAGGTCTATCTTACAGTCTCTTGATCAAGAATCCCAATGTAGAGTGCTCCTGAGCGATGAACATTTGGATGGAAGAAACCACTTAGAAAGGCACATCTTGGAGGCACTAATGGATAGTCCTATGAGAAGGAGATTGCCAGGGGGTAGTAACCACCTTCCTAGTGAGTCTACAAAGGAAAATCATTAATAGGAGGACGCTGGTTAAACTCATATTGTGCTTGTTCTTCATGACTTACCCCTTGTTTACCAGAGACGATGCACTGCCACTTCAATAAATCTCCCGATTCAAGCTTCGCAGAGAAACCCTACGCAGACGGAAAAACAAAACTAAAAGTTAAGTTCATTAGTCCTTTGCAGATCTACATATATACAACCATGCGGCTGGTGTGCCATATGTACATACATGGCGATGATTCTTGCGCCACGCCAAGCGCTCCTCCTTCAGTCAGCTACACGCCAAGCCGACACCAGACATGAACAGTGACGACGAGGAGGAGGACAACGACGATGACGACGACGATGACGACGGCAATGGCGAACAGAGGAGGCAGTTGCACTGAAGTTGGTCGATTTGTAAAGGACCGTTGGTCGATTAGTAATAAAGGAGCACCGGAGGCGAAAAAGAGACGACGGAGATAAATGCGAGACGAGCGTTAAGTTAAATAGCATGTTCCATTGTCGAAGAGATGAGGGAGATAAATGTGAGACACACTATAACAAAGAGAGACGGGCATTAATCTAAAGCGTGTCTTCCATTGTCGAAAGAGAGACGCGCGACACGAGGTCTGTGGAGAACTTAATTTTGGCAACGTCGTGCAGAGACACATGCGACGTCCGTGCGCGACCTTTTGTTTCCCCGAGGTGGTATCTATGCGTCCCATCGTTCCATCAATGTGTGGGAATCCAACCGCTCCCTCGACGATTTCGCGCGGACCTCACTTAAGACGCACCATCACCAATGAGTTCTCCACTAGGGCATCGTTCAGTTTGAATCCTCTTATTTTCTTCGTCTTCTCCGCCCATATGACCCACCACCACCATGGTTGACCTTCCGCCGCCAAGCCCTCCGGGGGAGCCACCATGCAAGAACGTGTGCTACAGCTCCCCCGAGACGTTCAACACCGAGCAGCGCCTCCTTATGGCGCAAGAGGTGTACAACAATACGTCTCACGTCATGAGTTCCTTGGGTCTGGGTACCCTTCCCTAGTTTACTGGAATGGGTACCATCGGTCACTACCTCTTCATCCTCACGGGGATGGTCGATCGTCTTGACATTCTGTTCGAGACGATGGCCCAGGTGCTTTGCCCCGAGGGCCGCAGAAACCTGGTAGAGGCGACAGAGAGCAACCTCGTTCTCGGGGTTGCACCGCCGCTACAGCCGGTGCAGCCGACGCAGCCGGCCCAGGTCCTGTTGCACCAGCGCCGGAGTCGCCGCTAGAGGACGAGGAGGAGGAGTAGGAGGAGGAGGAGGAGGAGGAGGAGTAGGAGTAGGAGTAGGAGTAGGAGTAGGATTTAATTTTTCTTTGTTGTTTTTAGTAGCTTATGTTTTGTAAATATTGTTAATAAATGAATTCTATCTTTGTTTATCTATGTGATTGAATATTATCTTTTGTGTTCCTCAACTTTGTGAATGAATGAATGTGTGGTGTGTTCATCGTGTTCCTCAGGTATCATAAGGAAGGATTTGATTATATTCAGGTATCAAGTGAGAATGTGCTCTGAGTTCAGTGATGTATGATATCAACAGTGAACCGAAGCAAAATGTAGAAAATCACGAAGCTAAAGGTGACGTGTGGAATCGGAGATGCGCTTTAAATTAGAGTGGTTCTCTCTTTTAGAAGCTAAAATGTAGAGTACGTCTCATTTCTTGTGCACATTGGAGACGCGTTGTGTTTTATGCGCGTCTCCCGCTTTTCAGAGAGGATAGCATGCCTCAGATACCAATTTAACTGAGACGTGCTTTGTTTTAACGCGTCTCCTTGTACTTCCAGCCGAGCCATGTCAGATCCTCACTGAAGCGGGCTCATCTCGCTTAACATTATCAGAGACGCCGCCTTTGAGCGCATCGCTCATTTTTGTCTCCTATTGGATTTTTTACATAGTGCATCATGTCCTCCTGCCGGTGTTTATCACTGTTGTGTTTGCTTGTTTCTCTGAAATTATTCAATAAATTACCTCTTATATCTAACAGAGGGATAGAAAAGGAAAAAAACATCCAACAATAAACACAGTTACTTAGTGAGACATGGGTTAACCATGATGCGGGCAATTGAAACATGGGTTAACCATGATGCGAGCAATCGTCACCACATAGATAACGTAACTGTAGAAACTAGACTTGAGAGTCGATCAAAAACGATATCATCAAATCAGCAACACATGTTTTATTCATCGGGAAAAAGTCTAGATAAACCCTCAAACTATGACCTAGTGACTACATAACTCCTAAACTTGAAAACCAGATATTTAACGTCTTAACCTTCACAAAATCATTTAATTAACCCCAAAGGTGGTTTTGAAGGATGATGTCGGTACCCTATGTACTGGGTACCCCACGATATCGCAAGAAGTGCAAGAAAGTTCCACCCGTCAGAGTTGAAGGCCCTTACAGGTCCCACATGTCACGTTGCACCGGACCCGTTCCCCTCACATGGCTGGCTCCCGGGTTAACACGTGTAAAATAAGCCCGGAACAAAACTCCCAACCAAGGGAAGTTTTGGTGACTACACATGTACAACAGTCCCGGACCTAGCCCCCGTCAGAGAGGAGCTTCGGTACCGACACATGTACAGCAACCCCGGACCTACCCTCCTGCAAGGGAAAGCTCCGGACCTGCCACGTGTGGAGCCTCCGGACCTTCATCACCAACAGGAATACAAGCCAATCATGACCATTAAAGACATTCAAGGATGGTTAAAGCGACAGTTACAAGGTCTGATAATGTGTCATTAATGCCATATTAATGACACACGATCAGTGCACCGTTAATAGGGGTAACGCTGCCATGAAGGCACGTTACCACACTATTAATTTTACTTAATACTCTTTAGACAGTGTATTAGGTCATTAAGCATGCCAAGGCCACATGTCGGGCCAGGCTAGCTTTGCAACGGTCAGTACTTAGAACTATAAAAGGGTTGCACCGCACGAACATGGGGACATTCGAATCCAGGCTATTGTGACCTGACCCTATCGAACGCACTCGTTCAATACAATTACACAAACCCAGTGGAGTAGGGTGTTATGCTCAGGCAGCCCGAACCACGTAAATCTCTGAGGTCACCATCTTGATATTGATCTCTGCGTGCCCCAACCACAAAAGAACCTCCGTGGGCTGCTTCACAGCGGGTCTGAGGGAAGTGTCGTATCACACACTTCGACATTTGGCGCGCCAGGTAGGGGCACAGGGGCAATCCCGAGATCACAAGATGGTGAATTCAGCTGCTTGATCATCCAACGACAATCATGTTGAACAACCTGCTGGAGGCAACCCCTCCAACGTTCAGCAACCAGTAGGTGCCAAAGCTTCGGCAAGCACTATAGAGCCATCTGTTCTGGCAAACAATGCCAATCAACGAGATGGGGCATCTACGTCGATCACCGCATCGACAGACAATAACCCTAAGCATGCGCTCATTGCTGCGTGAGCTCTTCTGCAACATCCACCACCTCCAGGCGCACCCCAGGGTGCTATGGAGCAGTGGAGGGCTGATGTCAACCATTTGGTTGTAGCTGCGGCTGCAGGCATCAACAACCAAGGTCCTCCTCCTTCAGGGCGAGCACCTTCACAACGACAGACCCTGTCTGGCCGGCTTGGTCCACAAGCCTCCCAGCAAAGGAGATGTGCTGCCTCCCAACAGGTGACTTCGTTGCCCCCTGGGGCGCGACGCACCCATACCATCACCAGGATCTCGACTCATGACCTGTGGTCGGAACTGGATCGCTGTTACCGGCAACAGGACGGTCGAGTCCATATCGAGCATGCTCACGAAAGACGAGAGGCTCGGGACAACCCTGCTCCTCAAGGAGTAGGAGGAGGTTGTTCTGCGCTGCCATGAATTTACGTATGGTCAGGTGGCCACAGAAGTTCTGACCTCACTTGCCAGAAAAATTCGACGGGACAGTCAACCCCGTCGAATTTCTTCAAATCTACTCAACGGCCATACTAGCAGCATGAGGTGATGAGGCTGTAATGGCCAATTACTTCCCGATGGCCTTAACTGGGACTGCAAGGTCCTGGTTCATGAGTCTTCCACTTGACTCCATTAATAGTTGGGCAGAACTATGCCATCAATTCACTGCCAACTTCGGGAGCTCCTACACTCGACCCGACATTGAATTGGACTTGTTTGCTGTAAAGTAAACATCGGGGGAGTCGCTACAGTCCTTCATCCAGCGATTCTCTCAGGTACAAAATACCATTCCTTCTATCTCGAGCTTCTCTGTTATTGTTGCATTCAGACAGGGTGTTCGAGATAAGAAGATGTTAGAAAAGCTCGCTATTAAAGAAGTTACCAGCGTCACGGAACTCTTCAGCCTAGCTGACAAATGCGCTAGAGATGCGGAGGGCCGTGAAATGCACTCCAAGAAAGCTCTGGAGGACAATCAGAAGTCCTCCAAAACTGGAGCTGCTACCCCCGGTAGTGGCAAGAAGAAGAAGAAGCCCAACGGCAAAAAGAAGTCGTCGGCCGGCGCTCCAGCTGCTGCTGCTGCAGCCCCTGGAAGCCGGGGGCCACGGCCCGAGAAGCGACATCATCCTTCATCAGAGGACGGCAACAGTTCCAAAGCATGGTGTCCGATTCACAAGACGAATCGACACAGCTTGGAAGAGTGTCGGGAGGTACAGAACCTTGCCGAGCGCTACAAGAAGCGCCAGGAAGAAGTTCCTTTCTGTCAAAGGGAAGGAAAACAAAAAGTCGACGAAGATCTAACTGAAGAGGAGCTAGGTTTCCAGGACCCTAAAAAGGTCTTGATAGCCGTTTACAACACTTTCGACAATGACTCCGACGCCTCCGACAACGAACGTCGGAAAACCCTGAACACCATCTATGGTGGTTCTTGGGACATCACCTCTCGTCGCATCCTCAAGACAATGCAGCGGCCATGGTAGCTCCTGCTGCTAAAGCAGAACCACATCAATAGTGGATGGATACACCCATCATTTTCGATGCTTCGTACTACCCCCAAAACATGATCAGGGCTGGTCAACTCCCGTTAATGGTGTCACCCACCATTAACAATATCCAAATCCACCATGTAATGGTGAACGGAGGTTCCAGACTAAACCTCATAAGCTTCGAAGCTTTTGTTAAGCTTCAGCTCCGGCCTTCAGACCTTCGCCGATCCCGACCTTTCTTCGGAGTAGGTCCGGGACCATTACTCCTCTTGGTTCCATTAAACTCCCAGTGACCTTCGGGACCCGGGAGACCTACAGAACCGAGAAACTGGTTTTCGACATTGCGCAGATCAGTCTGCCCTTCAATGCCATTTTGGGCAGGCCAGCTTTATACAAGTTAATGGCTGCTGTCCATTATGGTTACTTGGTGTTGAAAATGCCAACACCCACGAGCGTTCTCCAGATCTATGGAGATCGTAGCGCAGGAGTTACTGCACTGGAATAACTCTATGTGCTTACAATAGCGCAAGAGGAAGCATCCGGTAAGGAGCCTGCTACGAATCCTCCAAGCATTCGTCACAAAGGCTATACCTCCGCACCTCGTGTGCAACCAAGCGGTAATGCCGACATTCCCGTCAAAGTCATCTAAATTGGTTCCCATACTACTCAGACTACCCGTATATCGGGTGGTCTGAACAACAAATAGGAACTCGCGCTCATGACTTTCCTCCGAGCTAATGTCGACGTGTTTGCCTGGCAACCGTCACAAATGTCTGGGATCCCTAGGGAGGTGATTGACCATAATTTGAAGATTTACCCAGACGCTCGGCCTGTACACCAGGAGCCCGGAAGTAATCAATTAAGCGACAAAACTTCATCTGACAGGAAATTAAGAAGTTGCTCGAAGCTGGATTCATCCAGGAAGTCTTCCATCCAAAATGGCTGGCAAACCCAATTATTGTACCCAAGACCGGTGGGAAGCTTCGAACGTGTATCGACTACACCACCTTAAATAAGGCATGTCCAAAGGATCCATTTCCACTACCTAGAATAGATCAGATAGTGGAATCCACCTTCGGGTGTGAACTATTGTGTTTCTTAGATGCATATTCTGGATATCATCAAATCCAAATGTCTAAGGAAGATGAAGAGCATACTGCCTTCATAACAGTAGATGGATTGTATTGTTATACTGCCATGCCATTTGGTCTAAAAAATGCTGCTTCAACATTTGTGCGAGCTATGTACAAAACATTTGGAGAGCTAATTAGAGACTTGGTGGAGGTGTATGTTGATGACATCGTCGTGAAGATCAAAAACAAGGAGTCACTCCTTGACAACTTACAAGCTGTCTTTGACAAGCTGCGCACTACGTGCACCAAGCTGAACCCGAACAAGTGTGTCTTCGGGGTTAGATCCAGAAATATTCTGGGGTTCTTGGTGACTCAACGAGGAATCGAAGCAAATCCGGTGAATATCAAGTCTATAGAAGAAATGCGGCCCCCAGGCCGCATTAAAGATGTCCAAAAGTTGACTGGATGTCTAGCTGCGCTCAGCCGGTTTATATCAAGACTGGCAGAACGGGTGTTACCCTTCTTCAAACTCTTGAGGAAGTTCGAACCATTTCATTGGTCTGAAGAAGTAGAAAAGGCATTTCGAGGGTTGAAACAGCTCCTCACCACATTATCAATCTTGGTAGCTCCGAACCCTGGTGAACCTTTACTGCTTTACATTTCGACAACTGCAGAGGTTGTCAGTATGGTCCTGGTCACGGAAAGACCGGAGCCATCTCCAATTCAGGAGTCTAGACCCCTCCGGGAGGGTCCGAAGCTACCTGAAGGCGAGTCTGGGTATCAATCCTCAGACACGAATCCTCAAGGCGAGATGCTAGGGGATCAACCTCCTTCAAATGAAGGAGTAACTGCTACTGCATAAGAAGATCCAGACCCCTCTGGGAGGGTCCGGGTCACTCAAGAAGAAGCTCCTGGTTCCTTCGGCAGGGACCAGGAAATTCCAGAAGAAGGTCTGGACCTTTCCGGGAGGGTCCGGGTTGACGAGGAGAAAGCTCCGGGCCCCTCCGGGAGGGTATGGACAGTCCAATGCCCAGTGTACTTCATCAGTGAAGTACTCCATGACACCAAGACAAGATACATTGAGGTGCATAAAATGCTTTACGCAGTTCTTATCGCCTCAAGAAAGCTTTGTCATTACTTCCAAGCTCACAAAATATCAGTGGTAACTTCTTTTCCACTACGTGCAATTTTGCATAACTCTAATTCTATTGGGAATATTGCAAAGTGGGCAACGGAGCTGGCAGAATTCAATCTAGAATTCGTGTCGAGACAAGCAATTAAATGTCAAGTCTTGGATGACTTTGTGGCGGAGTGGACTCCCTCTCAATCAAACCCTGGGGGCCACAGTGAGCAGAAACCAGAGCTTAAAGTTTCGGTATTCACTGAGCCTCACTGGACCCTCTACTCTGATGGCTCCGTGCAGAAGCAGGGGGACGGAGCTGGAATCCTTCTCCTAGCTCCGACCGGAGAGAAGGTCAAGTACATGGTACACCTCAATTTCAAGGCAACCAACAATATGGCAGAGTATGAAGCCCTCATCTATGGACTCAAGGTGGCACTATCTTATGGTGTAAAACAGTTGTTGGTGAAGGAAGATTCACAACTCATCATCAAACAAGTGAAAGGTGAATGCTCCTGCAACAATTCTCAATTAGTTGCTTATCTCTTGAAGTCTAGAGGCTTCAGAAGGACTTCGAAGTCCTGGATCTCCATCATTTTCAGTGCCTTCATAACTCTGAAGCTGATGAACTCTCGATGAAAGCCTGAATCGGAGCTCCGGCTTCTGACGGAATATTTGTCTGGAGGTTATCAAAACCAACAGCTCAACCTGCTGAACTGAGCGAAGGGGGCGAGATCAGCACCTCGAAGCTGGCGGTCCCGGTGGCCCTGTTACCATGGCGTCCACCAAGGGTCGTAGGTGCTGTCGGAAGCTCCGAGCAACCCAGCACGCAAGACTCATAAGATCAAGTTAGCTCCGATGCATGGATCTCGGAGATCCGGAGCTACTTGAAAGACAATATCCTTCCTGAAGACAGCATATCCGCTAACCGGATTGTCAGATTGGCTAAAAGATACACGTTGGTAGAAGGGAATCACAACCGACGTGGTGCCAATGGCATCCTAATGCGGTGCATTGCAAGGGAAGAAGGTCGCGATCTCCTCGCGGAAATCCTTGGAGGCAAGTGCGGGAACCACACAACTTCTCGCACGCTGGTCGGTAAAGCCTTCCGGCATGGCTTTTACTGGCCTACAGCACTCCAGGATGCGGTTGAGCTAGTGAAGAAATGTGAAGCATGTCAGTTCCATGCAAAACAGATTTACACACCAACTCAATCACTACAAATGATACCTCCTACATGGCCATTCGCTGTGTGGGGCATGGATATCATGGTACCTTTCCCAAAAGCCGTCGGAGGTTACCGGTTCCTATATGTCACCATCGACAAGTTCACCAAGTGGCCAGAAGCAACTCCAGTAGTAACAATCAACAAACAATCAACAATCAAGTTCTTGAAGTCCATTATATGCAGATTTGGAGTTCCAAACAAAGTCATAACTGACAACGGAACTCAATTTACAAGTGCTGCATTCCAAGAATATTGCGAAGACCTCAATATTCAACTTAGCTACGCCTCAGTAGCTCATCCAACAAGCAATGAACAAGCCGAGAGAGCAAACGCAAAAATAATAAAAGGACTCAAGACGCGCACATATGAACACTTGAAAAAGCACAAAGCTAACTGGATTGAAGAGCTTCCGTCCACATTATGGGTGAATAGGACAACAGCTAATCGGTCAACTGGGGAGACTCCATTCTCGGTGTACAGATCTGAAGTGGTCCTTCCTTCGGATATCACCTTGGGGTCCCTCCGGGTCCGGACCTTCGATGAAGCCACGCAGGACCAGCTCTCGCGTGAAGACCTTGACCTCCTCGATGAGGGAAGGTGTCGAGCAGCTGTTTGAAGTGCACATTATCACCAAGCGCTTCAGCGCTACCATCAAAGGCATGTGCATGAACGACAACTTGAATAAGGCGACCTGGAGCTCCGGAAGATACTAACTCATGAAGGGATGAACAAACTTTCCCCCAGCTGGGAGGGTCCTTTACGAGTCATTAAAGTATCCCGACCAGGGGGCGTTCGCTTGGCAACTGAGGATGGGATCCCACTTCCCCATCCTTGGAAGATCGAGCACCTCCGAAAGTTTTATGCTTAGAATCACGGAGGTGAGTATATAATTACACACAATGCATGTTGTAGAGTCATTATACAGAGACGAGCAAGTCCTCTGGGAGAACATCCGGACCCCTCTAGGAGGGTCCAGGAAGTTCAAGTAACACTTGACACAGTCACAACACTAAAAGTGCAACTACTTGCTCTGGTCTAGCACAAGATGTATAGCACATTTAGCTTGGTCCAGCACCCTAAGTGTGTCGTTGTCTCCCCTGTAATCCAGACCTATAATGAAAGGCATTGTTGTGTGAAAACAGACTCCACGTGCATTTACCTTTTGTACAAGGCTCAATATATCAAATTATTTTTACCCCGCTTGTCTATAATGAAGTTGTGCAAATCTTTTTGAGCTTTGTTCCAAGTAATTCACATGCATTACAAGCCTTATTGATAGTCTTTTTGGATCTTAACACTGCTACATAGTCTACTTGCCTGAACGCCAAGCCAACATAGGTCCGGAGTGTGCTATCGACTTAGCCTGGTCCTGCACCCTAAGTACGCCATTCTACCTATACCCCGGCAGGCCTCAGTAGGGTGAGTACTAAAAGGCATGTAGATCTAGGAAGATTCTATCAAAACGCTTGTTATCATGTTGAATTTCTTCGGATTTAAAGTCCAAAAAAGAATAATAAATCACAACCAATTTATAGACAAGAGGACGAATTTTACTTTTTCTCTTGCCTTTAATGTGCAGGAAAAGAAAAAATTCATAGCGATGGTGGATGAAGCCGGAGCTACTAAGCTCCAACATCTCCCAAGATAGGTCCGCCGTCAACATCTAATATGTTGACGCCGGAGCTAACAAGCTCCGACTACCACAGTGGGCCTGTCTTCGACGCTTCAACATCAAAGACTTCGGACTTAAAATCTACAAGTGTGAAGCAACCAAGTCATCAACATACTGTAATAACTTTTAGTACATGTACACATCTCAATTGTACACATGTATCAGGGGGCCAACAAGACACAACACAGTATTACTGAAGACATATTGAAATTGAAGGCAAAAAGGAGGATTTCATTTATCAAAAGAACTGGATTACAAGATTGAGATTACAAGGGACAAAGGGAGAAAAGTCCTAGCTACTGGAGGATCTAGGTCCTGTGGAAAAATGAAGCAACCTTCTCAGCAGCTTCTTGGACACTAGCCCTGGCAACATCCTCCTCCTCCGTGATGATTCCTTCAAAGACCGGATCAAGGGAGAACTGGGGGTCTCGGCTCTGGTAACATGCCAAGACATACTCAGTGATGTTCTTGGCCAAGGATTTACCCTCTGTCTCCAATTGATCGGCGATGACGTCACCCATCGCGTCGAGTTTGCTGCCAACAGAGCTAAGTGCCACCAGCGTCTGGTCCAGCTCCTGCGCCGGGTTCTCTGGGCGTACTGGACTGAAACCAAGAGGCACGAGGGCCCTGTCCGCACACCCCAGGATGTCCCATACCATCAGGGACTTAGTCTCCTTCGAGCTCCACAGCTCCTCCAGTGACCTCCAGGCGGCCACAAGCTCCGAACCTTCACAGGCAAGTCGCTCAGCCAACTTAGCATGTTGCTACATGATCTCAGCAACATGCTTCTCCTGGTCGGCCAGCTCTGTCTCCCGGAGGTGGATGCGGTTTCGCCTCTCACCTAGGTCCTTTTCCCTGCCCTTGACTCTCTCCTCCCTAGCGGCAACGTTAGACTCTCTTTTTGAGAGCTCTTGCCCCACCTTCTAGTTTTTTTTCCTTTCTTCCTCCTTCCATAGATCCAGCTTTTTCCTACGATCCACCAAATTTTTCTCACCCAGAGTCAACTTCTGGGTGACCTCCGCCTCTCTCCTCACCACATCCTCCTGCTGCCCCAGGAGTTTTTCCTCCCTCGCCTTCAGGTCCGCTGGACGCTTTAGGAGAGTCTCATTCAACTCTGCGAGCTTTTCGTAACGCTCGTCAACAACGTCACGTCTCTCCTTGGCTTACTCCAGGATTTCCCTAGAGTTAGCATCGAGCACCCATATGGAAGCCTCCTTCTCTTCCATCAACTTGTCCCAGTACTCTAACCGGGCCTTCTCCCCCTTGATCCATTAATTCTAGTCAGCTAGCCTCGTCTGAGCAAGCTTGGTCTCAAAATGGAGTTTGTTGTGCCAACGTCTCAAGGTGTTGCACTCCTCCAAAGCTTTGCTCTCATGATCGAAAGCAAGCTGGACATGTTGAAGGCTTGAACAGGCGTTGTCTACGGACAACGCCAAAGGGATAGGTTATGGGCCCGCCGGGATCATTTCTGCAGGCTCAAACAGGTTCTCCGTCACAAAAATTGGGTCCCACTCTACAATAGTGGTCCCCTGTACTCCTGCGGCGCTAGGGCCGCTCTCCAAGAGCCCTTAAGCGGCAGCAAAAGAACCCACGAGGGGAACTTCCACCCCCGGAGCAGTTGAAGGTGCCGATTCCAGGTCTTTAGTCGATGGCTCCGAAGTCGGGGAACCATTCGCCCTCTCTTTAGGCTGCTCTAGCTCCGGCCCAGGTACCTCTGGGACCACCACTTCTGGAGCTTCAACTGGGGCTTCAACCGCCGCTGGCTCGGGTTCTGGTGTGGCGACCACCTCCGACACAGTCGCTGGACCTTCAGCCATCTCGGGCACAGCTGCCGGACCACCAACCACCTCTCGCTCAACAGTCGGACCCTCTACCACTTCCGGCTCAGACACCGGATCTTCAACCGTTTCCAGCACAAGGGCCGAGGCTTGAATGATCTCTAGCTCAATAGTCGGGGCTTCAACTACCTTTGGCTCAGCAGCCAGGGCTTTGACAACTTCTGGCTCGGAAGCCGGAACTTCTGGCGTCGCCGGTGCTAGAGCATCACCCTCCGCCGCCAGGGGCACATCTTCAACTTCCCTCCTGCGGTTTGGCACTACCACAGAAGCTTCGGGTGAGGACTCTGAGTCCAAGCTCACGACAGCTAGCATCGGAGCTGCCACGACTTCCACCTCCGCTTGGCGAGGAGGCTCAACAATCAAAGCCGGAGCTTCGGCAGGTGCTCCCTTGCCATGACGATGATCCAATTCTTCTTCCAGTCATCCCACTTGCCGGAAGGAAACAACCTCAAGTATTTGTAGGGGCATTTCTTGCGCTTCACAAAATAGTAGAAGCCAAGAAACTTGGACCCCTTGCCGGTGGTGTGGATGGTGAAGAAGGTGCGGAAAATCTCGACGCAAGGGGGAATACCCACCCACATCTCGCAGAAGTGGACGAATGTCGCCACAAGAAGAAGAGAATGGGGGCCAAGGTGGTATAGCTGTAGACCATAGAAGTCCAACAACATCAAAAGGAAAGTCGAGAAAGGTGGGATCAGCCCCACCATGGCGTACGCTGAGAAGTACACCATGTCGCCGTCGCACTCCTTCTTGAACCGGAGCTTGGCGGCACGGACCAGATGGTTGAAGGAGTCGCTGGACCACCCCATGTAGGTCCGAACCTTCCTCAGATCATCATCGCTCTTGAGGTGGCTCTTGGGGAGACTCAACTCCATCGCGGCAAAGTGGAGCAAAGGATGGAAAGTTAGGCGGAGTTTGGGAGGCTCTAAGCGCAAAGATGATCGAAGGCATAAAGAGTCCTCAGCCCGTGTGCACTTTCCTTCTTAAGTAAGCCTTTGCGACGCTTGGATAGAAACCGCAATGATATCAAAGGCACTTTTCAAAAATCTACCCCGTCTATGACGAGTGGTCCTGGGGCCACCCCGACGAAGAGATCAAGGTCCTTACCCAAGGCCAACCGTTGCTAGGATGAGTGGCGGTAAACCCAAATTGGCGCTCTGACAGGGCATGCAGAACCGATACAGTTTTCGTATTGGGAACCGACGACCTTCAATTGCGTGAGATCCACACTCAAAGATCTCATCTGCCATTTTCATAACAAGCCACGCGTCGAAGGTTCACTCCCGGACTGTCACATTATTGGCGCATCAGAGGACTTTTCAAATCGAAGCGCGGGAATCGATAATGGCCCTGCCTCCGGCAGAACAACTTAACCCAAGGGGTTTCTCCCAGAGGTGGGCCCGGGAGCCACTGTCGGTACCCTACGTACTGGGTATCCCACGATACTACAAGAAGTGCAAGGAAGTTCCACCCTTCAGAGATGAAGGCCCTTACAGATCCCACATGTCACGTTGCACCGGACCCGCTCCCCTCACATGGCTGGCTCCCGGGTTAACACATGTAAAATAAGCCCGAAACAAAACT
The DNA here is from genome assembly GCA_036927565.1 of Tuctoria greenei. NCBI lineage: Eukaryota > Viridiplantae > Streptophyta > Magnoliopsida > Poales > Poaceae > Tuctoria > Tuctoria greenei. Next base: position 190,734,132 of record JAYESD010000005.1, read on the forward strand.
CCCAACCAGGGGAAGTTCCGGTGACTACACGTGTACAATACTCCTGGACCTAGCCCCCGTCAGAGAGGAGCTCCGGTACCGACACGTGTACAGCAACCCCAAACCTACCCTCCCGCAAGGGAAAGCTTCAGATCTGCCATGTGTGGAGCCTCTAGACCTTCATCACCAACAGGAATACAAGCCGATCATGACCATTACAGACATTCAATGATGGTTAAAGTGGCAGTTACAAGGTCTGATAATGTGTCATTAATGACACACGATCAGTGCACCGTTAATAGGGGTAACGCTGCCATGAAGGCACATTACCACACTATTAATTGTACTTAATACTCTTTAGATAGTGTATTAGGTCATTAAGCACGCTAGGGCCACATGTCAGGCCAGGCCAGCTTTGTAACAATCAGTACTTAGAACTATAAAAGGGCTGCACCGCACGAAGATGGGGACATTCGGATCCAGGCTATTGCGACCTGACCCTATCGAACACACTCGTTCAATACAATTACACAAACCCCGTGGAGTAGGGTGTTACGCTCAGACGGCTCGAACCACGTAAATCTCTGAGGTCACCATCTTGATATTGATCTCTGCGTGCCCCAACCACTAATGAACCTTCGCGGGCTGCTTCACAGCGAGTCCGGGGGATGTGTCGTATCACACACTTCGACAGATGATCTTGCCACATCAACGGCTTACATGTCATGTCTTGCATGTCTTTATAATGGGACCCGCATGTTAGTTAGAGAAAAATTGCATATATGTATGACATGATGTGCTACCAGTAATGTTCAAATTACATTAAGCTTTTGTCATGGTGTCGGTCTATTGCTATGGCAAATAGATTAATCCTTAATATACATAGATTACACTGCAGGATCAAGGAGCATGTAGACCTCCTGGTTTTGTATTGGTTTTGCCTCCACAACATATTTTGAGATAGCACGAGATACGATAAAAAACTCATAGAAGATCGGTGATGCCTACCTAAATTAGCGCACACTTCTGGAAATTTGGAGAGCAGATAACAAAAAATCTCCAATAGGTAACAAGATTTGCAAGCAGAACAGGAGTGCTGCTAGTATTATCTAATTGACATACAGATCTTACACATACATGCAAGACATAACACGTAAACTGCTGATGTGGCAAAATCACCCTTCAAAAGCATCTTAAAGGATTAATTAAATGGTTTTGTGGAGGTTAGAATGTTAAATACCTTGTTTTGAAGTTTATAGAGTTATGTAGTCACTAGATCGTAGTTTGGAAAGTTATCTAGATTTTTTCCTTATTCATCGTCAGACAAGTTTATCCTTCAAACACAATCAACAAGTGGCTTGATAATATCACAAGAAAGCTTAAGTACATTCATGCAGTGCATAAGATCGTGGCATCAAAGAATACAACAGCGCGGGGGGTACTATTTTAGGAATGCACAATAGACACCTACTTACACAATAAGTATATCCCTTCAATACAATAGTACTTCCTCCATCTCTAAAAACTTGTCGCTTTGTGTAGTTCAAAAATGAACTATAAAGCGACAAATTTTTAGGAACAGAGGAAGTATAGAAGTAGGCAATAGCCACTAGCAGCAGCAGGAGGTAGTACTAGCATAATAGCATAATCTAGTAGAGGTGTGGATAATTATGCTTAACTAGATGAGCCAGTTGGAGACCATCGGACATAGGAGCCACACGACAAACAGTAAGCCCGTCTGTGTTCCCCACCTTGCTAGTTCCACAGCTGAAAAGCAGCTCACCTGCAGCGATCCGATCCCAATGAGCACCCCGATTCCGAACCCGGCAACTGCTCCAACTACCGGGACAGCTGCAGAAGCGATTTCCAGTTCAAGCGCTACAAATCCAGCTCGTACAGCAGCAGTAATTACTTCTCCGACCCCAAGGGTAACTACTGAAGTTAACGCTTCCACTGAACCCCTAACCGTTGCCTGCAGCTTATCCTATGCTGTGTATATGTCCCACACCATTGAAGCTGCTGTAAAAACTAAAAATACAACCCCGACTTTTCCCAAAGCTTCAAATGAATAAGTCACCACGGATTTTCCTTGTCCCGCTTCCGCAATAATACTGTCATATACCTGATGTACATGATACATTGCAGTGACATTCAGTACCAGTTTTACCAGACAGTATATAAATCCTATTTTGCAGGGACATTCCATATTAAGATTCAAGTTTATCATGATATCATCTCATCGTAAAACCAACATTAAAATGAGATCAAACCAAAGTTAGAAAAAGCTAAGTTCAAACCAATTCTAACGGAGGAACCATTTTAAGAAAAATGAATCCTCTTTAGTCCTCATATGCTCAATTCTAAGATTAAGTAAGGTTCTGTAGTTTTGGCATGAAATTATCTCAATTTAGTTCAGCTCAAAAACCCCAAAGCTTGATAACTTCTAATCAGAATCGGATTTAGAAACGATTCAAGTACATTGAAATTTTTTTGATATAAACTTCCATTTGATTATGATATTTCTATGCTTTACATGTAGTTTAGATGGTTAAAAGTGGACTTCGAATCACCAAATTTAAGCCCTTAAGAACACAACCTAAATGTTTTCTATATCTTGACTCTCGATGAGTCGAAACATAATTTTTATGTTCAGACTTCTTTCCTTTTAAAACCTTTCGTTCACACTGCAGTACATCACTATAGAAATCCTAACGATTTGCGACGGCCAGGGCTGTTGCAAATAAGCTATTTGCGACGATTTTCCTTATTTGCGACGGTTTCCGGCCATCGCTCGTGTTTTGTCGCAATTAAGGTTATTTGCGACGGCCACCGTCACTGTTGGTACCCTGGATACTAGGTACCCATGTTTACCGTGATTAAAACTACAGAGTTCCACCTATCCGAGTTGAAAACTCTCGAAGGCTCCACGTGTTTCGCCGTACTAGATCTGCCTCCCTCTGTTGGGTAGCTCCGGCGCTGCCACATGTATCGCAAGATCGGACCTAACTCCCTCCATAGCGAAACTCCGGTCATGCCACGTGTCCAGTGACACCGGACCTAACCCCCAGTAGAGGGAAGCTACGGTGCTGCTACGTGTTTAGCAGCTCCAGACCTGCCTTCCCACAGAGGGAAGCTCCGGAGTTGCCACGTGTCGAGCCTCCAGATCTAAGCCTACAACGGGAAGACTAATGGAGCTCTAACAGCACAAACATTCAAGAGACTATTTAAACAACCGTTACAAGACCTAATTAACGTGTCATTAATTTGCATTAATGACACATGATCAGAGAACTATCAAGACCGGTAACACCACTATTAAGTCGCGTTATCACACTATTAATCACAGTTTATACATGTAGATCGTGTATAGGTGAGTAATGACAGCCGGGGCCACCTGTCGGGCCAGACGAACCATGTAACGGCTAGTCCTTAGCATATAAAAGGGTTGCGCCGCACGATAGAAAGGGCCAACCAAATCCGGACACACATACTATGCACACAAATTCATCAACAACCACCCCGTGGAGTAGGGTATTACCCTCAGGCAGCCCAAACCACGTAAAACTCCTCCGTGTCACAATCTCTTCATAATCTTACGCGCGCCCCAACCGAATACGAACCTTTGCGGACTACGTTTAGTAGTACCGAGTGAAGTGTCTTAGTCTACACTTCAATATTTAGCGCGCCAGGTAGGGGCACATGAGATTTTGAGATGGTGAATTCCTCCGCAGGATTGTCCAACGACCACACTGAGCAGCTTGCTGGAGGAAATCCCTCCAACATGCAGCAGTCGGCTAACGCTGTTGTCCCAGCAGGTGTTGTTCCTCCACCACCTCCACCATCGCAGCAAGATAGTGTGTTCGCATCGGTCACTGCATCGACGAACAACCCTGAGAACGTGCTGAACCAGAATCTTCTCCAGCGTCCTCCAGCGCCCGGAGCTCCTCAAGGCACGATGGAGCAATGGTGCATTGATGTGGATCACTTGGTTGCAGCTGCAGCCAATGCCATCAGTAACCAAGGTCCGCCCCCTGCTGGGCAGACACCTTCAAGAAACAGGACCTTGTTTGGCAGACTTGGTCCTCAAGCGTCACAACCGAGAGGTGTGCGCCTTCCCGGCAAGTTACATCACTGCCCTCTGGGGCACATCGTACTCATACGGTGTCAAGGCTCTCGACTCATGATCTCCAGTCAGAGCTCGACTGTCGGTAAATGAGGCAGGATGGCCGCGTCCTCATGAAGCGCACTCGCGCTCGCGAGCTGCTCGTCAAAACTCTTCTCCTTTAGGAGTAGGGGGTGGCTGTTCAGCCCTGGCCATGCATCTTCGCATGGTTGAATGGCCTCCGAAGTTCAGGCCTCATCTGCCGAATAAGTACGACGTGACTGTCAACCCCATCGAGTTCCTCCAGATCTACTCCACCGCCATCCGCGCGACTGGAGGCAATGAGGCTGTGCTGGTGTAACACCCATCATTTAATGTATAAAAATTTGTTCAAACCCTTGATCATAGTTGTATGCATTTTTGGGTGATTTTTGAAATTCAAACGAGTAGCATCCATTTAAAATTTGAATTTGAATTCAAATCAAAGAAAAGGAAATGAAAAAGAAAAAGAAAAAGAATTAACCCCCCTCCCTGGGCCGATTTTCCCCCCTGGCCCAATTCCCCTCCCCTCTCCTGCGGCCCAGCCGAATCCCCCCCCACCTCTTCTCTCTCTCTGCACCCCGGGCCCGCCTGTCGGCGCCTCCCCCTTTCCCTCCTCTCTCCCGCTACCACCCCGGCCCACCTGTCATCCCCAACCCCCAGTAACCGCCACCCCCCTCCTTCCCGCGCCGCGCCGCGCCCACACCGCACCACCCCCCTGAAACCGCCTCATCCCACGTCGAATCAACCGGGGAAAACCTCCCTCGCGCGCGCCAGCAATCGCCGCGCCGCGCGCGTGCGCCGGCTAGGGGCGATGTGGCCCAATCTGGGCCATCGGTTGAACCCCTACGGTGGAGATTAGATCTTCACACCGGTTCAGTGTATTAAATCCCACACGTCCAATTCAAATCCAACGACCCATATTCAATTCAGTTTTCCCGCCTTCAGTTTTACACCGCAGCCCCTGGAAACTTGCTTGCTACCCCCTGCACTTCTCTGGAATTGAAGTCTAGCCCCTGGAAGTTGCAGACTAGCCCCTGGAACCCTAAAAAATTGGATTTAATCATCTAAATAAGCAATCTAACCCCTGTAAATTGATAGAATCATGGATTTAGCACCCTGTGCATTGTAGAAAACTAATTAATTAGTCCCTGGACTTTTATTTATTTGCTGAATATGGTTTTTAGGTGTATTTGAGGTGTAGAAAATGATAAAAATGGTAATTAAGTGTAGAAATGTTAGGAAAAATTGGTATAAATTATTTTATGCTGTGAATAAATTGTAGAGTTCAGTTGAAATATATTTTGTCTATGGAATATTTATTATAAATGTTTAAAAATACATTTTTGGCTATAGAAAATTCAATAAAAATGGTTTTAGGCTATATTTAATTCTCAAAAATGTAGGATAAATATGAAATGCATACTTTGGCCATGTTAAGTAATAAATACTTCGTAGGGACGTATTAGTATAGGATTTTATGCTTATGTGTGTGTTGTGATGCATTGTTTTGCGTGCCCTTTACTTATTTAGCTTTATTCTATTCTTGCCATGCTTGGGTATATATCTAGAGTCGTTCTTCGAACCTAATCTTAACCTCCAAGACCAGGACTTCGCCAACACTCAAGTCTTCAACGAAGGCAAGTGCCCTTGACCATCTTGTACCAATTCTAGGGATTTAGATAGATGCATGCTAATTAAATTGATGTCCTACTTCATGTATTACATGCCCTGTTCCATATAATTCCTTGTTACCTGAAATGGGTTGGGAAGTAGATAGGTCATAGTTATGCTTAGCCATGCTTAAAAATTGGGATTGGGACTTTATACAATTGTGCTACATTAAACTTCATGGTTACTTGAACTTGTGGTGACTACACAATTGTAGTGGATAGGAATCTGGTGGTTGATTAGTACTGGTATGGTGCAGTTTGCACGAGACCCGGGGTTGGGGTTTGTTACCACCGGATTCTAAGGACCGGTTTATGGAGGAAACCACTAAGCTTTGTAGTACCACCACGAGACTGAGATGGGGCAGCATGGTCAACTAAGTAGGTTTCTCCCGATGAAATGCTAGTGGTTGGAAGGTGCGGGGAAGGATGCGGGTGATCTGCTTTGGGATCCGCAAGGCTCAAGAGGGGGCTCTGGGGCAGAGGGTTACTCCGAGAACCCCCAGTGGTGGAAACCTTAGAGGGCTAGCACTAGTCGGGAGTACCTTTGTAAAGACCATGTAGTGATCTCCGGGCCACACACCTACGGAAGTGTGAAATGTGGTTGATCACCATGGGCTACATGGAGGTTTACTCAAGTCCACCTGGCAACAGGGGATGAAATCACTACTTGTGGGGAAAGGGTACACTCTCTGCAGAGATTTGGTAAAACTGTCATGACAGTCGTGCTCACGGACAAGAGCGGCTTGGGGCCAGTTCGTAATTAGTTTATGGTTTGGGATATGGTGGTTAATTATGATTCAAGTTACATTCATTATCAGTACTCATGTGTTGATTACTTCTTGAATTATGGTATTGATAAATGAAAGCTAAGGTTAGGTTCTAAGCATAGTGCTAAGCCATAATTGGCCTTCCCCTTTGCTTTAGCCAATCATGTCATCTCTTCTCGTACTTGCTGAGTACTCTATGTACTCAAGCGTTTAATTCTCCTTTAGAATATGAAGAAGAAGAAGCGGCACTGGAGGACTTCTTCGTCAACCCGGAGGACTTGGTCTAGGCTGGCGACCTCACGCGCAACGGCTGCATGTGGAGTTGGAGATGCTCTCATCTATTAGTCTTCTGCTGTAGTTGGACTTTGTTAACCTTGTTGATGATGTAAATAGTTGTGGTGTATTTGTAGACCTTCGGGTCATGCTGTAAGACTATGTATGTATTCGAACATGGCAATGTATGATATTTCACTTTCGTCGACGCATGTACGATTCAACTGATCCTGGCATACATGTGATTAGCGTCTGTTCATCTTTACGATGACCGGGCGTGACAAAGTGGTATCAAAGCCGTGTTGCCCGTAGGATGCAAGCCTAGTTAGAAATGGCCGAAAATTAAGGACTATACTATTTTCTTATGAAATTGTATTTCCAAAATTTTGTGCTCTCTATCTCAAACCTTGTGCTTCTTATCTTGCTGTGCTATTTGCTTTATTCTAATTTAATTTATTGATTATTGATCTCACTCTCTTCTTTTCAAATGTTTGTAGATGGCGAGAACCAAGCAGACGGCTCGTAAGTCGATCGGGGGTCGTGTTCCTCACCACGCCCTAGCCAGTCGCTCCGCACCTCACACCCCCAGGAGGGAGACGATGCTGTTCTCCACTGGGAGCGCTGCTTCGAGGATGCATGTTCGTCTTTGCTCTCTCCTTCGTGCTGCGGGGTACCGTGAGTACTGTGTTCGCCTAGTCTACCACACCACTAGGGTCTTTGCACCCTATACTGGTGGACTGGAGTGGACTTCTCAGCTGGCCGTCTACTACGACTCGGAGCTGCTGCACTCACACTTTTCTCCGGCCTGGAGGAGCTCCCAGCATGCGGCTGAGGAGGACGCCACGTGGGAGGCGACTACCTACTGGAGTCACGCCCACAGGTTCCGCCTTGGGTGCACGGAGCACGCGTACACCCCTCAGCGCCCTAGTGGCACGGTCGCCTTCACTGGACGTGACGTCGAGGGGCCCTTGACTCACCCTCAGTGCGAGAGGCTGGTGGACAACGTTGTGGAGTTGTCCTCGCGACTCCAGCGTTGTCAGCAGGAGCTTCAGGACAGCAGGGACCTGGTTGACCGCTACGAGCGACTTCGCCGACGCTACGCGAGGATCACTGCAGCTAATCCTAACTCTCCTTAGTACGTTCGGACGTGGAGCCTTGGGACCCGAACTCTCCAGATCGTCGCATGAACTCCCCCCAGGAATCAAGAGAGGACTCAGAAGAAGAAGACCCGGAGATGGAGGTTGAGGAGGACTCCGTTGAGTAGGAGTGGACTTGCTTTCCCGTTGGACGACTCAGGACACCTATCCTTAGTATGTAGGAGCGTGTAGCTGCGCCCTCTTTAGTCTTGAGTTGTGTTATTTATGTTGTTATGCTAGTAGTTTGCTTTATGTTGTGTGTGTGTACGACATGAGTTGTGGAATGCTTCGGCATCCTGTCCACATCCATGTCATTTGTATATAGGCTTGTTAGTGTGTTGTGCGAGTTGTGGAATGCATTAGCATCTTGTCCACATCCGCACTAGTTGGTTAATGGATTTGCTTGCTTTATATATATGTTTCCCTTGATGCATGTAGTTGGGACCGTTTGCCATAGTGTACCCTTCTATATCTCATCTATTGTCCTAAAGTTTCAATTATTCCCTATACAGATGTCTGGAAGAGGTAGAGGTAGAGGTCGTGGAAGGGGTGCTGTGCCCCAAGATGAAGGACTTGGAGGTGTGCCAGGATGGAATGGAAGGGGTGCCCGAGGGGCCCCAGCCGCGCAGCAAATGCAGCAGATGATGGCCATCCAAACCCAGCTGCTTAATAACCTCACTCAGATTGTCACCAACCTGCAGCAAGCCCCACCCCCACCACCACCAAATTACAACCTTCCGCCACCACCACCTTTTCCACCTAGGTCCTTCCTTAGGGACTTCCTGAACACTCATCCACCCACTTTTGCCACAGTCACCGAACCCATGGATGCCGATGATTGGCTCCGAACCATTGAAAGCAAGTTGAGGCTCATCCACTGTGAAGGAAAGGAGAAAGTACTATTAGCCTCCCATCAACTCCAAGGACTGGCAGCCGACTAGTGGACTGCCTTTACTGAAGCTCACCGGGACCCAGAAAACATTACCTGGGAAGAATTCAGGACCAACTTCCGCAATCACTTTGTGCCAGAAGGAGAAATACAAGCAAGACGTGAAGAGTTCCTGATGTTAAAGCAGGGCCGTATGACTCTGAGGGCCTATTTGAATGCATTCACCCAGTTGTCCCGCTATGCTCCAACCGATGTGGATACTGACTCCAAGAAACAATTTCGCTTCAAGAATGGATTGGACAAGGAGTTAAAGTTCGCCATGTCTTCCAGCGACTACGGCGACTTTCAGAAGCTGGTTGACAAAGCTTTTGAAGTGGAGAGGACTAAAAAGGAACTGGATGATGAGGAAAGAAAGAGGAAGTTGACTATAGCACATGCCTCTAGTAGCAATGTGCGCCCCCGTCTTAACCCTCCACCTGCAAACCAGATGACTCGTCCTACGAACTACTCGGGACAGAGATTTCCCAACTCTAACTACAGGCCACCCACTCCCTACAACCAGCAAATGCGCCAGCAGCAGCAGCAGCAGCCACCACGCCAGCCAATGCAACCCCCACGTCAGCAGATGCAGCCACCCCGCCCTTCAGCTCCAGCTAACCGTCCAAATGGCCAACCCCCAAGGAACCAATCAGGAGGCAACAAGGGCCCAAATAATGCTGCGGGAGTACAATGCTACAAGTGCGGAGAATGGGGACACTACGCCAGCAGTTGTCCAAAGAAGCAACAAAACCCATCTGGTCATGTCAACCATGTGACACTGGAGCAAGCACAGGAAGCGCCTGATGTGGTGATCGGTATGTTTTCTGTTAACTCCCACCCCGCCACCATATTGTTTGATTCGAGTGCTACACATTCATTTATATCCAAGGATTTCATAAAGAAGCATGACATGGTAGTTACATTCTTGAATGGGCCATTATTGATAAACTCCCCTGGAGGAGAGATGGTGGCAAGGCATCTATGCCGAAAAGTGAGTATAAACATAAGGGGGGTAGTCTTTTGGGCCAACCTAATAGTGTTGAACTCACAAGGATTAGACATCATTCTGGAAATGGATTGGTTGACAAAGAATCAAGGAGTAATTCATTGTGCAACTAGAACAGTCTGCTTAACACACTCGGATGGCACTACAGTGGAGTTCAAGCCAGATCAGACACAAGAGGCAGTAGTACAACTCAACCATCTTGAGAGTACCGAAGATATCAGGGTTGTGAAGGAGTTTCCGGATGTATTCCCAGATGACTTACCAGGTATGCCCCCTGATCGAGAGATTGAATTTGTCATTGAATTAGTACCTGGAACGGCCCCAATATATAAGAGGCCATATAGAATGGATGCTAAACAATTAGCTGAACTAAAGGATCATATTGAGGAGTTATTGGCAAAAGGATATATTCGTCCTAGCTCATCGCCTTGGGGAGCACCAGTCATATTTGTACCTAAGAAGGATGGAACTCAAAGGTTGTGTGTGGATTACCGCGCCTTAAATGAGGTAACAATCAAGAATAAATATCCACTACCAAGGATTGAAGATTTGTTTGATCAGTTGAGAGGAGCATGTGTGTTTTCCAAGATTGATCTTCGTCCGGGCTACCACCAGCTGAAGATTAGACCATCAGATATTCCCAAGACGACATTTGTCTCTCGATATGGATTATACGAGTATACGGTTATGTCGTTTGGATTGACCAATGCTCCGGCATATTTTATGTATCTAATGAACAAGGTATTCATGGAGTACTTGGACAAATTCGTAGTGGTATTCATCGATGACATACTTATCTACTCCAAGACTGAAGAAGAGCATGAGGAGCACCTCAGGATGGCTCTACAGAAGCTTCGCCAACATCAACTGTATGCCAAGCTTAGTAAGTGTGAGTTCTGGCTAAAGGAGGTATCATTTTTGGGGCATGTCATATCAGAAGGAGGTATAGCAGTGGACCCAGGCAAAGTGGCAGATGTTCTTAAGTGGGAAACACCCGAGAGTGTGCATGATATACGAAGATTCTTAGGTATGGCTGGTTACTACCGTCGATTCATCGAGGGATTTTCAAAGATCTCTCGGCCACTAACCAAGTTGCTTGAGAAAGGAGTTGCCTTCAAGTGGACCCCCGAATGTGAAGTAAGCTTCGCCGAGTTGAAGAAGAGGTTAACCAGTGCACAGGTATTGGTGATGCCTGATATGCAAAAGGAGTTTGTGGTTTATTGTGATGCATCTGGTCATGGGTTAGGATGTGTCTTAATGCAAGGAGGACATGTGGTAGCCTATGCTTCAAGACAGCTTCGGAAACATGACAGGAACTATCCAACACATGATTTAGAATTGGCAGCTGTTGTCCATGCTTTGAAGATATGGAGACACTACTTAATGGGAAAAAGGACTGAGATATACACAGATCACAAGAGCTTGAAGTACATATTTACACAACCGGATCTCAATCTCAGACAACGTCGTTGGTTGGAATTAATAAATGATTTTGATGTGGGAATCAACTACCATCCAGGCAAGGCTAATGTGGTCGCTGATGCTCTAAGTAGGAAGGGACAAAACAATAACTTGTCAGTACAAGCTCTTCAACCCCAGTTATGTGAAGAGTTTGCAAGGTTAAACCTATGTCTAGTGTCTAGCACTGAAGCAGTTGCTATGGAAGTGGACTCAACCCTTGAACGTGATATACGAGAAGGACAAAAGAATGATGAAAAGGTCAAGGAGATCAAGCAGTTGATAAAGAAAGGGAAAGCTCCGAACTTTAGAGAGGATGAACAAGGAACCTTATGGCTTGGAAAGAGGATTTGTGTTCCAGATATCAAGGAGATTAAAGAGTTGATACTAAGGGAAGCTCATGACTCATCATACTCTATTCATCCCGGAAGTACAAAGATGTACCTTAAAGACCGATATTGGTGGCATGGAATGAAACGGGATGTAGCGGAATATGTGGCCATATGTGATACATGTCAATTGATTAAGGCGGAACATCAAAGACCAGCAGGGTTATTGCAACCAATCAAAGTGCCAGAATGGAAGTGGGAAGAAATTAGTATGGATTTCATTGTGGGACTGCCAAGAACACAGTCGGGATATGATTCTATATGGGTTATTGTGGACCGTTTGACTAAAGTTGCTCACTTTATTCCCATGAAAGAAACATACAATGGCCCCAAGCTGGCGGAACTGTACATCTCCAGGATTGTATGCTTACATGGAGTTCCTAAGAAGATCATCTCAGACAGAGGCACCCAATTCACCTCAAGATTCTGGCAGAAGTTGCATGAATCAATGGATACCCGTCTAAATTTTTGTTCGGCGTATCATCCTCAAACTGATGGTCAGACAGAACGCACCAACCAGATATTAGAAGACATGTTGAGAGTGTGTGCTTTAAAGAATAGCAAAAGTTGGGACAAGAATCTGCCATATGTCGAATTCTCTTACAACAACAGTTATCAAGCCAGTTTGAAGATGTCTCCTTTTGAAGCATTGTATGGGCGAAAATGTAGGACACCGTTGTTTTGGAATCAAACTGGGGAAAGTCAAGTCTTTGGGCCTGACGTGTTATAAGAGGCTGAAAGACAAGTACAAGAAATTCGGAAGAATCTAAAGGCAGCTCAAACAAGACAGAAGAGTTATGCGGATACTTGAAGACGTGATCTCACATTTGAAGTTGGTGACTACGTGTACTTGAAGGTGTCACCTATGAGAGGATTAAGAAGATTTAAAGTAAGAGGCAAGTTGTCACCCCGCTACATAGGTCCCTTCAAGATACTCGAAAGACGAGGTGAAGTTGCTTATCAGCTTGAGCTTCTGCCACACTTGTCAGATGTGCATAACGTGTTCCATGTATCACAACTTAAGAAGTGCTTAAGAGTGCCTGAAGAGCAATTGCCTATGGAAGCATTGGATGTGCAGGAAGATTTGTCTTATGTGGAGCAGCCTGTCAAGATACTTGAGACACTGGAAAAGGTCACAAGAAACAAAGTCATACGCTTGTGTACAGTGCAATGGAAGCATCATTCGGAGGCAGAAGCAACATGGGAAAGAGAAGAAGATCTCAAGGCAGATTTCCCTCATCTATTCTCTTAGGACGTCCGAATCTCGAGGCCAACTACTTTCCAGTGGCTCTAACCGGGACATCAAGATCCTGGTTCATGAGTCTTCCTCCTGACTCCGTCTACAGTTGGGGGGAACTTTGTCGCCAATTCACCGCCAATTTCGGGAGCTCCTACACCCGACCTCGCACGAAACTGGATATGTTTGCTATATAGCAGAAAGCGGGAGAAACACTGCGATCATTCATACAACGGTTTTCTCAAGTACGGAATATGGTTCCTTCAATCTCCAACGCTTTTTTCGTTGTTGCATTTTGACAGGGAGTTAGAGATAAGAAGATGCTGGAGAAGCTGGCAACAAAAGAAGTCAGCAGCGTCATGAAGCTCTTCGGCCTAGCCGACAAGTGTGCTAGGGCTGCTGAGGGCCGGGAGATGCACTCCAAACCAGCTCCGGTGGCTGGTAATCCTCCTCCAAAGCTGAAGCTATTGCCTTCGACAGTGGAAAAAGAAGAAGAAGTCCAACAGCAAGAAAAAACCGTCGGCTCGCACACCTACTGCTGCTGCATCTTCTGGTGGTCGGGGGTCGCGACCTGAAAACGACCCCGACCATCGACTGAGGAAGGTGACGATGAGAAGATGTGGTGTCCGATCCACAAGACGAACACCCACAACCTCAAAGACTGTCGCGAGGTCCAGCGGCTCATTGAACGCAGCAATGAGCACCAAGAAAGAGCGATGCTGATCATGAGCTCGGTTTCCAGGACCCCAAGATGGTCCTGAAGGCCATCTACAATACCGTCGATGATGACTTAGACGTCTCCAACAATGAGCATCGAAAGACTCTCCATATGATATATGGAGGGTCCTGGGATATCACCTCTCGTTGTATCCTCAAGACGATGCGTCGGGAGATGGCTACCGTAGCTCCGACCGCCAAGGCATAACCTCATTGGAAGTGGATGGACAATACCATCACTTTTGATGCTTTGGATTGCCCAAAGAACATGAGCAGAGCTGGTCAGTTACCCTTGATGGTTTCTCTGACCATCAACAACATCCAGCACTACCATGTCCTGATGGATGGAGGTGCGGCGCTTAACCTCCTGAACTACGCAGTGTTCGTGGAGCTCCAGCTCAACCTCTCGGACCTTCGTCCCTCGCATCCTTTCTCTGGGGTAGGTCCGAGAGCTATCACTCCTCTCAGATCAATTATACTCCCAGTGACCTTCGGGACTCAGGACAATTATAGGTCTGAGAAGTTGGTCATTGACGTAGCGCACATCAACCTTCCCTTCAACGCCAGTCTAGGTAGGCCAGCCCTGTATAGGTTCATGGCCATAGCTCATTACGGCTATCTGGTGTTGAAGGTGCCGACTCCTTCAGGCATCCTCCCGGTTCGCGGGGATCGCACTACAGGAGTCACCGCGCTGGAAGAACTCCACGCGCTTGCAACAGTGCAGGAGGAAGAATCCAGCAAGGAGCAAGCTGCTCAACCTCCGAGCTCTCATCAATGAGGCTCAACCTCTGCACCACACGTGCAACCAAGCGGCGACATCAACATTCCCATCAAAGTCATCCGAATCAGTTCTGATGCTGTCCAGACCACCCATATATCGAGAGGTCTAGACAACAAATAGGAACTCGTGCTCATCACTTTCCTCCGGGCGAATGTCGACGTGTTTGCATGGAAACTGTCACAAATGTCTGGGATCCCTAGGGAGGTGACTGAGTACAGCCTGAAGATATATCCCGACGCACGACCAGTACATCAGAAGCCCCAGATGCAATCAGTCGAGCGACATAACTTCATCAGATAAGAAATCAAGAAGCTGCTCTAAGCTGGTTTTATCCGGGAGGTTCATCATCCTCGGTGACTGGCAAACCCAGTCATCGTACCTAAGGCCGGCGGGAAGCTTCGGATGTGCATCGACTACACCATCTTGAATAAGGCTTGCCCAAAAGACCCATTTCCACTACCTAGAATAGACTAGACAGTGGATTCCACCTCCGGGTGTGAACTATTGTGTTTCCTAGATGCATATTCTGGATATCATCAAATTCAAATGTTTAGGGAAGATGAAGAGCATACTTCCTTCACAACAGTAGATGGGTTGTATTGTTATACTGTTATGCATTTTGGTCTCAAAAATGCTACTTCAATTTTCGTGCGAGTCATGCACAAAACATTTGGAGAGCTCATTAGGGACTTGGTAGAGGTCTACGTCGATGACATTGTCGTGAAAGTGAAGAACAGGGAATCACTCCTTAACAAGCTGCAAGCCATCTTCGACAAGCTGCACATAACGCGCACCAAGCTAAACTCGGACAAATGTGTCTTTGGGGTTAGCTCCGGGAAGCTCCTTGGATTCTTGGTGACACACTGAGGAATTGAAGAAAATCTGGTAAAGATCAAGGCTATTGAAGAGATGCGGCTCCCAGCCCATGTCAAGGATGTTTGAAAGCTAACTAGATGTCTAGCCGCACTTAGCCGGTTCATCTCAAGATAGACAGAGCGGGCGCTTCCCTTCTTCAAGCTATTGAGGAAGTCCGGGCCATTCCATTGGTCTGAAGAAGCAGAAAAGTCGTTCCAAGAGTTCAAGCAGCTCCTCACCACACTACCTATATTGGTAGCTCCGGATCCTTGTGAGGCTCTTTTGCTTTACATTTCAGCAACTACAGAGGTTGTCAGCATTATCCTGGTCGCGGAGAGACCGGAACTATCTTTAGTTCAGGAGTCTAGACCCCTCCGGGAGGGTCTGGAGCTACCTGAAGGTGAGTCTGGGTCCCAGCCCCCAGGCACATATCCTAAAGGCAAGTTGCTCGAGGATCAATCTCTCTCATTCGAAGGAGTTCTCCCAGCTAATCAAGAAGATCTGGACCCCTCTGGGAGGGTCTGGGAAGCTTGAGAAGAAGGTTCGGACCCCTCTGGGAGGGTCCGGGTTGATGAAGAAGAAGCTCCAGGCCCTTTCGGGAAGGTCCAAACCATCCAATGGCCAGTGTAGTTCATTAGAGAAGTACTACATGATGCCAAGACTCGGTACACTGAGGTGCATAATCTGCTCTATGCAGTTCTTATTGCCTCAATGAAGCTTTGTCACTATTTCCAAGTCCACAAAATATTAGTGGTAACTTCATATCCACTACGTGCTATATTGCATAACCCACCCTCTATGGGAAATATTGCAAAGTGGGCAGCGGGGCTGGTAGAATTCGATCTCGAATTCTTTCCTCAGCATGCTATCAAGAGTCAGGCATTGGCTGACTTTGTGGCGGAGTGGACCCCTTCTTCATCAAACCTAGGGGGCTACAGTGAGCAGAAGCTGAAACCCAAGGTCTCTGTCTTCACCGAGCCTCAATGGACTCTCTACTTTGACTGCTCCATGCAGAAGCAGGGGGCCGGAGCTGGAATCCTTCTCCTCGCTCCGACCGGGGAGAAGGTCAAGTACATGGTACACCTTGATTTCAAGGAAACCAACAACAGGACGGAGTATGAAGCTCTCATTTACGGACTCAAGGTGCCGCTATCATATGGCATCAAGCAGTTGATAGTGAAGGGTGACTCGCAACTCATCATCAAGCAAGTCAAAGGTAAATGCAGTTGCAACAACCCTCAACTCGTTGCTTACCTCCTTGAAGTCCAGAAGCCGCAGAAAGACTTCGATGTCCTAGACCTCTGCCATGTCCAGTGTCTCAACAGTGCTGAAGCTGATGAACTCTCGACGAAAGCTTCAACCAGAGCTCAAGCTCCCGACGAAGTTTTTGTCAGGATATTGTCAGGTCTTGCCGCTCAGCCAACCGAACTGAGTGATGGGGGCGAGACCAGCACCCAGAAGCTGGCAGTCCCGGTGGCCCTGTTACCATGGCGTCCACCAAGGATCGTAGGTGCTGCAGGAAGCTCCGAGCAACCCGGCACACAAGATACAGAAGCTCAAGTTAGCTCCTATGCATGGATCTCGGAGATCTGGAGCTACTTGAAAGACAACTTCCTTCCTAAAAATGGTGCTTCCACTGACCGAATCATCAGATTGGCTAAAATATACATGTTGGTAGAAGGGGATCTCTACCGACATGGTGCCAACAACTTTCTAATGCGGTGAATTGCCTGCGAAGAAGGCCGCGAGCTCCTCGCAGAAATCCATGGAGGCGAGTGTGGGAACCACGCATATTCCCGCACGTTGGTTGGTAAAGCCTTTCGACATGGGTTTTACTGGCCTACAGCACTCCAGGATGCAGTTGAGTTGGTAAAGAAGTGTGAAGCGTGCCAGTTCCACACGAAACAGATTCGCACACCGGCTCAGTCGCTGCAAATGATACATCCTACATGGCCATTTGCTGTGTGGAGGATGGACATTTTTGGACCTTTTCCAAAAGACGTCGAAGGTTACAAGTTCCTGTACATCGCCATTGACAAGTTCACTAAGTGGCCGGAAGTTACTCCAGTTGTGACAATTAATAAGAAATCTGCTATCAAGTTATTGAAGTCCATAGTCTGCAGATTTGGAGTTCCAAACAGAGTCATAACTGACAACATAACCCAATTCACAAGTGCAGCATTCCAAGAGTATCGCGAATATCTCGACATACAAGTCAGCTACGCATGTGTAGCTCACCCGGCAAGTAATGGCCAAGCTGAGAGAACAAATGCGAAGATACTAAAAGGACTCATGACGTGCACATATGATCGCCTTAAGAAACACAAAGCCAACTAGATAGAGGAGCTTCTGTCTGCATTGTGGGCGAGCACGACAACACCTAACCGGTCAACTGGACAAACACCCTTCTTTTTGGTGTACGGATCCGAAGCGGTCCTTCCTCTGGAGATCACCATGGGGTTGCCTCGGGGTCAGACCTTCGATGAAGCTATGCAGGACAAGCTCCGACGTGAAGACCTAGACCTCGTCGACGAGGGAAGGTGCCAAGCAGCTGTTCGGAACGCACGATACTGACAGGTGCTGGGACGCTATCATCAAAGGTTCGTGCAAAATCGACAGCTTGAAGAAGGCGATTTGGTGCTGCGGAGAATATTGACTTGAGAAGGGATGAACAAACTCTCCCCAGACTGGCAGGGTCCCTTCCGAGTAATCAAAGTTTCCCATCCCAGATGCGTTTGCTTAGCAACAAAGGATGGGACCCCGCTTCTCAATCCATGGAACATCGAGCACCTCCGTAGGTTTTATGCTTAGTTTCACAGAGGTGAGTCTGTACTTACACATAATATAAATTATAGAGTCTATGGACATAGTCGGGTAGGTCCTAGACCAAAAGCTCACTTAACTTGGTCATTGTAATTTAAGTGTAGCTTACCTACCCTGGGTTAGAACAAGATGAATAGCACACTTAGCTTGGTTCCGTATTCTAAGTGTGTCCTTGTCTCCCCTATAATTTGGACATATAATGGAAAACAACTTTGTGTGAAAGCAGACTTCACGTGTATTAATTTTTGTACATGCTCCTTACTTTTATATCTTTTCCTTCTTGTTTGTAATGAAGTTGTACATTTCTTTTTGAAATTTAGTCCAGGTGATTCACGTGGTATATAAGTTATATTGTTGATCTTCATTCAGATCTTAGCATTGCTAGATGGTCTACTCGCCTGAAAACCAAAGTCAATGACGAGTCCAGAGTGTGCTATCGACTTAGACTGGTCAGACTTCCTAAGTACACCACTCTATCTGTATCCTGGCAGGTCCCAATAGGGTGGGTCCGGAAGGCATTCGGATATGAAGAGATTACATCAATATAGTTGTTATCATGCTTGAATCTTTGTGGATCTAGAATCCAAGTAAGAACAGTAAGTCTCAAACAAATTATAGACAAAAGGACAAATTTTACTGTTTTCTTGTCTTTTTGCACAGGAAAAATGAAAAACATATGGCGATGGTGGACGATGTCGGAGCTGCTAAGTTCTGACAACCCCTAGGGGGCCCACCGCCGATGTTTTATATGTTGACAGTGGGCGCTGTCGAAGCTAGGAAGCTCCAAAAACTCCTACAGGGCCTGCCGTCAACGTGAAAAATTAACGGCAAACTACACGAAGATAGTGGAAAAAGTACCCCTAGGGGGCCCGCCGTCGACGTTTCTAAGCATTGGCAGTGGGCACCGTCAGACCTACCGATCTCCAACAACCCCCAGGGGGTCGCCGTCGACATTTCTAATCGTTTACAGTGGGAGTTGTCAGACCTACCAAGCTCCGACAACCCCCAAGGGGCCCGCCGTCGGACCTACCTAGCTCCGACAACTCCCAGGGGGGGTCGCTGTCGATGTTCCTAAGCATTTTTAGTGGGCGTCGTCGGATCTACCAAGCTCTCACAACTCCCAGGGGGCCCGCCATCAACATTTCTAAGCATTGATAGTGGGTGCCATCGGACCTACCTAGCTCTGACAACTCCCAGGGGCCCCGCCGTCGACGTTTCTAAGCGTTGATAGTGGGTGCCTTCGGATCTACCAAGCTCCGACGACTCCCAGGGGCCCGCCATCAACGTTTTTAAGCATTGATAGTGGGCGCCATCGGACCTACCTAGCTCTGACAACTCCCAAGGGCCCCACCATCGATGTAACAAAGGGTCCCTGGAGATGTCGGAGGTAAAATTCGGAACTCGGAGCTATCGTTTTGGCTACAAGCGACAAGTGAAGTCATCAAGACATTGTCAAATCCTTTTGGTACATGTTCGCAATCAAATTGTGTACATCTACCAAGGGGCCAACAATATAAAGGACAATGCATTGAAGACATATACAAAATGGAATTCATTCATTCAAAAGATTGAATTTCATTGATTAAAAATTGGAGGATTACAAGTGAAGGCAGAAGAAAAAAGGCCTAGCTACTGGAGGTCCTATGGAAGAACGAGACAACTTTCTAGGCAGCTTCTTGAACGTTGGCTCTGGCGGCATCTTCCTCTTCAACAACGGGTCCTTCGACTACTAGACTCAGAGACAGATGGGGGTCCTGGCTTTTGAAACACATCAGCACATATTCGACGATGTTCTTGGCCAGAGACTTCCCCTCCATCTCCAGTTGGTCGATGATGATGTCAACCATTGCGTTGATTTTGTTGCCGGGAGAGCCCATCGCCACCAGCGCCTTGTCCAGCTCTAGCTCCGAGTCATTCAGACATACCAGATTGAAGCCAAGTGGCACCAGAGCTTTGTTAGCTCATCCTAAAAAGTCCTAGACTCACTGAGACTCAGTTGATTTCGAGCTCCTTAATACCTCCAGCGACCTTCTCGCAGCCGTAAGCTCTGAACCTTAGCATGCTGCTGAATACTTTCAGCCAGCCGCTTTTCACGGTTAGCAAGCTCTGACTCCCGGAGGTGGATGCGATTCTGGCGGTCCGCCAGGTCCTTCTCCCTGCCCTTCACTCTCTCTCTCTCTCTATAGTGGAAACAGTTGTCTCTCTCTTGGAGAATTCTTTTCCCACCTACCAAATCCTTTCTTTCTCTTGAATGCAATTGTTCAAACTGTTTGGTGCGGTCAGCCAAACTCTGCTCGCCTCCTCCTCCCTCTTTAAGAGGTCCTCCTCTTTCTCTAGGAGCTTGTCCTCCCTTTCATAGAGGGCTCCTCGGCATTTCAGGAGTACCTCATTTAACTCTTCGAGGCTGTTTGAGCGGGTATTAGCTGCCTCATTGGTCTCCATAGCATGCTCAAAAATCTCTCGAGTCTTCTCGTCTAGAGCCTTGATGGCAGCCTCCCGATCATTCAACAAGCAGTCCCACCACGTCAGTCGGGCCTTCTCATTATCAATCCATTCCCGCTGGTCTGCAAGCCTTGATTGTGTCAACTTGGTCTTCAAGTAAAGCTTGTTGCGCCAACGCCTCAGGGTGTGGCGCTATTCTTCAAGGACCTTGCTGTCATGGTCGAAGGCAAGCTGGACTTGACAGAGACTGGAACAGGCGTTGTCTATAGACAATGCCAAAGGGATTGGCTCCGGACCAACCCATATCTCTTCCGCCGGCTCCAGCGGGTCCTCCAAGACAACTGAGGGGCACCAAGGTGCAAGCTCCCTCTTCAGCATCTCCATGTCGGCTGGACCGATCGACAGAAGCTCCTCCATTTTCACAACATTCGGAGCTGATGAGGAAGGTCCCCCTACCAGATCTTCAATTGTTGGCTCGGTGGGAGGAGGACCCGCAACCCCCTCTTCTGGACGCTCCAGCTCGAACATAGGCACCTCCGGAGTAATCACCTCCAGGGCTGGCATTGTAACTTCGTCCGGAGCTCCCACCACCTCCAGCTCTGACATCGGATCTTCCACCACTTCCGATTCGGACACCGGAGCTTCCACCACTTCCGGTTCAGACGCTGGAGCTTCAGCTACTCCCGACGCAACTACCGGAACTTCAGTTACTTCCGGCTCAAATGCTGGAGCTTTTGCCATCTCCGGCTCTGATGCCGGAGCCTCAACCACCAGGCCTGAGAACGCTGGCGCTTCTTCACGAGTTTCTTCCCCGTGGTCTGGCACTACCACGAGAGCTTTTGGCCTTGTTATTGGACTTGTTTCCACGACAGCTGGCGCCGGAGCTGTTGTGTCCTTAGCCACCACGGGGGGGGGGGGGGGGGGGGGGGGGGTGCAGGGGTCAAAGCAGGAGCCTCTGTCTGCACAACCTCGGTTGCTGCAGCAGGGGCCAGAGCTTCAGCTTTTTTTTAGTGTAACACCCTCATTTTCATGCATTATGCATTTCATACATCATTAAATATGTTTAACATCAATCCACATAAAAAGGAACAAGTTTAAAATAAATTAGAAGCAAAACCGTGCTTAAAAAGTCTGAGAAGTGCGGACTTGTCCGATTTGCCCCAGACTAGTCCGCATTTCTCTCTAAACCCAATTCGAACATGTCCGTTTTCCTGCGGACTGATCCGTTTTTCTCTCTGTACCGGTTTTCGACTTGTCCGGTGTATTGCGGACTAGTCCTGTAATCCAATCCTTTGAAAATTTTGCTAAGTCCCCGAACTTGTCTATTTTATGTCGGACTTGTCCATTTTGCTCTCTCACTAAGTTCAGACTTGTCCGATTTCGTCTGGACTTATCCGTTTTCGTCTTTGTCTAGTATCAGACTAGTCCGGTCTAGTGCGGACTTGTCCGGGGTGCCCGACTCAGATTCAATCTTTTCCTCCACGACTTGTTTTAGGGTTTTTACCTTAAATGGGCCCAACGACGTCATGTCTAACCTTTTTGGAGCCCATGTGGGACCCCACACCAGCCTCCACTCATCCCCAAACTCGAAGTCTATCAAACCCTGCATCTCCACCCCTATATAAACAACCCAACACCCCACTTTTACATCTCTTTGCCATAATTGAAAGCACCACAAACCCTAGCTCGTGGGAGCCGCCACCAAGGAGAGATCCAACAGCAAGGAGGAGAAGGAGATAACAAAGAAGGATCAAGCAATCAAGATCTTCATCGACCTTGCATTATTCGTCACCAATTCATCCTAAACTCTTCGTCACCAACCCTAGATCGTCAAGATCCAAGTGTTGCCTCCAGACTCTTGTTCTTTGGAGTTCTAGATATGTGGTATACCTTCTACTTTGTCTTTCTCACGTCCATTCAATCCCAATTCTCTAAACTCTCGTAGATCAGGAAAACCCTAACTCGCTGGTTCTGTGTAGGGCGGACTAGTTCGGCCTCTAGCGGACTTGTCCGGCCTCTAAATCTAAATTGTGCTGAATTAATTCCAAATTGACTCGAATCAATTCAAACCTGTCCAAACTTGTTAAAAACTATTAGAACCAGTTAGTAAACATTAATAACAACTCATTAACAAGTTTTACCTTGTAATTGCATTAATCATGCCATGACATGTCATATTGAGTACTATATGAGCATTATTTGATTGAATTGTGTGTTTTGCATGTTTGTCGCTCAAAATAGAAGGAGTTGCGCTAGAGGGTACCGTCGAAGACCTCCAATTCTAGAACTTTGAAGCTTCCAACCCTAATCAATCTCAGGAGCAATGCAAGTGTCCTTGATCATATTGATCCTTTTTTAAATGTTTTGTTTGCAAAACTGCATGCTTGTGTCAAATTGATGGAAACCCAAAATAGGTGTTTACTTGTCTTGTTTGACCATCCTTGTCGCTTGGGATATATTGTAGAGAGTCGGGAAGGGTATTTACCTTTTTGCTTCGCTCTAATTAATTGGGATGGGAAAACAACCAAATGGCTTAATTATGAATTAATGATCCTATGGTTGATTAAATTGATGAACATGATTAATTGGTAGCATGGAACTTGGGAGATCTAAGCAAGCATGGTTTGTGGATTGGGTTAGATGATATGGTGGTTTGCTTGCCTTGGATCTAAGAACCAGTTCATACGAGAATAAGCCAGGAAAACAGTGCCACCACAAGGCCAAGTATGGATGCGACTTAGCCAATTAATTAGGAGTATTACCAGCATTGATTCGGATCATTTGGAGGAGCGGGGAATGGGAGTCGGTTGGGTTTGCAAATGTTGGTGGGACTCCGTGGGATCCGAATGACATAAGAGGGGGCCCTCAGTTTAGGATGTGCTCAATTGGAGACATCACCACCATTGCAACCTCAGTGGGTCTGAATATGCTGGTAGTCCCTTTGTAAAGGCTATTTTGTGATCTCTTGGCCATACACCTAAGGAAGTGTAATTGGCACAAGGGAGGTTTCTTTAGTCGCCGACGGGTGATGAAATCATGAACTTGTGGGTAAAGTGGTACAACCTCTGCAGAGTGTTAAAAACTATCATGATAGTCATGCTCCCAGTTAAGAGCACCTGGATGACCTACATGATTAGAGGGAAACTTGGGTTTTGGGATGGTTATGGTATTGATACTGGTATGGTTATGGACATGGATGATGATGATGGTAATAATCTGTTATATGGATGGATAATTGATTATAGTTTCGTATTATGTTAATTACGTGGGATATGATGGGATTACTTCACATAGATATAGTATAATGCTTTTTACAAGTTTTAAATATACTTTTCAGCAACTAGCCTTCATTTATTGTCGTCATTTATTAAGTTGCATGTCATACTTTTCCACACTTGCTGAGTACGACATGTGCTCACCCTTGTAATTCCCCCACCAACAACTTCAGATCAGGATTGGAAGTATCATGATGATAATACGGAGTACTAGGTTGTGTACTACCGTCGACTTGCCTGTGGTGTTGCTTGGAGCCGCGCTACCCTTTATGCTCAGTTTGCTTAGTTGGCTTAATTATATTATTTCCGTTGTAGTAGTATTATTCTTAATGATCATTAGAGTTGTAATATGAGGAGTACTTGAATATTGTAATAAAGGTACTTATTTAATAATTTGAGTTGTGATAAGTATATGTTTATCATTTGTGAATAATTTGTGTATGTGTGTTAAACATCCTGTGCACACATATACTGCACTTAGTTAATTTTTCGGAACCAGGTGTCACAAATTGGTATCAGAGCCACATGTTGATCGTAGGACGTAACCTAGATAGAATGGACACTTTAGAGCACATAGGAACACTCAGGCAACATCGTGGTTTGTTTGGTGTGCTATTTACTATGTAATTGAATGTAGCCTAGAGGGGGGTGAATAGGCTTTTTGAAACTTTGTCGATCCCTGAAACACTTAACAGATTGATCAAATACAGGGAAGGTCGGTCTAGTTCGGTATGGTGCGGACTAGTCCGGTGTACGTAGACTAGAAAGATAAAAATTGTTCGTTAATTTCACCTCTAGTACTCTATGCAGCAGAAAGCTATTGACAACTTGGATGTATTACAGTAATGAAGCAATGTATTACAATATTTCAATGTGAGTTACACAAGTTAACCAAACCCTAGAATATAATGAACTATAAAACAAAGGTGCGCCATACAAGATTTTATCCCGAGGTTCGATTCCACAGAGGAAATCTACATCCCCGTTGAGGAGTCCAAGGAGGACCGGGTCTTCACTAACCCTTCCCTCGTTGAATTGCCACGGGGGCCTATTCTCTTTCACTAACGACAAAGGGGCAAATAACCCGTTCAAGGGAGATTTCTCACACGTTGAGGGCTGCCCAAAGATTACAGCGAAGAACACCACCAAACACACTCAAAAGATATACAATAAACAACGAGAGTGTGCGAGAGATCAAACCCAAGAGCTCAAGATGTGTAGAACAAGTCTCTCCTTTGTTCAATTGCTAATCCTCAAAGATTTGATCTTTTTAGGCTTAGGATGTGTGGAGAGATGTTAATTTTGGGCTCTTGGAATGTGTGACGACGTAGGGAGTCGAGAGCATTTGATGTATGGCCGTACAACTCTATTTATACTAGGATTTCTAAAAGTTACAGTGAGGGCTTGTGATGTCCAAACTAGTCCGTGGTGGACACCGGACTAGTCCGGTGTGCGTGTGTGCGAGAAACCCTAAGTGTTGATGGATACGGGACTAGTCCGTTAAGGTGCGGACTAGTCCGATCTAGGCACAAAAACTTTTCGGGCTAGTCCGGTGTGGTGAACGCCGTGCAAGACTAAGGACAAGTCCGCACTTGGAGGGACTTGTCCAATTTTAGTCAGAGAGTTTTTGGACTAGTTCGGTAGATATCGGACTTGTCCGGTGTAGTGAAAAACCGTAGGGATAAGGACAAGTCCGGACTTGGAGGACTTGTCTGATTTTAGTCAGAGGATTATCGGACTAGTCCGGTTGATATCGAACTAGTCCGATGCTGTGTAAATGTGGAGTGCTGCGGACAAGTCCGCATTGTGGAGACTTGTCCGTTTTTAGTCAGAAAGATATCAGACTAGTCCGGTGTATATCGGACTAGTCCGCACATGTTGATTTCTGTGCAGTGAGCGTAATATCTTTCACTTGAGCTCTTGGGGTGTTTTTCTTCAACACACTCCATACAAAATAATTCTAATCTTCTCAGCTCTTGAGCTCTTTTCCCTTTGGATCCTCATTCAGCTTTCTTTTTGTGCTTTCTTCCTAATTGCTTTAACACTTGCGCTCATCACAACAATTTTGTTAGGATCTCATTTTTTTGTTATTAATCAACCAAAACCCATATGGGATGCCTATATGCACTTTCAATCTCCCCCCTTTTGGTGATTGATGACAACCGATTGAGATTACACAAATATGATAAAAAAATCAGATTTTCATAAGTGTGCACGTATGAATTTTGAGCAAAATAGTCAATGTAAAAGTAATACTGTAGGATCGAAGAGCACGTGTAAAGCTACCAGAGGGGGTGAATGGTAGATTAAAACTTTTTCAGCGGAAACAATGAAAACCCCTTGGCAGAAAAACGATCTGTTAAAGAAACCGTGTGTGCGACTAATCTAAATGTGTTCAACTGTGAAAAATCTAGTATATATTGTAGAAAATCAAGTCACGAAGACATCACAAAAAGAATCACGAAAATACGTTGAGATAAACTCAAGTTACGATCGAAAGATCGAACAAAGGTCAATCTGTCCTATCCGAGAAAAACAGTTCTGGAACACTGCAAAGAAACTCGTGTAGATCAGAAACCACAAATCCAATGACCGTGAAATTTTGATAGATGATATAAAATTAAGTTTTGAAGACAACCCAAAAAGAATCACATCAATCGGATCTGTAAAACTCGAGTTATGATAAAACCACCGAACCAAGGTAGTACTGTGCAGAAACTCGACGAGAAAGACTTCACGAAAACAAGTCGGACGAACAAGGCACAAAAAATCCTTTCAACTCGAATTTTATTCAATAGAACACAATAGGAACAGCCCCAAAGTCGTGCACCACGAGCTCTGACCTCCCTTGCTTATATAACCAGCTCTTAGGCCAACCCAAACTCAACTAGGACTCTAATCCTACTCAATTCGCAAATCGAAACTTTTCATAACTGCTCAAGACTCTTCTATACGCAGATAGAAGCAATCTTAAGACTTCCAAACACCTTAGGAACATAAACCACAATCCTAAAACAACTCAAATTCGTGACCCACACCAAAACCTAACATAACCAACTCAAATCTTTCCATATTTGAGTCAAACACAACTCAGCCGTAGCCTGAGTCCATAACCTAGTCGGTTGGACCTTTCCGATCAATTTTTTACATCCACATCTCTTCATCACGCCTCGGAACCATGTAGCCACATCCATGCACTTCTTGCATACATGCAAACATCTTCCAACGATGTCCATGATACCTTCATATGCATTGTTCTTGATTCATACATGTTGCGCGACCTCCCGATCAACTCAACCACAATTCCTCCTGAACTTGGTTGTTGAACCTCATATTATCCCTAAGACTAGTTCAATTGATCCCGTCACAGCCATGTATTGAACTCAAACAACACCTACACATGAATAAACAACCAATACTTCCGAGCACAAGTCCTTGACTTGACTCTCGTTAGTTCTGAAAACACAATATCTTATGTGAGCGCATCACATAAGCATGTTGCAAACCATAGCAAAATGATATCAACCATAACCACCAAAACACACCAAAAACTTAGTAAATGAATACTAAGCAATCTTTCCAATAAAGTAAAGCAAGTTTGAAACATTTCATAGTAAAAGTAGGAACATTGCGATCAAGCTCCGAACCTTGCCAAAGCTAACCGGAGCATGAGTCGGAGCTTACCAAAGCTAGTAGAACCTAGCACCGTAGCTTACCAAAGCTAGTACAACCTAGCGTCAGAGCTTACCAAAGCTAGTACAACCTAGCGCCGGAGCTTACAAAAGCTAGTACAACCTAGCGCTAGAGCTAGAAAACATGTCGGAGCTAACCAACATAAGTCGGACCTAGCAAAACATATCAGAGCTTAACAAAGACATGTCAGAGCTATCAAATACATGCCGAAGCTAAATACAAAGCTCACCGGAGCTACCCAAAAACATGTTGGACCTTGACAAAATAAGTTGGACCTTTTGTCGGACCTTGAAGAAGCTCAAAGCTAGAGTCGGACCTTGATGATAAAGGTGTTTTGGTAGTATTCAAAACTTTTATCGCCATAGCCAATGTATTCGGCACACATAGATCTCACAAATACATATGTGCACTCTTTATGGTGAGGTGCAAAACTATGTGTGTGGGCAATAATATTGATGTGGATATCATAAGAGGCACAATTTTAATAACATCAAGAATCTCAAGCATACATAGCAATTTTAAACATAAACCACTGATCATAAGCATAACATAGTCCTCATTTCACAACACATGTCCAAAAGCGTGATGAGAGCATAATTAAAGTTTTACAAAACCCACTTCTTAAAATAGGACACAAAAGAAGGACCTACGACCTAGAACTCCCCCTCAATCTCTCCCCCTTTGGCATCAAGGCACCAAAAAGAAGGAGAAGAGGGATCTACTAGTCATTGTCGGCTCACTCCACGCTATCGATCCTTTCATCATCTTCATAGCCAGTCTGGGGAGGAGGAGAAGAGGGGTCTGCACGGCCTAAGAGGATAAGGACTCGATATACCAGACTAGTTCGTGGTCCCCTGTATAGAAAAGTACAAAACTCTTTGTATATATATCCTAAGGTTCCTAATAAGGAATAGGGGACAAAGACACACAAATATTCTTGATGAATATGATCAGTAAACATACAACAATCAAGCTATGATTATAATTCATCAAGATCAGGTAATTAACAGAGTTTTTCTAAGAGAAATAGAGAGAGATGATTTTTCAACACAATCAACATGATTTTGAAGATGGCATACAGGTATGCAAGTTTTCAAGCCACGTTCCGAGCATCAAGGATATTTAGTTCATTTTGAAGCTCACAAAAGCATCTTTTATCAAGTGGTTTGGTAAAGATATCGACTAGTTGTTTTTTAGTATTGACATGGGAAATGGCTATGTCTCCTTTCATTGAGTGATCTCTCAAAAAGTGATGTCGGATGTCTATGTGTTTGGTTCTAGAGTGCTCAACCGGGTTATGAGCAATTTTAATGGCACTCTCATTATCACAAAGGAGTGGAATACAACTCATATTGTAATCGTAATCCCTTAGAGTTTGTCGCATCCAAAGGAGTTGTGCACAACAACTCCCGTCTTCAACATACTCCGCTTCAGCTGTGGATAAGGCAATGGAATTTTGTTTCTTAGAGGACCAAGAAACTAGGGATCTACGTAGGAATTGGCAAGTACCGGAGGTACTTTTTCTATCTACCTTGCATCCGGCATAATCTTCATCAGAGTATCCAATGAGATTGAATTTTAAACCTTTGGGATACCAAAGGCCTAGGTTGGGTGTATGAACTAAATATCTCAAGATCCTTTTAACGGCTGTCAAATGACATTCCTTAGGATTGGCTAGATGCACATAAGTATCTGGCCTAGATGCACATAAGTATTGTAAAGAGCCAATTATGGAATGATATACCTTTTGATCCACGTTTGGTCCATTTTCATTGAGATCCAAGTGTCCATTTGTCCCCATGAGAGTCTTTATTAGCTTCTCTTTGTCCATTCCAAACTTCTTGAGAATGTCTTAAGTGTACTTTGTTTGGCTTATGAACGTCCCTTCCTTTTTCTGTTTCACTTAGAATCCCAAAAAGTATTTCAACTCTCCCATCATGGACATCTTGAATCTATCTATCATAATCTTACAAAATTCTTGGCAAAAAGATTTGTTAGTTGAACGAAATATGATATCATCAACATTGATTTGGCAAACAAAGAGATTATCATCAAAGTGTTTAGTAAACAAAGTATAATCCGCTTTACTAATTTTGAAGTCATTTTCAACCAAAAAATCTCTAAGGCACTCATATCAAGCTCTAGGAGCTTGTTTGAGGCCATAGAGAGCCTTACGCAGTTTGTACACATGGTCAGTGTACTCTTGATCTTCAAAACTGGATAGTTGCTCCACATACACCACCTCCTTGATCGGTCCTTGAGGAAGGCGCTTTGTACGTCCATTTGATAAAGCTTGAAATCATGGTGAGTAGCATATGCAAGTAATATACGAATCAATTCAAGCCTAGCTATGGGAGCAAAAGTCTTGCTTGTCGCGGAAGACCCATTTAGTGCCGACGACGTTGGACTTGGGTCTTTCAACAAGCTCCCACACTTTGTTTCTTTTGAAGTTGTTCAATTCTTTTTGCATCATCAT
This sequence comes from Tuctoria greenei, assembly GCA_036927565.1. Classification (NCBI taxonomy): domain Eukaryota; kingdom Viridiplantae; phylum Streptophyta; class Magnoliopsida; order Poales; family Poaceae; genus Tuctoria; species Tuctoria greenei. The sequence continues at coordinate 190,764,181 of JAYESD010000005.1, forward strand.
CACCCAATACGGATCTTTTAATGCATCTTTAACCCTGTATGGTTCCAAAGAGGATACAAAAGAATAGAGTTAACAAAAATTAGCGATGTGAGATCGAGTTATTACTCCCTTTTGGATGTCACCGATTATGTTGTCTACGAGGTGATCTCTTTGGATTCTTTGGTGTACTCTTGGATGTGGCACTTGTGATCTTGAATCTTCGTGATTATCATCTTCTTCTCCTCCTGGATAGTTGCCCTCATTGATGTTTTGATCACCTTGATCTTCTTGAGGTTGATCCTGTGTGGACGCTCCCCCTTGATCATTTTCCTCCACTTGTGGTTCATCTTCTTAATTCTATTTGGAGGTGGCACTTGTGGTCGAACATCACCCAATGCCATTCTTCTCAATGCTTGACATGGAGCTTCTTCTTGATCTAGCACACATTGATCAACATGCTCTTATTGAGAGCCGTTAGTTTCATCGAATTCTACGTCACGTGCCACTTCAACCAATCCAGAGGCTTTTATGAAGACACGATAGGCGTAGGAGTTCGAATCACAGCCAAGTTAGAAACCTTCATCGGACTTCAAGGCGAACTTCGAAGCCCTAGGCTTCTTGTTTAAAAATAACATTTTGAACCAAAGACTTGAAAATATGAAATATTTGGTTTGTTAACTGTGAGTAGTTAATATGAGGTTTTCTTGAGTAGACGATGAAGATAGAGTCAGTTTATAGCGTGACAAGCGGTGTTAACCGCTTCAACCCAAAACCTATCCGAAGTCTTGTATTCATTGAGCATTGTTATTGCCATCTCAATGAGTGTTCGGTTCTTCCTTTTGGCTACTCCGTTTTATTGAGGTAGTATGGTGCTGAAAATTCGTGCTTTATTCCTTCTTCATCTAGATACTCCTCAACTTGAGTATTCTTGAACTTCGTTCCATTATCACTTCGTATGTTCTTGATCTTTAGTGAGAATTCGTTTTGGCACGCTTGATGAACTTCTTGAGGGTTATTTGAGTTTCTGTCTTATCATGCATAAAGAAAACGCATGTGAAGCATGAAAAATCATCAACAATGACTAAACCATATTTATTACCGCGGATGCTTATGTAAGCAATTGGACCGAATAGATCCATGTGGAGGAGCTCAAGCGGTCTTGTTGTAGTCATGACATTCTTCGCAGGATGGGGTGCTCGTACTTGCTTCTCGACTTGGCACGCTCTACAAGGCTTGTCTTTCTCAAAAAACAACATCCTTTAAACCTCGAATGTGATTGCCTTTAAGGAGTTTTTGAAGATTCCTCATACCAACATGTGCTAGCCGTCTATGCCACAGCCAACCCATGTTGGTCTTTGCAATCAAGCATGTGTCAAGTTCGGCTTTATCTTTGTTGAAGTCAACTAGATAAAATTTTCCCTTTAACACATACTTGAATGCAACCGAGTTATCACTCCTTCTAGAGACGGTCACACCCTCATTAGTGAATAAACAATTATAACCCTTGTCATATAATTGAGATATAGACAAAAGGTTATAATTCAAGGAGTCAACATGTAAAACATGAGAAAGAGTATGTTGTGATGAAATTGCAATTTTACCGTACCAAGCACCCTTCCTTGACTATTATCACCAAAATAAATGCCTTCGCTTGGGTCTTCATTTTCTTCATATTCCATGAACATTCTTCTTTCTCCGGTCATGTGGTTGGTGCATCCACTATCTAGCACCCATTGTGCTCCAATGGATGAATAGGCCTGCAAAAAACAGATTATGTCTTGGTCTTAGGTACTCAATCTTGCTTGGGTCCTTTGAGGTTAGTCACAAGTGATTTGGGCACCCACACACGAGACTTGGTGTTCTCATGGTGTGGCCCAACATATTTCGCATAAACTTTTCCATAAGCAGTTTTCTTAAGTACATATGAAGCATCAAAGGTTTTAAATAAAACTTGTTGTTCATATGAGTTAACAATGTTCTTTTTATCAAGGTTAGTATGTTTTCCAACTTGAGATGAAGTCCTTTGATAAAAGCAATGCGATCCTTGTTACTCTTGTGGCTTCTAGCATTTTGTTTTTCACCATAAGAATACCCAATGCCATATTTAACATTTGGAGGTCTTGTGACCAAGTATGCACTACGTGCATACTTGACTTTCTCCTTGTCAAATATGCCACTTTAGGAGGGATGCTTTTCTTTTGTCAATTTGGAATTTTCTTCCAAGTTGATATCATTTTTAGCACAAGTGCAAGTAAAAATAGTTTTGGACTTGATGTGTTGAGAAGTGCGATTGAAAAGGATGAAGACCCACTTTGCTTGAGTGACTCAACCTGTGTTTCAAGGATCTTGCTAACTTTGGTTAAGTTAGCAAGTTCTTCCTTGATGGACACATTTGAGTCTTTTAACTTCAAACAAGCTTCCTTGCTTGAAGCTAACTCAAGTTCTAGCACTTCACTTCTCTTCTTTTCAAGTTCAAGGAGCTTTTTAATATTGAGATATTTCTCCTTTTGGAGAATGATCACATCTTCTTGGCGATTGACTAGTTCCTCCTTATCAACAATCTTATCCATTAAAAGTTTCATTTTATAAGTTGTTTTTCTATCCAAACCACTAAGCATGTTTTCTTCATCATTATAATCATCAATATCACTATCAGAATAAAGTGAGGGGGAAGGTTTAGTTATGACCTTTCTTTTTCCTTCCTTGGCCATTAGACATGTGTGGCCGGTGTCCTTCCATGCGCTCATGGTTGGAAAGAAGGTGGATTTCTTGGTATGCTTTTTGATGGCTATGGCGGCCATATCCTCTTCTTCGGATGAGGACTCATGATTGGAGTCCCACTCCTTCTCTAGATGCGCTTGGCCATATTGCTTCTTCTTGTTGAATATTTCCTTTGGTTGAGGCTTGTTGTCTTTACTCTTCCTCTTATTTTCTTCATGTGGACAGTCTACTATGAATTGGTCATATTCTCCGCATTTGTAGCATGCCCGTCTCATCTTGGGTCTTTGTTTGTCCCTTTGTCTTCCTTCGTTTGAGCTATTTCCCTTTCTTCTTCTCATCATCTTCTTGAACTTTTTCATCAATTAGATCATGTCTTCATCATTTATGTCACTGCTATCATCATCGCTGTCATCTTCTTCAATAGCTTCCCAAGCTTCTTTTGATGTGGGTTTACAAGTTAACTTCAAAGCAACTCCTTTCTTCTTTGTCGAGGTTAGGTCGGCAATTTCCTTGACATGCTTGGCTTGCTTCTCCATCATTTCAAAGTTGATAATTTTGCCAAGAAGCTCGTCTGGGGTCATTTCCCGATACCCGGGGCTTTCTCTAATCATAGAGCAAAGAGTCACGTTGCGAGTCATGAATGCTCTAAGAATAAACTTCACAACCTCATGATCATTCCACTTCTTGCTGTCATAAGCTCGGACTTTGTTGATAAGATTCTTGAGTCTATTGTACATGTCTGGAGGCGATTCACCATCTTCTATAGCGAATCTTCCCAATTCAGCTTCGATCATCTCTATCTTTGCTTCGCATACATGACAGTCACCTTCATGTGCAGTTTGTAGAGTGTCCCTTGTCTCTTCGGCAATTTCGAATCCATCCACCTTGGTGAACTCGTCTCGCCTCAATGACAAAGTGATCATAGCTGCAGCTTGAGAATTTTGATGAATTGCTTGTTCTTGACTTGGTGTCAACTCTTCATCATTGTCTGAAATATCTATACATGTACAAACTATATGCCACAAACTTGGGTCAAGGGATATAAAGTGTAGTTTCATATTTTGTCTCCACATTGAGTAGTCATTTCCATCAAAGTAAGATGCTTTGCCTAAAGGAATTGATAGGTAATGACTATTATTGAAATTTAAACGTTCATAGTAAAAAGGATATCAGGAGTAGTCGGTGTGACTACTCCCCTTCATCTTCTCATCTTGAGTCTTCTTATTTCCTTTTGGAGATAGTGCCTTCCTCCGGAGAAGAGCCTTGAGTTGAAGCATCTCCTCGTCATCGTCCTCACAGTCTTGAATGGCATCGAGGAGCTTCTCCAGCTTTTGGGCCTTTTCATCATCACCCTTCTTGTTGTTGAAGTTCTTGTGTACATCCTTGATGTCTGACATCTTCTCTTCGAGCGGTGAGTCTCTTTTGAAGAGTTTGGCTCTGATACCAATTGAATGTAGCCTAGAGGGGGTGAATAGGCTTTTTGAAACTTTCTCAATTCCTGAAAAACTTAACAGATTGATCAAATACAGGGAAGGCCGGACTAGTCCAGTACGGTGCGGACTAGTCCGGTGTACGTAGACTAGAAAGATCAAGATTGATCGTTAATTTCACCTCTAGTACTCTATGCAATGGAAAGAAATTAACAAATTGGATGTATTATAGTAATGAAACAATGTATTGCAAAGATCAACTTTAATTACGACATTTCAACGTGAGTTACACAAGTTTAAGCAAACCCTAGAATATGATGAACTATAAAACAAAGGTGCGTGAGACAAGATTTTATCCCGAGGTTCAAATCCACGGAGGAAATCTACATCTCCATTGAGGAGTCCACGGAGGACCGGGTCTTCACTAACCCTTCCCTCGTTGAATCGCTACGGAGGAATTCTCCAGCTCAGCATATCGGACCTTAGGCCCTCACGTCCTTTCTCCGGAGTAGGTCAGGGAGCCATCACTCCTCTCGAATCAGTTGCACTCCTGGTGACCTTTGGGACTAGGGATAACTATAGGTCCGAGAAGCTGTTCTTTGATGTGGCACACATCAGCCTTCCCTTCAACACCATCCTAGGCAGGCCAACCCTGTATAGGTTCATGGTTGTAGCCCATTACGACTATATAGTGTTGAAGATGCCGACTCCTTTAGGCGTCCTTTGGATTCATGGGGATCGCACTACTGGGGTCACTGCGCTGGAAGAACTTCATGCGCTTGCAATGGTGCAAGAAGAAGAATCTGGCAAGGATCAACCAGCTCAACAACCTTCGAGCTTGCGTAAGCGTGGCTCAACCTCTGCACTCCGTGTGCAACCAAGCGGCGACACCGACATCCCCATCAAATTTGTCCAAATTGGTTCCTATGTTGCCCAGACCACTCGTATATCGAGAGGTTTGGATGGCAAATAGGAACTCGCGCTCGTCACTTTCCTCCGGGTGAATGTTGACGTGTTTGCATGGCAACCGTCACAAATGTCTGGGATCTCTAGGTAGGTGATCGAGCATAGCTTGAAGATATACCCCAATGCACGACCAGTACATCAGAAGCCCTAGAAGCAATCTGTCAAGCGGCAGAATTTCATCAGACAAGAAATCAAGAAGCTGCTCGACGTTGGTTTCATCCGCAGGTTCACCATCCTCGGTGGCTGGCAAACCCAGTCATTGTACCAAAGGCCGGTGGAAAGCTTCGGATGTGCATCGACTACACCACCTTGAATAAGGCATGCCCAAAAGACCCATTTCCACATCCTAGAATAGATCAGATAGTGGATTCTACCTCTGGGTGTGAATTACTATATTTCCTAGATGCATATTCTAGATATCATCATATTCAAATGTCTAGGGAAGATGAAGAGCATACTTCCTTCATTACATTAGATGGGTCGTACTGTTACACTGACATGCCTTTCGGTCCCAAAAATGTTGCTTCAACTTTTGTGCGAGCCATGCACAAAACATTTGGAGAGTGTTGATATTTCCTACGCATTGCTAACAATTCATCACTAGCAGTGGTGCCAGAAATGCTTGTTCGTAGGTTTTAATTCTCAAGTGAACGTCCACAAGCGCACGGAAACTATTGATGTAGCATTTCCACTTTTAAGAGTATTCCCAAAGGGTGCCATTTCTATTTTCCCAAAGAAAGGCTAGATGGAAGTAAAACAATCATCAAGTGGAAAGGCTTAGGTTGGTTTAGGTGGGGTTCTAGCAAGGATTGGTTAAATGATAAGTTGAGATAGTGTGACACACACAAGATCATTATATCCTAAGGGGATAGATGAGGTAATAGAGGAATTTGGCTAAGAGTTAGGTAGAGACTCCTCCTATGCTTCTAATGTACATATACATAGACTAAGTTAGTTACTAATGATCATGTTAATTATGAATTATCATGCTAAGTGGATTAACACATCGGGCACGGGTTTACCCCTAGCAACATTAGGTGACTCCCGCCAAGAGCTTGTGGCATAGCCGAACGTGGAGGATTACAAAGGACAGATAGGGCTATCACCACCGACTGCCTATCTCTTCAATCTGTGGGTCTACGAGACATTCAACGCTACTCTCTATCCTAGCATCATGCTAGCATATTAAGTAATTACCTTAAGAGCCTAGGCACAAGCCATTCTAAGGCAATGAACTAAATCGTCGTTGAACCAATGTTAATTCCTAGCATAAGTGATTCATGTTAACATAACCATATCATAGCTAATTAGACTATAGTGGAGGTTTATACTGTTTATGATAATGTAATGAACGTGGTATAGCACAATCATAAATACTACTCCTACCACATACATGGAATCCACAATCAAACAAGAAACGCTTCATCCAAGTATATGAACATATGAAGACTAAATATAACATCTTTATTATGAATAATGTCACAAATACAAATAGGAATATGGAGGGCATACCTTTCCCAATTGGAAAGAGACTCCTTCCACTCCTCTCCTACTTGGACTATGGACTAGAGACTCTCCTTTGTACAACCTATACTCCTCTAAACCTATGGAGAGTAGTGGATACAAGGATGAATACTCAAGTGGTGTGTGTTGAAGTGAGGGGTGAGGGATCCTATTTATAGCTTGGAGAAGGGTCGGTTCCCACCACCAAAAGCACGCAAATCAGTCACCTATGACCACTTCAAGCCGGGAGAAGCCACCACATGGTGTTTGACCGAGAAAGGCGCCAGGAACTAGTCAGTCGACTAGGGGGGTCGGCCGACCTGGTCCTGGCCCCTTTTGCGGTGTTCTTTCTCCAAGTGACTGATAGGTGGGTCCCATTGACAGATATTGGTTCTACATTGTTGGATGGCCTCGGATACTTCTGTTTGTGGGCCATTTGATCCATGTGGTGCCATGTGTCATTGCTTGATTGGTTGGAATGATATTTTATAGGATTCATCCCCTTATTTCACTTCATTTCTGCATAGAATCCCTGCATGCACTACTTTCTACAAGGACAAGTGGAAATAGGTTAAATAGAAAGGTGATGTGTGCAAGAAATGGCAATTCCTTTACATAATTGAGTTATATTGACGGGTGAAATTGGTGTATAATAGCCATCAACAAACTCCCCCAAGCTTATCCTTTGCTCGTCCCGAGCAAAGTCAAGACTTTAGGTTGATGATCAGGAATGGCTACTATGTTCTACTTTTCGAAAGTACCACATGCACAACAAAATACTCTACCTAGTATTGCAAAAATTGGCACGGTACGTCACCCATCTTAGGTTATTATGGGGCTTATGCCATCTCCTATTCATGGGTGGTTGAAAGATAGAACAATAAATTGAGCACGCATACCCTAGAAATCAAGTTCACTTAAATTCTGGAGAGTTCAATTTAGATTTTAAGTATCTCAATTTGATTCTCTCAAGTATCTCCTTTTTGTGTAGTGGAAATATGTCCTCACCAAGGCATTGTGCATAAATTCATGCTACCTCTACATAAGGTTTGTATGTGGATCTTGGTAGGGAATATAGTAGGCATATTTGCAACACATAATATTGCTAAGTCAAAAGAGCAAGCCTTAGGAAAAATAAATTCAAAACAATTTGATTCAAGACTTGTGCATGTGTGATGGAATGGAGTGGATGTGGATCTTGAGATGACTTCTTTTTTTAGTGGACTCTCTTATTTTGCATGGATGAAACATAGCTACTTTTTTTCTCATTCTTATGATGTAAGCATGCATTTTCTTTTTCTTTTTCTTGTAGCCATGTCTTATACTCCCTTTTATGCAATGAATTTTGGAGAGAGTACTAAGCATGAATGATATGGAGTTTCTATTTTTATTGTGGAATGGTGGTATGATGGAAATTTGCTTACTTCTAGTGTAGAAGTATAGCATATGCAAGGGAAGTCTTGAATTCAAAAAACTAATGAAAGAAATCCCACATAGGTCTATACTAGTTTGACAAAGCTCAATGTGAAAGCAAATAGCATATGCATAAGTTCTATCAATGTAATGTATCATATGGCTTTGGTGGGTATTTCCAATCAAATGAGGATAACTTATATCTTTTTATAATTTCTTTGGAAATCTAAGTTTCACTAACAAACTAGGAATAGCAGCCCTATCACTATATCATATCTCACAATAACTTAGAATGGATTAAGCTTTTGCTACCCACAATTTCCAAATCAAGGCAAAAGCAATTTTTAATGAGAGCAATATGTTGGAGAGTGGTAAGTTGTAAACTAGGGACTTAGGAAAATTAAAACAGAGAAACTATTCATCATTTCATCTATGTGAATTCCAAGTCATTCTTACCGCACATCTTTTTTTTATTTTGGAAATTAAACCTATCCTATTTTATTTATTTATTTATTTCTAATGCAAAGTGGATGATGGGTAAGTGGGAAATAAATATGCAGAGGGTTGATACAATTTACCTCAAGTGGGGGTCCTCCCCAAGCTTGTTCTTCACTCACCTCTATGTCGAGGGTTGAACCCTTGATGACGGAAGTGTGCCACGAGATCGGCTTGTTGTTGTTGTAGCGTGGAGTTGAGGTTGATGAATTGAGCATCCATGTGTTGTTGCCAGTCTTGGGTACCTTGGACATGCCCTTGGAGAGTGTTGTAGATGTCACCCGTCCTTACTTCAAGCTCCTCCATACGTCTACAGAGGTCTGTCATTCCTTGGCTATAGTAATGATGACTTCTAGCCGAAGTGGAATGACATCTTCTCATAGATGTTGGAGGCAAGCTGCTAAAGCTTGAAGTGGATAGGGGTGTCTCCCATGTAGCACCTGGCCATCCATGCCAAGACGGACCTTCGGTCTCATACGATGGAGGTTGAGTCTATCCGGGTGCATCACTCATTTGGTTCTCTTCCTCTTTGTACTCATGGACCGCGGAGGTTGTTGGGGGGCATGGCCGCTCTCCTTGTACGGCTTCTAGTTACCCTGCCAGAGACATTACTTCTTCCGGCTTCCTCGATGGGAAGTAGGTCAATGGTTAGCCTCCGACATTTGTACAAATGATAATCCGGATTAGGTAACTAAATTTCATTGACAAAGCCGGGATAATAAAATATCAAAGAGTCATCTTGATCATGCTTAAGGGTATGTCCTTGCACTAAATATTTTTCATCAATTAATTCTCTTTCATTTCCAATATACTCAAATGAAGAATATTCTAGTGCTCCTACCCTAGTAGCAATATAGGTAATCAATGAAGGGCATTCAATTGGTCCTACCCTTGGAATGTAATCTAACCATTGTGTCATCATGGCAATAACTGTAGCAACTTTTATCTTTTTAATCATCACAAATAAAACTTTCAGCTCATCATCACGCACTATTCTTACATCTCCTCTAGGGAACATAGTCATAGCCACCCATCTATGAATGAAGCATAAAGTGGGGTTGTGCAAGTGGCTATTCCTAGGTGCACTACATCTGGCCTCACCAGTTAGATCTTGCCAAAAACTTTGTTTGTTAAACTTAGGCAAATTGTCTAATTCTAGCAAACAACGTTTATGGAAGCCTAGGATTTCACATAATTCTTTCCATAGGATGTTGTATTCTTTTTGAAACAATTGAAAGGTAATACCATCAAATCCTATCTTGAGTGTGCAAAGGAATTGTATGGAGAGAAGTGTGAACCTTTCTCCTCTATGTGAGTAAAATTTTCCCATCCTAGTGCACGCCAAATGGAAAAGAATTCGTAATACATACCTATTATGGAGATCAAATCCGGATCATAAGTTTTTGTATGATAAAACTCATGATCTTGGAGGAGCTTGAGTTCTTGATCTTGAACTTCACTTTGGATGTTGAGGTCGTCGTCGTGAAGAAGTTGGTGAGGGTTGCTCGTCTCACCCACGGGGGTGTCCTCTCCTACACTCCTCCTCCGTGAACTTGGTGTAGCAATGGAAGAGGGGCGTGCACTTGAGTCTCTGCCATGGCTTGATCTTGCAGCCTCCTTCCTCTTTCCAAACAACCTTTTCGTTCCTTTCATGGCCACAACAAACAAGAACACAACAAGGCAAAAACTCGAAAGAGGTGATGTTAGTGAAAACAAAACCCCGGCAAATTTTCCCTTGAAGAACTTGAAAGCAAATTGCAAATGCAATCAAAAGCAAATCTTTTTGAATTGGATTTTGAGCAAGAGTGCTTCAATGAAGAGCAAGAAAAACAATTTTGAGCAAGAGTGACTTTGGGAATGTATGAAATGAGCTGAAGTGTGAAGAGGAGAGCTCCTCACGGTCACCATTATAGTGTGCAATCCCCAACGTTCACTAGGACACCAAATGTATCCGTTAGAGGAGAGAGAGCCAAATTGGCTCTTACCCCTAGTCGACCGAGCAGGGGGGGTCGGCCGACCTGATGGTGGGCCCCCTGTTCCCCGTTTTGGCAGGTGGCTCCCCAGCGGCTATGGAATCAGCACGTAGGTGAAATACCACTTTTGCAGCTCAGAAAAATTGTTTTACAAATAAAAATTCCCCTTTCAAAAACCCAACAATTTTCTTATTGTGAAAAATAAAGAAATAAAAAAATGATAGTTAAGAATATAAGATACTCAACTTGCTAAGTAAATCATATATGCGGTGGGGAAAATCAAACTAAATGGGAAAAATCAAATGAAGAGAAAAGAAAAGAAAAAACAAATAAAGGATAACTACCAATTTAACCTATTGGCTAGGTCTCACCACCGTCCGATGAGATGGACATTTCTCCTTCTTCATTTCTTAACATCTGGGCTCAGACGGCTTGTCTTGCTTCTTCCGCCATTCCTGATTCGGTGGCTTGGTGGACTTGCGCCTTTGAGGATGCCCAGACTTCTCTGTCTTCTTGGGGTGTCGACGTGGACGATAAGACGGGTTTTCCGCATAGATCAATTTCCTCATGAATGCAATGAGCGGGTCCACCTTTGGGGGTGTGATTTTGACCTCTTGAATGTGTTTAACATTTGCCCCAATGCGGATCATTGAGTATTGCTCCAACATTGGGCGAAAGTTAAACTTTTCCTCCTTGCCATTGATATGGAAGTGGATTTCTCCAGCTTCCACATCTACGTGATCCTTCGCGGTGCTTAGGAAAGGGCGCCCAAGAATGAGTAGCATATCCTTTTCGACCTCCATGTCGAGCACCACAAAATCCACGGGTATGAAGCAGTTCCAGATTTTCACTGGGACATCTTTGTGACGCCCGGTTCCGAAAACTGAACCAAGCTAACGCATATGTGTGCCCAGGATGTTCAACACACATACACGAGTGATTCACAAATGATAAACAGATAATTACCACAGCTCAAATTATTAAATAAGTACTCTTATTACATAATTCATTATATCCTCGAATACAAGCTCTGATGAATATTAATGACAAGTTCAACTAATGCAGCGGAAATAAACTAATTAGGCAACTAAGCAAGCTAAGCAAAAGGGATAGTGCAGCTCCATGCAACACCACAAGCAAAGCTGACGGTAGACACGGCCTAGATCTCCACATTATCGCCATTAAACTCATAATTCTGACCTGCAACTGTTGGGGGGGGGATTGCAAGAGTGAGTACATGTCGTACTCGGCAAGTGTGGAAAGTATGACATGTGGCCGATTCAAATGACGACAATAATAATGGCTAAGTGCTGAAAAGTACAGTAAAACATTTGAAAAAGCAATATATCATATTTATGTGAAGTAAACCCATCATAAACCATGTAACCATCATAATACCAGTCCATAATTTACCATTGCCAATAACCATAATCAATGTCATAAACCATGATTCCATCCCATAACCATAACCATAATCATAACCATAACCATAATATCAACCATAACCATTACCAACCATAACCATCCCAAATCCCAATTTCCCTCTAATCATGTAGGTCATCCAGGCGCTCATAACCGGGAGCACGGCCATCATGATAGTTTTTAACACTCTGCAGAGGTTGTACCACTTTACCCACATGTTTGTGATTTCATCACCTTTCGATGACTAAGAAACCTCCATTATGCCATTTCACACTTCCATAGGTGTGTGGCCAAGAGATCACAAAATAGCCTTTCAAAAGGGACTACTAGTATGTACGGGCCCACTAAGGTTTCACAGGTAGGCTTGAATCTCCATTCTCCCACCCACGGGCCCCCTCGTGTGCCATGCGGATACCTCCTCGACTCCCATTCCCCGCACCATCCAATGGTCCATACAATACTAGCAGCGCTCCTAATTATTCAGCTACGCCGCACCCATACTTGGCCTTGTGGTGGCACTGTTGACCTGGCATATTCTCGCATGAACCGGTCCTTAGATCTAAAGCAAGCAAACCACCATAACATCCAACTCATCCACATACCAGGCTTGCTTAGATCACCCATCGTATTGACCAGTTCACATTAACCAGAATATCATTGATGCACAATTAAATGTGTAGTGTTGTTTGCCATCCCAATTAATTAAGCGAAGCAAAAAGGTAAAAACCCTTCCTGACTCTCTACCATATATTCCAGGTGACAAGGGTGGTCAAACAAAACTAGTAAACTTCCTACCATAGGATTCCCATCAATTTGACACAACCATGCAGTTTGCAAACAAACATTTATTTTAAAATAGGATCAATATGCTTCAAGGACACTTGCCTTGCTCCGACGGATGGGGTTGCTCAAGCGCTTGAAAGTCTTGATTTTGGAAATCCTCGTATGCGGCCTCTTGAGCACGTTCCTCTATGCGTGATCATACATACAAGAGAACATATACAATCAACATGATGCACACACATTAATCAACATGCGATGATATGCATGCATGCAAAGATCAATTATTAATTTACTACGGTTGTTTATTAATTAGATGCAACTAGTTCATACGTGTTCATATGAGTTTACAGGGGTTTTAGCGGGGATTAATGCTGCTGAAAATAAAAAGATGACGCAACTATGATCAAACTACGCCTATTAGGTTCAATATGATCGCTAAAATTTGCATCGGGAACATGGCCTACCGTAGATGTGATGGCTTCGATGATCGTGGGATGGGGACGATGCGTAGACGAAGTAGATGCGTCCTCCGGTGGCACGACGACAGCGACGCGGTGGCGATGACAATCTCCGGCGAACGGTGGCGCCCTCCTCTTTTTCTTCCTCTTCTTCCCCTTCTTTTTCTCCTTTTTCTTCCCTGGGCGCAGCCCTCTGGTCTCTGGTTCCGGCGGCTTTTTTTCTTCTCTAGGCGGCGGCTGCTTTCTGGGATCGTGGAAACAGCGGTGTTCCTGGCGGCTGAAAACCCTACGGAGGCATTTTTTTATAGGCGCAGGAGTCGCTCCAGGGGCCGAGTCGGCCAGGGCGTCGAGGCGCGTCGGGAGTCGCTGCGGTGCGGTGGGGTGGGGTCCGCCAGCGGGCGCGCTGCGCGACTTTGCGGTCCGCCGCGGGGCCAAGGCCAGGCAGCGCGCGTGGGCGACCGGGCGTGCGGGGTCGGCCGCGCGGCATGGGGCCCAGCGCAGGGTGCGCTGCGGCGGGGCAGGCGGCGATGGGACCTGGGTGGCGGGGCGCGGGCGGGTACGCGGGGTTGCCGGCTCGGCCGGTTGGCCTGGCCGGCAGTGGCCCCTTTCTTTTTTTTCTTTTTTTTCTTTATACTTCCTTTTATTATATAATTTATTATATATATTATATATATATATATTATTTATATTATATTTGTTATTTATTATTTATTATTTATTATTATTATAATATATATTATTAATATTAATATTTTATTTATTTTTATATATTGTTATATATATTATTTATATATATATATTTATATATATTTTTATTATTATTTTTATACTTATTCCTTATTACAAGTTTTAGGCTATAACTATTATTTTCTTTTTCTTCGTTTGCTACACATATTTGTATATGTATGTTTTATTATTTTTCTTTTATTCTACTAGTGTTTAATGCATGATCATGTATGCAATGCATGATGCGAAAATTTAGGGTATTACAAACCTACCCCCTTAAAGTGAATCTCGCCCTCGAGATTCGATAGCGTGGAGAAAAGATGAGGGAATTCTGCCTTCAAGTCTTCTTCACGTTCCCATGTAGCTTCGGCTTCCGTATGGTTTTCCATTGCACTTTGCACCAACGGATCTTCTTGTTTCTCGTGACCCTTTCCTTCACGTCCAAGATCTTGATAGGTTGCTCGACATAGGACAAATCCTCCTGAAGTTCTAACTCGTCCATCGGCACTTGTTCTTCCGGTACCCTGAGACACTTCTTGAGTTGAGAGATGTGAAATACGTCGTGTACATCGGAGAGATACGTCGGCAGCTCAAGTCGATAAGCTACCTCTCCTCGCTTGTCCAGAATCTTAAACGGTCCGATGTAACGTGGTGCCAGTTTTCCTTTGAAGTTAAACCGTCGCTGACCTCTGATAGGTGACACTTTGAGGTATACAAAATCTCCAACTTCAAAAGTCAAACTCCTTTGCCTATTATCAGCATAACCTTTCTGTCGAGACTGGGCAGCCTTTAAGTTTTCCCGTATTATTTGGACTTGCCTTTCAGCGTCTTGTAACACGTCGGGACCAAACACTTGATTCTCTCTGTTTTCATTCCAATACAAGGGAGTCCTACACTTCCTTCCGTATAGTGCTTCATAGGGTGACATTTTCAAACTTGCTTGGTAACTATTGTTGTACGAGAATTCAGCATACGGAAAACTTTTATCCCAACTTTTCCCATGCTTTAAAGCACAAGCTCTTAACATGTCTTCCAAAATTTGGTTGGTCCTCTCGGTTTGTCCATCTGTTTGAGGGTGATACGCCAAACTGAAGTTCAACCTTGTTCCCATTGCTTCATGCAATTTCTGCCAAAATCTGGAGGTAAAATGAGAACCTCTATCTGAGACTATCTTCTTCGGTACTCCGTGTCGACACACAATATACACCATATACAATTCTGCTAGCTTCGCGGTGGTATATGTGGTCTTGACAGGGATGAAGTGAGCTAACTTGGTTAAGCGATCCACAATTACCCAAATTGAGTCATACCCGGACTGAGTACGTGGTAACCCAACTATGAAGTCCATTCCAATTTCTTCCCACTTCCATTCCGGAATCTTCAACGGTTGCAATAATCTGGCTGGCCTTTGATGTTCTGCTTTAACTTGTTGGCACACATCACACAACGCAACATATTCGGCTATGTCCTTTTTCATGTTGGCCCACCAATAGCATGTCTTCAAGTCCTTGTACATCTTTGTACAACCGGGATGAATTGAGTAAGGCGAGTCATGTGCCTCCTTTAATATTGTCTCCCGAATATGTTTTACATTAGGCACAATGATCCTCTTTCCAAGCCATAAGGTACCATGTTCGTCTTCATCAAATCTGAATTATCTCCCTTCTTCGGTCCTTTCCTTGATTTCCTTGATCTCCTCATCTGTGGTTTGTGCTTCTCGAATTTCTTGCTCCAAGGTTGGGTTTAACTCCATCATCTCTGTCTCATTTACAAATCCGAGGTTTAACCTTTCAAACTCCTTACATAACTCGAATGGTAACTCTCGAACTGTGAGTTGGTGACTTACTCCCTTTCTACTCAAAGCATCAGCCACTACATTAGCTTTTCCTGGATGATAGTTGATCCCCACATCATAATCCTTGATGAGCTCCAACCATCTTCGTTGCCTCAAATTCAGATCTGTTTGTGTGAAAATATACTTAAGACTCTTGTGATCCGTATAAATTTCACACCTATGTCCAAGAATATAGTGTCTCCAAATCTTCAATGCATGTACCACGGCTGCAAGTTCTAAATCATGTGTTGGGTAATTCTGCTCATGTTTCTTCAATTGTCTTGATGCATAGGCGACCGCTTGACCTTCTTGCATAAGCACACATCCGAGTCCTTGTCTTGATGCATCGTACAAATCCAAATTTCTTGCTCACGTCTAGTAATACCAGCATCGGTGCAGTTATAAATCTCTTCTTCACCTTTTCAATGTCGTCCTAGCAAGATAGAGTCCCTTTGAGAAGCTTTCCCCTTGTTAGCAACTCAGTCATGCACTTTACTACGTTGGAGTAGTCCTTGATGATTGGTTAGCTTTGATATTTATTGCGACGCATCAACTCCAATGCTAACTTCCTTATCACATGTCGATTGCTTTGTCCTTGTGGCATATTGGACCACTCCATTATGCTTCTGTAGTCAATCTATTCCAAGCATCATGTTCGATCCTTGTGAATCCAAAACAATGAGGTTGGCGGAGAAGTCTACCCCCCTTATTCTAAGGCTTATTTTTGGACATACTATATTTGTCCTCATCTCTCCTCCAGGAGACTTAACCAATCATCCGCATCCATAGGGTCAGCAGCTTGAGCAAAGGTTGGCGGCCTAGTCCTCCTAAACTCTCCCAATCGGTTATGAGGAGGCGGGGGTGGCGGTGGAGGCATGTGGGGCTGATTGTTGTTATTGCCAGCCTGCAGCTGTCCCATAGTTTGTATCATGGTCTGCATGAGCTGGTTTTGCATGGCCAGTAGCTGCTCGATATTGATGGCTCCATGAGCAGGTCCTTGTCCGTTGTTGTTCTGATGTACTCCATAGTTCTCCTCCTCACCATTGACATCCCTCTGATTGCGAGTCCTCACCATCTAAAGGAGAGCAATAGGTAAGAATTTAGAAACATCCCCAACTATATGCATCAAGGGATATGAAGCTAACCAACTAGCTATACTAGCCTAGGTGGACATGGCAATGCTAAAGCATCCCAAAATCCTCTATTAAGCACAGAAGCAAACAATATATATATATATATATATATATATATATATATATATAGCAAACAGCACATTAAGCAAAAACACATCGATTCCTGAGTGCTCCTATGTGCTCTAAAGTTTCCATTCTATCTAGGCTGTGTCCTACGGTCAACCTGCGGCTCTGATACCAATCTGTGACGCCCGGTTCCAAAAATTGAACCAAGCTAACGCATATGTGTGCCCAGGATGTTCAACACACATACACGAGTGATTCACAAATGATAAACAGATAATTACCACAGCTCAAATTATTAAATAAGTACTCTTATTACATAATTCATTATATCCTCGAATACAAGCTCTAATGAATATTAATGACAAGTTCAACTAATGCAGCGGAAATAAACTAATTAGGCAACTAAGCAAGCTAAGCAAAAGGGATAGCGCAGCTCCATGCAACACCACAGGCAAAGCTGACGGTAGACACGGCCTAGATCTCCACATTATCGCCATTAAACTCATAATTCTGACCCGCAACTGTTGGGGGGGGGGGGGGGGGATTGCAAGAGTGAGTACATGTCGTACTCAGCAAGTGTGGAAAGTATGACATGTGGCTGATTCAAATGACGACAATAATAATGGCTAAGTGCTGAAAAGTACAGTAAAACATTTGAAAAAGCAATGTATCATATTTATGTGAAGTAAACCCATCATAAACCATGTAACCATCATAATACCAGTCCATAATTTACCATTGCCAATAACCATAATCAATGTCATAAACCATGATTCCATCCCATAACCATAACCATAATCATAACCATAACCATAATATCAACCATAACCATTACCAACCATAACCATCCCAAATCCCAATTTCCCTCTAATCATGTAGGTCATCCAGGCGCTCATAACCGGGAGCACGGCTATCATGATAGTTTTTAACACTCTGCAGAGGTTGTACCACTTTACCCACATGTTTGTGATTTCATCACCTTTCGATGACTAAGAAACCTCCATTATGCCATTTCACACTTCTGTAGGTGTGTGGCCAAGAGATCACAAAATAGCCTTTCAAAAGGGACTACTAGTATGTACGGGCCCACTAAGGTTTCACCGGCAGGCTTGAATCTCCATTCTCTCACCCACGGGCCCCCTCGTGTGCCATGCGGATCCCAGGGCAGTCCTCCTCGACTCCCATTCCCCGCGCCATCCAATGGTCCATACAATACTAGCAGCACTCCTAATTATTCAGCTACGCCGCACCCAAACTTGGCCTTGTGGTGGCATTGTTGACCTGGCATATTCTCGCATGAACCGGTCCTTAGATCTAAAGCAAGCAAACCACCATAACATCCAACCCATCCACATACCAGGCTTGCTTAGATCACCCATCGTATTGACCAGTTCACATTAACCAGAATATCATTGATGCACAATTAAATGTGTAGTGTTGTTTGCCATCCCAATTAATTAAGCGAAGTAAAAAGGTAAAAACCCTTCCCGACTCTCTACCATATATTCCAGGTGACAAGGGTGGTCAAACAAAACTAGTATACTTCCTACCATAGGATTTCCATCAATTTGACACAAGCATGCAGTTTGCAAACAAACATTTATTTTAAAATAGGATCAATATGCTTCAAGGACACTTGCCTTGCTCCGACGGATGGGGTTGCCCAAGCGCTTCAAAGTCTTGATTTTGGAAATCCTCGTATGCGGCCTCTTGAGCACGTTCCTCTACGCGTGATCATACATACAAGAGAACATATACAATCAACATGATGCACACACATTAATCAACATGTGATGATATGCATGCAAAGATCAATTATTAATTTACTACGGTTGTTTATTAATTAGATGCAACTAGTTCATACGTGTTCATATGAGTTTACGGGGGTTTTAGCGGGGATTAATGCTGCTGAAAATAAAAAGATGACGCAACTATGATCAAACTACGCCTATTAGGTTCAATATGATCGCTAAAATTAGCATCGGGAACATGGCATACCGTAGATGTGATGGCTTCGATGATCGCGGGATGGGGATGATGCGTAGACGAAGTAGATGCGTCCTCTGGTGGCACGACGACGGCGACGCGGTGGCGATGACGATATACGGCGAACGGTGGCGCTCTCCTCTTTTTCTTCCTCTTCTTCCCCTTCTTTTTCTCCTTTTTCTTCCTTGGGTGCAGCCCTCTGGTCTCTGGTTCCGGCGGCTTTTTTTCTTCTCTAGGCGGCGGCTTCTTTCTGGGATCGTGG
This sequence comes from Tuctoria greenei, assembly GCA_036927565.1. NCBI lineage: Eukaryota > Viridiplantae > Streptophyta > Magnoliopsida > Poales > Poaceae > Tuctoria > Tuctoria greenei. Next base: position 190,783,331 of record JAYESD010000005.1, read on the forward strand.
AAACAGCGGTGTTCCTGGCGGCTGAAAACCCTACGGAGGCGTTTTTTTATAGGCGCGGGAGTCGCTCCAGGGGACGAGTCGGCCAGGGCGTCGAGGCGCGTCGGGAGTCGCTGCGGTGCGGTGGGGTGGGGTCCGCCAGCGGGCGTGCTGCGCGACTTCGCGGTCCGGCGCGGGGCCAAGGCCAGGCGGCGCGTGCAGGCGCGCGTGGGCGACCGGGCGTGCGGGGTTGGCTGCGCGGCGTGGGGCCCAGCGCAGGGCTCGCTGCGGCGGGGCAGGCGGCGGTGGGACCCGGGTGGCGGGGCGCGGGCGGGTACGCGGGAGCCGGGGCTACGGGGTTGCCGGCTGGGCCGGTTGGCCGGGCCGGCAGTGACCCCTTTCTTTTTTTTTCTTTTTCTTTTTTTCTTTATAATTTCTTTTATTATATAATTTATTATATATATATTATATATATTATTTATTATTTATTATTATTATAATATATATTATTAATATTAATGTTTTATTTATTTTTATATATTGTTATATATATTATTTATATATATTTTTATATATATATTTATTATTATTTTTATACTTATTCCTTATTACAAGTTTTAGGCTATAACTATTATTTTCTTTTTCTTCTTTTGCTACACATATTTGTATATGTATGTTTTATTATTTTTCTTTTATTCTACTAGTGTTTAATGCATGATCATGTATGCAATGCATGATGCGAAAATTTAGGGTGTTACAATCTTCGGCAATACCTGTCGGATAACGGACTAAAGAATCAGCCAGTTAGAGCTGCATTGGTGTTGGAGTAAGCTCTGTTAAGTTCAGTTGGTCGAAAACCACCTTGGGCATCACACCCACACTTGCTCCAAGATCACAAAGGGCCTTGTCAAAGTGATGTTCCCCCAAATTGAGTATGAGATTGTAGGACATCCGGGGCCCTTCAGCCAGTTGCCTCCTTGTAGAGAAATCATATTGGCACTTTCCACGGGAGGTTCGGGTTGTCCTGGCATCTTGCCATTCTCCATTGGAGGAACGACAGCTGCTAGTTGAGCCAACTGAGTCTCCAACATCTTGTTGAAACTCAATTGATTCTTGAAGACTGAGGATAGTCCTTCAATCTTGGCATTAATGCCCTCTAGGGTCTTGTCATTAGCCGATGGCTTCTTGGATAGAGCATCATTGATCTTCAGCTGGCTAATGACAAGTTCTCTCAAGTTGGGTGATTTCCATTGTTGCCATTGTTGTTGTACCCTCCTTGAAAGAATGGGCATGGTTGGCCCCACCCTTGACCTCCTGGACGATAGCCATTGTTGTTTCCATTGTTGGCTATGTATAGGGCATCTCATGGGTTTTTGGGTAGTCATTGCCCAAATGGCCCGTGTTGCCACAGACTTCACATGTGATGTGAGAGTCTAAGGCATTGGCATTGTCGCACATTTCACCATTGCCTTGTCCATCAATCTTCTTCATAAGGAGGTCCAATTTAGCAGCGATCATGTCCACCTCCTTCAAGGTGTGCATGCCTCGCTGGCAGTTGTGGAGACGCTCATCGCTCCAACCCATATTTGACAAGTGCAACATTTCAAGAGTACTACAAAGACCTCGGCATACAAGTCAGCTATGCATCAGTACCTCACCCGGCAAGCAATGTGCATGCTGAGAGAGCTAATGCAAAAATACTCAAGGGACTCAAGACGCGCACATATGAGCACCTAAAGAAACATGATGCCAACTGGATAGAGGAGCTTCCGTCTGCATTGTGGGCAAATAGGACAATACCTAGCCGGACAACTGAAGAGACACCTTTCTTCTTGGTGTACAGAGCTGAAGCAGTCTTTCCTCCAGAGATCACCATGAGGTCTCTCCGAGTCCGGATCTTTGACAAAGCCATGCAGTACAAGCTCCAATGTGAAGACCTAGACCTCGTCGACAAGGCAAGGTGCCAAGCAGTTGTTCGAAATGCAGGATACCGCCAGGCACTCCGGCGCTATCATCAAAGGTTGGTGTACAACTGGCAGCTAGAAGAAGGTGATCTGGTGCTGCGGAGAATATTTACTCGAGAATGGATGAACAAACTCTCCTCAGGATAGGGAGGTCCCTTCTGGGTTATCAAAGTTTCCTGCCCCGGATGCATTCACTTGGCGACAGAGGATGGGATTTCGCTTCCCAATCCATGGAACATCAAGCACCTCAGTAAGTTTTATGCTTAACTACACGGAGGTGAGTCTATTTGTATAAATTGTATATCTTATAGTCCACGGAAAGAGTCGGGAAGGGTCCTAGTGCACTTAACTTGGTCATGTACTTTAGGTGTGTCTTTACCCTCCCTGGGTTAGATCAAGATGAATGACACACTTAACTTGGTCATTGTACTTTAAGTGTGTTCTTGTTTTCCCCTGTAATTCGAACCTTAATGAGAAACATTTTATACGGACGATTCTACGAGCATTTTATTTACAAGTTCATTACTTTTTCACCTTATTGTCTATAACAATGTTGTGTAATCCTTTTGAAATTTGGTCCGGGGTATTCATGTGATATATAAGTTGTATTGTTAATCTTCTTTTGGGTCTTAGCAATGCTGCATGGTCTACTCACCTGAAACCCAAGGCCAATGACAGGTTTGTAGTGTACTATCGACTTAGACTGGTCAGGCACCCTAAGTACGCCACTCTACCTATATCCTGGCAAGTCCCGGTAGAGCGGGTCCAGAAGGCATTCGAACCTAAAGAGATTTCATCAGTACACTTATGTCATCATTTCTAAATTCCATAGGATCTAAAATTCAAAGAAGGATAATAAGCCACAAATAAGTTATAGACAAGAGGACGAATTTTACTGTTTTTCTTGTTTCTTATGCGCAGGAAAAATGAATATTCGATGGCAATTTGCTCGTTGATGGTGGATGTTGTCGGAGCATTAGCTCCGACAACCCCCAGGGGGGCCGTCGTCAATGTTTTATACGTTGATAGTGGGCGCCGTCGAAGCTACCAAGATCCAACAACCCTCAGGGGGGCCGCCGTCGATGTTTTATTTGTAGATAGTGGGTGTCGTTGAAGCTACCAAGCTCCAACAACCCCCAAGGGGCCCGCCATCAACATTCTATGCGTTGATAGTGGGTGTCATCGAAGCTACCAAGCTCCAACAACCTCCAGGGGGCCCGCCATTGACGTTCCAAGCGTTGATAGTGGGCATTGTCGAAGCTACCAAGCTCTGGCAACCCCCAGGGGGCCTGCTGTCTATATTTTAAGCGTTGACAGTGGGCGCTGTCGACGTAACAAAGGGTCCCTAGAGATATCGGAAGAAAGACTCGAAACTCAGAGCTATCATATTGGCTATAAATTTGGAGCTATCGAGTTTTCAAGACATTGTCTAAATCTTCATGGTAGATGCCCTCAATTCATTGAATACATTTACTAGGGGCCCAACAATATAAAGGGCAATGCATTGAAGACACAAAAATGGAATTTAGAAGGATTTCATTCATTCAAAATCAAGAGGATTACAAGATGAAGGCAAAAAAGGGAAGTCCTAACTACTGGAGTTCCTATTGAAGAATGAGGCAACTGTCTGGGCAGCTTCTTGAATGCTGGTCCTGGTAGCTTCTTCCTCCTCAGCGACGAGTTCTTCAAACACTAGAGTTAAAGACATCTGGGGGTCCCGGCTCTTGAAACATGTCATCACATACTCGTCAACGTTCTTGGCCAGGGACCTTCCTTCTGTCTCTAGTTCGTCAACGACCACATCTCCCATAGCTTCCAGCTTCTTGTCGGCGGAGTTCAATGCCATCAGTGCCTTGTCCATCTCCAGCTTCGGGTCAGCCGGACGTACCGGGTTGAAACCAAATGGCACTAGAGCTTCATTGGCTTGCCCCAAAAAATCCCAGACTTGCTGGAACTCAGTTGCTCTCAAGCTCTTAAGCTCCTCCAGTGATCTCCTTGCAGCCGAGAGTTCCACAAAACCTTCCTTGGAGAAGTGCTCAACTTCCTTAGCATGCTGTTGGATCATTTCGGCAATCTGCTTCTCTTGGTCGCTGAGCTCCCTCTCTCAAAGGTGTGTGGTTCCACTGATCTGTCAAGTCCTTCTCCTTGGACTTCACCTTCTCCTCCCTGGTGGAGATGTCAGTCTCTCTTATGGAGACGTTTACCCTCACTTGCCATATTCGATCCTTCTCTTGTTCGCACCACAGATTGAACTGTTCAGCGCAATCAGCAAGCTTTGCTCTCCCAAGGACAGCTTTTGGGCGAGCTCCTCCTCTCTCTTCACGAGGTCTTCCTCCTTCTCTAGGATCTTATCCTCCTTTTGATCAAGAGCTTTCTGGCACTTGAGAAATGCTCATTCAATTCATTACGGCTCTCCAAGTGGTTGTCGGCCACTTCACTGGCCTCCTTAGCATGCTCGTAGAGCTCTCTAGTCTTCTCATCAAGGGCCTTGATCATGGCCTCTCTCTCATTGAGCGCGCGGTCTAACCGCGCCAGCCGGGCTTTCTCCTTGGCCACCCAATCCTTCTGGTCTGCCAGCCGAGACTACATCAGCTTGGTCTCGAAGAACAGCCTATTGTGCCATCACCTCAGGGTGTCGCACTCTTCTTCGAGAGTCTTGCATTCATAGTCGAAGGCAAGCTGGACTTGATGGAGACTTGAGCAGGCATTGTCAATAGACAACGCCAGGGGAATCGGCTATGGGCCTGCTTGAGGAGAATCTGCACGCTCCAAGGGGTCTTCCACAATCACTATCGGATCCCATGGCGCGAGCGTGTTCTGCAATAGCTCCACATCGCTGGGGACAATCTCCAGGAGCTCATCAATATTCATCACAACTGACACTACAGGAATCCTGATCAATTACGTCGTCCAGGGCCGATGTAATTAAGGCTTAAACCGATGTAAGTTACTTAATTACGTCAGTTTTCCCTTAATTATGTCGGTTGCCGGCCGACGAAGTAGTTTGGACGTAATTAAGGTAACTTACACCGGTCGCTGATGTAAGTAACTTAATTACGTTGGTATCCGGCAATCGACGTAAGTTATTTACCGGGATGGGTCGCGGGCTGGGCCAGACTACTTATGTCGACCACTGTGTGCCGACGTAAGTTAAGTGATATAACTTACGTCGTTATGGCCGAACCGACGTAAGTTAAACTGGGCTAACTTACATCGGCTTGACCATAGCCGACGTATGTTAAGTTTAAATATTTTCTTAAAAAAACAGAAACTGGCGACCTCACACGATGGCGAGAACACAGAATAGATTCAAAACAGATTCACAACAGATACAGGTACACAACAACAGTTTCAAAACATTATTCAAACATCGATAACAACACAATTCCACCGGGCTACACGCTAGCCCCTCTACTACCTCCAAGATCTTCTCGGCGTGTTCCCGAACCCTACAGTTTGAAGACAAAGTTGTCAATCTGAACTGAACATCAAATTCTGAATGCTGAAATTTTTGCAAACCTTAAAAATGCACATCTCTTAAACAAGAACTGATATGAAGACAAATAAGTAGTTTATGGAAAAGTTATTATAGTATCAAGACCTTTCTGGAAAAGCTATATGTGGGTTTCTTCTATGCTAAAGCTTTTTGACTACTACAAAAACTATTTCAATGGAGCTAAAGGAATACTGAAATGAATACGACAATATTACCTGCTCTGGTGTCTGCTGCGGCAGAAGCGTAGGAATCTTGATATCCTGACCGCTGTGTCGAGCAAGAGCTTGCCATTGCAAAATATTAGAAGATATATGTTATTGAAATGCTATGAAATTTAACTATGGTACTTTAAATTACTTACCGCCACCGCTCCTTGCATCTGGGCCATCATTAAGGCCATCCTCTGCTGCTCCTCCCTTGCCTCCGTTGTCGACCTCTCCAGCTCTGCCTAGGTTTGTGTCAGCGTCTCCTTCAAGGCGAGGAGCTCCAGCTGGGTCTGCGAGAGACGACCACTGCTGGTCCCAACGGATGAGGCCTACAATGATGAAGCGCCTCTCAAAGGTCGTGTCGACCTCGAGTCGACAACTCCATCAAAAATGGCAAACTTGCAAAAGAATGAAAACACTAAGTAGAAGAAGATAAATTGAAAAAGGAATGAAACACATGAACAACTCACCGTCCATGGGCCTTCCCGCCTCCGCTTGCGTACGCGTCTTGAGGGCCGATCAGCGCGCTTTCCCAATCGTAATCCGCACCGTGTATCTCTGCGACCTCCTGCACGTACTTTGCCTACAAAAAAATAAATCTTGTAAGCATGTCAATAATAGTATTAGTTATAATGAAGTTGATGAATTTTGAAAACTTACCAGTTGGTCGGCTGCGACCTGACTACACTGCCCTAGCTGAGAAGGGTCACTTCCCTTGTGACCTCTCTTCCAAACCTGGGTCGGGGTCGGCTCCTGACCCATCTCTCGCTCCTGTATAGTCGTGTTAGTGAGATAAATATATTAGGAACACATAAATAAATTGAAAAAGTACTTACCATGCATTTAGCCAAACGCAAGTAGCCGTCGCCGCCATAGTTGTGCTTGCCCTCGGACCCCATGCGGCATGTCTAGCCTTTGTGGACTTATTGATGAAAGCTTCACTAGCCCAGTACCGACAGAGAGCTAAGTACGCCTCAATGTTACCCTGTAACTAGGAAATACTAACCTGCACATATTTCATTTTTCATCAATGCAGTTAACATACATAGATATTGTAAATATTTAAAAATATTAAAAAAATACCTCCGCATACTGCTCCTCTGCCAAGTACGCGTCGGAGTCCTTTCTAAATGGACCGCTTTGCTGCTCCTGCTCCCGAGGGTGCCCCTTGTAGTACGCGTTGACGGCCTGAATTCGGGCGTTCGACAATGTCGCCGTCGTGAGCTTTCGAGCGTTGTAATGGAACACGCGTCTCGTGTGGTCCTCCATGCCCAGTTCCTCTACTTGGTACCTCAGCTTTAAGCAAACAAATATTTAAGTGATATGCATTAACAATTCAAATGAGTTGAAAAAATGAAACAGTTAAACTTACCATAAAATTGTGCCACACGGCTACCTGAACTGTGTCGTGGACCGGGTGAGAGACACGAGCGTAGTCATCCCACGACAGGGCAGGGAAACCGTCAATGACATCGGTGTAGTGCAACTTAACGATAGCACCCACGACACTGTTAACCTGCCTGTGGTGCTTCTCGGCCCCCGTGAACAAAAAGTCGTACCAACATCTGCAAAATATATTAAATCGTTAAGTAAAGGAAAACAACATCTAATATTTAATATACTATATACAATTTTTACCTGTCTCCGACAGGACAGATCGTGGTCTGCTGAGAAGTAACCGGAGGAGGAGCCGCAAAGTGGGTCCTCCTCGTCCGTCGCCTCTGCTGCGACGCCGCCGCGTCCTGTGACCCTGAAGGCTCTGCGGAACCACCAGAGTCCAAAGGAAGGCTAGCGGTAGCCGGCTGTAGAGGAAGGCTAGCGCTAGCCATCTGCGAAGGTAGGCTAGCGCTAGAGGGTTCTTGTAGCGGCCCCCTAGCCTCTGACTTGGGCTCCTGTAGCGGCCCCCTAGCCTCTGACTCGGACTCAGAAGACTCTGAATCAGACTGCACAAAAGAAAAAGATTGACAATAAATAATTATTAACAACTACAATTTATAAAATAACTTTATTATAAACTAAAATTTACTTCTGTCCGCTGAAAGCACACATGAACTAAGGGTGGAGCGTGCGCAAGAAAGAGGGAACATCGACTCGAAGGTAACGAGGTCCCTGAGCAAGGGTCACGTGGCGGCTCAAACCCTCTCACTGGCTTCCCCTTCCCCTTCCCCTTTGAAGACATCCTATTGCAATGAATAAATGACTAATATGCAAAGATAATATACAAAATTAATGTTAAATTAGTGAATAAAATGTTACTTCAAAATTCATCAACATCACGGTCATGCACCCTACTCCTTAAACCAGTCCATCGATCTTCTTCTTCCTCATATCGTTTTCGTTTGCGCAAATCAGCAGGTTCGACTAAGTCATCGATATCTTTAGTTTTCGATTCTGATTATGTTTCCGCTTCCATGCAGGTTCGACTAAGTCCTACACTGGGCTCGACTAAGAAGGAGTCTGGCAACTCTTCCTCTTTGTAGACCACATCAGCCTCAACTTCCTCATGGTAATCATCATCTCCTGGAGCGTATAACCGCTCACGAGGATTCATCTTATGTACCACCCACCAAGCTTTGAATTTATTACATGGATAAGGTAGATAGTACACTTGCTCTACTTGGTGTGCAAGAACTAATGAATCGAATCCTTTCAACCGTTCCTTGTGTTTTACTTTGACCATGCCAAATTTGTTTACTCAAATTCCATGAATGGAATCAAACCATTCGCAGTCAAAGAAAACTGCTTGAATTGTCTTGTTTCCGACAAAAGTGAATTCAAGGATTTTTTTAAGAATCCTGTAGTACTGAGTTTCATGATCTTGTGAATCGATTGCCCTCATTATAACTCCAGTGTTACATGTTGCCACGAGAGGACAAAGAGATTCAAATTGAGTTGTACGGAATCAAAAGTCGTTGACGTCATATCGACCACAGCTTCTAACATTAAACACTCCACAGGATAGTTGTCGCAAATCTTCATGGACATTGGCATTTTTTTTGCACTGTCCAAGATATTAAGTTATTAGAAAACGTAAGAATTCTTGATCTACAAGAAAACGTTGTTGTCATTAATAAGTTATCGAGAAAACGTTACATGATCTCGAAACCAGGAAGGAAAATTATATCCCCCATTTATTCCTTCCTGTCGAATATGTTCTATTTGCTTGCTCGTGGGTTGATGTCTATGTCTCCAATTTTGCTTGTCGAACATACTACACGAAAAGAGAACCTTTTAGAATACATGTGTTCGAAAAGATGGTGAAAAGCATAAGTGTAGGAGAAACACTTACTTTAAATATTCATTCATTTCTTCCATATTAGCGTACATATAGAAGAAAGCAGCACGCCTTTATTTTTGGCTAACGTCGTAGGAAGTGTAACTACCAACAGTAGTGCGTGTTGTTGCAAAAGTGGAGAGATTTCTACAAGGAGGTTGCTCATCCATATTGTACCGCATTATCGAAGTATTAACATTGTGTTCCTCTGCAAAGTAAACACTTGAGAAGTATCCTACTTCCTTAAGAGTAAAAGCTTCGGCGATGCAACCTTCAACCCTTGCCCTGTTACCAACCATTGGTTTCAGATATCTGAGTGATCTTTCAATATGATACATCCACCTATATTGCACGGGACCGCCCACTTTCGCTTCAAATGGAAGATGAATTAAGAGATGTTACATTGGATTGAAAAATCCTGGAGGAAAATTTTTTTCCATCTTACACAAAAGTACCGGAATATCCTTCTCCAACTTAGTCATCATCTCTGGTGTGATTTCTTTAGCACAGAGTTGCCTATAGAAGTGGATGAGCTCGGCTAACACCTTCCACACCGCATCGTCAAAGTAGCCTCAAAACAGAACAGGCAGAAGTCTTTCCATGATTATGTGATAATCATGACTCTTCAACCCAATGAGCTTTCCCGTTTTCACATTCACGGCTCGTCTCATACTAGCTGCATAACCATTTGGGAATTTCAACCTTTGCAACCACTCGAGAACTTCTTTTTTTTTCTTTAGGTCGAAGACACAAAGGAGCGCGTGGTTTACCACTATTTTCGGAGAGCTCAAGGTTTTGACGGTTGCAAAGGTCGGCGAGATCCTTTCGGGCCTTTAAATTGTCTTTTGTTTTGCCTGTCATGTCCATGCATGTGCTTATGATACATTCGGCCATGTTACGCTCTTGATGCATAACATCAATGTTGTGCCTTAGAATCAACGACTTCACATACGGTAGCTCCCAAAGTCCACATATGTGAGTCCAATTGTTTTTGTCTCCATAACCTTCAAAATATCCAGGACGACCTTCATCTGGCACCAATTTGTCCAACATATCAGATATTTCTGACCCGTTAAGACGTTTCGGTGGTCCTTTAGTGACAACGGTATTCTTTCTGAAGACATTTCTCTGTTGTCTAAACAAGTGATTCGGAGGCAACCAACGTCTATGGCAATCAAAGTAAGATATCTTGCCTCCATGGGTAAGTCGAAAGCAATCGGTATCTGAGGCACATATCGGACACGTCAACCGACCATGAGTGCTCCATCCAGAAAACATGTTGTATGCAGAAAATCATGGACGGACTACAAATAAGCAGCTCGGAGGTTGATTTTCTGCTTCTTGTAACAGACGTACGCTTCGACTCCTGTCCACAACATTTTCAACTCTTCGATCAACGGTGTCAACATCACGTTGAGACGTGACCCAGGATGATCCGGCCCAGGTACAATGAGGCTAAGAAACATGAACTCATTCTTCATGCAAAAAGTTGGTGGAAGATTGTACAGAATGACAAAGACGGACCAACAGGAGTATGCTGCGGCGTTTGTGCTGAACAGCGTGAACCCATCTGTCGCCAACCCGATGCGAACATTTCTCGCTTCACGACCAAATTCTGGGTCAAACCGGTCCAGCGCCTTCCATGCCTCACCATCGGATGGGTGCATCATGACTCCATTGTTCTCACGCTCACCTTCTTTGTGTCATCTCATGTGTTTGGCCATTTTTTTTTGAAAGGAACAGCCGCTTCAACCTCGGTGTCACAGGTAAGTAACGAAGCTGCTTACGTGTGACTTCCATTGTCACAGTATCACCATCGTTATTAACAACTTTGACAAACCTTGGTTGACCACATTTCAAACATTTGTTCTCATTGGCATGCTCTCTCCAGAAAAGCATGCAGTTGTCCGTACACACATCAATCTTCTCGTGCTTCAACTGAGACCGGAAATAATTTTCTTCGACTTATACATATCTTTAGGCACTTTGTTGGGATGTGGAAGGGCATCTTTGAACAAATTGATGAGCTCATTGTAACAATTGTTAGAAAAGAAGAACTTCGACTTAATTTCCATAAGTATAGTCACAAAATCGAGGATTGTCATTTTAGTGTGTTCATGCAGCGCCTCTTCTGAATCTTTGAGACGTTTGAAGAACTCTTTAACCTCCGTTGTTTGAGGATCTTCTGTAAGCTCTGGTAGTATAGTTTCCAACATCTCATCCATCATATAAACCTCTGTGGCATCATCATTGTCCGCTTCCACTTCTCGTATAGCTTGAGAAGGTGTCTCGCCGTGGAAGTTCCACAACTCATTATGTGACACGTAACCATTTTGACACAAGTGCATCGTAAGTTCCACTTTGTCCAAAAATGTTCCGTTTCGGCATTTCATACATGGGCACCAGGCCTTATCGCTATTTGACAACGAAAAAGCCCGTTCCACAAAAGCTTTTGTCTTGGTGTACCACTCATCTGAGTGACCACCAGTTCTGCTCTTCCAATCAGTGTACATATGTCGGTACCCTGGAAACCGTACACCCCTTGAGGTTACAAAGATCTCAAAGGAAAGTCATCTACTTGATTTGAAGACCTTCGGAGGCCCACATGTCAGATATAACCGGACCCGCTTCTCCAACATGGTTAATCCCAGGGTCGCCACGTGTACTATCAAACCGGAGCTACCGTCCACAAGGGGGAAGCTCCGGGCCATGTACCGAAATGGCACCTCCGGACTTAACCCCAGACCGAGAGAAGCTCCAGACCTGACACGTGTCAGGTAGCTCCGGAGCTGCCTGTTTCCCACAGTATGCTCCAGAGCTGCCACGTGTCCAACCGTCAGAGCTTCAGCCTCTGACCTCTGGAAGACTCCACAACGGCTCCGGATCTTCAAAGGGGAATAAAGGACTTCAAGACCCGATTAAGTGTCATTAATACCATATTAATGACACACGGTCGGATGACCTTAATTACTAGTAACGGTGCTGTCAAATCCCATTACCCGGTCATTAAGGGAATTAAACGTGTTGAATGAGTATCAATACTAGTAACCGCCGGGGCCACATGTCGGGCCAGGCTAACTTGTAACGGCCTGCCCTTGTACTATAAAAGGACAGGCCGACGACGGACTCTACACGTTCAGTGACGCTACACACGCGCCTTAGACGCTCGACACAAGCTCATACAGCTAATACAACACCAACACACCCATGGAGTAGGGTATTATGCTCAGGCGGCCCGAACCACGTAAACCTCTGTGTCTCCTGTGCTATTCATAATTCACCTTCTTGAATCTCCGCGCGCCCACACCGAACATCAAACTCCTCTAACACCTTAGTAGTGTTGGGAGATCTGCCGGATCCAAACCACCGACAACATCCAACTACGATCTTCGCTCATGTTTGACTCTGCAATTAATAGCCAAACAAATTAACGTTATTTTCTCGTTAATTTATGCACGATAGAGGAAATAATGAGAGAGACGGTGAACTGGGTCCGGGCCAGCTCGAAGCCCGACACGGGCCATGCTCAAGCTTGACCTTAGACCCCGCTCGGCCGCCCTCGGCTCCCTCGCCTCTTATTGAGTCACCGGCCGCCACCCGTCGTCTGCTATGCCCAACCCGATTCTTCCTTGAATCTATGAGGATGCGAGGCGAGCCCGACGAGCGATGACTCCTAGACTCTCGTCCAGAGGAGGCGAGGCGAGGACCCCGGTAGGTCTACGGCGAGCCGACGAAACTGTTGGCGAAGCTGCCGAGGAGGCGATGAGGCGCGAGGAGGTGACCACGGCTCGGCCGGGCTTCGGGCCAGCACAGCACGCTCGGCCCGCAAATGGTATATAGGATAGGTTACGTCTCACAAATCACAAAATTTTGGCAGCATAACGCCGCATATTTAACACTACACTCCCCTATCTGGTGTAGTTCTTAAAGTACAAAGTGGGGCAACAGGTTAGCTAGTAAACATGTTGCCTTACGGATGTTGCGAGTCAAGGACACATACTCGCAACATACATTTTCAGAGTTTTCATCGTCTTATACGTACTCACAAACACGTGCGATGTGAACGGGGGGTCTTGCGGCGGAGAGATACCTGGTTACAAACTTTTAGGGTTAGTAATGGGCCGCCCGGCCCATATACACTTAACCCTAATGATTCACTGTAGGATCGAAGAGCACGTGAAAATCTACAAGAGGGGGGGTGAATGGTAGATTTAAAAATCTTACGCAGCGGAAACAGTTAAACCCCAACCCCTTCGGCAGAAAATCGATCTCTTAAAGAAATCGTGTGTGAGACTAATCTAAATGTGTTTCACCGTGACAAAAGTGATGGATATCAGAGAGAATCTAGTCACGAAGACAACACAAAAATAATCACTCAAATCCGACGAGAAAAACTCAAGTTATGATCGAAAGATCAAACAATGGTCAATCTGTCCTACCCGAGAAAAAAACAGTTCTGGAATGTTGCAAAGAAACTCGTGTCGATCATAGACCCCAAATCCAATGACCGTGAAATTTTGATATATGATAGATAATCAAGTTGTGAAGACAACCCAAAAAGAATCACGTCAATTGGATCTGTAAAACTCGAGTTATGATAAAACCACCGACGAAAGGTAGTGCTGTCCAGAAACTCGACGAGTAAAACTTGTCTGGAACAAGTCGGACGAACAAGGCACAAAAGTTCCTTCAAACTACGAATTTTATTAAATAGAACACAAGAGGAACAGCCCCAAAGTCATATACCACGAGCTCTGGGCTCCCTTGCTTATATAACCAGCTCGAAAGCCAACTCAATATCAACTAGGACTCCAATCCTACTCAGATCACGAATCGTAACTTTCCATAACTGCTCAAGATTCTTCTATATGCAGATAGAAGCAATCTTAAGACTTCCAAACACCTTAGGAACTTATCCCACATTCCTAAACAACTCAAATTCGTGACACACAAGAAATCCTAACATAACCAACTCGATGCTTTCCATACCGAGCCATAACCGACTCCGCCGCAGCCAAAGTCATCAACCAGTACGATCCGATCCTTCCAACCAGATCTTTCCTTCCTTATCCCATCTTCAGAACCATGTTTCCACGTCATGCACCGCATGCATACGTGCAAACACCTTCCTTCAACGTCCAGTAGCCTTCATATGCACTGCCCTTGATTCAATCATCCTGCGCGACCTCCTGATCAACTCAACCACAATTCCTCCCGAACTTGGTTGTTGGAACCTCATCTCCTCCCTGAGACTAGTCCAATGGATCCCGTCACCAGCCATGACTTGAACTCAAGCAACACCTGCACATGAATAAACAACCAATCCATACGAGCCCAAGTCCTTGACTTGACTCACGTCAGTTCCGAACACAACACCTTACGTGAGAACCTCACATAAGAATGTTGCAAAACATAGCAAAACGATATCAGCCATATCATCCAAAACGCATTAAAAACTTAGTAAAAGAATACTAAGCAAACTTTCCAACAATGTAAAGCAAGTACGAAACATTGCAAATGAAAAGCAGAAGCACTGCAGTCAAGTTCTGGACCTTGCCAGAGCAACCCGGAGCTTGAGCCGGAGCTAACAAAAGCTAGTAGAACCTAGCGTCCGAGCTTACCAAAACTAGTACAATGAAACACCTGCCGGAGCTTACCAAAACTAGTAGATCCTAGCACTGGAGCTTAACAAAAACTAGTCAAAACTAGTCAACCCAAAACCGGAGCTAGACAAAGTACGTCGAAGCTTAGCAAAAGCATTACGGAGCTATCAAATATATGCCGGAACTATCAAAGACATGCCGGAGCTAATAAAGTCATGCCGGAGCTAAAGATAAAGCTCACCGGAGCTAACCAAAGCTAGTCGGACCTTACCAAGAAGCCAGACCTAGCATCTAACGTAGCCGGAGCTACCCAAAACAAGCCGGACCTACCGTCGGACCTTGCTGTAGCTCAGAGCTAGAGTCGGACCTTGATAAAAAGGTGTTTTACTGATATTCAAAGCTTTTATCATCAAAGCCAAGTGTATTCACTACAAGCCAATGTATTCAGCACACATAGGTCTTACAATCTCCCCCTTGATGAATGCATTGGCAACACCATTTAAAATCCGAACATTGGCTTATTCTCATTAAAAGTTTTTAAGACAATTTCTCCCTTTTTGTAAATCAGAAATAAAATGAGAAGAAAAGCAAAAATTATCCCATATTATCTCTCCCCCTTTTATTATCTCTCCTTATGCACATATTCTCTTTCTCTTCATGCTTATCTCTCCCCCTTTGACAATGTATTCAGCAAGTCATGAGCATATAAACAAATTATCTCTCCCTCTTTAGTTGTTATGAGCATATTATAACATATGCATATAAAACAAAGCTCATCCAAGTCATACTATCAAGTACCTTACATTAGCACATCAATGAAATACATAAAGTAGTGTAAGCTATGCTAGAGATCAAATGTAACTTTCAATTTAATCAAGTCATGATCTCACAAACTTAACTATTTCAAAACCTGAAAGCATGACACTAGTTTCTGCATTTTATTATTTTTCAAAGCATAAATTTAGATCATATGATATTTGCAAGAGATTATATACGCATCTTCCTTATTCTAACCAACCAAGCCAAGCCTATGTCATTTGACAATCAGAAGCTTAAGGACATGGTTTTAGTCATACACAACTTGTCGATGGTTTGGAACCGGCAGATCTCCCGACACTACTGAAGTGTTAGAGGAGTTTGATGTTCGGTGTGGGCGCGCGGAGATTCGAGAAGGTGAATAGTAAATGATGCAAGAGACACAGAAGTTTACGTGGTTCGGGCCGCCTGAGCGTAATACCCTACTCCACGGGTGTGTTGGTGTTGTATTAGTTGTATGAGCTTGTGTTGAGCGTCTATGGCGCGTATGTTGCGTCACTCGACCCCTAGAGTCCGTTGTCGGCCTGTCCTTTTATAGTACAAGGGCAGGCCGTTACAAGTTAGTCTGGCCCGACATGTGGCCCCGATGGTTACTAGTATTGATATTCATTCAACAGATTTAATTGCCCTTAATGACCGGGTAATGGGCTTTGATAGCACCGTTACGGGTAATTAAGGTCATCCGACCGTGTGTCATTAATATGGTATTAATGACACTTAATCGGGTCTTGAAGTCCTTGATTCCCCTTTGAAGATCCGGAGCCGTTATGAAGTCTTCCGGAGGTCAGAGGCTGAAGCTCCGACGGGTGGACACGTGGCAGCTCCGGAGCATACTGTGGGAAACAGGAAGCTCCGGAGCTACCTGACACGTGTCAGGTCCGGAGTTTCTCTCGGTCTGGGGTTAAGTCCGAAGGTGCCGTTTTGGTACATGGCCCGGAGCTTCCCCCTTGTGGGCGGTAGCTCCGGTTTGATAGTACACGTGGCGACCCTGGGATTAACCATGTAGGAGAAGCGGGTCCGGTTACATCTGACATGTGGGTCTCCGAAGGTCTTCAAATCAAGTGGGTGACTTTTCCTTGATATCTTTGTAACCTCAAGGGGTGTACGGTTTCCAGGGTACCGACAGTGGCCCCCTGGACCTACCTCCGGAGAAGACCACTGGGGTGAAGTCATTCTGCCGGGTCCATCCTCTCGACATTTGAACTGAGTCTTCAAAGGTCTTTAGAGGTGTCGTTGGCGAGGGTTTGGATTTAAATCCTCGCCACGTGGTGTGTCCTGTGTGCGGCATATGAGATCTTTGGCGTGCGGATCTCACGCAATTGAAGGTCGTCGGTTCCCGATACGAAAACCGTATCGGTTCCGCGCGCCTTGTCAGGCCGCTGCCTTCGGGTTTCCCGCCTCTTGATGATAACCGTTCGCCTGGGTAAGAACCTCGACTTGATCGTCGGGGTGGTCCCGGGCCCCCTTGTCATCGGCTGGGTGGAGTTTTTGAATGGTTTCTTCGACTTCCTTGCGGTTTCCATCCAAGCGTTGCGAGGGCTTACTTAAGAAGGAAAGCATGCACCGTCGGGAGTTATTCATGCCTCCCATCTGATCTTGCGCTCAAACTACCAACTTGTGCTTCGCTTTTCTTCTCTTGCCTAGCCGTGCCGCGATGGAGTTGGGTCTCCGCGAGAGTCGCTTGAAGACCGACGGCGACCTGAAGAAGGTCCGAGCCCTCATGGGATGGTCCTCGGACTTCTTCAACCGCTCGGTCCGCGTCGGTGGAGAGCTCCCGTTCGAGAAGGAGCACTCCGGCGAAATGGTGTACTTCTCCTCGTACGCCATGGTGGGGTTGATCCCACCTTTTTCTTCCTTTTTCTTGATGCTGCTGGACTTTTATGGTCTGCAGCTATACCACCTTGGCCCTCACTCCATTATCCTCGTGTCTATCTTCGTCCACTACTGTGAGATGTGGGTGGGCATCCCCCCTGCATCGAACTCTTTTGGACCTTTTTCACCATCCACACCACCGGTAGGAGCAATGAGTACCTTGGCTTCTACTACTTCGTGAAGCGTAAGAAGTGCCCATTCAAGTACCTCCGGTCGTTCCCCTATGGGAAGTAGGATGATTGGAAGAAGGACTGGATAGTCATCCGGGTGGAGGAGCATGAGAGGCTGGAGCTGCCCGAAGGCCTCCCCAACATTGACACGACGATCTGGAGTGAAGCTCTGGTGCAGGCGGACGCCTTTGACCCTATTCTGACCAGGATTTGCCGGTGCGTGGAGGGGGGATTAACCCCTCAAGCGGTGTTTTGTAACTTCCTGGTCAACAGGTGGGCACCGCTGAAGAAGAGGGAGAAACTCGCTTGGGCCCTCAACAGCGTGATGGACGACGACCGGGTCGAGACTGGGTTGAAGTCCAACATGGTGGGGAAAACCTTGGAGTTCCACCTCAATAAGTTCCATCACGACATCGATGTCGAGGGTGACGACTTGACTCCGCCATCGGCTTTTCTTCCTCTGAACGTGGAAGTTGAGTTCAGTAGGGAGCTCCGGCGGAAGATGCCCATGCTTGACGACCTTGGTGTCGTCGAGAGAAGATCAACTACCAGGGTAGCGATCCCTGGAGTGTCTGAAGGTGGCTCTGACCCAGCTCCGAAGCCGAGGGAGGAGGTCGTCGGCAAGGGCAAGGAGCTGGCAGATGAACCCGTGAGTCGGAAGCGGAAGCTGCAGTACGCCGACGGAAGGTCCGTCAGGCCCGCTACTTCTGCATTGGCTCCTTCTCCCCGGAGGGGAAGGTCTTCCACAACCGCGGTGACTGTTCCCGTAGTGGGGTCCTCCTGGGGAGAGACTGTTCCCGCAGTGGGGTCCTCCCGGGGTGTTAGCTCCGGGCGCGCGACTCCAGCACCTGGGCCGGTGGAGGCCTCTAGGTCCGGGGGTTCTTCCCGATCGAGGGGAGCCACGACCCGGGAAACACACGTGGCCGCGACAAGTTCCGGGGGGCCTTCCAGAGCTTCCACGCCGGTTATGACCAGCCCGGAACGCCCGGGAAAAAGATTTCGCGCAAGCTGGTGCGGAAAACTCCCAAGGTAATTTTTAATCTTTACCTTGGACAATTGTTTTGCTGTAGTGATTGCTTTTTTAAGTTTCCTCGTCCATCATTTGCAGTGTTCCCAAGAAGAGGAGTGAGGCTCCACCCTCAGCCGCAGCAACTGAAGCTGTGAGGGCGGAAGCTTCTGCTCCGGTCCCAGTGTCGCCCCAAGTGGTGGCTGAAGCTGCGACAGCTCCGGTGCCGGTTGTCGTGGTCATGGACCTCGACTCATCCCCAGAGGCTCCCGTGGTAGCGCCGGACCATGGGAGAGAAGATGCGCCAGCGGCACCTGCCCCGGAGGTTGAAGCTCCGGGTCCTGGTGCTGAAATGACGGAAGTTCCGGCTGTTGAGTTGGAAGAAGTTGTGATTTCGGCCCTGGAGCCTGAAAGTGTCGAAGCTCCAGCAGTCGAGACGGAGGTGATTGAAGTCCCGGCGCGCGCGCCGGAAGCTGAGGAAGTTCCGGCAGTTTGGCCGGCTACCTCCGAAGCACCGGCCACAGAGCCGGTCATTATTGAAGCTCCGGTCGCAGGGCCGGTCGAGGTTGAAGATCTTCCGGCTCCCGAGCCGGTTGTTGAGGAGGTGACGGAGCTCGAGCCCCCATCGGAGGAGATGCCAAGGCCGGAGCCAGAAGCGGCCCTCGCTCCGTAAGTGATGACGTCGGAGGTACTCACGGCCGAGCCGGAGTGCCCAAGCGATGTCGCTGGCCCCCTGCCCGAGGAGGTAAACGAAGACCTGGTGGCGGGGCCTTCCTCGATGGCGACTGAGGCCATCCCGGAGGATGGCCCTAGTGCCATGGATACTCAAGGGACCACTCTTGTGGAGTGGGACCCAATTTTTGTATCTGAAAACCTGCTGGAACCAGCGGAGGAAATCCCAGCAGGTCCGAAACCTATCCCGTTGTCATTGTCTATTGACAACGCATGTTCCAGTCTGCGTCAAGTCCAACTGGCCTTCTTCCACGACAGCAAGGCTCTTGAAGAGGAGCGCCAAACCCTTAGGCGGTGGCGTAACCGTCTCTACTTCGAGACCAAGCTGGCGCAGTCGAGGCTAGCGGATGACAAAGAGTGGATCAAGCGGGAGAAGATCCGCCTGGAGTACTGGGGCAAGTTACTGGATGACAGGGAGAGTTTGACTCGCACCCTCGACGCTCAATCCCGGGAGATCTACGATCAAGCCAAAGCAGCCAATAGTGCGGCCGATGAACGCCACGAAAGGCTTGAGGCCATTAATACTACACTCATCAAGCGTCGGGAGGCACTTGAGGAGAGGGAGAAACGGCTCGAGGATGAAGAGCAGAGACTCCTAGAGTTGCGGGATGACGTCCTGAGGAGGGATGAGGAGCTTGCCGAGAAGGTGGCTCTGGCTGACAAGGTTCTCGAGGAGCGCGCCAAGAAATTGGAAGAGCGCTGCCAAGAGGAAGAGGAGAAGGTCTGGGTGCGAGGGCAGGAACTCTATGAACAAGAGTGTGCCCTTACTGCCAGGGAGAAGAAAGTGGGGGGTAGAGAGAAGGACCTGGTCGACTGCCGGAACAAGATCCACCTCCGGGAGGAGGAGCTCGGAAAACTCGAAAAGCGGGTTGTTGAGAAGATTCAGCAGAACGCCAAAGAAGTTGAGCGCCTCGCCCGTGAGAATTCTGAACTGGTGGCGGCCAGGAGA
Source organism: Tuctoria greenei (assembly GCA_036927565.1). Lineage (NCBI taxonomy): Eukaryota > Viridiplantae > Streptophyta > Magnoliopsida > Poales > Poaceae > Tuctoria > Tuctoria greenei. The sequence goes on from JAYESD010000005.1 coordinate 190,803,395, forward strand.
TCCCTGGAAGAAATGAAGGGCTTGAGGACTGCGGACTCCCTACAGATTTGGGAGTTCCTGGGCAAGGCCAACGACGTGCTAACACCGATGGGTTTCAGCCCCGTGCGCCCGGATGATCCGGAGCCGGACCTAGCGCTGCAGGCGTTGAGCGCAGCAGGTAGCAATCTCTCCAAGGTGGGCGATGTCATCGCGGACCAATTGGAGGTTGAGGGGCAATCCCTGGCGAAGAACGTCGCAGAGTATGTGCTGACGTGCTACACCAGCTGGAACTCCCAATTTCCTCTGGACCCGGTGCTTGAAGGCCCCGTCGAAGGAGAAGGCGAAGCTACCCGAGCCAGCGTATCTGAGGTTGCCCAGAAGGTCGCCCAATTCTTCCATAGGGTCTAGGACCATCTCTGTAGTTCTCACTTGTATTTTCTCTTCTTCTTCCTCAATTTTGTAATCCCTTGTCTCCAAATGTAATTCCTTGTCTCCAGATGAATGAAATCCCCAAATTTTTGTAAATTTCACTTTTTGTCTTCAACGCCTTTGTCTTCACTTGGCCCCCTGGTAGATGTACACAATTTGATTGTGAACATGTACCAAGAGGATGTTGCGTTTTGTTGAAGACTCATTTACTCCAAACTTGTAGGATTTAGGTTCGAAGTCTTCGATAGTGAAGGCTCCCTGAGGTTGTCGGAGCTTAGAAGCTCCGGCATTGTCTATCGATGGAGCTTAGTAGCTCCGGCAATAGTCTCTATCAACGCGTAGGGCATCGATAGTTAGTCATCCGGGGTGTCAGAGCCTAGTAGCTCCGGCATTGACCTTTGCCAGCACTTAGTTTGTTGGCAGCAGACTCTGTTTGCGGGGTCTTCTCACCATCTTTTATTCAGCGTCGACGGCTGACCCCCCTAGCTTTACGGGAGCTTGATTAGTCCGGTGATGCTTGTTTTCGATGCATAACATCGATTACAAACCACCTAGGGGAGTCGGAGCTTTTTTAGCTCCGGCTTTTCTCCATCAACGTGTATTTTATTTTTCCTGCACACTGAAGTCAAGAAAAATAGTAAAATTTGTTTCTTGTCTATAACTTCGTCGCGGCTTACAATTCTCAAGAAAGTTTTAGGTCAAACGCGATTCTAGACACAATCGAATACATTGCCTTTTCTTCCGGATTCAATTGTATTTGGACTCGCCTTACTTTGGCCTGCCGGGGTGTAGGTAGAGTGGCGTACTTAGGGTGCTTGACCAGGCTAAGTCGATAGCACACTCCGGCCCTAGATTGGCTTGGCGGCTTTCAGGCGAGTTGGCCAGGAACAATATTTGAATCCAAAAGAATTGACAATACAACTCGTATTGTATATAAACCGGTCGAACTAAAATTTCTTAAGAACAGCACGTCTTCATTATAGACAAGAAAGAGAAAAATAAAAAATGTTGAGCCTGTACAAAATAAATGCACGTGGAGTCTGTTCCACATGAAGATGTATTTCATTATAGGACCGGGGTACAGGGGAAACAAGTACACTCTTAGGGTACGGAACCAGGTTAAGCGTGTTTCATTTCTTGTTTGACCCAGGGTAGTTAGCCACACTTTTAGTCCGGAGACTGTGACAAGTGTTGCATGAACCTTGCGGACGTTTCAGGAAAGGTCCGGCTGCTCTCCCGGAGGAACTACCCGACTCTGTACAATGACTCTATAACATACATCTCAAGTTACTCAAGACTCACCTCCGTGGTATTAAGTGTAGAACTTACGGAGGTGCTCGATGTTCCAAGGATTTGGGAGAGGTGTCCCATCCTAGGTAGCCAAGCGAACGCTTCCGGGACGGGATACTTTAATCACTCGGAAGGGTCCCTCCCAGCCGGGGGAGAGTTTGTTTAACCCTTCTCTGGATTGTATTCTCCGTAGCACCAGGTCGCCTTCCTCGAGCTGTCGGTTGTGTACATGCCGCTGATGATAGCGCCAAAGGGCTTCGCGATATCAGGCATTCTGAACAGCTGCTTGGCACCTTCCCTCCTCAAGGAGGTCTAGGTCTTCGCGCCGGAGCTGGTCCTGTGCGGCTTCGTCGAAGGTCCGGACCCGGAGTGAACCCAAGGTGATTTCCGGAGGAAGGATTGCTTCAGCTCCGTACACCAGAAAGAAGGGTGTCTCTCCAGTTGATCGGTTTGGAGATGTCCTGTTGGCCCATAAAGTGGGCGGAAGCTCTTCGATCCAGTTGGCTCCATGCTTTTTCAAGCGCTCATAGGTGCGCGTCTTGAGTCCTTTAAGGATTTCAGCATTTGCTCTCTCGGCTTGGCCATTGCTTGAGCTACAGAGGCGTAGCAAACTTGAATGCCGAGGTCTTCGCAATATCCTTGAAATGCAGATCTTGTGAATTGGGTCCCATTATCAGTGATGATTTTGTTTGGGACTCCAAATCTGCATACAATGGACTGCAAAAAGTTGATAGCAGATTGCTTGTTGATTGTCACAACTGGAGTTGCTTCCGGCCACTTAGCGAACTTATCAATGGCGACGTACATGAACTTGTAACCTCCGACGGCTCTTAGGGAAGGTCCCAAGATGTCCATCCCCCACACAGCGAAAGGCCATGTAGGAGGTATCATTTGTAGGGGCTGAGCCGGTGTGTGAATTTGCTTTGCATGAAATTGACATGCTTTGCATTTTTTCACCAGCTCAGTTGCATCCTGGAGTGCTGTAGGCCAGTAGAAGCCATGCCGAAAGGCTTTACCGACCAGCGTGCGGGAAGACGCGTGGTTCCCACACTCGCCTCCATGGATTTCTGCGAGGAGCTCGCAGCCTTCTTCCTTTGTGATGCACCGCATTAGGATGCCGTTGGCACCGCGCCGGTAGAGATCCCCTTCTACCAACATGTATCTTTTAGCCAATCTGACTACCCGGTCAGCGGATACATCATCGTCAGGAAGGATGTTGTCTTTCAAGTAGTTCCGGATCTCCGAGATCCATGCATCGGAACTAACTTGAGCATTTGAGTCTTGCGTGCTGGGTTGCTCGGAGCTTCCGGCAGCACCTACGACCCTTGATGGCTGCCATTGTAACAAGGCCATCGGGACCGTCAGCTTCGGGATGCTGATCTCGCCCCCTTGGCTCAGTTCGGCAGGCTGAGCTGTGGGTTTCGACAACCTCCGGACAAATGTTCCGTCAGGAGCCGGAGCTCCGGTTGACGCTTTCGTCGAGAGTTCGTCGGCTTTAGTGTTGTGGGCTCGCTGGACATGGTGGAGATCTAGGACTTCAAAGTCCTTCTAAAGCCTCTGGACTTCAAGGAGGTAAGCAGCTAGCTGGAGATTATTACAGGAACATTCACCCTTCACCTGCTTAATGATGAGCTGCGAATCTCCCTTGACCAGCAGTTGCTTGACACCATATGACAGTGCCACCTTTATTCCATAGATGAGTGCTTCGTACTCTGCCATGTTGTTGGTCGCCTTGAAGTCAAGGTGCACCATATATTTCACCTTCTCCACGGTCGGTGCAAGGAGAAGGATTCCAGCTCCGGCCCCCTGCTTCTGCATGGAACCGTCGAAGTAGAGGGTCCAGTGAGGCTCGGTGAAGGCTGGAGCTTGATGCTCCGTCTTCTGCTCACTGGGGCCCCCAGGGTTTGATGGAGAGGGAGTCCATTCTGCCACAAAATCTGCCAATGCTTGACTCTTGACTGCTTGCCTTGAAATAAATTCAAGATCAAATTCAGCCAATTCTGCTGCCCATTTTGCAATATTCCCAGTTGAATTGGAATTATGCAAAATTGCTCGAAGTGGGTAAGAGGTCACCACTGAGACTTTGTGAGCTTGGAAGTAATGGCGAAGCTTCCTGGAGGCAATAAGAACTGCATAGAGAAGCTTATGCACCTCTAGGTATCGAGTCTTGGCATCATGTAGTACTTCACTAATGAAGTACACTGGGCGCTGAATGGTTCGGACCTTCCCAGAGAGGTCCGGAGCTTCCTCTTCACTGACCCGGATCCTCTCGGAGGAATCCAGATTTTCTTCAGGAACCTCCGGGTCCTGGCTGGAGGAACCCGGGGCTTCTTCAGAAGCGACCTGGACCCTCCCGGAGGGGTCTGGGTCTCCTGAAGTAACTTCTTGTGGATTCGAGTCTGGGAGCTGGGACCCAGACTCGCTTTCAGGTACCTCTGGACCCTCCTGAAGGGGTCTGGATTCCTGAGTATGAGGTAGCTCTGGTCTCTCTGCAACCAGAACCATACTGACGACTTCGTTAGTTGCTGAAATGTAAAGCAACAAAGGCTCACCAGGGTTCGGAGCTACCAGAATCGGTAGGGTGGTGAGGAACTGTTTCAGTTCCTGGAATGCCTTCTCTGCTTATTCGGACCATTGAAACGGTCCGGACTTCCTCAATAGTTTGAAGAAGGGGAGTGCCCATTCCGCCAGTCTTGAAATGAACCGGCTGAGGGCTGCTAGACATCCAGTCAACTTTTGGACGTCTTTGATGCGAGTTGGTGGCCGCATGTCTTCAATGGCCTTAATCTTCACCGGATTAGCTTCTATGCCCCAGTGACTTACCAGGAAACCAAGAAGTTTTCCGGGGCTAACCCCGAAGACACACTTGTCTGGGTTTAGCTTTGTACGGGTGGCCCGCAGCTTGTCGAAGATAGCCTGCAAGGTGTCAAGGAGTGACTCCTTGTCCCTGAACTTGACCACGATGTCATCGACGTACACTTCCACTATGTCTCTTATGAGTTCTTCAAAATTTTTGTACATAGCTCGTACAAAAGTTGAAGCTACATTCTTGAGACCAAAGGGCATGGCTGTATAACAGTACAATCCATCTACTGTGATGAATGAGGTATGCTCTTCATCTTCCCTAGACATCCGGATTTGATGATACCCAGAATATGCGTCTAGAAAACACAGTAATTCACACCCGGAGGTGGAATCCACTATCTGATCTATTCTAGGTAGTGGGAATGGATCTTTTGGACATGCCTTATTTAGTGTGGTGTAGTCGATGCACATCCGAAGCTTCCCACCGGCCTTGGGCACAATGACTGGATTTGCCAGCCATTTTGTATGAAAGACTTCTCGGATGAATCCGGCTTCGAGTAACTTCTTCACTTCTTGTCGAATGAAGTTCTGTCGCTCTACGGATTGCTTCCGAGGCTTCTGATGCACAGGCTGGGCGTCGGGGTAGATCTTCAGATTGTGCTCAATCACTTCCCTAGGGATCCCAGGCATTTGTGACGGTTGCCAAGCAAACACGTCGATGTTAGCCCGGAGGAAAGTGATGAGCGTGAGTTCCTATTTGTCGTTCAATCCCCCCGATATACGGGTGGTCTGAGCGGCATCGGAACCAATTTGGACGACTTTGACGGGAATGTCGGTGTCGCCGCTTGGTTGCACACGAGGTGCAGAAGTCGAGCCTCGTTGACGAATGCTCGGTGGTTTTGGAGCTTGCTCCTGCCTGGAATCCTCCTCTTGCGCCGTGGTGAGTGCATGGAGTTCTTCCAGAGCAGTTACTCCGGCAGTACGATCTCCGCAGATCCGGAGAACGCCTACTGGTGTTGGCATCTTCAACACCAGATAGCCATAATGGGCAGCTGCCATGAATTTGTACAGGGCAGGCCTACCCAAGATGGCATTGAAGGGTAAGTTGATCTGAGCGACGTCGAAGACCAACTTCTCGGTGCGGTACTTCTCCCGTGTCCCGAAGGTAACGGGGAGAGTAATAGCTCCGAGTGGGGTAATGGCCCCCGGACCTACTACGGAGAAAGTTCGAGAGGGGTGAAGATCCAAAGGTCGGAGTTGAAGCTTAGTAAAAGCTTCGAAGCTTATGAGGTTAAGCCCCGAACCTCCGTCTACTATGACGTGGTGGAGCTGGATGTTGTTGATGGTAGGAGATACCATCAAAGGTAACTGTCCTGCTCCAACCATGCTCCGAGGGCAATCCGAAGCATCAAAAGTGATGGTTGTGTCCATCCACTTCCGATGAGGCTCCGGCCTGACTGTAGGAGCTACAGCGGCCATATCCCGACGCATAGTCTTGATGACGCGGCGGGAGGTGATGTCTCATGATCCACCAAAAATAGTGTTCATGGTCTTCCGATGCTCGTTATCAGAGACATCAGAATCATCGTCGACGGAGGTGTAAACGGCCTTCAGGACCTTTTTGGGATCCTGAAATCCTAACTCCTCTTCAGCCGGAGCTTCGTCGACTTTTTGCTTTCCTTCCCTCTGTCGGAAAGGAGATTCTTCTCGGCGCTTGTTGTAGCGCTCGGCCAGGTTTTGGACCTCCCGGCAGTCTTCCAAAATGTGACTGCCCGTTTTGTGAATGGGACACCACACTTTGGGTTTGCCACCGTCTTCAGAAGACGGTCGAGGTCGCTTCTCGAGGCGTGGCCCTCGGCCACCCGGAGTTGCAGCAGCTGCAACGTTGGATGTGCCGGCCGACGGCTTCTTCTTACCGTTGGTCTTCTTTTTCTTTTTGCCACCCCCGGAGGTAGCGGCTTCTTCTTTGGAGGATTTCTTGTGACCCTCCGGGGTTGGTTTGGAGTGCATTTCACGGCCCTCCGCAGCTCTGGCACATTTGTCAGCCAAGCTGAAGAGTTCCGTGACACTGGTGATCTCCTTGATCGCCAGTTTCTCCAACATCTTCTTGTCCCAAACACCCTGTCTGAATGCCACAATGATAGAGGCGCTAGAGATAGAAGGGATAGTATTTCGTACCTGAGAGAACCTCTGGATGAATGATCGCAGGGATTCTCCCCCTTTTTGCACGACTGCAAAAAGGTCCAGTTCTGTGCCTGGTCGGGTGTATGAACTACCGAAGTTGGCGGTGAACTGCCGGCATAGCTCCTCCCAACTGTTGATAGAGTTGGGTGGAAGGCTCATAAACCAGGACCTGGCGGTCCCTGTTAAGGCCACTGGAAAATAATTGGCCATCACAGCCTCGTTTCCTCCAGCTGCCAAGATTGCAGTGGAGTAGATCTGAAGAAATTCGACGGGATTGACAATCCCGTCGAATTTTTCCGGCAGGTGAGGCTGGAACTTCTGTGGCCACCGACCATACGCAGATGCATGGCCAGGGCTGAACAGCCTCCTCCCACTCCTTCAGGAGCAGAAAGGTCTTGAGCTTCCCGTCTTTCACGAGCACGCTCAATATGGACTCGGCCGTCCTGCTGGCGGTATCGTCGATCAAGCTCCGCCCGGAGGGCATGAGTCGAAAGCCTGGATACTGTGTGAGTGTGTCGTGCCCCGGAGGGCAACAACGTCACTTGTTGTGACGCAGCACATCTCCTGCTATTGGAAACGTGCGGACCATGTCTACCAGACAAAGTCCGCCGCTGCGATGGGGCTCGTCCTGAAGGAGGAGGACCCTGGTTGCTGAGGCGTTCAGCTGCTGCAACCAAATGCTCCACATCGGCCCTCCACTGCTCCAGTGCATCTCGGGATGCATCCGGAGGTGGTGGGCATTGGAAAAGAGCACGCGCTGCATGGAGCGCGTGTTCCGGGTTGTCATGATTTACCGACGCAGTGATTGATGCCGGCGCACCATCGCGTTGCCTAGCTTGACTTGCTGGTGAAGGCGGTGGTGGTGGGAGTGTGACTCCTGCTGGTGCTGAGGCTCCTGCTGGTGGCTGCATGTTGGAGGGATTTCCCCCAACAGCCTGAGCAGCAGGTTGACCGTTGGATGATCCAGCAGCTGAGTTCACCATTCTCAAAACCTCAGGCGCCCCTACCTGGCGCGCCAACTATCGGTGGTTTGGAACCGGCAGATCTCCCGACACTACTGAAGTGTTAGAGGAGTTTGATGTTCGGTGTGGGCGCGCGGAGATTTGAGAAGGTGAATAGTAAATGATGCAGGAGACACAGGAGTTTACGTGGTTCGGGCCGCCTGAGCGTAATACCCTACTCCACGGGTGTGTTGGTGTTGTATTAGCTGTATGAGCTTGTGTTGAGCGTCTATGGCGCGTATGTTGCGTCACTCGACCCCTAGAGTCCGTTGTCGGCCTGTCCTTTTATAGTACAAGGGCAGGCCATTACAAGTTAGCCTGGCCCGACATGTGGCCCCGGCGGTTACTAGTATTGATATTCATTCAACAGGTTTAATTGCCCTTAATGACCGGGTAATGGGCTTTGACAGCACCGTTACTGGTAATTAAGGTCATCCGAACGTGTGTTATTAATATGGTATTAATGACACTTAATCGGGTCTTGAAGTCCTTGATTCCCCTTTGAAGATCCGGAGCCGTTATGAAGTCTTCTGGAGGTCAGAGGCTGAAGCTCCGATGGGTGGACACGTGGTAGCTCTGGAGCATACTGTGGGAAACAGGAAGCTCCGGAGCTACCTGACACGTGTCAGGTCCGGAGTTTCTCTCGGTCTGGGGTTAAGTCCGAAGGTGCCGTTTCGGTACATGGCCTGGAGCTTCCCCCTTGTGGGCGGTAGCTCCTGTTTGATAGTACACGTGGCGACCCTGGGATTAACCATGTAGGAGAAGCGCGTCCGGTTACATCTGACATGTGGGTCTCCGAAGGTCTTCAAATCAAGTGGGTGACTTTTCCTTGATATCTTTGTAACCTCAAGGGGTGTACGGTTTCCAGGGTACCGACACAACTTCTTCCAAGTTCATATCTAAGTGCAATGATAAGCCATCTCAAAAGAAGAAGTACGATGCATGCATATTCTCTTGATCTTTTCTCAATTTATATTTGTTCATAAAAACTCAACATGTGAGTTGATTACATGATTAATTCTTAATGATTAAAAGCACTTGTGAACATGTAACAAGTTCAAAACAGCAAGAAAGTTCGATCATGACCAGTTTTAGTGTAAGTAATTATTCCAATTACTAGACATGGCAAAAACTACAAAATGTATAACACGAGTAATGTAGTAAGAACTTTCAGCATGTAAAAGGAATCACAAAGTCGTATATGTATGAAATACTATGCTCATATTGTTTTAATTTCAGATTCACACATAGACTTCCCAAGTTTCAAAAACTCCCCCTCAATTTAAGCCATGAGGATGCATAAACCCTATTTCACTACGAATGAAACAAAAACGAGTGAAATCCAAAGGTTTTGTAAAAATGTCAGCCAATTGATGTTTGGTATCTACATGGTGAAGCACAATGTTTCCTTTTTCAACGTTATCTCGGAGAAAGTGATACCTAATATCAATGTGCTTAGTTCTAGAATGTTGCACGGGGTTTTTGGCAATGCAAATAGCACTAGTGTTATCACAAAATAGTGGAACACTATCTAGATCAACCCCATAGTCCTTAAGTGTTTGAACACTCCAAAGAATTTGTGAGCAAGCACTAGCAGCAGCTACATATTCAGATTCGGCTGTGGATTGTGCAACTGAATTTTGTTTTCTAGAGGATCAAGCAACAAGAAAATTACCAAGAAAATGACAAGCACCGGAAGTACTTTTCCTATCAATCCTACAACCCCCAAAATCAGCATCCGAAAAAGCTTTTAAAGTAACGGTTGAGGAAGAAGGAAGAAAAATGCCAAATTCTTGAGTTCCATGTAAGTACCTGAGAATCCTTTTGACGGCTTGACGATGTGAAACACGTGGGGAAGCTTGAAACCGTGCACAAAGACATATGCTGAATTGTATATCCGGTCTTGATGTTGTGAGGTACAAAAGTGATCCGATCATGCTTCTATATTCTTTTTGATTCACGGATTCACCATCTTCATCAAGTTCAAGTGTTGTTGCTGTTACCATTGGTGTTCGAAGAGGCTTACTTTTGTCCATGTTGAAGCGCCTTAGGAGGTATTTGGTATACTTCGTTTGATGCACAAAGGTACCCTCCTTGGTTTGCTTGATTTGCAGCCCCAAAAAGTAAGTGAGTTCACCCATCATACTCATTTCAAATTCGGAACTCATCATTGCTGAAAACTTGGACACAAGATCATGAGAAGCACAACCAAAGATAATATCATCCACATACACTTGAACGAATAATGAGTCATTGCCATGTTTAAGCACAAAAAGAGTTTTATCAACCTTGCTCATGGTAAACCCCTTTTCAAGTAAGAATGTTTTTAACCTATCATACCATGCTCTAGGGGCTTGTTTGAGACCGTATAAGGCTTTGAACAGTTTGTAAACATGATTAGGAAAATCTGGATTTTCAAAACCCGGTGGTTGTTTGACATAAACCTCCTCATCTATGTAGCCATTAAGAAAAGCACTTTTAACATCCATTTGATATAGCTTAAAACCATTAGATGTTGCAAAAGCTAACAAAGTTCTTATGGCTTCTAATCTAGCGACAGGAGCAAAAGTTTCATCAAAATCTAGGCCTTCAACTTGAGTGAAACCTTGAGCAACCAACCTAGCCTTATTCCTAACCACAACCCCATCCTCACTTTATTTATTTTTATATACCCATTTAGTTCCAATTAAAGTGTGACCTTGAGGTGGAGGTACAAGTTTCCAAACATTATTTCTTTCAAAATTTTCTAACTCTTCTTGCATGGCAATAATCCAAGATTCATTAGTGAGTGCGTGTGATATATCTTTGGGTTCAAAAGAAGCAACAAAAGCAGAATGAGCATGAGAGTTTGGATCGCAAAACCTGGACCGTGTGACTCGTTCGTGCAAGCTTCCAATCATCTGTTGTGGGGGATGATCTTTGTAAAAACGTAGGGGAACAGATGTCTCACAAGCTTCTTCTTCATTAGGTTCATCATAGATTGATGAGCTTGTGACTTGTGGACGATCAGGACCAGCATAGGTGATAGTCGGAGCTTGTTCAATGTCTGTAGCTGGACACGTGTCAACTTTGGAACTACCAGGCAGTATCACCGACTCTTCTTCATCTTCGAAAATACCCTCCCCCTGAGGATACGGATCTGGTCCTGCAACACCGGAGCTAGTACCGGGGCTAGCTTCATCAAAAGACACTTCACAAGTCTCCACAATTTTGTTAGTGTCAAGTAAAAGCACACGGTAGCCTCTAGTATGAGATGGATAACCAAGAAACATGCCATCAATGGATCTAGGTTCAAATTTATCAAGATTACCATGTTTCTTAACAAAGCATTTGCAACCAAAGACCCGAAAGTGTGTAACACTAGGCCTATGTTCAAATCGAAGCTCATATGGTGTTTTACCTAGCTTAGCACGCAAGAAAACACGATTTGAGACATAACAAGCGGTTGCTAACGCATCAGCCCAAAATTTCCTAGGAGTTTGATATTCATCATGCATAGTCGTAGCCATCTCAACTAAGGTTCTGTTCTTTCTTTCTACAACACCGTTTTGTTGAGGTACATATGGTGAAGAGAATTGATGATCTATTCTATTTTCAGCACAAAAGTGATCAAAAGATTGATTTTTAAATTCAGTTCCATTATCACTTCTAATTTCTTTTAGTGATCCTGGGTGATCAATTGATAATCTAAGAAATAAAGTTCTAAAGTGACTAAAAACTTCATTCTTAGACGCCATAAAGTAAACCCAAGAGTATCTAGAATAATCATCAACAATAACAAGAACATACCATTTACCTCCGAAGGATTGAACACGTGAAGGTCCTACGGTGTCAAGATGCAAAAGTTGACATGGTTCAGTTGACATGATCATTGTGAGAGGAGTATGTGAACCTGCAACCATCTTAGCATGTCTACAAGAAGAGCACACAATTTCTTTGTCCCCTTTAAGCTTAGGCAGCCCACGTATGCGATCAAGAGCACTAACACGCGTTAGATGATCAAAGCCTACGTGACCAAGTCTACGATGCAAAAAATATAAGTCCTTTGAATCATTAGCAACTAGACACCTATGCTTAGAGGAAGACATATCAAAATTAGCTTTAAAAACTCTTCCAAACCGAGACATGTTAAAAATAAGCTCACTATTTGAACCTACAACTTTGCAGCAGTTTTTATTGAAAATAATTTCTAGATTTTCATCTAGCAATTGTGAAACAGAAAGCAAGTTGTATTTCAAATTTTTGACAAGTGCCACATCCTTCAAAGTGTAGTGATCATTTACTCTAACCGAACCTTTAGCAATTATAGGAGTTGAAGAGTTATCGGTAAAAGTAACATTCTCTACACGTGACACAAAATAGAGGGAGGAGAACCAATCTTTGTTACCGGTCATGTGGCGTGAGCAACCTGAATCCACAATCCAAATGTTCTCCTTCCTCAAACGTGTAACCTACATAGAAGCACAATACGTCGATGGCTAAATACTGGGGTTAGTCAAAAGGCATTTAGGAATCCAGTACTGAGTCACGCGACGTGCAGCAGGAAAAACACGAGAAAGCTGAAGCAAAACAGCAGGTTTATGAGTCAAAGTTTGAGATTTTTTATTCTTAACTACTGACCTATAAGGTGTTACTTGTGTAGCACAAAAATCAGTAGCTCCGGAGGCAAAAACAGAAGGTCCGGAGGTAAACTTTGAATGTTTCTGACTCAAAACAGCAGGTTGTACATTCGGTTCAATGTGTGCAACAAATTTTGCATGAAAGTTATGAGATCTAGCAACCATTCTTTCCCTTTTTTGTTGTTTAGCTAGTCTATAACAAAAATCTATGACATGACCATCTCTACCACAGAAGGTACAATGAAATTTAACTTTGTGTTCATGTCTAGATGAGCAAGCAATATTTTTATTTGAAACCGAATGAGGCAACACTCCTGCAGATTTGAAAACAACTCCTTTTTGTTTAGGAACTGTTTGAATCAAACCACTTCCTAATGACTTCACAATTTTAGGTGGATGTGCCTTAGTATGAGCATGAGAATCAAAACCCAAACCAGTTTTATCATTGCATGACTTGGAAGAATTTAGTAGTAAGTTTAGGTTCTTATTCCCATTACAAAACCGATCTAATGTCCTATGCATGTCATCAAGTTTATTGGACAGATCAAGGCAATTTTCACATGAAGTTTTTCCTTTTAGTTTGCAATTGGAACAAAATTTAACTTCATGAGAACGTAAAGCATTGTTCAATATAGAAATTTCATTCATGGCATCCTGTAGTTTCTTATCAAGATCATCACAAGTAGAACAATGCAAATCAATTGTAGAACAGCTAGCATCTTTCAAGTTTTTATCATTAAGTGCAGCAAGCTCTTTGTTCTTTTCAATTTCTTCATCAAGTCTATCTAGAGTGGAGGAGTGTGCACTTCTTAATGTGGACAATTGTTCATAGATTAAGTCACATGAGGGACATGCATCATCACTAGGAATCAAAGTTTTTAAACGGTTAATTTCAGATTCTAGTGATTCAATTTTAGCAGCGTTATCCCTAAGCTTTTTGTCCATTTTCTTGACAATAATAGTTGCACGAGAAATAGCATCACACATTTCATTGCAGGTAGAACATACCTCATCGTCTTCACTGTTGTGCTCTGCATGCTCCTGACTTGATCTTGATCTTGTTTTGCTCGTCATGAAGCATAAGTTGGCCAGATCATCATCATCTTCATCACTTTCAAAGTCTTTCTTCTTCTTGTTGGAATTTCCAGAGGAGGTCCGGAACTTGCTTTGTTTTTCTTCTCGGGTGGTCGGACCTAAAAGTTTAGGGCATTCTGTACGAAAGTGTCCTGTTTTACCACATTCAAAACAGCGTTGAGGTCCGGAGCTTCCTTTCCTCCTAGTTCTCACATTTTGCAATGCTTTTGAGAATCTAGTAGAGATAAGTACCAACTCCTCTTCTGGAAATTCTTCGATCTGCTCCAGGGTTAGTGAGGACAACAAAGCAAGAGTAAAGCAGGATGATGATTGGCCGGAGCTAGACATGTCACGTTGTGAGACAAATGCAATAGACTTGTTTGGGTTCTTACGTGCTAGGATGTCAATTTCATGAGTTTTTAGTTTAGAATAAAGTACATCTAATGTAAGAGAACTCATGACAGTTGATTCACGAATAGATGTTACTTTCATCTCCCAAATTGACATGTCTAATGCACTAAGAAGTTGCCTAGCATTCTCAGCATCAGAAAAATTTACATTGACACTACGTAAGTTGCTGAGAATTTTATTGAAACGAGCAAAGAGGTCATCGATAGACTCACCTGGTTGCATCTCAAAACGCATATATTCCTTTTTGAACATATCTTGTTTTACCTCCTTGATTGTGTTGGAGCCTTCATGATAATCACAGAGAGCTCTCCAAACATCGTATGCTGATCGAAGGTGCGCGACACGATCAAAGTCGCTTTGAGTGAGTCCTTGGATGATCAAGTTTCGGGCTTTGTTGTTGTTGTCGACGTCCCGTAGGTTTGTGGCCGAGACTTGATCATTGGGTGGCACTTCATAAGGCTTATACACCTTCTCCCATATTGCAAATCCTTGTGCCTGGATGAAAGCCTCCATGTGTGCCTTCCAAACCTGGAAATCAATACCAGCAAACACACAAGGTTTGGCGGAGTACTTCTCCATGATGATTAGTTAAAAACACGTGCAAATCACAAAGATTAGAGCACCGTGGCTCTGATACCAATTGTAGGATCGAAGAGCGCGTGAAAAGCTACCAGAGGGGGGTAAATGGTAGATTTAAAAATCTTACGCAGCGGAAACAATTAAACCCCAACCCCTTCGGCAGAAAATCGATCTCTTAAAGAAATCGTGTGTGAGACTAATCTAAATGTGTTTCACCGTGACAAAAGTGATGGATATCAAAGAGAATCTATTCAAAAAGACAAAACAAAAAGAATCACTCAAATCCGATGAGAAAAACTCAAGTTATGATCAAAAGATCAAACAATGGTCAATCTGTCCTACCCGAGAAAAAAACAGTTTTGGAATGTTGCAAAGAAACTCGTCTAGATCATAGACCGCAAATCCAATGACCGTGAAATTTTGATATATGATAGATAATCAAGTTGTGAAGACAACCCAAAAAGAATCACGTCAATTGGATCTGTAAAACTCGATTTATGATAAAACCACCCACGAAAGGTAGTGCTGTCCAGAAACTCGACGAGTAAAACTTGTCTGGAACAAGTCGGACGAACAAGGCACAAAAGTTCCTTCAAACTATGAATTTTATTCAATAGAACACAAGAGGAACAGCCCCAAAGTCGTCTACCACGAGCTCTGGGCTCCCTTGCTTATATAATCAGCTCGAAAGCCAACTCAATATCAACTAGGACTCCAATCCTACTCAGATCACGAATCGTAACTTTCCATAACTGCTCAAGATTCTTCTATACGCAGATAGAAGCAATCTTAAGACTTCCAAACACCTTAGGAACGTATCCCACATTCCTAAACAACTCAAATTCGTGACACACACGAAATCCTAACATAACCAACTCGATACTTTCCATACCGAGCCATAACCGACTCCACCGCAGCCAAAGTCATCAACCGGTACGATTCCATCCTTCCAACCAGATCTTTCCTTCCTTATCCCATCTTCGAAAACATGTTGCCACGTCATGCACCGCATGCATATGTGCGAACACCTTCCTTCGACGTTCAGTAGCCTTCATATGCACTACCCTTGATTCAATCATCCTGCGCGACCTCCTGATCAACTCAACCATAATTCCTCCCGAACTTGGTTGTTAGAACCTCATATCCTCCCTGAGACTAGTCCAATGGATCCCGTCACCAGCCATGACCTGAACTCAAGCAACACCTGCACATGAATAAACAACCAATCCATACGAGCCCTAGTCTTTGACTTGACTACGTCAGTTTCGAACACAACACCTTACGTGAGAACCTCACATAAGCATGTTGCAGAACATAGCAAAACGATATCAGCCATATCATCCAAAACGCACCAAAAACTTAGTAAAATAATACTAAGCAAACTTTCCAACAATGTAAAGCAAGTACAAAATATTGCAAATGAAAAGCAAAAGCACTGCAGTCAAGTTCCGGACCTTGCCAGAGCAACCCGGAGCTTGAGCCGGAGCTTACAAAAGCTAGTAGAACCTAGCGTCAGAGCTTACCAAAACTAGTACAATGAAGCACCTGCCGGAGCTTACCAAAACTAGTAGATCCTAGCACCGGAGCTTACCAAAAACTAGTCAAAACTAGTCAACCCAAAACCGGAGCTAGACAAAGTACGTCGGAGCTTAGCAAAAGCATTTCGGAGCTATCAAATATATGCCGGAACTATCAAAGACATGCTGGAGCTAATAAAGTCATGCCGGAGCTAAAGATAAATCTCACCGGAGCTAACCAAAGCTAGTCGGACCTTACCAAGAAGCCGAACCTAGCATCTAACATAGCCGGAGCTACCCAAAACAAGTCGGACCTACCGTCGGACCTTGTTGTAGTTCAGAGCTAGAGTCGGACCTTGATAAAAAGGTGTTTTGGTGATATTCAAAGCTTTTATCATCAAAGCCAAGTGTATTCACTACAAGCCAATGTATTCAGCACACATAGGTCTTACATTAACCTTGTGTCACCAGTCATGGGTCACGATCGTGACCCACACTGCCTATATACGCTAGGGTTGGGCCCGATGGGTTGTATATACGCTACATATATGATGCCTACTTTACGTACGATGACCCCTTTTTTTTAGTCGTTTCTATATATAATACATAAGCATCAAAAGTATTAACGAAACTGTGAGGATGCCCAGCCTGATTCTTCCCCAAATCTATGAGGATGCGAGGCGAGCCCAACGAGCAACGACTCCTAGACTCCCATCCAGAGGAGGCAAAGACCCCGGTAGGTCTACGGCGAGCCGACAAAACTGTTGGCGAAGAAGCTTCGGAGGAGGCGACGAGGCGCGAGGAGGTGACCACGACTCGGCCAGGCTTCGGGTCGGCACGACACGCTCGACCCGCGAACGTGCCCAGCACGGCCCGACCGGGGGAAATGGGATCCATCGTGCTTGGCCTTGGCTTGTGGCCCGTCGTGCCGGCCCGGCCCGACACGACAAATTTGCGGGTCGTGCCAGGCCTAAAGCTTTCATGCACGAGACCGGTCGGGCATGGGCCGGGCCGACCCGGCACAGCCCATTGGCCATCTATAGCCACGACATAACCTAAGAGCTCCGACAGCCGGCGGCCCCCGACACTGCCCTCGACAGAAACCAATTAAGCATAATCTACACTACACTAATTAAGCATAATCTACACCAAGCAATTAAGCATAATTAAGCAACTTAACCACTTAAGCATAATTAAATAAACATAATCTAAAGTAAGCAAATTAAATAATTAAGCATAATTAAATAAACAATTAAGCAATTTAAGCATAATTTAAACAATTCAATTCAATTCAATTTCAAATTTGAACAATTCAATTCAATTCAAATCAAATTTGAACAATGCAATTCAATTGAATTTCAAATTTCAATTGAATGGGTTAGGGTGGGGTGGGTGGGGGTGTTTGGGGTGGGGGGGGGGGGGGGGGTTCTATGGAGGGAGGGGGGCTCGGGGATGGGAGGGGGAGGGTGGGGGGACCTCTGCGGGGAGAGTGAGGGGGGCGGCGCTCGGCCAGGGAGGGGAGGGGGAGGGGGCCAGGGAGGGGAGGTGGAGGGGGCCTAGGAGGGGCGGAGGGGGGAGGGGGGCTTGTGGAGGGGAGTGGAGGGGGGGCGATGCTCGGGGAGGGTCAGGCTGGCAGCGGTCGACCGAGGAGGGGGGGCGGTGCTTGGGGAGGGGGCGGGGGGGGGGGGGGGGGGGGGGGGGGGGCTGGCGGTCGGGGAGGGGATGGGAGGGGAGGGGAGGAGTAGTACCTGGCAGCGGCAGCGGACGGCGGCGGGTGCGGCAGCGGCTGAGGCGGCGGCGTCGGGCGAGGGAGCGAGGCGGGGACGAAAGACAGAAGCGGTGCGCGGGTAAGGAGAAAGAGAGGCGCGCGCGGGTAGGTTAAATTTCGTAACTTATGTTGGATAATTAATATAATTATGTCGGCCTTAATTACTTATGTCGGCCATTATAGCGGCCAACGTAAGTTATGCTTAACTTACGTCGGCCTTTTAACTTACGTTGGCTTGGGGTCTTCGCCGACGTAAGTTTATGGTTTTTCCTGTCGGTGTACTAACTTACATCGGTCGCCGACGAAAGTTATTTCCTTATGTCGGTTTATTCTGGCCGACGTAAGTTATTCTACTTTCGTCGATTGGCCGACGTAAGTTAATCCGGCTCACGTAAGTACTCGCGTTTCCTGTAGTGTGAGGAAGGTCCCGTAGCGGGAACTTCTACCTCTGGAGCTGATGAGAAGGGTCCCTCAGGTGGATCTTCAACTGTCGGCCCAGAAGGTGGAGGACTCGTGGCTAGATCCTCTTGTTGTGCCGGCTCAGACATAGTCACCTCTGGAGCTATCACTTCCGGGGCTGGCATAGAAGCTTCAACCGGAGCTTCAGCCACTTCCGAACTGACGCCGGAGCTTCCTCAGCAGACTCCAAAACTGTCGGAGCTACTTCAAGCACTTCTTCCACGTGCTCTCACACTACCACGGGAACTTCAATTGCCAGCACTGGACTTGTCTCCACGATAGTCAACGTCGGAGTTGTCGTGTCATCTTCCACCGCCACTGGGGGTGAGGTAGAAGCTGGGGCGGGAGCTTTAGTTGAGGCAGACTCCAGAGCTGCAATAGGCACCAGAGTTGTCGTACATGCACTCAACATTTTGGAAGCAAAAAGTAGGAAATTCAAGACAAAGCAGAGTAAACAAAGTTCACGAAACAGCAAAGACTAAATACTACAACTCAAGTTAAGCGGGTGGCCGTTACCTTGGGACCTTGCCGCTCCAGTCCGCACGGAACTTTTTCTTCTCGCAACCGGAGCCAGAGCCCACTGTAGTTGGTGTGGCGAAGGCTCTGGATTTCGTCCCGGAGCTCTCCGTCGCCATTGGCGTCACTTCAGGTGAGACCTCCCTCGGTTGGGAAGGACCCTCAGACCTGAAGCTCGCGGCCAGCATTGGGGTCGGGGTCGACTTGCCAGAGCCAGCGCCCTTTGCGGACGCTGGTTCCAAAGATGATTTCGCCACCGAAGCTAGACTTGGCTGAGGTGGGGCCACTGCTGATGTCAGAGTTGACCTAATGGAGCTTCCATCAGCATGCCTTAGCTTCCTCTTCCGCCTAGAAGGTTCAGCAGGTTCCTTGCCCTTGCCCTTGTTGATATCAGCCTCCTTATCGCTCGAAGCAGTAGGGATCTTCTATCTGAAGCTCCGGGAATGGAGAGCCCTGCATTTCCTCGCAACTCCCTCTTGATCTCCAGAACCATGTTCAGAGGGAGGAATTCCGCCAGGGGCGGGGGGGGGGGGTCAGGTCATCTGGATGGATGGCTTCGTAATGCACCTTTTGAAGATGAAGCTTCAAATCACTTTCATCCAAATTAGACCATAGACTGGTTTCAATCCGGTTGATGTCCATCACTCCACTGAAAGCCTATGTGGGGCAGTCTCTCTTGTTCAGCGGAGCCCACTGATTTGTCAGGAAGTTGGCGATCACCATCTGTGGAGTCACTCCTCCCTCCACGCATTGTCGAATCCTTGTCAAAATGGGGTTGTACGCCTCGAATAGCTCGAGGACTACTTCCCAGGCGTCAGTGTCGATGTTGGGGAGGCTTTCGGGCAACTCCAGCATGTCATGGTTATCCACGCTGACAATCACCCAGTCCTTCTTCCAGTCGTCCCACTTCCTAGAGGGGAATGCCTTCAAGTACTTCAAGGGAGAATTCTTGCGCTTCATGAAGTAGTAGAAGCCAAGTAACTCTTTCGACTTTACGATGGAGTGGACTGTGAAGAAGATCTGAAATAGCTCGATGCAGGGTGGCACACCCACCAACATCTTGCAAAAATGGACGAAAGTCACCACTAGCAAGAAGGAGTAGTGGCTGAGGTGATGAATCTACAGACTGTAGAAGTCCAGCGGCATTAGCAAGAAGCTGGAGAAGGGTGGGATGAGCCCCACCATAGCGAACACCATGAAGTAGACGATCTCGCTGGCGAGTTCCTTCTTGAAGGGGAGCTTGCCGACGCAGATCGAGTTTTTGAAGGAGTCGCTTGACCACCCCATGTAGGTGCGGACCTTCACCAAATCTTCACCTTTCTTGATCCGCCTGCGAGAAAGACCAAACTCCATTGCGGCAAAGTGGAGCAAAAGTGGAGGAAGCAATGCAAAGGCAGAGAGCTCTAAGCACAAGATCGAACAAAAGCGTAAAGAGTTATTTTCCTGTGCAAGCTTTCTCCCTTTAGTAAGCCTCCGCAATGCTTGGACAGAAACCGCGTTGGGATCAAAATCACATTCATAGAAGTTACCCCGTCAGTGACAAGGGGGCCCAGGTCCACTTTGTTAAAAAAAGTTGCACTAGGCGAACCGTTGTCATGATGGGAAGTTGGAAGCCCGAGGGTGGCACCCCGACAGGGCTACAAAGATCACTCTGGGAACCGATACAAATTTCATATTGGGAACTGGTGACATTCAATTGCATGAGACCCGCACGCCAGGATCCCACTCACCATATCAAGAAGAGCCACGCGGTGACGGCATAAATGTGTGTTGCTGTCCCAACTACCCAAGAGAAGACCTTTGAAGCAGCAACGCGAGAATCGATGATGGCCCCACCTCTGTTATCGAGATCTCTCCCAGAGGTGTGTTCGAGGGCCACTGTTGGTACCCTGGATACCAGGTACCCCCTGATACCGTGGATAAAGCCATGGAGTTCCGCCCTCCAACGTTGAAGACTTCTGAAGGCAACACGTGTCCCGTAGCACTAGGTATGCCTCCCTCGTTTGTGTAGCTTTGTAGCTACCATGTGTCTTGCAGGGTCGGACATACCTCCCTTCACATGGAAGCTCTGGTGTTGTCACGTGTCTAGTAGCTTTGGACTTAACCCCCAGCAGAGGGAAGCTCCGGTGTTGCCACGTGTCAAGTAACTCCGGACCTGCCTCCCCGCAGAGGGAAGCTCCATAGTTGCTGCGTGTCAAACCCCCAGAACTAAACCTGTGAGGTATTAATGATGTGACATCAGAGGGTTATCAAGATTGATAACGCCACCATTAAGGCACGTTATCACATTGTTAATCACTCATAACACCAGTAGATCGTGTATAGAGTGTTAATGAAAGTTGGAGCCACTTGTCGGGCCAGACATGCACTGTAACGGCCAGTCCTTAGCATATAAAAGGGTTGCGCCGCACGGTAGAAGGCATCTAAGCTCACACACACACAAGCAACATGGGACACCCGCTACACACTCATACAATCAATAACCACCTCGTGGAGTAGGGTATTACGCTCAGGCGACCCGAACCACATAAAAACTCCTATGTCACCATCTTTTTCATGATCTTACGCGCGCCCATCCGAATATGAACCTCCGCGAACTATGCTTTAATAGTACGGGAGAAGTGTCGTTGCTACACTTCGACTGCTACCAAATAAATTACATGAGAGATCAAGCATCACATGTCGACACACAGGTTATTATACAATTATGTGACAACCTCAACATGATTATGTTAAATTTGCAACACGCAGGCTGCACGAATATAACACACACATCATCACATCACATTAAGGTCATACCATTCACATCATTCCATGCAAAAACGAGTTAAGCGTAGAACGGTTTCTAGCGCGAAATGATATTATGTAATCGCTATAGCAGACAGCAAACGAAATTACATAGATCGCATCTATGAAATCATTATGAAAATCTCATTGGATTGATCAAATCAACTTGAATCTGAGTCATTCAGAATGTCTCAATTTTCAATATGACTAGTTATTCATGAGTAGATTGCGACTCATGACCGTGGTCTGTTGGCTCAATCTGTTAGCTATGTACATGATTAGTCCTGATGGTGATTCCAGCCGGTGGAGACAGGTTGTCCACACAGCAAAGAAGGAGCACGAACTGACCCTTTAGTCATATACAATCACAATCTACTCTAACCAATTCTGAACCCGAAAAACTATGCGAGAAAATTCATCATATGAACATGTCTGCAGTAGATCCCATCTAATAGCAAGATCCAGACCAAAAACTACGCAAGTCGGCTCTTATGCTGCCGTTGGGAAATAGGTGGTATGCTACTCTAGCAATTCTACCGCATCACCTAGGAAACATGCGAGTACAAAGGTCATAGATCATTATCACTAGACACGCAGCACAGTGAAACGTAGATGCGCATCGGTGTAAGAGAAGTAGACAATCTCATTTGTCTCCCCCTCGCCCTCATCACATCAGCAGGTAGATGAATACGTTCGCCGTAGCCGATCATCGCAGTAATAGCAACAATGCCTCCATGGAGTCCACACGTATGGAGAGGAACGTCGTGCGCCGATGTGCTAGCACCGTGCGTGCGGCAAGGGTCTTGGCATGAGGCCTTCGAGGGGTGGCGGCTAGGGCTGTCACGTGGTGGAGTCATTAGCTCCTAACCCTACCCCTCGTAGGTGTACTAATGGGCTTTTAGGTCGCAGGCCCATTAGTATCCTAATTGCTTATGGATCAAATATCTAACAGGCCTTAATAGAATTGTTATTATTGCCTCCTGGGCATATCACCAATTGGGTCGAGAGGAGCCAGCGATGTACTGAGGGTTCACCATCATGGTGAGGATCGTAAATCCAAAAAATTTCCCCCTACCTAGCGCGCCAAATGTCTAAGTGTAGCAACGACACTTCCCCCGGTACTACTATGAAGCAGTCAACGGAAGTTCTTTTTTAGAAGGTGTGAATTCTCTAGATCTGCAAGCATGGTGAACACGAGTGAACACAAGGAATTTACATGGATCGGGACGTTGGGAGGCATAATACCCTACGTCCACAGGAGAGAGTTGTGTTGTTGTAGTGAGCGTATGGTCTATGCCTGAGCGGTTGGTGAGTTCAGCCTTCCTCTGTTGGTGGCTGCTCGATCCATTTAAATGCCAAGGGCCGACGGCTTACATTATGACCAGGGCCCGACAGGTGGCACCGAGTTAGCTGGTCTTGAAAGCACATTAGCGTGGTCTTGAAGGCACGTTAATGGGTCTTGATAACGTATTAACATAGTCTTGATGGCATGTTAATGGGTCTTGATACCGCTGTAATGTGTCTTGAAGGTGCACAAATGTCGTCCTGAAGGCACGCTAATGCAGTCTTGATGGCACACTAATGTTGTCTTGAAGGCGCGGTAATGTGGTCTTGAGTGCACACGTTGCCTTCCTTTATCGCGGGACACGTGGCAACACTGGAGCCCTCCTCAGCGGGGAGAGGGGTTTGGAGCTGCGGAGCACGTGGCAACACCGGAGCACTCCTCAGCGAGGAGGCAGGGTCTGGAGCTGCAGAGCACGTGGCAGTGCTGGAGCTCTCCTCAGCGAGGAGGCTGGGTCCGAAACCATGGGACACGTTGCAGCACCGGATCCTTCCTCAGCAGGGAGGCTGAGTCCGGTGCTGGAGAACACATGGAAGCACCGGATCCCTCCTCAGCGGGGAGGCCGAGTTCAGAGCCGCGGGACGCGTTACAGCATCGGAGCCCTCCTCAGCAGGGAGGGCGGTTCCGGAGCTGCAGATCATGTGGATGTGCTGGAGCCCTCCTCGGCGAGGAGGCGAGGTTCAGCCTCGCAAAGCACATGGTAGCCTCTGGGTACCTCCCCTCTTGGGAGGTGACACCCAGCGTCTTTTCTTCCTTGTATGCGGGGGTACCTGGTCTACAGAGTACCGACAGGACTTGTCTCACATCACTCACCTTAGTCCGAAGGTACTTAGTGTATCACAACGGACTTCTCTGTTTTACCACGGGCTAGTCTGTTATACCTTATTATACCACTTTGAACTAGTCCGACCTCAGTGCGGACTAGTCTGGTCTTTTAGAGTTTACACACTCTTAATTCAATATGTGGCGGCACTTAACCTAAAAGTGTCACACCATCACACCAGACTTGTCCGGGGTCAACCACGGATAGTCCGGAGTCACCAAAACATAACAGTCACTTTTCGGGACCTCTATAACAAAAGAGGACTCATGACTTATTTTTCAACGACCACGAACCCTAGCGTCACCACTGCATCCAAGAGAACAAACACTCCTCTCCACACATTCTAGGGCCCTAATAGTCAAATCATTGGGAGTTAGGTATTGGGAAAAAGAGAGTGACGATCTCATCGACATTGAGCTCTTGGGTTGGATTTTTCCCATGCACTCATGTTAATTATTGTATAATTTTTTAGTGTGTTGATCTCTGAGTCGCTTGTAATCTTGTGGGAGCTCTCAACCTGTGAGGAAGCCCCATACACTCGGTGATTACCCCTTGTGTTAGTGGAGATCAAGTTGGCCTTCGTGGTGACTTGGTGAGAGAAGTATTGGTTAAGACCCGCTTCTGTGTGAGCTTCTCAACGAGGACATAGATCCCCTGTGTGGGATCGAACCGCGGTAAAAATCGTTTGTCTCGTGTGTTCTTGATTCGTACTTTTCAATATCATCACTAGCTAGGACTATTCCAAATAATTATAAAAATGAGCATAAATCGCCCTCTCGGGCCGAACTTGAAATTTGAATTTGATGAAATCCAAAACTTCAAAATTGAAACTTGATTTGAATTTGTAATCAATCTTGATGACTTTTTTTACTAGGAGCAATCAAACTTGAAAAGATTTGAATTTGATGAAATTTTAAATACATAAATACACAAGAAAAATGACAGTAATATTGGTCAAAAATGCACACAAAAAGTCGCACTGGGATTTGAACCCAGGTCACCTTATTGGAAGTCTAGAGTGCTAACCACAAGACTACGAAATTATTTGCTAAGAACTTTATAAACAATATATTTAAACTCGGCTGGTAGGGGCGATTCATCGCTTAGGGTTCGTTGCAAGCTTTGCCTGAAGTAAATCTTGCGAAGAAAATCTTTGCAAGATGAATCATCCTCTGGGCGACGATTCATCCATTGTAGTAATGATTTTCCATGTAGGAAGGTGATTCATCGCTGCAATTGATATTTCACCCCTCTAGAGGGTGATTTATGCACATTTTTCCAATTGTTTGACACCAAACCCGTTCTGTTGGAATTTGCGTATTAAATTACCCCTTTTCCAAAAAAAATATTTGCCTCCCCAAGTACGCTGCTCTCAGGCTTCAGGGTCATGCCCGGGGTACAAGGTAAGGTCCTGAGCGTAGTTTTCTTGTAGCATTCAAGTACCTATAAGCAATAAAAAAACACACTAAGCACATCATCCCAACAATGACAATAGCATAACAACGGTAGACTAATGAAAAAACCTATGTTTCTACGACAACGTGGGTGTAAGAATTGCTTGAATCAGTGCTACTAGCGAAAAAAGATACATGGTTTTAACGGTACCAGTTAACATAAGGTACCTAACTGTACAAAAGAATAGAACTAAATATAAGGGGCCTAAGTATAAAAGAATAGAACTAAATTACACAATTATATCAAAGTACAGGTGTGTTTATGTAAAATATTACTATTAAAAAATATTTTTTATCTAAGTTTTTACAAGGCTAGGGACTTCTATGGAAAAATATGGCTAAACATAATTAATATGATCAGGGGCTTAAGTGCTAAAATTATAGAACTAGGAATCCGTATAACCTAATTGAGATAAGTATAGGGACCTAAATGTTAAATTAACTATTTTGAGGAACTACTGAATTATTTTTTGAAAAGAAAATGTCATGAAAAAGGTCCACGGATGTGGTGCACCGGGGAAGCGACCGGGTCTACTGGTCCACCGTGAACCAGTTACAGAACTTGCGATCTAGCTAGAGGTCCTATTTGGCATAGCTTCTGCTGCAGCTTCTTTATAAAAATAAGCTGAGGATGTGTCAAATAGGAAGATTTTGTAACAGTTTATTAGTTCAGCTTCTCAGAATGAAGTAAAAGCAGGACATAAGCAGAAGTTGTTTTCCATCGGCTTTTCAAACAAGCTCTTTTGTAACAAGTTCCAGTTGTGCCAAACAGGGCCAGAGCATCAGAACTAGTTCTAACAGTATTCATTTAATGAGGTCAAAGGAGCTAATCTTGACCCTTAGGTGAAGATCAGACTGCTCAGGGCAAGGGCGACTGCAGGTGGCGACATCCAGCGTGACGGTATCATGGGTGGGGCTTGTCAGAATTCATCAAACAAGACTCAGAACCCAACAAGTCAAGTAAAAGGAGGCTAGTGGTTAATTACTTTGAGTAGCACTACTCGGATTCTGAGTTCAATTTCCGGTGGAAACGAATTTCAAGGCGAATTTTACATTACTAAATGCAAGTAAAGGAAGTCGTGCTTAGTCATTCAGTTACCGTCGCTTTATTCTAGACAATAAGCTGTGAGTGTCTGCATTTGTACTCGCTTGTAAAAAAATTGGTCATAACCTCCTTGTAGGGGGCTCGGGACTTGCAATGCACCCATCATTTAAAAAAACTGGGGTCCTAAGACTCTATTATAAGGGCACCTGCAGGAGAAAGAGGGGTGCCTCGCACACTCAACACAGGGCTCGGAACGGTGAGCTAGGCGGCAAAGGGGATTGGTGTCGGCTCATGACGGCTTGGTTGGATAAACTCTACGCGCTCTAGGCTCCATACGGTATTTAGATGAACTCTACACGCTCCTTTGTGATATATATATGTGCGATCACGCGTGTGAGACCATGAAGATGAATGGTGGCCAAAAGAATGAAAGATGGTGGAGGATGGTGGCTTACTGTTGAGCTGAGGGAAGCTGCTATGGGCGATTTTAAACTGTCCGCAGTGGTATGTTGTATAGCATATTGTATATACTGTAGTGTAGTATAAATTTAGAGTGTGTGCTATAAAATTAGAAGGAGAATAGTGTATAGAGTATGTTGGTGCGGATAGCCTTAGCCGTGGCGGCAACGCGGCATCCATGATGCATGGAAAGCAACAATCAGGACGTGTGCCTCCCTGGGGCTAAAATTACTTTGTTGGTATAGTGAAGGAATAATATGGAGGTCCTAACCTTGTAACCGTGCCTTCTTGATAGTTGACTAGCTAGCTTCTCAAGTATTTGGAATTTGATGAGGAGAGGAACACCGCAAGTTAGGGGTTCCATTGGTATGGTAGTTGGGATGATGGTGACATGCATTTTCCGACAATGTTTCTCCAATCTAAGGGTTTAACAGTCAAGTTGATTTTAAAATTTTCTACAATGCATATGACTCGTGATATAATCTGAGTGGGACTGCTTGAATTTTTTTATATATATGACGAATCTGCGTTTATACTAAAATTTAGTTTTTACTGCCAATCACACTGTGTTTAGCTCCTATTAATTCACGCTTAATAACCTATTTCTGCTGCTAGCCAGTAGCCAAAACACAAACACGCACGCGACGCACACACCCACTTGGTGAAATAATGTGAGTGGAATTGCTTTGCATTCGTATTTCTGCCACTAGCCAAAAACACACCCAATTGAAGGCATCGGTGACATGCATTTTTGGTTCACAAATTTTCTTCAAACTAAGAGCGAGCCCGGGAGTTAAGTTTAGGTCTGAAAATTTTCATGAGCTGCATATGACTTTTGATTTTTGGATCTCAAAGATCAGGGAAAACTTAATCTGAGCATTCGATCTCAAAGTGTCCGAACATTTAAACAGATATTTACATACGAGCGCAAATTAACTCGGAATGTCAATAAGAAGAATTTACAACGTCGCAGATCTTCTAAACTATCGTACATGTCACTTTCAGAGAAGTTGCCAGTACAACAAGAGTTTAGTTACCTTGCAGTGACTAGCTAATCCTAGATTGAACTTTCTGAAATCAATTGTATATCATACAAACTTCTGAAAAAAGGTCTCTAATCAAATCGTCTATCTCCGAGACAGCCTTAGCTGCGTGCAGAGAAGAAGGTCAGTCTGCTGTCAATCAAGCGCCATTCAAGCGCGCTGTCAGCTTCCCGCCCGTGGCGCCTCCCTGATGAACTAGTCTGCCACATTAAGTGATGCGTGGCTCCTCCGCTCGCGAGCTAGACGACGGCTCTTCGATCGCTGCCGGCGACGTACTTGCCCCAGAACCAGTGGCGGCTCCACACATGGTGCATCTCCTCGATGGGCACCCCCTTGGTCTCCGGCAGGAAGAGCGCGATGAAGACGGTCATGATGAGCATCCACCCGGCGAAGAAGTAGAAGAGGCCGAACTTGAGGTGGCAGAGCATGGTGAGGAAGGACTGCCCGATGATGAACGTGAGCGTCATGTTGACGCACACGGCGATGCTCTGCCCCGCCGACCGGATCTCCAGCGAGAACACCTCCGACGGGACGAGCCACCCGAGGGGGCCCCACGACCACGCGAACCCGGCCACGTAGAGGCAGATGAAGAGCACCAGCAGGCTGGCGTACGACCGCGACATCTCGCCGACGCCGGTGAGGCCGAACTGGAGTCCGATGAGCGTGCCGACCACGATCTGGGAGATGAACATCTGCGTGCCGCCCTGCAGGAACAGCGCGCGGCGGCCGAGGCGGTCCACGGAGACGATGGACACAAAGGTGGCGAACATGTTGACGAGCCCCGTGATCACTGCGGACATGAGCGACGCGTCGCCGGCGAAGCCGATGGTGAGGAACAGCACCGGCGCGTAGAACATGATCACGTTGATGCCGGTGATCTGCTGGAAGAAGGGGATGAGTATGGCTATGGTGAGCTGGGGCCGGTACTTGGGCTCCAGGATGTTGCGCCACGGGTCGTCCACCGCGCGCGCCTCCTCGCTGGCGGCCACCATGTCGTCATACTCGTCGTGCACGTCGTCGGTGCCGCGGATCTTGACCAGCACCGCCTTGGCGTCGTCGGCGTATCCGCGGGCGATGAGGGAGTTGGGCGTGTCAGGGAGCGCGAGCGCGCCGAACGTGATGACCGCCGCGGGCACGGCGGCGAGCCCCAGCCCGATGCGCCAGCCCCAGCCGCCCTCGATGCCCACCGTCGCGTAGTTGATAAAGTTCGCGGCGAAGATGCCGATGGTGGTCATGAGCTGGAAGCCGATGTTGAGCATGCCGCGGAGCTTCGCCGGCGCCATCTCCGACAGGTAGAGCGGCACCGACTGGTTGGCGAAGCCGACGCCGATGCCGAGCAGGATGCGGCCCAGGATGAGCATGAACACGTCGGTGGCGGCGCCGTTGAGCACGGATCCGGCCAGGAAGGTGATCCCGCCGCAGAACATGGACCACTTGCGGCCGAACACCCGCGTCACCCACGCCGCCAGGAACGACGTCACCAGCGCCGCCAGGTACAGCGACGACGTGAAGAGCGTCAGCAGCTGGCTGTCGAACTTGCAGTACTGGTCGGTGTTCTTACTCGCCTTGGCCTTTTCGTACACCGACGGGAAGAACTCCATGAGGAACGAGTCCATGGACGTGACGCCGCCGGAGATGCCGATGTCGTAGCCAAAGATGAGCCCGCCCGAGGACGCCACGAGGCAGGTGAAGAAGACGAACGCCGTCATGCGGCCGGGGTACGTCTTGCCCCCGGCCGCGTTCACCACCGCGCCGCCTGCCATCGCTGCTGGTGGAAGAGAGAGGAGAGGGGAGAGGTGGCCGGGGTGCGCCGTAGAGGGGACGCACCGTGACTTCTTTTATACGGAGGAGGAGGCAGCGGCGGCGGCAATCCTGGCCAGTGACGCCACTGATGGATGAGACGCAGCTGCGATTTGTGATCGCTCCTTGGAGTGCCTCGGAAACTGCTAAAATTAGGGAATTTCCCTTTTCGTTTGTTTGTTCTTCAGTTGTTTTGCTGTTATTAGAGTTTCATTTTATCCATGTGCCCGTAGTAACTTTTTCAATCCATAATTAGTCTTTACTATTTCCATCTCGGTCATGCAACTGTGAATCAATGTCCCTGACCTGTTTGTCACCATCGTCGTGGTAATTCCATCGACTTGTGCGGCATGCAAGGTTCCTAGCCCGTTGCCGCAAAAAATTGAAACAAATTTAAATTTTGCATTTAGACGTATGAACCACCATGCAACGGTGAATCATTGTGGGAGGGAGCAGATGAAGTCCAAATTTCACGTTTAAATTGGACTAGGCCCCGCGCCACAGGAGAAAATAACTTGCATACGATCTTTCATGTAACGAGAATTTGAACCACCGTGTCACGAGCTTGATGAACAAGGGGCACTACTACAAAAAACATTTTTACAGGCGCTTCTATATTTTTTTTACAGACGGTCCATTAAAAGTGCCGCCTGTGATGTCAGATGAGCTAATAACCGCCTGTGATAATAGAATATCACAGGTGGTCCGTAACAAACAACCGCCTGTGAAAATGTATTGATTTTCACAGGCGGTCCGTAACAAGAACCGTCTGTGATAATAGTCATTATCACAGGCGGTTCGTAACAAACAACCGTCTGTGAAAATATAATGATTTTCACAGGCGGTCTGTAACATAAAAACCGCCTGTAATAATGATGGCTCCTCATTGGTCCGCTGCTTCATCCCACGGATCACTCTTGGACTTCGTATCTCCGCTGTCCGCTGCTTATCGATCCAACGACTCAGTTTAGAAGCTGCACGATAGATGTGTTTATAACAGCAGCAGCCACGGTTCAGTCCGGCGCATTCATCCTCTTTGATCGTCACCACTCACCAAGCAACTGGGCACGGACCTTTGCCGTTGAAAGAGAGCGGTTGAATGCCATGCCGCCGGACAGATTAGCCTCTACTGATTTCTCCCGTTCTCTTCACCACCTGCTAGTAGTTTCCTCTTCCACTGTTCATTGCTGCAGATCGCGTCACCTGATCACCGATCAGCTGCAGAAACCCACTGCTAGTAGTTTCCCAAGGTACGGCTTCCGGCGGCATCTCCCAAGGCGCGGCTGCCGGCGGCCTCTCTCAAGGCGCGACTAAGGCGCGACTTCGGTTGCTCCAGACCTCGGCGGCTCCGGCGCAGCCTCCCGACGAGTGCGAGCTCTGCCGACGCGAGCACGGGCGCGGATCTGGCACAGTCTACCTCAGGCTCCCGACGGCGCGGCTGCCGGCGGCCTCTCTCAAGGCGCGACTAAGGCGCGACTTCGGTTGCTCCGGACCTCGACAGCTCCGGCGCGGCCTCCCAACAAGCGCGAGCCCTGCTGACGCGAGCACGGACGCGGATCTGGCACAGTCTACCTCAGGCTCCCGACGGCACGGCTCCGGCGCGCCTCCCAGCGAGCGCGCGCCCTGCCGGCGTGAGCACGGGCACAGATCCGGCGCGGTCTACCTTGGGCACCCGGTGGTGCGGTCTACCTCGGGCTCTCGACGGCGCGACTCCTCCGGCTCCAAGCGGCATGGCCTCGTCGGGCTTCGGGCGGCACGGCTCCTTCGGCTCTCGGCGGTGCGACCTCCTTCGACACTTGGCGGCGCTCTTCCAGCTTCCAGCAACGCGGCAGCCTCCAGGCGGCGCGGCCTCTTCTGACTCCCGGCGGCACATGTGAATTTTTTTTTGTTTCACTAGGCATTTTCACGGGCGGTTTTTAATTAAAAACCGCCTGTAAAAATGTATTTTCACAGGCGGTTTTTAATTAAAAACCGCCTGTGAAAATCTATTTTCACAGGCGGTTTTTTATTACCGACCGCCTGTGAAAATGCATTTTCACAGACGGTTTTTTATTAAAAACCGCCTGTGAAAATGTAGTTTCACAGGCGGATTATGCCACCGCCTGTGTTAATCAATCATTTTCACAGGCTCTTCGTTACAAGCGGTTTTTAAAACCGTATGCGATAATATGTTTAGAACCGCTTGCAATGAAGCATTTTGTAGTAGTGGCACATCTCACGTCTGAATATCTGAACTCTGAATGTGTGCAACATGCCCATCCATATCTGTTCTGCTATTTGTAGCATCTTCTTAGCATTCTAAAACTGCTATTATGAACTTTCAACAGGATTTCATGAAAACGATAACTTGTATCCATCCATCCCCAAATAAATGACCATTTATTCAGGGATGGAGGGAGTACCGAGCAATGGCCGTTCTCGTTCCAGAAGTATTTCTCACAAGCTTAAAATTACACACTACTTTAGGATTTCACACCAGTTCACTAAGACTCCGTTTGTTTCCACTTAAAATACGCTTACCTAAGAAAAAAACACCCACTCAAACACCCTGCTTAATTCTTGCTTAGCATGTAAGCCGCTTAATGTGGAGGCTCAAAAAACAACAAGAAACTCGCTTAGTCAGAACGCAAGGTGGAAGAACCGGCTGTAATTAAGCGGTGCACTTTTCTCACCCCTACCCTCAGTGGTGGATCTAGAATTTTACCGATGAGTATGCCACATAAAATTTTTAGCAATAGTAATTTTCAACATGTATTTTTCAGTTTTTGTATAATTGATATCAAAAGAAGCTGGATGAGAAATGATGAGAGAGAAAAGAGTTGTTGGGAGCGTAACATTTGATTTTTCCAATTTATCAGCCACTTTTAGCTCCCCTACTCTGTTGGTTAATGGATTACAACTCCCACCATCCCATATTACTTGTCGTTTAGGACAAGAATTTTAGTTCAAAGTAAACTAAATTTTTTGTCCTAAACATAGAGAAAATAATTGTTATCTAGAAGTGGGCTAAAGATATCCAGTTTTAACCTTTTTAGCCTAGGACTACTTTTTATTCACCCAACCATTACCATCCATGATATCTAAAGTTTGAAGATTTTCACAGAAATAGAAAAATATAGCAATGTACTACAGGGCAGGCACAAACTAGTAAAAGCTAGTCACAGAAGAGTAAAAGTCGCGGCTGGGTGCGGTGGTCAGGGCGCATACAAGTTGTATTGCTAGAGCATGCGCACAGCCATATGACATCGACATACTGGATGAAGACGTAGTCGACACCATCCACGACGCTGAAGCTGATGCTCATGAGGCCTGAGAAAATCACTCATCTGCTTTGGCTGGCCCAGGGTATGTCGGGGCCCACCCGACATACCCTGTAGGTCCGCCACTGCTACCCTCGAAACCGTTGGTCTCTCTCCTGTAACGCCGCCATACATCCGCGACACCGACTGAAGCTCGACGACTACTGGTTGCGTGCCCCGGCACCGTCATGGCTTGTTTGGATGCACTTAATATAAGTAGATTGAAGTGGATTGGAGTGAAAAATGAAATAATTTTCTCCTAAATCCACCTCAGTGCACTTAGATTGAAGTGGATTCACTCCTATCAAAACAGACCCTCAGGTGGTGGTGCTCCCAGGCCGCTGTGGTCCCGCCTGTAGCCGTCTGCCTTTGCGCGCCTGTAGCGGTCACGCTCCCAATAGCCGCCGGCCGTCCGCAAGCCCCGCCGCCGTCGCGCGGCCAGGCAACACCGGCGCCGCCGTGGTTCCAGGCGCCGCAAGCCGTACAGGGTTTTCCTCTCCTTACGGCAACTGCCTCTCCGCAAGCTGTGTGCATCTGATTTCTAGATTCCGATTAAGGTCACGTACAAGTGTTGGAGTAAAAAAAGAAAAAAGAATACTCCCTCCATTACAAAAAGTTTGTCGCTTTATAATTTATTTTTAAACTACAAAGCGGCTAGTTTTTTTTATAGAGTAACAAACAAACGGAAGAGAAAAACAACCTGGATAACTGACGTTATTCACTTAATCAAGCGCATGCAGATTATTTTACACACAGTTAAGGAATAAGCCACTACAAATAATCAGGTTATCTAAACACCCCAACCACCTCAGGTAGTTGCTTAATTTGACCACAAACTCATCAGATAATCAAGCTCACCAGCTAATCGAGATGCAGAAAAGCGAAACCAAACAGTCCCTAACTCAGATTCACTCAACTGAACTGAAATCTCTCATGCAAGTAGCAACCATAACAACCTCATATACAGGGATCCCAGGTGGAGCGATTGGAGCTTCTGTACACAAAACCGTCAAACGATTACACAAACTGGGCAATTATCAAAAACAGATCTACCCGACAGGAAAAGGATATTGAAGACCATCGGCACAACAAAATTCTAGGGAAAGGAATGTAAATAATACCAAATCAGGTACAAACTCAACACACGTTTCACCTTAGGATGTACTACCCACACTATCATATAGACATGGTCATCGGGAGGATCTTCGGAGCCACCGTTTGTGGTTTGATCTCCCATGAAGCCTTTTCTTCCGTCTCTTCAGGGAGAATGAATGGTTGTGAAATCTCTTTGATCATCATATCGCCACAGAAGGGACACTCACTTGCTACAGCATCATCCAACTGAGACCTCAGCTGTTAAAAGGATAATTGATCACATCAGCGCAAGGGCTGCAGAATGAAGGATATGAGAGTTAGCTTATCACCAGACCTTATCAACTGGGGTCATGCTCACAATGGATTCGCCATTCACACTTGTACCATTGTCTTTTGCTGCTTTCCTGTCAATCAAGCTAAGCTGCTTCTGGAGGTCCAATATTCTCTCGGCCTACAAGATAATGGAACTCATTTGTCACTAATAGGTAGAAGAGGCCTAGCTATATTATTGAATACCATGACAGACTATTGGAACTTGGTAGATGGACTCACTTGCGCCTGGGTGCTGCAACGAGTTACATGGGCAATCAGACAATTTGCATGGAAGGCATGTCCACAGGGAAACACATAAAATGGGGCCATGTGTCCAACAGATGTATAGCTTCGTCCTACCTGGTGTAACCCTCCAACAGTCAATATTTTGCGTCGGCAAACCTGTTAGGTCAGGAATAGGAGTTAGCACACAATGTAGTGCAAGATATTGAGTGCAAAAATTCATGCAACCATGTGGACTGAAATGGCAAAGAATTCTGATGCACTAAAGCAGAGGCGGATCTACATTGTGGTGAGGTCGGGCAGCCGCAAGACCTGCCAGTCGGTGCTTCAATGCACAGAGCACGTGGCTATTGGTTGAAAAAGAAGCTATGCTTTGCGGGGTGATACGAATGCTTAACGGGCTGGGCCAGTGGGACTTAGCCTCACTGGTAAAATTCAGAAGTAATCTCAATTGAGAAATCAGCTCCTGATTTGACAACTCCTGAACTATAATACAAGTTGTTGCTTATAGTTTGGACCTGAAAGAGCAATTTCAGAGGCAAGTACTGACTGCTATTTTTGCGTACATATGCGCTAGCTTAACTGGTTTGCTTTGGTAGAGGTGAGTTCGCCACTGGTGGATTTTTATCCTGTATCCGCCACTGCACTCAAGAGCGCATAAAATCCAACAACACGAGTACCATTCCAAATTTTGCTTGCTATATGTTTTACGTGTGCAAAATGCCAGTAGATGGAAACTAATGAAACTGAAATCCAAAAGAATGCAACAGGTGATAACACAAGTAAAATAAAGCCACCAAAGCAGTATTATGGATATTGCAAGCACCAGTGACTTACCCCGCAATCTTGCTCACGGTCAATTACAGTGTATCTCTGAGCAAGGGCACCAATATCACTTCTGATATTGTCTGCACCCCGTGTGGCATCATCCATCTCCTGTTTTAGCTGTTCAATTTGGCTGTTATAGTCCTTTAGCGATTTGCAAATCTCCTCCTGCTCATAGCGCGGTTCCATATTATGACAAAGAAAAAAGTATATGGCAGAAACGTAAAACGTAATTACAGAGTGGAACTACAAGAATCCAGAGATGACAGTAGAAATGAATAATCCAATGGATCTTTTTAATACAGAATGTATGGACTTATCTTACTTTGAAGTCATCAATCAATACGAAGTCTGGAAAAAATGGCAAGATATCCTCAATCTTCAATAAGTTATTGGCCTCTGAAAGGAATTCTATTGCCTTCTTTATATTCTCTCTCTTGACTCCTTTCTCTTGCTCAATAACATGCTTCGCAACCTTAAGCCACAGCTTCTTCCTAAGCTCTTCATCATCTTCTACTTTGTCTGCTTCTGCCTTTGCAAGTTCTAAGTCCACCTACCGAGGAACAAATAACGTACAAGAACAATACAAATGTCAGGAAATAAGATGAAATAAACCATCATATGCATAAGCACAATGCTGCTAATCAGATGGAAATTAGTGATGAATGAAGTTTACCTTCAAGGCAAGTGCCACAGCTTCCTCATGCATGGACATCATGCTATATATACGAACACAAGAACGCATTCTCTTCTCTTGAAGACATAGGCGGAGAGCATACTTGGGATCGTATAAGAACTCAGGGCCATTTGTTTGCCCTTTGCCAAACTTAGTGTCCAGAAACTGCAAAAGTTGGGACTCGTCCTCCTGCATTTGAGTAGATCATAGTATATAAAATTTGTGTGGGTTCATATGCCTGGCAAATATTCACTTAACCTAATGGATATGGGTACCTATTGCCACATAAATAAATTACCAAAGAAATGGCATTCCCATAAGAGCAACATAGGTGTTATTTCAAAAATGAATGAGCATGAATGTGTCCAACAGAAACAAGGTAAATGTGATGATAAACAATTCCTCAAACTGTGTTCAGTGTGTAAGAACAGAACAAGATTCCCCTCCTTGGCAGATAATATGGTCTCTAAGAGAACTTACCTTCTTGGCATATAGTGATAGCAACAAATTATGCACTCCAGGGTCCTCGTTGTCTAGATCTTTCACACAAAATTCTAAGTATTTAATAACCTCATGTGTTTCATTCCTGCAAGAGTTGCAAACATGTTTTCAGTACATCAAGCTCATCATGGAAAACCATGTTAGTCACTTTGAACTGCAGGCTCATTTTTTTTTTTTTGAGCACAAACTGCAGGGGAATCCCCCGCAGCACATATATTGATATGATTAAGTAATTAAGTACAGAATGTAGCCCCGATACAATAGTGAGTGAAAATCTAATTGCAGTTTCCTGAGGTAGGCTACTGCATTACAGATTTGTCAAGAATTCTTGTAATGTATGCCTATGTAACTCTCTGAAGCGGCTAATTTGGGATGAGAGAGATTCCTTGAAGCATTCCTTCCATCCTTGCACCGTGGGCTGAACGCCCCTGAATATCAACGCGTTTCTTTGCTTCCAGATCTCCCACGCTGCTGTTGCGAATATTTTCATAAAACAGGGAAGCGTCCAGGCCTGTTTTGCTCTTGTGATGGTGTCAAAGAAGTATAAATCGTTGTCCCAGTGAATGTGTAGCAGATGCCAACAGGTGACACTGAACGGGCATAGAAAGAATAGATGGTATGTCAGTTCTTCTGTGTTGGTATCACAAAGGACGCAGGAGTAGTCATCTCCTTCGATAGACAAATTTTTTCTTTTGAGGATGTTGCGCGAATTTAGCCAATCCCTGAATAG
Organism: Tuctoria greenei; assembly: GCA_036927565.1. Classification (NCBI taxonomy): domain Eukaryota; kingdom Viridiplantae; phylum Streptophyta; class Magnoliopsida; order Poales; family Poaceae; genus Tuctoria; species Tuctoria greenei. The sequence continues at coordinate 190,840,460 of JAYESD010000005.1, forward strand.
TAACCAAACAAACACCTTGATCTTCCTTAACGTTTTGGACTCCCAAATCTAGTGAAACGGTGCCGGCAGTTGAATATGTTGGAAATATGCTCTGTATGCTCTTTTTGTGCAATACTTGGTTGTCCCTCTTCCTTTCCATAGATCAGCTTGTTGTCCTCTAGATCGTACCTCCTCCATCATGTTGTTTAGTTGCAGTAGCTCAACGGACGCTTCATTTGATAGTGGTATGAAGAAATTATATTGGACTTCACGAAGCAGGTTGAATTGCGCGAAAGATGTGTTTGGGACTTTGGCAAAGGTAAACAGTCTGGAAAAGTCCCTTTTGAGAATGTTGCCCTCCCATTCATCGTGCCATAGTGTTATGGTGTCTCCTGGCCCCACTCTGATTTGCACTTGCTTTCTGAAATCCTCCCATGTGCTAAGAACATCTCTCCACCAGAAGGAGCCCCTTCCAGTAGTGTGGTGGGGTGGTTTGCCTGTGGCGCAGTGCACATTTAGTACCAGATGCACCCGCAGAATATCTTGTTTGTTATATATCTTGTATAGGAATTTCCCCAGCAGAGCTCTATTCATTCTTCGTAAGCATTTTAGACCAAGTCCCCCTTATCTAAGGGTGCCGTCACCTTGTCCCAAGCCACAAGCGGCTTACCCTTTCCAGCCAGATTTGAGCCCCTCCAGAGGCATAGTTTGCGTGGTTTGTCCAGTTTTAACGTACACATCGCATAGATGGGGATAGAAGATATGATGCTATTTACCATTGTGCATCGGCCACCCATGGACAACCATGTGGCTGTCGAAGTCAACTTCCTGTCCACTTTGGTTATTAGTTGTGCAAAGTCTTCCGCCTTTGGCATGGACAATCCCATAGGCAATCCTAAGTATGTGAAGGGGAACGTTCCCAATTGACATCCCAATGTCCCAGCCATAATGGAGGCTTGTTGTTGATCAATATTGAGTGGCATGATACTGGACTTTCCCCAATTTACCCTTAGTCCCGTTGCTCCTCCAACGGCCTGCAATAAGTTTTTGAGAAAAAATAGCTCCCTTTGTCGGGCCTTCATTACTATGATCGTGTCGTCTGCATATTGGACCACAGGGAATTTTGTGTGAACCGTTTGTTGTAAAGGTACTGATAGGAAGCCCTGTTCTGCGGCTTTACTGATCGAAATATGTAGTATCTCTGCCCCTAACACGAAGAGAAGAGGTGATAGTGGGTCCCCTTGCCGGACACCCCTCCTGCATAAGAAGTTCTTTCCTGAAACCCCATTCAATAGGACCGCTGATGTTGCAGTCGAGAGTATGTTCTGGACCTAGTTGATCAATTGCTCTGGAAATCCCATCTCCCGAAGCATTACTAGTATACAGTTGTGCTTCACCATATCAAATACTTTTTCAAAATCCAGCTTCAGTACCACAACGGCTGATGCAGATGATTTGCATTGATGAAGATATTCATAAGCCCAGACCATGCAGTCTTGAATCGTCCTGCTCCTTATGAAACCATATTGATTTTTGTGTATGATGGTTGTGATGACAGTTTGCAATCTTAGGGACATGACTTTGGTGATCAGCTTCATGGTTGAATTGAGCAGTGAGATAGGCCTATAGTCCTTTACTGAGGTGGGATTCCCTATCTTAGGCAGTAAAACAATGTAAGAGTTATTCAGCGGTTCTAAACTGGTATCCCCACTAAAAAGGTCCACACACAGCTCATATATGTCTGCTTTAATAATGTGCCAGCATGCTTTGTAAAATTTTGGGTTGAAACCATCCAGGCCCGGAGATTTAACTCCCGGCATTTCCTTTAGCGCCTGGTCTATTTCATCTGTGGTAACCGGATTGCATAAGTGATCAAGATTATGATGCTCTTGAAGCATAGACCATAGCTGCGTCCAGGGTTGAGCTGGTTCCGACCGTCCCAACCTCTCACTGAACTCCTTCCATAGAATGTTCGCCTTTTCGTTATGATCCAACATTTTTGTGCCCTCTGAGTCCTGTATAATTGTGATGTTACGCCTGTACCTTTCCGTTGCCGCAGCCTGGAAAAAATTTAGTTGGTTCATCCCCTAATTGAGTCCATCGGGCCGTGTATCTCTGTTTCCAATATTCATTTTTGTTCTGCAACAGCTGTGCAATATGTGTTTTGATGAGGTCTTTGAACCTCCTTTCCTGATCGAGCAATCCTCTTTGTTCTTCCAATTTATCTATTACCAATAGAATGTCATTGCATTTACGAGTGAGTATTGTTAAGTTCCCCAGGTTTTTGCTCCAATATTTCAGTTTGTATCTAAGGCATTTGAATTTTGCAGCTATCCTTTTTGCACTACTCATCTAAGATAGAGGTTGTTCCCAAGATTCCTGTACCAGTGTTAGGAATTGAGGATGTTGGATCCAGTAGTTTTCGAATCTAAAACATTGTGCCTTCGGAATGGCCGTGGCAATCTGTACTACACATGGAATGTGATCCGAGGTGTCTCGTGCCAGGGGTAACAAGATGGTATTGGGGAATTCAATCGTCCATTGCAATGAGGTGAAACACCAGTCCAGTTGCTCCATCAATGGTGAGTCTTGCATATTACTCCAAGTGTAGTTTCTGCCTTTCAACGGAATCTCAATCAAACCAAGTTGTTGGATAAAATTATTAAATGTCTGCATGTCTCCAAAGTTGGCCCCCAGTCTGTTTCTGTCTTCGCTGCTTCTGTAAAAATTGAAGTCTCCCACTATCATCCATAGTTCATCTGTTTGAAAAGGGATATTCAGCAGCCATTGAATAAATTCAGTCCTTTGTGGTTCATGACAAGGTCCATATCTGTAACTAGATGCCATTTAGAGCCATTCTGTTGAGAGGTGAATTGTACCACTATTGCATAATCCAATATTTGTATGACTTCTCCGTTCAGTGTTGACCCATTCTAGGCTAATGATATCCCCCCTGATGCTCCTCTTGACGGGGAAAATGCAAACTTGTTGAATCTTCGAGGCGTAATTTGTTTAATAAAAGACATGTCTATCACTTCCTTCTTTGTCTCTTGAATACAGACTATATTGCAATCCGTAATCCCCTCAATTTTGAATCTTACCGCCTTTTGAAAAGCTGTGTCATTGATGCCTCTGATATTCCAGTTAAGAATGTTCCAATTTCTTGTATTGATGTGTGCCATTAAGATAACCCCTGTATTTGAAGCTGGACTTCGTCGGCTCAAAGAGGCCCGAAGTATAAGTATCCCATGCCTTGAGGGTATAGTGATGCCGCAGATGCTTTTTGGGTTGAGCCTCCTTGCTGGTGTGTGCGTATAGCTGGTGATAATCATCGGAAGTGATACCACCGCTAATCTGAGTGTGTCCCCTGTTGTCAAATTTGTTCGTGACAGTGCAAATTCTCATAGTATAAGTAGATATGTCGTTAGCACGCGCAATACTAAGGCTCACTGAGTTAGTAGTTTAGCTGCTCGAAGTAGCCCTAATAGAGGCAGTATCCGACCTCGTAATATCATAATGGCACTCAATAGGGTAAGGGAAGACCCCAGGCAAATAAGGGCATGAATATTGGCCAAGTCAAGAGGATATAATTTTGTAATACCCTTAGACATGTCGTGGTCGAAAATCGACCGACGAACTTTGGTGTCGAACCCACTGGTAGTATCCCAAGAAGTTCGAGTTGCAGTGTCCCCTTCGTCCCAAGTGGTTGGCACAGAGGTGTTGTCTGTTTTCTGTCCATATCGGTAACATGTTGGTTGCTTAGTGGATTTGGTGCCCGAGTCCGAATGATTTGTGCCGATCCATTTATCTTGATTGAGCATGTGCGCTGGCTCAAAGACCCTCCTATTGTTCATGAGTATAGCATTCTGATTTGTTGTGAGGCGTCTCAAGCAGTATTTCTCATCGGAAATGTAACTATTGATAATAGTGGTCCAATACTTGAAACAGGAGAGGGCTTCTCTATTAAGTTTTGACAAGGCGGGATATACAGCCATCCCTAAGATAACACCCCCTAGTGTCTTCTGTACAACAAAATAGATAGGGGTATCCATACAACCAGTCTTAGTGTGGTTACAGACTACATACATCCCCACTATATTAGCATCCTTTTCTTCCTCTACAACATATATTACAACAAAATAATGTAGAGGCTGATTCCTTCCAAAAGATGGCCCGTGTAGCCACTTTCCTTCAAAAGAGTTTTGTGTCTCCATTATTTTACTCTCTCCTGTGTTGAGTTCCCTACGTTCACCCCATCAGGCTGGTCCAGATGTGTCGTAAGGAGCTTCTCCCGTGCCACTGAAAGTGGCATGCCACATTCATTGACCGCGACGTCCTGCAGTGTTTGAACATGAATCTTGCAGTGTTTGAACATGAATCTCAAGATATGGTTCATTGTCTTGCAGCTGAGATAGTAAAGGGAATTTTACTGGTCCATAAAATAGAGGGTTACCCGCGGACTCCGCTGGGTCCGGCAGTTGCGAGTCCATTCCCGCTCCCTGGTGCTGAGCTCCCATGTGTTGCACCACCGCAGCAGCCCTGGTGCGGTGTCCATTGAGCAGTTGGCTAATCCTTGCACTGCGACGGACTAAATCCCAGTCAATGGGCGCCTTGCCTTTTGCTTTCCGTCTAATAGGTGTTGCCGAGGTCCCAGTTCCCAGATCATCCACGTACCCAAGACTTTTTGAGGTTCCAGTGTGGCTTACCCCCTTGCCCTTGTCCGCTATCCTGACGGTGGAGGCGTTCCTGTGAGTGTACACTCTTGCAAAGCGTTGTGCTCCTTCATTAGCCTCCATATTGATCCGATTAATGGGTGTTGCCTCTGACTGTATTTCTTCAATCCGCACCGAGGACCTTGTAGCCTGTACTGGAGTGACCTCTCCTGACCTTGCATTGCTCTTAGTCTGCATACCTGGTTCCTGCAGCGAAGAGTTCCACCAAGCCGAGCTAGGTTGGGGGAAGGCCGCTTGAAGAATGCGCATAAGGCCCGGCGAGTTGAAAGGTTCCAACCAGGTCGGCTGTAGAGACAGATCACCCAACCTTCCCAGTGAGGTACTAGGGATCCCATGCAGAAAGTGGTTTGTTGCTTGCTCCTGAGCCGATGTTTCCGATGCCCCCTCATGTATAGTTGTAGCCTCCTGTTGTTGAGGACCATCTGAGCCGACTATTTGTTCATTGTTGAGGTGGGTGTGGCCAGTGTTGCCAACCCCAATTCTGTCCCAGATGATTGTGCATGGGCGCCACATGATTTTCCAGAGCATCCCAAATAGGATCTCCATGCTCCTGGCCTTGTTGAGGGACCACCTGATCTCCCTCTTGTGCTTCCTGGTGATGCAGAATTTCTTGTGCCGGATGCGGATTGCCATCATCCGGGGGTATTTCTTCAATTAGTAGATTCTCTGCAGGATTCATCCAATTAAGTATGTAAACCGGGCATGACCATGACCAAGCCCGACCATCTCTAGCTCCCTGCTTGAGCACCAAACTTCTTGGTATTGCCCTTGCTTCATTGTATAAGCATTTCACGAGGACATATCCCAAGTCTCTAGGGATGTTGTTCCAGTGCAGTAGCTTCCCGAAGCCAGAGACAGCCACGTCAATGGCCTCAATGGTACGGTAATCTATTGGGAACCCAAGTATTAGGAACCATCCCATACGACTAAAATCTCTTGATCTTCTGTTGATTCCAAAATCATGTCTAGTGAAGGTTATTCTGACATCCTCCACCTCAATGGGATCCCCCATCAGTAGAGCATCTCTATAGAATGTAGTCTCCATTGCCATCAAAGAAATCCCTAATGGAGTCAAGCATGAGGATCTCACCTGCATTCCCAAGGTCTGAACAATGTGCTCACGAACCTGGATCCTGTAATAGTCATATTCCTCCTCCGAAAGCACCCCCTCAGCATCAACAGCTATGACATATTCTTCATGCATCGGGTGGTGTATGGCGGGCAGATGGACAATCGATCGTGGTACCCTCTGAGGACCACCGTCTTCAATCTCCATATGATTCGGCACGAACCGGGTTGGATCCACGACAAAGTTTGCCATAGGGTAGAGAAGAGGTAGAGTGGTGAGGGCTTTGGATAGCTCGCCGGTCAGGTTTCCCTTAGTTGTGTGATGGTCGCTCTAAACGATGTCGAGAGCCTCCGGGCTTATATGGAGCGTCACAGCTGTTTGCGGTGGTTTTACCCTCCACACCCTCTGATCCCTCCATTTTCTAAAGCAGTCCTTTTTTATGTGGCCATAGGCAAAGCAGTTCTTACACCGAACCTCACTGTTGCATTGAAATTTTAGGTGCCTTGGACTGAGGCATTGGTAACAAAGCCTTGGTGTAGTGGACCGAACAACCCCATTGAATGGGCGATGGGACGTATTACGGTGCTCGCACTCGAGTACCGTCACAGACGTGTCGTGAATACTCGTGTCCACCTCAATGTTGCGGTCGCTAGCCTTGGTATTGAGGTGACTAGGCGTTGTACTGGTGCAAGCTAAGTGTGGACTTCCAGCGGACACCTCAGCGGTAGGCCTGAGGCAGGCAGCCCCAGCCGGCACGTCCGGCGTGGAGTGAACAAGGCTACTGCTAATAGGTAAAGCCTGCGGGGTATACGGTCTGAAGTAAATGCTGCTCAGAGCACGCTCGGTCAAAGACGACGTGGCACCTTCCACACCACTGGGTTTTGAACTTGCCGCGCAGGAGGAGCAAGTAGTTTGTGCCCAGTGGCTTCTCACCGCCGACGAGTTGTTTACCCCGTCGAGAGCCCGGGGAAGATGAGCCGCCCGAAACTCGGAAGAAAGAGAGGCAACACAGGGCAGAGGACAAAAGATTTTCCCGAACCAAATACCCTCAACCGCCGGTTGCACCAGCCGAGGAAGCGAAGTAGAACGGATTGGGGAGGCAAAGGATACCTTCTTTTCCTTGTGCTTTTCCTTCTGGAGCTTCCTTCACGAAACCAGGGTCCAAGAATCTTGTTGTTCCCGTTGCCAAACCCTCCATTCCTTGATCCAGTCCTGACCACCGTTGCGCCAGAGATGGAAGTATACATCGAATGACTCTGTGATGACCCGCCGGAGTGAGATAACCAGTAGCCCGACCTTCTTGCTTGCCACCAAGAAGCGAAAGGTCCGATCTTGAAGTTGTCGGACGTGGTATCCTCTATGTGTGCCTCCCAGAATAGAGTGGAGAGCCCACCCCACGTCGCCCTCCGTGAGGCGAAAGGTGTAGTGGCGGAAGGCGGCGATGAGGAAGAAAGAACCCTGAGGAGACGAACTTGGGTGATGTACCGCAAATATGTATCGTGCGAGCACCTCCGCCTGGAAACGCTTAACAGGGCGGAGGTCCCACGTATCCCTCTCGGCCGCCGGCCTGATGTCCATTATAGGCGGCGAGAGAGAGCTTGCGAGACAAGGTCACCATCCGCCCCATGAGGGGCAGGCGGCGTCAGCGAAGCGGAGGTGGGCGCGAAGTGGAGTCGGGAGGCGGAGTTGGGCGCGGCGGTGGCGGTGAGCGTGGAGCGGGAGCGGGGTGAGCGAGCGGGAGCGAGAGCGGGAGCGAGAGCGGGAGCCATGATGCGAGCACCGTAGTTTACAAAATAGAGGTGCCTAGCCCAAGGAGTGTTGATCGAAGTCAAAGCCCTGCAGGCTCATTAGAGCCTAAGAGCAAAGGGGATATACATTAAACATTTTCTAATAGTTTGTTTCAAAGTTTTGGAAGCACGGGATGGGATAAATTAATTTGAACTATTCGCAGCAGCTGCAGAATTGAAATAAGCAACTCGATGATGTTTCAAAATACAAAAAATCGTAGGATTCCCTCATGTTATAGAAATTTAAGCAGAAAATCCATGAAAAACAGAAGACTCATATATATATATATATATATATATATATATATTGTTATAATAAGAGGAAATAATGTACAATCCATATCATACTTGGCATGTGGTTCGCTAACATAACGCATCATTGCAGGTATAAGTTTCCCTGGATTCAACTTGTTTCTTGCCATCATCCATGATTCAACAGTCTCATAAGCATCTAACATGATTAAATCCGGGGCAAATTTATACTGCAGGGGAAAAAGAAAATTTAATATGGTAGAAGATGCCAGAAGACTTAAGAAACAGTGTCCATGAAAAAAGAATGTAAAGAAATTCTGTACCACAAGGTCGACTGGAACATTGCGTCGTTGAAGCACTTCCAGTGCTTTTCTTGCTTCTCCTTGCTGACACAATAAATGGAAGAAACATCAGGGCCAGACGTCTCAGCTGAAGTCAACGTGTACAGAACACATAATAATGGTGAATCATATCCCACTAAAGTATAAAAGTGTGTCATGCTATGCAATTATTTTCAAACAATCCAATTCGGTAACGCAAAAGAAATGGACTTCCACAAAAGATGTACAACAAAGACCTGTAGTCTCCGGTAAAAAAAAAGGTCAAAGCTATAGAACAAGGATATGAGTTGAGAGAAGCATAATAAGTAACTGGAGGCACATAACAATTTCCTTTTTCTGTATATCTGTATAAGCAAATGATTGGTCCAAGATTTACAATGGTACAAAGAGAGGTTAAAAGTGGATTCGTTGGTAGATTTCTATAGCAAGAATAATGTGACATTCTCCAAGCCCATACCCTAATAAACTAACGCTACAACCAGAAATTGACTATGCTCAACCAAGCTAAAACAGTTAGTGGGGTTGTGCAACTCTCTGATTCTTTTTTCGACTCAAATAGGCTCAAAGCAGTAGCAGCGCATATGTTATCTAAGAGTGTAAGCATTTCTGTCAACTGTCGATACCAGTGAACTTGGCAGCCGAGAGCCTGTCCTACTATTACATTCAACAGTAGTAGTGCTACACCTTCTGGAGTGATAAAACGCCCCACATGATTACACCCACCTGAATGTAATGGTGGACCACAATTTCATATTGTTCCTTCAAACCCGCAAAGTACACCAGCTCATCCACTCTCCCATAGCTGCAAAAAGTTGAGTGGCAATTCAGGAACTTGAGCTTGCACATAAATCAGCAATGCTCCAGAACAGATGGCGAAAACACAGGCCATCTCATTCATTTCAAGTATGATAAATAATTTAAACTAGATAAAGGGCATACTTTTGCATCTATCTATCAAGTGAACTAACCACATTTTTGCTTCTAAATAGGTATGCTATACAACTTTCAAAGATGCACAACTGTCTTCAGATTATTTGGCACTACGGACTTTAGAATTATTCAGGCTTCTAAGAATCTAACAATCCCTTTTCTCATAAGTGAATATCAAAATTTCGAGTCTTCAAGTTCTTATTCGAGCTTATTGCAAATTCAAGTCTTGTAGTGTTAAAAGTCAAAAGGAACACAACATACCTTTCCAATAGTCTCATTGTTGTTGCTTCATCTAATACATCTTTGCTATCACTAAGAAACGCACGGAACTCATTTACTATAGAACAATATTCTGAGTTGCTAGGATCCCCTAATGCATTTGTAGTGGTGCCAGTGCTATCTTCCAACAACAGGCGATTAATCTACAAAAATTACGCAGTATGTAATGAACAATGGAGTTGAGTAATAGTAATAATGCAAAAGATGCTACTCCCTCTGTCCCAAAAAGTTTGTCGCTTTGTAGTTCATTTTTGAACTACAAAGCAACAAACTTTATGGAACAGAGGGAGTATATAATTTTAGGAAGCTGGAAAATTCAATGGTGGAACCTTGTCCAAGTACAGCTCAGTAACCCAAGTTGAGATCATCGTAATCTGCATTTTGTCATCTTTGGTAAGGTTATCCAGCCTTCTCAATAAGAAAGTTCTGAGAGCATCCTGACAAATAGACACCGAGGCAGTTAATGCAATATGCCCACGGAAAAAAATGCAGCAATGTAAAACTTAAGCAATAGTGTACCAAAGCATAAGGAAAGCTTTCTGTGAGTAAATTATATAGCTTTAATGATACTACATTTCTCACAACAAATCTTGGAAATAGCAAAAAAATCAATATTATGCACGGATGTAATGATGATAAGGGGCACATCATGACTAAAATCAAAATATGATCTACTGTAATGATAAAAAGTTTATAACAACATATATTGACTGATAAGAGTACATGCAAGAAAAAAACTTCCACAAACTAGCAATAATATATCACGTTAGAGAGTTTTGAGTAAAATTACCTGCTCACCTATTGATATAAATTTCAAGCTGATCTCCTCAAACGATAGGATATAATTCATCTAAAATCAAGCAAAGCAAAACTTTAGTCTCAATGTAAACAAGAGAACATATATAGTCATAACAAGTTAAGAAAGCACAGAAATAACAGTGTGGGTGTCACCTTTGCATAGAAGGAAGCTGCTATGTAAAACTCTTTTGCAGCAAATGCAGCATTAGCCTGCAAAAGAAAAGGTTTTGATGCAAGTTCGAGGCCATTGATCAATGATCATCACAAGAAGCAAGAATTCCAGCTTATCATCATATAGAATGGGAGAAATAGTAGCAAGAAGTAGCATGTGGGATTCTTGAGAAAACAAGATATACATGGTCATGTGCATTATGATATATGAACATTACCTGCACTAGATAGACTTGGTCCCTCTGGAAAGGGTTACGACAATGGGACAAAGCAGCAGCATAATCATTCATATCCAAGTAAACTTGCCACATGTCACGACCCTCATCAGAAGTGGAGACCTAAATGATTGATAAAATTAGCTATGCAATTCAAGCAGCATTTTGACACGACTCAGAGCAAGGGCTAGTTTGTCCCGAACCTGGAATATAGAACTTTCATCATATGCATAGAAAAGTCCTGTTGATGCATCACTACAGAGCCCAATAGTCCCTCTTGAAATTTCTGGTGTGTTATCGACTACAAGTTCCTCCACTATCCGCTGACTGATTCTGTTCACTACCTAAAAGTTGAAGGTTATGCATTGTCTTTGTAAGGAAATACTGGGGAAGAAGTGTGAGAAACTGAGTAGATTACAGAGAAGTGGTGTAGAGCTATATTTTTTAAACTTATACCTTAATCTTGTCTCCAATCAGAAGCAGAAAATGGAATTCAGACAATGCAAATGACCTTGGTTTAATGCTTGAATCTCCCAATTTTGAGTAGTCAAAGAAACCCTTGTTTTCCACAAAGTTTTCATCTCCACTAGTAGAGCTGTAACACTAAAATGAATCAGAGAACAATAGTACATAGAACACTCAAATTGCCTATAATTTAATTAGGAAGCAAAGGATGAAATATGTGCCATTGTACTCCAAAGATATTCTGATCCTTAATGGAAAATCTCCAAACTGACAACCTATACTAGCCAAAGATATTCCAACTGAGGGCAACCTATGTACTACGAGCTTATTGTTATTTTATTTCAATTGATCACCTGTGTTGTGCTCCAAAATTCAGTTCACCATGATAAATCCCAGATCCAGAAAGCCATCCAAAGTGTTTGGCCCTTCTTTGCTTGATAAAGAAATGTAATTCACTGGGTGTCATGTAAGGAATACTGATGTTAGAAACAGAAAAATACCATGTAAATTGAAGCTAAATTTTACTTGAGCCACTGTAGATATCCATCGAGTTAGTTACCTATTAGGTATTTCTCCTGGGAGCTCCATAAAGTGTATGGCACGATCAGAATAGCTAGCAAAAACAGTCTGTACAGTATAGTTTTTTATTAAAGACCACACAAGTTTCAACCGAAATAGAACACACGAAAAAAACCTTTACGTAAAACGTGTCGCATGTGATGCTTTTCTTCAGAAAATGGTGACACATTCTAAATCAAAACAGCGGTGTGTATAGTATATGGTACTATTTCCGAAAGTACTGAATACTGAGCCAGGTCACTTGACATAAGCACTGACACTGACACAGAATTGTATGCAACTAGTCAAGCTGAGAACTGAAACTTACTTCTAGTGAACCGATCCCAGTGAATGAGTAAAGCCGTGTCGGTGTGACAGCCATCACATAGTACCTTGTGGCATTCCCAGCCGCAGCAGTTTCCATCTACGCAGCCAATTGCTCAGTCAAGCCTACTCTATAAAATGAAATGAGGAATCAAGGAAAGATTGGCAATAACTCCAACCTGCAGACCCTTGATGCCCTCCTTATGCTCGGCAAGCTCAAAGAGTGGCTTAACGTACTTCTCCTTCTTGTCTACCTCATCCACGGCCATCTCGAAGATTTGCCCAGTCTCCGTGCCCAGGATCACCTCCTTGGTCGACGCTGCAGCACCAAAATTCAAAATACTGAACGATCACCGGTTCGATACTTAATTTGATGTAAAGGCCGTGACGGATCACCTTCAGTGATTGATTGACGGTTCCAGGCGACGGCGTTGACGAGGAGGCCGCGGAGGCGGGGGAGCAGCTTGGGGCGCGGCCACCTGGCGTGGTGGTAATACGTGTCCGCGCCGCCCGCGTGGACCACGGTGGCGATGCAGTGCTTGCCTCCGGGGTCGAGGAACACCCGGTGCACCGAGTGGTCGCCGGAGCGGCCCGCCCCGAGGTCGAGATCTGTTGCGGGAGAGTAGAGCAAGCGCGGGCGGTGAGACGAGGAAAGGGGAGGAAGGGGAAGGGGGCAAGAGGGAGACTGACTGACCGTGGGCGTCCTCGAAGGAAAAGTCGTGGCGGACGAGCCAGCCGCGGGAGGTGCCGAGCACGATGACGTCGCTGCCGGCGGCCATGGAGGTGACGACGCCGTGGCCCCGCGCGGCGTGGCGCTCCAGAGGGTCGACGGAGAACAGCTTTCCGCCGGCGGCGTCCATGGCTGGCGAACTGGTTGGAGGCGATGCGGGTTCGGGATCAGGCGGACCGACGGCAGTCAGTCACCGGCGCGGTGGAGCGCATCGCCGCCGGGGGCCAGTTGGAGGAAGTGTACGGGAGGGTGTGTGTGTGTGTGTTTGTGACTGGGGCTGAGGCGGGTAGCAGCGACAGCAGAGAGTTCAGGTGAACGGCGGAGAGCGAAACGGAGCTCTCACGGCCGGCGAGGTCGTGCGGGGCTTGGATCGCGGCTGGTACAGAACCTGCTCGCTGCCATGCGTCGTGTGCGAGTGCGTGGTCCAAGCGCTGCGGCGGGCCGGGCCATTTATCTGGGCTTTTTTACCGATCCTTTTGTGGGCCCGTATACGGATCGCAACGGCCTAACCAAACAGCTTCTCACTCCGATTGGGCACTATTTTCTCGGCAATTTTGCCTGCACAATTCTCTCTTCTTTCACTTCCTCTTCGGCAGCAGGCAAGAACAATGTGAACGGTGCCCTACAAACAAAGAGCATATTTTAGCATTGTCATATGTGGGGCATTCTTTAAAAAAAATCAGCGATGGCAATGAATTTATTTTGGCTACTGTTTGGTTGAACTCAAAAACTGGTCTAAACCAGCCAATCCAACGAACGCCCGGTCATGTTTGCACCAAAACCTGGGATGAAGTGATTAAGTGAAGGGGCACCAAACATTTTTGAAGTCGCGAGCACCTCCGTAAAGGTACGCCGAGTCGCCTTGGCGTCTGCGGACTCGCTGGTGCACAGTGCACCTGCTTTTCTGAATCTGCAGCAGCTCAGGCAATGCTCTAAAGATACAATTGCAATTTTACTATTTTCAATGAGCTTCGTCAGAATACTGTTTTCAACACGTGACATGTTAGAATATCATTATAATAATATAAAATTCGCTAGTTTACCATAGCTTTTCAACAACGTTAGAGTTCTTTGACAATAAAACACATGCGAAAATACCGAACTACCCTTCAGTTTCCATACCCCTCTCCTCCTATTATTTTTCCTTCGATCCCCATTTTCATACGCCGCCGACAGCCACCGTCGAGACCTCGGCCAGAGTGATTTTTGTGGCATGTGAGATGTAAACTTAATTGTGTATGAGTTGTGATGTGATTTGTGACGTGTGAAAATTATTGTGTATGATTTGTGACATATGAAAATTATTGTTTATGACTATGACTTGTTTATGGACGTGACATGTCAATTTTATTGTGTATGTGTTAAATTTAATTGTGTATGTGTTATGTATTTTTCCTTTTTCCCTATTTTCCCACATATTTTCTAAATTTTTTTCTTATATTTTTTCTTATTTTCCTTATTTTTCTCATATGTTTCTTATTTTGTAATATATTTTTCTAATTTCTCCTATTTTTTTCATTTTTTTGACAATTCCGTTCCTATTATGAAATATTTTTCCTAATTTTTAGTTATGTTATCCTATTTTAACGTTTCCCTTGTTTTCTATAAATTTTCCTATATTTTTCTAATTTTGCATTTTCCCTATTTTTTCGTTATTTGGAATATTTTTTCTAATTTTTGGTAGTTTTATCCTATTTAAAAATATTTTCCTTATTTCTTATTTTATTTATATTTTCTAAAAAAAATAGGGTAAAAAAGCAAAGAAAGATGACACAGGGGTATTTTTTGTCCATTTGAGAGTGTTTTGGTGTTAAAAAATCTTATTAGTGTTGACATAGCATCTCAATAATAAACGAGCAAAGTGAGTTCTATTATAATGCTATTTTTAACGTGTCATGTGTTAGGAGTATTATTCTGGCGAAGCTTCGCGAATGGTAAAATCACAATTGTCTCGCGCTCGGGTCCCACGTAGTGTGACCCCCCGACTGTCAGGAGTCCTATCCTTGTGGCTGACGAGACAATTGAAATTCTAACGGCAAAGATAGCGATCGATTCGACCGCGTACGGGCTCACATGGAGGAAAGATCAAGGAAGGAGGAGACAATTGGAATTTTCTCACTCCCAACAGTGACCTTCGCTAAAATCCTGTTCCTAATATGTTAATTGCCAAAATCTTATTGTAATACTTCCGATTTTGCTCCTTTCCCATTGTGATAGGATTTCACCTTTTGATAGAGTTTTCCACAATAAAACTGATTGAGAAAGACATTTGTACCCTTCATTTTCATACTTGTTCAAAAAATATATAAAAATTACGAAAAATATTTAAAATTCGAAAAAAAATATAATAATTCAAAAAATGTTTTAAATTTAATAAAAAAGTAAAATAAATTTAGGAAAATATTTAAATTTTGAAAAAATAGGAAAAAAGGTTAAAATCAGTAAAAAAAGAAAAATTAGAGTAAAAAGGGGAAAATTTAGGATAAAAATTAAGGTAGTTTTAAAAAAAAATAGAAAAATAGTGAGAAATAGAAAATTATGTATAGTGACATGTCACATACATGAGAGATAAATATTCACATATCACATAGGCAAAAATAAAATACACATGTCACGTAATCAAAAATAGACATATCACATGGTTTCACATGTCACATGGTCACAAAATAGACATATCACATATGACATAGTTTTGCACATATAACACATGTCACATAGTTTTGACGAAGTTTTTCATAAGATGTATGAAACATTCCCTCTTTTCAGCATAAGGGAAAACAATCTTCACCGCATTTTCTAAACCCTTGCAAGCATCGGTACATATAGAAAGTTGTGGAAGATGTCCAATAGACTTATGTAGTTGTCTCATAAACCAAGTACAATCATCTTATGTTTCTTTGTGAAAAAAATCAAAAGCAACAGAAAACATCCAATTATGACCATCCACACCAGTAGCTACAGCTAGCTGCCCATTCCATCTTCCATTAAGTGCAGTTGCATCTACGGCGAGGTATGGTCTACATCCTTCCAAAAAACATTCAATGCAAGGACCAAGTGCACAAAAGAACCGACGGAAGTAAAGCTTATCATTACCATCTAATCTATCTCAACAATACTATTTGGAAACTTCTTAAGATATCTCCCTTCCAATTGAATAGAAGTTGGAAGCTTTCCTCCCAAGTGCCATATAACTTTGTCAATGCCTTTTCTTTTCCTTTCCAAACTGTGTCATAAGAAATAATGCAATTGTGATCCTCTTGTAACCTTGTTTGCAAATCTTTAGCACCCATATCAGGATTCTTCTGAAGGATAAGAAGTACTTTGGAAGCAACACACCCACTAGTTGGTGTAGTAGTCTTTCTTTTACCATTAGATGTACACGTACGTTCATCAACTAACATCGTCGCCTACAACATAATGATGCAATATTAATTAAACATATAATGAAAAATTACGAAAATTAGTAGGTAACAAATCATACCACAATAGTGGCAGAGTCTTTTCGCTCTGGGCGTGCATTTATCCTCCAAGGACAATCTCCACCTTTGCAATAGCCTCAATATCTATTAGGATCCGTGTCGGAGTCTGGTTCCGGCAATTCTCCCGGTACTACTGTTGGTAGCCCACGGAGTTCGTAGTTCGGTATTGGGCGCGTAGATATTCAGAACACGATGGCAAATAGACACGAGAATTTACGTGGTTCGGGCCGCCTAAGCGTAATGCCCTACTCCACGGGGTGTGTAGTTGTTGTATTGAGCGTCCGAGCACTTGTGAGTGTGTGTCAGAGCCGAGTATCGAAGAGGTCTCTCCGAACCGTCCCCTGTGTATCACTCGACCAGTCCTTTTATAATACAAGGACTGGTCGTTACACCGTTAGCCTGACCCTACATGTGGCCCTGACGGTTACTGATGCTTAATACACAATTAATGAGGTTAATTACCCTTAATATCATGGTAACGGGCCTTGACGGTGCCGTTACTAGTATTAATGGCCTTTCGATCGTGTGTCATTAATATGGTATTAATGGTACTTAATTGGGTCTTGAAGTATTTGATTGTCCCTTGAAGGTCCGAGCCGTTGGGGGTCCACTAGTCTGATTGTTGAGGCTGAAGGTCCGACGGTTGGACACGTGGCAGCTTCGGAGTTTACCGTCTGGAACGGGTAGGTCTGGTGCAAATGTACACGTGTCGGTACCAGGGCTTTCCTCTGTCGAGGGTTAGGTCTGTAGGTGCCGTGCAGGTATATAGCCTGGAGCTTTCCCATGTGTGGGACGTAGCTCCGGTTGTTGTATACACATGGCAACACTGGGACTAACCATAGAAGTGAGGCAGGTCCAGTCCTGTATGACACGTGGGGCCTTCGGAGATCTTCAACTCAGACAGGTGAAGTTCCTTTGGGCTTTTTGCAGTCCCAAGGGGTATATGGTACGTAGGGTACCGACAGTGGCCCCCTGGGCCTACCTCTGGGAGAGACCTTTTGGATGAACTCGTTCTGCCGGAGGTGGGTCCATCCTTCGGTTTTTGAGCCGTGTCTTCAAGGGTCTTCAGATGTGCCGTTGGCGGTAGTTCGCAGTTAAACCAACGCCGCGTGGCACATCCAGGATGCGACAGGTGAGATCTGAGCGTGCGGATCTCATGCAATTGAAGGTCGCCGGTTCCCGATACAAAAACCGTATCACTTCCGCACGCCCTGTCAGGCCGCCGCCCTCGGGCTTCCCGCCTTTCATGATGACAACCGTTCGCCTGGGTTAAGGACCTCGACTTGATCGTCAGGGTGGCCCCGGGCCCCCTTGTCATTGACAGGGGGAAGTTTTTTAACTTTATCGTTGGCTCCTTTGTGGTTTCCATCCAAGCGTTGCGGGGGCTTACTTAAGAAGGAAAGCGCACACCATTTGGGGATTCTTTACACCTTCATTTGAACTTGCGCTCAAATCCTCCAAACTTTTGCTTGCTTTTCCTCTCTCGCCACGCTGTGCCGCGATGAAGTTGGGACTCCCCAAGAGCCGCATCGGGAGCAAGAAGGAGTAGTCTAGGGTCCGGACCTACATGGGATGGTCCAGTGACTCCTTCGACAACGACATTCGTTGCGGCAAGCTTCCCTTCGAGAAGGAGCGAGCCGGAGATATGATGTACTTCCTTGGGTACGCCATGGCGGGTTTGATCCCGCCTTTCTCCACTTCCTTTCTGATGCTGCTTGATTTCTATGGTCTGCAGCTCCACCATCTGGCCCCCACTCAATCTTGCTGGTGGCGACTTTCATCCACTTTTGCGAGATGTGGGTGGGCGTGCCCCCTTGCATGGAGTTGTTCCGGACTTTCTTCACTGTCCACCCGACCGGGAAGAGTGATGAGTTCATCGGCTTCTACTACTTCGTGAAGCGGAAAAACTCTCCCCTCAAGTACTTGAGGTCCTTCCCTTCCGACAAGTGGGACGACTGGAAGAAAGACTGGGTGGTCATCACCGTCGAGGGGCACGGGAGGTTGGAGTTGCCTGAAGGCCTTCCTCGCGTTGACACCGACACTTGGAGTGCCGTGCCGGAGATGTCGAGGGAGTACAAGCCCATCCTAGACAGAATCCAAGAATGTGTTGAAGGTGGGGTGACCTCGCAGATGGTCTTCGGCAACTTCTTGATGAATAGGTGGGCCCCGCTGAGGGCTAGGAGCCGGCCTGCCTAGGCCTTCAATAGTGAGATGTACACCAACCGCATTGAGGTCGACTTGGACACCAACTTGACCGGTGAAGCCTTGAAGACCCATCTCAAGAAGTTCCAGTCTAGGAACATCGGCCCTGGCGACGTGTCTCCACCGGCGGCCTTCCTGCCTTTGAATATGATACCAGAGGAGTGCAGAGAGCTCCGGAGGAAGATGTCGCTGTTGGACGACTTGGGCCTGGTGGAGAGGCGATCAACCTCCGGGGTGGCAATCCCCAGAGATTCTGAAGGTGGCTCCGCTCTCGCCACAAAGCCAAGAACCAAAGTCGTAGGCAAGGGCAAGGAGTTGGTCGAGCCCTCGAGCCGCAAGAGGAAGCTGAAGCATGCCGATGGGAGGTCCGACAGACCCGCTCCTTCCCCGATGGCTCCTTATCCCCGGCGGAGGAGGTCTTCAGTGGCGGCAACCACCCCAACATCAGCATCTTCCCGGGGTGCTAGCTCCGGCCATGTGGCTCCGGTATGAGGGCCTGCTGAGGGCTCCGGTTCCAGGGGTCCTTCTCAGTCGACGGGCCTCAACCGAGGCGACGCCGATGGCAGCAACAAGATCCGGGGAACCTTTCGGAGCTACCACACCAGTGGCTATAGGGTCCGGCCTCGAGCGTTCGGGGAAGAGGTTCCGCGCTAGCTGGAGCGGAAGCCTTCCGAGGTAAATTTGGTTTTTTACCTCAGTTGGTTGTTTTTTGTTGTAACTGCGTTTTAAATGTCTTCGTCCTTCATCCACAGGGTACCCAAGAAAGGGGATGAAGCTCCTATTCCTGCAACAGCAGCTGAGGCTGTGCAGGAGGAGGCTCCGGCTGCAATCCCAGCGCCGCCCCAAGTGGTGGCTGAGGTCGCGGCAGCCCCGGCGCTGGCTGTCGTGGTCCTGGACCTCAACTCATCCCCTGAAGCTCCCGTGGTAGCGCCGGACCACGGGAATGAAGATGTACCCGCGGCACCAGCCCCGGAGGTTGAAGCTCTGGGTTTGGATGCTGAGATGATGGACGCTCCAGCCTCAGGGCCGGAGGTAGCTGCAGTACCAGCCCTAGAGCCGAACGTTGTTGAAGCACCGACAATGGAGCCGGTGGTTGACGAAGCCCCGGTGGTAGAGCCAGGTGTTGATGAAGCCCCAGTGGTAGAGCCGGTGGCTGATGAAGTTCTGGCGGTAGAGCCGGTTGTCGAAGAAGTTCTGGCGCCTGAGTCGGTTGCTGCAGAGGTGCCAGCGCCCGAGCCCATGATGGTCGAAGCGCCAGCACCTGAGCCGGCGATGGAAGAGGCGCCAGCGTCGGAGCCGAGAGTGGATTCAGCTCCGGCCGAACCTTCAACACCTGCCCAGGAGGTGGTGGTCCCGGAGGTGCCCGCGCCTGAGCCAGGGTGCCAAGATGAAGTTGTCGGCCCCCCGCTTGAGAGACCAGTTATTGATGACTTGGTGGCGGGACCTTCGGAGCCAACTCCAGAGGTCAAAACTTCTATTGCAGGACCTTCCTTGGCGGCGGCTGAGGCTATCCCGGAGCGCGACCCTAATTCTGTGGAGGCTCAGGGGACCACTCTTGTAGAGTGGGACCCGATTTTTGTTGTAGAGAACCCGCTGGAGCTAGCGGAGAGGACCCTGGCAGGTCCGGAGCCGATCCCTCTATCGTTGTCTATGACAACGCGTGCTCTAGTCTTCGTCAAGTGCAGCTGGCTTTCTACCACAATAGCAAGGCCCTCGAGGAGGAGCGCCAAACCCTTAGGAGGTGGCGCAACCGGCTCCAATTCGAGACCAAGCTGGCGCAAACCAGGCTGGCTGACGACAGAGAGTGGGTGAAGAAGGAGAAGGCCCGGATGGAGTACTGGAGCCAACTGCTGGACGAGAGGGAAATCTACGAACAGGATGTAGCTGCTAATAATGCAGCGAGTGATCGCCAAGATAAGCTTGACGCCATCCACGACAGCCTCTTCAAGCGCCGGGAGGCTCTTGAGGAGCGGGAGAGAAAGCTCGAAGATGAAGAGAAAAAACTCCTGGAGCTACAGGATGACCTCGTGAAGAGGGAGGAAGAGCTTACACAGAGGCTGACTCTAGGTGACAAGAGTCTCGCGGAGCGCACCAAGAAGCTGGAGGAGCACTGCGAGAAGGAGGAGAAGAAGGCTTGGCAGCGAGGATAGGACCTCCACAAGAGGGAGGATGAAATTGCTGCTAGGGAGAAGAAGGTGTGGGGCAGGGAGAAGGACCTGGTCGACTGCCGGAACAAGATCCACCTCCGGGAGGATGAGCTTAGTAAGCTCGAAAGGCAGGATGCTGAAAAGATTCAGTAGAACGCCAAAGAGGTTGAGCACCTTGCCCGGCAGAATTCAGAGCTTGTGGTGACCAGAAGATCCATGGAGGAGATGCGAGGCTCGAGGGCTGCGGAGTCCCAACAAGTTTGGGACTTCTTGGGCAAAGCCAACGACGCGCTGACGCCAATGGGTTTTAGTCCGGAGCTGGACCAGGGTTTGCAAGCATTGAGTTCGGCAGGCAACAAGCTCACCAAGATGGGCGTTGTCATCGCGGACCAGCTGGAAACCGAGGGACAATCCCTAGTGAAGAATGTCGCAGAGTTCATGCTGACGTGCTACACAAGTCGGGACCCTCACTTCCCACTAGACCCAGTGCTTGAAGGCCCCATCGACAGAGAGGGGGAAGCCGCCAAAGCCAGCGTGTCGGAGGTTGCCCAGAAGGTTGCCTCGTTCTTCCATAGGGTCTAGGATTCTCTCTTTGTAGCCCCTGCTTGTATTCTCTCTTCTTTTTCTCCAATTTTGTAATCTCTTGTCTCCATATGAATGAAATCCAAGTTTTTTATGAATTTCATTTTTTGTCTTCAACACCTTTGTCCCACTTGGCCCCCTGGTATATGTACACAATTTGGTTGTGAACATGTACCAAGAGGATGTAGCACTTTGTTGAATACTTGCGTGCTTCGAACTTGTAGTTGGTGGGTCCAAAGTCACCGATAGTAGGGGCCCCCTGAGGTTGTCGGAGCTTAGTAGCTCCGGCATTGACCCTTGTTAATACGTAGAGCATTGACAGTTAGTCCTCTGGGGTGTCAGAGCTTGGTAGCTCCGGCAGTGACCACTGTCAACGCGCGGCGCGTCGATAGTAGACTCCACTGTGGAGTCTTCCCACTATCTTTTCTACACATTGACGGCTGGCCCACTGGCTTTGCCGAAACTTAGTAGCTCCAGCGACGCTCGCTATCAATGTTTGAAACATCGACAACAAGCCACCTTAGGGGATGTCGGAGCTTTGGTAGCTCCGACTTCATTCACCATCATCATGGGATCTTTAGTTTTCTTGCACACTAAAGTCAAGGAAAAACAGTGAAATCCATTTCCTATCTATAACTCAATTGTAACTTACTATTCCCGAGGAATTTTTAGGTCGAACACAATTCTACATACAATCAAGTGCATTGGCTTGTTTCCTCCAGGTCCGATCGTTTCTGGACTCGCCTTACTTCGGCATGCCAGGGTGTAGATAGAGTGGCGTACTTAGGGTGCAGGACCATGCTAAGTCGATAGCAAACTCCGGACGTGGATTGGCTTGACAGCATTCAGAGGAGTAGACCATTAACAATGTTTAGACCCGAAAGAATTGACAATGCAACTCGAATTATACATGAATTGGTCGAGCTAAAGTTTCTTAAGAATTGCACAACTTTGTTATAGAAAAGAAAGAGAAAAATAAAAAATATTGAGCCTGTACAAAATAAATGCACGTGGAGTCTGCATTCACAATGATGTCTTTCATTATAGGTCCGGGGTACAGGGGAAACAAGTACACTCTTAGGGTACGGAACCAGGCTAAGTGTGTTGTATTTCTCGTTTGACCCAAGGTAGCTAGCTACACTTTTAGTTCTGAGACTGTGATAAGTGTTGCCTGAACTTTGCGGACCTTTCGGGGAAGGTCTGACTTTTCTCCCGAAGGAGCTACCCGACTCTGTACAATGACTCTATAACATACATCACATGTAACTACAGACTCACCTCCATGATATTAAGCATAGAACTTACAGAGGTGCTCAATGTTCCAAGGATTAGGGAGTGGTGTCCCATCCTCGGTTGCCAAGTGAACGCATCCGTGACGGGATACTTTGATCACTCAGAAGGGTCCTTCCCAGCTGGGGGATAGTTTGTTTAACCCTTCTCGAGTTTGTATTCTCCGTAGCACCAGATCTCCTTCCTCGAGCTGTCGACTGTGAACATGTCGTTGGTGATAGCGCCGAAGAGCTTGGCGATATCGGGCATTTCGAACAGCTGCTCGACACCTTCCCTCTTCAAGGAGGTCAAGGTCTTCACACCGGAGCTTGTCCTGCGTGGCATCATCGAAGGTCCGGACCCAGAGCGACCCCAAGGTGATTTCCGGAGGAAGGACTGCTTCAGCTTCGTACACTAGGAAGAAGGGTGTCTCTCCAGTTGACCGGTTTGGAGTTGTCCTGTTGGCCCACAGTGTGGGCGGAAGCTCTTCGATCCAGTTGGCTCCATATTTTTTTAGGCGCTCATATGTGCGCGTCTTGAATCCTTTTAGGATTTCTGCATTTGCTCTCTCAGCTTAGCCACTGCTTGCCGGGTGAGCTACAGAAGCATAGCTGACCTGACTATCGAGGTCTTTGCAATATCCTTGGAATGCAGAGCTTGTGAACTAGGTCCCATTATCAGTTATGATCTTGTTTGGGACTCCAAATCTGCATACGATGGACTGCAAGAAATTGATAGCTGATTGCTTGTTTATTGTCACAATTGGAGTTGCTTCCGGCCATTTGGTGAACTTGTCAATAGCAACGTACAAGAACTTGTAACCTCCGACGACTCTTGGGAAAGGTCCCAACATATCCATCCCCCACACAGTGAAAGGCCATGTAGGAGGTATCATTTGTAGAGGCTGAGCTGGTGTGTGAATTTGCTTTGCATGGAATTGGCATGCTTCACATTTCTTCACTAGCTCAGTTGCATCCTGGAGCGCTGTAGGCTAGTAGAAGCCATGCCGGAAGGCTTTACCGACCAGCGTGTGGGAAGACGCATGGTTTCCACACTCGCCTCTATGGATTTCTGCGAGGAGCTCGCAGCCTTCTTCCCTTGTAATGCACTGCATTAGGACGCCGTTGGCACCACGCCGGTAGAGATCCCTTTCTACCAGTGTGAATCCTTTAGCCAATCTGACTATCCAGTCAGCGGATACATTATCTTCAGGAAGGAAATTGTCTTTCAAGTAGCTCCGGATCTCCGAGATCCATGCATCATAGCTAACTTGAGGATTTGAGTCTTGCGTGCTGGGTTGCTCGGAGCTTTCGGCAGCACCTACGACCCTTGATGGACGCCATGGGAACAGGGCCATCGAGACCGCCAGCTTCGAGGTGCTGGTCTTGCCCCCTTCGCTCAGTTCGGCGGGCTGAGCTGTAGGTTTAGACAACCTCCAGACGAAGGTTTTCTGTCGGGAGACGGAGCTTTAGTTGAAGCTTTCGTCGAGAGTTCGTCGGCTTCATCATTGTTGAGACGCTGGACATGGCAAAGATCCAGGACGTCGAAGTCCTTCTGAAGCTTTTGGACTTCAATTAGGTATGCAGCTAGTTGAGGGTTGTTGCAGCAGCATTCACCTTTGACTTGTTTTACAACAAGCTGAGAATCACCCTTTACCAACAGCTGCTTGACACCATACGATAGTGCCACCTTGAGCCCATAGATTAGTGCTTCATACTCCGTCATGTTGTTGGTCGCCTTGAAGTCAAGGTGAACCATATATTTGACCTTCTCCCTGGTCGGAGCAAGGAGAAGGACTCCAGCTCTGGCCCCCTGCTTTTGCATGGAGTTGTTGAAGAAGAGAGTCCAGTGGGGCTTGGTGAAGCCCGGAACCTTGCGTTCCAGTTTCTGCTCACTAGGGCCCCCAGGATTTGATAGAGAGGGGTCCATTCCGCCACGAAGTCCGCCAATGCTTGACTCTTGATCGTTTGCCTTGGGATGAATTCAAGGTCGATCTCGGCCAATTCTGCTACCCACTTTGCAACGTTCCTAGTAGAGTTGGGATTATGCAAGATTGCACGCAGTGGATAAGAGGTTACCACTAAAATATTGTGAGCTTGGAAGTAGTGTCGGAACTTCGTAGAGGCAATAAGGACTACGTAGAGCAACTTATGCACCTTCAGGTACCGAGTCTTGGCGTCGTGTAGTACTTCACTGATGAAGTACACAGGGCGTTAGACTGTCCGGACCCTCCCGAAGGGGCCCAGAGCTTCCTCCTCATCAACCTGGACCCTCCCGGAGGGGTCCGGACCTTGTTCGGGGACCTCCGAGTTTCTGCTGGAGGAACCCGGAGCTTCTTCTACAGTGACCCGAACCTTCCCGAAGGGGTCTGAATCTTGTTGCTCAGCAGCAGTGACTTCTCCACTTGAAGGAGGTGGCTCCTCTGGCATCTCGCCTTGAGGATCCGGGTCTGGGAGCTGGGACCCAGACTCGACTTCAGGTAGCTCCGGACCCTCCTGAAGGGGTCTAGATTCCTGAAATGGAGATGATTCTGGTCTTTCCGTAACCAGGACCATGCTGGCTACTTCGTCAGTTGTGGAAATGTAAAGCAGTAATGGCTCACAAGGATTCGGAGCTACCAAGGTTGGTAGAGTGGTGAGGAGTTGCTTCAGCTCCTGGAATGCCTTTTTTGCTTGTTCATACCATTGGAATGTTCCGGACTTCCTCAATAACTTGAAGAAGGGTAGCGCCCGTTCCACCAGTCTTGAGATGAACCGGCTGAGGGCAGCTAGACATCCAGTCAGCTTCTGGACGTCCTTGATGCAGGCTGGTGGCCACATGTATTCAATAGCTTTTATCTTCGCCGGGTTCGCTTCTATTCCTCGGTGGTTCACCAGGAATCCAAGAAGCTTTCCGGAGCTAACCCCAAAGACACACATGTCCGGGTTCAGCTTCGTGCGTGTGACCCGCAACTTGTCGAAGACAACTTGCAAGGTGTCAAGGAATGACTCCTTGTTCTTGATCTTGACGACGATGTCATCAACGTACACTTCCAATACGTCTCTGATAAGCTCTCCAAAAGTTTTGTACATAGCTCGTACAAATGTTGAAGCAACGTTTTTGAGACCAAATGGCATGGCAGTGTAACAATATAATCCATCTACTGTGATGAAGGAAGTATGCTCTTCATCTTCCCTAGACATTCTGATTTGATGACACCCAGAATATGCGCCTAGGAAACACAATAATTCACACCCAGAGGTGGAATCCACTATCTGATCTATTCTAGGTAGTGGGAATGGATCTTTTGGACATGGCTTATTCAGTGTAGTGTAGTCGATACACATCCGATGCTTCCCGCCGGCCTTGGGTACAACGACTGGGTCTGCTAGCCATTTTGGATGGAAGACTTCTCGGATGAATCCAGCTTCGAGCAAATTCTTCACTTCTTGACGTATAAAGTTTTGTTGCTCTACGGATTGCTTCCGAGACTTCTGGTGTACATGCCGAGCGTCGGGATAGATCTTCAGATTGTGCTCGATCACTTCTTTAGGGATCCCCGGCATTTGCGACGGTTGCCAGGCAAACATGTCGACATTAGCCTGGAGGAAAGTGACGAGCGCGAGTTCCTATTTGTCATTCAGACCTCCCGATATACGGGTGGTCTGAGCAGCGTCGGAACCGATTTGGACGACTTTGACGGGGATGTCGGTGTCGCTGCTTGGTTGCACACGAGGTGCAGAGGTTGAGCCTCGATGAAGAATGCTCGGGGGTTTCGGAGCTTGCTCCTTTCCAGATTCTTCCTCCTGCGCTGTAGCAAGCGCATGGAGTTCTTCTAGAGCAGTCACTCCGGCGGTGCGATCTCCACGGATCCGGAGAACACCAGCTGGTGTTGGCATCTTCAACACCAAGTAGCCATAATGGGCAGCATCCATGAATTTGTACAAGGCTGGCCTGCCCAAAATGGCGTTGAATGGTAAGTTGATATGTGCCACGTCGAAGACCAACTTCTCAGTGCGGTAATTCTCCCGGGTCCCGAAGGTCACCGGAAGAGTAATGACACCGAGTGGGGTTATGGCCCCCGGACCTACTCTGGAGAAAGGTTGGGAGGGGCGAAGATCCAAAGGTCGGAGCTGAAGCTTGATGAAAGCTTTGAAGCTTATGAGATTCAACCCCGAACCTCCGTCCACCATCACATGGTGGAGTTGGATGTTGTTGATGGTAGGAGATACCATCAGTGGAAGTTGGCCAGCTCCGATCATGTTCCGAGGGCAGTCCGAAGCATCGAAGGAGATGGCAGTGTCCATCCACTTCCGGTGCGGCTCCGCCCTAGCAGTAGGAGCTACTGAGGCCATGTCCCGCCGCATGGTCTTGAGGACACGGCGGGAGGTGATGTCCCACAAACCATCAAAGATGGTGTTCATGGCTTTCCGACGTTCGTTGTCGGAGACGTCGGAGTCATCGTCGACGGAGGTGTAAACAACCTTCAAGACCTTTTTAGGGTCCTAAAAGCCTAACTCCTCTTCAGGCGGAGCTTCGTCGACTTTCTGTTTCCCTTCCCTTTGACGGAAAGGAACTTCTTCCTGGCGCTTGTTGCAGCGCTCGACAAGGTTCTGTACCTCTTGGCAGCCTTACAAGTTGTGGTTGTTTGTCTTGTGTATAGGACACCACATATTGGAGCTGCCCCCGTCTTCAGACGACGGCCGAGGTCGCTTCTCGGGGCATGGCCCCCGGCCACCCGGAGCTGCGGCAGCAGCGGCTGTAGGTGTGCCTGCCGACGGCTTCTTTTTGCCGTTGATTTTTTTTCTTCTTCTTGCCACTGTCGGAGGTAGTGGCTTCACCCTTAGAGGACTTTTTGTTGTCCTCCAGAGGTGGTGGACAGTGCATTTCACGGCCCTCCGCGGCTTTGGCGCACTTGTCCGCCAAGCTGAAGAGTTCTGTGACACTGGTGACCTCCTTGGTCGCCAGCTTCTCTAGCATATTCTTGTCTCGTACACCCTGTCTAAATGCCACAATGACAGAAGCGCTTGAGATAGAAGGTATAGTGTTTCGTACCTGGGAGAACCTCTGGATGAAGGATCGCAGGGACTTTCCCCCTTCTGCTTGACAGCAAAAAGGTCTAGTTCGG
The DNA here is from genome assembly GCA_036927565.1 of Tuctoria greenei. NCBI lineage: Eukaryota > Viridiplantae > Streptophyta > Magnoliopsida > Poales > Poaceae > Tuctoria > Tuctoria greenei. Next base: position 190,867,877 of record JAYESD010000005.1, read on the forward strand.
TGCCTTGTCGGGTGTATAAACTCCCGAAATTGGCAGTGAACTGTTGGCACAGTTCCGCCCAACTGTTGATAGAGTCGGGTGGAAGGATCATAAACCAGGACCTGGCGGTCCCAGTTAAAGCCACAGGGAAGTAGTTGACCATTACGGCCTCATTGCCTCCAGCCGCGAGGATTGCGGTGGAGTATATTTGGAGAAACTCAACAGGATTGACAGTCCCATCAAATTTGTCTGGCAGGTGAGGCCGGAACTTCTGCAGCCATCTGATCATGCGTAGGTGCATGTCCAGGGCAGAACAGCCTCCTCCTACTCCCTCGGGAGCAGGACTGTCCCGAGCCTCTCGCCTTTCGCGGGCGCGCTCGATATGGACGCGGCCATCCTGTTGACGATAACGGCGATCAAGCTCCGCCCGGAGGTCGTGAGTTGAAAGTCGGGTTAACGTATGGGTACGTCGCGCCCCGGAAGGCAGCGACGTCGCTTGTTGAGACGCAACACGCCCCCTGTGTTCGGAATCGTGCGGACCAAGTCTACCTGACACGGTCCGATGCTGCGATGGGGCCCGCCCCAAGGGGGGAGGACCTTGGTTGCTGATGCGATCGGCTGCTGTTGCAACTAGGTGTTCTACATCAGCCCTCCACTGCTCCATTGCACCCTAGGATGCTCCTGGAGGCGGTGGACGTTGGAGAAGAGCACGCGCGGCATGGAGCGCGTGTTCAGGGTTGTTGTTCGCCGATGCCGTGACCGACACAGACGCCCCATCTCGCTGTCCAGCTTGATTTGCCGGTCCGGACGGTGGCGGCGGTGGCATGACTCCGGCTGGAGCCACATCACCTGCTGGCGGCTGCATGTTGGAGGGATTGCCTCCAGCAGGTTGCGCAGCAAGGTTGCTATTTGACGATCGAGCAGCGGAGTTCACCATCCTTGAATCTCGGGCGCCCCTACCTGGCGCACCAACCGTCGGAGTCTGGTTCTGACAATTCTCGTGGTACTACCATTGGTAGCCCGTGGAGTTCGTAGTTCGGTATTGGGCGCGCAGAGATTCAGAACACGATGGCAAATAGACACGAGGATTTACGTGGTTCGGGCCGCCTAAGCATAATACCCTACTCCACGGGGTGTGTAGTTGTTGTATTGAGCGTCTGAGCACTTGTGAGTGTGTGTCAGAGCTGAGTATCGAAGTGGTATCTCTGAACCGTCCCCCGTGTATCGCTCGACCAGTCCTTTTATAGTACAAGGACTGGTCATTACACCGTTAGCCTGGCCCGACATGTGGCCCTGGCGGTTACTGATGCTTAACACACAATTAATGAGGTTAATTACCCTTAATATCGTGGTAACGGGCCTTGGCGGTGCCGTTAATGGTATTAAGGGCCTTCCGATCGTGTGTCATTAATATTGTATTAACGACACTTAATCGGGTCTTGCAGTCTTTGATTGTCCCTTGAAGGTCCGAGCCGTTGGGGGTCCACCAGTCGGATTGTTGAGGCTGAAGGTCCGACGGTTGGACACGTGGCAGCTTCGGAGCTTACCGTCTGGGACGGGTAGGTTTGGTGCAGATGTACACGTGTCGGTATCGGGGCTTCCATCTGTCGGGGGTTAGGTCCGAAGATGTCACACAAGTATTTAGCCCAGAGCTTTCCCATGTGTGGGACGTAGCTCCGGTTGTTGTATACACGTGGCAGCACCAGAACTAACCATAGAAGGGAGGCAAGTCCGGTCCTGTATGACACGTGGGGCCTTCGGAGATCTTCAACTCAGACAGGTGAAGTTCCTTTGGTCTTTTTGCAGTCCCAAGGGGTATACGGTACGCAGGGTACCGACAATCCGTATCTTCAATGCCCAACTCAAATTCTTTATTTATAGCATATTGTCTCATAGCTAATCGAAACTCTTTCATCGATGGGTACAAACTACCAAGCTTCATTACCGGATTGTTCTTGTCATACACAATACTGTCACACCCGGTTTATTTAAAATAAAACCAGCTGCAAAATACATGTATACTAGGATCAGTTTCACCATACATGTATGACAAATAGTGATAAACAATTCTATATCGAATGCAAACAACATTTATACCTTTCAAAAGAGTTTTTAATAGCAGTGGAAGAGGAAAAACTCTAGGGCAACCACACACAAAATCGATTGGCAGCAACACGACCTTCTATGCACCGTCTTCAATAGGACTTGCCTTCGCTAGATCTTCTTTTCACTGAGCAGCATTTATGAAAAACATAATGGCAAGCGCATGAGTACATAGTAAATGACATGAAGGTCAATCAAAAGGAAAGGCTGATAGGGGTTTAAGCACTAAGCATTAAACCTAACCTTAGCTTTCATTATTAACCTACATCTAGGTGAATAATCCTAACCATAACAGAATACTAAATGAAGAACCAATATCAATGTCCATTCGCAACCACCATTCCAACCATTGACTAATTATGAATTCGACACCAAGTCGCTCTTGTTCGTGAGCACAATTGTCATGACATTTTTCCAATCTCTGCAAAGAATGTATCCTTTAGCCACAAGCCGTGATTTTATCCCCTGTTATTAGGTGGACTAAGTAAACCTCCCTGATGCCTGTGGCGACGAGGTCTTTACAAAGGTCCTCCCGACTAGCACTAGCCCATTGAGGTTTCACAGCTGAGGCATCTACTGGAGTACCTCTCCGCCAACAGAAGCCCCCTCTTAAGCCTTGCGGATCCAAGGGCAGTTACTTTGATCCCATTCCCCGCACTATCCAAACACTAGCACTAAGCTAGGAGAAGCCTAATTAATTGACCAAGTTGTCACATACTCAGTCTTGTGGCGATACTGTATAGCTTAGTGACTACTCCATAAACCAGTCCTTAGAATCCGGCAAGGTACAAACTCCAATCCCGGGTCTCGTGCGTACTGTACCATATCATTCAAACCAACCCGCCAGATTCCTATCCACTACAATTCATTTCCATATCTCAATAAATAATCATAAATCATAGGTGACATATATGATCAATATTTCCCCCATCTATTATGCATGGCTAAGCGTAAATTTAATACCCCAAGTACCACCCTTTCCATCTCGAGCGACAAGGAATTATATGGAACGGTAAGTAGAATAGGATTTACATTAATTAAGCATGCAACTATCTATAATTCCTACAATAGGCACAAGATGATCAAGGACACTCGCCTATTTTTATATATGCTCAGTTCTTCTTCATTGAACTCTTGGTCTTCATATATTTTGTCACTTCTTCATCGTAGTATGAATGCCTATATAATCTACCATTGAAAGATAAATAAAAGAAATCATTAACAATACATCATACATGCAAAAGTGTCATAAAAGCTACTAGGCGGACACTTTACGTAGACGAGGACCTACACGTGATAACGATTTAAATTGGTCTTATGTGTGTTTTATTATGTTAGATCAATGTTCCTAGTTCAAGCAGTGTAATTATAATAGTTTCAAGATGGGGAGTTATATTATTCAACTATGGTTTTATAGGATTAGGTATTTTTATAGGCTTATACTCTTTCATTTTTATTTCTAAGGCTTTTCATTAATTTTATCACGCACCTACGCTTTTACGTCATTGCATGCACTTAATTAGTTATTCCTTTGTTAGAATCATTTATACATGCAAGAATACATTTAATTATGTAACTCCAATATTAATAAGTGTAAACAAATACCTACGCAACTACGGTGGTACATACGCAAGAATTAGTAAATTACGAACTATGGATTATTTGTTATATTGTCCTAAGACTTTATATTTAAAATGGAATTATTACTTGGATCAGATTGTGAGCTTAGACCTTATTATGCTAACTGTTATATTACTGTAACGTTTAATTCTAAAACATTATGTGGTTAGCTGACAAGTTTGGGGCAATATAATATATTGGTTATATGGCATCATGGTTAAAATGCTTTTGGACTAAAACAGGGGGGGTTCCAAGGAAAGTTACCCAAGTTCAGGCTGATTCCGATAGTGATTATATGAACATTACTGTATCACACATTAGTACAGGTGATTACAATGGCTAAAACTACCATTTTTATTATTTACAACAAAACTAAAGTGGTCAAGACATTATTTCTAGCAATTCCAGGGTTAAACATAAATTGTAGCATATGTTAAGCGCTCCTATATATATTCTCTCTTATTTACAGAGGGTCTAAATGACTTACACATTTCCTAAGTCAAAGTTATGGTAAAAGACAGGAGCTAAACTACATATGCTACAACCTAATAGAATTGCTACAGAGAGGGCAAAGGCTAAAACGCAAAACCACGAAGGGTCATGCTACTGGCCGATCTAGGTTCTGGGATTCTAATTAGAGGGCTCGGATTTTATTAGACGAACCGGTACAGAGGCTTCTAATTTGGGTCATTGGCGCAAGATCTAGCAGGCAGATAACAATGAAGTATTGTGCTTCTTCTACCTAGGACCGGACGGCAGCGCCGCTATGGCTGAGACGGGGAGCTCGACGGAGAGCTTGACTATGAGGTGAATTCTCGACGAATTCTACAGAAAACAAAGGAGTAGGGCCTGGTTAACTCACCCATGGCGGTTTGGGGTCTGGGAGGGCATGCAGAGGGCACGACGACGGCGTGGACCAGGAGACCTCGTCGAGCTCTGACGGGATAGCGTATCAGCGGCGATTGGTCATGTTCTTCTTGCCCGAAAGGCGCTCTAGTGCACACATAGTACGATCGAAGGGTTAGAGCTAAGCGAATCACGCGGGGCGGCGGGCGGCTCACTGGAAACGCACGGTGGCGTGATTTTGCTCAGGGCCAAGTGGGCAGGAGAAAATCCCTAGGGGTGCGTGCGTGACAGTTTATAGAAGGGAAGATCGGCTCTTGCGGAAGGAAAGAGAGCGGCGGCCAAGATTTACGGGGCAGTTGCCGGGCGTGGCGAGCATCTCGCGGGTGCTAGCGCGCGCGCATCATGCGGCTGGGCGCGAGCGCATGTAGGGAGGCGAAACCGACACTGACTGGTGGGGCCCATGCACAGAGGGAGGCGAGGGCGCGGGGGCTGGGGCGCACGCACACACTAGAGGCGGTGGCATCGACCGTGCATGGCTGGCTGCGATCACTAGGGTTAGGTGGGGATCCTGCCTCCGTGAGCTGGTCTTGGGCCGGTGCTAGCAGAGGTTTTCTTCTTTTTTTTTGTTCAATTTATTTTTAGGGTGTTACAATTCTACCCCCTTAAACGGAATCTCGTCCCAATATTTGCTAATGTTGGACAAAGTAGAGACCTAGGTTTTGGTTATTTGAAAGGCTACCCCATTAGAAAGTATTTCTTTTATATACTATTTCTTGTTTGGTTTTGATATATTTATTCTAAAACTTTTCAAACTTTAATATTTCACACAATGCAAGAATAAAAACATGATGAACTTGTTAGAATCCTTTTAAGAAACTATTTTATTACTACTAAATTTTGCATCTTATTATTATATTATAGATATGTTTATTGTCTTATATATATAGTTATTGATTTTATTATCCACACTATTATTATTTAAACGGGGGAGTTACTAGGTCTGGTAAGATTTTCTTTGGCCAATTAAGATTTTATTTGAATTTAATATATCCTCTTCACTTATAACTTGCATTTTGCACACACAAACACTCTTGTTGAAATTTGTCGGATTGGTTAAATTTAAAGTATTAGCACACAACAACACTCATTATTATTATTATTATTATTATTATTATTATTATTATTATTATTATTACTACTGTTGCTACTATTATTTTAAGTTCTTTTACATTCTTATTCTTCTTCTTATCATTATTACTAACTTGAACTCGACCTAAATTTCCATTGTAATTCTAAATTTCAAAATCTTTCATTTCAAATGCATTGTCATGATTAATAGATTTATTATTGTTATTGTTATTATTATTCTTTCTCTTTTGTTAAATACGGTGATTACAATCCGACCCACCTTACAAGGAATCTCGCCCACAAGATTCAAATGAGTTGACGAAGGAGATCGGATATGATTTTCTAGCGGTCGGCTACCCCCCTTAACAGACAAATGCTATAATTTTGTTGTCATTATTATTGTTAATCTAATACAATACATCAAGCAACATGTTCTAATTCATTGTGAAAGGCATGGGCTTCACTTGCTAAACAAAGGAGGCCTAAGCAAGTGATGTGTAATAATTTTCAAGAGTCTTCTTCTTCTTCCATCGTGTTATCTTCATATGTCGATCTTCAAGCTCTGTTCGGTTGAGTCAAATCTTCGTCTTCATAAACGAGGCCAAAGGAAAGTCTAATAAATCCATTCTAACTAAGGTCACGTGCCTAGAGTAGATATATAGCTCTGATACCACTTTGTCACACCCGATTTTATTAAAAATAAAACTAGCCGCAAAATACATGTATATCAGGATCAGTTTCACCATACATGTATGACAAATAGTGATAAACAGTTCTATATCGAATGCAAACAACATTTATACCTTTCAAAAGAGTTTTTAATAGCGGCCAAAGAGAAAAAACTCTAGGGCAACCACAACAAAAATCAACTGGCAGCAACGCGACCTTCTATGCACCATCTTCAATAGGACTTGTCTTCGTTGAATCTTCTTTTCACCGAGCAACATTTTTGAGAAACATAATGGCAAGCGCATGAGTACATAGAGTACTCAGCAAGTGTGGGAAATAAATGACATGAAGGCCAATCAAAAGGAAAGGCTGATAGGGGTTTAAGCACTAAGCATTAAACCTAACCTTAGCTTTCATTATTAACCTACATCTAGGTGAATAATCCCAACCATAACAGAATACTAAATGAAGAACCAATATTAATGTTCGTTCCCAACCACCATTCCAACCATTGACTAATTATGAATTTGACACCAAGCCGCTCTTGTTCGTGAGCGCGTCTATCATGACACTTTTCCAATCTATGAAGAGAATGTATCCTTTACTCACAAGTCGTAATTTCTCCCCTATTGCCAGGTGGACTAAGTAAATCTCCTTGATTCCTGTGGCGGCTAACCACATTACACACTTCCTTTGGTGTGTGGCCAGGAGATCACTACGAGGTCTTTACAAAGGTCCTCCCGACAAGCACTAGCCCACTGAGGTTTCACCGCTGAGGCATCTACTAGAGTACCTCTGCGCAACCAGAAGCCCCCTCTTGAGCCTTGCAGATACAAGGACAGTTACCCTGATCCCATTCCCCGCACTGATGAGTAGGTTTAGGCACGATCTTCAGAAAGGTATGTCGATTGGGGTGGAGAACTCGACATTGATGATCCGTGACACTCGAGCGGTTCGAGTATCCCTGCAATCACTACACCACGACTCCGATGGTTATTAATCGTGTTGCACACGCTTGACCTCGCCAAGAAGGATAATCCCTGCAAGTGCAACCGAGAACACGAGCAAGAACGTCAAAGACACGATCTGAAATCGCGAAGTTGGGGTCTCACAAACTGTAGAACGACGATATTATTGATCTAAGAAAAACCCACCGAATATGACTGGCGGCTGCAGTATTTAAAGGCTATGGTTTGGCCAAAACATGATTAGACATGTCCCTAATGGACTCTTACGGGATACAAGGTCCAAAGGTCCGATTCTGTGGCGCAGCACCGGACAAAAAACTGGACTCGACTTGTTTCGACGATTCCCAATGACTCCGGAGGAATTTTGAGGTGGGACCAGAACCATTGGAAATTTTATCTTCTCCTCTTTCCGTGCATATGTAGAATGTCAAAAACGGAGTCTGTACGCCTCCTGGGCGTCCGTTTTAAGGTGGACTGCTCCTGGACTCCGAGTTGAACTCGAGTCCGAGTTGTAAACTGTCTCCATCAACTTGTGGACGTCCCAGCTGGTTCTCCACGCTCCCGAGGCCTCTTTCCTTCAGTTGTTGATCTTCTCCATTATTCCTAATAACAATTAAATCATCACATATCAATCTATTCTCAAACTCACATGCAAAAGAAGTTAGGAGCAAATTCACCTGCTGATTTATTAACCGTGCTCGTGCTCTTGTGATTGGTCCTTGCGTTTCAATGTGTGTCTCCGCTGTTGTGATGTCCTCATCATCCTCCCCCTCTTGAATTGGAGTCGTCTTCGACTCAAGTTCATCTTCTTCTCCCAAGTACGGTCGCAAATCCGAAATGTTAAATGTAGGACTAACCCCAAAATCAGAAGGCAATTCAAGCTTATATGCATTATAATTAATCTTTTCAACAATCTTAAAAGGACCAGCAGCTCTTGGCATAATTTTAGATTTTCTCAAGTCAGGAAATCGCTCTTTTCTCAAATGTAACCATACCAAATCACCCGGTTCAAATTTTACTTCTTTTCTATGTTTACTACCTGCAATCCTATACTTCCCATTCATCTTTTCAATATTTTTCTTTGTAGTTTCATGCATCTTAAGAATGAATTCAGATCGTTGTGTAGTATCCAAATTTATTGTTACAGAAGGAGGCAAAGGTAGTAAATCAATAGGAGCACGGGGATTGAAACCATACACTACCTGGAATGGACTTACCTTTGTCGTGGAGTGAACAGATATGTTGTAAGCAAATTCTATATATGGTAAACACTCCTCCCACAACTTCAAATTTGTTTTCAAGACAGCCCGCATCATAGTGGATATAGTATGATTAACTACCTCGGTTTGTCCATCCGTTTGTGGGTGACATGTAGTTGAAAACAGCAACTTGGTTCCCAGTTTATACCAAAAGTTCTCCAAAAATGACTTAAGAATTTTGCATCACGATCAGAAACAATGGTATTTGGCACACCATGTAAACGAACAATTTCTGTCATAAATAAATCAGCAATGTGTGAGGCATTATCATTCTTATGACAAGATATAAAGTGTGCCATTTTGGAAAAACGATCAACAACTACAAAAATACTATCCCTCCCCCTCTTAGTCCTAGGCAATCCCAAAACAAAGTCCATAGAAATATCCTCCCAAGGTACACTAGGAACAGGAAGAGGCATATAAAGACCATGTGGGTTAAGGCGAGATTTAGCTTTATTGCAAGTAGTGCATCGTGACACGTAGCGCTCGACATCACACCTCACCTTTGGCCAAAAGAAGTGTGTGGACAGCACGTCTTCAGTTTTCTTCACTCCAAAATATCCCATCAAACCTCCTCCATGTGCTCCCTGCAAAAGTAATAGACGAACGGAGCTAGCTGGAATGCATAGCTTGTTAGCACGATAGAGGAGACCCTCTCGTAGCACATATTTATTCCAAGTTCTTACTTCTCTACAATTTTCAAAAGCATCTTTGAAGTTCAAATCAGTAGGATATAATGCTTTTATTGTTTCCAAACCAAAGATTTTATGATCAAGTTGGGACAGCATGGTATAACGCCTAGATAATGCATCAGCAATGACATTTTCCTTCCCTTTCTTATGCTTAATGATGTATAGAAACGACTCTATGAACTCAATCCATTTAGCATGTCATTTATTCAGATTGGTTTGACACTTAAGATACTTCAATGATTCATGATCGGAATGTATGACAAACTCCTTAGACCAAACATAATGTTGCCAAGTTTGTAATACTCGCACTAAAGCATACAATTCCTTATCATAAGTGGAATAATTTAGAGAAGGGCCATGAAGTTTTTCACTAAAGAAAGCAACAGTTTTACCTTCTTGTATGAGAACGCCCCCAATACCAGTGCCGCTTGCGTTGCATTCTAGCTCAAAGGTCTTGTCAAAATCAAGAAGTTGTAGCAACGGTGCTTGTGTAAGCTTCGATTTGAGAGCATCAAAAGCATGTTGCTGCTGTTCGCCCCATCGAAACGGCACTCCCTTCTTTGTTAGCTCATGTAGAGGTGCTGCAATGGTGCTGAAATCCCGCACAAAACGCCGATAAAAACATGCAAGACCAAGAAAACTATGAACCTATGTGACGGTTGTTGGGGCTGGCCAGCTGTTGATTGCTTCAATTTTTGCATCATCCATCTCAATTCCCTTCGAGGAAATGACATAGCCAAGAAACGAGACTCGATTAGTGCATAAGACGCACTTTTCGAGGTTACCAAACAAACGTGTATCTCTCAAAACACTAAAAACATCACGTAAATGGTCAAGATGTTCATCATATGACTTGCTGTAAATGAGGATATCATCAAAGTAAACCACCACAAATTGTCCAATGAAAGCACGTAAAACCTCGTTCATTAATCGCATAAAGGTGCTAGGTGCATTAGTTAAACCAAAAGGCATGACTAACCACTCATAAAGTCCAAACTTGGTTTTAAATGCAGTTTTCCATTCATCTCCTAGTGTCATTCTAATTTGTTAGTAACCACTACGCAAGTCAATTTTTGTAAAGATAATAGCACCACTCAATTCATCAAGCATGTCATCTAAGCAAGGAATAGGATAACGATATCGAATGGTGATGTTATTAATCGCTCGACAATCAACACACATGCGCCAACTACCATCTTTCTTAGGAACCAAAAGAACAGGAATGGAACAAGGGCTAAGGCTTTCACGAATGTACCCGCGGTCCAAAAGATCTTGGACTTGTCGCTGAATTTCCTTAGTTTCTTGTGGATTCACCCTGTCTGTTGCACGATTTGGCAAACTTGCTTCTGGAATCAAATCAATCTTGTGTTCAATGCCTCTCATCGGTGGTAAACCAGGGGGTATCTCGGAGGGAAACACATCCTCAAACTCCTGCAAAAGGTTAGCAACAGCAGGGGGCAATACAATAGACAATTCATGAAGTGAAAACATGGCTTCTTTGCATACTAAAGCATAGCACATCCCCTTAGCATCAAATAAATCAGCAAGGTAAAATTTAGTTGCAAGCAACGATGGTGATTTTAACTTAATGACTTGCTGTTTTTCAGATTCTAGTTTTGTTGCTTTGCCATCACGAATTTTACTCTTCTCAAAATGCACAATTTCAGCAGGAGTTATGGGGAGCAAAGTGATTTTCTTTCCCTTATGCATGAGAGTATATTTATTAGTTCTACCATGATCTATAGCATCTGTATCAAATTCCCAAGGACGACCCAATAAAAGAGAACAAGCATCCATAGGAACGACATCAAAATTAGCAAAATCATGGTAAGAACCAATTGAAAAATATATTCTCGCTGTTTGTGTTACCCGAACCTTACCGCTGTTGTTGAACCATTGAATGTGGTATGGATGAGGGTGTGCTCTTGTTGTCAAACCAAGTTTCTTGGCGATGTTCCTGTTCACCAAATTATTGCAGCTACCTCCATCAATTATAGTGTGTACACGACAGTCTTTGACGACAAGAAACATGTGGAAGAAGTTGTGTCGTTGTAGCATGTCGTCGGTCTCCACTTTGGAGCTCAAGGCACGCTGCACAATGATGCTCCTATAGTTCTCTGTCGCCGCTGTACCAAGTACCTCTTCTTCGGTGTGTTCGTCATTTGGATCTGTAAAGTCAGTAGCAAGAGAATATTCATCTTCAACATCTGAAGTACTATCATACCCGCCATCGTCGTGTCCTATGTATGCTCGTTTGCTCGGGCAATCTCTCATCATATGACCAAGTCCCTGGCAGCGGTGACACTTAATGTCGGAAGTACGACCCGTAGAAGGAGTGGACTACGAAGGATTGAATGATGCCGCCTTGCTGCCTTCCGGCACGCGAGAAGGTGGAGCAACAGATATAGTTCGTTGGTCGCCATTGGATGGTGTAGTCGCTGCACGGGGGGTCGAAGATGGTGTAGACGTCGAACACAGCGTGAAGTTGCTCCTCGTGCGTTGTTGCTGTTGTTGTCAGCCCTGCAATTCTTTTTCTGCCAACATAGCAAGATGAAACAATCTGTTAACATTATCATATTCCTTGTAATCAACAATGTCCTAAATTTCACGCCTAAACCCCCCCATAAAAATGAGTTATTTTATCATCTATGTCCTCTACTACCCCACAACGCAGCATACCCTTTTGTAACTCTTGATAATACTCCTCTACGGACATGTTACCTTGGTCTAAGCGCTGTAATTTTTTGTGAAGGTCCCGCTGAAAAGATGGAGGAACAAATCGAACACGCATAACTTCCTTTAATCTATCCCATGTTGGAGGATCAGTTCTAGTTTTAAAAAGTTCATTCCACCATATGATAGCAAAGTTCTTAAACTCACTAGTGACTTGACGAACTCTATGTTGTTCAGAAACAAGAGGGCATTAAATTTTTGCTCTACTGTCATCTCCCAATCAAGATAAGCCTCAACATCATAAGCACCAAAAAAAGGGGGTATAGTAAATTTCACTTTAGCAAAAGGATCATTAGGAGGACGATTATAATTGTTATGATGATTATTACCTCCCATACCTCGACGATAAAGTGGTAGTCTTGGCTGATTGTTGTGATCTTCCATACCATCATAAGCATTGTCTTCATGTCTTCCAGCGAGTGGCAACCGAGCCTCAAAAGTATTCATCCGAAGAGCAAGGTCATCAAGTTGGCGAGTCAAGTTCGCCAATGACTCCTCCGTTGCTGCGTTGTATTTGGTGAACATATCTGTCATGGTCTCCATCATATCACGTAACTCAGCATGTTGAACACATTCCTCATCATTGTCTTCTCCTGCCATTGTTAGTAGGAAACAAAAGGCAACAAAAATATGTTATCCCTATCAACTACAGTGACAATGTAAAAGGTGGAATAAAAACAATCTCTCTCGCTCAAGCGTCTTACCACGCTCTTACAAGTGTTCTTACCGACACAGCGGGTGGTGTGGACGGTGAGATAAACCAATGAAGTGTGGGGTGATTGCAAAGGTACCTGTTATGCTCAAGAGAAAGGTGGAGCTTCGATGACACAATATGGTGGCTAATAAGCAGAAAATCGTTAATAGGTAAACAAAGTTGAATAAGTATTCAATGTAAGAAACTGTTGCTGGTCAACCAAGTGCTCTAGGGCCTAGCACAACACAAGGAAGTAGCAAGACAAAAGGAAGACAAAATGATATAACCAACAATTACAGCACAAGTAGTATAGGCCAATTGCTTTAATATGCATGCTCTTCACTATTTTTTTCTTTTTTGTAATATTTTTTTGATATTTTTCTTTAGCACGAAAATATGAAGCACACAAATTTGTAGCTCAATTGGATGTAATATGCGGCCTATAGAAAATTAAGAAGATTCTTTAAAATCCGTGCTGAAACTTCGGAGGCCGGATAGCCTATCTTCCGAGGGGAATTTGGGCAATCTAATTTCGCCGACACAGTTATGCAGCGGAAAACCAGATGCAAAATTTTGCGTAGATGAATTTGAAAAAAAATGGCCCGATTTCGAGTTCGTATGTGAAAGTTATGGCCGTTTTAAGGTACATTGTCCGAGTTACGATTTTTTGGATGTTGATGCCAACTCGGTTTGATAACAGAACTAGCAATCGAATATGAAAACGATCGGGAATTTGCACAGCAACTAATAGGGTGGTGTGTGATGATTCAAGGATGAGTGGCACAAAGGTTTGTCACCTAATCTAGGGCTGGCGATGCGGGAGTTCACGCAAGGCGGGTAGCTAGGGCAAACCGATGAACGTGGTGGATCGGTTTGTTATTTAGAGATTATGGAATAGGTGTCGAACAGCAATAAAACAAGGACGAAACACGATAACTAGGACCCAAAACACAAAGCTAAACCAGCAACAGGACTAGACGACACGAATGCAAACTCAACAATGCAAACTGAAAAACGAAACTGCAGGCACTATAGTCTGAGAAGCGGTAAAAACGATCTAATTTTTTTGTGGCTTTCCTGTGGACTCTAGGTACGAAACAAAATTGATTTAATGTAAGGAAAACAAAGATACCTAACGGGCAACCTGGAAATCTGATACCAATTGATGAGTAGGTTTAGACCCGATCTTTCGAAAGCTATGTCGATTGGGGTGGAGAACTCGATGTTGATGATCCGCGACACTCGAGCGGTTCGAGTACCCTTGCAATCACTACACCACGGCTACGATGGTTATCAATCGTGTTGCACACGCTTGACCTCGCCAAGAAGGCTAATCACTGCAAGTGCAACCGAGAACACGAGCAAGAACGTCGAAGACACGATCTGAAATCGCGAAGTTGAGGTCTCACAAACCGTAGAACGGCGATATTATTGATCTAAGCAAAACCCACCGAATATGACCGGCAGCTGCAGTATTTAAAGGCTAGGGTTCGGCCAACACACGATTAGATGCGTCCCTAATGGACTCTTATGGGATACAAGGCCCAAAGGCCCGATTCGGTGGCGCAGCACTAGACAGAAATCTGGACTCGACTTGTTTCGACGATTCCCAATGACTCCGGAGGAACTTTGAGGTGGGACCAGAACCATTGGAAATTTTATCTTCTCTTCTTTCCGTGCATATGTAGAACATCAAAAATGGAGTCCGTATGCCTCCTCGGCGTCCGTTTTAAGGTGGATTGCTCCTGGACTCCGTGTTGAACTCGAGTCCGAGTTGTAAACTGCCTCCATCAACTTGTGAATGTCCCAGCTGGTTCTCCACACTCCCGAGGCCTCTTTCCTTCAGTTTTTTATCTTCTCTATTATTCCTAGTAACAATTAAATCATCACATAGCAATCTATTCCCAAACTCACATGCAAAAAAAGTTAGGAGCAAATTCACCTGCTGATTTATTAACCGTGCTCGTGCTCTTGTTATTGGTCTTTGCATTTCAATGTGTGTCTCCGCTGTTGTGATGTCCTCATCACGCACTATCCAAACACTAGCACTAAGTCGGGAGAAGCCTAATTAATTGACCAAGTTGTCACATACTCAGTCTTATGGCGATACTGTATAGCTTAGTGACTACTCCATAAACCGGTCCTTAGAATCCAGCAAGGTCCAAACTCCAATCCCAGGTCTCATGTGTACTGCACCATATCATTCACACCAACCCGCCAGATTCCTATCTACTATAATTAATTTCCATATCTAAATGAATAATCATAAATCATAGGTGACATATATGATCATTATTTCCCCCATCTATTATGCATGGCTAAACGTAAATTTAATACTCCAATGAAAGTCACCTAGAGGGGGGGGGGGGTGAATAGGCAATAAGACTTGAAATGGCTTAATCAAATGAGATTAAACTCTTGAGGCCGGACTTGTCTGAACAGGACCGGACTAGTCCGCTGAGCACA
This sequence comes from Tuctoria greenei, assembly GCA_036927565.1. Lineage (NCBI taxonomy): Eukaryota > Viridiplantae > Streptophyta > Magnoliopsida > Poales > Poaceae > Tuctoria > Tuctoria greenei. The sequence goes on from JAYESD010000005.1 coordinate 190,883,034, forward strand.
GGGTGAAAACCTGAAAACTTGGTTTCGACAAGTTATTTGCGGAATTTAAGTTCAACCAAGATGTAAATAATGTATAGTAACTTAGTACAACTAAGATTGGAAGATTTAAGCACTTAGATCATAATATTTTAACAAAGATCAAAAGTAAAAAAGCAATATCAACAATATGAACCCTAATAGCAATACTAGTGATCACAAAAAGTGAAAGACAAGTGAGACAAGATTTATCTCGTGGTTCAACTCCACGAAGAAGCCCACATCCATGTTGAGAAGCCCACACGAGGACCAGGTCTCACTTGACCCTTCTCTCACCAAGCCACCACAATGGTCGACTTGGTTTCCACTATATCAATGGGTAATCACCAAGTTTGATGGGGCTGCTCACAAGTTGAGGCTCCCACAAATCAATACAATGAGGAGCACACAAAGCTCAACTCACACAAGCCACAAAACACAATCAAAATGTGCAAAGAGATCAAACCGAGAGCCCAAGTACGATGATCTTCCTTCACTCTCCTCCCCAAACCATAATCTCTTCAAGATTTGGTCTTAGGGGGCTAGTAGGACGACTAGAAGGCTTTGGAAGGCTCTTGGTCACTTGTGGCGGCGCTAGGGTTCCAGTCTTATTCAAATGAGGTCGGGGGTCTAAAAGTGCATCTAGGCATCCATTGTGGGTTTTGGTTGATTTATGACAAACAAATGAGATTCTAACCAAATTGTTGAGATGAGCGCAAATTTTAATGAAATTATGAAGAAAGCGCAAAAATAAAGGAGAATGAGGATCTATAAGGAAAAGAGCTCAAGAGCTGAATAAATTAGATCAGTGTGTATGGAGTGTGTTGGAGAAACACACCCCAAGAGCTCAAGCACAAGAAAGCTCATTCACTGCACAAATTTACACAGGTTTGGACTAGTCCGATATACCCCGGACTAGTCCGATAATCCCTCTGTTCAAAATCGAACAAGTCCTCCCAGTGCGGACTTGTATGCACAGTCTAGGTTTACACAGACCGGACTAGTCTGATATCACCACAGACTAGTCGGATATCTTTCTGACTATGATCGGGCTAGTCCTTCCCAGTGCGGACTAGTCCTCAACACTTCACCGCTTTGCACGAAATCGGACAAGTCCGATAATATCCGAACTAGTTCGATAATCTCTTTGACTAAAATCGGACAAGTCCTCCAAGTGCGGACTTGTCCCCAAATTCACTAAGGGAGTCACCTAGCCGGACCTGTCTGATATGTGTCGGACTAGTCCGAAGATCTCCAGAGCCTAAATCAGACTAGTTCGCCCAAGGCCAGACAAGTCCGATATTCCTGAGAACTTAGGGTTTCCTACACGTCGCACACCAGACTAGTCTGGACTCCACCATAGACTAGTCTGGACTCTCAAAACCCTAACGGTAACCTTTGGAAACCTCCATATAAATAGATGTGTACGGCCCTACTTTCAACTCTCTCGACCCTCTGCGCCGTCACACCTTCCAAGAGCCTAGAAAACACGTCTCTCCACACAATCCAACGAAATAAAGTTTAAATTTGTGCGGATCAACTCTAGATCAAAGGAGAGACACGATTCTTCACGTTTGAGCTCTTGGATTTGATTCTCTAACACCCTCCTATTGTTTTATTGTTGAACTTATGAGTGTGTTCTTGGTGGTGTTTGATTTGTAATCTTAGGAGCCCTCGACTTGTGAGAAGGCCCCTTGAACTTGGTGATTTACCCTTTGTGATTAGTGGAAGAGAATCGACCTCCGTGGCGATTCAACAAGGGTAGGGTTGGAAAGACTCAATTCCTTTGTGGGCTCCTCAACGTAGATGTAGGTTGCCTCTATGGGAACCGGACCACGAAATAAAAACTTGTGTCAATCTTGTTCTTAGTTTTTCATATTCACATTCTATTGCTTAATTGATCTTAGTAAAATTATGTTGAAACTTGAAACTAAGTTCACCTTGTGCTATCTCTAGTTTAATTGAAGCAACATACTCTAATTACATCTTAATTTCTGCTGCCTAGAGTACTTGGATCGAGATCATCGATCAAACTTGATCGATCTAGTCTGCACGCACTAGACTATTCCGCACTTTATCGGACTAGTTCGATTTCTCGGTATTTGATGAAGTTGTTGAGTGTTGCAGGTTCCAACTAAAAATCAAAAAGGCCTATTCACCCCTCCTCTAGGCCACATTTAATTGGTATCAGAGCAAGGCTCTTCAAGAGGAGACTAATCGCTCGAAGACAAAATGTCATACATGAAGGATGTGCACAAGAGCATCAACCAAGAGAAGGTTGAAGACGGAAAGGCTCAAAAATTGGAGAAGCTCCTTGACGCCATTCAGGACTTCGAGGATGACGATGAGGAGACGCTTGAACTCAAGGCGCTCCTAAGGAAGAAATCCCTCTCCAAAGGGAAAATGAAGATCGAGGACGAGAAGAAGAAGAAGGGGAGTAGTCACACCGACTACTCCCGATATCCTTTCAACTACGATCGTCTAAATTCTAACAATAGCCATTATTTGTCTATTCCTCTAGGAAAAGCCCACACTTTGATGGCAATGATTACTCAATGTGGAGGCAAAACATGAAAATGAATTTAATCTCTCTTAACCCCATCTTGTGGCATATAGTGTGCACAGGTATAGATATCCCAGACGACGATGAAGAGCTCACACCAAGCCAAGAGCAAGCAATCCATCGGAATGCTCAAGGTGCAGCAGTCATCACATCATCACTAAGTCGGGACGAGTTCACCAAGGTGGATGGACTCGAGATTGCAAAGGAAATATGGGACACATTGCAAACTGCACATGAAGGCGATCGTCATGTGCGAGAGGCGAAGATCGAAATGATCAAAGGCGAATTGGGAAGATTTGCCATAGAAGAAGATGAGTCGCCGCAAGACATGTACAACCGGTTGAAGACTCTCATCAACAAGGTTCGATCATATGGAAGTAAAAAGTAGAATGATCATGAGGTGGTGAAGCTCATCCTCAGAGCATTCATGCCTCGCAATGTTACCCTATGCTCATTGATTAGAGAAAGCCCCGGGTACAAGAAAATGACTCCGAATGAATTGCTTGGAAAGATCATCAACTTTGAAATGACGGAGAAGCAAGCAAAACATGTCACGAAGATTGCTGACCTCACTTTGACAAAGAAGAAAGGGGTCGCCTTAAAATCCACTTGCAAGCCATTGTCAAAAGAAGCTCGAGAGGCTCAAGATAAAAATGACAGCGATGATGAGAGCAGATACATAGATGAGGAAGACATGATCCTCTTCATGAAGAAATTCAAGAGGATGATGAAGAGAAGACAAGGGGGTAAATAAAGTGAAGGAAAACACAAAGAAAAGTCAAGACCAAAGTTGAGGCGGGCTTGCTATAACTATGGTGAATATGACCACTTTATAGTTGATTACCCATATGAAGAAAACAAGAAGAAGACCAAGGAAACAAAGCCTCAACCTAAGAAGTTCTTCAAGAAGAAAAAGCAAGTTGGACAGGTGCACCTAGGAAAGGAGTGGGACTCAAATGATGAGTCCTCGCCCGAAGAGGAGATGGCTAGCATAGCCATCAAGAAGACAACGAAGAAATCCACCCTCTTCCCAATCATTGGCGTAGGGAAGAACAATGACACATGTCTCATGGCGAAGGAAGGTAAAAAAAGGTAACATCTAAACCTTCCTCCTCGCATTCTTACTCTAGCGATAGTGATGCCAATAGTGATAATGAAGATATGCTTGTTGGCCTTGATAAGAAAACCGTCGCAAGAATGAAATTCTTAATGGATAAACTTTATTGATAAGGAGGAGCTTGTTGATTGCTAAGAAGATATGATCATCCTTCAAAAGGAGGAGTATCTTAAGATCAAAAAGCTCCTTGAACTTGAAAAGGAGCAAAGCAAGTCACTTGAACTTGAGCTAGCTTCAAGCAAGGAAGCTTGCTTGAAGTTAAGCGACTCAAATGCTATCATCAAGGATGAACTTGCTAACTTAACCAAAGTTAATAAGATCCTTGAGGTACAATTTGAGTCACTCAAGAAAAGTGAACATTCATCCTCTTCAAGCTCTCCTTCTTAACCCCTTAAAACTGAACCTATTACTACTTGTGCATGTGCTAAAATTGATATTAGCTTGAAGGACAAGTCAACCTCGACCAAGGACAAGCATCCTTCCCGTAGTGGCATATTTGACAAGGAGAAGGTAAAGTATGCACGCAGTGAATACTTGGCCACAAGACCTTCTAATGTCAAATATGGCATTGGGTATTCCTATGTTGAAAAGCAAAATGCTAGAAACCATAAGAATAACAAGGAGCGCATCGTCTTTGTGATGGGAAACTCTCCTCAAGTTAGAAAACCTAACAATGTTGATAAGTTCAAAAACGTTAACACATATGAGCAACAATTATTATTTAGAACTTTTATGCATCTTATGTTCCTACGAAAAATGCTTTTGGTAAAGTGCATGCCAAATATGTTGGGCCACGCCATGGGAACACCAAGTCCCATGTGTGGGTGCCCAAATCTCTTGTGACTAACCTCAAAGGACCCAAGCAAGCTTGGGTACCTAAAACTAAGACATAACTTGTTTTTGCAGGCCTATTCCTTCGGTGGAGCAAAATGGGTGCTAGACAGTGGATGCACCAACCACATGACCAGAGAAAGAAGGATGTTCGTTGAGTATGAAGTAAATGAGGATCCAAGCGAGGGCATCTACTTTGGAGACAATAGTCAAGGAAGGGTGCTCGGTGCCGATAAAATTGCAAACAATATGAGTTGTATTCCACTCCTTTGTGATAATTAGAGTGCCATTAAAATTGCCCATAATCCCGTTGAGCACTCTAGTACCAAACACATAGACATCCTACATCATTTTTTGAGAGACCACACAATGAAAGGAGACATAGCCATTACCCATGTCAACACCGAAAAATAGCTAGCCGACATATTTACCAAGCCACTTAATGAAAAATGTTTTTGCGAGCTCCGAAATGAACTAAATATCCTTGATGCTCGGTGAAAGTGCATCTAGGACTTCCTTGTGGGTTTTGGATGATTTATGACAAGCAATTGGGATTCTAACCTCTTGGTTGAGATGAGTGCAGCATTTTAATAGGAAAATGAGCAAAGTGCCAAAAAGAAGGAATAATGAGGAGCAAAGTGGAAATGAGCTCAAGGAAGAAGAATAGTAGATCATTGTGTATGGAGTGTGTTAAGAAAACACATCCCAAGAGCTCAATCACAATTAAACACACACATTGCACAAAGTTACACAGGACCGGACTAGTCCGACTAACACCAGACTAGTCCGATATCCTCTCTGCACGAAATCGGACAAGTCCGATATCCATCAGATTAGTTCGATATCCTTTCTGAGTAGAATCGGACTAGTCCTGCCTAGTGCGGACTAGTCCTCAAAACACTTCACAAGTCACACAAAATCGGACAAGTCCGATCACGACCGGACTAGTCCGATATTCTTTCTGATCCAAATCGGACAAGTCCGATGTTTGCACGGACTAGTCCGAAATACCCTCTGATCTGAATCGGACAAGTCCTCCAAGTGCAGACTTGTCATCCTATACACTTAGGGTTTCACATGTCCGGACAAGTCCGATGGCTATCGGACTAGTCCGAAGATTTCCATTAGCGAAATCGGACAAGTCTGTTCCTAGCCGGACTAGTCCGATATTTCGGAAAACTTAGGGTTTGCTACACACAGCACACCGGACTAGTCCGGTGACCACCACAGACTAGTCCGATCTTTCTGTACCCTAACGGTCACTTTTAGAAACCCATATAAATAGAGTTGTACGGCCATATTTTATAATCTCTCGAACCCTAGCGCCGTCACACCTCCCAAGAGACTCAAAAACCACATCTCTCCACGAAATTAAGTGCAACAAAGATCAATCCTTTGAGGATTCACTCTAGTTCATTAGAGAGACACATTCAACACCGCATTGAGCTTTTGGTTTGATTCTCTAACACACTCCTCCGTTTTAATTGTAATATTTTGAGTGTGTTCTTGGTGGTATTTTGTGTTGTAATCCAAGGGAGCTCTCAACGTGTGAGAAAGACCCTTGAATTTGGTTATTCACCCCTTTGAGATAAGTGAAAGAGGATTGGCCTTCGTGGCGATCCGACGAGGGTAGGGTTGGAGAAGACCCGGTCCTTTTGTGGGCTCCTCAACGTGGATGTAGGTTGCCTTTGTGGAAACTGAACCACGGGATAAATCTCTTGTGTTCTCTATTGTGTTCATTGTTCCTACTTCATATCAATCTAGGGTTACAAGTATAATCGTATAAGTTTGATTACTTTACGTTGAAATATCAAGTATAAGTTTGATTTGTGATATAACCTGATTTATAAACTTGTGACACTTTGTTTAATCGTATACTTCCGCTGCATATATTGAAGAACAAAGTTAATCGATCAAACCTAATCAATCTAGTCCGTATACAATGGACTAGTCTGCACTTTACCGGACTAGTCCGACTTCTCTGTTTTTGAACTGGTGTTAAGTGTTGCAGGATCCAACAATTTTCAAAAAAGGCCTATTCACCCCCCTCTAGGCGACATTCAATTGGTATCAGAGCGGGTTCTTCAAGAAAGAGACTAATCGCTCGAAGGAGATCAAGTCGGACATGAAAGACACCCACAAGATCAACAACCAAGAGAAGGTTGATGATGAAAAGAACCTCAAGGTGGAAAAGCTCCTCGAAGCCATTCAAGACTTCGAGGACGACGATGAGGAGACACTAGAGCTTAAGGCACTCCTAAGAAAGAAGACACTTTCCAAAGGGAAAGTAAAAGTGGAAGAGAAGAAGAAGGGGAGTAGTCACACCGACTACTCTCGATATCCTTTTAACTATGATCGTCTCAATTCCAATAGCAATCATTATTTATCTATCCCACTTGGAAAAGCCCCACACTTCGATGGAAGTGATTACTCAATGTGGAGGCAAAATATGAAAATGCATCTAATTTCCCTCAATCCAAGTTTGTGGCATATTGTGTGCACAGGGATAGATATTCCGGACGACGACGAAGAGCTCACCCCCAGCCAAGAGCAGGCAATTCACCGAAATGCTCAAGCCGCGACCGTAATTACCTCTTCACTCTGTCGGGATGAGTTCACCAAGGTGGATGGACTCGAAATTGCAAAGGAGATATGGGACACACTACAAATTGCGCATGAAGGTGACCGACATGTGCGTGAACCAAAAATCGAGATGATTGAAGGCGAGTTAGGAAGATTTGCAATTGACGAAGACGAGTCACCCCAAGAAATGTACAATCGATTAAAGACACCCGTCAACAAGGTCAGATCATACGGAAGCAAGAAATGGAATGACCGAAGTGGTAAAGCTCATCCTTAGAGCTTTTATGCCTCGCAACGTCACACTATTCTCCATGATTAGAGAAAGCCGCGGATACAAAAGTTTGACTCCGGATGAACTGCTTGGAAAGATCATCAACTTCGAGATGATGGAAAAGCAAGCAAAACATGTCAAGGAAATTGCCGATCTCACCTCGGCAAAGAACAAAAGGGGTTGCTTTGAAGTCCACTCTCAAGCCACTATCCAAAGAAGCTAGAGAAGCACAACTAGAGGAAGATAGTGACGACAAGAGCAGTGAATTGGATGAAGAAGACATGATATTGTTCATGAAGAAATTCAAAAGAATAATGAAAAAGATACAAGGTACAAAGTCAAGCGAAGGAAAGTACAAGGAAAGAATGAAGCCAAAGTTGAGGCGGGCATGCTATAATTGTGGTGAATACAACCACTTTATAGTTGACTGCCCATATGAGGAGAACAAGAAGAAGACCAAAGAAGCCAAGCCTCAACCTAAGAAATTCTTCAAGAAGAAGAAACAAGCCGAACAAGCGCACATCGGAAAGGAATGAGACTCAAATGTTGAGTCCTCATCGTCCGAAGAAGAAGAGATGGCTAGCATAGCCATCGAGAAGACATCCAAGAAGTCTACCCTTTTCCCCACACTTGGCGCATGGAAGGGATATGGCACTTGCCTTATGGCAAAGGAAGGTAAACGCAAGGTAACCATTAAACCCCCTTCCGTGCATTCCTATTCTAGCGATGATGAACTCAATAGTGACAATGAGGACATGCTTATTGGACTAGATAGGAAAACTGCTACTAAAATGAAATTTTTGCTTGATCAACTTGTTGAGAAGGAGAGATTAATACATCGTCAAGAGGACATGATCATCTCACAAAAGGAGGAATATGTCGAACTTGACAAACTTCTAGAACTTGAAAAGGAACGAAGCAAATCACTAGAGCTTGAGTTAGCTTCGAGCAAGGAAACTTGCTTGGAGCTAACTGACTCAAATGCCACCATCAAGGACCAACTTGCTGACCTGATCAAGGTCAACAAGATCCTTGAAGTGCAGGTTGAGTCACTCAAGCTAAGTGAACCTTCCTCCTCTTCGAGTTCACCTTCTCAACTAACTAAAACTGATTTTGCTCATGCTTGCACATGTAAGAAAAGTGACACCAGTTTGAAGGATAAGCCAACTTCTACAAAGGAAAAACATCATGCCCAAAGTGGCATATTTGACAAGGAGAAGATCAAATATGCACGTAGTGCATACTTGGTCAAAAGACCTCCAAATGTCAAATATGGCATTGGTTATTCTTATGGCAAAAAGCAACATGCTGGAAGCCATAAGAATAACAAGGAGAGGATTACCTTTGTAAAAGGAAGGCCCCTTCAAACTGGAAAGTCACAGATTAAGACTGTAACTGCACAGGAACACCGGACTAGTCCGGTCGGTACCCGGACAAGTCTGGTCCTCCGGACAAGTCTGGTCCCCCAGACTAGTCCTGTACATAAACAACAACAGCTATTGTTTAAAACTTTTGATGCCTCCTATGTATTAATGAGAAATAACTTTGGCAAGGTTTATGCTCATTATGTTGGGCCACGCCATGGGAACACCAAGTCTCATGTGTGGGTGCCCAAATGCATTGTAACTAACTTGCAAGGACCAAAGCAAGCTTGGGTACCTAAAACCAAGGCATGATTTGTTTTTGAAGGCCTATACCTCGGGTGGATCTAAGTGGGTGCTAGACAGTGGATGCACCAATCATATGACTGGGGAAAGAAGAATGTTCGTGGAATATGAAGAGAATGAGGACCCAAACGAGGGCATCTACTTTGGAGATAATAGTCAAGGAAGGGTGCTCGGTACCGGTAAAATTGCAATATCCTCCAAACACACACTTTCTCATGTTTTACATGTTGAATCTCTAGATTATAACCTGCTGTCCATATCTCAATTATGCGAGAAAGGTTATAATTGCTTGTTCACTAACGAGGGTGTGACCGTTTCTAGGAGGAGTGATGGTTCCGTTGCATTCAAGGGTATGTTAAAGGGAAAGCTCTATCTTGTTGATTTCAACAAGGATAAAGCTGAACTTGACACATGCTTGATTGCAAAGACCAACATGGGTTGGCTATGGCATAGACGGCTAGGGCATGTTGGTATGAGGAACCTTTAAAAGCTCCTCAAAGGCGATCACATCAGAGGTTTAAAGGATGTTGTATTTGAGAAAGACAGGCCATGTAGCGCGTGCCAAGCCGGGAAACAAGTTGGAGCATCTCATCCCGCCAAAAACGTCATGACTACAACAAGACCACTTGAGCTTCTACACATGGACTTGTTTGGTCCAATAGCCTACATAAGCATCGGTGGTAACAAATATGGTTTAGTTGTCACTGATGATTTTTCTCGCTTCACTTGGGTTTTCTTTTTGCATGAAGTCAGAGACACAAGGAACACTCAAGAAGTTCTTCAAGCGAGCTCAAAACAAATTCTCATTTACAATCAAGAATATTCGAAGCAACAACGGCACAGAGTTCAAGAACACGCAAGTGGAGGAGTACCTTTATGACGAAGGCATAAAGCACGAATTTTCAGCGCCGTAGTCCCCACAACAAAACGGAGTTGCTGAAAGAAAGAATCACACACTCATAGAGATGGCAAGAACAATGCTCGATGAGTACAAGACATCAGATCAATTTTGGGCGGAAGCGTTTAACACCGCTTGCCACGCCGTAAATCGACTCTATCTTCATCGACTACTCAAGAAGACATCATATGAGCTACTCACCGGTAACAAACCAAATATTTCATATTTTCGTGTTTTCGGTTCTCCATGTTATATCTTGAACAAGAAGCCTAGGACTTCGAAGTTCACTTCGAAGTCCGATGAGGGTTTCTTGCTTGGTTATGATTTGAACACTTACGCCTATCGTGTTTTCAACAAGACCTCCGGGCTTGTTGAAGTAGCACGTGACGTAGTGTTCGATGAGACTAATGGCTCCCAAAAGGAGCAAGTTGATCCATGTGAACTAGGTAAAGAAGAAGCTCGTTGTCAAGCATTGAAGAGAATGGCTCTAGGTGAGGTTCGACCACAAGAGTCACCTCCACACGTACATGAGGAAGATGAACCACAAGAGGAGACCAACGATCAAGGGGGAGCTTCAACACAAGATCAACCACAAGAATACGAAGATAATCAACAAGTCAACGAAGGCAATCACTTAGGGGGAGAAGAAGATGATCATGAAGATACAACTCCTCAAGTGCCACACCCAAGAGTACACCAATGCGTCCAAAGGGATCACCCAATTGACAACATCATTGATGACATCCAAAAGGGAGTAACCACTAGATCTCGCATAGCTAACTTTTGTGAACACTATTCATTTGTATCCTTTTTGGAACCACGCAGGGTTGAAGATGCATTGAAAGATCCGGACTGGGTGGTGGCAATGCAAGAAGAATTGAACAACTTCAAGCAGAATGAAGTGTGGGAACTTGTGGCAAGACCCAATGCAAACATCGTCGGCACCAAATGGGTCTTCCGCAACAAACAAGATGAACACGCGGTGGTGACAAAGAACAAGGCACGACTTGTGGCCAAAGGGTATTCACAAGTCGAAGGTTTGGATTTCAATGAGACTTTTGCTCCAGAAGCTAGGCTTGAATCTATTAGAATATTACTTGCATATGCTACTCACCATGATTTCAAGCTGTATCAAATGGATGTGAAAAGTGCCTTCCTCAGCGGACCAATCAAGGAAGAGGTGTACGTGGAGCAACCACCCGGGTTTGAAGACGAAGAGTTCCCCAACCACATGTTTAAATTGCGTAAGGCTCTCTACGGCCTCAAACAAGCTCCTAGAGCTTGGTATGAGTGTCTTAGAGATTTCTTAATTAAAAATGGCTTTAAGATTGGCAAAGTAGATTATACACTGCTTACAAAGAATTTTGATAATGATCTTTTTATTTGCCAAATTTATGTTGACGATATAATCTTTGGGTCAACTAACCAATCTTTTTGTGAAGAATTTAGTAAAATCATGACAGACAGGTTTGAAATGTCAATGATGGGAGAGTTAAAGTACTTCTTTGGATTCCATGTATGGCAACAGAAGGAAGGGACGTTCCTAAGCCAAACCAAGTACACGCAGGACATACTCAAGAAGTTTGGCATGGACAAGGCGAAGCCCATAAAAACCCCCATGGCGACGAATGGCCACCTAGACCTCAATGAAGATGGACCTAGCGTCGACCAAAAGGTATATCGCTCCATGATTGGATCTCTACTCTATTTATGTGCATCTAGGCCAGATATTATGTTGAGTGTATGTTTGTGTGCAAGATTTCAAGCCAATCCTAAGGAATGTCACTTGACAGCCGTAAAAAGGATCTTGAGATATTTAGTTCATACACCCAACCTTGGCCTTGGTACCCAAAAGGCTCAAAATTCAATATCATTGGTTACTCCGATGCAGATTATGCCGGGTGCAAAGTAGATAGAAAAAGCACTTCCGGTACATGCCAATTCCTAGGGAGATCCTTAGTTTCTTGGTCCTCCAAGAAACAAAATTCCATTGCCTTATCCACAGCCGAAGCGGAGTATGGTGCAGACAGGAGTTGTTGTGCTCAACTCCTTTGGATGCGACAAACTCTAAGGGACTATGGTTAAAATATGAACCATATTCCACTCCTTTGTGACAATGAGAGTGCCATTAAAATTGCCCACAACCCAGTTGAGCACTCCAGAACTAAACACATAGACATAAGACACCACTTTTTGAGAGATCATGCCATGAAAGGAGACATAGCCATTTCACATGTCAACACTCAAAAGCAATTGGCCGACATATTCACCAAGCCACTTGATGAAAAACGTTTTTGTGAACTCCGAAATGAACTAAATATCCTTGATGCTCGGAGTGTGGCTTGAAATGTTGCATACCTGTATGAATTCTTCAAATATGTTTATTGTATTGTGAAAGTCATCTCTATCATATTTCTCCGAAAAACTATGTCAATTACTAGATCTTGGTGAATTATGATCATTGCTTGATTGTTGTATGCTTACTAATCATATTCATCAAGATTATTTGATGTTGTTTGCCTCTCTTTTCTCTAAATATGTACCTTCAAATATATATGAATGGGCTAAAAATTCTCGCCTGGTGACCACAGACTAGTCCATGGTTGCCCGGACTAGTCCACCCATGCAGACTAGTCTGTAGAGTGCCGGTTAGGCCGTACTAGTCTGGTAGACAATGGACTAGTCCGATATAGCCCCTGGAAAAGTTCGGACTAGTCCGGTCATCTCCGGACTTGTCCAATTTTTCGTGTCCATAACCCTAGCCGTCGCTAAACCCTAATTTCCTCACCTCCACTCTTGCCTCACACGCTCTCTCTCTTTGTTCTCGAGCTTCCAAGGCGATTCCTTGCTCCTTCCACCAAAAACATGAAGCCATTCTTTATGGTGTTGAACAGAGTGTTAAGGAAGACAATTGCTCCCACGGATGGAGATGCTGGGAGTGTGCAAGGATACCTCCAGACTCTGATGAGGGTCATAAGCAAGGACCACCCATTTGATGTGGCGGAATACATTTGGAATAATATGGTGAACATATCCTGCACTCCCAACAGATCTTGCGGATATGCTCCTTACCTAATGTTTGTGATTGAGAAAGTCACCGACATTGAGTTTGTGAAAGATGTGGAGCATCTCCCCTTGAGGCCTCAAATGCCTCAAAAGTCGAGTGTGCAGGGTGCTCCCTCACCGGCCTCCAGTCCCGAGGCACCAGCAAGATCAAGAGAAGATGCTAGGGCTGCTCCTGCTTCTAGTGCAGCCCCTCAAAAGGGTTCAGCTAGCAGAATTCTCAAGTACCTGGCTGCAATCTTTGCCTCCTGCAAAAAGGCCGAAGTGAAGGCCCATAAGCTCAACAAGAAAATAAAGGAGTACATGAAGTATATCAAGGAAAATGTCAAGCAAATTTGTCAGAAGCTGGAGATTGAGCCAATTGGGTCTCCAACAATCTCTGAAGACTCAAATTCTGATTTCACCGAGATCGGGCCCTTGACCCCCTCCGAGCTTGCCTACTTTGGCGTTGGGGCCTCGAGTACCTCCGCACCTTCTCCTCCTCATCATCATCAAGCTGAAGATGAAGATGATGAAGACGACGATGAGAGGATCGACAACAAAGAGTGAAGACCCTAGGACCCTCTTCTCCTTCTTTTTGGTGTCTTGATGCCAAAGGGGGAGAGTTTGAGGGGGAGTCTTAGTCTTAGCTTAGCTGCAGTTTGCGAGGAGAGAGCTCTATGCTTTGTTTTTTTTAACTCTTTTGTGGCTTGTAATGTTTTAACAATGATCTTATGTTAATTATGGTTCTGTGATGCAATGATTTGATTCTTTGAGTAGTGTTTATGAAAACTGTGATTTTGCTCTAGAATGACATATATGCTTGCTATTGGGTAATAAATGTCAATTATGTCATTATCAATGTTTCAGTGCACTTAGGTATGCATCCCACCATAAAGAATGCACATATGGACTATGCTTTATCTACTTGATGTATTTTGGACACATATGTGCATGCTTTATGAAAATCTCAACTTCTATCATATTTTGTGAAATCTCAATTGGTTGTCATCAATCACCAAAAAGGGGGAGATTGAAAGTGCATCTAGGACTCCCTTGTGGGTTTTGGATGATTTATGACAAGCAATTGGGATCCTAACCTCTTTGTTGAGATGAGTGCAGGATTTTAATAGGAAAATGAGCAAAGTGCCAAAAAGAAGGAAGAATGAGGAGCAAAGAGGAAATTAGCTCAAGGAAGAAGAATAATAGATCATTGTGTAGGGAGTGTGTTAATAAAACACATCCCAAGAGCTTAATCACAATTAAACACACACATTGCACAAAGTTACATAGGACCGGACTAGTCCGACTAACACCGGACTAGTCTGATATCCTCTCTGCACGAAATCAGACAAGTCCGATATCCATCGGACTAGTCCGATATCCTTTCTGACTAGAATCGGACTAGTCCTCCCCAGTGCGGACTGGTCCTCAAAACACTTCACAAGTCACACAAAATCGGACAAGTCCGATCACAACCGGACTAGTCCGATATTCTTTCTGATCCAAATCAGACAAGTCCGGTGTTTGCACGGACTAGTCCGAAATACCCTCTGATCTGAATCGGACAAGTCCTCCAAGTGCGGACTTATCATCCTATACACTTAGGGTTTCACATGTCCGGACAAGTCCGATGACTATCGGACTAGCCTGAAGATTTCCAGTAGCGAAATCGGACAAGTCCGTTCCTAGCCGGACTAGTCCGATATTTTGGAAAACTTAGGGTTTGCTACACACAGCACACCGGACTAGTTCGGTGACCACCACAGACTAGTACGATCTTTCTGTACCCTAACGGTCACTTTTAGAAACCCATATAAATAGAGTTGTACGACCATATTTTATAATCTCTCGAACCCTAGCGCCGTCACACCTCCCAAGAGACTCAAAAACCACATCTATCCACGAAATTAAGTGCAACAAAGATCAATCCTTTGAGGATTCACTCTAGTTCATCGGAGAGACACATTCAACACTGCATTGAGCTCTTGGTTTGATTCTCTAACACACTCCTGCGTTTTAATTGTAATCTCTTGAGTGTGTTCTTGGTGGTATTTTGTGTTGTAATCCAAGGGAGCTCTCAACGTGTGAGAAAGCCCCTTGAATTTGGTTATTCACCCCTTTGTGATAAGTGGAAGAGGATTGTCCTTCGTGGTGATCCGACGAGGGTAGGGTTGGAGAAGACCCGGTCCTTTTGTGGGCTCCTCAACGTGGATGTAGGTTGCCTTTGTGGGAACCGAACCACGGGATAAATCTCTTGTGTTCTCTGTTGTGTTCATTGTTCCTACTTCATATCAATCTAGGGTTACAAACTGATCTTGATTACTTTACATTGAAATATCAAGTATAAGTTTGATTTGTGATATAACCTGATTCATAAACTTGTGACACTTTGTTTAATCGTATACTTCCGCTGCATATATTGAAGAACAAAGTTAATCGATCAAACCTAATCAATCTAGTCCGTATACACCGAACTATTCTGCACTTTACCGGACTAGTCCGACTTCTCTGTTTTTGAACTGGTTGTTAAGTGTTGCAGGATCTGACAATTTTCAAAAATGGCCTATTCACCCCCCTCTAGGCCACATTCATTCGGAATGTGGCTTGAAAACTTGCATACTTGTATGGCTTCTTCAAAATATGTTGATTGTGTTGCGAAAATCATCTCTCTCAATTTTCTCCGAAAAACTATTTCAATTGCTTGATCTTGGTGAATTATGGTCATTGCTTGATTATTGTACGTTTACTGATCATATTCACCAAGATTATTTGATTGTTTTGGCCCCTATTTTCTCTATAAGAACCTTCGAATATATACGAATGGGCTAATTATATTTGTTCTGGAGACCACAGACTAGTCTGTGGTTATCCGAACTAGTCCGCACACTGCAGACTAGCCTGCAGAGGTCCGGTAGTCCGGACTAGTCCGTTTTTTCATTCCATAACCCTAGGCACCGCCAAAACCTAATCTCCTTCACCCTCACAACTCACCTCACACTCTCTCTCTTCACTCGACAGCCCCCAAGGCGATTTGGCGATCTCTCCATCAAATCCCTTCAAGTTTTGGAGGAAATCGATCTCCATTGCTAGGGGATTGAAGACCACAGACTTGTCCGCACCTCTAACCCCTCCTTCGTCAAGAATCAAAGAATTTTGGTAAATTCCCTCCCAAACCCTATAAACTTTGATTTCTTCATTTTGGATCAAATAGCTTAGTTTCTTTCAGCTAATACATGCTTCCTTGTTGTATTACATCTTTCTTAAGCTAGTTTTGCATTGAGCAACACCATTTGTCTCATAGTTAGGGTTTAAGGTGTTGAACACCGGACTAGTCCGGTCCCTGTACGGACAAGTTCGGTCCCTCCGGACTAGTCCATACCTAAACACCGGACCAATTTTCAACTGAATTCAACCCAAATTTCCAACTACTCAATGCACTTCCTTGCCATCAATTCTCATTCATACATTGTATAATCCCTTCTCAGGACAATGTTGAGCTCCAATGATGAAATTTCCGATTATGATGCCGAGATGGACCAATAATTCTTGCTTTGTTCCTCGACGGGCCAAGGGAAGAAGCGCCAAGAGCGCCCCTCCGAGCCGACACCTTCTCCACCTTAGGTGCGGCGGAAAGTTCAAGCCAAGAAGTTTGCGTCCGAAGCCAAGGATGCAGCTGGCTCTAGCTCAGTAGCTTCTCGCCAAGCTAAGGGCAAAGAAAAGGGAATCACCTCAGGCCCGATCGGCCCTCTCAAGATGGCAGCTCCGAGAAAGGGAAACAGGGACCCCTCCGAGGAGAAGTTCAATGGCAAGGGAAGCGATACGGCTTCCAAGCTCAGATTTTTGGATTGTTATAGCAGACCCAAGAAGGCGGGTGATGCAAGATTTTGGAGTAACTTCCACGCGGATTTCTATAGCTCTGGGTACCTCTCTATGAAGACTCCAGTTGTCTGCAACCAGTGGATTGACTGGAATCATTTTAAAAGGAAGAGTTGTGATGCTTTTGATCAAGTGGTGGAGGCTGCAGCAAGGCATGGACTGAAGGACCTATTTGCCTTCAGGTGCAACTGGAATGATGAGATTATTGCTCAGTTCTATGTCTCCTGCTTCTTTGCTAGTGATGAAGAGGAGAGGGTGACTTGGATGACACATGCATCCAAGTACACTATTACCTATGATGATTTTGTGAGACTCCTTCACCTAGAAGATATAGGAAACAATGAGATGACTATCCACAACATTGGTGTCTTGGGGAAGGATAAGATGGATTTCCTTTATGACACTAACCTGAAGTACAACCATCCGTCCACCAAGAACATGAATCTCTTATTCATGGTTCTTAATAGGGTGATGAGGAAGACCATAGCACCAAAAGATGGGGATGCAGGAAGTGTGCAAGGGTACTTGAGGACCCTAATGAAGGTGATAAGCAAGAACCGAAAGTTTGATATCTTCGACTACATTTGGAACGACATAGTCAACATCTCCTACACACTGAACAGATCTTGCGGATATGCCTATTACTTGATGTTTATGATTGAAAAAGTCACGGGAATAGAGTTCGTGAAGGATGTGGAGCACACTCCCTTGAGGCCCCAAAAGCCTCCCCAAGACACTGTCCAAGATGCTCCATCTCCGGTGTCTAGTGAAGAGGCTCCAATGAGAGCTTGAGGAGATGCGAGGACTGCTCCCGCCACTAGAGCCCTCAAAAAGGGTCCCCTAGTGACATTTTGAAGTACTTGACAGCCATTTTTGGCTCATGCAAGAAGGCCGAGGTAAAGCTTCACAAGCTGAACAAGGCAAGGAAGGCTGACATGAGGTATATCAAGGAAAATGTCAAGCATATTTGCCAGAAGCTGGAGATCGAGCCTATCGGATCTCCAGTTATCTTTGATGACTCATCCTCTTACTTCACTGAGCTTGGACCTTTGACTCCTTTCAAGCTTGCCTACTTTGGCATTGGGGGCACTTCGAGTGGATCCGCTCCTCCTCCTCCTCAACAGCCTGAAGATGAAGATGAAGATGAGGAGAGGACCGACAATGAGGAATGAAGTCACTAGATCCCTCCTCTCCTTCTTTTTGGTGTCTTGACGCCAAAGGGGGAGAGATTGAGGGGGGGGGGGGGTCACTAAGTCTAGATGTAGGGTGCGAGATGAGAGCTCTATTCATGTTTATTTTGGGTTGTAAAACTTTAACTGTGTTCTCTCATACTTTTGGTCTTGTGATGTGGTGCTAAGAATATGCTTATGCCCCCATGTTATATTTATGAAATCTATGATGATGATTTGCTACAATATGTGCTTATGCTCTGAAATTGACATATATGCTTGATGTTGAGATAATTATGTCAATTGTTTCATTTTCATCACAATTATTGCCCACACACACGTAGTTTTGCACCCCACCATAAAGAGTGCACATATGCCTTATGTTGTCATGCTTAATTTGTTTCAAAACACATATGTGCACACTTTAAGAAAATTTTGCATTTTTAATCAAATTTGTGAAATCTCAATTGGTTGTCATCAATCACCAAAAAGGGGGAGATTGAAAGTGCATCTAGGCATCCCTTGTGGGTTTTGGTTGATTTATGACAAACAAATGAGATCCTAACCAAATTGTTGAGATGAGCGCAGGTTTTAATGAAATTATGAAAAAAGCGCAAAAAGAAAGGAGAATGAGGATCTATTTGGAAAAGAGCTCAAGAGCTGAATAGACTAGATCAATGTGTATGGAGTGTGTTGGAGAAACACACCCCAAGAGCTCAAGCACAATAAAACTCATTCACTGCACAAATTTACACAGGTCCGGACTAGTCCGATATACCCCAGACTAGTCCGATAATCCCTCTGTTCAAAATCGGACAAGTCCTCCCAGTGCGGACTTGTCTGCACAATCCAGGTTTACACAAACCGGACTAGTCCGATATCACAATAGACTAGTCCGATATCTTTCTGACTAAGAACGGACTAGTCCGATATCTTTCTGACTAAGAACGGACTAGTCCTTCCCAGTGCGGACTAGCCCTCAACACTTAACTACTTTGCACGAAATCGGACAAGTCTGATAATATCCGGACTAGTCCGATAATCTCTCTGACTAAAATCGGACAAGTCCTCCAAGTGCGGACTTGTCCCCAAATTCACTAAGGGGGTCACCTAGCCGGACCTGTCCAATATGTGTTGGACTAGTCCGTAGATCTCCAGAGCCTAAATCAGACTAGTCCGCCCAAGGCCGGACAAGTCCGATATTCCAAGGAACTTAGGGTTTCCTACATGCCGCACACCGGACTAGTCCGTACTCCACCACGGACTAGTTCGGACTCTCAAAACCCTAATGGTAACCTTTGGAAACCTCCATATAAATAGATGTGCATGGCCCTACTTTCAACTCTCGACCCTGTGCACCGTCACACCTTCCAAGAGCCTAGAAAACACGTCTCTCTACACAATCCAACGAAAGAAAGATCAAATTTGTGTGGATCAACTCTAGATCATAGGAGAGACACGATTCTTCACGTTTGAGCTCTTGGGTTTGATTCTCTAACACACTCCTATTGTTTTATTGTTGATCTTACGAGTGTGTTCTTGGTGGTGTTCAACTTGTAATCTTGGGGAGCCCTCAACTTGTGAGAAGGCCCCTTGAACTTGGTGATTTACCCTTTGTGATTAGTGGAAGAGAATCAACCTCCGTGGCAATTCAACGAGGGTAGGGTTGGAAAGACCCAGTCCTTTCGTGGGCTCCTCGACGTGGATGTAGGTTGCCTCTGTGGGAACCGAACCACGGGATAAAAACTTCTGTCAATCTTGTTCTTAGTTTTTCATATTCACATTCTAGGGCTTCATTGATCTTAGTCAAATTCTGTTAAAACTTGAAACTAAGTTCACCTTGTGCTATATCCAGTTTAATTGAAGCAACATACTCTAATTACATCTTAATTTCCGCTGCATAGAGTACTTGTATCGAGATCATTGATGAAACTTGATCGATCTAGTCCGCATGCACCGGACTAGTCCGCACTCTACCAGACTAGTCCGATTTCTCGGTATTTGATCATGTTGCTGAGTGTTGCAGGTTCCGACTAAAAATCAAAAGGGCCTATTCACCCCCCTCTAGGACACATTTAGGGTCCCCTTTTTATAGGGGTCCCGAGCCCCTTCTGCTGACCTTTGCAGAAGGGCAGACTAGTCTGGCCACTGGCCCCGGACTAGTCCGGCCCAATGGGACCACTGACCTATGGTCAGGTTCCGACAACTGCCACACTGAGCGACGATTGTCATGCTACCAACCAAATTTCCAAATTCAAACAGTCACTAAACAACAAACTAGTCCGATCCAAAACGGACTAGTCCGAAGTAGGACATAAGGGTTTAGTCCGCCCCATAGCAGACTCATCTGGGTAGGCCCAGACTAGTCCGGCCGCAGGGGGCGGACTAGTCCGGTCCTTTAGGGTTCTCTCGATTTATCTCACTAAGTCTCAAACGGATTAGGCTGTACCCATACGGACAAGTCTGAACCTTTCCAGAGAGCTTTGGTCTGTCTAAAAACGGACAAGTCCAGTCTTCTGGGACTTCGCTACAAATTCACTAAGAATCACTCGAGAGACGTTTGGTCCGTCTCAAAACTGACTGGTCTGCCCGGCCGGACTAGTCTGACCTTGAGGCCCGGACTAGTCTGACCTCCTAGGGTCTTTTCTTATTTTTGGCTTCTCACTTAGGTGTTTCTCTCAACAACCACTTTGAGCCCCTTATAATGATCTCAATGCACAAGATACATTCACCCTCTCACATGACACGGCTCATATAAGCTCAACTCCATAGAAACCCTAATTTCTACGCTTGAGCCTTTGATGCCCGTTTTATCCTTTTCCTTTTTGAGGGATTTCATCTCATTTTATCCATTATTCCTGTGCTTAAGACCAATTCAGCTCATTATCCTCTTAATTGTCGTCATCAATCATCCAAAACCCACGAGGATGCCTAGATGCACTTTCAATCTCCCCCTTTTTGGTGATTGATGACAACACATTAAGACTTCAACAAAAAGGATAATAACTTGTTTTCATAACATGTATTTGTATGAGTGACTCCCCCTCAATGTTTGCATCATGAGTAAGAGTAACTGATAGAGTTCTCATACATATACATGTTATAGTGGGGTGCCTAAGTGATGTGCTTATAAATTGTGATAAAGAAACAAATATGCAATATAAACATGTAACTAAAGCATAACATCACAATTGATATGAATTAAGTCTTACAACAGTTGAAGTGAGAGTTTTAAAACATAAGTCCATATATGAATTAAGTCTTACAACAGTTGAAGTTGAAGTTTTAAAACATAAGTCCATATTGGATCAATCTCTCCCCCATACAACTAAGTAGAACTCTCCGCCTCTCTAAGTGTCGCATCCACCAATCTCTCCCCCTTTGGCATCAAGACACCAAAAAGCAAAAGAAGGAAGGAAGAGTCCTTAGTCTACTCATCATCATCATCGGTGGCATCGTCGTCGTCTCTGCCTTGGTGCCCGCTATCGCTCTTCGTGGCCTCCGGATCAATATGAGCATAATCATCGGATGGGGCCGTGGTGGAAGTACCATCTTCACCAAATTGAGCGAGCTCCTCGGCGGTGAACTCTGGGAATGGAGTGATCTCCCCTCACTCTCCTCGGTGGGAGACATGGGGATGTCAAACTTGTCGCACACCGCCTTGAGACACTTCTCTTGGCGCCAGTCCATGCGACATTGTCGAACTTCCGCCTTCCGGCAAGAGGTGAATATGGCTTTGAAGCACTTGAGAAATCCTATTCCGCATTGTGACAAAGGCGGAGGTGGAGGAGGAGATGGCACAAAGCAAGAAGAAGAAGTGGGAGGATCTGCATTCTTCCTCCTAGGGGTTGCAGGCTCCAGAGGAGGGAGTTGAGGTCGAAGCCTCTGTTGAGTGATGCATTTCTTGAAGTTGAGTCCGGAGACCTTCTCGATCATGTACATGATGTACGGAGCATAGCCACATGATCGGTTTGGAGTATGCGAGATGTTGAAGATGTCATGGAAGATGTAGTCAACCACATTGAACTAAACATCTCCATCAATTAGCACCATCAGGTGCCTTAAGTTTCCTTGGATAATCCCCTCATCTCCATCCTTGGGGGCAATGGTCTTTTGGAGCACCCTGTTGAGCACACTGAAGAAGGGCTTGATGTTCCTTATGTGCCCGGCCTCAAAAGGTACATGACTAGGATACATGTACTCTAGGGTATCGCGATCAACTGACCTTAAGTTGGAGATAATGATTTCATTCTCCAGTTGATCCTCCAGGTTAAGAAATTGAGCAAACTCCCAGTAGGTGGTGGAGTATTGCTCTCTGTGGGTCATCCAGGTGATCCTCCTGTCTCCATTGGTGTGGAAATAGATAGTGGAATAGAATTGAGTAATTACTTCCACATTCCAGTCATATTGAAAAGCCATGAATTTCTTCAGACCATGTCGCTCGATGGCCTCAATCACAACATTGAAGGCCACATGATCCTTCTGGGCCATGTAGTCCCAGTCGATCCACTGAGCATCGGTGACCGGGGTTTGCTTGGACATGTAGACAGTCTGGTAATAATCACAGTGGAAGTCACACCAGAAGTGGGAATCCACTGGGCTCCTGTCTCTCTGATAGACATTGATCTTTCGGAGCTTTCGTGCCTTCTCAGCCCCTTTCCCCTTGAAGATGTTGGCATCGATGGCAACGACACGGTTTAGGTTCCGTGCAGGAGATGACATCCTCAAAGGGCCTATGGGTTGAGAGGCACCCTTCTTTGCCTTGCTAGCAGGCTTTCTTGGCAACAATGACCCTCTTCTTGGGGGCAACATCAGCTGGGGCCTTGCCCTTGTCTTTGGAGGTCCTCGCCTCCTGGGTTCTAGACTTCTCCCCCAAATTGGCAAGCCTCTTCTTCTTTGGGGTTGTCTCAGCTGCAGAAAAGTTGTGGGCATCTCGCTGATTCTTCTTGGTTCTTCTAGCTTCGGTCTGAAAGTCGAGATATGCCATGACAAGCTGGTCCTCCTCGCGCTTTCGGCGATAACAAGCGTGCCTTCCAGCCTTGGCCTCAGAGTTGGAGAGGGGAACATACTCGGAATCCGACATGATTGCTGATAAGAGAAGCAAAGGAATGTGTATGAGTCCAAGGAAGTTAAGGGGTAGTGGTAGAATTCACAAAATCAACCTAGGTTAGGGTTTTCGCTGTGTAACCCGGACTTGTCCGCCCAATGGCCGGACTAGTCCGGTTCACACAGCAAGAACCCTAATCTAGAGAAATTTTTCAAAATCTACGGATCCTACCACCAAAATTGAGGTACATGATCACAATGATATGCACAACAACATTTGTAAAGAAGTTTCTATCAATAGACCTAAAAGAATTGAATATCAAAGGTTTTGGGTTAGGTCAAGAATACCTCTTCAAATCTTCAAATCGATGAAATATGGATGAAGAATCGGCCTCCGATGCTTGGGTAATAGTTCCCTAGCACCTTATAGCTTCAATCCACGGATTGGAGTAGAGATTTGGTGGTGGAAATCGAAAATCACCGTTGGGGGCGGTTTTTGTACGTTTTGGAGAGAGAGAGAGAGAGGGTTTGAGTGGAAGTGGAGAGGTCGAGGGCCTCCTAGGGAGGTTAAGTCCCTAAGGGTCGGACTAATCCGCTTCGGGGCCCGGACTTGTCTGGCCAGCGGACTGGGTCCGGACTACTCTAAGCCACCGGACTAGTCCCGTCATAGGGCGGACTAGTCCGATCCTAAGGCTGAAAAACTCCTATATATTGAGTTTTCAGTGGATATTTGATCCTTTTGGACTAGATTTCATAAAATATCTTTGTAAACATGGTCACTAAGCAGTCAACAATCAAACTATGACCATGGTTCACAATGATTCAATAATTTCAAAATAATTTGTAGAAAATTGAGAAGGATGAGTTTTTTCGCAAGCATGTGTGAAATTTGAATATGACAATCAGATGTGCTAGATTCAAGCCACATTTCGAGAATCCAAGATATTAAGCTCACTCCTAAGTTTACAAAATCTTTTCTCATCTAAGGGTTTGGTAAATATGTTGGCCAATTGTTTATCAGTTCTCACATGTGAAATTGTAATGTCTCCTTTGATGGAGTGATCTCTCAAGAAATGGTGTCGAATATCGATGTGTTTGGTCCTTGAGTGTTCAACTGGATTGTGGGCTATTTTGATGGCACTCTCATTGTCACATAGGAGGGGAATATGGTGCAAGTTTATGCCATAGTCCCTAAGAGTTTGTCACATCCACCGAAGTTGTGCACAATAACTTCCGGCAGCGACATACTCCGCTTCGGCTGTGGAAAGAGCAATGGAGTTTTGTTTCTTTGAGGACCAAGACACTAGAGATCTACCAAGGAATTGGCAAGTTCCCGATGTACTCTTCCTATCAACTTTGCACCCCACATAGTCCGCATCGGAATATCCAATAAGGTTAAACTTAGATCCTTTGGGGTATCAAAGTCCTAGGCTTGGTGTGTGAACCAAATATCTAGGAATTCTCTTAAGGGCGGTCAAATGACACACCTTAGGAGCAGCTTGAAATCTAGCACACATACACACACTAAGCATGATATCGGGCCTAGATGCACATAAGTAAAGCAATGAGCCTATCATGGAATGATATACCTTTTGGTCCACACTTGGACCATCTTCATTAAGATTGAGATGCCCATTAGTTGCTGTCGAAGGTCGTAAACGACACTTCCCCCGGACCTGCTTAGAGAGCAGCCCGCGGAGGTTCTTTGGATTCACGAGGGCTAGTCCCAGTAGATCGGACACAACGGGATGATGAACACAGAGGATTTACGTGGTTCGGGCCGCCGGAGCGTAATACCCTACGTCCACGGGAGTGTTCATGTATTGCCTTGCTTGAGCATGTATGAGTCTTGGTCTAATTTTTCGATCCCTTGGGAAGGTCGTCTGCCGAGTCCTTTTATAGTCCAAGGACTCTGCAGTTACAAGGTGAGACCCAGGACCCGACAGGTGGTCCCGAGGAGAGCCAAATCCTATACAAGATCTAGGATTAATTGCTATCTACTTCCCTTTGTCAGGGGTGTCAATGCGCCGTCCCGCCGCGTTGTGCGCCAGGGCTACACATAGTTGGTGATGATGGTCGTGCACGTCCTGTCCGTCTTGTCCTCTCTGCCCATTCGTCCATCTTGCGGTGTGGGTCTGTACTGGCTACTTGGATAAGACAGGACACTGGAGCCTTGACCTCCGCATGCGTGACACAGCTTGCCTGGGGAAGGCGCACGTACTTAATGCCTGTCTGAGTAGCGCACGCGTTCATTTATTGTGGCTTCCTACCGCACTGAGTTGGCCGTCCGCCACGTGGTCGCGCCGGAGCCTGCCTCTGTGGGAAGTCTAGCACTTGGCGGAGCAGGCCACGTGGAGCATCCGAAGCCCACCCCTATGGAGGGGCGGGGGCTCAGTGCTGTAGGCCACGTGGTAGTTCCGGTGCCTTTCCCTTGCGAGGACGCGGGCCTGGCCCTGAGGTCCCGATTGGCCACGTGCCGGCTCCAGAGCCCACCTCAGCGTGGAGGTGAGGGTCCAGTTCTGCCGGCCACGTGGTAGCTTGGGAGCCTCCTCCGGCGGAGAGGTAGGACCTGGTCCTTCCCTCCACGACGTGGCAGTCTCGGATTCGGCCTCTTAAGCAGAGGCGGAGTCCTTAGCGGTTTTTTCCCTGTGCGTGGGGGTACCCGGTCTGCGGGGTACCGACAGTGGCCCCCGAGCCCACCTCAGGAGAGTCGTCGATACCGCAGGTGGGGTCTTCTTCCTTTTCTTCCCGCGCAACTCTTCCGATTCCACTTCGGGGCAGTTCCCCATGCGACACGCCCCTGCCGTTAAGGCGACGTGTCTCCTTCTGGTAAGTGAAGGTGCTGAACAGGCGCCACGCGATGTGACTTCTGCCTTCAATTGTGCTTTAACTGCAGTGGTTCCCAAGGTGGCTCCTGCACTTCCGCTACTTTTGCCCTTTGGGAAACCGCCGAGTTACCTCCCGCATAGTTAGCCGCCCGGCTCGCCTTCTTTGTCGAGCGGCCCGGGCCCTCATGTCATTGCCTACGCGGGACCATTGCTCTTCTATTGAGGCTGTTGTGATTAACACTTTTGCGCCTGTTGGCCTGCAGAGGTGCATAAAAAGAGAACTTTCTCCCTGAGGGTCCTTTCTCCCGCCTCTGCACCCCTGCGCTCGTGCTTTTTGCCTCAAGCCCAGTTCTTGCGCTCTAACTCCCGATCTCCACGTCTAGAGCCTCCTCCTTCAACCCTCATGGCGAGCATCTTGCCCAAGTCCCGGCTGTCTAGGTCTGCTGACCTGGCCCCCATGCGTCGGCTTCTCGGCTAGCATACTCCTGAGCGGGAGACGTGGCTCCGTCCCCGGAGGCTTCCACTGAGCCTCTCCGCCGGGGAGATGGTCCTCTTCTCGTCGTACGTGCTGGCCGGCTTCGTCCCGCCGGCATCCGCCTTCCTGGTCATGCTCCTGGAGACCTTCGGCCTCCAACTCCACCACCTCGTGCTGAACTCGATTGCCATGCTGGCGGTTTTCGCTCACCTCTGCGAGATGTTCGTGGGGGTGATGCCGTCGGTGAAGCTCTTCCAGTACTTTTTTGTACTGAGGGCCACTGGCAGGAGCTCTAAGGAGCACCTTGGTGCCTACTACTTCCAGCGCCAGACAAAGTTCCCCACGAGGTATATTGCTTCCTTCAACTCTGCACGGTGGAAGCTGTGGCGTGAAGATTGGGTGATTGTCAAGGCCGAGGCCCACGACTGGATGTGCCTCCCCACCGGGATCCCCTACTCCGAGTGGTCATTCTGGGAGGAGCGCCCAGAGCTGGAGGAGGCGTTCAACCCGGTGCTGGAGAGGATCCAGATGCTGGCGGACCACGGGCTGTCGTCTGCCTTGGTGCTGAGGGACTTCATGTTCCGTCGCATAGCTCCGATCCAGCACCGCACCCATCCGGCATCGATGTTCACCGGCCTGTCGGACTGCACCCAGCTCGAGATTGGCCCCGACTCCAACCTGGGCGAGCAGCAGCTGCTCGACATGCTGACCCGGGTCTGCCCCGACGACATCTCCCCTAAGGCGCTGGCTCTTCCATCGGCCTGCCGCCCCTTTTGCTCGGACTCGGAGTTGAGGCGGCAGCTGCTGAAGACAATGCCGACCCTTGACGAGTCTGGGCTGGCACAGCGTCAGATCGGGGACTCGTTCCGAGGGGTCAGCATAAGCGACGACGCTAAGGGAGGTGAGGCTCCCTTAAGCGACGACGGTTCTTCAAGTGACGACTCATTGGGCGGGCCCCATCAACATCCATGGGGTGGTGTCGTCGCCTCTGCCGACAAGGAGAAGGGGAAGGTGCCAGTTCCGGTGCTGGACCCGACCCCCAAGAAGCGCGCTCGGTCGCTGCCGCCGGCCCCTTCTGCCCCTCGTCAGGACTCCAGAGCCCCGCCGCGCTCGTCGCCAGGGGGCGCCGACGGCGTCACTTTGCCGCCCGAGTCTTCCACGCGCAAGAGGGGGAGGCTCCTCAACACCGACGGGACCCCAGCATTCCCTCTCCGTTCGGAGGGACGCCAGACCTCGGGGGTGCCGCCGACGCCACCACCACAGGGGCCCCCAGCACACTCAGGGGCCCCCACCGCGGGTTCGGGGGGTCCGAACCCCCCAACCCTTTCGGAAGCGGTGGAACTTTAGCGTCCCCCGGTAAGCTTGCTCAGATTTTACCTTGGGTGTTCTTTGTTGTGCGCCCACCCTGCCATTTTCTTATGATCTGGGTTTGCTTGATTTCAGCGCCACCACAGCTACTCCACCACCCGCGCGCACTTCTAATGGGGGGTTTGCCGCTCCAGCCGGCTCGCGGGGATCTTCCGCAGCCTCGGGCCCTGCTCCGGTGCACCAGGCTGCTGCCGCCGGGGTGCCCCGGGCCACCGTGTAACACCCTAAATTTTTGCATCATGCATTGCATACATGATCATGCATTGCATACATGCTCATGCATTAAACATTAGTAGGATAAAAGAAAGATAATAAAAGATAAAACATACATATATGGTGTAGCAAAAAGAAGAAAAAGAAAATAATAATAATAGCGTAAAACTTGTAATAGGGAATAAGTATAAAAATTATAATAATAAAATATATGTAAATATATATAAATATATATATATATATAAATAATATATATAATAACTGTATATAAAAAATAATAAATAAATAATAGAAAAAATAAATAAAAAGTAATATATTTATATAAAAAGAGAGAAAGAAAAAAAAAGAAAAAAAAGAAAACAGCCCGCTGGCCAGGCCGAGCGGCCCAGCCAGCAGTGCGCAGCCCCGCGCCTGGGCCCCGCCAACCCCGCGCGCTCGCCCTGATTCCCGCGCGTTCCGTGCGCTCCCGCACGAGCCGCTGCCGCGCCCGGGCCCCACCCCGCACGCCCACCCGGCGCGAGCCAGCACGCCCGCCACCTGGCCCCACCCCGCCGCCAGCCCCGTGCCCCGCGCCGCAACTCCGCCCGAGCGCCCCGACCCCGCCCGATTCCCGCGCTCCCGCGCCCTCACGCACCGCGCGCGCCCGCACGGGCCCCACCCCGCCGACTCCCGCCCGACGCCGCCCGACCGCGCGATGCCCCTGCGCGTTGACTCGCGCGCTGCACGGTGCCCTAGCCGCCGCCTATAAAAACGCCCGAAGCTTTCGTATTTTTTCCCGATGCCAGAAGCCATCCAGCGCTGCCACCGTAGGGGAAAAAATCCCTAGCTCAGTAGAAAAACCAGAGGAGTCCAGAGCCGCCGCCAGGGAAGAAAAGAGAGGAAAAAAGAGGAGGAAGAGGAAGAAAAAGAGGAGGGTGCTGTCATCCGTCGGAGGACCTTGCACCGTCTACTTCGTCTATGCGTCACCTTCATTCCGCGATCATCGAAGCCATCGCATCTACGGTAGGCCACGTTCCGATGTGAATTTTAGTGACGTATTAGATCTAATAGACGTAAATTGATTTTTTTTGCATCGCCTTTTTATTTTCAGCAGCATTAATCCACTCTAAAACCCCCGTAAACTCATATGAACACATATGAACTAGTTGCATCTAATTAATAAACAATCATAGTTAATTAATAATTGATCTTTGCATGCATGCATATCATCGCATGTTGATTCATGTGTGTGCATCATGTTGATTTGTATATGTTTTCTTGTATGTGTGATCACGAGTAGAGGGAAGTGCTCAAGAGATCGTGTACGAGGATTTTCAGAATCAAGATTTCGAAGCGCTTGAGCAACCCTATCCGCCGGAGCAAGGCAAGTGTCCTTGAAGCATATTGATCCTATTTTTAAAATAAATGTTTTGTTTGCAAAACTGCATGCTTGTGTCAAATTGATGGGAATCCTATGGTAGGAAGTTTACTAGTTTTGTTTGACCACCCTTGTCACCTGGAATTTATGGTAGAGAGTCGGGAAGGGCTTTTTACCTTTTTGCTTCGCTTAATTAATTGGGATGACAAACAACACTAAACATTTAATTATGCATCAATGATATTCTGGTTAATGTGAACTGGTCAATACGATGGGTGATCTAAGCAAGCCTGGTATGTGGATGGGTTGGATGTTATGGTGGTTTGCTTGCTTTAGATCTGAGGACCGGTTCATGCGAGAATAAGCCAGGACTACAGTGCCACCACGAGGCCAAGTATGGGTGCGGCGTAGATGATTAATTAGGGCTTTGCTAGTGCTGTTTGGACCATTGTGGATGCTCGGGGAAGGGGTAGTCAGATTGGGTTTGTTGATGATTGGTGGGACTACCCTGGGATCCGAATGGCTCAAGAGGGGGCCCTTGGTTGAAGATGTGCTCAGTTGGAGGCATCGCCACCGGTGAAACCTCAGTGGGTTCTAAATAGGCTAGTAATGCCTTTGTAAAGGCTATTTTCTGATCTCTTGGCCACACACCAATGGAAGTGTGTAATATGACTGACGGGTCATGGGCATAAGGGAGATTCTTAGTCGCCGAAAGGTGATGAAATCACGAACACGTGGGTAAAGAGGTACAAACTCTGCAGAGTTAAATAAAACTATCATGATAGTCGTGCTCCCGGTTATGAGCACCTGGACAACTTCCATGATTAGAGGGTATTTGGTATTGGTGATGGTTATTGTAATGGTTATGGTTATGGTTGGTAATGGTTATGGATGGTTATGGATTTGATTTCTGGTATTTATGGTTATTGGCAAATGATGGAATCTGGAATCATGGATGAGGATGGTGAATTATGGATTGGTATTATGGTATTACTTATGATTATGATGGGTTTACTTCACATACATATAATATATTGCTTTTCAAATGTTTTACTGTACTTTTCAGCACTGTGCCATTATTATTGTCGTCATTTGGATCAGCTACATGTCATACTTTCCACACTTGCTGAGTACGACATGTACTCACTCTTGCAATCCCCACCAACAGTTGCAGGTCAGGATTGTGAGTTTAATGGTGATAATGCGGAGTTCTAGGCCGTGTCTACCGTCAGCTTTGCCTGTGGTGTTGATTGGAGCTGCGCATACATACCCTGTCGCTTATGTTGCATAGTTGCTTAGTTTACTTAATTAGTTTATTTCCGTTGCATTAGTTGAACTTGTCATTAATATTGATTAGAGCTTGTATTCGAGGATAATATGGTTTGTGTAATAAAATTTGATAATTAATCTTGTTATGTGGTAATTTTCTGTATACTCTTTTGTGATTGCACTCGTGTATGTGTGTTGAACATCCTGGGCACACATATGCGTTAGCTTGGTTCATTTTTCGGAACCGGGCCTCATAGATTGGTATCAGAGCCACAGGTTGACCGTAGGACACAACCTAGATAGAATGGACACTTTAGAGCACATAGGAGCACTCAGGATTCAATGTGTTTTTGCTTAGTGTGCTGTTTGCTATATATATATTGTTTGCTTGTGTGCTTAATAGAGGATTTTGGGATGCTTTAGCATTGCCATGTCCACCTAGGCTAGTGTAGCTAGTTGTTAGTTTCATATCCCTTGATGCATATAGTTGGGGACGTTTCTAAATTCTTACCTATTGCTCTCCTTCAGATGGTGAGGACTCGCAATCAGAGGGATGTCAATGGTGAGGAGGAGAACCATGGAGCACCTCAGAACAATACTGGACAAGGACCTGCTCATAGAGCTATCAATATTGAGCAGCTACTGGCCATGCAGAACCAGCTCATGCAGACCATGATACAAACTATGGGACAACTGCAGGCTGGCAGTAACATCAACAATCAGCCCCACATGCCTCCACCGCCACCCCCGCCTCCTCATAACCGATTGGGAGAGTTCATGAGTACTAGGTCGCCAACCTTTGCTCAAGCCGCTGACCCTATGGATGCGGATGATTGGCTCAAGTCCGTGGAGAAGAAGCTAGCTATTGTCCAATGCAGTGACCGGAAGAAGGTCCTGTTCGCTTCTCATCAACTTGTTGGAGCAGCTGCTGATTGGTGGGATGCTTATTGCAATGCTCATGAGAACCAAGAGAGAATTAACTGGGCAGAATTCAAGGAGAGTTTCCATTCTCATTATGTGCCGGAAGGTGTTATGATCTTGAAGAGGCAAGAATTTGAGAACTTGAGACAAGGGAAATCAAGCGTGAGTGAATATCTCAATAAGTTCACTCAACTCCCAAGATATGCGCCTGAGGATGTTAGTCGGGACAGCCGGAAGCAATATTTGTTCATGAGAGGCTTGAACAATGAAATCCAAGTGCAACTACTCAATTGCGATTATGCCAACTTCCAGAAGCTTGTGGACAAAGCAATTGTGGTTGAGAACAAGGTTCGTGAGATGGAGCAAGACAACAAGAGGAAGGCGCCATATCAAGGACAACAACAAGGAAGTAATGTGTGCCCTCGCTTTGCACCGCCCAATGCGCCTTACTTCGGCTCTTCTGAGCCTGCTCAACGCCCTAGTTATGCACCACGCCCAACTCAGTTTGTGCAACATCGCACTGTCATGCAAGCACCTAGGCCTCCGATGCCTTATGCGCCTCGTGCTGATTTTCCTGGAGCCAATGCTCTAAACCAAACTCGTCCCAATAATTCTGGTGGAGTTAAGAAGTGTTATACCTGTGGAGAAGCTGGACACTTTGCGCATCAATGTCCTAAGTTGGGCCTCGGTCAAGGAAGCAATGCACCGAGACAAAACCCAAGACCTAATGGAGGACAACCACAAGAGAACCGCGGACATCAGAATTTTGCTCGTGGCAATGTGAACCATGTCTCTACGGAGGATGCTCAACAAGCGGATGACGTGGTCATTGGTATGTTTCTCGCCAACTCCAACCCCCCCAACTATGTTAATTGATTCTGGAGCATCGCATTCATTCATTGCATCGAAGTATGTTGCCAAGTATAGTTTGCCTATCTCTCATATGAAGTTTACTCTATTGGTTAAGTCTCCGGGAGGAGAGATGTGGACAAATATAGTATTTCCAAAAATAAGCCTTAGAATAAGGGGGGTAGACTTCTCTGCCAACCTCATTATTTTGGATTCTCAAGGATTGTACATTATACTTGGTATGGACTGGTTAAGGAAGCACAATGGAGTTATTGAGTGTGCCACAAAGACGGTGAAGTTGACTAATGAGGAAGGGATCACCGTAGAATTTGAAGCATCTCAAACCGCACCAAAGCAATTGGAGTTGAATCATGTGGACGGTGCCGCAATTGAGGAGATTCCGGTAGTGTGTGAATTTTTGGATGTGTTTCCAGATGAGTTGCCAGGTATGCCACCTGATTGATACATTGAGTTTGTTATTGAT
The DNA here is from genome assembly GCA_036927565.1 of Tuctoria greenei. Lineage (NCBI taxonomy): Eukaryota > Viridiplantae > Streptophyta > Magnoliopsida > Poales > Poaceae > Tuctoria > Tuctoria greenei. The sequence goes on from JAYESD010000005.1 coordinate 190,915,879, forward strand.
TTAATACCTGGAACTGCACCTATAGCTAAGAGGCCATATAGGATGCCTCCTATGGAATTAGCGGAGCTCAAGAAACAAATTCAAGAGCAAATAGAGAAAGGCTTTATTCGCCCTAGTTCTTCACCTTCGGGAGCGCCTGTGCTGTTTGTGGACAAGAAGGATGGATCCCAAAGGATGTGCGTGGATTACCGAGCTCTCAACGAGGTAACAATCAAAAACAAGTATACCTTGCCACGTATAGAAGACTTGTTTGATCAGATGAAGGGTGCTTGTGTCTTCTCTAAGATTGATTTGAGGTCGGGGTACTTTCAAATGAAGATTAGACCATCAGACATACCCAAGACAGCTTTTAGGACATGGTATGGATCTTATGAGTACACCGTGATGTCTTTCGGATTGACAAATGCGCTTGCCTACTTTATGTACCTCATGAATAAGGTCTTCGTGGAGTACTTGGATAGATTTGTTGTGGTGTTTATTGATGATATTATGATCTACTCGAAGGATGAGAAGGAACATGAGGAACACTTGAGGCTTACGCTGCAGAAATTGAGGGAGCATCAATTGTATGCCAAGTTCAGCAAGTGCCAGTTTTTGTTGAAAGAGGTGCCATTTTTGGGTCATATAATCTCAGGAGGAGGAGTATCGGTTGACCCCGGAAAAGTGAGAGATGTGTTGAAGTGGGAACCACCGCAAAACGTCAAGGAAATAAGGAGTTTTCTTGGGATGGCTGGATATTACCGTCGATTCATCAAGGACTTTTCCAAGATAGTCAAGCCCATGACGGAATTGCTAATGAAGGGGAAGGCTTTCCAATGGACTGAAGCTTGTCAAAACAGTTTTGAGAAGTTAAAGAAAAGGTTGACAACCGCGCCGGTGTTAGTATTACCGGACGTGAGCAATAGTTTTGATATATATTGTGATGCATCAAGACAAGGATTAGGATGCGTGCTTATGCAAGAAGGTCAAGTGGTCGCCTATGCGTCAAGACAATTGAAGAAATATGAGCAGAATTACCCCACGCATGATTTAGAACTTGCAGCCGTGGTACATGCATTGAAGATTTGGAGACACTATATTCTTGGACATAGGTGTGGAATTTACACGGATCATAAGAGTTTGAGGTATATTTTCACACAAATGGATCTGAACTTGAGGCAACGAAGATGGTTGGAGCTCATCAAAGATTATGATTTTGGAGATCAACTATCATCCGGGAAAAGTCAATGTAGTGGCCGATGCTTTGAGTAGAAAAGGAGTAAGTCATCAACTCACGGTTCGAGAGTTACCATTCGAGTTATGTAAGGAGTTTGAACGGCTGAACCTCGGGTTTGTAAATGAGATGGAGATGATGGAGTTAAATCCGACCTTGGAGCAAGAAATTCGAGATGCACAAACCGCGGATGAGGAGATCAAGGAAATCAAGGAAAGAATCGAAGAAGGGAGAGAATTCAGATTTGATGAAGATGAACATGGTACCTTATGGCTCGGAAAGAGAATCGTTGTGTCTAATGTAAAACATATTCGGGAGACAATATTAAAGGAGGCACATGACTCGCCGTACTCAATTCATCCCGGGTGTACCAAGATGTACAAAGACTTGAAGACATGCTATTGGTGGGCCAGCATGAAGAAGGACATAGCTGAATACGTAGCATTGTGTGATGTGTGCCAACGAGTCAAGGCGGAACATCAAAGGCCAGCCGGATTATTGCAACTGTTGAAGATTCCGGAATGGAAGTGGGAAGAAATTGGAATGGACTTCATAGTTGGATTACCACGTACTCAGTCCGGGTATGACTCGATTTGGGTAATTGTGGATCGCTTAACCAAGTCGGCTCATTTTGTCCCTGTGAAGACCAAATATACAGCTGCACGATTGGCCGAAATATACATGGAGCATATTGTGTGTCGACACGGAGTAACGAAGAAGATAGTCTCGGATAGAGGTTCTCAATTTACCTCCAGATTTTGGCAAAAATTGCATGAAGATTTGGGAACGAGGTTGAATTTTAGTTCAACATATCATCCTCAAACGGATGGACAAACCGAGAGGACCAATCAGATTTTGGAGGACATGTTAAGAGCTTGTGCTTTAAAGCATGGGAAAAGTTGGGACAAAAGCTTGCCATACGCGGAATTTTCATACACAATAGTTACCAAGCAAGCTTGAAAATGTCACCATATGAAGCGCTTTATGGGAGGAAGTGTAGGACACCTTTATTCTGGAATGAGGCAGGAGAAACTCAAGTATTTGGTCTGGATGTGTTGCAAGAAGCCGAAAAGCAAGTCCAGATAATTTGTGAAAACTTGAGGGCTGCCCAATCAAGACAAAAAGGCTATGCGGACAATAGGAGAAGGAAATTAGCCTTTGAAATAGGAGATTTTGTTTACCTCAAGGTGTCACCTATGAGAGGTCATAAGAGGTTTAACGTAAGAGGCAAGCTCGCACCTCGTTATATTGGACCATTCAAGATTTTGGACAAAAGAGGAGAAGTAGCATATAAGTTGGAGATGCCAGCTCATCTTTCAGACGTACATGATGTGTTTCATGTTTCTCAACTCAAGAAGTGTCTCAGGGTACCGGAAGAACAAGTGCCGATGGACGAATTAGAACTTCAAGAGGATTTGTCTTATATCGAGCAACCTATCAAGATCTTGGACGTGAAGGAAAGGGTCACGAGGAATAAGAAAGTACGTTGGTGCAAAGTGCAATGGAACCACCACACGGAAGCCGAAGCTACGTGGGAACGTGAAGAAGACCTGAAGGCAGAATTCCCGCATCTTTTCTCCACGTCGTCGAATCTCGAGGGCGAGATTCACTTTAAGGGGGGTAGGTTTGTAACACCCTAAATTTTCGCATCATGCATTGCATACATGATCATGCATTAAACATTAGTAGGATAAAAGAAAGATAATAAAAGATAAAACATACATATATGGTGTAGCAAAAATAAGAAAAAGAAAATAATAATAATAGCATAAAACTTGTAATAGGGAATAAGTATAAAAATAATAATAAAAAATATATGTAAATATATATAAATATATATATATATATAATATATATATAATAACTGTATATAAAAAATAATAAATAAATAATATAAAAAAATAAATAAAAAGTAATATATTTATATAAAAAAAAAGAAAGAAAAAAACAAAACAGCCCGCTGGCCTGGCCGAGCGGCCCAACCAGCAGCGCGCAGTCCCGCGCCTGGGCCCCGCCAACCCCGCGCGCTCGCCCCGATTCTCGCGCGTTTCGCGCGCTCCCACGTGAGCCGCTGCTGCGCCCGGGCCCCACCCCGCACGCCCGCCCGGCGCGAGCCAGCGCGCCCGCCACCTGGCCCCACCCCGCCGCCAGCCCCGCGCCCCGCACCGCAACTCCCGCTCGAGCGCCCCGGCCCCGCCCGATTCCCGCGCTCCACGCGCCCTCACGCACCGCGCGCGCCCGCACGGGCCCCACCCCGCCGACTCCCGCCCGACGCCACCCGACCGCGCGATGCCCCCGCGCGTTGACTCGTGCGCCGCACGGTTCCCTAGCCGCCGCCTATAAAAACGCCCGAAGCTTTCGTATTTTTTCCCGATGCCAGAAGCCATCCAGCGTCGCCACCGTAGGGGAAAAAAGCCCTAGCTCGGTAGAAAAACCAAAGGAGTCCAGAGCCGCCGCCAGGGAAGAAAAGAGAGGAAAAAAGAGGAGGAAGAGGAAGAAAAAGAGGAGGGTGCTGTCATCCGTCGGAGGACCTTGCACCGTCTACTTCATCTACGCGTCACCTTCATCCCGCGATCATCGAAGCCATCGCATCTACGGCAGGCCATGTTCCAATGCGAATTTTAGCCACGTATTAGATCTAATAGACGTAAATTGATTTTTGTTGCATCGCCTTTTTATTTTCAGCAGCATTAATCCACTCTAAAACCCCTGTAAACTCATATGAACACGTATGAACTAGTTGCATCTAATTAATAAACAATCATAGTTAATTAATAATTGATCTTTGCATGCATGCATATCATCGCATGTTGATTAATGTGTGTGCATCATGTTGATTTGTATATGTTTTCTTGTATGTGTGATCACGAGTAGAGGGAAGTTCTCAAGAGATCGTGTACGAGGATTTTCAGAATCAAGATTTCGAAGCGCTTGAGCAACCCTATCCGCCAGAGCAAGGCAAGTGTCCTTGAAGCATATTGATCCTATTTTTAAAATAAATGTTTTGTTTGCAAAACTGCATGCTTGTGTCAAATTGATGGGAATCCTATGATAGGAAGTTTACTAGTTTTGTTTGACCACCCTTGTCACCTGGAATTTATGGTAGAGAGTCGGGAAGGGCTTTTTACCTTTTTGCTTCGCTTAATTAATTGGGATGACAAACAACACTACACATTTAATTATGCATCAATGATATTCTGGTTAATGTGAACTGGTCAATACGATGGGTGATCTAAGCAACCCTGGTATGTGGATGAGTTGGATGTTATGGTGGTTTGCTTGCTTTAGATCTAAGGACCGGTTCATGCGAGAATAAGCCAGGACTACAGTGCCACCACGAGGCCAAGTATGGGTGCGGCGTAGCTGATTAATTAGGGTTTTGCTAGTGCTGTTTGGACCATTGTGGATGCTCGGGGAAGGGGTAGTCGGATTGGGTTTGTTGATGATTGTGGGACTACCCTCGGATCCGAATGGCTCAAGAGGGGGCCCTTGGTTGAAGATGTGCTCAGTTGGAGGCATCGCCACCGGTGAAACCTCAGTGGGGTCTAAATAGGTTAGTAATCCCTTTGTAAAGGCTATTTTGTGATCTCTTGGCCACACACCAACGAAAGTGTGTAATATGACTGACGGGTCATGGGCATAAGGGAGATTCTTAGTCACCGAAAGGTGATGAAATCACGAACACGTGGGTAAAGAGGTACAAACTCTGCAGAGTTAAATAAAACTATCATGATAGCCGTGCTCCCGGTTTTGAGCACCTGGACAACTTCCATGATTAGAGGGTATTTGGTATTGGTGATGGTTATTGTAATGGTTATGGTTATGGTTGGTAATGGTTATGGATTTAATTTCTGGTATTGAATATGGTTATTGGCAAATGATGGAATCTGGAATCATGGATGAGGATGGTGAATTATGGACTGGTATTATGGTATTACTTATGATTATGATGGGTTTACTTCACATACATATAATATATTGCTTTTCAAATGTTTTACTGTACTTTTCAGCACCTTGCCATTATTATTGTCGTCATTTGGATCAGCCACATGTCATACTTTCCACACTTGCTGAGTACGACATGTACTCACTCTTGCAATCCCCCCCAACAGTTGCAGGTCAGGATTGAGAGTTTAATAGCGATAATGCGGAGTTCTAGGCCGTGTCTACCGTCAGCTTTGCCTGTGGTGTTGATTGGAGCTGCGCATACATACCTTGTCGCTTATGCTGCATAGTTGCTTAGTTTGCTTAATTAGTTTATTTCCGCTGCATTAGTTGAACTTGTCATTAATATTCATTAGAGCTTGTATTCGAGGATAATATGGTTTGTGTAATAAAATTTGATAATTAATCTTGTTCTGTGGTAATTTTCTGTATACTCTTTTGTGATTGCACTCGTGTATGTGTGTTGAACATCCTGGGCACACATATGCGTTAGCTTGGTTCATTTTTCGGAACCAGGCATCGCAACCGTGTCCAAGACCCCCGCAACGACTGTCGAAGCCCAGCCGCGCGCGCCGGCGACCGCTGCCGTGCCCGCCAATGACTCCGCATCCACCGGCTACTCCGTGCCGGCCGATGCCGTCGCGCCCTCCGACACTACGTCGGTTGGCGCCACCGCCCCGGGTGCTGCCATCGGGGATGGGGCCCTGGTCCCCGTCTCCCCAGTGGTCCTCCAAATGGACGATGACATTGAAGAAGTGGGGAGGCAGGGGCCCGCTGCTACGGTGGAGCCTCTCCCCCTGTCCGAGGCTATGGCCGTGGCCTACTCCGGCTTCCGGCAGGCCCAGGTGGCCCTCGCCCGGGAGAAAGGGCGGCTCGAGGACGAGGACGACCGGCTCCGAGAATGGGCAAGGACCCTGGAGGCTCGGACCCTGCTGGCGAAGAACTGAGCGGCCCAGTAGGAGGCGGTCGTTCGCTAGGAGATGAAGATCCTCGAGCAGGAGCGCGACCTCATGGCCCGGCTGGACACCGTCACCCAGAAGCTGAAGGCAGACGCCGAGGCCATCCATGCTGAGGCCAGCTCCCGCCTCTAGGCCTGCGAGGACCTTCATAGCCGAACGGGAGCAGGAGCTGGCAGCGAAGCTGGCCGAGGTGGAGGCCACCTGCCACGAGCTCATCCTCCAGCAGGAAGGGGCGAGAGTCCGCGCCGCCGAGCTAGACCGCCAGGAAGCCGCCGTGACTGAGGCGCAGCAGGCCCAATCCATTGAGCGCCAGGCCCTCCTGGACCGCGAGTTCAATGTCGCCCTAAAGGAGGGCGACTTGGACCACCGCGAGAAGGGAGTCGGTGAGCGCGAGAGGGCCCTGGCGGCCAAGGAGCAGCGGTTCCTAGACGGTGGCCCCCGGGCGCTGGCGGCGGCCCAGCAAGAGGTGGAGGAGCTCCGGGCGGCGCGCTCCACTGAGGCCCGGAAGGTTCGGGAGTTCCTTGGCGATGCCGACTCGGCTCTGGTGCCGCTCGGTTTCAGCCCGGCGCAGGAGGTGAGCCAAGTGTTCCCGGCGCTTGACTCCACCAGCTCGAGGATGCGATCGCTGGGGGCCATCCTCGACAACCAGCTGGAGGCAGAGGGACGGATGCTGGTGAAGGAGGTGGCGATGCACATCCTGTCCTGCTACCGGAGCTGGTACCCCGACGTCTCCCTGCAGCCGGTCCTCGAGGGGCCCATCATCGGGAGGGAAGAGGCCGCCAAGTCTGAAGTTTCAGATGCAGTGGCACTCATCGCCTCAAGGTTCCAACGGAGTAGCTGAGGGCTCCCCGGGCGTCTGTTTAAGTTTTTGTCTTTCTGCTTTTGTCTTGTGGTTGGTTGCGGCGACAAACTTTTTATTTGTGTAATAAAAGATCTGTTTGTGGTACTTTTTATACTCAGCTTGATTTTATTTCCAGCAATGTCTTCTAGCTACTTGTTGTTCCTTAGCTTCCAGGACCTGCCGTCCCCAAAAGTATGGCCCCCTGACAGGCGTGGCCAGTTGTTATGGGCACACCTGTCATATACTTAGGACTTAGGGCGGACGGGTGCAGGGGGAGCTTAGGATGCGTAGGTAGCATTGTCGTAGCTGAGTATGCATGTACGTCGGCAGCGGGCCCCCTGGGGGTCCCGCTGGAGCTTCAGTCCGGCGGTGGCCACCATCTTTAGTGAGAAGTCGACAGCGGGCCCCTAGGGGTACCGCTGGAGCTTCGGTCCAGCGGTGCCCGCCATCTTTAGTAAGAGGTCGACAGCGGGCCCCCTGGGGGTACCGCCGGAGCTTTGGTCTGGCGGTGCCCGCCATCTTCAGTGAGAGGTCGACAGCGGGCCCCCTGGGGGTGCCGCCGGAGCTTCAGTCCAGCGATGCCCACTGTCTTCGCGGGTACTCTGATGGTGGTTGCCGGAATAACTTCCTCAAAGACCTGTACATAGATCAAAAAAGATAAGTAATTCTTTCCGCTGGTCACTTTACCTCTGCTCTCTTTGTAGTGTCGCCTGACTTACAATTCTGGGTTGACTCGTGGGGCTTGGGTAATTCAGTGCATCTGCGCCTAGGACTCGTTGTCCATAGTACCCAAGGGTGGTCCATCTGGCCCCCAGTACTCGGCTGTAGCGCTAGGGAGGCAGAGCACACAGGCTTAGGGTACAGGACCAGGCTAAGCAGGCTGTGCCCCTGGACCTCCCGCTCGGTGTAAGCCTTTTTCGGGGGAGACCACCTGGAGACACAGGCCCCCGAGTACTGGAACATCCGAGGCCCCAGGCACATTGCAGTTACCTCAAGCAACCCCACCTACAATCCAGACAGCGAGGCTCCAACTATTGCTAAAGCAGGGGAAAGATGACAGCGCTCATGATAGATCACGAGCTACGGCGGGCTTACAGCAACATCATAAAAATTAAAGATAATTTTTGAATTGACAAAGCCTATACCAGGCAGGACAACATTCTTTCATTGTAGTTTCTCATAAGATGGAGCATACTTTACAAGGGGATAAACCCGGCCTGGGTGTCAGATGAAGTCGAGTGCACCTACTTAGGGTTCTGGACCAGGCTAAGCGGAATGTGCACTCGGAGCCCCATCCCCCTAGTCTAAGTACTGTACTGAGACAATATGTAACTTTTACAATGAAATAACATTGTCCCAACCCTGGTCTAGGGGTAGAACTTACGGAGGTGCTCGATGTTCCAAGAGTTGGGTAATCGCTGTCCATCCTCTGTAGCTAGGCGGATGCATCCTGGGTGGCAAACCTCTGTTACCCGAAAGGGGCCCTCCCAGTTGGGGGAGAGTTTGTTAGACCCTTCCCGAGAGAGTATGCGGTGCAACACCAGGTCGTATACCTTTAGCTCCCTACTTCGCACGGTCCTCTGGTGGTAGCGCCAGAGCGCCTGCTTGTACCATGCATTTCGGAGAGCCGCTCGCACTCGTCCCTCGTCGACGAGGTCCAAGTCTTCACGTCGGAGCTGGTCCTGCGCAGCTTCGTCGTACCTCCGGGCACGGGGGGAGCCCATGGTAATTTCTGGGGGGAGGACGACCTCTACCCCGTACGCTAAGAAGAAAGGTGTTTCCCCCGTGGCCCGGCTGGTTGATGTCCGGCTAGCCCACAGCACACACGGAAGCTCATCCACCCAATTTGCACCATGCTTCATAAGGTGTGAGAATGTGCGAGTCTTGAGGCCCTTGAGGATCTCTGCGTTGGCCCTCTCGACCTGCCCATTGCTCTCTGGATGAGCAACGGATGCATAGCAGACTTAGATCCCCAGGTCCTCGCAGTATTCCTGGAACGCTGCACTTGTGAACTGGGTCCCGTTATCAGTAATGATTCTGTTTGGGACCCCGAACCGGCAGACGGTCGACTTGATGAACTTTACTGCTGACTGCTTGTTGATGGTGACAATTGGGGCAGCTTCCGGCCACTTGGTGAACTTATCTACGGCGACGTAGAGATGCCAGAATCCTCCAACGGCTCTGGGAAAGGGTCCCAGGATGTCCAACCCCCATACAGCAAATGGCCATGAGGGAGGAATCATCTGCAGCGCCTGAGCTGGTGCGTGGATATGCTTGGCATGGAACTGGCACGCCTTGCATCTCTTTACCATCTCGGCGGCATCCTGGAGCGCTGTCGGCCAGTAAAAGCCATGCCAAAAGGCTTTACCGACCAGCGTGCGGGAGGACGCGTGGTTCCCACACTCGCCTCCATGGCTCTATGCGAGCAAGTCACAGCCCTCCTCCCGGGTAATGCATCGCAGTAGGATGTCGTTGGCGCCACGCCGATAGAGATCCCCTTCCACCAGCGTGTACCTTTTAGCCATGCGAACAATCCGTTCTGCCAGGGCAAGTTCTTCGGGAAGGATATTGTCTTTCAAGTAGTCCCGGACCTCTGAGATCCATGCATCGGGACTTGCTTGAGCCTCTGGATCTTGGACACCCGGTAACTCAGAGCTCCCGGTGGCGCATATGATCCTTAGCGGACTCCATGGTAGCAGGGTCGCCGGGACTGCTAGCTTCGAGGTGCTGGGCTCGCCCCCTTCGCCCGGTTCGGCTGCCCGGGCGGTTGGTCACGGTAACATCCTTGCGAAGACTCCTTGAGGCACTGGGGCCCCTGTGGAGGCCTTCGTTGAGAGGTCGTCTGCGACTGAGTTGTTGGCTCGGGGTACATGGCACAATTCCAAGACCTCAAAGTCCTTTTCCAGCTTCCGGACGTGCAGCAAGTATGCTGCCAACTTAGGGTCGTTGCAGCTGCACTCTCCTTTGGCCTGCTTGATGATCAGCTGGGAATCACCTTTGGCCAGAAGCTATCGGACGTTGAGAGTCAGGACAATCTTTAGCCCAAAGATTAGGGCTTCATACTCTGCCATATTGTTTGTCGCCTTGAAATCGAGGCGCACCATGTACTTGAACTGCTCCCCAGTCGGGGTGAGGAGCAGGACCCGGCCCCGGCCCCCTGCTTTCGCGAGGAGCCGTCGAAGTAGAGCGTCCAGGGGGTCTCGGTGAAAACTGGAGCCTTGGGCACCGTTTCACTGTTGTCCGAGCCCCCCGGATTGCTTGGCGATGGGGTCCATTCGGCCAAGAAGTCCGCCAGTGCTTGGCTTTTGACTGCATGTCTAGGTAAGAACTCCAGCTCGAACTCAGCCAGCTCCGCTGCCCACTTGGCAATGTTTTCAGTCGAGTTGGGGCTGTGGAGTACGGTCTTCAGTGGGAAGGAGGTGACCACTGAAACCCAGTGAGCTTGGAAGTAATGCCGGAGCTTCCTCGACGCTATGAGCACTGCATATTTTAGTTTGTGTACCTCCAAGTATCTTAATTTTGCTTCATGGAGGACCTCACTGACGTAGTAGACTGGCCGTTGGGAGGTCCGAACCCTCCCTGGGGGGTCCGGGGCTCCTTGCAATGCGTTTGTACCCTGGGGAATATGGCTCCCAGGGTCTAGCTGGGCCTCCAGGGGCTGGGACCCGTAAGGCACTTGGTCACTGGAACTCACAGCAGGGGGGTTTCTTCTGGGTTCGGGCCTTGAGGCTCGGCCTCCCCCTCTGGGGCTCCTCCTGGTGCTTGTTGCGGCAGTAGCTCCGGCCGCTCTGCAACCAAGACTATGCTGACCACCTCCATTGTAGCGGTGATGTACAACAGGAGCGGTTCGTCGGGTTCTGGCGTTACCATAATGGGTAGCGTCGTCAGGTGTTTCTTGAGCTCCTGGAAAGCCGCTTCAGCTTCCTCGGTCCACTCAAAAGGACCTGACTTCCGCAGGATCTTGAAGAAGGGTAGGGATCTCTCAGCCAGCCTTGAGATGAACCGACTGAGGGCTGCCAAACACCCTGCAAGCTTCTGCACGTCCTTGATGCGGGCCTACAGCCGCATCAGCTCTATCGCTTTGATCTTCTCTGGGTTAGCTTCGATCCCTCGGTGCGATACCAAGAAACCAAGGAGCTTCCCTACAGAAACCCCAAAGACACACTTGTCAGGGTTCAGCATCGTGCGTGTCGTGCGCAGCTTGCTGAAGACTTGGGCTAGGTTGTCTAATAGGGATGTGCGGTCCCTAATTTTCACCACGATGTCGTCGACATACACCTCTACCAGATCTCTAATGAGGTCCCCAAATTTCTTATGCATTGCACGTACAAAGGTGGGGAGAGCATTCTTGAGTCCATAAGGCATGGAGACATAACAATACAGGCCGTCTACTGTTATGAAAGCAGTGTGTTCCTCATCTTCCCTAGACATAGGTATTTGGTGAAAACCAGAATATGCATCTAGGAAACATAGGAGATCACAGCCTGATGTTGAGTCTACTATTTGATCTATCCTAGGAAGAGGGAATGGATCCTTTGGGCATGCCTTATTGAGGTTGGTTTAGTCGATGCACATCCGGAGCTTCCCGCCAGCCTTCGGTATGACAACAGGGTTGGCCAACCACCGTGGGTGGTGAACCTCCCGGATGAAACCAGCATCGAGCAGCTTATTGATTTCTTCACGGATGAAGTTCTGCCGCTCGATGGACTGTTTCCTGGGCTTCTGCTGTACCGGTCGGGCCTCGGGGTAGATCTTCAGATGGTGCTCAATCACCTCCTTGGGGATACCGGGCATTTGTGATGGTTGCCATGCAAACACATCGACGTTGTCCCGGAGGAAGGTGATGAGCGCGCTTTCCTATTTGCTGTCCAAGTTCCCCGCGATACGGGTTGTCTGGGCAGCCTCAGAGCCAATCCTGACGACTTTCATGGGGACGTCGTCGTCACTGGCTGGTTGAACACGGGGTGCAGTAGTGGAGGTTCGCTGCATCGGGCCTTGCTCTGGCCGACTCTCCTTCAAGCCTCCTGGGGCCAGGGCCCTCCCCGCTGCAAGTGCTTGGAGCTGCTCCAAGGCTGACACTGCAGCTGAATGGTCCCCTCTGATCCTGAGGACACCGAAAGGCGTCGGCATCTTCAGGATGAGGTAGCCGTAGTGGGCTACGGCCATGAACCTGTAGAGGGCTGGCCTCCCGATGATTGCGTTGAAGGGAAGGTCGACTTCTGCCACGTCGAACAAAATGCTCTCCGTACGGTAGTTCTCCGGGGTCCCAAAGGTCACTGGGAGGTGTATGTTACCGTACGGGAGGATTTGCCCGGGTCCAACACCCAAGAATGGGCTCGTGGGTGTGAGGCGGGACACTGGCAGCTGCAGCTTTTGGAAGGCCGCCGTGGAGATGAGGTTGAGGCCCGCCCCTCCATCTATCAACACGTGAAAGACCTTCATGTTGGCGATGGTCGAGGACACCAGCAACGTGAGCACTCCCGCTCCTGCCATGTTCTTCGGGCAGTCAGAAGCATCGAAGCTAATCGCCATGCTCATCCACTTGTGGTGCGGAGCCGGACTTGGGGTGGGGGCCACCGCAGCCATTGCCCGTCGTAGATTTTTCACCGCGTTCCGGGACATGGGGTCTGTGGCTCCCCCGTAGATGACATGGAGGGTCTTGCGGCGCTCCTTATCACTGCTGGAGTCGGAGTCGCCGCCCTCGAAGACGGCCTTAACCGCCCGCTGGGGTTCCTGGAACCCCATCTCGCTGTCATCCTCCTTCTCGGGATCAGCCTTCTACTTTCCCTCCCTCTGGCGAGGGGGTGCGCCCTCCTGGTGCTGCTGCCTCTGTTTCTGTTCGCAGAAACATTCTGTGAACCTCTTTACTTCCCGGCACTCGCTAGCACTATGGCTATTTGTACGGTGCACTAGGCACTTTAAGTCAGGCTCCTCGGGTTCAGGCGACTGCCTAGGGCGCTTATCTCGGCGCGGCCCTCGGGCTCCGCCAGGTGTCGCAGCCGCCATTGCCTGGGCTCCGGGCTTTGGCCTGTTCTTGCCACCGCCCTTCTTCTTCTTCTTGCAGCTGCTCCTCGCAGAGGCTCCTTCCTCAGTCGGGGTGGCTTCCCCTGCTTCTGAGGATGGCTGCGAGTGCCAGTTGCGCAGCTACCCTAGCACACCTGTCTGCTAGGGAGAACAGCTCGGAGACATCACGCACCTCGTGCGTGGCTAGCTTCTCGAGCATTTTCTTGTCCCTCACACCTTGTCTGAACGCAACAATAACCGATGCGCTAGCAACATGAGGGATGGTGTTCCGTACCTGAGAGAACCGCTGGATGAACGATCACAGCGACTCTCCAGCGCACTGTCTAACGACGTGGAGGTCGAGCTCAGTGTCGGGGCGCTTGTAGGAACTGCCGAAGTTAGCCACGAACTGTCGGCACAACTCATCCCAGGAGGTTATGGACCCCTGGGGCAGGTTCATGAGCCATGACCGAGCTCGGCCGGTCAGGACGATAGGGAAGTAGTTAGCCATAATGGCCTCGTCGTCTCCTGCAGCTAGTATCGCAGTGGTGTAGATCTGCAGGAACTCGCTCGGGTTGACGCTCCCATCGTACTTCTCCGGCATGTGCGGCCGGAACTTTTGTGGCCAGACCACGAAACGGAGGTGAGGCGCTAGCGCTGCACACCCTTGGCTGGGGCTGACTGGTGCCGACGGCGGCATCGCATACCCCGGGAGAGCAGGCGAGCCTGCGTACACATGATGCTGGGGCGGTGTAGCATACGCCTATGGAGGAGGCGCGACGTACGCCTGGTGTGGTGGAGGCACAACATTGGCCTAGGGCACAGGGCCCGGCACGCTGTAATCTGCCTAGAGGTTGCGCCGACGCTCCCTCTGGCGCTCGATGGTGACCCGGCAGTCCTCTCCGGCCCTGCGGCGCTGCAGCCCGGTTCTCAGATCTGTTGTCGAGATCCTGGTCGAGCGCGAGTCTACCATCCACTGGTCGATTGTCGGCGTTCGCGACAATGACACATGCATCAGCTGAGCATGTGTCTCCCTCGGTGGAGGTGCGTTGAGCGCGGCGGTGACGAGGTGGTCGATCGTTAATCCACTAATGGGCTACTCCCTGAGGAGCGTCCCCAGCAGGAGGGTTGTGGAGTAGCGTGCGTGCTGCCGCGAGCGCACTCTCTGGGCTTGCAGCCGGCGACGCCGTGATTGTTGTCACGACCGGAGTACGCCGTGGAGTGGCATGTCGGCCTGCAGCCGGCGAAGTGACTGCAGGGCGACGTGAAGGTCCCGACCTTCCTGCCCTAGAGTGGTAGCCTGCCCTAGAGCGGGATGACGCCTGATCCTCCGCCACTGTCTGCCGCCGCGACTGCGCCCTGGATGAACCGGCATTGGATTGGTCGTTCACCATTGCTGCTGGTGGAGATCTTGACGGGGAAAAATCCCCCTACCTGGTGCGCCAAATGTTGAAGGTCGTAAACGACACTTCCCCCGGACCTGCTTAGAGAGCAGCCCGCGGAGGTTCTTTGGATTCACGAGGGCTAGTCCCAGGAGATCGAACGCAGTGGGATGATGAACACAGAGGATTTGCGTGGTTTGGGCCGCCGGAGCGTAATACCCTACGTCCATGGGAGTGTTCGTGTATTGCCTTGCTTGAGCGTGTATGAGTCTTGGTCTAATTTTTTGATCCCTTATGAAGGTTGTCTGCCGAGTCCTTTTATAGTCCAAGGACTCTGCAGTTACAAGGTGAGACCCAGGACCCGACAGGTGGTCCCGGGGAGAGCCAAATCCTATACAAGATCTAGGATTAATTGCTATCTACTTCCCTTTGTCAGGGGTGTCAATGCGCCGTCCCGCCGCCTCGTGCGCCAGGGCTACACATAGTTGGTGATGATGGCCGTGCACGTCCTGTCCGTCTTGTCCTCGCGGCCCATTTGTCCGTCATGCAGCGTGGGTCTGTACCGGCTACTTGGATAAGACAGGACACTGGAGCCTTGACCTCCGCATGCGTGACTCAGCTTGCCTGGGGAAGGTGCGCGTACTTAATGCCTGTCTGAGTAGCGCACGCGTTCCTTTACTGTGGCTTCCTACTGCACTGAGTTGGCCGTCTGCCACGTGGTCGCGCCGGAGCCTGCCTTTGTGGGAAGTCGGGCACTTGGCGGAGCAGGCCACGTGGCGCATTCGGAGCCCACCCCTATGGAGGGGCGGAGGCTCAACGCTGCAGGCCACGTGGTAGTTCCGGTGCCTTTCCCTTGTGAGGACACGGGCCTGGCCCTGAGGTCCCGATTGGCCACGTGCCGGCTCTAGAGCCCGCCTTAGCGGGGAGGCGAGGGTCCAGTTCTGCCGGCCACGTGGCAGCTTGGGAGCCTCCTCCGGCGGAGAGGTAGGACCTGGTCATTCCCTCCACGACGTGGCAGTCTCAGATTCGGCCTCTTAAGCAGAGGCGGAGTCCTTAGCGGTTTTTCCCTGTGCGCGGGGGTACCCGGTCTGCGAGGTACCGACAGTTGCCATTAGAGTCTTGATGGGTTTGTCCTTGTCCATGTCAAACTTCTTGAGTATGTCTTGTGTGTACTTGGTTTTACTAATGAATGTGCCTTCCTTGAGTTGCTTCACTTGAAAACCTATGAAGAACTTCCACTCCCCCATCATAGACATCTCAAATCTTTCGTTCATTATCTTGGAAAACTCATCACAAAAAGCTTTGTTAGTAGAACCAAATATAATGGCATCGACATATATTTGGCAAACAAACAAATATTCATTAAAGTGCTTAGTGAATAAAGTGTAATCCACCTTCCCAATTTTAAAACCATTTTGTGTTAGAAAATCTCTAAGGCACTCATACCAAGCTCTAGGAGCTTGTTTGAGTCCATAGAGAGCCTTATGCAATTTGTACACATGGTTTGGAAATTCTTCATCTTCAAACCGGGGGGTTGCTCCACATACACCTCTTTCTTCATTGGACCATTGAGGAATGCGCTCTTGACGTCCATTTGGTATAGCTTAAAATCATGGTGAGTAGCAAAGGGAAGTAATATACGAATTGATTAAAGCCTAGCTATGGGAGCAAATGTTTCTTCAAAATCCAAACCTTCGACTTGTGAATACCCTTTGACAACAAGTCGTGCCTTGTTCCTTGTAACCACCCTGTGCTCATCTTGCTTGTTGCGGAACACCCACTTGGTGCCTACAACATTCGCATAAGGCCTCTTCACAAGCTCCCATACTTGATTTCTTTCGAAGTTGTTGAGCTCTTCTTGCATGGCCATCACCCAATCCGGATCTTGTAGTGCTTCTTCAACCTTGTGGGGCTCCAAGGAAGAAACAAAAGAGTGATATTCACAAAATTTTGCAACACGAGATCGAGTAGTTACCCCCTTTGAGATGTCTCCAAGTATGTTGTCAACGGGATGGTCCCGTTGAACGCTTTGGTGCACTCTTGGGTGAGGCGCTTGAGGTCTTGAATCTTCATCTTGGTCTTTCTCATCTTCATTGTATCCCCATTGATTGATGCCTCCATTTTTATCTTCATGGAGCGCATCTTGAGGAACTTGATCTTGATTATTTGAGGAAGAGCTTGCTTGATGTGTAGGATGGTCACTTGAGTGTTGTGGTTGTTCTTGTGGTCGAATATCTCCAAGTGTCATCCTTCCTATCACCACTCGTGGAGCTTTCTCTTTATATAACACATGAAGATCAACTTTCTCCACTTGAGAGCCATTAGTCTCATCAAACACTATGTCACGTGCTACTTCAACAATTCCGGAGGATTTGTTAAAGACACGATAGGCGTAAGTGTTTGAGTCATAGCCAAGCAAGAAACTCTCATCAGACTTAGAAGCAAACTTCGAAGTCCTAGGCTTCTTGTTAAGAATGTAGCATTTGCTCCCAAAAACACGAAAGTAAGAAATGTTGGGCTTGTTACCGGTTAGGAGCTCATAAGACGTCTTCTTAAGTATGCGGTGAAAATACAGTCGATTTATGGCATGGCAAGCGGTGTTGACCGCTTTCACCCAAAACCGGTCTGATGTCTTGTACTCATCAAGAATGGTTCTTGACATCTCAATTAAAGTCCTATTCTTCCTCTCGGCCACTCCATTTTGTTGAGGGGAGTAAGGGGCCGAGAACTCATGCTTGATGCCTTCTTCATCCAAAAATTCTTCAACTTGAGTATTTTTGAATTTGGTGCCGTTGTCACGCCTTATGGTCTTGATACTTAAGGAGAACTCATTTTGAGCTCTCTTCAAGTATCTCTTGAGGACACCTTGAGTCTCACTCTTATCATGCAAAAACAATACCCAAGTGAAACGTGAAAAATCATCAACAATAACAAGACCATATTTGTTACCGCCAATACTTATGTAGGCAATTGGACCGAAGAGATCCATGTGTAGAAGCTCCAATGGTCTTAATGTTGTCATAATGTTCTTGGATGGATGTGGTGCTCCAACTTGTTTTTCGGCTTGGCATGCGCTAAATGGTCTATCCTTTTCAAACACAACATTCTTTAAACCACGGATGTGCTCGCCCTTAAGGAGTTTTTGCAAATTCCTCATCCCAACATGGGCTAGCCTTCTATGCCACAGCCATCCCATGTTAGTTTTTGCAATTAAGCATGTATCAAGTTGGGCTTTATCCGCGGAGAAATCCATAAGATAGAGCTTTCCCTTGAGTACACCCTTAAATGCAATTGAGTCATTGCTTCTCCTTGTGACGGTCACACCCTCATTAGTGAATAAACAGTTATAACCTTCGTCACATAGTTGTGATATGGACAAGAGGTTATAATCAAGTGAATCAACATGTAAAACATTTGAAAGAGCATGATTAGGGGATATAGCAATTTTACCGGTGCCAAGGATTTTTCCTTGGCTATTGTCCCCAAAATAGATTCCTTCACTTGGATCTTCATTTAAATCATACTCCACAAACATCTTCCTCTCTCTGGTCATATGATTAGTGCACCCACTATCAAAAACACGTTTGGTTCCTCTAGAGGAGTATGCCTACAAGAAATATTTAAGCCTTGGCTTTAGGTACCCAAATGGTGTTGGGTCCTTTGATGTTAGTCAAGAGGCACTTGGGAACCCACACACAAGGTTTAGGACTCTTGCGTTGTGGCCCAACATACCTAGCATAGGCCTTTCCAAACTTGTTCCTCAATAAAACATATGATGCATCAAAATCATGGAACAATGGATGAGGTTTCTTAGGCATTTTGAGTGAAGTATCAATGTTCTTCCCTTTATTATTGTATGAGTCTCCTTTGACAAAAACAATCAAGTCTTTGCAATTCTTGGGAAGTTTGGCATTTTGCCTCATCTCCCTAGAATAACCAAGACCATCCTTGACAAGGGGATGTCTTGTGTTGGTATATGCACTACGTGCATATGCCACCTTTTCCTTGTCAAAGATGCCACCCTCTGGTGCTTGATTGGTTTGTGCCAACTTAAGCTCATCTTTAAGCTTTATGATCAAGTTTGAGCATTTACAAGGTTGAGATGCTTCGGATTTAACATTTGTGGAAAATGAGCTTGTACAGGAAGAAGGTGCATTGACCTTGAGAGACTTCACTTGTTTCTCAAGGATCTTGTTAGCTTGTGTCAAACTAACAAGTTCATTCTTGAGCACAATTGTAGTGTTCTCAAGGTTTGAGCAAGTTTCCTTGCTCAAAGCAAGTTCATGCTCAAGTGCCTTGCTTCTTTCTCTTTCAAGCTCCAAGATCTCATCAACCTCTTGACATCTCTCCTTTTGTTGGATGAGCATATCCTCTTAACGGTTGATGAGCTCTTCCTTCTCAAATATTTCCTCCATCAACAATCTCAATCTTTTCAAAGTACTTTTACTCATGTCCTTAAGCATATGTTCATTTTCACTACTACTATCAAAATCATCATGAGAAGAAATTGAAGAAGAGTATTTGGATTTAACCTTCTTTCTTTCCTCCTTGGCCATGAGACACGTTGGCCTTGAAGTCTCCAAGTTTGGGAAGAGCTTGTTCTCCGTAGTTGCCTTCTTCATAGCAATGTTTGCTATCTTCTCTTCTTCATCAGAGGAGGATTCCTCATTTGAATCCCACTCCTTTCCAAGGTGGGCATGTCCGGATTGCTTCTTCTTATTGAAGTACTTCTTCTCCTTGGACTTGCCCTCCTTTTTTTTCTTGTTTTCTTCATGTGGATAATCCACAATGAAGTGCCCATACTCCCCACAATTGTAGCAAGCTCTCTTTGATCTTGTATTGGGCTTGTCTTTGCTCTTTCTTTCATTTTGGTAGCTCCCTCTCCTTCTTCTAAACATCCTCTTAAAGTTGTTGATGAAGAGAGCTTCTTCCACATCGGTATCGGGACTCTCTTCATCACTCTCTTCCTTTTCTTGTGATCTTGAGGATGTTGCCTTGAATGCTGTCAGTACCCTGCGTACTATATACTCCTTGGGACTACAAAAAAGACCAAGGAACTTCACCTGTCCGAGTTGAAGACCTGCGAAGGCCCCACGTGTCATACGGGACCGGACCTGCCTCCCATCTATGGTTAGTCCCGGTGCTGCCACGTGTATACTGCAACCGGACCTACATCCCACACAAGGGATAGCTCCGGGATAAACACTTGTGCGGCACCCCCGGACCTAACCCCCGACAGAGGGAAGCTCCCGTACCGACACGTGTACATCTACACCGGACCTACCCGTCCCAGACGGAAAGCTCCAAAGCTGCCACGTGTCCAACCATCGGACCTTCAGCCTCAACAATCAGACTAGTGGACCCCCAACGCCTCGGACCTTCAAGGGGCAATCAAAGACTTCAAGACCCGATTAAGTGTCATTAATACCATATTAATGACACACAATCGAAAGGCCCTTAATACGAGTAACGGCACTTTCAAGGCCCGTTACCACGCTATTAAGGGTAATTAAACTCATTAATTGTGTGTTAAGCATCAGTAACCGCCAGGGCCACATGTCGGGCCAGGCTAACGGTATAATGATCAGTCCTTGTACTATCAAAGGACTGGTCGACTATACACAAGGGACTCTCCTCGCCCAGACTCTGGAAGCTCTCTACTCTTAGATGCTCAATACAACAACTACACACCCCGTGGAGTAGGGTATTACGCTCAGGCGACCCGAACCACGTAAATCCTTGTGTCTACTTTCCATCGTGTTTGAATATCTGCGCGCCCAATACCGAACTTCAAACTTTGCGGGCTAGCAACACTAGTACCGGGAGAATTGCCGGAACAACACTCTGACAGTTGGCGCGCCAGGTAGGGGCGCTCGAGATTCAAATATGGTGAACTCCGCTGTTGGATCGTCAAACAGCAACCCTGTTGTGCAACCTGCTGGAGGCAATCCCTCCAACATGCAGCCGCCGGCAGGTGTTGTGGCTCCAGCAGGAGCCATGCCACCGACGCCACCGTCCGCACCAACGAATCAAGCTGGACAGCGGGATGGGTCCTGCGTCGGTCACGGCATCGGCTAACAACAACCCTGAACAAGCGCTCCATGTCGCGCATGCTCTTCTCCAACGCCCACCACCTCCAGGTGCATCCCAGGGTGCAATGGAGCAGTGGAGGGCTGATGTGGAACATTTGGTTGCAGCAGCAGCCGATCGCATCAACAACCAAGGTCCTCCCCCTTGGGGCAGGCCCCATCGCAGCATCGGACCATGTCGGGCAGACTTTGTCTGCACGCGTCCCAACATAGG
Source organism: Tuctoria greenei (assembly GCA_036927565.1). Taxonomy (NCBI): domain Eukaryota; kingdom Viridiplantae; phylum Streptophyta; class Magnoliopsida; order Poales; family Poaceae; genus Tuctoria; species Tuctoria greenei. The sequence continues at coordinate 190,936,525 of JAYESD010000005.1, forward strand.
AGGTGTGTTGTGTCTCAACAAGCGACGTTGCTGCCTTTTGGGGCGCAACGCACCCATATGGTAACCAGGCTTTCAACTCACGACCTTCGGGCGGAGCTTGATCACTGTTACCGTCAACAGGATGGCCGCGAAAGGTGAGAGTCTCGAGACAGTCCTGCTCCCGAGGGAGTAGGAGGAGGCTGTTCTGCCTTGGCCATGAAACTACGCATGGTCAGATGGCCACAAAAGTTCTGGCCTCACTTGCCAGAGAAATTTGACGGGACTGTCAATCCTGCCGAGTTTCTCTAAATTTACTCCATTGCAATCCTTGCGGCCGGAGGCAACGAGGCTGTAATGGCCAACTATTTCCCTATGGCTTTGACTGGGACCGCCAGGTCCTGGTTCATGAGCCTTCCGCCCGACTCCATCAACAGTTGGGCGGAACTGTGCCAACAGTTCACCGCCAATTTTGGGAGTTCATACATCCGACCAGGCACCGAACTGGACCTTTTTGCTGTCAAGCCGAAGGGGGGAGAGTCCCTGCGATCCTTCATCCAAAAGTTATCCCAGGTACGAAACACTATTCCTTCTATCTCTAGCGCCTCTGTTATTGTGGCATTTAGACAGGGCGTACGAGACAAGAAGATGATGGAGAAGCTGGCAACCAAGGAGATCACCAGCATCACGGAACTCTTCAGCTTGGCTGACAAATGTGCCAAAGCCGCGGAGGACCGTGAAATGTACTCCCAACCACCTCCGTAGGACAACAAAAAATCCTCCAAGGGTGAAGCCACTACCTCCGGGAGTGGCAAAAAGAAGAAAAAGTCCAACGGCAAGAAAAAGCCGTCGACCGGCACACCAATTGCTGCAGCTGCTGCAACTACTGCAGCTCCGGGTGGCTGGGGGCCACGCCCCGAAAAACGACCTCGGCCATCGTCTGAAGACGGAGGCAGCTCCAAGATGTGGTGTCCTATACACAAGTCAAACAGCCACAACCTGGAAGGCTGCCGGGAGGTCCAGAACCTTGCCGAGCGCTACAACAAGCACCGGGAAGAAGTTCCTTTCCGTCAAAGGGAAGGGAAACAGAAAGTCGACGAAGCTCCGGCTGAAGAGGAGTTAGGCTTTCAGGACCCTAAAAAGGTCTTGAAGGCTATTTATACCTCCGTCGACGATGACTCCAACGTCTTTGACAATGAATGTCGGAAAACCATGAACACCATCTTTGGTGGTTCGTAGGACATCACCTCCCGCGGTGTCCTTAAGACCATACGGCGGGACATGGCCTCAGTAGCTCCTACTGCCAGGGTGGAGCTGCACCGGAAGTGGATGGACACTGCCATCACTTTCGATGCTTTGGACTGCCCCTAGAACATGATCAGAGCTGGCCAACTCCCATTGATGGTATCTCCGACCATCAACAACATCCAACTCCACCATGTAATGGTGGACGGAGGTTCGGGGTTGAACCTCATAAGCTTTGAAGCTTTCGTCAAGCTTCAGCTCCGACCTTCGGACCTTCGCCCCTCTCGACCTTTCTCTGGAGTAGGTCTGGGGGCCATAACCCCACTCGGTACAAGTACACTTCCGATGACCTTCAGGACCCGGGAGAATTACCGCACTGAGAAGTTGGTCTTCGACGTGGCACAAATCAACTTACCCTTCAATGCCATTTTGGGCAAGCAAACCTTTACAAGTTCATGGTTGCTGCTCATTATGGCTACTTGGTGTTAAAGATGCCAACACCAGCCGGTGTTCTCCAGATCCGTCGAGATCGCACCGCCGGAGTGACAGCTCTGGAAGAACTTCACGCGCTTGCTACAGCAAAGGAGGAAGAATCCGGAAAGGAGCAAGCTACGAAACCCCCGAGCATTCGTCATCGAGGTTCAACCTCCGCACCTCGCGTGCAACCAAGTGGCGACATCGACATTCCCGTCAAAGTCGTCCAAATCGATTCTGACGCCGCTCAGACCACCCGTATATCAGGAGGTCTGAATGACAAATAGGAACTCACGCTCATCACTTTCCTCTGGGCTAACGTCGACGTGTTTGCCTGGCAACCGTCACAAATGCCTGGGATCCCTAGGGAAGTGATTGAGCATAATCTGAAGATCTATCCCGACGCTCGACCTATACATCAGAAGTCTCAGAAGCAGTCAGTAGAGTGACAGAACTTCATACATCAAGAAAAGAAGAAGTTGCTCGAAGCTGGATTCATCCGAGAAGTCTTCCACCCAAAATGGCTGGCAAACCCAGTCGTTGTACCCAAGGCTGGAGAGAAGCTTCGGATGTGTATCGACTACACTACACTAAATAAGACATCTCCAAAATATCCATTCCCACTACCTAGAATAGATCAGATAGTGGATTCCACCTCCGGGTGTGAATTATTGTGTTTCCTAGACGCATATTCTGGGTACCATCAAATCAGAATGTCTAGGTAAGATGAAGAGCATACCTCCTTCATCACAGTAGATGGATTATATTGTTACACTGCCATGCCATTCGGTCTCAAAAACGCTGCTTCAACATTTGTACGAGCTATGTACAAAACTTTTGGAGAGCTTATTAGAGATGTACGATGACATCGTCATCAAGATCAGGAACAAGGATTCATTTCTTGACACCTTGCAAGCTGTCTTCAACAAGTTGTGAGTCACTCGCACAAAGCTGAACCCGGACAAGTGTGTCTTTGGGGTTAGCTCCGGAAAACTTCTTGGTTTCTTGGTGAACCACCGAGGAATAGAAGCAAACCCAACGAAGATAAAAGCTACTGAAGACATGCGGCCACCAGCCCGCATCAAGGATGTCCAGAAGCTGACTGGATGTCTAGCTGCCCTCAGCCGGTTCATCTCAAGACTGGCGGAACGGGCGCTACCCTTCTTCAAGCTATTGAGGAAGTCCAGACCATTCCAATGGTCTGAAGAAGCAGAAAAGGCATTCCAGGAGTTGAAGCAGCTCCTCACCACCCTACCAACCTTGGTAGCTCTGAACCCTGGTGAGCCACTCCCGCTTTACATTTCGACAACTAACGAAGTTTTCAGCATGGTCCTAGTTGCGGAAAGACCAGAACCATCTCCAGTTCAGGAATCCAGACCCCTTCGGGAGGGTCCGGAGCTACCTGAAGTCTAGTCTGGGTCCTAGCTCCCAGACCTGAATCCTCAAGGCGAGACGCCGGAGGATCCATCTCCTTCAAATGAAGGAGTCACTGCTACTGAGCAACAAGATCTGAACCCCTCCGGGAAGGTATGGGTCACTTCAGAAGAAGCTCCAGGTTTCTCCAACTGGAACCCGGGAGTGCCCGAACAAGGTCCGGACCCCTCCAGGAGGGTCCGGGTAGATGAGGAGGAAGCTCCAGGCCCCTTCGGGAGGGTCCGAACGGTCCAGCGCCCAGTGTACTTCATCAGCGAAGTACTCCATGATGCCAAGACTCGGTACCTGGAGGTGCATAAGCTGCTCTACGCAGTTCTTATTGCCTCTAGGAAGCTCCGACACTACTTCCAAGCTCACAAGATTTCAGTGGTAACCACTTATCCACTACGTGCAATCTTGCATAACCCCAATTCCACTGGGAACGTTGCAAAGTGGGCATTAGAATTAGCCGAGTTTGACCTTGAATTCATTCCAAGACAAGCGATAAAGAGTCAAGCATTGGCGGAATGGACCCCCTCTCCTTCAAATCCTGGGGGCCCCAGTGAGCAGAAGTCGGAACCCAAGGTTCCGGTCTTCACTCAGCCTCACTCGACTCTCTACTTCGACGGCTCCGTGCAGAAGCAGGGGGCCGGAGCTGGAGTCCTTCTCCTCGCTCCGACCGGGGAGAAGGTTAAATACATGGTGCACCTTGACTTCAAGGCAACCGACAACATGGCGGAGTATGAAGCACTAATTTATGGACTCAAGGCGGCACTATCGTATGGTGTCAAGCAGCTATTGGTAAAGGGTAATTCACAGCTTGTTGCAAAACAAGTCAAAGGTGAATGTTGTTGCAACTAGCTGCATACCTACTCGAAGTCCAGAGGCTTCAGAAAGACTTCGACGTCCTGGATCTTTGCCATGTCCAGCGTCTCAACAACGCTGAAGCTGATGAACTCTCGATGAAAGCTTCAACCGGAGCTCCGGCTCCCGACGGAACCTTCGTCCAGAGGTTGTCTAAACCTACAGCTCAGCCTGCCGAACTGAGAGAAGGGGGCGAGACCAGCACCTCGAAGCTGGCGGTCCCGATGGCCCTGTTACCATGGCGTCCATCAAGGGTCGTAGGTGCTGCAGGAAGCTCCGAGCAACCCAGCACGCAAGACTCAAATCCTCAAGCTAGCTCTGATGCATGGATCTCGGAGATCCAGAGCTACTTGAAAGACAATTTCCTTCCTGAAGATAATGTATCCGCTGACCGGATAGTCAGATTGGCTAAAAGATACACACTGATAGAAGGGGATCTCTACCGGCGTGGTGCCAATGGCGTCCTAATGCAGTGCATTAAAAGGGAAGAAGGTTGCGAGCTCCTCGCGGAAATCCATGGAGGCGAGTGTGGGAACCATGCGTCTTCCCGCACGCTGGTCGGTAAAGCCTTCCGGCATGGCTTCAACTGGCCTACAGCGCTCCAGGATGCAACTGAGCTAGTGAAGAAATATGAAGCATGCCGGTTCCATGCAAAGCAAATTCACACACCAACTCAGCCTCTACAAATGATACCTCCTACATGGCCTTTCGCTGTGTGGGGATGTATATCTTGGGACCTTTCCCAAGAGCCGTTGGAGGTTACAAGTTTCTGTACATTGCCATTGACAAATTCACCAAATGGCCGGAAGCAACTCCAGTTGTGACAATAAAAAAGCAATCAGCTATCAACTTCTTGCAGTCCATCGTATGCAGATTTGAAGTCCCAAACAAGATCATAACTGATAATGGGACCCAGTTCACAAGCTCTGCATTCCAAGGATATTGCGAAGACCTCGGCATCCAAGTCAGCTACGCTTCCGTAGCTCACCGGGCAAGCAATGGCCAAGCCGAGAGAGCAAATGCAGAAATCCTAAAAGGACTCAAGACGCGCATATACGAGCGCTTGAAAAAACATGGAGCCAACTGGATCGAAGAGCTTCTGCCCACACTGTGTGCCAACAGGACAACTCCAAACCGGTCAACTGGAGAAACACCCTTCTTCCTGGTGTACGGAGCTGAAGCAGTCCTTCCTCCAGAAATCACCTTGGGGTCGCTCCGGGTCCGAACCTTCGACGATGCCACGCAGGACCAGCTCTGGTGTGAAGACCTTGACCTCCTTGAAGAGGGAAGGTACCGAGCATCTCTTCGGAATGCCCGATACCGCCAAGCTCTTTGGCACTATCACCAACGGCATGTTCACAGCCGACAGCTCGAGGAAGGTGATCTGGTGCTATGGAGAATACAATCTAGAGAAGGGTTAAACAAACTTTCCCCCAGCTGGGAAGGACCCTTCCAAGTGATCAAAGTATCTCGTCCCGGATACATTCGCTTGGCAATCGAGGATGGGACACCGCTCCCTAATCCTTGGAACATTAAGCACCTCCGTAAGTTCTACGCTTAATATCACGAAGGTGAGTCTGTAGTTACATGTGATGTATGTTATAGAGTCATTGTACAGAGTCGGGTAGCTCCTCCGGGAGAACAGCCGGACCTTCCCCGGAAGGTCCGTAAAGTTCAGGCAACACTTGTCACAGTGTCAGAACTAAAAGTGTAGCTAGCTACCTTGGGTCAAATGAGAAACGAAACACACTTAGCTTGGTTCCGTACCCTAAGAGTGTACTTGTTTCCCCTGTACCCCAGACCTATAATGAAAGACATCATTGTGTAAAAACAGACTCCACGTGCATTTATTTTGTACAGGCTCAATATTTTTTATTTTTCTCTTTCTTGTCTATAACAAAGTTGTGCAACTCTTAAGAAACTTTAGATCGACCAATTCAAGTATAATTCAAGTTGCATTGTCAATTCTTCCGGGTCTAAACATTGTTAATGGTCTACTCGTCTGAATGCCGCCAAGCCAATCTAGGTCCGGAGTGTGCTATCGATTTAGCCTGGTCATGCACCCTAAGTACGCCACTCTACCTACACCCCGGCAGGCCGAAGTAAGGCGAGTCCAGAAACGATTGGACCTGGAGAAAACAAGCCATTACACTTGATTGTATTTACAATTGCATTTGACCTAAAAATTTCTCGGGAATAGTAAGTCGCAATTAAGTTATAGATAGGGAATGGATTTTACTATTTTTCTTGACTTCAGTGTGCATGAAAAATAAAGATCCCATGATGATGGTGAATGACCGGAGCTACCAAAGCTCTGACATCCCCTAAGGTGGCTTATTGTCGATGTTCCAAATATTGATAGCGAGCGTCGCTGGAGCTACTAAGCTCCGGTAAAGCCAGGGGGCCAACCGTCAACGTGAAGAAAAGATGGTTGGAAGACTACACAGTGGGGTCTGCTATCGGCACACCGCGTGTTGACAGAGGTCACTGCCGGGGCTACAAAGCTCTGACACCCCAGAGGACTAACCGTTGATGCTCTACGTGTTGATGGAGACTGCCGCCGGAGCTACTAAGCTCCGACAATGGTCAATGTCGGAGCTACTAAGATCCGACAACCTCAGGGGGCCTCCACTATCGAAGACTTCGGACCTACGCTCTACAAGTTCGAAGCACGCAAGTCTTCAACAACTGTTACATCCTCTTGGTACCTGTTCACAATCAAATTGTGTACATCTACTAGGGGGGCAAGTGAGACAAGAGACAAAGATGTTGAAGACAAAAAATGAAATTCATAAAAACTTGGATTTCATTCAAACTTGGATTTCATTCATCTAGAGACAAGAGATTACAAAATTGGAGAAAAAGAAGAGAGGATACAAGCGGGAGCTACAAAGAGATAGTCCTAGACCCTATGGAAGAACGAGGCGACCTTCTGGGCAACCTCCGACATGCTGGCTTGGGCGGCTTCTCCCTCTCCGTCGATGGGGCCTTCAAGCACCGGGTCCAGTGGGAACTGAGGGTCTCGGCTTGTGTAGCACGTCAGCACGTATTTTGCGACATTCTTCACCAAGGATTGTCCCTCGGTTTCCAGCTGGTCCGCGATGACATCGCCCATCTTGGTGAGCTTGTTGCCTGCCGAACTCAACGCCTACAACGCCTGGTCTAGTTCCGGCTCCGGGTCATTCGGACGCACGGGGCTAAAACCCATTAGCGGCAGCGCGTCATTGGCTTTGCCCAAGAAGTCCCAAACTTGTTGGCACTCTGCAGCCCTCGATCCTCGCATCTCCTCCAAGGATCTTCTGGTCACTGCAAACTCCGAATTATCACGGGCAAGGCGCTCAACCTCTTTGGCGTTCTGCTGAATCTTTTTAGCAACCTGCCTTTCGAGTTTACTGAGCTCCTCCTCCTGAAGGTGGATCTTGTTCTGGCAGTCGACCAGGTCCTTCTCCCAGCCCCGCACCTTCTCTCTGGCAGCAATTTCATCCTCCCTCTTGTGGAGGTCCTGTCCTCACTGTCAGGCCTTCTTCTCCTCTTTCTCGCAGCGCTCATCCAACTTCTTGGTGCGCTTCGCGAGACTTGTCACCCAGAGTCAGCCTCTGAGTGAGCTCCTCCTCCCTCTCCACGAGGTCACCCCGCAGCTCCTGGAGTTTTTGCTCTTCATCTTTGAGCTTTCTCTCCCGCTCCTCAAGAGCCTCCCGGCGCTTGACGAGACTGTTGTGGATGGCGTGAAGCCTCTCTTGGCAATCACTCGCTGCATTATTAGCAGCTACGGCCTGTTCATAGATTGTCCGGGACTGGTTGTCAAGGGATCGTGTTATGCTTTCCCTCTCGTCCAGTAGTTGGCCCCAGTACTCCATCCGGGCCTTCTCGTTCTTCACCCATTCCCTTTCGTCAGCCAGCCTGGTTTGCGCCAGCTTGGTCTCGAACTAGAGTCGGTTGCACCACCTCCTAAGGGTTTGACGCTCCTCCTAGAGGGCCTTGCTGTCGTGGAAGAAGGCCAACTGCACTTGACGAAGGCTGGAGCAGGCGTTGTCGATAGACAACGACAGAAGGATCGGCTCTGGACCTGTCGGGGTCCTCTCCGCTCGTTCCAGCGGGTTCTCCATGACAAAAATTGGGTCCCACTCTATAAGAGCGGTCCCTTGAGCTTCAACGACGCTAGGGACGCCCTCTGGGATAACCCCGGCCTCCGCCAAGGAAGGTCCTGCAACAGAAGTTTCGACCTCCAGAGCTGGCTCCAAAGGTCCCGCCGCCAGGTCATCAACAACTGGTCCCTCAGGCGAGGCACCGACAGCTTCATCTTGGCACCCTAGATCAGGCGCGGGCACCTCCGGGATCACTACCTCCACGGCAGGCATTGAAGGTTCGGTCGGAGCTGAAGCTACTTCCGGCTCCAACGCTGGCGCCTCCTCCACCGCCGGCTCAGGCACTGACACTTCAACCATCATGGGCTCGGGCGCCGGCACCTCTAGAGCAACCGGCTCAGGCGCCAGAACTTCTTCGGCGACCGGCTCTACCGCCGGAACTTCATCATCCACCGGCTCTACCGTCGGGGCTTCATCAACACCCGGCTCTATCGTCAGGGCCTCATCAACCACTGGCTCCACCGTCGGGGCTTCAACAACAACCGGCAGGGCCGGAATCGTAGCTACCTCCGGCTCTGAGGCCAGAGCATCAATCATTTCAGCATCCAAACCCAGAGCTTCAACCTCCGGGGCTGGTGCCGCTAGTACATCTTCATTCCCATGGTCCGGCGCTACCACAGGAGCTTCTAGGGATGAGTCGAGGTCCAGGACCATGACAGCCGGCGCCAGAGTTGTTGCAGCCTCAACCACCTCTTGAGGTGGCGCTAGGATTGGAGCCGGAGCCACCGCCTGCACAGCCTCAGCTGCTGCTGCAGGAACCAGAGCTTCAGCCCCTTTCTTGGGCACTCTGTGGATGAAGGACGAAGAAACTCAAAACACAATTACAACAAAAAACAACCAACTGAGGTAAAAACCCAAATTTACCTTGGAAGGCTTCCGCTCCAGCTAGCGCGGAACCTCTTCCCCGGACGCTCGGGGCCGGACCCTGTCGCCACTGGCGTGTCAGCTCCAGAAGGTTCCCCAGAACTTGCTGCTACCGATGGCGTCACTTTGGTTGAGGCCCCCCTTGACCGGGAAGGACCTCCGGACCCAGAGCCCTCAGCTGGCCCTAGTACTGGAGCCACATGGATGGAGCTAGCACCCTGGTGAGATACTGATGCTGGAGTGGTTGCTGCTGTTGAAAATCTTCCCCTCCGGGGAGAAGGAGCTGCTACGGAAGGAGTAGGTATGATGGACCTTCTGTCAGAGTGCTTCAACTTCCTTTTACGGCTCGAGGGCTCGGTCAACTCTTTGCCCTTGACCACGACTTGAACTCTCTGTCTCGGGGTGGAAGGGGGACCACCCTCAGAAACTCCAGGGATCACCAACCCGATGGTCGAACACCTCTCAACTTCATCGAGGTCGTCAAGCATCGGCATCTTCCACCAGAGCTCCCTGCTAAACTCTGCTTCCATGTTGAGAGGGAGGAAAGCCATCAGCGGAGTCAAGTCATCACCCTCGATGTCGATGCCGTGCTGGAACTTCTTGAGGTGAAACTCCAAAGTTGCGCCTTCCATGTTGGACTTCAAACTGGTCTTGATCCGGTCGTCGTCCATCATGCTGTTGAGGGCCTAGGCAAGCTTCTCCCTCTTCTTTAGTGGAGCCCACCTGTTGACCAGGAAGTTGCAGAATACCGCCTGGGGAGTCACCCCTCCCTCCACGCACTGGTGAATCCTTGTCAGAGCAGGGTTGAAGGCATCCGATAACACCAGAAATTCAGTCCAAGCTTCAGTGTCGACGTTGGGGAGGCCTTCGGGCAGCTCCAACTTCTCATGCTCCTCCACCCTGATGACAATCCAATCCTTCTTCCAATCGTCCCACTTCCCAGAAGGGAATGACCGCAAGTACTTGTACGGGCACTTCTTGCGCTTCACAAAATAATAGAAGCCAAGGTACTCATCACTTTTGCCGGTGATGTGGATGGTGAAGAAGGTGCGGAAGAGCTCGACGCAGGGGCGAATACCCACCCACATCTCGCAGAAGTGGACAAAGATCGACACCAGAAGAATGGAGTGGGGGCCGAGGTGGTACAGCTGCAGACCATAGAAGTCTAGCAGCATCAAGAGAAAAGTGGAGAAGGGTGGGATCAGTCCCACCATGGCGTACGCGGAGAAGTACACCATGTCGCCGACGTGATCCTTCTCGAATGGAAGCTTGCCAGCGCGGACCTGGTGGTTGAAGAAGTCACTGGACCACCCCATGAGGGCCCGTACCTTATTCAAATCACCGTCGGTCTTAAGTCGGCTCTTGCGGAGACCCAACTCCATTGCAGCACAGCGGGGCGAAAGATGAAAAGCATGCTAAAGTTTGGAGGATTCGAGTGCAAGTTCAAATGAAGGCGTAAAGAATCTCCAAACAGTGCGCGCTTTCCTTCTTAAATAAGCCCCAGCAACGCTTAGATGGAAACCGCAGAGGAGCTGACAATACAATTCAAAAACTTCACCCTACCAATGACAAGGGGGCCCGGGGCCACCCCGACGATCAAGTCGAGGTCCTTATCCCAGGCGAATGGTTGTCATCATGAAAGGCGGGAAGCCCGAGGGCGGCGGCCTGACAGGGCGCGCGGAACCGATACAGTTTTTGTATCGAGAACCAGCGACCTTCAATTGCGTGAGATCTGCACGCTCATATCTCACCTGCCGCATCCCGGATATGCCATGCGGTGTTGGTTTAACTGCGAACTAACGCCAACGGCACATCCGAAGACCCTTGAAGACACGGCTAAAAAACCGAAGGATGGACCCACCTCCGGCAGAATGACTTCATCCAAAAGGTCTCTCCCAGAGGTGGGCCCATGGGGCCACTGTCGGTACCCTGCGTACCGTATACCCCTTGGGACTACAAAAAGACCAAAGGAACTTCACTTGTCCGAGTTGAAGACCTGCAAAGGCCCCACGTGTCATACGGGACTGGACCTGCCTCCCATCTATGGTCAGTCCCGGTGCTGCCACGTGTATACTGCAACCGGACCTACATCCCACACATGGGATAGCTCCAGGCTAAACACCTGTGCGGCACCCCGGACCTAACCCTCAACAGAGGGAAGCTCTGGTACCGACATGTGTACATCTACACCAGACCTACCCGTCCCAGACGGAAAGCTCCGAAGCTGCCACGTGTCCAACCGCCGGACCTTCAGCCTCAACAATCAGACTGTTGGACCCCCAACTGCTCGGACCTTCAAGGGGCAATCAAAGACTTCAAGATCCAATTAAGTTTCATTAATATCATATTAATGACACACGATAGGAAGGCCCTTAATACCAGTAACGGCACTGTCAAGGCCCGTTACCACACTATTAAGGGTAATTAACCTCTCTAATTGTGTATTAAGCATCAGTAACCACCAGGGCCACATGTCGGGCCAGGCTAACGGTATAACAACCAGTCCTTGTACTACAAAAGGACTGGTCGACGATACACAAGGGACTCTCCCCGCCCAGACTCTGGAAGCTATCTACTCTTAGACGCTCAATACAACAACTACACACCCCGTGGAGTAGGGTATTACGCTCAGGCGACCCGAACCACGTAAATCCTTGTGTCTACTTGCCATCGTGTCTGAATCTCTGCGCGCCCAATACCGAAATTCAAACTCTGCGGGCTACCAACAGTAGTACTGGGAGAATTGCCAGAACAACACTCTGACAAATGCGACATCCCTTTTCTTGGAGGAGGAAAGCTTTTGTAGATCGTTGTAGAACATAGCTTCTTGCTCCATCATCTCATGGTTGATGATCCTCCCTAGCACTTCTTCGGGAGTCATCTTGTGAAAGCCCGAACTCTTACGAATTAGTGAGCAAAGAGTGACGTTTTGAGGCATGAATGCTCGAATCATCCTCTTTACCACCTCGTGGTCGGTCCACTGGGTGCTTCCATATGACCGACTCTTGTTGATGAGAGTCTTGAGGCGATCATACATGTCTTGGGGGGACTCACCATCCATGATGGTAAACCTCCCAAGCTCTCCTTCGATCATCTCGATATTCGCCTCCGTAATGACGCGGTTGCCTTCATGCGCCGTCTTGAGGGTATCCCATATCTCCTTGGCAACCTCTAACCCTTCTATGCGATTGAACTCCTCTCGAGCCAACGAAGAGATAATCACTCCAACGGCTTGAGCGTTGCGATGGAGAAGAACGGCTTGTTCCGGAGTGATGTCTTTCTCATTCTTCGGAAGACGAACACCTGTCATAACAATTTGCCACAAGCTAGGGTTTAAGGAAATGATGTGCATCTTCATATTATGCTTCCACATGGAGTAGTTATTTCCATCATACTGAGGAGGTTTGCCAATGGGTATAGACAAATAATGATTGCTCGCGGTAAGTTGCTCATAATTGTAAGAATACCGGGAGTAGTCTTGTGAACTACTCCCATTGTCGACGTTGGTCGAGGCAATTTGCTTGAGCTCCTTCTTAGGCACATTGAGCTTCTCACGAAGCCGTGCCTTGAGCATGCGAACTTCTTCTTCGTCATTTGGTTCGTCTTGAAGAATGTCGACGTTTTTCGTCTTTGTGTCATCGACGACCACCGGAACCTCGTTGTCACCCCTTCCGACCATTTCTTCTCCGAGTTATTAGACTCTTATGGAGAAGCCTGCTCTGACACCAATTGAAAGTCGCCTAGAGTGGGGTGAATAGGTAATAAGACCTGAAATGGATTAATCAAACGAGATTAAACTCCTGAGGCCGGACTTGTCTGGACAGGGCCGGACTAGTCCGCTTAGCACAGGGTGAAAACCTAAAAACTTGGTTTCGACAAGTTATTTGTAGAATTTAAGTTCAACCAAGATGTAAGCAATGTATAGTAACTTAGTACAACTAAGATTGGAAGATTTAAGCACTTAGATCACAAGATTTTAACAAAGATCAAAAGTGAAAAGCAATATCAACAATATGAACCCTAATAGCAATACTAGTGATCACAAAAAGTAAAAGACAAGTGAGACAAGATTTATCTCGTGGTTCAGCTCCACGAAGAAGTCTACATCCACGTTGAGAAGTCCACACAAGGACTAGGTCCCACTTGACCCTTCTCTCACCAAGCCACCACAATGGCCGGTTTGGTTTCCACTATATCAATGGGTAATCACCAAGTTTAATGGGGATGCTCACAATTTGAGGCTCCCACAAATCAATACAATGAGAAGCACATTAAGCTCAACTCACACAAGCCACAAAACACAATCACAATGTGCAAAGAGATCAAACCGAATGCCCAAGCGCGATGATCTTCCTTCACTCTCCTCCCCAAACCTTAATCTCTTCAAGATTTGGTCTTAGGGGGCTAGTAGGACGAGTAGAAGGCTTTGGAAGGCTCTTGGTCACTTGTGGCGGTGCTAGGGTTCCAATCTTATTCAAATGAGGTCGGGGGTCCCCTTTTTATAGGGTCCCGAGACCCTTTTGCTGACCTCAGCAGAAGGGCGGACTAGTCCGGCCACTGGCCCCGAACTAGTCCGGCCCAATGGGACCACTGACCTCTGGTCAGGTCCCGACAACTGCCACACTGAGCGACGATCGTCACACTATCCGCCAAATTTACAAATTCAAATGATCACTAAACAACAGACTAGTCCGGTCCAAAACGGACTAGTACGAATATGACAGAAGGGTTTAGTTCGTCCCAAAACGGACTCATCTGGGTAAGCCCGGACTAGTCTGGCCACAGGGGGCAGACTGGTCTGGTCCTCTAGGGTTCTCTCAATTTATCTCACTAAGTCTCAAACAGACAAGTCCGTACCCAAACAGACAAGTCCGAACCTTTCGAGAGGGCTTTGGTCAGTCCAAAAATGGTCAAGTCTGGTCTTCTGGGACTTAGCTCTAAATTCACTAAGAATCACTCCAGAGACGTTTGGTCCGTCTCAAAACGGACTGGTCTGCCCGACCGGACTAGTCCGGTCTTGAGGCCCGGACTAGTCCAGCCTCCTAGGGTCTTTTCTCATTTTTGGCTTCTCACTTAGGTGTTTCTCTCAACCACCACTTTGAGCCCCTTAGAATGATCTCAATACACATGATACATCCACCCTCTCACATGACACGGCTCATATAATCTCAACTCCATAGAAACTCTAATTTCTATGCTTGAGCCTTTGACGCCCATTTTATCCTTTTCTTTTTTAGGGATTTCATCTCAGTTTATCCATCATTCTTGTGCTTAAGATCAATTCAGCCCATTAGTTTCTTAATTGTCATCATCAATCATCCAAAACCTACGGGGATGCCTAGATGCACTTTCACCCAAGTACCACCCTTTCCATCCCGAGCAACAAGGAATTATATGGAACGGTAAGTAGAATAGGATTCACATTAATTAAGCATGTAACTATCTATAATTCCTAAAACAGACACAAGATGATCAAGGACACTTGCCTGTTTTTATATAGTTGCTCAGTTCTTCTTCATTGAACTCTTGGTCTTCATATATTCGTGTCGCTTCTTCATCGTAGTATGAATGCATATATAATCTAACTTTGAAAGATAAATAAAAGAAATCATTAACAATACACCATACATGTAAAAGTGTCATAAAAGCTACTACGCGGACACTTTACGGTGGATGAGGACCTACACGCGATAACGATTTAAATTGGTGTTATGTGTGTATTATTATGTTAGATCAATGTTCCTAGTTCAAGCAGTGTAATTATAATAGTTTCAAGATGGGGAGTTATATTATCCAACTATGGTTTTATAGGATTAGGTATTTTTATAGGCTTATACTATTTCATTTTTATTTGTAAGGCTTTTCATTAATTTTATCATGCACCTACGCGTTTACGTCATTGCATGCACTTAATTAGTTATTCCTATGTTAGAATCATTTATACATGCAAAAATACATTTAATTATGTAATTCCAATATTAATAATTGTAAACAAATACCTACGCAACTACAGTGATACGTACGCAAGAATTAGTAAATTAAGAACTATGGATTATTTGTTATATTGTCCTAAGCTTATATTTAAAATGGAATTACTCCTTGGATCAGATTGTGAGCTTAGACCTTATTACGCTAACTGTTATATTACTGTAACGTTTAATTCTGAAACATTATGTGGTTTTCTGACAAGTTTGGGGCAATATAATATATTGCTTATATGGCATCATGGTTAAAATGCTTTTGGACTAAAACAGGAGGGTTCCAAGGAAAGTTACCTAAGTTCAGGCTAATTCCAATAGTGATTATATGAACATTACTATATCACACATTAGTATAGGTGATTACAATGGCTGAAACTACCATTTTTATTATTTACAACAAAGCTAAAGAGGTCAAGACATTATTTCTAGCAATTCCAGGGTTAAACATAAATTCTAGCATATGTTAAGCGCTCCTATATATATATTCTCCCTTATTTACAGAGGCTCTGAATGACTTGCACATTTCCTAAGTCAAAGTTATGGTAAAAGACAGGAGCTACACTATATATGCTACAGCCTAACAGAATTGCTACAGAGAAGGCAAAGGCTAAAACGCAAAACCACGAAGGGTCATGCTACTGGCCGATCTAGATTATGGGATTCTAATTAGATGACTGGAATTTAATTAGACGAACCGGTACAAAGGCTTCTAATTTGGGTCATTGATGCAAGATCTAGCGGCCAGGTAACAATGAAGCACTGTGCTTCTTCTACGAGGCGAATTCTCGACGAAGTCTACAGAAAACAAAGGAGTAGGGCCTGGTTAACTCACCGATGGTGGTTTGGGGTCTGGGAGGGCACGCAGAGGGACCGACAACAGCGTGGACCGGGAGACCTCGTCGAGCTCTGACGCGGTAGCGTATTGGCGGTGATTGGTTGTGTTCCTCTTGCCCAAAAGGCGCTCTAGTGCACACATAGTACGATTGAAGGGTTAGAGCGAGGGGAAAACGAGTGACAAGGTCGGAACGTCGAGGACGGTGGAGAAGCTTACCGGATTTCGTCGGAGCTAGGGTTCACCGCATGGAATCACGATGAGGATGGTCGTGGATTGCTCCTAGAGTTTGTGCGAAGCCAACCGACGTGTTGGTGCAGCCCATGTCGACGGCGCTAAGCGAATCGCGCAGGGCGGCAGGCGGCTCACTGGAAACGCGTGGCGGCGGCAACAATTTTTCTCGGGGCCAAGCGGATAGGGGGAAATCCTTAGGGGTGCGTGTGACGGTTTATAGAAGGGAAGATCAGCTCTTGCGGAAGGAAAGAGTGCGACGACCGAGATTCACAGGGAAGTTGCCGGGCGCGGCGAGCATCTCGCAGGTGCCAGTGTGCGCGTGTCGTGCGGCTGGGCGCGAGCGCACGTAGCGGAGGCGAAACCGGCGCTAACCGGTGGGGCCCGTGTGCAGAGGGAGGCGAGGGCGCGGGGGATGAGGCGCCCACACGCACTGGTGGCGGCGGCATCAACCGTGCATGGCTAGCTGCGATCGCTAGGGTTAGGATCCTGCCTCCGTGAGCTGGGCTTGGGCCGGTGCTAGCAGAGATTTTTTTTGTTCAATTTATTTTTAGGGTGTTACAAATGCTTCTCTCTTCTTCTATAGAATCATCGACCGAAATTTCACCATTTTCATAATCATACTCATATACACCACTTTGAAAATCATGTTTTGCTTTTTCCGCTCTCTCATCTTCTTCCTACAAACCTGAAAACTCGTACATTTGATTATCATCAATAACTTCAAGTCTACCTTCTTCATCATATTGCTCAATTTGAATTGCATCCCAATCAATCAAAGGAAGCGAAGATTGCTACAATAAAATTTTTGATGTCTATCAATTGGCAACAACAAATTCATAGGACTAGCGAGAGAAAATTACCACATTCAGAAGAAGTGAATCCGGTGCAGAGCAAGAAGCGGCCTGCCCTCGGGCTCGGGCGCAGGTGCCGACGCCGCGTGGCCATCGGGCGCTTACGCGGGCGGCCACTCGGGCACGTGTGCTGACAGCGCCCCATCTGGCGCGGCAGGCGGCGGCCACTCGGGCGCGGGAGGTAGCGCCCCGTCGGTCGCGGGATGAGGCGGCCACTCGGGCGCGGGAGGCGGCGCCCCGTCGGTCGCGGGAGCGGCCTCCATGGGTGGCAACGATGGATCGGGAGTGACGGTGACGGAGCATGGGCGGCGGCTGTATGGGAGGAAATTGTACGGGACTTGTATTTTTTTTCAATCCAATTAGGATTCCACATAAAGAGAGAGTATAAATGTCTTTTTCAATCAGTTTTATTGTGAAAGACTCTATCAAAGGGTAAAATCCTATCACAATGGAATATGAACAAAGTAGAAAGTATTATAATGAGATTTTGGCAATTGACATGTTGGGATGGTATTTTGGCAAAACTGTTGGGAATAGGAAAATTCCAATTGTCTCAGGAAGGAGAAGGCGAAGGCCTCTGGCCGGCGGCTGTGCTCCGGCGGATTTGCGGCAGCGAAGGTGGAAACGGTCTGGCTGGGGAGGAAAGGTCCAAATCTCGGAGGCCAAACTCAGCGGCTCTCTGCTCTCTCCAGGTTTTGGTCCTCAACTTGCCCGGATTGAGCTTACGCCGATTGTGTACGACGCACCACCTCTAGAGCGTGCGTGGTCCTCCGGTGACCAGCGATAGTTGCATTGCCCTGATTGATAACTCCATCCTTCCTTCGAAAAAATATGTGTTTTACTGTTCCATTTTTCCGTGATTTTCAGTTAAGAGGCACCGGCTGTGCCGTAGTGCGGGTCGGACATGCCTTCATTCGGGCATTCACTTGAATGCCCCAAATTTTTCACAAAAGGGTGAAATATATGTGCATTTATGTTTACCAGATGTAGATATGAGTAAGCAATCAGGCCAAAACCTTCAGTGAAAAATGAAGACACGAATTGCAGATTTTAACTTGTTTGGTCTGAAAAGTTCTCCTCACTATCTTGTTTGGTCTGAAAAGTTCTCCTCACTATTTGTGTTAGCATACAATATGATTTTGCGATTAAAATTCTTATGCTATCACGCATATTTGAATGCCCAGGTGAGAAATCCTATCCTGGATCCGCCACCGCGTAGTGGTTGAGTGGTTGTAGTTTTTGCCCGTGATTACCGATTAGTCAAGTCAAATTTCGAGGTGAATCAACTGCCAACTGGATTTAATTTCAGTTCGCTGACTCACCATACTTTCTTGGATGCATCATAGCGTGCAGGATGGTTTGACTGTGCTGGGGGAAGTGGGAGAAAAAAGGCGTGTGTTACACAAACTTTGTGATGAACTGCAGACAAAATGCTCTCTCGTAATGTAGCTCAGAGCACGCACAAGTGAGCAAATGGTGCTCTGACCAAAACTGTGCTAAAAATACTGTAAGCGGTTACCTTTCCTGTTTCGTAATGCAATATGAACAGGGGGAGTTGTGTCACCTTGAACTCTAAAAAGATGCTTTCTCTCAGCAGATAGTGAAATGTGAAAACATTATATTATCAAGTTTGCATCAAACAAAACCAATTGATAGAATCGTAGTATTGTACACAATAAGTTATGTGCTGCCATGAGCTATAATTGAACACTATATTTTCTCGGTCGCTCTCTGCCCATTTTCCTTCAATTTGTTCATTGTGTTTCACCATATAAAAAAGTAGTGTTGCTCTTGTTGCCAATTACCTAAATATCCAGGAGGTTCTCATCACTTCTTTTTTTTTTCAACCAAAGTTTGTCTTTGTAATTCCGAGAACTCATTCAGAGATCGATGTGTCATCCGGTGCCCTTTGTTTAGCAACTTCTCCATCAACATTAGTACCCACATTATCAGCCATCTTCTTCTTTTTGGATTTAGACCTTTTCTTTTTCTGCTTCTTATTTTGCTGTTTGGTCTCATCACTGTTTACTGGCAGATTAATGTTAGGATTTACATCAGCAGCGCCAACCATCCGGTCCATAGCCTTTTTCGATGTGCTAGGGTTGGTTTCACTTACTCCTTTCAAGATCTTCTCCAAGTTACCATCAGTACTGGTCTTCCTGATTTGAGCAGCAGTATTTGCGTTTTCCTTCTCCAGTAGTCTGTTGTATCGGACACGATCACTGTCCTGATCTAGGGGGTTCCACAACTGTCCAAAGTCATCCAGCTCATCTCCTAGGCTGTCTACCTGATTGTTGGTTACAAATTTCTTGTTCTTCCAAGGGGACCCAGACTTTTTTGAATGACTTTCTCCATAAATATCATCTAGATATTCATCAAAATCAGCTAGGTTGCCTTGTACACCATCATCTTCCTTGTTAGTTGCCAAAACTATTTTATGCCTATCTTCTAAAGATCTGTCTTTTGGGGGACTATTTTCTACAACTGTAGCACTGGCAAATTTCTTTTCTTCTAAAGATTTGCCTTTTGGGTGAGGGCTTTGTACAGCTGTGGTATTGGCAAGTATATTTTCCTGTTTTCTTGGGTGAGGGTTTTGTACAGCTGTGGTATTCGCAGGTCTCTTTTCTTCTAAAAATCTGTCTTTTGGGAGACTACTTGCCAAAACTGTTGTGTTAGCAGGTCTATTTTCTTCTAAAGATCTGTCTTTTGGGAGACTACTTCCCAAAACTGTGGTATTGGAATATCGTTTTTCTTCTAAAGGCCGGTATTTGGGGTGACTACTTTCCACAACAGGGGTTTCTTCAGATTTGACGGGAATTGCGCTGCTTGAGGTTATAGGTTTCTTGGCTACTACCACAATGTCAGGTGTTGCACTTGTATTGCTCATTTTCACAGGAATTCTACTCTTATCATTCATGCTCGCTTGGTTGTTACCTTGGAACTTGGTCTTGATCTCTTCGAGTTCAGCTTCCTTTCGTTGCAGGATTTCCATCAGAGCTGCCATCTGGTCAGGGTTCGAACCTGTAGCCTTCGCTTCCATTTGACTGATGCGGCTGTCTTTTTCTCTGATAACAGCTTTCAGTTCTTTCTGAGTGTTGTTAACATTGGTGGCTTTCTCTTCCAATTGCTTGATGTGGCTATCCTTCTCCCTGAGAGCTGCTTCCAGTTCTTTTTTAGTGTTCGTACTGTTTGTGACTTTCTTTTCCATTTGTTTGACGTGTCTGTCTTTCTCAATGAGAGTTGCCTCCAGTTCTTTTGTAGCCTTTTTTAGATTTGTAGTCACCTTCTCCATTTGGCTGATGTGTCTATCTTTCTCCATGAGAGCTGCTTCCAATTCTTTTTGAGTGTTCTTAAGATTTGTGACTGTGGTTTCCAGTCCCCTGAGCTTGGTTTTCTGGTCTATCTTCTGAGTTCTTAAAGAAGATGTCGTGGCTTTCATTTCTTCCACCTTCCTCTTCACCTCTTTATTGAGGGCCTTCTCTTTCTGAAAAGAATCATGTAGGAACTTTGGTAGTTAGATTCCGTGAGTTTAAAAAATCACATATCATATTAATAACTATAGTCTTCGCAAAAAATAATTGATAAATAAAGAGGAGTATTTTTATGTGGAATGACAGATTAAATAACTTGCAAATTCAAGCTATATATGTTTTACATATTGGATGTCTTTGTGGCTTTCCAAGATGTTTAGAACGTTTAGTTAAAATTGAAGGATGGCTAGTTCTTTGGGAAGATGATTATGAATCTTAATTTACTAGCACATTTCCCTCACCTTGTCCAAGTCCACACCAAACATTATTCCGAAAAAACTCTTTTTTTTTTGGCTGACACTTGAAACTGCACTGACAAGCATAATTCTCTGTCTGGTACTCGTTTATGAATTATGATACCCAAAATCCATCACCTAGGGGCTAGGGGTTACTATTTGACAAACCCATGTATCATTTGTGTTGATGCATTGATTAGTAGAACGAATGGTTTTGGCTCTATTTGGTTCATACTACGTATATATGAAAGCCTTGAGTCATTAACATCATTGTTCATTAAAGTATGTTCACTGATTTGCAACAAATCAAAGAAAGGTTTAAACTGTGCAACAGAAATTTAGTTTACTTTTTTTGAAAAGGAATTCATTTTACTTTTTATGAGAGGGTACTGAGCAGAGTGTTTAGGTAGGTAACCATGGTGAAGAATTTGCATGTGAGGTGCATTCTTATTCCACAAGAAAGGAAAATTAACCAGCTTCTAAAGTACCAATGTTTTTTGGAGCATGCTGATCTGCTGATTTAACATTTTGAACAAATATCCGGGTCCAACAAAAATTCAAACAAATGTACCATGTCCAAAGAATTGTTCATGCTCTTCTATTGTGATTTGTGAACGTGACGCGGAAATAATATTTCTTTCATCGGTTACTTAGTAACTACAAATAACTGCAACTGGTTTTTTACTCTCTTTTCCCTTGATCTTCTTTGCAACTTTGTTTGTTGAAAACAAACACTGTCACATAAAAATGGACAGCACAAGTAACTATAACTAGTTAGAAGCTGTGATGCAAGACCGTACATGTAGCTGGATCCTAAGGGAGATGAGCTGCCGGTCACGTTCCTGGAGGAGCCCGGCAAAGGCGCGGCGCTCCCGCGCCTTCTGCAGGACGACGAAGCTCAACGCGGAGGCGGCGAAGGCCAGCAGCAACAGCAGCACGAAGGGGAGCTTCTTGCCGGCGTTTGCCATCGAGTAGCCCTTTGATCTGTACTTGCTCCCGTCCATCTCCTTCTTCCACCACCTCCGCACACTGCACTTGCTCTGCTTCCTTGCAGGTCTCGGCCTTGTTGGTGCTACAGAGTGAATGAGCTGGAGAAAGAGGTGCAGCTACTGCTTCGTCTCCTTGGCTTGCTTGGTTTGGCAAATGGCAGGGCTTTGGGGAGTTGGTTCTTCTGCATGGAGGTCACTGGTCAGGAGAGGACATAGCTGAGCCTTTGAGGTGGTGCACTACGCTTCTCATCATCTGCCTGTTCACATGAGGTCGAGGTACTGTACTGTCTATTGTTTAATTATCTATTTTTTTAGCCATGGAGTAGATCAATAAGATAATGGTGTGGCATTGACTTTCACCTACTGCTGAAGAATAGTTTTTGCTGCAGGCAGGTAAGATGGTAAGTGGCTGCTACTTAGTGAGCACTGACAGTTGCTCTTGTTCATCAGGACCGTCTGACCACGCATCGGACGGTGAAGACATCACGGTTTATTTTCAGGTGACTGTATTCCGGAACCAACGATTTCACGGTAGTGTGAATCCTCATCTGTCTGCAGATCACCACATTCTGAAGTCAACATCGATGCAAGACAGGCCATAAATGGGAGGAGATTCTTCTGTGCTTCTTCTCAGATCTCCAGGCAGAGATCGCCTCAAGGATGAGTAATCTATTCGTCAAACGGCAGCAGGGTTAGTGCTCCGCCATGCAGGATCCAATATCCTAACCCTGAGGCTCCATCAGAGGACGTGCAGAATGCCAAGTCCAGATGGGATTGCCAAGAAGGAAACCGTAAGTACACTTGGTAGCAGCCACACCGGCTTAGAGCCGAGCCATGTGATTGAGGTGAAAAGTGAAAGGAAGTTTTTACTTGTTTTCCTCAAAAAATAAAAAAGTTTTTACTTGTGACGATGAGAGGATCGATGATGCCATGAAAGTAAGATGCATCTGTTCATTTTTATAGACAGCATGCTGGTAAGAAGGATCTCTTCATTCATTTACAGCAGACAGCATGCAGATTACAGGTAGCAACAGATACATTAGGGAGGTGATGGTGCCAAACGACGGTGGTTTGTGAAGTATAGGTGTCCAATGGGCCATGCCGGCCCGGCCCGAGCCCGGCCGGGCTCGGGCCTTAGAAATCTTGGCCCAGCACGGCCCGGAAAAAAATTGGGCCGTGCCGGGCCAGCCCGCGGGCCGAAGGTTGAGGCCCGGGCACGGCCCGAGTCCAATTTAGGCGTGTCGGGCCGTGCTGGGCCGGCCCGGCCCGTAGCCGGTTTAAGTAAAAAATATACTTAAAAATGCGAAAAAATCAAAATTCGGGCCTAAACGGGTCGTGCTGTGCCGGGCCAGCCCACGGGCCGGCCGTGCCGGGCCTAAACGGGCCGTGCCCGACAGCCCGATGGGCCGGAAGTCGAGGCCCGGGCATGGCCCGCAACGGGCTTCGGGCCGGCCCGGACCCGATTTTTTTGGGCCGTGCCGGGTTCGGGCTGTGCTTTTTTTGCGGGCTTTCGTACCGGCCCATCTAGCCCGGCCCATTTGGACAGCTATATTGTGAAGCGTGCGAGACTAGAGGGGTGGTTGGTGTCTGCAACGGACGGCAGGATGAGCGTTGATGGGCTTCACCGTCTGCTTCGCTGACGAGATGTGAAAAGAATCAACTGCCGCAGCATGCCAACAACATTCCTTGCGTACATGACGAACCAGGGATTTATGCATAAATATTACCTTTATTTTCCCGCTTTATCAGAAGTTGCATACTCCCTCCGGTCCAAAATACATATCGTCCGGACATCACTGGACAGTGTATTTTTAGTGCAATTTGTTGTCTGAAACGACATTTACTTTGGACCGGATGGAGTACCTCAGAGTCATCAGAACAAGTAATACCAGCAGACGTTCTTAGGGCCGGGAGCCCGGGACAACGCCCGCGCACACACGTTGCTTGACCTCTGACTGTTGGCTTCACTCAAGGATCCAACATTCTAAGATTCTGTTTGGCATAGTTGGAACTTCTTATAAAATTAGCTTGTTTGAAAATTTGGTGGAAAATAGTTCCTGCTTATGTCTTGCTTTTAGTTCATTCTGAGAAACAGCTGAACTAATAAGTTGTTACAGAAGTTTTCTGTTTGACATACTCTCAGCTTATTTTTATGAAAAAACTGCAGCAGAAGCAGAAGCTATGCCAAACAGGACCCAAATCTGACAAACGAAAGCATCTCCCAGTTTTCGTGGCGGCCAAGCCTGCACATCTTCGTCGATCCCTCCTGCCCGTTACGTTGCGTCTATTCTGCCCACTCTACAACTACAAATAAGCCATCTCGTCTTGCATTGGAAGCAGTGAACCAAGCTCTCTGACCCCTTATTGCACCTTGTTACGTGATCAGCAGTGGAGATCATCCACGAGACAACAATAGATCAAGGTAACCTAACAACCAATCGGCATCTGTCCTTCAGCTGAGCGTCAGCAATGGTGTACGAGGCGGCCGTGGCCGTCGCTCTGAGGCACAGAGCCAGCCGCGCGGAGGAGAGAAGGGCGGCGGCGCGGGGGGAGCAAGGGACGGCAACCGAAGCAGCAGCAGATGGCGGTGAGGAAGGAGAAGGTGGCGTTGAGCTGCCGCTTTCTCCGTCTCTGGACCCTCAGGCGTGTCCTCCCCGTCTCTGCCGGGTATCAGGGGGACGACCGTTGCATCATTCATTAGGACCGTTGTTTTATTAATAAAGCCTAGTTAGTTGCTAAAAATTAGCTATAGAGAATCAAAATAGTCCAGCTAATAACACAGCTAATTATTAGCTAATCTCTCAACTAACAATAATCTCATTAGCTGCTCCAACTCAGTTAATTGTTGCCTAAAGTCCATTTTACCTTTGTCCTCTCTCATCCCTCCCTCTTTTTGAGGGGTACTACAGTCAATTAGTGTATATAAATAAAATTAGCTCTAGAGGTTCCAAATTAGCTAGTTAATAATTAGTTGGTAAAAGTCAACTAATAGATTATTAGCTAACTAACAATTAGTTGTAGGGGTTTCAAACAGGGCCTAAGTAGCAAACTGTTGTAAATAGGTCGGGTGCGTTTGACTCGTTTTATTGAATTGGATTGAGTTGTATTGGATGGTTCAATCAAGTGTTTATTTTACAGTCAGATGGACAGAGTCATCCAGTTTGAAGGAATATTTCTTACATATGTTGGACGGGGTAGTCTAACAATTTTTGTTGGATGAGTTCATCCATCTTGTCTAAATATGCTTCTTGATAATTAACATATTTTCTATTGATTAGTGATTATTGTTATGATATTAACATTAATATATGTTGGTAGATCTTCGCCGACCCACACCTAGTCTCGTGGGGTTGGCTCCTCTGGCCTACAACCGGTGCTCAAGCTGATCTTTAAAAGGTGCTGCTTCTGGTACCTCTCCAAATATCACAAGCTTGCCTTCTGTCGAGAACCACCCCGTTGCGTCTCTTGTCTAGGTTCTGGACACTTTGCGCGTCGTTGCTCAAGCCCCCCCCCCCCCCCACCCCCCACCCCCAGTCGGGTGGCCGTCGTGCCATCCATCCGAGCCTCCTTCCAAAAAAGCCCTCCTTCGTCCGCTGCCCAAGCTCCCTTGCAGGCCAACATGTCACGAGCACCTCCCTCCTCCGTTGGACAACCTGTTCGCATGCCTCTATCCGGACAGTCTGCGGCTTTGTCTGGCGGTGTCATGGCGGCAGAGCACCATAAGCTAAGCCGTAAAGCCGTAATACTCTCTGGCCCCAACTCGTGCCGTCCAACCGCTGTGGTTGAAGTCTGCTCGGCACTCCATCAGCACCCCCGCATACCTCAGAGATACTTCTCTGTCTCCCGCCTGCAGGCGGGCAACTTCGTGGTGAAGTTCGATTTCGCCGAACGCCAGGACAGCGCAGTGCAGAGGGGTGGTGTACCCATCGTGGGTGCCCACTATGACATCCAGCTGTGGTCGCTCTCCGCCATCGTGCGGCTGGTGACTTGGCTGTACCAAGTCAAATTTTATATCGACAACCTTCCCGCCCATGCCTGGTGTGTCGATGGAATTCGCCAAATACTCAGAGATATCTACCTCTTCGACTACGTGGACCCACCCTCGTCGAAGGAGGCCTTCTCGGGTCTGTTTGGCTTCACAGGTTGGATGTTCAACCCGAATCTCCTCTCGCTCAGCAAGATGATCACCCTCTTCTCCAAAATGTTGGTCGCTCAAGCTCTCGTTAGGGTCCTCCTAGGGCCAGCGAGGGGGGCTCTCCACCAGAAGGCCAAGCCGTGGAGATCATCATTCACCTGGACCACCTCTTCGATTACTCACCTGTGCCGGTTGAGTACCCTCTGTCCGAGACAAGCGGATTGATGTCCTCGATCTCCTCCAACTCGGGGGACACCGAGTACCCTAAGTTCCACAGCTTCACGTGGAAGCATGGGCTGATCGACGACGCAGGCGCTCCGCAGCGATGCCACAACCCTTGTCGTCACCACCTGCATGGTAGACTTGGGGATGAAGATCCTGACGATGATGGTGTTAGAATCGAAAAGGAAGCCCAAAGATCAAATAGCCACTAAATCATTTCGAATTACATAGAGAAATCTGATTACAAGATCAACATCAAGTTCTATCTCTCAAATAGCACAAGAACACTATTAATACCTTCACTTCCATCTTTGTTGTTGCTTGACAATGCGGCCATCAAGCCAACAAGGCGAGGCCACAAGTAGAACGACGACGGGAGGCGTTTCCCCTTGTTCTTCTCTTGGTATTGTTGATCGGATTCTGAGAATTGAGAGAGTTCTTGTGTCTAATGTGTATTCATAACACTACTTTCTATAATACACATAACCCTCTCCTTATATATGACCAAGAGACACAAGAGGGGGCCTCCCACCCTTAGAGACAGTTAAGTCCCCCGATCAGGGACATAATTGTCGGTGAGTTGTGTCCTTTCAATTAGAACACATGTTATTTTCGAGTTCAAACTGACATTAACTGAAAAGACCGGACTAGTCCGGTCAAGGTCCGGACTAGTCCGATGTCCTTACTGGACAACATCGGACTAGTCTGGTCTTATATCGGACTAGTCCGGTAGTGCTAACATTCTCCCCCTTGAACTCGAAACTGAAACTTACCCACTTACTTAATACTAAACTTAGTGTCCACTTTTTCATGCTCGACATATAGGGCACAACGCATCACAACAACCATTTACGTATTGTTGGACTCGAGGACCACAATATATCTCACACTTAAAAAATGAACCTTACTCTTATTTGGCCCCTAAATATCCAGTGATCATAGGTTCTTCCTGAAACCCATGCTAGCCACGTGTTCACTGAACACGTTGGGTGGAAGACCTTTTGTAAGCGGATCCGCAAGCATTTGCTTGGTACTAATTTGCTCAATAATCATTACTTAATATGATCCTGGATTTACTCCTTTACAACACATACCTTATGTCAATGTGTTTGGCATCACATATGACTTGTTGTCTTTGGAGTACAGAAAACTGAAGTGGTTTAATGCTGTCAACCACTAACAATTCGGGTTTACTTACTGTGTCTGCTCAGTGGTCTCATTTATAATATATTGGTATGCATCACACATGACACAGTGACCCTAAATTAGGAGCTTTTCCACAATAAAGCTCCAATGTGCGAGTGTTGATTACTGATGTGGATTTACTACACATCTCGCACAAACTGAGTCTTACTAAGTCATTATTCCAATGACTTAATCTTATACTTAACTTACCATGAGACCTTGATACTTGCAAAACTGCAAGTAATACTTATTTCCATCCAGCCATCTGGATTGGACTTACTTATGCCAAAATTAACCCGATACTTAAACTTTGTCAAGGTAACTTAGGAATTGAGCAAAACTTAAAACTTCTGACAGCAAGAAGTTTTGGAACCGATTCTTATTAGGTCGACCTCTTATTGGTTCCATACTTACCAACCTTGACTCATTAGAGCAGACAAAGATTTATTTTCATGCATACCGTACTTTTCAAGTACGCTTCTTAAGTATGCCTTTTGTGCTAAACTTAATACCCCTTTATTCTATCTCGGTGAATTTCTATGCCCAGTACATAGAATGCTTCACCAAGATCTTTCATATCAAAATTAGAAGACAATAACTTCTTAGTTTCTGATAGTAGATTGACATCACTACTTGCAAGTAGTATATCATCTACATAAATCACGAGGAAAATAAATTTCCCGTCTTTAAACTTACCATAAATGTAATTGTCCTCCTCATTTTGTTTAAACCCAAACTTTCTTACTGTCTTATTGAACCTGAGATACCACTGCCTTAATGCTTGATTAAGTCCATAAATGAACTTTCTTAAGTGGCACCTCATATGTTCCTTACCCTTAACAACAAAACCTTTCGGTTGTGTCATATAGATGTTCTCATATAGATCACCATTGAGAAATGCCGTTTTTACATCCATCTGATGTAATTCTAAATTGTAATGTGCAACTAATACCATAATGATTCTGAACGAATCCTTACCTTTTGCAACAAGTCTGGACTTAAATTTATCAATATTCCCTTTGGAGTCACGTTTAGTTTTGTAGACCCATTTATAGACTACTGTTTTGGCTCCATTAGGAATCTTAACTAAT
Source organism: Tuctoria greenei (assembly GCA_036927565.1). Classification (NCBI taxonomy): domain Eukaryota; kingdom Viridiplantae; phylum Streptophyta; class Magnoliopsida; order Poales; family Poaceae; genus Tuctoria; species Tuctoria greenei. Next base: position 190,964,792 of record JAYESD010000005.1, read on the forward strand.
TCCAGACTTTGTTTGTTTCCATAGATCTCATTTCATCCTCCATGACTTTACGCCATTCAGATGTTTGAGGACTTCTTATTCAAATGTGGTGGGATCACCCTCCATTTGAATTGCCTCACTTAATTAGATCTCATAATCGTCCAAAATGGCCGATTCTCTTTCTCTTTGAGATCTTCTTAATTGCACATTATTCTCATTTTGAGGCTGTTGTTGCTCTTCATTATTAATGACAACAGGCTGAGAATGTTCAACCTTTCTTAATAATTTCGTTGTCAATGGAGAACTAACAACAGGTGTTGAATCTTTACTAATAGACACTGATGATTCAACAGCAGTAGGTAATGAGAAATATAGTTCTTGAATCATAGGAGTGGGTACATAAACCCGCTTCTTTTCAAGATTAATTTCTCGTCTTACCGTACTCCCCCTGATTATGGCATCCTCTAAAAAGACGGCATGCCTTGTTTCTACAAACTTAGTATATCGTTCTGTACCATAGAAACGATATTCCTTACTCTTTTCTGAATAGCCAATAAATTGACAACTTATTGTCTTAGCATCCAACTTACTAATGTTTGGGTTAAACATTTTTGCCTCAGGAAAACCCCATATATGCATATAACTTAATGAGGGTTTACGTCCTCTCCACAACTCATACGGTGTTTTAGACACCAACTTACTAAAGATCCGATTTAGCACATGAATAGCGGTTTTTAATGCCTCTATTCATAAGCTAACCGGCAAATCTGATTGACTTAACATGGATCTTACCATATCCATTAGCGTACGGTTGCACCGTTCCGCTACTTTATTTTGGTGAGGCTCGCCCGGTGTTGAATACTGGGCAACTATGCCATTTTCCTGTAGGAACCAAGAAAATGGTCCAGGAACTTGGCCATAGGGGTATGATGACCGTAGTATTCATCACTACGATCGGATCTTACCACTTTTATCTTACTGTTGTGCTGATTTTCATCTTCAGCCTTAAATATCTTTAATTTATCCAACGCTTCAAAGCGTTCTTTAATTGGATAAATATAGCCATAGCGAGAATAGTCATCCGTGAAGGTTATGAACGAATCAAAACCATCAACAGATACTATAGGAAATGGACTACAAATGTCCGTACAGATTAATTCCAAATTCCCGCACTGCATATGACACAATTTTTTACTTTTCTTAGTCTATGCATTCTTCTGAATCTGAAAAATCCGAATGAGGAAGAATTGATTGTGAAACCAGTTGATCAATTCTCCCCCTCGAAATATGGCCTAAGCAACAATGCCATAATTTCGAAAATATTTCGGAATCAATTCTCTTACTCTTACTCTGATGTGAGGAAAAATGATTGTCACTTGCAACACTATTTAAGGAAGTCTATGCATTCCTTTTGATGGTGACCTTTGTCCAAACAAAAGTGACACCGATCTTTCTCTACTTTCACATCCTAACGTTAAGGATGATTTGTAGAGCCTTACTCTTATCTTTATCATGGTGAGAAGAACCATGATACTTAAAAAAAATTGCTTAGAAGAATAATTCTTCTTAGCCTTACTTTTTCCCTTCACGTAATTAATAGCATCATTATCATGAAGAGATTTAATCCTCTCTTTCTCCTGAACACACATAGCCATGAGTTTTTCTATGTTCAGTAGTTCAGGTTGAGAGTCATAATTGATGACAAAAGTCTCAAATTCCTTTAGAACTGAGGAAAATGAGATGCACAATGAACTCATCTTTAATCCTCAAATCTATAGGCTTAAACTTTGAAGTCATATTTGTCATCCTTAAAATGTGCTCTCGCACATCACCTCCATAATACTTTTCATCGACAAGTCTCTTGATAAGAGTACTTGCTAATGACTTAGAAGAACCAGTAAACTGATTCTCAATCTTTTGGAGGTACTCAGTGGCAATATCATATTCAGGGATTGCTCCCCCGAATGATTTCAGTGATAGTGCCCTTAATAATCATCAAACATTTCCTGTTTGATTTTTTCACTTAACTTTGGCTATATCACAAGCCAATAGCTTACTAGTATAGTCCTTTGTCCTCACAACAAAGACTTACTGAGTTTCATCAACTTTACGTACTAGAGCCACCGGCTCAACTGAATATGGAGTTGTGAGAGCAAAGTCCATCTCAGAGACTGCCAAAACAATCTCCAACTTTCTCTCCATCTCCCATAATTGCTTACCAGATGAAACTCAATGCTGAATTCTCATTAGACGAAACTTCTTAATCAAAAAAGAGATCATGAGTGAATGCATAGATATTAATCATAAGATAATGTTGAGTTTTATCAATCACTTTGGTTACTTGACCAAAACTCAACATTTGAGAATAACTGAAAAAACAACATAGTAATTTATCTTTCGCTTTGGTTACTCGACCAAATTACTATGTTCTTAAAAGAGAATGTCATTAATGCCTTTCACTTTGGTTACTCGGCCAATAATGACATTAAAACTTAACATTGGAGAACAACTGAAATACATAGTAATTTATCTTTCGCTTTGGTTACTCGACCAAATTACTATGTACTTAAACATAAAATGTCATTAATGCCTTTCGCTTTGGTTACTCGGTCAATAATGACATAATATTGCTTAAAAACATGGCAATTCTATTTTTCGCTTTGGTTACTCAATAGAATTTGTCGACTGTTGGAGTCGGCAGATCCCCTGACACTACTAAAGTGTTGAAGGAGTTTGTAGTTCGGTTTGGGCGCGCGGAGACTCAAGAAGGTGAATCACGATTGGACACGAGAGACACAGTGGTTTACGTGGTTCGGGCCGCCTGAGCGTAATACCCTACTCCACGGGTGTGTGTATGTGTTGTATTAACTTGTGAGCTTGAGAGCGTTCGAGAGTCCGATCCCCTCGTGTATCGTCGGTTTGTCCTTTTATAGTACAAGGACAAACCGTTACAAGTTAGCCTGGCCCGACATGTGGCCCTAGCGGTTACTAGTATTGATACACGAGATTAAATGTTGTTAATAACCCTGTAACGGCTCCGACAGTGCCGTTACAGGTGTTAAGATCGTCCGATTAAGTGTCATTAACATGGAATTAATGACAATTAATCGAGTCTTGAAGTCCGCAGCTGTCCTTTGAAGATCCGGAGCCGTTACAATGTCTCCCGGAGGTTTGAAGCGGCCAGCTCCGACGTATGGACACGTGGCAGCTCCGGAGCTTGCTTGTGGGAAGCGGGAAGCTCCGGGGTGGCCTGGCACGTGTCAGGTCCGGAGCTTCTCTTGGTCAGGGGTTAAGTCCGGAGGTGCCGTTTCAGTACCTAGCCCGGAGCTTCACCCTTGCGGGTAGTAGCTCCGGTCTGACAGTACACGTGGCAACCTAGGGGTTAACCATGTTGGAGAAGCAGGTCCGGTTATGCCTGACAAGTGGGCCTCCGAGGGTCTTCAATTTGAGTAGACGTCCTTCCCTTGAGATCTTTGTAACCTCAGGGGGTGTATGGTTTTTAGGGTACCGACAGTGGCCCCCTGGACCTACCTCCGGGGAAAGTCACCGGGGTGAAGTCATTCCGTCGGAGGTGGGTCCATACTCGCGACTCTTGAACTGGGTCTTCAAGGGTCTTCGGAGGTGCCGTTGGCGGGGCTTTACGGTTAAATCCCGACGCGTGGCGCACCTCAGGCGGCAGATAAGATCTTTGACGTGCGGATCTCTCGCAATTGAAGGTCGCTGGTTCCCGATACGAAAACCGTATCGGTTCCGCGCGCCTTGTCAGTTCGCCGCCTTTGGGTTTCCTGCCTCGTGATGACAACTGTTCGCCTGGGTAAGAGTCTCGACTTGATCGTCAGGGTGGTCCCGGGCCCCCTAGTCATCGGCAGGGTTGAATTCTCGAGTAGTATCCTTGACTCCCCTGCAGTTTCCATCCAAGCGTTGCGAGGGCTTACTTAAGAAGGAAAGCGCACCGTCGGGAGTTCTTTACGCTTCCCATCTGTTCTTGCGCTCAAACTCCCAACTTGTGCTTTGCTCCTCTTCTCTTGCCTAGCTTTGTTGCGATGGAGTTGGGTCTGCGTGAGAGTCGCTTGAAGACAGACGGCGATCTGAAGAAGGTCCGGGCCCTCATGGGGTGGTCTTCGGACTTCTTCAACCGCTCGGTCCGCGCCGGCGGAGAGCTTCCCTTTAAAAAGGAGCACTCTGGCGAGATGGTGTACTTTTCCTCGTACGCCATGGTGGGGCTGATCCCACCGTTTTCTTCTTTCTTCTTGATGCTGCTGGACTTCTATGGTCTGCAGCTGTACCACCTTGGCCCTCACTCCATTCTCCTTGTGTCCATCTTTGTCCACTTCTGCGAGATGTGGGTGGGCATCCCTCCCTGCATCGAGCTCTTCCAAACCTTCTTCACTGTCCAAACCACCGGCCGAAGTGATGAGTATCTTGGCTTCTACTACTTCATGAAGCGCAAGAAGTGCCCATTCAAGTACCTCCGGTCATTCCCTTCCGGGAAGTGGGATGACTGGAAGAAAGATTGGGTAGTCGTCCGGGTGGAGGAGCATGAGCGGTTGGAGCTACCAGACGGTCTGCCCGGCATTGACACGTCGGTATGGAGCGAAGTTCCGGTGCTGGCGGGAGCTTTCGACCCTGTCTTGACCAGAATCCGCCAATGTGTGGAGGGAGGATTGACTCCCCAGGCGGTGTTCTGCAATTTCCTGTCCAACAGGTGGGCGCCGCTGAAGAGGAGGGAGAAGCTCGCCTGGGCCCTCAACAGCGTGATGGACGAGGACCGGGTTGAGACCGGGTTGAAGTCCAGCATGGTGGGGAAGTCCTTGGAGTTTCACCTCAAGAAATTCCAGCACGGCATCGACGTTGACGGAGATTACTTGACTCCGCCACCGGCTTTCCTCCCTCTGAACGTGGAGGTTGAGTTCAGCAGGGAGCTCCGGCGAAAGATGCCCGCGCTTGACGACCTTGGTGTTGTCGAGAGAAGATCAACTACCCGGTTGGCGATCCCCGGGTTGTCTGAAGGCGGCTCCGGCCCTGCCCCACAGCCAAGAGCTGAGGTCGTCGGCAAGGGCAAAGAGTTGGCGGAGGAGCCAGAGAGCCGGAAGAGGAAGCTGCAACATGCTGACGGAAGGTCCGTCGGGCCTGCCGCTTCCCCTCAGGTTCACCCTCCTCAGGAAGGAAGATCCTCTGCCGCCGTGGCGGCCGTCCCCGTGGTGGGGTCTATCCGGAGCACTACTGTTCCGGCGGTGGGATCCTCCCGGAGTGCGAATGTCCCCGTGGTGGATCCCTCCGGAGGTGCCAGCTCCGGGCACGCGACCCCGGCATGAGAAGCGGTGAGGGCCTCCAGGTCCAGGAGTTCCTCCCGATCAAGGAGAGCTCCGACCCGGGAAACGCCCGCGGCTACGGCAAGTCCTGGGAGTCCTCCCGGAGCTCCTATGCCGACCGTGGCCAGCCCGGATCGTCCGGGAAAGAGGTTTCGCGCAAGCTGGTGCGTGAGCCTCCCAAGGTAATTTTTCTTTCTTACCTCGATTAACTTTTAATTGTAGCATCTGTTTGCTCAATTTCTTCGTTCTTTATCTGCAGCGTTCCCAAGAAGGGGAGTGAAGCTCCGCCCTCAGCCACAGTGTCTGAGGCTTCGAGGGCTTCTGCTCCAGCTCCGGTGCCGCCCCAAGCGGAGGCTGCGACAGCTCCGGCGCCGGCTGTCGTGGTCATGGACCTCGACTCTTCTCCAGAAGTTCCCGTGGTAGCGCCGGACCACGGGAATGAAGATGCGCCAGCGGCACCCGTCCCGGAAGTGGAAGCTCCGGGTCCTGGTGCTGCAGTAGTAGAAGCTCCGACTATTGAGTCGGTGGAAGTAGCAGTCCCGGCTTCAGAGCCGGAAAGTGCTGAAGCCCCGGCGATTGAGCCGGAGGTGGCTGAAGCTCCGGCATGCGAGCCGGAAGTTGAAGTTGTTCCGGTTACTTCCGAAGCTCCGGTCGCAGAGCCGGTGATTGTTGGAGCGCCGGCCGCAGAGCCGGCGGCTGAAGAGGCGAGGGAGCTTGAGCCTCCCTCAGAAGAAGTGTCCCGGCCGGAGCCAGTGGAGGCGACGACGTCGATGGTACCTGTGGCAGAGCCAGAGTGCCTGAACGAAGTCGCCGGCCCCCAGCCTGAGGGGGCAAATGAAGACTTGGTGGCGGGACCTCCTTCGATGGCGACTGAGGCCATCCCGGAGGAGGGCCCTAGCACTTTGGAAGCTCGGGGTTCCACTCTCGTAGAGTGGGACCCAATTTTTGTAAGTGAAGACCCGCTGGAACCAGCGGAAGAGACCCCAGCAGGTCCGGAGCCCATCTCTCTGTCGATGTCCATCGACAACGCCTGCTCCAGTCTACGTCAGGTCCAACTGGCTTTCTTCCACGACAGCAAGGCTCTTGAAGAGGAGCGCCAAACCCTTAGGCGGTGGCGTAATCGGCTCCACTTCGAGACTAAGCTGGCGCAGTCGAGGCTAGCGGATGACAAGGAATGGATCAAGCGGGAGAAGATCCGCCTGGAGCTCTGGGGTGAGCTGTTGGACGAAAGGGAGAGCATGACTCACGCCCTTGACGCTCAATCCCGGGAGTTCCATGACCAAGCTAAGGCTGCTAACGACACGGCCAACGCTCGGTTCGATCAGCTCGAGGCCATCAGCACCGCACTTATCAAGCGCCGAGAGGCACTTGAAGGAAGGGAAAGACGGCTCGAGGATGAGGAGCAAAAGCTCCTGGAGCTACGGGATGACGTCTTGCAACGGGAAGAAGAGCTCGCCGAGAAAACAGCTCTAGCGGATAAGGGTCTCGAGGAACGCGCTAAGAAATTGGAGGAGCGCTGCCTCGAGGAGGAGGAGAAGACCTGGGTGCGGGGGCAAGAACTCTACGAATACGAGTGTGCCCTTGTTGCCCGGGAGAAGAAAGTGGAGGCTAGGGAGAAGGACCTGGTCGACCGCCGGAACAAGATCCACCTCCGGGAGGAGGAGCTCGGAAGACTTGAGAAGCGGGTTGCTGCGAAGATCCAGCAGAACGCCAAAGAAGTTGAGCGCCTCTCCCGCGAGAATTCGGAGCTGACGGCGGCCCGGAGATCCCTGGAAGAGATGAAGAACCTGAGGAAGACGGACTCCCTGCAAATTTGGGAGTTCCTGAGCAAGGCCGACGATGCGCTGGCGCCGATGGGTTTCAGCCCCGTGCTCCCGGATGATCCGGAGCCGGAGCCGGACCTTGCGTTGCAAGCGTTGAGCGCCGCGGGCAGCAAGCTCTCCAAGGTGGGCGACGTCATCGCGGACCAACTGGAGGTCGAGGGGCAATCCCTGGCTAGGAACGTCACAGAATATGTGTTGACGTGCTACACCAGCCAGAACCCTCGATTTCCTCTGGACCCGGTGCTTGAAGGCCCCGTCGAAGGAGAAGGCGAAGCTACCCGAGCCAGCGTGTCGGAGGTCGCCCAGAAGGTCGCCGAGTTCTTCCATAAGGTCTAGGACCGTCTCTCTTAGCCTTTACTTGTATCTTCTCTTCTTCCTCAATTTTGTAATCCCTTGTCTCCAGATGTAATCTCCGGTCTTCAGATGAAATGAAATCCCCAATTTTTTTTCGAATTTCATTTTTTTTGTCTTCAACATCTTTATCTTCACTTGGCCCCCTGGTAGATGTGCACAATTTGATTGTGGACATGTACCAAAAGGATGTTGAGTTTTGTTGAAGACGAATTTGCTTCGAACTTGTGGAATTTAGGTCCGAAGTTTTTGATAGTGAAGGTCCCCTGAAGTTGTCGGAGCTTAGAAGCTCCGGCACTGTCCATCACTGGAGCTTAGTAGCTCCGGCAATAGCCTCTATCAACACGTTGAGCGTCGATAGTTAATACTCCAAGGTGTCGGAGCCTAGCAGCTCCGGCAATGACCTTTGCCACACTTGGTTTGTTGGCAACAGACTCCAATGACTGGGTCTTCTCACCATCTTTTAGTCTACGCCGACAGTTGACGCCCTGGTGGGAGTCGGAGCTTGGTTAGCTCCGGTTTTTCCCATCAACGTAGGGTTCATTTTTCCTGCACACTTAAGCCAAGAAAAATAGTAAAATTCATTCCTTGTCTATAACTTCGTCGCGGCTTACGGTTCTCAAGAAAATTTTAAGTTGAACACGATTTTTAATACGACTAGATGAATTGTCTTTTCTTTTAGATCCAACTGTCCATGGACCCACCTTACTTTGGCCTGCCGGGATGTAGGTAGAGTGGCGTACTTAGGGTGCTTGACCAGGCTAAGTCGATAGCGCACTCCAGCCCTAGAATGGCTTGGCGGCTTTCAGGCGAGTTGGCCACAGACGATATTTAAATCTAAAAATTATGACAATTCAACTCGAATCGTACGTAAACCGGTCAAACTAGAACTTCTTAAGAATTGCACATTTCTGTTATAGACAAGAAAGAGAAAAATAAAAATGTCGAGCCTATGCAAAAATGAATGCACGTGGAGTCTATTTCACATGAAGATGTCTTTCATTATAGGTCCGGGGTACAGGGGAAACAAGTACACTCTTAGGGTACGGAACCAGGCTAAGTGTGTTTGGTTTCTCGTTTGACCCAGGGTAGTTAGCCACACTTCTAGTCCGGAGACTGTATCAAGTGTTGCATGAGCCTTTTCAAACCTTTCGGGAAAGGTCCGGCTGCTCTCCCGGAGGAACTACCCGACTCTGTACAATGACTCTATAACATACATTTCAAGTTACTTAAGACTCACCTCCGTGGAATTAAGTGTAGAACTTACGGAGGTGCTCGATGTTCCAAGGATTTGGGAGAGGTGTCCCATCCTCGGTAGCCAAGCGAACGCTTCTGGGACGGGATACTTTGATCACTCGAAAGGGCCCTTCCCAGCCGGGGGAGAGTTTGTTTTGCCCTTCTCTGGATAGTATTCTCCGTAGCACCAGATCGCCTTCCTCGAGCTGTCGGTTGTGTACATGCCGCTGGTGATAGCGCCGTAGAGCTTGGCGGTATCGGGCATTCCGAACAGCTGCTTGGCACCTTCCCTCCTCGAGGAGGTCTAGGTCTTCACGCCGGAGCTGGTCCTGCGCGGCTTCGTCGAAGGTCCGGACTCGGAGGGAACCCAAGGTGATTTCCGGAGGAAGGATCGCTTCAGCTCCGTACACCAGAAAGAAGGGTGTTTCTCCGGTTGCCCGACTTGGAGAGGTCCTGTTGGCCCATAGAGTGGGCGGAAGCTCTTCGATCCAATTGGCTCCGTGCTTTTTCAAGCACTCATAAGTGCGTGTTTTGAGTCCTTTAAGGATCTCTGCATTTGCTCTCTCGGCTTGCCCGTTGCTGGCAGGATGAGCTACGGAAGCGTAGCAAACTTGTATGCCGAGGTCTTCGCAATATCCTTGAAATGCGGAGCTTGTGAATTGAGTCCCATTATCAGTAATGATCTTATTTGGGACTCCGAATCTGCTCACGATGGATTGTAGAAAATTGATTGCAGATTGTTTGTTGATCGTCACGACGGGAGTAGCTTCCGGCCACTTGGTGAACTTGTCAATGGCGACGTACAGGAACTTGTAACCTCCGACGGCTCTTGGGAAGGGTCCCAAGATGTCCATCCCCCACACAGCGAAAGGCCATGTAGGAGGTATCATTTGTAAGGACTGAGCAGGTGTATGAATTTGCTTTGCATGAAATTGGCATGCTTTGCATTTCTTCACTAGCTCAGTGGCATCCTGGAGCGCTGTAGGCCAGTAGAAGCCGTGCCGAAAAGCTTTTCCGACCAGCGTGCGGGAAGATGCGTGGTTCCCACACTCGCCTCCATGGATTTCTACGAGGAGCTCGCAGCCTTCTTCCCTTGTGATGCACCGCATTAGGATGCCGTTGGCACCGCGCCGGTAGAGATCCCCTTCTACCAACGTGTATCTTTTAGCCAATCTGACTACCCGGTCAGTGGATAAATCATCGTCAGGAAGGATGTTGTCTTTCAAGTAGTTCCGGATCTCCGAGATCCATGCATCGGAACTGACTTGAGCATTTGAGTCTTGCGTGTTGGGTTGCTCGGAGCTTCCAGCAGCACCTACGACCCTTGATGGCTGCCATGGTAACAGGGCCATCGGGACCGTCAGCTTCGGGATGCTGATCTCGCCCCCTTCGTTCAGTTCGGCAGGCTAAACTGTGGGTTTTGACAACCTCCGGACAAAGGTTCCGTCAGGAGCCGGAGCTCCAGTTGACGCATTGGTCGAGAGTTCGTCAGCTTCAGCGTTGTGAGCACGCTGAACATGGTGAAGGTCTAGGACTTCGAAGTCCTTCTGAAGCCTCTGGACTTCAAGGAGGTAAGCAGCCAGCTGGAGATTATTGCAGGAGCATTCACCCTTCACCTACTTGATGACAAGTTGTGAATCTCCCTTGACCAGCAACTGCTTGACACCATATGATAGTGCCACCTTTAATCCATAGATGAGTGCTTCGTACTCCGCCATGTTGTTGGTTGCCTTGAAGTCAAGGTGTACCATGTATTTCACCTTCTCCCCGGTTGGTGCGAGGAGAAGGATTCCAGCTCCAGCTCCTTGCTTCTGCATGGAGCCGTCGAAGTAAAGGGTCCAATGAGGCTTAGTGAAGGTTGGAACTTGAGGTTCCGTCTTCTGCTCGCTGGGGCCCCCAGGGTTTAATGGAGAGGGAGTCCATTCTGCCACGAAATCTGCCAACGCTTGACTCTTGATTGCTTGTCTTGGAATGAATTCAAGATCGAATTCAGCCAATTCCGCTGCCCACTTTGCAATATTCCCAGTTGAATTGGGATTATGCAGGATCGCTCGAAGTGGATATGAGGTCACCACCGAGACTTTGTGAGCTTGGAAATAGTGTCGAAGCTTCCTTGAGGCAATAAGAACTGCATAAAGCAGTTTATGCACCTCTAGGTATCGAGTCTTGGCATCATGTAACACTTCACTGATGAAGTATACCGGGAGTTGAATGGTACGGACCCTCCCGGAGGGGTCCGGAGCTTCCTCTTCATTGATTCGGACCCTCTCGGAGGGGTCCAGACTCTCTTCGGGGATCTCCGGGTTCTGAGTGGAGGAACCCGGAGCTTCTTCAGAAATGACCTGGACCCTCTCGGAGGGATCCGGGTCCTCTGAAGTGGCTTCTTGTGGGTTCAAGTCTGGGAGCTGGGACCCAGACCCGCTTTCAGGAACCTCCGGACCCTCCCGAAGGGGTCTGGATTCCTGAGTATTGGGTAGTTCCGGTCTCTCCGCAACCAGAACCATACTGACGACTTCGTCAGTAGCTGAAATGTAAAGCAATAAAGTCTCACCAGGGTTCGGAGCTACCAGGACTGGTAGGGTGGTGAGGAACTGTTTCAGCTCCTGGAATGCCTTCTCTGCTTCTTCAGACCATTGGAATGGTCCGGACTTCCTCAGTAACTGGGTTTGCCAGCCATTTTGGATGGTAGACTTCTCGGATAAATCCGGCTTCGAGCAACTTCTTCACTTCTTGTCGGATGAAGTTCTGTCGCTCTACAGATTGCTTCCGAGGTTTCTGATGCACAGGCCGAGCGTCGGGGTAAATCTTCAGATTGTGCTCAATCACTTCCCTGAGGATCCCAGACATTTGTGACGGTTGCCAAGCAAACACGTCAACGTTAGCCCGGAGGAAAGTGATGAGCGCGAGTTCCTATTTGTCGTTCAACCCTCCTGATATACGGGTGGTTTGAGCGGCATCGGAACCAATTTGGACGACTTTGACGGGAATGTCGGTGTCGCCGCTTGGCTGCACACGGGGTGCAGAGGTCGAGCCTCGTTGACGAATGCTCGGGGGTTTCGGAGCTTGCTCCTGTCTGGAGTCCTCCTCTTGCGCCGTGGTGAGTGCGTGGAGTTCCTCCAGAGCAGTTACTCCGGCAGTGCGATCTCCGCGGATTCGGAGAACGCCTACTGGTGTTGGCATCTTCAACACCAGGTATCCATAATGAGCAGCTGCCATGAATTTGTACAGGGCAGGTCTACCCAAGATGGCGTTGAATGGTAAGTTGATCTGAGCGACGTCGAAGACCAACTTCTCAGTGCGATATTTCTCCCGGGTTCCGAAGGTAACGGGGAGAGCAATAGCTCCGAGTGGTGTAATGGCCCCCGGACCTACTCCGAAGAAAGGTCGAGAGGGCTGGAGGTCCGAAGGTCGAAGCTGAAGCTTAGTGAAAGCTTCGAAGCTGATGAGGTTAAGCCCCGAACCTCCGTCCACCATGACATGATGGAGCTGGATGTTGTTGATGGTGGGAGATACCATCAAGGGTATTTGGCCAGCTCCGACCATGCTTTGAGGACAGTCCGAAGCATCAAAAGTAATGGGTGTGTCCATCCACTTTCGATGTGGCTCCGGTCTAGCTGTAGGAGCTACAGCAGCCATATCCCGTCGCATAGTCTTGATGACACGACGAGAAGTGATGTCCCATGATCCACCAAAGATGGTGTTCATGGTTTTCCGACGCTCGTTGTCGGGGACGTCGGAGTCATCGTCGACGGAGGTGTAGACGGCTTTCAGGACCTTTTTGGGGTCCTGAAACCCTAACTCCTCTTCAGTCGGAGCTTCATCGACCTTTTGTTTTCCCTCCCTCTGTCGGAAGGGAGACCCTTCCCGGCGCTTGTGGTAGCGCTCGGCAAAGTTTTGGACCTCCCGGCAGTCTTCCAGCCTGTGGCTGCCCGTTTTGTGAATGGGGCACCACATTTTGGATTTGCCACCGTCTTCGGAAGACGGTCGAGGTCGCTTCTCGGGGCGTGGCCCCCGGCCACCAGGAGTTGCAGTGGCTGCAACGTTGGATGTGCCGGCCGACGGCTTCTTCTTGCCGTTGGTCTTCTTTTTCTTCTTGCCACTCCCGGAGGTAGCGGCTTCTTCTTTGGAGGATTTTTTATGATCCTCCAAGGCTGGTTTGGAGTGCATTTCACGGCCCTCCGCAGCTCTGGCACATTTGTCAGCCAAGCTGAAGAGCTCCGTGACGCTGGTGATCTCTTTGATCGCCAGCTTCTCCAACATCTTCTTGTCTCGCACACCCTGTCTGAATGCCACAATGACAGAAGCGCTTGAGATAGAAGGGATTGTGTTACGTACCTGAGAGAACCTCTGGATGAATGACCGCAAAGATTCTCCTCCTTTTTGCACGACCGCAAAAAGGTCCAGTTCAGTGCCTGGTTGGGTGTATGAACTCCCGAAGTTGGCAGTGAATTGACGGCACAGCTCCTCCCAACTGTCAATAGAGTTGGGTGGAAGGCTCATAAACCAGGACCTGGCGGTCCCAGTTAAGGCCACTGGAAAGTAGTTGGCCATTACGACCTCGTTTCCTCCAGCTGCTAAGATTGCAGTGGAGTATATCTGCAGAAATTCTACGGGGTTGACAGTCCCGTCGAATTTTTCCGGCAAATGTGGCCGGAACTTCTGTGGCCATCTAACCATGCGTAGGTGCATGGCTAGGGCGGAACAGCCTCCTCCTACTCCTTCCAGAGTAGAAAGGTCTTGAGCATCCCGTCTTTCTCGAGCTCGCTCGATATGGACACGACCATCCTGTTGGCGGTATCGGCGATCAAGCTCCGCCCGGAGGTCATGTGTCGAAAGCCGAGATGCAGTATGGGTGCGTCGTACCCCATAGGGTAACGACGTAACTTGCTGTGACGCAGCTCGTCTTCGGTTGTTGGAGACATGCGGACCAAGTCTTCCAGACAACGTCCGTCGCTGCGACGGGGCCCGCCCTGAAGGAGGTGGACCCTGGTTGTTGAGACGTTCGGCCGCTGCTGCGACCAAATGCTCAACATCAGCCCTCCATTGCTCTATGGCACCTTGAGATGCATCCGGAGGTGGTGGTCGCTGGAGAAGAGCACGCGCTGCATGGAGCGCGTGTTCTGGGTTGTCACGATTTGCCGGCACAGTATGTGACGCCGGAGCACCATCATGTTGTCCGGCATGTCTTGCCGGAGAAGATGGTGGTGGTGGGAGTGTGACTCCTGCTGGTGCTGAGGCTCCTGCCGGTGGCTGCATGTTGGAGGGATTGCCTCCGACAGCCTGAGCAGCAGGTTGCCCGTTGGATGATCCAGCCGCAGAATTCACCATTCTTGAAGATCTCAGGCGCCCCTACCTGGCGCGCCAACTGTCGACTGTTGGAGTCGGCAGATCCCCTGACACTACTAAAGTGTTGAAGGAGTTTGTAGTTCGGTTTGGGCGCGCGGAGACTCAAGAAGGTGAATCACGATTGGACACGAGAGACACAGTGGTTTACGTGGTTCGGGCCGCCTGAGCGTAATACCCTACTCCACGGGTGTGTGTATGTGTTGTATTAACTTGTGAGCTTGAGAGCGTTCGAGAGTCCGATCCCCTCGTGTATCGTCGGTTTGTCCTTTTATAGTACAAGGACAAACCGTTACAAGTTAGCCTGGCCCGACATGTGGCCCTGGCGGTTACTAGTATTGATACACGAGATTAAATGTTGTTAATAACCCTGTAACGGCTCCAACAGTGCCGTTACAGGTGTTAAGATCGTCCGATTAAGTGTCATTAACGTGGAATTAATGACAATTAATCGGGTCTTGAAGTCCGCGGCTGTCCTTTGAAGATCCGGAGCCGTTACAATGTCTCCCGGAGGTTTGAAGCGGCCAGCTCCGACGTATGGACACGTGGCAGCTCCGGAGCTTGCTTGTGGGAAGCGGGAAGCTCCGGGGTGGCCTGGCACGTGTCAGGTCCGGAGCTTCTCTCGGTCAGGGGTTAAGTCCGGAGGTGCCGTTTCAGTACCTAGCCCGGAGCTTCACCCTTGCGGGTAGTAGCTCCGGTCTGACAGTACACGTGGCAACCTAGGGGTTAACCATGTTGGAGAAGCAAGTCCGGTTATGCCTGACAAGTGGGCCTCCGAGGGTCTTCAATTTGAGTAGACGTCCTTCCCTTGAGATCTTTGTAACCTCAGGGGGTGTATGGTTTTTAGGGTACCGACAGAATTCCATGCAACTTAAAATGACATAGCAATTTATCTTTCACTTTGGTTACTCGACCAAATTGCTATGACAATAGACTTAATTCACAGCGGAAGCTTATTGAATAAGCAAACTTAATTGTATAGCACGGACTAGTCCGCACATGGTCGGACTAGTCCGAACTCTTACAGTATGGTTTTCGGACTAGTCCGATCCATACGCCGGACAAGTCTGGTCCCATCAAAACATTTGATCCGTTCTTTATTAAACTTTTCGAGTTTGGTCCGTACTATTCCGGACTAGTACGACCAACACCGGAAAAGTTTCATATAAAAAACTGGAAAAATGTCAAAATACCCAAAAGGGAATCCTAATCTTACCAAATCAACTTAATTTTCACAATGGATTTCAATCCAAAGTGCTTAATTGGTTTTCAATCAGATGAACGCGTCAAAACGCCCTGATCCGAAAACCTAACCACTTAACTGTGGCACACCGGACTAGTCCGGCCCTTAGACCGGACAAGTCCGGACCTTCAAAACTTTCAGCGAAAAACTTCGATCAAAACTCAATTCGAAATGATTAGTGGTCTAAATTGCTCTGATACCATTGTTAGAATGGAAAGGGAGCCCAAAGATCAAATAGCCACTAAATCATTTCGAATTACATAGAGAAATCTGATTACAAGATCAACATCAAGTGCTATCTCTCAAATAGCACAAGAACACTATTAATACCTTCACTTTCATCTTTGTTGTTGCTTGACAATGCGGCCATCAAGCCAACAAGGCGAGGCCACAAGTAGAACGACGACGGGAGGCGTTTCCCCTTGTTCTTCTCTTGGTATTGTTGATCGGATTCTGAGAATTGAGAGAGTTCTTGTGTCTAATGTGTATTCACAACACTACTTTCTATCATACACATAACCCTCTCCTTATATATGACCAAAAGACACAAGAGGGGGCCTCCCACCCTTAGAGACAGTTAAGTCCCCCGATCAGGAACATAATTGTCGGTGGGTTGTGTCCTTTCAATTAGAACACATGTTATTTTCGAGTTCAAACTGACATTAACTGAAAAGACCGGACTAGTCCGGTCAAGATCCGAACTAGTCCGATGTCCTTACTGAACAACATCAGAATAGTCTGGTCTTATATCGGACTAGTCCGGACCGGACTAGTCTGGTAGACGTCGTCCTCCACCGGGTCGGAACTGGCAGGACAACATCAACGCAAGAGGCTCCCCAGCCAAATTCTTTGGTCAAGACCAACCTCCGGTACGTCAGTGATCCCGGTCCCCAAGGAGGGGAGGCGTCCCCCTGGCAATGTAGGGCACTCCCGCGACCACTCCTGGGACCGCCCTGTGCCACGATCGTCTGCCTGCAACATTGGTGTGTCCTAGAGCAGTCAGATAAAGCGGGCGCACCGGCGCCCACCCTGTCAGTAGCAACGCGTCCTCTACCAGAGGTGTGCTCTCCATCCAAGATAAAAGAGCGGACCGCCGAAGCTACTGGGCCTGTCCACTTTGATGATGCTGGGATCGCTTGCCATGAGTACGGGGCTTGGGACATTCAGAGTCACCACCTGGAGCGACCCTCTGACCCGGTGTTGGAGCAGTCTCTACTCCCTGCTGCAGCTGCCATGAAGGACACTGATGTCACGCTTTCGGAGATATAGGTGACCACTACTTTGCCAGAGGTGTCGGCTCCTTTGGTGGAAGCTTCAGAACTGGGGCCATTGGAAGGGCCTCTATGGAAGGTCTAAAAGTGCATCTAGGTATTCCTTTATGGGTTTTGGACGATTGATGACAAACAAGTGAGATCCTAATGAATTTGTTGAGATGAATGAAGATCTACAAAGACTAGAACTTATGGTGCACTTAAAAAGGTGAAAAATGAGGAGTGAGAAAAGGAAAAGCTCAAATGACCAAGGAAGCGCAAAGTAGATATCATTGTATAGGATGTGTATGTGAGAGATACATCCGAAGAGCTTATATCTTTGCGTATAGGGTAAGGACTAAAATCAATTAATTAAGTAATTCACTAAAGCACCATACAAGTCCATTCACCAGCGAACTAGTCCGATGAACGTACTGTTCTCACACGAACACGTCTGGAACGACAACGGACTAGTCCGTTCAACTCACTGACCTAACTCGGATGAGTCCGCACATTGGCCAGACGAGTCCGTTCAACTTTCTAATGATTTGTCAACTCAACACATATCACCTTGCACCGAACAAGTCCGTCCTGTTGCGGACTAGTCCGATTGTGTCTCTTGACCCATCGCGAACTAGTCTAGATAACTTTCAGTTCCAATATGGACAAGTCTGGTACACGTCACACAAATTAGGATTTCAGGTGTGCTGCACAATTCACACAAGTTTTACACAGCACACCGGACTAGTCCGATCTCCAAAGTGGACTAGTCCGACCGTCAAGATCCCTAATGGTAACTTTTTTAGAAACTCTATAAATAGGTGATCCACGACCCCACAACAGAGTAACCGTACAAAACAGTGAACAACTAAGAACCCTAGCACCGTCATACGTCCCAAGAGCACAGGAACACTTCTCCCCACACATATGAAGTCCTAAAAAGTTAAATCTTTTGGGAATCAAGATTTGGGAAAGTGGAGATCATCTTCTACGCATTGTTGAGCTCTTGGAGTTTGATCTCTTATACACTCCCACATTTCTTGTAAATCTTTTGAGTGTATTCGACCAGTTTTCTCTCTGTAATTTTTGTGGGAGCCCTCAGCGTGTGAAGTTGCCCCACCGACTTGGTGATTTTCCCCATGATAAGGAACTCAAGTTGGCATTTGTGGTGACTTGAAGAGGTAAGTGGTTGATTGAGACCTGACTTTGTGTGGGCTCCTCAATGAGGACATATATATCTTTGGTGAGATAGAACCTTGGTAAAAATCCTTGTCTCTTGTGTTCTTGTTATTTACTTTTGCAATCATCATCATCATCTAGAGCATATAGTTGACCAATCTTGCAATTTGTATTAATCTTGTATTCCACATGCAAATCTATCATCCTAGAACTCACGCAAGTTTTTAGGATAGTTTACTTAATTCCGCTTCTATAACATTTGAGGAGAATACATTAAACAGTCTATCTTTTTGTAGGTATAACTAGCGTACCGGACTAGTCCGACCCTCCTGTATTTGAAGAATCTGTTAAGTGTTGTAGGAAAACTTTTCAACGCCTATTCACCCCCCCTCTAGGCCACATTCAATTGGTATCAGGGTGAGGCTCTCTTTTCACGAGACTCACCGCTCGGAGAGACAAATGGCCATC
The DNA here is from genome assembly GCA_036927565.1 of Tuctoria greenei. Lineage (NCBI taxonomy): Eukaryota > Viridiplantae > Streptophyta > Magnoliopsida > Poales > Poaceae > Tuctoria > Tuctoria greenei. Next base: position 190,982,976 of record JAYESD010000005.1, read on the forward strand.
GACAAGACCAACGAGATCCTAGAGATGCCCATCATTGGAGATGAACAAGACATCAAGGCGTTTGATGTGCTCAAGGAGTAGGAGCACGATGATGAGGAAGTACGTAAACTCAAGGTGCTTCTAAGGAAGAATCTTCAAAGCCAGAAGGGCAAGAAGGAAGATGAAAAGTCAAAAGGGGTAGTCATCAAGACTACTCCCGATATCCTTTTAATTATGGGAAGCTTAACAACTACAATCACTCTCTTTACATTCCTATGGGAAGACATCCACAGCTTCAAGGCAATGATTACTCAATGTGGAAATATAATATGAATATGCATCTTATCTCACTTAATCCTAGTCTTTGGCATATAGTTTGTACATGTATAAATATCCCAGACACCGATGATAAACTCACCTCGAAGCAAGAACAAGCAATTCACCGCAATGCACAAGTTGTTGCGGTAATCACTTCATCCTTGAGTAGAGAAGAGTTCACCAAGGTGGATGGACATGATATTTCCAAAGATATTTGGGATACACTCAAGACTGCTCATGAAGGGAACCACTCCGACCGTGAAGCGAAGATTGAGATGCTTGAGGGAGAATTTGAGAGATTTGCCATAGAAGATGGTGAAACTCCTCAAAAGATGTACAACCGCTTGAAGACAGTCATCAATAAGATATGTGCTTATGGAAGCAAGAAGTGGACTAATCATGAGTTTGTGAAGAGAATGATAAGAGTTATTGTGCCTCGAAATGTCACCTTGTGTTCTATGATAAGAGAAAGCCCGATATTTCACAAAATGACCCCAATGAAGTCCTTGGCGGAATTATCAATCACGAGATGATAGAGAAAGAAGCTAAATATGTGAAAGACTTAGCTAAACTTACCTCATCCAAGAAGAAATAGGTTGCACTCAAGGTAACCTGCAAGTCCAAAGGGAAGGAGACCCGTGAGACACATGAAGAAGAAGATACTAACGATGTAAGCACAAATATGGATGATGAAGAGATGGTGCTGTTCATGAAAAGATTCAAGCGCATGATGAGAAGAAGAAAAGGCAACAACTCAAGTGAAGGAAAGAACAAGGAAAAAGTAAAATCCAAGGCTCGACGTACTTGCTACAACTGCGACGAATATGGACACTTTATGGTTGATTGTCCATATGAGGAAAACAAGAAGAAGAGAGAAGTGAAGCCGCAAGAAAAGAAAATTTTCAAGAAAAAGAAGCAAGCATATCAAGCGCACATTGACAAGGAGTGGGACTCAAACTACAAGTCCTCCTCAGATGATGAAGAGGAGATGGCAACAATTGCCATCAAGAAGCCTCCATGAGGTCCACCCTGTTTCCAAACTTGGGAGGATGGAAGGAGTCGAACCACACTTGCCTTATGGCCAAGAAAAGCAAGAAAAATGTTATATCTAAACTCTCATCTTTACATTACTCTGATGATGACTTTGATAGCAGTGATGAAAATGAACACATGCTTAAAGGCTTAAGTAAAAGTGCATTAGCTAAAATGAAAATGTTGACGAATGAAATATTTGAGAAGGAAGATTTTATCAACTGATAAGAAGATATGCTCATCCTTCAAAAGGAGAGATATTATGAAGTTGAAAAGACTCTCGAGCTTGAAAAGGAAAAGAGAAAAGCACTTGAGCGTGAGCTAGCTTTGAGCAAGAAAACTTGCTCAAATCTAAATGATATTAACTTGACAAAAGATAACAAGGACCTTCAAGTACAAGTTGAATCACTCAAACAAAGTTCTCCCTCCTCTTCTAAGAGCCCACCTTCTCCAAAAATCGAGTCTATTCCACTTAAAACTTATAATTGTGCTAATTTGGTTCTTGACCTAAAAATGAGCTTAAAGTGGCACAAAGCACAAATTCACCTAAAGGTGGCATTTTTGATAAGGAGAAAATTAAGTATGCAAGAAGTGCATACTCGGTTACTAGATCTACTAATGTCAAGGATGGCTTTAGATATTCTCGAGGTGAAAAGTGTAATGTTAGAAACTCCAAGAATAGCAAGGAATCGATTGTTTTTGTCAAAGAAAGCTCAAATCAAGTTAAGAACACTAAACATGTTCCTTCCTTACATGAAAACTAAAAATAGACCAAACATCATGTTTCATGACTTTAATGCCTCATATGTTCTTATGAAGAATAAATTTAATCATGTTTATGCCAAGTATGTTGGGCCACTCCACATAAGTCCAAGATCTTGTGTGTGGGTGTCCAAATATCATATCACTAACATCAAAGGACCCAAGCTAGCTTTGGTACCTAGAACCAAGGTATAATCATGTTTTGTAGGTGTATCCCCTCCGGTGGATCCAAAGAGGTGCTTGATAGGCACCAACCACATGACTGTAGGAAACAAAATATTCATGGGGTACAATGAAAATCTAAGTTCATTTCCAACCGAACCATCATCACAAGACTTAAGGTGTGCAACAACCAGAGAGCAATGATCAAGGGGGAGCTTCTACAAAAGAAAAAGCTAACTTTTTTTCAGGATCAACCTCAAGAAGATCAAGATACTCAGTATAACGATGGAGGCAATGATCAAGGGGAAGATGAAGAAAATGAAGAAGAAAAAGTGGTTACAATACCATAAATGCATCATCCAAGAGTGCATCAAAAAATTCATCAAAAGTCTAACATGGATCAAGACAAGCTCCAATGAGAACCAGCTTGCATCCTCACCACGACGAAGTCGTTCTAGATATGGTCCCAAGAGGTATACTGTTCTATTTTTGGCTCTATTGTATCTTGGTGCACCTAGGCCATTCTAAAACTGGTATATCAATCTTTGTTCGTAATTTATTATACTCTTGTGCATCTAGGCTCAATATTATACTGAGTATATGTTTTGTGTACAATGATCCAAGCCACTAGATGAAAAGAGATTTTGCGAGCTTAGAAATGAATTAAATGTACTTGATGCTCGAAATGCGGCTTGAAACATTGCATACCTGATTGATTCTTCAAAGTTTACTCACTTTTGCAAAAATTCATCCCTTATCTCTATTTTCTCTCGAAAACTGTTTTAGTTATTGAATCTTGGTGAATTATAGCCATTGTGTGATTGTTGATTGCTTACTAGTCATGTTCATCAATATAATTTGTGAAATGTTGTCCTTTAGATCACTATTAGATCAAACTCCAAAAAATCGCTCTGTTCTAATTCAATTATGTCCAGCTGACCCGGACTTGTCCGTGATCGGCACATGACTTGTATGTTGCTTCAGACTAGTCTGACTCTAGTCCGGTGTACCGGACTAGTCCGATCCCTATCCGGACTAGTCCGCTACTATCGAGCTTAACCTTAGCCTGCCGCCAAAAGTCTATCTTCTTCCTCCTCACAATTGCCTTTGCTTTCTCTCTCCTCAAACTCGAGCTCCCAAGGCGATTTCCACTTTGAGCCACCAAAATCGAAGGTTATTTCATGGAAATATTCCCCCTCGCCGCGAAGCATTCCTCCTCCAGACCAATCTGGAACCTGCTCCGCTCCTCCGTCCTCAAATCTTTGAATTTTGGTAAAACTCAAACCCTAACCCTAGTTCTCATCTTTTCTCAAATCTTGCTTACTTTTCTTGATTCCTAGGGTATACACTTCATTGTTGTATGTATTCCTATTGTCTACCTACCTTTGTCCATCAATCTCAGTTAGATTTGTTGGAATAATAAGTTAGGGTTCATACATCAAACCGGACTAGTCCAGTACTTGGTGCGCACAAGTCCGGTTAACCGGACAAGTACGCACCCTGAAATCAAACAAGTCTGACCCCTTGACAGTTTGAATCCCTTAATTCTTGTATCCACAAAGTATAATTCTCCTTACCACACCTTGTTTATCTATGTCAGGCACGATGTCGTCCGCTTCAGATGATAGCATGTTTGACATTGAAGCTGAGCATGATCGCGAGAGAGTGGCCGGGGCAAAAGAACTGAGAAGCAAGTGACCATGATGCAAATGATCCTCCTCTTGACTCTATTCTCCCAAGAAAGAGGAATGTGACTGTGAAGAAGCCATCAAGCAAGGATGCTGCTAGTGCCAGCTCAACGGCACCAAGAAGGAGCACTAGCAAGGGCAAAGGACTTGCGAGTGGACCCATTGGTCCACTAAAGATGAAGTCTCCTTTACAGCACAATAGACAACCCTCTGAAGATGATTTCATGGGAAAAGGAAATGAATTGGCTGACAAGCTTAGAAATGTTGAAGTCTATGAGCAGCCAAATCAATCAGTTTACCCGAGGTTTCGGAGCCACTTACATGGTGATTATTATGAGCATGTATACAGGAAGATGAGAAATCTAGTGGTTGCAAGTCAATGGATGGACATGACTTATCTACAATCCAAGAACTGTCAAGCATATCATGAAGTCTTGGAGGCATTGGAAAGGCATGGCTTGAAGGATCTCCTATCCTTTCGATATAATTGGAACAATGAAGTCATCACTCAATTTTACTCTACTCCTTATTTCACCCGTGATAATGGGGATGAGATCTGGATGACTCATGGATCCAAGTATAGTGTCACTTATGAGGAGTTTGCCAGGATACTCCACCTCGAAGACACTTTGGATAATGAGCTTATAATTCATAACTTGAAGCCTTTGGAGAAGGATGAGCTAGCTTTCCTCTATGACACAAGAATGCCATACAAGCCTCCTACTACAAAGTACTTGAAGCCATTCTTTGTTGTGTTGAACAGAATTCTGAGGAAGACTATAACTCTAAAGGATAGAGATGCAAGGACAATTCAAGGAACTCTAAGGACTTTGATGAAAGTGATAAGCAAGAAAAGGACCTTCAATGTCATTGAATATATATACAGTGACATTGTGAACATCTCAATCACTCCAAATAGGTTCTATGGATATGCACCTTACATCATGTTCATGATTGAGAAGGTAAACACCTTTGAGTTTGTCAAGGATGTTGAGCATGCCGGCCTCAAGCTCCAGAATCCACCAGTCTACAATGTTCCCAATGCTCCTGCCTTACCTGCAGTAGAACAAAGATCAAAACAAGAAAATGAAGGCACAAGGGCTCCAGCTACTACCTCTGCTCCTCCACCATCCAGAGAGTCCTCTAGTGGTGTATTGAAGATGCTTCCCTCCATCTTTGCATCCTGCTGCAAAGTGGAGGCTAAGCAACACAAAAAAAGCTTGGTCAGGAAAAGGCACCAGAGGTATATGAAGGCAAACATCAATGCAATCTATGAGAAGCTTGATATTGATCCAGTTGGATCTTCTCAAATTTCAGAGAATTCCAAATAAAACATCACAGAGATGTCGCCTCTCACAGAACAATAATTGGCTTCCTTTGGACTTGCGGGTGTCAATGCTCCTCCTCCTCCTCCTCCTCAGCATGCTCATGAGTCTGAAGATGAACATGAAGATGAAGACAAGACTGAGAGTGACAGAGGGGGTGACGGAGAGTAATTCCCCTCAATTTTTCCCTTTTGGGTGCCTCGATGCTAAAGGGGGAGAGATTGAGACTATTAGTCTATTTATGAGACTTAAAGACTAGTGATCATGGACATGTATCTTTTTTGTCTTTAGTTTTAATCTCTATAATCTCTATTTGGATGTGCCTATTTTGTTTAATATGAATGTGTGATGCTCATTTTGATACTCCTGTGATGGTTGCTATTATAATTGTTGTACTTTCAATTTTGCACATCACATTAGTTGCTCACACACACTTTATAGGCACCCCATCATAAAGAGTGCATATATGTGAGAAATTTTTGTTGTTCATAGGTCATTCTCATATATGCACATTTTATGAAAATCAATTTTACTCTTAATTGTGAAATCTCAATTGGTTGTCATCAATCACCAAAAAGGAAGAGATTGAAAGTGCATCTAGGCATTCTCCTGTGGGTTTTGAACGATTGAAGAAAAACAAATGAGATCCTAATGAATTTGTTGAGATGAATACAGGTTTACAAAGATTAAAACTTATAGTGCACTCAAAAAGGTGAAAAATAAGGAGTGAGAAAAGGAAAAGCCCAAATGATCAAGGAAGCCAAAAGTATATGTCATTGTATAGGATGTGTATGAGAGACACATCCCAAGAGCTTATATATTTGTGTAGAGGGTAAGGGCTAAAATCAATTAAGTAAGTAATTCACTGAAACACCGGACAAGTTCGTTCACCAGCGGACTAGTTCGATGAATGTACTGTTCTCGCACGGACAAGTCTGGAACGACACCGGACTAGTCCGTTCAACTCACCGACCTCACTTGGACGAGTTCGGACATTGGTCGAAGAAGTCCATCCAACTTTCTGATGATTTGTCAACTCAACACATATCACCTTGCACTGGATAAATCTGTCCTGGTGTGTACTAGTTTGATTCTATCTCTGGACCCATCACGGACTAGTTCGGATAACTTTCTATTCCAATACGAACAAGTCCGGTACACCTCACACAAATTAGTGTTTCAGGTGTGTTGCACAATTCATGCAAGTTTTACACAACACAACAGACTAGTCCAGTCCCCGAAGTGGACTAGTCCAGCCATCGGGTTCCCTAACAATAACTTTTGTTAGAAACTCTATAAATAGGTGATCCACGACCCCACAACAGAGTAATCGTACACAACAGTGAACAACTAAGAACCCTAGCACTGTCATACGCCCCAAGAGCATAGAAACACTCCCACACATATGAAGCCCTAAAAAGTTAAACCTTTTGGGAATCAAGATTTGGGAAAGGGAGATCGTCTTCTACGCATTGTTGAGCTCTTGGGGTTTGATCTCTTATACACTCTCGCATTTCTTGTAAATCTTTTGAGTGTATTCAATAAGTTTTCTCTTTGTAATTTTTGTGGGAGCCCTCAGCATGTGAGGTGCCTCACCGACTTGGTGATTGCCCCCGTGATAGTGGAACTCAAGTTGGCCTTTGTGGTCACTTGAAGAGATAAATGGTTGATTGAGACCCGACTCTGTGGGCCTGAAAGTGCATCTAGGCATCCCCGTTGGTTTTGGATGATTAATGAAAACAATTAAGAGACTAATGAGCTGAGTTGATCTTAAGCACGAGTATGATGGATGAAATGAGATGAAATCTCTCGAAAAGGAAAAGGATAAAACGAGCATAAAAGGCTCAAGCGTAGAAATTAGGGTCTCTATGGTGTTGAGCTTATATGAGGCATATCATGTGAGGGGGTGGATGTATCATGTGCATTGAGATCATTCTAGAGAGCTCAAAGTGGTGGTTGAGAGAAAAACCTATGTGAGAAGCCAAAATGAGAAGAAACCTTAGGAGGCCGGACTAATCCGGGCCTCAGGGCCGGACTAGTCTGGCCGTACAGAGTAGTTCGATGTGAGTCGGACTAAAAGTCTCTAGATGAGTTCAGACTTGTCCGTATGGGTACGGACTAGTCCATTCATCCCTTAGTGGAGTTGGAGCTAAGTCCACAAAAACCGGACTTGTTCTTTTTGGAACGGACCAAAGCTCTCTGGAAAAGTTCAGGCTTGTCCGTTGTTGGGCGTACTAGTCCGTTTGAGACTTAGTGTGAGAGAAACCGAGCAAACCCTAGCGGGCCGGACTTGTCCGCACCTCGTGGTCGGACTGGTCTGGGCCTACCCAGTTGTGTCTGTTTTGGGACAGACCAAACCTTTCTGTCCAACTTCAGACTAGTCCGTAGTGATTCAGACTAGTCCGTGTTGTCAGTGGCCGTTTGAAACTCAAATGTTGGCACACACGTCATGTGTTTTGTCGATCGATGACGTGAAATTGTTGGTGGTCCCATAAGGACATACTAGTCCGCGGCACAAGGCCGGATCAGTCTGGGTTGGTCCTGGTGGCAACGGTTAGTTGTCGGGACCCCTATAAAAAGGGGACCCCCAACCCCTATTTGATAATTTTTGAACCCTAGCGCCGCCACAAGCAACCTAAAGCCTTTTAAAGCCTTGTACTCGTCCTACTAGCCCTCTAAGACCAAATCTTGAAGAGATTAGGGTTTGGGGAGGAGTGTGAAGGAAGATCATCGCGCTTTGGCTCTCGGTTTGATCTCTTGCACATTGTGTTGTGTTTTGTGGCTTGTGTAAGTTGAGCTTTGTGTGCTCCTCGTTGTATTGATTCATGGGAGCCTCAACTTGTGAGCAGCCCCAATCAAACTTTGTGATTGCCCATTGATATAGTGGAATCCAAGCCGGCTTTTGTGGTGGCTTGGTGAGAGAAGGGTCAAGTGAGATCTGGTCCTTGTGTGGACTTCTCAACGTGGATGTAGGATTCTTCGTGGAGTTGAACCACGGGATAAATCTTGTGCCACTTGTCATTTTACATTTCGTAATCACTAGTATTGCTATTAGGGTTCTTATTGTTCATATTGCTCTTCACTTTGATCTTTGTTGAAATCCTGTAACCTAAGTGCTTTAACTTCACAATCTAAGTTGTACTAGGTTACCACACATTGCTTACATCTTGGGTGAACTAAAATTCAGCAAACAACTTGTAGAAACCAAGTTTTTAGGTTTTCATCCTGTGCTGAGTGGACTAGTCCAGCCCTGTCTAGACAAGTCCGGCCTCAGAAGTTTAATCTCGTTTGATTAAGTCATTTCAGGTTTTATTGCCTATTCACCCCCCTCTAGGCAACTTTCAATTGATATCAAAATAGGTTTCTCCACAAGAGTCTAACAACTCAGAGAAGAGATGGCCAGAAGGGGTGACAACGAGGTTTCGGTGGTCGTTGATGACACCAAGACGAAGAACGTTGATGTTCTTCAAGATGATCCAAATGACGACGAAGAAGTTCATATGCTCAAGGCACGACTTCGTGAGAAGCTCAATGTGCCCAAGAAGGAGATCAAGCCAATTGCCTCAATCAACTTCGACAATGAGAGTAGTTCACAAAACTACTCCCGATATCCTTACAACTATGAGCAACTTACCGCAAGCAATCACTATTTATCTATTCCCATTGGCAAACCTACTCAGTTTGATGGAAATGATTACTCTATGTGGAAGCATAATATGAAGATGCACCTCATTTCCTTAAAACCTAGTTTGTGGCAAATTGTTATGACAGGTGTACATCTTCCCAAGAATGAGGAAGACATCACTCCGGAGCAAGCCGCCCTCCTCCATCGCAAAGCTCAAGCCGTTGGAGTGATTACCTCCTCATTGACTCGAAAGGAGTTCAACCACATTGAAGGGTTGGAGGTTGCCAAGGAGATATGGGACACCCTCAAGATGGCACATGAGGGCAACCATGTCATTAGGGAGGCAAAGATCGAGATGATCGAAGGAGAGCTTGGGAGGTTCACCATCATGGATGGTGAGTCCCCCAAAGACATGTACGACCGCCTCAAGACTCTCATCAACAAGAGTCGGTCTTATGGAAGCACCCAGTGGACCGACCATGAGGTGGTAAAGAGGATGATTCGAGCATTCATGTCTCGAAATGACACTCTTTGCTCACTAATTCGTGAGAGTCCGGGCTTGCACAAGATGAGTCTCGAAGAAGTGCTAGGGAGGATCATCAACCATGAGATGATGGAGCAAGAAGCTATGTTTTATAACGACTACAAAAGCTCTCCTCCTCCAAGAAAAGAGATGTTGCATTCAAGGCAACATCTTAAGATCCAAAGAAAAGGAGGAAAGTGATGAAGAGAGCCCCGACACCAATGAAGAAGAGGCACTCTTCATCAACAACTTCAAGAGGATGTGAAGAAGAAAAAGGGGGAGCTATCATCGTGAAGGAAAGAGCAAAGACAAGCCCAAGGCAAGGTCAAAGAGGGCTTGCTACAATTGTGGCGAATATGGCCACTTCATTTTAGATTGCCCACATGAAGAAAACAAGAAGAAGAAGGATGGCAAGTCCCATGAGAAGAAACACTTAAAGAAGAAGCAATCGGGACAAGCCCACCTTGGCAAGGAGTGGGATTCAAATGAAGAATCCTCCTCCGATGAAGAAGAGAGATTAGCAACCATTGCTTTGAAGAAATCAACTATGGAGAACAAGCTCTTCCCAAACTTAGAGAATTCAAAGCCAACTTGCCTTGTGGCCAAGGAGGGAAGAAAGAAGGTTAAATCTAAATCCCCCTCTTCAATTTCTTTGCATGATGATTTTGATAGTAGTAGTGAAAATGAACATATGCTTAAATATATGAGTAAAAGTACTTTGAAAAGTTGAGGTTGTTGACGGGTGAGATATTTGAGAAGGAAGAGCTCATCAACCGTCAAGAGGGCATGCTCATCCAACAAAAGGAGAAATGTCAAGAGGTTGAGGAGCTCTTGGAGCTTGAGAGAGAAAGAAGCAAGGCACTTAAGTTTGAACTCGCTTTGAGCAAGGAAACTTGCTCAAGCCTTGAGAACACTACAATTGTGCTCAAGGATGAACTTGTTAGTTTGACACAAGCTAACAAGATCCTTGAAACACAAGTGAATTCTCTCAAGGTCAATGTCCCTTATTTCCTTACAAGCTCACCTTCCACAAATGTCATATCCAAAGCGCCTCAACCTTGCAAATGCTCAAACTTGATTATGAAACTTAAAGATGAGCTCAAGTTGGCACAAACCAATCAAGCACTAAAAGGTGTCATATTTGACAATGATAAGATGGCATATGTACTTAGTGCATATACCAACACAAGACATCCCCTTGTCAACGATGGTCTTGCTATTCTAGGGAGAGTAGGCATAATGCCAAAGCTCCCAAGAGCGGCAAAGACTTGATTGTTTTTGTCAAAGGAGGTTCATACAACATTAATAAAGGAAAGAACATTGCTATATCTCCTAATATGACTAAGAAAGAACATCATCCCTTGTTCTATGATTTCGATGCTTCATATGTGTTATTAAGGAACAAGTTTGGTAAACCTTATGCGAAGTATGTCGGGCCACACCGCAAGAGTCCTAAACCTTGTGTGTGGGTGTCCAAGTGCCTCTTGACTAACATCAAAGGACCCAACACCGCTTGGGTACCTAAAGCTAAGGCTTAAATCTTTCTTTTAGGCATACTCCTCCAGTGGAACCAAATAGGTTCTTGATAGCGGATGCACAAATCATATGACCGGAGAGAGGAAGATGTTTGTGGAGTACGAGCAAAATGAAGATCCAAGTGAAGAATCTATTTTGGGGACAATAGCCAAGGAAAAATTCTTGACACCAGTAAAATTGCTATATCCCCCAACCATACTCTTTCTAATGTTTTGCATGTTGATTCTCTTGACTATAACCTCTTGTCCATATCACAACTATGTGACAAAGGTTATAATTGTTTATTCACTAATGAGGGTGTGACCGTCACAAGGAGAAGCAATGACTCAATTGCTTTTAAGGGTGTACTCAAGGGAAAGCTCTATCTTGTGGATTTTTCGGCAGATAAAGCCCAACTTGATACATGCTTTGTAGGATCGAAGAGCACGTGAAAAGCTACCAGAGGGGGGTGAATGGTAGATTTAAAAATCTTACGCAGCGGAAACAATTAAACCCCAAACCCTTTCGACAAAAAACGATCTGTTGAAGAAATCGTGTGTGAGACTAATATAAATGTGTTTCACCGTGACAAAAGTGATAGATATCAGAGAAAATCAAGTCACGAAGACAACACAAAAAGAATCACTCAAATCCGTTGAGAGAAACTCAAGTTATGATCAAAATATCAAACAATGGTCAATCTGCCCTACCCGAGAAAAAACAGTTCCGGAATGCTGCAAAGAAACTCGTGTAGATCATAGATCACAAATACAATGACCGTGAAATTTTGACAGATGATAGAAAATCAAGTTGTGAAGACAACCCAAAAAGAATCACGTCAATTGTATAAGTAAAACTCGAGTTATGATAAAACCACCGACGAAAGGTAGTGCTGTCCAGAAACTCGACGAGTAAAACTTGTGGGGAACAAGTCGGACGAACAAGGCACAAAAGTTCCTTCAAACTACGAATTTTATTCAATAGAACACAAGAGGAACAGCCCCAAAGTCGTACTCCACGAGCTCTAGGCTCCCTTGCTTATATAACCAGCCCTTAGGCCACCCCAATCTCAACTAGGACTCCAATCCTACTCAGATCACGAATCGTAACTTTCCGTAACTGCTTAGGATTCTTCTATACGCAGATAGAAGCAATCTTAAGACTTCCAAACACCTTAGTAACGTATCGCATATTCCTAAACAACTCAAATTCGTGACTCACACGAAATCCTATCATAACCAACTCAAATCTTTCCATATTTGAGTCAAACCCGACTCAGCCGCAGCCTGAGTCTATAACCTAGTCGGTTGGACCTTTCCGACCAATTCTTTACGTCCACATCTCTTCATCACGTCTCGGAACCATGTAGCCACGTCCATGCACTCCTTGCACACGTGCAAACATCTTCCAATGACATCAACGATACCTTCACATGCATTGTTCTTGATTCAATCATACTGCGCAACCTCCTGACCAGCTCAACCACAATTCCTCCTGAATTTGGTTGTTGGAACCTCATCTCCTCCCTGATACTAGTCCAATGGATCCCGTCACCAGCCATGTCTTGAACTCAAGCAACACCTGCACATGAATAAACAACCAATCCATACGAGCCCAAGTCCTCGACTTGACTCAAGTTAGTTCCGAACACAACACCTTATGTGAGCACCTCACATAAGCATGTTGCAAAGCATATCAAAACGAAATCATCCATATCAACCAAAACACACCAAAAACTTAGCAAATGAATACTAAGCAATCTTTCCAATAATATAAAGCAAGTTCAAAACTTTGCAAATAAGAAGCAGAAGTATTGTGGTCAAGTTCCGGACCATCCCACAACAAGCCGGAGCTTGACCCAGAGCTTACCAAAACTAGTACAATGAAGCACATGCCGGAGCTTACTAAAACTAGTAGATCCTGGCACCAGAGCTTACCAAAAACTAGTCAAAACTAGTCAACCCCAAACCGGAGCTAGACAAAGTACGTCAGAGCTTAGCAAAAGCATTTCGGAGCTATCAAATATATGCCGGAGCTATCAAAGACATGCCGGAGCTAAAGATAAAGCTCACCGGAGCTAACCAAAGCTAGTCGGACCTTACTAAGAAGTCGGACCTAGCTTCGAACATAGCCGGAGCTACCCAAAACAAGTCGGACCTACCGTCGGACCTTGTTGTAGCTCGGAGCTAGAGTCGGACCTTGATAAAAAGGTGTTTTGGTGATATTAAAAACTTTTATTATCAAAGCCAAGTGTATTCACTACAAGCCAATGTATTCAGCACACATAGGTCTTACAATCTCCCCCTTGATGAATGCATTGGCAACACCATTTAAAATCCAAACATTGGCTTATTCACATAAAAGTTTTGAAGACAATTTCTCCCCCTTTGTAAATCAAAAGTAAATGAGAAGAAAAATTATCCCATATTATCTCTCCCCCTTTATTATAAATTATCCCATATTATCTCTCCCCCTTTATTATCTCTCCTTATGCACATAATCTTTCCCATTTTGAATGAATGTCTGATTAATCTCTCCCCCTTTGACAATGTATTCAGCAAGGTAAAAGAGAAATTTTAATTGTTATGAGCATGTTATAACATATACATATAAACAAAGCTCATCCAAGTCATACTATCAAGTAACTTACACTATCACATCAATGAGATACATAAAGTAGTGTAAGCCATGCTAGAGATCATATGTAATTTTCAATTTAAGCAAGTCATGATCTCACAAACTTAACTATTTCATAACTTGAAAGCATGACACTAGTTGCTGCATTTTATTATTTTTCAAAGCACAAATTTAGATCATATGATATTTGCAAGAGATTATATGCGCATCTGCCTTATTCTAACCAACCAAGCCAAGCCTATGTCATTTGACAATCAGAAGCTTAAGGACATGGTTTTAGTCATACACAACTTCTTCCAAGTTCATATCTAAGTGCAATGACAAGCCATCTCAAAATAAGAAGTGCGATGCATGCATATTCTCTTGATCTTTTCTCAATTTATATTTGTTCATAAAAACTCAACATGTGAGTTGATTACTTGATTAATTATTTATGATTAAAAGCACTTGTGAGCATGCAACAAGTTCAAAACAGCAAGAAAGTTCGACCATGACCAGATTTAGTGTAAGTAATTATTCCAATTACTAGACATGGCAAAAACTACAAAATGTATTACACGAGTAATGTAGTAAGAACTTTCAGCATGTAAAAGGAATCACAGAGTCATATATGTATGAAATACTATGCTCATATTATTTTAATTTCAGATTCACACAAAGACTTCCCAAGTTTCAAAAACTCCCCCTCAATTTAAGCCATGAGGATGCATAACCCCTATTTCACTACGAATGTAACAAAAACGAGTGAAATCCAAAGGTTTTGTAAAAATGTCAGCCAATTGTTGTTCGATATCTACATGGTGAAGCACAATGTTTCCTTTTTCAACGTTATCTCGGAGAAAGTGATACCTAATGTCAATGTGCTTAGTTCTAGAATGTTGCACGGGGTTTTTAGCAATGCAAATGGCACTAGTGTTATCATAGAATAGTGGAACACTATCTAGATCAACCCCATAGTCCTTAAGTGTTTGAACAATCCAAAGAATTTGTGAACAAGCACTAGCAGTAGCTACATATTCAGATTCAGCTGTGGATTGTGCAACTGAATTTTGTTTTCTAGAGGACCAATCAACAAAAGAATTACCAAGAAAATGACAAGTGAAAGCATCTAGGCCCCATGAGGTACGGTTTCGGTGATTAATGACAACCATTCGATATTACTAATGAATTTGTGAATGCAAGGTCTCAATAACACTCAATCAAATGAAAATTACATTGGAGACCCATATAAAATCAACGAATGAAATCAAATCAAATCACATGAAGACAAGAAGTGAAAGCTCTAACTTGATATCACTCAATGCTTGAAGACAATCAAAACAACATTTCAAACAAATGTCAAAGAGGTCACAAGTTCAAATTCCAAAAGAACAACTCAAAACAACTCGAAGTCAACAAGTTGAACACACCAGATCATCCGATGGTCTTTGAGTTGACTGCATCGGTCGAGTTGTGTCAACAGAAGAAGAAGACCTCAGAGCAAAGAACTCACCGGATCATCCGATGTGGGTGGCTTAGTGACATCGGTCCATTATTACAGATTGCAACACTGTTGGACCAAGTGAAGCACCGGATCATCCGATGTGCAGACTTACACACATCGGTCGATCACTCCAGTGAGCTTCAAGATGAAGCAAAATTTTGGAGGAAGAGCCACCGGATCATCCGATGAGAAGACAGATCAACATCGGTCTAACAACGGTCATATCTAACATAGTGACATCAGCTAATTTGGCTTTGACCGATGTTAACTGAAGGGGAGACATCGGATCATCCGGTGTTCGCAGAGAAGTGATGTCAGCCTACTTTTCCAACGGCTATCTCGTGGAGGCTGGCTATTTATACCCCTTCAACCTGTCAAATCGACAAGACTTGAAGCCCAGACATACTCTACACATCCTAGAGCATTCAAGCAATAGAGCTACCACTTTCACATCATTTGCTCATCATTTGTACACCAAGAGATAGGCTAGAACTAGCTAGAGATAGTGCTTGGGTGCCTCCATTCTTGGTGATTGGAGTCTCTAGTGTAGTGAGAGCCCTAAGGGAGTGTCCCTTGGTGTGTGCGACTTCCGGAGCTTGCCAAGAAGATTGTGGAA
Organism: Tuctoria greenei; assembly: GCA_036927565.1. Taxonomy (NCBI): domain Eukaryota; kingdom Viridiplantae; phylum Streptophyta; class Magnoliopsida; order Poales; family Poaceae; genus Tuctoria; species Tuctoria greenei. The sequence continues at coordinate 190,998,641 of JAYESD010000005.1, forward strand.
GCCCGGAGGATTCCAAAGTGTACAAGGCTTGAGCTCCACCTTGCCGAGGTTGGCGAACGGAGAAGAATAGTGAAGAACCCCCTAGTCTCGGTGACTTGGGAGTGGCAAAACCCTTCGGTGGGTGCCACAACATGGATGTAGGTAGATCCTTGTGATCTTACCGAACCACGGGATAAACTCCGTGTCCCTTGAGCGTTTGCATCCCTCTCCCCTTTTTACACTTATGCAATCTTCATTCCGCAACTTTAATTTACATTGATTGCATAGTTTAATCGCATAGGGAATTGGGCTTGAGGTCGTTAATCTTAATTGCTTTAAAAATTGAAAGAAAGCCCAATTCACCCCCCTCTTGGGCATTTCGATCCTTACAATTGGTATCAGAGCAAGGTTGCTCAGAGGATCATTCTAGCTTCACCGCTAGAGAGCTTAAATGGCCAAGAATGGAGGTTCGGTTCCCACCTTCGAGGGCAAGAACTTTGCCTATTGGAAAGCACGCATGCGTGCCTACCTAGAGGCTATTGCTCCCGAAGTTTGGGAAGCGACCCATGCGGGATTTGGAGATCTCAATTATGTTGGTGATCAACTAAAATGGGATGCTAAGGCTAGAAATGCCATCTATGAATGCATAAGTCAAGACGTTTTTGCTAGAATTGCTAGTAAAGAGAAAGCTTGTGAAATTTGGGCATGTCTAATTGAAATTCATGAGGGCTCATCTCGTGTTAAAGAACTCAAATATCACTTGCTAAAATCCAAGTATGATGAATTCAAAATGCTTCCTCATGAGAATGTTAACCAAATGTTTTCTCGCTTAAATGTGCTCATGAGGAGATTAACGCACTTGACATTGCTTCTCTTGGTAAGGGACTTATCAACCGCAAGATCCTCATGCTTCTACCTAAGCCCAAGTACAACATTATCAACTCAATGCTCCAAAAGGAATCACTTGACAACATTGAAGTCTCGGAGCTCATTGGAGAAATTCATGCTCATGAGATGAGCGTACTTGGAATGATGGAGGAGTCATCATCAAAAACTATTGCTCTCAAGGCTTCAACCAAGAAGACAACTCCCAAGAAAAAGAAAGTGGTTGAGCCTAGCTCAAGCGAAGAAGAGCAAGCAACAAGCGAAGATGACGATGATGAGCTTGCGTTGATGATGAGAAAATTCTCACGTCTAAACTCCAAAATCGCAAAGAAGGGATACTCCTTTGATCCAAAGAAGAAAGCCTTCCTCCCAAGAAAAGATGAAAACAAAACATGCTACAATTGTGGTGATCAAGGCCACATATCATATGATTGTCCAAGACCCGACAAGAGGAAGGACAACCACAAAGGAAAGTATCGAAAGCTAGAAGAAAGTGATGAAGATGAAGAAGAGGTCAAACCCAAGCGCTCCTTTGGAAAGAAGAAATTTGACAAGGGCAAGAAGACCAAGCTCTTTCCAAAGAAGAGAAGAGGGCCTCAAAAAGTCTTCATGTGCGAGGCAAATGAGTGGATCACGGATGAAGAGTCAAGCGACGAAGAGAGTGAAGATGAAGAAAACTTGGCGGGCCTTGCCATCGTCGACAAAGACAACTCACCTCTTCGTCCACCTCCTATGTGCCTCATGGCTAAAGGTAACACTAAGGTATGTGACGATTCTAGCGATGATGATGATGAGCTCTCCCCCGATGAACTAGCATCTATGATTAATGAATACCATGTCATCATAAAAAGGGAGAAGAGCAAGGTTAAAGCACTTGAACAAGCTTGTGCTAAACTTGAGAGTACGAAGCTCGATTTGCATGACAAGTATGTAACCATACTTAAAGAGCATGACACGCTCAAAACACATGTCAAGCAAATCGAGGAGGAAAATGCTCAAATCAAGCTTGATCATCATGAGCTTGACTTAGCAAACCAAGCACTCTTGGGAAAGCACAATGACTTGGTTCAAAAACATGAAGTGCTTAACCTTGCTTATGAGGCAATTGAACTAAAAATGAAAAACATGAAAAAGGAAACCCTTGATGGCAAAGTATCAACTATTTCACATGCCACTAATACTTTGGATAAGTCTTTGCCTTTGAAAGCAAGCCTTAGGGAGAAGGAATTGATGGACGAAATTGAAAGTCTCCGCACTAGTGTGGTGAGACTTTCCAAGGGGGAGGACAAGCACAAGGAAATCCTCTACCAACAAGCCAAAGGCTTCAACAAGAGAGGACTTGTATCCTTCCCGGTGCTCAACAAAGGGAAGGTGCCCTCACCGGAGCTTAGGACGAGCTTCATCAAAGAAGTTGGATCCTATTGCCAACATTGTGAGGTCACCGGACACCACACGAGGGAGTGTCCTCTTCCCAATCGTCCTTCTCCCAAATTTCCTCCTAACTACAAATCTACTTTCCATGATTATCACTATCTCTTAAGCAAAGTAGGTGGCAAGGTGAAGGCAAGGTTCATCGGCAAAGACATTAAGGGCATGAAGGGGAAGCTCCCCAAGCAACTTTGGGTCCCAAAATCACTTGTATCACACATACAAGGACCTAAGTTAGCTTGGGTGCCTAAACTCAAAAACTAACTTCATGTGTGTAGGTGAACTACAAAGCCGGAGGAAAATATTGGGTACTCGATAGCGGGTGCACTCAACATATGACCGGCAATGATGGTATGTTCACCACCATAGAGAACCCCGATAATCATGAACAAGTCACCTTTGGTGACAACTCAAAGGGGAAGGTAATTGGTTTAGGTAAAATTGCTATTTCACATGATTTGTCCATTTCTAATGTACTATATGTTAAGTCACTTAGTTTCAATTTACTTTCCATTGCACAACTATGTGATCTTGGACTAACGTGCACCTTTGACAAGAATGGTGTTGTAGTAACTAGTGAATCAAGCAAAGAACTAATCTTCAAAGGATTTCGGCATGGACATCTTTACTTGGTGGACTTCTCCAACAAGGATGCTAGCTTGACCACTTGTCTTTTCACTAAGACAAGCTTGGGTTGGCTATGGCATCGACGCATTGCTCACATTGGGATGAACAAGCTTAAGAAGTCGTTCAAGCTTGGGATGGTGACCGGCGTGAAGGATGTCACGTTTGAGAAGAACAAGCTTTGTAGTGCTTGTCAAGCCGGGAAGCAAGTTGCTTCACACCATCCAATGAAGACAATGGTGTCAACCTCCAAGCCGCTTGAACTACTCCACATGGACCTCTTCGGACCATCCACATATCAAAGTCTTGGTGGTAATTTCTATTGTCTTGTTATTGTTGATGACTATTCTAGATATGCTTGGACCTTGTTTCTAGGTGACAAGGGTGAAACTCCAGAAATCTTCAAGACCTTCGCTAAACGTGCTCAAAGGGAATTTCAACTTCCCATCATCAAGGTCCGGAGTGACAACGGCACCGAGTTCAAAAACTACAACATTGGGGAGTGGTGTGATCGTGAAGGCGTGAAGCATGAGTTTTCGGCCACATACACCCCTCAACAAAACGGTGTCGTTGAAAGGAAGAACAAGACTCTCATCACCCTTGCTAGAGCAATGCTTGATGACTATGGCACGTCGGAGAAGTTTTGGGCCGAAGCAATCAACACGGCGTGCCATGCCGCAAATAGGGTCTATCTTCACCGACTACTCCAAAAGACCCCATATGAGCTCCTCATTGGGAGAAAGCCCAACATCTCCTACTTTAGAGTCTTTGGGTGCAAATGCTACATCTACCGCAAGAAAAGGCTCGATAAGTTTGAAAGAAGATGTGATGTTGGTATTTTTCTTGGTTATGCATCAAACTCAAAAGCATATCGAGTATTCAACCAAACCTCCGGTCTAGTTGAAGAAAGTTGTGATGTTGAGTTTGATGAGACTAATGGCTCCCAAGAGGAGAGTTTTGGTCATGATGAAATAGATGATGAGCCTCTACGAGAAGCCATGAAAAACATGACCATTGGAGACATCAAGCCGGAAGTTGAAGAGGGCCATGATCAAGGGGGAGCTTCAAGTTTCAACAACAACACCTCCATGGCGCCTCAAATAGACGAAGAGAAGAAAGATGATCCATTGCCAACTCAAGACTCACAAGCAACACAACATCAAAATGAAGAAGAAGTCCATGATCAAGTCCAACCACAAGAGGAACAACACGCTTCACCACCGCCAAGTGCTTCACAACCACTTATGAGGCATGGACGCATCTCCAAGGCGCATCCAATGGACCAAATCATTGGAAGTCCTTCAAGGGGCGTAAGTACTCGTTCCCGCCATGTTGCTTCATTTTGTGAGCACTACTCGTTTGTTTCGTGTGTAGAACCCACTCACATCGAGGAAGCGCTCCAAGACCCAAATTGGGTAATAGCTATGCAAGAAGAACTCAACAACTTCATCCGCAATGAAGTTTGGGTGTTGGTGGAGCGACCCAAGGACAAGAACGTCATCGGAACAAAGTGGGTGTACCGCAACAAACAAGACGAGAATGGCGTTGTGGTCCGCAACAAGGAAAGACTTGTGGCCAAGGGTTTTTCACAAGTTGAAGGACTAGATTTTGGAGAAACATTCGCTCCGGTCGCTCGGTTAGAAGCTATTCGCATACTCCTTGCTTTTGCTTCACATCACAATATAATGCTTTATCAAATGGATGTTAAAAGTGCCTTTCTCAATGGCTATATTAACGAACTTGTTTATGTTGAGCAACCTCCCGGGTTTGAAGATCCGAGGAATCCTAACCATGTGTATAGGTTACACAAGGCGCTCTACGGGCTCAAGCAAGCACCTAGGGCGTGGTATGAACGTCTAAGGGATTTCTTGGTTATGCAAGGTTTCAAGATCGGGAGGGTGGACACTACACTCTTCACCAAGGACATCGACGGGGATTTATTCATTTGTCAAATTTATGTCGATGATATCATTTTTGGCTCAACTAACAAATCTCTTAGCCATGAGTTTGGCACCATGATGTCTAGGGAGTTCGAGATGTCAATGATTGGAGAGCTCAATTTCTTCCTAGGATTTCAAATCAAGCAACTTCAAGAGGGGACCTTCATCTATTAAGAGAAGTACACAAAGGACCTCTTGAAGAAATTTGAGATGGGAGATTGTAGCTCAAGAAGCACTCCAATGGCGACTAACTGCCATCTCGACGCGAACATGGACGGTAAACCTATTGATCAATCTCATTACCGTTCTATGATTGGATCACTATTATATCTTACCGCATCTAGGCCCGATATTATGTTTAGTGTGTGCTTGTGTGCTCGCTTTCAAGCGGCACCTAAAGAATCGCACAAGAAGGCGGTCTTTAGGATACTCCGGTATCTCAAGCATACCCCAAGTGTGGGCTTGTGGTACCCTAAAGGTACAACCTTCCAACTCTTGGGATACTCGGATTCGGACTTTGCCGGATGTCGCGTAGATCGCAAGAGTACCTCCGATGGGTGCCACTTGCTTGGGCGTTCCCTAGTGTCTTGGTCTAGCAAAAAGCAGAATTCCGTGGCTTTGTCCACCGCGGAAGCGGAGTATATAGCGGCCGGTGAATGTTGTGCCCAAATTCTATATATGAAGCAAACCCTTTTGGACTTTGGAATTAAAATTGGTTGTGTCCCTCTCCTTTGTGACAATGAAAGTGCGGTTAAGATAGCTAGAAACCCCGTTCAACACTCCCGCACTAAGCACATTGATATTCGCCATCACTTCTTGCGTGATCATGAGGCTAAAGGAGACATCTCTTTGCAAGGTGTTAGATCCGAAGAACAATTGGCGGATATTTTCACTAAACCACTTGATGAGAAAACCTTTTCTGGACTTAGAAATGAATTAAATGTGCTAGATGCATCTAACGTCATGTAAGTTGCCATGTTCATATCATATAAGTCTTGTCTAACTCCCAAAGGATAGGGGCAAGCTAGAAGTAGTTTTCCCTGAGGAAGCCTTTGGAAGGTTCAAACTTGGCAAGATAGATTTATTTTATGCCTTGCATGATGCCTGCCATATAAACTTGCACTCATTTAATCTCTTGCACTATAATTTGTTTGGCATTGCATAACGGTAGATTGTCACAAAGGGGAACCCACCTCATGAGAAGGAGACTTGTTTGAAATGCAATATCTCAACTTATATAAGGTGGAAAGAACAAAATGTTAGGTACATTAATGCCTAGAGGATCATGCTTCAAAGAGATAGAAGTCTTCATACTCTACCTCACAAAGCATGGGCCTTACATTTTATTGGTATATTGTTCCTCCATTTTTCTCGGTGTTCCATTTGCATTAAGGCCTAGCCAAGCTATTGGCATATTAGCTTTTTGAGGGGTAAGGGGTTGCCCAAAAAGTCCTAAGACATGTGTTTCTCTTTGATTGTTTGTTTGGTCAAAGGACATATATGGGATGTTTTCGTTCTGTTGTCATCGGATTATCCGATGCCTATGCCAATCCATCATCGGACCAATAGGTGTTCATTCTTCAAGGGCCAGTTCAGTCAGAACCTCAAATGATCCGACGAGTTCATTCTGGAAAACATCGGTCCATCCGATGTTCGCTCATACGAAGTGGTGGTCAATTCAACCGATGTTTACTCCCTCTAACGTCGGATCATCTGGTGTCTACATCACTCTTTGGACACCCTGACTGTGCTATTCGACCGATGATCAAAACCCTAGACGTCGGTCCATCCGGTGTCAACAGCAATTCTTGAATATCCTTTCTGTGGCAATTGACCGATGCTCACTTCACTTATCATCGGTTCATCCGGTGTTAAATTTTCGGCTAGGGTTTGGGTCCCACTATTTAAACCCGCGCGCCGCCGCCGTGACTCTCTCTCCCCGACCTCTCACTCGCCCGCGCGCCGCCGCCTCTTCTCCGTCCGTCGACCACCGCGCGCTGCCTCTCCCTCGCACCCAGCCGCCGCCGCCGCCGCCCTAGGCGCCGCCGCCGCCGTCTCCGGCCGCCGCCGCCCACCGCGCCGCCGTGCTCCACCCGCGCCCAAACGCCGCGCCGCCGTGCTCCACCCGCACCCAAGCGCCACTGCCGCCTCACCGCACCTCTCCACCGCATCCAAGCACCGCGACCACTCTTCCCTCCATCGCAGCGCCTCCACCCCGCGACGCCGCCATCTCCGGTCACCTCCCGTCGCTAGGTTTTCCCGAGCTCCATCGTCGCTAAGGTTTGCTCCGTGCCGTGCGACGTCCCTCGTTGTTTCTCTCGTCGTTCGTTTTCATCGTCGCTAACCCTACCTCTCCATTGCATCAAGATGGGTCGCGATCGCAAAGGAAAGGGCAAGGCAATCGCGGAGCCCGCCGCGAAGAAGCGCAAACTATCGAAGGATGAGAAGAAGGCCCTTATGGCCGCTCGCGCCGCCGAGGAGCGTGAGGGTGGCCGAGGGGGTTCCCTGAGGATTCGCAAGGCCCGTCCAAGGCCGCCTCCCGTGATGGACGACTCCGACGCCGAAGAGGAGCCAGTTGAGCCTCTCGTCCGCCGGCGCTCAGCCCGGACGCGTGGGGGTCACACTGAGGCTGCTCCTCGTCCGAGACCGACGGCTGCCGACCGTCGTGAGGACAGGGAGGCCGAGAGGGCCATCCACGAGATGGACACGGCCGTCCGTGTCGGTGAGGGAGTCCGGTTGACGGACTACAGAAAGATGAAGGCCAAGCAGCTACGCAAGCTTCGTTGGAACGTGCTGCTTGAGGAGTGGTTACCACAGCCCCGAGTGACTCTTGTGGATAGTCGTTTCTGGACTATCACCCAGGCGTCTCTCTATGAGACCTACAGGCGTCGGGGGCACAAGCTTTTTCAGCACAACTACCTGGACTGGGGGCAGCTTGCAGTGGCAGCACAGACTGAGGTCCGTCCCTTCTTTGAGAGGTACAGAGGTTTGGTGCAGCTGCTATCTTATGAGAGAAGTGCTTATGTGGAAGAGTGGGTCCGTGTCTTCTACGCAACCCTGTACATCTCAAAGGGCAGGAGGTCGATTGCCTTCATGTTCAATGGTCAGCGCTACCACCTCTCGAGGCAGACTTTGGGGCATATTCTTGAGTTGGACCTGCACGACACCTGCTTGCACGAGAAGGTCTATGGGCAGGCAGATCCACCGAGGAGGCCACTTACTGGAGGGGTAGCACCACAGCTGGACGAGATTCGCTCTCTGTTTGGCCCCTCGTTCTCTCCGGACCAGCCGAGAGTTCCAGCTCTCCTGACCCCAGCTGCGCGCATTGTGCACCTCGCCTTGCGCCGCACGCTCCTGCCGAGGTCAGGTTACTTGGAGGGGTTCACGAGTCTGCAGCAGACCCTCCTGTTCTACATAATGAACGGGATGGATTTCGATATCGTGGACATACTCCTATGCGAGATGGAAGACGTAATCACGGATGGAATCGGCATGATGAGGCAGATGGTCTACGGGCACTGGATCAGTTACATTTGCTCTATGGTGGTGCCTGAGGGACATACAGCTCAAGCCCGGCTCGCTGACGAGAGTGTGACTCGCTTTAGTCACTATCGTGCCTCTGCTCCTGGAGACCGTCGCCTTGGTCGTCCAGTTGAGCGCCAGGTCCGGGCCCGTCTGTCAGAGGAAGACTGGTCCGACCTAGAGCGGGAGGACGAGAGACTTGCTGAGGCTGAGGCTCAGGGGGAGGACTTGCAGCACATCTGGTCCGAGAGCGACACAGACGAGAGTGTCGAGGAGTACTTCCCTCCGCCTCCACCCTCACCGAGGCAGCACGACGCCGAGGCAGGAGGATCAGCTGCTCCGCCACCGACACCACCTCCTGTGTCCGAGGCGCAGGTGTCACAGCCGTCAGAGCTGTCATCTCTTCTTCAGCAGATGATCGAGCAGCAGCGCCAGGACAGGCTCGCTGCTGAGCAGGCCAGGGCAGAGCAGGCTGCTCACCTGGCACAGCTGCAGCGGCAGCAGCAGGAGCTCCAGCTGGAGATCGCCCGTCAGAGGCGAGAGGATACGGACCGGTTCACCAACCTGGTAGATCAGATGCACCGCCGTACCCTCGACCAGCAGCAGCAGACCCAACAGGCCATGATGGGGATCCTAGGGTTGATCACCAACCTTTACACTCAGACCGGGATCGCCCTTCCTCCAAAGCAGCCTGGACTGGGACTGGCTCCAGGTGTTGCTCAGGTGCCTACTACTCCTATCCCTTCAATCAGTATGTCACCACTTCTGGCATCTAGCGCACCGATTCACTCACCACTGCCGGCGACGATCTTGTTCCAGCAGACGCCGGCGTCCGTGGTGAGCGCTCCACTTCCTCCAGCTCCACCGGCTCCTCCAGTACCCGCTTCCTCTCCTCCAGCACCGGCAGCGGACCCTCCAGCTCCCGCCGCCCCGGCAGCTCCTACGACCGGCGACTCCAGCTCCGACGACTGCGACGGTGCTCAGTTCGTCCTCGCGCCCAGCTCTCAGGGTCTGTAGGCGTTCTGATCCCTTTTTGGTGTCTTGATGCCAAAGGGGGAGAAGATGTAGAAGAGTCAGGGGGAGTGGTAGTCTCAGGGGGAGTGTAGGGGGAGTGTGTGTGTGTGCTTATCCTTTGTATTCATGCTTGAGTACTCTTTTGTAATTTTAATTAAGCACTCTTTCACTTGTCTCATTTGCTTATGTTTTTAATCAATTGAGCTTTTCGCACCACAAATTTCTTTTGCGTTTTACAAGCTTAATGTGTCCTATGCTGTATTCATTGCATATATACTTGAGTATTATCATCAAATTCATTATTATTGCGCTTTAAATTATTGTGTTGTCATCAATCACCAAAAAGGGGGAGATTGAAAGCATCTAGGCCCCATGAGGTACGGTTTCGGTGATTAATGACAACCATTCGATATTACTAATGAATTTGTGAATGCAAGGTCTCAATAACACTCAATCAAATGAAAATTACATTGGAGACCCATATAAAATCAACGAATGAAATCAAATCAAATCACATGAAGACAAGAAGTGAAAGCTCTAACTTGATATCACTCAATGCTTGAAGACAATCAAAACAACATTTCAAACAAGTGTCAAAGAGGTCACAAGTTCAAATTCCAAAAGAACAACTCAAAACAACTCGAAGTCAACAAGTTGAACACACCAGATCATCCGATGGTCTTTGAGTTGACTGCATCGGTCGAGTTGTGTCAACAGAAGAAGAAGACCTCAGAGCAAAGAACTCACCGGATCATCCGATGTGGGTGGCTTAGTGACATCGGTCCATTATTACAGATTGCAACACTGTTGGACCAAGTGAAGCACCGGATCATCCGATGTGCATACTTACACACATCGGTCGATCACTCCAGTGAGCTTCAAGATGAAGCAAAATTTTAGAGGAAGAGCCACCGGATCATCCGATGAGAAGACAGATCAACATCGGTCTAACAACGGTCATATCTGACACAGTGACATCAGCTAATTTGGCTTTGACCGATGTTAACTGAAGGGGAGACATCGGATCATCCGGTGTTCGCAGAGAAGTGATGTCAGCCTACTTTTCCAACGGCTATCTCGTGGAGGCTGGCTATTTATACCCCTTCAACCTGTCAAATCGACAAGACTTGAAGCCCAGACATACTCTACACATCCTAGAGCATTCAAGCAATAGAGCTACCACTTTCACATCATTTGCTCATCATTTGTACACCAAGAGATAGGCTAGAACTAGCTAGAGATAGTGCTTGGGTGCCTCCATTCTTGGTGATTGGAGTCTCTAGTGTAGTGAGAGCCCTAAGGGAGTGTCCCTTGGTGTGTGCGACTTCCGGAGCTTGCCAAGAAGATTGTGGAAGCCCGGAGGATTCCAAAGTGTACAAGGCTTGAGCTCCACCTTGCCGAGGTTGGCGAACGGAGAAGAATAGTGAAGAACCCCCTAGTCTCGGTGACTTGGGAGTGGCAAAACCCTTCGGTGGGTGCCACAACGTGGATGTAGGTAGATCCTTGTGATCTTACCGAACCACGGGATAAACTCCGTGTCCCTTGAGCGTTTGCATCCCTCTCCCCTTTTTACACTTATGCAATCTTCATTCCGCAACTTTAATTTACATTGATTGCATAGTTTAATCGCATAGGGAATTGGGCTTGAGGTCGTTAATCTTAATTGCTTTAAAAATTGAAAGAAAGCCCAATTCACCCCCCCTCTTGGGCATTTCGATCCTTACAACAAGCACCGGAAGTACTTTTTCTATCAATCCTACAACCCCCAAAATCAGCATCCGAAAAAGCTTTCAAAGTAACGGTTGAGGAAGAAGGAAGAAAAATGCCAAATTCTTGGGTTCCATGTAAGTACCTGAGAATCCTTTTGACGGCTTGACGATGTGAAACACGTGGGGAAGCTTGAAACCGTGCACAAAGACATACGCTGAATTGTATGTCCGGTCTTGATGCCGTGAGGTACAAAAGTGATCCGATCATACTTCTATATTCTTTTTGACCCACGGGTTCACCATCTCCATCAAGTTCAAGTGTTGTTGCTGTTCCCATTGGTGTCCGAAGAGGCTTGCTTTTGTCCATGTTGAAGCGCCTTAGGAGGTCTTTGGTATACTTCGTTTGATGCACAAAGGTACCCTCCTTGGTTTGCTTGATTTGCAGCCCCAAAAAGTAAGTTAGTTCACCCATCATACTCATTTCAAATTCAGAACTCATCATTGCTGAAAACTTGGACACAAGATCATGAGAAGCACAACCAAAGATAATATCATCCACATACACTTGAACGAATAATGAGTCATTGCCATGTTTAAGCACAAAAAGAGTTTTATCAACCTTGCCCATGGTAAACCCCTTTTCAAGTAAGAATGTTTTTAACCTATCATACCATGCTCTAGGGGCTTGTTTGAGACCGTATAAAGCTTTGGACAGTTTGTAAACATGATTAGGAAAATCTGGATTTTCAAAACCCGATGGTTGTTTGACATAAACCTCCTCATCTATGTAGCCATTAAGAAAAGCACTTTTAACATCCATTTGATATAGCTTAAAACCTTTAGATGCTGCAAAAGCTAACAAAATTCTTATGGCTTCTAATCTGCGACAGGAGCAAAAGTTTCATCAAAATCTAGACCTTCAACTTGAGTGAAACCTTGAGCAACCAACCTAGCCTTATTCCTAACCACAACCCCATCCTCACTTTGTTTATTTTTAAATACCCATTTAGTTCCAATTAAAGGGTGACCTTGAGGTGGAGGTACAAGTTTCCAAACATTATTTCTTTCAAAATTTTCTAACTCTTCTTGCATGGCAATAATCCAAGATTCATTAGTGAGTGTGTGTGATATATCTTTGGGTTCAAAAGAAGCAACAAAAGCAGAATGAGCATGAGAGTTTGGATCGCAAAACCTGGACCGTGTGACTCGTTCGTGCAAGCTTCCAATCATCTGTTGTGGGGGGTGATCTTTGTAAAACCGTAGGGGAACAGATATCTCACAAGCTTCTTATTCTTCATGTTCATCACAAATCGATGAGCTTGTAGCTTGAGGATGATTTAAATCAGCATTGATGGTTACCGGTGCTGGTTGAGAATTAACATCCGGAGCTAAACCAAAGTCTTTAGCTGCTGAATTTTCTGGCAGCAACTCCAATTCTTCCTCATCTTCAATGAAAATGTTCTCCCCCTGCGGATATGGATCTGGACCTGCAATGTTTGAGCTAGTACCTGGGCTAGATTCATCAAAAGACACTTCACAAGTCTCCACAATTTTGTTAGTGTCAAGTAAAAGCACACGGTAGCCTCTAGTATGAGATGGATAACCAAGAAACATGCTATCAATGGATCTAGGTTCAAATTTATCAAGATTACCATGTTTCTTAACAAAGAATTTGCAACCAAAGACCCGAAAGTGTGTAACACTAGGCCTATGTCCAAATCGGAGCTCATATGGTGTCTTACCTAGCTTAGCACGCAAGAAAACATGATTTGAGACATAACAAGCGGTTGCTAACGCATCAGCCCAAAATTTTTCCTAGGAGTTTGATATTCATCAAGCATAGTCCTACCATCTCAACTAAGGTTATGTTCTTTCTTTCTACAACACCGATTTGTTGAGGTACATATGGTGAAGAGAATTGATGATCTATTCTATTTTCAGCACAAAAGTGATCAAAAGATTGATTTTTAAATTCAGCTCCATTATCACTTCTAATTGCTTTTAATGATCCTGGGTGATCAATTGATAATCTAAGAAATAAAGATCTAAAGTGACTAAAAACTTCATTCTTAGATGCCATAAAGTAAACCCAAGAGTATCTAGAATAATCATCAACGATAACAAGAACATACCATTTACCTCCGAAGGATTGAACACGTGAAGGTCCTACGGTGTCAAGACGCAAAAGTTGACATGGTTCTGTTGTCATGATCATTGTGATAGGAGTATGTGAACCTGCAACCATCTTAGCATGTCTAGAAGAAGAGCATACAATTTCTTTGTCCCCTTTAAGCTTAGGCAGCCCACGTATGCGATCAAGAGCACTAACACGCGTTATGTGATCAAAGCCGACGTGGCCAAGTATACAATACCAAAAGTATAAGTCCTTTGAATCATTAGCAACTAGACACCTATGCTTAGAGGAAGACATATCAAAATCAGCTTTAAAAACTCTTCCAAACCGAGACATGTTAAAAATAAGCTCACTATTTGAACCTACAACTTTACAACAGTTTTTATTTAAAATAATTTCTAGATTTTCATCTAGCAATTGTGCAACAGAAAGCAAGTTGTATTTCAAATTTTTGACAAGTGTCACATCCTTCAAAGTGTAGTGATCATTTACTCTAACCGAACCCTTAGCAATTATAGGAGTTGAAGAATTATCGGCAAAAGTAACATTCTCTACATGTGACACAAAAGAGAGGGAGGAGAACCAATCTTTGTTACCGGTCATGTGGTGTGAGCAACCTGAATCCACAATCCAAATGTTCTCCTTCTTCAAACGTATAACCTACATAAAAGCACAATACGTCGTTGACTCAATATTGGGGTTAGTCAAAAGGCATTTAGGAATCCAGTACTGAGTCACGCGACGTGCAGCAGGAAAAACACGCGAAAGCTGAGACAAAACAACATGTTTATGAGTCAAAGTTTGAGATTTTTTATTCTTGACTACTGACCTATAAGGTGTTACTTGTGTAGCACAAAAATCAGTAGCTCCGGAGGCAAAAACAGAAGGTCCGGAGGTAAACTTTGAATGTTTTTGACTCAAAACAGCAGGTTGTACATTCGGTTTAATGTGTGCAGCAAATTTTGCATGAAAGTTATGAGATCTAGCAACCATTCTTTCCCTTTTCTGTTGTTTAGCTAGTCTATAACAAAAATCTATGACATGACCATCTCTACCACAGAAGGTACAATGAAATTTAACTTTGTGTTCATGTCTAGATGAGCAAGCAGTATTTTTATTTGAAACCGAATGAGGCAACACTCCTGCAGATTTGAAAACCACTCCTTTTTGTTTAGGAACTGTTTGAATCAAACCACTTCCTAATGACTTTACAATTTTAGGTGGATGTGCCATAGCATGAGCATGAGAATCAAAACCTAAACCAGTTTTATCATTGCAAGACTTGGAGGAATTCAGTAGTAAGTTTAGGTTCTTATTCCCATTACAAAACCGATCTAATGTCCTATGCATGTCATCAAATTTATTGGACAGATCAAGGTAATTTTCATATGAAGTTTTTCCTTTTAGTTTGCAATTTGAATAAAATTTAACTTCATGAGAACGTAAAGCATTGTTCAATATAGAAATTTCATTCATAGCATCCTGTAGTTTCTTATCAAGATCATCACAAGTAGAACAATGCAAATTAATTGTAGAACAGCTAGCATCTTTCAAGTTTTTATCATTAAGTGCAGCAAGCTCTTTGTTCTTTTCAATTTCTAACTCAAGTTTATCAAGTGTGGAGATGTGCGCACTTCTTAACGAGGACAATTGTTCATATATTAAATCACATGAGGAACATGCATCATCACTAGGAATAAAAGTTTTTAAACGGTTGATTTCAGATTCTAGTGATTCAATTTTAGCAGCACTATCCCTAAGCTTTTTGTCCTTTTTCTTAACAATAACAGTGGCACGAGAAATAGCATCACACATTTCTTCACAAGTAGGACATACCTCTTCATTGTCGCTGTTGTGTTCTGCCTCCTCCATACTTGATCTTGACTTGCCCGCTATAAAGCACAAGTTTGCCAAATCATCTTCATCTTCATCACTTCCAATGTCCACGTCACTTGAACTGAACTCTTGAAGCGCGGTGATGAAACTATTGATCATCTTGCGTCCTATGGTACCTTTCTTCTTTTTATTGGAATTTCTAGAGGAGGTCTGAACCTTGCTTTGTTTTTCTTCTCGGGTGGTCGGACCTGAAAGGTTAGAGCATTATGTACAGAAGTGTCCCGTTTTACCACATTCAAAACAGCGTTGAGGTCCGGAGCTTCCTCTCCTTCTAGTTCTCACATTTTGCAATGCTTTTGAGAATCTAGTAGAGATGAGTGCCAACTTCTCTTCTGGAAATTCTTCGATCTGCTCCACAGTTAGTGAGGACAACAAAGCAAGAGTATTGCAAGATGATGACTGGCTGGAGCTAGACATACCACGTTGTGAAACAAATGCAATAGACTTATTGGGGTTCTTACGTGAGATTATGTCAATTTCATGAGTTTTAACTTGGAATAAAGCACATCTAAAGTAAGTGAACTCATGACGGTAGATTCACGAATAGATGTGACTTTCATCTCCCAAATGGACATATCTAATGCACTTAGCAATTGCCTAGCATTTTCAGCATCTGAAAAATTAACATTGACACTATGCAAGTTGCTGAGAATCTTATTAAAACGAGCAAAAAGGTCATCAATAGACTCACCGGGTTGCATCTCGAACCCCATGTATCCTTTCTTGAACATGTCTTGCCTTACTTATTTGATCGTGTTGGATCCTTCGTGGTAGTCACAAAGTGCTTTCCACACATCGTATGTAGATCGGAGGTGTGCAACACGGTCGAAGTCGCTTTGTGTTAATCCTTGTATGATCAAGTTCCGAGCCTTTTTGTTGTTGTCGACATATCTCAGATTTGTAGTTGTAACTTGATCGTTTGATGGCACTTCGTAAGACTTGTATACCTTCTCTCATATTGCAAAGCCTTGTGCCTGGATGAAATCCTCCATGTGTGCCTTCCAAACCTGAAAATCAATACCAGCAAACACACAAGGTTTGGCAGAGTACTTCTCTATGATGATTAGTCAAAAACACGCGCAAATAACAAAGATTAGAGCATCGTGGCTCTGATAACAATTGTAGGATCGAAGAGCACGTGAAAAGCTACCAGAGGGGGCGTGAATGGTAGATTTAAAAATCTTACGCAGCGGAAACAATTAAACCCCAAACCCTTTCGACAGAAAAATGATATGTTGAAGAAATCGTGTGTGAGACTGATCTAAACGTGTTTCACCGTGACAAAAGTGATATATATCATAGAGAATCAAGTCACGAAGACAACACAAAAAGAATCACTCAAATCCGTTGAGAGAAACTCAAGTTATGATCAAAAGATCAAACAATGGTCAATCTGCCCTACCCGAGAAAAAATAGTTCTGGAACGCTGCAAAGAAACTCGTGTAGATCATAGACCACAAATCCAATGACCGTGAAATTTTGAAAGATGATAGAAAATCAAGTTTTGAAGACAAACTAAAAAGAATCACGTCAATTGGATCAGTAAAACTCGAGTTATAATAAAACCACCGACGAAAGGTAGTGCTGTCCAGAAACTCGACGAGTAAAACTTGTGTGGAACAAGTCGGACGAACAAGGCACAAAAGTTCCTTCAAACTACGAATTTTATTCAATAGAACACAAGAGGAACAGCCCCAAAGTCGTACTCCATGAGCTCTGGGCTCCCTTGCTTATATAACCAGCCCTTAGGCCACCCCAATCTCAACTACGACTCTAATCCTACTCAGATCACAAATCGTAACTTTCCGTAACTGCTTAGGATTCTTCAATACGCAGATAGAAGCAATCTTAAGACTTCCAAACACCTTAGGAACGTATCCCATATTCCTAAACAACTCAAATTCGTGACTCACACGAAATCCTATCATAACCAACTCAAATCTTTCCATATTTGAGTCAAACCCGACTCAGCCGCAGCCTGAGTCCATAACCTAGTCGGTTGGACCTTTCCGACCAATTCTTTACGTCCACATCTCTTCATCACGTCTCGGAACCATGTAGCCACGTCCATGCACTCCTTGCACACGTGCAAACATCTTCCAATGACGTCCACGATACCTTCACATGCATTGTTCTTGATTCAATCATGTTGCGCAATCTCCTGATCAGCTCAACCACAATTCCTCCTGAATTTGGTTGTTGGAACCTCATCTCCTCCCTGAGACTAGTCCAATGGATCCCGTCACCAGACATGTCTTGAACTCAAGCAACATCTGCACATGAATAAACAACCAATCCATACGAGCCCAAGTCCTCGACTTGACTCAAGTTAGTTCCGAACACAACACCTTATGTGAGCACCTCACATAAGCATGTTGCAAAGCATAACAAAACAAAATCATCCATATCAACCAAAACACACCAAAAACTTAGCAAATGAATACTAAGCAATCTTTCCAAGAATATAAAGCAAGTTCAAAACTTTGCAAATGAAAAGCAGGAGTATTGTGGTCAAGTTCCGGACCATCCCACAGCAAGCCGGAGCTTGACCCGGAGCTTACCAAAACTAGTACAATGAAGCACCTGCCGGAGCTTACTAAAACTAGTAGATCCTAGCACCGGAGCTTACCAAAAACTAGTCAAAACTAGTCAACCCAAAACCGGAGCTAGACAAAGTACGTCGGAGCTTAGCAAAAGCATTCCGGAGCTATCAAATATATGCTGGAGCTATCAAAGACATGCCAGAGCTAAAGATAAAGCTCACCGGAGCTAACCAAAGCTAGTCGGACCTTACCAAGAAGTCGGACCTAGCTTCGAACATAGCCGGAGCTACCCAAAACAAGCCGGACCTACCGTCGGACCTTGCTGTAGCTCAGAGCTAGAGTCGGACCTTGATAAAAAGGTGTTTTGGTGATATTAAAAACTTTTATTATCAAAGCCAAGTGTATTCACTACAAGCCAATGTATTCAGCACACATAGGTCTTACATGCTTAATTTCAAAAACTAACATGGGATGACTGTGGCATAGAAGGCTAGCCCATGTTGGGATGAGGAATTTGCAAAAACTCCTTAAGGGCGAGCACATCCGTTGTTTAAAGAATGTTGTGTTTGAAAAGGGTAGGCCATGTACTGCATGCCAAGCCGGAAACCAAGTTGGAGCTCTGCATCCATCCAAGAACATTATGATGACAACAAGACCATTGGAGCTTCTTCACATGGATCTCTTTGGTCCAATCGCCTACACAAGTATTGGTGGTAACAAATACGGTCTTGTTATAGTTGATGATTTTTCGCGTGTCACTTGGGTATTCTTTTTGCATGATAAGAGTGAGACTTAAGGTGTCCTCAAGAAATACTTGAAAAGAGTTAAAAATGAGTTCTCCTTAAGTATCAAGACCATAAGGAGTGACAACGACACCTAATTCAAGAATACTCAAGTTGAAAAAATTTTGGATGAAGAAGGCATCAAGCACGAGTTCTCGGTCCCCTACTCCCCTCAACAAAATGGGGTGGCCGAGAGGAAGAATAGGACTCTAATTGAGATGTCAAGAACCATGCTTGATGAGTACAAGACGTTGGATCGGTTTTGGGCGGAAGCGGTTAACACCGCTTGCATGCCATAAACCGGTTGTACCTTTACCGCATTCTCAAGAAGACGTCTTATGAGCTCCTAACCGGTAACAAACCCAACATTTCCTACTTTCGTGTTTTTAGGAGCAAATGCTATATTCTCAACAAGAAGCCTAGGACTTCGAAGTTCGCTTCCAAGTCCGATGAGGGTTTCTTGCTTGGTTATGACTCAAACACCTACGCCTATCGTGTTTTCAATAAATCCTACAGAATTGTTGAAATAGCACAGGATGTAGTGTTTGATGAGACTAATGGCTCACAAGTGGAGCAAGTTGATCGTCATGTGCTAGATCATGAAGAAGCTCCACAAGTGGTGATAGGAAGGATGGCATCTGGAGACATACGACCACAAGAACAACCTCAAGACTCAAGTGATCATCCTATCCCTCAAGCAAGTTCTTCCTCAAATGATCATACTCAAGTTCCCCAAGATGCACTCCAAGAAGATGAAAATGGAGGCATCAATCAAGGGGGAGACAATGAAGATGAGGAAGACAAAGATGAAGATTCAAAACCTCAAGCGCCTCACCCAAGAGTGCACCAAAGCATTCAACGGGAGTATCTCGTTGATAATATACTTGGAGACATTTCCAACGGGGTAACTACTCGATCTCGTGTTGCAAATTTTTGTGAACATTACTCTTTTATTTCTTCTATGGAGCCTCATAAAGTTGAAGAAGCACTACGAGATTTGGATTGGGTGATGGTCATGCAAGAAGAGCTCAACAACTTCGAAAGAAATCAAGTATGGGAGCTCGTGAAGGGGCCTAATGCGAATGTTGTAGGCACCAAGTGGGTGTTTTGCAACAAACAAGATGAGCACAGGGTGGTTACAAGAAACAAGGCACAACTTGTGGCCAAGGGGTATTCACAAGTCGAAGGTTTGGATTTCGATGAAACCTTTGCTCCTGTAGCTAGGCTTGAATCAATTCGTATATTACTTGCCTTTGCTACTCACCATGACTTTAAGCTATATCAAATGGACGTCAAGAGTGCATTTCTCAATGGTCCAATCAAGGAATAGGTGTATGTGGAGCAACCCCCTGACTTTGAAGATCAAGAATCTCCAAACCATGTGTACAAATTGCGTAAGGCTCTCTACGGCCTCAAACAAGCTCCTAGAGCTTGGTATGAGTGTCTTAGAGACTTTCTAACTCAAAATGGTTTCAAAATTGGGAAGGCGGATTACACTTTATTTACTAAGCACTTTGATGATGATTTGTTTGTTTGCCAAATATATGTCGATGACATTATATTTGGTTCTACTAACAAAACTTTTTGTGATGAGTTTTCCAAGATAATGACCGAAAGATTTGAGATGACTATGATGGGGAAGTTGAAGTTCTTCCTAGGTTTTCAAGTGAAGCAACTCAAGGAAGGCACATTCATTAGTCAAACTAAGTACACACAAGACATACTCAAGAAGTTTGACATGGACAAGGCAAAACCCATCAAGACTCCTATGGCAACCAATGGGCATCTCGATCTTAATGAAGATGGGCCAAGTGTGGACCAAAAGGTATATCACTCCATTATAGGTTCATTGCTTTACTTATGTGCATCTAGGCCCGATATCATGCTTAGTGTGTGTATGTGTGCTAGATTTCAAGCTGCTCCTAAGGTGTATCATTTGACCACCGTTAAGAGAATTCTTAGATATTTGGTTCACACACCAGGCCTAGGACTTTGGTACCCCAAGGGCTCTAAGTTTAACCTCATTGGATATTTCGATGCGGACTATGCGGGGTGCAAAGTTGGTAGAAAGAGCACCTACAAAACTTGCCAATTCCTTGGTAGATCTCTAGTGTACTGGTCCTCAAAGAAACAAAACTCCATTGCTCTTTCCATAGCCGAAGCGGAGTATGTCACCGTCGGAAGTTGTTGTGCACAACTTCTTTTGATGCGACAAACTCTTAGGGACTATGACATAAACTTGTGCCATATCCCTCTCCTATGTGACAATGAGAGTGCTATCAAAATAGCCCACAATCCAGTTGAACATTCAAGGACCAAACACATCAATATTTGCCACCACTTCTTGAGAGATCACTCCATAAAAGGAGACATTGCAATTTCCCATATGAGAACCGAAAAACAATTGGCCGATATTTTTACCAAGCCCCTAGATGAGAAAAGATTTTGTGAACTTAGGAGTGAGCTCAATATGTTATATTCTCAAAATGTGGCTTGAGTCTTGCACATTTGATTGTCATATTCAAAATTCACACATGCTTGCGAAAAACTCATCTTCCTCAATTTTCTACAAATTATTTATAAATTATTGAATCTTTGTGAATTAGGTCATAGTTTGATTGTTGATTGCTTACTGACCATGTTTACAAAGACCTTTTGTGAAAATATAGTCCAAAAGGATCAAATCTCCACTGAAAACTCAATATATATGGGTTTTCAGCCTTAGGATCAGACTAGTCCGCCCGGCGACCAGACTAGTCTCGTGCTTCAGAATAGTCCGGACCCAGTCCGCAGGCCAGACAAGTCCGGGTCTCCAACCGGACTAGTCCAACCCTTGGGGACTTAACCTCCCCAGGGTGCCCTCGATATCTCCACTCCCGTTCAAACACTCTCTCTCTCTCTGAAACGCACGAAAACCACCCCCAAATTGGCGATTTTCGATTACAACCACCAAATCTCGATTCCAATCCATGGATTGAAGCCCTAGGGTGCGTGGGAACTCTTCTCCAAGCATCGGAGGCCGATTCCTCACCTACATTTTGTCGAATCAAAGGTTTGAAGAGGTATTCTTGACCTAACCCCAAAACCTTTGAAATTCAATTCTTTTATGTCTATTGATAGAAACTTCTTCACAAAAGTTGTTGTCCACATCATTGTGATCATGCACCTCAATTTTGGTGGTAGGATCCGTAGTTTTTGTAAAATTTCTCTAGATTAGGGTTCTTGATGTGTGAATCGGACTAGTCCGACCGTAGCGCGGACAAGTCCGACTTAGTACGGACTAGTCCGGCCCTTGGACGGGCAAGTTCGAGTTACATAGTGGAAACC
Source organism: Tuctoria greenei (assembly GCA_036927565.1). NCBI lineage: Eukaryota > Viridiplantae > Streptophyta > Magnoliopsida > Poales > Poaceae > Tuctoria > Tuctoria greenei. Next base: position 191,020,424 of record JAYESD010000005.1, read on the forward strand.
CTAACCTAATTCAATTTTGTGAATTCTACCACCATATCTTACTTCCAAGGACAACGACAAGGCCCCAGTGGATGCTACACTCAAGAAGAGGGTTCTAGTTGCCAAAAAGCCAGCAAGCAAGGCCAAGAAGGGTGCCTCTCAACCCATTGGTCCCTTGAGGATGTCATCTCCTGCAAGGAACCCAAACCGTGCAGCTGCCTTCGATGCCAACATCCTCAAGGGAAAAGGAGTTGAGAGGGCAAGAAAGCTCAGGAAGATCAATGTCTACCAAAGGGAGAGGAGCACAGTGGATCCCCGCTTTTGGTGTGACTTCCACTATGACTACTACAAGACAATTTATATGTCCAAGCAAACACCTGTGACTGATGCTCAGTGGATTGACTAGGATTACATGGCCCAGAAGGATCACGTGGCTTTCAATGTTGTGATTGAGGCCATAGAGCGCCTTGGCTTGAAGAAGTTCATGGCATTTTAGTATGATTGGAATGTGAAGGTAATTGCTCAATTCTACTCCACTGTCTACTTCCACATCGACGGGGACAGGGGGGTCACTTGGAAGACTCAAGGAAAGCAATACTCCACCACCTACTGGGAGTTTGCTCAGTTACATGACTTGGAGGACCAACTGGACCATGAGATCATCATCTCCAATCTAAGACCAGTGGATCGAGACACTTTGGAGTACATGTATCCAATTCATGTAGCTTTTGAGGTAGGGCACATAAGGAACATCAAGCCCTTCTACAGTGTCCTCAATCGGGTACTCCGGAAGAATATTGCCCCCAGGGATTATTTAAGGAAACATGAGGCACTTGATGGTGCTAATTGATGGAGATGTCCGGTTTAATGTGGTGGACTATATTTTTGATGACATATTCAACATATCGCATACTCCAAACCGATCATGTGGATACGCTCCTTACATCATGTACATGATCGAGAAGGTATCCGGGCTCAACTTCAAGAAAGACATCATTCATAGAAGGCTTCGTCCTCAAATTCCACCTTCAGAGTCGGCTGCCCCTCGTAGGAAGAATGCGGATCCTCCTGCTTCTTCTTCACACTTCGTGCCATCACCTCCTCCTTCACCACAATGCAGCAGTGGCTTCTTCAAGTGCTTTAAAGACATCTTCTCCTCTTATCGGATAGCGAAAGTTCGGCAACGTCGCATGGAGCATCGCCAAGAGAAGTCTCTCAAGGCGATGTGCGACAAGATGGACGTCCCCATGTCTCCCGCCGCGGAGAGTGATGGGGAGAAGACTCCATTCCCAGAAATCACCGTCGAGGATCTTGCTCAATTCGGTGAAGTTGAAACCTCTACGGCAGCTCCGTCCGAAGATGATGATAATTATGATCCGGAAGCCACGAACAGCGATAGCAGGCACCAAGGAGGAGACAGAGACGACGACGACGACGCCGATGATGATGAAGAGTAGATCTAAGGACTCTTCTTTCTCTCTTTTCCTTTTGAAAGTGCATCTAGGCATCCCTTGTGGGTTTTGGTTGATTTATGACAAACAAATGATATCCTAACCAAATTGTTGAGATGAGCGCATGTTCTAATGAAAACATGGAGAAAGCGCAAAAAGAAAGGAGAGTGAGAAATCAAGTTGGAAAGATCTCAAGAGATGAATAGAATAATCTTTGTGTATGGAGTGTGTTGGAGAAACACACCCCAAGAGCTCAAGCAAATTTTAATCACTCTCACTGCACAAAATTTTACAGGTTCGGACTAGTCCGATTCACCCCGGATTAGTCTGATATCTCTCTGTTCAAAATTGGACAAGTCATCCCAGTGCGGAATTGTCTGCACACACAATCCAGTTTTTCACAGACCGGGCTAGTCCAATATCACCACAGACTAGTTCGATATCTCTCTGACTAAGATCGGACTAGTCCACCCCAGTGCGGACTAGTCCTCAGCACTTCACAATTTGCACGAAGTCGGACGAGTCCAATATCACCATAGACTAGTCTGATATCTTTCTGATCTAAATCGAACAATTCCGATATCTGCAAGGACTAGCCCAAAAACCTTCTGACTAAAATCGGACAAGTCCTCCAAGTGCAGACTTGTCCTTAATTCTCCAACGGTTTCACCACACCCGGACTAGTCCGATATGTGCCGGACTAGTCCGAACATTTCCAGAGACAAAATCGAACTAGTCCGCCCCTGGCTGGACAAGTATGATAATTCAGGACACTTAGGGTTTCCCACACGCTGCACACCGGACTAGTCCGGAGTCCACGACATACTAGTCCGGACTTTGAAAACCCTAACGGTAACCTTTGGAAACCCTTGTATAAATAGAGGTGCACGGCCCCTAATCATTAACTCTCGACCCCCTGTGTCGTCACACCCTCCAAGAGCCTAGAAAACACGTCTCTCCACACAATCCAACGCAAGAAAGATCAAATCCTTGAGGATTAACTTTATATCAAAGGAGAGACACGATTCTTCACGTTTTGAGCTCTTGGGTTTGATTCTCTCGCACACTCTTGTTCTTTATTGCATATAATTCGAGTTTGTTGGTGGTGTATTCAGTTGTAAATCTTGGGGAGCCCTCAACTTGTGAGAAGGCCCCTTGAACTTGATGATTTGACATTTGTGATTAGTGGAAGAGAATCGGCCTCCGTGGTGATTCGACGAGGGTAGGGTTGGTGAAGACCCGGTCCTTTCATGGGCTCCTCAACGTGGATGTAGGTTGTCTTTGTGGGAACCGAACCACGAGATAAAAATCTTGTGTCTTCACTTTGTGATTATTGTTCATTGCATCTAGGGTTTAATTGATCATTGTCAAATTACGTCAAAACTTGAAACTAAGGTTACCTTGTGCTATATTCAGTTTAATTGAAGCAACATACTCTAGTTATATCTTAATTTCCGCTGCGTATAGTACTTGGATCGAGATCATCGATCAAACTTGATCGATCTAGTCCGCACGCACCGGACTAGTCTGCACACTACCAGACTAGTCCGATTTATTGGTATTTGATCAAGTTACCGAGTTTTGCAGGTTCCGACAAAAGTTCAAAAAGGCCCATTCACCCCCTTCTAGGCCACATTCAATTGGTATCAGAGTTGGACTCTTCAAAAGAGACTAATCGCTCGAAGAGAAAATGTCGGACATGAAGGATGTGCACAAGAACTTCAACCAAGATCAAAAGGTTGAAGATGAAAAGGCTGAGAAGTTGGAGAAGCTCCTCGATGCCATCCAAGACTTCGAGGACGATGATGAGGAGACGCTTGAACTCAAGGCGCTCCTAAGGAAGAAAGCTCTCTCCAAAGGCAAACTATGATCGTCTAAATTCTAACAATAACCATTATCTATCAATTCCTTTAGGAAAAGCCCCATTCTTTGACGGCAACGATTATTCTATGTGGAGGCAAAACATGAAAATGCACTCAATCTCACTTAACCCTAGTTTGTGGCACATAGTGTGTACAAGTATAGATATCACAGACGACGATGAAGAGCTAACACCAAGCCAAGAGCAGGCGATTCATCGGAATTCTCAAGCTGCAGTGGTGATCACATCATATTTGAGTCAAGACGAGTTCACCAAGGTGGATGGACTCGAAATTGCTAAGGAAATATGGGATACGCTACAAACAGCACATGAAGGTGATCTTCATGTGCGAGAAGCTAAGATTGAGATAATCGAAGGCGAATTGGGAAGATTTGCCATAGAAGAAGATGAGTCACCGCAAGACATGTATAATCGACTGAGACTCTCATCAACAAGGTTAGAGCATATGGAAGCAAAAAGTGGAATGATCATGAGGTGGTGAAGCTCATTCTTAGAGCCTTCATGCCTTGCAATGTCACCTTGTGCTCAATGATTATAGAAAGCCCCGGGTACAAGAAAATGACCCCAGACGAATTGCTTGGAAATATCATCAATTTCGAGATGATGGAGAAGCAAGCAAAACATATCAAATAGATTGTCAACCTCACCTCGGCAAAGAAGAAGGGGGTCATCTTGAAATCCACTTGCAAGCCCATGTCTAAAGAAGCTCGAGAAGCCCAAGAAGAAGATGACAGCGATGATGAGAGCAGCGACATAGATGAAGAATACATGATCGTCTTTATGAAGAAATTCAAGAAGATGATGAAAAGAAGACAAGGTGGTAGATCAAATGAAGGAAAACACAAAGACAAGTCAAGACCGAAGTTGAGGCGGGCATGCTATAACTGTGGTGAATATGACCACTTTATAGGTGATTGCCCATATGAAGAAAACAAGAAGAAGACCAAGGAAATAAAGCCTCAACCAAAGAAGTTCTTCAAGAAGAAAAAGCAAGCTATACAAGTGCACCTAGGAAAGGAGTGGGACTCAAATGATGAGTCCTCATTCGAAGAGGAAGAGGAGATGGCTAGCATAGCCATCAAGAAGATGACAAAGAAATCCACCCTCTTCCCAACTATCGGCGCATGGAAGGACAACGACACATGCCTAATGGCAAAGGGAGGTAAAAGAAAGGTAACAACATAATCTTCCTATTCGCATTATTTTTCTACTGATAGTGATGATTCTAGTGAATATGATAGTTGTGATGAAGATATGCTTGTTGGATTAGATAGGAAAACGGCTGCTAAAATGAAATTTTTGATGGATAAACTTGTTGATAAGGAGGAGCTTGTTGATCGACAAGAAGATATGATCATCCTTCAAAACGAGGAGTATCTCAAGATCAAAAAGCTCCTTGAACTTGAAAAGGAGCGAAGCAAGTCACTTGAACTTGACTTAGCCTAAAGCAAGGAAGCTTGCTTGATGTTAAGCGACTCAAATGTAATCATCAAGGAAGAACTTGCTAACTTATCCAGAGTTAACAAGATCTTTGAGGTACAAGTTGAGTCACTCAAGAAAAGTGAACCTTCATCCTCTTCAAGCTTGCCTTCTCAACCCCTTAAAACTGAACCTACTACTACTTGTGGATGTGCTAAAATTGACCCTAGCTTCAAGGACAAGTCAACCTTGACCAAGGACAAGCATCCTTCCCGGAGCGACATATTTGACAAGGAGAAGGTCAAGTATGTACGCAGTGCATATTTGGCCACAAGACCTCCTAATGTCAAATATGGCATTGGGTATTTCTAATGATGAAAAGCAAAATGCTAAAAGCCATAAGAATAACAAGGAGTGCATTGTCTTTGTCAAGGGACGCTCCTCTCAAGCTAGAAAGCCTAACATTGTTGATAAGTCTAAGATGGTGAAACAACAATTATTATTCAGAACCTTTGATGCATCTTATGTTCTTGTGAAAAATACTTTTGGTAAAGTTTATGCTAAATATGTTGGGCCACGCCATGGGAACACCAAGTCCCATGTGTGGGTGCCCAAATATCTTGTGACTAACCTCAAAGGACCCAAGCAAGCTTGGGTACCTAAAACCAAGGCATAATCTGTTTTTGCAGGCCTACTCCTTCGGCAGAGCAAAATGGGTGTTATACATTGGATGCACCAACCATATGACCGGAGAATGGAGGATGTTTGTTGAATATGAAGAAAATGAAGATCCAAGCGAGGGCATCTATTTTGGAGACAATAGTCAAGGAAGGGTGCTCGGTACCGGTAAAATTGCAATATTGTCTCAATACACGCTTTCTAATGTTTTGCATGTTGACTCATTAGATTATAACCTTCTGTCCATATCGCAATTATGTGACAAGGGTTATAGTTGCTTGTTCACTAATGAGGGTGTGACCGTCTCTAGAAGGAGTGATGACTCGGTTGCATTCAAGGGTGTGTTAAAGGGAAATCTTTACCTTGTTGACTTCAACAAAGATAAAGACGAACTTGACAAATGCTTGATTGCAAAAACCAACATAGGTTGGATGTGGCATAGACGGCTAGCACATGTTAGTATGAGGAATCTTCAAAAACTCCTTAAGGGCGATCACATCCGAGGTTTGAAGGATGTTGTTTTTGAGAAAGACAGGCCTTGTAGCGCGTGTCAAGCTGAGAAGCAAGTAGGAGCACCCCGTCCTGTGAAGAACGTCATGAAAATGACAAGGCCGCTCGAGCTACTTCACATGGGTCTATTTGGTCCAATTGCTTACATAAGCATCAGCGGTAACAAATATGGTTTAGTAATTGTTGATGATTTTTCATGCTTCATGTGGGTTTTCTTTTTACATGATGAGACAGAAACTCAAGGAACCCTCAAGAAGTTTCTCAAGCGTGCCCAAAATGAATTCTCGTTGACGATCAAGAATATACGAAGTGACAATGGCACAGAATTCAAGAACACCCAAGTTGAGGAGTACTTAGACGAAGAAGGCATAAAACATGAATTTTTAGCACCGTACTCTCCTCAACATAACAGAGTAGCCGAAAGGAAGAACCAAACTCTCATAGAGATGGCAAGGACAATGCTTGATGAGTACAAGACTTCGGATCGGTTTTGGGATGAAGCGGTTAACACCACTTGTCACACCACAAACCGACTCTATCTTCATCGTCTACTCAAGAAAACGTCATATGAGCTACTCACCGGTAACAAGCCTAATATTTCCTATTTTCAAGTTTTTGGTTCTAAATGTTATATCTTGAACAAGAAGTCTAAGACTTCAAAGTTCGCTTCGAAGTCCGATGAAGGTTTCTTGCTTGGCTATGATTCGAACTCCTACGCCTATCGTGTCTTCAACAAGGTCTCCGGACTTGTTGAAGTAGCACATGACGTAGTGTTCGATGAAACTAACGGCTCTCAAGAAGAGCAAGTTGATCAGTGTGTGCTAGATAGAGAAGAATATCCATGTCAGGCATTGAGAAGAATGGCGTTGGGCGATGTACGACCACAAGTGCCACCTCCAAATGCAAATGAAGAAGATGAACCACAAGAGGAGGAAAATAATCAAGGGGGAGCTTCCATACAATATCAACCTCAAGAAGACGAAGATGATCAACACACCAACGAAGGCAACCATCCAGGGGGAGAAGAAGACGATCTTGAAGATACAAGACCGCAAGTGCCACACCCAATAGTACACCAATGCGTCCAAAGAGATCACCCAATCGACAACATAATTGGTGACATCCAAAAGGGAATGACCACTAGATCTCGCATAGCTAACTTTTGTGAGCATTACTCTTTTGTATCCTTTTTGGAACCACACAGGATTGAGGATGCATTGAAATATTCGGATTGGGTGGTGGCGATGCAAGAAGAACTCAACAACTTCAAACGGAGCGAGGTGTGGGAACTCGTCGAAAGACCCAAGTTCAACGTAGTCGGCACAAAATGGGTCTTTTGCAATAAACAAGACGAACACGGGGTGGTGATAAGGAACAAGGCACGACTTGTGGCCAAAGGTTATTCACAAGTCGAAGGTTTGGATTTCGACGAAACCTTTGATCCCGTAGCTAGGCTTGAATTAATTAGAATATTACTTATGTAAGCTACACACCATGATTTCAAGCTCTATCAAATGGATGTGAAAAGCGCCTTCCTCAATAGACCAATCAAGGAGGAGGTGTACGTGGAGCAACCCCCTGGATTCGAAGATCAAGAGTTCTCCGACCACGTGTTCAAACTGCGTAAGGCTCTCTATGGCCTCAAACAAGCTCCTAGAGCTTGGTATGAATGCCTTAGAGATTTCTTGATTGAAAATGGTTTTAAATTGGCAAAGCTGATTATACGTTGTTCACGAAGAATTTTAACAATGATCTTTTTATTTGTCAAATTTATGTTGATGACATTATCTTTGGTTCAACTAACAAATCCTTTTGTGGAGAATTTAGTAAGATTATGATAGATAGGTTCAAGATGTCTATGATGGGAGAGCTGAAATACTTCTTGGGGTTCCAAGTGAGGCAACAAAAGGAGGAGACGTTCATAAGCCAAACCAAGTATACTCAAGACATACACAAAGAGTTTGGAATGGACAAGGCGAAGCCATTAAAGACTCCCAAGGCAACAAATGGACACTTGGATCTAAATGAAGATGGACCAAACGTGGATCAAAAGGTATATCGCTCCATGATTGGATCCCTACTTTACTTATGTGCATCTAGGCCTGATATTATGTTGAGTGTGTGCCTCTGTGCAAGATTTCAAGCCAATCCTAAGGAGTGTAATTTGAAAACCGTCAAGAGAATCTTGCGATATTTAGTTCATACACCCAACCTAGGCCTTTGGTATTCTAAAGGTTCCAAATTCAATCTCATTGGATACTCCGATGTAGATTATGTCGGATGCAAAGTAGATAGAAAAAGTACCTCCAGTACATGCCAATTCCTAGGTAGATCCCTAGTTTCTTGGTCCTCCAAGAAACAAAACTCCATTGTCTTATCCACGGCCGAAGCGGAGTATGTTGAAGCCGGGAGTTGTTGTGCACAACTACTTTGGATGCGATAAACTCTAAGGGATTACGGTTACAATATGAGTCGTATTTCACTCCTTTGTGATAATGAGAGTGCCATTAAAATTGCCCATAACCCCGTTGAGCACTCTAGGACCAAACACATAGACATTCGACATCACTTTTTGAGAGACCACTCAATGAAAGGAGGCATAGCTATTTCCCATGTCAACATCGAAAAATAACTAGCTGATATATTCACCAAGCCACTTGATGAAAAACGTTTTTGCGAGCTCCGAAATGAACTAAATATGATTGATGCTCGAAATGTGACTTGAAAGGTTGCATACCTGTATTCTATCTTCAAAATCCATTGATTGTGTTGTGAAAATCGTCTCTCTCTATTTTCTCCAAAAAAACTATTTCAATTACTCGATCTTGGTGAATTGTGATCATTGCTTGATTGTTTTATGTTTACTGATCATATTCATCAAGATTATTTGATTGTTTTGCCCCCTATTTTATATATAAGCACCTTCAAATATATACGAATGGGCTAATTGATTCTGTTCTGGTGACCACGGACTAGTTCGTGGTTATCCGGACTAGTCCGCACACTGCAGACTAGTCCGCTGGGTGTCTGGTAGTCCGGACTAGTCCGATCAACCACGGACTAGTCTGATTTTTCGACTCCATAACCCTAGGCGCTGCCAAAACCTAATTTCCATCATCCTCACAACTCATTTCACATTCTCTCTCTTCACTCGAGTGCTCCCAAAGCGATTTGGTGAGTTCTCCACCAAATCCCTTCAACCTTCTGCGGAAAACGATCTCCATTGTGAGGGGATTGAAGACCACGTACTTGTCCGCTCCTACAACCCCTCCATCATCAAGAATCAAAAAAATTTGGTAAATTTTCTCCAAAACCCTAGAAACTTTGATTTCCTTCGGTTTGAATCAAATAGCTTAGCTCCTTCCAGCTAATACATGCCTCCTTGTTGTATTACATCTTTCTTAAGCTAGTTTTGCATTGAGCAACACCATTTGTCTCATATTTAGGGTTTGAGGTGTTGAACACCGGACTAGTCCGGTCTCTCTTTGGACAAGTTCGGTTCCACCGGACTAGTCTGCACGTAACCACCAGAGAAGTCCAATTGTCAACTGAACTCAACCCTAAATTCCAATTATGCAATGCATTTCCTTGCCATCAATTATCATCCCTATATTGTGCAATACTCTTGTCAGGACAATATCGAATGAGAACATCTCTGACTTTGAAGACGAGATGGAACAAGATTTGTTGCCGCGAGTTTCGGAGTCTCGCGCCAACAAGAGGCAAGAGCGTCCCTCCGAGCCGGTACTTCTCCACCTCAGGCACGGCGCAAAGTTCTAGCCAAGAAGCCTGCATCCAAATCCAAGGATGCAGCTGAGCTCGGCAGCGTCTCGCCAAGCTAAGGGCAAGGGGAAAGGGATCACCAGCGGCCCGATTGGCCCTCTCAAGATGTCAGCTCTGAAGCAGGGGAACAGGGATCCTTCCGAAGAGAAGTTCAATGGCAAGGAAAGTGATACGGCTTCCAAGCTCAGAATGGTGGATTGTTACAGCAGATCCAAGAAGGCAGCCGATGCCAGATTCTAGAGTAACTTTCACGCGGACTACTATAACTCTGTGTACCTCACAATGAAGACTTCGGTTGTCTGTAGCCAGTGGATTGACTGGAATCATTTTGAAAGGAAGAGCTATGGTGCTTTTGATGAAGTGGTGGAGGATGCAGCAAGGCATGGACTAAAGGATTTGCTTGCCTTCAGGTACAACTGGAATGATGAAATTATTGCTCAGTTTTATGTCACATGCTACTTTGCTAGTGATGAAGAGGAGAGGGTGACTTGGATGACACATGTATCCAAGTACACTATTACTTATGATGAGTTTGTAAGACTGCTTCACCTAGAAGACACTGACAACAATGAGATAACCATTCACAACATTGGTGTCTTGGGGAAGGATAAGATGGAGTTCCTTTATGATACTAGCCTAAAGTACAACCCTCCATCGACCAAGAACATGAAGCCCTTCTTCATGGTTCTCAACAGGGTGCTAAGAAAGACCATAGCTCCAAAATATGGAGATGCAGGAAGTGTCCAAGGCTACTTAAGGAAACTGATGAAGGTGATAAGCAGAAGCAGGAAGTTTGATATTTTTGACTACATTTGGAATGACATGGTGAACATCTACTGCACACCGAACCGCTTTTGTGGCTATACACCTTACCTCATGTTCACGATTGAGGAAGTCACAGGAATTGAGTTCATTAAGGATGTGGAGCACACTCCCCTGAGGCCTCAGAAGCCTACCCAAGCTACTCTCCCAGCTGCTCCATCTCCAGTGTCTAGTGAAGACGCTCCAAGGAGAGCTCAAAGAGATGCGAGGACTGCTCCCGCCACTAGGGTCCCTCCTCAAAAAGGGTCTCCTAGTGGAATCTTGAAGTACTTGGCTGCCATTTTTGGCTCATGCAAAAAAGCTGAAGTGAAGCTCCACAAGCTGAACAAGGCAAGGAAGACAGACTTGAAGTATGTCAAAGAAAATATCAAGAACATTTGTCAAAAGCTGGAGATTGAGCCTATCGGATCTCCAGTTATCTCCGATGACTCTGCCTCTGACTTCACGGAGCTTCCACCACTTTCACCTTTCGAGCTTGCCTACTTTGGCATTGGAGGCACTTCGAGTGGATTTGTTCCTCCTCCTCCTCCACAGCCTGAAGATGAAGATGAAGACGAGGAGAGGACCGACAACAAAGAATGAAGGCACTATATCCCTCCTCTACTTTTTTTTGGTGTCTTGATGCCAAAGGGGGAGAGATTGAGGGAGAGTCACTAAGTGTAGCTGTAGGTTGCAAGGAGAGCTCAATTGTGTTTCTTTTGGGTTGTAAAACTTTTATTATGCTCTCTTATACTTTTGGACATGTGTTGTGAAAACTCTTACTATGTTATTCTTATGGATTATGTTTTATTCTCTGAATTTGATATTCTTGACTGATGATCTTGATGCTGTCATGATTATGTCATTTATCTTACTCACATCAAGATTATTGTTCACACACATGTAGTTTTGCACCCCACCATAAATAGTGCACATATGTCTTATGTTATCATGCTTAATTTGTTCCAAACACATGTGTGTACACTTTATAAAAATTTTGTATTTTTATCATATTTTGTGAAATCTCAATTAGTTGTCATCAATCACCAAAAAGGGGGAGATTGAAAGTGCATCTAGGCATCCTTGTGGGTTTTGGTTGATTTATGACAAACAAATGAGATTCTAACCAAATTGTTGAGATAAGCACAGGTTTTAATGAAAACGTTGAGAAAGCGCAAAAAGAAAGGAGTGAGAAATCAAGTTGGAAAGAGCTAAAGAGATGAATAGAATAATCTTTGTGTATGGAGTGTGTTGGAGAAAAACACCCCAAGAGCTCAAGCAAATTTTAATCACTCTCACTGCACAAAATTTTACAGGTCCGGACTAGTCTGATTCACCCAGGACTAGTCTGATATCTCTATATTCAAAATCGGACAAGTCCTCCCAATGCAGACTTGTCTGCACACATAGTCCCATTTTTCACAGACCGAACTAGTCCGATATCACCACGGACTAGTCCGATATCTCTCTGACTAAGATCGGACTAGTCCTCCCCAGTGCGGACTAGTCCTCAACACTTCATAGTTTGCACGAAGTCGGACAAGTTCGATATCACCACGGACTAGTCTGATATCTTTCTGATCTAAATCGGACAATTTCGATATCTGCACAGATTAGTCTGAAAACCTTCTGACTAAAATCGGACAAGTCCTCCAAGAGCGGACTTGTCCTCAATTCTCCAAGGGTTTCACCACACCCGGACTAGTACGATATGTGTCGGACTAGTCCGAACATTTCCAGAGACAAAATCGGACTAGTCTGCCCCTGGTCGGACAAGTCCGATAATTCAGGACACTTAGGGTTTCCCACACGTTGCACACCGGACTAGTCCAGAGTCCACCACGGACTAGTTCGGACTTTGAAAACCCTAACGGTAACCTTTGGAAACCCTAGTATAAATAGAGGTGCACGGCCCCTAATCATTAACTCTCGACCCCCTGCGTCGTCACACCATCCAAGAGCCTAGAAAACACGTCTCTCCACATAATCCAACGCAAGGAAGATCAAATCCTTGAGTATTAACTTTAGATCAAAGGAGGGACACAATTTTTCACGTTTTGAGCTCTTGGGTTTGATTCTCTCGCACACTCTTGTTCTTTATTGTATATAATTCGAGTGTGTTGGTGGTGTATTCAGTTGTAAATCTTGGGGAGCCCTCAACTTGTGAGAAGGCCCCTTGAACTTGGTGATTTTCCCTTTGTGATTAGTGGAAGAGAATCAGCCTCCGTGGCGATTCGACAAGGGTAGGGTTGGTGAAGACCTGATCCTTTCGTGGGATCCTCAACGTGGATGTAAGTTGCCTTTGTGGGAACCGAACCACAAGATAAAAATCTTGTGTCTTCACTTTGTGCTTATTGTTCATTGCATCTAGGGTTTAATTGATCATTGTCAAATTACTTCAAAACTTGAAACTAAGGTTACCTTATGCTATCTTCAGTTTAATTGAAGCAACATACTCTAGTTACATCTTAATTTCTGTTGCGTATAGTACTTGGATCGAAACCATCGATCAAACTTGATTGATCTAGTCTGCACGCACCATACTAGTCCGCACACTACCGGACTAGTCTGATTTATCAGTATTTGATCAAGTTGCTGAGTGTTGCAGGTTGCAGCAAAAGTTCAAAAAGGCCTATTCACCCCCCTCTAGGACACATTCACCTTTTTGGTGTCTTGATGCCAAAGGGGGAGAGATTGAAAAGGGGGTACTTAGAAAGGGGGGAGATTGGAAAGGGGGTACCTAGATAATAGTTTTATGGGAGGGAGATTGATCCACTATGGACTTATGTTTTTAAAAACTCTCATTTCAAGTTGTTGTAAGACTTAATCTATGTTCTCATGTATTTTGTCTAAATTGTTATGTGTTGCCTCAATTAAATGTTTATCATGCATAATTGTTGCCCTATCACAGTTTATGAGCACATCACTTAGGCACCCCACCATAACATGTATATGTATGAGAACCCTCTCAATCTCTCTTACTCATGATGCATACATGAGGGGGAGTCACTCATACAAATACAAGTTACGAAAACAAATTATTATACTTTTTGTTGAAGTCTTAATGTGTTGTCATCAATCACCAAAAAGGGGGAGATTAAAAGTGCATCTAAGCATCCCCGTGGGTTTTGGATGATTGATGACGACAATTAAGAGACTAATGAGTTGAGTTGATCTTAAACACAGGTGTGATGGATGAAATGAGATGAAATCCCTCAAAAAGGAAAAGGATAAAACGGGCATAAAAGGCTCAAACGTAGAAATTAGGGTTTCTATGGTGTTGAGATTATATGAGCCGTATCATGTGAGAGGGTGGATGTATCATGTGCATTGAGATCATTCTAGAGAGCTCAAAGTGGTGGTTGAGAGAAAAACCTAAGTGAGAAGCCAAAATGAGAAGAAACCCTAGGAGGCCGGACTAATCCGGGCCTCAGGGCCGGACTAGTCCGGCCGTACAGAGTAGTCCGATGTGAGTCGTACTAAACGTCTCTGGATGAGCTCGGACATGTCCGTATGGGTACGGACTAGTCTGTTCATCCCTTAGTGGAGTTAGAGCTAAGTCCACGAAAACCAGACTTGTCCGTTTTGGAACGGACCAAAGCTCTCTGAAAAAGTTCGGACTTGTCCGTTGTTGGGCAGACTAGTCCGTTTGAGACTTAGTGTGAGAGAAACCGAGCAAATCCTAGCGGGCCGGACTTGTCCGCACCCCGTGCCCGGACTAGTCCGGGCCTACCCAGTTGTGTCCGTTTTGGGACGGACCAAACCTTTCTGTCCAACTTCGGACTAGTCCGTAGTGAATCGGACTAGTCCATGTTGTCAGTGGCCGTTTGAAATTCAAATGTTGACGCGCACGTCATCTGTTTTGTCGATCGATGACGTGAAATTGTTGGTGGTCCCAGACGGTCGGACTAGTCCGTGCTATAGGGCCGGACCAGTCTGGGTTGGTCCTGGTGGCAACAGTTAGTTGTCGGGACCCCTATAAAAAGGGGACCCCCGACCCCTATTTGGTAACTTTCGAACCCTAGCGCCGCCACAAGCAACCTAGAGCCTTCTAAAGCCTTATAAAGCCTTCTACTCGTCCTACTATCCCTCTAAGACCAAATCTTGAATAGATTAGGGTTTGGGGAGGAGAGTGAAGGAAGATCATCGTGCTTTGGCTCTCAGTTTGATCTCTTGCACATTGTGTTGTGTTTTGTGGCTTGTGTGAGTTGAGCTTCGTGTGCTCCTCGTCGTATTGATTCGTGGGAGCCTCAACTTGTGAGCAGCCCCAATCAAACTTTGTGATTACCCATTGATATAGTGGAATCTAAGTCAGCCTTTGTGGTGGCTTGGTGAGAGAAGGGTCAAGGAGATTCGGTCCTTGTGTGGAATTCTCAACGTGGATGTAGGCTTCTTCGTGGAGCTGAACCACGGGATAGATCTTGTGTCACTTGTCATTGTACATTTCGTAATCACCAGCATTGCTATTAGGGTTCTTATTGTTCATGTTGGTCTTCACTTTGATCTTTGTTGAAATCTTGTAACCTAAGGGCTTTAACTTCACAATCTAAGTTGTACTAGGTTACCACACATTGCTTACATCTTAGGTGAACTTAAATTCCGCAAATAACTTGTAGAAACCAAGTTTTTAGGTTTTCATCCTGTGCTGAGCGGACTAGTCCGGCTCTGTCTAGACAAGTCCAGCCTCAGAAGTTTAATCTCGTTTGATTAAGTCATTTCAGGTTTTATTACCTATTCACCCCCCTCTAGACGACTTTCAGAGCTCCTCAACGAGGATGTAGATCTCTTTGGTGAGATCGAACCTCAGTAAAAAATGTTGTCTCTTGTATTTTTGTTATTTACTTTTGCAATCATCATCATCTAGGGCATACAGTTGATCAATCTTGTAACTTGTATTAATATTGTATTCCACGTGCAAATCTATCATCCTAAAACTCACGCAAGTTTTTAAATAGTTTACTTAATTCCGCTGCTATAACATTTGAGGTGAATACATTAAAAAATTTATCTTTTCGTAGGTATAACTAGCATACCGGACTAGTCCGTACCTACAACGGACTAGTTCGGCCCTCCTAAATTTGACGAATTTGTTAAGTGTTGCGGGGAAAGTTTTGAAAAGTTTTTAACGTCTATTCACACCCTCTAGACCACATTCAAGATGAGAACCCGGTGAAAAAAGAGCCGACTCCTGGTAAAGTACATAACTTCATCAACAGTACCTTCCTGGCCCCCGCTCCATCCATCCTTGAAAATCCAGCACCGAAAGTCATCCGTCGCAGGGCAAAACGTTCGACCTCTGTCGAGCCAACTCGCCACAGCTCTCGCCTCGCTGGCATGCCATCAGCGATACCAGTAATTCATCGTGCTTCTAAGCGCCTCATAAGGCAGCTGTACCTTGCCCCGGCTGGTGAGGAGCACACTAAGGAGGCCAAGGCCAGCTATCTGGCCATGTACAAGTCCCCGCTACCAAATGAAGCAATCAAGACGATCAGAAAGAAGACTCATCTTGATAACGTGGAAATCTCCTCAGGCATGGCCTCCCTGGGTGACATGGAGGCATACAGTTCAGTAATGGAGATGTCCAGTATCTATGGTTTTACACTCTAGCTTCGCCACTGGCCCTGGCTGTTAGTGTTATGTCCGGTTTAGCAATGTGGCTGTTCTTAGCTTTCAGTTTCTTGTTGAGTCAGTCTCTCTAGTGTGCTGTGTCAGTGGGGTGCCTTATTTTGGAGAATTATGTAGTGGCACCCTATAAAATAGGCAGAGAAGGTGGTGTATCCTGTTAGCGCTCAGTATCTCATGTAAGCTGTTGTCAACTTATTGCAATGGATAGATCCAATCTGGTGTTGCTCAATTGGAATGTTAGAGGGTTAAACCAACCAGCTAGACGTGAGGTGGTAAGAAATGTGGTGCAGGGAGTCAGACCGTGGATTGTTTGTCCGCAAGAGTCCAAGTTGGACAGTTTCTCACCTCAACTCCTGTAACACCCGTTATTTTTCTCTTCTCTCTCTGCATGCGGACCCCAACTGTCATTCCTTTCTTTCTCCAACTGCAAGCATCGTGGGTATTTCATCGAACAGATCGTGTGCGAGTCGCGCTTCGCCAACCGTCGCGTCGATTCTCTCCCATCTCGTGCCCCTGGCCACCACTCTCTATGCAACTGCCTCCCCTATATAGTCATGAGTGCGCTCCACTCTCTCCCCCATTTCCCATTCATTTTCTGAACACCAAATCATAGCACTGTCGCACGGGTAAGCCGCGGCGTTCCCGTTGATTTGCTTCAAATATCTCCTTCCTTTGTGCCTCACGCGTGTTCCATGCCAGTGGGAATCCGCCGGGCAAGTTGCCTCGAAGTTTTAGCCATCTTGACTTTGAGTTTACCGAGCGCCGCCATACGCCATGGTGCCTCCTCATGCCTGACAAGCCTCTGCGCCGTTTCGGTGCATGTAACCTCACTAGGTGAGTTCTAGACAAACTCCTCTTTCGTTTTTGGTATACAGGGACTAGTTTATGCATTTTTTCGCTTGGATTGCGTGCTCCGGCGTGCTTGGCCGGTCGCCATGGCGGCACAGCCCCTGGTGGCTAGAGGTTGAAGAAGCCCATGGCTTCTTTTGTGTTCTCGCCATTGGATCTTCAATGGATGGCCCAGATTAAAACATCCCAAGGGGTATGAACTTCGGTCCACGGTGGACCATAGACCACGCCCTCCCTCTCAGTCCACCGATGCATAGACCCGGTTCATACTATTTTCCAATAGAAAAATAAATAAGAAAAGAAATAGAAATGCAAAACTTGCAGTTAGGTCCCTGTGTGTTTTTATCAAATTACAAATAGGTCCTCACTTTATGAAAACGCCCCTGGACTTCCCTGGAATTAGGATTAATTGAGTAAATATTGGTTTAAGCCCCTGGAATTTTCTAAAATACTACATTTAACCTATGTACGTATGGAAAAATTATAGAACAACCCCTGGACTTTAGAGAAATCGGTTTATACTTTATATTATCACTATTTTTATAGGAAAATTCCAATAAGTATAATTAAATTGCAGAAAAAAATATTTTGTACATAGAAAATGTTTTTAAGTGATAAAATAAATATAGAAAATATAGGAAAAATGGTTATAAATCTTTTATACTAAATTAAAATTGTAGAATTCATATGAAATAATTTTGACAATAGAAAATTTAATAAAAATGCTTTTAGCTATAAATAAATATTAAAAATAGAGAATAAATATGGAAATAGTAGGAAAATTATTTATAAAATGTTTTATGCTGAAATAAAATTTATAAAATGCATATAAATATATATCTTAGCTACAGAAAACTCGTTAAAAATGTTTTTGGCCTGTAAATAAATACTAAAAATGGAAAATAAATGGTAAATACATTTCTTTAGCTATGAAAAATAATAAATCACTCATAACTCCGATTTAAATCATAATCATAACATATTTCAATTACAATATTTGTATTGCTTGTATGGTGTATTGTTATTGATTGTTTTTATTTCTCTTTTGACGGTAGTTTACACGCATTCGTGTCACGATCAAGAATCAACACGAAGAATATGAAGATCAAAAGTTCAATGAAGAAGAACTGAGCAGCTATTTATACAAAGGCAAGTGTCCTTGAACATCTTGTGCCTATTTTAGGAATTATAGTTAGTTGCATGCTTAATTAATGTGAATCCTATTTATTTATCTGTTTCATATAATTCCTTGTCGCCCGGGTTAAATTGTATGGTTTTGGGTATTTCAATCACGCTTAGCCATGCTTAGTAATTGGGATGAAAATTTGGACACATGATTATATTATTAATTATAATCATTATGTTACATTGGAAAATGATGAAGTAAATGGTATGAATCTGATGGTTGGATGGTTTGGTATGGTGCGGTTTGCACGAGACCCGGGATTGGGTTTGACACCGCCGGATTCTAAGGACCGGTTTATGGAGGAAGCCACTAAGCTATATAGTACCACCACGAGACTGAGATAGGGCGACATGGTCAAATAATTAGGTTTCTCCCAACAAAATGCTAGTAGTTGGATGGTGCGGGGAATGATGCAGGGGTACTGCTCTGGTAACCGTAAGGCTCAAGAGGGGGCTCTGAGGCGGAGGGCTACTCCGGAAATGCCTCAATGGTGGAAACCTTAGAGGGCTAGCACTAGTCGGGAGTACCTTTGTAAAGACCATGTAGTGATCTTCTGGCCTCACACCAAAGAAAGTGTGTAATGTGGTTAGCTACCACGAGCATTCAGGGAGGTTTACTTAGTCCACCTGGCAACAGGAGATAAAATCACTGCTTGTGGGTAAAGGGTACACTCTCTGCAGAGATTTAGAAAAATGTCATGACAGTCGTGCTCACGGTCAGGAGCGGCTTGGGGTTGAGTTCATAATTAGACGATGGATGAGATGATGGTTGGGAATGGTATTGATATTGATGTTTTGTTATTGTTCGATTATGGTTGGGAATATTCATCTAGAGATAGGTTGCTAATGAAAGCTAAAGATAGGTTTAATGCATAGTGCTTAGACCACTATCAGCTTTCCCTTTTTGGATTGGCCTTCATGTCATTTATTTCCCACACTTGCTGAGTACCACGAGATGGTACTCACACTTGCTTTGTTATACTTTTGATATGTTGCTCAGTGAAGAGAAGATCTAACGAAGACAGTGACAGATGAAGATGGTGCATAGGTCGCGTTGCTGCCAGTCGATTTGCCTGTGGTTGCTCTAGAGATTTTCCTCTTCCGCTGCTGTTTCGAAACTCTTTTTAAGGTATAAATGTTGTTTGTTTTTGATATAAAACTGTTTATCACTATTTGTCGTACATGTATGGTGAAAACTGATCCTGGCATACATGTATTTACAGCTGGTTTTATTCTTAATAAAACTGGGTATGACAACTCCTCAATGACACCTCTGGCCAGGAACTGGACGCTCTGGTCAGGAGGGGAGCTCCCCGTCGACACAATGGATATGGCACTTTTCAATGCCTATCGTGCTCATAGTACACAATAGCCAAACCGCGCTTTTTGGCGCATCTAGCTGGCTTCCCCAAGGATCCCTGGAGATACTGTTCCCTCGACTTTTTCAGCTGAGCCGAACGAAGAAAAGGACAGTGGCTGAGGCGATGTTGGACAATACTTGGTTGCGCGACCTCCTTAACAGCCTGAACTCGGACACTCTACTTGAACTTACTTTGCTATGGACGCTATTGCAGAATCAGCAGGTCTTCCATCCCTTGGATCAGCAAGAAGACAACATAAGTTGACGTTAGACACAAAACTCAGTTTACTCGGCAAAATCAACGTACAACATACAATTTCATGGGAGCTACTCCTCGTGGTTTCAAAAAAGATTTGGCAAGTCTGGACACCTTCAAAATGCAGATGTTAACCTGGTTGTTCGCACAAACAGAATATGGACGGCGACATGGCTTCAAAGGAGGGGTTGGTCGAATCAATATTTCTGTCCACTGTTGTCGGATCTTGGAAACCGTGGATCATCTCTTCAGGGAGTGCCCCGCAGCGTAAATGCTCTGGCGATGGGCTTCCACCAAGTTCCAGGCGCCCTCCATGCATCCAGATCGGTGGACATCTTTGGGAAGGCTGAGTCATTGGTTCAAAGAGTTGTCTTCTGAACAACACAGTAACACACACAAAAGGGTTGCTCTCTCTGGTAATACTTATATGCAATCTCATATGGAGAGAGCGAAAACTTCGTTTTTTTTAGGGAAGGGAGCGCTGCAATACGCAGCTGCAAACTGTAATCGTAGATGAGTTCCGCCTCTGGCTACGGGCTGGAGCAAAACACTTCGCTGGGGCTGGGCTCAGGCTCGATGTTCAGTAGTTGCTGAACACGCTTGTCCCGGGATCTTTCTCCAGGTTCTGAGCTTGTAAACATTTCTTCTTCATCTTAATACGAATGCACCGGCTACTGGTTTTGAAAAAATATATGCTGGTAATATAATAATTAATATAAAAATAGTACTTCCTCGGTTGTTTTTATTTGTCACTAGCTAGTTCATTTTTTAACTAATTGGTGATAAATAAAAAGAAATGAATGGAGTATCATGTAAAATTATCAACTTGGATGATCCAATCTATCTAAGTTTTATCCAACCTATCAAACAAAAAATTGGATCGTCCAATCCATATAACCAAACATTTATTTAGATGATCTAGTACAGAAAAACATAAGCAACTTTGACTTCAAACCAAATGCGTAATCTTTTACACAGCACAGGCTGACAAACTCTTGCGATTTCGATTTAACTGATACGACTTCAGTTCTACTGAACACCATCAAGGATCACACTTATTTATGCACAGTGCCCTTTACAGATGCCTGCACCAATAGATAAATACTGTCACAGAACAAATATATGCAACTACAAGTAGCTAGCTATAGTGGCAAACGCAACATCATCAGATTAAATCCATGCAAAAAATCGGGCCAGGCACCTTCCGAAAGGCGCTTAGTGAATCTGGACGCTTCTGTGTGTAGCGTTTCGGTTGAGCTGCACTGAACTCGCACCCTCGTCTGCCTCCACGCTCTACTACGATACACACCTTAAAGCTAGCTCCATGCATGAGCAATCAATCACAGAGTTATTCAGTTGACGCCTTCTCCACATCCTGTCTAGGGCCGCCTAGCTTCTGAAAGCAACGTGACTTTTCCTGTGTTGGGTCCTCTACATATATACGTGTCGCGCATACACGTACGCTTGTTCATAAAAAAGGTAGCGAGGAGAAGAAGGGGAAATGCATTGAGGCAGGAGGTGACATGAACAAACTGGCAACGCCTCTGCTGCATTTGCTCGCCTCCTCCAGTTCCAACTAGTTATATGGTGAGGTCTTCCTTTGCAGTTAGAGATGAACTATTAACAGATTTCTTGATTTGCAGAAGGCAGAAGCTGCAAAGAACGTACGATCTATAGGCGATGCCTAAGGATCATGGAACCGATTTTAGCTTTAGAATATAACAGATTATGACATAATCCCTATCGAACAACTTAAGATATCTGATAAACAAAAACACCCACTACAGGAATCCCGACGATTTGAGACGGCCAGGACCGTCGCAAATAAGGTTAAAACCGTCGCAAATAAGCTATTTGTAACGACTTTCCTTATTTGCGACGGTTTTTTTGCCGTCGCAAGTTATTCGTCGCAAATAAGCTTATTTGCGACGGTCACCGTCGCAAATAAGCCTATTTGCAACGACCGACAGTAGTCGTCGCAAGTTATTGCCGGGGGCGGGTGGGCCCCACTGGTCTATTTGCGACGGCCTGGCCATCGCAATTTAGGCCCTATTTGCGACGGTTTGGTCGTCGTAAATAAGTTCAGCTGATGGGTCCTACGCGTTCATCTGACGGGACCCACACGGCCATTTGCGACAGCCTGACCGTCGCAATTAAGACCCTATTTACGACAGCCTGGCCGTCGCAAATAACAGAGGCTAGTTTGCGACGGTCTGAAGCCTTATTTGCGACGGTACTGTATAAAAAGCGTTGCAAATAAGGTTTTTAATTTTTTTTAAAAAAAAATAGGAAATTCTACGCACCTCGATGGCCAGAAACACAACAGACAATATATCACAAACAGATGACAAACAGATCATAACAGTCACATATTAGCATATATCGGTGGTTTTGATCCGGCAGATCTCCCGACACTACTAAAATGTTTGCGGAGTTTGAAGTTCGGTGTGGGCGCGCGGAGATTCAAGAAGGTGAAATGTAAAATGACACAGGAGACACAAAGGTTTACGTGGTTCGGGTCGCTTGAGCGTAATACTCTACTCCACGGGATGTGTTGGTGTTGTATTGGACGTATGAACTCAATTCAGGTGAGTTGAGTGCGCGTGTGAGCCAATTAGACTAGATCAGATCAGAGCAGGTCAGATCCTTTATGTATCGTCGGCCTGTCCTTTTATAGTACAAGGACAGGCCGTTACAAGTTGGTCTGGCCCGACATGTGGCCTTGGCGGTTACTAATATTGATACACATTTGATGCGCTTAATTATCCTTAGTGACCGAGTTACGGGCTTTGACAGCACTGTTACTGGTAATTAAGGTTGTCCGATCGTGTGTCATTAACATAGTATTAATGACACTTAATCGGGTCTTGATGTCCTTGATTCCCTTTTGAAGATTCGGAGCCATTCTGGAATCTTCCGGAGGTTTGAGGGTGAAGATCCAACGGTTGGACACGTGGCAGCTCCGGAGCATACTGTGGGGAACAGATAGGTCCGGTGCACCAGACACGTGTTAGTTCCGGAGCTTCCCTCAGTCTGGGGTTAGGTCCGGGGGTGCCGTTATGGTACATAGCCCGGAGCTTCCCCCTTGTGGGCGGTAGCTCCGGTTTGATGGTACACGTGGCGACCCTGGAACTAACCATGTTGGGGAAGCGGGTCCGGTTATGTCTGACTTGTGGGCCTCCGAAGGTCTTCAAATCAAGTAGATGATATTTCCTTGAGATCTTTGCAATATCAAGGGGTATACAGTACCCAGGGTACCAACAGTGGCCCCCTGGGCCCACCTCTGGGGAAGACCCCTTGGGTGAAGTCATTCCGCCGGAGGTGGGTCCATCCTTCGACTTTTGAGCCGAGTCTTCAAAGGTCTTCAGATGTGCCGTTGGCGATAGTTTTGGAGTTAAATCCTTGCCGTGTGGCACATCCCGGGTGCGGCAAATGAGATCTTTGGCAAGCGGATCTCACGTAATTGAAGGTCGTCGGTTCCCGATACAAAAATCGTATCGGTTCCGCGCGCCTTGTCAGGCCGCCGCCTTCGGGCTTCCTGCCTCTCATGATGACAACCGTTCGCCTGAGTAAGAACCTTGACTTGATCGTCGAGGTGGTCCCGGACCCTCTTGTCATCGGTAGGGTGAAATTTTTGAATAGTATCTTCGGTTTTCCTGCGGTTTCCATCCAAGCGTTACGGGGGCTTACTTAAGAAGGAAAGCACGCACCGTCTGGGTTATTTACGCCTCTCATCTAAACTTGCGCTCGAACTCTCAAACTTGTGCTTGCTTTTCCTCCCTTGCCTCGTTGTGCTGCTATGGAGTTGGGTCTCCGCAAGAGCCGCTTGAAGACCGAAGGTGACCTGAAGAAGGTCCGGGCCCTCATGGGGTGGTCCTCTAACTTCTTCAACCACCTGTTCCGCGCCGGTGGGGAGCTCCCGTTCGAGAAGGAGCACACCGACGAGATGGTGTACTTCTCTGCGTACGCCATGGCGGGGTTGATCCCGCCTTTTTCCTCCTTTTTCTTGATGCTGCTAGACTTCTATGGTCTGCAGCTGTACCACCTTGGCCCCCACTCCATTCTTCTAGTGTCTGTCTTCGTCCACTTCTGTGAAATGTGTGTGGGCATCCCCCCTGCATTGAGCTTTTCCGGACCTTCTTCACCGTCCATACCACCGGAAGGAGTAATGAGTACCTTGGCTTCTACTACTTCGTGAAGCGCAAGAAGTGCCCATTCAAGTACCTTCGGTCGTTTCCCTCTGGAAAGTGGGATGATTGGAAGAAGGACTGAATAGTGATCCGGGTGGAGGAGCACGAGAAGCTGGAGCTGCCCGAAGGCCTCCCCAACATCGACACTGCAGTCTGGAGTGAAGCTCCGGTGCTGTCGGATGCCTTCAACCCTGCTCTGACCAGGATCCACCATTGTGTGGAAGGAGGATTAACTCCTCAGGCGGTATTTTGCAATTTCCTGGTCAACAGGTGGGCACCGCTGAAGAGGAGAGAAAAACTCGCTTGGGCCCTCAACAGTGTGATGGACGACGACCGGGTCGAGACCGGGCTGAAGTCCAACATGGAGGGGGCAACCTTGGAGTTTCATCTCAAGAAGTTCCAGCACGGCATTGACGTTGTGGGTGATGACTTGACCCCGCCACCAGCTTTCCTCCCTCTGAACGTGGAAGTAGAGTTCAGCAGGGAGCTCCGGCAGACGATGCTGGTGCTTGACGACCTTGGTGTCGTCGAGAGAAGATCGACCTCCAGTGTGGTGATCCCTGGGGCTTCTGAAGGTGGCTCCGACCCTGCCCCGAAGCCAAGGACCGAAGTCGTCGGCAAGGGCAAGGAGCCGGCGGACGAACCCTTAAGCTGGAAGAGGAAACTGAAGCATGCCGACGGAAGGTCCATTAGGCCTGCATCCTCTGCAGCAGCTCCTTCTCCCCGGAGGGGGAGGTCTTCTACCACTGCGGCGACTGTACCCGCAGCGTCTTCCCAGGGTGCTAGCTCCGGGCATGTGACTCCAACACTAGGGCCAGATGAAGCCTCTAGGTTCGGAGGTCCTTCCTGGTCGAGGAGGGCCTCGACTAAGGAAATTCCCGTGGCTGCAACAAGTTTCGGGGGGCCTTCCGGAGGTACCACGTCGGCGGCGGTCGTGGTCAGTCCAGAACGCCCGGGAAAGAGATTCTGTGCAAGCTGGTGCGGAAGCCTTCCGAGGTAATTTTTAATCTTTACCTCAGACAGTTGTTTTGTTGTAGTAATTGTTTTTTAAGTTTCTTCATCCATCATCTGCAGCGTACCCAAGAAGAGGAGTGAGGCTCCACCCGCAGCCACAGCAGCTGAAGCTGTGAGGGCGGAGGCTTCTGCTCCTGTCCCGGTGCCGCCCCAAGTGGTGGCTGAAGCTGCGGCAGCTCCGGCGCCAACTGTCGTGATCATGGACCTCGACTCATCCCCCGAGACTCCCGTGGTAGCGCCGGACCACGGGAGAGAAGATGCGCCAGCGGCACCTGCCCTGGAGGTTGAAGCCCCGGGTCTTGATGCCGAGATTTTGGAAGCTTCAGCCGTTGAGCCGGAGGAAGCAGTGATTTCGGCCCCAGAGCCAGCAATTGTCGAAGCCCCGGCGGTTGAGTCGGAGGTTATTGAAGTCCCGACAAGCGAGCCGGTTGTTGAGGAAGTCCTGGCGGTTGAGCCGGCTACCTCCGAAGCTCCGGCCTCAGAGCCGGTTGCCAATGAAGCTTCGGCTGTAAAGCCAGTTGCGGTTGAAGCTCCGGCCTCAGGGCCGGTTGTTGTTGACCTTCCGGCGCCCGAGCCAATCGTTGCGGAGGCATCAGCACTCGAACCCATGGTGGTCGAGGTGCCAACACCCGAGCCACCAGCGGAGGAGGAGTCCAGGCCGGAACCTGAAGTTTCCCCTACTCTGGAAGTGATGACGGCGGAGGTGCCTGCTGCTGAGCCAGGGTGCCCAGATGAAGTCGCTGGCCCCCTGCGTGAGGGGGCAAATGAAGACCTGGCGGCAGGGCCTTCGGAACCACTTCCGGAGGTCAGAACTTCTTCTGCGGGACCCTCCTCGGTGGCGACTGAGGTTATCCCAGAGGACGTCCCTAGAGCTGTGGAGGATCAAGGGACCACTCTTGTGGAGTGGGACCCAATTTTTGTAAGCGGGAACCTGCTGGAACCAGCGGAGGAGACCCCAGCAGGTCCGGACCCTATTCCCCTGTCGTTGTCCATTGACAATGCTTGCTCCAGTCTGCGTCAAGTCCAGCTGACGTTCTACCACGACAGCAAGGCTCTTGAAGAGGAGTGCCAAACCCTTAAGCGGTGGCATAACCGGCTCTACTTCGAGACCAAGCTGGCGCAGTCGAGGCTGGCAGACGACAAGGAGTGGATCAAACAGGAGAAGGTCCGCCTGGAATCCTGGGGCAAATTATTGGATGATAGGGAAAGCTTGACTCGTGCCCTCGACGCTCAATCCCGGGCCATTTATGAGCAGACCAAGGCAGCTAATAGTGCGGCTGATGATCGCCAAGAAAGGCTTGAAGCCATTAACACTACTCTCATCAAGTGCCGGGAGGCACTTGAGGAGAGGGAGAAGAGGCTCGAAGAAGAAGAGCAAAAACTCCTAGAGCTGCGGGATGACATCTTGAAGAGGGAGGAGGAGCTCGCTGAAAAGGTGGCTCTGGCTGACAAGGGCCTCAAGGAACGCGCCAAGAAATTGGAGGAGCGTTGCGTTGAGGAGGAGGAGAAGGCCTGGGTGCGAGGGCAGGAACTCTACAAGCAAGAGTGTGCCATCGCTGCCTGGGAGAAGAAAGTTAGGGGCAGGGAGAAGGACCTGGTTGACCGCCGGAACAAGATCTACCTCCGGGAGGAGGAGCTCGGAAAACTCGAGAAGCAGGTTGTTGAAAAGATTCAGCAAAATGCCAAAGAGGTTGAGCGCCTTGCTCGTGAGAATTCTGAACTGGCGGCGCCAAAAGATCCTTGGAGGAACTGAAGGGCTTGAGGACTGCGGACTCCCTACAGATTTGGGAGTTCCTGAGCAAAGCCAACGACGCCCTAACACCAATGGGATTTAGTCCCGTGCGTCCGGATGATCCGGAGCCGGAGCCGGACCTGGTGTTGCAAGCGTTGAGCTCGGCGAGTGGCAAACTCTCCAAGGTGGGTGACGTCATCGTGGACCAGTTGGAGGTTGAAGGGCAGTCCCTGGCGAAGAACGTCACAGAGTATGTGCTGACGTGTTACACCAGTCGGGATCCCCAATTCCCTCTGGACCCGGTGCTTGAAGGTGCCGTCGAAGGAGAAGGTGAAGCCACCCGAGCCAACGTGTCGGAGGTTGCTCAGAAGGTCCCCCAGTTCTTCCATAGGATTTAGGACCATCTCTGTAGCTCCCACTTGTATTCTCTATTTTTCTTCCCCAATTTTGTAATCCCTTGTCTCCAGATGAATGAAATCCACAATTTGTTAATGAATTTCATTTTTTGTCTTCAACACTTTTGTCTTCACTTGGCCCCCTGGTAGATGTACACAATTTGATTGTGAACATGTACCAAGAGGATATTGTGTTTTGTTGAAGACTCGTTTGCTTCGAACTTGTAGAGTGTAGGTCCAAAGTCTTCGATAGTGAAGGCCCCCTAAGGTTGTCGGAGCTCAGAAGCTCCGGCATTGACTACCATCGGAGCTCAGTAGCTCCTGCAATAGTTCCTATCAACGCGTAGAGCATCGATAGTTAGCCCTCCAGGGTGTCGGAGCTTAGTAGCTCCGGCAGTGACCTTTGCCAACGCGTAGCTTGTCGGCAGCAGACTACGCTTGTGGGGTCTTCTCACCATCTTTTATTCTGCGTCGACTGTTGGCCCCCCTAGCTTTACCGGAGCTTGGTTGCTCCAGTGATGCTTGTTTTCAATGTTTAACATCGATTACAAGCCTCCTAGGGGGAGTCGGAGCTTTGTTAGCTCCGGCTTTTCTCCATCAACGTGTATTCTTTATTTTTCCTGCACGCTGAAGCCAAGAAAAATAGTAAAATTCACTCCTTGCCTATAACTTCGTCACGGCTTACGATTCCCAAGAAAGTTTTAGGTCGAACACAATTCTGAATACAACCGGATGCATTGCCTTCTTTCTTCCAGATCCAATTGTACTTGGACCCGCCTTACTTCGGCCTGCCGGGGTGTAGGTAGAGTGGCGTACTTAGGGTGCTTGACCAGGCTAAGTCGATAGCACACTCCGGCCCTAGATTGGCTTGGCGGCATTCAGGTGAGTGGGCCATGAACAATATTTGAGTCTAAAAGAATTGACAATACAACTTGAATTGTACATGAACTGGTCGAACTAAAATTTCTTAAGAATTGCACAACTTTGTTATAGACAAGAAAGAGAAAAATAAAAAATATTGAGCCTGTACAAAATAAATGCACGTGGAGTCTGTTTCACATGAAGATGTCTTTCATTATAGGTCTAGGGTACAGGGGAAACAAGTACACTCTTAGGGTACGGAACCAGGCTAAGCGTGTTTAATTTCTTGTTTGACACAGGGTAGCTAGCCACACTTTTAGTCCTGATACTGTGACAAGTGTTGCATGAACTTTTCGGACCTTCCGGGAAAGGTTCGGCTGTTCTCCCGGAGGAACTACCCAACTATGTACAATGACTCTATAACATACACCTCAAGTTACTACAGACTCACCTCCGTGATATTAAGTGTAGAACTTACGGAGGTGCTCAATATTCCAAGGATTTGGGAGAGGTGTCCCATCCTCGGTAGGCAAGCGAACGCTTCCGGGACGGGATACTTTAATCACTTGGAATGGTCCCTCCCAGCTGGGGGAGAGTTTGTTTAACCCTTCTCTGGATTGTATTCTCCGTAGCACCAGATCGCCTTCCTCGAGCTGTCGATTGTGTACATACCGCTGATGATAGCGTCGAAGGGCTTGGTGGTATCGGGCATTTCGAACAGCTGCTTGGCACCTTTCCTCCTCAATGAGGTCTAGGTCTTCACGCCGAAGCTGGTCCTGCGTGGCTTCGTCGAAGGTCCAGACCCGGAGTGACCCCAAGGTGATTTTCGGAGGAAGGATTGCTTCAGCTCCGTACACCAGGAAGAAGGGTGTCTCTCTAGTTGACTGGTTTGGAGTTGTCCTGTTGGCCCATAGAGTGGGCGGAAGCTCTTCAATCCAATTGGCTCCATGTTTTTTCAGGCGCTCATAGGTGCGCGTTTTGAGTCCTTTAAGGATTTCAGCATTTGCTCTCTCGGCCTGGCCATTGCTTGCCGGGTGAGCTACGGAGGCGTAGCAAACTTGAATGTCGTGGTCTTCGCAATATCCTTGAAATGCATAGCTTGTGAATTGGGTCCCGTTATCAGTAATGATTTTGTTTAGGACTCCAAATCTACATACAATGGACTGCAAAAAGTTGATAGCAGATTGCTTGTTTATTGTCACAACTGGAGTTGCTTCCGACCACTTGGTGAACTTGTCAATGGTGACATACAGGAACTTGTAACCTCCGACGGCTCTTGGGAAAGGTCCCAAGATGTCCATCCCCCACACATCGAAGGGCCATGTAGGAGGTATCATTTGTAGAGGCTGAGCCGGTGTGTGAATTTGCTTTGCATGAAATTGGCATGCTTTGCATTTCTTCACCAGCTGAGTTGCATCTTGGAGTGCTGTAGGCCAGTAGAAGCCATGCCGGAAGGCTTTACCAACCAGCGTGCGGGAAGACGCGTGGTTTCCACACTCTCCTCCATGGATTTCTGCGAGGAGCTCGCAGCCTTCTTCCCTTGTGATGCACCGCATTAGGACGCTGTTGGCACCGCGCCGGTAGAGATCCCCTTCTACCAACGTGTATCTTTTAGCCAATCTGACTATCCGGTCAGCGGATACATCATCATCAGGAAGGATGTTGTCTTTCAAGTAGCTCCGGATCTCCGAGATCCATGCATCGGAGCTAACTTGAGTATTTGAGTCTTGCGTGCTGGGTTGCTCGGAGCTTCCGGCAGCACCTATGACCCTTGATGGCTGCCATGGTAACAGGGCCATCGGGACCGTCAGCTTCGGGATGCTGATCTCGCTCCCTTCGCTCAGTTCGGCAGGCTGAGCTGTGGGTCTTGACAACCTCCAGACAAAAGTTCCGTCAGGAGCTGGAGCTCCGGTTGACGCATTCATCGAGAGTTCGTCGGCTTCAGCGTTATGGACACGCTGGACGTGGTGGAGGTCTAGGACTTCGAAGTCCTTCTAGAGCCTCTGGACTTCAAGGAGGTAAGCAGCTAGCTGGAGATTGTTGCAGGAGCATTCACCCTTCACTTGTTTAATGATGAGCTGTGAATCTCCCTTGACCAGCAGCTGCTTGACACCGTATGATAGTGCCACCTTTAGTCCGTAGATGAGTGCTTCGTACTCCGCCATGTTGTTGGTCGCCTTGAAGTCAAGGTGTACCATGTATTTTACCTTCTCCCCGGTTGGTGCGAGGAGAAGGATTCCAGCCCCGGCCCCCTGCTTTTGCATAGAGCCGTCGAAGTAGAGGGTCCAGTGAGATTCGGTGAAGACCGGAGCCTTGTGTTTCGGCTTCTGCTTACTGGGGCCCCCAGGGTTTGATGGAGAGGGAGTCCATTCCGCCACAAAATCTGCCAATGCTTGACTCTTGATTGCTTGTCTTGGAATGAATTCGAGATCAAATTCGGCCAATTTTGCTGCCCACTTTGCAATATTCCCGGTTAAATTGGGATTATGCAAGATTGCTCGAAGTGGGTAAGAAGTCACCACTGAAATCTTGTGAGCTTGGAAGTAATGGCGAAGCTTCCTGGAGGCAATAAGAACTGCATAGAGCAGCTTATGCACCTCTAGGTATCGAGTCTTGGCGTCATGAAGTACTTCACTGATGAAGTACACTGGGCGCTGGATGGTCCGGACCCTCCCGGTGGGGCCCAGAGCTTCCTCTTCATTGACCTGGATCCTCCCGAAGGGATCCAGAGCTTCTTCGGAGACCTCCGGGTCCTTGGTGGAGGGACCCGGAGCTTCTTCAGAAGCGACCTGGACCCTCCCGGAGGGGTCTGGGTCTTCTGAAGTAATTTCTTGTGGACTCAAGTATAGGAACTGGGACCCAGACTCACTTTGAGGAACCCCTGCACCCTCCCGGAGGGGCCTGGATTCCTGAGCATGGGATGGTTCTCATCTCTCCGCAACCAGGAACATACTGACGACTTCGTCAGTTGCTGAAATGTAAAGCAGCAAAGGCTCACCAGGGTTCGGAGCTACCAGAGTTGGTAGGGTGGTGAGGAACTATTTTAGCTCCTAGAACACCTTTTCTGCTTCTTCAGGCCATTGGAATGGTCTGGGCTTCCTTAATAACTTGAAGAAGGGAAGTGCCCGTTCTGCCGGTCTTGAAATGAACCAGCTGAGGGCTACTAGACATCCAGTCAGCTTTTGGACATCCTTGATGCAGGCTGGTGGCCGCATGTCTTCAATGGCTTTGATCTTCGCTGGATTAGCTTCTATGCCCCGATGATTTACCAGGAAACCAAGAAGTTTTCCGGAGCTAACCCCGAAGACACACTTGTCTGGGTTTAGCTTTGTGCGGGTGGCCCGTAGCTTGTCGAAGACGGCCTGTAAGGTGTCGAGGAGTGACTCCTTGTTCTTGATCTTGACCACGATGTTATCGACGTACACTTCCACTATGTCTCTAATGAGTTCTTCAAAAGTTTTGTACATAGCTCGTACGAAGGTTGAGCTGCATTCTTGAGACCAAATGGCATGGTTGTATAACAGTACAATCCATCTATTGTGATGAAAGAGGTATGCTATTCATCTTCCCTAGACATTCTGATTTGATGATACCCAGAATATGCGTCTAGGAAACACAGTAATTCACACCCGGAGGTGGAATCCACTATCTGATCTATTCTAGGTAGTGGGAATGGATCTTTTGGACATGCCTTATTTAGTGTTGTGTAGTCAATACACATTCGAAGCTTCCCGCCGGCCTTGGGCACAACGACTGGGTTTGCCAGCCATTTTGGATGGAAGACTTCTCGGATGAATCCAGCTTCGAGCAACTTCTTCACTTCTTGTCGAATGAAGTTATGTCGCTCCACAGATTGCTTCCGAGGCTTCTAATGCACGGGCCAGGCGTCAGGGTAGATCTTCAGATTGTGCTCGATCACTTCCCTGGGGATCCCAGGCATTTGTGACGATTGCCAGGCAAACACGTCGACATTAGCCCAGAGGAAATCGATGAGCGCGAGTTCCTATTTGTCGTTCAGTCCCCCCGATATACGGGTGGTCTAATCGTCATCAGAACCGATTTGGACGACTTTGACGGGAATGTCGGTGTCGCCGCTTGGCTGCACACGAGGTGCAGAAGTTGAGCCTCGCTGACGAATGCTCGGGGGTTTTGGAGCTTGCTCCTGCCTGGAGTCCTCCTCTTGCGCCGTAGTAAGCGCATGAAGTTCTTCTAGAGCAGTTACTCCGGCAGTGCGATCTTCGCGGATCTGGAGAACGCCTACTGGTGTTGGCATCTTTAACACCAAGTAGCCATAATGAGCAGCTGCCATGAATTTGTACAAGGCAGGCCTGCCCAAGATGGTGTTGAAAGGTAAGTTGATCTGAGCAATGTCAAAGACCAACTTCTCAGTGCGATACTTCTCCCGGGTCCCGAAGGTAACAGGGAGAGTAATAGCACCGAGTGGGGTAATGGCTCTCGGACCTACTCCGGAGAAAGGTCAGGAGGGGTGAGGATCTGAAGGTCGGAGATGAAGCTTGGTAAAAGCTTTGAAGCTTATGAGGTTCAGCCCCGAACCTCCATCTACCATAACATGGTGGAGCTGAATGTTATTGATAGTAGGAGATACCATCAAAGGTAACTGGCCTTCTCCAACCATGCTTCGAGGGCAGTCAGAAGCATCAAAAGTGATGGCTGTGTCCATCCACCTCTGATGGGGCTCCTCCCTAGCTGTAGGAGCTACAGCGGCCATGTCTCGACGCATTGTCTTGAGGACGCGGCGGGAGGTGATGTCCCATGATCCACCAAAAATGGTGTTCATGGTCTTCCGACGCTCGTTGTCAGAGACGTCAGAATCGTCGTCGACGGAGGTGTAGACGGCTTTCAGGACCTTTTTAGGATCCTGAAAACCTAACTCCTCTTCAGCAGGAGCTTCGTTAATTTTTGTGTTCCTTCCCTCTGTCGGAAAGGAACTTCTTCCCGGCGCTTGTTGTAGCGCTCGACAAGGTTTTGGGCCTCCCAACAGTCTTCCAAACTGTGGTTGTCCGTCCTGTGAACTGGACACCACACCTTGGGTTTGCCACCGTCTTCAGAAGATGGTCGAGGTCGCTTCTCGGGGCGTGGCCCCCGGCTACCCGGAACTGCAGCAGCTGCAGCATTAGATGCGTCGGCCGACGGCTTCTTCTTTCCGTTGGTCTTTTTCTTCTTTTTGCCACTCCCAGAGGTAGTGGCTTTGCCTTTGGAGGATTTCTTGTGATCCTCCGAAGGTGGTTTGGAGTGCATTTCACGGCCCTCCACAGCTCTGGCACATTTGTCAGCCAAGTTGAAGAGTTATGTAACACTGGTGGTCTCCTTGATCGCTAGTTTCTCCAACATCTTCTTATCCCGTACGCCCTGTCTAAATGCCACAATGACAGAAGCGCTAGAGATAGAAGGTATAGTGTTTCGTACTTGAGAGAATCTCTGGATGAATGATCGCAGGGATTCTCCCCCTTTTTGCACGACTACAAAAAGGTCCAGTTCATTGCCTGGTCAGGTGTATGAACTCCCGAAGTTGGCGGTGAACTACCAGCACAACTCCTCCCAACTATTGATGGAGTTGGGTGGAAGGCTCATAAACCAGGACCGGGCGGTCTCAGTTAAAGCCACTGGAAAATAGTTGGCCATAACGACCTCATTTCCTCCAGCTGCCAAGATAGCAGTGGAGTAAATCTGAAGACATTCGACGGGATTAACGGTCCCATAAAACTTCTCCGGCGGGTGAGGCTGGAATTTCTGTGGCCATCTGACCATATGCAGATGCATGGCCAAGGCTGAACAGCCTCCTCCTACTCCTTCAAGAGCAGGAATGTCCTGAGCTTCTCGTCTTTCACGAGCACGCTCGATATGGACTCGGCCGTCTTGTCGACGGTATCGGCGATCAAGCTTCGCTCGGAGGTCATGAGTTGAAAGCCTTGATACCATGTGAGTGTGTCGCGCCCCGGAGGGCAACGACGTCACTTGCTGTGACGCAGCACGTCTCCTGTTATTGGAAACGTGCAGACCAAGTCTGCCAGACAAGGTCCATCGTTGCGACGGGGCCCGTCCTGAAGGAGGAGGACTCTGGTTACTGATGCGGTCGGCTGCTGCTGCAACCAAGTGTTCCACATCGGCCCTCCACTGCTCCATTGCATCCCGGGATGCATCCGGATGTGGTGGGTGCTGAAGGAGAGCACGTGCTGCATGGAGCGCGTGTTCCGGGTTGTCATGATTCGCCGATGCAGTGATTGATGCCGGTGCACCATCGCCTGCCCAGCTTTATTTGCTGGTGGAGGCGGCGGTGGTGGAAGTGTGACTCCTGCTGGAACTGAGGTTCCTACTGGTGGCTGCATATTGGAAGGATTGCCCCCAACAGCTTGAACAGCAGGACGACCATTGGATGATCCAGCAGCTGAGTTCACCATTCTTGAAATCTCAGGCGCCCCCTACCTGGCGCGCCACCTATCGGTGGTTCTGATCCAGCAGATCTCCCGACACTACTAAAGTGTTTGCGGAGTTTGAAGTTCGGTGTGGGCGCGTAGAGATTCAAGAAGGTGAAATGTAAAATGACACAGGAGACGCAAAGGTTTATGTGGTTCGGACCGCTTGAGCGTAATACCCTACTCCACGGGATGTGTTGGTGTTGTATTGGACGTATGAACTCAACTTAGGTGAGCTGAGTGCGCGTGTGAGCCAATTAGACTAGATCAGATCAGAGCAGGTCAGATCCTTTATGTATCGTCGGCCTGTCCTTTTATAGTACAAGGACAGGCCGTTACAAGTTGGTCTGGCCCGACATGTGGCCCTGGCAGTTACTAATATTGATACACATTTGATGCGCTTAATTATCTTAATGACCGAGTTACGGGCTTTGACAGCACCGTTACTGGTAATTAAGGTCGTCCGATCGTGTGTCATTAACATAGTATTAATGACACTTAATCGGGTCTTGATGTCCTTGATTCCCTTTTGAAGATCCGGAGCCGTTGTGGAATCTTCCGGAGGTTTGAGGCTGAAGATCCAACGGTTGGACACGTGGAAGCTCCGGAGCATACTGTGGGGAACAGATAGGTCCGGTGCCACCAGACACGTGTCAGTTCTGGAGCTTCCCTCGGTCTGGGGTTAGGTCCGGGGTGCCTTTATGGTACATAGCCTAGAGCTTCCCCCTTGTGGGCGGTAGCTCCGGTTTGATGGTACACGTGGCGACCGTGGGACTAACCATGTTGGGGAAGCGGGTCCGGTTATGTCTGACATGTGGGTCTCCGAAGGTCTTAAAATCAAGTAGATGACATTTGCTTGAAATCTTTGCAATCTCAAGGGGTATACGGTACCCAGGGTACCGACAGCATCACAACACATCGTCGATACATCACATCACCATCAACAAACCAAACAAGGGCTCACTCGCCTGTCTGACCTCCGAAGCCACCTCCGAAGTCGAAGTCGTTGTCGCGCCTCATTCCAGGTGACGGTAATGACGGCGATGGAGTTTGAGAAGCCGTCGCATATCCCTACAATTAATGAAAATTAGAGTTAGAATATAAATGCATCAAAATCTCTCTCTCTCTCTCCCTCCCTTCCGCTCCATCTATATCCATCTAGATCCTCTATTCCTCTCTCTTTTCATTCCTCTCTCTCTATCTCAATCTCTCTCTCTCACTCTATCTCTCAATTGCTATCATTTTCCCTCTATCTTCCTCCCACTATCTTCTTCTACATCTCCCTCTCTCCCTCTATCTCCATCTACATCTCTCTCTCTCTCTTCATTCCTCTCCCACTCTATCTAACTATCTCTCTTTTTTCTTCTATCTCTCTCTTCCCTCTATCTCAATCCTTTTCTTCTATCTAACTATCTCTCTCTTTCTTCTATCTCAATCCTTTTCTCTCTATCTCCCCCCTCTTCTAACTCTATCTCTCACTCTATCTAACTCTCCTCGCATCCTCAACCAGGCGAGGGTCGTTTGGGTCCTCTAAAGTATACCTTACCCGTGATAAAGAATATATTGAAGAGATGTTCATTAAAATAGTTTAAGAGTTAAAACTTAGAAACTATTTTTAACATACTTACCATAAACGGCCCACACGGTCTCCCGAAGGTTGTCGTGCTCCTGGTGATGGACGTGTGCGTAGTCCTCCCATGAAAGAGTAAGCACCTCGTCGATGACCCCGAGATAGTGCAAACGCACTAAGGACCCGAGGACACCGTTCACCGGTCTTTGGTGTCTCTTACCGGTGAAAGACGTGTCGTCCCAAACCTTGCAAGATATTTATTGATTCATTACTTAATTAACCAAAAGAAACCAGAATTGAACACTATAATTTTTCTTACCTGTCTCCGACCGGACGAATCATGATCCTTTGTGAAAGGACCGGTGGAGGACTGACAAAGTGAGTCATCGTCCTCCGCGTCTGCTGGGGTGCTACGTCAGGTGACTCAGAAGGCCCATCACCAGCCGAGTCAAAAGGATCAAGAACAGAAGGCTCGCCAGCCGATGGTTGGCTGGCCGAGGGCTGGCTCACCAAAGGGTAGCTGTCGGTGGTTTGGATCCGGCAGATCTCTCGACACTACTAAAGTGTTAGAGGAGTTTGAGGTTCAGTGTGGGCGCGCGGAGATTCAAGAAGGTGAATTGTAAATGACACAGGAGACACAAGAATTTACGTGGTTCGGGCCGCCTGAGCGTAATACCCTACTCCACAGGGTGTGTTGATGTTGTATTGGATGTAGCGCGTGTGTCAGTGTGTCTGAACGTCTATGGAGCGTGTGTGTAAACATCGTCGGCCTGTCCTTTTATAGTACAAGGGCAGGCCGTTAAAAATTAGCCTGGCCTGACACGTGGCCCCGGTGGTTACTAGTATTGATACTTATTCAACACGTTTAATTGCCCTTAATGACCGTGTAATGGGCTTTGACAGCACCGTTACTGGTAATTAAGGTCGTCCAATCATGTGTCATTAATATGGTATTAATGACACTTAATCGGGTCTTGAAGTCCTTGATTCTCCTTTGAAGATCCG
Organism: Tuctoria greenei; assembly: GCA_036927565.1. Classification (NCBI taxonomy): domain Eukaryota; kingdom Viridiplantae; phylum Streptophyta; class Magnoliopsida; order Poales; family Poaceae; genus Tuctoria; species Tuctoria greenei. The sequence goes on from JAYESD010000005.1 coordinate 191,057,403, forward strand.
GAGCCGTTGTGGAGCCTTCCGGAGGTCAGAGGCTGAAGATCCGACGGTTGGACACGTGGCAGCACTGGAGCACACTATGGAGAACAGATGGTTCCGGTGTTAGCCGACACGTGTCAGCACCGGAGCTTCCCTCGGTCTGGGGTTAGGTCCGGGGGTGCCACTTCGGTACATAGCCCGAAGCTTCCTCCCTTGCGGGCGGTAGCTCCAGTTTGATAGTACATGTGGCGACCCTGGGACTAACCATGTTGGAGAAGCGGGTCCGGACATGTCTGACATGTGGGCCTCCGAAGGTCTTCAAATTAGGTGGGTGACTTTCCCTTGAGATCATTGCAATCCCAAGGGGTATATGGTACCCAGGGTTCCGACAGTGGCCCCCTGGGCCCACCTCCGGGGAAGACCCCTTGGATGAAGTCATTCCGCCGGAGGTGGGTCCATCCTTCGACTTTTGAACTGAGTCTTCAAAGGTCTTCGGATGTGCCATTGGCGATGGTTTGGAGTTAAATCCTCGCCGCGTGGCGTATACCTTGTGCGGCAGGTGAGATCTTTGGCGTGCGGATCTCACGCAATTGAAGGTCGCCGGTTCCCGATACAAAAATCGTATCGGTTCCGCGCGCCTTGTCAGGCCGCCGCCTTCGGGCTTCCCGCCTCATGATGGCAACCGTTCGCCTGGGTAAGAACCTCGATTTGATCATCGGGGTAGTCCCGGGCCCTCTTGTCATCGGCTGGGTGGAATTTTTGAGTGGTATCTTTGACTTCCTTGTGGTTTCCATCCAAGCGTCGCAAGGGCTTACTTAAGGAGGAAAGTGCGCTCTGTTTGGGGTTCTTTACGCCTCTCATCTGATCTTGCGCTCAAACTCCCAACTTGTGCTTCGCTTTTCTTCTCTTGCCTTGCCGTGCCGCGATGGAGTTGGGTCTCCGTGAGAGTCGTTTGAAGACCGACGGCGACCTGAAGAAGGTCCGGGCCCTCATGGGATGGTCCTCGGACTTCTTCAACCGCTCGGTCCGCGCCGGTGGAGAGCTCCCATTTGAGAAGGAGCACGCCGGCGAAATGGTGTACTTCTCCTCGTACGCCATGGTGGGGTTGATCCCACCTTTTTCCTCCTTTTTCTTGATGCTGCTAGACTTCTATGGTCTGCAGCTGTATCACCTTGGCCCCCACTCCATTCTTCTTGTGTCTATCTTTGTCCACTTCTGTGAGATGTGGGTGGGCATCCCCCCTTGCATTGAACTCTTCCGGACCTTCTTCACCGTCCATACCACCGGCAGGAGCAATGAGTACCTTGGCTTCTACTACTTCGTGAAGCGCAAGAAGTGTCCATTCAAGTACCTCTGGTCGTTTCCCTCTGGGAAGTGGGATGACTGGAAGAAGGATTGGATAGTCGTCCGGGTGGAGGAGCACGAGAAGCTGGAGCTGCCTGAAGGCCTCCCCAACATCGACACGACAATCTGGAGTGAAGCTCCGGTGCTGGCGGAAGCCTTTAACCTTGCTTTGACCAGGATCCGCCAATGCGTGGAGGGAGGATTGACTCCTCAGGCGGTGTTTTGCAACTTCCTGGTCAAGAGGTGGGCACCGCTGAAGAGGAGAGAAAGACTCGCTTGGGCCCTCAACATCGTGATGGACGACGACCGGGTCGAGACCGGGCTGAAGTCCAACATGGTGGGGAAAATCTTGGAGTTCCACCTTAAGAAGTTCCAGCACAGCATTGACGTCGAGGGTGACAACTTGACTCCGCCATCAACTTTTCTCCCTCTGAACGTGGAAGTGGAGTTCAGCAGGGAGCTCCGGCGGAAGATGCCCGTGCTTGACGGCCTTGGTGTCGTCGAGAGAAGATCAACCACCAGGGTGGCGATCCCCATAATGTCCGAGGGTGGCTCCGACCCTGCCCCGAAGCCGAGGGTCGAGGTCGTCGGCAAGGGCAAGGAGCTGGCGGACGAACCCTCGAGCCGGAAGAGGAAGTTGCAGTACGTCGACGGAAGGTCCGTCAGGCCCGCTACCTTTGTGTCGGCTCCTTCTCCCCGGAGGGGGAGGTCTTCTATAACTGTGGTGATTGTTCCGGCAGTGGGGTCCTCCCGAGGTGCTAGCTCCGAGCATGCGACTCCAGCACCAGGGCCGGTGGAGGCCTCTAGGTCCAGAGGTCCTTCCCGATCGAGGGGGGCCTCGACTAGGGAAACACATGTGGCCGCAACGAGTTCCGGGAGGCCTTCTGAAGCTTCCACGCCGGCTATGACCAGCCCAAAATGCCCGGGAAAAAGGTTTCGCGCAAGCTGGTGCGGAAGCCTCCCAAGGTAATTTTTAATCTTTACCTTGGATAGTTGTTTAATTGTAGTAACTATTTTTTAAGTTTCTTCGTCCATCATCTGTAGTGTTCCCAAGAAGAGGAGTGAGGCTACACCCTGAGCCACAACAGCTGAAGCTGTGAGGGCGGAAGCTTCTGCTCCTGTCCCGGTGTCGCCCCAAGTGGTGGCTGAAGCTGCGACAGCTCCGGCACCAGTTGTCGTGGTCATGGACCTTGACTCATCCCCAGAGGCTCCCGTGGTAGCGCTGGACCGCGGGAGTGTAGATGCGCCAGCGGCACCTATCCCGGAGGTTGAAGCTCCGGGTCCTGGTGCTGAGATGATGGAAGCTCCGGTCGTTGAGCCAGAGGAAGCTGTAATTTCGGCCCCAGAGCCAGAAATCGTTGAAGCTCCGGTGGTCGAGCCGGAGGTGATTGAAGTCCTGGCGTGTGCGCCAGATGTTGAGGAAGTCCCGGCGGTTGGGCCGGCTACCTCAGAAGCACCGGCCGCAGAGCCGGTAGTTGTTGGACCTCTAGCCGCAGGGCCGATTGAGGATGAAGATCTTCCAGCTCCTGAGCCGGTGGTTGCAGAGGCGTCGGAGCTCGAGCCCCCATCGGAGGAGGTGCCCAGGCCGGAGCCAGAAGCGGCCTCTGCTCCGGAAGTGACGACGTCGGAGGTACCCGCGGCTGAGCCGGAGTGCCCTGGTGAAGTCGATGGCCCCCTGTCTGAGGGGGTGAATGAAGACCTGGCAGCGGGGCTTTCCTCGATGGCGACTGAGGCCATCCCGGAGGACGGCCCTTGTGTCATGGAGACCCAGGGGACCACTCTTGTGGAGTGGGACCCAATTTTTGTTTCTGAAAACCCGCTGGAACCAGCGGAGGAAACCCCAGCACGTCTGGAACCTATCCCGTTGTCACTGTCTATTGACAACGCATGTTCCAGTCTGCATCAAGTTCAAATGGCCTTCTTCCACGACAGCAAGGCTCTTGAAGAGGAGCGCCAAACCCTTAGGAGGTGGCGTAACCGGCTCTACTTCGAGACCAAGCTGGTGCAGTCGAGGCTAGCGGATGACAAAGAGTGGATCAAGCGGGATAAGATCCGCCTGGAATACTGGGGCAAATTATTGGATGACAGGGAGAGTATGACTCGCGCCCCTGAGGCTCAATCCCGGGAGATCTATGAGCAGGCCAAAGCAGCTAACAGTGTGGCCGATGAACGCCATGAAAGGCTTGAGGCCATTAACACTACACTCATCAAGCGCCGAGAGGCACTTGAAGAGAGGGAGAAACGGCTCGAAGATGAAGAGCAGAAACTCCTAGAGCTGTGGGATGACGTCCTGAGGAGGGAGGAAGAGCTCACCGAAAAGGTGGCTCTGGCTGACAAGGGCCTTGAGGAGCGCGCCAAGAAATTGGAAGAGCGCTGCATTGAGGAGGAGAAGAAGGCCTGGGTGCGAGGGCAGGAGCTCCACGAGCGGGAGTGTGCCCTTGTTGCCAGGGAAAAGAAAGTGAAGGGCAGGGAGAAGGACCTGGTTGACCGCCGGAACAAGATCCATCTCTGGGAGGAGGAGCTCGGAAAACTCGAGAAGCAGGTTGCTGAGAAGATTCAGCAAAATGCCAAAGAAGTTGAGCGCCTCGCCCGTGAGAATTCCGAACTGGTGGCGGCCAGAAGATCCTTGGAGGAATTGAAGGGCTTGAGGACTGCGGACTCCCTACAAATTTGGGAGTTCCTGGGCAAGGCCAACGACGCGCTGACACCGATGGGCTTCAGTCCCGTGTGCCCGGATGATCCGGAGCCGGAGCCGGAGCCGGACTTAGCGTTGCAGGCATTGAGCTCGGCAGGTAGCAAGCTCTCCAAGGTGGGCGATGTCATCGCAGACTAATTGGAGGTTGAGGGACAATCCCTGGTGAAGAACATCGCAGAGTATGTGCTGACGTACTACACCAGTCGGAACTCCCAATTTCCTCTGGACCCAGTGCTTGAAGGTCCCGTTGAAGGAGAAGGGGAAGCTGCCCGAGCCAACGTGTCGGAGGTTGCCCAGAAGGTCGCTCAATTCTTCCATAGGGTTTAGGACCATCTCCGAGTTCCCACTTGTATCCTTTCTTCTTCCTCCTCAATTTTGTAATCCCTTGTCTTCAGATGAATGAAATACCCAAATTTTTGTGAATTTCACTTTTTGTCTTCAACGCTTTTATCTTCACTTGGCCCCCTGGTAGATGTACACAATTTGATTGTGAACATGTACCAAGAGGATATTCTGTGTTGTTGAAGACTCATTTGCTTCGAACTTGTAGAGTGTAGGTCCGAAATTTTCGATAGTGAAGGCCCCCTGAGGTCAAACTGACTACCGCCGGAGCTTAGTAGCTCCAGCAATAGTCCCTATCAATGCATAGAGCATCGATAGTTAGCCCTCCGGGTGTTGGAGCTTAGTAGCTCCGGCACTGACCTTTGCCAACACGTAGCTTGTCGGCAGTAGACTCCACTTGTGGGGTCTTCTCACCATCTTTTGTTTTATGTCGACGGCTGGCCCCCCTAGCTTTCCCGGAGCTTGGTTGCTCCGGTGATGCTCGTTTTCAATGCTTAACATCAATTACAAGCCACCTAGAGGAGTCGGAGCTTTGTTAGCTCCGATTTTTCTCCACCAACGTGGATTTTATTTTTCCTACGCACTGAAGCCAAGAAAAATAGTAAAATTCGTTTCTTGCCTATAACTTCGTCGCGACTTATGATTCCCGAGAAAATTTTAGGTCAAACGTGATTCTAAACATGACCGAGTGTGTTGCCTTTTCTTCCAGATTCAATTGTACTTGGACCCGCCTTACTTCGGCCTGCCGGGGTGTAGGTAGAGTGGCGTACTTAGGGTGCTTGACCAGGCTAAGTCGATAGCACACTCTGGCCCTAGATTGGCTTGGTGGCATTCAGGCGAGTGGGCCATGAACAATATTGGAATCCAAAAGAATTAACAATACAACTCGAATCGTATATGAACCGGCCGAACTAAAATTTCTTAAGAATTGCACGTCTTTGTTATAGACAAGAAAGAGAAAAATAAAAAATGTTGAGCATGTACAAAATGAATGCACGTGGAGTCTGTTTCATATGAAGATGTCTTTCATTATAGGTCCGGGGTACAGGGGAAACAAGTACACTCTTAGAGTACGGAACCAGACTAAGGGTGTTTAATTTCTCGTTTGTCCCAGGGTAGCCAGCCACACTTTTAGTTCTGAGACTGTGACAAGTGTTGCATGAACTTTGTGGACCTTCCGGGGAAGGTCCAGCTGTTCTCCCGGAGGAACTACCCGACTCTGTACAATGACTCTATAACATACACCTCAAGTTACTACAGACTCACCTCCGTGATATTAAGTGTAGAAATTACGGAGGTGCTCGATGTTCCAAGGATTTGGGAAAGGTGTCCCATCCTCAGTAGCCAAGCGAACGCTTCCGGGACGGGATACTTTAATCACTCGGAAGGGTCCCTCCCAGCCGGGGGAGAGTTTGTTTAACCCTTCTCTGGATTGTATTCTCCGTATCACCAGATCGCCTTCCTCGAGATGTCGGTTGTGTACATGCCGCTGATGATAACGCTGTAGGGCTTGGCGATATCGAGCATTCCGAATAGCTGCTTGGCACCTTCCCTCCTCAAGGAGGTCTAGGTCTTCACGCCGGAGCTGGTCCTGCGCGGCTTCGTCGAAGGTCCGGACCCGGAGTGAACCCAAGGTGATTTCCGGAGGAAGGATTGCTTCAGCTCCGTACACCAGGAAGAAGGGTGTCTCTCAAGTTGACCGGTTTGGAGATGTCCTGTTGGCCCATAAAGTGGGCGGAAGTTCTTCAAGCGCTCATAAGTGCGCGTTTTGAGTCCTTTAAGGATTTCAGCATTTGCTCTCTCAGCTTGGCCATTGCTTGCTGGGTGAGCTACGGAGGCGTAGCAAACTTGTATGCCAAGGTCTTCGCAATATCCTTGAAATGGAGAGTTTGTGAATTGAGTCCCATTATCAGTGATGATTTTGTTTAGAAATCCAAATCTGCATACGATGGACTGCAAAAAGTTGATAGCAGATTGCTTGTTGATTGTCACAACTGGAGTTGCTTCCGGCCACTTGGTGAACTTGTCAATGGCGACGTACAGGAACTTGTAACCTCCGGCGGCTCTTGGGAAAGGTCCCAAGATGTCCATCCCCCACACAGCGAAGGGCCATGTAGGAGGTATCATTTGTAGGGGTTGAGCCGGTGTGTGAATTTGCTTTGCATGAAATTGACATGCTTCGCATTTCTTCACCAGCTCAGTTGCATCCTCGAGTGTTGTAGGCCAGTAGAAGCCATGCCGAAAGGCTTTACCAACCAGCGTGCTGGAAGACGCGTGGTTCCCACACTCGCCTCCATGGATTTCCGCGAGGAGCTTGCAGCCTTCTTCCTTTGTGATGCACCGCATTAGGATGCCATTGGCACCGCGCCGATAGAGATCCCCTTCTACCAACGTGTATCTTTTAGCCAGTCTGACTACCCGGTCAGCGGATACATCGTCGTCAGGAAGGATGTTGTCTTTCAAGTAGCTCCGGATCTCTGAGATCCATGCATCAGAACTAGCTTGAACATTTGAGTCTTGCGTGCTGGGTTGCTCGGAGCTTCCGGCAGCACCTATGACCCTTGATGGCTGCCATGGTAACAGGGCCATCGGGACCGTCAGCTTCGGGATGCTGATCTCGCCCCCTTCGCTCAGTTCGGCAGGCTGAGCTGTTGGTTTTGACAACTTCCGGACAAAAGTTCCGTCAGGAGCCGGAGCTCCGGTTGACGCTTTCGTCGAGAGTTCGTCAGCTTCAACGTTATGGGCACACTGAACATGGTGGAAATCTAGGACTTCGAAGTCCTTCTGAAGCCTCTGGACTTCAAGGAGGTAAGCATCTAGCTGGAGATTGTTGCAGGAGCATTCACCCTCCACTTGCTTAATGATGAGCTGCGAATCTCCCTTGACCAGCAGTTGCTTGACACCATATGACAGTGCCACCTTTAGTCCGTAGATGAGTGCTTCGTACTCCGCCATGTTGTTGGTCGCCTTGAAGTCAAGGTGTACCATGTATTTTACCTTCTCCCCGGTTGGTGCAAGGAGAAGGATTCCAGCTCCGGCCCCCTGCTTCTGCATGGAGCCGTCGAAGTAGAGGGTCCAGTGAGGCTCGGTGAAGGCTGGAGCTTGATGTTCCGGCTTCTGCTCACTGGGGCCCCCAAGGTTTGATGGAGAGGGAGTCCATTCCGCCACGAAGTCTGCCAAGGCTTGACTCTTAACTGCTTGCCTTGAAATGAATTCAAGATCAAATTCGGCCAATTCCGCTGCCCACTTTGCAATATTCCCAGTTCAATTGGGATTATGCAAGGTTGCTCGAAGTGGGTAAGAGGTCACCACTGAGACTTTGTGAGCTTGGAAGTAATGGCGAAGCTTCCTGGAGGCAATAAGAACTGCATAGAGCAGCTTATGCTCCTCTAGGTAGCGAGTCTTAGCATCATGTAGTACTTTACTGATGAAGTACACCGGGCGCTGAATGGTCCGGACCTTCTCGGAGGGGCCTGAAGCTTCCTCTCCACTGACCCGGATCCTCCCGGGGGGATCCGGATTTTCTTCGGGGACCTCCGGGTCCTGGCTGGAGGAACCCGGAGCTTCTTCAAAAGCGACCTGGACCCTCCCGGAGAGGTCTGGGTCTTCTGAAGTGACTTCTTGTGGATTCGAGTCTGGGAGTTGGGACCCAGACTCGCTTTCAGGTTCCTCCGGACCCTCCCGAAGGGGTCTGGATTCCTGAGTATGAGGTAGCTCTGGTCTCTCCGCAACCAGAACCATACTGACGACTTCGTCAGTTGCTGAAATGTAAAGCAACAAAGGCTCACCAGGGTTCGGAGCTACCAGAATTGGTAGGGTGGTGAGGAACTGTTTCAGCTCCTGGAATGCCTTCTTTGCTTCTTCAGACCATTGGAATGGTCCGGACTTCCTCAATAACTTGAAGAAGGGGAGTGCCCGTTCCGCCAGTCTTGAAATGAACCGGCTGAGGGCTGCTAGACATCCAGTTAGCTTTTGGACATCTTTGATGCTGGTTGGTGGCCGCATGTCTTCAATGGCTTTGATCTTCGCCGAATTAGCTTCTATGCCCCGGTGACTTACCAGGAAACCAAGAAGTTTTCTGGAGCTAACCCCGAAGACACACTTGTCTGGGTTTAGCTTTGTGCGGGTGGCCCGCAGCTTGTCGAAGACAGCTTGCAGGGTGTCAAGGAGTGACTCCTTGTTCTTGACCTTGACCACGATGTCATCGACGTACACTTCCACTATGTCTCTAATGAGTTCTTCAAAAGTTTTGAACATAGCTCATACAAAAGTTGAAGCTGCATTCTTGGGACCAAATGGCATGGTTGTATAACAGTACAATCCATCTACTGTTATGAATGAGGTATGCTCTTCATCTTCCCTAGACATCCTGATTTGATGATACCCAGAATATGCGTCTAGGAAACACAGTAATTCACACCCGGAGGTGGAATCCACTATCTGATCTATTCTAGGTAGTGGGAATGGATCTTTTGGACATGCCTTATTTAGTGTGGTGTAGTCGATGCACATCTGAAGCTTCCCGCCGGCCTTGGGCACAACGACTGGGTTTGCCAGCCATTTTGGATGGAAGACTTCTCAGATGAATACAGCTTTGAGCAACTTCTTCACTTCTTGTCGGATGAAGTTCTGTCGCTCTACGGATTGTTTTCAAGGCGTCTGATGCACAGGCTAGGCGTCGGGGTAGATCTTCAGATTGTGCTCAATCACTTCCCTGGGGATCCTAGGCATTTGTGACGGTTGCCAGGCAAACACGTCGACATTAGCCCAGAGGAAAGTGATGAGCACGAGTTCCTATTTGTCGTTCAATACCCCCGATATACGGGTGGTCTGAGCGGCATCGGAACCAATTTGGACGACTTTGACGGGAATGTCGGTGTCTCCGCTTGGCTGCACACGAGGTGCAGAAGTCGAGCCTCGTTGACGAATGCTCGGGGGATTTGGAGCTTGTTCCTGCCTGTAGTCCTCTTCTTGCGCCGTGGTGAGTTCATGGAGTTCTTCCAGAGCAGTTACTCCGGCAGTACGATTTCCGCGGATCCGGAGAATGCCTACTGGTGTTGGCATCTTTAACACCATGTATCCATAATGAGGACCTGCCATGAATTTGTACAGGGCAGACCTACCCAAGATGGCGTTGAAGGGTAAGTTGATCTGAGCGACGTCGAAGACCAACTTCTCGGTGTGGTACTTCTCCCGTGTCCCGAAGGTAACGGGGAGAGTAATAGCTTCGAGTGGGGTAATGGCTCCCGGACCTACTCCGGAGAAAGGTCGAGAGGGGTGGAGATCCGAAGGTCGGAGCTGAAGCTTAGTAAAAGCTTCGAAGCTTATGAGGTTAAGCCCCGAACCTCCGTCTACCATGACATGGTGGAGCTGGATGTTATTGATGGTAGGAGATACCATCAAAGGTAACTGACCTGCTCCAACCATGCTTCGAGGGCGGTCCGAAGCATCAAAAGTGATGGCTGTGTCACTTCCGATGAAGTTCCGGTCTGACTGTAGGAGCTACAGCAGCCATATCCCGACGCATAGTCTTGATGACGCGGCGGGAGGTGATGTCCCATGATCCACCAAAAATGGTGTTCATGGTCTTCTGACGCTCGTTGTCAGAGACGTCAGAATCATCGTCGATTGAGGTGTAGACGGCCTTCAGGACCTTTTTAGGATCCTGAAAACCTAACTCCTCTTCAACCGGAGCTTCGTCGACTTTTTGCTTTCCTTCCCTCTGTCGGAAAGAAGATTCTTTTCGGCGCTTGTTGTAGCGCTCAGCAAAGTTTTGGACCTCCCGACAGTCTTCCAAACTGTGGCTGCCCGTTTTGTGAATTGGGCACCACACGTTGGGCTTGCCACCGTCTTCAGAAGACGGTCGAGGTCGCTTCTCGGGGCGTGGCCCCCGGCCACCCGGAGCTGCAGCAGCTGCAACATTGGATGTATCGGCCAGCTTCTTCTTGCCATTGGTCTTTTTCTTCTTCTTGTCGTTCCCGGAGGTAGCGGCTTCTTCTTTGGAGGATTTCTTGTGACCCTCCGGAGTTGGTTTGGAGTGCATCTCATGGCCCTCCGCAGCTCTGGCACATTTGTCGGCCAAACTCAAGAGTTCCGTGACACTGGTGATCTCCTTGATCGCCAGTTTCTCCAGCATCTTCTTGTCTCGTACACCCTGTCTGAATGCCACAATGATAGAGGCGCTAGAGATAGAAGGGATAGTGTTTCGTACCTGAGAGAACCTCTGGATGAAAGATCGCAGGGATTCTCCCCCTTTTTGCACGACTGCAAAAAGGTCCAGTTCAGTGCCTGGTCGGGTGTATGAACTCCCGAAGTTGGCGGTGAACTGCCGGCACAGCTCCTCCCAATTGTTGATGGAATTGGGTGGAAGGCTCATAAACCAGGACCTGGCGGTCCCAGTTAAAGCCACTGGAAAATAATTGACCATTACGGCCTCATTTCCTCCGGCTGCCAAAATAGCAGTGGAGTAAATCTGAAGGAATTCGACAGGATTGACGGTCCCGTCGAACTTCTCTGGTAGGTGAGGCCAGAACTTCTGTGGCCACCTGAACATACGTAGATGCATGGCCAGAGCTGAACAGCCGCCTCCTACTCCTTCAGGAGCAGGAACGTCTTGAGCTTCTCGTCTTTCACAAGCACGCTCAATATGGACTCGGCCGTCCTGTTGGCGGTATCGGCGATCAAGCTCCGACCGGAGGTCATGAGTTGAAAGCCTGGATACCGTGTGAGTACATCGTGCCCCAGAGGGCAATGACGTCACTTGCTGTGATGCAGCACGTCTCCTGTTGTTGGAAACGTGCGGACCAAGTCTACCAGACAAGGTCCGCCGCTGCGACGGGGCCCACCCTGAAGGAGGAGGACCCTGGTTACTGATGCATTCGGCTGCTGCTGCAACCAAATGTTCCACATTGGCCCTCCACTCCTCCAGTGCATCCCGGGATGCATCCGGAGGTGGTGGGCGTTGGAGAAGAGCACGCGCTGCATGGAGCGCGTGTTCCGAGTTGTCATGATTTGCCAACGCAGTGATTGACGTCGATGCACCATCGCGTTGCCCAGCTTGATTTGCTGGTGGAGGCGGTGGTGGTGGGAGTGTGACTCCTGCTGGTGCTGAGGCTCCTGCTGGTGGCTGCATATTTGATGGATTGCCCCCAACAGCTTGAGCAACAGGTTGATCGTTGGATGATCCAGCAGCTGAGTTCACCATTCTCGAAATCTCAGGCGCCCCTACCTGGCGCGCCAACTGTCGGTGGTTTGGATCCGACAGATCTCTCGACACTACTAAAGTGTTAGAGAAGTTTGAGGTTCGGTGTTGGCGCGCGGAGATTCAAGAAGGTGAATTGTAAATGACACAGGAGACACAAGAATTTACGTGGTTCGGGCTGCCTGAGCGTAATACCCTACTCCACGGGGTGTGTTGATGTTGTATTGAATGTAGCGCGTGTGTCAGTGTGTCTGAACGTCTATGGAGCGTGTGTGTAAACGTCATCGGCCTGTCCTTTTATAGTACAAGGGCATGCCGTTACAAATTAGCCTGGCCCGACATGTGGCCTCGGCGGTTACTAGTATTGATACTTATTCAACACATTTAATTGCCCTTAATGACCGTGTAATGGGCTTTGACAGCACCGTTACTGGTAATTAAGGTCGTCCGATCATGTGTCATTAATATGGTATTAATGACACTTAATCGGGTCTTGAAGTCCTTGATTCTCCTTTGAAGATCCGGAGCCGTTGTGGAGCCTTCCGGAGGTCAGAGGCTGAAGATCTGACGGTTGGACACGTGGCAGCACCGGAGCACACTGTGGAGAACAGATGGTTCCGGTGTTAGCCGACACGTGTCAGCACCGGAGCTTCCCTCGGTCTGGGGTTAGGTACGGGGGTGCCACTTCGGTACATAGCCCGGAGCTTCCTCCCTTGCGGGCGGTAGCTCCGGTTTGATAGTACACGTGGCGACTCTGGGACTAAACATGTTGGAGAAGCGGGTCCGGACATGTCTGACATGTGGGCCTCCGAAGGTCTTCAAATCAGGTGGGTGACTTTCCCTTGAGATCTTTGCAATCCCAAGGGGTATATGGTACCCAGGGTTCTGACAGTAGCCAAGCTCAACTGGCGCCGTAGCCTCTAAGTCAGTCGGTGAGGACTACAACATTCAAATGATTCATAAGTAAGTTTAATTAGAAATTGAATTTGAAAATTTTGTCAAAACGAGTGAAATTTACCTGTGACGAAGCTCTAGAACTGCTCAGAACGTGCCCCAACAGCTGAGAGTGTCTGCTCCCGGTCGACGAGCCACCAGCGAAAGCGTCCTCAGGTCTATAGGGGTAGAACCCCCTTGTCGACGGCACCTTCTTACCCTTCTTTGACGTCATCCTGTTTTAATAGATAATCAGTAAATATGCACATAAGATATACAAAATTTACGTTACTATCTTCAAGAAAACATTACTTGTAATCACTTTCAAAATTTATCAACATCATTGTCATGTGAAAGTGCATCTAGGAATCACTAGTTGGTTTTGGTTGATTTATGACAAGCAAATGAGATCCTAACCACATTGTTGAGATGCGCACAGGTTCTAATGAGAGAATGAACAAAGTGCCAAAAAGAAAGGAGAATGAGAAGCAATGCAGAAAAGAGCTCAAGAACCAAGTGTAGTAGATCATTGTGTATGGAGTGTGTTAAGGAAACACACCCCAAGAGCTCAAGCACAAATAATCTCACACATTGCACAAAATTATACAGGACCAGACTAGTCTGGCTCACCCTAGACTAGTTCGATGTCTTTTTGCACCAGATCGGACAAGTCTTCACAATGCGGACTTGTCCTCACAGTCCAGATTTTCACTAACCATACTAGTCCGATATCTCTCTGACTAGAATCGGACTTGTACTCCCCAGTGCAGACTAGTCCCCAAACACTTCACAAGTTGCACAAAATCGGACAAGTCCGATAACACAACAGACTAGTCTGATATCTTTCTGATGTTAATCGGACAAGTCTGACGTTAGCACGGACTAGTCCGAAATCCCTCTGACCTAAATTGGACAAGTCCTCCAAGTGCACACTTGTTCCTCAAATTCACTTAGGGTTTCACCTATCAGGACAAGTCCGATATTCATTGGACTAGTCCGAAGATTTCCAAGAACGAAATCGGACTAGTCCGCTTGCACTTTGGACAAGTGCGATATTTCAGGACACCTAGGGTTTCCTAAACGCAACACACCGGACTAGTCTGGTGTCCACTACGGACTAGTCCGATCTTTCTAAACCCTAACAATAACTTTTGGAAACCCCATATAAATAGGTGTGCACGGCCCATCTTTCATATCTGTCGACACCCTGCGCCGTCACACCCTCCAAGAGCCTAGAAAACCTCATCTCTCCACGCAATTCAACGCAAGAAAGCTTGATCCTTTGAGGATACACTTTAGATCCAAGGAGAGACACGGTTCTTCACTCATTGAGCTCTCAGTTTGATTCCCTAACACACTTATGTGGTTTTCATTGTAATCTTAAGAGTGTGTTCTTGGTGGTATTCATCTTGTAATCTTGGGGAGCCCTCAACTTGTGAGAAGGCCCCTTGAATTTGGTTATTTGTCCTTTGTGATGAAGTGAAGAGGATTGGCCTCTGTGACGATCCAACGAGGGTAGGGTTGGAGAAGACCCGGGTCCTTTTGTGGACTCCTCAACATGGATGCAGGTTGCCTCTGTGGGAACCGAACCACGGGATAAAGAGCTTGTGTTCTTACTTTGCGCACATCATTCTTATTCTTCATATCTATATAGGGTTTCAATCAATATTGTTTACTTTACATTGAAACATTGAATATAAGATTAACTTGTGTTACATCCTAGTTCATAGTAGTGTGACACTCCAATTACAAGTATATTTCCCGCTGCATACATTCTAGGATCGAGATAATCGATCAAACTTGATCAGTCTAGTTCGCACGCACCAGACTAATCCACACTCTACCGGACTAGTCTGATACCTTAGAATTTGATCAGTTTGTTAAGTGTTGCAGGGTTCTAGACTAAAAATCAAAAGGCCTATTCACCCCACCCCCCCCGCCCCCTCTAGGTCACATTCATCATGTTCCCTACTCCTTAAACCAACCCAACGATCTTCCATCGTAGCCTGTTCTAATTTTCGTTTTCGCATATCATCTGGCTCTACATCTTCAACATCTTCAACATCTCCAACTAATCGATCGAGTCCTGCACCAAGCTCGCGATAAAAGTACTTGGACTTAACTGCCATAAATCTGGTCAAGAAAGCAAGTACGGTCACACCTTGTGTTCATGCAACGGCTCTTGTGATTTCTTCAGCTCCTCGAAGAACTCCTCTGCCTAATTTGTAAGAGGGATCCTCCGCTTCCAGAGCTTCTAGCATCTCATACATCCTATCAACCTCTGTTATATCATCATCCTCATCCACTTCTGCTATGACTCGAGATTTAGTCTCGTCGTGAAAGGTACACACTTCATAATGTGGAGTGAAACCGTTTCAACATAATTGAAACAAAATCTCCAATCTTCTCAAAAACTTGGTGTTCTGACATTTTGTACATGGGCACCGCACCATATCTTCCGTTGACAATGAAAATGCTCGATCCAAAAATTTATCTAACTTGATGTATCACTCATCCGAGTGACCACCAGTTCTGCTCTTCCAGCCAGTATACATCCAACTGCAGTCTTCACCCATGTTTGGCTCTGCAGTTTAAAGTGAAAGAAATTGTTGTTAATGGCGGACACTAGGTGTCCAGGCGGCCGACGGGCACCTAGGCGTCTAGACATGATTTTAGAACTCTGGTTTAGACGCATACTTTAACTTCCAACTAAATAGGCCTTGTCGGGTCCTAAATGGATTGTGTCGGGTCAAGCCAACTTGAATCCCATTTTTGTACATATAGTAACACTCAAGCAATCAAATTAAAAATTATAACCATAATCTAAAAAACAAAGCAATTCAATTAAATGTAAACATAAGAATTATTAAACTGTAATTTATCAATTAATAAATATAAACCGAAATATAAACAATTATATTATAAACATAGACATAAGCATTGACCTAATCATAAGTAATTTAATTCTCAATATAAACATAACCATAAACTTAAACATAAGCATAAATTCAATTCTATTCTATTCTATTCATAAGTATCAAATCAATTCTCAACATAAATTCAATTTAAATCAATTCTACGCTTAAATTTGATTGTAAGTATCACAATTCTAAGAATCACAATTTCAACATAAGCATCACCTAAACATAAGCATCACATCACCTAACATAAGCTCATAATTAGAACATTCTAAGCATAACAATTGTAGATAACGGTTCACAATTTACAGCATTGCATCACCTAATCATAACTAGCATCACAACCACTTCACAACTTGCTAGTGGGAATGGAGAAGAAAAAAAATTTAACAACATTGCATCACAACATTGTATCACAACCGCTTCACAACATTGCATCATATCTACGTCGAGGGAAGCCGGTGGGGAGGCGTCGGAGGAGGTCGGCGGCGTTGGAGGAGATCGGCGGTGCTGGAGGAGGCCGGCGGCGTCGGACAGCGCGTCCGGGGTGGCCCGCGGCGTCGGCGGGCACAGCGGGGGCACGACGGGGGGGCGTGGGGGTGGCAGGGGGGCGCGGGGGGGGGGGGGGGGGGGGGGCGTTTTGCCGGCTTCGGGGGCGCGGCGGGTGGTGTTTGGGACGGTGTGTGAGGATGAGGTATCGGGGTCAGATTGGGCCGATATTAGCCCTTATTTGCGACAGTTGCATTAATTGCGACAGCAGTAAGTTAAGGCCGTCACAATTAATGTTTTTGCGACGGTTCTTTTTTGCAACCGTCGCAGATAAGTTCTATTTATGACGGCTATATTATTTGCGACGGTCCTAGGATTGGCCGTCACAAATAAGCCTTATTTGTGACAGCTTCGTCCGAAACCGTCGCAAATAAGGTTTTATTTGCGACGACGTCCTCCTTTGCAACGGCTAGAGACATGCCGTCACAATTTAATTTATTTGCGACAGCAGGCCGTCGCAAATAAAGCTAGCCGTTGCAAATGATCGTGTTTCCTGTAGTAAGCTAATTTTGTTTTTGTGTACTACGAATCATAAGCTGGAAATGGTAGCTTTTACTAGCTCAAAGTGGTTGTAAAATTACACGCACTGCTACTGAGAAATTATTTTACCAAACGGTTTTCCAGATGAGCCAGAATAAGTCAAAATAACCAAACAGATCGTTTTCACATATAATGCAAAGATAAAGTTTTTTATATATAATTCAGAATGCTGCCAAACAGGCCCTGACTGTTTGACCCCCACTGCACCACAAGCCACCATGACGGAAAAAATGCTGTGTTTTTTTTCAACAGTAAAATTCTGCTAGGAAATTAATTAAGAATTTTCATGTCCCAATATATATATCCCTGATGGTAGAAGATTGATGCGGAATTGTCCATGGAGCAGGCAGTGGTCAGATTCCCAGTCGCCGCGGCACCTGCATGCCCGCGGAGCACACGGAACCGTCGGAGCCGAGAAACCAATGGCCACGTCCCGTGGGTTTATGCCGGATCTATCTAGTCATCGCTCGTCTCATCGTGCAGTGAAATATCCTGCGTTATCTTAATTACAAGACCTAGCGAAACGATATGGTTGATTAACGACACTAATCCTTGCCCTCTTCCATGAAACCTTCTTCGCTTCATGTCAATCTAAGACTAAACTGTAGAGGTGCCAGAAAATAATCCAAAGGAAAGAGAGGCACCGAAAGCTACGTTAAGGATGACTATTAGCTGCTGCGGTGTTGCTACAAATATCGGGAATGAATTGAATGGTTGGTTGCGTTTCGTGTTTCAGTTAATCGGCTCCCAGTCTGAACTCTCTCTCTCTTCATGAGGCGGACCTTCAGACTTATTGGCTCTCCACGGCTGCATAACAATCTGTATCTCAAATTGGATCGACTACAAATAGGATCGACCCGTTCCATCCTACTTCATCCCACAAACCAAACACTAGGACCTTAGCAGAACACCTTATCTAATACAAGTAATGATTGCAATACATGTCTAATTCTCTGGTTCGCTTAGTTGTAAGCAAATCGCTTTAGGTTTTATATAGAGGATGAAGCTGCTTTTCAATCCTAGCTATACCTTTTCTGAATCTTACACGCATGCCTTTGTATCTCTGTCTAGTCTGCGTGTCCAGGTAAAACTCCTAGCTTAGCATCAAACTTCTCTTTGCATGCCTGATTAAGCTTCTCTTTGCACCATGTCGTCCATGCATCTGTCAAGTGGCAGTTGTAAAATATCGGTCATCACTTTGCTTGCATGACTGCAGATGCCACTTTTGAAATTTTTACACCCCAAAAAGTTACCATCTTTCTGGTACGCATGAGCCCCCAGATCCTCTTTTCTACCTCTCTCACTAGTAATTAGATGATCATGTGTGTCAGCATATATGCACTTGATTAGGTTGATTTACTGGAAAGCATGATTAGTGCTTCCTAAGCTAACGAGAGGACCCAGTGATAACATTTATTAATGAAAGCCACCATGCAAATTGGCTATTCTTTTCTGAGGAAAAAGAGGGTGGTTCCTTATACAGCCTTGGACATGGATGGATGGCTTCATGTGGGCAAGTGGTATGCTTTTTAGAGCTTATAAGCCAGAGCACACAGGCTTACATATGGGTGAGCTCTCTTGACCCGATTCTCCCTGATTGATTGGTTTGTCTGCCTCTCCTTATATGCTCAACTGAGAACAAGGTACTAGTACTACCCACTTCTTAGCTAGATCTTGTCATGTTTAACTGTCGCGGTTTATACGTGGGAGTAATATCATAAGAGAATAAATCATTTTTAGCGTTCATGTATCCTTAGTTGCATGCCGCTTCATGTGAGGAAAGTTTTATCTTTTCTTGCAACATATATACCACTCTTAATATTTGTATTTACAGTGCTTAATTTTCCAATCTCACTGACATGCAATTTGTACGATAGATTAAGGGTAATCCAGTGAGGTATGAGATGGAGCTCTACCCGGGATATCTCGAAGACCATTTCAACACCCACAAGCGCAGGTGACATTCCCTTTTATATTACCTAATAAACCCGGCCATGTCCTGGCTATCAGTGATTTAATCATGCATGGTAAATGCTTTTATTATCCATGAAACACAAACTATACAGAAGAAATGTAATGAGAGGTGGCGTCGTTAAAGCACCGGGATACATATATATTGACCAATAGATAGATCATCATCGATGAGCATCAAAGCTGGTGCCACTAGCTACTTATTTATAGAGCAAGTGGAGATGAAGTGCGTGTAGATGTGTGCCACCCCCAACCCCAAAAGGTTGGGGCTGTGGCGAGCTTTTGGAATCTACGTCTAGCGGTACAGCATGAAGGTCCCGAAGCATATATTTTTGTTCTGATAATTACGCGTCTCTGTAGGTTCATGATTTATAAATAGGCCAAAATCAGACATCGTGGAGGAAAGTTTAAACAAAACTTTTTCCTGATACAAGGGGGTAAATTGTGAAGATGTGCGGATATTGCGATTCAAAAAATCATGGGAAATGGTGATGCGTATCCAAAGGGAAAGATGAGGGCATCGAATGTTCAGCTGGAACCTTATTTGACCAGAATATTTTCCTTCTGTGCGCGAGAGATGGGAGGGGGTGGTGAACAGCCAATGGAGCACTTCCCTGGCTGGTTTGTTATTTTATACAAAGGGACGTCCTGCTTCCTCATATTTGTCGTGGGTCCTACCCAGCTATTACGGAGATCCCAAAAGACTTGGTTCCTGCTGCTAGTTGGTCTCTCATCTCAAGCCACAAGTGTCGAATCCTTTCCTCGCGGAATTTTATGTTGCTATACAGATGGAAACCTAGGTGTAGATGCATCGCATTCGCATCCTAAAGTCGTGACTGATGCATCATCGTCAACTCGCCAGCGAAAATTTTCGTTTCCTTGGATCCCTTGTTCGCCGGAAATCCGGTTCCCTATCTTTTCCAAGGAAAGGTAGCTAGGGTGAACAAAATTTTGGGAGACTTTCAGAATCAGATCATAGATATGTACCCCTAATTATAGATGTGTGCCCCTAATTAGGATGCAGAAGAGTATAGTTTTTACATGGCAGGAAATAGTTAGGTGTTTATTAACCATTTTTCCATCCTGGCCTGGGTCTCTTTCCTGTCGTGCCACCTGGCTCCGGCCCCGCCGTGGCGCGACGCACGTCCTGACGCCAGCGGTGACGCTCGCCGTCGTCGGCGGCGTCGCTGTCACCCTCGTCGCTAAGTCTCCACGAGATAAGCTAATCAACTCCGAGGGGGATGTTGTTGTTGGCTGTCCGTTTCAGCCCCAGCCAGCACGCAACCAGCAATCATCTGTAGGCACGCAACGCAACGCGACGCAGCCAGCGATCTCTGCTCCGATCGATCGATCCTCGTCAACCATCATCGGAGATACGTACTACGTAGGTAGGTTTGAGAGGAAGCTGACGCAGCCATTCACCACCGAGCTAGCATGCCTTCTCTTCTTTGGCGCTGTCTCGGTGTCTCCTGAATTGTGATGCCATCCTCCCGCACTCTGGACTAGCTGGTGACTTGCTGTTTCTTGCTTTCGCTGCAGCCGCTTGCCGCTGGCGACGCCCGGCCGGTACATGACCTCCGCGTCGGTCGGCGGGCCGATGGGGATCTACGACTACGACCGCCGCGCCCGGCAGCAGCGGCCCTTCGCCGCCGCCACCGCCACCGCCTCCGCGTGGGGAGCCGAGCCGTCGGCCGCCCAGGCCGCAGCAGTCACCGGACCGTCGGTCGCGGTGGAACCAGACTTCAAGTTTGTTACTACCAGGGTAAGTCTCAGTTAACCAACACCAACCAGCTCCGGCAGCACGTTCAGCTCGACTCCGCGACGCGCGTGCTCATGGATTCCGTCTCGGGTTCACCCTGGTTGCAGACGACAGCTGATAGGGACGAGGCTCCGGTCGAAGACGCGCCGGGGCTGCCGCCGTCGTCGGACAGCTTCGGCCACGACGACGACGACGACGCCAGGCCTAACGACAAGGTGAGAGCCCGATTAATTAACCCAACTCGTTAGTAGAGTAGCTAGCTAGGTTATCGGCGAAGAAGTCGCTCCTCGATCTCATCTCTGGTTGTGGACATCGATCAGGCTCTGCGGAGGCTCGCGCAGAACAGAGAGGCAGCTCGCAAGAGCCGGCTACGGAAGAAGGTGAGCGAAGCCGGCCATGGCAAGACAACCAAGATCTGGTTTTGCTTTGCTTTGCTTCTCTGTTCTCACCAAGATGATCATGAAAGACTGTCTCGTTCTTAGGATGGTTGATTCATGCGCAGGCTTACATCCAGACCCTGGAGTCGAGCCGGATGAAGCTGGCGCAGCTGGAGCAGGAGCTCATCACCGTCAGGCGGCGGCAGGTGCAGCTAGAGCTACTAGAGCTGCGAGTACTAATTCACGATTAGTTCGTTGCTAATCGCAGCTGCCGTTGCTGATCTCTGCAGGGCGTTTTTGTCGGTGGGAGAATAGGAGAATCCGCTATTATTGGGGTAACACCAGCTGCTCTTGATCCAGGTCAGTTTACTGATTCATTGGTCTCGGAGTATGATGAATTTGTTGAGGATTCAAAAGGGGATTTTGAATTTATTTTCCTCTGTTTTTGCTCTGTTCCGCTGAAATTAACGCGCAGGTGTCGCCGCGTTCGAGATGGAGTACGCGCGCTGGGTGGAGGAGCAGGGCAGGCACGCCGGCGAGCTGCGCGCGGCGCTGCAGGCGCACGCGCCGGAGGTCCAGCTGCGCGCCCTCGTGGACGCCGGGCTCGCGCACTACGACGCGCTGTTCCGCGCCAAGTCCGCGGCGGCAAGGCGCGACGCCTTCCTCGTGCTGTCCGGCGCGTGGCGGTCCCCGGCCGAGCGCTTCTTCCTCTGGATCGGCGGGTTCCGCCCGTCCGAGGTGCTCAAGACCCTGGCGCCGCAGCTGGACCCGCTCTCGGAGGAGCAGGCCGCGGCGGTGCGCGCGCTGCAGCAGACGGCGCGCCAGCTGGAGGACGCGCTGTCGCAGGGCATGGACAAGCTGCAGCAGACGCTCGCCGAGGCGCTGCTGCTGGACACCGTCGACGTACCCGACGACGCCGGCGGATACGCATACGCGGCGCAGCAGATGGCCGGCGCGGTGGGCAAGCTCGGCGGCCTCGCCAGCTTCGTGGACCAGGTGATCATTGTTGACCGGTCGTCGATTCCATCTATCTATTGCCGACCGAAAAGAATCAAAATATACGAGTAAATCTTTGCACGATGCATCCACTCGTGTGTCTGAACCTCTGACCTCACCTCACCCGCGTTGTGCGGCGGCGCAGGCGGACCATCTGCGGCAGCAGACGCTGCGGAACATGCACAAGATCCTGGCGCCACGGCAGGCGGCGCGGGGGCTGCTGGCGCTCGCCGACTACTGCCAGCGCCTGCGCGCGCTCAGCTCGCTCTGGGCGGCGCGTCCGCGGGAACCGGCGTAAATCGCCGCGACGTCGGAGACAGGAACGAATCGGCATTCTGTATACGACGGTGGAGAAAGACGACGACAGGCGGTCCCCTTATCAGACAGTGACTTGGTTCAAGCTCTGCATCCTGTACGGCAACGCACGTGTTGGTTCTGAATCTTGTGACGGTGCAGGCCTTGGATTCGACTGGAAGCTCGAGAAATTATCATGCAGTTGCTGTTTTCTCAGCTCAACATGTAATTACTGTCGCTAAGTAACGATATGCATACGTAATCTACAATGAACAATCTTGACTTGGTGGGGGCGAGAATTCGGTCTATTGCCAATGGTGAAGGGTAGAAGAAGACAAGTTGATTCAATCCAAAATTGATTTACTCGTTGAGTCGGGAAATGTGCAATTGCCTGATGAAGTGTTCCAGTTTATTACATGTATTATATATAACTAAAGTTGTATAAGATAGAATACTGTGCCTCTATATTAGTCCGTTAGTCTGATCTCAACTCTATTTCTAGATTCGATCAAACATAACTTTGACCAGTGATTTATATAAATTCTATTACTTTTAGTAACATATAGATTGTATATTATGAAAATATTTTTATACAAATTTAAAAGTATAATTTTTATATTGTTAAAGTTAATTAAAGTTACATAAATCATTGATCAAAGGTGAATTTGATCAAATATAGAAATGAAATTGAGATAGGACAAATGTAGTACTTCTTCTGAATCTTTTTGTCTCTAGCTAGTTCATTTTGAACTAACCGATTACAAATAAAAATTTTGAAAAGAATACATACAATCCAGCTACAATAATTTTTTTTCAAAAAACTCCTATATATTTTTTGCTAAATTGCAACTCCACCTCATCTACAACATATTAGCATCATAACTCTACATGTCCACGTGCTATATATAATTGAAGTTGCACCAACCTACCCTCTCAACCCAGTGTGGACGGACGAGATATTGAACACTTAACACTTCTCATCTCCGAAAGCGTATTCTTGGCTCTATTAGGAACTGCATGACCTATTAGATCATTCGCACCGCCACCTTCTAAAACATACTCTACCTTCTGATCTTACAAAAAAAATTTAGTATGTTTTTCGGTACACTTTAAAGTATACTTTATGGTGTACCATTGCGGATAGCCTTAATAACTGAGATGACGTCACCTCGGCGTTGGTCCAACGCTACGCTACGCGTCCATCCACGAGCTAGTACAGCACGCCCCGATCCGCCCGCGGCAGTTGCGCTTCCGGCAACCTCGAGCCTCCCCATCCCCTTCCCTGCCGGCCACGGTGACGGGCGAAGCCACCGACGTCTGCGCCCTTCGCCTTGCCGCGGAGCCTCACTTAGCAGCCGGACCCTCCCCGCCGAAGCACGCACGCACTCCGCGCCCCGTCTCCTGTCCGTCCCCTCGGTAAGGAGTCCCTGCCCTTGCCCTACCCTACCCTAGCTTGCTTGTGTGGAGTGGCTGCTCTGGTCGTTTCGCCCCGCGAGGTGTCGTCCTTGCTGCGAACTCTGGAACCCGATTCCTAATTTCCCGTTCCTTTCTGGAGTGGAGGGGTGTGCTTCGATCCACCCAGGCCCCAGCTGGCTGCGGATTTGGGGTTTGACGTTCTTTGGTGGTTGCAGTTGCAGGGTCAAGGCATAGGGAGAGATGGCGAGTCTAACCGGCCTCACCGCAAACGCTAATCCGAACAAGTCATTCGAGGTGCCATGATTTCCGCTGCACCGTTTGTCAATCGTGTTTGTATGTACTTCACTTTGTGAATTCATGGCGTTTGGTTGTGAATGCAGCTCCTGCCTAACCCGGCTGACTCTGTCTCGAGCCTCAGCTTTAGCCCCAAGAGTAATCTGCTGGTGGCAACCTCTTGGGACAACCAGGTAACTTCAGTTGTGCTGTAATTCACAGTTTGCATTTGTTATTGTGATGTCGCTCAAGAGGATTGTATTGCTTTGCTTTTTTGAGCAGGTGAGATGCTGGGAGATAGTTGGCGGGAACAGTCAGCCCAAGGCATCCATAACACATGACCAGCCAGTACGATCTCAATGTCTTGCTTGGGAGTTGGAACGACTTTTCACATTACCTGTTAGATGCCTTAGAAGTAGTTAGTACCCATTGTGCTGATTGATGTGTTTCCTCTTCAGGTCCTCTGCTCGGCCTGGAAGGACGATGGAACTACTGTCTTCTCAGGAGGCTGCGACAAGCAGGTCAAAATGTGGCCTCTGTTGTCTGGTGGGCAGCCTCAGCAGGTTGCACAGCATGATGCGGCTGTCAAGGAGATCGCGTGGATTTCTCAGATGAATCTTCTTGTCTCCGGAAGCTGGGACAAGACCCTAAGGTATGCAAGTTCAATCCCTTGCTCTCCAACTTAATTTGTTTTAATTGGAAGTTGAATACTTGGTAACCATTTTGGTTGCTCCCGAATTGTTACCGGTATAAGAGAATCTAGTAGTTTTGGAAAGCTGAGAAGAAACTTCTGACATTCCCCTTGTTAAACGATACAAAAGTTACATTTATGCCATCCTGTTATTTCCATTCTTGTCAATATGCCTTCTATAAGCCTAATATTTAATTACCAGCTCGATGATCTGTATCTCATGTTCTTAATTACGCTGCAATTTTGGTGATTACACAAACTACGTAATTACTGCAGTACTTATTGTTTATATGAAATCCAGATAACCGATTACTGCTATAAATATTCTTCTGCATTTTTTAGCGTTGATGGTCGATAGGTATTGATTGTGTTTTTCAGATGGATTTAGAAGGCGTTATGTTAATAATACCATTTCTGGCTGCATACTGGATTAGCACGCATACATTATGTATTTCTAGCTTTCTGCTGTCTGCACCTTTTTCACCTATTGCAATACCAATTCTGATCACTCATGCATTGGACCAATACCCCTGATCATGGTGACTATGATTTATTCTAATTTATTATAATTTTTCAATGATAATCAGTATGCAATTTGTAGGTATTGGGACACAAGACAATCAAATCCTGTCCATATTCAGCAACTTCCAGAGCGTTGCTATGCTCTTACAGTGAATTATCCTCTTATGATTGTGGGAACTGCTGATCGTAATATTGTGGTCTTCAACTTGCAGAATCCTCAGGTGATTGTGTTGTTAATCTTTCTATGCACACTGTGGTCCCTTAATTCTTTTAGCGGGCATCTATGACTTTGACAGTGATCTTACCAAACTTGTGATTGTGTTTTGATAATTAGACGGAGTTCAAACGTATTCAATCACCACTAAAATACCAGACACGGTGCCTTGCTGCATTCCCTGATCAACAAGGTTTTCTGGTAATGCTTGTTTCTTACATGTCCATCTGTCTAACACTTGCTACATCTAAACTTCTCATGTTTGAATTATCTGTATGTACCACGATATTTATTTATTTAACTTTTGCTACATAATAGTTTTTATCCACTGAATTGTAGTAAATACTCTATTAACATATCTTGAGTTCATTTCATATTACATCCAACCTTCTATTTACTCATATGACCATTTAATTTAAGGCTGGGAATATTGATCCATCATCATTTTCACTGTCATGAGCTCTCTAAGTCTCCATTTATTAACTGCCTACTGGCAGAGTGTTTGGATAGTGTTCATTTTCATCTGGCTGGGACCAGTCAGTGTTTTTCCGATACATGTATTCAGTATTATTTGGGGAATTCCCTTTTATGCCACCGAAAAAATTTCAAATATGTTATAGGCCGTAGGTGTTTCTGTGACATGTGGGGCCCACCACAGTCACTGACAGTGGAGTTTTAGGGGTTTAAGTTTAATCCAGTGGCATACAAGATTTTTTTCCTCAGTATTACTTCGTTCTATACTGGTGTATTCACTAGATACCTTGGATAAAATGGTAGATACCTGACCGTAAATTTCATTTCTTCTATTTTTTCCATAAACTTTGTAACTGACCTATTGTGTTCATGTAAAGGTTGGTTCAATAGAAGGAAGAGTTGGTGTGCATCATATTGACGATTCACAGCAAAGCAAAAACTTCACTTTCAAATGTCACAGGGAAGGAAATGATATATTTTCTGTCAATTCACTCAATTTCCATCCTGTAAGATCCTATGTCCATAAAGTTTTTCTTTTTTCCTCAGCATTTTGTAGAATATTATGTTTTCTGTTGCATTTCTAAAGATAGTTGCTGTGTTGGGTTTAATACCCTGTCTCTATTATCAATTGATTTGTTGAATAGTATAAATATTATATCTCATTTTCCATAACTAGAAATAAACTGCAATACTGAAGCTATGTCAAAAATCCTACATGTTCGGCACATAAGTGCCTCAAAAGCAATTTGAACTCCAAATATATGAACCCACATGTTGCCAAGGAAGAAAAGAAAACTTCCCACTAATCAAGTCCAAGTTGAGCAAATTTCAAACCATACCTGTTGAATGCTTTCCTTGGGTGTGTTCTTTTGCGCTATCTGATATCTTATTTGTTTCTATTGGTAAAAAGTGTGTACGTAGTGCCGAAGGCTCCCACACATTATGGGGTCTGAGGAAGGGTTATCTCTAGATATCATAAGTCATATCCATTGAATTGATGTGTAATCTGTATTTCATTGAAACAAGCAGTGCCCTTAAGATATTATCCATTTTTGTATATCATATGGTTCCAAGTTTGGAAATCGCAGTTACTCATGTTATATTTATACTCATATTCTAAAACTTGTCTCAGGTCCATCACACATTTGCGACTGCTGGATCTGATGGTGCTTTCAACTTCTGGGACAAGGACAGCAAGCAAAGGCTGAAGGTATAGCATCACGTGACCCTTTATGTTGTTTTTTTGCTTTTGTTGTCTACTTCAGTTGGTTTCTGTTGTCTTGATTGATTTTGATTTCATAATGTTTTTGTTCCTGCGGAATATTTGCACCATATTAACCAGGATAGGAGGTCAAAACTCACATCTGTGATCCATTACTTCAGATGACACATCTTAGATTTTGCATTCTTACAGATCTTGATTGTTGGGTGCTGTCACCTGACAACTCATGAATTAAAGGTCTAGGGACGAGTAATTGTGTGTGTTCTTTTCTTTTATGGGGAGTGATTGTTTGAGAGCAACAAAGGAGGAATCTGGGTACCGTTGCATCAAGGCTAATTTCTTGGTTCCCTCTCTTTGTTTTCTATCTTCCCATTTACTTTGATTGCAATTATTATTTTTACTTGAATAAATATTTGTAATTGGCCCATTGACTTGAACTGCTCACGCCAGATTGGTTAGGGCCAGTCCCACATCCCAAACTAGCATCTGAAAGAATGCTACCTTTCTTTGAACTAAGCCCACAACGACCCAGATTCCATGATTCCTCGAACCTGTCAATCCAGGTTCCTGGTTACTTTGACATCTACTCCCCCCGCCCCTGAAAGTTTGTCGCATGAACTACAAAGTGACAAACTTTCAGGGACGGAGGGAGTATCTTTTAGTCCAGACATGCAATTTGTAGTGTATGATACCAGTCAAAATCATGAGCACAATATTGTAATCCTGAAAAGGGTGCACCCAGTGCCGAAGGCTCCCACACATTGTGTTTGGGGTTCATTCCTTCCTATTTGTTAGAACTTCTGTTGGCAGACTGGTAGATTCAGCATTTAATAGTTGATTCTTTCTGCCTTGATGAAAGTGTGTTACATTTCTTCACTTAATGCATGAATTTTCCGTGTGAGCTATCTGCCTATTTTGTTGGGTGCACCTGAACTTGTTTTTATGTTCAATTCCTCATACCTTTTAGCGTACATTATTCACTCATTTTATGTAACACTTTCTATGCAGGCATTTAGTAGATGCCCCCTTCCCATTCCTTGCAGTACCTTCAACAGTGATGGTTCAATATTTGCTTATGCGGTAAGTCAACTAGGCAAATGATGTTTGAATGTAATGTATTTATAACAGTTATGTGTTGTCACATGCATGTTCAACGCAATGTCTTTGGATCATTTTTTATGTCCCAGAATTTCTTATACCTTTGACCCAAACAAGCTGAATGCTGCTAAAGATGCACAAAGTCAATTCATGTTTCATTCTTAGTTTTTGAGTTTGGCCAAATGCTCAGTCAAACTTTAGTTGCTATTTGAATTGAATTTTCTGGTTAGAGTTTCAATTTCTGCTCCCAGTTTTGGTGTGTGTGTGTGTACCCTGTCAAAACATCCCAAAAGAATTAGCAAATAGGAAGCGCTATGTGAATTTGTATTCTTATCCTTAATATGATAATAGGTCTGCTATGACTGGAGCCGTGGGGCTGAAAACCACAATCCTGCAACAGCTAAGACGTCCATCTATCTCCACAGTCCACAGGTAAGCTGTGTTTGAATTGTTGATATTACTGTGAGACTGATCGCTGCAATCTTTTTACTTTTTGTATTTGATCTTTGTTTTGATTAGGAATCTGAGGTCAAGGGAAAGCCACGCCTTGCAACAGGAAGGAAGTGATTACACCGTGTGGATGCAAAAGGAAGTCGTGTATTTTTATTTGGGGGGTTTTGGCTGGGCATCAGTTTTGTTTTAGCATCTGATAGCTGTAAGTTTCCATTGCATTCTAGTCACTGACGATAGGGAACTCGCAAATCTGCAGGATTGACTGTAAATTTCCATCCGCATCTCAATATGTAACATGCAGTACTACCTGTTTGCATTGCCTAGCCCTCCATCTAGGTTTCATGAAGATCTATCAGTTAAAAGTCTGTTGCAAGTGATGTAAATTTTTGTGAATGTTTATTTATATCTGATGGAATTAGTGTTACATTATGAGGTGTTACCAGAGAGACAAGGATTGAAAAGAACCATGTCTGAAAATATTCTAGCCTTTCGTACAGCGGCAAGTGGTGCAAAGTTGTAGGTTTCTTGATATATCTTGGCAGCAGTTCTGAATAGTTCGCTTCTATTCCGCTTGGGGCGAGTAAAAAAAAGATTTGTAACTTGCATAAATCTGAGTACGAATTTGAAGCCACTGGTCCACTGTCCTAGTTAGGGATCGGTATGAATTTGAATAAAAAAGAACGTAATAGTATGATTTATGGAGCTTCGTTGTTGAGCAGATATCCTCAGGCTAACAGTGAATTAGAGTGACGGATAAAGAAACACGCCTCAACACAGATAAATTAAGAGTGTTTGATTCAGATGTGGGTTCTTTAAAATCTGATTTAAAGCAATGAGTTGTAGAAAATCTGCCGTGAGCTGAGAGAAAGAAAAATAAATTAAATGTTTTTTATTAGTTGGATGACAATATGGAAAATCTAAGGTTGGATGAGATTTCAATTTATATTGGAAAAAAATAGATATTCAAATATGCTTCACAGGAAAACTTTTTGATTGAGATTTTAGATTATTGATAGTGAATCTGCTCCGTGAAATTGAACCAAACAGACTCTAAGACTGATGGATTGTTAGTTTGAAATAAAAATGTCCAAAGATTAAACATAGTCAAATTGAAAAAGAAACATAATTATTGTTTCTGTCGCCAAGTATCAGCCTTGTCCATGTCCGGACACATCAAAAGTACTATTCGCCAGTATTGTGCGGTCTAAGATAGAAGTGTCGAAGAATTTCAAACTTGTCTGCCAAATATGTTTCTCAAATTTCTTACAGTGAAAAACATGCCTTCAAATGATTTCGCTGATTTGGTTAAGAACTCTGCCTCAATTTATGATCTACGCAGCTTAATAAAAACACATGGATGTGGCATGTGAGTACAAATCACATAGGATGAGTGGGCAAACTGAGCGTAGAAGTTTCTTGCGGTGGAATCAACCTACCCTTCAAGTCCTACACTCGACATGGGTGTTGCATTTACGACTAAGATAGGTGACGTCTTGGTCCACGACGAGGCACCCATAATGACTTCGTGAAGCTAAGTATCAACAGGTTTAGTCTTTCAGAAACACTCGTAGGGTAGAATGCGTGTGCATACGTTCATAAGGTGAGTACTCAGTGCGTGCTTATGAGTATCCGTGTCTCGCAAAAATTCACTGTTTCGATTCCTTGCATACACAAAAAAATATGTTGAATAAGGGATACCGCCTATGTTGTAATGACATAGCCGGTCCCAAGCCTAGGTCATGGAGGAGAGATTGTGATAGGTTTGGCGAGCCAACAACTAAACTTAGTCATTCTCATAGAAATGAAACTCATTGGAAATTTGTTGGAGTGTAACCCTCTTAGTGACGCGTCATGCCAGAATTAGGGTATGGTGTTAAGTGAGCAAGGGTCGGGTAGCCACCGCCTTAGTGGCGCGCCATATCAGAACCTGAATGTGATGTTAAATGAGCGAGGACCGGATCGCCACCACCTTAGTGGCGCGCTACATCATCGTCCGAATATAGTGTTAAGTGAGCAAGGGTCTTTGCATCTTTCTCGACGGATGCGAAGGGTAAGGAAGCTAGCCGAGGAAACTAGGTTTTAGGTGGGTAGTTGGAATGTTACGAGAGTTAATGGACGTTGCGATTAGGAGACGTGTAAATATCCTTTGTGTACAAGAGACTAGATTGACAGGTCAAAAGGCGAGAGAGGTTGAGAATGTCAGTTTCAAGCTTTGGTATTCTGACTCAACTGGAACTAAGAATGGCGTAGACATCCTAATAGATAAGAGGCTCAAGGATGGAGTAGTGGATGTCTGTAGACGAGGGGATAGGATCATCCTAGTCAAGGTAGTTGTGGAGGGCCTTATCTTGAATGTCATTAGTGCTTATACCCCACAAGTTGGGCTCGACATGAGCACTAAGAGACAATTTTGGGAGGACTTGGAGGGTATGGTTAGTAGTGTACTGGTAACCGAGAAGCTCTTCATAGGAGGGGATCTCAATGGTCATGTAGGTACAACTAACGTAGATTTTGAGGGGGTACACGGAGGTTTTGGATGTGACGATAGAAACCAGGAGGGTAAGGATATCCTAGACTTTGCCGTAGTATATGACCTATTGGTAGCTAACACCCTCTTTAAGAAGAGGCTATCTCACTTAGTGACATTTACTAGTGCCCAATATTCTAGTCAAATCGACTATATCTTCACCAGGAGAAAGGAGAGAAGGGCATGTTTAGATTGTAAGGTGATTCCCGGGGAATGTGTTGTTCCACAACATAAACTTGTGGTAGCCGACTTTCGTTTCCACGTGCATGTGTCACGAGACAAAGGTGTTAAAACCACAAGAACAAAGTGATAGAAGTTGAAGGATGAAGCGAAACAATCATTCAAAAGGAGGATGATTGCAAAAGGACCTTGGAGCGAAAAGGAAGATGCAGATAGTATGTGGGTGAAGATGACGACTTACATTAGGAAGGCAGCTAGGGAGGTGGTTGGGTGGACAAAAGGTTAGAAACTTGTAGATAAATACACTTGATGGTGGAATGAAGATGTACAAAAAGCTATTAAGGAGAAGAAAGAGTCTTATAAGAGCTGACATCATGAGAGAAGCGCAAGTAACATGGCGAAGTATAAAGAGGCTAAGAAAAATGCAAGGCGTGTTGTGAGTAAAGCAAGGGGGCATGCCTATGATGCGCTATATGAGAGGCTAGGGACAAAAAAGGCGAAAAAGATATATACAAGATGTCGAAACTTCGCGAGAGAAAGGTGAGAGATCTCAACCAAGTAAAATGCATTAAGGATGAGGCAGGCCAAATTCTATTGAAGGAGGAAGAAATTAGGAACAGATGACCAGACTACTTCAATGGACTATTCAATGACGGGAATGAGAGTATTAGGTTCGAGTTGGATGACTCATTTGATGACACCAACAGACGATTCGTGCGGAGGATACAAGAGTCTAAGGTTAGAGTGGCCTTAAAAAGGATGAAAGGAGGAAAGGCTCGCGGCACCGATGATGTCCCCATTGGGGTGTGGAGATGTCTGGGGGGTGTAGCAATAGTATGTCTCACTAAACTATTCAACCGTATTTTTTAGTCAAACAAAATGTCTGAAGAGTGGCGGAAAAGTATTTTCATACCCATCTTCAAAAATAAAGGAGATGTTCAAAATTGTACTAATTACCAAGGAATTAAGCTCATGAGTCATACTATGAAGCTCTGGGAGAGAGTGATTGAACACTGCTTGAGGAAAGTGACCAATATCACTAAAAACCAGTTTGATTTTATGCCCGAGAGGTCCACTATGGAGGCGATTTTTTTACTCCGTCAGCTTATAGAGAGGTATAGGGAGCAAAAGAAGGATCTACATATGGTGTTCATTGACTTGGAGAAGACATACGATAAGGTACCAAGACCGGCCATGTGGTGGGCACTAGAGAAACACAAAGTCCTAACAAAGTACATTAACCTTATCAAGGATATGTACGATAATGTGGTGACAAGTGTGCGCGTAAGAGATAGTGAGACCGACACTTTTCCTATCACAATGGGGTTACACCAAGGATCAGCCTTAAGTCCTTACATCTTTTCCTTAGTGATAGATGATGTGTTGAAGGATATATAAGGGCATATCCCTTGGTGTATGCTCTTTGCTGATGATATAGTGTTGATAGATGAAACTAGAGATGGTGTTGATAGAAAATTGGGGCTATGGAGGCAGACCTTAGAGTCTAAGGGGTTTAGACTTAGTAGAACTAAGACCGAGTATATGAGATGCGACTTTAGTGATGTCAGGTGCGAGGATGGTAATGTTAGTTTACAAGGACACATAGTACCTAGGAGAGACACATTTTGATATTTAGGATCAATGTTACAAAACAATGGTGATATGACGAAGATGTTTACCACAGGATCAAGATCGGGTGGATGAAGTGCCGACAAGCATCTGGAATCTTATGCGATAAGAAAGTTCCACAAAAATTGAAAGGAAAATTCTATAGGACGGTGATCAGACCTGCGATGTTGTATGGAGTAGAATGTTGGCCAACTAAAAGGCAACATGTCCAACAAATGAGTGTTGCGGAGATGCACATGCTACAGTGGATGTGCGGTCACACAAGAAGAGACAAAATTAGGTACGAGGTGATACGTGATAGGGTAGGGGTGACACCGATTGAGAAAAAGCTAGTCCAACATCGCCTATGGTGGTTTGGGCATATCCAATAGAGACCTCCAAAAGCACCGGTTAACAATGGGATTATAAAGAGTAAAGAAAATTTTAAGAGGGGTAGAGGTCGACCAAGGTTGACATGGCAGGGAGGCGGTGAATCGAGACTTAATGGAGTGAGACATACCTAGAGATTTGGCTTATGATAGGACTGCATGAAAATTAACAATTCATGTGCTAAAATCTTAGTTTATTCGTAATTTGTTACTTTTAGCTTCTTTCTTATTAACCCATTTCTAAAATAAATAAAATGTAGAATCTTATTTTATTTGTATTTTTTATTATTTTTTACTTTCATCTTATTTTTTTATCACTTTTTTTTTTCAAAATTGTTGAGTTTCATTTTTAACCGACTCCAACTTGTTTGGGACAAATGCTTGGTTGTTGTTGTTGTTGAATAAGGGACGCAAAGACCAAAGAGTGTTGCTCGGGAGGAAAGAAACAAAAGGACAACCATAGCCCCTTATGTATTTTTGCAAAACTCTAGTCAATCTTATGTCTATCTCATCATTTTTAGCGTCGTATAGGGCCTCAGATTTGCCAACTGCCTTACTTCGCTTACACTCAAACTCAAACAACTTAAAGATATTATTGCAACAATCACAGCGCTGGCACTCATCTTCTGCTTCACATTAAGCATCTGATGAACCATGCAGCAACAAGTAAAGTTCTTGCGCTTGCTGCTTCACATGCTAGTGACGTTTATCAGCTCGCGTGTGTTTGATGGTCCTGCGAATGGGGCTGTGTAATGTGGTCGAGATGCATTTTTGCCAGGAGATCAGTTAGCTGTTCTTCCAGGTCTAGCTCCTTGCTGTTCCTGCTCACCGTTGTCCTCCCGCTACTTGTGACCATCACCACTACATCTTTGTAGTTGGCAAGCTCGTTTGCAACCACGACGTTCATACCGTACTTTTTCAGAGCCATCTCCGCCTTCTGTAGAAGAATATCTGGATCTGTCTCGAGCTGCGGTTTGTAGGATTTAGTAAGAATCAGAAAGGCAATGCACCCTTAAGAGTTAGTGGAGAGGGTAAGAAAAAGCGTGAACATCAAGATAGTACTAACCTTGAAGGATACACAAAATGCTGAAGGAGCCCAATGTTTTCTGAGGATGAAAAGCATTTTTGGAACTTGATTGAGCTGCATATTCAGAGGGCCGCCTGCTGACTCAATTTTATGTTTAGCCTGTGAAGCATTTTGTGTTAGGGATGACTAGGAAATGGTGCCTTCGTCACGGGTGTAACTATTGCATGTACTGTTACATTCAAACATATGAAGTTCTGAAACAAAAGTGTCTTAGGGAATATGGTCATGTTTCTTAGATTTAGGGCCTGTTTGGTCCGTGGCCACAACTCGCCACGGTCAGTCAACGCCGAACTTTAGTCACGCGCGGTCACGTTAGGTTCTCTGCCGCATGTGAGGCGCGCCACACCTCCACAACAGCCTCCGTAGTTCATTTTGGACGCCAACGCCCACCACAGCTGCGGCGCCGAAAATGAACGCCACACCTTAGGCGGCACCGCATCTTAGGCACGGCACGCTTAGGCAGCAGACCAAACAGGCCCTTAATCTGAATCATGTATGAGGGGTAACATTGTTTTTTTTGGGTCTAGAGATGGATACCAATATCTTAAAATAAGGATCAATCAACATTGCGACATAGTAAAGACCAAAACATATGCAACGATGGAGTTACAATCTGTTCACACATGCTCACTCAAAAAGAAAAGGGTGATGTATCCGTGGACAAGGGATCTATCCAGAATCCACACAAGGTGATCATCAGTTATGCACCTACGGCTTGCGTGCAATACCATTGTTCTCCAATAATAAGCAGTTGAATGATTTGCTTGAATAATGAATATGATGCAACAAATGAAGATATAATCTGAAGACAGAACTTATTACCATGCTTTCCCAAGGAACGTAGAAATCAGAAACTGCTGCAGCAAGATAAAACATTCCATGGTGTCCCAAGCAATTCATAGAGGTACCTGCCATTTGTAGTAACTGTTGGCAATAGAAAAAGAACAGATGTTTCATGCTCGGCATTAGTATGACATTGTTCACAACGATAAGGTATCATGCACCCGTAGCAAAGTTTTTGCGGAAGCATAGTATGGCATAAAAAATCCCAAATCTCCTAAAATGTTAACAAAATCCCCAAAATGCCTTCTTTCCACCTTAACCTCCATAATCCTACAAGGTACTATAGAAAAAATTGAAACAACGACTCATGATATAATATGGACAGCAAAAAATATCCCCCCGCCCCCCCCCCCCCCCCCCCCCCCCAAAAAAAAAATATGGACAGCAAAAATCGTGTCATTTGTAAGGATTACATAAAAAGGAAAAGAATAAATGTGGTCGCTGTGCAATACCTGAAGATACTCAAAAATTGTAGTGAAAGGAAGTTTCAGAAGTAGGCCTTCATCAATTGCCTGTAATAAAAAATACAAGCCATGTCATGAGACCATATCACTCTGATTTGCAGGTAATGCATCAAAAGAGAGTGGCATACAAATAGTTGCATGTATATACCTTGCGATAACTGCTAATCGCTGCCCTGACCACCATTGAATGAGATTGTGGAACTGAATGTGCAATGGAAAGAAAATATTATAAGATAAGATGTTTCGAAAGAGGATACTAATACTCCTTTAAAGGTTACTTAAAAGTTGAAACTACTGTAAAGAACAATGTGAGGAGGTTGAACATTTAATGAAAGAAAACAAGTCAAACAACTAAAGGGGCCTGATAACTAAAACAGCAAGAAACAACAAAAAAAAAAGCCTGGCAACAGTGGCAAGAACGATCATAGTTTGCACAACATAGATGATTCAGGATGACAAATCTCCAAACCTTGGATCTCTGAATTTTCACCAATCTCAAAAAGATCTAGAAATGAATCCTCTGGAAGAAATCTACAGTATGGCTGCTTGCTCCCACTGCAAAGAGGCACGGATTCTACTGATGCATCCAACCAATAGAAAATTGTGAGGCACGAAGGGCTCACCGACGATGGATGAAGATGACAGCGTAGCCTGCCTTGAGGAAGTACCTGAATTTCCAAGGTATTGAAACAGATGAGCATTTCTCCGAAAAAAAAGTACCCGCAGTACTGAATTTTTGCGGTGTGACTTGTATGCGTACTCGGTGGAGGCCGCCCCCCGCTGGCCGGAGCTGAAATTGTCGATGTAGCGCACGCAGCGCTGCTCCAGGGGCACCGTCGTGCCGCCGGAAGTGACGCACACCACTCCGCGGCTCCCTGCAGCACGCGCGATCGGTGTCAGAAGCTGCGCATCAACCTCGGAGCCGGGGGGAGCCGAGCAGCGGCGGGAGCAGACGAACTGGAGAGATGAGACCAAGGAGGGGAAGTGAGGGAGGAGGGGGGGGGGGGGGGGGTTCACTTGCCGGAGGAGTGGCGAGCGACGAACTCCACGAGGTCTGCGGCGACGCGATCGCGATCACGGAGCGGCGGTGCGGCGCGGAAGAAGGCCTCCGCCTCCTCCTCGCTCCGGCAAGCCTGCGCCGCGCTGGTTGGATCCATGGTCATGCCTCTCTTCTGATCTTTGGCAACGACTAGAATGCAATCTGTGTTTTGGTGCAATCGTGCAATCAACCATCTTCATCTATTGGATCTGCATCCTACGGTTGTTACATCTTTTTATTTAACCTCCTCCATCTAAGTACATTATGTGTAGGGGGTTAAATAAAAAAGTGTAACAACCGTAAGATGCAGATCCAATAGATGGGAATACCTGATTGCACGATTGCACCATACCTCAGATTGCATACTAGTCGCAGTCCTGATCTTTCTCTTGTACTAAAAAAAAGGGATATTTTTCTCCTCAAATAAGTGTGAGGGTGATGGGAGTGCATTAAATAACAAGATGAAGAATCCGATTCCGGTGGGAGAGGTCGAGATCGGAGTTGTTGTGAAGATGGAAGAATTGGTGGAACCAAAATTAACTTGGAAAGCGCGCTCGCGAAGTAACGAAGAAAATGAAACAGTGAGACTAAAAAAACGCAAAAAAAAAATCCGGACTAGTTTCGGGAGTTTGAACCCGACGTGAATCGAACACGCAACCTTCTGATCTGGAGTCAGACGCGCTACCATTGCGCCACGGATCCGGTGGTGTTTGTCATGAACTTACATACTATATGTTCGTTTTTTCTAGAAGTCAAGAATACGCCTCCTTAACCGAGACACGTTCACCACTTAGGAAGCATGCGAATTTGCCGTCTAACCACGGAGGCGGGTTTCGCCGCTACAGACCTCCATACAGGGGACTAGTCAAAGGACGCTCGCCGCTTAAACCCTGGCTCCCATTGGCCTTCCCCCACCCCAAACCCCCGCGCGGTCCGCCTCCGCTCCTCCGGCCGCCGCCCCAACAGCCCCCTTCCCGCCTCGCACCGGAGCCCTTAATGCTCCCGCCCGCCGACTCCCGCTAACCCGCGCCAGGGACACGCGTCGGTCCGTCCGTCCCTGCCCTTTGCCTGCTCGCGCTTGGTGCAAGACGGCGCCCTGCGGTTTCGGCCTCGGCGGCGGCGGCGGAGTCGCGGGGAGGAGGGAGCTCGCGTCCAAGCTGAGGCGGTTGGTCGGGTCCATGGCGCCGTCGGGGCCCGTGCCGCTGCTGCGGTGCCCCGGCTTGGCGCCGCCGTGGCTGTCGTCGTCGTCGCCCTTCTGCTTCCACCGCCAACGCCGCCGCTCCTCGCCGTCCCCGGCGCTGTCCGGATGCAGGAGGTAGTCCCCGTGGCGTCGGATCCCGAGATTTATTCTTCTCCACTTGCTGTGATTTAGTCTTTCGGGAGTTCGGTGTGGCCTTTCGAAGGTTGTTGAAATGTCTCACTCGAAGGACGGGAAGAGGAGCTACCTCTTGTCCAGGTGCTATGTAGCTGTGTCCGAACTGACGTGTTTGTGATATGAGGTGCCGGAGTGGTGTATTTGGTTATTTTTTTTTGCAAAAGGAAATTATATTTCCACTTCCAAATCCTCCATAGGAGAGATTGGAGATCACAGGTTCATTACATGTCCACATAGCGGGAATACCATACCGCAAGCCCCTGTCTAAATGCTACCAGACTCTGGAGCATTAGACCAGAGGCATCCAGGAGTAGAAACTACGTATCAATGCTTACTCTACTTAAGAGAAGTTCGATTACAGACACCTCAAAATATGTAGGAAGCCATCCATGCACATAGGCAGCACACCAAAAAACTTTTGCAATCACTTTTAGTACTTCATAAGAGGCTTTTACTCCATAGCATCATCATCATTCTGCTCTATCCCCGCTTCAGCTTCATCATCCAGCTCATCTTTGGCATTGTCAGTGCTTGGGCTTGTGTGGTCCGCAGCTGGAGCAATCAGGAGGAGAGATCTTCCTTGTCTCTTCATCACCTTCATGGCTGTCTCCATCATCGAGTCCGCACCCGCCTTATGATCTCCTGCACTTCTCCCGGATAGAGACCTGCCCAGTAATGTAAAAAAGAACACACATGGAAAATGATGTTACATGGGTGGTTTATCAGTTTTCCATCAAAGCACATTTTGTTTCTCGCTTTCCATGTAGCCCAGCAGACAGCACCCAAGCCAAGAGCATAAACATGCTCCCCTCTTGGGAGAGCAGTTTTGATCCATCTCCAAAACTGTTCAGTGTTATTGGATCTAAAAGAATTATGAAAACATAGAGAGATAACACCCCAGACGACCTTCATCACCTTGCATTCAAAAAAGTAAATGTGACAAGGTTTCCGTCTCCTGACAGAAGCTGCATTTCACACCCCCCTCCCAATTTCTCTTCTGCATAAACTCCTTGGTTACAACTACTTTGTTCTCTGTAAGCCACAAAAATACTTTGATCTTGGGATGGATTTTGGCCTTCGAAATATGGCAATAATGTGGGCCATATTCCCTGGATGTCAAATGTTTGTAAACTGAATTAACTGAAAATTTTCCATTTTTGTTCCATACACACACAACTCTGTCCTCCTCCCCAGAGATATGTTGTTCATTAAGTAACAAGGCATGATTGTACCATTGCTCCCTTTTTTTTTCAATTGCTAGGTGGATTTGAGCTTTCCACATTACCATTCTGCGGTTAAATTTGTCTTAGGAGCACACACATCCATTCCATTCGTGATGAACTCATTGTTAACTTGTTCGAGGATACATTGAATGGTATTTGTTATATTATGCAGTTCAGCACTCACACTTTATTATTTATGGTCCCATGATTGTTGACAAATGTCGCACGCTATCTAGTAAGTGGTAATACCAGCCCGCCAAAGTTTGTCAGCACAGTTCAGTGTGATTCACTTTCCCTGCAACGTTTTCGTTTTGCCCTGTTGCAGCATGTAACAATCGTCTAGTCCCTGTGCTTTCTAACGTTGGAATGCTTCTGGCTAACAGACAAGACTATTCCCATAGCTCAGATATGGGAGTTAGAGGAAGTGGCCACTTCAAGGTTGGTCTCTATGCCAACTTTAATGTGCAAAACATTGCACAGGAATGGGTCGAAGAGAGCAAGAGGCTACTTTATCTCAGAACCATCAATAACGTCAAGAAAAGTATATATAATGGGACCACTCCTCTACGGGCTGGAAATCTTAATCATGAACCCGCGGAGGATCACAGGGTTTTAAACAACCATTATTACCTTCATGATCGAAGAGACCATGTATCATCTACATCAATTGTAAATAGATGTGATAGTACAGAGCCGGTCAACCATAATATGATAAATCAGCCCGCAGGATATGTGTCAGCCCCTGTAAATGTTGTAAATAACAGCGTCAAACAATTTTGTGTACCCAGTGGCTCTAGGGAGGAGACTTCTTGGCTTGATTCTTCACTAGCAGATGATCCTCTACTTCCTACAGAGGCAGGTTTGGAGCTTGATGACAAGGCTCATGATGGTGATTACAAAAGGGAGCATAGAATAATAGCTAAAAGTATGTCTTTACCAATAACAGAATCTTTCTCTAAAGAATCTGAAAATGCACGGAAGGCGCTTGCAGGCATCTACGACAAAGTTATGATAGTTGACAATATTGAAGCAGCCAGGAGTGTAGTTCAGCTGCTTACTACAAAGTACAAAGACTTTATTCATGCATGCGACACAGAGGTAAAAAAAGAACCCTTCTTGATATAGCTGTTTAACTATAAAGATGCTGTGTTATCCATCTTTACTATGTTGCATCATCTGTTCCAAAAGGACAACAGAATGTCCATTCGTTTTTAAGTATTTGGTTTAGTTGAGTTTTGAGTCATGTCCATTTCTGCAAAGTTCATCTGTCTAGTTAAGTAGCTATCATGAGAGAGGCGTAATTCTGAATAGATGATAGTTAATCCTGAAGTGCTGTCTTCTTACCCTGTCGTGTCTGTTCATTTTGTTTGGTCTATGTTCCTCATGAGCATACCAAAATCCATTATAGTCAACAGAAGAATCTAATTCTAATGTCATGAGCAATGCTTAAGATTATGGCCTGTTAGATGTATATGCAGCTTCTTGCATTTCACCATTGTATAAGGGGCTTGGTGCATATTTGCCGACATCTTTACAGGTATATATTTGGGCCTTGAGCTCTCAAACGAATACAAGTACTATTAATAACATAGTCTTCATTGCCTTTACTTAGTTGCATGATCTGATATACTGTTTTCTGCTAGGATAGCTAGCTATGCTCAGCAGTATACTCACTTTTAATTATGATAGTAAAATCTTTGTGCAGGTGTCAAATATTAATATCAAGGAAGAGACACCAGTTGGCCATGGAGAAGTAATATGCTTTAGCATCTATTCAGCAAATTCTGATTCACATGTGGCTGATTTTGGAAATGGCAAAACTTGCATTTGGATTGATGTGCTGGATGGTGGAAGGGATGTGCTGATGGAATTTGCTCCTTTCTTTGAAGATCCATCTATCAAGAAGGTTTGGTTATTTTTCTTTTCATGTTGGAGTATATTTTTCTCATTTGTTGTGCTGGTTGAAATTGACTTCTAAACTCTTTTGTATTGCTCTATTTACTGTTACAAACTACACTTGAAGTACATTGGATGTACATCACAATTTTATCTTTAACCACTTCACAAGATTGTCAACATGACGAAGCCGTAGGCTTTCTAACAGCTAAAAATGCAAAATCATACTTGGTTACCTGACAAAGCTATTGCATATGAGCTATTTTAAGTTTTATTTTCTTGAATTGTCTGAAGTGGGCGTTTATTTTCTCTTTATAATGTAGGTTTGGCATAACTATAGCTTTGATAGACATGTCATTGAGAACCATGGCATCAAGGTTGCTGGTTTTCATGCTGATACAATGCATCTTGCACGCCTTTGGGATTCATCCAGGAAAACTGATGGTGGATATTCACTTGAAGGACTCACAAATGATCATAGAGTAATGGATGCTGTTCCAACGGATTTACCTAATGCTGGGAAGACATCAATGAAAACCATCTTTGGTAAGAAAAAAGTTAGAAAAAATGGATCTGAAGGGAAAATCACATCTATAGAGTCAGTCGAAAAGTTACAAAGGGAAGACAGAGAGTTGTGGATTTGTTATTCTTCGCTAGATTCAATGAGTACATTAAGGCTTTATGAGAGCTTAAAAAGCAAGCTTCAGGCAAAGGAATGGGTCTTTGATGGCTGCCCCAAGGGGACCATGTATGATTTCTATGAAGAGTATTGGCGCCCCTTTGGTGATCTTCTTGTGAAGATGGAAACAGAGGGAATGCTTGTTGATCGTGCTTTCCTTTCAGAGATAGAAAAAACTGCTGTTGCTGAACGAGAAGTAGCTGCAGAAAAGTTTCGGAAATGGGCATCTAAATATTGCCCTGATGCCAAGTACATGAATGTGAACAGTGATACTCAAATTCGCCAACTTCTTTTTGGTGGCATTGAAAATAGGTATTATCCTGTATTAATCTTCAAAATTTGAAAGCCTTCTTGGTTTCCAAACTCCTTTTTGTTATGTGATCATCTTAAGCAAACTTCATGTTTGGATCTTTACAATAGGGAACTAGTAGTTTGTTACTTTGTTTACATGTAGGACACATTATTTTGACCACTATGTCCATATGTTCATTGGGATGCATGACGTGAAACTCTAAACTGGATTGACATTGTTCCAGTTATTCGAGCACTAAGTGACTCCTGTTTGCGTATTGCCTGTAATCATTTTTTAAGTGAATTTCCTTTGTGTATTGCTTGTTATCATTTTTTTTCGATATAATGTCCTAGAGATAAACTGACTTTTTTGTTTTCTTTTGTATTTTCTAATAATGGATTGTGCATATATCCTGACAATTGGGAACTGAAGTTTTCTTGCACATTGCTTCTGTATAATTTCTTAAGTGTTAACTTTGTTATATTTGTAGCAGACATAAATCTGGTGAGACCTGGCCACAGAGTAAAACTTTTAAAGTGCCCAATGAAGAATTTGTAGCTACAGAGGACAAGAAGACATCAAAATGTCGCACAATCAAACTCTACGGTATTGTGGATGATCTGAAAATTGACATGTTCACCCCGAGCGGCTGGCCATCAGTCAGCGGGGATGCATTGAGAAGTTTGGCTGGTAAAATACCCACAGAACATATTCACTCAATGGATGATAACCAAGTGGATCATGAAAGTACTGGTGGTTCTGAAGATCTCGAGCAGGATATAGATGTCAAGTCCTCGTATGGAACAGCATATGAAGCATTTGGTGGAGGGAAAAAGGGAAAAGAAGCATGCCATGCAATTGCAGCCTTGTGTGAAATATGTTCTATCGACTCGTTGATATCCAACTTCATTCTCCCCTTGCAGGTTAACCTGCTGATCCTATGAGTTGTTCCTAATTTGAAACAGCACATCTTCCATTTACTGACAATGCAAATCAGGTTCTGTTGGTGTGCATCATGCTCACAGCTCAATTGCCTATGCATGACGTGCTTTGAAGTAAACTGAAAGCTACAATTTGCATCACAAAACATGGTGATTTGCTTAGCATTGGTTCCTTTTTTCCTTGTTAGGAGGAATCATGAAATTTGCTAGGTTCAGTGACCATCTTTACCAGAGAATTAGAATTTCATTATGATCAGTCGTTCTAGTGTGCCCTTTGTTGCTGCTTCATGCTGAGACACTGGTGTGGGTTGTGAATGTATTAACTGTTTCTGCCCACTTTTGCCAGCATACCAGTTATGGTTAGTTGATTACATAACTGCTATGTATTTGTGTTGTGTATCTGAAAACTCCCTTATTTCATGATAGGGAGATCATATATCATGTAAGGAGGGACGCATTCACTGTTCATTAAATATCAATACCGAGACAGGGCGCTTGTCAGCACGAACACCAAATTTACAGGTATGCATAATCTTTTAGCATTTGTGCTGGGATTTTAAACCACCATATCTGGATTGTTATTAGGAGCATGGTCTGTCACAGACTCACAGTACAAGAAAGGGTAGAAGAATACAAATGTAGTTCTTAATTTATTCAAGAAAATAATCAAATGGATGTTAACAACTCTTGCTCAATGGTATTAAGGCTGTTGTTTCATAGATCCGCTCCAAGGTGGATCTTTGATGTGTAATGTCTATGCTGATCATAGCCTCAGACTTAGCATTTACCGGTTCCAATAAAATAAAATGTCCACAGAAACCTGATACAAATATTAAACTTCCCGAGCACACCTTCTGATACCTCGCTATTTAGTACTCCCTCTTGTTTTTAATAGCTGTGCTAAGCATCTGTCATGATACCATCAATTAAAAACTGGAGGGGGTATATATATATTGCAACATGATTTGCAACATATATGCTTCATAGTCAGGTTATCTGGGCACTTGCTAAATTATTTTAGAACCAGAAGTGGCATATAGGTTGATTCAATAAGCAATAAAGTTTAAATCTAGTGAATGATGCTTCCTGCTGAAGTAGCACCTTATCCTCTTGGAATTTCGGCCATTATTATTTATCGAACTCGATACGTCTGTCTTGCAGAATCAACCTGCCCTTGAAAAAGATAGGTATAAGATTCGCCAAGCTTTTGTCGCAGCTCCGGGAAATTCTCTTATTGTTGCTGATTATGGCCAGGTGTGCTAACCGTTGCTCTATAGGAAATTTTTGGTCCTCGAATTGTCTGAGCACTTTCATTCCTAGTCTGTGTCTCTCTCACTAAAGGCATGTTCGAATGTAGCTGGAGCTGAGGATCTTGGCCCATCTTACTGATTGTAAAAGCATGCTGGATGCATTCAAGGCTGGTGGCGATTTTCATTCCAGGACAGCCATGAATATGTACCAGCATATCCGTGATGCTGTTGAAGAAGAGAGAGTACTTCTTGAGTGGCACCCACAGCCAGGTCAAGAGAAACCTCCAGTGCCTCTATTGAAGGTTCTTCTATTGATACTCATCCTTTCACGAGCAAGATTTTTTTCGAAGTTATGCTTGATTCATTTAAATTATTTAAGACTACCATTTGGTCGTAAATGTTATTGCACTTTGATGTGATTGTAATGTCCCTAGTTTGTAGTTGATTCAATGAAATTTTCGCGACCTTTTTTGAAATGATATTAAATGAATCCTTCTCGTACCTTTTTCTATTTGAGATGTTATCTATCGTTACAAAACATTTGTTGAATAGTGCATTCCATTGCACAGAACTTTTGAAGTCCACATCATCCCTTGAGGATGGATATGGTCACCCTAGTTTGGGATATCTCTCAAAACTGAGAAGGTCATAGCATCTACGTGTTATTTCAACTACCTTTTTATGTAAATATTTGAAATATTGCATCTTCGGCAATCAACCTCGAATAAAAGGATTTCTTTTTACCAGATCAGGTTTCCCTATTACATTCACATGATAGGCTACTCACGTCTTATTTTGAAATTATGGCAAATGCAATTGCCCTTTAGGATCACTTTTGAAGGGACTATAAGAGAGAACAACAT
This sequence comes from Tuctoria greenei, assembly GCA_036927565.1. NCBI lineage: Eukaryota > Viridiplantae > Streptophyta > Magnoliopsida > Poales > Poaceae > Tuctoria > Tuctoria greenei. Next base: position 191,102,317 of record JAYESD010000005.1, read on the forward strand.
TTTATAATATTGAATGGTCTATAACATATTTCTAGAAGAATGGCATAGGAGTATGTGAAATGGAAGTATACTAACACTAATTGTGGTGGAGCTGAACCAAGTGTTTTTGTCATGATTTTAGGATGCTTTTGGTGCTGAAAGGAGGAAAGCTAAAATGCTTAATTTCTCCATTGCTTATGGAAAGACAGCTGTTGGGCTATCTCGGGATTGGAAGGTATGAACCTTATTACTACCACAGTTTTCAAAGTGGTAAGGCGTCTGGGTAGAACCTGGGGACACCTTTTTACCTAGGCGGCCCTATGTGACATGGTGAACTAGGCCCTTGTGGCGACCTGGAGTGCTTGTCACCTAGGAGACGTTTTAAAAACTGTGATTACTACCAACCTGCACTTGCATTTTTAGCCTGGATAGCTGGATCTTTTTCTTGAGGATTGACTTTAATAGTTTTTTTAATCATATCTGTCAACATATATGTTTGCATTTTTGTAATGCGTTCACAGTCTTCTGCCTAGTATGAATTTCTTATGTCCGCCAAGTGACAAACGCCAAAGTCTTCTGTTCTTTTGAGTGAGGTCATATTGTGATTAATCAAGGAATGTTTGAATGAGAAATGATGGATATGATCTTGTATGCCATACACTGTAAATCACATCCATCGAGACAAGAATATAGGTAATGTGGATATTTCAAGTTTTTGTATTCGATATGACAGGTTTCTGTTAGGGAGGCAAGAGATACACTCAAGCTCTGGTATAGAGGTAGAAAAGAAGTTTTAACTTGGCAAAAGAGGCAGAAGGAGCTTGCACATGAGAAGTGTGAAGTCTACACTTTGCTCGGGCGCTCACGCCGTTTTCCGAACCCGGCTCATGTACGTTCTAGTCAGAGAGGTCATATTGAGCGTGCTGCTATAAATGCACCAGTGCAGGTACGTCCTACTCATTGTGGCCGAATCACTATGGTTCCAAATTCAACCTTCATTTCTTAATATATGTGGTGTTTCTCTGATCCACAGGGAAGTGCTGCAGATGTTGCTATGTGTGCAATGCTTGAGATAGAAAGAAATACCCGTCTTAAGGAGCTTGGCTGGAGACTCCTTTTGCAGGTTAGTTTTGAGCTTGTATAAAACCATCTCGGCCGACACCTGTAACATCTATAAAAAAGCCACTATTCTTGGCTTATGTATTTGATCTAGACTAAAGTGAAGTCAAGAAATAACTCAAACATATTAAATAGCAAAAGTCTTGAAACATTCCAAGTATTCTCTACATTTGTCAGGTGCATGATGAAGTGATACTCGAAGGTCCTGAGGAATCTGCTGAAGCAGCAAAGGCTATAGTGGTGGACTGTATGTCAAATCCTTTCTACGGGACCAACTTGCTGAATGTTGACCTGGCTGTGGATGCCAAATGTGCAAAGAGTTGGTATGCCGCCAAATAGACTTCTTGGGGACTTCCTGGCATCCTATACATGGCTGGGCACCGTGCAATCAAGATTCATCCATTCTGATGAAATATGGACTTGAGCTCCAGTATCATTCATCTTTATTGGCATACCGAGCCCCCACAGGATCACACTCCCATTTCTTGGTTGCAGCAGTGGCGAAGCTGATACTGATGACGCACGGGCAGTCAGCCCGTAACTAGAGCAGATACTGACTCGTAGGTTTCCACGAAGATTGGATTGGAGGGTAGGTTCAGATCTTTAGGACGTGATCTGGTTTAGATGACTTTATTCGAGGGAGCTCGTAGCAACCGCAAAGCATGCTGTTTTGTCCATAAGCCCTGTTCAGCGTGCTGGTGTGTATGAGGATAGTTCTCCTGACGTTGTTCTGTTCCAGGGAGGCCGAACATTGTCTTCGCGGCTGCTGAAGAAGCCGTGTTTATCGTCGAGGGATAAAACAGTTCAGCTTTGTGGTAGTCTGCTGTCCTTTCTCTTCAGATAAGTTATTCCATTTCAAGACCCGTCATTGCCTGCATCTATTTTTTTTCTGTTCACATGCAATAGTTACCCGTGCGCGCTGTTACTACAATTCTCATCGGATTAAACAGGTGAACACGTGCTAGTTCAAACTGAAGTGGCGGCTGTCTGAATAAACAGGTAAACACATGTCAGTCCGAGACGAATTACAACAGAATTCGCAACTGCAGACTGAAACTTGTTTCATTGAAAAATTAAACGAAAATGATTGCAGTTCAGATGCTATATAAGACCCTTCCCTTCAGACCGTCCGATCACCACATGGAATCCGAGCATCCTTTGTGGGTTAGTTTGGAATTAGACTGGTGCCATTGCACCTATACTGCATGCAGTAGCTTCCTCCAACCGAAGCAAGGCTGTAGTCAAAGTCAGGCCGCCGCAAAAAGCACGGCCCTTGTGCTCACACCACATGACACGACCTCGATTCCCTTCTTCCTTTGCAGCGAAGCAAGAGAGTTTGCTTGTGCCCGTCCAAAAGTGCGCATGATTTATTTGAGTTAAATAATCAATAAACCCAAAAAATAATCATATACTCCGTCAAAATAAATAATGTTTAGAGCAACCTGAATTAAATTAGCTGTCCTAAATATCATTTATGTTCTATATACTTATTTATTGGGTTTGCTGTCTATTTTTGTACAACCTCAATCCAAATAATTTACTCCCGGACAAACCAAACCCATCAGGAAAACGAGCAGAGATTACCATCAAGTCATCGACTACCGTCCACGTGCTCTGATCGAGCGGCCAGGATCCACCGCGCAGTGGAGCAGGTGCCCATCGCGCGCTACGCGGACACGGACAGACGCCGCGTACGCGCTCGGCCTCGGCTCCACCTCATCTCATCATCATCTTCTCCAACTCGCCGTCACACACCTCGACCCTCCCCCTTTCCCCTAACATTTAAAAGATCGAAATCGAGATCCCCGGCTGGACTCCGGGCCAAGCAACCGCCGCTTCCCTTCCCTTCCGCTCGTGCTGCTGAACCGATCGGTACAAACGCTACCATGTCGATGCTTGACGCCTTCTTCGGCAAGGGCGGCGGCGGCGGCGGCTTCCGCGCCGCTAAGTGGTACGCGCTCGCGGTTCCCTCCCTCCTCCCCTCCCCGTGCTGTTTTTTTTTGTGCGGGTCGATGAGGGTTCCTTGGTTTAGATTCGTTCCGTTTCGAGTTCTGATGTCGTTTCCGTTGATGGATGCGGTGCGGTGCGGTGAAACAGCAAGACGCTGCTGAAGCTGACGATCCCGCGGATAAAGCTGCTGCGGAACCGGCGGGAGCTGCAGCTGCGCCAGATGCGGAGGGACATCGCCAAACTCCTCGAGGCGGGGCAAGAAGCCACCGCGCGGATCAGGGTACCGGCTCTCTTTCTCTCCCAGGCCTGGGGGGTTTGCCTGGATTGGAGTAGGGTTTGATTCGGCTGGGGACTTTTCGGCTGGCTAATTGGCTTCCTACTGTGTCTACAGGTGGAGCACATCGTCCGGGAGGAGAACATGATGGCCGCGCAGGAGATCCTCGAGCTCTTCTGCGAGCTCATCACTGTCCGCCTGCCCATCATCGAGTCACAAAAGTTCGTTATCTCCTTTATTAACTCTGTAGTAACAACACGTAGCACTTCGATGCTGTGCATTTTACTTTGCAGTCAGTTGTCTATCCATGGATCACGGGCGTTGCAAACTCGGCTAGTTATTTGCTTGTCCGTTTTGACATGACCCGTTGTTTTAAAGCAGCTTGTCGACTTTTACTTATGTTAGCCAAGAGAGTTTGAGGCGCTTGTTCGTTGGCTATAGCTGATGCCTTGAGGTGGCACTCTCTTCACTTCAGTACCTTGTTAGATGGCATTTGACTGCTAATTTTGTTCAACATATGATGATGGCACCAAGACTTAATTGAGGATAGCAGCTACTTCGTTCTTTTATTATTTGTATAGTGCTTTAGTTTGCCTTTGTCATAGTAACAACTGTCTAACATAATCTTACTTTACCACTGTAGTGGACTACGGCCGTGTTTATAACATCATATGCTAATGCTTACGTTCTAAAAGTAAACAGTATGTAGCTACCAGACTTTTGGCTTTAACCATTCCCACCATGTAGAAAAGGATCATCATCTCATCATCCTTTTATTCTATGCATTATTATCTTCCTGCTTTATTTTTCGAGACACAAAATCTGAAGCAATATCCAACATCCGTTTTGCTGCATCAATATGTGCAGTTCTTTTCCTAAAAAAAGTTCAATTCTGCATATATTCCCCAGAATGTCACTCACAGTATTTTTTTGTTACTTTCTGCTTCAGGGAATGTCCTATTGATCTAAAAGAAGCAATATCCAGTGTCTGCTTTGCTGCACCAAGGTGTGCAGATCTTCCTGAACTTCAGCAAGTTCAGATGATGTTTGCAAATAAATATGGAAAGGAGTTTGTTGCTGCAGCTGCAGAGCTGATGCCCGATTGTGGGGTCAATCGTCAGGTCATATGGCACTGCTGCTTTGAAGAGATTTTAACATGCTATCTGGTAAGGTTACTAACATGTCAGGGCGAATACTTTTGCAGATAATCGAACTACTTTCTATTCGTCCTCCTCCTGTTGAAGCAAAGATGAAACTTCTAAAGGAGATCGCTGAGGAGCATGAAGTTGATTGGGATCCATCAGAAACAGAGACTGAATTTCTCAAACCCCATGAAGATCTCTTGGTAAATATTTACTTACAAACCATTGTTAATTTACTAATTTGATTACCACTTGATACGACCTCTTCTTTCTTAGAATGGACCGACCTTCAGTGGTTCCACACTGCCTCTTCCCAAGGAGAAACATGAGGAAACAGTAGCGGCAAGTGTTGCGGCCCAAGCTGAAGAAGACTACGAATCAGATACTGGATTTGAGTCACTAGATTTGCCTGAAGTCCCGAAAGCTGCAATTCGTCCACCTTCTGATGCGCCATCGACCCCGGATATTGGTCCGCATGCCCAAAACACCCAGTCAGATCCTCATGGGCTTTCTAATACTAGTGACTTGGAAGAGAATCCAACAGCCGATGGTATTTTTAGGATTCAGATGAAAAGTATGGAACATCTAGTTTCTGCACCATCTGCACAGTCAAATATACCAGATTTGCCGAATGAAAAGAAGCAATTTATTCTTTTTGCCTCTCCGCCGCTGTCTGTTGCTACTTCTTCAATGGAGAAAACTGAGTCGATTCCCTCGCCTTCTCTATCACCTCCAGTGAAGCCTACGGAGCCAGAGATCTTCACAAAGAAAATGGACGAAGTGACCACACCTCCTGCACCTCATACTGATTACATGTTCTCGAGGCAACCAGAGCAGTTACACACAATCTCTCCTACTGAGAGTAGGGCAAACATAGACTTGGACGACGTGTTATCTGCTGCTCAGACAGCAGCTGATTCGGCTGAGCGAGCTGCAGCAGCGGCCCGTGCTGCTGCAAACCTTGCACAACTGCGCATTGCAGATATAAAGAAGAATAGCAATATTTACGGCAAGTACAGTGGTGTCCAAAAGGAAAAACATCATCAGATTGAGGAGACCCAGAAACCAGTATTTGATCACCAGGACTCCTTTACCAATGAGATTGAGGAGACCCAAAAACCAGTATTTGATCACCAGGACTCCTTTACCAATGATAGTCAAGACTATCTGCCTTCTCATGTGCCACAAAGTTCTCCATCATTGGAGGACGATCCATATTTCTCATACCCAAACCTGTTCTCATCTTCAAAACCTTGAGCAGGAAAGGAGTGGTCTGCATGTTAGTTTGTCAGCATACTTGTATGCAATGTTACGCGGTCCTATTGTATTTGGCTGCTGTCCGGAGAATTCTGTGTATTCTGAGTTGATACATAAAAGGATTAAGTAGGCTGGTGAACTATTATTGGGTAACCTGTCCTTCTTGGTGTCTGTAAATTGTAAATGTGATGCTTATATCAACGTTGCTGAAACTTTTTCTCCACCTCTACAGGCAATAAATACTGAGGTTTAGTATGTCTCTGCAGTTGTAGTTGGAAAGAAATTGAGATCCTCTAGGCTTGTCGTTTATTCAGTTAGCACTAACTACGGTGCTGTTATCCAACCTGCTGTTACTAGGGGGCAGGAACCAAAGCCTACTTAGCTCCTTAATTTCGTGTCATGGTTGAAGCCGGGTATGACAAGACCTTTGGTCATGAGTCTTACCTATTGCAATTTTTTATTGAATTCTTTAAGATGCTAACCATAGCTGGGTATGTGTCGATGAATTTGTTGTCGGGTTTTCCCAAATTCAGAGATTGAACTGGCACTGAGCGACCAAAGCGTCAGCTGGTCTGAGAACGATGATGGCGGACTGTACTGAAGCATGCAACGACCTAAACTGGTCACTGGGACAGGGCACCAAATTTTGTCAAACTACTTGTACAATGAACAGTTTATCTTGGATAAAAAACAAGGATGCTTTTACAATGAACAACCTCATCAAAGAAAAAACATAACCCTATAACGCATCGATGCTGCAGCGAAGCGTGCGTCTGAATGTCCGTCCTAGCCGACAAGTTGGCCAGACAGCTTCGTCCTGCACAGCGGGCACATCTCGCTCCTGGCCAGCGTCTTCTCCACACATGCGCCGTGGAACACGTGCCGGCACCCTGGCCACGCCGCCAAGTCGCTCTCCAGCGGATCGAAGCACAAGGAACACTCCTCGTCGTCGTCAACGATCTTCCTCCGCTTCGCCGGCCTCGCGTCCTCGCCTCCTTGTTCGTCCTCGCGCCGCACCGGCTCCGGCAGGTGGAGGTCGATGCCGACGTGGTAGAGGTCGGGCCAAGACTCCTGCATCTCCTCCTCCAGCGCGGCGCGCATGTACGCCATGCGCTCTAGCGTGCAGTCTTCGCGCCGGAGGATGGCCACGTCCACGATCACCTGGAGCCGCGTGGCTCGCGGCGGGATGGTGTCGATGATCGCCGGCGGCGCCGCCGCTGCCGCCAGGATCGTCCATAGCTCTTGAAGCTTCGGCCGGAAGAGGGCGGGGTAGACCAGCGGGCCCAGCGACGCGCCAGCCCACGCCAGCGAGCTCGCCATGTCGCCGACGGGAGGGACCGCGAACCGGAGGCGGTGAAGCTTCGTCCGCCTGCACGGCTCCACGCCGCGCCGCCCGCTCCATGTCCTCGAGAAGCGGGTGTAGCGGTAGAACACGGAAATCTCCTTGCGGTCGTGGTCCATGGCGGCGTCCTCTGCTACGGCGGCGGCGGCGACCCGCATGAAGCCGGCCGTGTTCTCGACGGAGGCGAACCGTGGCGGGCCGAGGAACTGACCGTCCGGCACGACGGTTCCCGGCGGCGCGGCCACTAGCGGAAGAATACAACTCTTCCTGCTGCTCTCACCGGTCGCCTCGCCGTGCCTGACCTTTCGCGGCGGCTCGTCGTCCTCGTCCTCCTCGCTGTCGTCGCTGTCGTAACGCTCTGCTTCTTCCTCTTCGCTGAGAGGATGGTACTCCACCCACGACGCCTCGTCCGTCATCTCGTCCTCTTCCCCGGCGTCGCTGTCGTAACGATCTGCTTCGCCCTCTTCGCTGAGAGGATGGAACTCCACCCATGACGCCTCGTCCTCCCCGCCGCCGCCCTCCTCAAGAACGGTCGCCTCTTCCTCTGCCTCGGAAACGGAAGGCGGCGGCGTTGGACCAGCAACGCGGGCGTAGAACCGGACGGTGGCAGCCACGCCGTCGTGTCGCAGGACCAACTCGTCGCCGACGACCACCTGCGGCTGCACGGGCACGATGGGCTCCTCCGACGACAAAGTCCCGATTAAGTACGCCTCGTGGCGGTCCTCGGCCCAGACGTTCACCACGCGCTGGTCGCCGCCGGCGCAGGCTGGGTTGCCGGCCTGCAGGGACATGCCGGTGATGCAGAGGTCCTGCGGGACGGAAAGAGACCCCGATGGACCGAGATCGAGAACGGTGACACCCATGGTGGCTGGATAGGTTGCAGTTGTGCTAGTCTTGTGGAGGTGGCGTATGTCACGTCCAAATATATAAGGGCTGCTTCGGAAGTGGGATCCGACTCGGAGCCGTGACCGGATTATGATCGATCGAGCAAGGGAACCTACATGTCATGTATAATGGATTACGTATAAGGCATTAAAATTTTGCAGTTGTAATATTTCCTTTTTATAAGTGTCTATAGGCACTAAAAAATATCTTGAGGTAAAAGTGGTAGTTACTTAAAAACTCCCCTCGCGAATAAAAGCTGCTTGATTGGAGCAAATCAGGTTAAATCATAATTATTTCACTCATTTTCACATTGTTAGACGCGTTCATGCCCTTTTCTCCTCTCTTGAATTTTCTTCTAACTTGAGATCACAATGTTAGGATATGTCTCACCCCTTTGTTTGTTGATACTCACACTCATACTTCAACATGGATTACTTAAGAGGCCCCGCGTCGCCTCCGCAAGGGCGACACGGGCAGCTGCCGAAATCGCGCCACCGACACCCCAAATCTCCCCGATTCCTCGTTGTGTCGCAGTCGCAGCAGGCTGTCGCAGGTGCACGGCACGCAAGGTAGGCGGCGGCGAGGCACTCAACGCCGACGAAGCTGGAGTTGTGGATGCCGCCGCAGGAGTTGAGGCAATTGCCGAAGGTGGCGACGGCGGCCGGATCCAGCGTCTCGACAGTCGGATCTGGAGGCGCGTCAGCCGAATCCGGCGGCCCCATAGCTGGATCTAGCGTTAGAACGAGTGAATTGGTTGTACGAGGAAGTCGACGGTGAGTGCTTGCCAGCCTCGGACGACAGGAGTGGGAGGAGGACGGTGGTGTGGCTGCGAGAGGGGAAGTCGGGTGATGTGGAGGCGCGTCTGGATGGGGAGATGTGCGGTTGTCATTTTGCTGGTGCTCGTCTCCCACTGCGCCGATGCGCAGCGAAGGCATCGTTGGAGCAGCTGCGCCTAGCCGAGAGATGGTTGCTCTGGTTCCTGCCGGAGCATCTACTACTAAGCCCTAGTGCTGGTGGACGCCGGTGAGGACACCGCTGCTCTAGTGCGTGCAGGTGGTGCGCAACGGTAACAACAAAGGTGTGCGTCCTCAAGCAGCATCGGAGCTGGGAAGCACAAAACTGCCAGCATCAGCAAAGCAGTTGGTAGGGGTGGGCGCGGTTAACCGCATAACCGTTAACCGAAATTAACCGCACCGAATTAACCGAAATTTTCGGTTAATTCGGTTTTCGGTTATCGGTTCGGTTATGATTTTTCCGCTATTCGGTTTTCGGTTAATAATTCGGTTTTTAATCCGATTAACCGAATTAACCGAATTAACCGAATTTTATGTGATTTGTTCATGTCTATTTTTGTTTCTCTTGGTTTATAATTTATCAAACATGAATGTATGCTTGTATATTAACTTATATATTGATATTTTTATATTTGAGTTGATTTCATGTTGTTTATTATTCAAAATTTCAAATTTTCTTTATTTATTTTTATGTTTAAATTGTGTTTTAATCTATATGCGGTTAATTCGGTTAACCGATTAACCGAACCGAATTAACCGCAACCGAATTGTGCGGTTAATGTTTTTGTTCCGTCATATTCGGTTATCGATTTCTATTAACCGAATTGCCCATTAACCGAATTAACCGAACCGAATTAACCGAATTAACCGAATGCCCACCCCTAGCAGTTGGTGTGTCTGCTCCGAAAATTGGTCAGATCGGCATGCAGTGAAGGTTGGCGACATTGTGGTGCAAAGCATACGACCGGGAAGTGGTGGCGTGACTAGGGCAGCAGCTGCACGAGAGGGCGTTGGAGTGTGGTCGGCGGCCACAATGGCGGCCGATGTGGTACTTTGTAGAGGACGACCACAACATGCACGAGGCATGAACCAAGGAGGTGGTGCCATCGAAAAAGGTCTGGGGAGCATGACTCATGTCGGAGGCTGCCAAGGAGGGGCAGTGCGGTATGGTCATCGTGATGTGGCGAAGACGTCGGCGGGTGCGGTTGTTCAGTGAATTGATGTGTCACAAGGTGGTTGGGATGTGTGGCGATGGTCTCTGTGTAGTAGCCAAATGGATACGGATGTTGGTAGATACAGGCGAAGGCTTAGTCCGACGATGGTTTGGACCCCCCCCCCCACCTCGTCGAGTGGTGCTTGTTTGGGGGGTGTGCCACCTGAAATCGGGCTTGAAGCTCTCTCCTTACCAACGAGCCGACTGTTGATGTATGTGGGCGCTGTGATCTCTTTAGAGATGTTGTCATCTATCCATCGCCTTTGATGGCTCTCTCCGCGTAGAAACCTATGTCCATATGCACTGGACAAGCGATGACGAGACTTGTATGTCGTATTCCTTATTGGAGGCGTTGTTACTGGAGATCCATTTCAATCCATTTCGACTTACTGACGGGGAGATTATTCGCTTATTGTTTGCCTTTAAACTACTGACGGCGACAAAGTCGTAGAGAAGTAGCGGATCTTCTTCTCACCCGCCCCTCCCTCTCTACGGTGTGTTGCTCGTTAGCAGCTAGAAGGTATATCGGTAGACGTCTCGTTGTCGCAGCACAATGCTCGTTGTGAGTTATCTTGTTTGTTGTGAGCTCCTTCCCAGTCTGGGAAGTCAGTTAGTATGTTGTACTTAGTGATGTGTTAGGTTAGGACACCTGAGGCTGCCGGTTACTATGTTCGTGTTTTGTACTTTCTTTAATTTTCTCTTTCTTTAATGAAAAATCAGAGCACCTACTATTTGCATAATTTTTTTTAACATTGTTCATCACATGGGCATTACAATTATAGTGAAACACTTGTTGCTATAGTGCCGCTAGGTTATCATAAATGAAAATAGATATCACAAGGTCCCACTTGAAATAGATATTACAAAAGATAAACCCATCAAATGGAGGTTCTAAATTAATGTTTGTTTTTTTCTCAAGTTAAGAGAAAACTATTAATAATCTTTACAAAACATGAGAATACTCTAGTTTTACTTCACTCAGACTGGACGCGTGTATTAGAAGGCAGATACTAAGCTTAACTGTTGTGCATTGTATTGGGCTCCTGTACCAAACCTACTCTTGTACTTCGAAAATAGTGGTAGCTGTTGCATATTTTAGATAAACCTATGTCTATGTTACAACGAATAAGTAAATCCAACTGCAAGAATAAGTGGCTCTTGCATGGTCATGAATATTTTTTATACTCCCTCCGTTCTAAAATAAATGAGACTAGTTCCATTTAAACTAAATTAGCTGTCATAAACAGCATTCATTTCATAACAGAGGGAGTATATGAATATAGGCTAGACCATAGATACAAGTGATGATGAATAGTTATTCTTTGTTTCGTATAACTGCAAGCAAGCATCAGGTTCATCAAATTACTTTTACCTTCTGCCCACTCCCTCTACACTATACTGTCACTCGGTCTGGGCTTGTATGAATTTTGAAAGCGCATCCAGCTCACACATGTTTTACCAACTGATTTATCTTTTCCTTGCAACAGCGAATCAACCAGTGAATCGAACCCGAGCCTGATCAGGTCTTGCAGCTTTTTAAGAGTGTCGTTAGGACAAAGACACGAAAGGCATGAAGAGCAGGTGTAACAGAAACAGATGCCGCTGCTGCTCCTTCACTTTCACAGGGGTGTCTTCTCGAGATGGCTATAAATTTGGGCACCTCCACAGCTTTCTTGTTCAGCGTTTCCATTCACTACAATTATGACTGGGTGCTTGTCGTCAGGCACTGAAAGTGAGAGTTGGAGGAAAGCAAACCGGCCGGCCGATCACCAGGTTCTGAACGGATCGACGGGCAAATTAAATTAACAAGATCAGCTAGCTGTTGGTTGGTTTGTTTTCCTCCAATATCTCACCTTCAGTCGCTCGATTCCCTGGGCCAGCGGCCGCTACGGAGATCAGAGAAGAGAGAGCTGCTACCTGTGTTGTGTGCCATTGGAGGTGAGGATTAGAGGGGACTGAACGAGCCATATATCCGTGGAAGCTGGGAAACGGAAGGAGGTTCAGTTTCCTCTAATATCTCATCTCGAATGGCCCATTTCTGCTCCCGGGGAGATGGGTTCTGGAGTGTATAAGTGAACTTTGAGGTACTCGGTCGGATCGACCAAGGGATGTGAACTCTCTTTGCCGTGGAGTTTGGTTTGCTCCAATTATATCTAACATTATTGGTTGAGTTGCTGTTAGTGTTGTCGCCCAAGGGCAAAAGGATAGGCAAGTACGCATTGATCAACAACAGCGGATGCAGGGATTCAAGTTTCAAGGATTAATGGTACGAACTCACACACCTTGCAGATGCAGGGATTTCACCTCCGCCCATTGTGGGGCAGCGCGGCGGCCCGGCGGGTGAGGCGGCGCGGGACGGGAGCGAAGGCAGCTGTGGATGGTCGGGCCGTCGAGGTGAAGGTACGGGATGGGTGCTGTATGGACCGTCGGATTGTCACGGGAGGTTGACGGTGGATGATGCGATAATTTATCACTTCCCGGGACAGTTCTACTGTATTGTTACCGTTTACGCCACTCCATCTTTCTTTTTGAAGTATTATTAAAGGTACTCCCTCCTTTCTCAAAAGATTGTCACCTTTAGTTCAAAAAATGAACTAAAGGTGACAATCTTTTGAGAAAGGAGGGAGTATTTGACAGCACCTGTATTCAGGAACACTTTTATGGCCTTGTGGCAAAGCCATCGATGGCGTGGTAAGCCCTGAATTTAAACACAATTCAGCCAAATTAGGATGGACGTTCGGTCTACCCGATATTTCGGTTCGGCTATTTCGGACTTTTTCAAAATTTGGTTTATTGAAATCACTACCCGAATTGTTGTAATAATATTAGGTATCCAAAAATTTTGAAAACCAAAATTTCGGTTCGGTCTTCGGTCCTACCTGATATATCCGAATTATACATTATATCCATATCATATTTGCACAAATTTAATATGATTCATGAATTTAATACCCTAAGATAATTTATTATAAGCTGACAAATGAAAAATCACAAATAAACGTTTAAATCCAACAACTTCACACATCACAACTTGAAAATAAAATATCAAAATTTGAATTGTTCATAGTTTTCCACGCATAATTTAACTTATATTTGATGGGCCGACGATTCGGTTATTTCGGTTACCCGAGGGTGGTACCCGAACCCAAAATTTATTTTTTGGTTATTTATATTCGCTACCCGAAAAGTACTCGATATTTCGGTCTTTTCGGTCCGGTCTCGAATTTTTCGATTTCAATTTTTCGGTCCCAATTTTTTTGCCGACTCCTACAGCCAAAGCACTGGGCAATTTCGAGACCACATATATAGCTACCTCACATCCCCATAGCAAGGCTTCTACGCTCTTATAACAGTGAAGAGTAGGGAGAACTAAAACAGTTATAAATCCATGAGACCACAACAACCATAAGAGCAACACGCGCTCCGGTAGTACCAGTGGCGGACCTAGGTTTTTGTTAAAAGGTATGCCACTTAAAAAATACATGCAATTTAGTAAAATTATTTACTAAATAACTATAAACTTTATAATGTAATTTGATATATAGGAAATAAATATCATGATAAACTTTCAATTAAATAAATTACAATATAAAGACTTTAAATGCCATACTCATAAAATTTTCAATTCAATAAATTACAATATAAATTACATCATTAAATTATAATATAAATTCAGTCGATGCTTTCTAAATAACATAAATATCATAATTATACCATTTTTATCCACTTCAAAAAATGTATTTCATCCATTACAAAATGTTTGTCGTTTTGTATTTTAAAAATGAACTACAAAGCGACAAACTTTTTGGGACACTGGGAGTATCACTTAGTGATCAGATAATCAAAAAAAGATCATCACCCATCTTATAAAAATTCGGAGCAATCTGAAGAGCAGTTAGGCTGTCCGCACCAGCGTACTCTAAATCATACTTTATACACTATTATCCTTCTATTTTTACAGTATGTAATCTAAACTTCTACTGCGCTACAACGTATACAGTATGCTTTGCAGTGTGTCACTGCGGACAGTCTTACTCCCTCCGTTTCCTTTTATTTATCACCGAATAGTTCAAAAATGAACTAGTCGGTGACAAATAAAACGAAACGGATGGAATATTTACGATGAACTGTTTCGATAGGTTTGATTACCAAAACTCATATGAGTGTAGTTAATTAATATTCACTCTGTTTTAAATTAAACGAAATGAGTACTAAGATAATAAAACAACGTGTTTATATTTAAGGTGCCTCAACAAGCAGTTTTTTTTCTATCAGAGTTGTGTTGCCATGGAGAAGTAAAGAGATCAACTACGATTAAATCCATTGTTGCCGGTCAATGCAGAGTGGAATCGGTAGCTGCCATAATGGACCGGCAGGAGGGCGCAAAGGGAAACTAGTCCTGCTGTCATGAGAGGATTTGTTTCCACATCTACGTGTATCCATCCGTAGGTGACGGTCACAGTGTGAGTGCTAGCCCAGGGTATGCCGGGGCCCACCCGACATACCCTCTGGGTCCGCCCCTGGGTAGTACCGTCACAAGCGAGAGTATCCGTATGGTGTGTTTGGTTCAGCTATGGATTTCTGAAAATCTGATTCTAGCTGTGGACTGTCAGTTTTGAGGAAGCTGAAATCTGTTTGGTTGTAAACAACTGTCGACTGTGGATTTTGTAAGAAATATCTATTATACCACTACAGATTCATAATTTTGTGTTGATAAATAAATATAAATATAATGTAATGTAAATATTACAAAATATGTATGAATCACATAAAAACTAAAATCAAAGGTTGTATGGTTCAAATGATGATATGTGTCATTTAAAAAAACTAAAAGCAAAGGTTGTAATCCACCAATACCTGTACAGCAACATCAGAATGCAAAAATGGCCACCAGACAATAGCAAAAGTTCCCAAGTCCACAAAAGCAAGTTTCAAGACTTAAGCAATCACATATTTTCATCTTAGGCATTTCCCTAGAAGATGGATGAAAATAACTGGTGCAAAGTATAGGCTCATCTACAACGCATTATACAGTTGTAAGACATAGACATCTAGCAAAATATCATGTATTAGAACTTGAAACCATGTTCGACATGCTCTTTGTACCAATGGTGACAAAATGCTCCAGATTGATTGTCAGGATTCAGGAAGGGTTATAAAGATATATAGCAAACTAAAGTTTGTGTAATATGGCTCTAGCTCCTTCGATTCTATAATTTTTTTTAACAAAATAGATGAAACCTTCACTCCCCACTTCCTATCTACTGCCAACTTGAGCTAGGTGATAATCACCGAGGGGCAGGCGCACAGCTCGGGGAGGAGGCACACTTGGAAAGGAGGAGGCGCACTTGCCGGGAGGAGGTGTGGCCACCGAGATAGGCGCGCCCGCCGGAAGGTGGCGCGGCTGTCGGGAGGAGCCGCGGCTGTCGGGACAAGGTGCAACCGCCGGCGAACTCTCGGTGCTGCAGGGCGTTGAGGGTGGGGAGTCCGGAGGCGCTAGAATAAATGAAAATAACGATTTGTTTTTGTAATTGATGGCATGGTGGGTAATTTCGTAGAAAAGTTAGAAACAAGAATATGGGAAATTTGGGGTAGGAGGTGATTTTCATTTGCACTAGGAGAATTTGTAGATTTTCCAAAATCTTATTCTCTAATACACCCATTTGGTTCGGATTTTCACTTTTTTTTTAGAGAATTTAGGTGGTGCTGGGGAACCAAAGGAACCCTTATCATCGCTTCTGCGGTTGATGGGACTGAAAGGTTCCTGATGCGGTGTCACGTCTCAAGCTCGTTGTTGTCTTCTTCTTCAGCAAGTGAAGAGAGGCACCTTCTTCTTCAGAAAAAGAAGAGGCACCTGATGCTTATTGTATAGTCAAGGCTTCGTGACGCTACCGCGACCAACGGTTTGCTCGGTTTGAACTTTATTGAGAGTGTGGTTGAGGGCTACACTCCTCTCTAGTGTGTTCTTCACTTAATTTATTCATCGAAAAGTTGGCGATTACCATAGTTGCTATTATGTTCTTCTAAAAAAGAAGACCGTTGATTGGTAGTTTCTTCACAATTTGGATTCTACATGCTCCAACGATTGATACTCACGCCGCCTGTCACAAGTCAGATGCTGCAAAGTTTGATGATCACTTTACGGACATGATTAATCAGTACGTGCAGTTGTAGAGTTGGTCGTGTGAATAATTGCGTTGGTCTATGTTGTAGTGTGCGAGTGATTTTCTATATGAACATATACTACATGTATACGTAGTTAAAAGGTTTAAAAAAACACGAAGCATGGCCGTCTCTCCAAATCATTTAGGCTATCCGCACTCGTTTTCTCTAAACAGTACTCTATGCTCTATACTTCCAGCAGGTTCACTCTGCACATCCAGTACTCTACTCTATATTTACAGTCTAGTAAACTTTACAGTACACCACTGCAGACGATCTTAGACGTCAAGTTTTCAATCAAACAAAAAAATAGAAATACATGTATGAATTTCCAAAATGCCAAAACCACTTTAGGAAACGTCCAAATTGAACGTAACTGGTCAGCCGAAACAGAGCACATCAGTACAAGAGAATCGACAAGCAGGTGGCGTAAGGTAACACAGCGAAGTGGCTGGACGCGATGATATGAGCTAGGAATTCGAATCCATGGGCGGGCTCACGTGGAAACTCATGCAATGCATTTGCGTTTGGACGAACAAGCGAGCCACCACTTCTACTTGACGGTACAGAATCCGGAACACCACAGCAGATGGAGCCTTGACGGCCAGAATTGGAGCCAAGGCAAGGCGGGAGCGCACGCACTTTCCATGTCCGCGTAAGGCTGTCAATGAAGGTCGAGGCTTCTGAGCTATTCAAGTTCCACTTATTAAAAGCTTGATTCGAGCTTGGTTCAACGAATAAATGAGCCGACCTCGAGCTTCATTTCAAGCTCGTGAGCTTGACAAGCTCGAGCTCAGCTCGATAAAGCTCGTTTAGATAAATTATATTTTATAAATATTATTTATTTGTTTTTCTCTTAATATCATTTATTTTTATTATTTACAGGAGCCTCTCGAGCTCTAACTCGAGCTTTAACAAGCTTCAAGCGAGTTTAACTATTTAAACGAGTCTTATCAAGCCGAGCTCGAGCTTAACTGCAGGATCGACCGGATTTCAAACTCGGCTCGAATACTTACCAAGGTCGAGCCTCGGGGGCAAGCTCGCTCGAGTTCGGCTTGTTGACAGCTCTATGTACACTTGCCCTGCTAGGGGAGCACCGCGCCGCCATCATTTCTGCCGGATCGGGTCAAGAGACTCCTTGCAACACCGCACCACACGCGGCCAACGAAGGAGCAGACGAGGAAGACTCGACTCGAAGGCGCGGTGTGCGGTCTGTCGAAGTGAGATTCCGGCAATTCTCCCGATACTACCATTGGCAGACCGCGAAGTTTGTAGTTCGGTTGTGGGCTTGCAGAGATTCAGAACACGATGACAAGTAGACACGAGGATTTACGTGGTTCGGGCCGCCTAAGCGTAATACCCTACTCCACGGGTGTGTGTTGTTGTTGTATTGAGCGTCTGAGCGCTTGTGTGTAAGAGCCGAGTGTGAAAGTCCCCATGTGTATCGCTCGGCCAGTCCTTTATAGTACATGGACTGGTCGTTACATCGTTAGCCTGACCCGACATGTGGCCCTGGCAGTTACTGATGCTTAATACACAATCAATTAGCTTAATTACCCTTAATAGTATGGTAACACGCCTTGACAGTGGCGTTACTGTATTAAGGGACCTCCGATCATGTGTCATTAAGATGATATTAATTACACTTAATCGGGTCTTGGAGTATTTAATTGCCCCTTGAAGGTCCGAGCCGTTGGGGGTCCACCAGTCTGCTTGTTGAAGTTGAAGGTCCGGCGGTTGGACGCATGGCAGCTCCGGAGCTTACCGTCTGGGACGGGTAGGTTCGATGCTGTTGTACACGTGTCGGTACCAGAGCTTCTCTATGTCGGGGGTTAGGTCCGGGGGTGCCGCACATATATTTAGCTCGGAGCTTTCCCATGTGTGGGATGTAGCTCCAGTTGCAGGATACACGTGGCAGCACTGGGACTAACCATAGAAGGGAGGCAGGTCCAGTTCCGTATGACACGTGGGGCCTTTGGAGGTTTTCAACTCAGACAGGTGAAGTTCCTTTGCTCTTTTTGCAGTCCCAAAGGGTGTCTGGTACGCAGGGTACCGACAGTGGCCCACTGGGCCCACCTCTGGGAGAGACTTTTTGGATTATGTCCTTCTGCCGGAGGTGGGTCCATTCTTTGATTTTTTAGTCATGTCTTCAAGGGTCTTTGGATGTGCTGCTGGCGGTAGTTCGCAGTTAAACCATCGACGTGTGGCATATCCAGGATGCGGCAGATGAGATCTGAGCGTGCGGATCTCACGCAATTGAAGGTCGCCGGTTCCCGATACGAAAACCATATCGGTTCCGCGCGCCCTGTCAGGCCGCCGCCCTGTCAGGCCGGCGCCCTCGGGCTTCTCGCCTCTCATGATGACAACTGTTCGCCTAGGGTAAGGACCTTGACTTGATCGTGAGGGTGGCCCCGGGCCCCCTTGTCATTGGCAGGGTGAAGTTTTTGAACTGTATCGTCGGCCCCTCTGCGGTTTCCATCCAATCATTGCGGGGGCTTACTTAAGAAGGAAATCGTGCACCGTTTGGGGATTCTTTACGCCTTCATTTGAACTTGCGCTCGAATCCTCCAAACTTTCGCTTGCTTTTCATCTCGCCCCCTACTGTGCTGCGATGGAGTTGGGTCTCCGCAAGAGCCGTCTCACGACCGACAGTGAAGAAGGTCCGGACCCTCATGGGGTGGTCCAACGACTCCTTAAACCGCCTGGTCCGCCCCGGCAAGCTCCCGTTCAAGAAGGAGCGCGCTTGCGATATGGTGTACTTCTCCGCGTACGCCATGGTGGTACTGATCCCAACCTTCTCCACTTTTCTCTTGATGCTGCTAGACTTCTATGGTCTGCAGTTGTACCACCTCGGTCCTCACTCCATTCTTCTCGTGTCCACCTTCGTCCACTTCTGCGAGATGTGGGTGGGTATTCCCCCCTGCGTCGAGCTCTTCCGCACCTTCTTCACTATCCACACCACCAGCAAGAGTGACGAGTACCTTGGCTTCTATTATTTTGTGAAGCGCAAGAAGTGCCTATACAAGTACTTGAGATCGTTCCCTTCCGGCAAGTGGGACAACAAAAAGAAGGATTGGATTGTCATAACGACAGAGGAGCACGAGAAGCTGGAGCTGCCCGAAGGCCTCCCCAATGTCAACACTGAAGCTTGGAGTGAAGTTCTGGTGCTATCAGACGCCTTCAACCCTGCCCTGACCAGGATCCACCAATGTGTGGAAGGAGGGGTGACCCCCCAGGTGGTCTTTTGCAACTTCCTAGTCAACACGTGGGCTCCGCTAAAGAAGAGGGAGAAGCTCGCCTGGGCCCTCAACAGCGTGATGGACGACGACCGGATCGAGACCGGTTTGAAGTCCAACCTGGAAGGTGCAGCTTTGGAGCTTCACCTCAAGAAGTTCCAGCACGGCATCGACGTCGAGGGCGATGACTTGACTCCACCAACGGCTTTCCTCCCTCTGAACATGGAGGCGGAGTTCAGCAGGGAGCTCCGACGGAAGATGCCGGTGCTTGACGACCTCGGTGAAGTTGAGAGGCGTTCGACCACCGGGTTGGCGATCCCCGAAGCTTCCGAGGGTGGTCCCCCTTCCACCCCGAGACAGAGAGTTGAAGTCGTAGGCAAGGGCAAGGAGTTGGCCGAGCCCTCTAGCCGCAAGAGGAAGTTGAAGCATTCTGACGGGAGGTCCGTCAGACCTGCTCCTTCCACAACAGCTCCTTCTCCCCGGTGGAGGAGGTCTTCGACGGTGGCAACCACTCCAGCATCGACATCTCCTCGGGACGCTAGCTCCAGCCATGTGGCTCCAGTACCAGGGCCAGCTAAGGGCTCTAGGTCCGAAGGTCCTTCTCAGTCGAGGGGGGCCTCAACCAGGACGACGCCGATGGCGACAGCAAGCTCCAGGGAGCCTTCCGGAGCTACTACAACAATGGCGACAGGGTCCGGTCCTGAGCGTCCGGTGAAGAGGTTCCGCGCTAGCTGGAGCGAAAGCCTTCCGAGGTAATTTGATTTTTTACCTCAGTTGATTGTTTTTTGTTGTAATCATATTTTGAGTTTCTTCGTCCTTCATCCACAGGGTACCCAAGAAAGGGGCTAAAGCTCCGGTTCCTGCAACAGCGGCTGATGATGTGCAGGCGGAGGCTCTGGCTTCAGTTCCAGCGCCGCCCCAAGAGGTGGCTGAGGCCGCGGCAGCTCCGGCGCTAGCTGTCGTGGTCCTTGACCTCGAGTCATCCCCTGAAGCTCCCGTGGTAGCGCCAGACCACGGGAATGAATATGTACCAGCGACACCAGCTCCGGAGGTTGAAGCTACGGTTTTGGATGCTGAGATGATGGATGCTCCAACCTCAGAGCCGGAGTTAGCTGCAGTTTCGGCCCTAGGCCCGGATGTTGTTGAAGCCCCGGGGGCGGAGCCGGGTGTTGATGAAGTTTTGGCGCCTGAGACGGTTGTCGCAGAAGTGCCGGCGATCGAGCCAGTGGATGTCGAAGCACCGGCGCCTGAATTGGCGATGGAGGAGGCGCCAGCGTCGGAGCTAGAAGTGGCTTCAGCTCTAGCCGAACCTTCAACGCCTGCCCCGGTGGTAATGGTTTCGGAGGTACCCGCGCCTGAGCCAGGGTGCCAAGACGAAGCCGCCGGTCCCCCACCTGAGGGACCAGTTGCTGATGACCTGGCGGCGGAACCTTCGAAGCCGACTCCGGAGGTAGACACTTTTGTTGTAGGGCCTTCCTCGGCGGTGACCGAGGCTATCCCGGAGGGCAGCTCTAGTGCCGTGAAAGATCAGGGGACCGGTCTTGTAGAGTGGGACTCGATTTTTGTTACAGGGAAACTGCTGGAGCCAGCAGAGAAGACCCTGGCAGGTCCGGAGCCAATCCATTTGTCGTTGTCTATCGACAATGCCTACTCTAGTCTTCGTCAGGTCCAACTGGCCTTTTACCACGACAGCAAGGCCCTCGAGGAGGAGCGCCAAACCCTTAGGAGGTGGCGCAACCGGCTCCAATTCGAGACCAAGCTGGCGCAGTCAAGGCTGGCCGACGACAAGGAGTGGATAAAAAGGGAGAAGGTCCGGTTGGAGTACTGGGGTCAGCTACTGGATGAGAGGGAAAGCATGACGCGATCCATTGACAACCAGTCCCGGGCCATCCACGAACAGGCCGTGGCTGCTAATGAAGTAGCGAATGACCGCCAAGAGAAGCTCAACACCATCCACGAAAGCCTCGTCAAGTGCCGGGAGGCTCTTGAGGAGCTAGAGAAAAAGCTCGAAGATGAAGAGCAAAATCTCCTAGAGCTGCATGATGACCTCATGAAGAGGGAGGAGGAGCTTACTCAGAGGCTGACTCTGGGTGACAAGAGTCTCGCGGAGCGCACCAATAAGCTGGAGGAGCGTTGTGAGAAAGAGGAGAAGAAGGTCTGGCAGCAAGGACATGACCTCAACAAGAGGGAGAATGAAATTGCTGCCAGGGAGAAGAAAGTGCAGGGCCGGGAGAAATACCTGGTCGACCGCCGGAACAAGATTCACCTCCGAGAAGAGGAGCTTGGTAAACTCGAAAGGTAGGTTGCCGAAAAGATTCAACAAAACACCAAAGAGTTCGAGCGCCTTGCCTGGGAGGATTTGGAGCTTGCGGCAACCAAGAGATCCTTGGAAGAGGTGTGAGGCTCAAGGGATGCAGAGTCCCAACAAGTTTGGGACTTCTTGGGCAAAGCCAATGACGCGCTGGCGCCCTGGGCTTCAGTCCGGTGCGCCCGCATGATCCGGAGTCAGAGCTGGACCTGGCGTTGAAGGCGTTGAGCTCGGCGGGCAGCAAACTCAACAAGATGGGCGATGTCATCGCGGACTAGTTGGAAACCGAAGGACAATCCCTGGCGAAGAACGTCGCAGAGTACATGCTGACGTGCTACACAAGCTGGGATCCTCACTTCCCACTGGACCCGGTGCTTGAAGGTCCCATCGACGGAGAGGGAGATGCCACCAAGGCCAGCGTGTTGGAGGTTGCCCAGAAGGTCACCTCATTCTTCCATAGGGTTTAGGACTTTCTCTTTGTAGCTCCCGCTTGTATCTTCTCTTCTTTTTCTCCAATTTTATAATCTCTTGTCTCCAGATTAATGAAATCCAAGAATTTTATGAATTTCATTTTTTGTCTTCAACACCTTTGGCCCACTTGGCCCCCTGGTAGATGTACACAATTTGATTGTGAACATGTACCAAGAGGATGTAGCATTTTGTTGAAGAGTTGCGTGCTTCAAACTTGTAGTTTGTAGGTCCGAAGTCGTCGATAGTAGAGGTCCCCTGAGGTTATCGGAGCTTAGTAGCTCCGGCAGCGACCACTGTCAACACGCGGTGCGTCGACAACAAACCTCACTGGGGAGTCTTCCCACCATCTTTTGTTGACGGTTGGCCCCCTGGATTTGCCAGAACTTGGTAGCTCCGGCGACACCTACTATCAATGTTTAAAACATTGATAGCGGACCACCTTAGGGGCTGTCAGAGCTTTGATAGCTCCGGCTTCATCCACCATCATCATGAGATCTTTATTTTTCCTGCACGCTGAAGTCAAGAAAAACAGTAAAATCCATTTCTCATCTATAACTCGTTTGCGGCTTACTATTCTCAAAAGAAATTTTTTGGTCAAACGCAATTCTATATACAATCAAGTGCATTTGCTTATGTTCTTCAGGTCCAATCGTATCCTGGACTCACCTTACTTCAGCCTGCCGGTAGGGGTGGGCAAAAAAACCGGTAACCGAAAACCGAAACCGAATTAACCAGTAACCGAAACCGATCTAACCAAACTGATAAAACCGGATCAAATTTCGATCGTCATTCTCTGAAAAACGAATTTTTTTCGGTTTTCGGTTTTTTTCCTCGGTTAACCGGATTAACCGAACTATTAACAAGTCAGCCCAATAGCTATCAACCCACCAAATAGTCAGCCAATTCGACCCAGTAACAATCCTAATATCACGTATGGCCACCACCCTCAACCCTCAAGCTTCAACCGCCGCCGCCACCACGCGTGGGTGCGCCCCACGCGCCTCGCCGCCCTACCTCACCCTTCACCCCCGAAGCCCTCCGCGCCGTGCGTCCATGTTGGGTGACGTCCAACGCGCCATCGGGCGGCATGGCCCCTGCTAGATCGAGAGGGAGACTGGGGTTCACGTTGAGTTTGGTTTTTTCTCGGCTAACCATAAACCGTACCGAATTTTCTGGTTAACCGACTGCCCGGTTTTTCTTTTTTTATGCTGTATTTCGGTTTTCATTTCTCAAAAACCGAATTAAAAAAACCCAAAAAACCAAACCGAAATTTGTCGGTTAACCGAATGCCCACCCCTACCTGCCAGGGTGTAGGTAGAGTGGCACACTTAGGGTGCAGGACCAGGCTAAGTCAATGGCACACTCTGAACCTAGATTGGCTTGGCGACATTCAGGCGAGTAGGCCATTCAACAATGTTTAGACCCGGAAAAATTAATAATGCAATTTTAATTATACATGAATTGCTCGAGCTAAAGTTTCTTGAGAATTGCACAACTTTGTTATAGACAAGAAAGAGAAAAATAAAAAATGTTGAGCCTGTACAAAATAAATGCACATGGAGTCTGTTTTCACATAATGATATCTTTCATTATAAGTCCGGGATACAGGGGAAACAAGTACACTCTTAGGGTACGGAACCATGATAAGTGTGTTTCGTTTCTCGTTTGACCCAAGGTAGCTAGCTACACTTTTAGTTCTGGGACTGTGAGAAGTGTTGCCTCAACTTTGTGGACCGTCCGGGAAAGGTCCGGCTGTTCTCCCGGAGGAGCTACCCGAATCTGTATAATGACGCTATAACATACATCACATGTAATTATAGACTCACCTCTGTGATATTAAACGTAGAACTTACAGAGGTGCTCAATGTTCCAAGGATTAGGGAGCGGTGTCCCATCCTCGGTTGCCAAGCGAACGCATCCGAGACGGGATACTTTGATCACTCGAAAGGGTCCTTCCCGGCTGGGGGAGAGTTTGTTTAACCCTTCTCGAGTTTGTATTCTCTGTAGCACCAGATCGCCTTCCTCGAGCTATCGGCTGTGAACATGCCTTTGGTGATAGCGCCGAAGAGCTTGGAGGTATCGGGCATTCCGAACAGCTGCTCGGCACCTTCCCTCTTCAACGAGGTCAAGGTCTTCACACCGGAGCTGATCCTGCGTGGTATCATCGAAGGTCCGGACCCGGAGCGACCCCAGGGTGATTTCCGGAGGAAGGTCTGCTTCAGCTCCATACACCAAGAAGAAGAGCGTTTCTCCAGTTGACTAGTTTGGAGTTGTCCTGTTGGCCCACAGGGTGGGAGGAAGCTCTTCAATCGAGTTGGCTCCATGTTTTTTTAGGCGCTCATATGTGCGCGTCTTGAGTCCTTTTAGGATTTCTGCATTTGCTCTCTTAGCTTGGCCATTGCTTGCCGAGTGAGCTACAGAAGTGTAGCTGACCTGAATGCCAAGGTCTTCGCAATATCCTTGGATTGCAGAGCTTGTGAATTGGGTCCTGTTGTCTGTTATGATCTTGTTTGGGACTCCAAATCTGCATACGATGGAATGCAAGAAATTGATAGTTGATTGCTTGTTTATTGTCACAACTGGAGTTGCTTCCGGCCACTTGGTGAACTTGTCGATGGCAACATACAGGAACTTGTAACCTCCGACGGCTCTTGGGAAAGGTCTCAAGATATCCATCCCCCACACAACGAATGGCCATGTAGGAGGTATCATTTGTAAGGGTTGAGCTAGTGTATGAATTTGCTTCGCATGAAACTGGCATGCTTAGTATTTCTTCACTAGCTCGGTTGCATCCTAGAGTGTTGTAGGGCAGTAAAAACCATGCCGGAAGGCTTTACCGACCAACGTGCGGGAAGACGCATGGTTCCCACACTCGCTTCCATGGATTTCTTCGAGGAGCTTGCAGCCTTCTTCCCTTGTAATGCACCGCATTAGGACGCCTTTGGCACCACGTCGGTAGAGATCCCCTTCTACCAGTGTGTATCTTTTAGCCAATCTGACTATCCAGTCAGCAGATACATTATCTTCAGGAAGGAAATTGTCTTTCAAGTAGCTCCGGATCTCTAAGATCCATGCATCGGAGCTAACTTGAGCATTTGAGTCTTGCATGGTGGGTTGCTCGGAGCTTCCTGGAGCACCTACGACCCTTGATGGACGCCATGGTAACAGGGCCATCGGGACCGCCAGCTTCGAGGTGCTGGTCTCGCCCCCTTCGCTCAGTTCGGCAGGCTGAGCTGTTGGTCTTGACAATCTCCGGACGAAGGTTCCGTAGGGTGCCGGAGCTCCGGTTGAAGCTTTCATCGAGAGTTCGTTGGCTTCAGCGTTGTTGAGATGCTGGACATGGCAAAGATCCAGGATGTCAAAGTCTTCTGAAGCTTCTCAACTTCAAGTAGATATGCAGCTAGTTGAGGGTTGTTGCAGCAGCATTCACCTTTGACTTGTTTTATGACGAGCTGCAAATCACCCTTTACCAACAGCTGCTTGACACCATATGATAGTGCCACCTTGAGTCCATAGATTGGTGCTTCATACTCCGCCATGTTATTGGTCACCTTGAAGTCAAGGTGAACCATGTATTTGACCTTCTCCCCGGTCGGAGCGAGGAGAAGGACTCCAGCTCCGGCCCCCTGCTTCTGCACAGAGCTGTCAAAGTAGAGAGTCCAGTGAGGCTTGGTGAAGACTGGAACCTTGGGTTCTTGCTTCTGCTCACTGGGGCCCTCCAGGATTTGATGGAGAGGGGGTCCATTCCGCCATGAAGTCCGCCAAAGCTTGACTCTTGATTGCTTGTTTTGGGACGAATTCAAGATCGAACTCGGTCGATTCTACTGCCCACCTTGCAATGTTCCCAGTATAATTGGGGTTACAAGATTGCGCGCAATGGATAAGAGGTTACCACTAAAATATTGTGAGCTTGGAAATAGTGTTGAAGCTTCCTAGAGGCAATAAGAACTGCGTAGAGCAGCTTATGCGCCTCCACGTACCGAGTCTTGGTGTCATGGAGTACTTCACTGATGAAGTACACTAGGCGTTGGACTGTCCAGACCCTCCCGAAGGGGACCGAGGCTTCCTCCTCATCAACCCGAACCCTCCCGGAGGGGTCCGAACCTTCCTTGAGGACCTCTGGGTTCCTGCTGGAGGAACCCGGAGCTTCTTCTGAAGTGATCCGGACCTTCCCGGAGGGGTCTGGATCTTCTTGTTCAGTAACAGTGACTCCTCCACTTGAAGGAGGTGGCTCCTCTGGCATCTCGCCTTGAGGATCCGTGTCTGGGAGCTGGGACCCAGACTCGTCTTCAGGTAGCTCCGGACCCTCCCAGAGGGGTCTGGACTCCTGAAGTGGGTATGGTTCTGGTCTTTCCGCAACCAGGACCATGCTGACAACTTTGTCAGTTGCTGAAATGTAAAGCAGAAGTGGCTCACCAGAATTCGGAGCTACCAAGGTTGGTAGAGTGGTGAGGAGCTGCTTCAGCTCCTAGAATGCCTTTTCTACTTCTTCCAACCATTAGAATGGTCCGAACTTCCTCAATAATTTGAAGAAAGGTAGCGCCCGTTCTGCCAGTCTTGAGATGAACCGGCTAAGGGCAGCTAGACATCCAGTCAGCTTCTGGACGTCCTTGATGTGAACTGGTGGTCGCATGTCTTCAATGACTTTAATCTTTGCCGGATTTGCTTTTATTTCTCGGTGGTTCACCAAGAAGCCAAGAAGCTTTCCGGAGCTAACCCCGAAGACACACTTGTCCGGGTTCAGCTTCATGCGTGTGATTCGCAACTTGTCAAAGACAGCTTGTAAGGTGTCAAGGAATGACTCCTTGTTCTTGATCTTGACGACGATGTCATCGACGTACACCTCCACTACATCTCTGATAAGCTCTACAAAAGTTTTGTACATAGCTCGTACAAACGTTGAAGCAACATTTTTGAGACCGAATGGCATGACAGTGTAACAATATAATCCATCTACTGTGATGAAAGAAGTATGTTCTTCATCATCCCTAGACATTCTGATTTGATGATACCTAGAATATGTGTCTAGAAAACACAGTAATTCACACCCGGAGGTGGGATCCACTATCTGATCTATTCTAGGTAGTGGGAATGGATCCTTTGGACATGCCTTATTCAGTGTAGTGTAGTCGATACACATCTGAAGCTTCCCGCCGGCCTTGGGTACAATTACTGGGTTTGCCAGCCATTTTGGGTGGAAGACTTCTCGGGTGAATCCAGCTTCGAGCAACTTCTTCACTTCTTGACGTATGAAGTTTTGTCGCTCTACTGATTGCTTACGAGGCTTCTGATGTACAGGCCGAGCGTCGGGATAAATCTTCAGATTGTGCTCAATCATTTCCCTAGGGATCCCAGGAATTTGTGACAGTTGCCAGGCAAACACCTTGACATTAGCCCGGTGGAAAGTGATGAGCGCGAGTTCCTATTTGTCATTCAGACCTCCCGATATACAAGTGGTTTGAGCGGCATCGGAACCAATTTGGATGACATTGATGGGAATGTCGGTGTCGCCGCTTGGTTGCACACGAGGTGCAGAGGTTGAGCCTCGATGATGAATGCTCGGGTGTTTCGAAGCTTGCTCCTTTACGAATTCTTCCTCCTGCGCTGTGGCAAGCGCGTGGAGTTCTTCCAGAGCAGTAACTCCGGCGGTGCGATCTCCGCGGATCCGGAGAACACCTGCTGGTGTTGGCATCTTCAACACCAAGTAACCATAATGAGCAGCAGCCATGAATTTGTACAAGGCTGGCCTGCCCAGGATGGCGTTGAATGGTAAGTTGATCTGCGCCACATCGAAGACCAACTTCTCGGTCCTGTAATTCTCTCGAGTCCCTAAGGTCACCAGGAGATTAATGGCACCGAGTGGAGTGATGGCCCCCGGACCTACTCTGTAGAAAGGTCGGGAGGAGCAAAGATCCAAAGGTCAGAGCTGAAGCTTGACGAAAGCTTCGAAGCTTATGAGGTTCAGTCCAAAACCTCCGTCCACCATTACATGGTGGAGTTGGATGTTGTTGATGGTCGGAGATACCATTAATGGGAGTTGGCCAGCTCCGATCATGTTTCGAGGGCAGTCCGAAGCATTGAAGGTGATGGCAGTGTCCATCCACTTCCGGTGTGGCTCCACTCTAGCGGTGGGAGCTACTGAGGCTATGTCCCGCCGCATTGTCTTGAGGACGCGGCGGGAAGTGATGTCCCACGAACCACCAAAGATGGTGTTCATGGTCTTTCGACGCTCGTTGTTGGAGACGTCAGAGTCGTTGTCAACGGAGGTGTAAACAGCCTTTAGGACCTTTTTAGGGTCCTGAATGCCTAACTCCTCTTCAGCCGGAGCTTCGTCGACTTTTTGTTTTCCTTCCCTTTGACGGAAATGAACATCTTCCCGGTGCTTGTTGTAGTGCTCGGCGAGGTTCTGGACCTCTCGGTAGCCTTCCAGGTTGTTGTTATTCGTCTTGTGTATGGGACACCACATCTTGGAGCTGCCACCGTCTTCAGACGACGACCGAGGTTGTTTCTCGGAGCGTGGCCCCCGGCCACCCAGAGCTGCAGCAACTGCAGCAGTAGGTGTGCCGGCCGACGACTTCTTCTTGCCGTTGGACATTTTCTTCTTCTTGCCACTCCCGGAGGTAGTGGCTTCACCCTTGGAGGACTTTTTGTTGTCCTCCGGAGGTGGTTGGGAGTGCATTTCACGGCCCTCCGCAGCTTTGGCACACTTGTCTATCAAGCTGAAGAGTTCCATGACGCTGGTGACTTCCTTGGTCGCCAGCTTCTCCAACATCTTCTTGTCTCAAACGCCCTGTCTGAATGCCACAATAACAGAAGCGCTTGAGATAGAAGGTATGGTGTTTTGTACCTGGGAGAACCTCTGGATGAAGGATCGCAGGGAATCTCCCCCCTTCTGCTTGAGCAAAAAGGTCCAGTTTCGTGCCTGGTCGGGTGTATGAGCTCCTGAAGTTGGTAGTGAACTGTTAGCACAACTCCGCCCAACTGTTGATGGAGTCAGGTGGAAGGCTCATGAACCAGAACCTGACAGTCCTAGTTAAAGCCACGGAGAAATAATTGGCCATCACGGCCTCATTTCCTCCAGCTCCAAGGATTGCGATGGAGTAGATTTGGAGAAATTCGGCGGGATTGACAATCCCGTCAAATTTCTCTAGCAGGTGAGGCCGGAACTTCTGCGGCCATCTGACCATGCGTAGGTGCATGGCCAGGGCAGAACAGCCTCCTCCTACTCCCTCGGGAGCAGGACTGTCTCGAGCCTCTCGCCTCTCGTGAGCGCGCTCGATATGGACGCGACCGTCCTGTTGACGGTAACGGCGATCAAGCTCCGCATGGAGGTCGTGAGTCGAGAGCCTGGTTACCGTGTGGGTATGTCGCGCCCCAGAAGGCAGCGACGTCGCCTGTTGAGACGCAGCACGCCTCCTGTGTTGTGAAACGTGCGGACCAAGTCTACCCGACACGGTCCGATGCTGCGACGGGGCCCGCCCAAGGGGGGAGGACCTTGGTTGCTGATGCGATCGGCCGCTGCTTCAACCAAATGTTCCACATCATCTCTCCACTACTCCATTGCACCCTGGGATGCTCCTGGAGGCGATGGACGTTGGAGAAGAGCACGCATAACATGGAGCGCGTGTTCGGGGTTGTTGTTCGCCGATGCAGTGACCGATGCATATGCCCCATCTCGCTGTCCAGCTTGATTCACCGGTGCGAACGGTGGTGGTGGTGGCATGACTCCTGCTCGAGCCACATCACCTATTGGCTGCTGCATGTTGGAGGGGTTGCCTCTAGCAGGTTGCGCAGCAGGGTTGCCGTTGGACGATCCAGCAGCAGAGTTCACCATCTTTGAATCTCGGGCACGCCCCTACCTGGCGCGCCAACTGTCGGAGTGTGATTCCGGCAATTCACCCGATACTACCGTTGGAAGACCACAGAGTTTGTAGTTTGGTTGTGGGCACGCAGAGATTCAGAACATGATGGCAAGTAGACACGAGGATTTATGTGGTTCGGGTCGCCTAAGCGTAATACCCTACTTCACGGGTGTGTGTTGTTGTTGTATTGAGTGTCTGAGTGCTTGTGTGTAAGAGCCGAGTGTGGAAGTCTCCATGTGTATCGCTCGGCCAGTCCTTTTATAGTACAAGGACTGGTCGTTACATCGTTAGCCTGATCCGACATGTGGTCCTGGCGGTTACTGATGCTTAATACACAATCAATGAGCTTAATTACCCTTAATAGTATGGTAACGCGTCTTGACAGTGGTGTTACTGGTATTAAGGATCCTCCGATCGTGTGTCATTAAGATGGTATTAATGACACTTAATCGGGTCTTGAAGTCTTTAATTGCCCCTTGAAGGTCCGAGCCGTTGGGGGTCCACCAGTCTGCTTGTTGAAGTTGAAGGTCTGGCGGTTGGACGCGTGGCAGCTCCGGAGTTTACCGTCTAGGACGGGTAGGTCCGGTGCTGTTGTACACGTGTCGGTACCGGGGCTTCCCTCTGTCGGGGGTTAGGTCCGGGGGTGCTGCACAGATATTTAGCCTGGAGCTTTCCCATGTGTGAGATGTAGCTCCGGCTGCAGGATACACGTGGCAGCACTGGGACTAACCATAGAAGGGAGGTAGGTCCGGTTCCGTATGACACGTGGGGCCTTCGGAGGTCTTCAACTCAGACAGGTGAAGTTCCTTTGCTCTTTTTGCAGTCCTAAAGGGTGTCTGGTATGCAGGGTACCGACACAGTCCCTTCACCCCCCGCTCCGAATGGAATCGATACCCCTTCCCGCTTTTCGGCGACCTGAATTTTAATTTTCCTCGCCTCAATTTTCCCTATTGCGAGAAAAAAAGTTTCTGGATACCGTATGAACTATGCATAGCCTCTGAATTTTTTACATCTGACCAGATGGACGCTCCTCAATCTCACTCGGCGGGTGGCCTCCTCCTCATCTGATTTCTTATAGTTAGGATCTTGTAACACCCATCATTTCATGTATAAAAATTTGCTCAAACCCTTGATCATTGTTGTATGCATTTTTTGGGTGATTTTTGAGATTCAAACGTGTAGCAAACGATTTAAATTTGAATTTGAATTCAAAATCAAAAGGAAACCAATGAAAAAGAAAAAGAAAAAGAAATAAACCCCACCCTGGGCAAATTTCCCCCCCAAGGCCCATTTCCCCAGCCCAGCCGAACCACTCCCTCTCCTCTCTCCCGCTGCCACCCCGGACCCACCTGTCGGCGCTCCCTCCCCTTTCTTCTTCCGCGCGCAACCGCCACCCCGCGCTGCGCCGCGCCCACTCCGCGCGCTCCCCCCCCCCCTCCAACTGCCTCGCCCACGCACGGATCACCCCTGGGAAAACTTCCTCCGCGCGCGCCAGCAACCGCCGCCACCCTCCCCTCGATAAAACACCCTTTCCCCCCCTCTGTTTGTGCCTCCCCGCGCCCAAACCCTTGCAACCGTCGCCAAGGTCAGTCGCCGCTGTTCCCGGTTATCCGGTGATCACCTTCCCCTCTCGACTGTCCTAACACCTTCACTTCGCCACCAGGAGCACGCCAGGCAAGAGATCGTGGGGAGATCGCCGAGGTTTCACCGAGCTCGACGAGCACCGACGCCAACCGCCGTCGTTCCTCGTCGCCGACCCCTCTCCGGCCGAATTCAAACCCCGCTACTCCCCTAGGTGAGTTCCTTGCCCCCCCCGCATTCGTTCCATGTCCTTAGCACCTTGTTTGAGCAACAGTTTCGCCGTTTTGGCCGCCTCCAGCGAGCTCGCCGTCGCGGGCGTCTAGCGCCGCCGCGCTGTGCGCCGCCGACGTCGCCAGAGGCGACGTGGCTCATCCAGAGCCGTCCATTTCCGGCCAACAGCTGAGATTATAACGTCATACCGATTCGTTTGATTAAATCTCGTGCGTCCATTTTAAAACCGACGGCCCACATTGAATCCCCTTTTTCTCGCCGCAGGAATTGCACCCAGGCCCCTGGAAACTTGCTTGCTACCCTCTGCACTTCTCTGGAATTGAAGTCTAGCCCCTAGAAATTGCAGACTAGCCCCTGGATCCCTAAAAATTGGATTTAATCATGTAAATAGTCAATTTAACCCCTGTAAATTTGTAGAATCATGTATTTAGCCCCTGTGCAGTTTAGAAAACTATTTAATTAGTCCCTGGACTTTTATTTAATTGCTGAATATGGTTTTTAGGTGTATTTGAGGTGTAGAAAATAGATAAAAATGGTAATTAAGTGTAGAAATGTTAGGAAAAATCGGTATAAATTATTTTATGCCGTGAATAAATTGTAGAGTTCAGTTGAAATATATTTTGTCCATGGAATATTTATTATAAGTGTTTAAAAATACATTTTGGCCATAGAAAATTCAATAAAAATGGTTTTAGGCTATAATTAAATCCCAAAAATGTAGGATAAATATGAAATGCATACCTTGGCCATGTTAAGTAATAAATACTTCGTAGGGACGCATTAGTATAGGATTTTATGCTTATGTGTGTGTTGTGATGCATTGTTTTGCGTGCCCTTTACTTATTTAGCTTTATTCTATTCTTGCCATGCTTGGGTATATATCTAGAGTCGTACTACGACCCTAATCTTAACCTCCAAGACCAGGACTTCGCCAACACTCAAGTCTTCAACGAAGGCAAGTGCCCTTGATCATTTTGCTCTAGTTCTAGGGATTTAGATAGATGCATGCTAATTAAATTGATGTCCTACTTCATGTTTACATGCCTTGTTCCATATAATTCCTTGTTACCTGAAATGGGTTGGGAAGTAGATAGGTCATAGTTATGCTTAGCCATGCTTAAATATTGGGATTGGGATTTCATACAATTGTGCTACATTAAACTTTATGGTTACTTGAACTTGTGGTGATTACACAATTGTAGTGGATAGGAATCTGGTGGTTGGTTAGTATTGGTATGGTGCAGTTTGCACGAGACCCGGGATTGGGGTTTGTTACCACCGGATTCTAAGGACCGGTTTATGGAGGAAGCCACTAAGCTTTATAGTACCACCACGAGACTGAGATGGGGCAACATGGTCAATTAATTAGGTTTCTCCCGATGAAATGCTAGTGGTTGGAAGGTGCGGGGAAGGATGCGGGTGATCTTCTCTGGGATCCGCAAGGCTCAAGAGGGGGCTCTCGGGCGGAGGATTACTCCGAGAATCCCCAGTGGTGGAAACCTTAGAGGGCTAGCACTAGTCGGGAGTACCTTTGTAAAGACCATGTAGTGATCTCCGGGCCACACACCTACGGAAGTGTGAAATGTGGTTGATCACCAAGGGCTACATGGAGGTTTACTCAAGTCCACCTGGCAACAGGGGATGAAATCACTGCTTGTGGGGAAAGGGTACACTCTCTGCAGAGATTTGGTAAAACTGTCATGACAGCCGTGCTCACGGACAAGAGCGGCTTGGGGCCAGTTCATAATTAGTTTATGGTTGGGGAAAGGTGGTTAATTATGATTCAAGTTACATTCATTATCATTACTTATGAGTTGATTACTTCTTGAATTATGATATTGGTAATTGAAAGCTAAGGTTAGGTTTTAAGCATAGTGCTAAGCCATAATTGGCCTTCCCTTTTGCTTTAGCCAATCATGTCATCTCTTCCCGCACTTGCTGAGTACTCTATGTACTCAAGCGTTTAATTCTCCTTTAGAATATGAAGAAGAAGAAGCGGCACCGGAGGACTTCTTCGTCAATCCGGAGGACTTGGTCTAGGCTGGCGACCTCATGTGCAACGGCTGCCTGTGGAGATGGAGCTACTCTCATCTATTAGTCTTCTGCTGTAGTTTGGGCTTAGTTAACTTTGTTGTTGATGTATATATTTGTGGTGTGTATTTGTAGACCTTCGGGTCGTGCTGTAAGACTATGTATGTATTCGAACATGGCAATGTATGATATTTCACTTTCGTCGACGCATGTACGATTCAACTGATCCTGGCGTACATGTGATTAGCGTCTATTCATCTTTACGATGACCGGGCGTGACAAAGTGGTATCAGAGCCGTGTTGCCCGTAGGACGCAAGCCTAGTTAGAAATGGCCGAAAATTAAGGACTATACTATTTTCTTATGAAATAGTATTTCCAAAATTTTGTGCTCTCTATCTCAAACCTTGTGCTTCTTATCTTGCTGTGCTATTTGCTTTATTCTAATTTAATTTATTGATTATTGATCTCACTCTGTTCTTTTCAAATGTTTGTAGATGGCGCGAACCAAGCAGACGGCTCGTAAGTCGACTGGGGGTCGTGTTCCTCACCACGCCCTAGCCAGTCGCTCCGCACCTCACACCCCCAGGAGGGAGACGACACTATTCTCCACTGGGAGCGCTGCTTAGAGGATGCGTGTCCGTCTTCGCTCACTTCTTCGTGCTGCGGGGTACCGTGAGTATCGTGTTCGCTTAGTCTACCACACCACTATGGTCTTTGCACCCTATACCGGTGGACTGGAGTGGACTTCTCAGCTGGCCGTCTACTACGACTCGGAGCTGCTGCACTCACACTTCTCTCCGGCCTGGAGGAGCTCCCAGCGTGCGGCTGAGGAGGACGCCACGTGGGAGGCGACTACCTACTGGAGTCACGCCCACAGGTTCCTTCTTGGGTGCACGGAGCACGCGTACACCCCTCAGCGCCCTAGTGGCACGGCTGCCTTCACTGGACGTGACGTCGAGGGGCCCTTGACTAACCCTCAGTGCGAGAGGCTGGTGGATGACGTTGTGGAGTTGTCTTCGCGACTCCAGCGTTGTCAGTAGGAGCTTCAGGACAACAGGGACCTGGTTGACCGCTACGAGCGACTTCGCCGACGCTACGCGAGGATCACTGCAGCTGATCCTAACTCTCCTCAGTACGCTTCGGACGTGGAGCCTTGGGACCCGAACTCTCCAGATCGTCGCATGAACTCCCCCCAGGAATCAAGAGAGGACTCAGAAGAAGAAGACCTGGAGATGGAGGTTGAGGAGGACTCCGATGAGTAGGAGTGGACTTGCTTTCCCGTTGGACGACTCAGGACACCTATCCTTAGTATGTAGGAGCGTGTAGTTGCGCCCTCTTTAGTCTTGAGTTGTGTTATTTATGTTGTTATGCTAGTAGTTTGCTTTATGTTGTGTGTGTGTGCGACATGAGTTGTGGAATGCTTCGGCATCCTGTCCACATCCATGTCATTTGTATATAGGCTTGTTAGTGTGTCGTGCGAGTTGTGGAATGCATTAGCATCTTGTCCACATCCGCACTAGTTGGCTAATGACTTTGCTTGCTTTATATATATATGTTTCCCTTGATGCATGTAGTTGGGACCGTTTGCCATAGCGTACCCTTCTATATCTCATCTGTTGTCCTAAAGTTTCAATTATTCCCTATACAGATGTCTGGAAGAGGTAGAGGTAGAGGTCGTGGAAGGGGTGTTGTGCCCCAAGATGAAGGACTTGGAGGTGTGCCAGGATGGAATGGAAGGGGTGCCCGAGGGGCCCCAGCCGCGCAGCAAATGCAGCAGATGATGGCCATCCAAACCCAGCTGCTTAATAACCTCACTCAGATTGTCACCAACCTGCAGCAAGCCCCACCCCCACCACCACCAAATTACAACCTTCCGCCACCACCACCTTTTCCACCTAGGTCCTTCCTTAGGGACTTCCTGAACACTCATCCACCCACTTTTGCCACAGTCACCGAACCCATGGATGCCGATGATTGGCTCCGAACCGTTGAAAGCAAGGTGAGGCTCATCCACTGTGAAGGAAGGGAGAAAGTACTATTAGCCTC
This sequence comes from Tuctoria greenei, assembly GCA_036927565.1. Taxonomy (NCBI): domain Eukaryota; kingdom Viridiplantae; phylum Streptophyta; class Magnoliopsida; order Poales; family Poaceae; genus Tuctoria; species Tuctoria greenei. The sequence continues at coordinate 191,138,201 of JAYESD010000005.1, forward strand.
CCATCAACTCCAAGGACCGGCAGCCGACTGGTGGACTGCCTTTACTGAAGCCCACCGGGATCCAGAAAGCATTACTTGGGAAGAGTTCAGGGCCAATTTTCGGAATCACTTTGTGCCTGAGGGAGAAATACAAGCAAGACGTGAAGAGTTCCTTACGTTGAAGCAGGACCGTATGACTGTGAGGGCCTATTTGAATGCATTCACTCTGTTGTCCCGCTATGCTCCAACCGATGTGGATACTGACTCCAAGAAACAATTCCGCTTCAAGAATGGATTGGACAAGGAGTTAAAGTTCGCCATGTCTTCCAGCGACTACAGCGACTTTCAGAAGCTGGTTGACAAAGCTTTTGAAGTGGAGAGGACTAAAAAGGAACTGGATGATGAGGAAAGAAAGAGGAAGTTGACTATAGCACATGCCTCTAGTAGCAATGTGCGCCCCCGTCTTAACCCTCCGCCTGCAAACCAAATGACTCGTCCCATGAACTACTCGGGACAGAGATTTCCAAACTCCAACTACAGGCCACCCACTCCCTACAATCAGCAAATGCGCCAGCAGCAGCAGCAGCAGCCACCATGCCAGCCCATGCAACCACCACGTCAGCAGATGCAGCCACCCCGCCCTTCAGCTCCAGCTAAACGTCCAAATGGCCAACCCCCAAGAAACCAATCAGGAGGCAACAAGGGCCCAAATAATGCTGCGGGAGTACAATGTTACAAGTGCGGAGAATGGGGACACTATGCCAGCAGTTGTCCAAAGAAGCAACAGAACCCATCTGGTCGTGTCAACCATGTGACTCTGGAACAAGCACAGGAAGCGCCTGATGTGGTGATCGGTATGTTTTCTGTTAACTCCCACCCCACCACCATATTGTTTGATTCGGGTGCTACACATTCATTTATATCCAAGGATTTCATAAAGAAGCATGACATGGTAGTTACATTCTTGAATGGGCCATTATTGATAAACTCTCCTGGAGGAGAGATGGTGGCAAGGCATCTATGCCGAAAAGTGAGTATAAACATAAGGGGGGTAGTCTTTTGGGCCAACCTAATAGTGTTGGACTCACAAGGATTAGATATCATTCTGAGAATGGACTGGTTGACGAAGAATCAAGGAGTAATTCATTGTGCAACTAGAACAGTCTGCTTAACACACCCGGATGGCACTACAGTGGAGTTCAAGCCAGATCAGACACAAGAGGCAGTAGTACAACTCAACCATCTTGAGAGTACCGAAGATATCAGGGTTGTGAAGGAGTTTCCGGATGTATTCCCATGACTTACCAGGTATGCCCCCTGATCGAGAGATTGAATTTGTCATTGAATTAGTACCTGGAACGACCCCAATATATAAGAGGCCATATAGAATGGATGCTAAACAATTAGCTGAACTAAAAGATCATATTGAGGAGTTATTGGCAAAAGGATATATTAGTCCTAGCTCATCGCCTTGGGGAGCACCAGTTATATTTGTACCTAAGAAGGATGGAACCCAAAGATTGTGCGTGGACTACCGTGCCTTAAATGAGGTAACAATCAAGAATAAATATCCACTACCAAGGATTGAAGATTTGTTTGATCAATTGAGAGGAGCATGTGTGTTTTCCAAGATTTATCTTCGTTCGGGCTACCACCAGCTGAAGATTAGACCATCAGATATTCCCAAGACGGCATTTGTCTCTCGATATGGATTATATGAGTATACAGTTATGTCGTTTGGATTGACCAATGCTCCGGCATATTTTATGTATCTGATGAACAAGGTATTCATGGAGTACTTGGACAAGTTTGTAGTGGTATTCATCGATGACATACTTATCTACTCCAAGACTGAAGAAGAGCATGAGGAGCACCTCAGGATGGCCCTACAGAAGCTTCACCAACATCAACTGTATGCCAAACTTAGCAAGTGTGAGTTTTGGCTAAAGGAGGTATCATTTTTGGGGCATGTCATATCCGAAGGAGGTATAGCAGTGGATCCAGGCAAAGTGGCAGATGTTCTTAAGTGGGAAACACCCGAGAGTGTGCATGATATATGAAGATTCTTGGGTATGGCTGGTTACTACCGTAGATTCATCGAGGGATTTTTAAAGATCTCTCGACCACTAACAAAGTTGCTTGAGAAAGGAGTTGCTTTCAAGTGGACCCCCGAATGTGAAGTAAGCTTCGCCGAGTTGAAGAAGAGGTTAACCAGCGCACCGGTATTGGTAGTGCCTGATATGCAGAAGGAGTTTGTGGTTTATTGCGATGCATCTGGTCATGGTTTAGGATGCGTCTTAATGCAAGGAGGACATGTGGTAGCCTATGCTTCAAGACAGCTTCGGAAACATGAGAGGAACTATCCAACACATGATTTAGAATTGGCAGCTGTTGTCCATGCTTTGAAGATATGGAGACACTACTTAATGGGAAAAAGGACTGAGATATACACAGATCACAAGAGCTTGAAGTACATATTCACACAACCGGATCTTAATCTCAGACAACATCGTTGGTTGGAGTTAATAAATGATTTTGATGTGGGAATCAACTACCATCCAGGCAAGGCTAATGTGGTCGCTGATGCTCTAAGTAGGAAGGGACAAAACAATAACTTGTCAGTACAAGCTCTTCAACCCCAGTTATGTGAAGAGTTTGCAAGGTTAAACCTATGTCTAGTGTCTAGCACTGAAGCAGTTGCTATGGAAGTGGACTCAACCCTTGAACGTGATATACGAGAAGGACAAAAGAATGATGAGAAGGTCAAGGAGATCAAGCAGTTGATGAAGAAAGGGAAAGCTCCGAACTTTAGAGAGGATGAACAAGGAACCTTATGGCTTGGAAAGAGGATTTGTGTTCCAGATATCAAGGAGATTAAAGAGTTGATACTAAGGGAAGCTCATGACTCATCATACTCTATTCATCCCGGAAGTACAAAGATGTATCAAGACCTTAAAGACCGATATTGGTGGCATGGAATGAAACGGGATGTAGCGGAATATGTGGCCATATGTGATACATGTCAATTGATTAAGGCGGAACATCAAAGACCAGCAGGGTTACTACAACCAATCAAAGTGCCAGAATGGAAGTGGGAAGAAATTAGTATGGATTTCATTGTGGGACTACCAAGAACACAGTCTGGATATGATTCTATATGGGTTATTGTGGACCGTCTAACAAAAGTGGCTCACTTTATTCCTGTGAAAGAGACCTACAACGGTCCCAAGTTGGCGGAATTGTACATCTCCAGGATTGTATGCTTACATGGAGTTCCTAAGAAGATCATCTCAGACAGAGGCACCCAATTCACCTCAAGATTCTGGCAGAAGTTGCATGAATCAATGGATACCCGTCTAAATTTTAGTTCGGCGTATCATCCTCAAACTGATGGTCAGACAGAACGCACCAACCAGATATTAGAAGACATGTTGAGAGCGTGTGCTTTAAAGAATAGCAAAAGTTGGGACAAGAATCTGCCATATGCCGAATTCTCTTACAACAACAGTTATCAAGCCAGTTTGAAGATGTCTCCTTTTGAAGCATTGTATGGGCGAAAATGTAGGACACCGTTGTTTTGGAATCAAACTGGGGAAGTCAAGTCTTTGGGCTTGACGTGTTACAAGAGGCTAAAAGACAAGTACAAGAAATTCGGAAGAATCTAAAGGCAGCTCAAACAAGACAGAAGAGTTATGCGGATACTCGAAGACGTGATCTCACATTTGAAGTTGGTGACTACGTGTACTTGAAGGTGTCACCTATGAGAGGATTAAGAAGATTTAAAGTAAGAGGCAAGTTGTCACCCCGCTACATAGGTCCGTTCAAGATACTCGAAAGACGAGGTGAAGTTGCTTATAAGCTTGAGCTTCCGCCACACTTGTCAGATGTGCATAACGTGTTCCATATATCACAACTTAAGAAGTGCTTAAGAGTGCCTGAAGAGCAATTGCCTATGGAAGCAGTGGATGTGCAGGAAGATTTGTCTTATGTGGAGCAGCCTGTCAAGATACTTGAGACACTAGAAAAGGTCACAAGAAACAAAGTCATACGCATGTGTAAAGTGCAATGGAAGCATCACTCAGAGACAGAAGCAACATGGTAAAGAGAAGAAGATCTCAAGGCGGATTTCCCTCATCTATTCTCTTAGGACGTCCGAATCTCGAGGGCGAGATTCCTTTTAAGGGGGGTAGAGTTGTAACACCCATCATTTCATGTATAAAAATTTGCTCAAACCCTTGATCATTATTGTATGCATTTTTTGGGTGATTTTTGAGATTCAAACGTATAGCAAACGATTTAAATTTGAATTTGAATTCAAAATCAAAAGAAAACCAATGAAAAAGAAAAAGAAAAAGAAATAAACCCCACCCTGGGCCGATTTCCCCCCCAAGGCCCATTTCTCCTAGCCCAGCCGAACCACTCCCTCTCCTCTCTCCCGCTGCCACCCCGGACCCACCTATCGGCGCTCCCTCCCCTTTCTTCTTCCGCGCGCAACTGCCACCCCGCGCCGCGCCGCGCCCACTCCGCGCTCCCCCCCCCTCCAACTGCCTCGCCCACGCACGGATCACCCCTGGGAAAACTTCCTCCGCGCGCGCCAGCAACCGCCGCCACCCACCCCTCGATAAAACACCCTTTCCCCCCCTCTGTTTGTGCCTCCCCGCGCCCAAACCCTTGCAACCGTCGCCAAGGTCAGTCGCCGCCGTTCCCGGTTAGCCGGTGATCGCCTTCCCCTCTCGACTGCCCTAACACCTTCACTTCGCCACCAGGAGCACGCCAGGCAAGAGATCGTGGGGAGATCGCCGAGGTTTCACCGAGCTCGACGAGCACCGACGCCAACTGCCGCCGTTCCTCGTCGCCAACCCCTCTCCGGGCGAATTCAAACCCCGCTACTCCCCTAGGTGAGTTCCCTGTCCCCCCTCTTTCGTTCCATGTCCTTAGCACCTTGTTTGGGCAACAGTTTCGCCGTTTTGGCCGCCTCCGGCGAGCTCGCCGTTGCGGGCGTCTAGCGCCGCCGTGCCGTGCGCCGCCGACGTCGCCAGAGGCGACGTGGCTCATCCAGAGCCGTCCATTTCCGGCCAACAGCTGAGATTATAACGTCATACCGATTCGTTTGATTAAATCTCGTGCGTCCATTTTAAAACCGACGGCCCACATTGAATCCCCTTTTTTCCCGCTGCCGGAATTGCACCCAGGCCCCTGGAAACTTGCTTGCTACCCCCTGCACTTCTCTGGAATTGAAGTCTAGCCCCTGGAAATTGCAGACTAGCCCCTGGATCCCTAAAAATTGGATTTAATCATGTAAATAGTCAATTTAACCCCTGTAAATTTGTAGAATCATGTATTTAGCCCCTGTGCAGTTTAGAAAACTATTTAATTAGTCCCTGGACTTTTATTTAATTGCTGAATATGGTTTTTAGGTGTATTTGAGGTGTAGAAAATAGATAAAAATGGTAATTAAGTGTAGAAATGTTAGGAAAAATCGGTATACATTATTTTATGTTGTTAATAAATTGTAGAGTTCAGTTGAAATATATTTTGTCCATGGAATATTTATTATAAGTGTTTAAAAATACATTTTGGCCATAGAAAATTCAATAAAAATGGTTTTAAGCTATAATTAAATCCCAAAAATGTAGAATAAATATGAAATGCATACCTTGGCCATGTTAAGTAATAAATACTTCGTAGGGACGCATTAGTATAGGATTTTATGCTTATGTGTGTGTTGTGATGCATTGTTTTGCGTGCCCTTTACTTATTTAGCTTTATTCTATTCTTGCCATGCTTGGGTATATATCTAGAGTCGTACTACGACCCTAATCTTAACCTCCAAGACCAGGACTTCGCCAACACTCAAGTCTTCAACGAAGGCAAGTGCCCTTGACCATTTTGCTCCAGTTCTAGGGATTTAGATAGATGCATGCTAATTAAATTGATGTCCTACTTCATGTTTACATGCCTTGTTCCATATAATTCCTTGTTACCTGAAATGGGTTGGGAAGTAGATAGGTCATAGTTATGCTTAGCCATGCTTAAATATTGGGATTGGGATTTCATACAATTGTGCTACATTAAACTTTATGGTTACTTGAACTTGTGGTGATTACAAAATTGTAGTGGATAGGAATCTGGTGGTTGGTTAGTATTGGTATGGTGCAGTTTGCACGAGACCCGGGATTGGAGTTTGTTACCACCGGATTCTAAGGACCGGTTTATGGAGGAAGCCACTAAGCTTTATAGTACCACCACGAGACTGAGATGGGGCAGCATGGTCAATTAATTAGGTTTCTCCCGATGAAATGCTAGTGGTTAGAAGGTGCGCGGAAGGATGCGGGTGATCTGCTCTGAGATCCGCATGGCTCAAGAGGGGGCTCTGGGGCGGAGGGTTACTCCGAGAATCCCCAGTGGTGGAAACCTTAGAGGGATAGCACTAGTCGGGAGTACCTTTGTAAAGACCATGTAGTGATCTCCGGGCCACACACCTACGGAAGTGTGAAATGTGGTTGATCACCACGAGCTACATGGAGGTTTACTCAAGTCCACCTGGCAACAGGGGATGAAATCACTGCTTGTGGGGAAAGGGTACACTCTCTGCAGAGATTTGGTAAAACTGTCATGACAGCCGTGCTCACGGACAAGAGCGGCTTGGGGCCAGTTCATAATTAGTTTATGGTTGGGGAAATGGTGGTTAATTATGATTCAAGTTACATTCATTATCATTACTTATGAGTTGATTACTTCTTGAATTATGATATTGGTAATTGAAAGCTAAGGTTAGGTTTTAAGCATAGTGCTAAGCCATAATTGGCCTTCCCTTTTGCTTTATCCAATCATGTCATCTCTTCCCGCACTTGCTGAGTACTCTATGTACTCAAGCGTTTAGTTCTCCTTTAGAATATGAAGAAGAAGAAGCGGCACCGGAGGACTTCTTCGTCAAGACTGGCGACCTCACGCGCAACGGCTGCCTGTGGAGATGGAGCTACTCTCATCTATTAGTCTTCTGCTGTAGTTTGGGCTTAGTTAACTTTGTTATTGATGTATATATTTGTGGTGTGTATTTGTAGACCTTCGGGTCGTGCTGTAAGACTATGTATGTATTCGAACATGGCAATGTATGATATTTCACTTTCGTCGACACATGTATGATTCAACTGATCCTGGCGTACATGTGATTAGCGTCTGTTCATCTTTACGATGACCGGGCGTGACAGATCTGCTTTGAGATTGGAATCAAATGATGTGGTGTATATCTAGATGCGTATATCTATCACAGTGTTGGGAGTTAAAATTGGTAGGAACATGCAGTATATGTGTTGCAAAGTTCATGTCGTGAGCCAAGTGCAACTGTCGTTAACACAAAGTATATGAGGCACACGTAACGACTTAGTTTGCTTCTTGATCAAACCAAAGCTGCAACGTGTTGGCGAAACGTATCAGGGTTTGTACGTGCATGCATGGCAATGGAAAGAACTGAGACTAGCTGGCTTTGCACGTGCATCGCAATGGAAAAAACTGAGATTACGGCAGGGCGGGAGGCAGAAGGCGGAAGAGAGTGTTGGAATTGATCTTCAAGGGAATGGGTCCAACCACCCATTCTAACCCCACGTAACGTCCTGATCGGGAGCGTCCAGCCACTTTCTGGCTGTGGGCCCCCTCTCACACTGTGTAATATAAAAGGAGGATTAAGAGGCTAATGCTCTGAGGTTAATCCTAACTACCTAACACTAAGAATCGGATCTGTTAAAGCACGGAAGTGAGGGAAAGGTTCCCCACGGCACTGTCACCCCGCCGACCAAGTCAGCGGCGGTCTCACGCAACCGGCGCCGTCTCCGTTGACTTGCAACACCGCCGGGCGTTGTCCCGTTTATCGTCGGCCTTCTCTACGTTAAGGTACACACAATCGAGGTGTGTTCAATCTCCTACATCCTCTGATCCTCCTCCACTTCTCATTGTGGATTAGAACTACGAATCCATATGTTGTTTATGACGTGTTTTAGCCTCTTCACCCCGGTAGATCTAGCCTCTAGGGTCATAAGAATCTAACATTGGTACCAAGAGCCACTTTAGTAGGCAATCTATCGCGGGATTTAAACTCTATATCAATTGGAAAGAGAGGATTCACCCGGATCCGAACCAAAATCCCCAAAATCAGAGCCCAAATGCCCGGTCAACTCAAACCCCAACCCTAGAAATTCGGTAAGAGTAAGAGGCTAAGGGGAGACACTTATCTTTCATGCCTACCACCGTCGCCTCCACCGGATCTGCGTCGCCGCCCTCGACGTGTTGAATTTAATCTTGTTCTGTCTGCATATCTGCATGTTTATGCATATTTGTTGCTTTGGTTGGACCGAGCTTGGCAGGAACTTGCACGTTCGAATGCTGAACCAAGTCCATAGTCTTTTTCGGTTGTGGCAGTGATCGTATAAACGCACGAAGCAGAGTGGCGGCGTAAAGTGTGGATCGTGCTCATGCATCCTTCGCGTGGAAACCGGGTGTCACAACAACATGTGTGTGTGTGTGTGGCAACATGCATTGTACTCATGACTATTAACAAAAATCTAGTTGCACGGTGGATAAGTAACCACCACAAAACTTCTCTCTCGGAAACACTCTGGTTGACATCGTTCGAGCGCGTGAACTAGTGAGTTTGTGCTGAACTCCGGCATCTTCGGTGCCGGAGATGACGACCACCATGATCACGCGCCAAAATTGGCATCAGAGCCGTTGGTTGAATCCAAGTTGACCGGAGATGACAGGAGGCCATGATACGCCCAGCGGATCACGCACCGGCAAAGGTGGCGCCGTCAGCGAAACTGGTGCTCCGGTGGTGGTGGAACGTGTTGTCAAGGAAGCGAGCAGCTCCCTCGTCTACCTGGTATTATCTCGCACCAACTACAGCCAATGGGCCCTCGTCATGCAGGTGAATCTTTAGGCGCAAGATCTCTGGCATGCGGTGGTCTCCGACAAAGTGGATCACCACGATGACAGATTGGCGCTCGCCGCCATTCTTCGTGGTGTTCCAGTGGAGATGCACATGTCGTTGGCTTCCAAGAAGAGTGCGAAGGTGGCATGGGAGGCGGTGAGGAGTATGCGAATTGGTGACGATGGAGTGGGGGAAGCGAATGCTCAGCAACTCCTGAAGGAATTCGGGACAATCGAGTTCAAAGAAGGTGAAGCCATCGATGAGTTTGCCATGCGCATCACTGGTCTTGCCAGCACTCTGCACACTTTGGGCGAAACCGTCGATGAAGTCCGAGTTGTTAAGAAGTATCTTCGTGTGGTGCCTGATTGATACATGCAGATCACATTATCTATCGAGACACTACTTGATCTTAACAAGCTTTCAGTTGAAGAACTTGTCGGCAGATTGAGAGCAGCAGAAGATCGACTTGGGGGAAGCGGAGAGATTGTGGACAAGGCCGGACATCTGTTACTTGCCGAGGACGAGTGACTTGCCAGGTACAAGAACAAGCTGGCATCTGAATCCTCATCAAGCAACAATAGGAATGGTGGTCACCAAACTGCAAAGAACAAAGGAGGGGAGCACATGAAGGTGGTGCCAAACTAACCTCTGAAGGAACACCACATCGCAAAGGAAAATGCAATAATTGCGGTGTGTGGGGACATTGGGCGTGGGACTGCCGCAAGCCACGAAAGGAGAAGAGAGAGGAAGCACATCTGGCTATGACAGATGATCAATCAACTTTGCTGTTTACAGAGGCAAAAATGACTGATGAAGTTCAGATGGAAGAGGTGCATTTGAACGAGACAGATGTTGTGCCAAAAAGGGATGCATAAGATATCTGGTATATTGACTCGGGAGCTAGCAATCACATGACTGGTGAGAGGTCGACAGTGTGATCACTTGACAAGTCTGTAAGAGGCTCATTGCATTTTGGAGATGGGTCAGTAGTTGAGATTCAAGGAATTGGGTCTGTCATTCTTTAATGAAGGAATCGAGACCATAAGGTACTGACCAGTGTCTATTATATCCCCAAACTTAGAAATAACATTATTAGTTTGGGTCAGTTGGAAGAAAGGGGGTGCAAGATAGTGATGGAAAAAGGAAAACTGAAGATTTTTGATCAAGAACACAAGTTGCTAATGAGTGCATCTCGCTCTGTAAACAGGCTGTATATTGCCAAGTTACAGACAGGACAACCAGTTTGTCTGTTTGCCAACAGAGATGATGAAAGGTGGCTTTGGCATGCACGTTATGGGCATTTGAACTTCAGGTCCTTGCATGATCTGGGCCAGAGGAAGTTGGTAAGAGGCATTCCTGTTATAGATCATGTTGATCAAGTATGTGATAGCTGTGTTCTTGACAAACATCACAGGAGAGCATTTCCAAAAGCTACTGAATACCAGGCCAAAGAAAGGCTCGATCTTTTCCATGGAGATCTTTGTGGTTACATTGATCCTCCCACTCCAGGGAGTAAAAGGTATTTCATACTCATTGTAGATGACTTCAGTCGTTTTATGTGGGTAGAGTTACTAGTAATCAAGGATGAGGCTCTGCATTACTTCAAACTCATTAAATCTCAAGCTGCAAATGAGCTTGGAAAGAAGCTTAAGGCACTGAGAACAGATAGGGGTGGAGAGTTCAACTCTCACAGATTCTCACCATATCTTGGTGAGATGGGAGTGAAGCACTTCACTACTGCACCGTATACTCCACAACAAAATGGTGTCGTAGAACGAAGAAATCAAACCGTGGTTGAGATGGCCAGGTGTATGTTGAGGGGAATGCAGGTGTCTGGACAGTTCTGGGGTGAGGCAGTCAGAACTGCAGTGTACATCCTCAACAGGTCTCCAACTAGAATCTTGAAAGGGAAGACTCCATATAAGGGTTGGACAGGTAAAAAACCTTCTGTGCATTACCTGAATTTTTTTGGGTGTGTAGCTTATGCAAGAAAGGTGGGTCCAGACATCACTAAGCTCTCTGACAGATCAGTGAAGTGTGTGTTTTTGGGGTATGAGCTGAACTCAAAGGCCTACAAGTTGTATGACCCTGTGAGCAAGAAAGTGATTGTGTCAAGAGATGTAAAATTCGATGAGAAGAAACCTTGGAATTGGAGTTAGTATACTGCAAGCAATGCTGATCAAGATTCTATGTTTTCAGTCAAATGGACTGAAACATTGGAGATACCTACAGAGGGTGTTCAGCCTGAACCTGAAATGCCCATGACTCCACAACCTTATTTGCAGGTGCAACAAAATGAGGGTGTTCAGTAGGTTACACCACCTACAGGGGGTGAGGTAGACTCAGCAGGAATACCACTGAGATACAGAACTGTTGCCAATGTGTTGCACTCAAGTGAGCTTGTTGAAGATTATGAATACAAGTACTTATGTCTGCTTTCTGCAGAGGAACCAGCAAACATTGAGCAAGCACTAGTGGAGAAAGAATGGTATGAAGCCATGAAGACTGAACTGCAGGCCATACATGAAAATGATACCTGGAGACTTGCAGATCTACCACCTGGTCAAAAGGCCATAGGGCTTCAGTGGGTATTCAAGGTAAAGAAAGATGCTAAAGGGAACATAATTAAACACAAAGCAAGACTTGTTGCCCAAGGATATTCACAAAGACAGGGGGTGGATTTTGAGGAATTTTTTGCTCCAGTGGCCAGGCTAGAGACAATCAGAATTTTGGTGGCTTTGGCAGCTCAGGGAAAATGGGAAGTCCATCATCTTGCTGTGAAATCTGCTTTCCTTAATGGAGAACTCTAGGAGGAAGTTTATGTTCAACAACCTCCAGGCTTTGTGATAGAAGAACATTCTGAGAAAGTGTTGAAACTAAGGAAGGCACTGTATGGTTTAAGACAGGCCCCAAGGCCCTGGTATGCCAGACTCGATCAAGAATTGCAAACATTGGGGTTCAGAAGACGTCAAGTGGAGCATGCAGTGCATACTTGAGGCACTGGTAAAAATCTGCTGATAGTAGGAGTGTATGTAGATGATTTAATTATCTGTGGTCCATCTGTTGAGCAGATTTTACAGTTTAAAAGGGAGATGAAACAGAGTTTTCAGATGTCAGACTTGGGGAAATTATGTTACTATCTAGGCATAGAGGTGAAGCAGGGCAAAGGAGAAATATTTCTTAGTCAGAAATCATACACTAAGAAGATCCTTGAGAGGGCCAAGATGAGTCTATGCAACCCAACTGAAACCCCAATGGAGCAGAGATTATGTCTGAACCATACTGAAGGAGGCAGACCAGTTGATGCAAGAAATTACAGAAGCATCATTGGTTCACTAAGGTATCCTGTGAATACAAGGCCAGATATTGCATACTCAGTGGGTGTTGTTAGCAGGCACATGGAAAATCCAACTGAACAACATTGGGTTGCAGTTAAGAAAATCCTGAGATATCTTGCAGGCACCATCGAGTAGTATGGATGCTGGTATACTTCAGGTAATGATCTTGAGCTAATAGGATATACTTATAGTGACCTTGCAAGGGACACAAGCGATAGAAAAAACACCACAAGTGTAGCATATTTCTTGGGAAATAATTTGATCACTTGGAGTTCTCAAAAGCAAAAGGTGTGGCACTCTCTTCATGTGAAGCTGAGTATATTGCTGCAGCAACTGGTGTGTGTCAAGGCATTTGACTCAGTAGGTTGCTGGGTGAACTGATACAAGAAGAACCAAAGAAGTTCAAGCTTCTGATTGACAACAAGGCTGCTATTGAACTCAGCAAGAATCCAAAGTTTCATGACCGTGTAAAGCACATCGATACAAGATTTCATTTAATTCGTGATTGTGTTGAAGATGGGAAGGTTGAACTTGATCATGTTGGGACAGACAAGTAGTTAGCTGATATACTGACAAAGGCATTGGGCTGTGTCAAATTGATCGAGCTGAGACAGAAGCTGAATATTATCAGGAAGGAACAAGATTAAGGGGGTGAAATGTTGAATTTAATCTTGTTCTGTCTGCATGTCTGCATGTTTATGCATATTTGTTGCTTTGGTTGGACCGAGCTTGGCAGGAACTTGCACGTTCGAATGCTGAACTAGGTCTACAGTCTTTTTCGATTCTGGCGGTGCTCGGGTAAACACACAAAACAGAGTGACGGCGTAAAGTGTGGATCGTGCTCATGTGTCCTTCGTGTGGAAACCGGGCGTCACAAACGTGTGCGTGTGTGTGTGGCAACATGCATTGTACTCATGACTATTAATGAAAATCTAGTTGCACGGTGGCTAAGTAACCACCACAAAACTTCTCTCTCGCAAAACACTCTGGTTGACATCGTTCGAGCGCGTGAACTGGTGAGTTTGTGCTGAACTCATGCGTCTTCGGTGCTAGAGGTGATCGACCACCGTTATCACACGCCAACACGACGGAACGCATCGGAAAGCCGCCGCCGTGCTGCCACCGAGAGGTGAGCGCACTCGGGCTGGTATTAGGGCGCCAATAGGAGCCGTTCGACGGCAACACGTCCACCAGCGGGTAGGCGTGTGCGCCGGTGAAGGGATCCGCAGCGGCGCCGCCATGGCCACCGACCTCCCTTCTTGTTTTTCTCTGTGCGGCGCAGTGGAGAGAATCAGAGAGAGAAGAATGAGCGTTAGGGTTTTCGGGGGCCAGCACCCGAGTTTTTGTTCCTCCGATGTGTGCGTTTGGCCGTTGGATCAGATCCGACGCTCCTTGTGCATCGGGCCTTGAAGCATGCATGGCCATGGGCTCCACCAAGCTTTTAGGCTGTTGCACGTGCTGTTGCAGGCTTGACTGGGCAGGTTTTCTCCACAAAGCTCCTCTGTTCAGTCATTTTGGGATTTGGGATGAATAAAACCAAACCACCCAAAATGATTAACACTGTGTGTTTTGGGCTGATATGAGGTTGCGGGCCTTTATTCCTTTTGGTAATTTTTTCAGGTATTTTGGCTATAAGCTGAAGTTAAACTTTAGGCCTCACATGAAAATTAGAAATAGTTGAGAAATTATATGTCTCATAATAACTTTAACTGATTTCGTCGCTATTAAATTTGCCTTAATTAGCAATATTTGTTTAAAAGGTTAAATATTCTCATCCATTTAGTTTGGTGATTAAGTTGCTATGGAGAATTGAGTTTATTTTGATAAGGTTTTCCAAGTTTCTATAATTTGGAAATTTAGTATGTTTACCAAATTCACCATTTTCCCTTGCTTGAAAATTGGTGTAATATTCTTTATTCAAGTAGCAATTCTTAGCTCTATTCAAGTAAGACTATTTTTCTACTATGAATAATTAAGTATTTATTAAGTAAATAGGTTTCCGCTGTTAACTATTAAGGTTATGCTTTTCTGGTTAAAAAAAGGTTTTCACAAACCTGAGAAACTTAATTAGAATGTTTTGAATAAATTTTTGTTGTGATTATAGGTATGTAGTTATAAGTTTAAGTGCACTGTTAGGTTTTAAGTAATTAGTAATTAACTAAAGTTTATTATTTTTGTTAATTGATGTAAATATAAGATTAGTAAGATTTAACATTATAATTTTAAGTATTTAGCTACAAGTTTAAGTATTTAGTCATCATTTAAGTAGTTAGTCACTTTTTTCAAGTTTTTAGTATTTCGGGAATTAGTGTTTAAGTATGAGGAAATTTTCTCAAGTTTAAGTAAGCTTTCATGTTATGAAAAATCTGATTTAGATAGTGATTAAAATATTTGGTTAGCATGGTAATTTTATATTGCGATCAACGTCGCTAATAGAATTTTTACTATGATATTGTAATAAGTTAATTTGAGCATTTTATGCTACTCCCTAAAAGTGACGTAAATTAATGTTTAATCTTATTAGGTAATTAGATTTTGCCTCATATTAGTTTGTATTAAGTAACATGACGATTCAGTCATTGTGGTTAAGATTAGTAAGTCCTCGTTAAGATTCAAATGTATATGGTGTACATATACATATAAGTTTAGTAAGTTCATCATTAAGCTTTCGCTGTTCTTTTAAGATAAATTAGTTTAAGTATTCTTCTATTTAAGTTGGATCCAACGTGAAAATTTATTTAGCAGAATCAATATATTAAGTTGTTGAATAAGTTAATCATAAAATAGTTATGATTAAGTAAGTCAAGTATGACTCATTAACTTGTCCCATTAATTTATCCATTTTTTGAATAATTAAGTATGTTCAGACTTAAGCTTCCGTTGTCGTTTTGATTGGGTAGATTTATTTAGTAACCAACGTGAAAAATAAATTTATCGTGTTTCTTAAGATCTTATATATTAGTTTATAAAATTACGTTGAGTAACTAATGTAAAAGACAAAATTTTCATACTTTAATGTCGTGTTTTGTCAAGTAACCTATGGGAAAGACAAAACACATCTTTTAAGTAGTTCGTAAAGAATTTCGTTGTGTAACCAACTTGGAAAATGAAATTTAGTACGTTTTGAATGTCTTGTTTGTCAAGTAACTAACGTGAAATATAAAACACAAATTTTTTAGTTGTTTAAATAATTTTTAGTTCATAATGAATTTCTTTGAGTAACCAACATGAAAATCGAAGTTTGTTATGTTATGAATTTTGTGTGTTTTGTTAAGTAACTATGTGAAAGACAAAATATAACTTTTGTAGTTGATTAAGATAATTAAGTTATTGTATTTTTTGTTGAGTAACCAACATGAAAGAAAAAATATTCTATATTGGTTAAGCTGTATTAAGTATTGTATTTTGTTGAGTAACGAATGTGAAAGATAAAATACAATATTTTATGTAGTCGTGTATGCTTTATTAAGACTATGATTTTAAATGTTGCATACACTTAGTAAATGGGACCAACTTCATTTAAGTAATTAAGTTTAAGATTACTTCAGATTTATTTCTAAATATTTATTGTCTCGGATATTAAAAGTATTTCTCATGCCTTAAGTTTTATTCTAGTAATTAAGTCGCTTCATTGGGAATTATCTCGCGTGATGAGCAAATCGGGTATGTCTTTTGTATGTTATTTTACATTTTTAATAATTATTTCATGTTGATAAAATCTCAAATAAATCAGAAATTTTATGAGAGCATTCTCATTATATCATTAATACTAAAATAATTAAGAGTTGAAGATTTTTAGATAAATGTATCTTCAAATACGTATTTTAGCACTTATTAGAATTGTTGTTTTACAGTTTATTTAATAGTTGTATATCATGATAGCATATTCTTGAAATGTGCAATTCTGTTATTAAAAATAAGTTATTTGACATGGAATTCGAGAGTAAGAAATTAAATTTTTCACATTTTTGACATCGTCAAATATGTTGAGCATATCATTTAGAATCATTCGACCATTAAATAATAGCATAGAGAAACTTTTATATTCTAGAAAGGAGTGATGTACTCCCGTTAGTATTAAGTAATGTTATTAGGATATAAGTAAGTAACATAATTATCTCCTCATAATAAGTATTGTAAATTATCTTCAAAATTATGGCACTATTGTATAGACCATATTTTGAGGGGGAGGATTGTAGGTTTATCACTAAGATGATGAGTGATATCATTAAGTAATAAATTTTCACCTCATACTTTTCAGTTTTTATATAATGCTTTGTGTGCATTATAATAAGAATGATCTATACAATAAGTGAGAGTACAATATATATTATTGTCTAATACCCCGAATTAGAAATACACGACTATTACTTTACATTTTATAAATTTTGTAAGGAAAGATAACATAATTAAGGGAGTGATCTGGTAAGATGAGACTTTAGTGTTTTCGCTCTGTCTTTCCTTAATTAAGTTGATGCTTATAAACATCGTATAAGTTATATAATTAAAATTACCAAAATAATTATAAGTATGATATTAAGAAGATAATATTATTATTAAGAAATAAGTTGTGATTTTGTTAGCTTTTCGATAAGATTGAAGATCTTCATTTTGAAATGAGATATTATAGTCTTATTAAACGATGACTAAATCAAGTGGAGTTTGACATCTAAAGATAGCGATCTTGAAAATAAGTGGTTTGTGTAAGCACTTTATTTTTTAAGATTCATTTTTTATGATGCCTTACCGATATTGTGTTAACAATACTAGATATTGTTCTCACATTATCTGCTATTGATTCTTTCATCATTAGTGGCCTATAATGATGAAGAGTGAGAGCAGCCTTATTTAAGATCACAAATAGGCCACCAAATGTGTTGAGTCTCTGTTTGGAACCTCTAGAGCTAATTATTAACTAGCTAATAATCTATTAGCTGAATTGGGCCAACTAATTATTAGCTAGCTAATAATCTATTAGTTGAATTGGGCCAGCTAATTATTAGCTAGCTAATTATTAGCTGGAGGTTGTTTGAAACCACTAGAGCTAATTGTGCCTCTAGACACTAATTGACTATTTTGCCTCTAAATTGAAAGTACTCTCATCACCCTTACGGACGAGGGCTGCGCAATGGGCGGCCAAATCCGGATACGACGACGAGGCTGCGTGACGGGCAGCACGGCTTGTTGCCTGACAGCGCGATTGGGGCTGCGCGACAGGCAACCAAATCTAGATACGACGATGGGGCGACGCTGCTTGCTGCCCGACGGCGCGACTGGGGCCTGCGCGACGGGCGGCGGCGCTAGATGCCCGAGCCGTGCGCCGCTTTGGAGCGGTGAAGAGATCGGTTTGGGAGGACATTGAGAGATAAGGGCAGGGGTAAAATAAACTTTAGCCAAAAATTAGCTAGGTTAGAACAACTAATAATATAATAGTTATCTGAGGGAATACCTAATAATTAGCTGCTCTATTAGCTGATGGGTTTGAAACATCTAGATCTAATTTTTAGCAGCTAACTGTTAGCTCTAGAGGTTCCAAACAGGGCCTAAGAAATTCAAATGATGGTGATCACACGTAATATGAATAAGTCATGAGTTATTGTCACTCATCTGAATGACTTGAGAATTTAGTTTTCCAATGGAGTCAAATTTGTAGACTGTAATGAGTCTACAAAAGTTGACGTGACTCTAAAAGAAATAATAAATACTTTTGAAGTAAGTGCCATTGTAAGATGATAATAAGTAAGACATTTTTGAATGGAATATATTTGAGAGTGTTTTAGATAATTTGAACCATGAGTTATGTCATGTAAGATAGTGAAGTGAGATATCTTTAAAGTAAATCTATTCATGGATCGAGATAAGAGTATCTAAGTCAATAATATCTCACATTCAATTAAATTACAATAGAATTTGAGTACTATAAGATATTAAAGATGACAATTCTATTTATTTCAAGATAAAGTTAAGCTTCTATTAGAGGATAATGTCCCACATTAAGAAATAATGTTGATCAACCCTTAATGAGTAAATATGTATTGTCCTCATCATTATTAAGTTAAAGATTAAGATCTTAGTGATGTTTCTTTTGTTACTATGTAAGTTTCGCTGAGATAAAATAAGAGGGTATTTAGACTATCAAATAATGTATATCTACTATAGTGATAAGAATGTGTAGTATGCTTAGGTTAAGTTCACGTATGCTTTAAGGTCAAGGGTGATAAGTATAAGAACAAATCAGAGATTAATCGAATAAAATCGGCTCTATGTACTTCTGCTGTCAGAAGTTTTTAAGTTTGCTCAATTCAATCTAATATAGATCACTGGTTTAGAAATAAGGAAAATTTTGAAGTTCTATAAGTGACTCAGGCCTCATGATAAGATGAGTAAGAATTAATGCCATATAGATGAAGTTTAAGTAAGATTTAGTTTTATGAGATGTGTAGCAAAATACACAATCAATTGCTAACACTCGTGAGTTTTATTGTAGAAAAACTCCAATTGAGCGGTCACTACATCATGAGTGATGTATACTGAATGTTCTTTAAGCATGAGACCATCAAGCAGACACTAGAATTATCTTACCCGGTTTAAAAGTGGTTGACAACATCAAAACACTTAAGTTGTTTTATATCAAGTGTAACAAGTCAAGTGTGCCGCCGAACATATTGATATTAGGTTGCAAACGATAAAATCCAGAATCATATTATTTTTTGAGCAAATCAGAGACAAGCGATTGCTTGCGGTACCGCTTACAAAAGGTCTTCCACCCAATTGTTCAGTGAACACAAAGTCAACATGAGTTTAAGGTGGAGCGTATGATCAACTGGATACTAAGGGACCATTAAAAATAAGGTTTCTAAATGTGAGGTGTATCGTGGTCGTTCGAGTCAGATAGTACGTAACTGGCTATTCTTGATGCGACATGCCCTTTATGTCAAACATAAAGAAGCTAACACTATATTAGAATTAAGTAAGTATAAGTTTTGTGATTAAGTATTAAGTTAGTCTTGATCTTTGGAGATCAAGGGGGAGAATGTTGGAATTGATCTCCAACGGAATGGGTCCAACGACCCATTCCAACCCCATGTAATGCTCTAATCGGAGGCGTCCAGCCACTTTCTGGCTGTAGGCTTCCTCTCACACCGTGTAATATAAAAGAAGGAGGATTAAGGGGCTAATGCTCTGAGGTTAATCCTAACCACCTAACACTAAGAATCCGATCTGTTAAAATACGAAAGTGAAGGGAATGTTTCATATGGCACCGTCATCCCACCGACCAAGTCAGCAGTGACCTCACGCAGACGGCACCGTCTCCGTCGACGTGCAGAAATGACGGGCGTTAGCCCGTTCATCGTCGGCCTTCTCTACGTTAAGCTACACACAACCGAGGTGAATTCAGTGTCCTACATCCTCTGATGCTCCTCCACTTCTTATTGTGGATTAGAACTACGAATCCATATTGTTCATCAAGTGTTTTAGCCTCTGCATCCCGGTAGATCTAGCCTGATCATAAGAATCTAACAGAGAGCCGTCACATAATACGCGTACGAGGACGGCGAAGATGCACACATACGTAATATGGACTCATTCCGGCTCCTGGTTCCGTCAGTTGAGTACGTAACGTGGACTCCTGTTCCAGCAGTTGAGTAGATACATGCATATAATTGGTTGTTTAGTTTTTGTTCCGTTTAATATGGATTTTATTCTGTTTTAGATGAAGCATCGTAAGCAGTTAGGATTCTTAAAATATTATAGGGCAGCCTGTTGCCGTAGGAAAAGAGGAGGAAGTGAACATCGGTTTTTGCATCTATTAGCTTTTCCTCGCTTTTACTTGTCTCGATCTTTTGATGTTTTGCCGAGTAAAATATCGGTTCTTCTCCATGAGACGGAGAGATCTTTTGCAGACTTATCGAGGATCGATCATTTATGTGAGGATCGGGGTCTACACTTTCCAGAAATCGCATTGGGTAGTGTTGTGCGATATGACACCCAACAACACATATGTAAAGGAACACATATTACATAAATCATTTGCTGAAATTTACAAAGATGTTCAGTTTACAAATAGTTTATATAAAAATAAACTACAACAGAAGATAAGATTACAACTCTCGTACTCAAGTCTAATAAGCAAAAGAGAAGCCGTCCAACCCACGGATGCTCCTCACTAGTCATGAAGATCAAACAGCAGCGGCATGATTTCCCATGAGTATACCGCTCGGAGAGTTCCGAGTCTCATCGAACAACCATAATCATAACCATAGAGGTTAGTACCTGCAAAACAACTTATATAGCAACTGTGAGCATGAAGGCTCAACAAAACTTAACCGTCTCACCTAAACATGGAACTCTACATGAGGGTAAAGACATAAACATAGGATGGCATATTTGCATAATGGACTCGCATAAATGTGGGTCCTTATTTTCAGATTTATTACCAGCAGCTTAAACTTTGTGCGGGACAACATTGTAATTCCACAATCAAACAATAAACGCTTCATCACGATGCTGCATGCCCAAGGTGGAAAATAAATTTAGTTAGCACTATACTAATACATACAACATAGCAATACAATGATAATATAATGTTCATAATAGCAGCAATTAATTCTCATCTCAAGTGCAAGTATTAACTACGTCACAACTCAGTGAACAAGTGGTACTCATATCCGCGACGGATGGTGATTCGAATCAAAGATACCCAGAATACACGACACGTATGCCCGTACTGGAAGCCATGTAGGTGCACTCCGTGGACTTTGTACGCAGCAACCTTTCTTAAATTCCGCCCAAATTGAATCGATTCAATCGTCTAGGACAATATTCCCACTCACGGTGCACTTTCCGTTGTGAAGATGTCGTGAGCGAGTTTCGATTTACTGTGCTACGGCCGAAAACCTGAGGCGATCGAAAAAGTCTAAACAAAGGCTTCCCAAGGTACATCGGTTTTCTGGACCCCATATATCCAGTATGACTCCAATACAATTCAAACTTGCTCAGCAGGGCGACATTTGGATCGGTTCTTAACCAACACAGGCAGGGCTATGCACCCAAGACCACGTCTTGCTGGATCCTACGCCCCTGCCCGGTCTCATATTCAGATTACTACTCCATTTATTTGAACTAATCTCGTGTGAAAAAGTCCTAGCCATGCGAGTAGATTCCAACTATTCGACTTCTACCGAATCCTATACAACATTTAGCATAGCATAGTCTACACGATGATATAACAACTACCCAAATACTCCGTAGGGTGATCTGGTCATGCAAGTGATTTTTCAATCACCTTAGCCCTAATGCACATAACTCACCCTAGACATAGGTGATACAAATAAAAATTTTGTAATAGCACTTAAATGCAAACTGGGGCTTGTGTGGCTGCGAGTCTGATTCAAAGTTAGCCTCTAGTGATATACTCTCCAAGGGCTCTGACTCCTCCTCGATCTCGATCGCTATATGATATGCAATATATAAAGTACATGGGTGATATTGAGACTATATAAAAGACTTTCTTAATACTGATCAGGTATGAAGATGATTTTAATTGCTTTGGAATTTTTACAGTGTATACTAGGTTCTATGAGGAAGAACTGGACCAAGAATTGGAGATGTTCAAGGAAGTTGTCTCTAAAATTCCAACAAATAAAAGAATTCTCTGAATTTGGTACTGAATCTGGAGCATTGTAATTGATAACAATGGATGATCATGGTAGAGGAGGTCTTACCGGTTCTAGGAAAATTTGTTTCATATTTGTATGATCTTCCTACAGGGATGCATTGATTTTACAAGTTTGGGAAAATTTTGGAAATGTTTCTGTACATTTCTCAATTTTCAAACTACATAGACATTTGGAACACTGATTCATCTAGTAAATGAAGTCCAAAGAACTTGAAATTTTTACTGGAGATCAAGGGTATTTCTAAGAGTGTTCTGAAAAAAATGGGAATTTACCAATTATCAGAACAAGGGTAATTAATTTCCCAAGCAGTTAGCTCAAAGGAATTAGTTACAAAAGTTCTGAGACTTTCATGTCCAAAAAATTGTGTCAATGCAAATTTTGGATCAAGATGAGTCTACCAGAATTTATTGGAAACTATTTGGGAAATTATACTAGGAGTAATTGAATTTCAAAATTGGAATTAAATTCTGGAAATAGTTTCTGGTAACTTGGAGCAGTAGTGAAAGAATTCAAATCTGGGAAAGTTATACAGGTCCAATGGTCATGAAAATTTTACAGGGACTCCAGAATACTTAATTGGAGATTCTGGTAATGTTTGGAATTTTTCCAGTGGAAGGTTCAACTGTGACAATTTCTTAGGTTTTTGGAGGAAATGAATTATACAGAAATTAATTTGAGCTTTCTTGACAAACCACTGACACTACCAGAATCTAGAGATGAATACCTTTCCAAAAAAATTTGACTAATTTTGGACCATCCTACTGAGAGTTATTGATTTTTGAAGTTTGAATGAATTCTGCTTTTATTTGAACTGATTCAAATGGCTACAAGGCCCCACCCAGCTGAAAAGGGCGCCCCTGGTTGAAGCCACATGACTGGCCACAGGGTCCTTGGCGTGTAGCCGCACTGGATCAGGGAGCCACAGCAGATCAAAGGTCAAGGAAATGGGTCACCGACATGCGGGCCCGGGGGGGGGGGGGGGGGGGTTCTTCAACCTCCCGACGGGGCGGCGCCCGTGGTTTCCGCGGCGGCAGTCTCCGGCGAGGCTCGCCGGCAAAGCTCTAGTGTGCCTCTCCCCACCCGATAATGGCCGCCTGTGCCTAAATTTGCATGCTGAGAAAGATGGGAGGGCCATCCCAAGCTGAGGACGTCTGGAGCTTCGTGCTCGACGGCGGCGGTGGCGCTAGGGTTCTGATGATGTAGGAACTTCACATACGCAGCGCAAACGTCTCATAAAAAGTTCGGGGAGGCTCCTGGGATCATGAGAGAGGTCACTAGATGGTGTAAACGACGTGGAACAGCCGGCAAGCACAAGTTCATTGGTGAACAGGGTGGTTTCAATGGCGGAGGGGAAAACTCACAATTCCAGGGCTCTAATTGATAAATTTTGGTACTAACAACTCGGGAGGGTGCGCTAGGAGGCTTTCAAGCAATATGCTAACCATCTTGGAGAATAGTTCTACGTGAAAACCGAATTGAACGTAGGAACTAGCTAGTTCATAAGACTTGACCAAAACTAGAACTTGAATAACTTGCTCATTACTTAAGGAAAGGATGGATGGCTTTCACCGTCATGTAGAGGGTTCCTGGGCACACCTTTTTTCTATGGACGTTGAGAGCTGAAGATTCTTTGTGCGGTGTGCCGACGGTAGAGCAGAGACGGCTCCCGGCAGCTTCACCCGTGAGCTCCGCCAAAACTTCAAAATACCGGCAAACCAGTGAGCAAACCGATGAACTAAATGGTGGAGATGATAGAGTAGAGTCTTGTGCTACTTTTTGCTGTTTGAAGGTCGATCAACTGATGGCTAGAATGGTCCGATGAAGTGAAGAAGAGGGAGGCGGCAACAATGGTGCCAGCGGCAAGAACAGAGAAGAACGTCACTTTTTCACTGTGGGAATGAAAGAGGAGGGGCACAACTCGTCTGCAATGCGTTATCTAGCTGTGAGGCAGAAGATCGGGCGCCAAGGCATGCCATCGCGGTGTCTGCATGCAGCGTCGCGGTGTCGAGCAGAGGAACGGAGAAAAAACGGCGTACAGAGCAACTGGTTTTGCCCAGTGGGTCCCACACGTCATACTCTATTCTTCCACCTAATACCTTCCCTGTTCCTTTAATTCCACCACCAAACATGGTCCAAAAATCTCAGATATTTGTGGTGAGGCAAATTTAAATATGGAGAATATGATTCTGAAATCAATTCACTTAATTGACCAAGTTTCATCTGAAATTCAAATTCAAATTTGAATGGAATTCAATGTACACATTGAATTGAATAAAAAACATGCTCCAAATTTTATGAAATTTGACAGGGATACTATTTGGAATTTTCAAAAGTTAATGGTGAAGTCAGATTTCTATTTTGAACTAGTTTGAACAGTTGCTTACTTCAAATTTTTGAATTTCCTCCATTACCGTTTGAATTGATTTGATTTTTGCACTTACCATTTGATTTCTTTTTCTTCTCCCCATTTCTATTAAATCAAAGCTGAGTTCAAAGTTTGAAAATTAGGGCTTTTACATCCCCCCCCTAAAAGAATCTCGTCCTGAGATTACAAATAAAAGGGATGGAGGTAAAAAGATTTCCGGATATGAGATGAAAGTAAGTCCGAATAGTTTGATCGGAGATAGTCCTCACTTTTCCATGTCGCTTCCTCAGCGGTATGGTTACTCCATAAGACATTGTAGAAGTATAAAGTACGATTTCTGGTGGTGTGAGTTCTTTTATCGACGATCCAGATTGGATGCTCGCAAGATTACTCAAGGATGATGAATCACGCAATCGGCGTTATGAACGATCAAGTTGTCCATCACTCAAGATCTTTTGGATACTACTCAGGTGTTTGAATGGAGATACATATTCTTGCTCAAAGTTCTTTATTAATTATGTTTCATGGTGCATCATAAGTTGGATGATGTCGTGCCTATGCAATGCAATCCTAGGCAAGATGCATAAGATATGGTGCATTCACTTTAATGATTTGAGCAAAAATAGGTAAAACAATCCAAACGCAATGAGACATATCTCAAGATTCACAAGGCATGACAAACCTGGTCATGGAAGGTGTTAGACAAAGATTACACTCCGCATAACTTGACTAAGGTCGTTGAACCCCAGTTAACAAGATGATAAGAACAGGTGTTACTCAGCCCAAATGAACATAGCGAGTACGGTTGAGCTAAAGGATTAAACTTGTCGATGAGGTAGCACTCCGTGACACCTTCTAACCACAAGTTAGAAACAGAATTGTGGTTTGACAACAAAGAGTTAGGTTTCTCATCTCAAAGTGTTCTTACTAACGATCTCCATTCGTTAGTGAGCATGGTTGGGTTGCCATTTGAAGTGGTAAAAAGAATAACTTTGAAGAGTACGTAACAACCTCCACTTCGGTAGGCGATATAGATGATGTACAATGATGGTCCAACCACTCTAAGATATCAATGTCATATCACACTCAAAGTTGGCCAACTAATCAATCAAAAAAAAGTTGATGGTAAAATGCAGCCTTTCTAAATAGGTCATCTAGTGCACACAACATTTTCACCATGCTCCATGTGCATACCGTTGTGATGACATTACCGTCCAAATCAATAATCTTATCTGACTTTGGTTGCAGTAGACTCTAGCAGAGATCATGCTAGTCGTTTTCTCGAAACGATAAGAGGTTTAAACTACTATTATTCTCAAAGGTGAGTCAGTCAGGTATTTTGACTTTGCCCACCCGAAGGCGAGATACTCCGTCGCCACTTTGGTGGTGACGTCCTCCGATACAAAGGAGGTTTGGTAATCAAACACCAAGGTTAAATGAAGGTCACTCCTCCCCCCTTAAGTTCCGGTCTAGGTGCACGGAAGCTCCCTTTCAACTTCTATCGGGAAGGTGAAGTGCAACATTGGTCTTATACCCCTGAGACAAATCATCGTTGACCAATGAAAAAGATGTTTAAATTATTCGTCCTTATTACCTTTTGTGTTAGCGGTAACCAACCTTCGTTAACAAAGTAAAATGTGACGAACAAAACTGCTTTGCTGAAGTCTTCCACTTTCAAAAAGATGGTGTGCACACACCCGTTAGTAAGGAGTTATCAGCCACGCAATTAAAATGACTTTGACCACTTGTTCATACTCCCCTAAAAGAAATGTGCATCACAAAAGGGAAACTATTCTTCCTTGTGTCACACTTAAGGAGAAGCAATCCCAAAAACATGGCATAAATATTTCATTAAGCAAGTTTAATAATCAGTCAAGGCTTTACTAGAGTATCACCTCCAAAATTTTTTGCTTAACTGACTAAGAACTCACATAAATCTGTAGCAATTGTATAACAGTTGAATTGAGAAAGTGACATTTGTGGGAGTATATTCAACACTTTTATTGACTATGGAAAAATGAAAGATAACACATGTGCCATCACATGGTTATAGTTTTGCCGGTACATAACAATCTATCCCTGTTAGGGCTGTTGGAAAGTTGGTTGAGGCGTCAACATTTCCGAACCAGCAAATCTGTATAGTCTAACTTGACGGAAATATTCAAGTTAACTCAAGACCAAGCAAAATATGCTTGTGAAAAGAGGAGCGTCAAATCTCTCCAACGTGCGTACATATGCACCCTAATGCCAATTATGCCAAAAGCGATAGCCTTAGAAAAGATGAGTAAATCTGATGGATGACTGTGGATAGCAGAATCTGGGCTTGTGTGGATGCTTAAAATTTTTAACAACCCAGGTTCAGCACTGTCCAAGACAAAACTAGTGGAACTGGTCACAACACTGGCAGATTGGACCAGTTTCACAAAAACTTAATTTTGATCATGCTACCAGCATTTTCATGCCTTGAGCCAAAAACAAAAGCTGAAGTTAACTCGAGCATGTTGGCAACAAGTATTCATTCGCTCTCGTATTAATTCTGGATAAAAAGATATGAAAGTTCAAAGTGGACAGACCTGCTGGAAAAATTTCAGCAGCACTCCATATGGAGGTATCCATTTTGATTCACTTATTTCATACAATTTCAATTAAAATCTTACAAAACTCATAACTACAAAGTTGTAGTATAAGTCATTTGCATTTTGGAGATGTATCAATCAACTCCTTGTAAGTTATGCAATGCTAGTTATGATCAAAACACTACAAAGTACAGAAAAACATTTCTGTGTTCTGCAGTTTGGAGCAGTTTATGTTGCATTGATCATATCACTAGTTTAAATTGGAAAACTGGTGATGGAGTGAAACAGAGGTCGTGGACAGCCTCAAGAACTGTTCTAGGCACAGTGGTTTGGACATTAGAAGTGACACAAGAAATTTAAACCAAGTTGATTTGAATTACAACATTCAAAATCTGGTTTCACTGTCCAGTTTCTGGTCCTGCTGACCAGTCTAGAAAGATTAAAACATCTTGACCAGTTAGGGGCAAAATCTGGACTAGAGTTTAACTACAAAGTTGTAGTACACTCCAAAAACTTTCCAAAACGTATTCATTTGCCATCATATCATTTCTGGAATGAAAGTTATGGAAGTTCTAGTCAACTGGTAGAAGAAATTCAAAACTGGAGTGTGAATCACAGTTCTGTTACAGTTGACCATCCTGTATAAACTCGCAATTTACATATAGTTAAAGCCAAAACTAGGATTTGAGTTCACTATAAAAGTTTTATTTCACTTCGTAAACTTTCCATATTGTACTCACAAAACTCCAGGTGATATCTGGAACAAAAGTTAAAAGGTTTGAAGTTGACTAGATTTTCTGGGAATTTTAACAGAACCTTCCCTGTATATGTGGGTTTTTGTCCACAGTTTATACAGATATAAAAGCTCAAGATATGGAGATAATGTAAATTAAAACATTGTACAACATCATGTTAATATCCCAGAAATGCAATGGTTCAACCCTCAACAAGTTTTATACAGGTTGTAGCGTGCAAACTTCAAATTGGCATGTTAAGGTTCTAGTTCTGGACTGCTAGAACAGATTTAGCCACAAATTGAATTAGACCCTGTTAATGTAAGTTTTAGATCAAGGGTTGAATAAGAAGTTGTAGAGAACTCCCTATTATTTCCAGAAATGTATAGTTTTGCCTATGTTAACTTATAAGATTAAGAGATATGGCTGTCTAAGTTGACAGATGAGCTGATTGGTTTCTGCCAGCAGTTCTGCAGAGTAGCAGTTTGAACCTGGAATTAGAATTGGTTGTGGGTCGAATGGGAAGAGACTTTGAATGAAAAAGTTGTAGTGATGATTCTAACATTTCCATATATGTATCATAATAAGGCAGAGATTTTGCTACCAAGAGTTATGGTAAAACTACAGAGACTAGGTCGATTGGTCAGACATCTGTAGTAGTTTTTGTCGGGTACAATTTATACAGGTTTAGGAGACTTTTCTGTACTAGTGATCAAAAGGAAACTTGTAGAGGACTTGATGGCCTTTCCATCCATATATCATATTCCTACGTTTACTGATCTTTAACCAAGGTTTCAACCTGGCGAAGTTGCGCAAACCTCTGCCAGAAACAAAGAACCTTGATTCTCTACACAAGCTTTGATTAGAAAGCACTTTTCAATGTACAAAACATACCAGCAACTTATACTCGAAAACATAATGCATCCATTCTGTAGTGGGGGATGGTCGAAGTATCAAATATGATACTGACGATACTATGTGCCTCACCAATTGAAAATCTAACCGATATATCCGGATACGTCTATAGGTGGCCCTGGTATCATCCACTTGCAAACGTTTGCTACTCGATCTACTAAAAATGTGGTTAGTGTATCTGCAACTACACACAAATTACTGAACAATCATATGGTGTCGTACGGCACAGCCCGCACGGGCGATCATTTCAGGCGGTCACAATAGTATATATAAAAGTAAAAACATTCATCCCGTATCATTCTATACGGGCCGCCCCGAGCTAAGCCACGTCTCGAGGTACATGACCGGATTTTATACCACCCGACGGGGTCCAATGTCTTTGCATAATGCTGCACAAGTAGGAGGCGCATCGGGTTATGTTCCACCCGACGGGGGCTCCCACTAATTTTGAAGCACGTTGAGGTACCGCGTGTCATATGTTCTCAGAAACATGGAGAGTTTTAGAGACTCATATTGACTTTCCGTGCTAAGTCACAGAAACAATCACATGCTACCTCTCGCATGGTGAGCTTACCGCAATTGATCCGCTTGCGATGGCATACCTTACCTCTTACCTGATGTCGGAGCATCATTATAGAATATAATAACAGATAAGTTAGCTTTGCCACCGTAAGTAACTATGCTAATAATACTCCTTATGTGGGCTACTATCGATTCCTCACCGTAAACCTAAATTTTTCCTGTAATACGATCTTTTTTAAGTGTGCTATTCCCATTGCGGCTCTGATACAGGATGTGAGGACCGGGGTCCACACTTTCCAGGAATCACATTGGGTGGTGACATGCGATGCAGCACCCAACAACACACATGTAAAGGAACACGTATTATATAAATCATTTGCTGAAATTTACAAAGATGTTCAATTTACAAATAGTTTATATAAAAATAAACTACAGCGGAAGATAAGATTACAACTCTCGTACTCAAGTCTAATAAGCAATAGAGAAGCCGTCCAGTCCACGGATGCTCCTCACTAGCCACGAAGATCAAACAGCAGCGACATGGTTACCCATGAGTATATCGCTCAGAGAGTTCCGAGTCTCATTGAACAACCATAATCATAAGCATAGAGATTAGTACCTGCAAAACAACTTGTATAGCAATCGTGAGCACAAAGCTCAGCAAGACTTAACCGTCTCACCTAAACATGGAACTTTACATGAGGGTAAAGACATAAACATAGGATGGCAGATTTGCATAATGGACTCGCCTAAACGTGGGTCCTTATTTTTAGATTTATTAGCAACAACTTAAACCTTGTGCGGGGCAACATCGTAACTCCACAATCAAACAAGAAACGCTTCATCACGATGCTGTATGCCCAAGGTGAAAAATAAATTTAGTTAGCACTATACTAATACATACGACATAGCAATACAATGATAATATAATGTTCATAACAGCAGCAATTAATTCTTATCTCAAGTGCAAGTATTAACTACGTCACAACTCAGTGAACAAGTGGTACTCATACCCGCGAGGGACGGTGATTCGAATCAAAGATACCCGGAATACACGACACATACGCATGTACTGGAAGCCACGTAGGTGCACTCCATGGATGCTGTACGCATCAACCTTTCTCAAGTTCCGCCCAAGTTGAATCGATTCAATCGTCTAGGATAGTATTCCCACTCACGGTGCACCTTTCCGCTGTGAAGATGTCATGAGCGAGTTTTCGTCTACTGTGCTGCAGCCGAAAGCCTGAGTCGATCGAAAAAGACTCAACAAAGACTTCCCAAGGTACATCGATTTCCTAGACCTCATACAGTATGACTCCGGTACAGTTCAAACTTGCTCAGTAGGGCGGCATACAGATCGGTCCTTAACCGACACAGGCAGGACTACGCACCCAAGACCATGTCTTGCTGCATCCTACGCCCCTGTCCGGTCTCATATTCAAATTAGGACTCCATTTCTTTGAATCAATCCCGTGTGAAAAAGTCCTAGCCATGTGAGTAGATTCCAACTACTCGACTTCTACCGAATCTATACAACATTTAACATAGCATAGTATACACGATGACTTAACAACTACCCAAATACTCCATGGGGGGATCTGGTCATGCAAGTGGATTTTCTATCACCTTAGCCCTAATGCACATAACTCACCCTAGACATAGGTGATACAAATCAAAGTTTTGTAATAGCACTTAAATGCAAACCGGGGCTTGCCTAGCTGCGAGTCTAATTCAAAGTTAGCCTCTAGTGATATACTCTCCAAGGGCTCCGGCCCCTCCTCGATCTCGGTCACTATATGATATACAATATATAAAGTACATGAGTGATATTGAAACTATATAAAAGACTTTCTAAATACTGATCAGGTATAAAGATGATTTTAATTGGCTTTGGGATTTTTACAGTGTATACTAGGTTCTATGAGTAAGAAATGGACCAAGAGTTGGAGATGTTCAAGGAAGCTTGTTGTCTCTAAAATTCCAACAAGTAAAAGGATTCTCTGAATTTTGGTACTGAATATGGTGCTTTGTCATGACTAACAGTGGATGATCATGGTAGAGGAGGTCTTACTGGTTCTAGTAAAATTTGTTTCATATTTTTCTGAACTTCCTAGAGGGAGGAATTGATTTTACATGTTTGGGGAAATTCTGGAATGTTTCTGTACATTTCTCAATTTTCAAACTACACAGACATTTGGAACACTGATTCCCCTAGTAAATAAAGTCCAAAGAACATTAAATTTTTACTGGAGTTCAAGGGTATGTTTAAGATCTTTCTGCCAGAAATTGGGAATTTTCCAATTATCAAAACAAGGGTAATTAATTTCCCAAGTAGTTAGATCAAATGAATTAATTATGAAAATTCTGGGACTTTCATGTCCAAAAAATTGCATCAATGCAAAGTTGAGATCAATATGAGTCTACCAGAATTTATTGGGAACTATTTGGGCGATTATACTAGGAGTAATTGAATTTTGAAGTTGGAATTAAATTCTGGAAACAGTTTCTAGTAACTTTGAGCAGCAGTGAAAGAATTCGAATCTGGGAAAGTTATACAGGTCCAATGGTCATGAAAATTTTACAGGGACTCCAGAATACTTAATTGGAGATTCTGGTAATGTTTGGGATTTTTCCAGTGGAAGGTTCAACTGTGACAATTTCCTAGGTGTTTGGAGGAAATGAATTATACAGAAATTAATTTGAGCTTTCTTGACAAACCACTGGCACTACCAGAAACTAGAGATCAATACCTTTCCAAAAAATTTGTTTGACTAATTTTGGACTATCCTACTGAGAGTTATGTATTTTTGAAATTTGAATGAGTTCTGCTTTTATTTGAATATATTTGAACTGATTCAAATGGCTACTGGGCCCCACCCAATTGAAATGGGTGCCCCTGGTTGAAGTCACACGACTGGTCATAGGGTCCTTGGCGTGTAGCCGCACTGGATCAGGGAGCCATTGCAGATCAAAGGTCAAGGAAATGGGTCACCAACATGCGGGCCCAGGGGGGTTCTTCAACCTCCCGACGAGGCGGCACCCGTGGTTTCTGCGGCGGCGATCTCTGGCGAGGCTCGCCAGCAAAGCGCTACCGTGCCTCTCCCCACCTGATAATGGCCGCTTGTGCCTAAATTCGCATGCTGAGAAAGATGGGAGGGCCATCCCAAGCTGAGGACGTCCGGAGCTTCGTGCTCGACGGCAGCGGCAGCGCTAGGGTTCTGATGATGTAGGAACTTCACATACGTAGCGTAAACGCCTCATAAGAAGTTCGGGGAGGCTCCTGGGATCATGAGAGAGGTCACTAGATGGTGTAAACGACGTGGAACAGCTGGTAAGCACAAGTTCGTCGGTGAACAGGGGTGGTTTCAATGGTGGAGAGAAAAACTCACAATTCCAGTGCTCTAGTTGATAACTTTTGGTACTAACCACTCGGGAGGGTGCTCTAGGAGGGTTTCAAGCTATATGCTAACCGTCTTGGAGAATAGTTCTACGTGGAAACCGAATTGAACGGAGGAACTAGCTAGTTCATAAGACTTGACCGAAAGTAGAACTTGAGTAACTTGCTCATTACTTAAGGAAAGGATGGATAGCTTTCACTGTCGTGTAGAGCGTTCCTAGGCACACCTTTTTTCTATGGATGTCGAGAGCTGAAGGTGCTTTGTGCGGTGTGCCGACAGTGGAGCAGAGACGGCTCCCGGCGGCTTCACCTGTGAGCTCTGCCAAAACTTCAAAATACTGGCGAACCAGTGAGCAAACTGATGAACTAAATGGTGGAGATGATAGAGTAGAGTCTTGTGCTACTTTTTGATGTTTGAAGGTCAATCAACCGATGGCTATAATGGTCGGACGAAGTGAAGAAGAGGGAGGCGGCAACAATGGCACCGACGGCAAGAACAGAGAAGAACATCGCTTTTTCACCGTGGGAATGAAAGAGGAGGGGCACAGCTTGTCGGCAATGCGTTATCTAGCCGTGAGGCAGAAGATTGGGTGCCAAGGCACGCCATCGCGGTGGCTGCATGCAGCGTCGCGGTGTCGAGCAGAGGAACGGAGAAAAAACGGCGTACAGAGCAACTGGTTCTGCCTAGTGGGTCCCACACGTCATACTCTGTTCTTCCACCTAATTCCTTCTCTGTTCCTTTAATTCCACTACCAAGCAAGGTCCAAAAATCTCAGATATTTGTGGTGAGGCAAATTTAAATATGGACAATATGATTCTTAAATCAATTCACTGAATTTACCAAGTTTCATCTGAAACTCAAATTCAAATTTGAATTTGAATGGAATTCAATGTACACATTGAGTTGAATAGAAAATATGCTCCAAATTTTATGAAATTTGACAGGGATGCTATTTGGAGTTTTCGGAAGTTAATGGTGAACTCAGATTTCTATTTTGAATTAGTTTGAACAGTTGCTTACTTCAAATTTTTGAATTTTCTCCATTACCATTTGAATTGATTTTATTTTTGCACTTACCATTTTGATTTTTTTCTTCTCCTCATTTCTGTTAAATCAAAGCTGAGTTCAAAGTTTGAAAATTAGGGATTTTACATACTGATACCATTTGTAACACCCGAACCACTACGGGCCTAGCAGTCGTTACTTCTGGCAGCTTAATAGGATCATAGACTAGCCCCACAGACCAACACTAGTCTTTTATACGCATTTTATCCTCACTCGTGCGCACCCGGGAAAACTTTCCGGTCGGTCACCCATCCGTAAATTGCTCCGGGCTAAGCACGCTTATCTCAGAGTTCTTTGCAGGTGGGCTCCCAGAAAAGAAGGTAATACCTTGGTGTTATGAGTTATTCTATCAATACTATTAAGCCTTGAGTTAGGATGTCACAATTCACTGCCCTTAGAAGACCGACGTCCTCATCGGTCAACTACCAAGCCAGGAACGTCCCCTCTTGGCCACGTCTATATGTTCAGTACTGGCATACGTACCATATCGTGTCCCTCCTAGAGGACCCACACGTCATGCGTATGTACTCACGTTCTTGACCCATACGCACCCGCGAAACCGCGACGGTCGGCTCTGATACCATTTATAACACCTCAACCACTACGGGCCTAGCGGTCATTACTTTTGGCAGCTTTATAAGATCATAGACTAGGCCCACATACCAATACTAGTCTTTTCTGTGCATTTTGTCCTCACTCGTGCGCACTCGGGAAAACTTCCTAGTCGGTCACCCATCCGTAAATTGCTCCGGGTCAAGCACGCTTAACCTCAGAGTTCTTTGCAGGTGGGCTCACAGAAAAGAAAGTATACCTTGATGGTATGAGTTATTCTATCAATCCTATTAAACCTTGAGCTAGGATGTCACAGCTTCACTGTCGCATTATACAACAACTATCTTCATCGCTCGACGCTTCGTTCGAGCAACAAAATTGGCGACTCTGTTGGGGACGATCAATTCGGCTGCAACTTACGACGCCTGAATTTTTCCTTCTTGGCATGTGAGAAATATGCTACTCTGCACGGCTGATAATCTAGTGTGTCTATGGTGTGGCTGCAACTAGCTTTCATTGATCGACAAATTGTTGCTGATCAAAGAAAAGGAAGGTGTTCATGGCTGATCCGGCAGGAAAGAATATGGGCAGAAGTGTTGGTGCTGAAGATGTTGACCCTAAGAACATCATTGGTGTTAAGCTGGATGATCTCTCTGAAGATGATAGACAGAGAATCGGGACCGAGCTAACGGCTTAAGAACAAACTGTCCTGTTTACAGAGGACTAGAATCGGCGTGGTCCAGAAGGGAGATACGACAACTGCTTCTAGCAAAAAGTTAAATTCCTCATTCACCCTGGAAGAACTCGTACATATGATGGATGTTTCTGTTGCTAGTAAATACGAGGCTGATCTTGAGCAACTTACACGCATGATAACTGAAGGATTGCATGATTCTTTTGATTCTTTTATGTCTGAGTTCCAGAAAATATTGATAACCATTTGCCTAGACAAAATTAGAACTGTGGTGCAGCAAACTCAGGAAGAGGTCAGGGGGAAACACGTAGGTTATAAGGACCCTTCTCAGCCTGCGTAGTGTAGTGAGGTTGCAACCAGCAGCTGGTAAGTTTAAAAATCAATCAAATTAATTCTAACTATATCGATTGTTGAACTTACACGGTTTTATTATTTTTCACGCTAGGTACGGGAGGAGGCTAGGAGGATACACGACCAATATTTTGATTATAAAAATGAACCAATTGATCCTCAAGCCCGGTATGCAAGTGGAGGCGGCAGAGCCAACAGAAGGTGAGTTTATACTTCGTTTTATCTTTTTCAATTCAAGATATTTCAATTTCATATTACTGATTTTTTTGTAGGCTGGCCATATTCGATAGAGTTGTCGACTCTAGAGCGGCGCGACCTTCGAGAGGCATCTCCACGCTTCGTCAGTGGGCCCAAATTGTCGTGTCTAGCAGAGAGACATATAGGTGGAGACCCTCACCCATCGCTTTGAAGAGCGGTGTGAATAACAGGAAGCGCAAAGGGCGGTGATGGAGGCCACCATCTTGTACCAGCAAGCTTGCATGGCGCACATGCGGCAGGCAATGGAGCCCTAAGGTAGGTGATAGAGGTAGGCTAAAATAATTTAAATTCATCGCACTCTTAATAATATGTAATCTATAATAATTGCAATGACAGGTAATATTTTGAGCCTAGGGAGTCCATGGGGTGCAGATCGAGCTACCGCCAGTACCATCGCCACAGGTGCAGCCACCACCACCGCTGCGAGTAATAAAAAAGTACTTACTTGGTCTTACTTCATCAAACATAGGCAAATCTAATTCAACTTAGCTATTCTAGTTTTATCTCATGTAACATAGCCAAATCTAACTTAACTTAGCTAAAGTAAGTTAAATATGATCAATTCTAGCTTATTTAATTGATTCTAGTCGAAAACAAAGTTTAAACTAATAAATATGTCAAACTACTTACATGTATCGCGGAGATAGGCGACGGAGGCTGAAACTCCGTCGCTCTCGATATGGGCGCCTGAAGTGACGCGCGGCGACAATATTGTGGCTGCGAAGGTAGTAGAGGGGCTAGTGTAGAACCCCTCTTGTTCGTTTTGTGACTTTGTGATAAGATGCGAGCACATTAACTTGTAACTTGTCTAACTTCATTTACATATCACAGGGATTGGTGACAGAGGCTCAAACTCCATCGCCGCATGTTTCGGCGCTTGGACGATGACTCGAGGATGACTTCGGGGGCTTTGGAGGCAGCGAAAGGGGTAGTGTTTAGTGTGGCATGTGTATTAGTGTGCTATTTTTTATTTTTTTTGCTATGCATGTAAATCTGTTTATATGCCTGTGTGAGCTGGCCCTCGAGCCAGGGCTAGCATCGAAGGCAGGGCTGCATTCTCTACAATAAGCCATAATAATTGGCGAAGGCCGCAGTAACCGTCGCCAATAAGCAATAAAAATTGGCGACGGTCAAAAACTGTCGCCAATAGAATAAAATCATCGTCTATAAGTTATAAATGATAGTATTGCCCTTATAAACGACAGTTTTCGGCCGTCGTTTATGTTCTCAATTCCTGTAGTGGTTGTGCTATTATATGTTGTGTGGATGTTATTATGAATGCAAACTGTTGTTATTGTTGCTGTCATTATTGTGTTTCTGGTCATCGAGTCGGGCAATATTTTATGTTTAAAATAATAATGAAAACCTTATTTGCGATGGCTTCTATACAGTACCATCATAAATAAGACATATATTATTTATGACGGCTACTGTGGTCGTTGCGAATGAACCACAATAATTTGTTGCAAATTATTCATTTATTTGCGACAGTCTTCAGAGCATCGCAAATGAACGGGCCTAACCCATCCGTTGGGCCCGGACCCTTATTTGCGATGGCCACGAGCCACAATTTGCGATGGAGACCGTCGTAAATAAGCATATTTACGATAAAATATTGGCGACGGTCCACAACCGTCGCAAATAAGTAAAACTGTCACAAATAAGCTATTTGTGACGATTTTGTGCTAGCCATCGCAAATCGTGATATTACTGTAGTGAGGATCAAGTCAACGAAATGGTGCTGAAAAAAATTAACTTTGGATTAAAATTTCTCTTCTGAATTCTATATATGCACTGTAGTATAGTAGTTAAGGTATATATATTTTTCAGTTGGGGTACATTATTGCACTGGTTAAAATAGCTTGAGCTTATATTATTAATTGGGCCAGACTTTTATTTTATTTACGAGTTCAGTCACGTGAATTGTTGGGATAATAAGTGCAATGAGCTTTCAATGAAATCTGGAAATTCCATGCAATATTTTTTGAAGACATGATTCAGACACTATGAGCAGAAGCACTGCCAATTCATTAAGAAGAAGGGTGGGTATCAGGGATGGAATCCCAACGGCACGGGCGGATACCATCCACTCTGACCAACTGGGCTACGACCCATTCCCCAAATTTCATCCATTATGTGTTACCGATAAAAGAATAATCCAAGGATTGCTTAACTAGAATATTGTTGCCGCTGCTGGGTGCCGAGCGGAGCTTGAAAGCAAAGTGCCGTTACTTCGTACTCCCTCTGTCTCGGAAATTTTGTTATTTTTTAGTTTAAAAATAAACTAAAAGGTGACACTATTGAGAAGGGATGTAGTATAGAAGAATGAATAAAGGCCCATTTACGTATTTTTGGGTTGGGCCGCCTTTTGGGTTCTGGCCTGTTGAAATTAAGCTTCATCCTGTTTTACAGTAATTCAAAAAGCTTGTATGATCTAAATTTCAATTTTGGTTACACTAGACTACTAGAATGATGCATATCTTAAGATGGATTAAGTTATTCTACTCTGTATAATCTGGACCATCCATCAACCGCATGACATCAATCAAGCTGGAGGTGACCAAATATGTTTGCCAAGACTATAAACATTTCTTGAAAAGAAGGGATGAGATGAAGGAAGAGGGACAAACACTACTACAAAACCAATTATTACAGGACCTCGTTTTTCAAACGCAGGCGGTCCATAAAAAATACGGTTGCAATGTCGAATGAAACATCACAGGCGGTCTTCAATTAGATACCGTCTGGGTAAATACATGATTTTCTCAGGTGACTATTATCAAAGAACCGCCTGAACTATTACAAACATCACAGACGGTTTTTAATAAAACACCGCCTGAGTAAATACATGCTTTTCACAAGCGGCTATCAATTAAGAATTGTCTGTACTTGTTCAATCATCATAAGCTGTTTTTAATAAAAATCGCCTGGGTAAAGACATTGTTTTCACAGATTGCAACCGCCTGTAGTTGTGCAAATATTTCATGCGATCTTTTATACGGAGTGTCTGTGATGCCCCCTATGTTTTCACAAACAGATTTTGCTTACTGACCAACTTTGAAGGGGACTAAAAAAACCAATAATACTTTGCAGAGCGTTTTATAGTAATATTATATATATATATATATTTATATCATTTATATGTATAGATAATAATATATACATATACATGATATACACATACCTACATATATGAACAAATTCATAAAAATAAAAAATGTCAAATTAAAATATTAAAGCTTCATTGTAATATTTTATATATATATATATATATATATATATATATATATATATATATATATATATATATATATATATATATATATATATATATATATATATATATATATATATAGACACACACACACACACAATATATATCATACATTTTTTCCATCATTGACATCTTGTCGCTTATAGGGCTTAAAATCCTTTTTAATGCTTCTCTCTATGCGCTTGATGTTTTCTGGTTCGGTGAAAATGTACATCTCTTCATATCGATTATATTCCTTTTCATTATCTTCCACATTCTCTACCCCAATAATATTTTGCTTTCCAGAAGAAACTACGTGCTTCTTCTCATTTCTTGGATCTTGTACATAAAAAACTTGTGCAACACGATTGGCGAGAACCCACGGGTCATCTTTATAACTCACTTTGTTCAAGTCTACTAGTGTCAGCCCGTAGTTGTCCACTTTCACACCATCAGGATGTTTCACCCATTGGCACTTAAATACGGGCATTAGCATTCTTTCTCCATAATCAAGTTCCTATATTTCCTCTATGAATCTGAAGTATGTGGTCTTCTGCCCTTGTGGATCATAAGCTTCTGTACGAACACCACTATTTTTTGCAACACTCTTACCGTATTTTTCTTTAGTATAAAATGTGTAACCATTGATGTCATATGCTTACCATGATATCACCAAAGCAGATGGGTCAGAAGCTAACTTCTTCATTGTTGCCTCTTATATAGAGTTTCTGTATGGTATATTTTTGTCCATTAACCATTCAGTGAAACATCTTCTGTGCTATTTCATGATCCAATCCTAGCTGCGTTCTTTGTTTTTTTACGAAGCTCAATTTGGTGTTTCTCGATGTACAACTCAACTATTGCGAGCTGTTGTAGTACACCAAAATGTGCACGGTGTACATTATTGTAATCTTGAACAATAAAAGTTTTTTTTTACCCACTTTGCCTCTCCCACGTAGTATACCCTCATGTAAAGGTATAGGCACACATATCGGTTTTCCATCTTTGATGTAATCAATGCAACTCTCAATCACTTCTTCAGTGGTGTATCCTTCCATAATTGAACCCTCTGGATGAGCACGGTTCCACACATAACCTTTTAATACTTCTAAATATCTCTCAAACATAAATATATGATGTAAATATAGTAGCTCCAATGCTTTTATCTGATCAACAAGCTGTATGATTAGGTGTACTTGCATATCAAAAAAGGATGGTGGGAAACACATCTCAAGCTTGCACATAGTCTCGATGATGTACGTTTTCAAATAGTCTAAGTCTTCACGTGCTATCACCTTTTGTGATACTGCATTGAAGAACTAACACAAACATGTGATGACAACTTTTATATGTTCAGGTTAGATGACCCTTATTGCAATGGCAAGGAACACTGTCATCATCATGTGACAGTCGTGAGAATTATAGCTGAATAAACAAAAGTCTTTCATCAAGACTAGTTTGCGGATATTGGATGAGAAACTCGTGGGCACTCTGATCTCACACAAGCATTCGTAAATTGCCTTTTTCTCTTGTAGTGTCAAGTTGTAGCTGGTTGGGGGAAGGTAAAATGCTTCCCGTTTTCCTTTTCTACCGGGTGAAGCTCTGGTCTCATATCAAAATATACTAGGTCCATACTTGATTTTAATCCGTCTTTTGTTTTCCTCGGCATATCCAGCAAAATCTCAATGATGTTGTCAAATACATTCTTTGTAACATGCATCAAATCAATACTATGGCAAAATTCCAAGTTCTTCCAATACGGAAGATACTTGAAAAAAATGATTGTTTTTTGAAAGTCATGTCAGTTGTATCACTCGAAAATGTACTTTTCTTTCTATTTATTCCTTTACAGTTTTTGCCCTTACCGAAAGCAATATGAATGTTCTTGACCATTTCGAACACGAGTTTTCCACCATAAAGTTTTGGTGCAATATCTTTTTTTATTTTGTTATCAAATTGTTCTTCCATCTTCTTATACTTGTGTGTATCTATCAAGAATCGTCGGTGTCTCATGTACACCGTCTTTCTATATGAAGTGAGGTATAGATATCTAGTTCCAATCACACACCTTGCACAACATTTCTTTCTTTTCATTTGTCTTGATAATGTAAACAGTCCGAGATAATCATGCATGGTAATAAATATCATTGCTCTTAGTGTGAAATACCCCCGTTTGTGCTCATCCCATGTACATACCCATTCATTTCACAATTTCGTCATATCTTCCATTAAAGGTTCCAAGAACACATCAATTTTGATGTCAGGTTTTTTGGACCTTGGATAAGAACAGAAAACAAAAATATATTTCCTTTTGTGACATAACCATGTCGGTAGGTTGTACATTGTTAAGACCACGGACCATATGTTGTGTATGCTTCTTTTTTCACCAAACGAATTCATTCCGTCTATACCCAAGGCAAACCTTACATTTTTTATTTCTTTTGCAAATTTTGGATACTAAATATCAAAAAATTTCCACTGGGTTGCATTACCAGGGTGTCGAATATGTTATTCATTCTTCCTGCGCTGCTCGGAATGCCAACACATAAGTTCAGCCTCCCTAGGGTTTGAGAACAAATACTTCAAGCCGTCAATTACTGGAAGGTACTACATCACCAAGGCAAGAATTTTTCTCTTATTCTTCCCGCCTGCATCGTCAAAAGTATCGTCATCGTCACCTTCAGGGCCAATAATAAACTTCTTATTCTTCTAGGTCTTATTAATGTTGGTAAAATACTGGTGATTGTAGTCCTTCTTATATCTACTATCACCGCAGATGGAGCATCTAGTTGCGAGCTCATGCTCTTTGCGATAAAGAATACAATGTTCACACAAGCGTTTATTTTGTCACATCTACTGCCATTGTGCAAAGAAGTTTCTTCACTTTATAAGTGTTTATGGGCAGTTTATTGAGTTTTGGAAGAATTTCTGTCGAAAGATTCAAAAGATCAGAGAAACTACAATCGGACCATCCATGTGTGGCTTTCAACTTTAGTAGTTCTAGGACTGCACGCAATTTAGTAAAGTCTTTATCACAACTATTTGATTCATCATATAAAAGCTCTGTCACCGCATTCTGCAATGTCTCAATTTTACTTAAACCTTTACTTTCTCCCATATAAATCAATACATATAGTTCAATGTGACGCAACATCTCCTCACAATCGAATACATCATCATCATCACCATCTTGATTGTCACTACCATCATCGATATGAACATTATCATCATCCAAATCTCTCTCATCATCTTTATCCACTTCATGTGTATCTAACTCACCATGCTCTGTTCA
The DNA here is from genome assembly GCA_036927565.1 of Tuctoria greenei. Lineage (NCBI taxonomy): Eukaryota > Viridiplantae > Streptophyta > Magnoliopsida > Poales > Poaceae > Tuctoria > Tuctoria greenei. The sequence goes on from JAYESD010000005.1 coordinate 191,180,096, forward strand.
TATTGTATAGTTTTCTTTGAAACCTCTTTTCACCAAATGAGATTGGATTACTATAGTGTCTATCTAAGCAATCATATTTTCGCAGTCGATACATGGACATAATATGTCATCTATCTTTTGCATCTTCGCATGTCTCTTGGATGCTTCAATAAAATTTGTAACATTTTGATACATAGGATCAGGTCTTGGCATGTTATACATACACGCTCTGCGGTCCATCTTCAATAAAAATGTGAAAAAGTGGATAAAATAAGGGATGTGTTTTAAAATTATCAGGTTGATATGAATAATTTGCAATTACATTAATATGTGCTTTAATGGTATGTGTTGATGTTTCTTACATCACAGGTAAAAATCCGCAAGCACATTTAAATTGTTGTGTTGCACTTCCGCTTAAGAGAGTATTCCAAGGGTCTCGAATCCTAGGAACGTGTATAATCTTACGAACTAATTCACCCAAGAACACAAAGTTATTTGGTAGGCAGGGAAGAGAGAGGAATTCAAAGTATTGATTCTAATTCAAAGAAATTTGCAGTAGTTGCTTGCTTCGGGCACGGGTTTACCCATAGCAACACTAGGCGACTCCCTCCAAGAGCCTATGGCATACCCGAACGTGGAGGATTACAAAGGAAAGATAGGGCTGTCACCACCTACTGCCTACCTTTTCAATTTGTGGGTCTATGAAGTATTCACTCGTGATTTCTAACCTAAGCACCATGCATACGTTCTAAATCACAACTCTAGTTGTTTCGAACACAAAGCTACAACTAGAGCCTCTAATTAATTAAAGCAATGAACCCACAAGTAGTTACTTGTGCAAACTACTATTAATTGAGAATCAAACTTGACTTAATTTCACAAAGGCTTACTTGATTTGAATAACACCTTTGTAGGGGTACAAGTGTAGAAGAGGGACTTGACAAGCCCAAGCCTGCTTCTCCTAAACTCTCCACCACACTCTCCTTCTACTTGGCAGCCTCTAGGACTACTCTAAACCTTTGGAGTGATGTTCTATTCTCAACTTTTTGTGTGTGTGTGAAGTGAGGTGCACGGTTCTATTTATAGGGGGAGAAGAGTGGGTTTCCGCCACCAAATGCGTGTGAATCAGTCACCCATGACCTTTTCAAGCCGGGAGGAGCCAACACGTGGTGTTTGACCGCAATTGGCGCCACGACCTAGTCGGCCGACTAGGGGGTCAGCTGACCTGGTCTTGGCCCTGTTGGGGCTGTGCTTTCTCCAGGTCTCTGCGAAGTGGGTCCCATGCCCTTATATGGGTGCTACAATGTTGAATGGCCTCAGATACTTCTGTTTGTGGTCCATTTGATCCATGTGATGATACGTGATGTCACCTGATTCGTTGAAATCCAATTTTATAGATTACTCCATGCATGTCTTGGTATTTTTGGTCTAAATTCACCTGCATATAAATAAACACCAACACTTGTGGAATTGGTTAGTTTTTAACCCTACCACTATGTTGTGTTTCTATTTTGTGCACATTATAAGGTGAATTGACGGTCTAAATATGGCACTTAAGGATCGTCAACAGTATGTTTAATAACAGAATTTATAATACAAGAAGATAAGGGATTCGAATGTTGAAATTTTTACAGAGAGTTCCTAAGGTCATAATTGAATTTGGTAAAATTTACAGAATTTTCTACTGCAAGATTTGGCCACAAATATTCCCTAAAGATCTTCCTTATAATGGATTTACGGACACATAACCAGCCTGTATCATATAAGTGAATATTTTTATCATGTAGGCCTGTTCATAACGGTTCCAAGAAAGTTTGTTTCATAATTTTCTCAGCTTCCTAGTGGCCACAATGGATTTTTGAAGTTTGGCTTATTCATTGAAATATTTCATCAAACATGTGATGTGCTTGTATTCATCTTCAACCTTTAATCCTTCAAATCTACGTCACTTTCTACAAAATTCATGGAGGGGCTCAAGGAGAGGCTCAATTACATCTTGGGGAGTAGGGAGGGGGACTGTAACCAAACTCAACAAAACCAACCTGAAAAACAGGACAACAAACAATGTAAGTTGTTTTACAGTGTGAAAGTGCATCTAGGCATCTCTTGTGGGTTTTGGTTGATTTATGACAAAAAAAATAAGATCCTAACCAAATTGTTGAGATGAGCGCAGGTTTTCATGAAATTATGAAGTAAGCACAAAAAAGAAAAGAGAGTGATGAATCAAGTTGAAAAGAGCTCAAGAGATGAACAGAATACTATTTATGTATGGAGTGTGTTGGAGAAACACACCCCAAGAGCTCAAGCAAAAGAAAACACTCTCACTGCACAATTTTACACAGGTCCGGACTAGTCTGATATTCACCGGACTAGTCCGATAACCTCTCTGTTCAGGATCAGACAAGTCCACCCAGTGCGGACTTGTCCACACCGGACTAGTCCCATAAAGTATGGACTAGTCCAATAAACCTTCTGATCAATATCGGACAAGTCCGATATTCTACAGATCCCCACTGACCAACATCGGACAAGCCCCCCCAATTCCAGACTTGTCCTTTGCCCCTCAAAATTTCACGACACCGGACTAGTCCAATATTATCCGGACTAGTCCAATAACCTCTCTGACTAAAATCGCACAAGTCCTCCCAATGCGTACTTGTTCTCAATTCACTAAGGGATTCACCATGCCGGACGAGTCTGATATGTGCCGGACTAGTCCGAACATCTCCAGAGACAAAATCGGACTAGTTCGCCCAGGACCAGACAAGTCCGATAATTCAGGACACTTAGGATTTCCCACACGCCGCACACCGAACTAGTCCGGAGTCCACCACAGACTAGTCCGGACTTTGTAAACCCTAACGGTAACCCTTGGAAACCCTAGTATAAATAGAGGTGTACGGCCCCTAATCAAACTCTCTTGACCCCCTGCACCGTCACACCTTCCAAGAGCCCAGAAAACACGTCTCTCCACATAATCCAACGCAAGAAAGATCAAATCATTTAGGATTAACCATAGATCAAAGGAGAGACACGTTCTTCACGTCTTGAGCTCTTGGGTTTCAATCTCTCACACACTCTCGTTGTTTAATTGCATAATTTTCGAGTGTGTTTGGTGGTGTTTTGATTTGTAAATCTTGGAGAGCCCTCAACTTGTGAGAAGGCCCCTTGAACACGGTTATTTACCCCTTGTGATTAGTGGAAGATAATCGGCCTCCATGGCGATTCGACGAGGGTAGGGTTCGTGAAGACTCGGTCCTCCGTGGGCTCCTCAACGTGGATGTTGAAAGTGCATCTAGGAATCCCTTGTGGGTTTTGGATGATTTATGACAAGCAAATGAGATCCTAACAACTTTGTTGAGATGAGCATAGGTTCTAATGAGAAAATTAGCAAAGTGCCAAAAAGAAAGGAGAATGAGGAGCAATGCAGAAAAGAGCTCAAGAAACAAGTGTAGTAGATCTTTGTGTATGGAGTGTGTTAAGGAAACACACCCCAAGAGCTCAATCACAAATAATCACACACATCGCACAAGTTTATACAGGATCGGACTAGTCTGACTGACCCCAGACTAGTCCGATATCTTTCTGCACAAGATCGGACAAGTCCGATATCACCATGGACTAGTCCGATATCTCTCTGACTAGAATCGGACTAGTCCTCCCCAGTGCGGACTAGTCCTCCAAACACTTCACAAGTTGCACAAAATCGGACAAGTCCGATATTAGCACGGACTAGTCTAAAAAACCCTCTAACCTAAATCGGACAAGTCCTCCAAGTGCGGACTTGTCCCCAATTCACTTAGGGTTTCACGTTTCCGGACAAGTCAGGTATCCACCGGACTAGTCCGAAGATTTGCAGAAGCAAAATCGGACAAGTCCACTTCTAGCCGGACTAGTACGATATTTCGGGACACCTAGGGTTTGCTACACACAGCACACCGGACTAGTCCGGTGTCCACCACGGACTAGTCTGATCTTTTTGAACCCTAACGGTCACTTTTGGGAACCCCATATAAATAGGTGTACACGGGCCATCTTTCAACTATCTCTCGACTCCCTGCGCCGTCACACCTCCCAAGAGCCTCAAAAACACATCTCTCCACGGAATCAAACGCAACAAAGATCAATCCCTTGAGGATACACTTTGGATCATTGGAGAGACACGGTTCATCACTCATTGAGCTCTTGGTTTGATTCCTAACACACTCCTGTGATTTTTCATTGTAATCTTTCGAATGTGTTCTTGGTGGAGTTCTTGTTGTAATCTTGGGGAGCCCTCAACGTGTGAGAAGGCCCCTTGAATTCGGTAATTTGCCCTTTGTGATAAGTGAAGAGGATTGGCCTCTGTGGCGATCCGATGAGGGTAGGTTTGGAGAAGACCCGGTCCTTTCATGGACTCCTCAACATGGATGTAGGTTGCCTTTGTGGGAACCAAACCACAGGATAAAATCATTGTGTTCTTCGTTTGTGCTCATTGTACTTACATTTCGTATATATATCTAGGGTTTCGATCAATCGTGTTCACTTTACATTGAAACATTGAGTTTAAGATTAAATTGTGATACACCCTAATTTATAGTTGTGCGACACTTAAATTACCAATATAATACCACTGCTTACATCCTAGAATCAAATTAATCGATCAAATTTGATTAACCTAGTCGGTACACACTGGACTAGTCTCCACTTGACCGGACTAGTCCGATATATCGAGATTTGATCTGGTTGTCAAGTGTTGCAGGTTCCGACAGAAATTCAAAAAGGCCTATTCAACCCCACTATAGGCCACATTCAATTGGTATCAGAGCAAGGTTCTTCAAAAGGAGACTAACCGCTCAAAGAGATCATGTCGTACATGAAGGACGTACACAAGAGCATCAACCAAGAGAAGGTTGAAGAAGACAAGAACCAGAAATTGGAGAAGCTCCTCGAAGCCATTCAAGACTTCGAGGATGACGATGAGGAGACACTGGAACTCAAGGCGCTCCTAAGGAAGAAAACCCTTTCCAAGGGAAAGGTGAAAATCGAAGATGAGAAGAAAAAGAAGGGGAGTAGTCACACCGACTACTCCCGATATCCTTTTAACTATGATCACCTAAATTCTAACAACAATCATTATCTATCCATTCCACTTGGAAAAGCCCCACATTTTGATGGCAATGACTACTCAATGTGCAGGCAAAACATGAAAATGCATTTGATTTCTCTCAATTTAAGTTTTTGGCACATAGTATGCACAGGAATAAATATCCCTAATGATGATGAGGAGCTCACGCCTAGCCAAGAGCAAGCGATCCATCAAAACACCCAAGCTACTGCAGTCATTACTTCATCACTTAGTCGGGATGAGTTTATAAAGGTAGATGGACTCGAGATCACGAAGGAGATATGGGATACATTGCAAACCGCACATGAAGGCGATCGTCATGTGCGAGAAGCAAAAATCGAGATGATCAAAGGCGAGCTGGGAAGATTCGCCATCGAAGAAGATGAGTCGCCACAATATATGTACAACCGACTAAAGACACTCATAAACAAGGTGCGAGCATACGGAAGCAAGAAGTGAAATGACCAAGAGGTGGTGAAGCTCATTCTTAGAGCCTTCATGCCTCGCAATGTTACCTTGTGCTTGATGATACGAGAAAGCCTCGGGTACAAGAAGATGACCCTGGATGAGCTACTTGGGAAAATCATAAACTTTGATATGATGGAAAAACAAGCCAAACATGTTAAGGAGATTGCCTATCTCACCTCGGCAAAGAAGAAAGGGATCGCTCTAAAGTCCACCCTTAAGCCCTTGTCTAAAGAAGCTCGAGAAGCTCAACTAGAAGAAGACGGTGATGATGAAAGTAGTGACTTGGATGAAGATGACATGATACTATTCATGAAGAAATTCAAGAGAATGATGAAGAAGAGACAAGGGGCTAAATCAAGTGAAGGAAAGTACAAGGAGGCGGGCATGTTACAATTGTGGTGAGTATGGCCACTTTATAGTTGATTTCCCATATGAAGAGAACAAGAAGAAGACCAAAGAAGCAAAGCCTCAACCCAAGAAATTCTTCAAGAAGAAGAAACAAGCCAAACAAGCGCATATAGGGAAAGAGTGGGACTCAAATGATGAGTCCTCATCATCATTAGAAGAAGAGATGGCTAGCATAGCCATCGAGAAGACATCCAAGAAGTCCACTCTCTTCCCTACTCTCGACGCATGGAAGGGGAACAGCACTTGCCTCATGGCAAAGGAAGGTAAACGCAAGGTAACAACAAAACCCTCTTCCGTACATTCCTATCCTAGTGATAGTGAAATTGCTAGCAATAATGAAGATATGAACATTGGACTAGATAAGAAAACAACCGCAAAAATGAAATTCTTACTTGATCAACTTGTTGATAAGGAGAAGTTAATACATCGTCAAAAAGACATGATTATCTCCCAAAAGGAGGAATATGTTGAACTTGACAAGCTTCTAGAGCTTGAAAAGGAGCGAAACAAGTCACTAGAGCTTGAGTTAGCTTCAAGAAAGGAAGCTTGCTTGGAGTTAAACGATTCAAATGCTACAATCAAGGATGAACTTGCTAACCTAATCAAGGTTAACAAGATCCTTGAGGTACAAGTTGAGTCACTCAAGCAAGGTGACCCCTCATCCTCTTCAAGCTCACCTTCTCAACCCATTAAAACTGAAAGTGCTTCTACTTGTACATGTGGTAAAGTTGACACCAGCTTGAAAGACATGTCAACCTCTACCAAGGGTAAGCATCCTGCCCAAAGTGGGATATTTGACAAGGAGAAGGTCAAATATGCACGTAGTGCATACTTGGCCACAAGACCTCCTAATATCAAATATGGCATTGGGTATTCCTATGGTGGAAAGCAAAATGCTAGAAGCCATAAGAATAACAAGGAAAGCATTACCTTTGTAAGGGGGAGACCCTCTCAAACTAGAAAATCCAAAGTTAATGCATCCAACACGTAGGTCACCGGACTAGTCCGGTCCTCCGGACATGTCCGATCTCCCAGACTAGTCCGATATATAAACAACAACAGTTGCTATTTAGAACATTCGATGCATCTTATGTCTTAATGAGAAGTAATTTTGGCAAAGTTTATGCTCATTATGTTGGGCCACGCCATGGGAACACCAAGTCTCATGTGTGGGTGCCCAAATCCCTTGTGACTAACCTAAAAGGACCCAAGCAAGCTTGGGTACCTAAAACCAAGGCATGATTTGTTTTTGTAGGCCTATTCCTCCGGTGGATCTAAATGGGTGCTAGACAGTGGCTGCACCAACCATATGACCAGAGAAAGAAGAATGTTTGTTGAGTATGAAGAAAATAAGGATCCAAGCGAGGGCATCTACTTTGGAGATAATAGTCAAGGAAAGGTACTCGGTACCGGTAAAATTGTCATATCATTCCAACATACTCTTTCTCATGTATTACATGTTTATTCCTTAGATTATAACCTGCTGTCCATATCTCAATTATGTGACAAAGGTTATAATTGCTTGTTCACTAATGAGGGTGTGACCGTCTCTAGGAGGAGTGATGGTTCCATTGCATTCAAGGGTATGTTAAAGGGAAAGCTTTACCTTGTTGACTTCAACAAAGATAAAGCCGAACTTGACACATGCTTGATTGCAAAGACCAACATGGGTTGGCTGTGGCATAGACGGCTAGTGCATGTTGGTATGAGGAATCTTCAAAAATTCCCCAAGGGCGATCACATCCGAGGTTAAAAGGATGTTGTTTTTGAGAAAGACAGACCTTGTAGCGCGTGTCAAGCCGGGAAGCAAGTTGGAGCACCCCATCCCGCGAAGAACGTCATGACTACAACAAGACCGCTCGAGCTACTTCACATGGACTTATTCGGTCCAATTGCCTACATAAGCATCAGCGGTAACAAATATGGTTTAGTAGTTGTTGGTGATTTTTCTTGCTTCACTTGGGTTTTCTTTTTACATGATAAGTCAGAAACACAAGGAACACTCAAGAAGTTCTTCAAGCGAGCTCAAAATGAATTCTCATTGACAATAAAGAACATTCAAAGCGACAACGGCACGGAGTTCAAGAACACACAAGTGGAGGAGTACATAGATGAAGAAGGCATAAAGCACGAGTTTTTAGCACCTTACTCCCCTCAACAAAACGAAGTTGCCGAAAGAAAGAACTGAACCCTCATAGAGATGGTGAGAACAATGCTCAATGAGTACAAGACCTCGGATCGATTTTGGGCGGAAGCGGTTAACACCACTTGCCATGCCATAAATCGACTTTATCTTCATCGACTACTCAAGAAGACATCCTATGAGCTACTCATCGGTAACAAGCCTAATATTTCATATTTTCGAGTTTTAAGTTCCAAATGCTATATTTTTAACAAGAATCCTGGGACTTCAAAGTTTGCTTCGAAGTTCGATGAAGGTTTCTTGCTTGGTTATGATTCGAACACTTACGCCTATCGTGTCGACAACAAGACCTCTGGACTTGTTGAAGTAGCATGTGACGTAGTGTTCGATGAAACTAATGGCTCCCAAAAGGAGCAAGTTGATCCATGTGTGCTAGATAAAGAAGAAGCTCCTTGTCAAGCATTGAGAAGAATGGTGTTAGGCGAAGTTCGACCACAAGAGCCACCTCTATATATGAATGAGGAAAATGAACCACAAGAGGAGGCCCATGATCAAGGGGGAGCTTCCATACAAGATCAACCTCAAGAAAGCGAAAATGATCAACAAGTCAATGAGGGCAACCACTTAGGGGGAGAAGAAGATGATCATGAAGATTCAAGACAGCAAGTACCACACCCAAGAGTACACCAATGCGTCCAAAGGGATCACCCAATTGACAACATCATCAATGACATCCGAAAGGGAGTAACTACTAGATCTCGCATAACTAATTTTTGTGAGCATTACTCGTTTGTGTCCTTTTTGGAACCACGCAGGGTTGAGGATGCATTGAAGGATCCGGATTGGGTAGTGGCCATGCAAGAAGAACTCAAAAATTTCAAAAGGAACGAGGTGTGGGAACTAGTCGAAAGACCCAAATCCAACGTCGTCGGCACCAAATGGGTCTTCCGCAACAAACATGACGAACACAGGATGGTGACAAGGAACAAGGCACGACTTGTGTCCAAAGGGTATTCACAAGTCGAAGGTTTGAATTTTGATGAAACCTTTGCTCCCGTAGCTAGACTTGAGTCCATTAGAATATTACTTGCATATGCTAGTCACCATGATTTCAAGCTCTATCAAATGGATTTGAAAAGCGCCTTCCTCAACGGACCAATCAAGGAGGAGGTGTATGTGGAGCAACCCCCCGGGTTTGAAGATGAAGAGTTCCCCGACCACGTATTTAAACTGTGTAAGGCTCTCTACGACCTCAAACAAGCTCCTAGAGCTTGGTATGAGTGTCTTAGAGATTTCTTAATTGAAAATGTATTTAAGATCGTAAAGTAGATTATACATTGCTTACAAAGAACTTTGACAATGATCTCTTTGTTTGTCAAATCTATGTTGATGATATAATCTTTGGTTCAACTAACAAATCTTTTTGTGAGGAATTTAGTAAAATTATGACAGATAGGTTTGAGATGTCTATGATGGGAGAGCTAAAGTACTTCTTGGGATTCCAAGTGAGGCAACAAAAGGAAGGGACGTTCATAAGCCAAACTAAGTACACTCAAGACATACTCAAGAAGTTTGGAATGGACAAGGCGAAGCCCATAAAGACTCCCATGGCAACGAATGGCCACTTGGATCTCAATGAAGATGGACCAAACGTCGATCAAAAGGTATATCGCTCCATGATTGGATCTTTACTCTACTTATGTGCATCTAGGCCAGACATTATGTTGAGTGTATGCTTGTGTGCAAGGTTTCAAGCCAACCCAAAAGAGTGTCATTTGACAGCTGTTAAGAGAATCTTGCGGAATTTAGTTCATACACCCAACCTAGGCCTTTGGTACCCCAAAGGTTCCAAATTTAATCTCATTGGTTACTCCGATGTAGATTATGTCGGATGCAAAGTAGATAGAAAAAGTACCTCTGGTACATTCCAATTCCTAGGTATATCCCTAGTTTCTTGGTCCTCCAAGAAACAAAACTCCATTGCCCTATCCACAGCCAAAGCGGAGTATGTTGCAGCCGGGAGTTGTTGTCCTCAACTCCTTTGGATGCGACAGACTCTAAGGGATTACGGTTACAATATGAATCGCATTCCACTCCTTTGTGATAATGAGAGTGCCATTAAAATTGCTTATAATCCCGTTGAGCACTCTAGGACCAAACACATAGACATCCGACATCACTCTTTGAGAGACCATTCAATGAAGGGAGATATAGCCATTTCACATGTCAACACCGAAAAACAACTAGCCAATATTTTCACCAAGCCACTTGATGAAAAACGCTTTTGTGAACTCCGAAATGAACTAAATATCCTTGATTCTTAGACTGTGGCTTGAAATCTTGTATACCTGAATGCTATCTTCAAAATTCATTGATTGTGTTGTGAAAATCATCTCTCTCAATTTTTCCGAAAAACTATGTCAATTACTAGATCTTGGTGAATTATGATCATTGCTTGATTGTTGTATGCTTACTGATCATATTCATCAAGATTATTTGATTTGATTTGCCTCCCTATTTTCTAAATAAGTACCTTCGAATATATATGAATGGGCTAGGCATTTCTTCCCTGGTGACCATAGACTAGTCCATGGTTACCCGGACTAGTCCGCCCATGCAGACTAGTCCGCAGAGAGCCGGTTAGGCCGGACTAGTCCGGCAGACCACTGACTAGTCCGATATAGCCTCTAGAAAAGTTCGGACTAGTCCGATGAAAGCATCTAGGCCCCCCTCATGTAGTATGGTTTTGGTGATTAATGACAACCATTGAACTTTACTAATGAATTTGTGAATGCAAGGTCCCCATAAACACTAAATAAGATGAAATGATCATGTCATTGGAGACCCATAGATACTCAACTTTCGAGATCAAATTCATGGGATAAAGACAAGACGTGAAGGCTCTATGTCTAAGTCACTCAATCAAAAATTGACATCATATAATGCTTTGGAAACATAAGAGAGCCTTGTGGAACAAATGTCTAAGAGGTCATTCGAGCAAGACACAAAAGATTCACTCAAAACAACTCGAAGTAAACAAAATCAACTCACCGGATCAACCGATGATTTCCAAAATGAACACATCGGTCGAGTTGATTCAACTGAAGAAAAAGACCTCAGACAAATGAACTCACCAGATCATCCGATGTGAAGGGCTCAACAACATCGGTGCATCAATACAGTTTGCAGTACAATTGGAACAAGTGAAGCACCGGATCATCCGATGAGCAGAGTTACACACATCGGTTGATCACTCCAGTAAGCATCAAGATCAAGCAAATTCTGGAGGAAGAGCCACCGGATCATCCGATGAGAAGACTGGGGAAACATCGGTCTAATAACGGTAATATCTGACACAATGACGTCAGTCAAAGTAATTACACCGATGATAACTGGAGGGGAGACATCGGATCATCCGGTGTGCACAGAAAAGTTCTGTCAGCCTACTTTTCCAATGGCTATTTCGGTTAAGCTGGCTATAAAACCCCTCTAACCCGGTCATTTCGACAAGTCTTGATCACCTGAAGCCCACTACACATCCAAGAGCATTCAAGACCATAGAGCATACATTTCCACACTTTTAGATCATTTGTAATAGGCTAGAGAGAAGCTTGTGTGCGTTCTTTCTCTGTGATTGAACTCTCTAGGCTAGTGAGAAGTTGAAGAAGATCGTTCCGGAGCTTGCCAAGGTGTGTGTGGAAGCCCGGAACATCGAAGGTTGTACAAGGCTTGAGCTCCACCTTGCCGGAGATGGCGAACGGAGAAGATTAGTGAAGACTCCATTGTCTCGGTGACATTAGAAGTGGCAAAACCCTTCGGTGGGTGCCACAACGTGGATGTAGGAAGATCCTTGCGATCTTGCCGAACCACGGGATAAACCTCCGTGTCCCCTAGCGTTTGCATTCCTCTCCCTCTCTTTACATTTTGCAATCTTTACTTCACAAGTTATATCTACGTTGATTGCATAGCTAGAACCGCATTGGGAATTGGGCTTAAGTAGTTCGTTTTTAATTGTCTTAAAATTTGAAAGAAAGCCCAATTCACCCCCCTCTTGGGCGTTTTGATCCTTACAATTGGTATCAGAGCAAGGTTGCTCATAGGATCATTCTAGCTTCACCGCTAGAGAGCAAAAATGGCCAAGGTTGGGGGTTCGGTTCCCATCTTCGAGGGCAAGAATTTTGCCTATTGGAAAGCACGCATGCGCGCTTACCTTGAGGCTATTGCTCCCGAAGTTTGGGAAGCGACTCATGCGGGATTTGGAGAACTTAACTATGTGGGTGATCAAGTTAAGTGGGACGCTAAGGCTGGGAATGCTATTTATGAATGCATAAGTCAAGATGTCTTCTCTAGAATTGCTAGTAAGGAGAAAGCTTGTGAAATTTGGGCTTGCTTGATAGAAATCCATGAGGGCTCATCTCGTGTAAAGGAACTTAAATATCACATGCTCAAAGCTAAATATGATGAATTTAAGATGCTTCCTCATGAAAATGTTAATGAAATGTTTTCACGCTTAAATGTTCTTATTGAGGAAATTAATGCTCTTGACATTGCGTCTCTTGGCAAGGGACTTATTAACCGCAAGATCCTCATGCTCCTTCCCAAGCCGAAGTACAACATCATCAACTCCATGCTCCAAAAGGAATTACTTGACAATATTGAAGTTTCGGAGCTCATTGGAGAAATACACGCTCATGAGATGAGTGTACTTGGGATGATGGAGCAATCATCATCAAAAACAATTGCTCTAAAGGCCTCCACCAAGAAGACAAGCTTCAAGAAGAAGAAGGTGGTTGAGCCTAGCTCAAGTGAAGAAGAGCAAGTGTCAAGTGAAGATTACGATGATGAGCTTGCCTTGATGATGAGAAAGTTCTCACGCTTGAACTCCAAGATCACCAAAAAGGGATACACCTTTGATCTCAAGAAGAAGGCATTTCTACCAAGAAGAGATGATCGCAAGATATGCTACAATTGCGGAGATCAAGGCCACATCTCCTATGATTGTCCAAAACCGGACAAAAGGAGAGAGAACTACAAAGGCAAGCAACGCAAGCTTGAAGAAAGTGATGATAATGAAGAAGAAGCCAAGCCCAAACCAAGAACCTTTGGGAAGAAGAAGCAAGACAAGGGCAAGAAGGCAAGACTCTTCCCAAAGAGGAGAAGTGGTCCACAAAAGGTGTTTATGTGTGAGGCAAATGAATGGGTCACCGACGAAGAAACAAGTGATGAAGAGAGTGAAGAAGAAGAAGAAAGCTTGGCCGGCCTTGCCATTGCCAACCATGATGACTCACCTCTTCCTCCACCACCCATGTGCCTCATGGCTAAAGGTAACACCAAGGTATGTGACGACTCTAGTGATGATGAGCTTTCCCCCGATGATTTAACTTCTTTGATCAATGAATATCATGCTATCATTAAGAGAGAGAAGAGTAAGGTTAAAACTCTTGAAGAAATTCGTGCTAAACTTGAGAGTGCTAACCTTGATTTGCTTGACAAGTATGAAAGCATACTCAAAGAGCATGACACGCTCAAATCTCATGTCAAGCAAATTGAGGAAGAAAATGCTAAAATCAAGGTAGACAATGATGAGCTCAACATAGCACACCAAACTCTCTTGGAGGAGCATAACAAGCTAACTCATGAATACCAAACACTTAACATTTCTCATGACATGCTTGATCAAGAGTTAAAAGATGCAAAGAAACAAACTCTCAATTATAAGATATCCATTACTTCGCATGTCTCTAATGTCTTGGACAAGTCTTTGTCGTTAAAAGATAATGCTAGGGAGAAGGACTTGTTGGAGGAAATTGAGAGTCTCCGCACTAGTGTGGCTAGACTTTCAAAAGGTGAAGTCAAGCACAAGGAAATCCTCTTCCAACAAGCGAAAGACTTCAACAAAAGAGGACTTGGATCCTTCCCGGTGCCCAACAAAGGAAAGGTGACCTCACCGGAGCTTAGAACAAGCTTCATCAAGGAAGTTGGTTCTTATTGCCAACATTGTGAGGTCACCGGTCACCACACAAGGGAGTGTCCTCTTCCTAACCGACCTTCACCTACATTGCCTACTAACTACAAATCTATTTTCAATGATCGCTATTATCTTCTTAGTAAAGTGAATGGCAAGGTGAAAGCTAGGTTCATTGGCAAAGACATGAAGAGCATGAAGGGGAAGCTCCCCAAGCAACTTTGGGTCCCAAAGACACTTGTATCTCACATACAAGGACCTAAGTTGGCTTGGGTGCCTAAAGTCAAAAATTAACTTCATGTGTGTAGGTGAACTACAAAGCCGGAGGAAAGCATTGGGTACTCGATAGCGGGTGCACTCAACACATGACCGGCAATGATGGTATGTTCACCACCATAGAAAACCCCCGTAATCATGAACAAGTCACTTTTGGTGACAATTCTAAGGGTAAGGTAATAGGATTAGGTAAAATTGCTATCTCTAATGATTTATCCATTTCTAATGTGTTGTATGTTAAGTCGCTTAGCTTTAATCTAGTTTCCATTGCACAACTTTGTGATCTTGGACTAACATGCACATTTAGCAAAAATGATGTTGTTGTGAGTAGTGAGACAAGCAAAGAGCTAATCTTCAAAGGGTTTCAGCATGGACATCTCTACTTAGTAGATTTCTCCAACAAGAATGCTAGCCTAACCACTTGTCTTTTCACTAAGACAAGCTTGGGTTGGCTATGGCACCGACGCATAGCACACATTGGAATGAGCAAACTCAAGAAGTCATTCAAGCTTGGGATGGTGACCGGCGTGAAGGATGTGACGTTTGAGAAGAACAAGCTTTGTAGCGCTTGTCAAGCCGGGAAGCAAGTTGCTTCACACCACCCAATGAAGACAATGGTGTCAACCTCCAAGCCACTTGAACTACTCCACATGGACCTCTTCGGACCGTCCACATACCAAAGTCTTGGCGGTAACCTCTATTGTCTTGTTATAGTTGATGACTACTCTCGCTATGCTTGGACTCTATTTTTAGGTGACAAGAGTGAAACTCCGGAAGTGTTCAAGACCTTCGCCAACCGTGCTCAAAGGGAATTCCAACTTCCCATTATCAAGGTCCGGAGTGACAATGGCACCAAATTCAAGAACTACAACATTGGGGAGTGGTGTGACCGTGAAGGTGTGAAGCATGAATTCTCCGCCACGTACACTCCTCAACAAAACGGTGTTGTTGAGAGGAAGAACAAAACCCTCATCACTCTCGCAAGAGCAATGCTTGATGACTACGGGACGTCGGAGAAGTTTTGGGCCGAAGCAATCAACACGGCGTGCCATGCCACAAATAGGGTCTATCTTCACCGACTACTCCAAAAGACCCCATATGAGCTTCTCATTGGGAGAAAGCCCAACATCTCCTACTTTAGAGTCTTTGGGTGCAAATGCTACATCTACTGCAAGAAAAGGCTCGGTAAGTTTGAAAGAAGATGTGATGTTGGCATTTTTCTTGGTTATGCATCAAACTCAAAAGCATATCGAGTATTCAACCAAACCTCTGGTCTAGTTGAAGAAAGTTGTGATGTTGAGTTTGATGAGACTAATGGCTCCAAAGAGGAGAGTTTTGGTCATGATGAAATAGATGATGAGCCTCTACGAGAAGCCATGAAGAACATGACCATTGGAGACATCAAGCCGGAAGTTGAAGAGGGCCATGATCAAGGGGGAGCTTCAAGTTCCAACAACAACACCTCCATGGCGCCTCAAGTAGACGAAGAGGAGAAAGATGATCCATTGCCAACTCAAGACTCACAAGCAATACAACATCAAGATGAAGAAGAAGTCCATGATCAAGTCCAACCACAAGAGGAACAACACGCTTCACCACCGCCAAGTGCTTCACAACCACTTATGAGGCATGGACGCATCTCCAAGGCGCATCCAATGGACCAAATCATTGGAAGTCCTTCAAGGGGCGTAAGTACTCGTTCCCGCCATGTTGCTTCATTTTGTGAGCACTACTCGTTTGTTTCGTGTGTAGAACCCACTCACATTGAGGAAGCACTCCAAGACCCAAATTGGGTGATGGCTATGCAAGAAGAACTCAACAACTTCATCCGCAATGAAGTTTGGGTGTTGGAGGAGCGACCCAAGGACAAGAACGTCATCGGAACAAAGTGGGTGTACCGCAACAAACAAGAAGAGAATGGTGTTGTGGTCCGCAACAAGGCAAGACTTGTGGCCAAAGGGTTCTCGCAAGTTGAAGGACTAGACTTTGGGGAGACATTTGCTCCGGTCGCCCGGTTAGAGGCAATTCGTATTCTCCTTGCTTTTGCTTCACATCATAATATTACTCTTTATCAAATGGATGTGAAAAGTGCCTTTCTTAATGGCTACATTAATGAGCTTGTTTATGTTGAACAACCTCCCGGGTTTGAAGATCCGAGGAATCCTAACCATGTGTATAGGTTGCACAAGGCGCTCTACGGGCTCAAGCAAGCACCTAGGGCGTGGTATGAACGACTACGGGACTTACTCATCATGCAAAGATTTAAGATCGGGAGGGTGGACACCACACTCTTCACCAAAGACATCAACGGAGATTTGTTCATTTGTCAAATTTATGTTGATGATATTATTTTTGGTTCAACTAACGAAGCTTTTAGCCATGAGTTTGGCAAAATGATGTCTAGGGAATTCGAGATGTCAATGATTGGAGAGCTCAACTTCTTCCTTGGATTCCAAATCAAGCAACTTCAAGAGGGAACCTTTGTCTACCAAGAGAAATACACCAAGGACCTCTTGAAGAAATTTGAGATGGGAGATTGTAACTCAAGAAGCACTCCAATGGGAACAAATTGCCATCTCGATGCGGATAAGGACGGTAAACCTATTGACCAATCTCACTACCGCTCTATGATTGGTTCATTGCTTTATCTTACCGCATCTAGGCCTGATATAATGTTTAGTGTATGCTTATGTGCTCGCTTTCAAGCGGCTCCTAAAGAATCGCATAAGAAGGCGGTCTTTAGGATACTTAGGTATCTTAAGCATACCCCTAGTATGGGCTTGTGGTACCCTAAAGGTACAACCTTCCAACTCTTGGGATACTCGGATTCGGACTTTGCCGGATGCCGCGTAGATCGCAAGAGTACCTCCGGTGGGTGCCACTTGCTTGGGCGTTCCCTAGTGTCTTGGTCTAGCAAAAAGCAAAATTCCGTGGCTTTGTCCACTGCGGAAGCGGAGTATATAGCGGCCGGTGCATGTTGTGCCCAAATTCTATATATGAAGCAAACCCTTTTGGACTTTGGAATTAAAATTGGTTGCGTGCCTCTCCTTTGTGACAATGAAAGTGCGGTTAAGATAGCTAGAAACCCCGTTCAACACTCCCGCACTAAGCACATTGATATTCGCCATCACTTCTTGCGGGATCATGAGGCTAAAGGAGACATCTCTTTGCAAGGTGTTAGATCCGAAGAACAATTGGCGGATATCTTCACTAAACCACTTGATGAGAAAACCTTTTCTAGACTTAGAAATGAATTAAATGTGCTAGATGCATCTAACGTCATGTAAATTGCCATGTTCATGTAAGGATGCATATCATATAGGTCTTGTCTAACTCCCAAAGGATAGGGGGAAGCTAGAAATAGTTTTCCCTGAGGAAGCCTTTGGAAGGTTTAAACTTGGCAAGATAGATTTATTTTATGCCTTGCATGATCTCTGCCATATAGACTTGCACTCATTCTATTTCTTGCACTATAATTTGTTTGGCATTGCATACGGTAGATTGTCACAAAGGGGAACCCACCTCGTGAGAAGGAGACTTGTTTGAAATGCAATATCTCAACTCATATAAGGTGGAAAGAACAAAATGTTAGGTGCGTTAATGCCTAGAGGAACATGCTTCATTGAGATAGTAGTCTTCATACTCTACCTCACAAA
The DNA here is from genome assembly GCA_036927565.1 of Tuctoria greenei. Classification (NCBI taxonomy): domain Eukaryota; kingdom Viridiplantae; phylum Streptophyta; class Magnoliopsida; order Poales; family Poaceae; genus Tuctoria; species Tuctoria greenei. Next base: position 191,198,098 of record JAYESD010000005.1, read on the forward strand.
GCATGGGCCTTACATTTCATTTGGATATTTTCCTCCCATTTTTCTCGGTGTTTCATTTGCTTTAAGGTCTAGCCAAGCTATTGGCATATTAGCTTTTTGAGGGGTAAGGGGTTGCCCAAAAAGTCCTAAGACATGTGTTTCCCATTGTTTGATTGTTTGGTCAAAGGACATATATGGGATGTTGGTGTTTAGTTTTCATCGGATTATCCGATGCCTAAGTCCTTCCCCCATCGGATCAGTAGGTGTTCAAAATCCAAGTGCCAGATTAGTCTATATTCAAAATCGACCGATGAGTTCAAACAGAAAAACATCGGTCCATCCGATGTTCACAAATCTGAAACCTTGATGAATTCCACCGATGATTTTTCATCCAACGTCGGACCATCCGGTGTCAACTTCCCTCTTCTGAATATCCTTACTGTGCCATTCTTCCGATGATCAAAACCCTAGACGTCGGTCCATCCGGTGTCAATTGCACTTTTCTGGAAAACCTTACTGTAGCATTCGACCGATGCTTTTCCTGTCCATCATCGGTCCATCCGGTGTGGAAAAAACGGCTAGGGTTTGGGACCCACTATTTAACCTCGGCCGTACCCCTTTCATCTCTCTTCCCCCGATCCCGACGCCGCCTTCTCTCTGCGCCGCCTCCATCGCCGCCGCTCACGCGCCGCTCCACCACCACCTCACGCGCCACCGCCGCCGGACGCTGCCGCCGCCCTCCGGCCGCCGCCATCCCTCGCCGCCCGCTGCCTCCAGCCGCCGCACTGTCCACGCGCCGCCACCTCCGATTGCCTCGCCGTCCACGCACCGCCGCCTCCACCTCCGACGTCTCCACCGACCTCGCCGCCACCTCTCCTCGCCGCCGCCGTTTCCACTTCGCACCCGGTCCCCGTTTGCTCTCCGTCGCCTAGGTTTGCTTCGTGCTGTGCGACGTCCATCGTTGTTTTCGTCGTCCTTTTTCTTCGTCGCTAACCCTAGCTCTCCATTGCTTTTAGATGGGTCGCGACCGCAAAGGAAAGGGAAAGGCGATCGTGGAGCCCGCCGTGAAGAAGCGCAAACTGTCGAAGGATGAGAAAGAGGCCCTAATGGCCGCTCGCGCCGCCAAGGAGCATGAGCGTGGCCGAGGGGGGTCCCTGAGGATCCGCGAGGCTCGTCCGAGGCAGCCTCCCGTGATCGACGACTCGAAGCCGAAGAGGAGCCGGTTGAGCCTCTTGTCCGCCGGCGCTCAGCCCGGACGCGTGGGGGTCACACCGAGGCTGCTCCTCGTCCGAGACTGACGGCTGCCGACCATCGTGAGGACAGGGAGGCCGAAAGGGCCATCTACGAGATGGACACGGCCGTCCGTATCGGTGAGGGAGTCCGTCTCACGGACTACTGGAAGATGAAGGCCAAGCAGCTACGCAAGCTTCGATGGAGCGTGCTGCTTGAGGAGTGGTACCCTCAGCCCCGTGAGGCTCTTGTGGACAGTCGCTTCTGGACTGTTACCTAGGCGTCTCTATATGAGACCTACAGACGTCGGGGGCACAAGCTTTTTCAGCACAACTACCTGGACTGGGGGCAGCTCGCTTTGGCAGTAGAGACTGAGGTCCGTTCATACTTTGAGAGATACAGAGGTTTGGTGCAGCTGCTTGCTTATGAGAGAAGTGCATATGTGGAAGATTGGGTCCGTGTCTTCTATGCGACCCTGTACATCTCTGAGAGCAGGAGGTCAATCGACTTCATGTTTATGGGACAGCGCTACCACCTCTCGAGGCAGACTTTGGGGCAGCTTCTTGGTTTGGACCTGCACGACACCTGCGTGCACGAGAAAGTATACGGGCAGGCAGATCCACCAAGGAGGCCACTTACTGGAGGGGTAGCACCACAGCTTGAGGAGATCTGGTCCCTGTTTGGCCCCACGTTCTCTCCTGACCAGCCGAGAGTTCCAGCTCTTCTGACCCCAGCTGCGCGCATTGTGCACCTCGCCTTGCGCCACACGCTCCTGCCGAGGTCAGGGTACTTGGAGGGGTTCACTAGCTTGCATCAGACCCTCCTGTTCTACATAATGAACGGGATGGATTTCGACATTGTGAACATCCTCCTGTGCGATATGGAAGACGTGATCACAGATGGGATAGGCATGATGAGGCAGATGGTCTACGGGCACTGGATCAGTTACATATGCTCTATGATGGTGCCTGAGGGGGATGCAGCACAGGCCAGACTTGCTGACGAGAGTGTGACTCGCTTTGGTCACTACCGTGCCCCGGCTCCTGGAGACCGTCACCTTGGTCGTCCAGTTGAGCGCCAGGTCCGGGCCCGTCTGTCTGAGGAAGATTGGTCCGACCTAGAGCGGGAGGACGAGAGACTTGCAGAGGCTGAGGCTCAGGGGGAGGACCTGCAACACATTTGGTCAGAGAGCGACACTGACGACAGTGTCGAGGAGTATTTCCCTCCTCCCCCCTCTCCCTGGCAGCACGACGCGGAGGTTGGAGGTTCTACAGTGCCACCTCCCACTCCACCTCCCATCACTGAGGCGCAGGTCACACAGCCGTCCGAGCTGACTTCGCTCCTCCAGCAGATGGTCGAGCAGCAGCGGCTGGACAGGCTGGCCGCCGAGCAGGCCCGCGCGGAGCAGGCTGCGCGTCTTCTTGAGCTCCAGCAGCAGCAGCAGGAGATGCAGCGTCAGATCGCCCGTGAGAGGCGTGAAGACACTGATCGGTTGACGGGGCTCATCGACCAGATGCACCAGTGCACTCTGGACCAGCAGCAGCAGACGCAGCAGGCGATGATGGGGATCCTGGGGTTGATCACCAACCTCTACACCCAGACCAGGATTGCCCTCCCATCGCAGCTGCCTGGAGTAGCTCCTCCACCTCCTGTCTTGGCTCCAGCTGCTGCACCAGTGGCTCCAGTTCCCTCCACTCCGATCCCTTCGTTCAGCATGTCCCCGCTGTTGGCTCCAGGTGCTCCTCTTCACTCCCCACTGCTGGCCACATCACTGTTTCTTCAGGCACCGCCCTCCGTCACCAGTGTCCCTGCTCCAGCACCTCCTCCTCAGCAGGCACCAACGGTGGCACCTTCGGCTCCGGCATCACCCTTCTCCGCTACTCCGGCCAGCAGCTCCGACGACAGCGGCGGTGACCAGTTCGTCATCGCGCCCAGCTCTCAGGGTCCGTAGGTGCTCGGATCCCTTTTTGGTGTCTTGATGCCAAAGGGGGAGAAGAGTTAGAGAGTCAGGGGGAGTCCTAGTGTTAGGGGGAGTCGAGTCCAGAGTCGAGTCCAGCTTATCTTTATTGTTTTTGCGTATTTGCTACATTTGGTGTGTAATGAACCTATTTCCATGAGTTGTTAATCATTTGAACTCATTTGATGTTTATCTATGATTATGATCTCTTTGAATTCACACTTGTGTTATTAATTGATGTCTAAAGCTTCAAGTGTAACTCCCTGTATTCATTGCATATTTTCTTATGGTTCATTCTATCAAATTCATTTCTATTGCGCTTTGATTATTGTGTTGTCATCAATCACCAAAAAGGGGGAGATTGAAAGCATCTAGGCCCCCCTCATGTAGTATGGTTTTGGTGATTAATGACAACCATTGAACTTTACTAATGAATTTGTGAATGCAAGGTCCCCATAAACACTAAATAAGATGAAATGATCATGTCATTGGAGACCCATAGATACTCAACTTTCGAGATCAAATTCATGGGATAAAGACAAGACGTGAAGGCTCTATGTCTAAGTCACTCAATCAAAAATTGACATCATATAATGCTTTGGAAACATAAGAGAGCCTTGTGGAACAAATGTCTAAGAGGTCATTCGAGCAAGACACAAAAGATTCACTCAAAACAACTCGAAGTAAACAAAATCAACTCACCGGATCAACCGATGATTTCCGAAATGAACACATCGGTCGAGTTGATTCAACTGAAGAAAAAGACCTCAGACAAATGAACTCACCGGATCATCCGATGTGAAGGGCTCAACAACATCGGTGCATCAATACAGTTTGCAGTACAATTGGAACAAGTTAAGCACCGGATCATCCGATGAGCAGAGTTACACACATCGGTTGATCACTCCAGTAAGCATCAAGATCAAGCAAATTCTGGAGGAAGAGCCACCGGATCATCCGATGAGAAGACTGGGGAAACATCGGTCTAATAACGGTAATATCTGACACAATGATGTCAGTCAAAGTAATTACACCGATGATAACTGGAGGGGAGACATCGGATCATCCGGTGTGCACAGAAAAGTTCTGTCAGCCTACTTTTCCAACGGCCATTTCGGTTAAGCTGGCTATAAAACCCCTCTAACCCGGTCATTTCGACAAGTCTTGATCACCTGAAGCCCACTACACATCCAAGAGCATTCAAGACCATAGAGCATACATTTCCACACTTTTAGATCATTTGTAATAGGCTAGAGAGAAGCTTGTGTGCGTTCTTTCTCTGTGATTGAACTCTCTAGGCTAGTGAGAAGTTGAAGAAGATCATTCCGGAGCTTGCCAAGGTGTGTGTGGAAGCCCGGAACATCGAAGGTTGTACAAGGCTTGAGCTCCACCTTGACGGAGATGGCGAACGGAGAAGATTAGTGAATACTCCATTGTCTCGGTGACATTGGAAGTGGCAAAACCCTTCGGTGGGTGCCACAACGTGGATGTAGGAAGATCCTTGCGATCTTGCCGAACCACGGGATAAACCTCCGTGTCCCCTACCGTTTGCATTCCTCTCCCTCTCTTTACATTTTGCAATCTTTACTTCACAAGTTATATCTATGTTGATTGCATAGCTAGAACCGCATTGGGAATTGGGCTTAAGTAGTTCATTTTTAATTGTCTTAAAATTTGAAAGAAAGCCCAATTCACCCCCCCCCCCTCTTGGGCGTTTTGATCCTTACATCTGATCATTTTCGTACTTGTCTGATTTTTCGTGTCCATAACCCTAGCCGCTGCCAAACCCTAATATCCCTCACCCCACACTTGCATCAAGCTTTCTCTCTCCACGCTCGAACTCCCCAAAGCGATTCGATGATTTCTCTATCAAAATCTCCAAGTTTGGGTGGAAATCAACCTCCTTCGCTTAGGGATTGAAGACCACAGACTTGTCCGCCCTTCAACCCCCTCTTCTCCGAGATTCAAGCGATTTTTCGGGCATGTCAAACTCTCACGACGAAGTTTCTGACTTCCATGCCGAGATGGACCACGAAGCCGTGCTTCGGCCCTCGATAAGACTTGGCAAGAAGCGCCAAGAACGCCCCTCCGAGCCAGCTACCTCTCCTCCCCAGGCTCGAAGGAAAGTCCTCGCGAAGAAGCCAGCATCCAAGGCTTCAGCTGGTGGTGGCCCTCGCCAAGCCAAGGGCAAGGGCAAGGGAATTGCAATGGGTCTGATTGGCCCTCTAAAGCTGTCAGCTCCAAGGGAAGGGGCCAGGGACCCGCAGAGGAAAAATTCAACGGAAAGGGCAGTGACACGGTTGCCAAGTTCAGAAATGTTGATTGCTACAACCGTCCGAAGCAAGCTGCCGATGGGAGGTTTTGGAGCAACTTCCATGCAGACTTCTACAAGTCTGTATATCTCCTGATGAAGACGCCAATGGTGCGTAGCCAATGGATCGATTGGGCGCATTTTGAGAAGAAGGGTTGCTCATCGTTTATTGAAGTGATGGAGGCAGTCAAAAGGCATGGATTGAGGGACCTCTTCTCCTTCAGGAACAACTGGAATGATGAAGTCATCACCCAGTTTTATGCTACTTGCCACTTCTCAAGTAACAAAGAAGAAAGTGTGACTTGGATGACTCATGGATCCAAGTACAACATAACTTATGAGGAATTTGCAAGACTGCTACACCTTGCCACCTCAAGCAATGACAACTTGATCATCCACAACATAGGTGTCATTGAGATGGACAGGATGAAGTTCTTCTATGAGCCCAACTCCAAGTTCAACCCCTCTTCTACAAAGAATATGAAGCCTTTCTTTGTGGTGTTGAACAGGGTCCTGAGAAAGACAATTGCTCCCAAGGATGGAGATGTTGGGAGTGTGCAGGGGTATCTAGGACCTTGATGAAGGTCATTAGCAAAGATAGAAGATTTGATGTCTGTGACTATATTTGGAATGACATGGTGAACATCTCATGCACACCGAACAGGTCATGTGGCTATGCTCCTTATTTGATGTTTATGATTGAGAAGGTCACAGGCATAGAGTTTGTCAAGGATGTGGAGCACCTTCCCTTGAGGCCCCAAATGCCTCAAAAGCCAAGTGTACAAGCTGCTCCATCTCTGGCCTCAAGCCCTGAGGCTCCAGCGAGAGCCAGTGCCGGTACTAGGACTGCTCCCGCCACAAGGGCCCCTCCTCAAAAGGGGTCCCCAAGTGGAATCTTGAAGTACTTGGCTGCTATTTTTGCCTCCTGCAAAAAGGCCGAGGTGAAGGCCCACAAGCTTAACAAGAGAATAAAGGATGACATGAGATATGTCAAGGAGAATATGAAGCGGATTTGCCAAAAGCTGGAGATCAAGCCCATTGGATCTCTAGTAATTTCTCATGACTCCGACTCTGACTACACCGAGCTCGGGCCCTTGACTCCCTCCGAGCTTGCCTATTTTGGCGTTGGGGGCTCGAGTGGCTCCGTTCCTCCTCCTCCTCCTCATCATCCAGTAGATGAAGATGAAGACGATGAGAGGACCGACAGCGAGGCTTGAAGACTTTAGGTCCCTCCTCTCCTTCTTTTTGGTGTCTTGATGCCAAAGGGGGAGAGATTGAGGGGGAGTCTTAGGTTTTAGCTGTAGGATGCGAGGAGAGCTTCTTTATTACGTCTTTTGTCTATTTTGTGGTCTGTAAAACTTTTAATATGCTCTTATGATACTTATGGTCCTGTGATGCAATGTTTTGAACTGCTTATGAAGAAATTGATGAAATCTGTGTTTTTGCTATAAAAATGACATATATGCTTATTGTTGATGTGTTGATGTCAATTATGTCATTCTCATATTGATTATTGCTTCTATACACTTAGTTTTGCATCCCACCATAAAGAGTGCACATATGGATCATGCTCTAATTGCTTAATATGTTTTAAACTCATATGTGCACACTTTATGAAAATCTCAACTTTTTATCATATTTTTTGAAATCTCATTTGGTTGTCATCAATCACCAAAAGGGGGAGATTGAAAGTGCATCTAGGAATCCCTTGTGGGTTTTGGATGATTTATGACAAGCAAATGAGATCCTAACCACTTTGTTGAGATGATTACGGGTTCTAATGAGAAAATGAGCAAAGTGCCAAAAAGAAAGGAGAATGAGGAGCAATGCGGAAAAGAGCTCAAAAAACAAGTGTAGTAGATCATTGTGTATGGAGTGTGTTAAGGAAACACACCCCAAGAGCTCAATCACAAATAATCACACACATCGCTCAAGTTTATACAGGACCGGACTAGTCCGACTGACCCCAGACTAGTCCGATATATTTCTGCACAAGATCGGACAAGTACGATATCACCATGGACTAGTCCGATATCTCTCTGACTAGGATCAGACTAGTCCTCCCCAGTGCGGACTAGTCCTCCAAACACTTCACAAGTTGCACAAAATCGGACAAGTCCAATATTAGCACGGACTAGTCCGAAAAACCCTCTAACCTAAATCGGACAAGTCCTCCAAGTGCGGACTTGTCCCCAATTCACTTAGGGTTTCACATTTCCGGACAAGTCCGATATCCACCGAACTAGTCCGAATATTTCCAGAAGCGAAATCATACAAGTCCGCTTCTAGCCGGACTAGTCCGATATTTCGGGACACCTAGGGTTTGCTACACACAGCACACCAGACTAGTCCAGTGTCCACCACGGACTAGTCCGATCTTTCTGAACCCTAACGGTCACTTTTGGGAACCCCATATAAATAGGTGTACACGGCCCATCTTTCAACTATCTCTCGACCCCCTGCGCCGTCACACCTCCCAAGAGCCTCAAAAACACATCTCTCCACGAAATCAAACGCAACAAAGATCAATCCCTTGAGGATATACTTTGGATCATTGAAGAGACACGGTTCATCACTCATTGAGCTCTTGGTTTGATTCCCTAACACACCCCTGTGGTTTTTCATTGTAATCTTTCGAGTGTGTTCTTGGTGGAGTTCTTGTTGTAATCTTGGGGAGCCCTCAACGTGTGAGAAGGCCCCTTGAATTTGCTTATTTGCCCTTTGTGATAAGTGAAGAGGATTGGCCTCCGTGGTGATCCGACGAGGGTAGGGTTGGAGAAGACCCGGTCCTTTCGTGGACTCCTCAACGTGGATGTAGGTTGCCTCTGTGGGAACCGAACCACGGGATAAAATCATTGTGTTCTTCGTTTGTGCTCATTGTACTTACATTTCATATATATATCTAGGGTTTCGATCAATCATGTTCACTTTACATTGAAACATTGAGTTTAAGATTAAATTGTGATACACCCTAGTTTATAGTTGTGCAACACTTAAATTACCAGTATAATTCCGCCGCTTACATCCTAGAATCAAATAATCGATCAAATTTGATTAACCTAGTTGGTACACACCGGACTAGTCCGCACTTGACCGGACTAGTCCAATATCTCGAGATTTGATCTGGTTGTCAAGTGTTGCAGGTTCCGACAGAAATTCAAAAAGGCCTATTCACCCCCCCTCTACGCCACATTCAGATGTGGATTTCCTCTGTGGAATTGAACCACTGGATAAAAAACATTGTGTCCTTGTTTTTGTTCTTACTATTCATTGTAATCTAGGGTTTGCTTAATCTTGTTCAACTTACTTTAAAACTTTGAATCTAAAGTTAACTTGTGCCACATCTAGTTTCATTGAAGCAATATACTCTATGTGTAACTCAATTTCCGCTGCATAGAGTATTTTGATCGAAATCATTGATCAAACTTGATCAATTCAGTCCGCATACACTGGACTAGTCCGCACCCTACCGGACTAGTCCAATTTCTCTGTGTTTAATCAGGTTGCTAAGTGTTTCAAGTTCCGACAAAAAATTCAAAAAGCCTATTAACCCCCCTATAGGATACATTCAATTGGTATCAGAGTCGGACTCTTCAAAAAGGGAGACTAATCGCTCGAAGAGAAGATGTCAGACATGAAGGATGCGCACAAGAACTTCAACCAAGAGAAGGTTGAAGATGAAAAGACTCAAAAGTTGGAGAAGCTCCTCGACGCCATCCAAGACTTCGAGGATGATGATGAGGAGATGATTGAACTCAAGGCGCTCCTAAGGAAGAAGGCCCTTGTGATGCCCGGTTCCGGAAATGAACCAAGCTAATGCATATGTGTGCCCAGGACGTTCATCACACATACACGAGTGCAATCACAAAAGGATATACAGAAAATTACCACAGAACAAAATTAATTAACCAAATTTTATTACACAATTCATAATACCCTCGAATACAGGCCCTAATAAATATTAATGACAAGTTCACCTACTGCAGCAGAAACAAACTAATTAAGCAAACTAAGCAACTAAGCAAAAGGGGTAGCGCAGCTCCAATCAACACCACAAACAAAGCTGACGGTAGACACGACCTAGAACTCCGTATTATCACCATTAAACTCCCAATTCTGACCTGCAACTGTTGGGGGGGATTGCAAGAGTGAGTACATATCGTACTCAGCAAGTGTGGAAAGTATGACATGTGGCTGATTCAAATGACGACAATAATAATGGCAAAGTGCTGAAAAGTACAGTAAAACATTTGAAAAGCAATATATTACATGTATGTGAAATAAACCCATCATAATCATAAGTAATATCATAATACCAGTTCATAATTCACCATCCTCATCTATAATTCCAGATTTCACCATTTGCCAATAACCATATTCAATACCAGAAATTAAATCCATAACCATAATACCAACCATAACCATCCCAAATACCATTCCAATACTGAGTTCCCTCTAATCATGGAAGTTGTCCAGGTGCTCATAACTTGGAGCACGGCTATCATGATAGTTGTATTAGACACACTCTGCAGAGGTTGTACCGCTTTACCCACGTGTTTGTGATTTCATCACCTTTCAGTGACTAAGAACCTCCCTTATGCCCATGACCCGTCGGTTACATTACACACTTCCGTTGTGTGTGTGGCCAAGAGATCACAAAATAGCCTTTACAAAGGGATTACTAGCCTATTTAGACCCCACTAAGGTTTCACCGATGACGATGTCTTGCACAGAGCACATCTTCAACCAAGGGCCCCCTCTTGAGCCATTCGGATCCCAAGGTAGTCCCACCAATCATCAACAAACCCAATCCGACTACCCCTTCCCCGAGCATCCACAATGGTCCAAACAGCACTAGCAAAGCCCTAATTAATCAGCTACGTCGCACCCATACTTGGCCTCATGGTGGCACTGTAGTCCTAGTTTATTCTCGCATGAACCGGTCCTTAGATCTAAAGCAAGCAACCACCATAACATCCAACCCATCCACATACCATGCTTGCTTATATAACCCATTACCATATCATATTTAACCAGTTCATGTTAACCATAATCTCATCCATGCATAATTAAATTGAGTGGTATAGTTGTTTCCCATCCCAGTTGATTAAGCAAAGCAAAAGGTAAAAATCCCTTCCTGACTCTCTACCATATATTCCAGGTGACAAAGGTCGTTAAACAATTCTAGTAACTTCCTACCATAGGATTCCCATCAAATTGACACAAGCATGCAATTTTGCAAACAAAACATTTATTTTAAAACAGGATCAATATGCTTCAAGGAGACTTGCCTTGCTCTTGCTGTTGATTAGGGTCAAAGCCTTCAAAATCTTAGTGTTGTAGATCCTCCGCGGCACTCTCTAGCGCAACTCCGTCTAATCCACACAATAACATACAAGACAAGAAACACAATCAAAGAGTGCACAAATATTACTCAATATGACATGACATGCATGATTAATGCAAATGCAAGGTAGAACTTGTTAATAGATGGCTTTTAATGATCAATAACTGGTTCTAATAGCTTTTAACAAGTTTATGCAGGTTTGGATGTGATTAGATCAAATTTTAGAATTAATTCAACAGAATTTAACCAGAAAGATCGGACTAGTCTGCTAGGGACCGGGCAAGTCCGCACTCTGCGAGATCAGCAGATTAGGGTTTTCTAGATCGACGTGAATTTGGAGATTAGGGGTTGAATTCACGTAAGGAAAAGATAATAGAAGGTATACCAGGTGTTTAGGACTCTAATGAATCAAGAAACTTGGAGGTAGCACTTGGATCTTGGTGATCTAGGGTTGATGATGAACTTGGAGATGAATTGGTGTTGAAGAACGAAAGCTTGGTAGAGATCTTGATCCTCTTTCGTTTCCTCCTCTTATTCTTCTTGATTGGGATCTTCTCCTCCCTCCTTGATGGTGGCTCTCCACGAACTAGGGTTTGGGTGGGGTGGAAAAGTGGCAAATAGATGTCAAACCAAGGGGTGGGGTTGTTTATATAGAGGTGGAGACTAGAGTTAGATGGATTTCGAGTTTGAGAGGAGTGGAGGCCGGTTTAGAGTAACACATGGGCTCTAAAAGAGTTAGGCACGACGTCCCTAGGCCCACTTAACGTGAAACCCAAGAAACAAGTCATAAAACGAAATATCAACTCGGAGTCGCGAAATATCGGACAAGTTCGGAAAGGACCGGACTAGTCCGAAGTCGTCCAGAGAGAAAATCGGACAAGTCTGGCAAAAAATGAGACAAGTCCGACTTTAAACAGAGAGGAAACTGGACAAGTCCGCTAGAACACCGGACTAGTCCGGAAAAGTCCAAGTACTTAGCAAAATTTCAAGGATTCTTGGAATATCGGACTAGTACGCACAAAATCGGACAAGTCCGAAAGTTTCCAGAGGCAAAATCAGACTAGTCCGCAGCAAAAATGGACAAGTCTGTTTTTAGTCAGGGAGAAATCGGACTAGTCCTCAGTAAAATCAGACTAGTCCGCACTTTCCTGCATTTTAAGTGTGGTTTTGTTACGAATCAATTTTAAATGCTCCAAATCAATTTTAAACTCGTTCCTCTTGTTGTGGGTTAATGTTAAACATGTATATGAATGTATGCAAGGCATGATGCATGAAAATGAGGGTGTTACAAACCTACCCCATGAAAATGAATCTCGCCCTCGAGATTCGACGCGGAAGAGAGGAGATAGGGAAATTCCTTCTTGAGATCATCCTCCAATTCCCACGTTGCTTCTTTTTCTGTGTGGTGCTTCCATTGAACTTTACACCATCTAATAACCTTGTTCCTTGTGACCCTCTCCTTATTCCAAGATTTTGATCGATTGTTCGACATAAGTCAAATCTTCCTCTAGTTCCAATTCTTCCATTGGCACTTGTTCTTCCGGTACTCTCAAACACTTCTTGAGCTGGGAAACGTGAAAGACATCACGAACATCCGAAAGATGAGCTGGCATCTCCAACTTATACGCTACTTCTCCTCTTTTGTCCACAATCTTGAATGGTCCAATATAACGAGGTGCGAGCTTGCCCCTTATGTTAAACCTCTTATGACCTCTCATTGGTGATACCTTGAGGTAAACAAAATCTCCTATTTCAAAGGCTAATTTCCTTCTCCTATTGTTCGCATAGCCTTTTTGTCTTGATTGGACTGCCCTCAAATTTTCACAAATTATTCGGACTTGCTTTTCAGCTTCTTGCAACACATCCGGACCAAATACTTGAGTTTCTCCTGCCTCATTCCAGAATAAAGGTGTCCTACACTTCCTCCCATAAAGCGCTTCATACGGTGACATTTTCAAGCTTGCTTGGTAACTATTGTTGTATGAAAATTCTGCGTATGGCAAGCTTTTGTCCCAACTTTTCTCATGCTTCTAGGCACAGGCTATTAACATGTCCTCCAAAATATGATTGGTCCTCTCGGTTTGTCCATCCGTTTGAGGATGATATGCTGAACTAAAATTCAACCTCGTTCCCAAAGCTTCATGCAATTTTTGCCAAAATCTGGAGGTAAATTGAGAACCTCTATCCGAGACTATCTTCTTAGGGACTCTATGTCGACACACAATATGCTCCATGTATATTTTGGCCAATTGTGCAGCTGTATATTTGGTCTTCACAGGGACAAAATGAGCTGACTTGGTTAAGCGATCCACAATTACCCAAATTGAGTCATACCCGGACTGAGTACGTGGTAACCCAACTATGAAGTCCATACTGATTTCTTCCCACTTCCATTCCGGGATCTTCAATGGTTGCAATAATCCAGCTGGCCTTTGATGTTCCGCCTTGACTTGTTGGCACACATCACACAATGCTACGCATTCAGCTATGTCCTTCTTCATGCTACCCCACCAATAGCAAGTCTTCAAGTCTTTGTACATCTTTGTACAACCAGGATGAATTGAGTAAGGTGAGTCATGTGCCTCTTTTAATATCGTATCCCGAATATGCTTCACATTAGGCACAACGATTCTCTTTCCAAGCCATAAGGTACCATGTTCGTCCTCATCGAATCTGAATTCTCTCCCTTCTTCGGTCCTTTCCTTGATTTCCTTGATCTCTTCGTCCGCGGTTTGTGCCTCTGGAATTTCTTGCTCCAAGGCTGGGTTTAACTCCATCATCTCCATCTCATTTACAAACCCGAGGTTCAACCGTTCAAACTCCTTGCATAACTCGGATGGTAACTCTCGAACTGTGAGTTGATGACTTACTCCCTTCCTACTCAATGCATCGGCCACTACATTGGCTTTTCCCAGATGATAGGTGATCCCCAAATCATAATCTTTGATGAGCTCCAACCATCTCCGTTGCCTCAAATTCAGATCCGTTTGTGTGAAAATATACTTAAGACTCTTGTGATCTGTATAAATTTCACACCCATGTCCAAGAATATAGTGTCTCTAAATCTTCAATGCATGTACCACGGCTGCTAGTTCAAGATCATGTGTAGGATTATTCTGCTCATGTTTCTTCAGTTGTCTTGATGCGTAGGCGACCACTTGACCTTCTTGCATCAATACACATCCGAGTCCTTGTCTCGATGTGTCGCAATAAATATCAAAACTCTTGCTCACATCCGGCAGTACCAAAACTGGAGCTGTTGTCAACCTCTTCTTCAACACCTCAAAACTGTTTTGACAAGCTTGATTCCATTGGAAAGCCTTTCCCTTCATTAGCAACTCCGTCATTGGCTTGGCTATCTTGGAAAAGTCCTTGATGAATCTACGGTAATATACAGTCATCCCAAGAAAACTCCTGATCTCCTTTACATTTTGCGGTGGTTCCCACTTCAACACGTCTCTCACTTTTCCGAGGTCAACCGAAACTCCTCCTCCTGAGATTATATGACCCAAAAACGACACCTCTCTCAACCAAAACTTACACTTGTTGAACTTGGCATACAATTGATGCTCCCTCAATTTCTGCAACGTAAGCCTCAAGTGTTCCTCATGTTCTTTCTCATCCTTCGAGTAGATCATAATGTCATCAATGAACACCACGACGAACTTGTCCAAGTACTCCATGAAGACCTTATTCATGAGGTACATAAAGTAGGCAGGTGCATTTGTCAATTCAAAAGACATCACGGTGTACTCACAAGATCCATATCGTGTCCTAAAAGCTGTCTTGGGTATGTCCGATGGTCTAATCTTCATTTGAAAGTATTCCGACCTCAAATTAATCTTAGAGAAGACACAAGCACCCTTCATCTGATCAAACAAGTCTTCTATGCGTGGCAAGGTGTACTTGTTCTTGATTGTTACCTCGTTGAGAGCTTGGTAATCTACACACATCCTTTGGGTTCCATCCTTCTTGTCCATAAATAGCACGGGCGCTCTCCAAGGTGAAGAACTAGGGTGAATAAAACCTTTCTCTAGTTGCTCTTGAATTTGTTTCTTGAGCTTCGCTAATTCCATAGGAGGCATCCTATACGGCCTCTTAGCTATAGGTGCAGTTCCAGGTATTAAATCAATAACAAAATCAATGTCTCGATCGGGTGGCATACCTGGCAACTCTTCTGAAAAAACCTCCAAAAATTCACACACCACCAGAATCTCCTCAATTGCGGCATCGTCCATATGATTCAACTCTAATTGCTTCGGTGTGGTTTGAGATGCTTCAAATTCTACGGTGATTCCTTCCTCATTGGTCAACTTTACCGTTTTCGTGGCACACTCAATAACTCCATTGTGCTTTCTCAACCAGTCCATACCAAGTATAATGTCTAATCCTTGAGAATCCAAAACAATGAGGTTGGGGGAGAAGTCTACCCCCTTATTCTAAGGCTTACTTTTGGACATACTATATTTGTCCTCATCTCTCCTTCAGGAGACTTAACCAATAGAGTAAACTTCATATGAGAGATAGGCAAACTATACTTGGCAACATATTTTAATGCACTGAATGAATGTGATGCTCCAGAATCAAATAACATAGTCGCAGGGTTGGAGTTTGCGAGAAACATACCAATGACCACGTCATCCGCTTGTTGAGCATCCTCCGTAGAGACATGGTTCACGTTGCCACAAGCAAAATTCTGCTGTCCACGGTTCCCTTGTGGTGCTCCTCCATTAGGTCTTGGGTTTTGCCTCGGTGCATTGCTTCCTTGACCAAGACCTTACTTAGGACATTGGTGCGCAAAGTGTCCAGCTTCTCCACAAGTATAGCACTTCTTAACTCCACCAGAATTATTGGGACGAGCTTGGTTTTGAGCATTAGCACCAGGAAAATTAGCACGAGGCACGTAAGGCATTGGAGGCCTAGGTGCTTGCGCATTAGGGCGTTGCTGCAAAAACTGAGTTGGGCGCGGTGCATAACCAGGACGCTGAGCAGGAATAGAGGAGTTATAATATGGCGCATTAGGTGGTGCAAGGCGAGCGCGCACATTACTTACTTGTTGCTGTCCTTGATATGGCGCCTTCCTCTTGTTGTCTTGCTCCATCTCACGGACCTTATTCTCAACCACGATTGCTTTGTCCACGAGCTTCTGAAAATTGGCATAATCGCAATTGAGTAGTTGCACTTGGATTTCATTGTTCAAGCCTCTCATGAACAAATATTGCTTCCGACTGTCCCGACTAACATCCTCGGGCGCATACCTTGAGAGTTGAGTGAATTTGTTGAGATATTCACTCACGCTTGATCTTCCTTGCCTTAAATTCTCAAATTCTTGCCTCTTCAAAATCATAACACCTTCCGACACATAATGGGAATGGAAACTCTCCTTGAATTCTGCCCAGGTAATTCTCTCTTGGTTCTCATGAGCATTGCATAGTGAATCCCACCAATCTGCAACTGCTCCAACTAGTTGATGACAAGCGAAAAGCACCTTCTCCCGGTCACTGCATTGGATAATAGAAAGTTTCTTCTCCATAGACTTGAGCCAATCATCCACATCCATAGGGTCAGCAGCTTGAGCAAAGGTTGGTGGCCTAGTCCTCATAAACTCTCCCAACCGGTTATGAGGAAGTGGGGGTGGCGGTGGACGCATGTGGGGCTGATTGTTGATATTACCAGCCTGCAGCTGTCCCATTGTTTGTATCATGGTCTGCATGAGCTGGTTTTGCATAGCTAATAGCTGCTCAATGTCAATAGCTCCTTGAGTAGATCCTTGTCCAATGTTGTTCTGAGGCACTCCATTGTTCTCCTCCTCATCATTGTCATCCCTCTGGTTACGAGTCCTCACCATTTGAAGAACAACAATAGGTAAGAATTAGAAAATGTCCCCAACTATATGCATCAAGGGATATGAAACTAAACAACTAGCTACACTAGCCTAGGTGGACATGGCAATGCTAAAGCACCCCAAAATCCTCTATTAAGAACACAAGCAACCAATATATATAGCAAACAGCACACCAAACAAAAACACATCCATTCCTGAGTGCTCCTATGTGCTCTAAAGTGTCCATTCTATCTAGGATGCATCCTACGGTCAACCTGTTGCTCTGATACCAATCTGTGACGCCTGGTTCCGTTAATGAACCAAGCTAACTCATATGTGTGATCAGGACGTTCATCACACATACACGAGTGCAATCACAAAAGGATATACAGAAAATTACCACAGAACAAAATCAATTAACCAAATTTTATTACACAATTCATAATATCCTCGAATACAAGCCCTAATAAATATTAATGACAAGTTCAACTACTGCAGCGGAAATAAACTAATTAAGCAAACTAAGCAACTAAGCAAAAGGGGTAGCACAGCTCCAATCAACACCACAGGCAAAGCTGACGGTAGACACAGCCTTGAACTCTGCATTATCACCATTAAACTCCCAATCCTGACCTGCAACTGTTGGGGGGATTGCAAGAGTGAGTACATGTCGTACTCAACAAGTGTGGAAAGTATGACATGTGGCTGATTCAAATGATGACAATAATAATAGCAATGTGCTGAAAAGTACAGTAAACATTTGAAAAGCAATATATTACATGTATGTGAAATAAACCCATCATAATCATAAGTAATATCATAACACCAGTCCATAATTCACCATCCTCATCTGTAATTCCAGATTTCACCATTTGCCAATAACCATATTCAATACTAGAAATTAAATCCATAACCATAATATCAACCATAACCATCCCAAATACCATTCCAATACCGAGTTCCCTCTAATCATGGAAGTTGTCCAGGTGCTCATAACCGGGAGCACGACTATCATGATAGTTTTATTAGACACACTCTGCAGAGGTTGTACCGCTTTACCCACGTGTTTGAGATTTCATCACCTTTCAGTGACTAAGAACCTCCCTTATGCCCATGACCCGTCGGTCACATTACACACTTCCGTTGGTGTGTGACCAAGAGATCACAAAATAGCCTTTACAAAGGGATTACTAGCCTATTTAGACCCCACTGAGGTTTCACCGGTGGCGATGTCTCCCACAGAGCACATCTTCAACCAAGGGCCCCCTCTTGAGCCATTTGGATCCCAGGGTAGTCCCACCAATCGTCAACAAACCCAATCCGACTACCCCTTCCCCGAGCATCCACAATGGTCCAAACAGCACTAGCAAAGCCCTAATTAATCAGCTACGCCGCACCCATACTTGGCCTCGTAGTGCCACTGTAGTCCTGGCTTATTCTCGCATGAACCGGTCCTTAGATCTAAAGCAAGCAAACCACCATAACATCCAACCCATCCACATACCATGCTTGCTTAGATCACCCATTACCATATGATATTTAACCAGTTCATGTTAACCATAATCTCATCCATGCATAATTAAATTGAGTGGTATAGTTGTTTCCCATCCCAGTTGATTAAGCGAAGCAAAAGGTAAAAAGCCCTTCCCGACTCTCTACCATATATTCCAGGTGACAAGGGTGGTTAAACAATTCTGGTAACTTCCTACCATAGGATTCCCATCAAATTGACACAAGCATGCAATTTTGCAAACAAAACATTTATTTTAAAAACAGGATCAATATGCTTCAAGGACACTTGCCTTGCTCTTGTTGTTGATTAGGGTCAAAGCCTTCAAACTCTTGGTGATGTAGATCCTCCGCGGCACTCTCTAGCGCAACTCCGTCTAATCCACACAATAACATACAAGACAAGAAACACAATCAAAGAGTGCACAAATATTACTCAATATGACATGACATGCATGATTAATGCAAATGCAAGGTAGAAATTGCTAATAGATTGCTTTTAATGATCAATAACTAGTTCTAATAGCTTTTAACAAGTTTATGCATGTTTGGATGTGATTAGATCAAATTTTAGAATTAATTCAATAGAATTTAACCAGAAAGATCGGACTAGTCCGCTAGGGACCGGACAAGTCCGCACTCTGCGAGATCAGCAGATTAGGGTTTTCTAGATCGACGTGAATTTGGAGATTAGGGGTTGAATTCACGTAAGGAAAAGATAATAGAAGGTATACCAGGTGTTTAGGACTCCAATGAATCAAGAAACTTGGAGGTAGCACTTGGATCTTGGTGATCTAGGGTTGATGATGAACTTGGAGATGAATTGGTGTTGAAGAACGAAAGCTTGGTGGAGATCTTGATCCTCTTTCGTTTCCTCCTCTTCTTCTTCTTGCTTGGGATCTTCTCCTCCCTCCTTGATGGTGGCTCTCCACGAACTAGGGTTTGGGTGGGGTGGAAAAGTGACAAATAGATGTCAAACCAAGGGGTGGGGTTGTTTATATAGAGGTGGAGGCTAGGGTTAGATGGATTTCGAGTTTGAGAGGAGTAGAGGCCGGTTTAGAGTCCCACATGGGCTCTAAAAGAGTTAGGCACGACGTCCCTAGGCCCACTTAACGTGAAACCCAAGAAACAAGTCATAAAACAAAAGATCAACTCGGAGTCGCGAAATATCGGACAAGTCCGGAAAGGACCGGACTAGTCCGAAGTCATTCAGAGAGAAAATCAGACAAGTCTGGCCAAAAATCGAACAAGTCCCACTTTAAACAGAGAGAAAACCATACAAGTCCGCTAGAACACCGGACTAGTCCGAATAAGTCCAAGGACTTAGCAAAATTTCAAGGATTCTTGGAATATCGGACTAGTCCGCACAAAATCAGACAAGTCCGAAAGTTTCTAGAGGAAAGATCGGACTAGTCCGCAGCAAAAACGGACAAGTCCGTTTTTAGTTGAAGAGAAATTGGATTAGTCCTCAGTAAAATCGGACTAGTCTGCACTTTCCTGCATTTTAAGTGCGGTTTTGTTCCGAATCAATTTTAAATGCTCCAAATCAATTTTAAACTCGTTCCTCTTGTTGTAGGTTAATGTTAAACATGTATATGAATGTATGCAAGGCATGATGCATGAAAATGAGGGTGTTACAGTCCTCATAAAGATCAAGGATGAGAAGAAGAAGAAGAAGAAGAAGAAGAAGAAGAAGAAGAAGAAGAAGAAGAAGAAGAAGAAGAAGAAGAAGGGGAGTAGTCACACCGACTACTCTCGATATCCTTTTAACTATGATCGTTTGAATTCCAACAATAATCATTACTTGTATATTCCTCTAGGAAAAGCCCCATACTTTTATGGCAATGATTACTCAATGTGGAGGCAAAATATGAAGATGCATTTAATTTCACTTAACCCCAGCTTGTGGCATGTAGTGTGTACGGGGATAGATATCCCGGATGATGATGAAGAGCTCACACCATGTCAAGAGCAATCCATTCATTGTAATGCTCAAGTTGCGGCTGTCATAACTTCATCATTGAGTCGAGATGAGTTCACCAAAGTGGATGGACTCGAAATTGCAAAAGAGATATGGGACACATTACAAACTGCACATGAAGGCAATCGTCATGTGCGAGAGGCCAAGATTGAAATGATCGAAGGTGAATTGGGAAGATTCGCCATAAAAGAAGATGAGTCACCGCAAGAAATGTACAATCGGTTGAAGACTCATTAATAAAGTTCGAGCTTATGGAAGCAAAAAGTGGAACGATCACGAGGTGGTGAAGCTAATTCTCAGAGCCTTAATGCCTCACAATGTGTGAATCTATGTTCGATTATTAGAGAAAGCCCCGGGTACAAGAAAATGAACCCGGATGAATTGCTTGGAAAGATTATCAATTTTGAGATGATAGAAAAGCAAGCAAAACAGGTCAAAGAGATTGCCGACCTCACCTCGGCAAATAAGAAAGGAGTCGCTTTGAAGTCCACTTGCAAGCCCATGTCAAAAGAATCTCGAGAAGCTCAACAAGAAGTGGACAACGATGATGAAAGCATCGATATAGATGAAGAAGGCATGATCCTCTTTATGAAGAAGTTCAAGAAGATGATGAAAAGAAGACAAGGTGGTAGATCAAATGAAGGAAGACACAAAGACAAATAAAGACCTAAGTTGAGGCGCGCTTGCTATAACTGTGGTGAATACGACCACTTTATAGTTGATTGTCCTTATGAAGAAAACAAGAATAAGACCAAGGATACAAAGCCTCAACCCAAGAAGATGTTCAAGAAGAAAAGGCAAATTGGACAGGCGCACCTAGGAAAGGAGTGGGACTCCAATGATGAGTCCTCATCCGAAGAGTAAGAGGAGTTGGCTAGCATAGCCATCAAGAAGACAACCAAGAAATCCACTCTCTTCCTAACTATTGGCGCAAGGAAGGACAACGACACATGTCTAATGGCGAAGGAAGGTAAAAGAAAGGTAACAACTAAATCTTCCTCCTCGCATTCTTTCTCTAGCGATAGTGATACTTATAGTGATGATGAAGATATGCTTGTTGGCTTAGATAAGAAAATTGCTGCAAAAAATGAAATTCTTAATGGATAAGCTTATTGATAAGGAGGAGCTTGCTAATCGCCAAGAAGATATTATCATCCTTCAAAAGGAGGAATATCTTAAGATTAAAAAGCTTCTTGAACTTGAAAAGGAGTGAAGCAAGTCCCTAGAACTTGAGTTAGCTTCAAGCAAGGAAGCTTGCTTGAAGTTAAGCGACTGAAATGTAATCATCAAGGATGAACTTGCTAACTTAACCAAAGTTAACAAGATCCTTGAGGTACAAGTTGAGTCACTAAAACAAAGTGACCCTTCATCCTCTTCAAGCTCACCTTCTCAACACCTAAAATCTGAAACTACTATTACTTGTGCATGTGGTAAAATTGACACTAACTTGAAGGATAAGTCGAACTTGACAAAGGACAAGCATCCTTCCCATAGTGGCATATTTGACAAGGAAAAGATCAAGTATGCACGTAGTGCATACTTGGCCACAAGACCTCCTAACGTCAAATATGGCATTGGGTATTCTTATGGTGAAAAGCAAAATTCTAGAAGCCACAAGAATAACAAGGAACACGTCGCTTTTGTCAAGGGAAACTCCTCTAAAGTTAGAAAGCCTATTAATGTTCATAAGTCCAAAAATGTTAACACATATGAACAACAACTATTGTTTAGAACCTTTGACGCATCATATGTTCTCATGAGAAGTAATTTTGGTAGAGTTTATGCTAAATATGTTGGGACACGCCATGAGAACACCAAGTCTCATGTGTGGGTGCCCAAATCACTTGTAACTAACCTCAAAGGACCCAAGCAAGCTTGGGTACCTAAAAACAAGGCGTAATTTGTTTTTGTGGGCCTACTCCTCCGGTGGAGCAAAATGGGTGCTTGATAGTGGATGCACCAATCACATGACCGGAGAAAGAAGGATGTCATTCAGTATGAAGTAAATGAAGATCCAAGCGAAGGCATCTATTTTGGAGACAACAGTCAAGGAAGGGAGCACGGTACCGGTAAAATTGCAATATCATCTCAACACACTCTTTCTCATGTTTTACATGTCGATTCCTTAGATTATAACCTATTTTCCATATCTCAATTATGTGACAAGGGTTATAATTGTTTGTTCACTAATGAGGGTGTGACCTCTAGAAGGAGTGATGACTCGGTTGCATTCAAGGGTGTGTTAAAGGGAAAGCTTTATCTTGTTGACTTCAACAAAGATAAAGCCGAACTTGACACATGCTTGATTGCAAAGACCAACATGAGTTGGTTGTGGCATAGACGGCTAGCACATGTTGGTATGAGGAATCTTCAAAAACTCCTCAAGGGTGATCACATCCGAGGTTTAAAGGATGTTGTTTTTGATAAAGACAGGCCTTGTAGCGCGTGCCAAGCCGGGAAGCAAGTAGGAGCACCCCATCCCACGAAGAACGTCATGACAATGACAAGACCGCTCGAGCTACTTCACATGGATCTATTTGGTCCAATTGCTTACATAAGCATCGACGGTAACAAATACGGCTTAGTAATTGTTGATGATTTTTTGCGCTTCACGTGGGTTTTCTTTTTGCATGATAAGACAGAAACTCAAGGAACCCTCAAGAAGTTTCTCAAGCGTGCCCAAAATGAGTTTTCATTGAAGATCAAGAACATACGAAGTGACAATGGCACAGAGTTCAAGAACACCCAAGTTTAAGAGTACCTAGATGAAGAAGGCATAAAACATGAATTTTCAGCACCGTACTCCCCTCAACAAAACGGAGTAGCCGAAAGGAAGAATCAAACCCTCATAGAGGTGGCGAGGACAATGCTTGATGAGTACAAGACTTAGGATCGATTTTGGGCTGAAGCGGTCAACACCGCTTGTCACGCCATAAATCAACTCTATCTTCATTGCCTACTCAAGAAAACGTCATATGAACTACTCACTGGTAACAAGCCTAATATTTCCTATTTTTGAGTTTTTGGTTCTAAATGTTATATCTTGAACAAGAAGCCTATGACTTCAAAGTTCGCTTCGAAGTACGATGAAGATTTCTTGCTTGGCTACGATTCAAACTCCTACGCCTATCGTGTCTTCAACAAGGTCTTTGGACTTGTTGAAGTAGCATGTGATGTAGTGTTCGATGAAACTAACGGCTCTCAAGAAGAGCAAGTTGATCAATGTGTTCTAGATAGAGAAGAAGCTCCATGTCAAGCGTAGAGAAGAATGGTGTTGGGCAATGTTCGACCACAAGCGCCACCTCCAAATGCAAATGAATAAGATGAACCACAAATGGAGGTAATTGATCAAGGGGGAGCTTATACACAAGATCAACCTCATGAAGATCAATATGACCAACAAATCAATGAGGGCAACCATCTAGGGGGAGAAGAAAATGACCATGAAGATTCAAGAACACAAGTGCCACATCCAAGAGTACACCAATGCATCCAAAGAGATCACCCCGTCGACAACATAATCGGTGACATCCAAAAGGGAGTAACAACTAGATCTCAAATTGCTAATTTTTGTGAACATTACTCGTTTGTATCCTCTTTGGAACCTTATAGGGTTGAAGATGCATTGAAAGATCTGAATTGGGTGGTGTCAATGCAAGAAGAATTGAACAACTTAAAATGGAACGAGGTGTGGGAACTTGTTGAAAGGCCCAAGTTCAACGTCGTCGGCACTAAATAGGTCTTCCGCAACAAGCAAGACGAACACGGGATGGTGACAAGAAACAAGGCGCGACTTGTGGCCAAAGGGTATTCACAAGTCGAAGGTTTGGATTTCGACGAAACTTTTGCTCCCGTAGCTAGGCTTGAGTCGATAAGAATATTACTTGCATATGCTACTCACCATGATTTCAAGCTCTATCAAATGGATGTGAAAAGCGCCTTCCTCAATGGACCAATCAAGGAGGAGGTGTATGTGGAGCAACCCCCCGGATTCAAAGATCAAGAGTTCCCCAACCATGTGTTTAAATTGCGTAAGGCTCTCTATGGCCTCAAACAAGCTCCTAGATCTTGGTATGAGTGCCTTAGAGATTTTTTGATTGAAAATGGATTTAAGATTTGCAAAGCTGATTACACGTTGTTTATCAAGCACTTTGACAATGATCTATTTATCTGTCAAATTTATGTTGATGATATTATATTTGGGTCAACTAACAAATCCTTTTGTGAAGAATTTAGTAAGATTATGATAGATAGATTCGAGATGTCTGTAATGGGAGAACTGCGATATTTCTTGGGATTCAAAGTAAGGCAACAGAAGGAAGGGACGTTCATAATTCAAACCAAGTACACTCACGACATACTCAAGAAGTTTGGAATGGACAAAGCGAAGCCTATAAAGACCCACATGGCAACAAATGGACACTTGGATCTCAATGAAGACAGACCAAACGTGGATCAAAAGGTATATCGCTCCATGATTAGATCATTACTGTACTTATGTGCATCTAGGCCTGATATTATGTTGAGTGTATGTTTGTGTGCAAGATTTCAAGCCAATCCTAAGGAGTGTCGTTGGACAGCCGTAAAAGGAATCTTGCGATATTTAGTTCATACACCCAACCTAGGCCCTTGGTATCCTAAAGGTTCTAGGTTCAATCTCATTGTATACTCTGGTGTAGATTATGTCTAATGCAAAGTAGATAGAAAAAGTACCTCTGGTACATGCCAATTTCTCGATAGATCCCTAGTTTCTTGGTCCTCCAAGAGACAAAACTCCATTGCCTTATTTACGGCCGAAGCGGAGTATGTTGCAGCCGGGAGTTATTGTGCACAACTCCTTTGGATGCGATAGACTCTAAGGGATTACGGTTACAATATGAGACGTATTCCACTCCTTTGTGATAATGAGAGTGCTATTAAAATTGCCCATAACCCCATTGAGCACTCTAGGACAAAACACATAGACATCCGACATCACTTTTTGAGAGACCACTCAATAAAAAGGAGACATAACCATTTCCCATGTCAACACCGAAAAATAACTAGCTGACATATTTACCAAGTCACTTAATGAAAAACATTTTTGCAAGCTCCTAAATGAACTAAATATCCTTGATGCTCGAAACGTGGCTTGAAAACTTGCATACTTGTATTCCATCTTCAAAATATATCGATTGTGTTATGAAAATCATCTCTCTCTATTTTCTCCGAAAAACTATTTCAATTACTTGATCTTGGCAAATTATGGTCATAGCTTGATTGTTGGATATTTACTGATCATATTCATCAAGATTATTTGTGTGTTTTGCTCCCTATTTTCTTTGTAAGCACCTTCGAATATATACGAATGGGCTAAATGATTTTGTTCTGGTGACCACAGACTAGTTCATGGTTGCCCGGACTAGTCTGCACACGGCAGAGTTTGTGGTTACCCGGGCTAGTCCGCACACTGCAGACTAGTCCAGAGAGGTCCGGTAGTCCGGACTAGTCCGGTTGACCACGGACTAGTCCGATTTTTTTACTCCATAATCCTAGAGTTGTCGAAACCCTAATCTCCTTCATCCTCACAACGTTCCTCACATTCTCTCTCCTCAGTCGAGCGTTCCCAAGGTGATTTGGTGATTTCTCCACGAAATATCTTCAACTCTCCGTGGAAAATGATATTCATCGCAAGGGGATCGAGGACCACAGACTTGTCCGCACCAACAAAACCTCCAACCTCAAGAATCGAAGGATTTTGGTAAATTTTCTTCAAAACCCTAGAACCTTCGATTTCTTGTATTATGGACCAAATAGCTTGGCTCCACTAGTTAATACATGTCTTCTTTGTATTGCATCTACCTGGAGCCATTTTGCATTGAGAAATACCATTGAATTGCTAGTTAGGGTTTGAATAGTTGAGCACCGGACAAGTCTGATTTTTGACTGAACTCAACCCTAAATTCCAACTACTCAATGCATTTCCTTGCCATCAATCCTGATGAGGACATCACTTCTATGGATACAAACAACACTCCATTGAACATACAAGATGCAATCAATAGAGTTCATACACAATAATTAATTTCAGAGGTGAACTCGTTCTTATATATTTCCTTATATGTTTTTGAGCATAAATTGCTACTTAATGATTTATTTGTGATTAGGATCCATGGAGAGGTTCAAGGAGTACTTGGAGGGAGTATTAGGGACGTGGAAGACCAGAGAATTCGTTCAAAGAAGATGGAAACCGAACCAAACTCCAAATCGTATCCAACTCGGAGTCCAGGAGCAGTACGCACTAAAACGGATGCCCAGGACGCATACGAACTCCGTTTTGGACGTTCTACATATGCACGGAAAGGGGAGAGGATAACCTTTCCAATGGCACCGGTCCCATGTCAAAATTCCTTCGGAGTCGTCGGGAATCGTCGAAACAAAATCAAGTACAGAATCTGTCAGGGTGCTGCGCCACCGTATTGGGCCATTGGGCCTTGTATCAAGTCTAAGTCCATTATTTTCGTGTGTTAGGGTTAGGTCACGACCCCAACACCCCCTTGGACGTCCTCCCACCTATATATACTCTATAATAGCCGTCATGAACAATTGGGTTTTGCTTAGATCAATAATATCGCTGTTTATCGGTTTGTGAGACCCCAATTCAGCAATTTCAGATTGCTTCTTCTACGTTCTTGCTTGTGTTACCGGTTGCACTTGCAGGGATTAGCCTTATTGGCGAGGTCAATCGTGTGAAGCACGGTTGATAACCAACGGAGCGGTGGTGTAGTGATTGCAGGGGTTGTTCGTGTTCTACTCGAGAGCCTCGGATCATCAACGTCGAGATCTCCACATCAATCGGCCTTATCCATCACCTTTTCCTATCAATTGGTATCAGATTTCTAGGTTGCCCGTTAGGTAATTCATCTATCCATTACATTAGTTTTGTTTTTCATACCTAGAGTCCACAAAAAAGCCACAAAAAAACTTGCAGTTTAGTAGATCTGTTCATTACTTTGTCCAAACCACATTGAGCCTTTGCAACTTTGTTATTCAGTTTGGTTTTGTTGAGTTTGTGTCCGTTGTTGAGTCATATTGCTGGTTTAGAAAGTGTTTTTGGTCTTAGTTTGAGTTTTGCATTGTGTGATTCATCCTTTTGAATCACGTCATCACGTCCAGATTAGATTCACCTCTGTCCAGTTTGGTATTTTCATGATATCTCACACATACAAACTCGTATTTTGGAGTTCTTGTACTTTCTGGAAAGCTTAAGAAGTGATCTATAACTTTCATATTCATCATTTTCCCAGAAAATATAGTTATCGATGTATAAATTTCATTAGATCCGAATCTGTTATTGACTTAAAAATTCTGAACAGTCTGTATTTCGGGGTCAGTATCTCCTATTGTTCTATTCCAAAATAGGTCTTCCATATATTGAAATTAAAGAGGAGAGATATATCTACAATCTTGCTGTTCTAAGTTTTCCAATTTAGAGCCTATAAGTGTGCCTATTTGTCCTTGGAAGATTGAGCAGAAAATCTGCGACAGACACACGAGATATCTTGGGTTGATTTTCATTGTGTTCTTCCCTTGCAGCACATTCTGAAAAAAAAAAAGGAAGAAAAAAGAAAAAGACAAGTGCAAAACAAGAAACAAAAGCCGCACAAAAAAAAGGAAAAAAAAACAACAAAAAAAAAACAGAAGTGCTTGCATTCTTTGTGTCATCTAGTTTTGTCTCGTGTCTTGCTAGCTTGAACTACTAGGAATACATTTAGGCCAGCAACTTTGACAAGTACTTTGGACACTTACTCAACTTTACTATCTGATTTCATTGTTGCTAATACTTGCTACAAATAAAGTGCCATCTAAGCTACACCTTACTCTTGAGCGAAATCGATACACCTTTGCAATCATCCCACGCTTCATTGGTTTCTTCATACCGGCCACCGTTTGCCACCTGCAGTGTCGGTAAGAACACTTGTAAGAGCGTGGTAAGATGCTTGAGAGTGTGTGATTCTACTTCCACTTTGCCATTATCCTTTGTAGTTGATAGGGATAACATATTTTTTTTGTTGTCTTCTGTTTGCTACTAACAATGTCAGGTAAAAGCAAGAATCATGCATTGTATGCTGAGATGATGGACATGATGAAGACGGCGATGGAGTTGCTCACTAAAAATCAAACATCAACCAAGGTTTCACATGACATGCAGACCACCTTTACAACACCTTCCACAAGAAGTAATTACATTCTCCCATCTCTTCCTTCTTATGATGGTTTTGGTTACGATGAATATATTGCTTGGGAAATAGAGTTTGATAAAAATTTTGGAAAATTGCATATGTGTGAGAGGAGAAAGATTAGAAATATTTCTAGTGCATTAGTTGATTGTGCATTAACTTGGTGGAACAATTTAAATGAATTAGAAAAACCTCGAACATGGAAAGAAACGAAAATTCTTATGCGAGAAACTTTTGCTAATGTATCTATGTGCAAAGAAGAAATTCAGCAATTTGAGGAGAAATTTCTTGTTGTACCTCCTTTTGTGTCTAACGTTTTGCAGGACAATATAGAAAATCATATAGATGATGCAAAAGATAACGAGGCTTTTGACAACACTTGTGAAATTTTAGATGGGTCAACTCATAATGCACTCGAAATCACTGCTGAAAATGGTAAGGCAAAACATTCTACAAATACAGAAGGTGAGAAGTTTTTGGATATTCTGAATTTTTCCACCAATCATGCTATTTTCGAGGAGCAACTATTAGAATTGTTTATTTATACACCATTGTCACATGTTGATTTTCCTGCTGATCGTTGCGCTAAGAAAGAGTTGTGTGCTGATAACTCTATTATACCTATGCAAAAACAAGTTAATGTACAAGATGATTGTGTTTTGGATTCACCTACTTGTGCTGAAATTCATAATTTGATCACCGCTACTGCTGAAAATGATGAGCTGAAATTTTTGTCTTCTCTAAATACTTTGGGTTATATTGAATTTGACACTCTTTGTGATCTAGATATCGTAGAGAAGAGAATATTTTCCCAATCTGAATTGCCTTTGTTAAGTAGAAATATTTTTCATGCTATAGGCAGCTATGAAGATCATGGTGAATTTATGGTGCATAAAGTATTCATATGTTCCATTATGCAAACTCCTTTTGTGTTGCAACAACATGGTCAAGTAAATGAATGTACTAACGCTAATAATATCTTGTCAAGTTTTTCTAGTATTTTTTCCTTACAGCAGGGACAACAAAAACATTTTTCACTGCGGTTGTGCAATATGGACAGTGCTCACTCGGGCCTAAACTCTACCCCCAAAGCAAGACTTTTTGCTGGACATACGAGCAAGCCGAGGACGGCTTGTCATAAAGAAGGGGAGAATGATGAGATCATGCATATTATCATTGCACAAATAAACATGGCACAATGTTTATTTGTTTGGGATCCTGGCTCAAGTGAATGTGCACTCTTATTTGATGGACAAGATCAAGATGGTGCACTATGTCGTCCACCACCTTGGCCTCCTCCTTTCATGCTTACAAGAAGATTTGATGGCGTTGTACATATGGACCCACACATGATAGAAGATGAACTTGAGTCGAGGACGACTCCAATTCAAGAAGGGGAGGATGATGAGGACATAACTTCTATGGATACAAACAACACTCCATTGAACATACAAGATGCAATCAATAGAGTTCATACACAACAATTAATTTCAGAGGTGAACTCGTTCTTATATATTTCCTTATATGTTTTTGAGCATAAATTGCTACTTAATGATTTATTTGTGATTAGGATCCATGGAGAGGTTCAAGGAGTACTTGGAGGGAGTATTAGGGACGTGGAAGACCAGAGAATTCGTTCAAAAAAGATGGAAACCGAACCAAACTCCAAATCGTATCCAACTCGGAGTCCAGGAGCAGTACGCACTAAAACGGATGCCCAGGACGCATACGAATTCCGTTTTGGACGTTCTACATATGCACGGAAAGGGGAGAGGATATCCTTTCCAATGGCACCGGTCCCATGTCAAAATTCCTTCGGAGTCGTCGGAAATCGTCGAAACAAAATCAAGTACAGAATCTGTCAGGGTGCTGCGCCACCGTATTGGGCCATTGGGCCTTGTATCAAGTCTAAGTCCATTATTTTCGTGTGTTAGGGTTAGGTCACGACCCCAACACCCCCTTGGACGTCCTCCCACCTATATATACTCCATAGTAGCCGCCATGAACAATTGGGTTTTGCTTAGATCAATAATATCGCCGTTTATCGGTTTGTGAGACCCCAATTCAGCAATTTCAGATTGCTTCTTCTATGTTCTTGCTTGTGTTATCGGTTGCACTTGCAGGGATTAGCCTTCTTGGCGAGGTCAATCGTGTGAAGCACGGTTGATAACCAACGGAGCGGTGGTGTAGTGATTGCAGGGGTTGTTCGTGTTCTACTCGAGAGCCTCGGATCATCAACATCGAGATCTCCACATCAATCGACCTATCCATTACCTATCGGAAGATCGGGACCAATTTTCCTATCAAATCCTCATCCACATATTGTATAATTCTCTTGTCAGGACCATGTCGATATAAAATCTATATAAAATGTGTTCCTCACATCCAGTAAAATGTTCATAGCCATTTCACCTATATAAAATTCCCAGATTCAAATTTTATCTCTGTTGTTCAATATTACCAGAAAAAATTATTTCCGAACTTTGATTTTAACTTCAAAATTCAATTGCTCATAGTAGAACTGCTCCAAAAATACCAAATAAATTCATGTATACTCACTTTGATCTATACTTTGAGGTAGTTCAAACCAACACATTATAAACCTTGTTATGTGTTTCTTTCAGCACAAGAAGAATGTGAACCAAGAATGGCCGATTTGTAGAAGTGTTCCTTGTGGAGGAGCCGACAAGATTGCGAGTGGACTGTGTCACTTCATGCGTCGCGAAATTTTTCCACTAATAAGGCTGCTCTTTGATCACGAATGTGTAATAGCTGATGTGCCAGAACTTTGCGAGTATGAAAATGGGAACAGTTTTTAGTGAAACTTGTAAACTATGAGATGACTTGTATGTTAATTGAAAGTGTAATTTGTACATATATATATTTCTTTAGTAAAATTGGCTTTTGTGAGATGACTTCTATAATTATATTGTTTTAGTGTAAACTATGAGATGACTTCTGTGATTATATTGATTTAGTGAAATTGACCTAGAAATTAGAAATAACAGCAGATAGTAGTGCATAGGGTATACTTTATCACAGGCGGTTCTTTACCTACGGCTAGACCTGCCTGTGAAATTATATTATCACAGGCGGCTAGTCATAGGTAACGAACCATCTATGATAACTCCATTATCACAGGTGGTTACTCTTATGGTACAAACTGGTTGTGATAAAGTATCTTGTATCTCTACAGGCGGCTAGTCATAGGTAAAGATCCGTTTGTGATAACACCATTATCATTTTTAGATGATGGGTAAAGTCCCGACCTTTCCCTCCATGTAGGTTATGACCAATTTATTACAAGCAAATACAAATGCAAACACTCATAACCTATTGTCTAGAACAAGGCGACGATAATTGGACGGCTAAGCACACGACTGTGAATCGGACTTCGTGTCCAATGTTACGACACGTTCATCCCTTCACATTTTTTGTAAGTGCACCACTACCAGATCCAGCGCTCATGACTTCCTCTGTAGAGTACCTGCATTTAGTACTGTGAAATTTAGCCTGAAATTCGCTCCCACTGGGAATCGAACTCAGGACCTGAGTTTCCTACTCAGAGAACTTAACCACTAGGTTAAGTCCCCTTTCACAACTCCATTATTATAAGCGGTTACTTATATTGTACAAACCGCATGTGATAAAGTGTCTTTACGGGCGGCTAGTTATAGGTAAAAAACTGCTTGTGATAAATTCATTTCACATGCGGTTTTACTTTCCGCCTGTAGGAGGAGTACAACGACGACGACGATGATGACGATGATGACGACGAGTCGTCCTCCGACGACGGCGACGACTACGACGACGACGACGACGAGTCGGAGGAGGACCGCTTGGCGTGGTTTGAGAAGTTGGCGGAGAGGATGGAGGAGGCGGGGCCGTAGTGTAGTTTTAGGATTTCAATCAAGTGTTCTTGTACATATTTCTTGTGTTTTGTACATATTTCAATCAAGTGTGAATGAATACTAGTGGATAATTTGAAGTTTGACATGTTGGAGTGCTTTTAAAAAAATTTAAAAAAATCATACATGTATAAATTATACAAATATGTTCATACCAACAATTTTGAGTGAAGGAACTTTTTTTTATGAGATACACAAATGTGAATAATATGTGAGTAGAAATTAATTTGATATTTACCAAAACATTACAATGTCAGCTATACAAGTTTTAAAAATATTTTGTTCAGTTGGCATTATCTCAGACGGTTGTTAAGTAATACCCGCCTGAGATAAAAATCATCTTAGGCGGTTATTAAGTACCAACAGCCTGTGAAGATATTTATTTCTTAATTAATAAACATCTTCTCAGACGGTTGGTAAGTAAAACCCGCCTGCGATAAAGTTAAAAACCGTCTGTGAAAAACTGATGTCTATATAAGGACCCCTCACCGCAGTCAAAACGCAACCCTGGAGAATTTATATCGACACCGCCAGGCTGTTGAATTTCCCCTGCGCCGCGCCGCCGCTCAACCCCGCACCGCCACTTCTCCACCCAGCCGGCCCACCGTGCTGACGCCTCCCCACCGTGCTGACGCCTCTGCAAGGTAAATGTAGTTTCCTTACTTTTTCTTTGTATATTTTCATTAGCTGATAAGCTGTTAGTTTTGTGTGTTCTGGTATATGGATTCTGTCCTTTTGCATGTGTAAGGACTGTATGGATTGTGTTCTGGTATATTGATGTATGGACTATATGGATTGTTTCCTTTTTGTACCTATTGTGTGACATGAATATGATGTTTAATTAACAGATGCTATTGTAATATATATAAGATGCATCTGGGCTTGTTTCCCGATATAACGGACCAGATCCCACCCAGACCTAGCCCATGCTGCTGGGTCTGTTTCCCCCTTTGACTCCGTCCGCCCCAAGACGTCGCCCGTCTCCTACATTAGTCGCCCTAATCATACTTGTTATGTCTCTATAAATTCATTTTATAGAAGACCTTTAGAGAATATTTGTGGCCAAATTTTGTAAATCTGACAAAAATTCTATTATTGAAGCATGGACCGTCGAGCGTGGATGTATAACATGCCAAGACCCGATCCTACGTACATTTGTAATGTTGCAAATTTTATTGAAGCATCCAAGAGACATGCGAAGTTGCAAAAGATAGATGACATATCATGTCCATGTATCGACTGTGAAAATAAGATTGCTTGGACGGATACTATAGTAATTCAATCTCATTTGGTGAAAAGAGGTTTCAAAAATAACTACACAATATAGACAGAGCATGGTGAGTTAGATACACATGATGTGGATAAAGATGATGAGAGAGGCTCAGCTGATGATAATGTTCATATCGATGATGGTAGTGACAATCAAGCTGGTGATGATGATGATGAGTTCGATTGTGAGGAGATGTTGCGTCACATTGAACCATATGTACTGACTTCTATGGGAGCAAGCAAAGGTTTAAGTAAAATGGAGACATTGCAGAATGCGGCGACAGAGCTTTTATATGATGAATCAAACGGTTATGATAAAGAGTTTACTACATTGTGTGCAGTCTTAGAACTACTAAAGTTGAAAGCTACGCACGGATGGTCCGATTGTAGTTTCTCTGATCTTTTGAATCTTCTGGCAGAAATTCTTCCAAATCCAAATAAACTGCCCAGAAGCACTTATAAAGCGAAGAAACTTCTTTGCCCGATGGCACTAGGTGTGACAAAAATACACGCTTGTGTGAACCATTGTATTCTGTATCGCAAAGAGCATGAGCTCGCAACTAGATGCCCCATTTGTGGTGTCAGTAGATACAAGAAGGACTACAATCACCAGTATGTTACCAACATGAAAAAGACTCAGAATAATAAGAAGTTTATTATTGGTCCTGAAGGTGACGATGACGATACTTCTGGCGATGCAGACGGGAAGAATAAGAGAAAAATTCCTGCATTGGTGATGTGGTACCTTCTGGTAATTGATCGCTTGAAGCGTTTGTTCTCAAACCCTAGGGAGGCTGAACTTATGCGTTGGCATTCCGAGCAATGCAAGAAGAATGAAAAACATATACGACACCCTGGTGATGCAACGCAGTGGAAAAATTTTGATATTCAGTATCCAGAATTTGCAAAGGAAATCAGAAATGTGAGGTTTGCCTTGGGTACAGATGGAATGAATCCGTTTGGTGAAAAAAGGAGCATACACAGCACATGGCCCGTGGTCTTAACTATGTACAACCTACCGACGTGGTTGTGTCACAAAAGGAAATATATCTTATTATCTGTTCTTATCCAAGGTCCAAAACAACCCGGCATCGAAATTGATGTGTTCTTGGAACCTTTAATGGAAGATATGGCGAAATTGTGGAATGAAGGGGTACCTACATGGGATGAGTACAAGCGGGAGTATTTCACGCTAAGAGCAATGATATTCGTTACCGTGCATAATTATCCCGGACTGTTTACATTATCGGGACAAATAAAAGGGAAGAAAGGTTGCGTTAGATGTGTGGATAGAACTGGATTTCTATACCTCACTTCATCCAGAAAGACGGTGTACATGAGACATCGATGGTTCTTGACAGATACACACAAGTATAGGAAGATGAAAGAACAATTTGATAACAAAATCGAAAAAGATACTACACCGAAACCTTACAGTGGAAAACTTGTGTTTGAAATGGTCAAGAACATTCATATTGCTTTCGGTAAGGGAAAAAAGAGTAAAGGAATTAAGAGAAAGAAAAGTACATCTTCAGATGATACAACTGACATGGCTTTCAAGAAACAATTAATTTTTTTCAAGTATCTTCCGTATTGGAAGAATCTGGAATTTTGCCATAATCTTGATTTGATGCACGTTACAAAGAATGTATTTGACAACATCATTGGGATCTTGCTGGACATGCCGAGGAAAACAAAGGACGGATTAAATTCACGTATGGACCTAGTAAATCTTGATTTGAGACCAGAGCTTCATCCAGTAGAAAAGGCGAACGGAAAGCATTACCTTCCCCCAGCCAGCTACAACTTGACGCTAGAAGAGAAAAAAGCAATTTGCGAATGCTTGCGTGGGATCAAAGTGCCCACACGTTTCTCATCCAATATCCGCAAACTAGTCTCGATGAAAGACTTGTCTTTATTCGGTTATAATTCTCACGACTGTCACATGATGATGACAGTTTTCCTTGCCATTACAGTAAGAGTAATCAAATCTGAGCATATAAAAGTTGTCATCACACGTTTGTGTTACTTCTTCAATGCAGTATCGTAAAAGGTGATAGCACGTGAAGATTTAGACTATCTGAAAACATACATCGTCCAGACAATGTGCAAGCTTGAGATGTGTTTCCCACCATCCTTTTTTGATATGCAAGTACACCTAATCATACATCTTGTTGATCAGATAAAAGCATTGGGGCCACTATATTTACATCATATGTTTTCGTTGGAGAGATATTTAGGAGTATTAAAAGGTTATGTGCGGAACCGTGCTCACCCAGAGGGTTCAATTATGGAAGGATACACCACTGAAGAAGTGATTGAGGGTTGCGCTGATTACATCAAAGATGGAAAATCGAGGTGTGCCTATACCGGTACATGAGGGTAGACTACGTGGGAGAGGCAAAGTGGGTAAGAAAACTTTTATTGTTCAAGATTACAAGAATGTACACCGTGCACATTTTGGTGTACTACAACAGCTCGCAATAGCTGAGCCGTACATCGAGGAACACCAAATTGAGCTTCGTGATAAAAACCAAGACCGCAAAGAGGACTGAATCATGAAAGAGCACAGAAGATGTTTCACTGAATGGTTAATGGACAAAAATATATCATACGGAAACACTATAGAAGAGGCAACAATGAAGAAGTTAGCTTGTGGCCCATCTGCTTTGGTAACATCATGGCAAGCATATGACATCAATGGTTACACATTTTACACTAAAGAAAAAGACGGTAAGAGTGTTGCACAAAATAGTGGTGTTCGTATTAAGGCTTATGATTCACAAGGGCAAAAGACCACATACTTCGGGTTCATAGAGGAAATATGGGAACTCGGTTATGGCGAAAGAATGGTAATGCCCGTATTTAAGTGCCAATGGGTCAAACATCCTGATGGTTTGAAAGTGGACAATTACGGGCTGACACTGGTAGACTTGAATAAAGTGGGTTACAAAGATGACCTGTGTGTTCTCGCCGATAATGTTGCACAAGTTTTTTATGTTCAAGATCTAGAAACTGAGAAGTTGCACGTAGTTGTTTCTGGAAAGCAAAATATTGTTGGGGTTGACAATGTGGGAGATAATGAAGAGGAATATAATCAGTATGAATAGATGTACATTTTCACCGAACCAGAAAACATCAAGCGCGTAGAGAGAAGCATTAAAAAGAATTTGAAACCCTATATGCGAGAAGATGTCAATGCTGGAAAAAATGTATATAGCAATGCGAGATGACATATATTGTATATATTTATATCTTCTGAAATCAACTTAGAACAATGTTGGTATATGGATTGTGTCCTTTTGCATTTGTGTACATATGCGCTTGGACTCAATGATTTGGAAGTTTGGAAGTTTGGTCTTTCAGATAATGATGTCTCGGGCGTGTAGCCGATTGAAGGAGGAGCGCTTGGCGTGGCGCAAGAACCATCCCCATGTATGTACATATGGCACACCGGTCACATAGTTGTATATACATATGTATCTGTAATGGACTGATGAACTTAACTGTAGTTTGTTTTTCCGTGTTGTTTGTTTTTGGTATTTTCAATTTCTCTGCGTAGGGTTTCTCTGTAAAGCCTGAATCGGGAGATTTATTGAAGTGGCAGTGCATCGTCCCCGGTAAAGAAGGGGTAAGTCATGAAGAACAAGCACAATATGAGTTTAACCATCGTCCTCCTATTAATAAATTTCTTTTGCAGACTGATTGGGAAGATGGTTACTACCCCCTGACAATCTCTTTCTCTGAGGACTATCCCTTGGTGCCTCCAAGATGCACCTTTCCAATTGGGTTCTTCCACCCAAATGTCCATCGTTCGGGAGCACTCTGCATCGGGATTCTTGATCAAGAGACTGTAAGATAGACTTATTTTGTTCATGTAATTATTACTTATAATTGTTGTCGAACTTATTTGAACTGGTTTCTTATATTGCTTGAATTATATTTCGTAGGGGTGGTGCAGTGCTTTTACAATCAAAACTATACTACTTGAAGTTCAGCGTTTGCTGCATCAGCCAAATGTGCCTGATGTTGAAAATGATTGCTATAATCTACTTATCAAGGTTAGATGACACTTTGACTTAGTGACCAATGTAGGTTATTCATTCCTCCTTCGACATTTGTTAATTTAAATAATGTCAATATTTTCAGGATCCAGCGGAATATAAGAGACGTGTTCGGGAGCAAGCAGGATGGTACAATTTAGACTGATCGATGTGATCGATCTACAATGAATGTAGCATGATTTTTGTTCAGTGTGTAAAGAAATTATCTTTGAACAATTGTAAATCCTCTAATGGTGTATTATCACAATTAAGCCAGCCTCACTGGTGATCGAGCATTTCCTATAATGCATTACTGTACTAGTATCCGCTAGCTCATCTGTGTTTTTTCCTGATACAATTTTGCCTGCACGACTACATACGGTTGTGATAATTGCAACTACATCCCTGTAATTTCAATGAAAACCGCTTATGATAATTAAACAATGACCGCCACTGAAAATACATGATCTTCTCAGGCCGTTGTTAATCAAGAACCGTCTATGAAGTTCATTGCATTACAGACGGTTATTAATTAAGAACCGCCAACGAAGATCATGTATTTACCCAGACGGTTGTTCCTTAAAATCCATCTGTGAAGTTCATTGCATTACAGACGGTTATTAATTAAGAACCGCCAACGAAGCTCATGTATTTACCCTGGCGGTTGTTTCTTAAAATCCGTCTGTGAAGTTCATTGCATTAAAGACGGTTAATAATTAATAACCGTCTGTGAAGATCATGTATTTACCCAGGCGGATGTTTCTTAAAATCCGACTGTGAAGTTCATTGCATTACAGACGGTTCTTAATTAAGAACCGATTGTGAAGATCATGTATTTACCCAGACGGTTGTTCTTTAAAATCCGCCTGTGTTGTTCTTTCATCACAGGAGGTTATTATATCATTCGTCATCACAGTCGCATATTTTTAAGGACCGCCTGTGTTTGAAAAAATGAGGCGCCTGTAAAAATGCTTTTTGTAGTAGTGACTCTTCGTTTCAGGCAGTTTAAAAATCGTGTGTGATAATACGTTTGAAGCCCTGTGAGAGAAGTTTATTGTAGCAGGGAGACAGACGAAACCGGCGCCAAAACTCGATGACTCAAACGGTTAAAAATAATAAGCATTTGCGGCAGCGCCTGCACTGGATGGACTCTGCCAAATGGCACGATCTCAGTCTCAGTTCATCACGCAAGCTAAGCTCCGGCTGCTAAAACTAAAGCAACCACCGTGCGTTTACCGTTCAAACCTAGCTATACTACTAGGTCCAAATCAAAGTAGCAGGTCCCATGCATTTTCCTAATATTGCAAAGCCTGCTTAAATGAGTAAACTAAGCCAGCGTGTCTAGGTCAATTAATTAATCCCCCTCCTGCACCCACAAGTTGCCATCATATGTTCTTCTATTATTGCGTGGTGTGATGGCTTCGAATAAGCCACGGCGCCTTTGAACCGGAAAAGGGAACAAAAGAGCGGGGATAAGAGAGGCATCTCTCTCACAAGGGTGATTCTTTGGTCTTTATCCCGGCTTTTTCGAAATCACAGTGATACCATATTCCACCGAGTGAGACCTACTAGTAGTAGCTGTAGCAAAGATATATTTCATCCGTTCCAAAAAGTTTATAATTTTATAGTTCATTTTTGAGCTACAAAACCATAACATTTTTTGTGATGGAGGGAGTAATTTTTTTGAGCTGAAAAATTAATGTACAATTCAAAACAAGGCGATTAGTAATATGCATTTGTAGATGCTATGTTTAGTTAGTCATGACATGCGTTTGACCTGTCTGAGAAACCGTGAATATGCACCCCTTTTTTTGGTTAAAATGTCGTAGTGCATCTGCTCCATTAATGTGATGCCTTAGTATTGGTCTTGGAACCTCAAATCTTTGTGTGTTACTGAAAATGACATGGATAGTGGTCACCCTGTGGAGTGTGCCATGCTATCCCAGGGAATATTTCAGTGTTTCCTCCTCCCTTTTATTTTATGTTTGGAACTTAGGTCTTGAAACCCAAATTCATAAGTTTGGGTAGTAGATTTAGCATGGGAATAGTAGTTTTTCTTCGGTATCTTGACAGTGACCGTTTCAAGTTCAGATTGAAGAACTCTGAATGCATCCAAAAGCAGATGCACTACTTCCTCTGTTCTGTTTTTTTTTTTTGAAAGGATGTTCTATTTTTTTTGACGTTGCGAGAGCTAAAATTAGTTCTCCAAACGTCAACTAAAACATACCAGAAGTATTTTGTTTCATAGAGATTGATTTTCCTAAAAATAATACTCCCTCTGTTTTTAAATAATTGTTGTTAGAACAACCATTTGTAGTTCATTTTTAGTTGTGTGAGTTTGT
The DNA here is from genome assembly GCA_036927565.1 of Tuctoria greenei. Classification (NCBI taxonomy): domain Eukaryota; kingdom Viridiplantae; phylum Streptophyta; class Magnoliopsida; order Poales; family Poaceae; genus Tuctoria; species Tuctoria greenei. Next base: position 191,238,017 of record JAYESD010000005.1, read on the forward strand.
TATTATAAAACGGATAGAGTAGAATCTCAGTGAAATTTGGAGTTCTGGGGGCGCCCTTGCCACCAAGAACAGCCGCATTGTATTTGACTTCACTTTAGACGTCTAGCTATAGAATCTTGTGTTGGCTTTGTGTCGGCATCAATACCCCGTCCTCCCACTCGCATCTCTCCTACCTTAACAGCTTGCTCACTCCTTTCCAAATTCCAACTTTAAAAGGACATCAAGTCCAACCCCCATCTCCCATAACACGCTTGCTCGTCGATCAGTCGACCTCTCTCTCTGATAAAAGCTAATCACCAGCTACAAGTGTGTGTTGTTGTGTGGACATGAAGAGCAGGAAGAGCTACGGACAACAAGGCCACCTGCTGAGCCCAGTGGGCAGCCCGCCGTCGGACAACGAGTCCGGCGCTGCGGCGGCGGCCAGGTACGGCGGCGGCGGCGGCGGCGACTCGCCGACCAAGGAGCAGGACCGGTTCCTGCCGATCGCCAACGTGTCACGCATCATGAAGAAGTCGCTGCCGGCGAACGCCAAGATCTCCAAGGAGGCCAAGGAGACGGTGCAGGAGTGCGTGTCCGAGTTCATCAGCTTCGTCACCGGCGAGGCCTCCGACAAGTGCCAGCGCGAGAAGCGGAAGACCATCAACGGCGACGACCTGCTCTGGGCCATGACCACGCTGGGGTTCGAGGCCTACGTCAGCCCGCTCAAGTCGTACCTCAACCGGTACCGCGAGGTCGAGGGCGAGAAGGCCGCCGTCCTCGGCGGCGGCGGCGCGCAACACGGCGACGGCGCGGCGGACGACGTCGTCGGCGGTGGCCATCGCGTTGTGCCGTCCGGCGGCGGCGATGGCGTAGGGTACGACGGCCGCGACGCGCACGACGGCCTCATGATGGGGTACAGCGCCGGTGGCGGGACGTCGTACTATTCGACGGCGCCAGGGAAGGCGTACGGCGCGGAGGGGTCGAAACTGGCGGTGGAGTTTGACGGCATCGGTGGCCAGAAGGAGAACGGCGGCGTGCAGAGAGGGTTCGATGGACACCTCAACGGCTTGCAATGGTGAACGACGACGTAGCTCGATCGATAGATATGATGCTGCAGTGCCCCGGAATTTGCGTACCTAATCAGTTTCCGTCGTTGTCGTTAATTAGCACATCCCTTTTAAATCAAATGTTTTTTCTTATCTGGAAAAACTTCTCTTGAATATTTTTTTATGATTTAAGTAGTATTTCGAACTTGAACATTCGAAACATTGCAAATACAGTCAGATTTTGTCTGAACTCTAAATACACATCCATACAAGTCAACCCAAGTAGCTGAGGAAGTGCGCCTTGTACGATTCCATGTCCATGTGTGCACCGAGTGCAACGACACGTACGGACGATTTCACGCCGCGGCACCATCCTGCCCGTCGTGGTTCATGGTGACCACTGACCAGGTCCGTCCTTGCCGGCTCGCCCTACCAGCCAAAGTCCGTTGCGCGGTACGCCCGAAACCTCGTGGACCCGGCCACGTTCACGAACCGATCCATGTCCACCCGCCGCGACACTGTGTCCATCCACTCCGGCCCGGCCATCGGCTCCGCCGCCGCGCGCTGCTTTCCCCGCCTCCAGGGCGGCGGCGTGCGCTATCCCGCCTCCGGCGAGGAGGTCCGGGGTGACGATACCGCTAGCCGGCCGGGTGGTTCTTGGCGCAAACGAAGGACGCCAGGAGAGTGCCGCGACGGCGCCGGGGAATGGTCGGGGACGATGCGCTGCTTCACAGCTTCAGACGGTGCTACGGAGTGATCGTGAACGTCCTGCCGGAGAGGTTTGGGTGGATGAGGAATCCCGCCACGGTAACAGGGTACCTCAGGATAGCGCAAGTAAAGTTACGGAATTCCACCTGCTCCACGTGTCTCGCGGCATTGGACCTGTCTCACTCGTTCGGGTAGCTCCGGCACTACCACGTGTAATGCAAGGTCGGACCTAACTCCTTCATTAAAAAGCACCGGTCATTGCCACGTGTCCAGTAACCCTGAACCTAACCCCTAGTAGAGGGAAGCTCTGGTGCTGTCATGTGTATAGTAGCTCCGAACCTACCTCCCTAAAGAGGGAAGCTTCGGAGCTGCCAGGTGTCGAGCTCCCGGACCTAGGCTTGCAACGGGAAGACCGTTGGATCTCTAACGGCGCAAGACATTCAAGAGACTATGAAGACAATCATTACAAGACCTGATTACGTGTCATTAATGTCATATTAATGACGCACGATCAGGAGATTATTAGTACTGTTAACGCCGCCATTAAGGCATATTATCTCACTGTTAATTATACTTAATATGTGTAGATCGTGTATTAAAGTGATTAAATACCGCCGAGGCCACATGTCGGGCCAGACAACTCCTGTAACGGTCAGCCCTTGACATATAAAAGGGTTGAGTCGTACAATATAAATGAGGTTCAATCGACTAAGCTCAAACGCACACAAATAACCACCCCGTGGAGTAGGGTATTACGCTCACGCGGCCCGAACCACGTAAAAATCCTTTGTGTTACCGTCTCGTTCTAATCTTACGCGCGTCCCAACCAATTACGAACATCCACGAACTACGTTTTAGTAGTACCGGGGAAGTATCGATCGCACACTACGACAAGGCCCATCTCAATAATGAAGAATTGAATAGCCTGCTAACTTTTGTCTCGAAGACAAAAAATACTACATTCGTTTTTTAATAGTTGTACAATGAAATGAAATAAAAATAAAATGTCGTGTGCTGTCCGAGCGACATTTAATTTGAAACAGAGATAGTACATTCTATTTTATTTAACTTGGATTAATTTAATATTAAATAAAATAAAATTAAGTGAGTAGTATGCTTAGTATGCTATTTTATCATAAAATATTTCACTGCTGTACGTTTTGGTAGACATATGGGAAATTAAAAACTGTATTAAAAAATGATACAATCCTTGGACGCTAGACATTTTTTGAAGACAACTAAACACAAGATTTGCATACATGGATGTAGTTGCAGTCCTATATACGTAATTTGTAAGGTTACGTAAATTGTAAAATAATAAAAAATTATGATTAATTAATTTATAGAATTAAGTGTTAATTGTTAGTTACAAGATTAGTGTTTTAATGAGAGTAATTAATGGTTAACTGTCCGGTATATGAAATTTTTCAAATTGCTAACTATCCGATAAATAGACAGACCCGTAATAAAATCGATGGACCCAACTGCCATGAGCTAGGAACAAATGTCATTTATTTTAGAGTAAAATGCAGTGGTGGTACATGAACTTGTAGGTATGTGTCAATTAGGCTGACTCCAACGCATGATACATACAAGGATACAAACCAGAAATGAGTTCTCTATCGGTGAAAAAATGTCTCCAACGGAGTAACGCAAAGCGCTATCGGTTTTGCATGTCTTGCTCGCAGCGACGCAGATGTGTGTCTCCTCCGTGCGGCTACCAACTACTGTCGAACTGACTTGACGTGTGACTTTCTGCGCGGGCGAGAGCGCCAACGTCTTTTTTGCGTGAGAGCGCGGGTTGGCAAGATGATTTCCCGCGCAGGCTATGGCGCGAAGGCCGTTTCCGCGTGGGGACTTAGCTGGCGCGAAAGTTTCGCTGGCTTCTGCGTGCTTCCGTTGGAGAAGAGCATTTTTTAGAACCGCATGTGGACTTCTGTAGAAACGCAAATGGCAGTTTGGATGGCGTGTTTTGCGTCTTTTCGGTTGGAGTCAGTCTTAGGTCCATGAACTCCTAAAACGCGTTTAGAGGCCCCTAAATTAATTATGAGTGTTATTAGCAGTCCATCGCTTGCGTGGCGCGCACACGTGGCAGGCACGTCAGATTATGGGCTCCTGACACACTGGACATTGTAAGGATCGAATGCCCAAGAGGGGGGTGGATTGGGCTTCTTTTTAAAAATCAAGGCAATAAAACTTAATTACTAAAAGCCAATTCCCTAAGCAAACAACCTATGCATTCAAGTGAATAGTAACTTTGCGATATACGAAATGCATAAGTGTAAGGGAGAGGAAGAGAAAGCAAACTCCCGAGGTGACACGAGGATTTATCCCGTGGTTCGGCAAGATCGTCAAGATCTTCCTACGTCCACGTTGTGGCACCCACCAAAGGGTATAGCCACACCCAAGTCACCGAGACTAGGGATCTTCACTATTCTTCTCCGTTTGCCAACCTTGGCAAGGTGGAGCTCAAGCCTTGTACAACTTGGATCCTCCGGGCTTCCACAATCGTCTTGGCAAGCTCCGAAAGTCTCTCCCAATTACAAACACCAAGGGACACTCCCTTACAGCTCTCACTACACTAGAGACTCTACTCACCAAGAATGGAAGCACACAAGCACTATCTCTAGCTAGTTCTAGCCTATCTCTTGGTGTATAAGTGGTGTAAATGATCTAGAAGTGGTAGCTCAACGTCTTGAATGCTTGAGAATGTGTAGAGTATATTTGGTGATCAAGACTTGTCGATTAGACAGGTTGAAGGGGTATAAATAGCCAGCCTCCACGAAATAGCCATTGGAAAAGTAGGCTGACATCACTGCTCTGCGAACACCGGATGATCCGATGTCTCCCCTTCAGTTATCATCGGTCAAGTTTACTTTAGCTGATGTCATTGTGTCAGATATGACCGTTGTTAGACCGATGTTGCACTTGTCTTCTCATCGGATGATCCGGTGGCACTTCCTCCAGAATTGGTTCAAACTTGATGCTTACTGGAGTGATTGATCGATGTGTATATTGATGTACATCGGATGATTCGGTGCTACACTTGGTCCAAGGATATTGCACACTGTACTAATGGACCGATGTAACATTGCCCTTAACATCGGATGATCCGGTGAGTACTTGGTTCTGAGGTCTTCTTCTGCTGAACCAACTCGATCGATGTGTTGTTTTCTGGAAACATCGGTTGATCCGGTGAGTTGATTTTGTTTGCTTCGAGTTATTCTAAGTTATTCTTTTGGAATTTTCTCGATTGACCTCTTAGACACTTGTTGTAAATATTCTTCTGATGATTGTCAAGCATTGAGTGTTGTCAATTATGGTTGAATAACTTTGACATATGAGCTTTTACTTCTAATCTTCATAACATTGATTTATCATATAAAGTGATTGTTTAGGGGTCTCCAATGATCATTAGTTGACGTTCATATTCATATAGATTTCATTTGATTGAGTGATATGGGAGACCCATCCACAAATTCATTAGTAAAATCCAATGGTTGTCATTAATCACCAAAACCATACCTCATGGGGGCCTAGATGCTTTCAATCTCCCCCTTTTTGGTGATTGATGACAACACAACGAGTGAAGCATAATAATGAATTTGATAGAACGATATTTAAGAACGATACTTAAAAAACTCAAAAGAAATTAATAACACAAAAGCTCAATCGATGAATAACTCAAGAGAATAAGTGGCACATGAATACTCAATGAATAGAAAATGAGTAGCAAAGACACCAAATTACAAAAGATATAGATAGAGACTCCCCCTACAGCTAGAACACTCCCCCTGAGGCTAAGCTATCCTCCCCCTGACTCTCTCTAACTCTTCTCCCCCTTTGGAATCAAGACACCAAAAAGGAATCCGAGTACCTAAGAACCCTGAGTGCTCGAAGCGATGACGAACTGGTCACTGTCGGGGGTGCTATCGTCGGAGCTGCTGCCTGCTGCTACGGCTGAGGCTGGAGTAGACGTGGAGGGAGCTGTAGGAGCCGCTGTCGGTGCCTGCTGAGTTGGAGCTGCTGGCAGCGGGGCACTGACAATGGATGCTGGCGTCTGCTAGAACAACGTCGTAGCCGGCAGCGGAGAGTGGATCAATGCGCTTGGAGCAAGCAGTGGAGACATGCTGATCGTCGGGATCGGCGTGGTCGGCACTGGAGCTGCAGCTGGAGCAAGGACTGGCGGGGGTGGAGCAAAACCTGGCAGCTGCGACGGCAGGGCAATCCCGGTCTGGGTGTAGAGGTTGGTGATCAACCCCAGGATGCCCATCATCGCCTACTGCGTCTGCTGCTGCTGGTCGAGGGAGCGCTGGTGCATCTGGTCTATCAGCCCCATCAGTCAGTCAGTGTCCTCTTGCCTCTCGCGGGCGATCTAGCGCTGCATCTCCTGCTGCTGCTGCTGGAGCTCCAAAAGACGTGTTGCCTGCTCAACTCGGGCCTGCTCAGCTGCAAGCCGGTCCAGACGCTGCTGCTCAACCATCTGCTGGAGGAGGGAGGTGGGCTCGGACGGCTGAGAGACCTGTGCCTTTGAGACGGGAGGTGGAGTAGGAGGGGGCACGGTCGAGCCTCCAGCCTCTGTGTCGTGCTGCCTGGGTGAGGGAGGAGGTGGGAAGTACTCCTCAACATTGTCCTCTGTGTCACTCTCGGACCAAATGTGCTAAAGGTCCTCACCCTGAGCCTCTTCCTGTGCAAGCCTCTCGTCTTCCTTCTCCAGGTCAGACCAATCCTCCTCGGATAGCCGAGCACGGACCTGACGCTCGACTGGACGGCTAAGGCGGCGGTCTCCAGGAGCTGGAGCACGGTAGTGGCTGAACCGTGTGACACTCTCATCAGTGAGACTGTCATGCACGACGGACTCCTCAGGAACAACCATGGAGAGCAGGTAGCTGATCCAGTGTCCAAACACAAGCTGCCTCATCATGCCAACTCCATCAGTGATCACATCCTCCATCTCACATATGAGGATGTCCACAATATCGAACTCCATCCCGTTCATGATGTAGAACAGAAGGGTCTGCTGCAGGCTGGTGAACCCCTCTAGATATCCAGACCTCGGCAAGAGTGTGCGGCGCAAGGCAAGGTGCACTGTGCGCGCAGCTGGAGTCAACAGTGCTGGTACCCTCGGTTGGTCTGGAGGGAAGGACGGTGCAAACAGAGAGTGTATCTCCTCCAGTGGTGGTGCCACTCCTCCACTGAGCGGCCTCCTCGGCGGGTCTGCCTGTCCATACACTCTCTCGTGCAGGCAAGTGTCATGGAGATCCACTCCTAGCAGCCGTGCCAAAGTCTATCTCGTCAGGTGATGGTGCCGGCCCATGAACATGAAGTCTATAAATCGGCGGCCCTCAGAGACGTAGAGGGTGACGTATAAAACGCGGACCCAGTCCTCTACGTAGGCACTCCTCTCGTAGGACATCAGCTCCACCACCCCTCTGTACCTCTCAAAGTAGGGGCGTATCTCCGTCTCGGCTGCTAGTGCAAGCTGATCCCAGTCCAAGAAGTTGTGCTCGAAGAGCTTATGGCCTCGGCGTCTATAGGTCTCGTACAGCGACGCCTGAGTCATGGTCCAAAAACGGTTGTCCACAAGTGCCTCTCTGGGTTGCAGGAACCACTCCTCAAGCAAAACGCTCCATCTGAGTCTTCTGAGCTGCTTGGCCTTCATCTTCCTGTAATCTGTCAAACGGACACCTTCACCAACATGGACGTTGGTGTCCATCTCGTAGACGGCTCTCTGGGCCGCTGAAAGCGGCCTAGAGGGGGGGTGAATAGGCGATAATCGATAATTTAAACTTAATTCAGAGTTATGAAAACAGAGAAGTCGGACTTGTCTGACTTCTAGTCGGACTTGTCTGACCTAAGTCGGACAAGTCTGACCTGGGTCGGATAAGTCCGAGATTACCTGCACGATCAGACCAAAAATCCAATTTTTAAGTGATCCAATGAGAGATATCGATCCCTAGCAGTCCTACACGAAGTATGGAGTAGGAAGAAAGCTGAGGGAGAGATAGCACGCGGAAAACACTAGAATCAAAACTCGTGGGAAAGGAAGAACAACTAGAGACAAACGATTTTATCCCGAGGTTCGGAACCACAAAGGATCCTACGTCCCCGTTGAGGAGTCCACAAAGGACCAGGCCTTCTCTAGCCTTTCCCTCACGAGTTTCCACAAAGGCCAACTCCCAAATCTTCCACTATCACAAAGATTGTTACAAACTCCCCGATTACAAGAGATCATAAAGAAATCGCGGGGCGACGCCTAACCGTCTAGGGGAGAACCCCAAGAGCAACAAACACGCAATCACGAAGAAACTTAGCGAATCACACGTTGCTCAACCCCTCAACAAACTGTTTCTCCCGATTCTCACAAAGCACTCTTCACTCTCCCAAAAACTCGAATTTGGGCTCTAGAGGTGAAGAACAAGTGGAGAGAGGTTCTTGAGTTCAAATGGGCATTCATAACTGTTCAGGGGTGTTAGGCATAGTTGGTGGGTCGAAACCACCCACTATTTATACTCCAAAAGGTCATTAGAGCCATTTGACACAGCCCATGTCGGACATGTCTGACACAAAGTCGGACTTGTCCGAATTGCTGATGTCATAAAGCGTACGGTTACCCGTTGGAATTTAAATAGTGCATCAAAAGCCACCTCAGACATGTCTGACACAAAGTCGGACATGTCTGACCTCAAAGGTCAGGCCTTTCACTTCAGACTTGTCTGACCAAAACCACTTCAGACATGTCTGACACACAATCTCGGACATGTATGAAGTTCTGCAGAGAGAACTCGGACAAGTCTGACTCTCTAGGACTTAGAAAAATTTTTCTTAGTCCCGGGAACAGATCCATCTCGGACATGTCCAACCCCCAGGTTCGGACAAGTCCGAAACTTCACTGGAACCCTTCCAGTACCAATTCGGATAAGTCTGACACACAAACTCGGACATGTCCGACTTCCAACAGAGGGAATTTGGACATGTCTGACACCACAAGTCCGACAAGTCCGCCCAAGCCACAAAGGCCCTACTAAAAGCTTCTGCAAAGGGGTTGAGCACCCGAATGACTCACTAAGTGTCTACGCGTCGTGTCCCTCTTAATAGTACGGTTTTTCCTAAGACTCAAGGAGAAAATAGAAAACCCTATTTCTATTCTTCTTCACCACAACTTTTCTCCTTTTGCCGTCTTTCTTCAAAGCTCCATTTCCTCCTCCGGATATGTGCTCATGCTCAACCAAGTTCATTAGCACTTTAATGGTTCATCATCAATCCACCAAAACCCACAAGAGACCTAGATGCACTTACAGCCGCCCTGTCCTCTCGAAGATCGGCAGCAGACGGTCTTGAACGTGGTCCTACCGGCGGATGACCCCCACGGGTCCTGGCTGAGCGCCGGCGAACAAGCGGCACTTCCGGCTCTTCTTCTTCCTCGGACTCATCCAGCACAAGAGGCTGCCTCAGACGAGCCTCGCGGATCCTCAGTGATCCTCCTCGGCCACGCTCTCACTCTTCGGCGGTGGGAGCGGCCATCGAAGCCTTCTTTTCTTCCTTCGACAGTTTTTGCTTCTTTGCGGCCGACTCCGCAATGGCTTTGCCCTTTCCTTTCTTGTCACGAGCCATTGCGATGATGCGCGAGAATGAAGTTGATGATGTCACACGCACGGAACGGCGACACAAAGATCGTCGCGGCCGGAAACCCTAGCGGCATAGTGGCGGCCGTAGAGGGAGGTGCATGGGTGGTGGTGCACGGGGTGGAGCAGAGGCAGCGTCGGTGGCGCTGGGTGGATCAGCGGCGGCGGTGAAGAGGGCGGCGGTGGCGGCGCTAGAGGGGAGCAGCGGCGGCGGCGATGTTGCTGCGGTGGTGCGTGGCGCTAGAGGGCGGCGGCGGCGGCCTGAGGCGGCGGGGGCCGTAGGGTGGCGGCGGCCGGCGTGCTGCGGTGGCGGTAGGGCGAGGGAGCGGCGGCGGCGTAAGGACGAGCGAAGGTGTGAGGGTTGGGAGAGAGAAAGTGAGGGAGGTGGCGGGGTGTTTAAAAAATGGGTCCCAAACCCTAGCTTAAAATTTAGCACCGGATGGACCGACGTTAAAAGATAGGAGCATCGGTCGAATGGCACGGTAAGGGTATTCAAAAAGGTATCGTTGGCACTGGATGGTCCGACGTGGAAGGGAATAGCATCGGTGGATTTCAGCACAATTCCAGAAATGTGAACATCGGATGCACCGATGTCTCTCAGAATGAACTCGTCGATCGATTTGTGTTACTAACTGAGCTGAGTCTTGGTCTTTGAGCACCAACTGATCCGATGATGGTCTGGCCTAAGCATCGGATAATCCGATGACTACAAAACAGCAACATCCCATATATGTCCTTTGACCAAACAAACAAACAATAAGAAACACATGTCTTAGGACTTTTTGGGCAACCCCTTACCCCTCAAAAATACTAATTGCCAATAACTTGGCTAAGCCTTAAAGCAAATAGAACATGAAGAAAATGGGAAGGAAATTATCCAAATAAAATGTAAGGCCCATGCTTTGTGAGCTAGAGGATGAAGTCTTCTATCTCTTAAAAGCATGTTCCTTTAGGCATTAACGCACCTAACATTTTGTTCTTCCCACATCATATGAGTTGAGATATTGCATTTCAAACAAGTCTCTTTCTCATGAGGTGGGTTCCCCTTTGTGACAATCTACCGTATGCAATGCCAAACAATTTATAATGCATGAGATTTAAGTATGAGTGCAAGTCTATATGGCAAGTATCATGCAAGACATAAAGTAAATCTATCTTGCCAAGTTTGAACCTTTCAAAGGCTTCTTTAGGGAGAGCCACTCTCCAAGCCTTGGGGAAACCCAAAAGAACCTCCATACCAAGCTAACCCTTGCTCGCCCCTATCCTTTGAAAGTTAGACAAGACCTATATGAGATGCATTATTACATGGCAATCTACATGACGTTTTATGCATCTAGCACATTTAATTCACTTCTTAGCCTAGAAAAAGTTTTCTCATCAAGTGGTTTAGTGAAGATATCCGCCAATTGTTCTTAGGACCTAACACCTCGCAATGAGATGTCTCCCTTAGCTTCATGGTCCCTCAAGAAATGATGGCGAATATCAATGTGCTTAGTGCGGGAGTGTTGAACGGGGTTTTTAGCTATCTTAACTGCACTTTCATTGTCACAAAGGAGAGGCACACAACCAAGTTTAACACCAAAGTCCAAAAGGGTTTGCTTCATATAAAGAATTTGGGCACAACATGCACCGGCCGCAATATATTCCGCTTCCGCCGTGGACAAGGCGACGGAATTTTGCTTCTTGCTAGACCAAGATACTAGGGAACGCCCAAGCAGGTGGCACCCACCGGAGGTACTCTTGCGGTCCAGATGACATCCGGCAAAGTCCGAATCCGAGTAACCTAAGAGGTGGAATTTTGCACCTTTAGGGTACCACAAGCCCACACTAGGGGTATGCTTAAGATACCTAAGTATCCTAAAGACCGCCTTCCGATGCGATTCTTTAGGTGCCGCTTGAAAGTGAGCACACAAGCATACACTAAACATGATATCGGGCCTAGATGCGGTAAGGTAAAGCAATGAACCAATCATAGAATGGTAGTTAGATTGATCAATAGGTTTACCGTCCTTATCCGCATCGAGATGACAATTTGTTGCCATTGGAGTGCTTCTTGAGCTACAATCTCCCATCTCAAATTTCTTCAAGAGGTCCTTGGTATACTTCTCTTGATAGACGAAGGTCCTCTCTTGAAGTTGCTTGATTTGGAATCCAAGGAAGAAGTTGAGCTCTCTAATCATCGACATCTCGAATTCTCTAGACATCATTTTGCCAAACTCATGGCTAAGAGCTTTGTTAGTTGAACCAAAAATAATATCATCAACATAAATTTGACAAATGAATAATTCTCCGTTGATGTCTTTGGTGAAGAGTGTAGTGTCCACCCTCCCGATCTTGAATCCTTGCATGATCAAGAAATCCCGTAGTCGTTCATACCATGTCCTAGGTGCTTGCTTGAGCCCGTAGAGCGCCTTGTGCAACCTATACACATGATTAGGATTACTCGGATCTTCAAACCCGGGAGGTTGTTCAACATAAACAAGCTCGTTAATGTAACCATTAAGAAAGGCACTTTTCACATCCATTTGATAAAGTCTAATATTATGATGTGATGCAAAGGCAAGAAGTATACGGATGGCTTCTAGTCGGGCGACCGGAGCAAATGTCTCCCCAAAGTCTAGTTCTTCAACTTGCGAGAACCCTTTGGCCACAAGTCTTGCCTTGTTGCGGACCACAACGCCGTTCTCGTCTTGTTTGTTGTGGTACACCCACTTTGTTCCGATGACATTTTTGTCCTTGGGTCGCTCCTCCAACACCCAAACTTCATTGCGGATGAAGTTGTTAAGTTCTTCTTGCATGGCCATCACCCAATTTGGATCTTGGAGTGCTTCCTAAATGTTAGTGGGTTCTACACATGAAACAAACGAGTAGTGCTCACAAAACGAAGCGAAATGGCGAGAACGTGTACTTACTCCCCTTGACGGACTTCTGATAATTTGGTCCATCGGATGCGCCTTGGAGATGCGTCCATGCTTCATAAGTGGTTGTGAAGCACTTGGCGGTGGTGATGCGTGTTGCTCTTCTTGTGGTTGGACTTGATCATGGACTTCTTCTTCTTGATGTTGTGTGGCTTGTGAGTCTTGAGTCGGCAATGGATCATCATTTTCTTCTTCATCAACTTGAGGTGCCATAGAAGTGTTGATGTTGGAACTTGAAGCTCCCCCTTGATCATGGCTCTCCTCAACTTTAGGCTTGATGTCTCCAATGGTCATGTTCTTCATAGCTTCTCGTAGAGGCTCATCGTCTATTTCATCATGACCAAAACTCTCCTCTTGGGAGCCATTAGTTTCATCAAACTCAACATCACAACTTTCCTCAACTAAACCGGAGGTTTGGTTGAATACTCGATATGCTTTTGAGTTTGATGCATAACCAAGAAATATACCGACATCACATCTTATTTCAAACTTACCGAGCCTTTTCTTGCGGTAGATGTAGCACTTGCACCCAAAGACTCGAAAGTAGGAGATGTTGGGCTTTCTCCCAATGAGAAGTTCATACGGGGTCTTTTGAAGTAGTCGATGTAGGTAGACCCTATTTGCGGCATGGCACGCCGTGTTGATTGCTTCGGCCCAAAACTTCTCTGACGTGCCATAGTCATCAAGCATTGCTCGCGCAAGAGTGATGAGAGTCTTGTTCTTTCTTTTAACAACACCATTTTGTTGAGGAGTGTATGTGGCCGAAAACTCATGCTTCACGCCTTCACGGTCACACCACTCCCCAATGTTGTAGTTCTTGAATTCGGTGTCGTTGTCACCCCAGACCTTGATATTGGGAAATTGAAATTCCCTTTGTGCGCGGTTGGCGAAGGTCTTGAACACTTCCGGAGTTTCACTCTTGTCACCTAGAAACAAAGTCCAAGCATAGCGGGAGTAGTCATCAACTATAACAAGACAATAGAGGTTACCGCCAAGACTTTGATATGTGGATGGTCCGAAGAGGTCCATGTGGAGTAGCTCAAGTGTATTGGAGGTTGACACCATTGTCTTCATTGGGTGGTGTGAAGCAACTTGCTTCCTGGCTTGACAAGCGCTACAAAGCTTGTTTTTCTCAAATGTGACATATCACGCCGTTCACCATCCCAAGCTTGAATGACTTCTTGAGCTTGCTCATCCCTATGTGCGCTATGCGTCGATTCCATAGCCAACCCAAACTTGTCTTAGTGAAAAGACAAGTGGTCAAGCTAGCATCCTTGTTGGAAAAGTCTACTAGGTAGAGATGTCCATGCCGAAATCCTTTGAAGACTAGTTCTTGGCTTGTTTCACTACTCACAACAACATCATTTTTGCTAAAGGTGCACGTTAGTCCAATATCACATAATTGTGCAATAGAAAGTAAATTAAAACTAAGTGACTTAACGTATAATATATTAGAAATAGATAAGTCATTTGAAATAGCAATCTTACCTAACCCAATTACCTTACCCTTAGAGTTATCACCAAAGGTGACTTGTTCACAATTGTCGGGGTTTTCTATGGTGGTGAACATACCATCATTGTCGGTCATATGTTGAGTGCATCCGCTATCGAGTACCCAATGCTTTCCTCCGGCTTTGTAGTTCACCTACACACATGAGTTCAATTTTTAACTTTAGGCACCCAAGCCAACTTAGGTCCTTGTATGTGTGATACAAGTGTTTCTGGGACCCAAAGTTGCTTGGGGAGCTTCCCCTTCATGCCCTTCATGTCTTTGCCAATGAACCTTGCTTTCACCTTGTCATCTACTTTACTCAAGAGATAATAACGATCATTAAAAGTAGATTTGTAATTAATGGGCAATTTTGGAGAAAGCCGGTTAGGAAGAGGACACTCCCTTGTGTGGTAACCGGTGACCTCACAATGTTGGCAATAAGAACTAACTTCCTTGATGAAGCTTGTTCTAAGCTCCGGTGAGGGCACCTTTCCTTTGTTAGGCACCGGGAAGGATCCAAGTCCTCTCTTGTTGAAGGCCTTTGCTTGTTGGAAGAGGATTTCCTTGTGCTTGACTTCTCCTTTCGATAGTCTAGCCACACTAGTGCGGAGACTCTCAATTTCTTCCAACAAGTCCTTCTCCCTAGCATTTTCTTTCAAAGGCAAAGACTTGTGCAAGACATTAGTGGCATGAGAAGTAATAGATGACTTATCATTAAGAGTTTGTTTATTCATATTTTTAACTCTTGATCAAGCACTTCATAAGCAAGGTTAAGTGTTTGATGTTCTTGTATTAACTTGTTGTGCTCTCCCAAGAGTGTTTGGTGTGCTAAGTTAAGCTCATGATGATCTAGCTTGATTTTAGCCTTATCCTCCTCAATTTGCTTGACATAGGATTTGAGCGTGTCATGCTCTTTAAGTATGCTTTCATACTTGTCAAGCAAATCAAGGTTAGCACTCTCAAGCTTAGCACGAGTTTCTTCAAGAGCCTTAACCTTACTCTTTTCCCTCTTAATGATAGTGTGATATTCATTTATTAATGAAGTTAAATCATCGGGGAAAAGCTCATCATCGCTAGAGTCATCACATACCTTGGTGTTACCTTTAGCCATGAGGCACATGGGTGGTGTATGAAGAGGTGAGTCATCATTGTTGGCAATGGCAAGGCCGGCCAAACTTTCTTCTTCCGCTTCACTCTCTTCATCACTTGATTCTTCGTCGGTGACCCATTCGTTTGCCTCACACATGAACACCTTTTGTGGACCATTTCTCTTCTTTGCGAAGAGTCTTCCCTTCTTGTCCTTGTCATGTTTCTTCTTCCCAAAGGATCTTGGTTTGGGTTTGACCTCTTCTTCATCATCTTCACTATCTTCAAGCTTGTGGTGCTTGCTCTTGTGGTTCTCTCTTCTTTTGTCCGGTTTTGGACAATCATAGGAGATGTGGCCTTGATCACCACAATTGTAGCAAGTCTTGTGGTCATCTCTCCTTGGTAGAAATGCTTTCTTCTTGGGATCAAATGTGTATCCCTTCTTGGCAATCTTGGAGTTTAAGCGAGAGAATTTTCTCATCATCAATGCAAGTTCATCATCTTCATCTTCACTTGATACTTGCTCTTCTTCACTTGAGCTAGGCTCAACCACCTTCTTTTTCTTGAGACTTGTTTTCTTGGTGGAGGCCTTTAGGGCAATTGTCTTTGAAGATGATTGCTCCATTATCTCAAGTACACTCATCTCATGAGCATGAATCTCTCCAATGAGTTCCAAAACTTCAATGTGGTCAAGAGATTCTTTTTGAAGCATGGAGTTGATGATGTTGTACTTTGGCTTGGGAAGGAGCATAAGAATCTTGCGGTTGATGAGTCCCTTGCCAAGAGAAGCAATGTCAAGAGCATTAATTTCTTCAATAAGCATATTCAAGCGAGAGAACATTTCATTAACATTTTCATGAGGTAGCATTTTAAATTCATCATATTTGGCTTTAAGCTTGTGATATTTTAGTTCCTTGACACGAGAAGAGCCCTCATGAATTTCTATTAAGCAAGCCCAAATTTCACAAGTCTTTTCCTTACTAGCAATCCTAGCAAACACATCTTGACTAATACATTCATAAATTGCATTCCTAGCTTTAGCATCCCACTTAATTTGATCACCAACATAATTGTGCTCACCAAACCCCGCGTGGGTCGCTTCCCATACTTCGGGAGCAATAGCCTCTAGATAAGCGCGCATGCGTGCTTTCCAATAGGCAAAGTTCTTGCCCTCGAAGATAGGAACCGAACCCCCAACCTTGGCCATTTTAGCCCTCTAGCGGTGAAGCTAGAATGATCCTATGAGCAACCTTGCTCTGATACCAATTGTAAGGATCGAATGCCCAAGAGGGGGGGTGAATTGGGCTTCTTTTTAAAAATCAAGGCAATAAAACTTAATTACTAAAATCCCAATTCCCTAAGCAAACAACCTATGCATTCAAGTGAATAGTAACTTTGCGATATACGAAATGCATAAGTGTAAGGGAGAGGAAGAGAAAGCAAACTCCCGAGGAGACACGAGGATTTTTCCCGTGGTTCGGCAAGATCGTCAAGATCTTCCTACGTCCACGCTGTGGCACCCACCAAAGGGTATAGCCACACCCAAGTCACCGAGACTAGGGATCTTCACTATTCTTATCCGTTTGCCAACCTCGGCAAGGTGGAGCTCAAGCCTTGTACAACTTGGATCCTCCGGGCTTCCACAATCGTCTTGGCAAGCTCCGGAAGTCTCTCCCAATTACAAACGCCAAGGGACACTCCCTTACAGCTCTCACTACACTAGAGACTCCACTCACCAAGAATGGAAACACACAAGCACTATCTCTAGCTAGTTCTAGACTATCTCTTGGTGTATAAGTGGTGTAAATGATCTAGAAGTGGTAGCTCAACATCTTAAATGCTTGAGAATGTGTAGAGTATATCTGGTGATCAAGACTTGTCGAATAGACAGGTTGAAGGGGTATAAATAGCCAGCCTCCACGAAATAGCCATTGGAAAAGTAGGCTGACATCACTGCTCTGCGAACACCGGATGATCCGATGTCTCCCCTTCAGTTATCATCGGTCAAGTTTACTTTAGCTGATGTCATTGTATCAGATATGACCGTTGTTAGACCGATGTTGTACTTGTCTTCTCATCGGATGATCCGGTGGCACTTCCTCCAGAATTGTTTCAAACTTGATACTTACTGGAGTGATTGACCGATGTGTATATTGTTGTACATCGAATGATTTGGTGCTACACTTGGTCCAAATATATTGCACATTGTACTGATGGACCAATGTAATATTGCCCTTAACATCGGATGATCCGGTGAGTACTTGGTTCTGAGGTCTTCTTCTTCTGCTGAACCAACTCGACCGATGTGTTGTTTTTTGGAAACATCGGTTGATCCGGTGAGTTGATTTTGTTTGCTTTGAGTTGTTCTAAGTGATTCTTTTGGAATTTTCTCGATTGACCTCTTAGACACTTGTTGTAAAATATTCTTCTGATGATTGTCAAGCATTGAGTGTTGTCAATTATGGTTGAATAACTTTGACATATGTGCTTTTACTTCTAATCTTCATAATATTGATTGATCTTATAAAGTGATTGTTTAGGGGTCTCCAATGATCATTAGTTGACGTTCATATTCATATAGATTTCATTTGATTGAGTGGTATGGAAGACCTTGCATCCATAAATTCATTAGTAAAATTTAATCATCGAAATCATACCTCATGGGGCCTAGATGCTTTCAGACATGCAATTTTTTGTTTAACCACCCCCACACACACCACACACACACACAATTCCTATTATTTTCCATCTTCTGTTACCTAATCAGATTTGGACTCATCTGTCGGGTCGAGGAGCGATCGAACTCCCATGGAGGGCGCTGGGCGCAGCTCCCGCCGGCGGCGTCGATCCTCCCCCCAGCACCGCCGCGGCCCTCCTCTCCTCCGCAGCCTCCGCGCCATCCCACCACATTGCCCACGCGCTCGCGAGCCTCTCCCTCGCGCTCGCCGACCCAGCCTTCCTGGCGCCGCCCACCCGCGCCTACTGCAGGTCCGCTCATCGAGGCGCTTCGGGCGCTGCTTCCTGCCGCGATGCTGCACTTGTCGCGCAGGCTTGCGACCTCGCAACCGACCTTGTCGCCGCCGTGGGTGAACCTGCTGCTTCAGAGCTTGTCCCCCGCCTCGCCCTACTCCTCTCATCCGGCTCCCTCGTCAAGCACCTCCACACGGTACGTGCGCTGCTGTTGCTACTCACATTTTCCTGCTGCACTTGTTGCATCTGAAACTTCAAGGATGCAGTAGGTCGACGGGTGCATGAATTTGGTGACGATGGCACCAAGATTGCGGCTGCAAGGGGAAGAACCGCCTGTATATGGTATGATCTAATTTTCTTGACATTCTTCTTTTTTGATGCAGTGATCATTCCATCTAGCTGCGATGTGTTTGACTGATGTATGTATGATCGATGATGCTCAGGTGAAGAAAGCAGTAGGAGTGCACTAATTTTGTTGACATTCTCCTTATGGGATGCAGTGATGATTGCAAAATTGTGGATCATGTGCTGTTACTATGTTTTTACCCATAGTTTGCATTAGGTATTGATGCTGCTGTTAGAAGAGTTTGAGTCTAATTGAGTTGTTGTGTACTTTGTTGCTGCTGTTACAATATATTGGCTTTGAACTAGTTGTCTGGTGTATGCAGATGATGGGGACGCACTGTTTTCAGTTGAGGTGCGGCATGGAGGTTTTTTTGTTGGGCAAGAGGTGAACAGGGCATACATTGATGCTAAAGTGAACTGGTTTGATTACTGTGAAAAAAGATACATGATCTCCGTTATGGTGCAATGATTTTATTGGTCAGCTTGGTTATGATCCAAAACCAACTTTGAGGATTTTTTGGTTGTTACCTGGCAAGGGTCTAGGGGATGGCTTGAGGGTAATTGCATCGGATGCAGACACACTAGTTATGGCTGGTATTGTGGAAAAGGTCAAAAATTTGATAGTTTACTTGGATCACGATGATAGCATTTCAAGTATCAATTGGGATGATATTATCGCAAATCCGGTTACTACATTACCAAAAAATTATGAGTCCACGAAAGGTTGTGACTGTGGAGAAGTTCATGGGTGAGAAACTTCCCTCATTTTATTGTGATGTAGCAGCAGTGTCATATGAAGAGATCATTAATGAGAGATTAAGTGATCAAAATGAAAGTGACTCTGATTTTTTTTATAGTGATTATGAGATTGACAATGAAGATGATGATCTTTTCATGGACAATGTTGATGAAGTAATTGATCAGGGAGTGGCCAAAGGAATAATGATTTGCAAGGGTAAGGAACCAATGAATGAGATGGATGATGGAAGGGACATGTCTTCTGATGATGATGAACTACAATTGCCAGATTCTGGCGGAGAGGGAGATGTGAGGCTGAAGTTCAAATCGTGGAGACCAAAAGACATGAACAATCCTGTTTTTAAAGTGGGCATGGTGTTTGGTCCAGTTGAAGATCTGAGAAAGGCAATAATTGAGTATTCATTGAAGAATAGGGTCAACATCAAATTGCTAAGAAATGAGAAGAAGAGAATTGGTGCAGTTTGTGAACAAGATTGTCCATGGAAACTTTATGCTTCAAATGATAAGAGATGTTTTGGGTTAATGATCAAGACATACAATGGTGAGCACACCTGTCAGAAGAAGTGGGAACTACAAAGGTGCATTTCAACCGGGTTAGCTTAGAAATATGTGGGCACATTTAGGGCTGATGACAAGATGACTTTGAAGAATTTTGCTAGGACTGTCCAAAAAGAGTGGAATCTGACACCCTCTAGGAGCAAACTAGCAATGGCCAGGAGGATAGCAATGAAGCAAATTCATGGAGATAAGATTGAACAATACAACATGTTATGGGACTATGGGCATGAACTGAGGAAAACAAATCCTGACATCACTTTCTTGCTAAATATGCTTGGTCCAAGATTCAACAATTTATACTGCTCACTAAATTTATACTGAGGTACATTCTTTTGTCTTCAACTGTTCATTTATTATCTACATAAATTTTGGAGATTAATTACCATTGCTACTTGTAGGAATCAATATTGTCACAATCTGCTATTGATCCACTAGTACAATTGACTGACACAATGCTATCACAAATGGAAGCAGAGGTATCTTGTCCATAACTCTCATATTTCTCATCTCAAATATCACAAATGATACCACTGATCTTTTAATTTACAAAAACTCTACAGGCACCACAAATTAGCTCCATGGATCTGTTGGTTGAACCCTTGTCGGACTCTTTCTTCATCATGACAAATCGGCCAGAAGCACCACCTATTCCACCTACAACAGCGACCAAAGAGGGCAAAGCCATGGCAGCTAAGCGCAAGGCAGCAGTTGAAGCACAAAAAAAGAAAGAGGCAAAGAAATCAGCAACTGAGAAAATGAATTGATGACTTCTTCGTTTTTTTCTTTCTCAGATTGTAAGCTATGGCTTCTGAAACATATCAAGAACTGGAACTTCTCAGGCTTTTTCAGTTTTATCTATGTGTTCTTATACTATGTTAAAAATCTAGCAATGTTGAAGTCTTGCAATATGTTAAGTGTTAATATTATAGTTCTCAATGATCTGATTCTGTTATGATATTGATGAAATGTTGCTTTGTAATGTAATTTTGATATTGTGTTTTCTGTGTTCAGTGATTCTGTATTGTAAGTGGTGACAGGTTTGCGAAAAAAAATAAAAACACTGCAGCTGTTGGGAATTGAACTGACAACAGACCCTCTACAACTCCTCCATTGTAACCAATACAACTTCAGGTCTTTTCATTCCACGCAGGAAAGGAAACGTATTTTATACTAGACACGGCCCACGGAACTTTTCTCACTGGACGCATCCTGATCTAATCTGTTCGGATCCCGACGGGAGGTGCTGTCCAGATCGGGATTAGGTAACAGAAGATGGAAAATAATAGGAATTGTGAGAGGCTAAACGGAAAATTGCATGTCCAGCGTGTCAGAAGCCCATAATCTGACATGTCCGCCATGTGTGCGCGCCACGCAAGCGATGGACTGCTAATGACACTCATAATTAGTTTATGTTAGAATGAAATTAGAGAGAGACAATGAACACTTGTGAATGATTTTAACTTATTCTTTATTCATTCTTTCCATTGCTTTTTATACATGTTGAATGGACGGTCGCATCCGATGGCAAGGGGGTGCGAGGAGGAGGCGCCGGCGACAACCGCCGGCAACCGTCCTGAGGATGTTCGAGTGTTCACATTGTTTGTTTTGTAACACTCCCCCTTGAACGCTTGAACTCCTCGTTAGAATAAATATTATCTTCAAAAAACCCAGTGAGAAAAATCTGAAAATATATACAAAATAAAATGCTTGTGTAAAAACTCCTGAAATATTTATAAAACAGGTGAAAACACAGCATGAAATGTCATAATTGTTTCAAATAAAAATCCTTATGGGGAAAATAAGAAAACAGATATTATCTTGCATTGTCATTGCCTCATTAAAACTTATTGTGAGAAAACTTAGATTAAAACTCACATAAGAAAAAGAGTACAATTTGATGCTTATTTGTCAGGTTGCTTTCGATGAAGCTCCCCTTAAACCTTGCAAATCTCTAAGTCTACGCATACTAATACCCACAACACATTTAGAAAACGTGGAGTATGGTAGGGACTTAGTAAATAAATATGCTAAGTTATCACATGACTTAATTTGTTGGAGATCAATTTCTCCATTCATTTGAAGTTCATGTGGATAAAATAGTTTAGGAACTATGTGTTTAGTAACATTAGTTTTCACATAGCGAGATACAGAAGTGTAAAAGAAAATTGATTCATCAGATGGGAATGGGACATGAGTCCCTAATTGCGAATCAAGATATTTTTTGTGGAATCTGTCAGTTAAGTAAAGTAATAATATTAAGAACTAGATCATCTAAACCCATTGAAAAAGGAAATTTGATTTGCATCTGAGCAATGCAAGCTGCATTATCTTCATAGATAATTGTTGGTAATTCAATTGGTCCAATGCCACTTGATAGTTGGATATGATTAATCACTCTACGTAGTCAAGCACATTCACGTGCGGCCTCATACAATGTTATGATTTCGGAGTGATTAGAAGATGTTGCAATTAGAGTCTGTTTAGATGACTTCCAAGAAATTGTCATATGTCCGTGTAAA
The DNA here is from genome assembly GCA_036927565.1 of Tuctoria greenei. Lineage (NCBI taxonomy): Eukaryota > Viridiplantae > Streptophyta > Magnoliopsida > Poales > Poaceae > Tuctoria > Tuctoria greenei. The sequence goes on from JAYESD010000005.1 coordinate 191,260,022, forward strand.
AACACGAACCCTGTTTGTGATCTACCATTATGGGAATCACTTAAATAACCTGCATCGGCATAGCCAATGAGATTTAGATCTTGTTTCTTTGGAAAGAATAGTCGAAGATCTTGTGTACCTTGAAGGTATCTTAAAATATTTTTCACTCCATTCCAATGGCGTATGGTAGGAGCGCTATTATATCTTGCTAATAAATTTACTGCAAAAGCAATATCGGGTCTTGTGTTATTTGCAAGATACATAAGTGCACCAATGGAACTAAGATATGGGTATTCAGAACCCAAAACTTCTTCTCCTTCTTGGCATGGCTGAAATGGATATGTGTCTGTCGACTGTTGGAGTCGACAGATCCCCTGACACTATGAAAGTGTTTGAAGGAGTTTGTGGTTCGGTTTGGGCGCGCGGAGATCTAAGAAAGTGAAATGTGATTTGGACACGAGTGACACGATGGTTTACGTGGTTCGGGCCGCCTGAGCGTAATACCCTACTCCACGGGTGTGTGTGTGCGTTGTATTCACTTGTGAGCTTCCGAGTGTTCCCGAGTTCTCTCCTCGTGTATCGTCGGTTTGTCCTTTTATAGTACAAGGACAACCCGTTACAAGTCAGCCTGGCCCGACATGTGGCCCTGGCGGTTATTGGCATTGATACACAAGATTAATTGTTGTTAATAACCCTGTAACGGCTCCGACAGTGCCGTTACAGGTGTTAAGATCATCCGATTAAATATCATTAATGTAGAATTAATGATAATTAATCGGGTCTTGAAGTCCGCGGCTGTCCTTTGGAGATCCGGAGCCGTTACAACGTCTCCCGGGGGTTTAAAGCGGCCAGCTCCGACGTATGGACACGTGGCAGCTCCGGAGCTTGCTCGTGGGAAGCAGGAAGCTCCGGGGCGGCCTGCTACGTGTCAGGTCCGGAGCTTCTCTCGGTCAGGGGCTACCTCCGGAGGTGCCGTTTCAGTACTTGGCCCGGAGCTTCACCCTAGCGGGTAATAGCTCTGGTCTGACAGTACACGTGGCAACCTAGAGGTTAACCATGTTGGAGAAGCGGGTCCGGTCACGTCTGGCGAGTGGGCCCCCAAGGGTCTTCAATTTGAATAGATGTCCTTCCCTTGAGATCTTTGTAACCTCAGGGGGTGTATGGTTTTTAGGGTACCGACAGTGTCCCTTTCTAAGCCTCTTACTACCATAGGAGTTTAGATGGATATGATTTGTTCATATTGAATTTCTCCAATACTTTTTGAAGATAAGCTGATTGGTGTACGAGAATGCCCGTATGAAGGTGCTCTAGTTGTAAATCCAAGCAAAATTTAGTTTTACCTAAATCCTTCATCTCGAAGTCCCTTTTAAGATGATTCTGTGCCTCTTTAATGTCATTTTCAGTACCAATGATATTTAAATCATCAAGATATATTGATATGATACAAAAGCCAGTTGAGGATCTTCGAATGAAGACACAAGGGCAATCATCATTAGTAGAGTAGCCTTTGTTTAAAAGGAACTCCTTCAGACGGTTATACCACATTCTGCCAGACTGTTTCAAGCCATATAAAGACTTGTTAAGTTTAACACAAAACATGTTGCGATCTACTTTTTCATTCGGTATGGGTATCCCATCGGGAACCTTCATATAAATATCCGAATCTAGTGACCCATATAAATATGCAGTCACGACATCCATCAACTGTAAAGATAGATGTTTTTGTGTTACCAGAGATATCAAGTATCGGAAAGTTATTCCATTCATAACGGGAGAATATGTTTTATTGAAATTAATGTCGGGTCTCTGCGTAAACACTTGTGCAACTAGTCTTGCCTTATATCTCACAACCTCATTGTTTTCATTTCGCTTTCGAATGAAAACTCATTTGAATCCAAAATGATAGGTTCGAGGAGGAGTAGGTATTACATTACCGAATACCTCTCTCTTTTTAAGTGAGTCAAGTTCTGTCTTGATTGTTTCTTTCCATTTGATCTGGTCCGAGCGTTGTTTACACTCTGCCATGGTCTTAGGATCAAGATCTTGGAGAAGATCAGCTATCATGGTTGAAAAGCATGAGTTTACGACCGTTGTACTACGGTCAAGTAATTCTCCGGAACTAGTATAATTGATGGAAATTTCTTTTATCTCCTGTAATTCTTCTTGACCTCCCAACATAGAAGAATCAGGGTTTTACGATTGTCCAGCCTGCTCTATAGTGCGCAGTTGAGGGCTAGATAAAGGATTTAAAATACCCCTTTGATGTATGCCAATATTTTGTTGGCTTGCATTTACTTTCCTCGAGTAAGGTCTAGTCTTTGGACGCTTGCTTGAAGCATTCATTCCCTTACTCGCTCTCTCCCTTTTCGGAGGTTGAGTGGTTTTTATTGGTACCTCCACTCGGCAAGGTGCATTAATTGCAGGATTCAAAGACTTTGTGACATTATTATAGTCAGTAAATGCATCTGGCAAGTTACTAACAATTTGTTGTAACTCTATAAGTTTCTGAACTTGAAGTTCAGTTTCCTTTGTACGTGGATCAACATTTAGGATGAACTTGTCATCCCAATTTATTTCTCGGCGATCATTGATAAATTTATTATCTCCCCCTAAAGCCGGGAAATGATCCTCATTAATAATACAATCAGCGAACCGTACTATGAATAAATCTCCTGTTAAAGGCTCCAGGTATTTAATAATAAACGGGGATTGATATCCCATGTATATTCCTATTTTCCTGTGAGGGCCCATAGAAGTTTGCTTAGGTTGTGAAATTGATATGTATACATCACATCCAAATTTTCGCAGATGAGAGATATTGGGTTGATCTCCATGTACAAGTTGTAAATGGGGGGTGATATGATATGCAGTTGGTCTTAATTGTAGAAGATCAGCAGCGTGTAAAACTGCATGACTCCAACAATATGTTGGTAAATTGCATCCTTGTAATAATAGTCTTGTTATGAGTTTAATCCTCTTTATGAGAGATTATGCCAAACCATTTTGTGTGTGAACATATAGAACAAAATGTTGTACTTCAATTCCTTGAGTCATACAATAATCATTAAAGGCTCGAGATGAGAATTCAGCAGCATTGTCCATACGGATACTCTTAATCCTATATTCAGGATAATTTGCTTTCAACCTTATGACTTGTATCATAAATTTGGCGAAAACATGGTTACGTGTAGATAATAAGTACACGTGCGACCATCTTGTAGATGTGTCGATTAAAACCATGAAGTATCTAAATGGACCACATATTGGTTGTATGGGTCCACAAATATCACCTTGAATTCTTTCAAGGAACTTTAATGGTTCAGCATGGATCTTAAGCGGAGAAGGCCGCAAGATCAACTTGCCCATAGCACATGAAGTACACATAAAATCATTTGATTTTGGAAATTTAGTTTTCTTTAAATCATGGCCTATGCAATTTCTAATAATTTTCTGCATCATCCCTATTCTGGGGTGGCCTAGGCGTGAATGTCAGGTCTTAAATGTATCAACATTTTGGAAAATTACCTTGTATGCAACATATGGTACGGGTTTTATGTACATAAAGTACAGTACAGATGGAGTAGAAGGAATTCTTTCTAGAACTTCTTAGCCATATTCGGAAGATTTTGAAATAAGAAGAAATTCTTCTTTATTCTCTTCATAGGTATGAATATGTAACCTATTTTTCCGAATATCTCTAAAACTTATGAGAGTACGTGTAGAATCGAGATATAATAAAGCATCCTCAATCATCACTTTTGTCCCATTAGGGAGAGTAATAGTGGCTTTTCCAGAGCCAACTATTGTCGCATCGCGTCCCGCGATGGTCAAAACATTTCTCGACCTCCTAGTTAGGGTCAACTATCCACAAGGCACATTTCTTCTTCCATCAGAAATTTCTCATGAAATCTAATGAATCAGAATTAGAGTGACATAATGAGTTGCATTAAAATACATATATGTACATAAAAATATTAGAGTACTGAATAACCCTAATACAATATACTTAATATTACATTACAACACACTTCATATACATAGACTAATATTTACAAATATCTATGGCAAGCGGTCTTAGATTAGATCGTCAAACACATCGTTCGATTTATATTCTACCATAGTATTGTCCATGTCCATGTAGTCAACAACACTTAATGTTGGCTGGTTGTTGCTTGGATCTTCAATATCCTTACTTGAACAACCGACTTCAAATATTGGCTTTGTTTGAATACTCACATGAGTTTCATATTTATTTTCAGATCCTTGAGCTTTCTTTTCTTTTCCTAGTGATTTCTTGTATAAAGTCACAAGGTGTTTAGGTGTGCGACATTTATCAGCAGTATGCTTATAAGTGCCACATGCCTTACACTACACTATTTTTCCTTTGAAGGGAGCACCATCCTTTCTCATTGTCTTTGAGAATTTCTTATTCTTTTGCCTATTACGGCAGCGTCTAGCAGATCTACCATTTTTCTTAGAATATACATTCTTAGAAGCATTAACTTTCTTCTCATTATGATGAATTTCAGGTAGAGAAGCAGCCCCAACACGACATTGGTGATGATTCTTAATAGTAAGTTCATCATGCTTCTCTGCCTGAAGTAAATCTCTAATGAGGTCAGCATAATGTTGGTAGTTGCGAGTCCGGTATTGATATTGTAAGACTCTATCAGAAGGGAGCATAGTTTGAAGTATTTTCTCAATTTTGTCCTCTTCTGATGATTCTTTCTCACAAAACCTTAATTTGGCACATACCTTATGAACAACATGGTTATAGTCTTCTATAGACTTAAAATCTTGAAGACGTAGTTGAGTCCAACATGATTGGTCTCAGGTAATAGAATTGCTTTTTGCTGTTCACAACGGCTTCTTAATGTCATCCAAAGAGTATGTGGTTCTTCTTTCATCACATATTCTGATTTCAAATCAGGATGGAGGTGATTACGGATGATGTATAGTTTCTGGTACTTAAATGTATCCAGAAATGTTGCAGGTCTTTCTTTAGGAGGAGTAAGAGCAGCCATGAGTCCTCTGAAAGCCAAACTAATCTTGATGTCAAGAGCCTATGTGGGGTAATTATGACCATCAAGAGCAAGTTCTTCAAACTCGCGAGACATTGATTCCTACATGTAGGAAACCAGAGATTTTATTAATAAAATCATAATGGTGGTGTTGTAATGTGTGTTAATCATAATGAAAAACACATTAAATTTATTCTCTCATATCTAGCCAAATTTAAGAAAATAGCTTGACAAGAAGAACAAATGTATATGTATATTTCGTGTTAAAGATGGTCAATTAAAGCAATAGCCAAATTAAAAATGAATTATAAATTTTGTTATATTAAGGTATGATTCATAATGCATTAAGCCAAATTATTGAAAAATGGCTTAATCAAAATGAGTCAATTTATTTTATATTTTATGTGTAGTGTTATTTCCATCATAAGACAAAATTTTAAAATTAGCTTTAATGATGAAATTTGTAAAATTTGTAAATATAATAAATAAAATTCAAAGTTGAGGCCAAATTTTAAAAACAATAGCCTAAACAATGAATTTTGGACAATGTGACTTTTATTTTATCTATTTGGCCAAAATTTGAAAATTAGCCAAATATTAATTTATTGCAAATAAAGAATATTTAAATGTAATATACACATTGTCATAATCAATATTGATCATAATTATATTTACAGAATATTTTACAATACATACACACTTGCAGAAATTTAAACTACATTTAAATTCAATTAAACTGTAAATACTAATTTAAATAACACATATTTGAATCTGGGCCATCTTCCAGGGTGTTTAGTGGCCCAGCCAACGGGCGGCCCATCTAAACTCGCGGCCCACGGACGCGTGGCCCGGCCTACGGCGCAACCTAGCTGACGCGTGGCCCGACCAACCGCGCGGCCCAGCCGACGCATGGCCCGACCGGCGCGTAGCCCGACCACACGCGCAGCCCAGCCGAATGCGCGGCCCAGGGTCCTCTCGATAGTGGAGATAAGGCGAGAACGTTCGGGAGCCGGCTAGGGTCGAACCCTAGTCGCATTCGTCGCCTCATTTCCTCCGCTCGCCGCCTCGGTACCTCCGCTCGCCGCTGCTTTAGATCCGCCGCTGTGCACCTTCCTTCTTCCTCCTCTGGCGCCTTCCTCGTCCTTTCCCTTCTTTCTCCAGCGCTGCTCCCCCTCAACCCCCCACCACCGCCTCCGCTCAGTTGAAATTGGCGGTCGAGGCCCAAGCTCCAGGCCTTCGGGCTGGTCGGTTCGGGGCGGCGAGGTGAGTGAACCGGCGAAAAACTCAGTTTTCGCTCGGGCTTCGAAGCGCCGGTGAAGATTCGGGTTCCGGTGTCTCGGTTTCACGGTAAGGTGTTGCCGGCATAGGAACATGTGATGCTATTGTTGCAGGAGGTGCCGACGGAGGAATGGTGCGTGCGGCCAAAGGACCTTGGGGAAGACCTCGGGGTCCAATCCGTATCCTCGCCGTCCGCCGTACTCGTGGCGACGTGGCGGCGTCGGCAACCACCGGTGCCATGGATCCGGTGGCCGCTGTGATGTTGGGTATGCCATCTGTTCCTTCTCCCCCCTCCCCCTGTCCGTCCGATGACGAAGATCCTTGAACCGGCGCAACTCGGTTGGGGATCTCCCCACCGTGGACGGCGTTCGGTTCCTCTTGACGACCCATTTGTTGGTCGTCTGAATCCGAGGCATGACGAGGAAAAGGTGTCGGAGACCGATCCTCAACACGGCGATGATGTTGGCGTGGATTCAGTGATGGTGCCACTGGTCGACGACGACGGCGGCGGTGGCCTCCACGGCGACCATGGCGTTGAACATCTTGATGGCCACGATGGCGAACTTGGCGGTGGCGTAGGTGGCCCTGATCTTCATCCTCAACAAAGAACACCATTATTACAGAGTCGGTAAGTCCATTGTTAGGCATCTTACCGTTGTTCTTGATTCTCTCTTTCGCTTTTAGAGACAAAGTGATGATGACGTGTTAGAATGAAATTAGAGAGAGACAATGAACACTTGTGAATGATTCTAACTTATTCTTTATTCATTCTTTCTATTGTTTTTTATACATGTTGAATGGAAGGTCGCATCCGATGGCGAGGGGGCGCGAGGAGGAGGCACCGACGACAACCGCCGACAACCGTCCTGAGGATGTTCGAGTGTTCACATTGTTTGTTCGGTAACAGTTTAGAGATCTCTAAACGCATTTTAAAAGTTCATAGACCTACTCCCTCCGGTGTACAAAATATTGTCGTTCTACACTAGAGCTAAAAGTGCAAAAAAAGTTGTCGTTTTATACTGCATGCCATAGAAAATGGTGTAAAAAAATAGAGTAGCGTGTACCTAGGAATTGAACCTGCACCAGATTGGCTGGAAAAACGTGAAGAAGACCACTCAAACCACTAAAGAGAGTTGTATTGTAAAAGAAAGAAATATATTTAATGTTTTCTTGGTATGCGAGAACATGTCCAAAACGATATTTTTTTGTACACTGGAGGGAGTAAGTGGCACACCCCTAAAAATTCATATACCACCACTACATTTTACTCATTTATTTTATGTTAACGTATACATACAGACGAATCAGCCAGCGTAGCCGTAGAAGCACGACTTGAACGCGTCCATGTGCGCCGGGTTCAGCGCCACGGACGCCTGCACGCCGCCGGCGCAGCCCTTGCCGGCGACGAGCACCACCTGCCCGTCGTGGTTCATGGTGACAAGCTCCGTCCTGCCCGGCGGGCCCCACCCGAAGTCGGCCGCCTCGTACGCCGGGAACCTCGATGACCCGGACACGTTGACGAACCGGTCCATGTCCACCCAGCTCAGCAGGTCCATCCAGTCCCACAGCGCCAGGGGCTCCTCCGCCGCGCGCCGGACCTCCTCCGCCACCGCGGCCGCGGCGAGCGCGAGGCCGTCGTCCGCGAGGAGTTCCCGCGCGGTGGCTCGCGCCAGGCACCCCGAGATGCACGTCCCGAAGTAGCTGTCCCCCGGCGGCGGGTCCAGGCGTGCGCGGCAGTCGGCGAAGAAGAAGAGGTACACCTCGTCGCCGGGGGAGATGGTGTCCGGGTGCTTGGCACGGACGAAGCAGACCCACGCGAGCGCCACGACGGCGACGAAGCTGGACGGGGAGCGGCCGGCGATGCGCTGCTTCAGGCGGTGGATCTGCTGCGCGGAGACGGTGAACGTCCGGCGCGAGAGGTTCGGGTTCGGGTGGACGATGAATGCGTCCACGGCGGCGGCCTGCATGCCATTGATGTGCTGATTAGCGGGCCCGTTGTCTTGCCACAACTGAACAAGTGAACCTCCACGGTCCGGTCCAAGTCCGAGTTAGGCCCGGCTCAAGGACGCATAAAGTTTGAACTCAATTTATTTGTTGAATAATAATACTATTTGTTTCAAAAACTTAGTTAAATTAATCAGAAAATTTTATCACCTTATTTGTCATGAAATGCAATTTAAATGTACTTCTTATTGTATCTATTTACATAAATATCTGTACAAAATGACAAGCAATCAAACATTGAATTGTGAAGTCAAAATTCTCAGTATTTTTGAACGATGGTCTATAAAACACAAGAGAATTTTATCAGCACATACAACACTGCATATTTGAATTATATCTAGAAAGGAAGAATTCTTGGAGCAGTTGATCTTTGACTTGAAAATTCTCCCTAAGAATGATCACTTTTTTTGATTCTATTGAAGGACGTTTCTTCTTTGTCATTTATAGCCATTTGGATGTGCATTTTGGCGAAAGAGCAGACGTGGCTGTCCGCTGTCCTCGGCAAAAAAATAAAAATAAAACGAGTGGTTCAAGCCAAAAATGGAAACTTTTTTAATTCAACGGTCTACTGTGCACGGCAACTGGGCGGCCACGACGACGGAAAGAACTGGAAACTAGATAGAGATGCGTGGCGTAGGTGAACGTACCGCCGGCAGATTGGGCGTGTACTTCCGCAGCACACTTCTCGCGAGCTCCTCACCGCCGGGGAGCCTGACCGCCGCGCGGTCGAACGACGGCGGCGCGGCGGCCGCGTCGGCGTCGCCCTCCCCGCGGCACGCCGCCGCCCACGCCCGCAGGAACCGCCACACTGACCGGCCGTCAACCACGGCGTGGTGCATCGCCACGCCGAGGGCCACCCCGCCGCGCAGCCGGGTGACCTGCGCGGCCATCGCCTCGGCTGGGAGCCGGCCGGCGTCAAGCGCCGGGACCAGCCGCGCGAACGCCTCCGCGTCGTGGTCCTCGTCGCTCGCGAGCCGGGCCGCGTCGACGTCGACGCCGTCCGCCACGAGGAACCTGACGCCGCCGCCGTCGGTGCAATTGATGGCCGCGTCGCCCGTGGCCGGCAGGTGCACGATCCTCCCGGCCAGCACGGGGAACCGCACCGCAGTCTCCGCGAGCGACGCGCGGAGGGCGGCCACCACGGACGCGAACGGCGGGATGCCTCTGGCTCCGGCGCCGTCGACGAAGATGAGCAGGCGTTGAATGAGCGGAAGCGAGAGCCACTCGGCGTCCAGTGCCGACAACACGAGCGGCTCCGGCGGCAGCGCCGCGGTGGCCGGCACGGCGACGCGGGCCTCCTCGAGGATCTTGACCGATAGCGGCATGGCGGCGCGGGACACAAGCCTGGTGTTGGTGGTGGGTGGGAGCCTGCCTAGCTAGGGGCGTCTCGAGAGTTCTTGAACGATGCCAGCTTAGATATTGTTGAACGCTGAGGACGAGGGAAATTTTGATCAGTGTATAGAGATCAAACTCCACTTGCCTTTCTCCATTGTCGTTTATGTTTCTCGGCGTTAAGATTCCGTCTTGACTCTCTACTTTGAAATCTTTCACGGACGCCGGCCATCGGCCGCGGGCTCGCCCTACGCCTGGCCGCAGCTAGCCAACCTCAGTGTCATCGTCGTCGTCGGCCGCAGCCTCGACAAGCTCTCTGCAGAGATCAAAACCAGGAACCCGGTCTGCACTTTCGTCCTCAACTTCGTCGGCATCGATCGGCTTCGCCGAGAAGGTGGACGTGGTTTAGAACCGTTATCAGCAACGGTTTGAAATCAGTTCCAAACCGTAGAGATAGTTTTGGGCCGGTGTGGTTTGGGCCGAATTTTCATTTAATTTGGTCTAATCCGGTTTAAACACGTGAAGTGGTGGTGGGCTGGTTTAGTTTAGACTAGACGTGTTACAGTAAATGATGTGGTTATGGGTTTTGTTTAATTTTTGCTTTTTGGTCCACTCACGGGTGTATTTGGCACATCTTATTAGTCAGCTTATTGAAAGATTTATTAGTTGTTTCTCCGTACAGCTGGTTTTCAGGACAAACATTAATAAGTCAACTTTTCAATATGTGTAAGTTGTGTCAAATATGATTTTACTCTTCCATCGTGTTACCATTTAATACATCAAAATCTACTAGGACGTAGATGCATTTTCACAACTAATGACGGGTCGGGTCGTGTTTCAGAGTTTTTTTTTAAAAGACCGTCATGTTTCAGACTCATTTTCTACTTATTGCCACTGCCATGAATAGTATCATTATCATCAAAAATGCTTTTCTAGTAGTGAAAGGTACAAACCTCCGCGCGCCCTTTACTTTACCGTATGGGTCTATTTACAACGACACAAAAATAGGTTCATCCATGATAGCGAACAAATCGTCTTCCTCTGGAAGGATTATCTCCACCAACTGCTGACAACAACAAAATGCTCAGGAAAAGAAGGCAATAGTGGTTGAAAATGTACGACGTCGACTACCGTGTAAACCACAAGTACACACAAACAGACGAACAGGTATTAGTGGCGCACACGTGTCCACGTGAACTGAACTGCCGTATACATATGGAAGGCGTGAAAAGTCATTGTAGTTCGACTGCACTACCATCAATCAGGTTCAGGTTAAAAGGTGAACCGCACGACATACCATTCATTAGTCAAGGAAGCTGACCTGTGTTTGATGTAATTTCAGTTGTAATTTAGCTTACCGTGAAGTAGCTTAGCTTAGCGCCATCGTCACGGAGTGTCGTTGTTGTCGATGGGTCCCGTCTGTCCCGGGGTTGTTTGACTTTGTCTTTGTCTTTGTCCGCCGCCGGAACTTTGAGGAAACCGTCGTCGCTTTCCTCCAAACGCCTGTTTCTCTCCGTCCGGCGCTGTCCAAACTCACCAGTCACCACCCAAAGCTCGGCTACTGCGTACCTTCCAATTGGTGATGAGCCAATCTGTGTGCTCCTCTCAGTCTCGTGGCTGTACGAGTGACAAGTACGAAGTACGCTTGGCCATGGTGCAGCATATGTGACGTGTCACCTCTCCTCCCATCGGCTGCCGTGTCGCTCTGGATCCGCCCGTCCGTGTGCGTGTGGGCGAGTAGAAGACGCCTCTTCTTTCTTTCCGGGCTTCGTCATCCTGACGCCTCGCGCAAGAACCTATGCGCGCCACCAGCCCACGATTAATACGCCGCGCGGGAAGCGCCGTCTCTTCCAAACGACAGCCACCGTCTCGCAAACACTGCTTTTGTCGTACGTGTCACGTGTGATTGGAGATCTCCCTGCTCGGCGGCGGGTACGGTGCCTGCTGTAGTAGTACACCTCCTCTTCTGCAAGAAGATCGTCGATGGGTGAAGCCAACGGCACCGCCGCGGTGCGCGTCCTCGCCGTGTCCCGCGTCGCGCCGGCGCTGTCGCAGAGCGCCGGCGGAGGAGGAGAAGGGGCAGGCCACCTCGTGAAGCTGTCCTTCTTCGATGCGCCGTGGATCGTGCTCCCGGCGATCCAGCGCGTGTTCCTGTACGAGCTCGGCGGCGGCAGCGACGGTGACGACCTCTCTTTCCCGGCCGTGGTCGAGCGGCTCAAGGCGTCCCTCGCCGCCACGCTGGCGCTGTACCTACCGCTGGCCGGGAAGCTGGCGTACCTCGCGGACTCCGCTGACGTCGCCGTGGACCTCGCCGACGACCCCGGCGTGGCCTTCGTCGAGGCCGAGGCGGACGGCCTCGACGTGGCGCGGCTCGCGGGCGACGAGGCGCACGACGTCCCGGCGTTCCTCGGCCTGGTGCCGGACCTCGACGTCGGGTCGCTCCCGGCGCCCGTGCTGGCCGCGCAGGTGACCCGGCTGGGCGGCGGCTCGGGCCTCGCGCTCGGCCTGTCCGTGAGCCACGCCGTCGCCGACGGCCAGGCCGTGTGGCGGTTCATGGGAGCGTGGGCAGCCGCCGCGCGCGAGGGGTCGCCGGTGACCAAGGCCCTCGGCCCGCCGCACTTCAGCCGGGAGGTCGTCCGCGTTCCCGGAGGCGACGAGTTCGCGCGTCAGATTCTCAAGATGGTCGCGCCCAATCTACCCGTGGTATGTCCAAACTACTAACTTTTGTCCATAGCAGGATCGCCTCTGGAATTTCATTATTCGTGCAAGTAAATCACAGCCATGTTTACCGAGTTCGACTCACGGAACTTGTTCATACATGCAGGCCAACGGGGGGAACTACGACTTCAGCAAGCGGTTCCGGCTGGCGCGACGCACGTTTCACCTTGGCGCCGACGACATCCGCCGGCTGAAGCGGCGCATCGACGCGCTCGCGGCAGGGGAGGCCGCCTCCGAGAACAACGCCCGTGAAGGAGGGAGCTTTTTTACCAACAAGCCGGTGTCGACGTTCGTGGCGCTGTCGGCGCTGGGGTGGGCAGCGTTCGTGCGGTCCAAGCGTCTTGCCGCGGGCGACGACACGCACCTGGTCTTCCTGGCCGACCTGCGCGCGCGCATGGACCCGCCCGTCGGCGCCGGGTACCTCGGCAACTGCATCAAGGGCTGCCTGGCGAGCGCCGACGCCGGCGACCTCCTCGGCGCGCGCGGGCTCCTCGCCGCGGCGCGCGCGGTCCAGGCGTCGGTGGCGGAGATGGAGGCGGCGCCGGTGGCCGGCACGGAGCAGTGGATGCAGCGCGCGATGCGGCTGCCGTTCGCGCGGCTGGCGAACGTGGCGGCCAGCCCGCGGTTCCGCGTGTACGAGGCCGCCGACTTCGGCTTCGGCCGGCCCAAGCGCGTGGAGCTGGTGTCCATGAACCACGACGGGGAGATGGTGCTCGTCGGCGGCCGGCGAGACGGGGAAGTGCAGTTGTCCGTGTCGCTGGACCCGGCGCGCGTGGACGAGTTCAAGGAGCACGTCCTCGCCATGGATTGATTGCATCGGCCAGCAGCTTCGGGCCTTCGGCGACGCGCTAGAAACTAAGAACGATCGACGCCATTGCCAGACTCGATCAACTAGCATGCAATCAACGTTACTTTTTGATATGTCACCAACTGTTTGTCACGTTTGTTTTCAATTTATTTCGATTTATTGCTTGAAGACGATATCAATCAATCGGCAAGGGAACATGGATTCATTAATTGATTGGCGATCGACTCAATTAAGAACAGGACCTCGCGGCGCAAGGTCGCATGTCGCTTCAGACGTGAGCAGCTGGAAGGAAGAGAGAGAGAGCGCGCGCATCCGTTGTCGTTGTCGCCATGCATGCCGGCGGCGGCCCTAGTCGTAGTCGATCGGCTAGCACTTGGATCCACAGAAAGCTCCGTCAGCAGTGACGTTCGTGCAGAAGAAAAATTTATGCAGCACTGCTGCAAACCAACCTTATGACAATACCATCCCGATTCGCGCCACGTGTCCCAAACGGATCTCAAATCAATCGGTTGATTCCGCGACGGAGGCATCACGGGCTCGCGGAGAAGTCCCGTCCGGCCGCGGCTCGCAACGCAGGATCCACTCCGCGGCTCGGTAAATACCCACGGCTCGCGAACACCTCCGATCGGCCATGGCTCCGGCTGGCTCGTATTCTCGCCGGCACGCTCGTATTCTCGCCGTCAATCGATCTCCCGCTCGCTCATATTCGCCGTCTCGTCGCTTTTACCTAAGACGAATCAGGTCGGTGTTTGGGTTTCAGTTTGATAGCTGCTTTCCTATTGCGTATCGCAAAATCGAGATGATTTTGATAAATTGACGCCCCTAGGTGGCTGGGATCATATTTCAAAGCTTTCTGACTTAGTGACTTTACTATTTTGGCGCAATAATCTACCTGCTCGCAGTGACGACACTGTCGCCGTCTGATAACTTGAAGCTACCAGCGATTTTTCGAACACAACGTCCAATTTGATGCAAGGAGGATATAGAAGTATTTTACTTAGTATTCATCAAAATAGCTCAACTGAACGAAGATTATATTTTGATGAACCAAGAAATGATAAATTATTTTAAGAATAGGGCAATTTAGTTATTTTTTTAAACAAAAAGCAGGAGCATTGGCATGCATTAAGAGCGAAAACAGGGTTACAGCCTAATATTACATAGTCTAGATGTCCAGTTACCAGGGGTAACCGGAAAGGACAGAGGAGCTGGATTACAAGTAGCTAAGGAACTTAAGGATGCGTTTGGTTGGGAGTCAAAGTGGGATATGATGGATCCATTTCAGTTTTTAGGGATGGGATGATCCCGTTTTCTGTTTGTCTAGATGGATGGGACGATCCCTGTTTCTTGTTTGTTTTGTGGGATGGTGTGGGACGGAATGATCCCGTCTCTTGTTTGAATTAAAGGATAGGACAGGGACATGTGAGTACGAGTACTTCTGGAAGGTCGCGCGCCTGTCTCCACGAAGGTGGGACGGATCCGTCCCCATGTTTTTGGTGGGATGGTTCCATCCCGCATCTGGGTGGAATATTCTCTTTTGAGGGATGACTTCATCCCACATGTCTCCAAACCAAACAACAGAAAAGTGGGATCGTCCCGTCCCGTCCCACTATATCCCTCGAACCAAACAACAGAAAAGAGAGCGCATAATTCTGATCGCGAACGTCCACGACGGTGAACTCGACAACTTAGAGGAAGGATAGTTTCTGCTGCTGAAGGATGCGGCGGTTACGCTCTTTCCAAATGTTCCAGATTAGAAGGCCGATGAGCCACTGGGAAGCTCCATCGAGGTTGACTTTTCGTAGCTGAACGGGGACCTGCATTCTATGGGTGACTTGGTTCCAAGCCACTTCTGTAAAATTGCATTGCGCCAGGAGATGATCAGCCGTTTCTTTGATGCAAAGGCACAAGGAGCAGTTAGCTTCATAAGGCCAGTGCTTACGTGCTAGGAGATCTGCAGTGAGCGCTCTGTTATGTAAGGCCAGCCAGGCAAAGAAACGGCCCCTAGGTTGCGCATTCACATACCAAAGTATCGAATGCCAACTGAGGTCCATAGCACCAAAGAATTGGATGCGATAAGCTGACGAAACTGAAAACGCACCATCGGCCGTCCATTGCCAAGTTATGGAATCTTGTTCCTCTGTCAGAGCAAAATTCTTGAGAGTGGAGTAAAGGAGGCATAACTCGTCAAGAAGTTCCATAGTGTCAATCTCCGAGAGATTACGAATCCAAATATGGTCGGACAGCTCGCAAGCCACATACCTGGACTTGAAACGGGCACGGTGGTAAAGGTTGGGCGCTAAGTTCTTCGGTGGCTGATCGTGAATCCACTATGCTTCCCAGAACGGGGTGTTCTTCCCGTTTCCGACCATAATATATGTAAAGGAAAAGAAAAGATGTCGGTCGGTCTTGTCCCGGTGTTTGTATAAGCGCTTCCATAGACGATCTCTCGTGTCCCATTCATGCCACAAGCATCGCATCCTGAGAGCTCTAGAACTTATCGAGATCCTTGATGCCTAATCCTCCCAACTTTTTGGGTCTGGTGCAGACATTCTATTTGACGAGACAGTGCCCTCCTTTCCCTCCTTTGATATTGTTAGGATCTATCTCCTTTCGAGAGAAAGTCTCTCCGCGCCTGATCAGTTTGCTTCACTATCCAACGAGGGGGTTTGAAGACAGAGAGGAAATAGGTGGACATCACGGTGAGGACAAACATTACCAGAATCTCCCGCCCGGAGTAGGAAAGAAGTTTTTTCTTCCAGCCCGGGAGTCGCTGCACGATCTACTAGGGGTTGGATGGATGATCTGGGAAGTTTTTTATGGTAAAGTGAAAGTCCAAGGTAGGTGCATGGGAAGTGTGAAAGAAATTTGCGTGCGGGCTGGCTCGCTTTGAAATTGGTGCATGAACACATGTCATTATTTAGAGAGATGCTGCAAGAAGGTTGGTTTGCAATGTACTCCCTCCGGTCTACAAAAAATTGTCGTTCTACACTGCATGCCATGAAAAATGGTGTAAAAAAATGGGGTAGCGTGTACCTAGGAATCGAAACTGCATTAGATTGGCTGGAAAAACGTGAAGAAGACCACTCGGACCACTAAGGAGAATTGTATTGTAAAAGATAGAAATCTATTTAATGCTTCTTTGTTATGCGAGAACATGTCCAAAACGACAATTTTTTGTACACCGGAAGGAGTAGAATTTTCTTCCGTTCTTGCGCTGCTGCTTGTCAGCTTGTGTTGTCCACACACGTCAGGTGTCATCAGCCACGCAGAGCCGGAGTAGTAGATTAGACCCATGGTGTTGTTCTGGCCCAAATTTCAGGTTCATCCAATTTTGGCTTGGCCTGTATTTTGTCATTTTTTTTCGTTTCTTGCTGAGTACTAATAACATCGGAGTAATATTACATCTACAATAGTGGTTGATTGCTCGTGACGAAAGACTACGACTGTAGTAAACTGACATGTTTCAGGAAACAGGGCGTACTGACTCTGCAAATTAAAAGTTTCAGATCAGATGCCTGGCTAATGGGGTGCAGCGCGCACAAACTTTGGGTTGCTTTCAACAACGTAAAATAAAAATAAAGCGCATTTTGCAATTTGCAGTGCATGTAGCTGGCACTTCGCACTTGTGCAAACAGGCTCTAGCAGTGCACACTAGCCTCTTTCTTCAAACAACGAGGATCCAACACGCAGCTTTGACAGATTGTGTAAGGTCATCGTCGTCGTGCTCTCCCAAAGACAGTTCAGAAAATGCGTCGCCAGGCTAACAGAGGCATTGACACTGAAATGGAACCATTTCGAGCCAGCTCAAGTTTCACAATATACTCCAATGGCCAACGCATGGACACCGGACAAATTCACCAGCTAGTACAGTACAGCAGGTGAGGAGAGTACGTACGGTGACACACAGCGCGCAGGCAGCGAAGCTGGGGTGGTGCAAAGCAAGGCGTCATCATGGTCTGATCATGTCGAGAGAAACGAGGAGAAAAGCGCGATGTCCACAGCCGCTGGTCCGACGAAGACCCGGCTGGATGGATCCACTCTTTGTCACATACAGTTCGGCGCTATAAATCCATGGCGCATTCTGACCTGAGGTGGACAACTCGGCTCACTCGAGCGTAGGTAGCAGCTGCCAGTGCCGATGGCGGACGCGGCGGCAGGACGCGAGGAGCCGGCGCCGGGCGCGCCACAGCTGCTGCTGCTGCGGAGGCGGCGGCGCGGCCGTACTCCTACGTCCAGCGAGTACCTCGGCGTGCGGCGGCGGCCGTGGGGCCGGTACGCGGCGGAGATCCGCAATCCGGTGACCAAGGAGCGGCGCTGGCTCGGCACCTTCGACACCGCCGAGGAGGCCGCCGTCGCCTACGACCTCTCCGCCATCTCCATCTCCGGCCCCGCCGCGGCGCGCACCAACTTCCGCTACGCCGGGCCGGGCGCGGACGCCACGCTGGTGCTGCAGCGGACGGGGGAGCGGTACGAGCACGGCCCGGTGGTGCAGCCCGTCGCGCGACCGCCGTCGCCGTTGTCCGAGGGGAGTAGCAGTGGCAGCACCGTCGTTGAAGACGACTGGTGCCGCCTCTCGGCTGGGGAGGAGGTGGGGGGCGGGGCCTACGACGACGACGACGAGTCGCTCACCATCGCCGCCATACTGCAGAGCTTCCAGCACCAGAGCGTGCCGCCGGGGTCCCCTACATCGCCGTACTAGCTGACTGGTCGACTCCATGTACGAACGGAACAGAGCATCGTCGTTTTATTTTTGAGACAAGCACGAACAGAGCATAGTAGCTGGATCAGGAAATTCGGCAGGGTCTGTTCTAACCGAGGCAGCTAACTTCACAGGCGTTGAGAAATGCCAGGTCCAATTCGGCCCATACGTAAACGAACCAAGCCTATAAATGAACAAGGTCCACTTAGGTGTTCGTGGTACAATACTATGACTTTCTTTGGTATACAACAATACCACAACGCAGTAATAAACAATATATGTTACATCCATAATTCAATGATTATCTCGCGTGAGTTGTCGTACAGATATTAGGTTGTGTATCAGTGAAGGGGAAAGAAGGATGTTGGATAGATATATTTGTTTGTTGCTGGTGGGAATGACAATGATGTGGTATGTGTGATTGAGAGTTTAGCACCGTTGCCAACCGTGACAGTGCCGCTGAAAGGAAATGTTCATGGAAAAGGTAGTGTTTGTACCAGTCATATGGGATGAGGCTCCGGAGTCAACAAACCAATCTGACGTTTGTTGCGGTGTGACGGCGGCGGTGTTAAGCACATGTAGAAGGGCATGTGTGTCCCATGGAGAGTATAATGTCGCCGGAGCTCCGTTGAAGTTGTGGTAGTCTGTCGCTGAAGGCATGCCGACGTATATGGTGTGTTTGCTGTTGACGGCGGGTCTAGGGTCGAGCACATCGCGCCTGAAGCTCGGAAAGGCATGGATCATGCCTGTACCATACCCGTCCACGGGTTGAAATTTGGCCATCATGATCCTTGTTGGGTTGGACGCGCACCAAGTGTGTGACCACATCTTCGTCCGCGACCACCACAACTGCCTTTTGAGGTGTGGTCGACGATGAGGAATAGTTGTTGTCAGTAGCCACCAAAGCCTGTTGGGCCACAACGGCAGCACGTTGAGTGTCAAATAGCTGCTCCATCAGGAGATGGGAGCGTGGACTCAAGAACGTGTGCAGTGGTTGTCGAGAAGTGATGGCAGATATAGCATGGCGGTATTTGGGGTTGAGGTCGTGCAACAAGTTATGAACTTTGCTTGATTGGTCACTGGTTGTCCAACCTCCTGAAGATTACTAGCGAGTTTCTTCAGCTTAGCGCAGTAGTCCGAGATGGACAAATCACCTTGTCATAAGTTGCGGAATTCAACTTCATGGAACACGGCCCATTGCAGTTGATTGTCATGAAACAATTGCTCAATGGCGTGCAAGAGAGTATATGCTTCAGTTTTGCGTTGACGTACAATCTGCAAGACCTCAATGGAACAGGTGGTGTAAATCCAATTGATGAGACACTGATCAATCTGATGCCAATCAGTGTCTTGGTGGAGGATTGGGATTCGAAATGCCACGACTCTCGAGGCCGAATTTGCCAAGTGTTGAGTTCAAGAACATTCTTCAATCAGAGTAATTTGGAGTAGAGAACTCAAGAGTAATAGGAACATGATACTAGATCGGCAATGGCAGCAGGAGAAGAAGAACGGGTGCCATCTTCATTGGCGCTGATGTTGGAGGATGACGAGTGCGTCGACGGGAGAAGGTTAGGTTGTACGTCGTGAGAAAAAAGATGATTGGGAATTACAGAATGTGGATTAGTATGCTGGTGTCTAATCCCATGATAGAGATCGAGGGAGGCAACCACACACTTATATTCATTCATATGAGATTGGTATATATATATATATATATATATATATATATATATATATATATATATATATATATATATATATAGGTGAGCCTCAACTAACTATGGTGCATGGTGACATGCATGCATGCCGTGCCGGAGCACACACAAAACGTGGGGGTTTGACTCACCATCATACTTGGTGATGTTGTTCGGTGCGTGGAAGCGGGGTAGAAATGCCACTTTGCGCACCCATCTCCCGAAGGCTTTTGGCCTGGGGGTCACCGATCGGGCTTCAGGGTTCGTTGTCATCGCGACGTCGTCCGAGGTGAAGTCGGTGGCACAAGAATTCTGGTCGGTGCTCCGCATCGGGCTCCTAGGCTCGGCGTCATGTCTCGAAGGGCCAACGTGGGCTGTAGTTGCTGCTCCGACCGTAGGAGGAAGGATGCGTTGGCGCTAGCAATCCGATCCTTCCAACTTCGCTCGTACTGGTCGCGATGCCGTATCGGGGCGGGATACGAGTCATTGGTGGGCAAAAGAGCTTTTGGCCGTTTGGCCACCCAGTCTAGCAAAGACTGCAGGTTTCAATAGGCTCGCCGGAACTTGGGCTCCATGGGTTCTGGGATGCTACGTAATATGGCGACTGCCGTAACAACATTCTGGCTTGCCCGTTCGAAGCACGGGAGGTCATCTGCGCTGGTGACAGTGTTGGTGTGGATGTAAAATGCCCGCAAGCGCGTCGTGCCCGAGAGTGGTGGCCCGGTGTCAGTTATGGTTCCTCGTGCCACCGGCGGGTCAGCCTGTTTGCTTACACCCGCTGGTCCCTTCCCAAACACGTGGCGACGTGCCTCTTGCTGGGTAGGTGTGAGCTGTGGTGGCGTGTGGGCGGGCTCGGTGGTATAGCATTTGAGGGAGGGGTTACTTAACTTGGGGTTGTTGATAATTTTATAGTCGTCGCCGGCGACCTTCAGGAGCCGCTGGAGAGGTGGCGTGGCATGGTCGATCCTTCTGACAATAGGGTCCTCTGGTATGTTTTCAAATCTTTGGAGGACAACACCACTGTTGATGACAAAGTCCAGGCTTCCAAAGCGAAACACCTGGTGTGTGGTAAACAAGTGCTCGCCCCTGAGTTTCCCGTAGTTTGTGGCAGTGAGCGCGAATTCGCGGGCGCAAACCCCATTGCTGGGGTCATAGCGTAAATTGATGAAGCCATGACAAAGTTGGTGAAGAACGCATAATCAGCGTGATCCCGTAACTGACGCGCCAACTGTTGGTGTTTTGATTACTGACTAGTAATCGTGTTGAAACATGTTCGACTCCGTACGACTAGCTACCAAGACAAGTGGTTTATCTGTTCAGACTTGAGGCCCTACGTCCTGTGCGAGATGTACGTGATCTTTGTTAGCTCTGAAGACGTATAGAACAGGTTACAAGCGAGCCTTGCTCGAGTATGGCCTATGAAACTAAGTGCGTAAAGTAATGCGTATTGTAATGCATAAAGGAATGCGTATAGGAATAAATATAGTAAAGCTTAAGTAAATTGTGTATGTAAATGTGTAAGTAAATCTAGCTCATTCGGAATTCGCCCTGTCGAAGGCAGCCTTGGGGCTCCTTTTATATGGGGGTGAGGCGGTCCTATAGCCGCCTCCTCCGAACTGGGGCAGCTTGTATATGGTTTGATTGTGGAGTATGTCGTTGCACTTCATGGCTTCAAAAGCTTCACCATATTAACTTCATTCATCCACTTGGATGGAGTCACTCATGCGACATCATTATTCGCCTGCGACGGATGGGATGGAATGGGATGATGGGCGGCAGATTACCCTACAAAGGGTCACATCAGGGATTATCCTTGCTGTGGTAGTAATGGTGTCCATCTTTATTTGCATTAAATGTCACAAACTGCCCGCCTCTCCTAGGTTCGAACCCAGGAATCGTCCACCCTACCTTAATTATCGGGACTCGGGTGAGCTTGGTACCCCGACCTCTGGAGGTCGGGGCACCAACGTCAGGGTTGAATGTTGCCTAGAGGGCGGCGGGGGGGGGGGGGGGGGGGGGCGTAGGGGGTCAATAAGAGACCAAGATGAAGCAAATGAAGAAGAAAGTGAGAGCGATGAGGAGTAGTTCATAGGGTCATTCCTTCTCCCTCACTTTTTCTCGTTTTGGTATCGTGATGCCAAAGGGGGAGAGATTGAGGGAGAGTATATCTTTGATCGGTGGACTACTATGTATCATTTAACTTGTTTTTACCTTCACACACTTATACTATGTAAGACTTGTGGTTATGTCATGTTATGATTATTGTGGTACTCTATGATGGTTATTAATGCACTTTATGTTGGTTAATTTGATGTGTATTATGTTCACAACCTTGTTCTCACATTATGAAGAGTGCATATCCACATGAGCGGTTTGGAGTGTGCAAAATGTTGAAGATGTCATTGAAGATGTAGTCAAATAAGTTGAATTTTTCATCCTCACACAAAATCTTCATCAAGTTCCTCAAGTTTCCTTGTATCATCCCCGCATCTCCATCTTTGGGTGCTAAAGTTTTTCTCAAGAGTCGGTTAATCACACCAAAGAAGGGAAGAATATACTTGGTGGTTGGCGGGAGGAAGGGGAATCCTTTGGCATACATAAACTTCATCTCCTCATCCATAGCAGGGAGATTGTGCACTATGATCTAATGGCTCAAATGCTCTTCCAAACTAAGAATCCGTGCAAACTCATCAAAGAGCATGGAGTATTGCACTCCCTCCATCAACCAAGTGATCTCTCTATCTCCAAAAGTAGAGAAGTGACAAGTAGTGTAGAATTGGGCTACCACCTCAATGTTCCAATTGTGTTGGAAGCTCATGATCCCCTTCAATCCATGGTGTTCAAAAGCATTTATGATAGCATTGAAGGCTTGATGATTCTTCTTGGCCATGTAGTCCCAATCCACCAATTGAGCGTCTACTACCAGAGTGTTCATCCTCAAGTAAACAAGCCGGTAGTAGTCGCGATGGAAGCCACACCAAAAGCGATAGTCAGTAGTGGCATTCTCATACAAATAGACATCCTCATTCTGAAATCTTTTGGCCTTTCGCCCCTTTGCCATGGAAAGTGTTGCTTGAGAGTTCCGCTCGACGATTTGGATCGCAAGCAGGAGGAGTCATTACCAAAGGCCCAATAGGACCTTGAGGAGGAGCACATGACCCCCCCCCCCCTCCGCGTTGTCTTGGATAAAAAGTCCACAACTTGCCAAGGCTTTCTTGGCCGCTGCCTTGCCCTTGCCTTTCTCAGTCATTGGAGCTTTGCCTTTGCTCTTAATAGCTCCGAACTCGTCAACTTTTCCTTTTCCTTTATTGACCGCTTGGGCCCTCTCCTTATCACCCAATGTCACAACTCTTTTCCTTTAGATGGCTCGATAGCTTAAGCTTGATTTGCGTCTCTTTCATGGCGTTTCTTCGTCCAAGCTTTCCGTCTCGCTAACTCACGAGCCACCTCGGTCGCTTCTTCATCCCATTTATGATAAATGTCTTGCCGAGCCACCTCAGCCACGGGGTCGGAGAGAGGGGAGTTGTTGCCTTTGAAATGTTGTTGGTAAGATAGAGAAAAGGTATGAGTGAAAGAAGCGGGAGTATTGCATTTGAAACATAGCGAACTCAAAAAGTTAGGGACTAAAACTGTGTTGGATTGGACTTGTCCAGTCACTGACTGGACTAGTCCGATCAGGAACTGCGACACCCGGTTCCGAAAAATGAACCAAGTGCAGTATATGTGTGTCCAGGATGTTTAACACACTTACACAAGTGCATCACAAACGATATACAGAAAGTTACCACAACACAAGTTAATTAAGAAGGTACTTTTATTTTAATACTCAAATAATCCTCAATTACAAACTCTAATGATCATTATTAATAGTTCCGAAAACTAATGCAACGGAAATAATCTAATTAAGCAATTAAGCAAACTGAGCAAAAGGGATAGCGCGGGTCCAAGCATAACCACATGCAAGTCAACGGCAGCACACAACCTAGTACTCTGCATCATCCTCATGATACTCCCAGACATCACCTGAAACTGTTGGTGGAAGAATTGCAAGAATGAGTACATGTCATACTCAACAAAGTGTGGGAAATAATGACATGCAGCTTAAACAAGGAATGATAATAAACAATGGCTAATTGCTGAAAAGTACATGTAAAAACCATACTAAGATATCTATGTGAAATTTATCCCATCATATCCCAAATAAACAACATAATGCATATCTATCATTCATTATCCATCCATATTCCATATTCTCACCATCATCATTAACCATGAACATTCATCACCGCCCCTACGGAAGCTGTGCAACCTTTCCTCGGGTTTGTAGAGTCGGGTTTCCCGTTTACCCAAAATGGAGGAGCCACCCCCACCAACCAAAGCAAGTAGGCGACCCCAAAATGCAAGCCGGGATAGATACTTAAAGAAAGGGGGAGCGGTGGGCCTTCAAAAAGGAGCAAGGGAGTGATGGGCAACCTTAGTCTATATGTTGCTCGTTGAATGGTTCTCCCTCCTGTAGCTCTGTGGACATTCAAAATAGAGTTTATGCGGTTGGCTATGTCCCTTCTAGAACAGGGGAAAGTATACAGAAAAGACAATTCTTTTCTATTTTGATTATCTATATATTAGTTTGTTTCTATTTCTATATTTACTACTTATGGTGCCCACTGACTCCCTTTAATGGTACGCAATCCCTACCAATTTATCGAAAGAAAGTGCTATCCACTGAGGGTAGGGCGGTTATGAAAACAAAATTTTGAGAAAGGGGATGAGCATTGAGAAGGAATGACCTCATAAAGCGGTAAGCTCTATTGCCGCCTTACTCCTCGGAATTGGAACCAGCACCAAATTCACCTTTAGGTGCTTCAACTGCGGTATAGGTAGAAGGAGCTGGAACGGAAAAACCTTCTGTATGAAGTTCAAAATGGTGAACATTTTTGCTTCTCACTTTGGGCAGTTAGCAATAATCTTTCTATGGAAAGTCTGAATGTCGTGGATGGACGTCGGAATCGGCCAGCTGGTAATGGCTTTGATCTTCGTGGGGTCAGCCTTGATGCCTTCGTCAGAAACGATGTACCCCAACTAAACTCGAAGTCATAAACTCACACTTCTAGCCGGTCTCCGCAGCACCAGGATACAAACCTTCTTTTTACCCATAACCTTTCTCTGCAGCATTGGAACCAAGATCGGGCTTGGCATAGTTATGAGGTTCCCGCTCTATTTAACGAACACTAACTGAAGCTAACCGGAAGCTTTCTTCTCATGCGACTCTTGGATCGAAAAGAGGCTGCTAGACTGGACCACGACTGAAACTGCCAGGCACAGACTAAAAGCTAGGCTCAGGGATTCCTGAGTCAAACGACTACCACTCCATAATCATAACCATAACCATTACCATAACCAAACCATCCCAAACCCCAAGTTCTGTGAGACCTATGTGTGTTGAATACATTGGCTTGTACTGAATACATTGGCTTTGATGATATAAGTTCTAAAATTCTGCCAAAACACCCTTTTTAGCAAGGTCCGACTCTAGCTCCGAGCTTCTGCAAGGTCCGACAATCGGTTCGACTTGCTTTGTCAAAGTCCAACATGTTTTTGGGTAGCTCTAGT
Source organism: Tuctoria greenei (assembly GCA_036927565.1). Lineage (NCBI taxonomy): Eukaryota > Viridiplantae > Streptophyta > Magnoliopsida > Poales > Poaceae > Tuctoria > Tuctoria greenei. The sequence continues at coordinate 191,285,168 of JAYESD010000005.1, forward strand.
GAGCTTTGTCTTTAGCTCCGGCATGTCTTTGATACCTCCGACATGTCTTTGTTAAGCTCCGATATGTTTTTGCTAGGTCCAATTTATGATTGGTTAGCTTCAACATATTTTTATAGCTCCGACGCTAGGTCCGACTAGCTTTGGTAATCTCTGGTACTAGGTCCGACTAGCTTTGGTTAGCTCCGGTTCAAGGTCCGGTTAGCTTTGGAAAGGTTCAGAGCTTGATCGCAATGGTTCTGTTTTTATCTTGCAATGATTCATACTTGCTTTACATTGATGGAAATATTGCTTAGTATTCATTTACTAGGTTTTTGATGTGTTTTGGTGGTTATGGCTGATATCATTTTGATATGGTTTGCAACATGCTTATGTGAGGTGCTCACGTAAGATGTTGTAGTTTCGGAACTAATGTGAGTCAAGTCGAGGACTTGTGCTCGAAAGTATTGGTTGTTTATTCATGTGCAGGTGTTGCTTGAGTTCAAGACGTGGCTGGTGACAGGATCCATTGAACTAGTCTTCTGGAAAAGATGAGGTTCAACAACCAAGTTCCGGAGGAATTGTGGTTGAGTTGATCGGGAGGTCGCGCATCATGTATGAATCAAGAACAATGCATATGAAGGTATCATGGACATCGTTGGAAGATGATTGCACGTGTGCAAGGAGTGCATGGACATGGATACATGGTTCTGAGACGTGATGAAGAGATGTGGACGTAAAGAATTGGTCAGAAAGGTCTAACTGACTAGGTTATGGACTCAGGCTGCGGCTGAGTCATGTTTGACTCAAATATGGAAAGTTTTAAGTTGGTTATGATAGGATTTCGTGTGGGTTACAAATTTGATGTGACGTCCAGTTCCAAAAACTGAACCAAGCTAACGCATATGTGTGCCTAGGATGTTCATCACACATACACGAGTGCAATCACAAAAGAGTATACAGATAATTACCACAGAACAAGATTAATTATCAAATTTATTACACAAACCATATTATCCTCGAATACAAGCTCTAATGAATATAAATGACAAGTTCAACTGATGCAGCGGAAATAAACTAATTAAGCAAACTAAGCAACTATGCAGCATAAGCGACAGGGTATGTATGCGCAGCTCCAATCAACACCACAGGCAAAGCTGACGGTAGACACGGCCTAGAACTCCGCATTATCACCATTAAACTCCCAATCCTGACCTACAACTGTTGGGGTGGGGGAATTGCAAGAGTGAGTACATGTCGTACTCAGCAAGTGTGGAAAGTATGACATGTGGCTGATTCAAATGACGACAATAATAATGGCAAAGTGCTGAAAAGTACAGTAAAACATTTAAAAAGCAATATATTATATGTATGTGAAGTAATCCCATCATAATCACGAGTAATACCATAATACCAAACTGAATTCATTACCATCATCAATAAGTCCAGATTTCACCATTGCCAATAACCATATTCAATACCAGAAATAAATCCATAACCAACCATAACCATCACCATAACCATTACCATAACCATTACAATAACCATTACCAATACCAAATACCCTCTAATCATGGAAGTTGTCCAGGTGCTCATAACCGGGAGCACAGCTATCATGATAGTTTTAATACTCTGCAGAGTTTGTACCACTTTACCCACGTGTTTGTGATTTCATCACCCGTCGGCGACTAAAGAACCTCCCTTATGCCAATTACACTTCCTTTGGTGTATGGCCAAGAGATCACAAAATAGCCTTTACAAAGGGATTACTAGCCTATTTAGACCCCACTGAGGTTTCACCGGTGGCGATGTCTCCCGCAGAGCACATCTTCAACCAAGGGCCCCCTCTTGAGCCATTCGGATCCCAGGGTAGTCCCACCAATCATCAACAAACCCAATCCGACTACCCCTTCCCCGAGCATCCACAATGGTCCAAATAGCACTGGCAAAGCCCTAATTAATCAGCTATGCCGCACCCATACTTGGCCTCGTGGTGGCACTGTAGTCCTGGCTTATTCTCGCATGAACCGGTCCTTAGATCTAAAGCAAGCAAACCACCATAACATCCAACCCATCCACATACCAGGCTTGCTTAGATCACCCATCACCATACCGTATCGACCAGTTCACATTAACAAGAATATCATTAATACATAATTAAATGTGTAGTGTTGTTTTCCATCCCAATTAATTAAGCGAAGCAAAAAGGTAAAAACCCTTCCCGACTCTCTACCATAAATTCCAGGTGACAAGGGTGGTCAAACAAATCTAGTAAACTTCCTACCATAGGATTCCCATCAATTTGACACAAGCATGCAGTTTTGCAAACAAAACATTTATTTTAAAAACATGATCAAAATGCTTCAAGGACACTTGCCTTGCTCTTGCTGTTGATTAGGGTCAAAGCCTTCAAACTCCTGGTGCTGTAGATCCTCCGCGGCACTTTCTAGCGCAAATCCGTCTAATCCACATAATAAACATACAAGACAAGAAACACAATCAAAGAGTGCACAAATATTACTCAATATGACATGACATGCATGATTGATGCAAATGCAAGGTAGAACTTGTTACTTGATCGCTTTTAATGATAACTAACTAGTTCTAATAGCTTTTAACAAGTTTATACAGGTTCGGAGTTGATTAGATCAAATTTTAGAGTCAATTCAACACAATTTAACCAGGAAGATCGGACTAGTCCGCTAGGGACCGGACAAGTCCGCACTCCGCGAGATCAGCAGATTAGGGTTTTCTAGATCGACGTAAATTCGGAGATTAGGGGTTGAATTCTAGTAAGGAAAAGAGAATAGAAGGTATACCAGGTGTTTAGAACTCCAATGAACCAAGAAACTTGGAGGTAACACTTGGATCTTGATGATCTAGGGTTGGTGATGAACTTGGAGATGAATTGGTGGTGAAGGACGAAACTTGGTGGAGATCTTGATCCTTCTTCGTTTTCTCCTCTTCTTCCTCTTGCTTGGGATCTTCTCCTCCCTCCTTGATGGTGGCTTCCCACGAACTAAGGTTTGGGTGGGTGGAAAAGTGGAAAATAGATGTCAAACCAAGGGGTGGGGCTGTTCATATAGAGGTGGAGGCAAGGGTTAGATGGATTTCGAGTTTTGGGATGAGTAGAGGCCGGTTTAGAGTCCCACATGGGCTCTAAAAGAGTTAGGCACGACGTACCTGTAACACCCTCATTTTCATGCATCATGCCCTACATGCACTCATATACATTTTTAACATTAGCCCACAGCAAGAGAAACGAGTTTAAAATTGATTCGAAGCATTTAAAATTGATTTGGAGCAAAACCGCACTTAAAATGCAGAAAAGTGCGGACTAGTCCGATTTTACTGAGGACTAGTCCGATTTCTCTCTGACTAAAAACGGACTTGTCCGTTTTTGCTGCGGACTAGTCCGATTTTGGCTCTGGAAACTTTCGGACTTGTCCGATTTTGTGCGGACTAGTCCGATATTCCATGAATCCTTGAAAATTTGCTAAGTCCCTGGACTTTTCCGGACTAGTCCGGTGTTCCAGCGGACTTGTCCATTTTTCCTCTCTGTTCAAATTCGGACTTGTCTGATTTTTGGCCAGACTTGTCCGATTTTCTCTCTGGACGACTTCGGACTAGTCCGGTCCTGTCCGGACTTGTCCGATATTTCGCGACTCCGAGTTGATCTTTTGTTTTACGACTTGTTTCTTGGGTTTCACGTTAAGTGGGCCTAGGGACGTCGTGCCTAACTCTTTTAGAGCCCATGTGGGACTCTAAACCGTCCTCTACTCATCCCAAAACTCGAGATCCATCTAACCCTAGCCTCCACCTCTATATAAACAGCCCAACCCCTTGGTTTGACATCTATTTGCCACTTTTCCACCCACCCAAACCCTACTTCGTGGGGAGCCACCATCAAGGAGGGAGGAGAAGATCCCAAGCAAGAGGAAGAAGAGGAGGAAACGAAGGAGGATCAAGATCTCCACCAAGTTTCGTCCTTCACCACCAATTCATCTCCAAGTTCATCACCAACCCTAGATCATCAAGATCCAAGTGTTACCTCCAAGTTTCTTGGTTCATTGGAGTTCTAAACACCTGGTATACCTTCTATTCTCTTTTCCTTACGAGAATTCAACCCCTAATCTCCGATTTACGTCGATCTAGAAACCCTAATCTGCTGATCTCGCGGAGTGCGGACTTGTCCGGTCCCTAGCGGACTAGTTCGATCTTCCTGGTTAAATTGTGTTGAATTGACTCTAAAATTTGATCTAATCAACTCCAAACCTGTATAAACTTGTTAGAAGCTATTAGAACTAGTTAGTTATCATTAAAAGCAATCTAGTAACAAGTTCTACCTTGCATTTGCATCAATCATGCATGTCATATTGAGTAATATTTGTGCACTCTTTGATTGTGTTTCTTGTCTTGTATGTTTATTGTGTGGATTAGACGGATTTGCGCTAGAGAGTGCCACAGAGGATCTACAACATCAAGAGTTTGAAGGCTTTGACCCTAATCAACAGCAAGAGCAAGGCAAGTGTCCTTGAAGCATATTGATACTGTTTTTAAAATAAATGTTTTGTTTGTAAAACTGCATGCTATGTCAATTTGATGGGAACCATATGGTAGGAAGTTTACTAGACTTGCTAAACCACCCTTGTCACCTGGAATTTATGGTAGAGCATCGGGATGGACTTTTTACCTTTTGCTTCGCTTAATCAACTGGGATGGGAATAACTATACCACTCAATTTAATTATGCATGGATGAGATTATGGTTAACATGAAGTTGTTAAATATGGTATGGTAATGGGTGGTCTAAGCAAGCATGGTATGTGGATGGGTTGGATGTTATGGTGGTTTTCTTGCTTTAGATCTAAGGACCGGTTCATGCGAGAATAAGCCAGGACTACAGTGCCACCACGAGGCCAAGTATGGGTGCGGCGTAGCTGATTAATTAGGGCATTGCTAGTGCTGTTTGGACCATTGTGGATGCTCGGGGAAGGGGTAGTCGGATTGGGTTTGTTGATGATTGGTGGGACTACCCTGGGATCCGAATGGCTCAAGAGGGGGCCCTTGGTTGAAGATGTGCTCAGTTGGAGGCATCGCCACCGGTGAAACCTCAGTGGGGTCTGAATAGGCTAGTAATCCCTTTGTAAAGGCTATTTTGTGATCTCTTGGCCACACACCAACGGAAGTGTGTAATGTGACCGACGGGTCATGGGCATAAGGGAGGTTCTTAGTCGTCGAATGGTGATGAAATCACGAACACGTGGGTAAAGAGGTACAAACTCTGCAGAGTTAAATAAAACTATCATGATAGTCGTGCTCCCGGTTATGAGCACCTGGACAACTTCCATGATTAGAGGGAAATTGGGATTTGGAATGGTTATGGTTTGGTAATAGTTATGGTTGATATTATGATTATGGTTATGGTTATGGATGGAATTATGGTTTATGACATTGATTACGGTTATTGGTAATGGTGATTTATGGACTGGTATTATTATGGTTACATGGTTTATGATGGGTTTACTTCACATAATATGATATATTGCTTTTTAAATGTTTTACTGTACTTTTCAGCACTTTGCCATTATTATTGTTGTCATTTGAATCAGCCACATGTCATACTTTCCACACTTGCTGAGTACGACATGTACTCACTCTTGCAATCCCCCACCCCAACAGTTGCAGGTCAAGATTGGGAGTTTAATGGTGATAATGCGGATTTCTAGGCCGTGTCTACCGTCAGCTTTGCCTGTGGTGTTGATTGGAGCTGCGCATATATATACATACCCTGTCGCTTATGCTGCATAGTTGCTTAGTTTGCTTAATTAGTTTATTTCCGCTGCATTAGTTGAACTTGTCATTTATATTCATTAGAGCTTGTATTCGAGGATAATATGGTTTGTGTAATAAATTTGATAATTAATCTTGTTCTGTGGTAATTTTCTGTATACTCTTTTGTGATTGCACTCGTGTATGTGTGTTGAACATCCTGGGCACACATATGCGTTAGCTTGGTTCAGTTTTTGTAACCAGGCATCACAGATTGGTATCAGAGCCACAGGTTGACTGTAGGATGCAGCCTAGATAGAATGGACACTTTAGAGCACATAGGAGCACTCAGGAATCGATGTGTTTTGCTTGGAGTGCTGTTTGCTATATATATTGGTTGCTTGTGTGCTTAATAGAGGATTTTGGGATGCTTTAGCATTGCCATGTCCACCTAGGCTAGTGTAGCTAGTTGTTTAGTTTCATATCCCTTGATGCATATAGTTGGGGACGTTTTCTAATTCTTACCTACTGCTTTTCTTCAGATGGTGAGGACTCGCAATCATAGGGATGACAATGATGAGGAGGAGAACAATGGAGTACCTCAGAACCACATCGGACAAGGATCTACTCAGGGAGCTATCAACATCGAGCAGCTATTGGCCATGCAAAGCCAGCTCATGCAGACCATGATACAGACTATGGGACAGCTGCAGGCTGGCAATATCAACAATCAACCCCGCATGCCTCCACCGCCACCCCTGCCTCCTCATAACCGATTGGGAGAGTTTATGAGGACTAGGCCGCCAACCTTTGCTCAAGCCGCAGACCCTATGGATGCGGATGATTGGCTCTAGTCCGTGGAGAAGAAGCTAGCCATTGTCCAATGCAGTGACCAGGAGAAGGTGCTATTTGCTTCTCATCAACTCGTTGGAGCAGCTGCAGATTGGTGGGATTCTTATTGCAATGCTCATGAGAACCAAGAGAGAATCACTTGGTCCGAATTCAAGGAAAATTTTCGTTCTCATTATGTGCCCGAGGGTGTTATGATCTTGAAGAGGCAAGAATTTGAGAACTTGAGACAAGGAAAATCAAGCGTGAGTGAATACCTCAATAAGTTCACTCAACTCTCAAGATATGCGCCTGAGGATGTTAGCCGGGACAGCCGGAAGGAATACTTGTTCATGAGGGGATTGAACAATACGACCCAAGTGCAATTGCTCAACTGTGATTATGTCAATTTCCAGAAGCTTGTGGACAAAGCAATTGTGGTTGAGAACAAGATCCGTGAGATGGAGCAAGAAATCAAGAGGAAGGCACCATATCAAGGACAGCAACAAGGAAGTAATGTGCGCCCTCGCTTTGCGCCGCCCAATGCGCCTCATTACAGCCCCTCTATTCCTGCTCAGCGCCCTGGTTATGCACCGCGCCCAACTCAGTTTGTGCGGCAGCGCCCTGTTATGCAAGCACCTAGGCCTCTAATGCCTTATGAGCCTCGTGCTAATTTTCCTGCTGCAAATTCTCAAAACCAAGCTCGTCCCAACAATTCTGGTGGGGTTAAGAAGTGTTATACTTTTGGAGAAGCTGGACACTTTGCGCATCAATGTCCTAAGTCAGGCCTTGGTCAAGGAAGTAATGCGCCGAGGCAAAACCCAAGACCCAATGGAGGACAGCCACAAGGAAGCCGTGGACAGCATAATTTTGCTCGTGGCAACGTGAACCATGTCTCTACGGAGGACGCTCAACAAGCGGATGACGTGGTCATCGGTATGTTTCTCGCCAACTCCAACCCCGCGACTATGTTATTTGATTCTGGAGCATCGCATTCATTCATTGCATCGAAGTATGTTGCCGAGTATAGTTTGCCTATCTCTCATATGATGTTTACTCTATTGGTTAAGTCTCCTGGAGGAGAGATGCGACAAATATAGTATGTCCGAAAGTAAGCCTTAGAATAAGGGGGGTAGACTTCTCCGCCAACCTCATTGTTTTAGATTCTCAAGGGTTGGATATTATACTTGGTATGGACTGGTTGAGGAAGCACAATGGAGTTATTGAGTGTGCCACGAAGACGGTGAAGTTGACCAATGAAGAAGGGATCACCATAGAATTTGAAGCATCTCAAACCGCACCGAAGCAATTGGAATTGAATCATATGGACGGTGCCACAATTGAGGAGATTCCGGTAGTGTGTGAATTTTTGGATGATTTTCCGGACGAGTTGCCAGGTATGCCACCCGATCGAGACATTGAGTTTGTTATTGATTTAATACCTGGAACTGCACCTATAGCTAAGAGGCCGTATAGGATGCCTCCTATGGAATTAGCGGAGCTCAAGAAGCAAATTCAAGAGCAATTAGAGAAGGGTTTTATTCGCCTTAGTTCTTCACCTTGGGGAGCGCCTGTGCTGTTTGTGGACAAGAAGGATGGATCCCAAAGGATGTGCGTGGATTACCGAGCTCTCAACGAGGTGACCATCAAGAACAAGTACACCTAGCCCCGTATAAAGGATTTGTTTGATCAGATGAAAGGTGCCTGTGTATTTTCCAAGATTGATTTGAGGTCGGGATACTTTCAAATGAAGATTAGACCATCGGACATACCCAAGACAGCTTTTAGGACACGGTATGGATCTTATGAGTACACCGTGATGTCATTTGGATTGACAAATGCGCCTGCCTACTTTATGTACCTCATGAATAAGGTCTTCATGGAGTACTTGGATAAGTTTGTCGTGGTGTTCATTGATGATATTATGATCTACTCAAAGGATGAGAAGGAACATAGGGAACACTTGAGGCTTACGCTGCAGAAATTGAGGGAGCATCAATTGTATGCCAAGTTCAACAAGTGCCAGTTTTGGTTGAAAGAGGTGCCATTTTTGGGTCATATAATCTCAGGAGGAGGAGTATCGGTTGACCCCGGGAAAGTGAGAGACGTGTTGAAGTGGGAGCCGCCGCAAAATATCAAGGAAATAAGGAGTTTTCTTGGGATGGCTGGATATTACCGTCGGTTTATCAAGGATTTTTCCAAGATAGCCAAGCCTATGACGGAGTTGCTAATGAAGGGAAAGGCGTTCCAATGGACTGAAGCTTGTCAAAACAGTTTTGAGGAGTTGAAGAAGAGGTTAACAACAGCCCCAATTTTGGTATTGCCGGATGTAAGCAAGAGTTTCGACATCTATTGTGATGCATCAAGACAAGGACTTGGGTGTGTATTGATGCAAGAAGGTCAAGTGGTCGCCTATGCATCAAGACAATTGAAGAAACATGAGCAGAATTACCCAACACATGATTTAGAACTTGCAGCCGTGGTACACGCATTGAAGATTTGGAGACACTATATTCTGGGACATAGGTGTGAAATTTACACGGATCATAAGAGTTTGAAGTATATTTTCACACAAACGGATCTGAACTTGAGGCAACGAAGATGGTTAGAGCTCATCAAAGATTATGATTTGGGGATCAACTATCATCCGGGAAAAGCCACTGTAGTGGCCGATGCTTTGAGTAGAAAAGGAGTAAGTCATCAACTCACGGTTCGAGAGTTACCATTCGGGTTATGTAAGGAATTTGAACGGTTGAACCTCGGGTTTGTAAATGAGATGGAGATGATGGAGTTAAACCCAACCTTGGAGCAAGAAATTCGAGAGGCACAAACGACAGATGAGGAGATCAAGGAAATCAAGGGAAGGACCGAAGAAGGGAGAGAATTCAGATTTGATGAAGATGAATATGATACCTTATGGCTTGGAAAGAGAATCGTTGTGCCTAATGTAAAACATATTCGGGAGACAATATTAAAGGAGGCACATGACTCGCCTTACTCGATTCACCCCGGTTGTACGAAGATGTACAAGGACTTGAAGACTTGCTATTGGTGGGATAGCATGAAAAAGAACATAGCCGAATATGTTGCATTGTGTGATGTGTGTCAACGAGTCAAGGCGGAACATCAAAGGCCAGCGGGATTATTGCAACCGTTGAAGATTCCGGAATGGAAGTGGGAAGAAATTGGTATGGACTTCATAGTTGGGTTACCGCGTACTCAGTCCGGGTATGACTCAATTTGGGTAATTGTGGATCGCTTAACCAAGTCAGCTCATTTTGTCCCTGTAAAGACCAAATATACAGCTGCACGATTGGTCGAAATATACATGGAGCATATTGTGTGTCGACATGGAGTCCCTAAGAAGATAGTCTCGGATAGAGGTTCTCAATTTACCTCCAGATTTTGGCAAAAATTGCATGAAGCTTTGGGAACGAGGTTGAATTTTAGTTCAGCATATCATCCTCAAACGGATGGACAAACCGAGAGGACCAACCAGATTTTGGAGGACATGTTAAGAGCTTGTGCTTTAAAGCATGGGAAAAGTTGGGACAAAAGCTTGCCATACGCGGAATTTTCATACAACAATAGTTACCAAGCAAGCTTGAAAATGTCACCATATGAAGCACTTTATGGGAGGAAGTGTAGGACGCCTTTATTCTGGAATGAGGCAGGAGAAGCTCAAGTATTTGGTCCGGACGTGTTGCAAGAAGCCGAAAAGCAAGTCCAAATAATTCGTGAAAACTTGAGTGCTACCCAATCAAGGCAAAAAGGCTATGCGGATAATAGGAGAAGGAAATTAGCCTTTGAAATAGGAGATTTTGTTTACCTCAAGGTGTCACCAATGAGAGGTCATAAGAGGTTTAACATAAGAGGCAAGCTCGCACCTCGTTATATTGGACCATTCAAGATTTTGGACAAAAGAGGAGAAGTAGCATATAAGTTGGAGATGCCAGCTCATCTTTCAAATGTACATGATGTGTTTCATGTTTCCCAACTCAAGAAGTGTCTCAGGTTACCGGAAGATCAAGTTCCAATGGAAGAATTGGAACTAGAGGAAGATTTGACGTATGCCGAGCAACCGGTCAAAATCTTGGAAACCAAGGAGAGGGTCACAAGGAACAAGGTGATTCGATGGTGTAAAGTCCAATGGAAGCACCATACCGAAAAAGAAGCAACTTGAGAGCTAGAAGATGATCTCAAGAAGGAATTTCCCTATCTCTTCTCTTCCGCGTCGAATCTCGAGGGCGAGATTCATTTTAAGGGGGGTAGGTTTGTAACACCCTCATTTTCATGCATCATGCCCTACATGCACTCATATACATGTTTAACATTAGCCCACAACAAGAGGAACGAGTTTAAAATTGATTCGGAGCATTTAAAATTGATTTGGAGCAAAACCGCACTTAAAACGTAGGAAAGTGCGGACTAGTCCGATTTTACTGAGGACTAGTCCGATTTCTCTCTGACTAAAAACGGACTTGTCCGTTTTTGCTGCGGACTAGTCCGATTTTGGCTCTGGAAACTTTTGGACTTGTCTGATTTTGTGCGGACTAGTCCGATATTCCATGAATCCTTGAAAATTTGCTAAGTCCCTGGACTTTTCCGGACTAGTCCAGTGTTCCAACGGACTTGTCCGTTTTTTCCCTCTGTTCAAACTCGGACTTGTCCGATTTTTGGCCAGACTTGTCCGATTTTCTCTCTGGACGACTTCGGACTAGTCCGGTCCTGTCCGGACTTGTCCGATATTTCGCGACTCTGAGTTGATCTTTTGTTTTACGACTTGTTTCTTGGGTTTCACGTTAAGTGGGCCTAGGGACGTCGTGCCTAACTCTTTTAGAGCCCATGTGGGACTCTAAACCGGCCTCTACTCATCCCAAAACTCGAGATCCATCTAACCCTAGCCTCCACCTCTATATAAGCAACCCAACCCCTTGGTTTGACATCTATTTGCCACTTTTCCACCGACCCAAACCCTAGTTCGTGGGGAGCCACCATCAAGGAGGGAGGAGAAGATCCCAAGCAAGAGGAAGAAGAGGAGGAAACGAAGGAGGATCAAGATCTCCACCAAGTTTCGTCCTTCACCACCAATTCATCTCCAAGTTCATCACCAACCCTAGATCATCAAGATCCAAGTGTTACCTCCAAGTTTCTTGGTTCATTAGAGTTCTAAACACCTGGTATACCTTCTATTCTCTTTTCCTTACGAGAATTCAACCCCTAATCTCCGAATTTACGTCGATCTAGAAAACCCTAAGCTGCTGATCTCGCGGAGTGCGGACTTGTCCGGTCCCTAGCGGACTAGTCCGATCTTCCTGGTTAAATTGTGTTGAATTGACTCTAAAATTTGATCTAATCAACTCCAAACCTGTATAAACTTGTTAGAAGCTATTAGAACTAGTTAGTTATCATTAAAAGTAATCTAGTAACAAGTTCTACCTTGCATTTGCATCAATCATGCATGTCATATTGAGTAATATTTGTGCACTCTTTGATTGTGTTTCTTGTCTTGTATGTTTATTGTGTGGATTAGACGGATTTGTGCTAGAGAGTGCCACGGAGGATCTACAACATCAAGAGTTTGAAGGCTTTGACCCTAATCAACAACAAGAGCAAGGCAAGTGTCCTTGAAACATATTGATCCTGTTTTTAAAATAAATGTTTTGTTTGTAAAACTGCATGCTATGTCAATTTGATGGGAACCCTATGGTAGGAAGTTTACTAGACTTGCTAAACCACCCTTGTCACCTGGAATTTATAATAGAGCGTCGGGATGGACTTTTTACCTTTTGCTTCGCTTAATCAACTGGGATGGGAATAACTATACCACTCAATTTAATTATGCATGGATGTGATTATGGTTAACATGAAGTTGTTAAATATGGTATGGTAATGGGTGATCTAAGCAAGCCTGGTATGTGGATGGGTTGGATGTTATGGTGGTTTGCTTGCTTTAGATCTAAGGACCGGTTCATGCGAGAATAAGCCAGGACTACAGTGCCACCACGAGGCCAAGTATGGGTGCGGCGTAGCTGATTAATTAGGGCTTTGCTAGTGCCGTTTGGACCATTGTGGATGCTCGGGGAAGGGGTAGTCGGATTGGGTTTGTTGATAATTGGTGGGACTACCCTGGGATCCGAATGGCTCAAGAGGGGGCCCTTGGTTGAAGATGTGCTTAGTTGGAGGCATCGCCACCGGTGAAACCTCAGTGGGGTCTGAATAGGCTAGTAATCCCTTTGTAAAGGCTATTTTGTGATCTCTTGGCCACACACCAACGGAAGTGTGTAATGTGACTGACGGGTCATGGGCATAAGGGAGGTTCTTAGTCGCCGAAAGGTGATGAAATCAGGAACACGTGGGTAAAGAGGTACAAACTCTGCAGAGTTAAATAAAACTATCATGATAGCCGTGCTCCCGGTTATGAGCACCTGGACAACTTCCATGATTAGAGGGAAATTGGGATTTGGAATGGTTATGGTTTGGTAATAGTTATGGTTGATATTATGATTATGGTTATGGTTATGGATGGAATTATGGTTTATGACATTGATTATGGTTATTGGTAATGGTGATTTATGGACTGGTATTATTATGGTTACATGGTTTATGATGGGTTTACTTCACATAATATGATATATTGCTTTTTAAATGTTTTACTGTACTTTTCAGCACTTTGCCATTATTATTGTCGTCATTTGAATCAGCCACATGTCATACTTTCCACACTTGCTGAGTACGACATGTACTCTTGCAATCCCCCACCCCAACAGTTGCAGGTCAAGATTGGGAGTTTAATGGTGATAATGCGGATTTCTAGGCCGTGTCTACCGTCAGCTTTGCCTGTGGTGTTGATTGGAGCTGCGCATATATATACATACCCCGTCGCTTATGCTGCATAGTTGCTTAGTTTGCTTAATTAGTTTATTTCCGCTGCATTAGTTGAACTTGTCATTTATATTCATTAGAGCTTATATTCGAGGATAATATGGTTTGTGTAATAAATTTGATAATTAATCTTGTTCTGTGGTAATTTTCTGTATACTCTTTTGTGATTGCACTCGTGTATGTGTGTTGAACATCCTGGGCACACATATGCGTTAGCTTGGTTCAGTTTTTGGAACCGGGCGTCACAGTACCTAGGCCCACTTAACGTGAAACCCAAGAAACAAGTCGTAAAACAAAAGATCAACTCGGAGTCGCGAAATATCGGACAAGTCCGGACAGGACCGGACTAGTCCGAAGTCATCCAGAGAGAAAATCGGACAAGTCTGGCCAAAAATCGGACAAGTTCGAATTTGAACAGAGAGGAAAAACGGAAAGTCCGCTGGAGCACCGGACTAGTCCGGAAAAGTCCAGGGACTTAGCAAATTTCCAAGGATTCATGGAATATCGGACTAGTCCGCACAAAATCGGACAAGTCCGAATTTTTCCAGAGCCAAAATCGGACTAGTCTGCAGCAAAAATGGACAAGTCCGTTTTTAGTCAGAGAGAAATCGGACTAGTCCTCAGTAAAATCGGACTAGTCCGCACTTTCCTGCGTTTTAAGTGCGGTTTTGTTCCAAATCAATTTTAAATGCTCCGAATCAATTTTAAACTCGTTCCTCTTGTTGTGGGTTAATGTTAATCATGTATATGAGTGCATGTAGGGCATGATGCATGAAAATTAGGGTGTTACAAACCTACCCCCCCTTAAAATGAATCTCGCCCTCGAGATTCGACGCGGCAGAGAAGAGATAGGGAAATTCCTTCTTGAGATCATACTCCAATTCCCACGTCGCTTCTTTTTTGGTGTGGTGCTTCCATTGAACTTTACACCATCTAATGACCTTGTTCCTTGTGACCCTCTCCTTAGTTTCCAAGATTTTGACCGGTTGCTCGGCATACGTCAAATCTTCCTCTAGTTCCAATTCTTCCATTGGCACTTGTTCTTCCGGTACTCTCAAACACTTCTTGAGCTGGGAAACATGAAAGACATCATGTACATCTGAAAGATGAGCTGGCATCTCCAACTTATACACTACTTCTCCTCTTTTGTCCAAAATCTTGAATGGTCCAATATAACGAGGTGCGAGCTTGCCCCTTATGTTAAACCTCTTATGACCCCTCATTGGTGACACCTTGAGGTAAACAAAATCTCCCACTTCAAAGGCTAATTCCCTTCTCCTATTATCCGCATAGCCTTTTTGTCTTGATTGGGCAGCCCTCAAGTTTTCACGAATTATCTGGACTTGCTTTTCGGTTTCTTGCAACACATCCGGACCAAATACTTGAGTTTCTCCTGCCTCATTCCAGAATAAAGGTGTCCTACACTTCCTCCCATAAAGTGCTTCATATGGTGACATCTTCAAACTTGCTTGGTAACTATTGTTGTATGAAAACTCCGCGTATGGCAAGCTTTTGTCCCAACTTTTCCCATGCTTTAAAGCACAAGCTCTTAACATGTCCTCCAAAATCTGATTGGTCCTCTCGGTTTGTCCGTCCGTTTGAGGATGATATGCTGAACTAAAATTCAACCTCGTTCCCAAAGCTTCATGCAATTTTTGCCAAAATCTGGAGGTAAATTGAGAACCTCTATCCGAGACTATCTTCTTAGGGACTCCATGTCGACACACAATATGCTCCATGTATATTTCGGCCAATCGTGCAGCTGTATACTTGGTCTTCACAGGGACAAAATAAGCTGACTTGGTTAAGCGATCCACAATTACCCAAATTGAGTCATACCCGGACTGAGTACGTGGTAACCCAACTATGAAGTCCATTCCAATTTCTTCCCACTTCCATTCCGGAATCTTCAACGGTTGCAATAATCCAGCTGGCCTTTGGTGTTCTGCTTTAACTCGTTGGCACACATCACACAATGCGACATACTCGGCTATGTCCTTTTTCATGCTGGCCCACCAATAGCATGTCTTCAAGTCCTTGTACATCTTTGTACACCCGGGATGAATTGAGTACGGCGAGTCATGTGCCTCCTTAAATATTGTCTCCCAAATATGCTTTACATTAGGCACAACGATCCTCTTTCCAAGCCATAAGGTACCATGTTCGTCTTCATCAAATCTGAATTCTCTCCCTTCTTCGATTCTTTCTTTGATTTCCTTGATCTCCTCATCCGTGGTCTGTGCTTCTCGAATTTCTTGCTCCAAGGTCGGATTTAACTCCATCATCTCCATCTCATTTACAAACCTGAGGTTCAACCGTTCAAACTCCTTACATAACTCGGACGGTAACTCTCGAACTGTAAGTTGATGGCTTACTCCCTTTCTACTCAAAGCATCGGCCACTACATTGGCTTTTCCCGGATGATAGTTGATCCCCAAATCATAATCTTTGATGAGCTCCAACTATCTTCGTTGCCTCAAGTTCAGATCCGTTTGTGTGAAAATATACTTCAAACTCTTATGATCCGTGTAAATTTCACACCTATGTCCAAGAATATAGTGTCTCCAAATCTTCAATGCATGTACCACAGCTGCTAGTTCAAGATCATGCGTGGGGTAATTCTGCTCATGTTTCTTCAATTGTCTTGATGCATGGGCGACCACTTGACCTTCTTGCATCAATACACACCCAAGTCCTTGTCTTGATGCATCACAATAGATGTCGAAACTCTTGCTTACATCCGGCAATACCAAAACTGGGGCTGTTGTTAACCTCTTCTTCAACTCCTCAAAACTTTTTTGACAAGCTTCAGTCCATTGGAACGCCTTTCCCTTCATTAGCAACTCCGTCATAGGCTTGGCTATCTTGGAAAAATCCTTGATAAACCGACGGTAATATCCAGCCATCCCAAGAAAACTCCTTATTTCCTTGATATTTTGCGGCGGCTCCCACTTCAACACATCTCTCACTTTTCTGGGGTCAACCGATACTCCTCCTCCTGAAATTATATGACCCAAAAATGGCACCTCTTTCAACCAAAACTGGCACTTGTTGAACTTGGCATACAATTGATGCTCCCTCAATTTCTGCAGCGTAAGCCTCAAGTGTTCCTCTTGTTCCTTCTCATCCTTCGAGTAGATCATAATATCATCAATAAACACCACAACAAATCTATCCAAGTACTCCATGAATACCTTATTCATGAGGTACATAAAGTAGGCAGGCGCATTTGTCAATCCAAAAGACATCACAGTGTACTCATAAGATCCATACCGTGTCCTAAAAGCTGTCTTGGGTATGTCTGATGGTCTAATCTTCATTTGAAAGTAACCTGACCTCAAATCAATCTTGGAAAACACACATGCACCTTTCATCTGATCAAACAAATCCTCTATACGGGGCAAGGTATACTTGTTTTTGATTGTTACCTCGTTGAGAGCTCGGTAATCCACGCACATCCTTTGCGTTCCATCCTTCTTGTCCACAAATAGAACGGACGCTCCCCAAGGTGAAGAGCTTGGGCGAATAAAACCCTTCTCTAATTGCTCTTGAATCTGTTTCTTGAGCTCCGCTAATTCCATAGGAGGCATCCTATATGGCCTCTTAGCTATAGGTGCAGTTCCAGGTATTAAATCAATAACAAACTCAATGTCTCGATCGGGTGGCATACCTGACAACTCGTCCGGAAAAACATCCAAAAATTCACACACCACCGGAATCTCCTCAATTGCGACACCGTCCATATGATTCAGCTCCAATTGCTTCGGTGCGGTTTGAGATGCTTCAAATTCTACGGTGATCCCTTCCTCATTAGTCAACTTCAACGTCTTTGTGGCACACTCAATAACTCCATTGTGCTTCCTCAACCAGTCCATACCAAGTATAATGTCCAATCCTTGAGAATCCAAAACAATGAGGTTGGCGGAGAAGTCTACCCCCCTTATTCTAAGGCTTACTTTTGGACATACTATATTTGTCCTCATCTCTCCTCCAGGAGACTTAACCAATAGAGTAAACTTCATATGAGAGACAGGCAAACTATACTTGGCAACATACTTCGATGCAATGAATGAATGCGATGCTCCAGAATCAAATAACATAGTCGCGGGGTTGGAGTTGGCGAGAAACATACCGATGACCACGTCATCCGCTTGTTGAGCATCCTCCGTAGAGAAATGGTTCACGTTGCCACGAGCAAAATTCTGCTGTCCACGGCTTCCTTGTGGCTGTCCTCCATTGGGTCTTGGGTTTTGCCTCGGCGCATTGCTTCCTTGACCAAGGCCTGACTTAGGACATTGATGCGCAAAGTGTCCAGCTTCTCCACAAGTATAACACTTCTTAACCCCACCAGAATTGTTGGGATGAGCTTGGTTTTGAGCATTTGCAGCAGGAAAATTAGCACGAGGCTCATAAGCCATTGGAGGCCTAGGTGCTTGCATAACAGGGCGCTGCTGCACAAACTGAGTTGGGCGCGGTGCATAACCAGGGCGCTGAGCAGGAATAGAGGAGCTGTAATGAGGCGCATTGGGCGGCGCAAAGCGAGGGCGCACATTACTTCCTTGTTGCTGTCCTTGATACGACGCCTTCCTCTTGATTTCTTGCTCCATCTCACGGATCTTGTTCTCGACCACAATTGCTTTGTCCACAAGTTTCTGAAAATTGGCATAATCGCAGTTGAGTAGTTGCACTTGGATCTCATTTTTCAAGCCCCTCATGAACAAGTATTGCTTCCGGCTATCCCGACTAACATCCTCAGGCGCATACCTTGAGAGTTGAGTGAATTTATTGAGATATTCACTCACGCTTGATCTTCCTTGCCTTAAATTCTCAAATTCTTGCCTCTTCAAGATCATAACACCCTCGGGCACATAATGAGAACAAAAATTCTCCTTGAATTCGGCCCAAGTGATTCTTTCTTGGTTCTCATGAGCACTGCAATAAGCATCCCACCAATCCGCAGCTGCTCCAACGAGTTGATGAGAAGCGAACAGAACCTTCTCCCGGTCACTGCATTGGACAATGGCTAGCTTCTTCTCCACGGACTTGAGCCAATCATCCGCATCCATAGGGTTTGCGGCTTGAGCAAAGGTTGGCGGCCTAGTCCTCATAAACTCTCCCAATCGGTTATGAGGAGGCGGGGGGTGGCGGTGGAGGCATGTGGGGCTGATTGTTGATGTTGCCAGCCTGCAGCTGTCCATTGTTTGTATCATGGTCTGCATGAGCTGGTTTTGCATAGCCAATAGCTGCTCAATGTTGATAGCTCCCTGAGTAGATCCTTGTCCAACGTTGTTCTGAGGCACTCCATTGTTCTCCTCTTCATCATTGCCATCCCTCTGGGTTGCGAGTCCTCACCATCTGAAGAAAAGCAGTAGGTAAGAATTAGAAAACGTCCCCAACTATATGCATCAAGGGATATGAAACTAAACAGCTAGCTACACTAGCCTAGGTGGACATGGCAATGCTAAGGAATCCCAAAATCCTCTATTAAGCACACAAGAAAACAATATATATATACCAAACAGCACACTAAGCAAAAGCACATCGATTCCTTGAGTGCTCCTATGTGCTCTAAAGTGTCCATTCTATCTAGGCTGCATCCTACGGTCAACCTGTGGCTCTGATACCAATCTGTGACGCCCGGTTCCAAAAACTGAACCAAGCTCAACGCATATGTGTGCTCAGGATGTTCATCACACATACACGAGTGCAATCACAAAAGAGTATACAGATAATTACCACAGAACAAGATTAATTATCAAATTTATTACACAAACCATATTATCCTCGAATACAAGCTCTAATGAATATAAATGACAAGTTCAACTAATGCAGTGGAAATAAACTAATTAAGCAAACTAAGCAACTATGCAGCATAAGCGACAGGGTATGTATGCGCATCTCCAATCAACACCACAGACAAAGCTGACGGTAGACACGGCCTAGAACTCCGCATTATCACCATTAAACTCCCAATCCTGACCTGCAACTGTTGGGGGTGGGGGAATTGCAAGAGTGAGCACATGTCGTACTCAGCAAGTGTGGAAAGTATGACATGTGGCTGATTCAAATGACGACAATAATAATGGTAAAGTGCTGAAAAGTACAGTAAAACATTTTAAAAAACAATATATTATATGTATGTGAAGTAATCCATCATAATCACGAGTAATACCATAATACAAACTGAATTCATTACCATCATCAATAAGTCCAGATTTCACCATTGCCAATAACCATATTCAATACCAGAAATAAATCCCATAACCAACCATAACCATCACCATAACCATTACCATAACCATTACAATAACCATTACCAATACCCAATACCCTCTAATCATGGAAGTTGTCCAGGTGCTCATAACCGGGGAGGACAGCTATCATGATAGTTTTAATACTCTGCAGAGTTTGTACCACTTTACCCACGTGTTTGTGATTTCATCACCCGTCGGCGACTAAAGAACCTCCTTTATGCCAATTACACTTCCTTTGGTGTATGGCCAAGAGATCACAAAATAGCCTTTACAAAGGGATTACTAGCCTATTAGACCCCACTGAGTTTCACCGGTGGCGATGTCTCCCGCAGAGCACATCTTCAACCAAGGGCCCCCCTCTTGAGCCATTCGGATCCCAGGGTAGTCCCACCAATCATCAACAAACCCAATCGGACTACCCCTTCCCCAAGCATCCACAATGGTCCAAATAGCACTGGCAAAGCCCTAATTAATCAGCTACGCCACACCCATACTTGGCCTCGTGGTGGCACTGTAGTCCTGGCTTATTCTCGCATGAACGGTCCTTAGATCTAAAGCAAGCAAACCACCATGACAATCCAACCCATCCACATACCACGCATGCTTAGATCACCCATCACCATACCGTATCGACCAGTTCACAGTAACAAGAATATCATTAATACATAATTAAATGTGTAGTGTTGTTTTCATCCCAATTAATTAAGTGAAGCAAAAAGGTAAAAACCCTTCCCGACTCTCTACCATAAATTCCAGGTGATAAGGGTGGTCAAACAAATCTAGTAAACTTCCTACCATAGGATCTTCCCATCAATTTGACACAAGCATGCAGTTTTGCAAACAAAACATTTATTTTAAAAATAGGATCAAAATGCTTCAAGGACACTTGCCTTGCTCTTGCTGTTGATTAGGGTCAAAGCCTTCAAACTCCTGGTGCTGTAGATCCTCCGCGGCACTTTCTAGCGCAAATCCGTCTAATCCACATAATAAACATACAAGACAAGAAACACAATCAAAGAGTGCACAAATATTACTCAATATGACATGACATGCATGATTGATGCAAATGCAAGGTAGAACTTGTTACTGATCGATTTTAATGATAACTAACTAGTTCTAATAGCTTTTAACAAGTTTATACAGGTTCGGAGTTGATTAGATCAAATTTTAGAGTCAATTCAACACAATTTAACCAGGGAAGATCGGACTAGTCCGCTAGGGACCGGACAAGTCCGCACTCCGCGAGATCAGCAGATTAGGGTTTTCTAGATCGACGTAAATTCGGAGATTAGGGGTGAATTCTCATAAGGAAAAGAGAATAGAAGGTATACCAGGTGTTTAGAACTCCAATGAACCAAGAAACTTGGAGGTAACACTTGGATCTTGATGATCTAGGGTTGGTGATGAACTTGGAGATGAATTGGTGGTGTAGGACGAAACTTGGTGGAGATCTTGATCCTTCTTCGTTTCCTCCTCTTCTTCCTCTTGCTTGGGATCTTCTCCTCCCTCCTTGATGGTGGCTTCCCACGAACTAGGGTTTGGGTGGGTGGAAAAGTGGCAAATAGATGTCAAACCAAGGGGTTGGGCTGTTTATATAGAGGTGGAGGCTAGGGTTAGATGGATTTTGAGTTTTGGGATGAGTAGAGGCCGGTTTAGAGTCCCAAATGGGCTCTAAAAGAGTTAGGCACGACGTACCTAGGCCCACTTAACGTGAAACCCAAGAAACAAGTCATAAAACAAAAGATCAACTTGGAGTCGCGAAATATCGGACAAGTCCGGACAGGACCGGACTAGTCCGAAGTCGTCCAGAGAGAAAATCGGACAAGTCTGGCCAAAAATCGGACAAGTCCGAATTTGAACAGAGAGGAAAAACGGACAAGTCCAATGGAACACCGGACTAGTCCGGAAAAGTCCAGGGACTTAGCAAATTTCCAAGGATTCATGGAATATCGGACTAGTCCGCACAAAATCGGACAAGTCCGAATTTTTCCAGAGCCAAAATCGGACTAGTCCGCAGCAAAAACGTACAAGTCCGTTTTTAGTCAGAGAGAAATCGGACTAGTCCTCAGTAAAATCGGACTAGTCCGCACTTTCCTGCGTTTTAAGTGCGGTTTTATTCCAAATCAATTTTAAATGCTCCGAATCAATTTTAAACTCGTTCCTCTTGTTGTGGGTTAATGTTAATCATGTATATGAGTGCATGTAGGGCATGATGCATGAAAATTAGGGTGTTACATTTGAGGTTTTTTAGGAATATGAGATACGTTCCTAAGGTGTTTGGAAGTCTTAAGATTGCTTCTATCTGCGTATAGAAGAGTCTTGAACAGTTATGGAAAGTTTCGATTCGTGAACTGAGTAGGATTATAGTCCTAGTTAGTTTTGGATTGGCCTAAGGCCTGGTTATATAAGAAAGGGAGGTCAGAGCTCACGGTAGATGACTTTAGGGTTGTTCCTCTTGTGTTCTATTGAATAAAGATTATAGTTTAAAGGAACTTTTGTGCCTTGTTCGTCCAACTTGTTTGAGACAAGTTTTTCTCATCGAGTTTTCTGCACAACACTACCTTTCTTCGGTGGTTTTATCATAACTCGACTTTTACAGATCCAATTGACGCGATTATTTTTGGGTTGTCTTCACAACTTGATTATCTATTATATTTCAGAATTTCACGGTCATTGGATTTGTGGTTTCTGATCTACACGAGTTTCTTTGCAGCGTTCCAGAACTGTTTTTCTCGGGTAGGACAGATTACCTTTGTTTGATCTTTCAATCGTAACTTGAGTTTCTCTCGACAGATTTGAGTGATTCTTGTTGTGTCGTCTTCGTGACTTGATTCTCTCTGATATCTATCACTTATGTCACGGTGAAACACGTTTATATTAGTCTCACACATGATTTCTTTAACAGATCATTTTTCTGCCGAAAGGGTTGGGATTTGATTGTTTTTGCTGCATAAGATTTTTAATCAACTATTCACCCCTTATGGTAGCTTTTCACGTGCTCTTTGATCCTACAATTGGTATTAGATCCACGGTGCTCTAATCTCTGTGATTTGCACGTGTTTTTGACTAATCATCATGGAGAAATACTCTGTCAAACCTTGTGTGTTTAGTGGTATTTATTTTCAGGTTTGGAAGGCATGTATGGAAGCTTTCGTCCAGGCTCAATGCTTTGCAATATGGGAGAAGGTATACAAGCCTTACGAAGTGCTGTGAAATGATCTAGTTACAGCTACAAACCTGAGAGATGTCGACAACAACAACAAGGCTCAAAACTTGATCATACAAGGATTAACTCAAAGCAATTTCGACCGTGTTGCACACCTTCGATCTGCATACGATGTGCGGAAAGCACTTTGTGACTACCACGAAGGATCCAACACGATCAAGGAGGTAAGGCAAGACATGTTCAAGAAAAAATACATGCGCTTCGAGATGCAACCCGGTGAGTCTATTGATGACCTTTTTGCTCACTTTAATAAAATTCTCAACAACTTGCGTAGATTGTAAAAATGCTAGACAATTGTTAAGTGCATTAGATATGTCAATTTGGGAGATGAAAGTCACATCTATTCGTGAATCTACTGTCATGAGTACACTTACTTTAGATGTGCTATATTCCAAGTTAAAAACTCATGAAATTGACATAATATCATGTAAGAACCCCAACAAGACTATTGCTTTTGTTTCTCAAGGTGACATGCCTAGCTCCGTCAATCTTCATCTTGTGGTACACTTGCTATGCTGTCCTCTCTAACCCTTGAACAAATTGAGGGATTTCCAGAAGAGGAGTTAGCACTCATCTCTACTATATTCTCAAAAGCATTGCAAAATGTGAGAACTAGAAGGAGAGGAAGCTCCTGACCTCAACATTGTTTTGAATGTGGTAAGACAA
The DNA here is from genome assembly GCA_036927565.1 of Tuctoria greenei. Classification (NCBI taxonomy): domain Eukaryota; kingdom Viridiplantae; phylum Streptophyta; class Magnoliopsida; order Poales; family Poaceae; genus Tuctoria; species Tuctoria greenei. Next base: position 191,308,774 of record JAYESD010000005.1, read on the forward strand.
GACACTTTCGTACAGAATGCCCTAATCTTTCAGGTCCTTCTACTCGTGAAGAAAAGCAGAACAAGGTCAAGAACACCTCTGGAAAATACAACAAGAAAAAGAAGGGTACTATAGGACGCAAGATGATAAACAACTTCATCACCACACTTCAAGAACTTGGTTCAAGCGATGTGGACATTAGAAGTGACGAAGATGAAGATGGTTTGGCAAACTTGTTCTTCATGGCGGGCAAATCAAGACCAAGTACGGAGGATACAGAATACAACAACAACAATGAAGAGGTATGTCCTACTTGCAAAGAAATGTGTGATGCTATTTCTCGTGCCACTATTATGTTAAGAAAAAAGGACAAAAAGCTTAGGGATAGTGCTGCTAAAATTGAATCACTAGAATCTGAAATCAATCATTTAAAAACTTTGATTCCTAGTGATGATGGATGTCCCTCATGTGATTTAATATATGAACAATTGTCCTCATTAAGAAGTGCACACACCTCCACACTTGATAAACTTGAGTTACAAATTGAAAAGAACAGAGAGCTTGCTACACTTAATGATAAAAACTTGAAAGATGCTAGCTGTTCTACAATTGATTTGCATTGTTCTACTTGTGATGATCTTGATAAGAAACTACAAGATGCTATGATTTAAATTTCTATATTGAACAATGCTTTACGTTCTCATGAAGTTAAATATTGTTCCAATTGCAAATTAAAAGGAAAAACTTCATGTGAAAATTGCCTTGATCTGTCTAATAAACTTGATAACATGTATAGGACATTAGATCAGTTTTGTAATGAGAATAAGAACCTAAACTTGCTGCTGAATTCTTGCAAGTCTTGTAATGATAAATCTGGTTTAGGTTTTGATTCTCATGCTCATGCTAAGGAACATTCACCTAAAATTGTAAAGTCATTAGGAAGTGGTTTGATTCAAATAGTTCCTAAACCAAAACAAGTAGTTTTCAAATCTGCAGGAGTGTTGTCTCATTCGATTTCAAATAAAAGTGTTGCTTGCTCATCTAGACATGAACACAAAGTTAAATTTCATTGTACCTACTGTGGTAGAGATGGTCATGTCATAGATTTTTGTTATAGACTAGCTAAACAACAGAAAAAATAAAGAATGATTGCTAGATCTCATAACTTTCATGCAAAATTTGCTGCACTTGCTAAACCGAATGATAGGAAAGGAATATGTAATCTGCTGTAATGAGTCGAAAACATGCAAAGTTTGCTCCCAAACCTACTGTTTTTCGTGCTACACATGTAACATCTCATAAGACAGCAGTTGGGTACAAAAAAAACTCAAGCTTTGGCTCATAAACCTGCTGTTTTATCTCAGCTTTCGCGTGTTATTCCTGCTGGACGTCATGTGACTCAGTACTGGATTCCTAAATGCCTTTTGACTAACCCCGGTATTGAGTCATCGACGCATTGTGCTTCTATGTAGGTTACACGCTTGAGGAAGGAGAACATTTAACAAAGAATGGTTCTCCTCCCTCTCTTTTGTGTCACGTTTAGAGCATGTTACTTTTACCGTTCTTCAACTCCTATAATTGCTAAGGGTTCAGTTATAATAAATAATCACTACAATTTGAAGGATGTGGCACTTGTTAAAAATTTTAAATACAACTTGCTTTCAGTTTCACAACTGCTAGATGAAAATCTGGAAATTATTTTCACAAAAAATTGCTGCAAAGTTGTAAATTCAAGTAGTGAGCTTATTTTTAACATGTCTCGATTTGGAAGAGTTTTTAAAGCTGATTTTGATATGTCTTCCTCTAAGCATAGGTGTCTAGTTGCTAATGATTCAAAGGACTTATATTTTTTTGCATCGTAGACTTGGTCACGTAGGCTTTGATCATCTAGCGCGTGTTAGTGCTCTTGATCGCATACGTGGGCTGTCTAAGCTTAAAGGGAACAAAGAAATTGTGTACTCTTCTTGTAGACATGCTAAGATGGTTGCAAGTTCACTTTCTCCTCTCACAATGATCATGACAACAGAACCGGGTCAACTTTTGCACCTTGACACTGTAGGACCTTCACGCATTCAATCCTTCGGAGGTAAATGGTATGTTCTCGCGGTTGTTGATGATTATTCTAGATACTCTTGGGTTTACTTTATGGCATCTAAGAATGAAGCTTTTAATCACTTTAGAACTTTATTTCTTAGATTATCAATTGATCACCCAGGATCTTTAAAAGCAATTATAAGTGATAACGGAACCAAATTTAAAAATCAATCTTTTGATCACTTTTGTGCTGATAATGGAATAGATAATCAATTTTCTTCACCATATGTACCTCAACAAAACAGTGTTGTAGAAAGAAAGAACATAACCTTAGTTGAGATGGATAGGACTATGCTTGATGAATATCAAACTCCTAGGAAATTTTGGGCTGATGCGATTGCAACCGCTTGTTATGTCTCAAATCGTGTTTTCTTGCGCGCTAAGCTAGGTAAAACACCATATGAGCTCCGGTTTGGACATAGGCCTAGTGTTACACACTTTTGGGTCTTTGGTTGCAAATGCTTTGTTAAGAAACATGGTAATCTTGATAAATTTGAACCTAGATCTGTTGATGACATGTTTCTTGGTTATCCATCTCATACTAGAGGCTACCATGTGCTTTTACTTGACACTAACAAAATTGTGGAGACTTGTGAGGTGCCTTTTGATGAAGCTAGCACAGGTACTAGCTCAAACATTGCAGGTCCAGATCTATATCTGCAGGGGAGAGCATTTTCGTTGAAGATGAGGAAGAGGTGGAGCTGCTGCTCGAAAATTCAGCAGCTAATGCCATTGTTCCAGCTCCTGATTTTGATTCACAGCCAGCACCGATGACCACCATTGCTGGTCCAGATCCTCCTCAAGTCACGAGCTCATCAATTTGTGATGAACATGAAGAAGAAGAATTTTGTGAAGTGTCCACTCCCCTCCGGGTTCTAAAAATTCATCCTCCACAACAAATTATTGGAAGCTTGCACAAACGAGTCACACGGTCCAGGTTTTGCGATCCAAACTCTCATGCTCATTCTGATTTTGTTGATTCTTTTGAACCCAAAGATATATCACACGCACTCACTAAATAATCTTGGATTATTGCCATGCAAGAGGAGTTAGAAAATTTTGAAAGAAATAATGTTTGGAAACTTGTACCTCCACCTCAAGGTCACACTTTAATTGGAACTAATGGGTGTTTAAAAATAAACAAAATGAGGATGGGGTCGTGGTTAGGAATAAGGCTAGGTGGGTTGCTCAAGGTTTCACTCAAGTTGAAGGTCTAGATTTTGATGAAACTTTTGCTCCTGTTGCTAGATTAGAAGCCATAAGAATTTTGTTAGCTTTTGCTGCATCTAAAGGTTTTAAGCTATATCAAATGGATGTTAAAAGTGCTTTTCTTAATGGCTACATAGACGAGGAGGTTTATGTCAAACAACCACCGGGTTTTGAAAATCCAAATTTTCCTAATCATGTTTACAAACTGTCCAAAACCTTGTACGGTCTCAAACAAGCCCCTAGAGCATGGTATGATAGGTTAAAAACATTCTTACTTGAAAAGGGGTTTACCATGGGCAAGGTTGATAAAACTCTTTTTGTGCTTAAGCATGGCAATGACTCATTATTCATTCAAGTGTATGTGGATGATATTATCTTTGGTTTTGCTTTTCATGATCTTGTGTCCAAGTTTTTAGCTATGATGAGTTCATAATTTGAGATGAGTATGATGGGATAACTCACGTACTTTTTGGGGGCTGCAAATCAAGCAAACCAAGGAGGGTACCTTTGTGCATCAAACGAAGTATACAAAAGACCTTCTAAGGCACTTCAACATGGACAAAAGCAAGCCTCTTCAGACACCAATGGGAACAACAACAACACTTGAACTTGATGAAGATGGTGAACCCGTGGATCAAAAAGAATATAAAAGCATGATCGGATCACTTTTGTACCTCACGGCATCAAGACCGGACATACAATTCAGCGTATGTCTTTGTGCATGGTTTCAAGCCTCCCCACGTGCTTCACATCATCAATCCATCAAAAGGATTCTCAGGTACTTACATAGAACTCAATAATTTGACATTTTTTTCCTTCTTCCTCAACCATTACTTTGAAAGCTTTTTCCGATGCTGATTTTGGGGGTTGTAGGATTGATAGGAAAAATACTTAGGGTGCTTGTCATTTTCTTGGTAATTCACTTGTTGCTTGGTCCTCTAGAAAACAAAACTCAGTTGCACAATCCACAGCTGAATCTGAATATGTAGCCGCTGCTAGTGCTTGCTCACAAATTCTTTGGATTGTTCAAACACTTAAGGACTATGGGGTTGATCTAGATAGTGTTCCACTATTTTGTGATAACACTAGTGCCATTTGCATTGCTAAAAACCCCGTGCAACATTCTAGAACTAAGCACATTGACATTAGGTATCAGTTTCTTTGTGATAATATTGAAAAAGGAAACATTGTGCTTCACCATGTAGATACCGAATAACAATTGGCTGACATTTTTACAAAATCTTTGGATTTCACTCGTTTTGTTTCATTCGCAGTGAAATGGGGGTTATGCATCCTCATGGCTTACATTGAGGGGGAGTTTTAAAATTTGAGAAGTCTATGTGTGAATCAAAAATTAAAATAATATGAGCATAGTATTTCATACACATATGACTTTGTGAATCCTTTTACATGCTGAAAGTTCTTACTACATTACTCGTGTTATACATTTTCTAGTTTTTGCCATGCCTAGTAATTGGAACAATTACTTACACTAAATCTGGTCACTGTCGAACTTTCTTGCTCTTTTGAACTTGTTGCATGCTCACAAGTGCTTTTAATCATAAACAATTAATCAAGTAATTAACTTACATGTTGAGATTTTATGGTCAAATATAAAATGAGAAAAGATCAAGAGAATATGCATGCATCGTACTTCTTATTTTGAGATGGCTTATCATTGTACTTAGATATGAACTTGGAAGAAGTTGTGTATGACTAAAACCATGTCCTTAAGCTTCTGATTGTCAAATGACATAGACTTGGCTTGGTTGGTTAGAATAAGGCACATGCGCATATAATCTGTTGCAAATATCATATGCTCTAAATATGTGCTTTGAGAAATAATAAAATGCAGCAACAAGTGTCATGCTTTCAGGTTTTGAAATAGTTAAGTTTGTGAGATCATGACTTGCTTAAATTGAAAATTACACTTGATCTCTAGCATGACTTACACTACTTTATGTATTTCATTGATGTGATAGTATAAGTTACTTGATAGTATGACTTGGATGAGCTTTGTTTTATATGTACATGTTATAATATGCTCATAACAATTAAAATTTGTCTTATAAACCTTGCTGATTACATCGTCAAAGGGGGAGAGATAATATGGTGAATTTTTAAAGATAAGTATGCAAGGGGGTGAAATATGTATAGGGGGAGAAATTTATTTCTGTTTTACAAAGGGGGGGGGGAGAAATTGTTTTCAAAACCTTTAATGTGAATAAGCCAATGTTCGGATCTTAAGTGGTGTTGCCAATGCATTCATCAAGGGGGAGATTGTGAGACCTATTTGTGCTGAATACTTTGGCTTGTACTGAATACATTGGCTTTGATGATATAAGTTCTAAAATTCTCCCAAAACACCCTTTTTAGCAAGATCCGACTCTAGCTTCTTGCTTCTACAAGGTCCGACAATAGGTCCGACTTGCTTTGTCAAAGTCCAACATGTTTTTGGGTAGCTCCAGTGAGCTTTGTCTTTAACTTCGGCATGTCTTTGATACCTCTGACATGTATTTGTTAAGATCTAATATGTTTTTGCTAAGTATGACTTATGATTGGTTAGATCCAACATGTTTTTATAGCTCCAGTGCTAGGTATGACTAGCTTTGGTAAGCTTCGGCACTAGGTCAACTAGCTTTGGTTAGCTCCGGTTCAAGGTCTGGTTAGCTTTGGAAAGGTTCAAAGCTTGATCGCAGTGGTTCTGATTTTATCTTGCAATGATTCGTACTTGATTTACATTGATGGAAAGATTGCTTAGTATTCATTTACTAAGTTTTTGGTGGTTATGGTTGATATCATTCTGCTATGGTTTGCAACATGCTTATGTGAGGTGCTCACGTAAGATGTTGTAGTTTCAGAACTAACGTGAGTCAAGTCGAGGACTTGTGGTCGAAAGTATTGGTTGTTTATTCATGTGCAGGTGTTGCTTGAGTTCAAGACATGGCTGGTGACGGGATCCATTGAACTAGTCTTAGTGAAAAGATGAGGTTCAACAACCAAGTTCAGGAGGAATTGTGGTTGAGTTGATCGGGAGGTCGCGCAACATGTATGAATCAAGAACAATGCATATGAAGATATCATGGACATCGTTGAAAGATGATTGCACGTGTGCAAGGAGTGCATGGACGTGGCTACATGGTTCCGAGACATGATAAAGAGATGTGGACGTAAAGAATTGGTCAGAAAGGTCCAACCGACTAGGTTATGGACTCAGGCTGTGGCTGAGTCGTGTTTGACTCAAATATAGAAAGTTTTGAGTTGGTTATGATAGGATTTTGTGTGGGTCAAGAATTTGAGTTATTTTAGGAATGTGGGATATGTTCCTAAGGTTTTTGCAAGTATTAAGATTGCTTCTATCTGCGTATAGAAGAGTCTTGAGCAGTTATGGAAAGTTTCGATTCATGAACTAAGTAGGATTAGAGTCCTAGCTAGTTTTGGGTTGGCCTAAGGGCTGGTTATATAAGCAAGGGAGACCAGAACTCGTGGTAGACGACTTTGAGGTTGTTCCTCTTGTGTTCTATTGAATAAAGATTATAGTTTAAAGGAACTTTTGTGCCTTGTTCGCCTGACTTGTTCCAGACAAGTTTTTCTCGTCGAGTTTTCTGCACAACACTACCTTTCTTTGGTGGTTTTATCATAACTCGAGTTTTACAGATCCAATTGACGTTATTCTTTTTGGGTTGTCTTAAAAACTTGATTATCTATCATATTTCAAAATTTCACGGTCATTGGATTTGTGGTTTCTGATCTACACGAGTTTCTTTGCAGCATTCTAGAACTGTTTTTCTCGGGTAGGACAGATTGACATTTGTTTGATATTTCAATCGTAACTTGAGTTTCTCTTGATGGATTTGAGTGATTCTTGTTGTGAAGTCTTCGTGACTTGATTCTCTATGATATCTATCACTTTTGTCACGGTGAAACACATTTAGATTAGTCTCACACACAATTTCTTTAACAGATCATTTTTCTGCCAAAAGGGTTGGGATTTGATTGTTTTTGCTGTGTAAGATTTTTTAATCTACCGTTCACCCCCCTCTGGTAGATTTTCACGTGCTCTTCGATCCTACAAGTTCCACTCTAATCGTGGAAGTTGTCCATGTGCTCTTAATCGGGAGCACGACTATCATGATGGTTTTTAACACTTCGCAGAGGTTGTACCACTTTACCCACAAGTTCGTGATTTGGTCACCCGTCGGTGACCAATGAAACCTCCTTTATGCCAATGAAACTTCTTTAGCTATATGGCCAAGAGATCACAAAATAGCCTTTACAAAGGAACTACTAGCATATTCAGACCCACTATGGTCTCACCGGTGGTGATGCCTCCAACTGAGCACATCCAACCAAGGGCCCCCTCTTGTGCCATTCGGATCGCAGGGCAATCCTGCCACTATTGCAAACCTAATCGACTCCCATTTCCCGCTCCTCCAAATGATCCGAATCAATACTGGTAATACTCCTAATAATTGGCTAAGTCGCACACATACTTGGTCTTGTGGTGGCACTGTAGTCCTGACATATTCTCGCATGAACCAGTCCTTAGATCCAAGGCAAGCAAAACCACCATATCATCGAACCCAGTCCACAAACCATGCTTGCTTAGATCTCCCAAGTCCCATGTTACCAATTAACAATGTTCTTTAGTGCTCATCATCCATTGGTTCATAATTAAGTCATTTGGTTGTTTTCCCATCCCAATTAATTAGAGCAAAGCAAAAGGTAAAAAGACCCTTTTGACACTCTACAATGTATTCCAAGCGACAAGGATGGTCAAACAAGACTAGTAAACTCCTATATTGGGTTTCCCATTAATTTGACACAAGCATGCAGTTTTGCAAACAAAACATTAAAAAACTAGATCAAAATGATCGTGGACACTTGTCTTGTTCCTGAGATTGGTTTGGGTCAAAAGCTTCAAAGTTCTGGTACTAGAGGTCCTCGGCAGCACCCTCTAGCGCAACACATTCTATTCCGCGCAATGGACATACAAAACAACCATTACAATCATTAATGCTCATATATTACTCAATATGCCATGACAATGCATGATTAATGCAATTATGTGGTAAAACTTGTTAATAAGCTGCTATTAATGTTTACTAACTAGTTACAATGGTGTTTAACAAGTTTGAACAGGTTTCAAGTTGATTTGAATCAAATTGGGGTTAATTCAGCCTGAAACAGATTCAGAGGCCGGACAAGTCCAGTTTCAGGGGCCGGACTAGTCCGGCCTTGTCAGAACCCGTGAACTAGGATTTTCTTGTTCAATGATAATTGGGGTTGAATTGATATAGAAAGTTGGATGTAGAGGGTGTACCACGTGTTTAGATATCCAAAGATCAAGGATTGGGTGCAACACTTGGATCTTGACGATTAGGGCTTGATGAAGACAAGTTGAGAGTGAATTGGTGATGAAGAACGAAAAGTCAATGAAGATCTTGCTTGATTGATCCTATTTTCTGTTTTCCTTCTCCTCCTTGCTGCTGGATCTTCTCCTGATGGCGGCTCTCACGAACTAGGGTTGAGGGTTTCTTCAATTGTGGCAAAGAGATGAAAAGTTGGGGTGGTGGGTTGTTTATATAGAGGTGGAGGTGGTAGGGTTTGATGGATTTTGAGTTTAAGGTGGGTGGAGGCCGGGGTGGGGTCCACTTGGGCTCCTCTAAGGTTGGGCATGAAGTTCTTAGGCCCAATTAGGGTAATTACCCAAAAACCAATCATGGAGAAATAACAAAATTCAAGTTGGTTTCTGCAGGCCGGACTAGTACGATATTGAACAGAGACATCAACGGACAAGTCTGGTGGGGTGGTACGGACAAGTACATTTTGGAGCAAAGACATTTTTTGACAAGTCCGGGGTAATAGGCCAGACAAGTCCGGGATAGCAAAGAAAAGGTTTTCCGGACTAAAATTGCACAAGGAACAGACTAGTCCGCTTGGACCACGGACAAGTCCGATCAACATCATAGACAAAACCGGACTAGTACGTGCAGTGTGCTGGACAAGTCCGTAGCTCTGTAGAACTGAATTTTCTAAAGAAGAATAGGGACACCAGACAAGTTCGGGGTTAAGGCCGGACAAGTCCGCACCCTGATAGACTGAAGTTTCCAGTTTAGCCCTAAATTCATTTTAATCTTGTTCCTTTTACATGGCTTAATGTTAAACATGTATAAGAATGTATGCAATGCATGATGGATGAAAATGAGGGTGTTACAAACCTACCCCCCTTAAAATGAATCTCGCCCCCGAGATTCGACGTGGAAGAGAAGAGATAGGGAAATTTCTCTTAAGGTCATCTTCTAGCTCCCAAGTTGCTTCCGATTCTTTATGATGCTTCCATTGCACTTTGCACCATCGAATTACCTTGTTTCTTGTGATTCTCTCCTTCGTTTCTAAGATTTTGACCGCTTGCTCAGCATAAGTCAAATCTGCCTCTAATTCCAATTCTTCCATTGGCATTTGTTCTTACAGTACCCTTAAGCATTTCTTGAGCTGAGAAACATGAAACACATCATGAACATTGGAAAGATGTACTGGCATCTCCAGTTTATATGCTATTTCTCCCCGTTTGTCCAAAATCTTGAATGGTCTAATATAGCGAGGTGCCAACTTGCCTTTGACATTAAATCGCTTATGACCTTGCATAGGCGATACCTTCAGGTACATGAAGTCTCCCACTTCAACGGCTAAGTTTCTCCGCCTATTATCCGCATAGCCCTTTTGTCTTGTTTGAGCGGCCCTCAAGTTCTCCCAGATTATCTGAACTTGCTTTTCGGCTTCTTGCAACACATCAGGTCCAAAAACTTGAGTTTCTCCTGTCTCATTCCAAAACAAGGGTGTCCTACACTTCCTTCCATATAATGCTTCATATGGTGACATCTTCAAACTTGCTTGGTAACTGTTGTTGTAAGAAAATTCAGCATACGACAAGCTCTTGTCCCAGCTGCGTCCATGCTTCAAGGCACAAGCTCTCAACATATCCTCCATATTTGATTTGTCCTCTCAGTTTGTCCATCCGTCTGAGGGTGACATGCAGAGCTGAAATTTAACCTTGTACCCATAGCTTCATGCAGTTTCTGCCAGAACCTAGAGGTGAATTGAGAACCTGGGTCGGACACTATTTTCTTTGGAACTCCATGTTTGCATATAATTTTCTCCATATACAACTCAGCTAACTGTGCTGCAGTATACTTAGTCAGGAATGAAATGAGCCGATTTGGTCAACCGATCCACAATAACCCATATTGAGTCATAACCGGACTGGGTTCACGGTATCCCAACTATGAAGTCCATACCAATTTCTTCTCACTTCCACTCCGAAATCTTTAATGGCTGCAATAATCTAGCTAGCCTTTGATGTTCAACTTTGACTCGTTGGTATACATCACATAGTGCAACATACTATGCTATGTCCTTCTTCATGCTGGCCCACCAATAACATGTCTTCAAGTCCTTGTACATCTTTGTACATCCGGGATGGATTGAGTAAGGTGAGTCATGTGCCTCCTTCAATATCGTTTCCTGAATATGCTTAACATTGGTCACAAAAATCCTCTTTTCAAGCCATGGAGTACCATGTTCGTCTTCATCAAATCTGAATTCTCTCCCTTCCTGGGTCCTTTCCTTGATTTCCTAAATTTCCTCATATTTGGTCTGACCTTCTCGAATTTCTTGCTCCAAGGTCGGATTTAAATCCATCATCTCCATCTCATTTACATATCCAAGATTCAACCGTTCAAACTCATTGCATAGCTTGGGTGGTAACTCTCGAACTGTGAGTTGGTGGCTTACTCCTTTCCGACTCAAGGCATCTGCCACTACATTAACCTTCCCTGGATGATAGTTGATTCCCACATCGTAATCCTTGATGAGCTCCAGCCATCTTCGTTGCCTCAAATTCAGGTATGTTTGCGTGAATATGTACTTGAGACTCTTGTGGTCTGTGTAAATCTCACACCTATGACCAAGAATGTAATGTCTCCAAATCTTTAAGGCATGCACTACGGCTGCAAGTTCGAGATCATGCGTAGGATAATTCTGCTCATGTTTCTTCAATTGCCTCGATGCATAGGCTACCACTTGACCTTCTTGCATGAGCACACATTCAAGTCCCTGCCTTGAGGCATCACAATAAATATTGAAACTTTTGCTCACATCCAGCAAAACCAATACAGATACTGTTGTCAACCTCTTCTTAAGCTCCTCAAAACTATCCTGACAAGCTTGAGTCCATTGGAATGCTTTCCTCTTCATTAGCAACTCAGTCATGGGATTTGCTATTTTGGAAAAGTCCTTGATGAATCGACGGTAATATCCAGCCATTCCAAGAAAACTCCTTACCCCCTTGACATTCTGTGGCCCTTCCTATTTCAACACACCCCTCACTTTTCCTGGGTCAACCGATACTCCTCCTCCTGAAATGATATGCCCCAAAAACGATACTTCCCTTAACCAAAACTGGCATTTGCTGAATTTGACATATAATTGATGTTCCCTCAATTTCTGCAATGTGAGCCTCAAATGCTCTTCATGTTCCTCCTCGCTTTTCGAGTAGATCATAATGTCATCAATGAACACCACCATGAATTTATCCAAGTACTCCATGAAGACCTTATTCATGAGGTACATAAAGTATGCAGGTGCATTCATCAATCCAAAAGACATAACGGTGTACTCATAAGACCCATACCGTGTCCGGAAAGCCATTTTGGGTATGTTCGACGGTCTAATCTTTATTTTGAAGTAACCTGACCTCAAGTCAATATTGGAGAAAACACAGGTGCCCTTCATTTGATCAAACAAATCCTTTATACAGGGCAATGTATACTTGTTCTTAATTTTCACCTCATTAAGGGCCCGGTAATCCACACACATCCTATGGGATCCATCCTTCTTGTCCACGAAAAGAACTAGTGCTCCCCAAGGTGAAGAGCTTGGGCGAATGAAAACCTTCTCTAGCTACTCTTGAATTTACTTCTTAAGCTCTGCTAACTCCATAAGAGGCATCCTATATGGCCTCTTAGCTATAGTGCAGTTCCAGGTATTAGATCAATAACAAACTTGATGTCATGATCGGGTGGCATACCTAGCAACTCATCCGGAAATACATCCAAAAATTCGCACACCACTGGGATCTCCTCAATCGCGGCACCATCCATTTGATTCAGCTCCACTTGCTTTGGTGGGTGTTGAGATGCTTCAAACTCTATGCTGACCCCTTCTTCATTTGTCAACTTCACCATCTTTGTGCCACATTGAATTATCCCATTGTGCTTCTTGAACCAATAGATTCTGAATGTGGGCCTAGAGGGGGGGGGGGGGTTGAATAGGTCTTTTTGAATTTTGTCGGATCCTGCAACACTCAATAGCAAGTTCAATACCAGAGATATTGGACTAGTCCGGTAATGTGCGGACTAGTCCGGTGTTAACGGAATGAGTTGTTTAAGCTTGATTGATTAGGTTGATTCTTTTATGTATGCAGCGGAAATATAGAATCAAATAAAGGTTCCAATGTTATATATTAGATTATATCACAATTAAGTCTTATGTTTGACAATTCAACGTAAGATGAGCAATGATTATTGAAACCCTAGATTATATTGATGAATAAGAATGATGAACACCAAAAGCAAAACACAAGGATTTATCCCGTGGTTCGGCTACCACAAAAGGCAACCTACGTCCACGTTGAGGAGTCCACAAAAGGACTGGGTCTTCTCCAACCCTACCCTCATCGGATCGCCACGAAGGCCAATCCTCTTCCACTAATCACAAAGGGGTGAATAACCGAATTCAAGGGGCTTTCTCACACGTTGAGAGCTCCCTTGGATTACAACAGAAAATACCACCAAGAACACACTCAAAAATTACAAATGAATCGCATGAGTGTGTTAGAGAATCAAACCAAGAGCTCAACGTGGTGTTGCAAGTTTCTCTCCAAAGATCTAGAGTGAATCCTCAAAGGATTGATCGCTGTTGCACTTAATTTCGTGGAGAGATATAGTTTTTGAGGCTCTTGGGAGGTGTGACGACGCTAGGGTTCGAGAGAGGTCATAATTGAGCCGTGCACCTCTATTTATATGGGGTTTCTAAAAGTGACCGTTAGGGTTCAGAAAGTTCGGACTTGTCCGTGGTGATCACCGGACTAGTCCGGTGTACTGTGTGTAGCAAACCCTAAGTACCCCGAAATATCGGACTAGTCCGGCTAGGAATGGACTTGTCCGATTTCACTACTGGAAATCTTCGGACTAGTCCGATAGTCATCGTACTTGTCCGGACATGTGAGACCCCAAGTGTATAGGATGAAAAGTCCACACTGGGGGACTTGTCCGATTCAGATCAGAGGGTATTTCGGACTAGTCCGTGTAAACATCGGACTTGTCCGATTTGGATCAGAAGGAATATCGGACTAGTCCAGTTGTGATCGAACTTGTCCGATTTTGTGTGACTTGTGAAGTGTTTTGAGGACTAGTTCGCACTGGGGAGGACTAGTCCGATTCTAGTCAGAAAGAATATCAGACTAGTCCGATGTTTATCGGACTTGTCCGATCTCGTGCAGAAAGGATATCGGACTAGTCCGGTCGTGATCGGACTAGTCCGGTCCTGTGTAACTTTGTGCAATGTGCGTGTTTAATTGTGATTGAGCTCTTGGGGTGTGTTTCCTTAACACACTCCATACACAATAATCTACTACTCTTCTTCCTTGAGCTCATTGCCACATTGCTTCTCATTCTTCCTTCCCTTTTTTGGCACTTTGCTCATTTTCCTGTTAAAATCTTGCACTCATCTCAACAAGGAGGTTAGGATCTCAATTGCTTGTCATAAACCATCCAAAACCCACAAGGGAGTCCTAGATGCACTTTCAATCTCCCCCTTTTTGGTGATTGATGACAACCAATTGAGATTTCACAAAATATGACAAAAATTGATATTTTCATAAAGCATGCACATATGGGTCCAAAATACATCAAGCAGTGAGAGCATAATCCAAATGTGCATTCTTTATGGTGGGATGCATAACTAAGTACACTGGAACATAAAGAATGACATAAGTGACTTTAATCAACCAATAGCAAGAATATATGTCATTTTAGAACAAACTCTTAGTTTTCATAAACACTACTCAAAGGATCAAATCATTGCATCACAGAATCATAATTAACATAAGATCATTGTTAAAACATTACAAGCCACAAAAGAGTTAAGAAAACATAAAGAGAGCTCTCTCCTCGCACCTTACAGCTAAAGCTAAGACTCCCCCTCAATCTCTCCCCCTTTGGCATCAAGACACCAAAAAGAAGGAGAGGAGGGTACTAATGTATTCACTCTTCACTGTCGGTCCTCTCATCGTCGTCTTCGTCTTCTTCATCTTTAGCTTGATGAGGAGGAGAAGGAGGAGGGGCGGAGACGCTCGAGCCCCCAATGCCAAAGTAGACAAGCTCGGATGGGGTCAAGGGCCCGAGCTCAGTGTAGTCCGGGTCGGAGTCCTCAGAAATCACTGGAGATCCAATGGGGTCGATCTCCAGCTTCTGGCAAATTTGCTTCACATTTGCCTTGATGTACTTCATGTCCTCCTTTCTTTTCATGTTGAGCTTGTGGGCCTTCACTTCGGCCTTCTTGCAGGAGGTGAAGATGGCAGCCAGGTATTTGAGGATTCCACTAGCCGATCCTCTCTGAGGGGATTCCCTTGAAGTTGGAGCAGCTCTGACATCTTCTCTTGTTCTTGCCGGTGCCTCGGGACTGGAGGCCGGTGAGGGAGCAGCCTGCACACTCGGCTTTTGAGGCATTTGAGGCCTCAAGGGGAGATGCTCCACATCTTTCACAAACTCAATGCCGGTGACTTTTTCAATCACAAATATTAGGTAAGGAGCATATCCGCAAGATCTGTTGGGAGTGCAGGATATGTTCACCATATCATTCCAAATGTACTCCGCCACATCAAATGGGCGGTCCTTGCTTATGACTCTCATCAGAGTCCGGAGGTATCCTTGCACACTCCCAACATCTCCATCCTTGGGAGCAATTGTCTTCCTTAACACTCTGTTCAACACCACAAAGAATGGCTTCATGTTTTTGGTGGAAGGAGGGTTGAACTTTGAGTTTGGCTAATATAGGAACTTCATCCTATCCTTGTCAATGACACCAATGTTGTGTATGACCAAGCAATCAGATCTTGTGGTGTCAAGATGAAGCAGGTTAGCAAAATCTTCTTGAGTAATGCTGTACTTGGATCCATTGGTCATCCAAGTGACACTCTCCTCATCCTCACTAGAGAAGTGACAGGTCGCAAAGAACTGCGCAATCACTTCATCATTCCAGTTATTTCTGAAAGCAAATAGATCTCTTAGTCCATACTTCTCAATGGCTCTCACCACATCAGTGAACGGCGAGCATCCCTTCTTCTCAAAATGTTCCCAGTCAATCCACTGACTACGCACAACTGGTGTCTTCACCGGGAGATACACCAATCTGTAGAAGTCAGCATGGAAGTTGCACCAGAATCGTTCATCAGCCGCTTGCTTCGGTCGGCCATACCAATCGATGCTTCTGAACTTGGCCGCCGAGTCACCGCCCTTCCCATTGAACTTATCTTCATTTGGGTCCTGGACCCCTTCCCTTGGAGCATGAAGTTTCAACGGGCCAACCGGACCCGTAGCAATCCCCTTTCCCTTGCCCTTTGCTTAGCGAGGGCCACTCGATGATGCAGCTGCCTTAGTGACTGGCTTCTTAGCTAGCACCTTCCTCCGAGCCTGTGGAGGAGACTGGGCTGGATCGGACGGTCTTTCTTGGCGCTTCTTGCCAAGACCCGTCGAGGTCCGAGGTGCCACCTCAAGGTCCATCTCGGCCTCAAAATCGGAGATATCATTGTCGGAGCTCGACATGACCTGAGAATGAGTGGTATGAATGATAATGAATGACACAAGGCATAGGTGTGAATGAGCAGCAAGGAATTTCATTAAGGAATTGAAGAATTAGGTTTTGAATTCAGAAACATCAAACTTGTCCGGTGTACAGGCACGGACTAGTCCGGGGGGGATCGGACTTGTCCATGCACAGACCGGACTAGTCCGGTATTAAAACTCAAAAGCCTAAGAAACTGGACAGATGTTGATTCTTAATGCACAATTAGCTTAGCAAGAACGTAATACAGCAAGGAGGCATGTATATAGTGAAAGATGCTAGGCTGTTTGATCTACAAAGAAGAAAATTGAGATTTCTAGGGTTTGGGTGAAAATTACCGAAGAATTCGATTGAAACTTGGAGATGAGGGGTGTTGAAGTCCGGACAAGTCCACTAGCTTCAATCCTCAAGTGGACAAGCTTGATTTTTGCCCAAAAGCGAAGCTTTTTGGTGGAGGGAGCAAGAGATCACCTTGGGAGCTCGAGCGGAAGAGAGAGAATGCATGAGCAAGACTGGAGGATGAAGGGATTAGGGTTTGGTGGCGGCTAGGGTTATGGACACGAAAAATCGGACAAGTCCAGAGGTGACCAGACTAGTCCGAACTCATCCAGAGAGCAATATCGGACTAGTTCGTGGTCTGTCGGACTAGTCCGGCCTAACCGGCACTCTACGGACTAGTCTGCATGTACGGACTAGTCCTGGTAACCACAGACTAGTCCATGGTCACCAGGAAAGAATTGCATAACCCATTCATATATATTTGAAGGTTCATAATCAGAGAATAGAGGGGCAAATCAAATCAAATAGTCTTGATGAATATGATCAGTAAGCATACAACAATCAAGCAATGATCATAATTCACCAAGATCTAGTAATTGACATAGTTTTTCGGAGAAAAAATGAGATAGGTGATTTTCACAGTCCAAAACCACATATTTGAAGAATTCATACAGGTATGCAACATTTCAAGCCACACTCCGAGCATCAAGGATATTTAGTTCATTTCGGAGTTCACAAAAGCGTTTTTCATCAAGTGGCTTGGTGAATATGTCGGCCAATTGCTTTTGAGTGTTGACATGTGAAATAGCTATGTCTCCTTTCATGGCATGATCTCTCAAAAAGTGGTGTCTTATGTCTACGTGTTTAGTTCAGGAGTGCTCAACTGGGTCGTGGGCAATTTTAATGGCACCCTCATTGTCACAAAGGAGTGGAATATGGTTCATATTGTAACCATAGTCCTTTAGAGTTTGTCGCATCCAAAGGAGTTGAGCACAACAACTCCCGGCTGCAACATACTCCGCCTCGGCTGTGGATAAGGCAATGGAATTTTGTTTCTTGGAGGACCAAGAAACTAAGGATCTCCCTAGGAATTGGCATGTACCGGAAGTGCTTTTTCTATCTACTTTGCACCCAACATAATCCGCATCGGAGTAACCAATGAGATTGAATTTTGAGCCTTTTGGGTACCAAAGGCCAAGGTTGGGTGTATGAACTAGACATCTCAAGATCCTTTTTACGGCTGTCAAGTGACATTCCTTAGGATTGGCTTGAAATCTTGCACACAAACATACACTCAACATAATATCTGGCCTAGATGCACATAAATAGAGTAGAGATCCAATCATGGAGCGATATACCTTTTGGTCGACGCCAGGTCCATCTTCATTGAGGTCTAGGTGGCCATTCGTTGCCATGGGGGTTTTTATAGGCTTCGCCTTGTCCATGCCAAACTTCTTGAGTATGTCCTGCGTGTAGTTGGTTTGGCTTAGGAACGTTCCTTCCTTCTGCTGCCGTACTTGGAATCCTAAGAAGTACTTTAACTCTCCCATCATTGACATTTCAAACCTGTCTGTCATGATTTTACTAAATTCTTCACAAAAAGATTGGTTAGTTGACCCAAAGATTATATCGTCAACATAAATTTGACAAATAAAAAGATTATCATCAAAATTCTTTGTAAACAGTGTATAATCTACTTTGCCAATATTAAAACCATTTTTAATTAAGAAATCTCTAAGACACTCATACCAGGCTCTAGGAGCTTGTTTGAGGCCGTAGAGAGCCTTACGCAATTTAAACACGTGGTCGGGGAACTCTTCGTCTTCAAACCCGGGTGGTTGCTCCACGTACACCTCTTCCTTGATTGGTCCATTGAGGAAGACGCTTTTCACATCCATTTGATATAGCTTGAAATCATGGTGAGTAGCATATGCAAGTAATATTCTAATAGATTCAAGCCTAGCTACTGGAGCAAAAGTCTCATCAAAATCCAAACCTTCGACTTGTGAATAACCTTTGGCCACAAGTCGTGCCTTGTTCCTTGTCACCACCCCGTGTTCATCTTGTTTGTTGCGGAAGACCCATTTGGTGCTGACGATGTTTGCATTGGGTCTTGCCACAAGTTCCCAAACTTTGTTCCGCTTGAAGTTGTTCAATTCTTCTTGCATTGCCACCACCCAGTCCGGATCTTTCAATGCATCTTCAACCCTGCGTGGTTCCAAAAAGGATACAAACAAATAGTATTCACAAAAGTTAGCTATGCAAGATCTAGTGGTTACTCCCTTTTGGATGTCACTGATGATGTTGTCGATTGGGTGACCCCTTTGGACGCATTGGTGTACTCTTGGGTGTGGAACTTGAGGAGTTGTATCTTTATGATTATCTACTTCTCCCCCTAAGTTATTGCCTTCGTTGACTTGTTGATCGTCTTGGTATCTTTGTGATTGATCTTGTGTTGAACCTCCCCCTTGATCGTTGATCTCCTCTTGTGGTTCATCTTCCTCATGTACGTGTGGAGGTGGCTCTTGTGGTCGAACCTCACATAGAGCCATTCTCTTCAATGCTTGACAGGGAGCTTCTTCTTTACCTAGTTCACATGGATCAACTTGCTCCTTTTGGGAGCCATTAGTCTCATCGAACACTACGTCACGTGCTATTTCAACAAGTCTGGAGGCCTTGTTGAAAACACGATAGGCGTAAGTGTTCGAATTATAACCAAGCAAGAAACCTTCATCGGACTTCGAAGCGAACTTTGAAGTCCTAGGCTTCTTGTTCAGGATATAACATTGAGAACCGAAAACTCGAAAATATGAGATATTTGGTTTGTTACCGGTGAGTAGCTCATAGGATGTCTTCTTGAGTAGTCGATGAAGATAAAGTCGATTTACGGCGTGGCAAGCGGTGTTAATTGCTTCCGCCCAAAATCGATCCCAGGTCTTGTACTCATTGAGCATTGTTCTTGCCATCTCTATGAGTGTTCGATTCTTTCTTTCGGCAACTCCGTTTTGTTGTGGCGAGTATGGCGCTGAAAATTCGTGCTTGATACCCTCTTCATCAAGGTACTCCTCCACTTGTGTGTTCTTGAACTCCGTGCCGTTGTCGCTTCGAATACTCTTGATTGTCAATGAGAATTCATTTTGAGCTCGCTCGAAGAACTTCTTGAGTGTTCCTTGTGTTTCTGACTTATCGTGCAAAAAGAAAACCCAAGTGAAGCGAGAAAAGTCATCAATAATAACTAAACCATATTTGTTACTGCCGATACTTATGTAAGCAATTGGACCAAATAGGTCCATGTGAAGGAGTTCGAGCGGTCTTGTTGTAGTCATGACGTTCTTTGCGGGATGAGGTGCTCCAACTTGCTTCCCGGCTTGGCACGCGCTACAAGGCCTGTCTTTCTCAAAAACAACATCCTTCAAACCGCGGATGTGATTTCCGTTGAGGAGTTTTTGAATATTCCTCATACCAACATGCACTAGCCGTCTATGCCACAGCCAACCCATGTTGGTTTTTGCAATCAAGCATGTGTCAAGTTCAGCTTTATCCTTGTTGAAGTCAACGAGGTAAAGCTTTCCCTTCAACATACCCTTGAATGCAATGAAACCATCACTCCTCCTAGAGACGGTCACACCCTCGTTAGTGAACAAGCAATTATAACCTTTGTCACATAGCTGAGATATGGACAGCAGGTTATAATCTAAGGATTCAACATGTAAAACATGAGAAAGTGTGTGTTTATGAGATATTGCAATTTTACCGGTACCGAGCACCGTTCCTTGACTATTATCTCCAAAGTAGATGCCTTCGTTTGGGTCCTCATTCTCTTCATATTCCACGCACATTCTTCTTTCTCCGGTCATGTGGTTGGTGCAGCCACTGTCTAGCACCCATTTGGATCCACCAGAGGAATAGGCCTGCAAAAAACAAATTATGCTTTGGTTTTAGGTACCCAAGCTTGCTTGGGTCCTTGGAGGTTAGTTACAATACATTTGGGCACCCACACATGAGATTTGGTGTTCCCATGGCGTGGCCCAACATAATTAGCATAAATCTTGCCAAAATTTTTTCTCATTAACACATACACTACAGGAAAAGCGATCATTTGCGACGGCTGGTTTTATTTGCGACGGCCAGCCGTCGCAAATAGCTTAAATTGCGATGGCCCGCCTCTGGCCGTCGCAAATAAGACGGCCGTCGCGATTAAGTTGCTATTTGCGACGGCCTTCGGACTGGCCGTCGCAAATAAGAGGTTATTTGCGACGGCCAACCCTAGGACCGTCGCAAATAACGGAGCCGTCGCAATTAACATTTATTTGCGACGGCCGGCCAGACGGCCGTCGCAAATAGGATTTAATTGCGACGGCCGTAAGTCGAGGCCGTCGCAATTAATTAGGCCGTCGCAAATTAGGGCTTATATCGGGACGCTCCACCCCGACTCTTCATTTTCCTCTCGTCACACCCCGCCGCCGCGCCCCCGCCACCGCCGCTGCGCCCCCGCCGCCCTGCCGCGCCCCCGCCGCCGCGCCCCCGGCTCCGCCGCCGGCCCACCGCCCTCGGCCCCGCCTCCGCGCCAGCCTCCGCGCCCGCCGCCCTCGGCCCCCACCGGCGGCCCCCGCCGCCTGCGCCTCCGGTCCGCCGCCCTCGGCCCCCACCGGCGGCCCGCCTCCGCGCCCCAACCGCCGCCTGCGCCTCCGGCCCGCCGCGCCACCGGCGTCGCCGCCCCCGACCGGACCGCCGCGCCCCCGACCTTGAGGTCAGTGCTACTCCCCCTGTTTTAGTTTTTTTTTTCAGATTTAGTTAGCAATTTTGTTAAGAGTAGCAGCAATTAGCTATAGTAGCTTAGAATAGCTTGTATAGTAGCTTAGAATAGCTTAGAAACCGACTCGTCTACAACAACAACAACAACGTAGCAACGTACTACGAGTTGTATCGGATCACGTCTCGGGGACGGGAAGGGACTGGACTGCTGTGCTGGCTTGGGTGGGCTAGGCTGGCCGGATGCATGTGTCGTCATTCAAGATGGGCCGGGCCGTTTGGTTCCCTGTGCTGAGAAGCTCGATCCACTGGGCCTGGATGGGTCGCAACTAAGCGCGAATCAATCCACCAGAAGCCGCGTTGACCCCGCTGCCACGAACGCAGCCGCTACTGTACCATAGTTCGTTATTAGGCTTTGCGACTCGGACGAGGAGAAGGAAACAACAATTAACACCGGCCTGCACTGCACGGCCAGAGTCCAAGCCGAACGCTACCTTTCCATTTTTCTCCTCTCTTCCTTTTCAGAACCTAATGACCTAACGACCAGTTTGGCCATAGCTGTTTCTGACATAAATTACAGAGGGGGAGGAGATACCTACTGTACCATAGTATGTCGAAGTTGTACTAGTAGTAGTACTAGTAGTATTATACTCCCTCCATTCTTAAAGCCTCGTCAAAGGCATCTATACACTAACAACAACTGTTTCTACGAGTTCAACAAACAATATCCAAATCAATGTAGTAGTACGGTATTACGGTACACCTCTGGAAACTCTACCTTAGACAGACACACTGAGAGAGCGACACAGGCAAGTACACAACCAAGAACGGACGCATCGAAGCAGGCAACAACCTCAGATGTCGACTAGGGTTGATTAGTCGTCCTAATCGACGACTAATCGTCCTAGTCGACCTTATCGCCCCTTAGGCGACTAGAGTCGATTAGGCGATTTGAAAACATTGGCCTCGTCGGGGAACTCGGCACAAAAGGCCTAACTTGCGTCTGAGCGATTCCGTGTGGGCTCAATGCTGAGCGCGTCAGTGCGTGCATGCCAAGCTCGTGAGTGTGTGTGACGTCAGCGCCTTCTTGTACTTGAATGCGGGCCGACGTCAGCGCCAGCCCGCCACGCCCCTGCCGCCTCCAGCCCCCCGCCGCCCTCGACCCCTGCGCCCCCGGCCCCTGCGCCCCCGCCGTCCGTCCGAAGCCGTCGGCCCGTTGCTCCACGCCGCACAAATAAAGTAGGCATTAGTTGTTAATTTCTAGATAATTAGTTGTTAATTGATGATTAGTTGTTATGCTATTTAGTTGTTAATTGTTATGCGAATTAATTGTTAGGTTGTTGTTAATTAGTTGTTAATTCTCATTAATTGTTAGAAGTTGCTAATTAGGTTTGAATTACAATTAATTGTTAGTTAGTTGTTAATAGTTGACCATTCTAATTAATTATTAGTTAGTTGTCAATTAGTTGTTAATTGGATATTAATGTTACTATATATGCTTAGGTTTAATTTAATAATGTTTAAGATTTGTATTATTGCTCTCATTTGAATTATGGTTATGTTGAATTGCTTAATTTTGATTGCTTGAGTGTTCAAGTACTATATATACATAAATGGGCTTCAGACCAGCTTGACAAGGCCCGACAAGGCCCATTTAGTGGTAAGGTAAACTATGCATGTAGACGGGCACGAAGGCGAACGACGACGGTGAGAATGGCAAGCACCTGCGCGTGGATGGCGTACTCCGACGAAGTGGTCGTGGAATTGTCATCTGAGACCAACTTTCCTCTCACTCTTTCTCTAGTTCTTTCCTCTCTCTTAAATGACCTGAAAATGAAAATGAGCAACGTAACCTATAGCAATGTATTACCCGTTTCGGATCGGCACGTCTCACATGCCATTGGCATGTGAGACGTGCAGGTTCGGAATTGTCCCTTTTTTGGACAGCCTCGGAGTGACCGAGGGGGCGTGGCTTGTGACGAGACGCGGGTCCGGATTTGGACGAGATTTCGGTGGCGTAACCCTGTTGTTCTCTGCTGCACCATTTTCGGGCGTGCAGTGGAGAACAGCAGGGTTATGCTGCCGAAATTTCGTTCGAATCCGGATCACGCGTCTCGTCATGAGCACGCTCCACTCGGTCACTCTTGGGTGGGTTTAGGATCTATTTGCCTAGGTTGTAGGGCCGTGACATAACACAACAATACATTAACGACAATTTCTTTCGCATTAAACTGCAGAGTCAAAAATGGGTGAAGACCGCAGTTGGATGTATACTGGCTGGAAGAGCAGAAATGGTGGTCACTCCGATGAGTGGTTTATCAAGTTAGATCAATTTTTGGATCGAGCATTTTCGTTGTCAACGGAAGATATGGTGCGGTGCCCATGTACAAAATGCCGAAACACTAAGTTTTTGAGAAGATTGGAGCTTTCGTTTCACTTATGTCGAAACGGTTTCACTCCACAATATGAAGTGTGGACCTTCCACGGCGAGACTAATTCTCGAGTCATAGCGGAAGTGGATGAGGATGATGATATAACAGAGGTTGATAGGATGGATGAGATGTTAGAAGCTCTTGAAGTGGAGGATCCTCTTACAAATGAGGCAGAGAAGTTCTTCGAGGAGCTGAAGAAATCACAAGAGCCGTTGCATGAACACACGGCTGTGACCGTACTTGCTTTCTTGACCAGATTTATGGCAATTAAGTCCAAGTACTTTTTTTCCATCAACTGCTACAATGATCTCATGAAATTGATCTGCGATATCCTTCCACGACCTCACAAAGCGCCACCAGATATGTATCAGTCAAAGATCAAGATATCTGGTCTCGGTATGAAGTATGAGAAAATTGATGTGTGCCCAGACAACTGCATGCTATTCTGGAAAGAGCACGCCAATGAGAAGATGTGCTTGAAATGTGGTAAATCGAGGTATGTCGAAGTTGTTAATGACGATGGCGATAATGTGATGACAGATGTCGCACATAAGCAGCTTCGTTACTTGCCTGTGACACCTCGGTTGAAGCGGATGTTTCTTTCAAAAAGAACCGCAAGACACATGAGATGGCACAAAGAAGGTAAACGTGAGAACAAAGAATTCTTGACGCATCCGTCCGACGGTGATGCATGGAAGGCGCTAGACCGTTTCGATCCAGACTTTTCTCGTGATGCGAGGAATGTTCGCATCGGATTAGCGACAGACGGATTTTCACCGTTCAGCACGAATGCCGCGCCATACTCATGTTGGCCTGTCTTTGTCATTCCGTACAACCTGCCACCTGCTTTTTGTACGAGGAACGAGTTCATGTTTCTCAGCCTCATTGTACCTGGACCTGATCATCCCGGGTCACGTCTCAACGTGATGTTAAAACCGCTGATCGAAGAATTGAAAGTCTTGTGGACAGGAGTCGAAGCGTACGACAGTTACAAGAAGCAGAAATTCAACCTTCGAGCTGCTTATTTGTGGTCCGTCCATGATTTGCCGGCATACGGCATGTTTTCCGGATGGAGCACTCACGGTCGTCTGACGTGTCCGATATGTGCTTCAGACACGGATTGCTTTCGACTAACTCATGGAGGCAAAATATCTTATTTCGATTGTCACAGACGTTGGCTGCCCTCGAATCATATATTTAGGCAGCAGAGGCATGTCCTTCGAAAGAACACTGTTGTCACTAAAGGACCACCGAAGCGTCTCAACGGGTCAGAAATTTCTGATATGTTGGACAAACTGGTGCCTGATGAAGGTCGTCCTGGATATTTCGTAGGTTATGGAGAGGAACACAATTGGACTCACATATGTGGACTTTGGGAGCTACCATATGTGAAGTCGTTGATTCTAATGCACAACATTGATGTCATGCATCAGGAGCGTAATATGAGCGAAAGTATCATAAGCACTTGCATGGATATGCCTGGCAAAACGAAAGACAATTATAAAGCTAGACTAGATTTGGCAGACATTTGTCACCGTCCAACTCTTGAAATCTCTGAAAGTGGTGGAAAGCCACGTGCTTCTTTCTGTCTTCGATCGAAAGAAAAGAAAGAAGTTATGAAATGGATGAAAACTTTGAAATTCCCAGATGGTTACACAGCTAGCCTGAAACGAGCCGTAAATGTTAACACAGGAAACCTCACTGGGTTGAAGAGTCATGATTATCACATTATAATGGAAAGACTCCTACCTGTTATGTTCCGAGGCTATCTAGATGATGCGGTGTGGAAGGTTTTAGCCGAGCTCAGCTATTTCTATAGACAGCTTTGTGCTAAAGAAATCAAGATCGGTATGATGGATAAGTTAGAGAAGGAGATACCCATACTTTTATGTAAGATGGAAAAAATTTTTCCACCGGGTTTCTTCAATCCAATGCAACATCTGCTTATCCATCTTCCATTCGAAGCTAAAGTTGGCGGTCCTGTGCAATATAGGTGGATGTATCACATTGAAAGAGCGCTACGATATCTGAAACCAATGGTTGGCAACAGGGCAAGGGTGGAAGGGTGCATCGCTGAAGCATATGCTCTTAAAGAAGTTGGATACTTTTCAAGTGTCTACTTTGCGGAAGAAAACAATATCAATACTTCGGCTATGCGGTACAATGTGGACGAAACACCCCCTCTAAGCGACCTTTCCATTTTTCAAACGAGAGGCACCACCGTTGGTAGCTACACGACCTACGTGCTATCCGAACAGGAAAGGACTGTTGCTTTACTTTACATGTACGCAAATATAGAAGGCATGCAGGAATACTTCGAGTAAGTGTTTCTCCTATGTTTATGCTAATCTACATATTTTGCTACACATGTACTCTAAAAGGTGTTTTTTCATGTTCAGCGAGTTCCACAGACAATATTGGCCACATAGGCATCAACCTACGGCCAAACAAGTAGAAGCGATGCGAAAGGAAGGAATAAATGGGGGACAGAGTTTTCTATCTTGGTTTCGAGAATATGTAATATTCTCTCGTCTTCTATGTATTATAAATTACTATTATTAAAGAAGTATTATATAATATTCTCTCGTCTTTTATAACAGTGTCGGACTCACAGTGTCCATGAAGATTTGCGGCAGCTATCTTATGGATTGGTGAATGTTAGAAGCTATGGTCGATATGACGTAAATGGCTTCCGATTCCGTACAACTCATTTTGAAGCTCATCGTCCTCTTGCGGCAACATCAAATTCCGGTGTTGTGACGAGAGCAATGGACACTCAAGGGAATTTAACCGATTATTATGGTATCATTAATAAAATCCTTGAATTTACTTTTACCGGAAATAAGACCCTTCGAGTTGTCTTCTTTGACTGTGACTGGTTTGATCGTACTCATGGAACTCGAGAAAACCAATTTGGAATGGTGGAAGTGAAACATAAGGACCGACTATGGGGTTACGATACATTTGTTCTTGCGCATCAAGTTGAACAAGTGTATTATCTACCTTATCCATGCACGAAGCTCAGTGCTTGGTGGGTGGTATATAAGGTGAATCCTCGTGAGCGGCTATATACTCCTGGGGATGATGGTTACCATGATAGCGAAGACGTTGAAGAAGTGTACCAAGAAGAAGAGTTGCCAGACACTTTTATCGTCGAGCTTGGTGCAGGACTCGATCAATTAGTTGGAGATGTTGAAGACGTTGAAGATGTAGAGGCAGATGATACGCGAAAACGAAAATTAGAACAGGCCACGATGGAAGATCGTTGGGCTGGTTTAAGGAGTAGGGCACAGACACATGACAATGATGTTGATGAATTTTGAAAGT
Organism: Tuctoria greenei; assembly: GCA_036927565.1. Taxonomy (NCBI): domain Eukaryota; kingdom Viridiplantae; phylum Streptophyta; class Magnoliopsida; order Poales; family Poaceae; genus Tuctoria; species Tuctoria greenei. The sequence continues at coordinate 191,335,749 of JAYESD010000005.1, forward strand.
GACTACAAGTAATGTTTTCTTGAAGATAGTAACATGAATTTTATATATTTTATTTGCATATTTACTAATTATCTAATTACAATAGGATGGCGTCAAAGAAGGGTAAGAAGGTGCCGCCGACGAGGGGGTTCTACCCCTCTAGACCTGAGGACGCTTTCGTTGGTGCCTCGTCGACTGGCAGCAGACGCTCTCAGCTGCTGGGGCACGTTCAGACCAGCTCTAGAGCTTCGTCACAGGTAAATGTCACTCGTTTTTGACAAATTCTTTAAATTCAAATTCACATTAAACTTACTTATGAATCATTTGAATGCTGTAGTCCTCACCGGCTGACTCAGAGGCTGCGGCGCCTTCGGTGAGCCAGCCTTCGGCGAGGCAGCCCTCGGCCAGCCAGCACTCGGCGAGGCAGCCCTCGGCGAGTCAGCCCTCGGCCAGCCAGCTCCCGGCTGGCGATGACTTTGTTCCTGAGGCCTTTGACTCGGCTGGTGAGGAGCCGTCTGGGTCACCTGACGTGGCGCCCCAGCAGACGCGGAGGACGAGGAGGACTCACTTTGTCAGTCCTCCCGCGGTCCCTTCACAGAGGATCGTGATTCGTCCAGTCGGAGACAGGTAATAAAAATTATAGTTTTCAATTTTAGTTTCTTTTGATTACTTAAGTAATGAATGAATGAATAAATATCTTACAGGAGTTGGGATGACTTGTCTTTCACCGGTGAGAAACACCAGAGACCGGTGAACGGTGTCCTCGGGTCCATAGTGCGTTTGCACTATCCCGGGGTCATCGACGGAGTGCCTGTTCTTTCGTGGGAGGACTACGCACGAGTCCATCACCAGGAGCACGGCAACCTTCAGGAGGCCGTATGGGCCGATTTTATGGTAAGTATGTAAAAAAGTTTCTAAGTTACAACTATTAAACTCTTTTAGTGCACATCTCTTCAATATATTCTTTATCGCAGGCAAGATATACTTTAGAGGACCCGGACGACCATCGCATGTTTGAGGATGCGAGGCGAGTGTTTCACTTCAACGCTGCCAAGGCGCTTCGACAAGCTTTGTCGAACGCCCGTGTTCAAATTATTAATGAGCACTTGAAGGCGAACCAGCAGCACGTGTTACACTTCCGGCAAGAGAGCGAGAGGCACCTGACGGAGGAGGAGTACGCGCAGGTACGTGGAGTGTAGTAAGTATTTTTTTTTGATAATGTCCTCGATGGTACTTTTAACGACTTTCAACTATGTGCAGGGCCACGTGAGCTGGTTGCAGGGTCGGAACGATGCATTTCGGGCCCTTTGTCGCTACTGGGCTAGCGACGAGTTTAAAGCTAAGTCCGGGAAGGCTCAAGACTGCAGAGGGGTGGAGGGGAAGAGCAGACACGGGCAAGATAACCACTTGCGTTTAGCTAAACGCATGGTAAGTGTGTGTAACTTATGTTTATATATTAATAATATATTGTTCGTACTAACATGTATTGACAGGAGCGCGAGACGGGGGTGCCGCCCACCCCTGCTGAGGTTTGGAAGAGAGGTCACAGGGACCCTTCTCAGCCGACGGGGTGCAGTCAGGCTGCAGCCGAGCGGTTGGTAAGTTTAGAAACCATTCATATTACATATAACTATATAGATTGTTGAACTTACACGATTTTATTGTTTTGCAGGCTAAGTACGGGGAGGAGGCTAGGAAGATACACGGCGAGGATTTCGATTGGGAACATCAACCGATCGATCCTCAAGCCGCGTATGCAACCGGTGGTGGAAAAGCACACGGAAGGTGAGTTTGCAAGTCATTTTATCGTTTTCAATTCAAAGTATTCAAGATATTTTAATTTCATATTACTGACTCTCTTTTTTATAGGCTCGCCATATTCGACGGAGTTGTCGACTCGAGGGCGGGTAGACCTGCGAGAGGCAGCTCCACGCAGGCTTCGGGTACGGGAGGTCGCCGCTCGCAGAGGGACATTGAGATGCAGTCCCTCCGAGAAACTGTAGAAGAAAATGAAAGGCGACATGAGGAGGAAAGGAGGGCGATGGAGGCCACGATCCAAACCCAGGCAGCAGCGTTGGCGCAGATGCGGGAAGCAATGGAGGTAACAATCTAAAAATTAAAATTCTCATTAATTCAGCTTAAATGACTTACTAATAGGTAGCATTTAATGTTTGCAATGACAGGCCATCGCTCGGGCGCAGGGTCTGGGAATCCAGCTACCGGTACTACCACCGGTCCTCCCAGGCGATCCTTCTTCAGCGGGTCAGGTAAGTCTCTATGTAATCCTTCTTCTCCAGCGTAATAAGATTGAGATAGATGAAAGAGAGAGATAGTTAGATAGAAGAAAATGATTGAGATAGAAGAAAGAAAGAGATAGAAGAAAGGGAGACAGAAGAAAGAGTGAAAGATAGATAGAGTAGGATGGGAATGAAGAGAGAGTAAGATGTAGATGGAGATAGAGAGAGGGGAAGATAGAGGGAGGGAGATGTAGATGGAGATAGAGGGAGGAAGATAGAGGGAAAAGGATAGCAATAGAGAGATAGAGTGAGCAAGAAAGATAGAGTGAGAGACAAATAGAGAAATGAAAAGAGAGAGGAAGAGAGGGTGATCTAGATGAAGATAGAGGGAGAGGGAGGGAGAGAGATGTTGATGCATATATTCTAACTCTAAGTTTTATTAATTGCACGGATCCGCGACGACTGCACAAACGCCGTCGCCTTCGCTATCGCCGCCTGGATTGAGGCGCGACGACGACGACTTCGACTTCGGAGGTGGCTTCGGAGGTTAGATGGGCGAGTGAGCCCTTTTATTTACTTTGTTGATGACGATGTGAGATGTATCAGAATTTTAGTTTGTGATTGTGATGATGTTTGTGTATGCTGTGTATATATTGTGTATGCTGTGTATATTGTGTTTGTTGTGAATCTGGCCATCGAGCCGGTTAGAGTTTTCTGTTTTTTTAAAAAAAATAAAAAACCTTATTTGCGACGGTTTTTTATACAGTACCGTCGCAAATAAGAGTATTAGCCGTCGCAATTAAGCCACAGTTATTTGCGACGACCTGGCTGTCGCAAATAAGCCTTAATTGCGACGGCCAGGCCGTCGCAAATAGAGTCGTGGGTCCCGGAGGAGGACACGTGGGCCCTGCCCTCTGCACTTATTTGCGATGGCACGGCCGTCGCAAATAGTGGCCCTTAATTGCGACGGCTGTACCGTCGCAAATAAGCTTTAATTGCGACGGCCCAGCCGTCGCAAATAAGGTCGCGGGGCCCACCAGCCCGCAGCAACAACTTGCGACGGCCTCTCCTAGCCGTCGCAAATAAGGTTATTTGCGACGGTGGCCGTCGCAAATAATCTTATTTGCGACGACATATTTGCGACGGCCGTAGGCCGTCGCAAATAAAGAAAGCCGTCGCAAATAGCTTATTTGCGACGGCATCCGGCTTATTTGCGACGGCTTCGGCCGTCGCAAATCGTCGGGATTCCTGTAGTGATAGGAGGCATCAAAGGTTCTAAAGAGTAATCTTTGTTGTTTGTATACAGGGCTAGTCTAGGAGGCCAGACTTGTCCGGAGGACCGGACTTGTCTGGACACTTACCGTACTAGTCCGGTATTCGTGTGAGTTCAAGTTTTCACCCTTCGACTTACCAGTTTGAGAGGGTCTTCCCTTCACAAAGGAAATCCTCCCCTTGTTATTCTTATGACTTCCAACATGCTACTTTTCACCATAAGAGTAACCAATGCCATATTTGACATTTGGAGGTCTTTGGACCAAGTATGCACTACGTGCATAGTTGATCTTCTCCTTGTCAAATATGCCACATTGGGTAGGATGTTTGTCCTTGGTGGAGGTTGTCTTCTCCTTCAAACTGGTGTCAATTTTACTACATGTGCACATATGAGCAAAGTCAGTTTTAGTGGGTTGAGAAGGTGAACTTGAAGAGGAGGAAGGTTCACTCAGCTTGAGTGACTCAACTTGCACTTCAAGGATCTTGTTAACCTTGATCAGGTCAGCAAGTTGGACCTTGATTGCAACATTTGAGTCAGTTAACTCCAAGCAAGCTTTCTTGCTTGAAGCTAACTCAAGCTCTAGTGAATTGTTTTTCTCCTTTTCAAGTTCTAGAAGTTTGTCAAGTTCGACATACTCCTCCTTTTGGGAGATAATCATGTCCTCTTGACGATGAATCAACCTCTCCTTCTCAACAAGTTGATCAAGTAAAAATTTCATTTTTGTTGCAGCTTTCCTATCTAGTCCACTAAGCATATCTTCATCATCACTAATTATTTCATCATCACTAGAGTAGGAATGCACGGAAGGGGTTTTGATGATTACCTTGCGTTTACCTTCCTTTTCCATAAGACACGTGCCATTTCCCTTCCTTGCGCCGAGTGTGGGGAAGAGTGTAGATTTCTTGGATGCACTCTAGATGGCTATGCTATCCATCTCTTCTTCTTTGGATGAAGAGGACTCATCATTTGAGTCCCACTCCTTCCCAATGTGCGCTTGTTCGGCTTGTTTCTTCTTCTTGAAGAATTCCTTAGGTGAGGCTTGGCTTCTTTGGTCTTCTTCTTGTTCTCCTCATGTGGGCAATCAACTATAAAGTGGTTATACTCACCACAATTATAGCATGCCCGCCTCAACTTCGGCTTCGTTCTTTCCTTGTACTTTCCTTTACTTGATTTTGTCCCTTGTCTTTTCTTCATTATTCTCTTGAACTTTTTCATGAATAATATCATGTCCTCTTCATCTAGCTCACTGCTCTCGTCGTCACTGTCTTCCTCCAGTTGTGCTTTTCTTGCCTCTTTGGATAGAGGCTTGAGGGTGGACTTTAAAGCAACCCCTTTCTTCTTAGCCGAGGTGAGGTCGGCAATTTCCTTGACGTGCTTTGCTTGTTTATCCATCATCTCAAAGTTGATGATTTTTCCAAGCAATTCATCCGGAGTCATCCTTTTGTATCCGGGACTTTCTCTAATCATGGAGCATAGCGTGACATTGCGAGGCATAAAAGCTCTAAGGATGAGCTTTACCACCTCGTGGTCATTCCACTTCTTGCTCCCATATGATCAAACTTTGTTGACGAGTGTCTTCAATCGATTGTACATATCTTGGGGTGACTCGTCTTCCTCAATTGCGAATCTTCCTAGTTCACCTTCTATCATCTCAATCTTTGCTTCACACACATGTCGGTCACCTTCATGTGAAGTTTGCAGTGTATCCCATATCTCCTTAGAAATTTTGAGTCCATCCACTTTGGTGAACTTGTCCCGACTGAGTGAGGAGGTGATTACAGCTGCGGCTTGAGCATTTCTATGAATGGCCTGCTCTTGGCTTGGGGTGAGCTCTTTGTCATCGTCTGGAATGTCTATCCCTGTGCATACAACATGCCATAGACTTGGATTGAGAGAAATCAAATGCATTTTCATATTTTGCCTCCACATTGAGTAATCACTTCCATCGAAGTGTGGGGCTTTTCCAAGTGGGATAGATAAGTAATGATTGTTATTGGAATTTAGACGATCATAGTTAAAAGGATATCGGGAGTAGTCGGTGTGACTACTCCCCTTCTTCTTCTCTTCAACTTTCACTTTCCCTTTGGAAAGTGCCTTCTTTCTAAGGAGCGCCTTTAGCTCCAGTGTCTCCTCATCGTCGTCCTCGAAGTCTTGAATGGCTTCGAGGTACTTTTCCACTTTTTGAGTCTTGTCATTGTTAACCTCTTCTTGGTTGTTGATTCTGTGGATGCCCTTCATCTCCGACATGATCTCTTCGAGTGATTAGACTCTTTCTTGAAGAACCTAGCTTTGATACCAATTGAATGTGGTCCTAGAGGGGTGGTGAATATGCCTTTTTGAATTTTGTCAGATCCTGCAACACTCAGCAACAAGTTCAATACCAGAGACATCGGACTAGTCCGGTAATGTGCAGACTAGTCCGGTGTTCACGGACTGAGTTGTTTAAGCTTGATCGATTAGGTTGATTCTTTTATGTATGCAGAGGAAATATAGAATCAAATAAAGGTTCCAATGTTATATATTAGATTATATCACAATTAAGTCTTATGTTTGACAATTCAACGTAAGATGAGCAATGATTATTGAAACCCTAGATTATATTGATGAATAAGAGTGATGAACACCAAAAGCAAAACACAAGGATTTATCCCGTGGTTCGGCTACCACAAAAAGCAACCTACGTCCACGTTGAGGAGTCCACAAAAGGACCGGGTCTTCTCCAACCCTACCCTCGTCGGATCGCCACGAAGGCCAATCCTCTTCCACTAATCACAAAGGGGTGAATAATCGAATTCAAGGGGCTTTCTCACACGTTGAGAGCTCCCTTGTATTACAACAGAAAATACCACCAAGAACACACTCAAAAATTACAAATGAATTGCAAGAGTGTGTTAGAGAATCAAACCAAGAGCTCAATGTGGTGTTGCAAGTGTCTCTCAAATGATCTAGAGTGAATCCTCAAAGGATTGATCGCTGTTGCACTTAATTTCGTGGAGAGATGTAGTTTTTGAGGCTCTTGGAAGGTGTGACGGCGCTAGGGTTCGAGAGAGGTCATAATTGAGCCGTGCACCTCTATTTATATGGGGTTTCTAAAAGTGACCGTTAGGGTTCAGAAAGTTCGGACTTGTCCGTGGTGATCACCGGACTAGTCCGGTGTACTGTGTGTAGCAAACCCTAAGTACCCCGAAATATCGGACTAGTCCGACTAGGAACGGACTTGTCCGATTTCACTAATGGAAATCTTCGGACTAGTCCGATAGTCATTGGACTTGTCCGGACATGTGAGACCCCAAGTGTATAGGATGACAAGTCCGCACTGGGGGACTTGTCCGATTCAGATCAGAGGGTATTTTGGACTAGTCCGTGTAAACATCGGACTTGTCCGATTTGGATCAGAAGGAATATCAGACTAGTCTGGTTGTGATCGGACTTGTCCGATTTTGTGTGACTTGTGAAGTGTTTTGAGGACTAGTCCGCACTGGGGAGGACTAGTCCGATTCTAGTCAGAAAGAATATCGGACTAGTCCGATGTTTATCGGACTTGTCCGATCTCGTGCAGAAAGGATATCGGACTAGTCCGGTTGTGATCGGACTAGTCCGGTCCTGTGTAACTTTGTGCAATGTGTGTGTTTAATTGTGATTGAGCTCTTGGGGTGTGTTTCCTTAACACACTCCATACACAATAATATACTACTCTTCTTCCTTGAGCTCATTTCCACTTTGCTTCTCATTCTTCCTTCCTTTTTTTTTGGCACTTTGCTCATTTTCCTGTTAAAATCCTGCACTCATCTCAACAAGGAGGTTAGGATCTCAATTGCTTGTCATAAATGATCCAAAACCCACAAGGGAGTCCTAGATGCACTTTCAGATTCCAAGTGTTATGTCCAGTCCTTGTGAATCCAAAACAATGAGGTTGGCAAAAAAGTCTACCCGCCTTCTTTTCAGGCTTACTTTTGGACATACTATATTTGTCCTCATCTCCCCTCCAAGAGACTAACCAAAAAGGTATACTTCATATTAGATATGGGCAAACTATACTTAGCAACATACTTTGATGCAATGAACGTATGTGATGCTCCGGAATCAAATAACATAGTCGCCGGGTTGGAGTTTGTGAGAAACATACCAATCACCACGTCATTCGCTTGTTGGGTTTCCTCCGTAGATACATGGTTCACCTTGCCACAAACGAAATTATGTAGTCCACGGTTGCCTTGTGGCGTGTAACACCCTCATTTCACCCATCATGCATTGCATACATTCTTATACATTTTTAGCATTAAGCCACATAAAAAGAAACAAGTTTAAAATGAATTAGAATCAAAATAGCACTTAAAAGAAGTACGGACTTGTCCGGTTTGCACCCCGGACTAGTCCGGTTTCCCCGTTTGATGCCCCTCCGGACTTGTCCATTTTTGTTGCGGACTAGTCTGATTAAGTCTCTGTTCCATTCCGGACTTGCCCATAACTGTGTGCGGACTAGTCCGATCCTTGGTACGGTTTTCGAATAAGTTGTCAAATCTGTGGACTTGTCCGATCTCTGCCGGACTTGTCCATTTTGCTCTCTGGACAAGACCAGACTTGTATGGACCTCCTATCAGATTTATCCATTTTCGTCGCTGTCTAACATCAGACTAGTCCGACCCTCTAGCAGACTTGTCTGGTGTGCCCAACTCAGATTCAATCTTTTCCTCCATGATTTGTTTTTGTGTAATTGTCTTAATTGGGTCCAAGAACATCATGCCTAACCCCTGTGGAGCCCATGTGGGACCCCTACACGGCCTCCACCGCCTTGAACACGAAATGCATCAAACCCTACCTCTCCAGCTCTACATAAGCAACCCAACACCCCAATTTTTCACATCTTCTCTACAATCGAAAGAAACCAAAAGTCTAGTTTGTGGGAGCCGTCATCAAGAAAAGATCCAGAAGCAAGGAGGAGAGGGAGAACACGAAGGAGGATCAATCAAAGCAATATCTTCATCGACCTTTCGTTCTTCATCACCAATTCACCCTCAACTCTCAATCAACTCTTCATCACCAATCCTATATCGCCAAGATTCAAGCGTTGCACTCAAATTCTCGATCATTGGAGTTCTACACACGTGGTACACCTTCTAAATTTCCCTTTTCCATGCAAATTCAACCCCAATTCTCGCAGATCACGAAAACCCTAAATTCCAGTTTTGATCAGGGCAGACTAGTCCGGCCCTGACACCGGACTTGTCCGGTATTTGAATTTGTTTCAGGCTGAATTAATTCCAATTTGACTCAAATCAATTCCAAACCTGCCCAAACTTGTTAAAAACTATTAGAACCAGTTAGTAAACATTATTAGCAACTCATTAACAAGATTTACCTCACAATTGCATTAATCATGCATGACATGGCATATTGAGTAATATATGAGCATTTATTGATTGTAATGCCTGTTTTATATGTTCATTGTGCGGAATAGAAGGTTTTGCTCCAGAGGGTGCTGTCGAGAACCTCCAGCACCAGAATTTTGAAGCCTTCGACCCTAACCAAGCTCAAGAGCAAGGAAAGTGTCCTTGGTCATTTTGAACCTGTTTTTAAATGTTTTGTTTGCAAAATTGCATGCTTGTGTCAATTTGATGGAAAACCCATTTATAGGTGTTTATTAGACTTGTTTGACCATACTTGTAGCTTGGAATACATTGTAGAGTGTCGGGAATGACTTTTTACCTTTTTTTCTTTGCTTTAGTTAATTGGGATGGGAAAACTACCAAATGTCTTAATTATGAATTAATGAAATTATGAATGATGACAATTGATGAATATGGTTAACTGGTAAACATGGGACTTGGGAGATCTAAGCAAGCATGAACTGTGGACTGGGTTGGATGTTATGATGGTTTCGCTTGCTTTAGATCTAAGGACCGGTTCGTGGAGCGACAATCGAGGATTTATAGTGTCACCACAGGACCAAGTATGGGTGCAACGTAGCTGAATAATTAGGTGTGCTGATGGTATTGTATGGACCATTGGATGGTGCGGGGAATGGGAGTCGAGAAGGGCTACCTGGGATCCACATGGCACATGAGGGGGCCCATGGGTGGGAGAATGGAGATTCAAGCCTGCTGGTGAAATATTAGTGGGTTCATATATGCTAGTAGTCCTTTTGTAAAAGCTATTTTGTTATCTCTTGGCCACACACCAAAAGAAGTGTGAGATGGTGTAAGGGAGGTTCTTAGTCATTGAAAGGTGATGAAATCAAAAACATGTGGATAAAGTGGTACAACCTCTGTAGAGTGTGTCCAAAACTATCATAATAGCCATGCTAGCAGTCATTAGCAGCCTGAACCCTCACATGATTAGTGGGAAACTTGGTATTTGGGATGGTTTGGTATTGGTTATGGTTGCAATTATGGTTATGAATACAGTTATGAGTTTAATGGTGATAAATGGATATGGTTATTGATGAGAGTGAGAATCTGGAATATGGGAATAATTAATGCTGGTTTCATATTATGATACTTTTGTGGGTATGATAGGATTACTCTACATAGACATAGTAAGATGTTTTTTACCTATTTTTAAATGTACTTTTTAGAAATTAGCCATTATTTATTATCAATACCTTGTTTAAGCTACATGTCATTATTTTCCCACACTTGCTGAGTACGACATGTACTTACCCTTGCATTTCCCCCACCAACAGTTTCAGGTGATGTCTGGGAGTTTTGTGATGATAATGCGGAGTACTAGGTTGTGTGCTGCTGTCAAATTGCCTATGGAGTTGCTTGGAGGCACGCTATCCTATATGCTTAGTTTTCTCAGTTTAGATTATTTCCGCTGCATTAGTTTCTAGAACTATTAATATTGATCATTAGAGTTGTAATTTGAGGACTACTTGAATATTGTAATAAAAGTATTTATTTGATAACTTGTGCCGTGATTATTATCTGTTTATCATTTGTGAATCGCTTGTGTATGTGGGTTAAACATCCTGGACACACATATACTGCACTTGGTTCATTTTTGTGAACCGGGTGTCACAAATTGGTATCAGAGCCACAGTTTGACCATAGGACGCAACCTAGATACAATGGACACTTTAGAGCACATAGTAACACTCAGGAAACATTATGGTTTGTTTGGCTTGCTTATTGCTATGTAATGTTGCTTGTGTACTTAGTAGAGATTGTGGGATGCTTTAGCGCTTGCCACATCCATGTAGGCTAGTATAGGTAGTTGCTTAGTTTCATATCCCTTGATGCATATAGTTGGGGTCATTTTCTAAATTATTCTCTCTTGCACTTTCTTCAGATGGCGAGGACTCGCAACCAGAGGGATGCCAATGGTGAGGAGGAGAACTATGGAGCACCTAAGAACAACAATGGATCTTGACCTGAGACTATCGACCTTCAACAGTTGTTGGCTATGAAAAATCAGCTCATGCAGATCGTGATGCAAACCTTGGGACAGCTGCAAGCCAATAATCAAAATGAGCCCCATATGCCTCCACCACCACCACCTCCACCGCCTCATAACAGATTAGGAGAGTTTATGAGGACTAGGCCACCTACTTTTGCTCAAGCTGTAGATCCTATGGAAGCTGATGATTGACTGAAATATGTGGAGAAGAAGCTCGCTATTGTGCAATGCAGTGACAGGGAGAAGGTTCTTTTTGCTTCCCATCAGCTAGTTGGAGCAGCTGCAGATTGGTGTGACTCGCTTTTCAACGCCCATGAGAATCAAGAGAGGATCACTTGGGCTGAATTCAAGGAGAAGTTCCCCTCTCACTTCGTTCCTAAAGGTGTTATGATCCAGAAGAGGCAGGAATTTAAGAACTTAATAGAAGGAAGGTCGAGTGTGAGTGAGTATCTCAACAAATTCACTCAACTCTCAAGGTATGCGCCAGAAAATGTTAACCAGGACAGCCGCAAGCAATATTTGTTTATCAAGTCCAATTGCTCAACTGCGACTATGCCAATTTCCAGAAGCTTGTGGACAAGACCATTCTGGTGGAAAACAAGGTTCGTGAGATGGAACAAGATAACGAGTGGAAGATGCCATACCAAGGGAAGCCACAAGAGAGAAATGTCCTTCCTTGCTTTGCGCCACCAAATGCGCCATACTACAACCCCTACGTTCCTGCTTATCGAGCTGCTTATCCTCCACGCCCAAACCAGCAGTAGCAACACCTCGTTATGCAAGCGCCTCGCCAGCCTGTGCCTTATGCACTGCGTCCCAGTATGGTAAATAACACTCAGGGTCAGCATCGCCCAAGTTTCCCTGGTGCTTCAGGCAGCAAGACATGCTATGTTTGTGGAGAAGCTGGACACTTCGCAAGTGAGTGCCTCAAAAGGAGCTATGGACCAATGAACAATGCACCAAGGTAGAACCCACAGCCAAATGGAGGAGCACCACAAGGCAACCGTGGAAAGCAGGATGTCACTCATGGCAATGTGAATCATGTCTCTACTGAGGATGCCCAACAAGCGGATGACATCGTGATGGGTATGTTTCGTGCCAACTCCAACGCCACAACCGTTTTATTTGATTCTGGAGCATCTCATTCATTCATATCATCAAAGTATGTTGCCAAGTATAATATGCCTATAGCTCATTTTAAACACACTATCTTGGTAAAATCTCCTGGAGGAGAGATGAGGACAAATATAGTGTGTCCGAGAGTAAGTATCAAAATAAGGAGGTAGACTTTCTTGCGAATCTCATAATCTTGGATTCCCTAGGAATAGACATAATACTTGGTATGGATTGGTTGAGCAAGTATAATGGAGTGATTCAATGTGCCGAGAGGATTGTGCAATTGACAAGTGAGCATGGCACCCGCATTGAAGTTGAGACAGCCCAACCCACGACGGATAAAGCAACGCTGAGTCATGTGGGGAGTGTGACACTGGAGAGCACTCCGGTTGTTCGTGAGTATCCAGATGTATTTCCGAATGAGTTTCCAGGTATGCCACCCGATCGTGACATAGAGTTTGTTATTGAATTAATAACTGGAACTGCACCTATAGCTAAGAGGCCATATACGATGCCTCCTAAGGAATTAGTGGGGCTCAAGAAGCAAATTCAAGAGCAACTAGAGAAGGGTTTCATTCGACCAAGCTCTTCACCTTGGGGAGCCCCAGTGCTTTTCATGGATAAGAAAGATGGATCCCAAAGGATGTGTGTGTATGACCGAGTTCTCAACGAGGTGACAATCAAGAACAAGTATACATTGCCCCGAATAGAGGATTTGTTCGACCAGATGAAGGGTACCTGTGTTTTCTCCAAGATCGATTTGAGGTTAGGCTACTTCCAAATGAAGATTAGACCGTCGAATATCCCCAAAATAGCTTTTTGGACACGGTATGGATCTTATGAGTACACTGTTATGTCCTTTGGATTGACGAATGCACATGCATACTTTATGTACCTCATGAATAAGGTCTTCATGGAGTACCTGGATAAGTTTGTTGTGGTGTTGATTGATGACATCATGATCTACTCGAAGAGTGAAGAGGAGGATGAAGAGCATTTGAGGCTCACATTGCAGAAATTGAGAGAACACCAATTATACTCCAAATTTAGCAAATGCCAGTTTTGGTTAAATAAAGTGTCATTTTTGGGTCATATCATCTTGGGAGGAGGAGTATTGGTTGACCTAGGAAAAGTGAGGGACGTGTTGAAATGGGAACTGCCATAGAATGTGAAAGAAATCCAAAGTTTTCTTGGAATGGCTGGATATTACTGCCGATTCATCAAGGTCTTTTCCAAAATAGCCAAGCCAATGACAGAATTGCTAATGAAGGGGAAATCATTCCAATGGACTCCAGCTTGTCAAGCCTTTGAGGAGCTAAAGAAGAGGTTAACCATCGCACGGTCTTAGTTTTGTCGGATGTGAGCAAAAGCTTCGATATCTATTGCGATGCATTAAGACAGGGACTTGGATGTGTGCGCATGCAAGAAGGTCAAGTGGTAGCCTATGCATCGAGACAATTGAAGAAACATGAGAAGAATTATCCTACACATGGCCTCGAACTTGCATCCATAGTGCATGCCTTGAAGATTTGGAAGCATTACATTCTTGGTCACATGTGTGAGATTTACACGGATCACAAGAGTCTCAAGTACATGTTCACTCAAACGGATCTGAATTTGAGGCAACGAAGATGGTTCGAACTCATTAATGATTATGATGTGGGAATCAATCCAGGGAAGGCTAATGTAGTGGCTGATGCTTTGAGTCAGAAAGGAGTAAGCCACCAACTCATGGTTCGGGAGTTGCCATCCAAACTATTCAAGGAGTTTGAACGGTTAAATCTTGGATTTGTGAATGAAATGGGGATAATGGAGTTAAATCCGACCTTGGAACAAGAAATCCAAGAAGGTCAGACTAAGGATGAGGAACTCAAGGAAATCAAAGAAAGGACCCAGGAAGGCAGAGAATTTAGATTTGATGAGGATGACCAAGGTAATCTATGGCTTGGAAAGGGGATTGTTGTGCCTAATGTGCAGCACCTCCGAGAAACAATATTAACGGAGGCACATGATTCACCTTATTCAATTCATCCCGGCTGTACAAAGATGTACAAAGACTCGAAGACATGCTATCGGTGGGCTAGCATAAAAAAGGACATAGCTGAGTATGTAGCTTTGTCTGATGTGTGCCAACGGGTCAAAGCCGAACACCAAAGGCCAGCTAGATTATTGCAGCCATTAAAGATCCTGAAGTGGAAGTGGGAAGAAATTGGTATGGACTTCATAGTTGGATTACCGCGAACCCAGACTGGTTATCGCTCGATATGGGCAATCGTAGATCGGTTGACGAAATCAGCTCATATCATTCCTGTCAAGACTACTTATGGTGTAGTAAAGTTGGCAGAATTGTATATGGGAATAATAGTGTGCTTACACGGAGTACCCAAGAGAATAGTGTCCGATATAGGTTCTCAATTTACCTCAAGATTCTGGCAAAAGCTGCAAGAGTCGATGGGAACTCAATTGAATTTTAGTTCTGCATATCATCCTCAAACAGATGGGCAAACCGAGAGAACAAATTAGATTTTGAAGGACATGCTAAGGGCTTGTGCGTTGAAATATGGAGGACATTAGGACAAAAGTCTGCCGTATGCCGAATTCTCCTACAATAACAGTTATCAAGCAAGTTTAAAAATGTCACCATATGAAGCGCTGTATGGGAGAGGTGTAGAACACCATTGTTTTGGAATGAGACAGGAGAAAGTCAAGTGTTTGGGCCTGATGTGATACAAGTGGCTGAAAAGCAAGTTCAGGTAATCTGTGAAAATTTGAGGGCTACTCAATCAAGATAAAAGGGATACACGGATAATAGGTGGAGAAATTTAGCCTTTGAAGTGGGAGACTTTGTATACCTTAAAGTGTCACCTATGCGAGGTCATAAGCCGTTTACTGTCAGAGGCATGTTGGCACCTCGCTATATTGGACCATTTAAGATTTCAGCCAAACGTGGAGAAGTAGCATATAAACTGGAGATGCCAGCACATCTTTCCGATGTCCATGATGTGTTTCATGTCTCACAGTTCAAGAAGTTCTTAAGGGTACCAGAAGAACAAGTGCCAATGGAAGAATTAGAATTGGAGACATATTTTACTTATGCCGAGCAACCGGTCAAAATCTTGGAAACCAAGGAGAGGGTCATGAGAAACAAGGTCATTCGATGGTGCAAAGTACAACGGAAGCATCATATAGAATCGGAAGCAACTTGGGAACTAGAAGATGATCTCAAGAAGGAATTTCCATCTATGTCGAATCTCGAGGGCGAGATTCTTTTTAAGGGGAGTAGGTTTGTAACACCCTCATTTTCATCCATCATGCATTGCATACATTCTAATACATGTTTAGCATTAAGACACATAAAAAGAAACAAGTTTAAAATGAATTAGAAGCAAAACAACACTTAAAAGAAGTACGAACTTGTCCAATTTGCACCCCGGACTAGTCCGGTTTCCCCCTCTGATGCCCCTCCGGACTTGTCCATTTTTACTGAGGACTAGTCCGATTAAGTCTCTGTTCCATTCGGGACTTGTCTGTGACTGTGTGCAGACTAGTCCAATCCTTGGTACGGTTTTCGTATAAGTTGTCAAATCCCCGGACTTGTCCGATCTATGCCGGACTTGTTCGTTTTGCTCTCTAGACAAGAACAGACTTGTGTGGGATCGAAGAGCACGTGAAAAGCTACCAGAGGGGGGGGGGTGAATGGTAGATTTAAAAATCTTACGCAGCGGAAACAATTAAAACCCCAAACCCTTTCGGCAGAAAAACGATCTGTTAAAGAAATCGTGTATGAGACTAATCTAAACGTGTTTCACCGTGAAAAAAGTGATATATATCAGAGAGAATCAAGTCACGAAGACAACACAAAAATAATTACTCAAATCCGTCGAGAAAAACTCAAGTTATGATCGAAAGATCAGACTATGGTCAACCTGACCTACCCGAGAAAAACAGTTCTGGAACGCTGCAAAGAAACTCGTGTAGATCATAGACCACAAATCCAGTGACCGTGAAATTTTGATATATGATAGATAATCAAGTTGTGAAGACAACCCAAAAAGAATCACGTCAATTGGATCAGTAAAACTCGAGTTATGATAAAACCACCAACGAAAGGTAGTGCTGTCCAGAAACTGGACGAGTAAAACTTGTCTGGAACAAGTCGGACGAACAAGGCACAAAAGTTCCTTCAAACTACGAATTTTATTCAATAGAACACAAGAGGAACAGCCCCAAAGTCGTCTCTCTCGAGCTTTGGCCTTCCCTTGCTTATATAACCAGCCCTTAGGCCATCCCAATCTCAACTAGGACTCCAATCCTAATCCGATCACAATCGGAACTTTCCATAACTGCTCAAGATTCTTCTATACGCAGATAGAAGCAATCTTAAGACTTCCAAACACCTTAGGAACGTATCCCACATTCCTAAACAACTCAAATTCGTGACCCACACGAAATCCTAACATAACCAACTCGATACTTTCCATACTGAGCCATAACCTACTCCGCCGCAGCCAAAGTCTTCAACCGATACGATACGATCCGATCCTTCCGATCAGATCTTCCTTCCATAATCTATCTCTAGAAGCATATTGCCACGTCATGCACCTCATGCATACGTGCAAACACCTTCCTTTGACCTTCATATGCACTGCCCTTGATTCAATCATCCTGCGCGACCTCCTGACCCGCTCAACCACAGTTCCTCCCGAACTTGGTTGTTGGAACCTCATCTCCTCCTGAGACTAGTCCAATGGATCCTGTCACCAGCCATGACTTGAACTCAAGCAACACCTGCACATGAATAAACAACCAATCCATACGAGCCCAAGTCCTCGACTTGACTCACGTTAGTTCCGAACACAACACCTTACGTGAGAACATCACATAAGCATGTTGCAAATCCACAGTAGAAACGATATCAACCGTATTCAACCAAAACGCACCAAAAACCTAGCAAATGAATACTAAGCAATCTTTCCAATAATGTAAAGCAAGTATGAAACATTGCAAATGAAAAGCAGAAGCACTGCGGTCAAGTTCTGGACCTTGCCAGAGCAACCCAGAGCTTGAGCCGGAGCTAACAAGAGCTAGTAGAACCTAGTGCCGGAGCTTACCAAAGCTAGTAGATCCTAGCACCGGAGCTTACCAGAAACTAGTCAAAACTAGTCAACCCAAAACCAGAGCTAGACAAAGTACGTCGGAGCTTAGCAAAAGCATGCCGGAGCTATCAAGTATATGCCGGAACTATCAAAGACATGCCGGAGCTAACAAAGACATGCCAGAGCTAAAGATAAAGCTCGCCGGAGCTAACCAAAGCTAGTCGGACCTTACCAAGAAGCCGGACCTAGCATCTAACGTAGACGGAGCTACCCAAAACAAGCCGGACCTACCGACGGAACTTTCTGTAGCTCGAAGCTAGAGTCGGACCTTTTCAAAAAGGTGTTTTGGTGATATTTAAAACTTTTATCATCAAAGACAAGTGTATTCACTTCAAGCCAATGTATTCAGCACATATAGGTCTTACAACTAGTCCGGACCTCCTACTGGATTTGTCCGTTTTTGTCTCTGTCTAACATCGGACTAGTCCGGCCCTCTAGCGGACTTGTCCGATGTGCCCGACTCGGATTCAATCTTTTCCTCAATGATTTGTTTTTGGGTAATTGCCTTAATTGGGCCCAAGAATGTTGTGCCTAACCCCTGTGGAGCCCGTGTGGGACCCCTACATGGCCTCCACCGCCTTGAACACGAAATCCATCAAACCCTACCTCTCCACCTCTATATAAGCAACCCAACACCCCAATTTTTCACCTCTTCTCCACAACTGAAAGAAACCCAAACCCTAGTTTGTGGGAGCCGCCTTCAAGAAAAGATCTAGAAGCAAAGAGGAGAGTGAGAACACGAAGGAGGATCAATCAAGCAAGATCTTCATCGACTTTTCGTTCTTCATAACCAATTCACCCTCAACTCTCCATCAACTCTTCATCACCAACCCTCCGCTAAGATTCAAGCGTTGCACTCAAATTCTCGATCATTGGAGTCCTACACACGTGGTACACCTTCTACTTTCCCTTTTGCATGCAAATTCAACCCCAATTCTCACAGATCACGAAAACCCTAAATTCCAGTTTTGATCAGGGCGGACTAGTCCGGCCCTGGCACCGGACTTGTCCGGTATCTGAATCTGTTTCAGGCTGAATTAATTCCAATTTGACTTGAATCAATTCCAAACCTATCCAAACTTGTTAAAAACTATTAGAACCAGTTAGTAAATGTTAATAACAACTCATTAACAAGATTTACCTGACAATTGCATTAATCATGCATGACATGGCATATTGAGTGATATATGAGCATTTATTGATTGTAATGTCTGTTTTGTATGTTCGTTGCGCGGAATAGAAGGTTTTGCTCCAGAGGTTGCTATCGAGAACCTCCAGCACCAGTATTTTGAAGCCTTTGACCCTAACCAAGCTCAAGAGCAAGACAAGTGTCCTTGATCATTTTGATCCTGTTTTTAAATATTTTGTTTGCAAAACTGCATGCTTGTGTCAATTTGATGGAAAACCCATTTGTAGGTGTTTACTAGACTTGTTTGACCATCCTTGTCACTTGGAATACATTGTAGAGTGTCAGGAATGACTTTTTACCTTTTTGCTTTGCTTTAATTAATTGGGATGGGAAAACTACCAAATGTCTTAATTGTGAATTAATGAAGTTATGAATGGTGAGAATTGATGAATATGGTTAACTGGTAAATATGGGACTTGAGAGATCTAAGCAAACATATACTGTGAGCTGGGTTGGATGTTATGGTGGTTTCACTTGCTTTAGATCTAACGATCGGTTCGTGGAGCGACCATCCAGGATTTACAGTGCCACGACAAGGCCAAGTATGGGTGCGGTGTAGTTGAATAATTAGGTGTGGTGCTTGTATTGTATGGACCATTGGATGGTGCGGGGAATAGGAGTCAAGAAGGACTACCCTGGGATCTGCATGGCACATGATGGGGCCTGTGGGTGGGAGAATGGAGATTCAAGCCCGCTGGTGAAATCTTAGTGGGTCCATATATGCTAGTAGTCCCTTTGTAAAAGCTATTTTTTGATCTCTTGGTCACACACCAAAGGAAGTGTGAGACGACATAAGGGAGGTTCTTAGTCACTGAAAGGTGATGAAATCACAAACATGTGGGTAAAGTGGTACAACCTCTGCAGAGTGTGTCTAAAACTATCATGATAACCGTGCTAGCGGTCATTAGCATCCTGGATCCTCACATGATTAGTGGGAAACTTGGTGTTTGGGATGGTTTGGTATTGGTTATGGTTGCGATTTTGGTTATGGATACGATTATGAGTTTAATGGTGATAAATGGATATGGTTATTGATGAAAGTGAGAATCTGGAATATGGATGAATAATTAATGCTGGTTTCATTTTATGATATTTATGTGGGCTATGATGGGATTACTACACATAGACATAGTAAGATGATTTTTACCTGTTTTTAAATGTACTTTTAAGCAATTAGCCATTATTTATTATCAATGCCTTTTTTAGGCTACATGTCATATTTTCCCACAATTGCTGAGTACGACATGTACTCACCCTTGCAATTCCCCCACCAACAGTTTTAGGTGATGTCTGGGAGTATCGTGATGATAATGCGGAGTACTAGGCTGTGTGCTGCCATCGACTTACTTGTGGAGTTGCTTGGAGCCACGCTATCCTATATGCTTAGTTTGCCCAGTTTAGATTATTTCCACTGCATTAATTTCTAGAACTATTAATATTGGTCATTAGAGTTGTAATTTGAGGATTACTTGAATATTGTAATAAAAGTACTTATTTGATAACTTGTGTTGTGGTTATTATCTGTTTATCATTTGTGAATCACTTGTGTATGTGTCTTAACATCCTGCGCACACATATACTGCACTTGGTTTGTTTTTGCGAACCGGGTGTCACATGGCGCTCCTGCATTTGGTCTTGGGTTCTGTCTTAGAGCATGGTTTCCTTGACCAAGGCCTGACTTAGGATATTGAGATGCAAAATGTCCTACCTCTCCAACAGTATAGCATGACCTTGCTGCACCACAATTGTTTGGACGAACTTGGTTTTGAGCATTAGCACAAAAAGTTGCGTGAGGCGCTTATGGAACTAGAGGGCGAGGCGCTTGCATAGTGGGGCATTGTTGCATAGGCTGAGCTGGGCGTGGTGAAATAGCCGCGCGATATGCAGGAGCAGAGGGGTCGTAGTATGATGCATTTGGTGGTGCAAAGCTGGGGCGAACATTACTTCCTTGTGGCTCTCCTTGATATGACACCTTCCTCTTATTGTTCTGCTCCATATCATAGACCTTTTTCTCAAGCACAATTGCTTTGTCCACAATCTTCTAGAAATTTGCATAGTCACAATTGAGCAATTGGACTTGAATCTCATTGTTCAGGCCTCTCATGAACAAGTACTGCTTGCGACTGTCCCGGTTGACATCCTCTGGAACATAGCTTGAGAGTTGAGTGAATTTATTGAGATACTCACTCACACTTGACTTTCCCTGCCTTAGGTTCTCAAATTCCCACATCTTCAAGATCATAACACCTTCAGGCACAAAATGAGAATGGACGCTCTCCTTGAATTCAGCCCAAGTACTCTGCATCATCCTCATGATACCCCCAAACATCACCTGAAATTGTTGGTGGGGGGATTGCAAGAATGAGTACATGTCGTACTCAGTAAGTGTGGGAAATAATGACATGTAGCTTAAACAAGGAATGATAATAAACAATGGCTAATTGCTGAAAAGTACATTTAAAAATGTAAAAAGCATACTAAGATGTCTATGTGAAATTTATCCCATCATATCCCAAATAAACATAATAATTCATATCCATCATTCATTATCCATCCATATTCCATATTCTCACCATCATCATTAACCATGACCATTCATCACCATCCATTCCATAATCATAACCATAACCATTACCATAACCAAACCATTCCAAATCCCAAGTTCCACCCTAATCACGGAAGTTGTCCAGGTGCTCTTAACCGGGAGCACGACTATCATGATAGTTTTTAACACTCTGCAGAGGTTGTATCACTTTACCCACAAGTTCATGATTTCGTCACCCGTCGGTGACTAAAGAAACCTCCCTGATGCCAATTACACTTAGGTGTATGGCCAAGAGATCACTAAATAGCCTTTACAAAGGGACTACCAGCATATTCAGACCCACTAAGGTTTCATCATTGGTGATGCCTCCAACTGAGCACATCCAACCAAGGGCCCCCTCTTGTGCCGTTCGGATCTCAGGGCAGTCCCACCACTATTGCAAACCCAACCGACTCCCATTCCACACTCCTCCAAATGATCTGAATCAATGCTAGTAATACTCCTAATTAATTGGTAAGCCGCACCCATACTTGACCTTGTCCTGGCATATTCTCACATGAACCGGACCTTATATCCAAGGCAAGCAAAACCACCATATCATCCAACCCAATCCATAAACCATGCTTGCTTAGATCTCCCAAGTCCCATGTTACAAATTAAGCATGTTAATCAATGCTCATCATCCATTAGTGCATAATTAAGTCATTTGGTTGTTTCCCCATCCCAATTAATTAGAGTGAAGCAAAAAGGTAAAAAACCCCTTCCGACACTCTACAATGTATTCCAAGCGACAAGGATGGTCAAACAAGACTAGTAAACTCCTATTTGGGTTTCCCATCAATTTGACACAAGCATGTAGTTTTGTAAACAAAATATTTAAAAATAGGATCAAAATGATCAAGGACACTTTCCTTGCTACTGATCTTGGTTTGGGTCAAAAGCTTCAAAGTTCTGGTACTGGAGGTCCTCGACAGCACCCTCTAGCGCAACACCTTCTATTCCATGCAATGGACATACAAAACAACCATTACAATCAATAATGCTCATATATTACTCAATATGCCATGACAATGCATGATTAATGCAATTATGTGGTAAAACTTGTTAATAAGTTGCTATTAATATTTACTAACTAGTTACAATGGTGTTTAACAAGTTTGAATAGGTTTCGAGTGTATGTGAATCAAATTGAGATTAATTCAGCCTGAAACAGATTCAGAGGCTGGATAAGTCCGGTTTCAGGGGCCGGACTAGTCCGCCTGGTTAGGACTTATGAACTGGGGTTTTCTTGATCAACGAGAATTGGGGTTGAATTGACGTAGAAACTTGAATGTAGAGGGTGCATGTTTAGAGATCCAAAAATTAAGGATTGGGTGCAACACTAGGATCTTGACAATTAGGGCTTGATGAAGACGAGTTGAGGATGAATTGGTGATGAAGAACGAAAAGTCGATGAAGATCTTGCTTGATTGATCCCCCTTCGTGTTTTACTCCTCCTCCTTGCTGCTGGATCTTCTCCTCATGGCGGCTCTCATGAACTAGGGTTGAGGGTTTCTTCAATTGTGGCAAAGAGATGAAAAGTTGGAATGGTGGGTTGTTTATATAGAGGTAGAAGTGGTAGGGTTTGATGGATTTCGAGTTTAAGGAGGGTGGAGGACGGGGTGGGGTCCACTTGGGCTCCTCTGAGGTTGGGAACGAAGTTCTTGGGCCCAATTAGGGTAATTACCCAAAAACCAATCGTGGAGAAATAACATAATTCTAGTTGGTTTCTGCAGGCTGGACTAGTTTGCTAGGGGCCGGAGCAGTCCGATATTGAACAGAGACATCAACGGACAAGTCCGGTGCGGCGGTACAGACAAGTCCATTTTGGAACAAAGACATTTTCGGACAAGTCCAGAGTAATAGGTCGGACAAGTCTGGGATAGTGGATAGCAAAGAAAAGGTTTTCCGGACTTACATTCCACAAGGAACGGACTAGTCCGCTTGGACCACGGACAAGTCCGAACAACATCAGAGATCAGACCGTACTAGTCTGTGCATTGTGACGGACAAGTCCGTAGCTCTGTAGAACTGAATTTTCTGAAGAAGGATAGGGACACCAGACTAGTCCGGGGTTAGGGCCGGACAAGTCCGCACCCTAACAGACTGAAATTTCCAGTTTAGCTCTAAATTCATTTTAATCTTGTTCCTTTTTACATGGCTTAATGTTAAACATGTATAAGAATGTATGCAATGCATGATGGATGAAAATGAGGGTGTTACAGGAGCGAACTTGTTCGCTCTTGGTACGGACTAGTCTGGACCTAACAGTTTTAAACCCTAACTTGACATAATACTTGACAAAAGCAATGCATAATACTTGACATAATGAGTCACATGATGACAGGGATGCAATGTGCAGTTTAGGCTATGAACCATATAGCCTATAACGGAAGGAATCGAAGAAAAAGGGAAGTTAGGTTAAAAATACCTTGAGAAGAGAAAAGTTGAGGAAATCCGCAGATCGAAGGAGCAGAGTAGTCCAAGATCGAGCTCCTGACACTCCGACAAAGTTGAAGCATGAAGAGTTCAAAGATTATGGTGGTTGGGTGGAAAAATCGCCAATGGAAGGCTATTTTGGAGTGAGACGCGGTGGAGATGAGATTGTGAGGAGTGGAGGGGTCGGGCCCGACGCTAGGGGGTTTAAGTCCCCAAAAGCCGGACTAGTCCGGTAAGGGTTCCGGACTAGTCCAGTAAGTCGGACCAGCTCTGGACTACTTCGTAGTCTGGACAAGTTCAGTGAACTTGGCAGACTAGTCCGATGTGGACTTGTTTGTGCCAGTCTAGACAAGTCGAAGAGGTTAGACTTATCCAGCCCAAGGGGAAGACTAGTTCGGTCCTAAACAGCAAATTGTCATATATATTAAGAAATTTGCAGAGATTGGTCCATATGAACTAGGTTTTCACAAATGTTCTCTATGAATATGGCCAGTAAAGCATACAAACAATAATACAAGGACCATGATTCAAAGAGACAATAACTGAAAATAATTTGAAAGAAAATTGAGGGAGACAAGTTTTTGGAAGCACACATAATTTTGAAGAACCTACACTACTAGCAATCAAATGTGCAACATCTCAACCCACATTTCGAGAATCTAGGATATTTATCTCATTTCTAAGTTCACAGAAGCATTTTTCATCTAGTGGCTTGGTGAAGAGTTGGCCAGTTGTTTTCAGTTCTAACATGAGAAATGATTGTGTCCCCCTTGATTGAGTGGTCTCTCAAGAAATGGTGTCGAATGCCTATGCGTTTGGTTCTAGAGTGTTCAACAGGGTCATGGGCAATCTTAGTGGGCTCTCATTGTCGCATAGGAGTGGAATATTATTCATACTGAGACCATAGTCCCTTAGAGTTTTTCGCATCCAAAGAAGTCATGCACAACAACTTCCGACTGCGATATACTCCGCTTCGGCTGTGGATAGGGCGATGAAGTTTTTTTCTTGAATGACCATGATACTTGGAACCTACCCATGAATTGACAAATCCCGGAGGTACTCTTCCTATCAACCTTACATCCAGCATAATCCACATCGGAATAACCAATGAGATTAAATTTACACCCTTATTGATACCATAACCCAAGATTTGATGTATGAACTAAATAGCGTAAGATTCTCTTAACATCGGTTAAATGACACTCCTTAAGTGCGGCTTGACATCTTGCACACATACACATCCTAAGCATAATATCGGGCCTAGATGCACAAAGTTAAAGCAAAGATCCAATCATGTAGCGATATACCCTTTGATCCACGTTAGGACCATCTTCGTTGAGGTCGAGGTGTCCATTTGTCGCCATGGGCGTCTTGATTGATTTTGCCTTCTCCATGTAAAACTTTTTGAGGATATCTTGAGTGTACTTGGTTTGACTTATAAAGGTGTCTTCCTTGAGTTGCTTGACTTGGAATCCTAGAAAGAACTTCAACTCCCCCATCATGGACATCTCAAACCTCTATGTTGTAATCTTACTAAACTCTTCACAAAAAGATTTGTTTGTAGAACCAAATAAAATATCATCGACATATGGTTGACATACAAATAATTCATCATCCACATTCTTAGTAAATAGAGTGTAATCGGCTTTTCCGATCCTAAAACCATTCTTAACGAGAAAATCTTTAAGGCACTCATACCAAGCTCTAGGAGCTTGTTTCAGGCTATAGAGAGATTTATGTAATTTAAAGACATGGTTAGGATAGTCATTGCCTTCGAAGCCGGGTGGTTGCTCCACATACACATCCTTCTTGATTGGACAGTTGAGTAAGGCGCTTTTTACATCCATTTGGTACAACTTGAAATCATGGTGAGTATCATAGGCTAATAATATGTGAATTGAGTCAAGCCTAGCTACGGGAGCAAAAGTTTCTTCAAAACCCAAACCTTTGACTTGTGAGTACCCCTTGGACACAAGTCTTGCTTTGTTACTTGTTACCACGCCATGTTTGTCTTGCTTGTTGCAGGAGACCCATTTGGTGCCTACCACATTGGCGTTGGGTCTTTTGACAAGCTCCCACACTTGGTTTCTTTAGAAGTTGTTGAGCTCCTCTTGCATTACCGTCATCCAATCCAGGTCTCGTAGGGCATCTTTAATATTAAATGGCTCTAAAGAAGACATAAAAGAATAGTGAGCACAAAAATTAGCCATACGAGATCGAGTCATTACCTCCTTGGAGATGTCTCTAAGTATGTTGTTGTTGACGGCTGTTATATACCAATTTCACCCGTCAATATAACCCAATTATGTGAAGGAAATATCATTTCTTGCACACATCACCTTTCTATTTAACCTATTTCCACTCGACTTTGGAGAAAGTAGTGTATGCAGGGATTCTATGCAGAATTTGTGACACCCAATCCCGAAAATGAACCAAGCGAACGCATATGTGTGCCCAGGACATTCAACACACATACACGAGTGCATTCACAAAAGGATATACAGAAAACTACCACATAACAAGATTAATTAAGCACTTTTATTAAAAAATTCATAATATCCTCGAATACAAGCACTAATGAATATTAATGACAAGTTTAACCCAATGCAGTGGAAATAAACTAATTAAGCAACTAAGCAGCTAAGCAAATAAGCAAATAGGGTATAGCGCAGCTCCAAATAACTCCACAGGCAAAGCTGACAGTAGACATGGCGTAGAACTCCGCATTATCGTCGTTAAACTCCCAATCCTGACCTGTAACTGTTGGTGGGGGAATTGCAAGGGTGAGTACATGTCGTACTCAGCAAATGTGGAAAGTATGACATGCAACTGATTCAAATGACGACAATAATAAAGGCTAAATGCTGAAAAGTACATTAAAAAATTTGAAAAACAATATATTATTTGTATGTGAAGTAAACCCATCATAAACCATGTAGTTATCATAATATTAGTCCATATTTCAATACCATCATCCATATTCCAGATTGCTCATTACCCATAACCATATTCAATACCAGAATTAATCCATAACCAGCCATAACCATATTATAAACCATAACCATTACCAAACTATCCCAATCCCAGGTTCTCTCTAATCATGTAGGTCATCCTGGTGCTCTTAACCGGGAGCACAACTATCATGATAGTTTTAATACACTCTATAGAGTTTGTACCACTTTACCCATGTGTTTGTGATTTCATCACACGTCGATGACTAAAGAAAACCTCCATTATGCCAAAACACTAGCATAGGTGTATGGCCAAGAGATCACAAAATAGCTTTAAAAAGGGATTACTAGCCTATTTAGACCCCACTGAGCTTCCACCAGCGGCGATGCCTCCAACTGAGCACATCTTCAACCAAGGGCCTCTTCTTGAGCCATTCGGATCCCAAGAAGTCTCACCAACCATATCCAAACCTAATCCGACTCCCCTTCCCCAGTGCGCCAAATGATCCATGCAGTACTAGCAAAACCCTAATTAATCAGCTACGCCGCACCCATACTTGTCCTCGTGGTGGCACTATTGTCCTGGCGTATTCTCGCATGAACCGGTCCTTAGATCTATAGCAAGCACCACCATGTCTTCCAACCCATCCACATACCAGGCTTACTTAGATCACCCATTATCATATCATATTAACCATAATCTCATTAATGTATGATTAAATAGTATAGTTGTTTTCCCATCCCAATTAATTAAGCGAATAAAAAAGGTAAAAAGCTCTTCTGACTCTCTAACATATATTCCAGGTGACAAGGGTGGTTAAACAAAGCTAGTAAACTTCCAATCATAGGATTTCCCATAAAATTGACACAAGCATGCAGTTTTGAAAACAAAACATTTATTTCAAAACAGGATCAATATGTTCAAGGACACTTGCCTTGTTCTTGGGCTTGATTGGGATCAAAGACTTCAAACTCCTGGTGCTGGAGATCCTCCGTAGCACTCTCTAGTGCAAATCCATTAAATCCGCACAATAAACATACAGGACAAGAATCACAATCAATAAGTGCACATATATTACTCAATACGTCATGACATGCATGATTAATGCAATTGCAAAGCAAAACTAGTTAATGAGTTGTTAATGTTGTTTGCTAACTAGTTCTAATAGTTTTTAACAAGTTTGAACAGGTCTAGAATTTATTCGAATCAATTTGGAGTTTAATTTAACAAAATTCAGATTGCAAGATCGGACAAGTCCGCAGAAGAGCCTGACTAGTTCACACTGCGTAGGAACAACGAATTAGGGTTTTCTAGATCGACGTGAATTTGGAGAAACGAGGTTGAATTCACGTGAGAAAAAAGGAAATAGAAGAAGGTGTACCAGGTGTTTAGAACTCCAATGAATCAAGGGTTTTGGAGGTAACACTTGGATCTTGACGATCTAGGGTTGATGGAGAACTTGATGGTGACCTGTTGATGGAGAACAAAAGCTTGATAGAGATCTTGATCCTCTTTCGTTTCCTCCTCTTCTTCTTCTCGCTCTAGGTCTCCTTCTCCCTCCTTGGTGGTGGCTATTCACGAGCTAGAGTTTGGTTGTGGTGGAGAAGTGGCAAATAGATGTCAAGCCAAGGGGTGGGGTTGTTTATATATAGAGGTGGAGGCTAGGGTTGGGTGGATTTCGAGTTTGAGATGAGTAGTGGTCGGTTTGGAGTCCCACATGGTCTCTAAAAAAGTTAGCACGATGTCCCTAGGCCCACTTAATGTAAAACCCAAGGAACAAGTCGTGAAACAAAAGATCAACCCGGAGTCGCGATTTACTAGACTAGTCCGGAAAGGGCCAGACTAGTCCGAAGTTGGAAAGAGAGATATCGGACAAGTTCGGACTGGACATCGGACAAGTCTAAACTTATCCAGAGGGGAAAACAGACAAGTCTGGCCAAAATCGGACAAGTCCATCTTTAGTCAGAGGGAAAAAACGGACAAGTCTGCTGGAATACCGGACAAGTTCGGACACGTCCAGGGACTTAGAAAAATTTCTAAGGGATTGGAACACCGGACTAGTCCGCAATGGATCGGACAAGTCCGAAAGTGTCCAGCAGCTCACATGCCGTCGTGCTGGAGCATGCAGCGCTCGCACTGGCGCGAGCAGCGGCCTTTGTTTTGCGGCTGCACGTGGGTAGAAGCTGACCAGTGGGTCCCACCAGCCACCTCAATGTACAGCTCACATGTAAATTCAATTTAAAATAGTAGATGAGCTCTAAAAATTGTGAAACTTTGTGGATAAGTCTGGCAAGTCATGCTGATCATGATGGTGTGTTCAAATCTTATGTTCAAATAAGTTTGAACAGAATTCAAAATTTGAATTTAAATATGGCTTGAATTTGCTATGCATCTCAAATAAAATAGCAATTGAAGTTCAAAAATCTTGGAACGTTTAAGTTACTTATTTTGAACCAAAATAGACCTCTGGAAAAATTTGGAATCCCTTAGTTAACTCAAATCTTCATGTTAACTTCATTTGAACATTAGCTAAGTTTTTTTTTTTGAATTCCCTCATTTGGAGTTTGAATTAATTTGTTTTTCTCATATCCTTTTTAATTCTTTTTATCATTCAAATTTTTTTTGCCCTAACTGAACTTTGAATTATGAAAATTTGGGATTTTACATCCCCCCCCAAAAGAATCTCGTCCCGAGATTATAATGAAGAGACGAAAGTAGGAGAGAAATTACCGGATATGAGACGATAAGAAATCCGGATAGTTGGAGCGGAGATATTCTTGGGATTCCCAAGTAGCTTCTTCAAAAGTATGGTTGCTACATAACACTTTATAGAACAACAACGTGCGGTTCCGCATGGTTCGGGTCTTCTCGTCGAGAATTTGAACCGGATGTTCGGAGTACGTCAAATCCGGTTGCAATTTACCGATTTCGTTGGTGTGGACTGCAGCTGTGAACTTGAGACATTTCCAGAGCTGAGATACGTGGAAAACTTCGTGTATACCAGTGACAGATGGCGGTAATTCCAATCGATAAGCCACAGGTCCGCACTTCTCTGTGATAGCAAACGGGCAAATAAATCGGGGAGCGAGCTTCCCTTTTACTCCAAACCGATGAATTCCTTTCATCGGTGACACGCTGAGGTATACGTGATCTCCGATATCAAAGTGCAGTGGGCGACGCCGCTTGTCTGCATAATTCTTCTGTCAAGATAGAGCCGCTCTTAGATTTGCTTGAATAATCCGAACTTATTCCTCAGCTTCGTTGACTAGATCAATCCCGAACGTCACCCTCTTGCCGGACTCACACCAATTCAGCGGTGTGCGGCATTTCCGGCCGTAGAGAACTTCATTTGGTGCCATCTTGATACTCGCTTGATAACCGTTGTTGTATGAGAATTCAGCCAACGGTAAATGATCATCCCAATTTTTACCGTGGTGGATGGCACAT
The DNA here is from genome assembly GCA_036927565.1 of Tuctoria greenei. NCBI lineage: Eukaryota > Viridiplantae > Streptophyta > Magnoliopsida > Poales > Poaceae > Tuctoria > Tuctoria greenei. The sequence goes on from JAYESD010000005.1 coordinate 191,365,519, forward strand.
GCACACAACATGTCTTCAAGGACTTGGTTCACCCTCTCGGTTTGTCCATTGGTCTGTGGGTGATATGCGGAGCTTCTAATCAGCTTAGTACCCAATGAGGTGTGCAGCTGCTCCCAGAAACGAGCAACGAACAGTGAGCCTCGATCTGAAATAATCGTGCGAGGAATGCCTTGTAGGCACACGATTCTTGATATGTACAACTCCACATATTTCTTGGCATTGAATCCGACATTTACCGGAATGAAGTGTGCTGATTTGGTTAGTCGGTCGACTATCACCCAAATCGAATCACGCTTCCGGAATGTGAGTGGCAATCCGACTATGAAGTCCATACTCACATCCTCCCATTTCCATGCCGGAATATTCAGCGGTTGCAGCTGTCCCACTTTCTTCATATGGTCGGCCTTCACTCGTCGACACGTATCACACTCGGATACATACTTTGCTATTTCCCGCTTCATCCATGTCCACCAAAACTTGGTCTTTAAATCTTGATACATTTTATTGCTGCCTGGATGAATATAAAATTTTGACATGTGAGCTTCATCCAATATTTTCTTCCGGAGCATAACATCTCGGGGTACAACTATTCGGTCCTTGAACCATATTGTACCATGATTATCTTTCCGGAAACATTTTACCTTCCCGCTGTCCACTTTTTCCCGTATGTGTGACATGCCCTTGTCCTCCTTTTGGGCTTCAATAATTTCCTCTCGGATGGTGGGAATGAGAGCAAGATTGTGGAGAGCCCCATATGGAATCACATAAAGACTTGGTTCCTCATCTTCCATCTCAGCCATGGTGATGTTGTGGACATGGGCTTTCTGAATAAGCGCGTCGGCAACCACGTTCGCTTTACCGGGGTGGTAGTGAATTTCAATTTCATAATCTTTGATCAACTCTAACCACCTTCGTTGTCTCATATTCAGCTCCTTCTGTGTGAAAATATATTTCAAACTCTTGTGGTCGGTGTAGAGGTGTACAAGATTTCCAAGCAAGTAATGCCTCCACATTTTTAATGCCAATACCACGACAGCTAACTCAAGGTCATGGGTGGAATAGTGCTGCTCATGGTTTCGGAGTTGGCGGGATCCATATGCGACCACACGTCCTTCTTGCATAAGAACACAACCAAGTCTGATGCTGGATGCATCGCAATAAACGTCAAACGGTTTTGTCGTGTCCGGCTGAGCAAGAACCGAGGCTGTTGTAAGGTGATGTACTAATGTCTTGAACGCTTCTTCACAAGCTGAACTCCAAATATATTTGGTGCCCTTTTTCAGCAGCTCTATCATCGGTTTCATGATTTTTGAGAAGCTCGGGATGAACCTCCGATAATATCCCGCTAAACCGAGGAAACTTCAGACTTCATGTACGGACTTCGGAGACTGCCATTTTAGCACTTGAACAATTTTACTTGGGTCCACAGCCATGCCCTCAGCTGAAATAATGTGTTCCAAGAATGGCACTTGGCTGATCCAAAATTCACACTTGCTGAATTTGGCATAGAGCTTATGGTCTCTTAACCGTTACAGCACAATATGCAAATGTTCAACATGCTCTTCCTCTGACTTGGAATAAACCAATATGTCATCGATGAAGATCACGACGAACATGTCCAACTCCGACATAAATACTGAGTTCATGAGATACATGAAGTGAGCCAGAGCGTTGGTGAGGCCAAAAGACATGACAAGATGCTCGTATAATCCATATCGCGTCGAGAATGTCGTCTTCGGTATATCCTCCGGTCGGATTTTGATTTGATGATATCCAGACCGAAGATCCATCTTCGAGAACACCCTCGCACCAACAAGTTGCTCGAATAGAATGTCGATGCGGGGCAGCGGGTACTTGTTCTTTATAGTCACAGTGTTGAGCGGTCGATAATCCACTCATAACCGCAATGTTTCATCCTTCTTCTTGACAAACAGTGCCAAGAAACCCCAAGGTGACGAGCTTGGGCGAATAAAACCCTTGTCCACAAGGTCCTTCAAATATTCCTTTAATTCAGTTAGCTCATTAGGCGACATTCGATATGGTATTCGAGAGATCGGTCTGGTTCCCGATACAAGTTCAATCTTGAACTCGACGTCACGATCGGGCGGCATGCCCGGTAAGTCATCAGGAAACATGTCGGGATACTCACAGACCACCAGAATATCTTCAAGTTTAGTTGCTTCCGTGTTATATGCAGCAGCACTGTCCCGCTCCATGCTGTCCAAAATCAGTTCATGTTGTCCGTGTATTAGTGAGTCAATTTGGACAGTCCGGGTACCGATATTAAGAACGACACCGTGATGGTTCAACCATGACATCTCCAATATTACGTCTATCTCCTGTCCATCCAATATAATCAGCGATGTTGGATATATCTTGCCTCCCAAACATATAGCTGCTTGGGGAACAATCTGACTAGCAAAGATACTCCCACCTGGTGAACTTATAAGATAACTATTCTTGGGAGTATTGGTGGATAATTAGTGCTGATCCACACATTACTTACTGATAAAATTGTGGGTAGCACCAGAATAAAATAGTATGAGGACGGGTATGTCTTTGATAGCAAACATGCCCGCTAACACCGGTGCCCCCTCCGAAACACTCTCGATCACTATGTGTTGAACACTTCCGGTTTGCAGTGCTGTCCTCTCTGGTTAAATACAGGGATGAATACACCGTTGTACGGGTACTTGCCCATTGCTCAACATCTTCTCTGGGCAATCCTTGGTATAGTGCCCAACACGATCACATGTGAAACACTTATACTGATTCAACGACCCGCTGACTTGAGGCCTGAATTGTCCTGCACCTCGCTGTGAGATAAATGCCCCTGGAACAATTTGGGACCGTTCTTGCTGCTGATGTAATGCTGGTTGTAAATCTGATACTTCAAACGGCCGACTCTGGTACGAACTCGATTGTGCAGTCGGCTGCCACATCTGACCGGATGGTGATCGGTACACCACACGCTATTTCTGAGGAACATTATGTGTGTTGTTCTGTACAGCAAGTCTCTTCTTTGACTCCTCCGCGATCCGCTCACGTGTGGCATCCTCTTGCGTAATCGTGGTATTAAGCATAGAGTTGAACAAACTGTGATTGAACAATGCAAGCTTGTGTTTCAACATGGGGCTTAGACCCTGATAGAAGTACTCTCGCTTCTGATCCTTCGTACTCACATACTCCAACACATATTGCGCTAGATTAACAAAGACTTTGGAGTATTCTTGAGCACTCATTTCTCCTTGCTTCAAATCTAGAAATTCCTGAAGCTTCCTTCTCATAATGGCACGAGGAACATGATAGGCGTGGAATGCCTTCCGGAACTCTATCCAAGTGACTTGTTGTCCGGCGGCGAAGGATGCGATGTGGTTCGCCCACCAAGCACCAGCGATGCCATGTAGTTGTTGTACTGCATATAAAACCTTCATAGGATCACTGCACTGTAGCAGTCCGAACTTAGCTTCAATGGTGCGGAGCCAATGTACCGCATCTAGACGTTCACCATCACTACTGAACACGGGGGGTGCAGTCACCAAGAATTCCGGATATGTTACATGCTGAGGTTGACGATTGCCTTCGGCTTGACGTCCCCCCTTATTGGACGTAATCTGCACGAGGGTTCGCAGCAGTTCAGTCCGCTCGTCGCGCGAACCCAGCATGGCTGCGATATCATCCGCCAATGTAAGCGGAGACGGAGGTGGAGGTTGTGCCGGTTGTTCCGGCTCTCGGGAGTCAACCCTTCCCTTACTTGAACCACTGACCTCGTATGTTGCACGAGTGCACACCATTCTGCAGTTACAATCATTAATCCAACATGAGACGTGATATTGCAAGATCACACTAGGATGAAAACAATAGTGTGTAAATTGATAACCAAATTTGCATAACGGTCATATATTGATAAAGTATAAACTTTATACACAATACATCATCCCTGGACCAATTTTACAATAGCGAGCACCAAAATAATGAACTCCATGGATCAAAGTTCATTTCGACTATCGTTGGTCGCGACGGGACGTTATGCGTGTTATCGTGCAAATACACACTTTTATTTTTAATATGACACAAACATGGTTATAAAAGAAAAGAGGTTCGAGTGGGTCAAACCCCCAATTACACTGGGAAATGGTTGAGTATTGACAACTGGTCCATTACGACATTTCTCGAAGTGAAATCAAGGACCAGATTCATAACAAGATCAAATTATAACAAACTGATGAAGTTTCTGTTGAAACCTGACCAGTTTGTACTCAAACATAAATTTAACCCAGTAAATGGTATAATTAGATCTTCAGATCAACTACAAAGTTTAAATAAACTTCAAGACCTTTTCAAAAAGTGTTGGTTTGCCTACAGATCGTTCCTGGTTGAGAAGATATGGCATTGTAAACCTGACAGTTTTTCTGAAAAATTTGACAGCATCTCCTTTGTTTATGCTGATTTTGGGCCACAATTTCCAGATATAAAACAGCAGAATTTACAGAAACCACAATGTACAAATTTGTAATAACTATTATAAGGATTCCAGAAATGTCTTGCAAGATCCGGTTCGAATTTTTTAAAGTGAGATATGGTGAAAACAATCAGGAGTCCATAAAGGGTCCAGTTTCTGTCTAGTTTTGGCAGAGTTTGGAACTTTGAAATTTTGAACAGGTTAGAGGGAAATTCAGTTCTGGAGTTGAACATAAAAGTTTTAAAGGACTTCCTAAAATTTCCATCCATGCATGGTAAACATTCATTGGAGTTTTCTACTGGGAGATATGGTTTCTCAAATCAGGTCTTTTTACGGCAGAAAACAGAACACTCTGTTTTTGAATTGGTGACTTCAAAACCTACTCCAAATTTGAAAACTTAGTTCAAACTCAGAGCTCGATAGCTAATATAAGTAGTTTTACATCTTATCAATTCCATTCTATAGAAAAGTGGGTAATGCATCGATGGAGTATATGTCGGTACTACGTGCCTCACAAAGTAAAAATTCTAAGCCGGTATTCCGGCATACGTCTCAACAGTGGCCTTAATGACGTCCACTCGCAAACGATTTCTAAACACAATACGATCACGTGGTCAGTGTACCTGTCACTACACACAAACTACTGATCAATCATATGGTGTCGTACGTCACAGCCCGCACGGGCGAACAGTTCACAATAATATATATGAAAGTAAAAACATTCATCCCGTATCATTCCATACGGGCCGCCCAAGTTAAGCCACGTCTCGAGGTACATGACCGGGTTTTCTACCACCCGACGGGGTCCCACGTCTTTGCATAGTGCTGCACCAGTAGGAGGTGCATCGGTTTATGTCCCACCCGACGGTGGCTCCCACTAACTTTGAAGCACGTTGGGGTACCGCGTGTCATATGTTCTCAGAACCATGGAAGTTTCAGAGACTCATATTGACTCTTCCGTGCAAAGCCATGTAAAGATTTCCATGCTACCTCTCGCATGGTGAGCTTACCGCAATTGATCCACTTGCGGTGGCGTACCTTACCTCTTACCCAACGTCAGATCGTTGTTACAGAATATAATAACACATAAGTTAGCTTTGCCACCTTAATAACTTATGCTAATATAATCCTTATGTGGGCCTAGTACCGTATCTTCACCGTATCCTATGCTTTTCTCGTAATACGATCCTTATTTAGTGTGCTATTCCCAATGTGGCTCTGATACCAGGCTGTGGGGACCAGAGTCCACACTTCCCAGGAATCGCATTGGGTGGTGCCGTGCGATGTGACACCCAACAACACACATATAAAGGAACACGTATTACATAAATCATTTTCTGAAATTTACAAAGATGTTCAGTTTACAAATAGTTTATAAAACCAAACTACGTCAGAACATAAGATTCCAACTCTTGTACTCAAGTCTAATAAGCAAAAGAGAAGCCGTCCAGCCCACGGACGCTCCTCACTAGCCACGAAGACCAAACAACAGCGGCATGGTTCCCATATGAGTATATCACTCGGAGAGTCCCGAGTCTCATAGGACAACCATAATCATAAGCACAGAGGTTAGTACCTGCAAAACAACTTATATAGCAACCATGAGCACGAAGGCTCAGCAAGACTTAACCGTCTCACCTAAACATGAAACTCTACATGAGGGTAAAGACATAAACATAGGATGACAGATTTGCATAATAGACTCGCCTAAATGTAGGTCCTTATTTTCAGATTTATAGCAACAACTTAAATCTTGTGCGGGACAACATCGTAACTCCACAATCAAACAAGAAACGCTTCATCACGATGCTGCATGCCCAAGGTGGGAAATAAATTTAGTGAGCACTATACTAATACATACAACATAGCAATACCATGATAATATAATGTTCATAACAGCTGCAATTAATTCTCATCTCAAGTGCAAGTATTACTACGTCACAACTCAGTGAACAAGTGGTACTCATATCCGCGAGGGATGGTGATTCGAATAAATGATACCCGGAATACAGGACACGTACGCCCGTACTGCAAGTCACATCGGTGCACTCCACGGACGTCGTACGCAACCACCTTTTGTCAAGTTCCGCCCAAGTTGAATCGATTCAATTGTCTAGGACAATATTCCCACTCACGGTGCACCTTTCCGCTATGAAGATATCGTGAGCGAGTTTCCGTCTACTGTGATGCGGCCGAAAGCCTGAGGCGATCGAAAAAGTCTCAATAAAAGCTTCCCAAGGTACATCGGTTTTTTGGACCCCATATATCCAGTATGACTTTGGCACAGTTCAAATTTGCTCAACAAGGCGACATACAGATCGGTCCTTAACCGACACAGGCAGGGCTACGCACCCAAGACCACATCTTGGTGCATCCTACGCCCCTGCCCAATGTCATTTTCAGATTACTACTCTATTTTCTTTGAAACAATCTCGTGTGAAAAAGTCCTAGCCATGCGAGTAGATTCCAACTACCCGACTTCTACCAAATCCTATACAACATTTAGCATAGCATAGTCTACACGATGACTTGACAATTAACCAAATACTGCATAGATTGATCTGGTCATGCAAGTGGGTTTTCAATCACCTTAGCCCTAATGCACAATACTGACCCTAGACATAGGTGATACAAATCAAAATTTTGTAATAGCGCTTAAATGCAAACTGGGGCTTGCCTTGTTGTGAGACGATATCAAAGTTAATCTCCAGAGGGATGACTTCAAGTATTTCTGGGGTCCTCTTGAGCTTGGCAACTAATCGATATGCAAAGAATTATGCAAGTTAATAAATACCTGCATTATGTTATAGCTTAATGGAAAGACAGTTAAGTATATGAATTTAATCCTAATGGTTATGGAAATTTTACAGGGGACACTAGGTACTATGAGTGAGCTTCTGGCCGAAATTGGGATGAATCCAATGAAGTTACAGTTGTATAAAATTCAATGAACCTAAACACTTCCTAGAATTTTGAGGACAAATCTGTAGCTTTGACATGGCCAAAAGTTGGTGTTATATTTGTAGGAGGTCAATAGTGACTCAAAAAATTGGTTTCATAATTGTATAAGCATCCTACTGTGAGATATTGAATTTACAAGTTTGGATAATTTACTGAAATGTTTCTGTTGTTTTTTGGGCATTCTATGACCAGTTAGGAAAATCTTCAGATTGAATTAGGTTAATAAAGTCCAATGAAGCTTACATTTTTACAGGAACTCAGAAACTTATTAAATAACATTTTGGCAAAATTTCAGATTTTTCTATGAAGTGAATCATTAGACAAAAATCAAATATGATTTCGCTTTAAAAGGGCTCCCTAGGAAAATCTAGGGATTTTCATGAAGATTGGGTTGTAGTTCTGGTTAGTGTGGATAAATAGCAAACCAACAAAGTTAGTTTGACAAATTTTGAAGCTTTATACTGAGAGATATTCAATGTAGAAGTTTGCACAATTTTCTGTACAAATTCTAAATGAATTTGGCTATTTTTATGTTCATAGAGGATACACAGGTGACCAGACCATGTAAATGAAGTCTAATGACCCTGAAATGTTTACTGGAGTTCAAGGATATACAAATGAAGTATTTGAAAAAATTTGGTAATTTTCCAGACAGCATAACTATATGAATTAATTCTATAAAATTTTGCTTAGTTGAATTATGGAGAAATTGATATGGACTTTCATACAAATCCAAGTGCACCACTTGAAAGTATAAATCATCCTTGTTCTAACAAAATTTATTTGAAAATTGTTGGACAAATATTTTAGGAGCTATGGATTTTCAAAGCTGAGACCAAATCTGGAATAAAATTCCAATGGGAAAACATTTGAATAAAGGGCTGGGCCCACAGGTTTAAAATGGGCCAATCGGGAGCAAGCCACACGGGGGACACAGCCCGCGTAGCCGCACCTGATCCCTAGCCGCAGCAGATCCGGACGACGCATTCAGCCACTCGCCAGCGGCCATTCCAGGGCATGCCGGCCCTCTAAACTCACTGCCCCCACCTAAAATCCGATGTAGAACACGACGGAGAACCTCCCGACGGCAATAGATGGCCGGAAAATTGTCTCGATGGCGGCGGGCGGAGCTAGGGTTTTGGTGAACACGAATTCGCCTCGGCAAGGGCTAAAATCACTCAGTAAATGATTGGAGAGCATCTTGGGATAATGAGGATGACCAAAATGAACCCCTATTGAGGTGGAAATGGCCGCATATACAAGCTCGACGGCGACCCGCGGCTTTTCAACCGGCAGCCACAAGAAGTCAAATTTCTATGCGTGTGGTCAATAACTTTTGGGCCTTTTTGGCAAGGATGTGCCCTAGAATGTGTAGAAGCTACTTGTTAAGCAAGTCGAAGAAAGATTGCACGTGCAAACTGAATTTGGATGAAGAACTGAGGTGTGCAAAAGATCTATGCGTCGGTTCTTCGAGGAAAACATGAGCTACAAGCTATGACAAGAGCTGAAAATTTGCGAGCAGGAACTAGGTATGACTGCGAATCTTTTTCCTTAAAGGATCGAAGCTTGATAATGGCCGTAGCTGCAGTTCCACGGAGCAGCAGAGGATCTCTCGGCGACCTTCCCGTCGGCAACAAGAAAACCTTGAAATACAACAAACACAAGGCATGAACCAATGAACCAATCGATGGAGAAGATAAAGAGGAAGGCTGTGCCACTTTTCTATGTTTGCACCTTGGTGCAACACGGGATCAATCGCCGGCAAAATCAAAGAACAGAGAGGGCGGTGCTCTTGCACGCAGGGGAGAGAAAAAAGAGCGAGAGAGCCGTACGTCGTTGGAAAAAGATCAAGGAGGGTGGCGGATGGATCAGGGCGCCTTGAAGTCGAGCTGGTGAGCTGAAGGGGCAGCTCGCGCGCCATCGCGCTGGAGCATGCAGCGCTCGCTCTGGCGCGAGCAGCGGCCTCTGTTTTGCGGCTGCACGTGGGTAGAAGCTGACCAGTGGGTCCCACCAGCCACCTCAATGTACATCTCACATGTAAATTCAATTTAAAATAGTAGATGAGCTCTAAAAATTATGAAACTTTGTGGATAAGTCAGGAAAGTCATGCTGATCGTGATGGTGTGTTCAAATCTTATGTTAAAGTAAGTTTGAACAGAATTTAAATATGGCTTGAATTTGCTATGTGTCTCAAATGATATAGCAATTGAAGTTCAAATATCTTGGAACTTTGAAGTTACTTGTTTTGAACCAAAATAGACCTCTGGAAAAAATTGGAATCCCTTGGTCAACTCAAATCTTCATGTTAACTTCATTTGAACATTAGCTAAGTTTATTTTTTTTGAACTCGCTCATTTGGAGTTTGAATTAATTTGTTTTTCTCATATCCTTTTTAATTCTTTTTATCATTCAAATTTTTTTTGCCCTAACTGAACTTTGAATTATGGAAATTTGGGATTTTACACTAGATTTTCTAGATCAACGTGAATTTGAGAAACGGGGTTGAATTCACATGAGAAAGAGAAAGTAGAAGGTATACCATGTGTTTAGAACTCCAAAGAATCAAGGGTTTTGGAGGCAACACTTGGATCTTGACGATTTAGGGTTGAACAAGAAACTTGAAGGTGACTTGTCAATGAAGATCAAAAACTTCATGAAGATCTTGATCACTTGATTCTCTTTCGTTTCCTCCTCTTATTCTTCTTGCTCTGGATCTCCTTCTCCTCCTTGGTGGCAGCTCCCATGAACTAGGGTTTGGGTGTGTTTCAAAAGAGGCAAAGATATGTAAAGTTGAGGTGTGGGGTTATTTATATAAAGGTGGATGATTTGGGTTTCATGGAGGTCGATTTTAGAGAGGGTGGAGGCCAGTGTTGGGTCCCACATGGGCTCCAAAAGGGTTAGACATGACGTCCTTAGGCCCTACTTAAGGTAAACCCAAAAACACGTTGTGGAACAAAAGATCAACTCGGAATCGCGATCACCGGACAAGTCCGCACTAGGCCGGACTAGTCCGATCGCTAGTTAGAGAGAAATCAGATAAGTCCGGACTATATCTGACAAGTTCGAACTTAGTCAGAGGAAAAATAGACGAGTCTGGCAGAAATCGGACAAGTCCGATTTTAGTCAGAGAGGAACATGGACAAGTCCGCTAGATATCCGACAAGTCCGGACAAGTCCAGGGACTTGGCGAAATTTCAAGGAATCGGAATACCAGACTAGTTCGCAATATACTGGACAACTCCGAAATCGGTACAGAGAGAAAAATAGACTAGTCCGCAGGAAAACGTACGTGTCCAAAACGGGTTCAGAGAGGAATTCGGACTAGTCCGGGGCAAATCGGGCAACTCCGCACTTCTCAGACTTTCTAAGTGCGGTTTAGCTTCTAATTCATTATAAACTTGTTCCTTTTTATCTGAATTATTACTAAACATATTTATTGATGGATGCAGGGCGTGATACATGAAAATGAGGGTGTTACCAACCTACCCCCCTTAAAATGAATCTCACCCTCGAGATTCAACGCAGAAGGAAAGAGATAGGGAAAACCCTTTTTGAGATCATCTTCCGGCTCCCAAGTTGCCTCTGATTCTATGTGATATTTCCATTGAACTTTACACCATCTAATAATCTTGTTTCTTGTGACCCTCTCCTTGGTTTTCAAGATTTTGACCTGTTGCTCAGCATAAGTCAAATCTGCCTCTAATTCCAACTCGTCCATTGACACTTGTTCTTCTAGTACCCTTAAGCACTTATTGAGCTGTGAAACGTGAAACACATCATGAACGTCTGAAAGATGTGCAGACATCTCGAACTTATATGTTACCTCTCCCCGTTTGTCCAAAATCTTGAATGGTCCAATATAGCGAGGTGCTACCTTGCCTCAAATATTAAACCTCTTATGACCTCGCATGGGTGACACTTTAAGGTAGACGAAGTTTCCCACTTCAAAGGCTAGTTTTTTTCTCCTATTGCCCGAATATCCATTTGCCTTGATTGAGCAGCTCTCAAATTTTCACGAATAATCTGAACTTGTTTCTCAGCTCCTTGCAGCATGTCAGGTCCAAACACTTGATATTCTCCCATCTCATTCGAGAACAAAGGTGTCCTACACTTCCTCCCATATAGTGCTTCATAGAGTTACATTTTCAAGCTTGCTTGGTAACTATTGTTATATGAAAATTCTGCGTATGGCAAGCTTTTGTCCCAACTTCTTCCATGCTTCAAGGCACAAGCTCTTAACATATCTTCTAAAATCTGATTGGTCCTCTCAATTTGTCCATCCGTTTGAGGGTGATATGCTGAGCTAAATTTCAACCTTTTTTCCAATGCTTCATGCAATTTTTGCCAAACCTGGAGGTAAATTGAGAACCTCTATCCAATACTATCTTCTTTGGAACTCTATGCAAACATACTATTCTTCCCATATATAGTTCAGCCAACTTCTCCCCATTAAAGGTGGTCTTGACAGGAATAAAGTGAGTTGACTTAGTTAACCGATCCACAGTTACCCATATGGAGTCATATCCGGACTGGGTACATGGCAATCAAACTATAAAGTCCACTCTGATTTCTTCCCACTTCCACTTCGGAATCTTCAATGACTGCAATAATCCGGCTGGCCTTTGATGTTCAGCTTTGACTCGCTGGCACACATCACACAAAGCTACATATTCAGTTATGTATTTTTTTGTGCTAGCCCACCGATAACATGTCTTCAAGTCCTTGTACATCTTTGTACAACCAGGATGAATTGAGTATGGTGAGTCATGTGCCTCCTTTAATATTGTCTCCCGAATGTGCTTCACATTAGGCACGACAATCCTTTTTCCAAGCCATAAGGTACCATGGTCATCCTCATCAAACCTGAATTCTCTTCCCTCTTTGGCCCTTTCCTTGATCTCTTGGATTTCCTCATCCTTTGTTTGTGCTTCTCGCAATTCTTGCTCCAAGGTCAGATTTAACTCCATTATCTCCATCTCATTCACAAATCCAAGATTCAACCATTCAAACTCCTTGCATAACTCGGATGGCAGCTCTTGGACCGTAAGTTGGTGGCTTACTCCTTTCCTACTCAAGGCATCGACCACTACATTAGCCTTCCCCGGGTGATAATTGATTCCCACATCATAATTCTTGATGAGCTCCAACCATCTTTGTTGCCTCAAATTCAGGTTCGTTAGAGTGAATATGTACTTGAGACTCTTGTGTTCCTTGTAAATCTCACACCCATGACCAAGAATGTAATGTCTCCAAATCTTCAAGGCATGGACCACGGCTGCAAGTTCAAGATCATGTGTAGGATAATTTTGCTCATGTTTCTTCAATTGTCTCGATGTGTAGGCTACCACTTGACCTTCTTGCATGAGCACACATCCAAGTCCCTGTCTTGATGCATCACAATAAATATCGAAGCTTTTGCTCACATCTGGCAAAACTAAGACTGGTGCGGTGGTTAACCTCTTCTTTAGCTCCTCAAAGCTGTGTTGACGAGCTGGAGTCCATTGGAATGCTTTCCCCTTCATTAGCAATTCTGTCATTGGCTTGGCTATTTTGGAGAAATCCTTGATGAACGACTGTAATATCCAGCCATTCCGAGAAAAATTCTAATTTCCTTTACATTCTGGGGCGGTTTCCATTTCAACACATCCCTCACCTTTCCTGGGTCAATCGATACTCCACCTCGTGAGATGATATGACCCAAAAATGACACTTCCCTTAACCAAAACTGACACTTGTTGAACTTGGCATACAATTGATGCTCCCTCAATTTTTGCAACGTGAGCATCAAGTGTTCCTCATGTTCCTCCTCGTTCCTCGAGTAGATCATAATGTCATCAATGAACACCACAACGAATTTGTCCAAGTACTCCATGAAGACCTTATTCATGAGGTACATCAAATAGGCAGGTGCATTTGTCAATCAAAAGGACATCACGGTGTACTCATAAGACCCATACCGTGTCCGAAAGGCTGTCTTGGGTATATCTGATGGTCTTATCTTCATTTGGAAGTAACCTGACCTCAATCAATCTTGGAGAAAACACATATGCCCTTCATTTGGTCAAACAAATCCTTGATGTGGGGCAATGTATACTTGTTCTTGATTGTTGTCTCATTGAGAGCTCTATAATCCACACACAGCCTTTGGGATCCATCTTTCTTGTCCACAAAAAGTACGGGCGCTCCCCAAGGTGAAGAGCTTGGGAAGATAAAACCCTTCTCTAGTTGCTCTTGAACTTGCTTCTTAAATTCCGCTAACTTCTTAGGAGGCATCCTATTTAGCCTCTTAGCTATAGGTGCAGTTCCAGGTATTAACTCAATAACAAATTCTTGATCTCGATCTGGTGGCATACCTAACAACTTGTCCGAAAACACATCCAAGAATTCACACACCACTGGAATTTCCTCAATTGCGGGACTGTCCATGTGATTCAACTCCAATTGCTTCGGTGCATGTTGAGTTGTTTCAACCTCAATGCTGATCCCCTCCTCATTGGTCAATTTCACCGTCTTTGTGGCACATTCAATGGCTCCATTGTGCTTCCTCAACCAGTCCAGACCAAGTATAATATCCAATCCTTGAGAATCCAACAAAATGTGGTTGACAACGAAGTCTACCCCCCTTATTCTAAGGCTTACTTTTGGATATACTATATTTTTCCTCATCTCTCCTCCAGGAGACTTAACCAATAGAGTATACTTCATATGAGAGATAGACAAACTATACTTGGCAACATACTTTGATGCAATGAATGAATGCGATGATCCAAAATCAAATAACATAGTCGTCGGGTTGGAGTTTGCGAGAAACATACCAATCACCATGTCATCCGCTTGTTGCGCTTCCTCTGTAGAGACATGGTTCACATTGCCACATACCAGGTTTTGCTGTCCACGATTCCCTTGTGGCCGTCCTCCATTGAGTCTTGGGTTCTGTCTTGACGCATTACTTCCTTGACCAAAGCCTGACTTAGGACATTGAGATGCAAAATGTACTGCTTCTCCACATGTATAGAACTTCCTAGCTGCACCAGAATTTGGATGGACTTGATTCTGCACATTTGCACCAGGAACATTGGCACAAGGTGCATAAGGAATTGCAGGCCTAGGTGCTTGCATGACGGGGCGTTGCTGTACAAACTGAGGCTAAGCTGGACGAGGTTGATAACCAGGGCATTGAGCAGGCGTGGGGGTGCTGTAATATGACACATTGGGTGGTGCAAAGCGAGGGCGCACATTGCTTCCTTGTTGCTGTCCTTGATATGGTGCTTTCCTCTTAGTTTCTTGCTCAATCTCACGCCTTGTTCTTAACCACAATTGCTTTGTCCACAAGCTTCTGAAAGTTGGCATAATCATAGTTGAGCAATTGTACCTGGATCTCATTGTTCAAGCCTCTCATGAACAAGTATTGCTTCCGGCTGTCTCGACTGACATCTTCAGGGACGTATCTTGAAAGTTGAGTGAACTTATTGAGATATTCACTCACACTTGACCTTCCTTGCCCCAAGTTCTCAAATTCTTGTCTCTTTAGGATCATAACACCTTTCGACACATAACGAGAACGGAAGCTCTCCTTGAATTAAGCTCAAGTGATCCTCTCTTGAATTTCATGGGCATTGCATAAAGAATCCTACCAGTCTGTAGCTGCTCCAACTAGTTGATGAGAAGCAAATAGAACCTTCTCCCGATCACTGCATTGGACAATAGCTAGCTTCTTTTACATAGTCTTGAGCCAATCATCGACATCCATAGGGTCGGTGGCTTGAGCAAAGGTGGGTGGTCTGGTCCTCATGAGCTCTCCCAACCAGTTATGAGGTGGTGGGGGTGGTGGCGGTGGAGGCATGAGAGGCTGATTGTTGTTGCCAGCTTGCAGCTGTCCCATAGTCTGTATCATGGTCTGCATGAGCTGGTTTTGCATAGCCAGTAGCTGCTCAAGGTTGATAGCTCCCTGGGCAGGTCCCTAGTTGTTCTGAGGTGCCCCGTTGTTCTCCTCCTCCTCATTGGCATCCCTCTGGTTGCGAATCCTCACCATATGAAGAAAAGCAAGAGATAAGAATTAGAAGGAGTCCCCAACTATATGCATTAAGGGATATGAAACTAAGCAACTAACTATACAAGCCTATATGGACATGGCAATGCTAAAGCATCCCACAATCCTCTACTCAACACACAAGCAACAATACATAGCAATCAACACACCAAACAAATCACAATGCTTCCTGAGTGCCCCTATGTGCTCTAAAGTGTCCATTCTATCTAGGCTGCATCCTATGGTCAACCTGGCTTTGATACCAATTTGTGACACCCGGTTCCGAAAAATGAACCAAGTGCAGTATATGTGTGCCCTAGATGTTTAACACACATACACAAGTGATTCACAAATGATAAACAGATAATTACCACAACACATATTAAATAAGTACTTTTATTACAATATTCAAGTAATCCTCATATTACAATTCTAATGATCAATATTAATAGTTTTGAAAACTACTGCAGCTGAAATAATGTAATTAAGCAACTAAGCAATAAGGGTAGCGCAGCTCCAAGCAACACCACAGGCAAAGATGACGGCAGCACACAATCTACAACTCCTCATTAACGTCGTGATACTCCCAATCCTGACCTGCAACTATTGGTGGGGGAATTGCAAGGGTGAGTACATGTCGTACTCAGCAAGTGTGGAAAGTATGACATGTAGCTGATACAAATGACGATAATAATAAAGGCTAAGTATTGAAAGGTACATTAAAACATTTGAAGAGCAGTATATTATATGTATGTGAAGTAAATCCATTGTATATCACAATTATTATCATAGTATAAGTCCATATTCCATATCCATCGCCATTATACCAGATTTCACTATTACCATTAACCATATCCAATACCACAATTCAATCCATATCTAGCCATAACCATATTATCAACCATAACCAGTACTAAACCATCCCAATACCAAAACATAACTGAACCATCCCAAATCTCAAGTTTCCCTCTGATCATGTGAGGGTCCAGGTTGCTCATGACCGGGAGTACGACTATCATGAGAGTTTTTAAGACTCTGCAGAATTTGTACCGCTTTATCCACGGGTTTGTGATTTCATCACCTTTTGATGACTAAGAAACTCCCTTATGCCCGTTACCTGTCGGTCACATTACACACTTTCATTGGTATGTGGCCAAGAGATCACAAAATAGCCTTTACAAAGGGACTACTAGCATGTACGGACCCACTGAGGTTTCACCGGCGGCGATGCCTCCAACTGAGCACATATTCAACCAAGGGCCCCCTCTTGTGCCATTCGGATCTCAAGGAGTCCCGCCCCAAATCCAAACCCAATCCGACTCCCCTTCCCCGGGCGCTAAATGATTCGCGCAATACTAGCGATACCCTAATTAATTAGCTATGTCGCACCCATACTTGGCCTTGTGGTGGCACTGTAAATCCTGGAAGGTCGCTCCACGAACCGGTCCTTAGATCTAAAGCAAGCAAAACCACCATAACATCCAACCCATCCACATACCATGCTTGCTTAGATCACCCATCACCATGTTACCATTAACCATGCTCATCAGTGTAAAATATCCACAATCTCAATAATTTTATAAGTAAGTAACTTGATTGTTTCCCCATCCCAATTAATTTGAGCAAAGCAAAGAGGTAAAAAGCCCTTCCTGACTCTCTTCAATGTATCCCAAGCGACAAGGGTGGTCAAACATGGCTAGTAAGCTCCTATCTTCGATTTCCCATCAATTTGACACAAGCAATGCAGTTTTGTAAACAAAACATTTAAAAATAGGATCAATATGTTTAAGGACACTAGCCTTGCTCTTGGGCTTGATTGGGATCAAAGACTTCAAAGTGCTGGTGCTGGAGGTCTTCTGCAGCACCCTCTAGCGCAAATCCATCTAATCCGCGCAACAAACATACAAGACAAGAATCACAATCAATAGATGCTCATATTTTACTCAATATGACATGGCGTGCATGATTAATGCAAATGCAAAGTGAAACGAGTTAACGAGTTACTATTAATGTTTAATTATCATTTACAATGGTTATTAACAAGTTTTAACAGGTTCAAATTGATTCAATTAAATTCAAATTAATTTGATAGTAGTTAGATCTAGAGGTCGGACAAGTCCGTTGTAGGGCCGGACTAGTTCACCCTATGTAGAACCAGCGAGCTAGGGTTTTCTAGATTGACATGAATTTGGAGAAAAGGAGTTGAATTCATATGAGAAAGAGAAAGTAGAAGGTATACCAGGTGTTTATAACTCCAAAGAATCAAGGGTTTTGGAGGCAACACTTGGATCTTGATGATTTAGGGTTGAACAAGAAACTTGAAGGTGATTTGTCGACGAAGAACGAAAACTTGATGGAGATCTTGATAACTTGATTCTCTTTCGTTTCCTACTCTTCTTCTTCTTGCTCTGGATCTCCTTCTCCTGCTTGGTGGAGGCTCCCACGAACTAGGGTTTGGGTGTGTTTCAAAAGTGGCAAAGAGATGTAAAGTTGAGGTGTGGGGTTTTTTATATAGAGGTGGAGGATTAGGGTTTGATGGAGGTCGGTTTTAGAGAGGGTGAAGGCTGGAGTGGGGTCCCACAAGGGCTCCAAAAGGGTTAGACACGATGTCCTTAGGCCCTACTTAAGGTAAAACCCAAAAACACATCGTGGAACAAAGGATCAACTCAGAATCGCGATCACGGGACAAGTCCGCACTAGGCCAAACTAGTACGATCGCTAGTCAGAGAGATATCAGATAAATCTGGACTATATCGGACAAGTTTGACTTAGTCAGAGGAAAAACAGACGAGTTTGGCCAAAATCGGACAAGTCCAATTTTAGTCAGAGAGGAACACGAACAAGTCCGCTAGACATCGGACAAGTCTGGACAAGTCCAGGGACTTGGCAGAATTTCAAGGAATCGAAATACCGGACTAGTCCACAATATACCGGACAAGTCTGAAATCGGTACAGGAGAAAAACGAACTAGTCCGCAGGAAAACGGACATGTCCGAAACGGGTTCAGAGAGGAATTCAGACTAGTTCGGGGCAAATCAGACAAGTCCACACTTCTCAGACTTTCTAAGGGCGGTTTTTCTTCTACTTCATTTTAAACTTGTTCCTTTTTATGTGGATTATTACTAAACATATTTATTGATGGATGCAGGGTAGGATGCATGAAAATGAGGGTGTTACAGAATTTCCAGCTTCCAGCAAGATGCCAAGGAATCTATTCCCGAGGCTTTGGAAAGGCTTAAGGAGTATATCCTAGCCTGTCCCCACCATGGGATGGATGACTGTCTCATTATCCAATACTTCTACAACGGGCTGATCCCTTCCGCTCGTGACCATGTTGATGCTGCTGCTGGAGGTTCCTTCTTCTCATTGACGGTGCCAAAAGCCAAAGATTTGATTGAGAAGATGGTGTCAAACATGGGTTGGAGCAACGAGTGTCTCCATACCCGCCAGCGAGGCATGTACATCTTGAAGGAGGTGGACATGATCGCTGCCAAATTGGACCTCCTTATGAAGAAGATTGATGGACAAAGCAATGGTGAGGTATGTGGCAATGCCTATGCCTTAGACTCTCACATCACTTGTGAAGTCTGTGGCAACACAGGTCATTTGGGCAGTGACTGCCCAGAAACCCGTGAGGATGCCTTATATGTAGCCAACAATGGAAAAACAATGGCTATCGTCTAGGAGGTCAAGTTTGGGGCCAACCACGCCCATTCTTTCAAGGAGGGTACAACAACAATGGCAACAATGGAAATCAACCCAACTTGGGAGAACATGCCATTGGCCAGTTAAAGATCAATGAGGCTATATCCAAGAAGCTGTCGGCCAATGACAAGACCCTAGAGAGCATTAATGCCAAGATTGAAGGACTATCCCCAACCTTCAAGAATCAATTGAGTTTCAACAAGATGTTAGAAACTCAGTTGTCTCAACTGGCAGTTGTTGTTCCTCCAGTGGAGAATGGCAAGATGCTAGGACAACCCGAACCTCCTGTGGAAAGTGCCAAAATGATTTCTCTACAAGGAGGAAACTAGCTGAAGGACCCTGGATGTCCTACAATTTCATGCTCAATTGGGGCTCACCACTTTGACAAGGCCCTTTGTGACCTTGGAGAAAGTGTGAGTGTGATGCCCAAGGTGGTTTTCGACCAGCTGAACTTCACAGAACTTACTCCAACACCGATGCAACTCCAACTAGCTGATTCTTCAGTCTGTTATTCGGCAGGTATCGCTAAAGATGTTCCGGTGAAAATTTGGAATTGCTTCATACCCGTGGATTTCGTGGTGCTCGACATGGAGGTCGAAAAGGATACGCTGCTTATTCTTGGGAGACTGTTCCTTAGCACCGCAAAGGCTCGCATAGATGTCAAAGCTGGAGAGATCCACTTCCATATCAATGGCAAGGAGGAGAAATTTAACTTTTGCCCAAAGTTGGAGCAATGCTCCATGATCCGCATTGGGCCGAATGTTAAGCACATCCAAGAGGTCGAAATCACACCTCCAATGGTGGAACCGCTCATCACATTTATGAGGAATTTGATCTATGCAAGAAAGTTATCTTATCGTCCACATCGACACCCCAAGAAGACGGAGAAGTCCGAGCCTCCCCAATGGCCCAAGTGCAGCAAGCCGCCAAAGAAGGTATGGCGGAAGAAGCAAGACAAGCCGTCCGAGCCCATCCGTCTAAGCCCGGATGTCAAGAAATGAAGAAGGAGGAATGTACATCTCATGGGACGGTGGTGAGACCTAGCCAATAGGTTAAATTGGTATTTATCCCTTTCTTTGTTTTTCTTTTCTCTTTATTCGGTTTTCCCATTTAATTTGATTTTCTCCACTGCATATTTGATTTTCTTCGTAATTTGAGAATCTTATATTCTCAACTATCATTTTTATTACTTTATTTTCACAATAAAAAAATTGTTGGGTTTTAAAAAAAGAGTTTTTATTCAGAAAACAATTTTTCCGAGCTGCAAAAGTGGTAATTCACCAACGTGCTAATCTCATAGCCGTTGGAGAGCCACCTGCCAAAAGGAAGAACAGGGGGGGCCACTTGTCAGTGCGGCCGACCCTCTTGTTCGGCCGACTAGGGGAAGAAGCCATTTTGGATCTCCTCCAACGGCAACATTTGGTACCATAGTGACCGTTGGGGAGTGCACACTATAAATGGTGGCCGTGAGGGGCACTTCTCCTCAAACTTTACCTCATTTCATACCTCCCCTAAGTCACTCTTGCTCACATTGTTTTTCTTGCTCTCCATTGAAGTGCTCTTGATCAATTCCCAACTTAAAAAGATTTTCTTTTGCTTGCATTTGCAATTTGCTCTCAAGTTCTTCAAGGGAAAATTCGTCAGGAGTTTTGCTTTTGCTAACATCACCTCTTTCGAGTTTTTGACTTGTTGTGTTCTTGTTTGTTGTGGCCATTAAAGGGATGAAGAGGTTGTTTAGAAAGAGGAAGGAGGCCGCAAGCTCAAGCCATGGTGGAGACTCAAGTACACGCCCCTCTTCTGTTGCTACACCAAGTTCACGGAGGAGGAGTGTAGGTGAAGACACTCCCATGGGTGAGAGAAGCAACCCTCATCTACTTCTTCACGACGACGACCTCGACATAAAAAGTGAAGTTGAAGATTAAGAACGCAAGCTCCTCCAAGATTGTGAGTTTTCTCATACGAAAGCTTATTATCCGGATTTGATCTCCAAAATAGGTATGGATTCCGAATTCTTTTCCATTTGGCATGCACTAGGATTGGAAAACATTGCTCACATAGAGGAGAGAGGTTCACGCCTTCTCTCCATACAATTCCTTTGCACACTTAAGATAGGATTTGATGGTATTACTTTTAGATTATTTCAAAAAAATTAAGTGAAATCCTAGGCTTCCATAGACGATGTTTGATAGATTTAGACGCTTTGCCTAAGTTTAACAAACATAGTTTTTGGCAAGATTTAACTTGTGAGGTCAGATGTAGTGCACCTAGGAATAGCCACTTACACAACCCTACTTTACACTTCATGCATAGATGGGTGGCTATGACAATGTTCCCTAGAGGAGACGTAAGGGTAGTGCGTGATGATGAGCTGAAAATTTTATTTGCCATGGTTCAAAAGATAAAAGTTGCTCCAGTTATTGCCTTGATGACACAATGGTTAGACTACATTTCAAGAACGGGGCCATTTGAATGCACTTCATTGATTACTCGTATTGCTACTAGGGTAGGAGCACTAGAATATTCTTCATTTAAGTATATTGAAAATCAAAGAGAATTAATTGATAAAGAATATTTAGTGCAAGGACATACCCTTAAGAATGATCAAGATGGCTCTTTGTTATTTTATTATCCTAGCTTTGTCAATGAAATTAAGTTACCTAACCCAGGTTTTCATTTGTACAAATGCCGGAAGCTAACCATTGACCATATTCCCATCAAAGAAGCACGAAGAAATAATGTCTTTGGCAGGGTAACTAGAAGCCGTGCAAGGAGAGAGGCCATGCCCCTCACAACCTCCACGGTCCATGAGTACGAAGAGAAAGAGAACCCAACTAGTGATGCACCCAGATGGACTCAACCTCCATCGTATGAGACCAAAGGTCCGTCTTGGCATGGATGGCCAGGTGCCACATGGGAGCCACCCCTATACACTTCAAGCTCTAGCAGCTTGCCTTCACCGTCCATGAGAAGATGTCGTTCCTCCACGGCTAGAAGTCATAATGACTATAGCCAAGAATGACGGATCTCACTAGATGTTGGGTGAGCTTGAAGTGAGAACGGGTGACATCAACAACACCCTCCAAGAGCATGTCCAAGCTACCCAAGATTGGCAAAAAAACATGGATGCTCAATTCACCCACCTCAACTCCACGCTACAACAACAACAAGCCGATCTCGTAGCATACTTCCGTCACCAAGAGTTCAACTCTCATCACGGAGGTGAGTGAAGAACAAGCTTGGGGGAGGACCCCCACTTGAGGTAAATTGTATCAACTCCTTGCATATTTATTTTCCACTCACCCATCATTCACCTTGCATATAAAAAAATATATAGGATATATTTGTTTTTCAATAAAATAAATGATGTGCGGTAAGAATGGTTTGGAATTCACATAAATGAAATGATAAATAGTTGCTCTGTTTTAATTTTCCTAAGTCCCTAGTTTACAACTTACTACTCTCCAACATATTGCTCTCATTGGCTGAAATTACTTTTGTCTTGATTTGGAAATTGCGGGTAGCAAAAGTTTAAACCATTCTAAGTTGTTGTGAGATATGATATAGTGATAGGGCTAATATTCCTAGTTTGAAAGTGAAACTTAGATTTCCAGACAAATTGTAAAAAGACTTAAGTTACTCTCATTTGATTAGAAATACCTACCAAAGCCATATGATACATTACATTGATAGACCTTATGCACATGTTATTTGTCTTCACATTGAGCTTTGTCGAACTAGTATAGACCTATGTGAGACTTCATTCATTACTTTTTGAATTCAAGACTTCACTTGCACATGCTATACTTCTACACTAGAAGTAAGCAAATTTCCACCATACCACTATTCCACAATAAAAAGAGAAACTCCATATCATTCATGCTTAGTACTGTCTCCAAAATTTATTGCATAAAAAGGGAGTAGAAGACATGGCTACAAGAAAAAGAAAAAGAAAATGCATGCTTACATCATAAGCATGAGAAAAAAGTAAAAAGTCAATAGCCATGTTTCATCCCTGCAAAAGAAGAGAGTCTACTAAAAAAGGAGTCATCTCAAATATCCACATCCACTTCATTCCATCACACATGCACAAGTCTTGAATCAAATTGTTTTAAATTGATTTCTCCTAAGGCTTGCTCTTTTGACTTAGCAATATTATGTGTTGCAAATATGCCTACAATATTCCCTACCAAGCTCCACATAGAAGCCTTATGTAGAGGTAGGATGAATTTAGGCACAATGCCTTGGTGAGGATACATTTACACTACACATAAATGAGAGACCGAGATAATCAAATTGAGATACTTAAAATCTAAATTGAATTCTTCGGAATTTGAGTGGAACTTGATTCCCAAGATATGTGTGCTCCATTTGCTATTCTATCTTTCAACCACCCATGAGTAGGAGATGACATAAGCCCCATAATGACTTAAGATGGGTGAAGTACCATGCCAATTTTTGCAATACTAGGTAGAGTATTATTTTGTGCACATTGTACTTTGAAAAACAGAACATAGTAGCAACTCCTGATCATCAACCTAAAATCTTGACTTTGCTAGAGACGAGCAAATGATAAGCCTGGGGGAGTTTGTTGATGGCTGTTATATACTAATTTCACCCGTCAATATAACTCAATTATATAAAGGAAATATCATTTCTTGCACACATCACCTTTCTATTTAACCTATTTCCACTTATCTTTGGAGAAAGTAGTGCATGCGGTGATTCTATGCAAAACTGAAGTGAAACA
Source organism: Tuctoria greenei (assembly GCA_036927565.1). Taxonomy (NCBI): domain Eukaryota; kingdom Viridiplantae; phylum Streptophyta; class Magnoliopsida; order Poales; family Poaceae; genus Tuctoria; species Tuctoria greenei. The sequence continues at coordinate 191,389,423 of JAYESD010000005.1, forward strand.
AGGGGATGGATCCTATAAAATATCATTCCAGCCAATCAAGTGATGACATGTGGCACCACATGGATTAAATGGCCCACAAACATAAGTATCCAAGACCATCCAATGGTGTAGCACCAATATCAGTCAATGGGACCCACCTGGCAGAGACCTGGAGGAAGCACACCGCAAAAGGAGCAAAGACCAGGTCGGCTGACCCTCCTAGTCGGTCGACTAGCTCCTGGCACCAAACGCGGTCAAACACCACGTGTTGGCTCCTCCCGGCTTGAAGAGGTCATGGGTGACTGATTCGCACGCTTTTGGTGGCAGGAACTGACCCTTCTCCAAGCTATAAATAGGACCCCTCACCCCTCACTTCAACACACACCACTTGAGCTTTCATCCATTGTATCCACTACTCTCCATAAGTTTAGAGGAGTATAGGCTGTAGAGAGGAGAGTCTCTAGTCCATAGTCCAAGTAGGAGAGGAGTAGAAGGAGTTCCCAATTCCTAATTGGGAAAGGTATGGCTCTCATATTCTATTTGTATTTGTGACTTTATTCCTAATAAAGATGTTATCTTTAATCTTCCATTGTTCATATACTTGGATGAAGCGTTTCTTGTTTGATAGTGGATTCTATGTATGTGGTAGGCGTAGTATTTATGATTATGCTATACCATTATCATTATATCATCATAAACACTACAAACTCCCACTATAGTCTAATTAGATATGATATGATTATGTTAACATGAATCACTTATGCTATGAATTAACATTGGTTCAACGATGATTTAGTTCATTGCGTTAGGATGGCTTGTGCCTAGGCTTGTAAGGTACTTACTTAATATTCTAGCATGGTGTTAGGATAGAGAGTAGGTTTAATGTCTTGTAGACTCACAGATTGAAGAGGTAGGCAGTAGGTGGAGACAACCTTATATGTCCTTTGTAATCCTCCATGTTCGGCTATGCCACGGGATCTTGGCGGGAGTCGTCCTAGTATTGCTAGGGGTAAACACATGCCCGATGTGTTAATCCACTTAGCATGAGAATTCATAATTGACATGATCATTAGTAACTAACTTATGCTATGCATATGTACATTAGAAGCATAGTAGGAGTCTCTACCTAACTCTTAGCTTAGTCCCCCTTAACCTCATTTATCCCCTTAGGATAGAATGCTCTTGTGTGTGTCACACTACTCCAATTTATCATTTATCCATCCTTGCTAGAACCCTACCTAGGCCAACCTAGCCTCTCCACTTGATTATTGTTTTACTTCCATCTAGCCTTCCTTTGGGAGAATATAAATGACACCCTTTGGGAATACTCTTAGAGAGGAAATGCTACATCAATAGTTTCCGTGCGCTTACGTATTTATATGTATAATCTAAAATCTATTAAAAAACATTTCTAGCAATACTGCTAGAGATGAATTGTTAGTAGTGCCTAGGAACCGTCAACAATTGTCAACGAAGTGATCCCGCTGAACACTTTGATGGACTCTTGGATGTGGCACTTGTGGTCTTGAGTCAACATCTTCTCCGTCTTCTTCTTTACCCCCCCCCCCCCCTGATCATTGTCACATGTTGAAGTGTTTCTCTGACACTTCCACCAGACCTTCTTTGAGAGCAGCCCGCGAAGGTTCTTGATCGGCGGGGGCTTAGTCCTCAGGCGAGGTTACGTGTATGAGAGATGGGTGAGACTATGGTTTTACGTGGTTCAGGCCGCCGGAGCGTAATACCCTACTCCACGGTGTGTGTTGTATTTCTAGAGAGTGTGTTCTCTTGGGTCTGAATGGTTTGTGACATTGGATTCAGGATCCTCTGTAACGGTGTCGGTCAGGTACTTTTATAGACAAGGTTGGACACCTTACAGGTGGGGTCCAAGGCCCGACAGGTGGCCCGTGGCGATCTTGTCCTAAAAATCTAAGGCTTATAGTATAAGCTACCTTTGAGCATGGATTGAAGACCCACTATCTTGCCGCCTCAAATGTCAGTGGCCCATGCGCAGTTGCTGATGATGGCAGGGAATGTCCCGTCCAATTGTCTTGTCGCCATAAGCTACCCACTTGGCGGAGTGGGGTAGGCTTGCGACATCTTCACTGCGATGCAATTGGGCGCAGCTGTACCTGACAGGAGGCGTGCATCGCGTTGTGCGCCTGGGGAAGGTGCGTGTCTTCAATGTCCCATTTAGATAGGCACACCACCCCTTAACTCCCACAACCTACTGTTCATGGCAAGTTGCAGGACGTGTGGCAACACCGGAGCCAGCCTCAGCAGGGGGGGGGGGGGGTTCCTATACTGCGGGCCACGTGGTAGCCCCGGAGCCTATTTCTGAGGAGAGTTGAGGGTCCGACACTGCGGGATACGTGATGGTTCTGGAGCCCACCTCTGCAGACGAGGCCGGTCTGGAGCTTCGAGCCACGTGGCGGCATCAGAGCCCGTTCCAATGGAGGAGCAGGGTCCCATCCCGCCGGACACATGGCAGCTCGGGAGCCCATCTCTTTGGTGGTGTCGAATCTCGTCTTGAGTTCCACGTGGTAGGGTCCTGCGCCTGTCCTTGAGGAGGGGCGAGGTCTCGGCTTGCTGGACACGCGGCGCCGGCGGATCCTGCCTCAACGGGGAGGTAGGACACTTAGACGCTTTTATTCTGTGTGCGAAGGTACTTAGTATGCTGGGTAACGACAGTGGCCCCTGGGTCCACCCTACGGAGAGGTGATGAGCCTGAGGGTGGAGCCCTAACCTTGCTTCCCCGCGCTGTGTTTTGATATTTGTCTTGGTCAGCCGAAGCGGTGTGCGCTTCTGCCATTGCAGACACACGTCCTTGTCTGGTTTAGGGGTTGTGACGACGTGATCTTTGCTTACTGCGGTATCTTTAACTGCGATGGTTCCCAATGTGACTGCAACGCTTCTGTTGCTCTGCCTTTATGGGAACCCCCGAGTTGCCTTCTTAGGTGGGTGTGTGCTCGAGCTAATCCTTCTGACAGGGGACCTGAGCCCCGCTGTCCTGGGTGTTGTTGTTCACGTAGCGTGTGCCGGGTCTAGGCGATCCTCACGATGTGCCCAGGTGTCACGGCGGTGATCAAAAGGAAACCTTTGGAGGCAAAGGCAATTCCTTCCTTACTCACCCCCCAAAGCTCGTGCCTTCGTCTTCTTCCTTGACACCCGAGCCTTCACCACCTGCAATGTTCTTGATCTCGCCTGCTCCTGTAGGATCGAAGAGCATGTGAAAATCTACCAGAGGGGGGTGAATGGTAGATTTAAAAATCTTACACAGCGCAAACAACTAAACCCCAACCCCTTTGGCAGAAAAACGATCTCTTAAAGAAATCGTGTGTGAGACTAATCTAAATGTGTTTCACCGTGACAAAAGTGATTGATATCATAGATAATCAAGTCACGAAGACGACACAAAAGGAATCACTCAAATCCGTTGAGAAAAACTCAAGTTATGATCGAAAGATCAAACACAGGTCAAACTGCCCTACCCGAGGAAAAACAGTTCTGGAATGTTGCAAAGAAACTCGTGTAGATCATAGACCATAAATCCAATGACCATGAAATTTTGATAGATGAGATAATCAAGTTGTGAAGACAACACAAAAAGAATCACGTCAATTAGATCTGTAAAACTCGAGGTATGATAAAACTACCAATAAAAGGTAGTGCTGTCCAGAAACTCAACGAGTAAAACTTGTCTGGAACAAGTCGGACGAACAAGGCACAAAAGTTCCTTCAAACTACGAATTTTATTCAATAGAACACAAGAGGAACAGCCCCAAATTCGTGCACCACGAGCTCTGGGCTCCCTTGCTTATATAACCAGCCCTTAGGCCAATCCAATATCAACCAGGACTCCAATCCTACTCAGATCTCGAATCGTAACTTTCCATAATTGCTCAAGTTTCTTCTATACGCAGATAGAAGCAATCTTAAGACTTACAAACACCTTAAGAACGTATCCCACATTCCTAAACAACTCAAATTCGTGACCCACACGAAATCCTATCATAACCAACTCAAATCTTTCCATATTTGAGTCAAACCCAACTTAACCGCAGCCTGAGTCCATAACCTAGTCGGTTGGACCTTTCCGACCAATTCTTTACGTCCACATCTCTTCATCACACCTCGGAAGCATGTAGCCACGTCCATGCACTCCTTGCACACGTGCAAACATCTTCCAATGACGTCCATGATACCTCCATATGCATTGTTCTTGATCCAAACATGCTGCGCAACCTCCTGATCAGCTCAACCACAATTCCTCCTGAACTTAGTTGTTGGAACCTCATCTCCTCCCTGAGACTAGTCCAATGGATCCCGTCACCAGCCATGTCTTGAACTCAAACAACACCTACACATGAATAAACAACCAATCCATACGAGCCCAAGTCCTCGACTTGACTCAAGTTAGTTCCGAACACAGCACCCTACGTGAGAACCTCACATAAGCATGTTGCAAAACCACAACAAAACGATATCAGCCATATCATCCAAAACGCACCAAAAACTTAGTAAAAGAATACTAAGCAAACTTTCGAACAATATAAAGCAAGTACGAAACATTGCAAATGAAAAGAAGAAGCACTACGGTCAAGTTCTGGACCTTGCCAGAGCAACCCGGACCTTGAGCCGGAGCTATCAAAAGCTAGTAGAACCTAGCGCCAGAGCTTACCAGAACTAGTATAACCAAGCTCCCACCGGAGCTTACAAAACTAGCAGGACCTAGCACTGGAGCTAACCAGAACTAGTCGGAACTAGTAAACCCAAAAGCCGGAGCTAGAAAAATCAACTTCGGAGCTTAGCAAAAACACGTCGGATCTATCAAAGACATGCCGGAGCTATCAAATACATAACGGAGCTATCAAAGACATGACTTCACCGGAGCTGACCAAAGCTAGTCGGACCTAGCATCGAATGTAACCGGAGCTTCCCAAACCGAGCCGAACCTACCGTCGGACCTTGCTGTAGCTCAGAGCTAGAGTCAGACCTTGATAAAAAGGTGTTTTGGTGATATTCAAAACTTTTATCATCAAAGCCAAGTATATTCACTACAAGCCAATGTATTCAGCACATATAGGTCTTACAATCTCCCCCTTGATGAATGCATTGGCAACACCATTTAAAATCCGAACATTGGCTTATTCACATAAAAGTTTTGAAGGCAATTTCTACCCCTTTGTAAATCAAAAGTAAAATGAGAAGAAAAATTATCCCATATTATCTCTCCCCTTTTATTATCTCTCCTTATGCACATATTCTCTTTCTCTTCATGCTTATCTCTCCCCCTTTGACAATGTATTCAGCAAGTCATGAGCATATAAACAAATTATCTCTCCCTCTTTAGTTGTTATGAGCATATTATAATATATACATATAAACAAAGCTCATCCAAGTCATACTATCAAGTACCTTACATTATCACATCAATGAAATACATAAAGTAGTGTAAGCCATGCTAGAGATCAAATGTAATTTTAAATTTAAGCAAGTCATGATCTCACAAACTTAACTATTTCAAAACCGGAAAGCATGCCACTAGGTGCTGCATTTTATTATTTTTCAAAGCATAAATTTAGATCATATGATATTTGCAAGAGATTATATGCGCATCTGCCTTATTCTAACCAACCAAGCCAAGCCTATGTCATTTGATAATCAGAAGCTTAAGGACATGGTTTTAGTCATACACAACTTCTTCCAAGTTCATATCTAAGTGCAATGATAAGCCATCTCAAAGAAAGAAGTGTGATGCATGCATATTCTCTTGATCTTTTCTCAATTTATATTTGTTCATAAAAACTCAACATGTGAGTTGATTACTTGATTAATTCTTTATGATTAAAAGCATTTGTGAGCATGCAACAAGTTCAAAACAGCAAGAAAGTTCGACCATGACCAGATTTAGTGTAAGTAATTATTCCAATTACTAGACATGGCAAAAACTATAAAATGTATAACACGAGTAATGTAGTAAGAACTTTCAGCATGTAAAAGGAATCACAAAGTCATATATGTATGAAATACTATGCTCATATTATTTTAATTTCAGATTCACACATAGACTTACCAAGTTTCAAAAACTCCCCCTCAATTTAAGCCATGAGGATGCATAACCCCTATTTCACTACGAATGTAACAAAAACGAGTGAAATCCAAAGGTTTTGTAAAAATGTCAGCCAATTGTTGTTCGATATCTACATGGTGCAGCACAATGTTTGCTTTTTCAACGTTATCTCGGAGAAAGTGATACCTAATGTCAATGTGCTTAGTTCTAGAATGTTGCACAGGGTTTTTAGCAATGCAAATGGCACTAGTGTTATCACAGAACAGTGGAACACTATCTAGATCAACCCCATAGTCCTTAAGTGTTTGAACAATCCAAAGAATTCGTGAGCAAGCATTAGCAGCAGCTACATATTCAGATTCGGTTGTGGATTGTGCAACTGAATTTTGTTTTCTAGAGGACCAAGCAACAAGAGAATTACCAAGAAAATGACAAGCACCGGAAGTACTTTTCCTATCAATCCTACAACCCCCAAAATCAGCATCCGAAAAAGCTTTCAAAGTAACGGTTGAGGAAGAAGGAAGAAAAATGCCAAATTCTTGAGTTCCATGTAAGTACTTGAGAATCCTTTTGACGGCTTGACGATGTGAAGCACGTGGGGAAGCTTGAAACCGTGCACAAAGACATACGATGAATTGTATGTCCGGTCTTGATGCCGTGAGGTACAAAAGTGATCCGATCATGCTTCATCAAGCTCAAGTGTTGTTGCTGTTCCCATTGGTGTCCGAAGAGGCTTGCTTTTGTCCATGTTGAAGCGGCTTAGGAGGTCTTTGGTATACGTCGTTTGATGCACAAAGGTACCCTCCTTGGTTTGCTTGATTTGCAGCCCCAAAAAGTAAGTGAGTTCACCCATCATACTCATTTAAAATTTGGAACTCATCATTGCTGAAAACTTGGACACAATATCATGAGAAGCACAACCAAAGATAATATCATCCACATACACTTGAACGAATAATGAGTCATTGCCATGCTTAAGCACAAAAAGAGTTTTATCAACCTTGCCCATGGTTAACCCCTGTTTAAGTAAGAATGTTTTTAACCTATCATACCATGCTCTAGGGGCTTGTTTGAGACCGTATAAGGCTTTGGACAGTTTGTAAACATGATTAGGAAAATCTGGATTTTCAAACCTCGGTGGTTGTTTGACATAAACCTCCTCATCTATGTAGCCATTAAGAAAAGCACTTTTAACATCCATTTGAAATACCTTAAAACCTTTAGATGCTGCAAAAGCTAACAAAATTCTTATGGCTTCTAATCTAGCGACAGGAGCAAAATCATCAAAATCTAGACCTTCAACTTGAGTGAAACCTTGAGCAACCAACCTAGCCTTATTCCTAACCACAACCCCATCCTCACTTTGTTTATTTTTATATACCCATTTAGTTCCAATTAAAGTGTGACCTTGAGGTGGAGGTACAAGTTTCCAAACATTATTTCTTTCAAAATTTTCTAACTCTTCTTGCATGGCAATAATCCAAGATTCATTAGTGAGTGCGTGTGATATATATTTGGGTTCAAAAGAAGCAACAAAAGCAGAATGAGCATAAGAGTTTGGATCGCAAAACCTGGACCGTGTGACTCGTTCGTGCAAGCTTCCAATCATCTGTTGTGGGGGATGATCTTTGTAAAACCGTAGGGGAACAGATGTCTCACAAGCTTCTTCTTCTTCATGTTCATCACAAATAGATGAGCTTGTGGCTTGAGGATGATTTGAATCAGTGTGCTGGTTGAGAATTAACATCCAGAGCTAAACCAAAGTCTTTAGCTGCTGAATTTTCTGGCAGCAACTCCAATTCTTCCTCATCTTCAATGAAAATGCTCCCCCCCTGCGGATATGGATCTGGACCTGCAATGTTTGAGCTAGTATCTGGGCTAGATTCATCAAAAGGCACTTCACAAGTCTCCACAATTTTGTTAGTGTCAAGTAAAAGCACACGGTAGCCTCTAGTATGAGATGGATAACCAAGAAACATGCCATCAATGGATCGAGGTTCAAATTTATCAAGATTACCATGTTTCTTAACAAAGCATTTGCAACCAAAGACCCGAAAGTGTGTAACACTAGGCCTATGTCCAAACCGAAGTTCATATGGTGTTTTACCTAGCTTAGCACGCAAGAAAACACAATTTGAGACATAACAAGCGGTTGCTAACGCATCAGCCCAAAATTTCCTAGGAGTTTGATATTCATCAAGCATAGTCCTAGCCATCTCAACTAAGGTTCTGTTCTTTCTTTCTACAACACCGTTTTGTTGAGGTACATATGGGGAAGAACGTTGATGGTCTATTCCATTTTCAGCACAAAAGTGATCAAAAGATTGATTTTTAAATTCAGTTCCGTTATCACTTCTAATTGCATTTAAAGATCCTGGGTGATCAATTGATTATCTAAGAAATAAAATCCTAAAGTGACTAAAATATTCATTCTTAGACGCCATAAAGTAAACCCAAGAGTATCTAGAATAATCATCAACAATCACAAGAACATACCATTTACCTCCGAAGGATTGAACACGTGAAGATCCTACGGTGTCAAGGTGCAAAAGTTGACATGGTTCAGTTGTCATGATCATTGTGAGAGGGGTATGTGAACCTGCAACCATCTTAGCATGTCTACAAGAAGAGCACACAATTTCTTTGTCCCCTTTAAGCTTAGGCAGCCCACGTATGGGATCAAGAGCACTAACACGCGTTAGGTGATCAAAGCCTACGTGACCAAGTCTACGATGCCAAAAATATAAGTCCTTTGAATCATTAGCAACTAGACACCTATGCTTAGAGGAAGACATATCAAAATCAGATTTAAAAACTCTTCCAAACCGGGACATGTTAAAAATAAACTCACTATTTGAACCTACAACTTTGCAGCAGTTTTTATTGAAAATAATTTCTAGATTTTCATCTAGCAATTGTGCAACAGAAAGCAAGTTGTATTTCAAATTTTTGACAAGTGCCACATCCTTCAAAGTGTAGTGATCATTTACTCTAACTGAACCCTTAGCAATTATAGGAGTTGAAGAATTATCGGCAAAAGTAACATTCTCTACACATGACACAAAAGAGAGGGAGGAGAACCAATCTTTGTTACCGGTCATGTGGCGTGAGCAACCTGAATCCACAATCCAAATGTTCTCCTTCCTCAAACGCTTAACCTACATAGAAGCACAATACGTCGATGACTCAATACTGGGGTTAGTCAAAAGGCATTTAGGAATCCAGTACTGAGTCACGCGACGTGCAGCAGGAAAAATACGTGAAAGCTGAGACAAAATGGCAGGTTTATGAGTCAAAGTTTGAGATTTTTTATTCTTAACTACTGACCTATAAGGTGTTACTTGTGTAGCACAAAAACCAACAGCTCCGGAGGCAAAAACAGAAGGTCCGGAGGTAAACTTTGAATGTTTTTGACTCATAACAGCAAGTTGTACATTCGGTTCAATATGTGCAGCAAATTTTGCATGAAAGTTATGAGATCTAGCAACCATTCTTTCCCTTTTCTGTTGTTTAGCTAGTCTATAACAAAAATCTATGACATGACCATCTCTACCACAGTAGGTACAATGAAATTTAACATTCTGTTCATGTCTAGATGAGCAAACAACATTTTTATTTAAAACCGAATGAGACAAAACTCTTGCAGATTTGAAAACCATTTCCTTTTGTTTAGGAACTGTTTGAATCAAACCACTTCCTAATGACTTTACAATTTTAGGTGGATGTGCCTTAGCATGAGCATGAGAATCAAAACCTAAACCAGTTTTATCATTGCATGACATGGAAGAATTCCGCAGCAAGTTTAGATTCTTATTCCCATTACAACACCGATCTAATGTCCTATGCATGTCATCAAGTTTATTGGACAGATCAAGGCAACTTTCACATGAAGTTTTTCCTTTTAGTTTGCAATTGGAACAAAATTTAACTTCATGAGAACGTAAAGCATTGTTCAATATAGAAATTTCATTCATAGCATCCTGTAGTTTCTTATCAAGATCATCACAAGTAGAACAATGCAAATCAATTGTAGAACAGCTAGCATCTTTCAAGTTTTTATCATTAAGTGCAGCAAGCTCTTTGTTCTTTTCAATTTCTAACTCAAGTTTATCAAGTGTGGAGGTGTGCACACTTCTTAATTAGGACAACTGTTCATATATTAAATCACATGAGGAACATGCATCATCACTAGGAATGAAAGTTTTTGAACGGTTGATTTCAGATTCTAGTGATTCAATTTTAGCAGCACTATCCCTAAGCTTTTTGTCCTTTTTCTTAACAATAACAGTGGCACGAGAAATAGCATCACACATTTCTTCGCAAGTAGGACATACCTCTTCATTGTCGCTATTGTGTTCTGCCTCCTCCATACTTGATCTTGACTTGCCCGCCATAAAGCACAAGTTTGCCAAATCATCTTCATCTTCATCACTTCCAATGTCCACGTCACTTGAACTGAACTCTTGAAGCGCGGTGATGAAACTGTTGATCATCTTGCGTCCTATGGTACCTTTCTTCTTCTTGTTGGAATTTCCAGAGGAGGTCTGAACCTTGCTTTGTTTTTCTTCCCGGGTGGTCGGACTTGAAAGGTTAGGGCATGCTGTACGAAAGTGTCCTGTTTTACCACATTCAAAACAACGTTGAGGCCCGGAGCTTCCTCTCCTTCCAGTTCTCACATTTTGCAATGCTTTTGAGAATCTAGTAGAGATGAGTGCCAACTCCTCTTCTGGAAATTCTTCAATCTGCTCCAGGGTTAGTGAGGACAACAAAGCAAGAGTATTGCAAGATGATAATTGGCCGGAGCTAGACATATCACGTTGTGAAACAAATGCAATAGACTTATTTGGGTTCTTACGTGCTAGGATGTCAATTTCATGAGTTTTTAGTTTAGAATAGAGTACATCTAATGTAAGAGAACTCATGACAGTAGATTCACGAATAGATGTGACTTTCATCTCCCAAATTGACATATCTAATGCACTTAGCAATTGCCTAGCATTTTCAGCATCTGAAAAATTAACATTGACACTACGCAAGTTGCTGAGAATATTATTAAAGCGAGCAAAAAGGTCATCAATAGACTCACCGGGTTGCATCTCGAAGCGCATGTAGTCTTTCTTGAACATGTCTTGCCTTACCTCTTTGATCGTGTTGGATCCTTTGTGGTAGTCACAAAGTGCTTTCCACACATCGTATGCAGATCAGAGGTGTGCAACACGGTCGAAGTCGCTTTGTGTTAATCCTTGTATGATCAAGTTCCGAGCCTTGTTGTTGTTGTCGACATCTGTCAGATTTGTAGCTGTAACTTGATCGTTTGATGGCACTTCGTAAGGCTTGTATACCTTCTCCCATATCGCAAAGCCTTGTGCCTGGATGAAAGCCTCCATGCATGCCTTCCAAACCTGAAAATCAATACCAGCAAACACACAAGGTTTGGCAGAGTACTTCTCCATGATGATTAGTCAAAAACACGTGCAAATCACAAAGATTAGAGAACCGTGGCTCCAATACCAATTTTAGGATCAAAGAGCACGTGAAAAGCTACCAGAGGGGGGGTGAATGGTAGATTTAAAAATCTTACGCAACGGAAACAATTAAACTCCAACCCCTTTGGCAGAAAAATGATCTCTTAAATAAATCATGTGTGAGACTAATCTAAATGTGTTTCACCGTGACAAAAGTGATGGATATCAGAGAGAATCAAGTCACGAAGACAACAAAAAAGGAATCACTCAAATCCGTTGAGAAAAACTCAAGTTATGATCGAAAGATCAAACACAGGTCAAACTGTCCTACCCGAGGAAAAATAGTTCTGGAATGCTGCAAAGAAACTCGTGTAGATCATAGACCACAAATCCAATGACCATGAAATTTTGATAGATGATAGATAATCAAGTTGTGAAGACAACAAAGAATCACGTCAATTGCATCTGTAAAACTCGAGTTACGATAAAACCACCGATGAAAGGTAGTGCTGTCCAGAAACTCGACGAGTAAAACTTGTCTGGAACAAGTCGGACGAACAAGGCACAAAAGTTCCTTCAAACTATGAATTTTATTTAATAGAACACAAGAGGAACAGCCCCAAATTCGTGCACCATGAGCTCTGGGCTCCCTTGCTTATATAACCAGCCCTTAGGCCAACCCAATATCAACTAGGACTCCAATCCTACTCAGATCTCGAATCGTAACTTTCCATAACTGCTCAAGATTCTTCTATACGCAGATAGAAGCAATCTTAAGACTTCCAAACACCTTAGGAACGTATCCCACATTCCTAAAAAACTCAAATTCGTGACCCACACGAAATCCTATCATAACCAACTCAAATCTTTTCATATTTGAGTCAAACCCAACTCAGCCGCAGCCTGAGTCCATAACCTAGTCGGTTGGACCTTTCCGACCAATTCTTTACGTCCACATCTCTTCATCACGCCTCAGAACCATGTAGCCACGTACATGCACTCCTTGCACACGTGCAAACATCTTCTAATGACGTCCATGATACCTTCATATGCATTGTTCTTGATCCAAACATGCTGCGCAACCTCCTGATCAGCTGAACCACAATTCCTCCCGAACTTGGTTGTTGGAACCTCATCTCCTCCCTGAGACTAGTCCAATGGATCCCGTCACCAGCCATGTCTTTAACTCAAGCAACACCTGCACATGAATAAACAACCAATCCATACGAGCCCAAGTCCTCGACTCGACTCAAGTTAGTTCCGAACACAACACCCTATGTGAGAACCTCACATAAGCATGTTGCAAAACCACACCAAAAAGATATCAGCCATATCATCCAAAACGCACCAAAAACTTAGTAAAAGAATACTAAGCAAACTTTCCAACAATGTAAAGCAAGTATGAAACAGTGCAAATGAAAAGAAGAAGCACTACAGTCAAGTTCCGGACCTTGCCAGAGCAACCCGGACCTTGAGCCAGAGCTATCAAAAGCTAGTAGAACCTAGCGCCGGAGCTTACCAGAACTAGTATAACCAAGATCCCGCTGGAGCTTACAAAACTAGCAGGACCTAGCACCGGAGCTAACCAGAACTAGTCGGAACTAGTAAACCCAAAAGCCGGAGCTAGAAAAATCAACTTCGGAGCTTAGCAAAAACACGTCGGATCTATCAAAGACATGCCGGAGCTATCAAAGACATACCGGAGCTATCAAAGACATGACTTCACTGGAGCTGACCAAAGCTAGTCGGACCTAGCATCGAACGTAACCGGAGCTACCCAAACCGAGCCGGACCAACCGTCGGACCTTGCTGTAGCTCAAAGCTAGAGTCGGACCTTGATAAAAAGGTGTTTTGGTGATATTCAAAACTTTTATCATCAAAGCCAAGTATATTCACTACAAGCCAATGTATTCAGCACATATAGGTCATACAGCTCCAATGGCCTCAACCTTGCCTCCCTCCCCCATCAAAGATGTTGGGTCAGTGAGGCAGCTACTTGGCTGGGTAGATGAGGAGCCGTTGACGGCTGTTGTATACCAATTTCACCTGTCAATATAACTCAATTATGTGAAGTAATTGTCATTTTTTGCACACATGACCTTTCTATTTAACCTATTTCCACTTTCCCTTGGAGAAATAGTGCATGCAGGGAATTATTGCAGGAAATGAGGTAAAAGAGAAGGAACAATCTTATAAAATATCATTCCAGTCAATCAAGCATTGACATGTGGCACCCCATGGATCAAATGGCCCACAAACAAATGTATTCGAGGCCATCCAATAGTGTACACCCTATATCAGTCAATGGGACCCACCTGGAAGCCACCAGGAGAAAGCACATGCCGTTTGGAGCTAGGACCAGGTCGATCGACCTGGTGGTTAGGCCGACCCCTTCCTGGCACCAAACCCAATCAACTTCCACGTGTTGGCTCCTCCCGGCTTTAAGAAGTCAGTGGTGACTGATTCACGCGCTTTTGGTGGTGGTAACCGACCCTTCTCCACCTAGAAATAGGACCCCCTACCCTCACGTACACACAGACCACTTGAGTATTCATTCCTTTGTATCCACTATTCTCCATAGGATTAGAGGAGTTTAGGGTGTAGAGATGAGAGCCTCTAGTCCATAGTCCAAGTAGGAGAGGAGTAGAAGGAGTCTCTTCCCAATTCCTAATTTGGAAAGGTATGGCTCTCATATTCCTATTTGTATTTGTGACTTTGCTCTTAATAAAGATGTTATCTTTAGTCTTTTATTGTTCATATACTTGGATGAAGCATTTCTTGTTTGATTGTGGATTCCATATATGTGGTAGGAGTAGTATTTATGCTTATGATATACCATTCTCATTATATCATCATAGACACTACAAACCCCCACTATAGTCTAATTAGCTATGACATGATTATGTTAATATGAATCACTTATCCTATGTATTAATATTGGTTCAATGATGATTTAGTTCATTACCTTAGAATGGCTTGTGCCTAGGCTCTTAAGGTAATTACATAATATGCTAGCATGGTGCTAGGATAGATAAGTAGTGGTTAATGTCTCGTAGACCCATAGATTGAAGAGGTAGGCAGTAGGTGGTGACAGCCCTATATGTCCTTTGTAATCCTCCACGTTCGACTATGCCACAGGCTCTTTGCGCCAGTTGTCCTAGTGTTGCTAGGGGTAAACCCGTGTCCGCTGTGTTAATCAACTTAGCATGAGAATTCCTAATTAATATCATTATTTGTAACTAACTTAGGCTATGTATATGTATATTAGAAGCACAGTATGAGTATCTACCTATCTCTTAGCCTAGTCCATCTTTACCTCATTTACCCCCTTAGGATAGAATGCTCTTGTGTGTGTCACACCACCTCCAATTATCATTTACCTATCCTTGCTAGAACCCTACCTAGACCAACCTATCCTCTCCATTTGATGATTGCTTTGCTTCCACCTAGGCTTCCTTTTGGAAAATATAAATGACACCCTTTGGGAATACTCTAAAAGGGGAAATGCTACATTGATAGCTTTCATGCGCTTGCATATTTATATCTGTGACGTTAGTAGCCGTCAACAAGCATTTCTAGCATCATTGCCAGGGATGATTTAAAGTGTTACTTAAGAACTATCAACAAGCATTTCTGGCACCATTGTCAGGGAAGGCAGCCGAAGTATTGCATGATTGAGTGAATAGGATAGGACCTTGGGTATGTTTTAGTAGGATAACCCTTCTTGTTTTCGCATTCTATGTGAAAACATGGTAGTGTATGTCTGGTTTCCGCTTGCCGGAAAACTTCGTTGAAGATCCCGAATCCCTTCTGAGAGATTGACCTCGTGTTGTTACTCCTTAGAAGCTTCAAGCGACAAAGCAAGCCATCATACTGCACCAACAACCAAAATGCCAATGGCCCAGAAGACCCTTCGTGAGTTTTCGGCTCCCTCTGAGTTTGTTGTGCCCACTGTTAACACGAGAGACGTAGACATCAAAATCAAGACTGGCCTGATCACTATGGTGCAAACCAACCCATTTTGTTGGAAGCCAAACGAGGATGCAAGTGCTCACCTGCAACAATTCCTTTAGATCTGTAGCACTTTTAAGATCAAGAATGTATCTCCTGATGCTGTCCGTCTTAGACTATTTTTTTTTCTCTCTTCTTGGGAGAGCGAAACAGTGGTTCTATGTGCACCAAAGTGTTGTAGACACTTGGGAGAAGTGTTCCACGACATTCCTCGCCAAGTTATTTCCATTCCTAAGCACCGCAAAGGCTCGCATAGATGTGGGAGCTGGAGAAATCCATTTCCATATCAATGGCAAGGAGGAGAAGTTTAACTTTCGCCCAAAGTTGGAGCAATGCTCCATGATCTGTATCAAGTATAAGCCGAATGTTAAGCACATTCAAGAGCTCGAGATCACACCTTCAAAGGTGGACCCGCTCATTGCATTCATGAGAAAATTGATTTATGCAGAGAACCTGTCTTATCATCCACGCCGAGACCCCAAGAAGACGGAGAAGTCCGGGCCTCCCCAAAGTCCCAAGTCCACCAAGGGCCAAAGAAGGAATGGCGGAAGAAGCAAGACAAGCTATCCGAGCCCATCCCTTCGGGCCCGGATGTCAGGAAATGAAGAAGGAGGAATGCCCATCTCATCGGACGGTGGTGAGACCTAGCCAATAGGTTAAACTGGTAGTTATCCTTTTCTTTGATTTTTCTTTTCTCTTCATTTGGTTTTCCCCATTTAATTTGATTTCTCCCCACTGCATATTTTGTTTTTCTTAGCAAGTTGAGAATCTTCTATTCTCAACTATCATTTTTATTTTTCACAAAAGAAAATTGTTGGGTTTTGAAAAAAGAGTTTTTATTCGAAAAACAATTTTCCTGAGCTGCAAAAGTGGTAATTCACCAAAGTGCTAATTTTATAGCTGTTGGGGAGCCACATGCCAAAACGGAGAACAGGGGGCCCACATTGCTGTGCAGCCGACCCCCCTGTTCGGCCGACATGGGGGAAGGGCCATTTAGGCTCTCTCTCCTTCAACTGCTATATTTGGTTCCCTTGTGACCGTTGCGGAGTGTACACTATAAATGGTGGCCGTGAGGAGCACTCCTCTTCACACTTCACCTCATTTCACACCTCCCAAGTCACTCCTTGCTCACATTGTTTTTCTTGCTCTTCGTTGAAGCACTCTTGCTCAAATCCAACCCAAAAGGATTTTCTTTTGTTTGCATTTGCAATTTGCTCTCAGGTTCTTGAAGGGAAAATTTGTTGGGGGTTTTGCTTTCACTAACATCAGCTGTTTCGAGTTTTTGCCTTGTTGTGTTTGTTGTGACCATGAAAGGAATGAAGAGGTTGTTTGGGAAGAGGAAGGAGGTTGCAAGCTCAATCCATGGTGGAGACTCAAGTGCACGTTCCTCTTCTATTGCTACACCAAGTTCACGAAGGAGGAGTGTATGTGAAGACACTTCCATGGGTGAGAGGAGCAAGGCGCACCAACTTCTCCACGATAACGACCTCGACATACAAAGTGAAGTTGAAGATCAAGCACGCAAGCTCCTCCAGGATCGTGAGATTTCTCATACGAAAGCTTACGATCCGAATTTTATCTCCAAAATAGGTATGGATTCCAAATTCTTTTCCATTTGGCCTGCACTAGGATGGGAAAACATTTCTCACATAGAAGAGAGATATTCACACCTTATCTCCATACAATTCCTTTGCACACTTAAAATAGGATTTGATGGTATTTCTTTTAGATTATTTCAAAAAGAATACAACATCCTATGGAAAGAATTAAGTGAAATCCTAGGCTTCCATAAATGTTGTTTGATAGATTTAGACACTTTGGCTAAGTTTAATAAACAATGTTTTTGACAAGAATTGACTAGTGAGGTCAGATGTAGTGCACCTAGGAATATCTACTTGCACAACGCTACTTTACGCTTCATGCATACATGGGTGGCTATGACTATGTTCCCTAGAGGAGATGTCAGGGTAGTGCGTGAATATGAGCTAAAAATTTTATTTGCCATGGTTAAAAAGATAAAATTTGCTCCAGTTATTGCCTTGATGACACAATGGTTAGATTACATTTTAAGAATGGGGCCATTTGAATGCACTTCATTGATTACTCGTATTGCTACTAGGGTAGGAGCACTAGAATATTATTCATTTGAGTATATTGAAAATCAAAGAGAATTAATTGATGAAGAATATTTAGTGCAAGGACATACCCTTAAGCATGATCAAGATGGATCTTTGTTATTTTATTATCCTAGCTTTGTCAATGAAATTCGGTTACCTAATCCGGATTTTCATTTGTACAAATGCCTGAAGCTAACCATTGACCATATTCCCATCGAAGAAGCACGAAGAAGTAATGTCTCTGGCAGGGTAACTAGAAGCCGTGCTAGGAGAGCGGCCATGCCCCCCACAACCTCCATGGTCTATGAGTACGAAGAGGAAGAGAACCCAACTGGTGATGCACCCGGATGGACTCAACCTCCATCGTGTGAGACCGAAGGTCCGTATTGGCATGGATGGCCAGGTGCCACATGGGAGCCACCCCTATCCACTTCAAGCTCTAGCAGCTTGCCTTCACCGTCCATGAGAAGATGTCGTTCCTCCACGGCTAGAAGTCATCATGACTATAGCCAGGAATGACGGATCTCACTAGATGTTGGGTGAGCTTGAAGTGAGAACGGGTGACATCAACAACACTCTCCAAGAGCATGTCCAAGCTACCCAAGATTGGCAAAAAAACATGGATGCTCAATTCACCCACTTCAACTCCACGCTACAACAACAACAAGCCGATCTCGTAGCATACTTCCGTCACCAAGAGTTCAACCCTCATCACGGAGGTGAGTGAAGAACAAGCTTGGGGGAGGACCCCCACTTGAGGTAAATTGTATCAACTTCTTGCATATTTATTTTCCACTCACCCATCATTCACCTTGCATATAAAAAATATATAGGATATATTTGTTTTTCGATAAAATAAATGATGTGCGGTAAGAATGGCTTGGAATTCACATAAATGAAATGATAAATAGTTGCTCTGTTTTAATTTTCCTAAGTCCCTAGTTTACAACTTACTACTCTCCAACATATTGCTCTCATTGGCTGAAATTACTTTTGTCTTGATTTGGAAATTGCGGGTAGCAAAAGCTTAAACCATTCTAAGTTGTTGTGAGATATGATATAGTGATAGGGCTAATATTCCTAGTTTGAAAGTGAAACTTAGATTTCCGGACAAATTGTAAAAAGACTTAAGTTACTCTCATTTGATTAGAAATACCTACCAAAGCCATATGATACATTACATTGATAGACCTTATGCATATGTTATTTGTCTTCACATTGAGCTTTGTCAAACTAGTATAGACCTATGTGAGACTTCATTCATTAGTTTTTGAATTCAAGACTTCACTTGCACATGCTATACTTCTACACTAGAAGTAAGCAAATTTCCACCATACCACTATTCCACAATAAAAAGAGAAACTCCATATCATTCATGCTTAGTACTGTCTCCAAAATTTATTGCATAAAAAGGGAGTAGAAGACATGGCTACAAGAAAAAGAAAAAAAAATGCATGCTTACATCATAAGCATGAGAAAAAAGTAAAAAGTCAATAGCCATGTTTCATCCCTGCAAAAGAAGAGAGTCTACTAAAAAAGGAGTCATCTCAAATATCCACATCCACTTCATTCCATCACACATGCACAAGTCTTGAATCAAATTGTTTTAAATTGATTTCTCCTAAGGCTTGCTCTTTTGCCTTAGCAATATTATGTGTTGCAAATATGCCTACAATATTCCCTACCAAGCTCCACATAGAAGCCTTATGTAGAGGTAGGATGAATTTAGGCACAATGCCTTGGTGAGGATACATTTACACTACACATAAATGAGAGACTGAGAGAATCACATTGAGATACTTAAAATCTAAATTGAATTCTTCGGAATTTGAGTGGAACTTGATTCCCAAGATATGTGTGCTCCATTTTCTATTCTATCTTTCAACCACCCATGAGTAGGAGATGACATAAGCCCCATAATAACTTAAGATGGGTGAAGTACCATGCCAATTTTGCAGTACTAGGTAGAGTATTTTGATTTAGACACTTTGACAAGTTTAATAAACAATGTTTTTGGCAAGAGTTTACTAGTGAGGTCAGATGTAGTGCACCTAGGAATAGCCACTTGCACAACCCTACTTTACGCTTCATGCATACATGGGTGGCTATGACTATGTTCCCTAGAGGAGAGGTCAGGGTAGTGCGTGAATATGAGCTAAAATTTTATTTGCCATGGTTAAAAAGATAAAAGTTGCTCTAGTTATTGCCATGATGACATAATGGTTAGATTACATTCCAAGAACAGGGTCAATTGAATGCACTTCATTGATTACCCGTTTTGCTACTAGGGTAGGAGCACTAGAATATTCTTCATTTGAGTATATTGAAAATGAAAGAGAATTAATTAATGAAGATTATTTAGTGCAAGGACATACCCTTAAGCATGATCATGATGGCTCTTTGATATTTTATTATCCTGGATTTGTCAATGAAATTCGGTTACCTAACCCGGATTATCATTTGTACAAATGTCAGAGGCTGACCATTGACCTTCTTCCCATCAACGAAGTCCGAAGAAGTAATGTCTCTGGTAGGGTAACTAGAAGCTGTGCAAGGAGAGCGGCCATGCCTCCAACAACCTCCACAGTCATGAGTACGAAGAGGAAGAGAACCCAATGGATGATGCACCCGAATTGACTCAACCTCCACCGTATGATATCCATCTTAGCATGGATGCCCGGGAGCCATGTGGGAACCACCCCTATAAACTTCAAGCTCTAGCAGCTTGGCTGCAACGTCCACGAGAAGATGTCGTTTCTCTTCGGCTAGAAGTCATCGTGACTATAGCCAAAGAATGACGGAGCTCACTAGACTTTTGAAAGACATTGAAGTGATAGTGGGTGAAATCTACAACACTCTCCAAGGGCATGTTCAAGGTACCCAAGTGGCAACAACACATGGACGCTCAATTAACCAACTTCTACTCCACACTACAACAACAACAAGCCGATCTCGCAGCATACTTCCGTCATCAAGGGTTCAACCCTCACCACGGAGCTGAGTGAAGAACAAGCTTGGCGGAGGACCCCCACACTTGAGGTAAATTGTATCAACCTCTTGCATATTTATTTTCCATTCACCCATCATCCACCTTGTATATAAAAAAGGTAAGTAAAGTAGTATAGATTTGTTTTCAAATAAAATAAAAGATGTGCAGTAAGAATGACTTGGAATTCACATAGATGAAATGATGAATAGTTGCTCTATTTTAATTTCCCTATGTCCCTAGGTTACAACTTACTGCTCTCTAGCATATTGCTCTCATTGGCTAAAATTGCTTTTGCCTTGATTTGGAAATTGTGGGTAAAAAAAGTTTAATCCATTCTAAGTTGTTGTGAGATATGCTATAGTGATAGGACTGCTATTCCTAGTTTGCAAGGGAAACTGATATTTTCGGAGAAAATTCTAAAAAGATTTAAGTTACTCTCATTTGATTGGAAATACCTACCAAAGTCATATGATATATTACAGTGATAGACATTATGCATATGCTATTTGTCTTCACATTGAGCTTTGTGAAACTAGTATTGACCTATGTGAGATTTTTTATCAAAGGACAGTAGGGGAAGCCCTGATTGTGTTATATTAATATAAGTAGTGAACGTCAAAAGATTTATAGCTAAGTGCTTGGATTGGGACTGGAAGATCTTGGCATTCCTGAGCTAGGAATGGAGAAGTTCAGTCCAAAGATCCAGTCCAACACAGCAGAATTTAGGGGGGAGGGGAATCTATTACATTGCAGGGTTAGGCATGAGGAGAATTTTGTTTACCAATCAGAGAGTGATGGTTGGTTGCTCCTAAAGATGAGTTCGTTGCATTGCTTCCATATTTCCCAAGCCAATGTGATGAAGACTTCCATAAATGGTGGTTCTGTCCAGCTTCTCTTCACTTCATGGATCATGGGGAAGAATGGTAGATCATGATCTCAGTCAATATGTAGGGTTTCCCAGCATGCTTTGCTGAAATCACATTGGAAGAAAAGGTGATGTGTGAGTTCTTCTAGGTCCATTGTGCAGAGCATGCAGGAGTAGTCGTTGTTCTCTATAATGAAGTTCTTCCTCTTCAGTAGGTTTCTAGCGTTTAGTCTATAAAAAAAAGCAGCCAACAAAAGATTTTCAGCTTCTTTGATAGCTTTGTCTTCCAAATCCAGCAAATAGGGCTTGGTGGGCTTATTTGGTTGAAGTTGCTGTTGTGTATCTTGCTTGAGGAGAATGCTTTTGGTGAGTTGTTGTAGAACCAAATGTCGTTGTTGTTGCTTTGAGCCCCCTAGATGATGGTTGTCAGCATGTTGTGTTCATCTAGTACCTGCGCTGAGATTGGTGTGTAAAAGTTGTTGTGAATGTCCAGTGAGGCAACGAACTGAGCAACCAAAATCTGAGGATGTTTTGAGAAGGAGAACACATTTGGGAACCTTGTTTAGAGAGTGGTGTTAAGCCACTAATCATGCCACATTAGCACGATGTCACCATGACCAATTGTGACTTGTGAGTGTTCTCGGATGTTTCCTCAATAACTTAGGACATCCTTAAGTCAGAAGGATCCTCTGTTTGTCTTGTTATGAGGAGGGTTACCTGCTGAGTAGTAAGTTCGGTATACCATATGAACCCAGGGGGTGTCTTTCTTATTGTAGAGTTTATCCAAGAACTTCTAGGGCAGGGCCTCATTCATGAGTCGAAGGTCCTTGAGGCCAGTACCCCCATGATTATTCAGCGAGGTAGTTCTTTCCAATTTAACCAAGGGTTTTCCTTTACCTGCAATATCCAAGCCTCTCCATAGGCAGGTTTTCCTTGATTTGTCAATTGCTTGAATGATCGTTGGCTTGAGCTTAAGAGTACACATTGTGTGGATAGACATGGCAATCAGCAGGGAGTCCACTATGGTGCATCTACCCACCATAGAGAGATATGTAGAGGTTGCCGCCAGCTTGCGCTCAATTTTGGTGGTAAGCGGGATGAAGTCTACAACTTTGGGTCTGGTGGAGCCAAGTGGAACTCCGAGGTAAGGTAAAGGGTAGGATCCCAGCTGACATCCACAGGTGGCTACAAGGACCATGGCCTGTTGGTGGTCCAGGTTGATCGAGATGAGGGAGGATTTGGCCAGATTGATTTTTAGTCAGTTGCTGCTGTGAAGGCTTGTAGCAGGGTTTTGAGGAAGAAATTGTGCTGTTGGGAGGCCTGTAATGCAACCAGTGTATCGAAAGCATATTGGACGATAGTGAAGTCCAAGTCTGCTAGGTGGGGCAGTAAGGGAATTAGAAGACCTCTAGATGGCTGAATTTGCAAGCTACTGCAGAAGGTCTATTGCCAGGACGAAAAGAGCCAGTGACAGGGGACAGCCTTGGTGGACCCCTCGACAGCAGTGGAAGAATTTGCCAGGGACCCCGTTGAGCAGGATTGTTGAGATGGTGGTTGAAAGATGGTTCTTTGTCCAGCTGACCCACTGTTGGGGGAATCCCTTTTGCAGAAGGGCCCTTAAGATTTCCTCATGTTCCATCATGTCAAAAGCCTTTTCAAAGTCGAGTTTGAGCAGAAGCAGTAGACGTCTAGGTCTTTTGCATTGGTGGATGTACTCGTAGTTCCAAGCTATACAGTCTTGGATGGTGCGTGTTTTGATAAAACCATACTGATTGCAATGTACCATTCTGCATAGACGAAGTTGTAGCCTGTTAGCCATGAGCTTGCTAATGAGCTTCACACTTGAGTTGGGAAGGGAAATTGGCCTGAAATCAGAGGTTGTCTCTGGGGTGGGAATTTTAGGGATCAGGGTGATCGGGGAACTATTGATGGGTTCTAGGCTGCAGCCATGCTGGAAGAAGGCGTTGCAGAGGCTGTATATGTCGTGCTTTATGATGTCCCATAAATTCTTATAGAATATATTATTGAAACCATCTGGGCCAGGAGGCTTTTCATTGGGAATTTCTTTTATGGTCCGATCTATGTCCTCAGTTGTAAAAGGGTCCTTTAGTGCCATAAGGTCCGAGTATGGTGTCATAATGTTTTTAAGACCTGGCCAGAGTGATGTTGCATTGGTTTCACTAAGCCTTGATTTGAAATCATTCCACAAAAGGGCCACCTTGGGGCCGTGATCCGATACTACTCGACTAGAGAGATCCTTCAGACTGGTGATCATGTTGCGTCTGTATCTGTCTATTGTTGCCGACATGAAGAACTTTGTGGGTTCGTCGCCCAGGACCACCCATCTTTCAGTGTACCTTTGACACCAATATTCGTTCTAATATTGGAGGAGTTTCTGTATGTGGTCTTTCATGAGTGTTCTAAATGCGGCTTCGTGTGGGCTGAGTTGCCTCTGTTCCTCTAGGCGTTCCATCACGTGGATCGATTGGTTGGAGAGTTCTAGTTTGAGGCGAAGGAACCCACTAAACTACTCCATCGTCTGATTATCGACCTGAGGGCTTTGAATTTGTTTGAGATGGTTCTTGCTGGGTCTAGGTTCAGAGATGGGGTGCCATTCCACACGTGGTAGACTAAGTCTCCGAATCCCAACATCTCAAACCAGGAGTTCTCCACTCTGAATTTTTTGGTTTAGGAACGTTAGTGCCCAGTTGGATCAAGCAAGGGATGTGTGTAAGATTTATGTGTGCTGAATACATTGGCTTGTAGTAAATACACTTGCTTTGACGATAAAAGTTTTTGAATATCACCAAAACACCTTTTTATCAAGGTCCGACTAGTTTTGTAAGCTCTGGCGGGAGCTTGGTTGTACTAGTTCTGGTTAGCCCCGGCGCTAGGTTCTACTAGCTTTTTTTAGCTCCGGCTCAAGGTCCGGGTTGCTCTGGCAAGGTCCGGAACTTGACCGCAATGCTTCTGTTTTTCATTTACAATGTTTCATACTTGCTTTACATCTCTAGAAAGATTTCTTAGTATTCATTTGCTAAGTCTTTGATGCGTTTTTGGTTGACATGGATGATATCGTGTTACTGTGGTTTTGCAACATGCTTATGTGAGGTTCTCACGTAAGGTGTTGTGTTCGGAACTAACTTGAGTCAAGTCGAGGACTTGGGATCGTATGGATTGGTTGTTTATTCATGTGCAGGTGTTGCTTGAGTTCAAGACATGGCTGGTGATGGGATCCATTGTACTAGTCTCACGGAGGAGATGAGGTTCCAACAATCAAATTTAGGAGGAATTGTGGTTGAGCTGATCAGGAGGTTGCGCAGCATGATTGAATCAAGAACAATGCATGTGAAGGTATCGTGGATGTCATTGGAAGATGTTTGCACGTGTGCAAGGAGTGCATGGAGGTGGCTACATGGTTCCGAGACGTTATGAAGAGATGTGGACGTAAAGAGTTGGTCAGAAAGGTCCAACCGACTAGGTTATGGACTCAGGCTGCGGCTGAGTCGGGTTTGACTCAAATATGGAAAGATTTGAGTTGGTTATGACAGGATTTCGTATGGGTCACGAATTTTAGTTGTTTAGGAATGTGGTATACGTTCCTAAGGTGTTTAGAAGTCTTAAGATTGCTTCTATCTGCGTATAGAAGAATCCTAAGCAGTTATGGAAAGTTACGATTCGTGAACAAAGTAGGATTATGTTCCTGATCTGAGTTGAGTTGGCTTTCGAGCTGGTTATATAAGCAAGGGAGTCCAGATCTCGTGGTTCACGACTTTGGGGATGTTCCTCTTGTGTTCTATTGAATAAAATATGTAGTTTGAAGGAACTTTTGTGTCTTGTTCGTCTGACTTGTTCCAGACAAGCTTTACTCGTCGAGTTTCTGGACAGCACTACCTTTCGTCGGTGGTTTTATCATAACTCGAGTTTTACAGATCCAATTGACGTGATTCTTTTTGGGTTGTTTTCAAAACTTGATTATATATCCTCTGTAAAAATTTCACGGTCATTGGATTTGTGGTCTATGATCTACACGAGTTTCTTTGCAGCATTCCAGAACTGTTTTTTTTGGGTAGGGCAGATTGACCTTTGTTTGATCTTTCGATCATAACTTGAGTTTTTCTTGACGGATTTGAGTGATTATTGTTGTGTTGTCTTCGTGACTTGATTCTATCTGATATATATCACTTTTGTCATGGTGAAACACGATTAGATTAGTCTCACACACGATTTCTTTAACATGTCGTTTTTCTACTGAAGGGGTTGGGGTTTAATTGTTTCCGCTGCATAAGATTTTTAAATCTACCATTCACCCCCCCCTCTGGTAGATTTTCATGTGCTCTTCGATCCTACAATTGGTATCAGAGCCACAGTGCTCTAATCTTTGTGATTTACGCGTGTTTTTGACTAATCATCATGGAGAAGTACTCTGCCAAACCTTGTGTGTTCGCTGGTATTGATTTTCAGGTTTGGAAGGCACGCATGGAGGCTTTCATCCAGGCACGAGGCTTTGCAATATGGGAGAAGGTATACAAGCCTTACGAAGTGCCATCAAACGATCAAGTTACAGCTACAAATCTGAGAGATGTCGACAACAACAACAAGGCTCAGAACTTGATCATACAAGGATTAACACAAAGCGACTTCGACCGTGTTGCACACCTCCGATCTGCATACGATGTGTGGAAAGTACTTTGTGACTACCATGAAGGATCCAACACGATCAAAGAGGTAAGACAAGACATGTTCAAGAAAGAATACATGCGCTTCGAGATGCAACCCGGTGAGTCTATTGATGACCTTTTTGCTCGCTTTAATAAGATTCTCAACAACTTGCGTAGTGTCAATGTTAATTTTTCAGATGCTGAAAATGCTATGCAATTGCTAAGTGCATTAGATATGTCAATTTGGGAGATGAAAGTTACATCCATTCGTGAATCTACTGTCATGAGTTCACTTACTCTAGATGTGCTATATTCCAAGTTAAAAACTCATGAAATTGATATAATCTCACGTAAGAACCCCAACAAGTCTATTGCTTTTGTTTCTCAATGTGACATGCCTAGTTCCGGTCTAACATCATCTTGTGGTACACTTGCTTTGTTGTCCTCTCCAACCCTTGAGCAGATTGAGGAGTTTCCAGAGGAGGAGCTAGCGCTCATCTCTACCCGGTTCTCAATAGCATTACAAAATGTGAGAACTAGAAGGAGAGGAAGCTCCGGACCTCAACGAGGCTTTGAATGTGTGTAAGGATCGAAACGCCCAAGAGGGGGGGGGGGTGAATTGGGCTTTTACAAATTTTAAGGCAATTTAAAAACTTTAATTGTTAAGCCCCAATTCCCTATGCAAGTCAACTACGCAATCAAGAGAGTTAAGTGCGGAATAGTAAAGCGTAATCGTAAAGGGGTAGGGAGAGGAATGCAAACGCTCGAAGACACGGCGATTTTTCCCTTGGTTCGGTAAGATCACTAGGATCTTCCTACATCCACGTTGTGGCACCCACCAAAGGGTATTGCCACTCCCAAGTCACCAAGACGAGGGAATCCACTAACTTTCTCCGTTCGCCATCTCCGGCAAGGTGGAGCTCAAGCCTTGTACAACTTCGATCCTCCGGGCTTCCACAATTGTCTTGGCAAGATCCGGAGCAATCTCTCTACTCTCCTCTTGATACAAGGTGAATGCAATTACCAAGAATGCACTCCCTCACGGCTCTCACTGGTCTAGAGACTCCACTCACCCAGAGAGGACGCACACAAGCTTCTCTCTAGCTAGGTCTAGCCTATATCTTGAGGTGTAGATGGACGAAAAGGGTGTGTAAATGATTGTTCTAGATCTTGGACACTTGAGGATGTGTGGGCATGCTCTGGTTGTCAAGTGTTGTCGAAATGACTGGTGGAAGGGGGTTAAATAGCCAGCCCAACTGAATTAGCCATTGAAAAAGTGGGCTGATTACTTTTTCTGTGTACATCGGATGATCCGATGAACCCCTTTTTTGAGCATCGGTCTAATTAGATTAGCTGACGTCACTGTGTCAGAAGTGACCGTTATTCGACCGATGATGCACCTTCTTAATCATCGGATGATCCGGTGAGCTTTGTCTTCAGACTTGGTCCAGAAATAATGTTTCTGTTGAATTAGACCGATGTTCACTTTGCTTCTGCACCGGATGATCCGGTGAGTGTTTCTCCAGAATTGTTGAGACAAATTAATCTTTCTATTGAACTTCACCGATGTCCACTAGTCTCTAGCATCGGATGATCCGGTGTGCACTTCATTCTGAGGTCTTCTTCTTCTTCTGTTGAGCCCCAATCGACCGATGTGTGCATTTTCCATAACATCGGACGATCCAGTGAGTGTAATTTGTTTGCTTCGAGTTGAACTTTTAGAATCTTCTCGAGTGACCTCTTTGACACTTGTTGCAAATAATGTTCTGATGAATATTGATCTTCTTGTGTTGCCAATTTTGATAGAATAGAGTCGTTGTGTGAGTTCTTCATTTAGCCTTCATGAGAATTGAATAACCCCCTTAGAATAGGTCGTTGAGGGGTCTCCATTCGTATCCAATGAGTAGTAGATGATTTGAATAGATAGTCGTAAACGCTTGATGTGATATACGTGAAACCTTGCATCCACAAACTCATTAGTAATTACGAACGGTTGTCATTAATCACTGAAACCATACCTCACGGGGGCCTAGATGCTTTCAATCTCCCCCTTTTTGGTGATTGATGACAACACAACGAGTAGAGCATAGAAGTAATGAATTTAATAACGCAATGCTCATAAAAGATTGTAACTGGAACAAAATGCAACACAAGGAGCTCGAAGGCTCAAACAGTGATCAAATAAGTCATGAAATAGCACACTGAATTACAATAGAAGCAAAAGATAACAAGCAAAACTCAAATCGTAGCAAATGACAAAAAGTCCAAAAGGTAAAGGTAAAACTCCCCCTAAGTCCAAGACTGACTCCCCCTAGAGCTAAACTCCCCCTGACTCTAACTCTTCTCCCCCTTTGGTATCAAGACACCAAAAAGGGAAGATGAGTACCTAGGACTCCGGAGCACTCGGGGCGACGGTGAAGCGGTCGACGTCGGCGGTGCTGTCGTCGGAGCTGCTCGAGGTGGAGGTCGCAGGTGCTGGCGCTGGAGCGGGAGGAGCTGGAGCTGCTGACGCTGCTGGGGGATATGCTGGGGCTGCTGGCGCCGGTGGAGAAGGTACTGCCGGTGGAGGTGAGAACTGGAACGGCACTGTCGAGGCTAGTAGAGGTGACATGCTGAAGCTCGGTACAGGCGACGCCGGTGCTGGAGCTGCAGTAGGTGCCAGTGGAGAAGCTGCTGGAGCCTGACCAAGACCCGGCTGCTGAGGCGGAAGGGCTATCCTGGTCTGCTGGTAGAGGTTGGTGATCAACCCCAGGATGCCCATCATAGCCTGCTGAGTCTGCTGCTGCTGGTCCAGGGTCCTCCGGTGCATCTGATCCACCAGGCTCGTGAAGCGGTCAGTGTCCTCTCGCCTCTGGCGGGCGATCTCCAACTGCATCTCCTGCTGCTGTCTCTGTAGCTCCGCGAGCCGTCAGCCTACTCCGCTCGGGCCTGCTCAGCTGCAAGCCTATCCTGGCGCTGCTGCTCGACCATCTGCTGGAGCAGCGAGGTGAGCTCTGACGGCTGTGACACCTGAGCCTCGGACACTGGAGGTGGTGGAGCAGTCGAACCTCCCGCCTCTGCGTCGTGCTGCCTCGGAGAAGGAGGTGGAGGAGGGAAGTACTCCTCGACGCTGTCGCTGGTGTCGCTGTCCGACCAGACGTGCTCCAGTCCTCCACCCTGTGCCTCTGCCTGGGCGAGCGCCTCGTCCTCCTGGGCTAGCTCGGTCCAGTCCTCCTCGGAGAGTCGAGCTCTAACCTGACGCTCGACTGGACGGCCAAGGCGGCGGTCTCCAGGAGTAGGCACTCGGTAGTGGCCGAACCGAGTGGCATGGAGCTCTGTTAGGGGAGCAGTGGCTGGCGAGTCCTCAGGTGCTAGCAGGAATAGCAGACGGCAGATCCAATGCCCGTAGACCAACTGCCTCAACATCCCAACTCCGTCAGTGATCACGTCCTCCATTTCGCAGATCAAGATGTCCACGATATCAAACTCCATCCCGTTCATCACATAGAATAGGATGGTCTGCTGGAGGCTCGTGAAGCCCTCTAGGTAGCCGGACCTCGGTAGAAGGGTACGCCTGAGGATGTGGTGAACTGTCCGAGCGGCTGGAGTGAGGAGAGCTGGCACCCTCGGCTGGTCTAGCGTGAAAGGAGGGGTGAAAAGACCTCTGATCTCCTCAAATGGCGGTGACACTCCCCCTGTCAGCGGCCTCCTCGGCGGGTCGGCTCCTCCGTAGACCACCTCGTGCAGGCAAGTGAGGTGCGTGTCCACTCCAAGCAGCTGTGCCAGTCGCTCTCGAGACACGGTGTGCTACTGCCCCAGAAACATGAAGTGGATCGAGCGCCGACCCTCTGAGATATAGAGAGTGGCGTAGAAGACTCGAACCCACTCCTCCACGTAAGCGCTCCTCTGTCGTGAGAGTAGCTCCACAAGGCCTCTGTACCTCTCAAAGTATGGCCTGATCCCGTGTCCAACTGCTGTTGCAAGCTGATTCCAGTCGATGTAAGTGTGCTGGAAAAGCTTATGGCCCCGACGCCTGTACGTCTCGTACAGGGACGCCTGTGTCAGGGTCCAAAAGCGGGGATCAACCCGAGTGTCCCTGGGCTGCGGGAACCACTCCTCTGGCAATGCTGTCCATCTGAGCTTCTTCAGTTGTTTTGCCTTGAACTTGCGATAGTCTGTAAGCCTGACATCCTCGGCAACTCTGGCAGCGGTATCCATCTCGTAGATGGCCCTCTGGGCCTCTCTGTCCTCTGCGCGGTCGGCAGCAGTGGGGCGCTGACTCGCGGTGGGGGTCTGACCTCCCCCTCGGGTCCTAACGGTGCGCCGGCGAATCAGTGGCGTCACCGCAGTCTCCTCCTCATCCTTAGAGTCGTCGGGCGGCACGGGCTGCACTGTGGGCCGCTGCTGCCTCTGCCGAGACTCGCGGAGCCGCAAGGAACCGCGATGGCCGCGCTCACGCTCCTCGGCGGCACGAGCGGCCAAATCTGCCCGGCGAGCTTCCTTCGAGAGCTTTTGTTTCTTCGCTGCGGGCTCCTCGATGGCCTTGCCTTTGCCCTTGCGATCACGGCCCATCTTAGCGACGAAAAGGATCACACGAACGACGAGCGGCGATGCAGCAATCGGGATGATGTCGTGTGGTTCGTGGGAACCCTAGCGACGAAAATCGTCGAACGGAAGGAGGGCTGCCGGTGGTGAGGTGGAGAGACGACGAGGTGGTGATGGAGGCCGAGAGGCGATGATGGCGGCGCCCTGAAGAGACGGCGGCAGCGACAGCGATGGCGGCGGCAGCGGCAGCCGGCAGAGGTGGCGGCGCGGGAGGCGCGGCGGCGGTGGAGGCGCGGTGGCGGCTCGGCCTGAGGTGGCGGCGCGAGGGCTGAGGCGGCGGCGATGAAGGGGTGGCGGCGCGGAGTGAAGAAGACGAAGCGGCCGTACATCTTTAAATAGGAACCCGATGACCTAACCGTTACGTGAACACCGGATCGACCGATGCGCATCGGGGGGGGGGGGGGGGGGGTCATCGGTCGAGTTCAACAGAGAGTTGGTCCAAAAACTCTCTTTGCACACCGGATAATCCGACGTTGCTACGTCGATCATCGGACGAATTCTGCAGGGTAATAGAGGATTGAACATCGGATGCTCCGATGTTTCCTGAAATGAACTCATCGGTCGAATTCTTGGTTCTGACTGATCTGTTCGTTGAACTGAAGCACCCCAGCATCGGATAATCCGATGACTACAGAAAACCTAAGAATGCCCATATATGTCCGTTGACTTTAAACACACAAAGAGAAAACGAGTCTCAGGACCTTTTGGGCACCTCCTAAACCCTAATAATAGGCTTTTCAAAAAAATGCCACATATTGGCTAAGCCCTAAAGCAAATAGAGCACACAAGGAAAATTAGGAGGGAAAATCCAAGAAAATGTAAGGTCCATGCTTTGTGAGCTAGAGTATGGAAACTTCTATCTCTTTAAAGCATGTTCCTTTAGAATTTTGCTCTTTCCACATCATATGAGTTAAGATATTGCATTTCAAACAAGTCTTCTTCTCATGATGTGGGTTCCCCTTTGTGACAATCTACCGTATGCAATGCCAAACAAGTTAATGCAAGATATTAAATGAGTGCAAGTCTATATGGCAGGAATCATGCAAGGCATAAGATAAATCTATCTTGCCAAGTTTAAACCTGCCAAAGGCTTCCTCAGGGAAAACTATTTCTAGCTCGCCCCTATCCTTTGGGAGTTAGGCAAGACCTATATGATATGCAACCTTACATGAACATGGCAACTTACATGACATTAGATGCATCTAGCACATTTAATTCACTTCTAAGCCTAGAAAAAATTTTCTCATCAAGTGGTTTGGTGAAGATATCCGCCAATTGTTCTTCGGACCTAACACCTTGCAATGAGATGTCTCCCTTAGCCTCATGGTCCCGCAAGAAGTGATGGCGAATATCAATGTGCTTGGTGCGGGAGTGTTGAACGGGGTTTCTAGCTATCTTAACCGCACTTTCATTGTCACAAAGGAGAGGCACACAACCAAACTTAATTCCAAAGTCCAAAAGGGTTTGCTTCATATATAGAATTTGGGCACAACATGCACCGGCCGCTATATACTCCGCCTCCGCGGTGGACAAAGCCACGGTATTTTGCTTTTTGCTAGACCAAGATACCAGGGAACGCCCAAGTAAGTGGCACCCTCCGGAGGTACTCTTGCGGTCCACACGACATCCGGCAAAGTCCGAATCCGAGTAGCCTAAGAGATGAAAACTAGCGTTCTTGGGGTACCACAGCCCTACACTTGGGGTATGCTTGAGATACCGAAGTATCCTAAAGACCGCCTTCTTGTGTGATTCTTTAGGTGCCGCTTGAAAGCGAGCACACAAGCACAAACTAAACATAATATCGGGCCTAGATGCGGTAAGATATAACAATGAGCCAATCATGGAACGGTAATGAGATTGATCAATAGGTTTACCGTCCATGTCCGCGTCGAGATGACAATTTGTCGCCATTGGAGTGCTTCTTGAGCTACAATCTCCCATCTCAAATTTCTTCAAGAGGTCCTTTGTGTACTTCTCTTGATAGATGAAGGTCCCCTCTTGAAGTTGCTTGATTTGAAATCCTAGGAAGAAGTTGAGCTCTCCAATCATTGACATCTCGAATTCCCTAGACATCATTTTGCCAAACTCATGGCTAAGAGCTTTGTTAGTTGAGCCAAAAATAATGTAATCAACGTAAATTTGACAAAGAAATAAATCTCCGTCAATGTCCTTGGTGAAGAGTGTAGTATCCGCCCTCCCGATCTTGAATCCTTGCATGACTAGGAAATCCCTTAGTCGTTCATACCACGCCCTAGGTGCTTGCTTGAGTCCGTAGAGCGCCTTGTGTAACCTATACACATGATTAGGATTCCTCGGATCTTCAAACCCGAGAGGTTGCTCAACATAAACAAGCTCGTTAATATAGCCATTAAGAAAGGCACTTTTCACATCCATTTGATAAAGCATTATGTTATGATGTGAAGCAAAAGCAAGGAGTATACGAATAGCTTCTAACCGAGCGACCGGAGCGAATGTCTCTCCAAAGTCTAGTCCTTCAACTTGCGCAAAACCCTTGGCCACAAGTCTTACCTTGTTGCGGACCACAACGCCATTCTCGTCTTGCTTGTTGCGGTACACCCACTTCGTTCCGATGACGTTCTTGTCCTTGGGTCGCTCCTCCAACACCCAAACTTCGTTGCGGGTGAAGTTGTTGAGTTCTTCTTGCATTGCCATCACCCAATTTGGATCTTGAAGTGCTTCCTCGATGCGAGTGGGTTCTACACACAAAACAAACGAGTAGTGCTCACAAAACGAAGCGACATGGCGAGAACGAGTACTTACTCCCCGTGACGGACTTCCGATGATTTGATCCATCGGATGCGCCTTGGAGATGCGCCCATGCCTCATGAGTGGTTGTGAAACACTTGGTGGTGGTGATGCGTTTTGCTCGTCTTGTGGATGGACTTGATCTTGGACTTCTTCTTCTTCGTCTTGATGTTGTAGGACTTGTGAATCTTGCGTAGGCAATGGATCATCTTTTTCTTCTTCTTCGTCAACTTGAGGCGCCATGGAGGTGTCGATGTTAGCATTTGAGACTCCCCCTTGATCATGGCTCTCCTCAACTTTGGGCCTGATGTCTCCAATGGTCATGTTCTTCATAGCTTCTCGTAGAGGCTCATCATCTATATCATCATGACCAAAACTCTCCTCTTGGGAGCCATTAGTCTCATCAAACTCAACATCACAACTTTCTTCAACTAACCCGGAGGTTTGGTTGAATACTCGATATGCTTTTGAGTTTGATGCATAACCAAGAAAAATACCAACATCACACCTTATTTCAAACTTACCAAGCCTCTTCTTGCGGTAGATGTAGCACTTGCATCCGAAGACTCGGAAGTAGGAGATGTTGGGCTTTCTCCCAATGAGGAGCTCATAGGGGGTCTTTTGAAGTAGTCGATGAAGATAGATCCTATTAGCGGCATGGCACGCCGTGTTGATTGCTTCGGCCCAAAACTTCTCCGACGTGCCATAGTCATCAAGCATTGCTCTTGCAAGGGTGATGAGAGTCTTGTTCTTCCTTTCAACGACACCATTTTGTTGAGGGGTGTATGTGGCAGAAAACTCGTGCTTCACGCCTTCACGGTCACACCACTCCCCAATGTTGTAGTTCTTGAACTCGGTGCCGTTGTCACTCCGGACCTTGATAATGGGAAGTTGAAATTCCCTTTGAGCTCGTTTTGCAAAGGTCTTGAAGACTTCCGGAGTTTCACCCTTGTCACCTAGAAACAAAGTCCAAGCATATCGAGAATAATCATCAACAATAACGAGACAATAGAGGTTACCACCAAGACTTTGGTATGTGGACGGTCCGAAGAGGTCCATGTGAAGCAGTTCAAGTGGCTTGGAGGTTGACACCATTGTCTTCATCGGATGGTGCGAGGCAACTTGCTTCTCGGCTTGACATGCGCTACAAAGCTTGTTCTTCTCAAATGTGACGTCCTTCACGCCGGTCACCATCCCAAGCTTGAATGACTTCTTGAGCTTGCTCATCCCTATGTGAGCAATGCGTCGATGCCATAGCCAACCCAAACTTGTCTTGGTGAAAAGACAAGTGGTCAAGCTAGCGTTCTTGTTGGAGAAGTCCACCAAGTAAAGATGTCCATGCCTAAACCCCTTGAAGATTAGTTCTTTGCTAGACTCACTAGACACCACAACACCATTCTTGTCAAATGTGCACGTTAGTCCAAGATCACATAATTGAGCAATAGAGAGTAAATTGAAACTAAGAGACTTAACATAAAGCACGTTAGAGATAGACAAATCATTAGAAATAGCAATTTTACCTAAACCAATTACCTTCCCCTTTGAGTTATCACCAAAGGTGACTTGTTCGTGATTGCCGGGGTCCTCTATGGAGGTGAACATACCATCATTGCCGGTCATGTGTTGAGTGCACCCACTATCAAGTACCCAATGTTTTCCTCCGGCTTTGTAGTTCACCTACACACATGAAGTTAGTTTTTGAGTTTAGGAACCCAAGCCAACTTAGGTCCTTGTATGTGTGATACAAGTGATTTTGGGACCCAAAGTTGCTTGGGGAGCTTCCCCTTCATGCCCTTGATGTCTTTGCCGATGAACTTTGCCTTCACCTTCCCACCTACTTTGCTCAATAGATAATAGTGATTATCAAAGGTAGATGTATAGTTAGGAGGCAATTTGGGAGAAGGACGATTAGGAAGAGGACACTCCCTTGTGTGATGTCCGGTGACCTCACAATGTTGGCAATAGGAACCAACTTCCTTGATGAAGCTTGTCCTAAGCTCCGGTGAGGGCACCTTCCCTTTGTTTGGCACCGGGAAGGATCCAAGTCCTCTCTTGTTGAAGCCTTTGGCTTGTTGGAAGAGGATTTCCTTATGCTTGTCCTCTCCCTTGGTTAGTCTTGCCACGCTAGCATGGAGACTTTCAATCTCGTCCATTAGCTCCTTCTCCCTAGCATTTGCTTTCAACGGCAAAGACTCATGCAAATTGTTAGTGGCATGTGAACTAGCGGGTATTTTGCCATCAAGGGTTTCTTTCTTCAAGTTTTTCAATTTTAGTTCAATAGCTTCATAAGCAAGGTTAAGTACTTGATGCTCTTGAACCAACTCATTGTGCTTGCCCAAGAGTGCTTGATGAGCTAAGTCAAGCTCATGGTGATCAAGTTTGATTTGAGCCTTCTCTTCCTCAATTTGCTTGACATGAGATTTGAGCGTGTCATGCTCCTTAAGTATGCTTTCATACTTGTCATGCAAATTGAGGTTAGCACTCTCAAGCTTAGCACGAGCTTGTTCAAGTGCCTTAACCTTGCCCTTTCCCCTTTTTATGATGGCATGATATTCATTAATCATAGATGCTAATTCATCGGGAGAAAGTTCATCATCATCACTAGAGTCATCACATACCTTGGTGTTACCTTTCGCCATGAGGCACATGGGTGGTGGGGGAAGAGGTGAGTCATCCTTGTTGACGATAGCGAGGCTTGCCAAGTTTTCTTCCTCATCTTCACTTTTATCGTCACTTGTTTCCTCATCGGTGACCCACTCATTGGCTTCGCACATGAAGACCTTTTGAGGCCCTCTTCTCTTCTTTGGAAAGAGCTTGGTCTTCTTGCCTTTGTCAAATTTCTTCTTTCCAAATGAGCGCTTGGGCTTGGCATCTTCATCATCATCACTCTCTTCTTGCTTGCGATGCTTGCCTTTGTGGTTGTCCTTCCTCTTGTCCGGTCTTGGACAATCATATGAAATGTGACCTTGATCACCACAATTATAGCATGTCTTGTTTTCATCTTTTCTTGGCATGAAGGCTTTTTTCTTGGGATCAAACGAGTATCCCTTCTTGGTGATCTTTGAGTTGAGACGTGAGAACTTCCTCATCATCAACGCAAGCTCATCATCATCATCATCTTCACTTGTAGTTTGCTCTTCTTCACTTGAGCTAGGCTCAACCACTTTCTTCTTCTTGATATGTGTTTTCTTGGTTGAGGCCTTGAGAGCAATGGTCTTTGATGATGACTCCTCCATCATTCCAAGCACACTCATCTCATGAGCATGAATCTCTCCAATGAGCTCCGAAACTTCAATGTTGTCAAGTGACTCTTTTTGGAGCATTGAGTTGATGATGTTGTACTTGGGCTTGGGAAGAAGCATGAGGATCTTGCGGTTGATGAGTCCTTTGCCAAGAGAAGCAATGTCAAGTGCATTAATTTCCTCAATGAGCACATTTAAGCGAGAAAACATTTGATTAACACTCTCATGAGGAAGAATTTTAAAATCATCATACTTGGATTTAAGCAAGTGATATTTGAGCTCTTTGACACGAGAGGAACCCTCATGGATTTCAATCAAACAAGCCCAAATTTCACAAGCTTTCTCCTTACTAGCAATTCTAGCAAAAACATCTTGACTAATGCACTCATAGATAGCATTCCTAGCTTTAGCATCCCATTTTAGTTGATCACCAATATAGTCATGGTTACCAAACCCCGCATGGGTCGCTTCCCAAACTTCGGGAGCAACAGCATCTAGATAAGCACGCATGCGTGCTTTCCAATAGGCAAAGTTCTTGCCCTCGAAGGTGGGAACCGAACCCCCATTCTTGACCATTTTAGCTCCTAGCGGTGAGGCTAGAACGATCCAATGAGCAACCTTGCTCTGATACCAATTGTAAGGATCGAAATGCCCAAGGGGGGGGGGGTGAATTGGGCTTTTACAAATTTTAAGGCAATTTAAAAACTTTAATTGTTAAGCCCCAATTCCCTATGCAAGTCAACTACGCAATCAAGAGAGTTAAGTGCGGAATAGTAAAGCGTAATCGTAAAGGGGTAGGGAGAGGAATGCAAACGCTCGAAGACACGGAGACACGGCGATTTTTCCCGTGGTTCGGTAAGATCACTAGGATCTTCCTACATCCACGTTGTGGCACCCACCAAAGGGTATTGCCACTCCCAAGTCACCAAGACGAGGGAATCCACTAACTTTCTCCGTTCGCCATCTCCGGCAAGGTGGAGCTCAAGCCTTGTACAACTTCGATCCTCCGGGCTTCCACAATTGTCTTGGCAAGCTCCGGAGCAATCTCTCTACTCTCCTCTTGATACAAGGTGAATGCAATTACCAAGAATGCACTCCCTCACGGCTCTCACTGGTCTAGAGACTCCACTCACCCAGAGAGGACGCACACAAGCTTCTCTCTAGCTAGGTCTAGCCTATATCTTGAGGTGTAGATGGACGAAAAGGGTGTGTAAATGATTGTTCTAGGTCTTGGACACTTGAGGATGTGTGGGCATGCTCTGGTTGTCAAGTGTTGTCGAAATGACTGGTGAAAGGGGGTTAAATAGCCAGCCCAACTGAATTAGCCGTTGAAAAAGTGGGCTGATTACTTTTTCTGTGTACATCGGATGATCCGATGAACCCCTTTTCTGAGCATTGGTCTAATTAGATTAGCTGACGTCACTATGTCAGAAGTGACCGTTATTCGACCGATGATGCACCTTCTTAATCATTGGATGATCCGGTGAGCTTTGTCTTCAGACTTGGTCCAGAAATAATGTTTCTGTTGAATTAGACCGATGTTCACTTTGCTTCTGCATCGGATGATCCGGTGAGTGTTTCTCCAGAATTTTTGAGACAAATTAATCTTTCTGTTGAACTTCACCGATGTCCACTTGTCTCTAGCATCGGATGATCCGGTGTGCACTTCATTCTGAGGTCTTCTTCTTCTGTTGAGCCCCAATCGACCGATGTGTGCATTTTCCAGAACATCGGACGATCCGGTGAGTGTAATTTGTTTGCTTCGAGTTGAACTTTTAGAATCTTCTCGAGTGACCTCTTTGACACTTGTTGCAAATAATGTTCTGATGAATATTGATCTTCTTGTGTTGCCAATTTTGATAGAATAGAGTCGTTGTGTGAGTTCTTCATTTAGCCTTCATGAGAATTGAATAACCCCCTTAGAATAGGTCGTTGAGGGGTCTCCATTCGTATCCAATGAGTAGTAGATGATTTGAATAGATAGTCGTAAACGCTTGATGTGATATACGTGAAACCTTGCATCCACAAACTCATTAGTAATTACGAACGGTTGTCATTAATCACCGAAACCATACCTCACGGGGGCCTAGATGCTTTCAATGTGGTAAGATAGGACATTTTCATTCAGATTGCCCTAAACTTTCAGGTCCTACTTCCCGGGGTGAAAAGAAAACAAGAACGAAGCATTCCTCTGCAAAAGATACGAAGAAAAAGAAGGGTTTTATAGGACGTCAATTGGTGAGCAGTTTTATCTCAGCACTCCAGGAACTTGGCTCAAGCGACGTGGACATTGGAAGTGATGAAGATGAAGATGATTTGGCAAACTTGTGCTTCATGGCGGGCAAGTCAAGATCAAGTATGGAGGAGGCAGAACACAACAGCGACAATGAAGAGGTATGTCCTACTTGCAAAGAAATGTGTGATGCTATTTCTCGTGCCACTGCTATTGTTAAGAAAAAGGACAAAAACTTAGGGACAATGCTGTTAAATTTGAGTCACTAGAATCTGAAATTAATCATTTGAAATCCTTGATTCCTAGTGATGATTCTTGTTCCTCATGTGACTTAATATATGAACAATTGTCCTCCCTAAGAAGTGCACATACCTCCACACTTGATAAACTTGAACTTGAAATTGAAAAGAACAAAAAGCTTGCTGCACTTAATATTGGAAACTTAAAAGATGCTTCTTGTTCTACCATTGATTTGCATTGTTCTAGTTGTGATGATCTTGATAAGAAACTGCAAGATGCTATGAATGAAATCTCTATATTGAACAATGCTTTACGTTGTCATGAAGTTAAATATTGTTCCAATTGCAAATTAAAAGGAAAAACTTCATGTGAAAATTGCCTGGATCTGTCCAATAAACTTGATAACATGCATAATACATTTGATCGGTTTTGTAATGGGAATAAGAACCTAAACTTGCTGCTGAATTCATCCAAGTCTTGCAATGATAAAACTGGTTTAGATTTTGATTCTCATGCTCATGCTAAGGCACATCCACTTAAAAGTGTAAAGTCATTAGGAAGTGGTTTGATTCAAGCAGTTCCTAAACAAAAAGAAGTGGTTTTCAAATCTGCAGGAGTATTGTCTCATTCGGTTTCAAATAAAAATGTTGTTTGCTCATCTAGACATGAACACAAAGTTAAATTTCATTGTACCTACTGTGGTAGAGATGGTCATGTCATAGTTTTTTGTTATAGACTAGCTAAACATCAGAAAAGGGAAAAAATGGTTGCTAGATCTCATAACTTTCATGCAAAATTTGTTGCACATATTGAACTGAATGTACAACCTGCTGTTTTGAGTCAAAAACATTCAAAGTTTACCTCCGAACCTTCTGTTTTTGCCTCTGGAGCTACTGATTTTTGTGCTACACAAGTAACACCTTATAGGTCAGTAGTTAAGAATAAAAAATATCAAACTTTGACTCATAAACCTGCTGTTTTGTCTCAGCTTTTGCGTGTTTTTCCTGCTGCACATCGCGTGGCTCAGTACTGGATTCCTAAATTCCTTTTGACTAACCCCAGTAATTAGTCATCGACATATTGTGCTTCTATGTAGGTTACACGTTTGAGGAAGGAGAACATTTGGATTGTGGATTCAGGTTGCTCACGCCACATGACCGGTAACAAAGATTGGTTCTCCTCCCTCTCTTTTGTGTCATGTGTAGAGAATGTTACTTTTGCCGATAATTCTTCAACTCCTATAATTGCTAAGGGTTCGGTTAGAGTAAATGATCACTACACTTTGAAGGATGTGGCACTTGTCAAAAATTTGAAATACAACTTGCTTTCTGTTTCACAATTGCTAGATGAAAATCTGGAAACTATTTTCAATAAAAATTGCTGCAAAGTTGTAAGTTCAAATAGTGAGCTTATTTTTAACATGTCTCGGTTTGGAAGAGTTTTTAAAGATGATTTTGATATGTCTTCCTCTAAGCATAGGTGTCTAGTATCTAATGATTCAAAGGACCTATATTTTTGGCATCGTAGACTTGGTCACATAGGCTTTGATCACCTAACGCGTGTTAGTGCTCTTGATCGCATACGTGGGCTGCCTAAGCTTAAAGGGGACAAAGAAATTGTGTGCTCTTCTTGTAGACATGCTAAGATGGTTGCAGGTTCACATACTCATCTCACAATGATCATGACAACTGAACCATGTCAACTTTTGCATCTTGACACCGTAGGACCTTCACGCGTTCAATCATTCGGAGGTAAATGGTATGTTCTTGTGATTGTTGATGATTATTATAGATACTCTTGGGTTTACTTTATGGCGTATAAGAATGAAGTTTTTAGTCACTTTAGAACTTTATTTCTTAGATTATCAATTGATTACCCAGGATCTTTAAAAGCAATTAGAAGTGATAATGGAACTGAAATTAAAAATCAATCTTTTGATCACTTTTGTGCTGAAATTAGAATAGATCATCAATTTTCTTCATCATATGTACCTCAACAAAACGGTGTTGTAGAAAGAAAGAACAGAACCTTAGTTGAGATGGCTAGGACTATGCTTGATGAATATCAAACTCCTAGGAAATTTTGGGCTGATGCGTTAGCAATCGCTTGTTATGTCTCAAATCGTGTTTTCTTGCGTGCTAAGCTAGGTAAAACATCATATAAGCTCCGGTTTGGACATAGGCCCAGTGTTACACACTTTCGGGTCTTTGGTTGCAAATGCTTTGTTAAGAAACATGGTAATCTTGATAAATTTGAACCTAGATCCATTGATGGCATGTTTCTTGGTTATCCATCTCATACTAGAGGCTACCGTGTGCTTTTACTTGACACTAACAAAATTGTGGAGACTTGTGAAGTGTCTTTTGATGAAGCTAGCCCAGGTACTAGCTCAAACATTGCAGGTCCAGATCCATATCCACAGGAGGGGAGCATTTTCATTGAAGATGAGGAAGAATTGGAGCTGCTGCCCGAAAATTCAGCAGCTAAAGATTTTGGTTCAGCTCCGGATGTTAATTCTCAACCATCACCGACAACCATCAATGCTGATTCAAATCATCCTCAAGTCACAAGCTCATCGATTTGTGATGAACATGAAGAAGAAGAAGCTTGTGAGACATCTGTTCCCCTACGGTTTTACAAAGATCATCCCCCACAACAGATGATTGGAAGCTTGCACGGATGAGTCACACGGTCTAGGTTTTGCGATCCAAAATCTTATGCTCATTCTGCTTTTGTTTCTTCTTTTGAACCCAAAGATATATCACACACACTCACTAATGAATCTTGGATTATTGCCATGCAAGAAGAGTTAGAAAATTTTGAAAGAAATAATGTTTGGAAACTTGTACCTCCACCTCAAGGTCACACTTTAATTGGAACTCCATTTGAATTGCTAAAAACCCCGTGCAACATTCTAGAACTAAGCACATTGACATTAGGTATCACTTTCTCCGAGATAATGTTGAAAAAGGAAACATTGTACTTCACCATATAGATACCGAACAACAATTGGCTGACATTTTTACAAAACCTTTGGATTTCACTCATTTTTGTTACATTCGTAGTGAAATAGGGGTTATGCACCCTCATGGCTTAAATTGAGGGGGATTTTTTGAAACTTGGGAAGTCTATATGTGAATCTGAAATTAAAATAATATGAGCATAGTATTTCATACATATATGACTTTGTGATTCCTTTTACATGCTGAAAGTTCTTACTACTTTACTCGTGTTATATATTTTGTAGTTTTTGCCATGTCTAGTAATTGGAATAATTACTTACACTAAAACTGGTCATGGTCGAACTTTCTTGCTGTTTTGAACTTGTTACATGTTCACAAGTGCTTTTAATCATTAAGAATTAATCAAGTAATCAACTCACATGTTGAGTTTTTATGAACAAATATAAATTGAGAAAATATCAAGAGAATATGCATGCATCACACTTCTTCTTTTGAGATGGCTTATCATTGCACTTAGATATGAACTTGGAAGAAGTTGTGTATGACTAAAACCATGTCCTTAAGCTTCTGATTGTCAAATGACATAGGCTTGGCTTGGTTGGTTAGAATAAGACATATGCGCATATAATCTCTTGCAAATATCATATGATCCAAATTTATACAACAACCAAGCCTTTGTCCCAAACAAGTTGGGGTCGGCTAGAAATGAAACCCAACAATTTTGAAGAAAAGTAATAGAAAATAAGATGAAAGTAAAAAAAAAGATAAGAGTAACAAATTACGAATAAACTAAGATTCTGGCACATGAATTGCTAATTTCCGTGCAGTCCTATCATGAGCCAAATATCTAGGTATGTCCCACTCCTTTAAATCTCGTTTCACCACCTCCTGCCATGTCAACCTTGGTCGACCTCTACCCTTCCTAAAATTTTCTCTACTCTTTATAATCCCACTGTTAACCGGTGCTTCTGGAGGTCTCCGCAATATGCCCAAACCACCGTAGGCGATGTTGGACTAGCTTCTCCTCAATCGGTGCCACCCCTACCCTATCACGTATTACTTCGTTCCTAATTTTGTCTCTTCTTGTGTGACCACACATCCACCGTAGCATGCGCATCTCCGCAACACTCATTTGTTGGACATGTTGCCTTTTAGTTGGCCAACATTCTGCTCCATGCAGCATCGCAGGTCTGATCACCGTCCTATAGAATTTTCCTTTTAATTTTTGTGGAACTTTCTTATCACATAAGATTCCAGATGCTTGTCGCCACTTCATCCACCCGATCTTGGTCATGTGGCAAACATCTTCGTCAATATCACCATTGCTTTGTAACATTGATCCTAAATATCGAAA
The DNA here is from genome assembly GCA_036927565.1 of Tuctoria greenei. Lineage (NCBI taxonomy): Eukaryota > Viridiplantae > Streptophyta > Magnoliopsida > Poales > Poaceae > Tuctoria > Tuctoria greenei. The sequence goes on from JAYESD010000005.1 coordinate 191,432,962, forward strand.
TGTGTCTCTCCTAGGTACTACTTGTCCTTGTAAACTAACATTACCATCCTCGCACCCGACATCACTAAAGTCACATCTCATATACTCGGTCTTGGTTCTACTAAGTCTAAACCCCTTAGACTCTAAGGTCTGCCTCCATAGCTCCAATTTTCTATCAACACCATCCCTAGTTTCATCTACCAACACTACATCATCAGCAAAGAGCATACACCAAGGGATATTCCCTTGTATATCCTTCGACACCTCATCCATCACTAAGGAAAAGATGTAAGGACTTAAGGCTGATCCTTGGTGTAACCCTATTGTGATAGGAAAAGTGTCGGTCTCACTATCTCTTATGCGCACACTTGTCACCACATTATTGTACATATCCTTGATAAGGTTAATGTACTTTGTTGGGACTTTGTGTTTCTCTAGTGCCCACCACATGACCGGTCTTGGTACCTTATCGTATGCCTTCTCCAAGTCAATGAACACTAAATGTAGATCCTTCTTTTGCTCCCTATACCTCTCCATAAGCTGACAGAGTAAGAAAATCTCTTCCATAGTGGACCTCCCAGGCATATAACCAAACTGCTTTTTAGTGACAGTGGTCACTTTCCTCAAGCGGTATTCAATCACTCTCTCCCAGAGCTTCATAGTATGACTCATGAGCTTAATTCCTCGGTAATTAGTACAACTTTGAACATCTCCTTTATTTTTGAAGATGGGTACTAAAATACTTTTCCACCACTCTTCAGGCATTTTGTTTGACTGAAAAATGCGGTTAAATAGTTTAGTGAGCCATACTATTGCTACATCCCCTAGACATCTCCACACCTCAATGGGGACATCATCGGGGCCGCGGGCCTTTCCTGCTTTTATCCTTTTTAAGGCCTCTCTAACCTCGGACTCTTGTATCCTCCGCACGAATCGTCTGTTGGTGTCATCAAATGAGTCATCCAACTCGAACCTAATACTCTCATTCCCATCAGTGAATAGTCCATTGAAGTAGTCCCGCCATCTGTTCCTAATTTCTTCCTCCTTCAATAGAATTTGGCCTGCCTCATCCTTAATGCATTTGACTTGGTTGAGATCTCTCACCTTTCTCTCGCGAAGTTTCGCCATCTTGTATATATCCTTTTCGCCTTCTTTTGTCCCTAGCCTCTCATATAGCGCATCATAGGCCTGCCCCCTTGCTTTACTCACAACACGCCTAGCATTTTTCTTAGCCTCTTTATACTTCGCCATGTTACTTGCACTTCTCTCATGATGCCAGCTCTTATAAGACTCCTTCTTCTCCTTAATAGCTTTTTGTACATCTTCATTCCACCACCAAGTGTCTTTATCTACAAGTTTCTTACCTTTTGTCCACCCAAGCACCTCCCTAGTTGTCTTCCTAATGTAAGTCGCCATCTTCTCCCACATACTATCTGCATCTTCCTCTTCGCTCCAAGGTCCTTCTGCGATTATCCTCCTTTTGAATGATTGTTGCGCTTCGTCCTTCAACTTCCACCACTTCGTTCTTGCGGTTTTAACACCTTTGTCTCGTGACACACGCACGTGGAAACGAAAGTCGGCTACCACAAGTTTATGTTGTCGAACAACACATTCCCCAGGAATCACCTTACAATCTAAACATGCCCCTCTCTCCCTTCTCCTGGTGAGGATATAGTCGATTTGACTAGAATGTTGGGCACTAGTAAAGGTCACTATGTGAGATAACCTCTTCTTAAAGAGGGTGTTAGCTACCAATAGGTCATAGGCTACGGCAAAGTCTAGGATATCCTTACCCTCCTGGTTTCTATCGCCACACCCAAAACCTACGTGTACCCCCTCAAAACCTACGTTAGTTGTACCTACATGACCATTGAGATCTCCTCCTATGAAGAGCTTCTCACTTACCGGTACACTACTAACCATATCCTCCAAGTCCTCCCAAAATTGTCTCTTAGTGCTCATGTCGAGCCCAACTTGTGGGGCATAAACACTAATGACATTCAAGATAAGGTCCCCCACAACTACCTTGACTAGGATGATCCTATCTCCTCGTCTACAGACATCCACTACTCCATCCTTGAGGCTCTTATCTATTAGGATGCCTACGCCATTCCTAGTTCCCGTCGAGCCAGAATACCAAAGCTTAAAACCGGTATTCTCAACCTCTCTCGCCTTTTGACCTGCCCATCTAGTCTCTTGTACACAAAGAATATTTACACGCCTCCTAATCGCAACGTCCACTAACTCCCGTAGCTTTCCCGTCAAGGATCCTACATTCCAACTACCCACCCGAAACCTAGTTTCCTCGGCTAGCTTCGTTACCCTTCGCATCCGTCGAGGAAGATGCAAAGACCCTTGCTCACTTAACACTACATTCGGGCGATTATGTAGCGCGCCACTAAGGTGATGGCGATCCGGCCCTCGCTCATTTAACACCACATCCGGGTTCCGATATGGCGCGCCACTAAGGCGGTGGCGACCCGACCCTCGCCCACTTAACACCACACCCGGGTTCCGGTATGGCGCGTCGCTAAGAGGGTTACGCCCCAATGAATTTCCAATGGGTTTCATTTCCATGAGAATGGCTAAGTTTAGTTGCTGGCTAGCCAAGCCTATCACAACCCCTCCTCCTTTACCCGGGCTTGGGACCGGCTATGTCATTACAACATAGGCGGAGTTATATGATCTAAATTTATGCTTTGAAAAATAATAAAATGCAGCAACTAGTGTCATGATTTCAGGTTTTGAAATAGTTAAGTTTGTGAGATCATGACTTACTTAAATTGAAAATTACATTTGATCTATAGCATGGCTTACACTACTTTATGTATTTCATTGATGTGATAATGTAAGGTACTTGATAGTATGACTTGGATGAGCTTTGTTTATATGTATATGTTATAATATGCTCATAACAACTAAAGGGGGATAGATAATTTGTTTATATGCTCATGACTTGCTGAATACATTGTCAAAGGGGGAGAGATAAGCATGAAGAGAAAGAGAATATGTGCATAAGGAGAGATAATAAAGGGGGAGAGATAATATGGGATAATTTTTGGATTTTCTTCTCATTTTACTTTTGATTTACAAAGGGGTAGAAATTGCCTTCAAAACATTTATGTGAATAAGTCAATGTTTGAATTTTAAATGGTATTGCCAATGCATTCATCAAGGGGGAGATTGTAAGACCTATGTGTGCTGAATACATTGGCTTGTAGTGAATACACTTGCTTTGACGATAAAAATTTTTGAATATCACCAAAACACCTTTTTATCAAGGTCAGACTAGTTTTGTAAGCTCCAGCGGGAGCTTGGTTGTACTAGTTCTGGTTAGCCCCGACGCTAGGTTCTACTAGATTTTGTTAGCTCCGACTCAAGGTTCGAATTGCTCTGGCAAGGTCCAGAACTTGACCGCAATGCTTCTGTTTTTCATTTACAATGTTTCATACTTGCTTTACATCTCTGGAAAGATTGCTTAGTATTCATTTGCTAAGTCTTTGATGCATTTTTGGTTGACATGGATGATATCATGTTACTGTGGTTTTGCAACATGCTTATGTGAGGTTCTCACGTAAGGTGTTGTGTTTGGAACTAACTTGAGTCAAGTCGAGGACTTGGGCTCGTATGGATTGGTTGTTTATTCATGTGCAGGTGTTGCTTGAGTTCAAGACATGGCTGGTGATGGGATCCATTGGACTAGTCTCAGGGAGGAGATGAGGTTCCAACAACCAAATTCAGGAGGAATTGTGGTTGAGCTGATCAGGAGGTTGCGTAGCATGATTGAATCAAGAACAATGCATGTGAAGGTATCGTGGACGTCATTGGAAGATGTTTGCACGTGTGCAAGGAGTGCATAGTCGTGGCTACATGGTTCCGAGACGTGATGAAGAGATGTGGACGTAAAGAGTTGGTCGGAAAGGTCCAACCGACTAGGTTATGGACTCAGGCTGCGGCTGAGTCGAGTTTGACTCAAATATGGAAAGATTTGAGTTGGTTATGCCAGGATTTCGTATGGGTCACGAATTTGAGTTGTTTAGGAATGTGAGATACGTTCCTAAGGTATTTGGAAGTCTTAAGATTGCTTCTATATGTGTATAGAAGAATCCTAAGCAGTTATGGAAAGTTACGATTTGTGAACAGAGTAGGATTAGGTTCCAGATCTGAGTTGAGTTGGCTTTCGAGCTGGTTATATAAGCAAGAGAGCCCAGAGCTTGTGGTGCACGACTTTGTGGCTGTTCCTCTTGTGTTCTATTGAATAAAATTTGTAGTTTGAAGGAACTTTTGTGCCTTGTTCGTCCGACTTGTTCCAGACAAGCTTTACTCGTCGAGTTTCTTGACAGCACTACCTTTCGTTGGTGGTTTATCATAACTCGAGTTTTACAGATCCAATTGACGTGATTCTTTTTGGGTTGTCTTCACAACTTGATTATCTATCCTCTGTCAAAATTTCACGGTCATTGGATTTGTGGTCTATGATCTACACGAGTTTCTTTGCAGCGTTCCAGAACTGTTTTTTTTTGGGTAGGGCAGATTGACCTTTGTTTGATCTTTCGATCATAACTTGAGTTTTTCTCAACGGATTTGAGTGATTCTTGTTGTTTTGTCTTCTTGACTTGATTCTCTCTGATATCTATCACTTTTGTCATGGTGAAACACGTTTAGATTAGTCTCACACACGATTTCTTTAACAGATTGTTTTTCTGCCGAAGGGGTTGGGGTTTAATTGTTTCTGCTGCGTAAGATTTTAAAATCTACCATTCACCCCCCTCTGGTAGCTTTTCACATGCTCTTCGATTCTACAATGTGATCAGAGGTTGTTTTGTAAAGTGGGAGCATGAGATTGAGTGGAAAGGAGAGGGACCAATTAGCTGAGGTGAAACACCAATCAAGCTGCTCTAGTAGGACGGTGGCTTGCATGTTGCTCCATGTGAATTTTCTGTCCCTCAATGGGATTTCCACAAACCCTAATAGATTAATTACCTCATTGAAGGTTTGCATGTATTCTGTATTTGCTCCCAATCTTTTTCTGTTGTCTGGTGATCTATAGTAATTGAAATCTCCCATGATTATCAATTCCTGAGTTTCTACAATCTGGATTGAGCAAAGCCAGGCTATGACCTATGTGGGGTTGGCCTGCACAAGGGTCGTAGACAGTGGAGAGGGTCCAATGCTTCCCATTGAGGGCGGATGTGATGTAGTTGGTGATGGCAAATTGCAAGATTTTAGTCACCACGCCTTTGAATAGACCGCTATTCCAATCCACCAGTATGCCACCCGAAGCACCCAGCGAGGGTGGAAAAGCAAACTGATCAAATATCTTCGGGGCAATCTACTTGATGAAGTGGCAATCAATCAGGGCTTTTTTGGTTTCTTGTAGACATTAGATCATGCAACCACTTTCTTCAATTTCGCAAGGACCGCTTGGTGCTTAGTGGGATCATTTAGATCGCGCACATTCTATTTTAGGAATGTCCAATTTAGCCTTGGTGTGTTATCCCTTGTGAAAACCAGGGGTGAATGGCAAATTTTGGGTCAAGGCATAATCTTGACGTAAGCACACAGAAATCAGAATGAATCCTAATCAGGAGGATCCCTCCTGGAACAAGGCAAAAGGCATTTCTGTTCCAAAATACGATGGGCGTTCATGATAGCCCTCACGCAACGAGAATAGCGTAGATGCAGGGATTACATAAGCCGAGGTAAAAGACAAAATAAGCATGCATGACACTTTGCGAAAAGAGACAGGGACTCATTGATCAGACAAGGAAGTCGCGCCTGCCACCCCGGAATGTGAGATAAGCGTGGTGATCACCATCATCGCGTTGACGTTACATCGCTCTGCCTGATCTTGTAGAACCACAATTGGGAGGTGAGGATATGTTGCAGGCGCAGATTCAATAGCAGCGGGGTGGGGAATTTGGTAGGACCGGGGAAGAGAGTTTTCCGGGTATTACCGGTTGGCATAGAGCAAGCCGGAGAGGTGGCACTCTCAGTAGAATGTGGGGGCATCTGTTCATGTTTAGGATAGCAGCAATACTGGGGCTCCTCCTGAGGGTGTCCTGCGATATGGGAGCCTGTCGACGTGAGATGAGCCTGGTGAGCATGGGGGCAGCGTCATTGAGGTGGTAATCAAGTTGGCAAACCTGGACCAGATTAGAGCGCGAATGGCGACCAAGGACCCTGCCGAAGTCGCTGCAGAGGAAGGGTTGGTCGGGGTCACAGGAGACAGCAGCACCCTAAGGCTGGCAGAGGTGGAGCGGCCGCGGCAAGCACCCATCGCCGAGGACTCTGGGTGGTTCGAGTCGGGGCCGAGCACGGAGGTCATCAAGCGCTGTCGGTGCCAACCACCAGGAAGAGTCCACATTAGGGAGGGCAGCCGCCAGGAGGCAGCACAGGGCACCAGAGTCAAACTGGCAGACCCAATCTGACAGGACTATCCTGTCAGCCCCGAGGAATAGAAGGGGTTCCATGATAGGAGGGGGCAGGCTGAATGTTGCACCGGCCTTCGAGGAGTCGGAGCTCTCAGAGCGGGTGAGGTCGGAGCTGATGCTGATCTCCTAAGGAGCCTGGAGGGGGTTTTGCTGCGGCTAGTGCCAGGCTCCCCAGCCATTGTTGTTGTCGTGGCTTCGTTGGCCTGGTCCGCTTCCATCGCAACATCCCAGACTGGGTCGGAGTTGGGCGGTGGGAGGTCGAAAACATCCACCTCGGGCTCCTCCACGTCATTGTCCAGATCCGCTGGCGGGGGTCCCCCAGGCGAAACGTCATCTTAACCCGGAGGGTGGTGGGGCAGTATGAACGCCACGTCGAGGACGACCATAAGACATGTCCAGGACCATGCCTATCCCCTTGTATCACCATGGCAAAGCACTAGGCTATGGGGTACAGACCTAGTGCCATTGTAGAGGCATTTGCAATAAATGTATCCGAGTTGCCCCAGTACATTGTGCCAGCAGAGAAGTTGGCCGAAGGTGGCCACAACTGTATCAACATGCTCCACGGACTGGTAGTCGGGAGGGAAGCCGAGTATGAGGATCCAACCATAATGGTTGTAGTTGGCAGTGCGACGGTTGATTCCAAATTCATGATGGGAGAAGGTGATCTGGTGGCTGCTCTGTGGCCCAGTTGAAGGTAGCAGGAGCATCGAGGACTAGCGTGACAGGTTTTGGCAAAGTTGTTGGGACTGAAGCATCAGAAAAAGCAGCAATGAGGGATTAATGGTGGTGGGGGGGGGGGGGCGCCGGGTGGAGTTACTGCGGGTGGTAGAAGGATGTGGCAGTGCAGTAGTGGGAAGGGGAGAGTTGGCGGTGGCATTGGGTGTGTCAGGGATGTTCATGATGGCAAGAATATTGCCTGCAGAGTATTGAGAGGGGGGGTTGTGATGAGCTGGACGGGCCAAAGTCCACAGAACGAGTAAATGTTGGGTCCTCTCTGTGAGAGGGAGGCAATATAATCGCCCATATACGGCACGGTTGTCTCCCAGAATTGGAATTCGAAACTCTGGGTTGGCGGGTCCCATGTTTGTAAGGATGAGTTTGAACTAGAGGTGGGCCCTTGCCCACGATGGAGGGGGCAACAGAGTTCCCCCGGAAGAAGTCAGCAGCAAGGCGATGAATGGTGGGGGCCTGGGCCTCTTCGGAGGATCGCCGACGCAAATCATGTCGGAGAGAGTGGAAGACCTGAGCCATTAGAACCACATGTTCCAGAGAATCGGATAGTTGATGCCCCCAACCTTGATGGTGTTGAACGGGTGTTGAGTCAAGATGTGGGTGCAGTGGGTTCGCGGTGGTTGATGAATATGGAGGGGCAGAGGGTTGATGGGGTGTGGAGGTGAAGGAAACTGTCTTGTGACGGTGAGGGCAATGAAACGTGAGGGGACGGTCTGCCAGTCCACATCTTCTTCACGTTGCCACGAGCGTAGATCTTGCACACAGTTGGGGGCCCCGTCATGCCAGAAGAAGAAGTAGACATCGAAGTGTGCAGTGGTCACTGTCAAAGTGTTAATGCGACACTTCTCTTGGATCTGCTAAGGAGTAGCCCGCGGAGGTTCTTTGATCGGCAGGGATTAGTTCTCAATCTAGTGATCGCGCGTATGAGAGTATGAGACGGTGGTTTTTACATGGTTCAGGCCGCAATTGCGTAACAACCTACTCCACGGTGAGGTTGTATTGCTGGTGTGAGTGTGTGAATGTGTATATTGGGGATCCTTTGTAACGGTGGCGGTCTGGTCCTTTTATAGACAAGGCAAGAAGCCTTACAAGTGGGGTTCGGGGCCCGACAGGTGGCCCTGGGGCGATCTTATCCTAAAGATCTATAGCTTCTCGCATAAGCTTCCTCTGGCCGCGGCTTGAAGACTCACCGTTTTGCCGCGTCAGTCGCCAGTGGCCCATGCATAGTCGTTGATGATGGCAGGGAATGTCCCATCCATCTGTCCCTGTTGGCGGAGTGGGGTAGGACTGTTGCGCCTTCACTACGATGCGATTGGGCGCAGCAGTACCTGACAACAGGCGTGCATCGCGTGACGCGCCTAGGGAAGACACGAGTCTTCAATGCCTGATCTGGACAAGGCGCTCCACCCTATTAACTCCTACAACCCACTGCCCAGGGCAAGTTGCAGGTTACGTGGCAGCTCGGGAGCTAGCTTCTTCTAGGGAGGCCGGGTCCTAACCTGCTGACCATGTGGAAGCTCCAGAGCCTGCTCCTGAGTAGAGTGGGGGCTCTAGGGACCCAGGACACGTGGCAGGGCTGGAGCCACCTCTTCGGGGAGGTTGCCTGTCTGTTGTCTCGAGCCACGTGGCAGCTCTGGAGCATTACCCCATGGGGGGAGCGAGATCCCATCCTAGTGGACACGTGGTCGCTTGGGAGCTCGTCCCTGAGGGGGAGCTGGACTCCTCCTTCGGGTTCATGTGCATACTCCAGACCCCGTATCTGAGGTAGATGGGTCCTGGCCTTCTAGATACGTGGAACCCTCGTACCCCGCCTTGGCTGGGGATAGGGCACCTAGGCGGCTTTAGCCTATGCGCGTGGGTACCCGGTATGCTGGGTTCCGACAGTCACCCTTCTGAGGGAACAAACTAACAGACCAACATGGCGTGACGCAACCACAAATCCGAAGTGACGGTCGTGAGCCACAGGGACATGAAAACCACCCAGGGTGCCCCCTAGGGCGACAGTGAGCACCCAACCAATGGACTCCTCAAAGAGCTGGAAGGTGAAGCTGTGGAAAACCGCCAACAAAAAGAAAGCGCTCACAGTGGAGGAGGAGGGGTGGTGGACAGAGGAGGAGAAAATGTGCAGCACCTCGGACTGGAAGTCTCTGCCTTTTGGGAAGCTCCATCCGCTGACGTCGAGAGGCCGACGGTTGCTGTCCATGGCGCGAGGGTGAGGGTAGGCTCGCACGGGATCACCAGGGACGACATCCCGACAGCGACGATCGGTGGTGGCAGACAGAAGTGGTGAGGGTGTGGGTGTAGGAAGGGAGCACCATTGAGGTCTTTTCCAGAAGAGGTAACCTTTCCCAATTTGGACTTGGGACTAGTGGCTCCTCTCTACAGCCTAACCTCCACTAAGGAACTAGGAGAACTACTGTATACAAGAGAGAATGCTTTTGTGGTCTGTGTACCTATGCGAGATTTCATTCATTACTTTTTGAATTAAAGACTTCACTTGCACATGCTACACTTCTACACTAGAAGTAAGCAAATTCCCATCGTACCACAATTCCACAATAAAAAGAGAAACTCCATACCCTTCATGATTAGTAATCTCTCACGTTGCATAAAAAGGGAGTAGAAGACATGGCTACGAGAAAAAAGAAAAAGAAAATGCATGCTTACATCAAAAGCATGAGAAAAGAAAAAAAAAGATAAAAAGAAAAGTAGCCATGTTTCATCCCTGCAAAATAAGAGAGTCCACTAAAAAAGGAGTCATCTCAAATATCCACCTCCATTCCATCACACATGCAGAAGTCATGAATCAAATAGTTTTGAATTGATTTATCCTAAGGCTTGCTTTTTTGACTTAGCAATATTATGTGTTGCAAATATGCCTACTACATTCCCTACCAAGCTCCACATACAAGCCTTATTTAGTGGTAGGATGAATTTAGGCAAAATTCCTTGGTGATGACATATTTCCACTACACATAAAGGAGAGACTAAGAGAATCAAATTGAGGTACTTAAAATCTAAATTGAACTCTTCAAAATTTGAGTGGAACTTGATTTCTATGGTATGTGTGCTCCATTTGTTGTTCTATCTTTCAACCACACATAAATAGGAGATGGCATAAGCCCCATAATGACTTGATATGGGTGAAGTACCATGCCAGTTTTTTGCAATACTAGGTAGAGTATTTTGTTGTACACATGGTACTTTTGAAAAGTAGAACATTGTAGCAACTCCTAATCATCAACCTAAAGTATTGACTTTGCTTGGGACGAGCAAAGGATAAGCTTGGGGGAGTTTTTTGACAACTGTTATATATCAATTTCACTCATCAATATAACTCAATTATGTGAAGGAATTGTTATTTCTTGCACACATCACCTTTCTATTTAACCTATTTCCACTTGTCCTTGGAGAAATAGTGCATGCAAGGAATTATTGAAGGAAATGAGGTAAAAGAGGGGGAACAATCCTATAAAATATCGTTCCAGACAATCAAGCATTGACATGTGGCACCACATGGATCAAATGGCCCACGAACAGAAGTATTCGAGGCCATCAAATAGTGTACACCCTATATCAGCCAATGGGACCCACCTGGAAGCCACGTGGAGACAACACGAGCCATTTGGAGCCAGGGCCAGGTCAGCCAACTTGGTGGTTCGGCCGACCCCTTCCTGGCACCAAACCCGGTCAACTTCCACGTCTTGGCTCCTCTCGGCTTGAAGAAGTCAGTGGTGACTGATTCACGCGCTTTTGGTGGATGGAACCGACCCTTCTCCATCTATAAATAGGACCCCCTACCCTCACTTCACACACACACACCACTTGAGTATTCATTCCTTTGTATCCACTATTCTCCATAGGTTTAGAGGAGTTTAGGAGGCTGTAGAGAGGAGAGCCTCTAGTCCATAGTCCAACTAGGAGAGGAGTAGAAGAAGTCTCTTCCCAATTCCTAATTGGGAAAGGTATGGCTCTCATATTCTTATTTGTATTTGTGACTTTGCTCTTAATAAAGATGTTATCTTTAGTCTTCTATTGTTCATATACTCGGATGAAGTGTTTCTTGTATGATTGTGGATTCCATATATGTGGTAGGAGTAGTATTTATGATTATGCTATACCATTCTCATTATATCATCATAGACACTACAAACCCCCAATGTAGTCTAATTAGCTATGACATGATTATGTTAATATGAATCACTTATGTTATGTATTAACATTGGTTCAACGATGATTTAGCTCATTGCCTTAGAATGGCTTGTGCCTAGGCTCTTAAGGTAATTACTTAATATGCTAGCATGGTGCTAGGATAGATAATAGCAATGAATGTCTCGTAGACCCAAAGATTGCAGAGGTAGGCAGTAGGTGGTGACAGCCCTATTTGTCCTTTGTAATCCTCCACATTCGGCTATGCCACAGACTCTTGGCGGGAGTCATGCTAGTGTTGCTAGGGGTAAACCCATTCCTGATGTGTTAATCAACTTAGCATGAGAATTCATAATTAATATGATTATTAGTAACTAACTTAAGCTATGTATATGTATATTAGAAGCACAGTAGGAGTATATACCTAACTCTTAGCCTCGTCCCTCTTGACCTCATTTACCCCCCTTAGGATAGAATGCTCTTGTGTGTGTCACACTACCTCCAATTATCATTTACCCATCCTTGCTAGAACCCTACATAGACCAACCTATCCTCTCCGTTTGATGATTGCTTTGCTTCCACCTAGCCTTCCTTTGGGAAACTATAAATGACACCCTTTGGGAATACTCTAAAAGGGGAAATGTTACATCGATAGCTTCCGTGCGCTTGCGTATTTATATATGTGACGTTAGTAGCCGTCAATAAGCATTTCTGGCACCATTACCAGGGATGATTTCTAGTGTTAGTTAAGAACTATCAACAGGAGCGGCGAGAACGGGTCCACCTCGGCTCCCTCCCTCTTGAGTTGAAGGATGGAGAGGTTGTCTTCTTTGCTTCGTATGCGTACTACGGGTTTGTTTCGCCTATTTCCTCCTTCCTTGTCACACATCTAGAGATCTTTGTGCTCTAGCTTCATCACCTGTCACCGAACTCCTTGGTGGTTGTTGACGGTCCTTAATTGCCAAATCCGACAGTCAATTCCCTGCATAAAAGCTATGGATTGGACAACAAACATAGTGGTAGGAGTTATTACTAACTATCTCCACAAGTGTTGGTGCAGTTGTGTATGCAGATGAATTATGCCCATAATTAGAGGTATTTACAGGGACCAATCCAAGAAACACACCTTCCGACCAATCAGGCTCAAGCACAAGGATTCTTGGGCCCACTCCAAGGAGAAAACCAACTAAAAATGAGGGGAATCACCCATACCCATGATGGGGCCCAACAAAACAGCCTCCTAGACGAAAACACCGCATTTGGGGTGACAAGAAAGTTGACCAAAGTGACAGTTTGGCTGACTAGATAAACACGCCAAACGCGGTCAACCGCCACGTGTTGGCTCCTCATGATTTGGAGATCACGATGGAGACTGAGTCCCTCGCTATTTCTGGCGCCAAACCGACCTTTGGAGGTTATAAATAGGGGGTAGGGGGCAACCTCACTCCACACACCAAAAAGCTTGAGTCTAGTACTCCACTCCCAAGGTGTAGCGCTGCCTAGGTGCTTAGAAACTAAGGAGAGAGTGAGAAAGAGTAGGAGGAGGAGGCTCCGGCTTGTCGGGCTTCTTCCACTTAAGGATAGGGTTCAGTCTTGTCGAACCCTCTCCACCTTTGTACCTCGACAGTTCTTTCCATCTCAAGTAAGGTACATGATTTCCATTTGAGTTCTTTTATTTAATTTAAGCAAGTTGATTCCTTAGTTCCTTGTTCGTTCATCGCTCTATTCATTTAGAGGCCCTAGTCTTTGCTAGAGAGGTTAGGGAAGTAATCGATAGCGTAGGCGTGGTGTCTAGGCTTGACGTTACATTTGATTATCTAATAGTCCACGGGTTGTAGAGGTAGGCGGTAGGTGGTGAAAGCCCTATATGTCCGTTGTAATCCTCCACGTTCGACTACGACATAGGCTCTTGGTGGGAATCACCTGACAGACCAGGTAAGCCCATGCCCAATACAAGCTACTATTGATAGACTTGCTTTGAATTAGAAACCCTTCTCTTAGGAAATACACTCTATCACTTGCCTACCACAAAGATTTGTGTCTTTGGGTGAACTAGTTAGAATATTAGCAAACACGTTCCTTGGATTCAATACCCTTAGGAATAATCTTTAAGGGGAAGTGCTACAACGGTTTCTCCGTGTGCTTGCGGGTTTTCATCTGTGATGTACCAGCCATTAACAGGCATTTCTGGCGCCGTTGCCGAGGAACGGTTGCTGTTTATCTTCGAACCTTGTTCACCCTCGTATCTATTTTTTATCTTTATTCCTTGTCTTTCTACCATCTATACTTTGGAGCAACGCACCATTCTTTCTCTATATGCTCCTAAGGGTGAGTTCTGTGAGCCTCCGCCATCGTTAGATCCCATTTGCTCAACTATCTACGAACTCCACCCTGGCTTTATACCCATGGTTCGAGAGCAATCCTTCTCATGGACGGATTGTGAGAATCCATACCATCACCTGCGGTAGTTTGAGCAATTTTGTTCATGCCTTCTAATCAAGGGCATGACACAAGAAACCCTACAGTGGAAATTGTTTCCCTTTTCCCTCAAGGAAAGAGCAAAGAAGTGGTACACTCATACCATTGGGAGTGCAAATGGAAAATGAAAAGAACTTCAAGAAAATTTTTTCTTACAGTCTTTCCACTCTCCCAAGTTGCCTCTCTACGAAGGGAAATTCTCAACTTTTAGCAAATTGAGAAGGAATCCATAGGCGCAGCCTAGGCTAGATTCTCATTGCTAACCAAATCAGGCCCGGACTTGTCAATTCCCGAACATGTGTTATTACAAACATTTTGTTTCGGGCTTGACAAGGATTCTGCCCTATACCTCAACATAATGGTTGGAGGCTCTTTCCTCCATAAGACACCAATTGAAGGAAGGGAAATTCTAGTCCGCAATCTAGAAAATACATCTTTCACCGCCGGTCTTAATGAACCTCCTCAAGAGGAAGCCGTGTCGAGACATGAGGATCCCCCAGTCACCCCGGAACCCATACCATGTTCATCTCATGTTGTGACTGTGAAATCCTCACCCGAACCAAAGACACTGAAGGAAGAAGAAATTCAACCTTCAGAGTTTCCATTGTGCTTCGAGGAAGATCTTTTTAAAGATTTTGGGAATGCCTCGAAGTATTGTTATGGAAGGAAACCATCATACATCCCTCACTCCTAGATCCACCTAAAGGAAAATTCCTTCAAGAAACGATCAAGGAGTTGACCTCGATCATGAGTAGGGAATGGACGGCGGAGGTTGAACTTTCACCTGAAATTATTCAGGTAAACTCACCTTCAGCAATCATTCGATGTCTTATTCGAGGGGTAATGGTGAACGTCCTTTAAAATCCCACTGTTGGAGTCAATATCATTTCCGATAATTGTGCTTTAGCCATTTTGGGTGATCTACCTTGGGCTCCAACAAGAAAATCCTTTAGAGACTCCTATGGAAACTTCAAGGAAGGATATGGATTTTGCAAAACGTGTCTATAAGAAATGAGAACATTGAGTTCTGACTTGATTTTCATGTCTTCAAAGTCCAAGACTTCGATGTAATGATAGGGTTACCCATTGAGAAATTACTTGTGGATGCACCCTCAAAAGGCAGCCTAGATGTTAACTTGGAGGGACAAAGTTTTACATTCCCATTCTGTGATCCAAAAACACATTAGCAGAACCTCCCCCCAAGAGTAAGCCAATCTAGGAAGTCATGGCCCTTCAATTCTTAGAACTTCCTGAAAATGAAGAAGAAGAACAATTCATCCAAGAAGAGGATGAATTGCAGGAGACATTTGATTTGCCCAAAGAAGAGCCATCACAAAAGCCCCCGATTGAGTTGAAAACCCTACCTCCAGGCCTACGTTATGCTTTCCTACATGGTGATGCGGAAGCTCCTGTCATCATAAGTGACAAGCTTTCACAAGACGAAACTGCCAAACTCATGACCGTCTTAGAAAAGCGTAGGTCCGTCCTTGGCTACTCACTCCAAGACCTTAAGGGAATTAGCCCTGCTCTTTGCACCCATCACATTCCCACTAACCCTCTTAGCACACCTTCTTGGGAACCTCAAAGGAGGTTGAACAATTCAATGTGGGAGGTTTTCAAAAAGGAGGTCTAAAAACTCTTGCATGCCGGGATAATTTATCCCGTTCCTCATAGTGAGTGGGTTAGCCCTGTCCAAGTAGTGCCCAAGAAAGGAGGAATGACGGTCGTTTGAAATGAGAGGAATGGACTCATTCCTCAACGAACTGTAACAGGGTGGAGGATGTGTATTGACTACATACAACTCAACAAGGCAACAATGAAGGATCATTTCCCGCTGCCTTTCATTGATGAAATGCTTGAGCGGATAGCGAAACATTCTTTCTTTTGTTTCCTTGATGGGTATTTTGGTTACCATCAAATTCCCATCCACCCTGATGATCAAAGAAAGACCACCTTCACATGCCCTTACGGAACCTACGCCTATCAGCGAATGTCGTTCTGGTTGTGTAATGCACCCGCTTCATCCCAAAGGTGCATGATGCCTATTTTCTCAGACATGATCGAAGAAATCATGGAATTTTTCATGGATGACTTTTTCGTCTATGGAAAAACTTTTAATCATTATCTTGAGAACCTAGACAAGGTCTTACATAAATGCCAAGAGAAGGACCTGGTGCTAAATTGGGAAAAGTGCTATTTTATGGTCCATGAGGGCATTGTCTTAGTACACTTGGTGTCCGAAAGGGGGATTGAGGTGGACAAAGCCAAAATTGAAGTTATTGAAAAGCTTCAACCTCCCACCAACATTAATGGTATCTGTAGCTTTTTAGGCCATGCGGGGTTCTACCGACGATTTATCAAGGATTTTTCCAAAATCGCTGGACCCCTCACTAGTCTATTAGCTAAGGATGTGCCCTTTGATTTTGATGATGAGTGTCACCAATCTTTTGACATCCTCAAGAAGGCACTCATCACAGCTCCAATCATTCAACCTCCTGATTGGAGGTTGCCATTCAAAATCATGTGTGATGCTAGTGATTATGCCGTTGGAGCGGTCCTTGTCCAAACCAAGGATAAGAAGCATCATGCAATAGCCTATGCTAGCAAGACTCTATCAGGAGCTCAGCTTAACTATGCCACAACTGAAAAGGAGCTCCTAGTAGTTGTCTTTGCTATCGATAAGTTTAGATCATACTTGGTTGGAGCAAAAATCATAATCTACACAGACCATATTGCTTTGAAATATTTGCTCACCAATAAAGATGCTAAACCTAGGCTAATCCGATGGATTCTCCTACTCCAAGAGTTTGACCTGGAGATAAGAGATAAAAAGGGAGTAGAGAATTATGTCGCTGATCATATCTCACATATGGAAATCCCAAATACAGTGGACATACCTATCAATGATTTCCTACGTGATGATATGTTGCTCAAGGTGACTGACTCTAACCCTTGGTATGCGGACATCGTAAACTTCATGGTTACGGGGTATGTACCACCAGGGTAGGATAAGAAAAAACTCTTTTTTGAGAGTCGACGTCACCTGTGGGATGATTCATACCTCTATAGGGTATGTTCCAATGGGCTGCTTAGAAGGTGCGTCCTAACAATCGAAGGCACACAAATCATAAAGATACCATGCGGCCCCCTATGGTGGGCACTACGGTGTTTACCGTACTTGGGCAAAGATCTGGCAAAGCGGATTATTTTGGCCCTCAATGTATGAGTATACAAAGGAATTCGTTCGAATATGCTGGGAATGCCAAACGCATGGAGGAATCACTGCTCGTAATACGATGTCCCTCACATACAATCTACAAGTAGAATTATTTGATGTGTGGGGGATCGACTTCATGGGACCCTTTCCAAAGTCCTATGATTGAGAGTATATTCTGGTGGCCGTAGACTATTTGTCGAAATAGGTAGAAGCATTACCAAGCAAACATGTTGATGCCAAGACCGCTCAAAAAATGTTTCATGAAATCATTTTCCCACGGTTTGGAACTCCCAGAACGGTCATAAGTGATGGAGGGTCTCATTTCATCGATAAGACCTTCTGGAGTTTTCTGAGGGAGCTTGGGGTGAGGCATAACATTGCTACTCTGTACCATCCCTAGACAAGTGGTCAAGCAGAGACTTCAAACAAACAAATCAAGAATATTATGCAAAAGACCATCTTTGAGATGGGGAATGGGTGGAAGAACAAACTACCCAACACACTTTGGGCATACCGTACCACCTATAAGACATCCATTGGAATGTCACCTTTCCAAATTGTCTACAGGAAAACTTGTCATTTACCAGTAGAATTGGAACATAGAGCGTATTGGGCTATCAATAAATGGAACCTGGATCACCAAGAAGCTGGAAAGTTGTGCAAAATGCAAATTTATGAACTGGAAGGATGGACGGATAAGGCGTACCATAGTGCCAAGATCTATAAAGAGAAAACCAAGAAGTGACATGATAAAAGATTTACGCCTAAGGAGTTCAAGCCTGGAGATAAAGTCCTACTTTACAACTCTAGAGTCAAACTTTTTGGGCATCAGAAACTAAAAAGCAAATGGGAAGGTCCCTATACTGTGGTATATACTTCATCTCATGGAGCTATTACAATCCAAAATGATGAAGGTCATCTATTCAAAGTAAATGGGCACCGTCTCAAGATCTTTTTAGAACCCAAAGAAAATTTGGACAAAGAGGAAGACATGGTCAATTTGATTGACTTTAATGGCTATCCTCGAAGTTTGGTTAAATTTTACATGTCCCATAAAGAAATCTCCAACCCTCACCACTCCTTTCCAATCATCCTACTATCCCCATTTGACTAGGTAGGAGAGAAGTAAAATATAGAACATCATAAATACTTTCCTACATAGGACTTAGGTACTTATTTTGATTCTATCATACAAAGTGCCTTTGTCAAATAAATTGCAACTCACCGGTGTAGGTAAGGCTGGTAGAGTCTTTCACTTTTCCATGCTTTTGTATCAAATAAAGACAGGTACAAGAACAAGCGTGGGGGAGGTCCCACAGGCCTCCCAAAGTGCAACATGCCCGGACCATCATGAAAGAACAATTCATGTCCTCGCGTGAAGGACCACGAGAAGATTTGACCAAGCCATGGTGGCTTGCCCTCTCTTCTTCATTAAGGTGATGGTTTGCGCTCTCTCACCTCTTTTCCCTGTATACCTGATTTTTGAGTTGAAATTGATTATGCATGATAATATCATTAAAAGTCAACTCATTGAAAATTAAAATTGTGCAATTTCATATATCATATTTTGCTAGAGAATGAAATATGTCTACTTCTCATTTCAATTTTGTTACAATGTCCTTGAACCACATATCAATTTAGGAAAACATGTCATCTAAGTATTTGATTGGTGTGATATGGTAAATGAGTGAAACTTGGAAAATGTCCATGCCTCGGCTCCCTCCCTCTTGAGTTGAAGGATGGAGAGATTGTCTTCTTTCCTTCGTATGCGTACCCCAAGTTCATTTCGCCCGTTTCCTCCTTCCTTGTCATACATCTGAAGATCTTTGTGCTCCGCGAACTCCTTGGTGGTTGTTGACTATGACACCCGTTTACGAAAATGAACCAAGTGTGACACATATGTGTGCCCAGGACGTTCAACACACATACAAGAGTGAATTCACAAAAGGATATATAGAAAATTACCAAATAACAGGATTAGTTAAGCACTTTTTATTACAGAATTTAGAGTAATCCACAAATTACAACTCTAATGAACATTAATGATAAGTTTGAACAAATGCAGCGGAAATAAACTAAATCTGAACTAAACGAATTAAGCAAGCTAAGAAAAAGGGTAGCGCGGCTTCAAGCAACACCACAGACAAAGCTGACGGCAACACACAACCTAGAACTCCTTATTAACGTCGTGATACTCTAAATCCTAACCTGCAACTGTTGGTGGGGTAATTGCAAGGGTGAGTACATGTCGTACTCAACAAGTGTGGAAAAGTATGACATGTAGCTGATACAAATGACGACATTAATAAAGGCTAAGTGCTGAAAAGGAAATTAAAACATTTGAAAAGTAGTATATTATATGTATGTGAAGTAAACCCATCCTGTACCACAATGATTATCATAGTATAAGTCCATATTCCATATCTATCACCATTATACCAGATTTCACAATTAAACCATATGCAATACCATAATTCAATCCATAACCAGCCATAACCATATCTCCAACCATAACTAGTACCAAACCATCCCTATACCAAACCCCTCTAATCATGTTGGTCATCCAGGTGCTCTTAACCGGGAGCCGACTATCATGATAGTTTTTTAACACTCTTCAGAGGTTGTACCACTTTACCCATGTGTTTGTGATTTTATCACCTTTTGGTGACTAAGAACCTCCATTATGCCATCTCACACTTCCGTTGGTGTGTGACCAAGAGATCACAAAATAACCTTTACAAAGGGATTACTATTATGTACCGACCCACTGAGGTTTCACCAGTGGCGATGCCTCCAACTTAGTGCATCTTCAACCAAGAGCCCCCTCTTGTACCATTCGAATCTCAGAGAGTCTCGCCATCATTCCAAACCCAATCCGACTCCCCTTCCCCGATGCGCCAAATGATCCATGGAATACTAGCAATACCTTAATTAATTAGCTACGTCGCACCCATACTTGGCCTCATGGTGGCACTGTAGTCCTGGCCTATTCTCGCATGAACCGGTCCTTAGATCCAAGTCAAGCAAACCACCATATCATCCAACCCATTCCACAAACCATGCTTGCTTAGATCTCCCAAGTCCCATGTCACCAGTTAATCATGTTCATCAATTCATATCATCCATAGGATCATTATTTCATAATTAAGCCATTTGGTTGGTTTTCCATTCCAATTAATTAGAGCGAAGCAAAAGGTAAAAAGCCCTTCCTGACTCTCTACTATGTATCCCAGGTGACAAGGATGGTTAAACAAAGCTAGTAAACTTCCTATCATAGGAATCCCATCAAATTGAGACAAGCATACTGTTTTGAAAACAAAGCAAATAAAAAATAGGTTCAACATGTTCAAGGACACTTGCCTTGCTCTTGGGCTTGGTTTGGGTCAAAGTCTTCAAATTCCTGGTGCTGGAGGTCCTCCGCAGCACTCTCTAGCGCAGATCTGTATAAACCGCGCAATAACATACAAGACAAGAATTACAATCAGTAGATGCACATATTTTACTCAATATGTCATGCCATGCATGATTAATGCAAGTGCGAAGTGAAACAAGTTAATGAGTTACTATTAAGGTTGACTAATCATTTTCAATGGTTATTAACAAGTTTTAACAGGTTCAAGTTGATTCAATTGAATTCAGAATTATTTTAACAGTTGTTAAATCTAGGGGCCGGACAAGTCCGCTGTAGGGCCGGACTAGTCCGCCCTATGCAGAACCAGCGAGCTAGGGTTTTCTAGATCGACTTGAATTTTGAGAAACAGGGTTGAATTCACGTGAGAAAGAGAAAGTAGAAGGTATACCGGGTGTTTAAAACTCCAAAGGATCAACAGTTTTGGAGGCAACACATGGATTTTGACGATTTAGGGTTGATGAAGAAACTTGAAGGTGACTTGTTGATGAAGAACGAAAACTTGATGGAGATCTTGATCACTTGATCCTATTTTGTTCCCTCCTCTTCTTCTTCTTGCTCTAGACCTCCTTCTCCTCCTTGGTGGCGATTCCCACAACCTAGGGTTTGGGTGTGTTTCGAAAGTGGCAAAGAGATGTAAAGTTAAGGGGTGGAGTTGTTTATATAGAGGTGGAGGATTACGTTTTGATGGAGGTCGGTTTTAGAGAGGGTGGAGGCTGGTGTGGGGTCCCATATGGGCTCCAAATGGGTTAGACACGACGTCCTTAGGCCCACTTAAGGTAAAACCTAAAAACACGTCGTGGAACAAAAGATCAACTCGGAATCACGATCACCGGACAAGTCTGATCGCTAGTTAGAGAAAAATTGAATAAGTTTGGACTATATCAGACAAGTCCAAACTTAGTAAGAGGAAAAACGGACAAGTCTGGCAAAAAATCGGACAAGTCCAATTTTTGTCAGAGAGGAACACAGACAAGTCCACTAGATATCGGACAAGTCCGGACAGGTCCTGGGACTTGGCGAAATTTCAAGGAGTCAGGATACCAGACTAGTCCACAATATACCAGACAAGTCCGAAATCGCTACAGAGAGAAAAACGGACTACTCCTCAGGAAAACGGACATGTCCGAAGAGAGGTAAGAGAGAAAAACCGACTAGTCCGCACTTCTCAAAACTTCTAAGTGTGGTTTTGCTTCTAATTCATTTTAAACTTGCTCATTTTTATATGACTTAATGTTAACCATATTTAATTATGGATACAAGGCATGATGCACGAAAATGAGAGTGTTACATTGACGGTCCTTAATTGCCAAATCCAATCGTCAATTCTCTGGATAAAAGCTATAGATTGGACAACCAACATAGTGGTAGGAGTTATTTACTAACTATCTCCACAAGTATTGGTGCAGTTGTGTATGCTGGTGAATTATGCCCATAATTAGATGTATTTATAGAGACCAATCCAAGAAACACACCTTCTGACCAATTAGGCGCAAGCACAAGGATTCTTGGGCCCACTCCAAGGAGAAAACCAACTAAAAATGAGTGGAATCACCCATACCCAAGATGGGGCCCCACAAAATAGCCTCTCGGACGAAAAACACCGCATTTGGGGCCACCAGAAAGTTGGACGAAGTGCCAGTTCAGCCGACTAGGTAAACACGCCAAACGCGGTCAACCGCCACGTGTTGGCTCCTCACGGTTTGGAGATCACGATGGAGACTGAGTCCCTCGCTTTTTCTGGTGCCAAACTGACCTTTGGAGGGTATAAATAGGGGGTAGGGGGCTCCCTCACTCCACACACCAAGGCGTAGCGCTGCCTCACTCCACTCCCAAGGCGTAGCGCTGCCTACGTGCTTAGAAAATAAGGAGAGAGTGAGAAAGAGGAGGAGGAGGAGGCTTCGGCTTGTCGGGCTTCTTCCATTTAATGATAGGGTTCGTTCTTGTCGAACCCTCTCCACCTTTGTACCTCGACAGCTCTTTCCACCATTTGAGTTCATTTATTTAATTCAAGCAAGTTAATTCCTTAGTTGCTTGTTCATTCATCGCTCTATTCATTTAGAGGCCCTAGTCTTTGCTAGAGAGGTTAGGGAAGTAATTGATAGCGTAGGCGTGGTGTCTAGGCTTGACGTTACCTTTGATTATCTCGTAGTCCACGGGTTGTAGAGGTAGACA
The DNA here is from genome assembly GCA_036927565.1 of Tuctoria greenei. Classification (NCBI taxonomy): domain Eukaryota; kingdom Viridiplantae; phylum Streptophyta; class Magnoliopsida; order Poales; family Poaceae; genus Tuctoria; species Tuctoria greenei. The sequence continues at coordinate 191,455,538 of JAYESD010000005.1, forward strand.
GTAGGTGGTGACAGCACTATCTGTCTGTTGTAATCCTCCACATTCCACTACGACCTGGGCTCTTGGCGGGAGTTGCCAGGCAGACCAGAGTAAGCCCATGCCCAATACAAGCTGCTATTGATAGACTTGCTTTGAATTAAAAACCCTTCTCTTTGGAAATCCACTCTATCCCTTGCCTACCACCAAGCTTTGTGTCCTTGAGTGAACTTGTTAGAAGATTAGTACACACGTTCCTTGGATTCGATACCCTCAGGAATACTCTTTAAGGGGAAGTGCTACAACGGTTTCTCTGTGCGCTTACGGATTTTAATCTGTGACGTATGGGAGTCCACCCATCTGTGTCGGTGTTCTAGCAGTTCTTCATGCTGAGGCAGATCAGGAAGAATAGGACGAACTTTCTTGGAGCCTACTACTTCCAACAGCGGCCCAGGTGCCCGTTCAAGTACATCACCCCACTTTCTTCCGCGATGTGGGAAGGTTGGAGGGAAGTAGTGCCCGCCGATGCCCATGACCGCATGACCCTGCCTACCGACTGGGCGATATGCAAGAAGAAGACCTGGGAGGAGCGCCCAGAGTTGGAGTCGGACTATACCCCGACAATGGAGAGGATCCGGTACCTGGCAGACTGTGCCTTGTCATCGTTGAAGGTGCTGGCAGACTTCATGAGCTGATGCCTGGCCCCACTTCAGCAGTGCTATCGCCCGGTGTGGTTAGATTTTGGGTTGCAAGACGACACCATGCTGGTGAGGGGTCATAATTCTGAGATAAGCCAACAAGAGGTGTTCGAGTTGATGTCAAAGTCGTGCGGCGATCTATTGACCCCAGACATCTTCACACTTCAAGATCTTTGTCCGTCGCTCTGCACGGATCGGGACTTCAGGGTGAAGGTCTTGAGGGAGATGCCGAACCTGGACGCACTCGGCCTTGCGATGTGGCAGGTTGGAGATGCAGACCGGGGGCTAACCATATGCGTCCCTCAGTAGAAGTCTGCACCCGACCTGAGCCCGGAGTGCGGGAGGGAGAAGACTCAACCTCTGGCAGGGGGAAGGGCAAGGCACCGACCCCTGACACAGGGTAAGGGAAGTCACCAGTGGTCGAGGTCGTGAAGGATAAAAGCCCTCGGTCACCGCCGATGGCGGCCTTTGCCCCCAAGCCAATGCCTATTGGAGGGCCCATTCCCGTCCTTGAGTGTTGGCAGATCTTCAAGCGCGGGCTTCGCCCGCCACACGACGGGTCGGCTGTTGACTGGGAACGGTGCACCAGCCTTCCCTAGGTGGTCTCACGAGCGTTGGTCCACTGATGTCCTCATCGCTGGTGCAGTCTAAGGTGCTAGCGAGGGCACTGGGGGTACCACACCCGTGGAGCCCTAGGCCAAGAGGCCTGAGGCTGTGAGCGACCCTATTGCGGGTGTGGCCATGGATGTTGGAGGCGACTCTAGAGAGGACTCTAGAGGAGGTGCGGTTGGTTTGATGGCCGGATCCCAACACGGGACTACAGAGTACCGCATTGTGAGCCTTCCGTCCACTGGGTCGATGGAGGTGCACCGAAAGGTACCGGCAGCAGCACTGGTGGTTTTGGTGGAGGTTGAGCTGCTTCCACCCCACCCGCCATATCGACAGTGGCACCCATAGCTTCACTGCAACCGAAGCTCGAGGCCCGCTGGAGCTTCCGGTGGCGTCAGTAGGGCACACTTGCCAAATATTTTCATCATTGTTCCTCCTGTTCTTTTGTTTGAGCGGTCCTTAACTCAACCCTGTAGGTCATCATCAGCTGTAGTGACTCCCTTGCCACCGGGGATAGTGGTGGGGAGTGCTCCCACCTCCACGTGGGGCACAGTTGTGACAGTGGAGCAGGCCCCTGGGTCAGCCCGGGAGACCGTCCCTCTAGCACCCACACCTAGGGCGGGTGGCAGAGTACCCCAGTCTGATGTCCTGGATGTGGACGGAGTGAGCACAACAAGCTGGGGGTCGAGGCCTAGAGGCTGCTGTCCCAACGGATGGCGCCTCGGTTGATGGCGGCGCTTCCACTCCAGGTGGTGCCGTAACTTTTGCTTGGCCCTCGTCGGCGAGGTGCTTGGCGCTGGCGGCCTTATCATCCTCGCCGCAAGGGGAAGAAAAGCCTGAGGTGGTCACTGGGCAGCCCTTCATAGCATGGGCCGATCCAGAACTCCTCTCCGACGTCATTGACTCGGCATAGTCCAGCCTTCACCGCGTGCAACGTGCTCTCCACAGAGTCGGAGAAGCAGCAGACGGTGGGCGAACGTCTCAGAGCTTGGGAGAATGTTCTGAGGTCCAAGATTGTTGAGGTGAAGGAGAGGGTCTGGAAGGAGGATGTGGTGCTGGAGCTGAAGCATCACCTGGCGAATGCCATGGACGCAAAGTCCCAACAGATCCTAGCTGAAGCCAAGGCGGCCGACCAAGCAGCCAATGCCCGCCTCAACTCCCTTGAGGAGTTTCGAGAGGCTCTGGCACGTTGAGAGGCCACTGTTGCTAAGCGAGAGATGGCGGTCTAGGAGATGAAGGCACAAGTGCTAATGAATTCATTGATATGAATGCATGTCAACAAAGATTAGATATTATGGTGCAACCGAGAAGGTGAAAAATGAGAAGTGAGAAAGGAAGAAGCCCAAATGATCAATGGAAGCGCAAAGTAGACATAATTGTATTGGATGTGTGTGAGAGACACATCCTAAGAGCTCATATCTTTGCATAGAGGGTAAGGGCAAAAATCAATTTAAGTAATTCACTGAGCACCGTACAAGTCCATTCACTAAGCGGACTAGTCACTTTAACTTTATGATGTCACAATTCACTGAGGACCGGACAATTTCGTTAAACTCTCTGTTGTTTCAATTCACCTTGCACTAGACAAGTATGAACACTAACAGGACAAGTACGTTCAACCTTCTGATGTTTCACTCAGACAAGTTGAAAAACACAATTCACATAGTACTGGACAAGTCCGTCTTATTGCAGACTAGGCCAATCAACTTTTTGTAATCACAACGGACTAGTTCAATGAACTCTCTGTTCCAATGCGGACAAGTCCAGTATACCTCACACAAATTAGGGTTTTTAGTGTGTTGCACATTCCACGCGAATTTTACACAGCACACCGGACAAGTCCGGTCACAGGAGCAGACTAGTCCGGTCGTCGGGATCCCTAACCGTAATATTTTTGGAAACACTATAAATAGGTGATCCACGACCCCACAAATACAAGGACCATACTCTACTGTCAAGAACATAAACCGTAGCACCGCCACTTGTCCCAAGAGCACAAAAACAAATCTCCCCACACATCTAAAGGCCTAAAGAGTTAAATATTTTGAGTATCCAAATTTCGGATATGGATATCGATGTCTACGCATCATTGAGCTCTTGGGGTTTGATCTCTTATACACTTGTGCATTACTTGTAATCTTTTTAAGTGTATTCGATCATCTTTTCTCGCTGTAATTTTGTGGGAGCCCTCAGCGTGTGATGTTGCCCCATCAACTTGGTGATTACCCCGTGTTAGTGGAACTCAAGTCGGCCTTGTGTGGTGACTTGACGAGGAAAAAGGGTTTGAAGATACCTGGCCCTGTGTGGGCTTCCTCAACGAGGAGTAGATCTCTTTGGTGAGATCGAACCTCGATAAAAATCCGTGTCTCGCATGTTCCATTCTTTTACTATTGCAAGTTTCATCATCTAGGGCATTAGAATTGATCAATCAAGTAATTTCTGTTCCACGTGAAAATTAAGCAATTTAATCTCTTATTCAAGTTGTAAGAATAGTAATTACATTCCGCTACCATTTCATTTGAAATTTCTGCCTAAACACTTAATCCTTTCGTAGTAATTGAATAACCGGACTAGTCTGTACCTCACATCGGACATGTCCGGTCCCTCGGTATTTAACGTATTTGTTAAGTGTTGCATGAAAAGTTTTAAAGCCTATTAACCCCTCTAGGCCACATTCAATTGGTATGAGAGCAGGTTCTCCATTTACGCGACTCACCGCTCGGAGAGATCAATGGCCTCTGACAAGAACAATGAGATCCTGAAGGTGCCCAACACTGAAGATGAACAAGATGCCAAGGAACTTGAAGCGCTCAAGATTCACAAGCACAATGACGAAGAAGTGCATCAGCCGAAGACATTGCTATGAAAGAAGCTACTGAGCCGAAAGGGAAAAGTCAAAGACAAGACGACGACGGGAGTGGTCATCACGACTACTCCTGATATTCTTTTAATTATGAGAATCTCAATAAGAATAATCACTATCTTTCTATTCCTTTGGGCAAACCACCGTAGTTTGATGGCACTGAATATACAATGTGGAAATACAACATGAAAATGCATCTCATCTCACTGAACCCCAACTTGTGGCATATAGTGTGTACAGGTCTAGATATCTTCGACAATGATGAAGAGGTCACCTTGGAACAAGAGCAATCCATTCATTGCAATGCACAAGCCGTTGCAGTGATTAGATCTTCCTTGAGCCGAGGGGAGTTCACAAAGGTGGATGGACTTGAGATGCCAAAGATATATGGGACACTCTCAAGACAGCTCATGAAGGAAACCGCTCCGTTCGTGAAGCCAAAATTGAGATGATTGAAGGTGAATTGGGGAGGTTTGCCATTGAGGAAGGCAAATCACCTCAAGAGATGTACAACCGCTTGAAGGCACTCATCAACAAGATCTGTGCCTATGGAAGCAAGAAGTGGACTGACCACGAGGTGATCAAAAGGATGATTAGATCATTTATTCCAAGGAATGTCACCTTGTGCTCTATGATCCAAGAAAGCTCGAGGTTTCACAAAATGACTCCGGATAAACTGTTAGGCCAGATTATCAACCATGAGATGATGGAGAAGGAGGCCCAATTTGTCAAAGACTTAGTTGAACTTACCTCCTCCAAGAAGAAGAAAGTTGCCCTCAAAGCAACTTGCAAGCCTAAAGGAAAGAAGGTTCGTGAAGCACAAGATGAAGAAGACACAAGTGATGTGAGCACCAATATGGATGATGAAGATATGGTTATTTTCATCAAGAAATTCAAGCGCATGATGAGAAGAAGGAAGGGAAGCAACTCAAGTGATGGGAAGAGCAAAGAGAAAGGAAAATCCAAGGCTCGACGTACTTGGTACAACTATGGGGAGTACGATCATTTTATGGTTGACTGCGCATATGAAAAAACCAAGAAGAAGGAAGAATTGAAGCCACAAGAGAAGAAGACCTTCAAGAAAAGGAGGCAAGCTCACCAAGCGCACATTGGTAAGGTGTGGGACTCAAACAATGAGTCCTCCTCAGATGAAGAAGAGGAGAATGCAACAATTGCCATCAAGAAGCCAACCAAGAAATCTACACTCTTCCCAAACATGGGAGGATGGGAGACATACAACCATACTTGCCTCATGGCGAAGGAAGGCAAGAAAAAGGTTTGACTTACACCCCCTCCTTGCATTCCTCTAATGATGATTTTGATAGCTCTAGTGAACATAAGGAAATGCTTAAAGGATTGAGCAAAACTACACTAAGAAAAATGAAGATATTGTTGGACAAAATCTTTGAGAAGGAGGAGCTCGTCAACCACCAAGAAGATATGCTCATCTGTGAAAGGAAGAGATATCAAGAGGCCGAGAAGCTCCTAGAGCTTGAGAAGGAGAAGAGCATGGCACTTGAGCATGAGCTAGCTTTGAGAAAGGAAACTTACTCAAAACTAGAAGACTCACACATTGCAATCAAGGACGAACTTGCTAACTTGTCAAAAGTTAACAAAATCCTTGAAGTGCAAGTTGAGTCACTCAAGCAATGTGGCACTTCCTCCTCCAAGAGCTCACCTTCCCAAGGTGTAAATTCGACAACAACTAAAACTTGCACATGCTCTAGTAAGAAGAATATTGTTAAAGATGGTTCCTCTGTTTCACATGCTAAACATCCATCTCAAAGTGGCATCTTTGAGAAGGAAAAGATTAAATATGCACGTAGTGCATAAAAGGTCGCAAGACCTTTTAATGTCAGAGATGGTCTTGGGTACACAAAAAATAAAAAGTTGCCTACCAATGTTCAGATTAAGGATCATATTACATGTGTTAAAGAAAATCACATGAATCTGAAATACAAACATTGTTTCATACTTTTGATGCTTCTTATATACTAATGAGAAATAAAATTGGACATGTTTATGCAAAATATGCAGGGCCACACCACTGAGAGATCGAAGAGCACGTGTAAAGCTGCCAGAGGGGGGGTGAATGGTAGATTAAAACTTTTCAACGGAAGCAATGAAAAACCACTTGGCAGAAAAATGATCCGTTAAAGAAATTGTGTGTGCAGCTAATATAAAGGTGATAAATTGTTACTAAACAAGTATAGATTGGGGAGAATCAAGTCACGAAGACATCACAACAGGAAATACAAAAATCCGGCGAGAAAAACTCAAGTTACGATCGAAAGATCAAACAAAGGTCAATCTGTTTTACCCAAGAAAAACAGTTCTGGAATACTGCAAATAAACTCATGTAGATCCAAAACCACAAATCCAATGACCGTAAAATTTTTACAGGTGATAGAAAATCAAGTTGTGAAGAGAATCCAAAAAGAATCACATCAATCGGATCTGTAAAACTCGAGTTATGATAAACCACCAAAGAAAGGTAGTGCTGTGCAGAAACTCGACGAGAAAGACTTGAAGAAAACAAGTCGGATGAACAAGGCACAAAAGCTCCTTTGGACTATGAATTTTATTGATCAAAACACAAGAGGGGCAGCCCCAAAGTCGTGCACCATGAGCTCTGGCCTCCCTTGCTTATATAACCAGCCCTTAGGCCAACCCAAACCTAACTAGGACTCTAATCCTACTCAATTCACGAATCAAAACTTTCCATAACTGCTCAAGACTCTTCTATATGCATATAGAAGCAATCTTAAGACTTAAAAACACCTTAGGAACGTATCTCACATTCCTAAAACAACTCAAATTCATGACCCACACGAAATCCTATCATAACCTTCATATGCAATGTTCTTGATCCAAACATGTTGCGCGACCTCCTGATCAACTCAACCACAATTCCTCACGAACTTGGTTGTTGAACCTCATCTTATCCCTAAGAATAGTTCAATGGATCCCGTCACCAGCCATGTCTTGAATTCAAGCAACACCTGCACATGAATAAACAACCGATACTTCCGAGCACAAGTCCTCGACTTGACTCTCGTTAGTTCCGATAACCACAACACCTTACATGAGCACCTCACATAAGTATGTGCAAACCTTAGCAAAAAGATATCAACCATAACTACCAAAACACACCAAAAACTTAGTAAAATAAAACTAAGCAAACTTTCCATAATAAAAAAAAAGCAAGTTAGAAACATTGCAAATTAAAAGAAGAATCACTACGATCAAGCTCAGAACCTTGCCAAAGCTAAACGGACCTTGAACCGGAGCTTACCAAAACTAATAGGATCTAGCGCTGGAACTTACCAAAGATAGCAAAGACCTAGCACCGGAGCTAACTAGAGCTAGTCAGAACTAGCGCCGGAGCTTACCAAAGCTAGTTGGACCTAGAGCCGGAGCTAACCAAAATAAGCCGAACCTATCGTCGGACCTTGCTGGAGCTTGGACCTAGAGTCGGACCTTGATGATAAAGGTGTTTTGGTAGTATTCAAAACTTTTATTGCCATAGCTAATGTATTCAACACACATATGTCTCACAATCTCCCCCTTGATGAATGCATTGGCAACACCACTTAAAATCCGAACATTGCCTGAAAAGTTTTAAAAACAATTTCTCTCTCTTCTTGAAAATCGATAGAAATAAATTTCTCCCCCTATACTTATGTCTCCCCCTTGCATACTTCTCCTGCTTTGACAATGCATTCAGCAAGGTACAAAATAGAAATTTTAATTTGTTATGAGCACATTATAACATATACATATAGAAAAAAAGCTCATTCAAGTCATACTATCAAGTAACTTACACTATCATTATAATGAGATACATAAAGTAGTGTAAGCAATGCTAGAGATCAAATGTAATTTTCGATTTAAGCAAGTCATGATCTCACAAACTTAAACTATTTCAAAACCTGAAGGCATGATACTTGTTGCTGCAATTTTCTTTTTTTTTTAATCATAAAATTGATCATATGAAATTTGCAAGAGATTATATGCGCATCTGACTTATTTTAACCAACCAAGCCAAGCCTATGTCATTTGACAATCAGAATCTTAAGGACATGGTTTTAGTCATACACAACTTCTTCCAAGTTCATATCTAAGTGCAATGATAAGCAATCTCAAAAGAAGAAGTGCGATGCATGCATATTCTCTTGATCTTTTCTCATTTTTTCATTTGAACATAAAAGCTCAACAAGTGGATAGTTGATTGATTAATTTTTCATTATTTAAAGAACTTGTGAGCATGCAACAAGTTCAAAACAGCAAGAAAGTTCGATCATGACCAGATTTAGTATAAGTAATTATTCCAATTACTAGTCATGGCAAAAACTACAAAATGTATAACATGAGTAATGTAGTAAGAACTTTCAACATGTAAAAGGAATCACAAAGTCATATATGTATGAAATACTATGCTCATATTATTTTAAATTCAGATTCACACATAAAGTTCCTAAGTTTCAAAACTCCCCCTCAATTTAGGCCATGGGGATGCATAACCCCTATTTCACTATGAATGTAACAAAAACAAGTGAAATACAAAGGTTTTGTAAAAATGTCAGCCAACTGTTGTTCGGTATCTACATGGTGAAGAACAATGTTTCCTTTTTCTACATTATCACAAAGAAAGTGATACCTAATATCAATGTGCTTAATTCTAGAATGTTGCACGGGGTTTTTAGCAATGCAAATGGCACTAGTGTTATCACAAAATAGTGGAACACTATCTAGATCAACCCCATAGTCCTTAAGTGTTTGAACAATCCAAACAATTTGTGAGCAAGCACTAGCAACAGCTACATATTCAGATTCGGTTGTGGATTGTGCAACTGAGTTTTGTTTTCTAGAGGACCAAGCAACTAGTAAATTACCAAGAAAATTACAAGAACCGGAAGTACTTTTCCTATCAATCCTACAACCCCCAAAATCAGCATCCGCAAAATCTTTCAAATAACGATTGAGAAAGAAGGAAGAAAAATGCCAAATTCGTGAGTTCCATGTAAGTACCTGAGAATCCTTTTGACGGCTTGATGATGTGAAGCACGTGGGGAAGCTTGAAACCATGCACAAAGACATACGCTAAATTGTATGTCTGGTCTTGATGTCATGAGGTACAAAAGTGATCCGATCATGCTTCTAAATTCTTTTTGATCCACGGGTTCACCATCTTCATCAAGTTCAAGTGTTGATGTTGTTCCCATTGGTGTCCGAAGAGGCTTGCTTTTGTCCATGTTGAAGCACTTGCGAAGGTCCCTTGTATACTTCGTTTGATGCACAAAGGTACCTTCCTTGGTTTGCTTGATTTTCAGCCCCAAAAAGTAAGTGAGTTCACCCATCATACTCATTTCAAATTCTAAACTCATTATTGCTGAAAAGTTGGACACAAGATCATGCGAAGCACAACCAAAGATAATATCATCCACATACACTTGAACGAATAATGAGTCATTGTCATGCTTAAGCACAAAAAGAGTTTCATCAACCTTGCCCATGGTAAACCCCTTTTCGGGTAAGAATGTTTTTAACCTATCATACCATGCTCTAGGGGCTTGTTTGAGACCGTACAAGGCTTTGGACAGTTTGTAAACATAATTAGGAAAAACTGGATTTTCAAAACCTAGTGGTTGCTTGACATAAACCTCCTCATCTATATAGCCTAGATGCAGTAAAAGCTAACAAAATTCTTATGGCTTCTAATCTAGCAACAGGAGCAAAAGTTTCATCAAAATCTAGACCTTCAATTTGTGCGAAACCTTAAACAACCAACCTAGCCTTATTCCTAACCACAACCCCATCCTCACTTTGTTTATTTTTAAACACCCATTTAGTTCCAATTAAAGTGTGACCTTTAGGTGGAGGTACAAGTTTCCAAACTTTATTTCTTTCAAAATTTTCTAACTCTTCTTGCATCGAAATAATCCAAGATTCATTAGTGATTGCGTGTGATATATCTTTGGGTTCAAAAGAAGCAACAAAAGCAGAATGAGCGTGAGAGTTTAGATCGCAAAACCTGGACCGTGTGACTCGTTCGTGCAAGCTTCCAATCATTTGTTGTGGAGGATGACTTTTGAGAATCCGGAGGGGAGTAGACACTTCACAATCTTCTTCTTCTTCATGTTCATCACAAATCGATGAGCTTGTGTCTTGAGGACGATTTGGTTCAACAATGATGGTTTTCGGTGCTAGTTGAAAATCAACATCCAGAGCTGAATCAAAGTCATTAGCTGCTGAATTTTCGGGCAGCAGCTCCACTTCTTCCTCATCTTCAACGAAAATGCTCTCCCCCTGCGGATATGGATCCGGACCTGCAATGTTTGAGCTAGTACCTGTGCTAGCTTCATCAAAAGACACCTCACAAGTCTCCACAATTTTGTTAGTGTCAAGTAAAAGCACACAATAGCCTCTAGTATGAGATGGATAACCAAGAAACATGCCATCAATGGATCTAAGTTCAAATTTATCAAGATTACCATGTTTCTTAACAATGCATTTGCATCCAAAGACCCGAAAGTGTGTAACACTTGGAATATGTCCAAATTGAAGCTCATATGGTGTTTTACCTAGCTTAGTACGCAAGAAAACACGATTTGAGACATAACAAGCAGTTGCAATTGCCTCAGCCCAAAATTTTCTAGAAGTTTCATATTCATCAAGCATAGTCCTAGCCATCTCAACTAAGGTTCTATTCTTTCTCTCTACAACACCATTTTGTTGAGGTACATATGGTGAAGAAAATTGATGATTTATTCCATTTTCAGCGCAAAAGTGATCAAAAGATTGATTTTTAAATTCAGTTCCATTATAACTTCTAATTGCTTTTAAAGATCCTTGGTGATCAATTGATAATCTAAGAAATAAAGTTCTAATGTGACTAAAATCTTCATTGTTAGATGCCATAAACTAAACCCAAGAGTGTCTAGAATAATCATCAACAATCACAAGAACATACCATTTACCTCTGAAGGATTGAACACGTGAAGGTCCTACGGTGTCAAGGTGCAAAAGTTGACCCGATTCAGTTGCCATTATCATTGTGAGAGGAGTTTGTGAACCTGCAACCATCTTAGCATGTCTACAAGAAGAGCACACAATTTATTTGTCCCCTTTAATCTTAGGCAGCCCATGTATGCGATCAAGAGCACTAACATGCATTAGATGATCAAAGCCTATGTGACCAAGTCTACGATGCCAAAAATATAAGTCCTTTGAATCATTAGCAACTAGACACCTATGCGTAGAGGAAGACATATCAAAATCAGCTTTAAAAACTCTTCCAAACTGAGACATGTTAAAAATAAGCTCACTATTTGAATTTACAACTTTGTAGCAATTTTTAGTGAAAATAATTTCCAGATTTTCATCTAGCAGTTGTAAAACAGAAAGCAAGTTGTATTTCAATTTTAAACAAGTGCCACGTCCTTCAAAGTGTAGTGATCATTTACTCTAATCAAACCCTTAGCAATTTAGGAGTTGAAGAATTATCGGCAAAAGTAACATTCTCTACATGTGACACAAAAGAGAGGGAGGAGAACCATTCTTTGTTACCGCTCATGTGGCGTGAGCAACCTGAATCCATAATCCAAATGTTCTCCTTCCTCAAGCGTATAACCTACATAGAAGAACAATATGTCAATGACTCAATACTGGGGTTAGTCAAAAGGCATTTAGGAATCAAGTACTGAGTCACAAGACGTGCAGCAGGAAAAACACGCGACAACTGAGATAAAACAGCAAGTTTGTTCTTAACTACTGATCTATAAGGTGTTACTTGTGTATAGCGAAAATCAGTAGCTCCGGAGGCAAAAAAAGAAGGTCTGGAGGTAACAACAGAAGGTCCAGAGGTAAAAACTGAAACTCTGAAGGTAAACTTTGAGTGTTTTTGACTCATAACAGCAGGTTGCATGTTCCTGACATTTGGTTTAGTATGTGCAGCAAATTTTGCATAAGAGTTATAAGATCTAGACTGCATTCTTTCCTTTTTATGTTTTTAGGTATTCTATAACAAAAATCTATGACGTGACCATCTCTACCACAATAGGTACAATGAAATTTAACTTTGTGTTCATGTCTAAGTGAGCATGCAGTATGTTTATTTCAACCCGGACATGACAACACTCCTGCAGATTTAAAAACCACCTCTTTTGGTTTAGGAACTATTTTAATCAAACCACTTATTAATGACTTTACAATTTTAGGTGGACGTGCTTTAGCATGAGCATGAGAATCAAAACCTAAACCAGTTTTATCATTGCAAGATTTGGATGAATTCAGTAGCAAGTTTAGATTTTTGTTCCCAATACAAAATTGCTCTAGTGTCCTATTCATGTCATCAAGTTTCTTAGACAATTCTAGGCACTTTTCACATGGAGTTTTCCTTTTAATTTGCAATTAGAATAATATTTAACTTCATGAGCACGTAAAGCATTGTTCAATATTGAAATTTCATTCATAGCATCTTTTAGTTTCTTTTCAGGATCATTACAGGTAGAACAATGCAAATCAATTGTAGAACAAGAAGTATCTTTTAAGTTTCTGTCATTGAGTGCAACAAACTTTTTGTTCTCTTCAATCTCTAACTCAAGTTTATCAAGAGTGGAGGAGTGTGCACTTCTTAAGTAGGACAATTGTTCATATATTAAATTGCATGAGGAACAAGAATCATCACTAGGAATCAAGGTTTTCAAACAATTAATTTCAGATTCTAGTGATTCAATTTTAACAGCATTGTCCCTAAGATTTTTGTCTTTTTTCTTAAAAATAACAGTTGCACGGGAAATAGCATCACACATGTCATCACAGGTAGGACATACCTCTTCGTTGTCACTGTTGTGTTCTACGTCCTCCATACTTGATCTTGATATGCCCACCATGAAACACAAGTTTGTCAGATCATCTTCATTTTCGTTCCTTCCAATGTCTACATAACTCGAGCCAAGTTCTTGAAGTGCGGTGATGAAACTGTTTATCAGTTTGTGTCTTGTAAAACCCTTCTTTTTTCTTATTGATCTTGCCAGAAGAGGACTTGACTTTATTCTGCTTTTCATCACGGGTAAAAGGACATGAAAGGTTAGGGCAATCCGTTTGAAAGTGTCCTGTCTTACCACATTCAAAGCATCGTTGAGGTCTGGAGCTTCCTCTCCTTCTATTTCTTACATTTTGCAATGCTTTTGAGAACCAAGTAGAGATGAGTGCTAGCTCCTCTTCTAGAAATTCTTCGACTTTTTTTTATTAATATACGATTTCTAAACGTTTTTAATATAAACAACAAACAAAATGAAAAAAATTCAAAACTGACCCACCTTCGTATGTGTAACACCCTCATTTTCATGCATCATGCCCTACATACATTCATATACATGTTTAACATTAACCCACAACAAGAGGAACGAGTTTAAAATTGATTCGGAGCATTTAAAATTGATTTGAAACAAAACCACACTTAAAACGCAGGAAAGAGCGGACTAGTCCAATTTTGTGCAGACTAGTCTGACTTCTCTCTGACTAAAAACGGACTTGTCCATTTTTGCTGCGGATTAGTCCGATTTTTGGCACTGGAAACTTTCGGACTTGTCCGATTTTGTGCGGACTAGTCCGATGCTCCATGAATCCTTGAAAAATTTTGCTAAGTCCCTGGACTTTTCCGGACTAGTCCGATGTTCCAGCGGACTTGTCCATTTTCCTCTCTGTTCAAATTCGGACTTGTTCGATTTTTGGCCAGACTTGTCCGATTTTCGCTCTGGAAGACTTCGAACTAGTCCGGTCCTGTCCGGACTTGTCCGATATTTCATGACTCCGAATTGATCTTTTGTTTTACGACTTGTTTCTTGGGTTTCACATTAACTGGGCCTAGGGATGTCGTGCCCAACTCTTTTAGAGCCCATGTGGGACTCTAAACCGGCCTCTACTCATACCTAAACTCGAAATCCATCTAACCCTAGCCTCCACCTCTATATAAACAGCCCCACCCCTTGGATTGACATCTATTTGCCACTTTTCCACCCACCCAAACCCTAGTTCGTGGAGAGCCACCATCAAGGAGGAAGGAGAAGATCCCAAGCAAGAAGGAGAGGAGGAAGCGAAGGAGGATCAAGGTCTCCACCGAGTTTCGTCCTTCACCACCAATTCATCCCCAAGTTCATCACCAACCCTAGATCACCAAGATCCAAGTGTTACCTCCAAATTTCTTGATTCATTGGAGTTCTAAACACCTGGTATACCTTCTATTCTCTTTTCCTTACGTGAATTCGACCCCTAATCTCCAAATTTACGTCAATCTAGAAAACCCTAATCTGCTGATCTCGTCAAGTGCGGACTTGTCCGGTCCCTAGCGGACTAGTCCGATCTTCCTGGTTAAATTGGGTTGAATTAATTCTAAAGTTTGATCTAATCGAATCCAAACCTGTATAAACTTGTTAAAAGCTATTAGAACTAGTTAGAGATCATTAAAAGCCATCTATTAACAAGTTCTACCTTGCATTTGCATTAATCATGCATGTCATGTCATATTGATTAATATTTGTGCACTCTTTGATTGTGTTTCTTGTCTTGTATGTTTATGGTGTGGATTAGACGGATTTGCGCTAGAAAGTGCCGCGGAGGATCTACAGCACCAAGAGTTTGAAGGCTTTGATCCTAATAAACCGCAAGAGCAAGGCAAGTGTCCTTGAAGCATATTGATCCTGTTTTAAAAATAAATGTTTTGTTTGCAAAACTACATGCTGTGTCAAATTGATGGGAATCCTATGGTAGGAAGTTTACTAGCGTTGTTTGACCACCCTTGTCACCTGGAATTTATGGTAGAGAGTCGGGAAGGGCTTTTTTTTACCTTTTGCTTTGCTTAATCAACTGGGATGGGAACAATTATACCTCTCAATTTAATTATGCATGGATGAGATTATGGTTAACATGAACTGGTTAAATCTGATATGGTAATGGGTGATCTAAGCAAGCCTGGTATGAGGATGGGTTGGATGTTATGGTGGTTTGCCTGCTTTAGATCTAAGGACCGGTTCATGCGAGAATAAGCCAGGACTACAGTGCCACCACGAGGCCAAGTATGGGTGTGGCGTAGCTGATTAATTAGGGCTTTGCTAGTGCTGTTTGGACCATTGTGGATGCTCGGGAAAGGGGTAGTCGGATTGGGTTTGTTGATGATTGGTGGGACTACCATGGGATCCGAATGGCTCAAGAGGGGGCCCTTGGTTGAAGATGTGCTCTGCGGGAGACATCGCCACCGGTTAAACCTCAGTGAGGTCTAAATAGGCTAGTAATCCCTTTGTAAAGGCTATTTTGTGATCTCTTGGCCATACACCAAAGGAAGTGTAATTGGCATAAGGGAGGTTCTTTAGTCGCTGACGGGTGATGAAATCATGAACACGTGGGTAAAGAGGTACAAACTCTGCAGAGTTAAATAAAACTATCATGATAGCCGTGCTCCCGGTTATGAGCGCCTGGATGACCTACATGATTAGAGGGTACTTGGTATTAGGATGGAATTTGGGATGGTTATGGTTTGGTAATGGTTATGGATGGTTATGGATTTAATTTCTGGTATTGAATATGGTTATTGGCAAATGGTGAAATCTGGAATTATGGATGAGGATGGTGAATTATGGACTGGTATTATGATATTACTTATGATTATGATGGGTTTACTTCACATACATATGATATATTGCTTTCCAAATGTTTTAATATACTTTTCAGCACTTTGCCATTATTATTGTCGTCATTTGAAGCAGCCACATGTCATACCTTCCACACTTGCTGAGTACGACATGTACTCACTCTTGCGATCCCCCCCCCAACAGTTGCAGGTCAGGATTGGGAGTTTAATGGTGATAATGCGGAGTTCTAGGCCGTGTCTACCGTCAGCTTTGCCTGTGGTGTTGATTGAGCTGCGCATATATACCCTATTGCTTATGCTTAGTTTGCTTAGTTGCTTAATTAGTTTATTTCTGCTGCATTAGTTGAACTTGTCGTTAATATTCATTAGGGCTTGTATTCGAGGATAATCTGGTTTGTGTAATAAGATTTGGTTAATTAATCTTGTTATGTGGTAATTTTCTGTATACTCTTTTGTGATTGCACTCGTGTATGTGTGATGAACATCCTGGGCACACATATGCGTTAGCTTGGTTCATTTTTCAGAACCGGGCGTCACAGATTGGTATCAGAGCCACAGGTCGACCGTACGATGCAGCCTAGACAGAATGGACACTTTAGAGCACATAGGAGCACTCAGGGATTGATGTGTTTTTGCTTGGAGTGCTGTTTGATATATATATATATATATATATATATATATATATATATATATATATATATATATATATATTGCTTGCTTGTGTGCTTAATAGAGGATTTTTGGGATGCCTTAGCATTGCCATGTCCACCTAGGCTAGTGTAGCTAGCTGTTTAGTTTATAACCCATGATGCATATAGTTGGGGACGTTCTCTAAATCTTACCTATTGCTTTTCTTCAGATGGTGAGGACTCGCAACCAGAGGGATGGTAATGATGAGGAGGAGAACAATGGAGTGCCTCAGAACAACAATGGGCAGGGATCTACTCAGGGAGGTATCAACATCGAGCAGCTATTGGCTATGCAAAACCAGCTCATGCAGACCATGATACAGACTATGGGACAACTGCAGGCTGGCAACATCAACAATCAGCCCCACATGCCTCCACTGCCACTCCCGCCTCCTCATAACCGATTGGGAGAGTTTATGAGGACTAGGCCGCCGACCTTTGCCCAAGCTGTCGACCCTATGGATGCGGATGATTGGCTCAAGTCCGTGGAGAAGAAGCTAGCTATTGTCCAATGCAGTGACCGGGAGAAGGTCTTGTTCGCTTCTCATCACCTCGTTGGAGCAGCTGCGGATTGGTGGGATTCTTATTGCAACGCTCATGAGAACCAAGAGAGAATTACTTGGGCCAAATTCAAGAAGAATTTTCGTTCTCATTATGTGCCCGAGGGTGTTATGATCTTGAAGAGGCAAGAATGTGAGAATTTAAGGCAAGGAAGATCAAGCGTGAGTGAATATCTCAATAAATTCACTCAACTCTCAAGGTATGCGGCTGAGGCTGTAGGTCGGGACAGCCAGAAGCAATACTTGTTCATGTGGGGATTGAACAATGAAATCCAAGTGCAACTACTCAATTGTGACTATGCAAATTTTCAAAAGCTTGTGGACAAAGCAATTGTGGTTGAGAACAAGATTCGCGAGATGGAGCAAGAAAACAAGAGGAAGGCGCCATATCAAGGACAGCAACAAGGAAGTAATGTGCGCCCTCGCCTTGTGTCGCCCAATGCGCCTCATTACAGCTCCTCTATTCCTGCTCAGCGCCCTGGTTATGCACCACGCCCAACTCAGTTCGTGCAGCAGCGCCCTGTCATGCAAGCACCTAGGCCTCTGATGCCTTATGCGCCTCGTGCTGATTTTCCTGGAGCCAATGTTCAAAACCAAGCTCGTCCCAATAACTCTGGCGGAGTTAAGAAGTGTTATACCTGTGGAGAAGCTAGACACTTTGCGCATCAATGTCCTAAGTCAGACCTTGGTCAAGGAAGCAATGCACCGAGGCAAAACCCAAGACCCAATGGAGGAGCGCCACAAGAAAGCCGTGGACAGCAGAATTTTGCTCGTGGCAATGTGAACCATGTCTCTACGGAGGATGCTCAACAAGCGGATGACGTGGTCATTGGTATGTTTCTCGCCAACTCTAACCCCGCTACTATGCTATTGGATTTTGGAGCATCGCATTCATTCATTGCATCAAAGTATATTGCCAAGTATAGTTTGCCTATCTCTCATATGAAGTTTACTCTATTGGTTAAGTCTCCTGGAGGAGAGATGAGGACAAATATAGTATGTCCAAAAATAAGCCTTAGAATAAGGGGGGTAGACTTCTCCGCCAACCTCATTGTTTTGGATTCTCAAGGATTGGACATTATACTTGGTATGGACTGGTTAAGGAAGCACAATGGAGTTATTGAGTGTGCCACGAAGACGGTGAAGTTGACCAACGAAGAAGGGATCGCCGTAGAATTTGAAGCATCTCAAACCGCACCGAAGCGATTGGAGTTGAATCATATGGACGGTGCCGCAATTGAGGAGATTCCGGTGGTGTGTGATTTTTTGGATGTTTTTTCGGACGAGTTGCCAGGTATGCCACCCGATCGAGACATTGAGTTTGTTATTGATTTAATACCTGGAACTGCACCTATAGCTAAGAGGCCGTATAGGATGCCTCCTATGGAATTAGCGGAGCTCAAGAAGCAGATTCAAGAGCAACTAGAGAAGTGTTTTATTCGGCCAAGCTCTTCCCCTTGGGGAGCGCCCGTGCTGTTTGTGGACAAGAAGGATGGATCCCAAAGGATGTGCGTGGATTACCGAGCTCTCAACGAGGTAACAATCAAGAACAAGTATACCTTGCCACGTATAGAAGACTTGTTTGATCAGATGAAGGGTGCTTGTGTCTTTTCTAAGATTGATTTGAGGTCGGGATACTTTCAAATGAAAGATTAGACCATCGGACATACCAAAGAAAACTTTTAGAACATGGTATGGATCTTATGAGTACACCGTGATGTCTTTTGGATTGACAAATGCGCCTGCCTACTTTATGTACCTCATGAATAAAGTCTTCATGGAGTACTTGGATAAGTTCGTTGTGGTGTTTATTGATGACATTATGGTCTACTCGAAGGATGAGAAGGAGCATGAGGAACACTTGAGGCTTACGTTGCAGAAATTGAGGGAGCATCGATTGTATGCCAAGTTCAACAAGTGTCAGTTTTGGTTGAGAGAGGTGTCGTTTTTGGGTCATATAATTTTAGGAGGAGGAGTATTGGTTGACCCTGGAAAAGTGAGAGACGTGTTGAAGTGGGAACCACCACAAAATGTCAAGGAAATAAGGAGTTTTCTTGGGATGGCTGGATATTACCGTCGGTTTTATCAAGGACTTTTCCAAGATAGCCAAGCCTATGACAGGGTTGCTAATGAAGGGAAAGGCTTTCCAATGGACTGAAGCTTGTCAAAATAGTTTTGAGGAGTTGAAGAAGAGGTTAACAACAACCCCAGTTTTGGTATTACCGGATGTAAGCAAGAGTTTCGACATCTATTGTGATGCATCAAGACAAGGACTTGGATGTGTATTGATGCAAGAAGGTCAAGTGGTCGCCTATGCATCAAGACAACTAAAGAAACATGAGCAGAATTACCCCACGCATGATTTGGAACTCGCGGTCGTGGTACACGCATTGAAGATTTGGAGACACTATATTCTTGGACATAGGTGTGAAATTTATACGGATCATAAGAGTTTGAAGTATATTTTCACACAAACGGATCTGAACTTGAGGCAACAAAGATGGTTGGAGCTCATCAAAGATTATAATTTGGGGATCAACTATCATCCAGGAAAGGCCAATGTAGTGGCCGATGCTTTGAGCAGAAAGGGAGTAAGTCATCGACTCACAGTTCGAGAGTTACCATTCGAGTTATGCAAGGAGTTTGAACGGTTGAACCTCGGGTTTGTAAATGGGATGGAGATGATGGAATTAAACCCAACCTTGGAGCAAGAAATTCGAGAGGCACAAACCACAGATGAGGAGATCAAGGAAATCAAGGAAAGGACCGAAGAAGGGAGAGAATTCAGATTTGACCAGGACAAACATGGTACCTTATGGCTTGGAAAGAGAATCGTTGTCCCTAATGTGAAGCATATTCGGGTGACAATATTAAAGGAGGCACATGACTCGCCTTACTCAATTCACCCTGGTTGTACGAAGATGTACAAATACTTGAAGGCTTGCTATTGGTGGGATAGCATGAAGAAGGACATAGCCGAATATGTTGCATTGTGTGATGTGTGCCAACGAGTCAAGGCGGAACATCAAAGGCCAGCAGGATTATTGCAGCCATTAAAGATTCCGGAATGGAAGTGGGAAGAAATTGGAATGGACTTCATAGTTGGGTTACCACGTACTCAGTCCGGGTATGACTCAATTTGGGTAATTGTGGACCGCTTAACCAAGTCAGCTCATTTTGTCCCTGTGAAGACCAAATATACAGCTGCACGATTGGCCGAAATATACATGGAGCATATTGTGTGTCGACATGGAGTATCGAAGAAGATAGTCTCGGATAGAGGTTCTCAATTTACTTCTAGGCTTTGGCAAAAATTGCATGAAGCTTTGGGAACAAGGTTGAATTTTAGTTTAGCATATCATCCTCAAATGGATGGACAAACCGAGAGGACCAATCAGATTTTGGAGGACATGTTAAGAGCTTGTGCTTTAAAGCATGGGAAGAGTTGGGACAAAAGCTTGCCATACGCGGAATTTTCATACAACAATAGTTACCAAGCAAGTTTGAAGATGTCACCGTATGAAGCGCTTTATGGGAGGAAGTGTAGGACACCTTTATTCTGGAATGAAGCAGGGGAAACTCAAGTATTTGGTCCGGATGTGTTGCGAGAAGCCGAAAAGCAAGTCCAAATAATTCGTGAAAACTTGAGGGCTTCCCAATTAAGGTAGAAAGGCTATGCGGACAATAGGAGAAGGAAACTATCCTTTGAAGTGGGAGATTTTGTTTACCTCAAGGTGTCACCAATGAGAGGTCATAAGAGGTTTAACATAAGAGGCAAGCTCGCACCTCGCTATATTGGACCGTTCAATATTTCGGACAAAAGAGGAGAAGTAGCGTATAAGTTGGAGATGCCAGCTCATCTTTCGGACGTACATGATGTCTTTCATGTTTCCCAGCTCAAGAAGTGTTTGAGAGTACCGGAAGAACAAGTGCCAATGGAAGAATTGGAACTAGAGGAAGATTTGACTTATGCCGAGCAACCGGTCAAAATCTTGGAAACTAAGGAGAGGGTCACAAGGAACAAGGTTATTAGATGGTCCAAAGTTCAATGGAAGCACCACATAGAAAAACAAGCGACGTGGGAATTGGAGGATGATCTCAAGAAGGAATTTCCCTCTCTCTTCTCTTCCGCATCGAATCTCGAGGGCGAGATTCATTTTAAGGGGGGGTAGGTTTGTAACACCCTCATTGTCATGTATCATGCCCTACATACATTCATATACATGTTTAACATTAACCCACAACAAGAGGAACGAGTTTAAAATTGATTCGGAGCATTTAAAATTGATTTGAAACAAAACCGCACTTAAAATGCAGGAAAGTGCGGACTAGTCCGATTTTGTGCGGACTAGTCCGATTTCTCTGTGACTAAAAACGGACTTGTCCGTTTTTGCTGCGGATTAGTCTGATTTTTGGCACTGGAAACTTTTGGACTTGTCCGATTTTGTGCGGACTAGTCCGATGCTCCATGAATCCTTGAAAAAATTTGCTAAGTCCCTGGACTTTTCCGGACTAGTCCGGTGTTCCAGCGGACTTGTTCGTTTTCCTCTCTCTTCAAATTCGGACTTGTCCGATTTTTGGCCAGACTTGTCTGATTTTCGCTCTGGACGACTTCGGACTAGTCCGGTCCTGTCCGGACTTGTCTGATATTTCGTGACTCTGAATTGATCTTTTTTTTTGCGACTTGTTTCTTGGGTTTCATGTTAAGTGGGACTAGGGACGTCGTGCCCAACTCTTTTAGAGCCCATGTGGGACTCTAAACCGGCCTCTACTCATCCCTAAACTCGAAATCCATCTAACCCTAGCCTCCACCTCTATATAAACAGCCCCACCCCTTGGATTGACATCTATTTGCCACTTTTCTACCCACCAAAACCCTAGTTCGTGGAGAGCCACCATCAAGGAGGGAGGAGAAGATCCCAAGCAAGAAGGAGAGGAGGAAACGAAGGAGGATCAAGATCTCCACCGAGTTTCATCCTTCACCACCAATTCATCGCCAAGTTCATCACCAACCCTAGATCACCAAGATCCAAGTGTTACCTCCAAGTTTCTTGGTTCATTGGAGTTCTAAACACCTGGTATACCTTCTATTCTCTTTTCCTTACGTGAATTCGACCCCTAATCTCCAAATTTACGTCAATCTAGAAAACCCTAATCTGCTGATCTCATCAAGTGCGGACTTGTCCGGTCCCTAGCGGACTAGTACGATCTTCCTGGTTAAATTGGGTTGAATTAATTCTAAAATTTGATCTAATCGAATCCAAACCTGTATAAACTTGTTAAAAGCTATTAGAACTAGTTAGAGATCATTAAAAGCCATCTATTAACAAGTTCTACCTTGCATTTGCATTAATCATGCATGTCATGTCATATTGATTAATATTTGTGCACTCTTTGATTGTGTTTCTTGTCTTGTATGTTTATGGTGTGGATTAGACGGATTTGCGCTAGAAAGTGCTGCGGAGGATCTACAACACCAAGAGTTTGAAGGCTTTGATCCTAATCAACCGCAAGAGCAAGGCAAGTGTCCTTGAAGCATATTGATCCTGTTTTAAAAATAAATGTTTTGTTTGCAAAACTGCATGCTGTGTCAAATTGATGGGAATCCTATGGTAGGAAGTCTACTAGCATTGTTTGATCACCCTTGTCACCTGGAATTTATGGTAGAGAGTCGGGAAGGGCTTTTTTTTACCTTTTGCTTCACGTAATCAACTGGAATGGGAACAATTATACCACTCAATTTAATTATGCATGGATGAGATTACGGTTAACATGAACTGGTTAAATCTGATATGGTAATGGGTGATCTAAGCAAGCCTGGTATGAGGATTGGTTGGACGTTATGGTGGTTTGCTTGCTTTAGATCTAAGGACCGGTTCATGCAAGAATAAGCCAGGACTACAGTGCCACCACGAGGCCAAGTATGGGTGCGGCGTAGCTGATTAATTAGGGCTTTGCTAGTGCTATTTGGACCATTGTGGATGCTCGGGGAAGGGGTAGTCGGATTGGGTTTGTTGATGATTGGTGGGACTACCCTGGGATCCGAATGGCTCAAGAGGGGGCCCTTGGTTGAAGATTTGCTCCGCGGGAGACATCGCCACCGGTGAAACCTCAGTGGGGTCTAAATAGGATAGTAATCCCATTGTAAAGGCTATTTTGTGATCTCTTGGCCATACACCAAAGGAAGTGTAATTGGCATAAGGGAGGTTCTTTAGTCGTCGACGGGTGATGAAATCACGAACATGTAGGTAAAGAGGTACAAACTCTATAGAGTTAAATAAAACTATCATGATAGCCGTGCTCCCGGTT
The DNA here is from genome assembly GCA_036927565.1 of Tuctoria greenei. Taxonomy (NCBI): domain Eukaryota; kingdom Viridiplantae; phylum Streptophyta; class Magnoliopsida; order Poales; family Poaceae; genus Tuctoria; species Tuctoria greenei. The sequence goes on from JAYESD010000005.1 coordinate 191,478,892, forward strand.
ATGAGCGCCTGGATGACCTACATGATTAGAGGGTACTTGGTATTGGGATGGAATTTGGGATGGTTATTGTTTGGTAATGGTTATGGATGGTTATGGATTTAATTTCTGGTACTGAATATGGTTATTGGCAAATGGTGAAATCTGGAATTATGGATGAGGATGGTGAATTATGGACTGGTATTATGATATTACTTATGATTATGATGGGTATACTTCACATACATATGATATATTGCTTTCCAAATGTTTTAATGTACTTTTCAGCACTTTGCCATTATTATTGTCGTTGAAGCAGCCACATGTCATACCTTCCACACTTGCTGAGTACGACATGTACTCACTCTTGCAATCCCCCCCCTCAACAGTTGCAGGTCAGTATTGGGAGTTTAATGGTGATAATGCGGAGTTCTAGGCCGTGTCTACCGTCAGCTTTGCCTGTGGTGTTGATTGGAGTTGCGCATATATACCCTATTGTTTATGCTTAGTTTGCTTAGTTGCTTAATCAGTTTATTTCCGCTGCATTAGTTGAACTTGTCGTTAATATTCATTAGGGCTTGTATTCGAGGATAATCTGGTTTGTGTAATAAGATTTGGTTAATTAATCTTGTTATGTGGTAATTTTCTGTATACTCTTTTGTGATTGCACTCGTGTATGTGTGATGAACATCTTGGGCACACATATGCGTTAGCTTGGTTCATTTTTCAGAACCGGGCGTCACAGTATGTGTCATAGATGAAATTTAAATTTTGTATGTGTCATGTACGAAATTCAAATTTCGTATGTGTCAAGAACGAAATTCATTTTAAGCTGGCGCATGTATGTTTTATTGAGTTTTGAACCTCAGTTTTGAAATATTTAGAGGTACAATTGCTACAAATTGTTATATCAACAACTATAGTATTAGTTTTGTTGAGTCTAAGGAACAGGTTTCCAATATATTTTGTCCACTTAATTGAGAGACATTGATTTTTGAAGTTGGTATTACGATCACATAAACTGAATGATTGTGATCTTATTACACAATTCAATATTTAGTAACTTTTGATGCCCAATACTACAAAAATATGTTCCTCATTGCATAAATAACTTCACAATCTACCCTACATTTTGTATTATGGAAAAACTTTCAAATTCTTAGTCTAAAGCTTAATAAACTGAGGTTCAAAACTCTATAAAACATACCTATGCCAGCTAAAAACGCATTTCGTTTTTGACACATACGAAATTTGAATTTCATACATGACACACATACGAAATTTGAATTTCGTACATGATACATACGAAGGTGGGTCAGTTTTGAATTTTTTTCATTTTGTGCGTTGTTTATATTAAAAATGTTTAGAAACGGTACATTAATAAAAAAAATCGAAATTCTTCAATCTTTTCCAGGGTTAGTGAAGACAACAAAACAAGTGTTTTGCTAGGTGAAGATTGGCCGGAGCTAGGCGTATCATGTTGAGAAACAAATGCAAGAGACTTGTTGGGGTTCTTACGTGAGATTATGTCAATTTCAAGAGTTTTCAATTTAGAATATAGCACATCTAATATAAGTGTACTCATGACAGTAGATTCACGAATAGATGTGACTTTCATCTCCCAAATTGACATGTCTAATGTACTTAATAATTGCCTAGCATTTTCAGCATCTGAAAAATTAAATTGATGTTACGCAAGTTGCTGAGAATTTTATTAAAGCGAGCAAAGAGGTCATCAATGGACTCACCGGGTTATCTCAAAGTGCATGTATTCTTTCTTGAACATATCTTGTCTTACCTCCTTGATCGTGTTGGATCTTTCGTGGTAGTCACAAAGTGCTCTCCACACATTATACACCGATCGGAGGTGTGCAACACGGTCGAAGTCGCTCTGAGTTAATCCTTGGATTATCAACTTGCAGACTTTGTTGTTGTCGACATCTCTTAAGTTTGTAGCTGTGACTTGATTGTTCAGTGGCACGTCGTAAGGATTGTACACCTTTTCCCATATTGCAAAGCCTTGTGTCTGGATGAAAGCTTCCGTACGTGCTTTCCAATCCTGAAAATCAATACCACTAAAACACAAGGTTTTGTAGAGTATTTCTCCATGATGATTAGTCAAAAATACGTGCAAATCATAAAGATTAGAGAAACGTGGCTCTAATACCAGTTGTAGGATCTAAGAGCAAGTGTAAAGCTACGAGAGGGGGGTGAATGGTAGATTAAAACTTTTTAGCAGAAGCAACAAAAAACCCCTCGGCAGAAAAACGTTCTGTTAAAGAAATCGTGTGTGCGACTAATATAAAGGTGATCAATTGTAACTAAACAAGTATATATTGTGGAGAATCAAGTCACAAAGACGTCACAACAAGAATCATGAAAATCCGGCGAGAAAAACTCATGTTACGATCGAAAGATCAAACAATGGTCGATTTGTTTTACCCAAGAAAAACAGTTCTGGAATACTGCAAAGAAATTCATGTAGATCCAAAACCACAAATACAATTACCATGAAATTTTCATAGATGATAGAAAACCAAGTTGTGAAGACAACCCAAAAATAATCACGTTTGTCAAAGCGTATGAACGACACTTCCCCCGGTACTACTGAATGTAGCCCGCGGAGGTTCTTGTATCGGTTTGGGCGCGCGGAGATCCTAAACAAGATGATGACACAGAGGATTTACATGGTTCTGGCCACCTGAGCATAATACGCTACTCCAAGGTTGTGTGTGTTGTATTGAGGATTGTAGTAGTGCTAGTATGCGTATGAGCTTGCTTGTTTTGTTACCGAGCAGCGCATCCCTTTTATAGACCAAGGGGTGGCTGTTACATGGGTTGCCTTGCCCGACATGTGGCCTCAGAGGTTACTATTGCCTAATACATGGTCTAAATGTGCTTAAGTGACTTAATAGTGTGATAACACGCTCTAATGGCAGCGTTACCAATATTAAGGGTCCTCTTATCGTGCGCCATTAATATTGTATTAATGGCGCATTATCAGGCCTTGTAACTGTAACAGTAATTGTCCCTTGAATATTTGTGTCATTTGGAGATCCGTTAGTATTTCCGTTGGTTTCGTAGGTCTGGAGGGTCCGCAGGTGGCAGCTCCGGAGCTTCCCCTCGCGGTGAGATGGGTCCGAAGCTGTTATACACGTGGCGGCACCGGAGCTTCCTTCTACGGGGGGTTAGGTCCGGGGTCATTATACATGTATCAGCATCGGAGCTTCCCTATGTCTGGAGTCCAGCTCTAGTCTTACATTACACGTGGCAGTCCCGGAACTACCCATATGAGGGAGGCAGGTCCAGTGCAGTGTGACACATGGGGCCTGAGGAAGCCTTCAACCCTGACAGGTGGAATTCTCTTGCACTTCTTACGGTATCATAGGGTACCCGGTACGCACGGTACCGACAGTGGCCCCTGGGCCCACCTTTGGGAGAAATCCTTTATGTTAAGTTATTCTACCGGAGGTGGGGCCATCCTTGATTCCCGCACTACAACTTCAAATGTCTTCTGATGTACAGTTGGGGCGATGATCTAGGGTTAAACCATCGCCGTGTGGCTTGTCTTGAATGCGACAGATGAGATCTTTGAGTGAAGATCTCACGCAATTGAAGGTCGCTGGTTCCCAATACAAAAACTGTATCGGTTCTGAGTGCCTTGTCAGACTGTCGCCTTTGGGTTTCCCGCCGCCCATCATGACATCGGTTCGCCTGGGGTAATAACCTCGACCTCTTCGTCGGGGTGGTCCCAAGCCCATTCATCATTGACTGGGTAGGTTTTTTGTCCTGTGGATTTGCTCTCATTGAGGTTTCCATCCAAGCGTCGTGGAGGCTTACTTAAGAAGGAAAGCATGCACGATTTGAGGACTCTTTACGCTTTTGATCAAACTCTCGCTCAGAGCCTCCCAAACTTTGCCTAACTTTCTCCTCTTTCGCTCCACTTTGCTACGATGGAGTTGGGTCTTCCCAAGAGCCGCATCCAGAGCAAGGACAATCTGATGAAGGTCCGGACCTTCATGGGGTGGTCCAGCGACTCCTTCAACCACTTGGTCCGCGCCGGCAAGCTCCCCTTCAAGAAGGAGCACCACGGGGAGATGGTGTACTTCTCGGCGTACACCATGGTGGGACTGATCCCACCATTCTCGAGCTTCATCTTGATGCCGCTGGACTTCTACAGCCTCCAACTGCATCACCTCGGTCTGCACTCCCTCCTACTCATGGCAACCTTCGTCCACTTTTGTGAGATGTGGGTGGGCGTACCTCCGTGCGTCGACTTGTTCCAAACCTTCTTGACAGCCCATTCCACCCGCAAAGGGACTGAGTTGCTTGGCTTGTACTACTTCGTGAAGCGCAAGAACTGCCCCTTCAAGTACTTGAAGTCGTTTCCCTCCGACAAATGGGATGATTGGAAGAAGTTCTGGGTCATTATTGCAGTGGATGAAAACGACAGGTTGGAGCTGCCCAAGAACTCCCCAACGTAGACACCGATGCCAGGAATGTAGTTCTGAAGTTGTCGGATGCATTCAACCCCGTCCTGGCTAGGATCCGTGAGTGTGTGGAGGGTGGAGTGACCCCCCAGATGGTCTTCGAAAATTTCTTGGTGAACAGGTGGGCTCCAATGAGGAGGAGGGATAAGCTCGCCTGGGCTTTCAACAGCGTGATGGATGATGACCGGATTGAAACTGGTTTGAAATCCAACTTGGATGACGAAGCTTTGAAGCTCCATCTCAAGAAGTTTCAGCATGGGTCTATTGAAGATGATGCCTTAGCTCCGCCGGCTGCTTTCCTACCTTTGAACATGATTCCAGAGGTCAGCAGGAAGATCTAGAGGAAAATGCTGGCGCTAGACGACCTTGGTGAGGTGGAAAAACGCCAGAACTCCACGGTTGTAATCCCCAGAGCTTCGGAAGAGGTGACCGCTCCTGCCCCGAGCCAGAAGGTTGATGACATCAGTAAGGGCAAGGGAAAGAAGCCAGCCGAATCTTCTAGTCGGAAGAGAAAGCTGAGGCATGCTGATGGGAGCTCCGTCAGGTCTGCTCCGACGACAACTGCCCCATCTCCCCGGCGAAGGAGATACAGCAGTGACACCTCCTCAGGTTCAGCCGTCTTCAAAAGGTGCTAGATCTAGACAGTCGACTCCAGTCTCGGTGCCCGCTAGGAGCTCCAGGTCCAGAGGTTCTTCCCGGCCGAGGGAAGTTCCGGCCGAGAAGACTCCAGCTGCTGCGGGTGGCCTCCGGCACGGGTCCGAAGTTGCTGCCTCACCAAACTTGGTGGGCTCTGACTCCGGGCCTCAGAAGAAGAGGTTCTATGGCGACTGGGGCGGTAGCATTCCCAGGTAAGCATCATGAACTTTCCTTGAAATACTAATTTTGTTTATGTTTTTAATCTTCTCTTACCTTTATTTCTAGGTTGTCGAGAAAGGAGTCTGAAACTTCAACACCTGTTGCAGTAACTGGGGTTGATCATGTTGAGGCTCTGGTTTCAACCAATGAGCCTCCTCCTCAAGTGGTGGCAGAAGACACGACAACTTCGGCACTAGCTGTCATGGACATGGATCTAGAAGAAATGCCAGAAGCTCCCGTAGTAGTGCCGGACCACGGGGGAGAAGTTGTCAAAGATGCACCACCATCAACAGTGTCGGAGGCTGCAGCTCCGGTGCAGGAGTCGGAGATGCCGGAAGCTCCGGCTTTTGAGCCAGAGACATTCAAGGCTTCAGTCCTTGTGCTGGAGGTTGTTGTGGGGCCATTGGAACCAGAGGCTCCGGCACTTGAGCCGGAGGTCGTTGAAGCTTTGGCCGCTGAGCCAGAGATGATCAAAGCTCTGGCCCTCGAGCCAGAAGTTGAACCGGAGATGATTGAAGATCTGCCTGCCGAGCCGAAGGTGGCTGATGTATCAGCGCCTGAGCCGGCTGTGGTAGAGGCACCGGGTGAAGCTCCAACCATCGCCCCAGAGGTAATTGCCCCGGAGGTGTCTGTGCTGGAGCCAGAGCACTATGAAGAAGTGGTGACAGGCTCTCCAATTGCGGATCCAGCAACTGAAGACCCAGAAGCAAGACCCTTGACTTCTGCTCCGGAGGTGGAAGTTCCCCCAGTGGGATCTTCCTCAACAGCAGTCAAGGAGCTCCCGGTGGGCGGTCCTAGTGTCGCAGAAACTCAGCGAACTTCTCTTGTGGAGTGGGACCCTATTTTTGTTATGGATAATCCTCTAGAACCATCGGAGATGACCCCAGCAGGTCCGGAGCCCATCCCCTTGGCGTTGTCCATAGACAATGCCTGCTCGAGCCTCCGACAAGTTTAGCTCGCCTTCGATCACTAGAGCAAGGTCCTTGAAGAGGAGCGCCACACCTTGAGGCGTTGGCACAACATACTCCATTTTGAGACCAGGCTTGCTCAGACAAGGCTTGCTGATCAGAAGGAGTGGGTCAAAAGGGAAACGGCCCGGATGGAATACTGGGACAAACTGCTGGAGGAGAAGGAAGCCACCATCAGGGCCCTCGACGCTAATTTTCAGGATATTCTCGAGCGTGCTAAGGAGAGGAGTGATGTTTCTTATGAGCATCACAACAATCTCACCGCTTTAAACGAGATCCTCCAGAAGCATCGAGCGGACCTTGATGCGAGGGAAGAAAAACTCCTATAGCAACAGGAGGATATTTTGAAAAGGGAGGAGGAGGTCACCCAGAAATTGACTCTGGGTGAGCAAAACTTGGCAGATCGCACTAAAAAGTTAGATCTATGGAGTGAGGAGGAAAAGGAAAAGTACTGGAAGCTTGGTCAGGAGCTCTCGAAAAGAGAGGCTGATATTGCCGACAGAGAAGGGAAAATGAGGGGTAGGGAGAAGGACCTGGCCGAACGGCAGAACCGCATCCACCTCTGGGAGACGGAGCTAACCAACCGCGAAAGCTGGTTGCCGAGAGTATGCAACAACATGCCAAAGTGGTGGAACGCCTCGCTAGAGAAGGTTAGGAGCTTGCGGCCACCCGGAGGTCACTAGAGGAGTTGCGGAGTTTGAGGAAGACCGAGTCCATACAAGTGTGGTACTTCTTGGGATGAGCCAACGACGCATTGAAACCACTAGGCTTCAGTCCAGTGTGTCCAAAGAATCCGAGCTAGAGCTAGATCGAGCACTAGTGGCTCTCAACGCTGCTGGCGGCAAACTTGACGCAATGGGTGACGTCATTATGGACCAGCTGGAGACAGAGGGGAAGTCTTTGGCCACGAACGTAGTAGAGTATATGCTATCATGTTACATGAGCCGAGATCCCCAATTCTCTTTGGAGCCGATGCTCAAAGGCCCCATTGCTGAAGAGGAGAACGCCACCAAGGACAACATTCAATAAGTTGCCAAGAAGGTTGCCTCATTCTTCCGCAAGACATAGATCCTCTAGTAGTTAGGTCTTTTCCTTTTGCCCTTTGTTGTAACCCCGATTTTGTAATCCAGTACTTTGAATTAATGAAATCCATTCTTAATGCCATGAATTTCACTTTGTCTTCAATATATTGTGCTCTGTCTTGTTGGCCCCCTGGTAGATGTGCACAATTAGCGTGTGAACATGTACCAAAAGGATTTGACAGTATGGTGATGACTTGAACGCTTCAAGCTTGTAGATTTTAGGTCCGAAGTCTTCAACTCTGATATTTTTGGAAGCCCTTTGTCACGTCGACGGCGGGCCCCCTAGAGTTGTCGGAGCTTGATAGCTCTGACGTCACCCACTATCGATGCGTAGAACGTCGACGACGGGCTCCCTGGGGTTGTTGGAGCTTAGTAGGTCTGAATACACCCACTATCAACGTGTAGAACATCGACGGCGGGTCTCCTGGGGTTGTCGGAGCTTGGTAGGTCCAACGAGACCCACTACCAACGCATAGAACGTCGATGGCAGGCCCCCTTAAAGGTTGTCAGGGCTTGATAGCTCCGGCATTGTCCACCATCGCTGTTTTTTTCCTGTGTATTAAAGACAAGAAAAAGAGTAAAATTCGTCCTCTTGTCTATAAATTGTTTGTGACTTATCGTTCTTATTTTAGTTTTAGATCCGAAGAAATTCAATATGATAACAAGCATATTGATGTAATCTTTCTAGACCCGTATGCTTTTTTAGTACTCATCCTACTGAGGCCTGCCGGGATGTAGGTAGAGTGGCGTACTTAGGGTGCAGGACCAAGCTAAGTCGACAGCGCACTCCGGCACCTATGTTGGCTTGGCATTCGAGCAAGTAGACTATGCAGCAATGTTAAGTTCTGAGAGATCATCGATCTAACTTGATACGCATATGAATACCTTGGACCAACACTTAAAAAGAATTGCAAAACTTCATTATAGACAAGAAGGGTAAAAATAATAATTCAAAATGTTGAGCCTTGTACAAAAATAAATGCACGTGGAGTCTGTTTCCACACAACAATGTCTTTCATTATAGGTCTGGATTACAGAGGAGACAAGGACACACTTAGGGTACAGGACCGTGCTAAATGTGTTATACATCTTGTACTAGCCCAGGGCAGGTAGTTACACTTTTAGTGCTGTAACTGTATCAAGTGTTACTCAAGCTTGCCGGACCCTCCCGGAGGGGTTCGGATGCTCTTCCCAGAGAACCTATCCAATTATGTATATTGACTCTATAACATACATTTTATGTAATTACAGACTCACCTTCGTGATTCCAAGTATAAAACTTATGGAGGTGCTCGATGTTCCAAGGATTAGGAAGCGGAGTCCCATCCACAGTTGCCAAGCGAACGCATCCGGGACGGGATACTTTGATCACTCAGAAGGGACATTCCCAACTGGGGGAAAGTTTGTTCATCCCTTCATGAGTTAGTGTTTTCCGCAGCACCAGATCGCCCTCCTCGAGTTGTCAGTTGTGCACATGCCTTTAATGATAGCGCCGGACCGCTTGGCGTTAGCGTGCATTCTGAATAGCTGCTTGGCTCCTTCCCTCGTCGACGAGGTCAAGGTCTTCACGCTGGAGCTAGTCCTGCATGGATTTGTCGAAGGTCCGGACCCGGAGAGGTCCCATGGTGATCTCCAGAGGAAGGACTGCTTCAGCTCCGTATACCAAGAAGAAGGGTGTCTCTCCAGTTGACCGGTTAGGTGTAGTCCTGCTTGCCCACAATGTGGACGGAAGTTCTTCGATCCAGTTGGCTCCATGCCTTTTCAGGTGCTCATACGTGCGCATCTTGAGTCCCTTTAAAATTTCTACATTTGCTCTCTCAGCTTGACCATTGCTTGCTGGGTGAGATACTGATGCGTAGCTGACTTGAATGCCGAGGTCTTTGCAATATTCTTTGAATGTAGCACTTGTAAATTGGGTTCCATTGTCAGTTATGACTTTGTTCGGAACTCCAAATCTGCATATTATAGACTTCAAGAACTTGCTTGTTGATTGCTTGTTGATTGCCACAACTGGAGTAGCTTCCGACCACTTGGTGAACTTGTCGATGGCGACGTACAGGAACCTGTAACCTCCGACGGCTTTTGGGAATGGACCCAAGATGTACATACCCCACACAGCGAACGGCCATGTAGGAGGTATCATTTGCAGTGATTGAGCCGGTGTGTGAATTTGTTTTGCTTGGAACTGGCACGCTTCACATTTTTTCACTAGCTCGACTGCATCCTGGAGTGCTGTAGGCCAGTAAAAGCCATGCCGGAAGGCTTTACCAACCAACGTGCAGGAAGATGCGTGGTTCTCACACTCGCCTCCATGGATTTCTACGAGAAGCTCGCGGCCTTCTTCCCTTGCAGTGCACCGCATTAGGACAGTGTTGGCACCATGATGGTAGAGATCCCCTTCTACCAGTGTGTATCATTTAGCCAACCTGACGATCCGGTCAGCAGATACACCATCTTCAGGAAGGACGTTGTCATTCAAGTAGCTCTGGATCTTTGAGGTCCATGCATCGGAGCTAACTTGAGCTTCTGAGTCTTGCGTGCTTGGTTGCTCGAAGCTCCCGACAGCACCTATGACCCTTGGTGGATGCCATGGTAACAGAGCCACCAGGACCGCCAGCTTCGAGGTGCTGGTCTTGCCCCGTTCGCTCTGTTCGGCAGGCTGAGCTGTTGGTCTTGACAACCTCCAGATGAAGATTCTGTTGGGAGTCGGAGCTCTGGTTGAGGTCTTCGTCGAGAGTTCGTCAGCTTCAGCATTGTGAAGACGCTGAACATGATAGAGATCCAAGACTTCGAAGTCCTTCTAGAGCCTCCGGACTTCAAGGAGATAAGCGGCTAGTTGAGGGTTGTTACAGCAACATTCACCTTTGACTTGTTTTATGATGAGTTGCAAATCACCCTTCACCAACAGCTATTTGACACCATAAGATAGTGTCACCTTGAGCCTATAGATGAGAGCTTCATACTCCGCCATGTTGTTGGTTGCCTTGAAGTCAAGGTGAATCATATATTTGACCTTCTCCTAGTTGGAGCGAGGAGAAGGATTCCAGCTCCGCCCCCCTGCTTCTGCACGGAGCCGTCGAAGTAGAGAGTCCAGTGAGGTTCAGTGAAGACCGGGACCTTGGGTTCCAACTTCTGCTCACTGGGGCCCCCAGGGTTTGATGGAGAGGGAGTACACTTCGCCACAAAGTCAGCCAAAGTCCGACTCTTGATAGCTTGTCGTGACACGAATTCGAGATCGAACTCGGCCAGCTCTACTGCCCACTTTGCGATGTTCCCAGTAGAATTAGGGTTATGCAAAATAGTGCACCGTGGATAGGAGGTTACCACTGATATCTTGTGGGCTTGGAAATAATGGCAAAGCTTCCTTGATGCAATAAGAACTGCATAAAGCAGCTTATGCACCTCAATGTAATGTGTCTTGGCATCGTGGAGTACTTCGCTGATGAAGTACACTGGGCGCTGGACCATCCGGACTCTTCTGAAAGAGCTCAGAGCTTCCTCTCCATCGACCTGGACCCTCCCGGAGGGGTCCGAGCTTTCTTGTTGTTCGACCCAGACCTTGTTGGAAAGGTCTGAAACATCTTGGTCAGCCATGTGAATCCTCTCAGGCGAGAGGGGTTGATCTCCTAGCATCTCGCCTTGAGGTTCCGTGTCTGGGAGCTGGGACCCAGAATCATCTTTAGGTAGCTCCGGACCCTCCCGGGGGGGGGGGGGGTTGAAGCTCTTGAACTTGATGTGGCTATGGTCTTTCCACCACCAGGACCTTGTTGCCAACATCTGTAGTTATAGAAATGTAAAGCGGTAAAGACTCACTAGGGTTCATAGCTACCAAGATTGGTAGGGTGGTAAGGAGCTGCTTCAGCTCTTGAAATGCCTTTTCTGCTTCTTCAGACCAATGAAATGGTCTGGACTTCTTCAAGAGATTGAAGAAGGGTAGTTCCCGCTCTGCTAGTCTTGAGATGAACCGGCTGAGCGCAGCTAGACAACCAGTTAACTTCTAGACGTCCTTGATGCGGGCTGGGGGCCGCATGTCTTCTATAGCCTTAATATTCGCCGGGTTTGCTTCAATTCCTCGGTGAGTCACCAAGAAACCATGGAGTTTCCCAGAGCTAACCCCGAATACACACTTGTCCGGTTCAGCTTGGTGCGCGTGATGCGCAGATTGTCGAAGACGGCTTGTAAATTGTCAAGGAGTGAATCCTTGTTCTTGATCTTCACAACAATGTCATCGACGTACACCTCCACTAAGTCTGTAATTAGCTCTCCAAATGTTTTGTACATAGCTCGCACAAAGGTTGAAGCAGCATTTTTGAGACCAAAGCGCATGGCAGTATAACAATATAATCCATCTACTGTTATGAAGGCAGTATGCTCTTCATCTTCCTTAGACATTTGGATCTGATGATATCCAGAATATGCATCTAAGAAACACAATAGCTCGCACCCAAAGGTGGAGTCCACTATCTGATCTATTCTAGGTAGTGGAAATGGATCCTTTCGGCATGCCTTATTTAAGGTGGTGCAGTCGATACACATCCGAAGCTTCCCACCGGCCTTAGGTACAACGACTGGGTTTGCCAGCCATTTTGGATGAAAAACCTCCCGGATGAAACCTGCTTCGAGCAACTTTGTGATCTCCTGTCGGATGAAGTTATGACGCTCAACTGATTGCTTCTGGGGCGTCTGGTGTATAGGCCATGTGTCAGGATAAATCTTCAGATTGTGCTCAATCACCTCCCTAGGGATCCCAGGCATTTGTGATGGTTGCCATGCAAACACGTCAACATTCACCTGGAGGAAAGTGATGAGCGCGAGTTCCTATTTGTTGTTCAGGCCTCCCTATATACGGGTGGTCTGAGCAGCATCAGAACCTATTTGGACGACTTTGACGGGAACATCGGTGTCGCCGCATGGTTGCACACGTGGTGCAGAGGTTGAGCCTCGATGACGAGAGCTCAAAGGTTTCGGAGCTAACTCCTTACCGGATGCTTCCTCTTGCACTGTATCAAGCGCATGGAGTTCTTCCAATGTAGTGATTCCTGCAGTGTGATCCTCGCGGATCCGGAGAACACCCGAAGGTGTTGGCATCTTCAACACCAAGTAGCCATAGTGGGCGGCGGCCATGAACCTATACAAAGCAGGCCTGTCCAGTATGGCGTTGAATGGTAAACTGATCTGCGCCACAACGAAGACCAGCTTCTCAGTTTTGTAGTTCTCCTGAGTCCCGAAGGTCACTGGGAGTGTGATAGATCCGAGAGGGGTAATGGCCCCCGGACCTACCCCAGAAAAAGGTCGAGAGGGGTGAAGGTCCAAAGGTTAGAAATAGAGCTTGACGAAGGCTTCAAAGCTTATGAGGTTCATCCCTGCACCTCCGTCCACCAATACATGGTGGATTTGAACATTGTTAATGATCAGAAACACCATCAACGAGAGTTGGCCAGCTCTGATAATGTTATGAGGGCAGTCCGAAGCATCGAAAGTGATGGATGTCCATCCACTTCTGATGAGGTTCCGCCCTTGCAGTGGGAGCTGCAGCAGCCATGTACCGCCGCATTGTCTTGAGGATGCGGCGAGGGGTAATGTCCCAAGAACCACCATAAATGGTGTTTAGGGTCTTCCAGCGCTCGTTGTCAGAGATGTCGGAGTCATCGTCGACGTTGTTGTAGACAGCCTTCAGAACCTTCTTGGAGTCCTAAAAGCCTAGCTCCTCTTTAGCTGGAGCTTCATTGACCTTTTGTTTTCCTTCCCACTGGCGAAAAGGAGCTTCTTCTTAGTGCTTGTTGTAGCGCTCGACAAGGTTTTGGACCTCTCGACATTCTTCTAGGCTGTGCTTGTCCGTCTTGTGGATCGGACACCACACTTTGGAGCTGTCATCGTCTTGTAACGATGGTCGAGGTCATTTCTCAGGGCGTGGCCCTCGACCACTAGGAGTTGCAGCAGCCGCAGCAGTAGGTGCGCTGGCCGATGGCTTCTTCTTTCCATTGGACTTCTTTTTCTTCTTTCCACTACCGGAGGTAGTGGCTTAAGTCTTGGAAGATTTCTTGTTGGCCTTCGGATCTGGCTTTGAGTGCATTCCACGTCCGTCCCCAGCTTTGGCACATTTGTCTGCTAAGCTGAAGAGTTCCATGACACTGGTGACTTCTTTGGTCGCCAGATTCTCTAGCATCTTTTTGTCTCAAACGCCCTGTATGAATGCAAAGATAACAGAAGCGCTTGAGATTGAGGTGATGGTATTGCGTACCTAAGAAAATCGCTGGATAAAGGATCGCAGCGATTCCCCCATTGTTTGCTTCGCGGCAAACAAGTCCAATTCAATGTCGGGTCGAGTGTATGAACTCCCGAAATTGGCAGTGAACTGTTGGCATAACTCCGCCCAACTGTTGATGGAGTCAGAAGGGAGGCTCATAAATCAGGACCTAGCGGTCCCAGTTAAAGCCACTGGAAAGTAGTTGGCCATCACAGCCTCATTGCCCCCCGCCGCAAGTATAGCAGTGGAGTAGATTTGTAGAAACTCGGTAGGGTTGACAGTCCCATCGAATTTCTCCGGCAAATGAGGCCGGAACTTCTGTGGCCATCTGACCATGCGTAAGTGCATGGCCAAGGCAGAACAGCCTCCTCCTACTCCCTGAGGAGCAAGGTTGTCCCGAGCCTCTCGCCTCTCACAAGCATGCTCGATATGGACGCGACCATCCTGCTGTCGGTAACGGTGATCAAGTTCCAACTGCAGGTCATGAGTCGAAAGCCTCATGATGGTGTGGGTTCGTCATGCCCCGGAAGGCATCGAAGTCACCTGCTGGGACACAACACGTTGTGTTGCGAAGCTTGTGGACCAAGTCCTCCCGACAAGATCCGTCGTTGTGATGGTGCCTGCCCCGAAGGGCGGGGGACCTTGATTGTTGATACCATCGGCTGCAGCTGCAACTAGATGTTCAACATCAGCTCTCCACTGCTCCATCGCACCCTGGGGTGCTCCTGGAGGCGGTGGGCGTTGTAGAAGAGTATGCGCGGTAATGAGTGCGTCCTCGGGATTGTTGTTTGTCGATGCGGTGATCGACGCAAATGTCCCATCTTGTTGCCCAACATTATTTGCCAGAGCAGATGGTGGCGGTGGTGGCATGACGCCCGTCGGGACAACGACACCTACTGGCTGCTGCATGTTGGAAGGATTGCATCCAGTAGGCTGTATAGAGTGGTTGTCGTTGGAAGATCCTACAGCGGAGTTCACCATCTTGCGATCTCAGGCGCCCCCTACCAGGCGCGCAAAATGTCGAAGCGTATGAACGACACTTCCCCCAGTTGTAACACCCTAAATTTTCGCATCATGCATACATGATCATGCATTAAACATTAGTAGGATAAAAGAAAAATAATAAAACATAAAAGATGGAGTATATATATACATATATGGTGTAGCAAAAGAAAAAAATAATTATATCCTAAAACATGTATTAGGGAATAAATCTAAAATAATAATAATATATAAAAAAAAGAGAAAAGAAAAAAAAAGCAAATCAACCGCCGGCCAGGCCGCCGACCGGCCCAGCCAGCACCGACACCCCGCCGCCAGGCCCCACCCGCACCGCGCCTCGACCCCGCACCCCAGCGCCCTGGGCCCTGCCTGTCCCCCACACCCGAGGCAGCTCACACCGCCCGCTGCCCCCCCCCCCCACCTCCCGCTCCCGCTCGCCCGCTGGCCACGCCCGCCCGAGCGCGCCGCTCCCGCGCGCGCCCTCCCGCGCCTCCCGGCTCCCGCCAGCCCCGCCCGATTTTCCCGCCAGCCCCGCCCGATTTTCTCGCCTCCCGCGCCGATTCCCGCCGCCCTCGCCAGCACGCTGCGCGATGCCCCAGGCCCCACGCACGCTCGACCCACGCGACCGCATTGCGCACGCGCCCACCTACCGCGCGTCCCGCACGGGCCCCACCACGCCGAATCCCGCCCGACGCCCGAGTCTTCCGCGCGCGCCGACCCTAATACCGCATGCCGCCGGTTATAAAAGGGACCGAGGCCCTCGTGTTTTCCCTCGACTTCAGAAGCGCCGCCCCAGAAAAAAAAGGAGCCCTAGCCGCTGGTACAGAGGAGAAAAAAAACACCAGAAGGCTGCACCGCCAGGGGAAGAAAAGGAAGAAAAAAAGAGGGGAAGAAGAGGAAGAAAAAGAGGAGGGTGCCGTCGTCCACCGGAGATCGTCGCCGTCGTCGTGCCGCCGGAGGATCTTGCGCATCTACTTCATCTACGCGTCACTTTCGTCCCTCGATCTTCGAAGCCGTCGCATCTACGATAGGCCATGTTCCCGATGCGAATTTTAGCGATCACAGTGAACCTAATAGGCGTAATTTGATCGTAGTTGTGTCATCTTTTTAATTTCAGCAGCGTTAATCCACTCTAAAACCCCCGTAATCTCATATGAAGACGTATGAACTAGTTGCATCTAATTAATAAACAACTGTAGTTAATTAATTATTGTACTTTGCATGCATGCATATCATCGCATGTTGATTAATGGGTGTGCATCATGTTGATTTGTATGTATATTCTTGTATGTGTGATCACTAGTAGAGGGAAGTGCTCAAGAGGTCGTGTACGAGGATTTCCAGAATCAAGACTTCGAAGCACTTGAGCAACCCTATCCGCTGGAGCAAGGCAAGTGTCCTTGAAGCATATTGGTCCTGTTTTTAAAATAAATGTTTTGTTTGCAAAATTGCATGCTTGTGTCAATTTGATGGGAATCCTATGGTAGGAAGTTTACTAGTTTTGTTTGACCACCCTTGTCACCTGGAATTTATGGTAGAGAGTCGGGAAGGGTTTTTACCTTTTTGCTTCGCTTAATTAATTGGGATGGAAAATAACACTACACATTTAATTATGCATCAATGATATTCTGGTTAATGTGAACTGGTCAATACGATGTGTGATCTAAGCAAGCCTGGTATGTGGATGGGTTGGATGTTATGGTGGTTTGCTTGCTTTAGATCTAAGGACCGGTTCATGCGAGAATAGGCTAGGACTACAGTGCCACCACGAGGCCAAGTATGGGTGCGGCGTAGCTGATTAATTAGGGCTTTGCTAGTGCTGTTTGGACCATTGTGGATGCTCGGAGAAGGGGTAGTCGGATTGGGTTTGTTGATGATTGGTGGGACTACCCTGGGATCCGAATGGCTCAAGAGGGGGCCCTTGGTTGAAGATGTGCTCAGTTGGAGGCATCGCCACCGGTGAATCCTCAGTGGGGTCTAAATAGGCTAGTAATCCCTTTGTAAAGGCTATTTTGTGATCTCTTGGCCACACACCAACGGAAGTGTGTAATATGACCGACGGGTCATGGGCATAAGGGAGGTTCTTAGTCGCCGAAAGGTGATGAAATCACGAACACGTGGGTAAAGAGGTACAAACTCTGTAGAGTTAATTAAAACTATCATGATAGCCGTGCTCCCGGTTATGAGCACCTGGACAACTTCCATGATTAGAGGGAAATTGGAATTTGGGATGGTTATGGTATTGGAATGGTTATGGTTATGGGATGGAATCATGGTTTATGACATTGATTATGGCTATTGGCAATGGTAAATTATGGACTGGTATTATGATGGTTACATGGTTTATGATAGGTTTACTTCACATACATATAATATACATATTGCTTTTCAAATGTTTTACTGTACTTTTCAGCACTTAGCCATTATTATTGTCGTCATTTGAATCAGCCACATGTCATACTTTCCACACTTGCTGAGTACGACATGTACTCACTCTTGCAATCCCCCCCAACAGTTGCAGGTCAGGATTTTGAGTTTAATGGCGATAATGCAGAGTTCTAGGTCGTGTCTACCGTCAGCTTTGCCTGTGGTGTTGCATGGAGCTGCGCTATCCCTTTTGCTTAGTTGCTTAGTTGCTTAATTAGTTTATTTCCGTTGCATTAGTTGAACTTGTCATTAATATTCATTAGAGCTTGTATTCGAGGATAATATGGTTCGTGTAATAAAATTTGATAATTAATCTTGTTCTGTGGTATTTTTCTGTATATCGTTTGTGATTGCACTTGTGTATGTGTGTTGAACATCCTGGACACACATATGCATTAGCTTGGTTCAGTTTTCAGAATCGGGCATCACATATTGGTATCAGAGCCACAGGTTGACCGTAGGACGCAGCCTAGATAGAATGGACACTTTAGTGCACATAGGAGCACTCAGGAATCGATGTGTTTTTGCTTAGTGTGTTGTTTGCTATATATATATTGTTTGCTTGTGTGCTTAATAGAGGATTTTAGGATGCTTTAGCATTGCCATGTCCACCTAGGCTAGTAAAGCTAGTTGGTTAGCTTCATATCCCTTGATGCATTTAGTTGGGGACGTTTCTAAATTCTTACCTATTGCTCTCCTTTAGATGGTGAGGACTCGCAATCAGAGGGATGTCAATGGTGAGGAGGAGAACTATGGAGTACCTCATAACAATATTGGACAAGGACTTGCTCATGGAGCCATCAATATCGAGCAGCTACTGACTATGCAGAACCAGCTCATGCAGACCATGATACAAACTATGGGACAGCTGCAGGCTGGCAACATCAACAATCAGCCCCACATGCCTCCACCGCCACCCCCGCCTCCTCATAACCGATTGGGAGAGTTTATGAGGACTAGGCCGCCAACCTTTGCTCAAGCTGCTGACCCTATGGATGCGGATGATTGGTTAAGTCTCCTGGAGGAGAGATGAGGACAAATATAGTATGTCCAAAAATAAGCCTTAGAATAAGGGGGTAGACTTCTCCGCCAACCTCATTGTTTTGGATTCACAAGGATCGGACATGACGCTTGGAATGGATTGACTACGGAAGCATAATGGAGTGGTCCAATATGCCACAAGGACAAACCAATCGACAGGTGATACGGAAGTTAGCATTGGAGTTGATGCGTCGCAATAAATATCAAAGCTAACTAATCATCAAGGACTACTCCAACGTAGTGAAGCGCATGACTGAGTTGCTAACAAGGGGAAAACTTCTCGAATGGACTCTATCTTGCTAGGACGACATTGAGGAGGTGAAGAAGAGATTTATAACTGCACCGATGCTGGTATTACTAGACGGGAGCAAGAAACTTGGATTTGTACGACGCATCAAGACAAGGACTCGGATGCGTACTTATGCAAGAAGGTCAAGTGGTCACCTATGCGTCCAGACAATTGAAGAAACATGAGCAGAATTACCCAACACATGATTTAGAACTTGCAGCCGTGGTACATGCATTGAAGATTTGGAGACACTATATTCTTGGACATAGGTGTGAAATTTACACGGATCATAAGAGTTTGAAGTATATTTTCACACAGACGGATCTGAACCTAAGGCAACGAAGATGGTTGGAGATCATCAAAGATTATGATTTGGGGATCAACTATCATCCGGGAAAAGCCAATGTAGTGGCTGATGCTTTGAGTAGAAAGGGAGTAAGTCACCAACTCACAGTTCGAGAGTTACCATTCGAGTTATGTAAGGAGTTCGAAAGGTTAAACCTCGGATTTGTAAATGAGATAGAGATGATGGAGTTAAACCCAACCTTGGAGCAAGAAATTCTAGAAGCACAAACCACAGATGAGGAGATCAAGGAAATCAAGGAAAGGACCGAAGAAGGGAGAGAATTCAGATTTGATGAAGACGAACATGGTACCTTATGGCTTGGAAATAGAATCGTTGTGCCTAATGTGAAGCATATTCGGGAGACAATATTAAAGGAGGCACATGACTCGCCTTACTCAATTCACCCTGGTTGTACAAAGATGTACAAAGACTTGAAGACTTGCTATTGGTGGGATAGCATGAAGAAGGACATAGCTGAATACGTAGCACTGTGTGATGTGTGCCAACGAGTCAAGGCGGAACATCAAAGGCCAGCCGGATTATTGCAACCGTTGAAGATTCCAGAATGGAAGTGGGAAGAAATTGGAATGGACTAGTTGGGTTACCACATACTCAGTCCGGGTATGACTCAATTTGGGTAATTGTGGATCGCTTAACCAAGTCAGCTCATTTTGTCCCTGTAAAGACCAAATATACAGCTGCACGATTGGCCGAAATATACATGGAGCATATTGTGTGTCGACATGGAGTCCCTAAGAAGATAGTCTCGGATAGAGGTTCTCAATTTACCTCCAGATTTTGGCAAAAATTGCATGAAGCTTTGGGAATGAGGTTGAATTTTAGTTAAGCATATCATCCTCAAACGGACGGACAAACCGAGAGGACAAATCAGATTTTGGAGGACATGTTAAGAGCTTGTGCTTTAAAGCATGGGAAAAGTTGGCACAAAAGCTTGTCATATGTGGAATTTTCATACAACAATAGTTACCAAGCAAGCTTGAAGATGTCACCATATGAAGCGCTTTATGGGAGGAAGTGTAGGACGCCTTTATTCTGGAATGAGATAGGAGAAACTCAAGTATTTGGTCCGGATGTGTTGCAAGAAGCCGAAAGGCAAGTCCAGATAATTCGTGAAAACTTGAGGGCTGCCCAATCAAGACAAAAAGGCTATGCGGACAATAGGAGAAGGAAATTAGCCTTTGAAATTGGAGATTTTGTTTACCTCAAGGTGTCACCTATGAGAGGTCATAAGAGGTTTAACATAAGAGGCAAGCTCGCACCTCGTTATATTGGACCATTCAAGATTTTGGACAAAAGAGGAGAAGTAGCATATAAGTTGGAGATGCCAGCTCATCTTTCAGACGTACATGATGTGTTTCACGTGTCTCAACTCAAGAAGTGTCTCAGAGTGCCGGAAGAACAAGTGTCGATGGACGAGTTAGAACTTCAGGAGGATTTGTCTTATGTAAAGCAACCTATCAAGATCTTGGACGTGAAGGAAAAGGTCACGAGAAATAAGAGGATCCGTTGATGCAAAGTGCAATGGAAACACCATACAGAAGCCGAAGCTACGTGGGAACGTGAAGAAGACCTGAAGGCAGAATTCCCGCATCTTTTCTCCACGCTATCGAATCTCGAGGGCGAGATTCACTTTAAGGGGGGTAGGTTTGTAACATCCTAAATTTTCGCATCACGCATACATGATCATGCATTAAACATTAGTAGGATAAAAGAAAAATAATAAAACATAAAAGATGGAGTATATATATACATATATGGTGTAGCAAAAGAAAAAAATAATAATTATATCCTAAAACATGTATTAGGGAATAAATCTAAAATAATAATAATAATATATAAAAAAAGAGAAAAGAAAAAAAGCAAATCAACCGCCGGCCAGGCCGCCGACCGGCCCAGCCAGCACCGACACCCCGCCGCCAGGCCCCACCCGCACCGCGCCTCAACCCCGCACCCCAGCGCCCTAGGCCCCGCCTGTCCCCCACGCCCGACGCGGCTCACGCCGCCGCGCCACCCGATGCCCCCCCCCCCCCCCCGCCTCCCGCTCCCGCTCGGCCGCTGGCCATGCCCGCAAGAGCGCGCCGCTCCCGCGCGCGCCCTCCCGCTCCTCCCGGCTCCCGCCAGCCCCGCCCGATTTTCCCGCCAGCCCCGCCTGATTTTCCCGCCTCCCGCGCCGATTCCCGCCACCCTCCCCAACATGCTGCGCGATTCCCCGGGCCCCACGCACGCTCGCCCCACGCGACCGCATCGCGCACAGCGCCCGCCTACCGCGCGTCTCGCACGGGCCCCACCCCCCGAATCCCGCCCGACGCCCGAGTCTTCCGCGCGCGCCGGCCCTAGTACCGCGTGCCGCCGGTTATAAAAGGGACCGAGGCCCTCGTGTTTTCCCTCGACTTCAGAAGCGCCGCCCCAGAAAAAACGGGAGCCCTAGCCGCCGGTACAGAGGAGAAAAAAACACCAGAAGGTTGCGCCGCCAGGGGAAGAAAAGGAAGAAAAAAAGAGGGGAAGAAGAGGAAGAAAAAGAGGAGGGTGCCGTCGTCCACTGGAGATCGTCGCCGTCGTCGTGCCGCCGGAGGATCTTGCGCATCTACTTCGTCTACGCGTCACTTTCGTCCCTCGATCTTCGAAGCCGTCGCATCTACGGTAGGCCATGTTCCCGATGCAAATTTTAGCGATCATAGTGAACCTAATAGGCGTAATTTGATCATAGTTGTGTCATCTTTTTAATTTCAGCAGCATTAATCCACTCTAAAACCCCCGTAATCTCATATGAACACGTATGAACTAGTTGCATCTAATTAATAAACAACCATAGTTAATTAATTATTGTACTTTGCATGCATGCATATCATCACATGTTGATTAATGGGTGTGCATCATGTTGATTTGTATGTATATTCTTGTATGTGTGATCACTAGTAGAGGGAAGTGCTCAAGAGGTCGTGTACGAGGATTTCCAGAATCAAGACTTCGAAGCACTTGAGCAACCCTATCCGCCGGAGCAAGGCAAGTGTCCTTGAAGCATATTGATCCTGTTTTTAAAATAAATGTTTTGTTTGAAAAATTGCATGCTTGTGTCAATTTGATGGGAATCCTATGGTAGGAAGTTTACTAGTTTTGTTTGACCACCCTTGTCACCTGGAATTTATGGTAGAGAGTCGGGAAGGGTTTTTACCTTTTTGCTTCGCTTAATTAATTGGGATGGCAAACAACACTACACATTTAATTATGCATCAATGATATTCTGGTTAATGTGAACTGGTCAATACGATGGGTGATCTAAGCAAGCCTGGTATGTGGATGGGTTGGATGTTATGGTGGTTTGCTTGCTTTAGATCTAAGGACCGGTTCATGCGAGAATAGGCTAGGACTACAGTGCCACCACGAGGCCAAGTATGGGTGCGGTGTAGTTGATTAATTAGGGCTTTGCTAGTGCTGTTTGGACCATTGTGGATGCTCGGGGAAGGGGTAGTCGGATTGGGTTTGTTGATGATTGGTGGGACTACCTTGGGATCCGAATGGCTCAAGAGGGGGCCCTTGGTTGAAGATGTGCTCAGTTGGAGGCATCGCCACCGGTGAAACCTCAGTGGGGTCTAAATAGGCTAGTAATCCCTTTGGAAAGGCTATTTTGTGATCTCTTGGCCACACACCAACGGAAGTGTATAATATGACCGACGGGTCATGGGCATAAGGGAGGTTCTTAGTCGCCGAAAGGTGATGAAATCACGAACACGTGGGTAAAGAGGTACAAACTCTGCAGAGTTAATTAAAACTATCATGATAGCCGTGCTCCCGGTTATGAGCACCTGGACAACTTCCATGATTAGAGGGAAATTGGAATTTGGGATGGTTATGGTATTGGAATGGTTATGGTTATGGGATGGAATCATGGTTTATGACATTGATTATGGCTATTGGCAATGGTAAATTATGGACTGGTATTATGATGGTTACATGGTTTATGATGGGTTTACTTCACATACATATAATATACATATTTCTTTTCAAATGTTTTACTGTACTTTTAAGCACTTATCCCTTTTGCTTAGTTGCTTAGTTGCTTAATTAGTTTATTTCCGCTGCATTAGTTGAACTTGTCAT
This sequence comes from Tuctoria greenei, assembly GCA_036927565.1. Classification (NCBI taxonomy): domain Eukaryota; kingdom Viridiplantae; phylum Streptophyta; class Magnoliopsida; order Poales; family Poaceae; genus Tuctoria; species Tuctoria greenei. The sequence continues at coordinate 191,501,734 of JAYESD010000005.1, forward strand.
TAATATTCATTAGAGCTTGTATTCGAGGATAATATGGTTCGTGTAATAAAATTTGATAATTAATCTTGTTCTGTGGTAATTTTCTGTATATCGTTTGTGATTGCACTCGTGTATGTGTGTTGAACATCCTGGGCACACATATGCGTTAGCTTGGTTCAGTTTTCGGAACCGGGCGTCACACCAGTACTATTGAATGTAGCTCGTGGAGGTTCTTCTATCAGTTTGGGTGCGCGGAGATCATAAACAAGATGATGACACATAGGATTTACGTGGTTCGGACCGCATGAGCATAATACCCTACTCCACGATTGTGTGTGTGTTGTATTGAGGATTGTAGTAGTGCTGGTATGCATATGAGCTTGCTTGTTTTGTTACCGAGCAGCGCATCCCTTTTGTAGACCAAGGGGTGACTGTTACATGGGTTGCCTGGCCCGACATGTGGCCCCAGTGGTTACTATTGCCTAATACACAGTCTAAATGTGTTTAAGCGCCTTAATAGTGTGATAACGCGCTTTAATGGTGGTGTTACCAATATTAAGGGTCCTTTGACCGTGGGCCATTAATATTGTATTAATGGTGCATAATCAGGTCTTGTAACTGTAACGGTAACAGTCCCTTGAATATTTGTGCTGTTTGGAGATCCGTCAGTATTACCATTGGTTTCGTAGGTCCGGAGGCTCCGCACGTGGTAGCTTTGGAGCTTCCCCTCGTGGTGAGATGGGTCCGGAGCTGTTATACACGTGGCAGCACTGGAGCTTCCTCCTACGGCAGATTAGGTCCGAGGTCATTATACATGTGTCAACATCGGAGCTTTCCTATGTCTGGAGTCCAGCTCCGGTCTTACATTACACGTGGCAGTCCTGGAACTACCCATATGAGGGAGGCGGGTCCAGTGCCGTGTGACATGTGGGGCCTGATGAAGCCTTCAACCCTGACAGGTGGAATTCTCTTGCACTTCTTGCGGTATCATAGGGCACCCGGTACGCAGGGTACCAACAACATCATTCGGATATGTAAAACTCGAGTTATGATAAAACCACCAAAGAAAGGTAGTGTTGTGCATAAACTCGATGAGAAAGACTTGAGGGAGACAAGTCGGACGAACAAGGCATAAAAGCTCCTTTAGACTATGAATTTTATTGATCAAAACACAAGAGGAACAGCCCCAAAGTCATGCATCATGAGCTCTGGCCTCCCTTGCTTATATAACTAGCCCTTAGGCCAACCCAAACCTAACTAGGACTCTAATCCTACTCAATTCACGAATCAAAACTTTTCATAATTGCTCAATACTCTTCTATGCGCAGATAGAAGCAATATTAAGACTTCCAAACACCTTAGGAATGTATCCTACATTCCTAAAACAACTCAGATTTGTGACCCACACAAAATCCTATCATAACCAACTCAAAACTTTCCATATTTGAGTCAAACCCGACTCAGCCGCAGCCTGAGTCCATAACCTAGTCGGTTGGAACTTTCCGACCAATTTTTACGTCCACATCTCTTCATCACGCCTTGGAACCATGCAGCCACATCCATTCACTCCTTGCACAAGTGCAAACATCTTCCAACGACGTCCAGGATACGTTCATATGCATTGTTCTTGATTCAAACATGTTGCGCGACCTCCCGATCAACTCAACCACAATTCCTCCTGAACATGGCTGTTGAACCTCATCTTCTCCCTAACACTAGATCAATGGATCTCGTCACCATCCATGTCTTGAACTCAAGCAACACCTGCACATGAACAAACAATCAATACTTCTGAGCACAAGTCCTCGACTTGACTCTCGTTAGTTACGAAACTACAACATCCTACGTGAGCACTTCACATAAGCATGTTGCAAACCATAGCAAAATGATATCAACCAAAACGCACCAAAAACTTAGCAAATGAATACTAAGCAATCTTTCCAACAATGTAAAGCAAGTTTGAAACATTTCACAGAAAAAGCAGGAACATTGCGATCAAGTTGCGAATCTTGCCGAAACTAACCGGAGCTTGAGCCGGAGCTTACAAAAGCTAGTACAACCTAGCGCCGGAGCTTACCAAAGCTAGTACAACCTAGCGCCACAGCTAGAAAAACATGTCGGGGCTAACCAACATAAGTCAGAACTTGCTAAAAAGATGTTATGGCAGCATTCAAAACTTTTATTGTTAAAGCCAATGTATTCAACAGACATAGATCTCACAATCTCCCCCTTGATGAATGCATTGGCAACACCATTTAAAATCCAAACATTGGCATGAAAAGTTTTGAGAACAATTTCTCCCCTATTTGAAAATCAAATGAGATAGAAATAAATATCTCTCCCTATACATATTTCTACCCCTTGCATACTTATTTTTTAAAAACTCACCAAATTATCTCCCCCCCTTTGACAATGTATTCAGCAAGGTTGAAAAGAGAAATTTTAATTGTTATGAGCATATTATAACATATACATATAAAACAAAGCTCACCCAAGTCATACTATCAAGTAACTTACACTATCACATCAATGAGATACATAAAGTAGTGTAAACCATGCTAGAGATCAAATGTAATTTTCAATTTAAGCAAGTCATGTTCTCACAAACTTAACTATTTCAAGACCTGAAAGCATGACACTTGTTGCTGCATTTTATTATTTTTCAAAGCACAAATTTTGATCATATGATATTTGCAAGAGATTATATGTGCATCTGCCTTATTCTAACCAACAAAGTCATGCCTATGTCATTTGACAATCAGAAGCTTAAGGACATGGTTTTAGTCATACACAACTTCTTCCAAGTTCATATCTAAGCGCAATGATAAGCCATCTCAAAAGAAGAAGTGTGATGCATGAATATTCTCTTGATCTATTCTAAACTTATATTTGTTCATAAAAACTCAACATGTGAGTTGATTACTTGATTAATTCTTTATGATTAAAAGCACTTGTGAGCATGCAATGAGTTCAAAACAGCAAGAAAGTTCGACCATGACCAGATTTAGTGTAAGTAATTATTCCAATTACTAGACATGGCAAAAACTACAAAATGTATAACACGAGTAATGTAGTAAGAACTTTCAGCATGTAAAAGGAATCACAAAGTCATATATGTATGAAATACTATGCTCATAATATTTTAATTTCAGATTCACACATAGATTTCTCAAGTTTCAAAACTCCCCCTCAATGTAAGCAATGAGGATGTATAACCCCTATTTCACTTTGAATAAAACAAAAACGAGTGAAATCCAAAGATTTTGTAAAAATGTCAGCCAATTGTTGTTCGGTATCTACATGGTGAAGCACAATGTTTCCTTTTTCAACATTATCACGGAGAAAGTGATACCTAATGTCAATGTGCTTAGTTCTAGAATGTTGCACGGGGTTTTTAGCAATGCGGATGGCACTAGTGTTATCACAAAATAGTGGAACACTATGTATATCAACCCCATAGTCCTTAAGTATTTGAACAATCCAAAGAATTTGTGAGCAAGCACTAGCAGCAGCTACATATTCAGATTCAGCTGTGGATTGTGCAATTGAGTTTTGTTTTCTAGAGGACCAAGCAACAAGTGAATTACCAAGAAAATGACAAGCACTAGAAATACTTTTCCTATCAATCCTACAACCCCCAAAATCAGCATCCGAAATCTTTCAAAGTAATGGTTGAGAAAGAAGGAAGAAAAATGCCAAATTCTTGAGTTCCATGTAAGTATCTGAGAATCCTTTTGAGGGCTTGACGATGTGAAGCACGTGGGGAGGCTTGAAACCGTGCACAAAGACATACGCTGAATTGTATGTCCGGTCTTGATGCCGTGAGGTACAAAAGTGATCCGACCATGTTTCTATATTCATTTTGATCCACGGGTTTACCATCTTCATCAAGTTCAAGTGTTGTTGCTGTTCCCATTGGTGTCCGAAGAGGCTTGCTTTTGTCCATGTTGAAGCGCCTTAGGAGGTCTTTTGTATACTTCGTTTGATGCACAAAGGTACCCTCCTTGGTTTGCTTGATTTGCAGCCCCAAAAAGTACGTGAGTTCTCCCATCATACTCATCTCAAATTTTCAACTCATCATAGCTGAAAACTTGGACACGAGATCATGAGAACACAACCAAAGATAATATCATCCATATACACTTGAACGAATAATGAGTCATTGCCATGCTTAAGCACAAAAAGAGTTTTATCAACCTTGCCCATGGTAAACCCCTTTTCAAGAAAGAATGTTTTTTAACCTATCATACCATGCTCTAGGGGCTTGTTTGAGACCGTACAATGCTTTAGACAGTTTGTAAACATGATTAGGAAAATCTGGATTTTCAAAACTCGATGGTTGTTTGACATAAACCTCCTCATATATATAGCCATTAAGAAAAGCAGTTTTAACATCCATTTGATATAGCTTAAAACCTTTATATGCAGCAAAAGCTAAAAAAATTCTTATAGCTTCTAATCTAGCAACAGGAGCAAAAGTTTCATCAAAGTCTAGACCTTCAACTTGAGTGAAACCTTGAGCAACCAACCTAGCCTTATTCCTAACCACATCCCCAACCTCACTTTGTTTATTTTTAAACACCTATTTAGTTCCAATTAAAGTGTGACCTTGAGGTGGAGGTACAAGTTTCCAAACATTATTTCTTTCAAAATTTTCTAACTCTTCTTGCATGGCAATAATCCAAGATTCATTAGTGAGTGTGTGTGATATATCTTTGGGTTCAAAAGAAGCAATGGCAATAATCCAAGATTCATTAGTGAGTGCGTGTGATATATCTTTGGGTTCAAAAGAAGCAACAATAGCAGAATGAGCATGAGAGTTTGGATTGCAAAACCTAGACTGTGTGACTCGTTGGTGCAAGCTTCCAATAATTTGTTGTGGAGGATGAATTTTGAGAACCTGGAGGGAAGTGGACACTTCACAAGCTTCTCCTTCTTCATGTTCATCACAAATCGATGAGCTTGTGACTTCAGGAGGATTTGGACCAGCAATGGTGGTCGTCGGTGCTGGTTGTGAATCAAAATCAGAAGCTGGAACAATGTCATTAGCTACTGAACTTTTGGGCAGCAGCACCTCTTCTTCCTCATCTTCAAAAAAAATACCCCCCCCTGCGGATATGGATCTGGACCTGCAATATTAGAGCTAGTACCTGGGCTAGCTTCATCAAAAGACACCTCACAAGTCTCCACAATTTTGTTAGTGTTAAGTAAAAGCACACGGTAGCCTCTAGTATGAGATGGATAACCAAGGAACATGCCATCAATAGATCTAGGTTCAAATTTATCAAGATTACCATGTTTATTAACAAAGCATTTGTAACCAAAGACCTGAAAGTGTGTAACACTAGGCCTATGTCCAAACCAGAGCTCATATGGTGTTTTACCTAGCTTAGCGCGCAAGAAAACACAATTTGAGACATAACAAGCAGTTGCAATTGCATCAGCCCAAAATTTCCTGGGATTTGATATTCATCAAGCATAGTCCTAGCCATCTCAACTAAGGTTCTGTTCTTTCTTTCTACAACACCATTTTGTTGAGGTACATATGGTGAAGAATATTGATGATCTATTCCATTTTCAGGACAAAAGTGAACAAAAGATTGATTTTTAAATTCAGTTTCGTTATCACTTCTAATTGTTTTTAAATATCCTAGGTGATCAATTGATAAGCTAAGAAATAAAGTTCCAAAGTGACTGAAAGATTCATTCTTAGATGCCATAAAGTAAACCCAAGAGCATCTAGAATAATCATCAGCAATCACAAGAACATACTATTTACCTCCGAAGGATTGAACACGTGAAGGTCCAACGGTGTCAAGGTGCAAAAGTTGACACGGTTCAGTTGTCATGATCATTGTGAGAGGAGTATATGATCCTGCAACCATCTTAGCATGTCTACAAGAAGAGCACACAATATCTTTGTCCCCTTTAAGCTTAGGCAGCCCACGTATGCGATCAAGAGCACTAAGACGCGTTAGATGATCAAATCCTACGTGACCAAGTCTATGATGCCAAAGATATAAGTCCTTTGAATCATTAGCAACTAGACACCTATGCTTAGAGGAAGACATATCAAGATCAGCTTTAAAAACTCTTCCAAATCGAGACATGTTAAAAATAAGCTCACTATTTGAATTTGTAACTTTGCAGCAATTTTTAGTGAAAATTATTTCTAGGTTTTCATCTAGCAGTTGTGAAACAGAAAGCAAGATATATTTCAAATTTCTAACAAGTGCCACATCCTTCAAAGTGTAGTGATTATTTACTCTAACCAAACCCTTAGCAATTATAGGTGTTGAAGAATTATCGACAAAAGTAACATTCTCTACACGTGACACAAAAGAGAGGGAGGAGAACCAGTCTTTGTTACCGGTCATGTGGCGTGAGCAACCTGAATCCACAATCCAAATGTTCTCCTTCCTCAAGTGTGGAACATACATAGAAGTACAATACGTCGATGACTCAATACTGGGGTTAGTCAAAAGACATTTAGGAATCCAGTACTGAGTCACACGACGTCTAGCAGGAATAACACGCGAAAGCTGAGATAAAACAACATGTTTATGAGCCAAAGCTTGAGGATTTTTGTACCCAACTACTATCCTACGAGATGTTACATGTGTAGCACGAAAAACAGTAGGTTTGGGAGCAAACTTTGCATGTTTTTGGCTCATTACAGCAGGTTGCATGTTCCTATCGTTCGGTTTAGCATGAGCATCAAATTTTGCATGAAAGTTATGAGATCTAGCAATCATTCTTTCCTTTTTTTCTATTGTTTAGCTAGTCTATAACAAATATCTATGACATGACCATCTCTACCACAGTAGGTACAACGAAATTTAACTTTGTGTTCATGTCTAGATAAGACAGCAACATTTTTATTTGAAACCAAATGAGACAAAACTCCTGTAGATTTGAAAACCACTTCTTTTTGTTTAGGAACTGTTTGAGTCAAACTACTTCCTAATGACTTTACAATTTTAGGTGGATGTGCCTTTGCATGAGCATGAGAATTAAAACCTAAACCAAATTTATCATTACATGATTTAGAGGAATTCAGTAGCAAGTTCAGGTTTTTATTCCCATTATAAAACTGCTCTAGTGTCCTATTCATGTCATCAAGTTTATTAGACAGATCAAGGCAATTTTCACATGAAGTTTTTCCTTTTAATTTGCAATTGGAATAATATTTAACTTCATGAGAACGTAAAATATTTTTCAATATAGAAATTTCATTCATAGCATCTTGTAGTTTCTTATCAAGATCATCACAAGTAGAACAATGCAAAAAAATTGTAGAACAGCTAGCATCTTTCAAGTTTTTATCATTAAGTGCAGCAGCTCTCTATTCTTTTCAATTTCTAACTCAAGTTTATCAAGTGTGGAGGTGTGCGCACTTCTTAATGAGGACAATTGTTCATATATTAAATCACACGAGGGACATGCATCATCACTAGGAATCAATGTTTTTAAATGATTGATTTCAGATTCTAGTGATTCAATTTTAGCAGCACTATCCCTAAGATTTTTGTCCCTTTTCTTAACTATAATAGTGGCACGAGAAATAGCATCACACATTTCTTTGCAAGTAGGACATACCTCTTCATTGTTGCTGTTGTGTTTAGCATCCTCCATACTTGATCTTGATTTGCCCGCCATGAAGCACAAGTTTGTCAAATCATCTTCATCTTCGTCACTTCCAATGTCCACATCGCTTGAGCCAAGTTCTTGAAGTGTAGTGATGAAGTTTTTTATCATCTTGTGTCCTATAGTACCCTTCTTTTTCTTGTTGGAGTTTCCAAAGGTGGTCTGGACCTTGTTCTACTTTTCCTCATGGGTAGAAGGACCTGAAAGATTAGGGCATCATGTACAAAAGTGTCCTGTCTTACCACATTCAAAATAGCGCTGAGGTCCGGAGCTTCCTCTCCTTCTAGTTCTCACATTTTGCAATGCTTTTGATAATTTAGTAGAGATGAGTGCTAACTCCTCTTCTGGAAATTCCTCGATCTGCTCTAGGGTTAGTGAGGACAGCAAAGCAAGAGTATTGCAAGATGATGATTGGTCGGAGCTAGGCATTTCACTCTGTGAGACGAATGCAACAAACTTATTTGGATTCTTTCGTGATAAAATTTCAATTTCATGAGTTTTTAGTTTAGAGTAAAGTGCATCTTATGTAAGTGTACACATGACAGTAGATTCACGAATAGATGTGACTTTCATCTCCCAAATTGACATATCTAATGCACTTAGTAATTGCCTTGCATTTTCAGCATCGGAAAAATTAACATTGACGCTACGCAAGTTACTGAGAATTTTATTAAAGTGAGCAAAGAGGTCATCAATGGACTCACCGGGTTGCATCTCAAAGCGCATGTATTCTTTCTTGAACATATCCTGTCTTACCGCCTTGATCGTGTTGGATCCTTCGTGGTAGTCACAAAGTGCTCTCCACACATCGTACGCCGATCGGAGGTGTGCAACACGGTCGAAGTCGCTTTGAGTTAGTTCTTGAATGATCAAGTTGTGGGCTTTGTTGTTGTTGTCAACGTCCCGTAGGTTCGCAGCCGTAACTTGATCGTTTGACGGCACTTCATAAGGCTTGTACACCTTCTCCCATATTGCGAAGCCTTGAGCCTGGATGAAGGCTTCCATATGTGCCTTCCAAACCTGAAAATCAATACCACTAAAGACACAAGGTTTTGCGGAGTATTTCTCCATGATGATTAGTCAAAAAACACGTGCGAATCACAAAGATTAGAGCAACATGGCTCTAATACCAATTGTAGGATCGAAGAGGACGTGAAAAGCTACTAGAGGGGGGTGAATGGTAGATTAAAACTTTTTCAGCGGAAGCAATGAAAACCCCTCAGCAGAAAAACAATCTGTTAAAGTAATCGTATGTGGGAGTAATCTAAACGTGTTTCACCCTGACAAAAATGATATATATCAGAGAGAATCACGAAGATGACACAACAAGAATCACTCAAATCCGTCGATAGAAACTCAAGTTACGATCGAAAGATCGAACAAAGGTCAATCTGTTCTACCGAGTAAAAAACAGATCTGTAATACTACAAAGAAACTCGTGTAGATCAAAAACCACAAATCCAATGACCGTGAAATTTTGACAGATGATATATAATCAAGTTGTGAAGACAACCCAAAAAGAATGAAATCAATTGTATCTGTAAAACTCGAGTTATGATAAGATCACCGAAGAAAGGTAGTGCTACGCAGAAACTCGACGAGTAAAACTTGTCTGGAACAAGTCAGACGAACAAGGCACAAAAGTTCCTTTAAACTATGATATTTATTCAATATAACACAAGAGGAACAACCCCAAAGTCGTGCACCACGAGCTCTGTCCTCCCTTGCTTATAAAACCAGCCCTTAAGCCCTGTTTGGTACAGCTTTTGCTGCAGCTTCTTCATAAAAATAAGCTGAAGTTGTGCCAAACAGAAAACTTCTGTAACAACTTATTAGTTCAGCTGCTTCTCAAAATGAACTAAAAGCTGGACATAAGCAGAAGCTGCTTTCCACCAGCTTTTCATACAAGCTGCTTTTGTAACAAGTTCCAGCTGTGCCAAACAGGGCCTTAGGCCAACCCAATCTCCACTAGGACTCTAATCCTACTCAAATCACGAATCGAAACTTTCCATAATTGCTTAGGACTCTTCTATACACAGATAGAAGCACTCTTAAGACTTCCAAACACCTTAGGAACATATCATACATTCCTAAAACAACTCAAATTCGTGACCCACACGAAATCCTATCATAACCAACTCAAAATTTTCCATATTTGAGTCAAACCCGACTCAGCCGCAGCCTTAGTCCATAACCTAGTCGGTTGGACCTTTCCGACCAATTTTTACATCCACATCTCTTCATAACGCCTTGGAACCATGCAGCCACGTCCATGCACTCCTTGCACACGTGCATACATCTTCCAACGACGTCTAGGATACCTTCATGTGCATTGTTCTTGATTCAAACATGTTGCGCGACCTCCAGATCAACTCAACCACAATTCCTTCCGAACTTGGTTGTTGAACCTCATCTTCTCCTTAAGACTAGTTCAATGGATCCTGTCACCAGCCATGTCTTGAACTCAAGCAACACCTGCACATGAACAAACAACCAATACTTCTGAGCACAAGTCCTCAACTTGACTCTCGTTAGTTCTGAAACTACAACATCTTACATGAGCACTTCACATAAGAATGTTGCAAACCATAGCAAAATGATATCAACCATATCAACAAAACGCACCAAAAACTTAGCAAATGAATACTAAGCAATTGTTCCAACAATGTAAAGAAAGTTTGAAACATTTCACAGAAAAAGCAGGAACATTGCGATCAAGCTCCGAATCTTCCAGAATCTAACCGGAGCTTGAGCCGCACCTTACCAAAGCTAGTACAACCTAGCGCCGGAGCTTACCAAAGCTAGTACAACCTAGCGCCGGAGCTAGAAAAACATGTCGGGGCAAACCAACATAAGTCGGACCTTGCTAAAAAGCTGTTATGGCAGCATTCAAAACTTTTATTGTCAAAGCCAATGTATTCAGCACACATAGGTCTCACACTTTGATGAAAAACAGAACTGTTTTTACTCAGTAGAACAAATTGATATTAGTTCAATCTTTTGATTGTAACTTGAGTTTTTCTCGACGAATTTGAGTGATTCTTATTGTGTCATCATCGTGACTTGGTTTTCTCTAATATCTATAATTTTTTTCACGATTGAACAAGTTTAAGATCAGTTGCACACACGGTTTATCAATAGTTTATTTTCTACCGAAGGGGTTGGGATTTAATTGTTTCCGCTGTGTAAGATTTCTAAATCTACCATTCACCCCCCTCTGGTAGCTTTTCATGTGCTCTTCGATCCTACAATTGGTATCAGAGCCACGGTGCTCTAATCTTTATGATTTGCACGTATTTTTGACTAATCATCATGGAGAAATACTCCGCAAAACCTTGTGTGTTTGTTGGCATTTATTTTCTTGTTTAGAAAGCACGCATGGAATATTTTATCTAGGTGCAAGGCTTCAGCATATGGGAAAAGTATACAAACCTTATGAAGTGCTACCAAACGATCAAGTTACGGCTACGAACCTATGGGACGTCGACAACAACAACAAAGTCCAAAACTTGATCATCCAAGGACTCACTCAGAGTGACTTCGACCACGTTGCACACCTCCGATCAGCATACGATGTGCGGAGAGCGTTTTGCGACTATCTCGAAGGATCCAACACGATCAAGGAGGTGAGGCAAGATTTGTTCAAAAAAGAATACATGTATTTTGAGATGCAACCCGGTGAGTCTATCGATGACCTTTTTGCTCGTTTTAATAAAATTTTCAGCAACCTACGTAGTGTCAATGTTTACTTTTCTGATGCTGAAAATGCTAGGCAACTTCTTAGTGGATTAGATATGTCAATCTGGGAGATGAAAGTTACATCTATTCGTGAATCAACTGTCATGAGTTCTCTTACATTAGATGTGCTCTACTCTAAACTAAAAACTCATGAAATTGACATCTTATCACGTAAGAATCCAAATAAGTCTATTGCATTTGTCTCACAACGTGATATGCCTAGCTCCGGCAAATCATCATCTTGCAATAATCTTACTTTGTTGTCCTCACTAACCCTGGAGCAGATTGAGGAACTTCCAGATGAAGAATTAGCACTCATCTCTACTAGATTCTCAAAAGCATTGCAAAATGTGAGAACTAGAAGGAGAGGAAGCTCCGGACCACAATGCTGCTTTGAATGTGGTAAGACAGGACACTTCTGTACAGAATTCCCTAATCTTTCAGGTCCTACTACCCGTGATGAGAAGCGGAACAAGGTCAAGACCATCTCTGGAAACTCCAACAAGAAAAAGAAGGGTACCATAGGACGCAAGATGATAAACATCTTCATCACCGCACTTCAAGAGCTCAGTTCAAGTGATGTAGACTTTGGAAGTGATGAAGATGATGATGATCTGGCCAACTTATGCTTTATGATGGCAAAACAAGATCAAGATCAAGTCAGAAGGATGCAGAACAGAATAGTGATGATGATGAAGTATGTTCTACATGTAATGAAATGTGCGATGCAATTTCTCGTGCAACTATTATTGTTAAGAAAAAGGACAAAAAACTTTGGGATAATGCTGCTAAAATTGAATCACTAGAATCTGAAATCAACCGTTTGAAAACCTTGATTCCAGTGATGATTCATGTTCCTCATGTGACTTAATCTATGAACAATTGTCCACATTAAGAAGTGCACACTCCTCCACTCTAGATAGACTTGATGAAGAAATTGAAAAGAAAAAAAAAGTTGTTTGATTTTAATGTTAAACACTTAAAAAATTCTTCTTGTTTTACAGATGATTTGCATTGTTCTGCATGTGATAATCTTGATAAGAAACTAACAAATGCAATGAATGAAATTTCCATTCTGAACAATGCTTTACGAACACATGAAGTTAAAAATTGTTCTAATTGCAAATTTAAGGGTAAAACGTCATGTGAAAACTGCCTAGACTTGTCTAAAAAGCTTGATGACATGAATAGGACACTAGATTGGTTTAGTAATGGGAATAAGAATCTAGATTTGCTGTTGAATTCATCTAAACCTTACAATGTTAAAACTGGTTTAGGTTATGATTCCCATGCTTGTTTTAATACACATCCACCACACGTTGTAAAAACATTTGGAAGTGGTTTAATCAAAATTATCCCTAAACAAAAGGGTGTGATTTTTAAATCTGCAGGAGTGCTTTCTAATAATGTTTTAAATGTTGGATGCTCATCTAAACATGATTACAGAATTAAATTTCATTGTACTTACTGTCATAAATATGGTCATGTCGTAGATTTATGTTATAGACTAGCTAAACAAATTATAAAGGATAAAATGTCCGCTAGATCTCATAACTTTCATGATAAATCTGCCATGATTGCTAAACAGAAAATTAGAAACATGCAACCTGCTTTTATGAGTCAGGAATTTGCAAAGGTAGCATCCGGACCTTCTGGTAAGAAATATGCAAAGGCATCTCCGGTTGTACCGATAGCTTCGAGAGCTCCCAGACCTTCTGTTGTTCCCTCTAGAACTTCAGGTTTTGCACCCGGAGCTTCAACCTTTTCCTTTAGAACTTCTGTGTTCACCCTCGGAGCTACTGTTTATCGTGCTAAACATGTAACAACTTTTAAATCAGTGGTTAAGAACATAAAACCTCAACTCTTGACTCATAAACCTGATGTTTTGTTACAGCTTTCACATGTTGTTCCTACTGGACATCGTGTGGCTCAATACTGGATTCCCAAATGCTTATTGACTAACCCCAGTATTGAGTATCGACGTATTGTGCTGCTGTGTAGGTTTCACACTTGAGGAAGGAGAACATATGGATTGTGGATTCAGGTTGCTCACACCACATAACCGGTAACAAAGAATGGTTCTCCTCCCTCTCTTTTGTGTCACGTGTAGAGAATGTTACTTTTGCCGATAATTCTTCAACTCCTATTATTGCTAAAGGATCGGTTAGAGTAAATAATCACTACACTTTAAAAGATGTGGCACTTGTTAAAAATTTGAAATACAACTTGCTTTCTGTTTCTCAATTCCTTGATAAGAATTTAGAAATAATTTTCTCTAAAATTTGCTGCAAATATGTAAATTCAAATACTGAGCTTTTGTTTAACATGTCTCGCTTTGGAAGAGTTTTTAAAGCTAATCTTGATATGTCAACTTCTGAGCATAGGTGTCTAGTTGCCAATGATTTAAAAGATTTATTCTTCTGGCATCGTAGACTTGGTCACGTAGGCTTTGATCACCTAACTCGTGTTAGTGCTCTTGATCGCATATGTGGTTTACCTAAACTCAAAGGGGACATAGATATTGTATGCTCTTCGTGTAGACATGCTAAGATGGTTGCAGGTTCACATGCCCCTCTCACGATGACAATGACAACTGAACCTGGTCAACTTTTGCACCTTGACACCGTTGGTCTGACACGTGTACAATCCTATGGAGGTAAATGCTATGTTCTTATGATTGTTGATGATTATTCTAGATACTCTGGTGTTCACTTTATGGCATCTAAGAATGAATCTTTTAGTCACTTTAGAACTTTATTTCTTAGGTTATCAATTGATCACCCAGGATATTTAAAAGCAATTAGAAGTGATAACAGAACCGAATTTAAAAATCAAATTTTTGATCACTTTTGTGCTAAAAATGGAATAGATCATCAATTTTCTTCACCATATGTACATCAACAAAATGGTGTTGTAGAAAGGAAAAACAGAATCTTAGTTGAGATGGCTAGGACTATGCTTGATGAATATCAAACTCCTAGAAAATTTTGGGTAGAAGCAATTACAAAAGCTTGTTATGTTTCAAACCGTATTTTCTTGCGCACTAAGCTTGGTAAAACACCTTATGAACTTCGGTTTGGACATAGGCCCTGTGTTTCACACTTTAGGGTTTTTGGTTGCAATTCTTTGTTAAGAAACATGGAAATCTTGATAAATTTGAAGCCAGATCCGAAGATGGCATGTTTCTTGGTTACCCATTTCACACTAGAGGATACCGTGTGTTTTTACTTGGAACTAACAAAATTGTGGAGACTTGTGAAGTTTCTTTTGATGAAGCTAGTCTAGGTACTAGCTCTGATATTGCAGGACCAGATCCATATCCTCAGGGGGGGTATTTTCGAAGAAGAAGAAGAAGAGTCAGTGATACTGCCTGATAGTTCTGACGCTGACATGTGTCCAGCTCCGAACTTTGAACAAGCTCCGACTACCACCTCTGCTGGTCTTGATCGTCCACAAGCCACAAGCTCATCAATCTGCGATGAACCTAATGAAGAAGAAGCTTGTGAGACATTTGTTCCCCTACGGATTTACATAAATCATCACCCGCAATAGATAATTGGAAGCTTGCATGAACGAGTTGCAAGATCTAGGTTTTCCGACCCCAATTATCATGCTCATTTTTCTTTTGTCGCTTCTTTTGAACCCAAAGATATATCACACGCGCTCACTAATAAATCATGGATTGTTGCCATGCAAGAAGAGTTAGAAAATTTTGAAAGAAATAATGTTTGGAAACTTGTACCTCCACCACAAGATCACACTTTAATTGGAACTAAATGGGTGTTTAAAAATAAACAAAGTGAGGATGGGGTTGTGATTAGCAATAAGGCTAGATTGGTTGCTCAAGGTTTCACACAAATTGAAGGTCTAGATTTTGATGAAACTTTTGCTTTTGTTGCTAGATTAGAAGACATAAGAATTTTGTTAGATTTTGCTACATCTAAAAGTTTCAAGTTATATCAAATGGATGTTAAAAGCGCTTTTCTTAATGGCTACATAGATGAGGAGGTTTATGTTAATCAACTGCCTAGTTTTGAAAATCCAGATTTTCCTAATCATATTTTCAAACTGACTAAAGCCCTGTATGGTCTAAAACAAGCTCCTAGAGCATGGTATGATAGGTTAAAAACATTCTTACTTGAAAAGGGGTTTACCGTGGGAAAGGTTGATAAAACTCCTGTCGGTGTCTAGAACCGACAGATCTCCCGACACTACTTTTGGTAGATCGAGGAGTTGTAGTTCGGTAATGGGCACGTAGAGATTCAAGAAGGTGAAAGACAGGTGTACTTAGGGATTTATGTGGTTCGGGCCGCCTGAGCGTAATACCCTACTCAACGGGGTGTGTTGGTGTTGTATTAAGCTCGGGAGTCTAGAAGAAGCTCCAGAAGAAGGAGCTTGTCTAGCTCAGAGTGTTCAACAGTGGTCTGGAACCGTCTTTTGTGTATCATCAACCAGTCCTTTTATAGTACAAGGACTAGTCGTTACAACGTTAGCCTGGCCCGACAGGTGGCCCCGGCGGTTACACACGCTTGATACACAATAAATGGGGTTAATTACCCTTAATAGCCTGGTAACGGGCCTTAATAGTATCATTACCAGTATTAAGGGCCATCTGATCGTGTGTCATCAATATAGCATTAATGACACTTAATCGGGTCTTGAAGTCTTTGATTGATCCTTGAAGGCCCGGAGCCGTTGGGGGTCCTCCGGCCTAATAGTTGAAGTTGAAGGTCCGGCGGTTGCCACGTGGGAGCTCTGGAGCTTAACGTCATGGACGGGTAGGTCCGGTGTTGTTGGACATGTGTCACTACCGGAGCTTCCCTCTGTCTGGGTTTAGGTCCGGGGGTGCCATATTGGTATTCTGTCCGGAGCTTCCCAGGTGTGGGTGATAGCTCCGGTATTGTGATACACGTGGCGGCCCCGGGACTAACCATGTCGGGGGAGTAGGTCCGGCTACGCCTGACATGTGGAGCCTTCGGAGGTCTTCAAATCTGGTATATGGAGTTTCCTTGTGATCTTTGCAATCCCAAGGGATATCCGGTACGGAGGGTACCGACAGTGGCCCCCTGGACTCACCTCCGGGAGAGACCTTTTGTATGAAGTCATTTCGTCGGAGGTGGGTCCATTCTTTGGTTTTTGAACTGTGTCTTCAAGGGTCTTTGGTTATGCCGTTGGCGGTAGTTCATAGTTAAACGTCCGCCGCGTGGCGTATCTTGAAGGCGGCAGGTGAGATCTTACCGTGCGGATCTCACGCAATTGAAGGTCGTCGGTTCCCGATACGAAAATCGTATCGGTTCCGCGTGTCCTGTCAGACCGTCGACTTCGGGTTTCCCGCATTTCATGATGACAACCGTTTGCCTGGGGTAAGAACCTCGACTTGATCATCGGGGTGGCCCCGAGTGTGGGGACCGAAGTCCACACCTCCGAGGATCTCATTGGGTGGTGCCGTGCGATGCGGCACCTAACAGCACACACGGAAAGGATACCAAAACATATAAAGTTTTCATTTCATAATAAGAAGAGTTTACAAAAGAGTGTACCACAGAGGTACACACGCAGCGGAAAAATACATACTCATAATCTCACCTAACTAAGCAGGGGAGAAGACGTCCATACCCTAGGACGCTTCTCACTAGCAACATGAAGAACATTCAGCAGCGGCGTGGTTCACATGAGATTTATCTCGACACCTCGAGTCTCATTTACAACCTGAACAGCAGAAATAAAACTAATACCTGCAAAAATCGTTAAAGCGCAAACGTGAGCATAAGGCTCAGCAAGACTAACCCGTCTCACTAGACATATGCAGGGTGAATACTAAGCATAGGTAAGGAATGGCATAAAAGACTCGCCTACAAGTGGATCCTTATAATCATTTTTTAAGTAGCAAATGACATTCTCCAAGCACGGCACATCATGGGCTCCACAATCAAACAAGAAACGCTTGACCGATGATATGACATGCTCAGAGCACATAATGCTATTACAGCTAAAGTATGGGGAAATTGTAAACTTTTAATTGTACTATCTCTAAATCATACAAGGTTGCAAAGTAATTATAATTCAATACAATATAATTTTCTGGCTTCTTTACTATTTACTACGTCACGACACAGTGAACAAGTGGTACTCTATTACTGCGAGGGACAGTGATTGCAATCAGGACAGACCCGGACAACACGACACATACGTCGTTCGGAAGTGTCAGCGAGCACACCCGTACCTACATAACACTTTAGTACTAGGCGTATATGGCCACCTTTCACAAGAAACTCGAACGCCGAGGCCGTCTCACCTCCGCGAACAGAAGGTCTCCGCACGGAACACCTCATGTGTCCACCGAACGATTTACACCTTACTGTCCTCAGCCCACCCCTATCGATGGTGAGTTAATGGGCCTCGACACCCCAATTATCAAGTTACATCAGTTTATTGGATTCCATATGTCCATTATGTTTTCGGTACAAGTCAAGCTTGTTCAGCGGGGCCGCACATGAAGCGGGCCTTAATCGACACAGGCAGGGCTACGCGACCGAGACTCACTTCTCGCCGCTTCCTATCCATTCCCTGCCCGGTCTCAACTTCATTATATTAATCCATTTTCTATCTAGCCAATCCTGTGAGATATGTCCTACATCTCTCGCGAGTAGATTCAACTACTCGACTTCTACCGGATTTCCTATGCATTAGCAAATCAGTTACTACAGGTCAAATTGTTACTCGTTCCAAACAATCCCTGGGATTTTTGGCCATGCAAGTGGAGTATCAATCACCCTATACGTAATGCACACATCAAACTTACGACGTAAGGTGATAAAGACTGTAAAAACTCTGTAAAGCTTTTAAATGCAAACTGGGGCTTGCCTTAGTTTGCGACTCGAATAAATGTCAATTGCTAGTGGTCCTTCTGTGCAGACTCCGCCAAGGACTTCAAGTGGACACCCTGGCCTTCTCCTCCAAGCGAAACTTCTTGTTGATCACCTATCATCACGTTCCTATCAACATGATATGCATATAAGTAATTAAGTAATTAAGTAGTTTAATAATAGACTACACAGGGTTGTGTAAACTCTAAGAATGAGGAGTTTGACTAGGAAGGACAGATATGCCTCTGTTGTGTGTATGAACAAAGGATGGAGTCAAGTGGTCATCGTAGTATCGAGATGTGAATTGAAAGGTGCAATGTAAGCACACATTGCAACTTGGCACTCAACACTCGACGCTATGCCACTCAAGGACGATACAGCTGAATGGTGTGGAAGTGTTGGACTGGTAGTGTAAGGATGACCTAAGAGTCCAGGTGGCATAGTAGTGTCGAGATAAGCACTGAAAGGTGCAATGTAATGACACATCGCAATTTAGCACTCGACACTTGGAGCTATGCCGCTCAAAGGGTGATAAGGTAGAATGGTGAAGAAGCATTACTGGACTGTGTGATGTAAGGAAGACTAAGTGATCAAGATGGAGCATTGAAAGCTTAAGGCATGAGTGAACTGTGCAACAAGAGGTTGTGACTTAGAAATCGACCAGTGAAGTTACACAAACTCATTAAGGAGTAAACCTAATTACGTGACAAGTGTGGTCGCATGGTTCTGATAAGGATGAACCAGGGTGAAAACATAGCGACACTTGGGAGTGAAGTGAGGTCAACATTCTTTGGACTTAAGACGTCATAACGAGCCTTGCTAACCTGATGTGAGTACCGAGACAACGTTCAAATGACATTTAGGTAAAGTAGTTTCTACGGCAAGCTCCTCGAGCATCGTTCAAGTGCTTACACGACGACACTAATGTAGTGTCTCCCGCAAGCCTGTCCAGGTGAGCTCAGTAAGCTCTCGGGACTTAAACATGATGCGAGACCTTGTCGTGATGGTCATGCTTTGTCATCACGAAAAGATCGGATTAGCGAGGTCCACATCGACCCAGACTCGTCAATGGGGTGAGCGGAATCCCGAACACCACCTGGTGAGTCTTAAGGCTAGTGATCTCAACTCGGTTGTTAATAAGAGACTTGACGAACCTGCCGTAGATGAAGTGGTACACCAAGTTAACCAATCCTGTGATCGGTTGGGGAACATCCTCGACACAGGAACTCTTATCCAAGGTTCCCCTTGGTCTAGTTCCCCTTGTTGGTCGCAACGTTCTTGCATACCTCTACTCCAGGTCATCAGTGATCATCGACACACCTGGTTTGACCTAGAAGGCATTTCATTGAGCACCCTGGCTACACTCAGGACTCGACGAGTCTCGCCTCGACTAAACCCTAATTTGGCTAAACGACCATCGTACGACGAGTCGTGCTGGTGTTTCAGCACCACACTCATCATAGGCATTCTTCATTTTGATGTCAGGACACAATGATGGCTCGGAACATCACGACGACGTCATATGGTCAACGACATCGACGCGATTCATGGTGGAGCATCACGAACACGCACGGACAGGCCAACGTGATACAAACGATAAAAGAGGTCAACTTGAGGACTCAATACGAAAACTGGACGTATGACTTGACAACGCATGAGTACCATTAGCGGTCACCACGAACGGACTTCGATGATGTCAAGGAAGATATTTCAGGGCAAGGCTCACCTTGTAGGCATTTCGCCGAACATCTTAGGTGTGTATTTGAGTTTCGTCGCTTCATCACCATTCAAAGGGTATCTTGGCACTTAGGCTTGTCAAGTTGCCACATCACCATACCCCTGCATCAAGACCAGTTTTGAACATCAACGAAGTTGGTTTTGCATTGTAGACATTTCATCGAACACATTGGATGCAGCACTGTCCAACTAATCTTTGCACAAATCAAAGCTAACCTTGCACCAGTTGTCGATACCATTGTGTCAAAGGCGTGTTCCTGCATATCCTCTGCCACACACATCACTTACTTTGCTGCTAGAACGCGGCTACGGAGCAAAACGTCGCAACGACGAAAAGTAGGCGTTGAAGTCGGGGCAGCACAAGGCTAAGTAACACAGCACTTGTTCGAAGTTTCCTGTGACGCCGAGGTGGGAGGAAGGCGGCCTGGAGATGCGCTGTAGCGAGCAGCACAGTAGAGACACGCTGGGAACGGCGTGAATGGTCGACGGATTGCGGTCACAACGACGTGGGAGGCGCAACAGTGAGGAACGCGGCGTGGACGGCAGTGCAGCCATGGAGCGTGGCACGCAGCAGCGGTAGGGCGGCGAAGGTGAGCAGCGGGCCAGCAGCACGGCGCCGGTGCATGGGCGACAGGGCGCTGGCGAGTTGGGCGGTGTGCGCGCTGTGACAAAGAGGCGCGACAGCGGAGAGCTTGGCCGGCAGCGCGGCAAGGACGATGCGCGCAGACACAGGGAGGGCTGGCGGCTGTTGGCGATGCGTGGGGCGGCGCCGGTGAGCACGCAGCGGCAGGGAGATGCGACGCGCGCGGGCCGGCGGTCGTCGTGGGGCGAGCGCGTCGGAACAGGCAGACGAAGGGGAAGGGGTGCGCAGGCGTACCGTGGTGGCCGGAGCTCGGACGCGGCAAGGCCGGCGCTGAGCGGCACGCAGGCAACGGCGGGGGATGCGCAGGTCGGGCGTCGTGCGGCATCGACCGAGGCAAGCAGGCGCGGAGCAGTGCCGTGAGCGGTCGGGAGGTGGAGGGGCGTGCGCGGGCCGGCGGCGCAGGGACGGGCGTCGCGTGGAGGCGGGGGAGGAGGCAGGGCGACGGAGGGGGCAGGAAAGGCGCGGCCGGGGCGAGCGGAAGTGAAGCGCGACCGGGAGATGGCAAGCCGACGCGATGATAAGGACGGGAGAGGAAGAAGCCAAGTTGGCTTTTGTGGCCATGAGATAGATATGACATGTGGGACCCACTCCAAATTTGTCCCCTTATCCACTTTATTCCATATGCAAAATATCTACAACCATTGAGCAACTTACCAGTGGGGCCCATCTTTTTCCTAGTATTGAGGATAAGTACGATATGTGGGTCCCACTCCCTTCTCTTTTCAAAATTCAAATGGAGCTAGCAGACATGCTTCAAAAATATTCAACTTTAGCCCAATGACTAAATAAAATGTGGAGAATTTTATGGTGCAATCAGATTTCAAAACTGAGTAAGTTGAATTTGAACTCAGGTTTGAATTTGAAATTAAGTGGTGATACTTGACTCAAGGAAATAAATAGTAGATTAGGTTCAAAATTCCTGAAACTTTGAAGTTACCCTTTTTGAACCATAAAGGACCTCAGGAAAAATTTGGAGTTGATTTGGACAAGGTTGAGCACAAAGTTTAAATTTGAAGTCGACGTTGATTAAACTCTCAGTACGTGTCCAATAAATGGGAAACGTGCTTCAAAACTTTTGAAACTTTACCGAGAGTCTATTTGGAATATTAGAAGGTCATGGAAAAATTTACGGCCTGAGATTTGAATATTTTTGGATGTCCCATTTTAGGGTTGGAATAATTCCTTTTTCTTTCTCTCTATTTTGTTTTCTTTTCTCCTTTAATTTTTCATTGAAAATGTGAATACTTGAAAATTAAGGATTCTTCACCTTAAGTTCCATTCCACATTAGCAACCATGTTCTATATGTAAAATTTTAACAATTCCCTATTTTTAGTGAACATTGGTTAACTCATATGGTTCAGGTGAGTTTGGATTTCCAAGTCCATTTTCAAAATTTTTAAGTTCGCATTTTGCGTTTTTGTTCTTCCGAAAAGTGGGCTTTTACAATCCTTCCCCCTTAAAGGAATCTCGTCCCGAGATTCTAACAGGTACAATAATAGAAACGATGAGGGAAGGATCCGTAAAAGAGGGTCATTGACTAAGGAAAATGACAATGCCCTTAAAGACTTGGGTTCTACGAAATAGTGATTATTTTTAGGCATCTTAAGAAATTCTGAAGTCTGCTTAAGGAGATTCCAATCTTTAGGTTGATAACCTTGACAGGATGCTCGACATGACAATATCACATCGTAAAACTTTCACGTCTGTTACTGACCCTTTATTGTTGTACTCTTACACTGACATGACATCCTGTTTTGTCCTAGTCTTGACTTGAAGAATCAGCACTTGTTCTTTGCTTCTCTAGGTCATCATGGTAGTTTGAAACTATCCTTGCATTGATTCTTGGTTGCTTGTTTGGTTTTGCATAGGTCCTTATGACTCGATGTGGTATTTCCCTTGACATGAGTTAAGATGGTTTACGAGGTTAAACAACAATCATTAACCTCGTTTGATGTTTAGTCAACCATAGGATTCCTTAGCCGTAGCATAAGAGTAGCAAGACACTCAACACTCTTATGTAATCAATACAGCAGGAATACTGAAGATATGGCGACTACAAGGTTTTTGGGTATATCAACATCTTCAAACAATAGAAATAGAAGATGAAGATCCTTTGCGGTGGCACGCGAGGATTTAAGGATTCAGTATCCTCATATGTTTCAACACAGCAAAGAACTCAATCATATGGTAACTACAAGGTAATTAGTGTAGCAAGGTTACCATATAACAACGCAAGATCTTAGATGGACCCAAAGAGTTTCACGAGGTTGATAATCGAACGGTATCCTCGCGAGTAAGGAGATTTCATGGATTTTACAAGGTTGATCATCAAGCTAATGACCACTCGATGACGAACGGTATAGTTGCAACAATCAAGGTACTTGAACCTAACAAGTCAAGGATGGAAGTCCAAGTGTTTGTTTAGTTGCAAGTACTCAAGGCGATTTGAGTTTCAACGAGTCAAGGACAAAGGCTCAACTGTGTTTTGATCCTAAGGTGTTAAGTGGTTTCCCTTGTGCCACTCAAGATAATGAAACAAGTCAAAGGCGTTGCGATTGATAAAGTTGATCAAAACTCAAAATTGTGAGACACAACGTAGGTATTTGAATGGGGTCATATATTCTTGCTCAAAACTCATTAGTAATTACGTTTCATGATGTATCACAAGTGGAATAATGTTATGCATTAATGATGCAATGCTGGCCAGCTAGAAATGTAGACGGTATGATGCATTCATTATTATGCTTTGAGCAAAAATAGATAAGACAATCCAAACACAGTCAGAAGTATCCCAATTACAGGAGGATTGAATAAACTTGGTCATGAAAGGCGCTAGACAAGACTTGCTACTTTCATATCTCGACCAAGTTTGATGGTTTCAAGGTAAAAGTATTAGCAAGGAATGGTGAGGATCATCTCAAGGCAACGGAGTGTACAAAATGGAACAAAGTGATTGAACTTCTTGTTGATCAGAAGTTCCCTAAAGCTTGTTAATCACAACTTACAGGTACTTGTGGTTCCTTAACAAAGGGTCAGGTTTTTCATCTCGTAGTTTTCTTAAAGTACTATGTCTACCCCTTAAAAGGTGCGGCAGAGTTACCTTCAGAAGTTGTAAAGAGAGTAACCTTTGAAGAGTAAGGTTCTCATCACT
Source organism: Tuctoria greenei (assembly GCA_036927565.1). Taxonomy (NCBI): domain Eukaryota; kingdom Viridiplantae; phylum Streptophyta; class Magnoliopsida; order Poales; family Poaceae; genus Tuctoria; species Tuctoria greenei. The sequence goes on from JAYESD010000005.1 coordinate 191,525,496, forward strand.
TCCGTAGGTTGCACAAAGTGGTTGATAAGGTACTATGCTAGGCACGACCTTGGTTAGTGATCCACATTCTTGCTAAAGAATCTCCAGCTCATACTACTCACATATGGCTTCTTGTCTCAGAGACTGAAGCAAGGGAGTGGTTTAGCGTGAAGAGTCAACTGACTTCTTTAACTCGATGATCGAGTTCCACAAGAAACGGGGTTCGAGGTGATCCGTTACTTAAGCTTCTCATTGACTCAATGAGTCAATGTTGTACTCGGTCCTACTTACTTGAGCATTGCTTCCAGCACGTTAGTTCGGTGTCGATGTACCTTAGTATGACACCTAGGTGAACATAACACTTCGATTACTAGATGAACTCCTTCCCCCTTAAGATTCAAGATAGGTGAGCAAGAAACTTACTCCAAGCAACCTTTATGGGGATGGTCGTCCAACTAAGGGAAGTGTCGTACATGCTCAATGCATAAATAAAGTGTGAGGTGCAAGGTTGCATAGTTAAAACACTAGCATGTGCATCCGAGCAAAAGGGATTTGCCTTAGTGTAATACTCAACTCTAATGGCAAATATTGTCGGGTCGCAACACCTGGGATGTTATGAAACTCCTCGAGTTAAACTCGAGAACCAAATCCATAATCACCCTAAAGGGTCATCACCCGATTAAATCCCGGTGGAGGATGAACAGCTTGGACGTAACTTCGATTTTGGCCAAGTAAATGGCAAAATCAGATCTTGAGGTGAACAACAAAGTTAAATTACACTTCAAGACCTTTACAAAAAGTATTGGTTTGCCTCTATATCATCTCTGGTTTGCAAGTTATGCAATTTTAAAGTTAGCAGATTTCTCTGCACTTTCAGCAGAATCTGCTTAAAAAGTACCAGTTTTGATCTACAGTTTTCAGACTTTTCTGATGGAAATCTGGAAATATTCTTACTTACAAAGTTGTTTCCAATGTAATAAGATTTCCAGAATGTACTTACTTGTCTTCATATCAGTTCTGGTTCAAAAGATATGAATTTTTGAAGTTGGGTAAAATTTAAGCATTCAGAATTGAATTCAGTTCAGATTGACCACTCTGTATTCAAACTCGATTTGGAATAGGTAGATGACCGATTCAGGTCTGGAGCCAATTGCAAAAATTGTATCTGACTCTATAAATTTTCCAACGGTTTCTTGCGCGACACCATTGGGTCAAGGGTCTGCGAGTTATGGATTAAATTCAGAGGTGTACAGATTGCTGTCCAGTTTGGGTATGCCTGGACAGTCTCTGCGATTATCCACATTTCACCTACCTAAAAAAAATTTTGGTCTTGAACTGAATAGAGAACTCGTAAAGTACTTCCAAATCTTTCTAAGGAGTATTTACTTACCCTCATAGCACTTCTGGTTGAGAAAATATGACATTTGCAAGTTGACAGTTTTTTCTGAAAATTTGGACAGACCTCCTTTGTTTAAGGCTGATTTTGTCCAGAATTTTCCGATATACAAACATCAACATTTGCAAAAATAAAACATATAAAACTTGTTGCATACATTATAAATATTCCAGAAATGAAACTTATGAAGTCTTTTGACAATTCTACAGCGAGTTATGCGAGAAACAGTAACTGTATACAGGACTGTCCACTCGCTGTCCTGATTTGATCAAGTTTAGAAATTTGAAATTTTGAGTATGTTAGAGATAGATTATGCTCTGGAGTTCTGTAGAAACGTTGTAGAGGACTCTCTACACTTTCTAACCACATAAAGTAGGCCTGCAGCAGTGAAGTATGCAGAAAGTTATGATTCAATTGGTGAAGAGTTCAGATTATGTCCCCTCTTCCGGGCTGTCAGAACCTCTTAAACGACACTTCAATTTAGACCTTGTTAATATGAGTTTTAGCCTTTGTGTTGAATAGAAAGTTGATAGAGGACTCTTTAAGGTTTCCATACATGTATAAACATGCATAGGTTGCATTTCTAGTTGAAGAGTTATGGCCGTTCAAAGTTCAGAATTTTTCTGACTGTTTCAGATAGCACCTATATACATGTACTATCTTCAACTCCAGTTTCCAATTAGTTCTAAAATGAATTTGAGGTAACACTGAAAGTTGTAGAATAGATCTTCCTCTTTCCAGAAATGTATCATAATGGAATATAAGAGCTTTCTTCAAGGAAATCTGGCAAAAGTTCAGATACTGTCTTGTACAGTTTCAGAACAGCAGCTGCAGTGGTTATGGTGCATTTTCATCACCATACAAAGGTCTTTTGGCTTGGAGGTCAATAGAAAACTTATAGAAGACTTCAAAAGATTTCTACAAAGTATTCAATTGCATTCATAGCCCTTCAGGTTGAAGAGATATGGAATTTCAAAGTCAGGTCAATCCTGTTCGAAACAGAACTCACCGGCTTCGAAACATAAGAATTTGGAAATAAACTCAAATTTTGAAACTTAGCTCAAAACTCAAGTCGGATGGCTAGAACTCAATTCACAACTAATAAATTGCTTTGGAACTAGCTGGAATCTTAAAAGAGACTTGACGACCTTCTTATCCATAGCATATCACTATAGATCTTCATGCTTAACCAAAGTCTCAACCCAGGGAAGTCGAGCTAAACTCTCGCCAGGAACAAAGAACTTTGGTTCACCAACTCTTGAAAAGAAACATTTTACCTTGTCCACAAGATATCAGCAAATGATACTCGGACTTAAATATGAATATGAAGCCATTTCTTTCGTGGGGGATGGTCAAAGTATCAAGTGGGATACTGACGGTACTACGTGCCTTAATAAAAGAAAAGTCCAACCCGGTATATCCGGATATGTCTATAGGTGGTCCTAATATCGATCACTTGCAAACGTATTCTACACAGGTTGCTACCGCTGCAGAAGACAAATAATCCCCTTTCACACCTTCACACCTCAAGGGCGGCACGGGGAAACACAACAGGCAGTCACAATAATATATATGAAAGTAAATACATACAACTCTGGTGTGAGTCGCCCTCGAGCGAGGTCATGTCTCGAGGTACATGGCTGTAAACACGTCTGTACAGCAAAGACTCCCATACGAACCGGCTTATACACGCTCGGGCATACGTGTTTCGCATGATCCCATAGAACATGAATAGTTCTAGAGATACACACTATCGGGTTATACACCACCCGACGGGGCTCCCACTAATTTTGTGTCACGCTGGGGTACCGCGTGTCATATGTTCTCAGAAACATGGAAAGTTTCAGAGACTCATATTGACTTTCCGTGCCAAGCCACGGAAATATTACATACCACATCTCGTATGCAGAGCTTACCGAGATTGATCCGCTCTCGGTGGCGTACCTTACCTCTTACCTTGAAGACAGAGCGTCATTACAGAAATAATATAACAAGTTAGTTCACCACCTTTTTAACTTATACTAGTAATAGTCCTTAATGGGCATATAGCTAATCCTCACTCGACTACTTTGGAGTTTTCGAAAATAGGCTCTTTTCGAGCATGCTATTCCCAATGAAGCTCTAATACCATGTCTGTGGGGACCGGAGTCCACACCTCCGAGGATCTCATTGGGTGGTGTCGTGCGATGCGGCACCTAACAGCACACACGGAAAGGATACCAAAACATATAAAGTTTTCATTTCATAATAAGAAGAGTTTACAAAAGAGTGTACCACAGAGGTACACATGCAGCGGAAAAATACATACTCATAATCTCACCTGACTAAGCAGGAGAGAAGACATCCATACCCTAGGACGCTTCTCACTAGCAACATGAAGAACATTCAGCAGCGGCGTGGTTCACATGAGATTTATCTCGACACCTCGAGTCTCATGTACAACCTGAACAGCAGAAATAAAACTAATACCTGCAAAAATTGTTAAAGCGCAAACATGAGCATAAGGCTCAGCAAGACTAACCCGTCTCACTAGACATATGCAGGGTGAATACTAAGCATAGGTAAGGAATGGCATAAAAGACTCGCCTACAAGTGGATCCTTATAATCATGTTTTAAGTAGCAAATGACATTCTCCAAGCACGGCACATCATGGGCTCCACAATCAAACAAGAAACACTTCACCGATAATATGACATGCTCAGAGCACATAATTCTATTACAGCTAAAGTATGGGGAAATTGTAAACTTTTAATTGTACTATCTCTAAATCATACAAGGTTGCAAAGTAATTATAATTCAATACAATATGATTTTCTGGCTTCTTTAGTATTTACTACGTCACGACACAATGAACAAGTGGTACTCTATTACTGCGAGGGACAGTGATTGCAATCAGGACACACCCGGACAACACGACACATACGTCGTTCGGAAGTGTCAGCGAGCACACCCGTACCTACGTAACACTTCAGTACTAGGTGTATATGGACACCTTTCACAAGAAACTCGAACGCTGAGCTCGTCTCACCTCTGCGAACAGAAGGTCTCCGCACGGAACACCTCATGTGTCCGCCGACCGATTTACACCTTACTGTCCTCAGCCCACCCCTATCGATGGTGAGTTAATGGGCCTCAACACCCCAGTTATCAAGTTACATCAGTTTATTGGATTCCATGTGTCCATTATATTGTCGGTACAAGTCAAGCTTGTTCAGCGGGGCCGCACACGAAGCGGGCCTTAATCAACACAGGCAGGGATACGCGACCGAGACTCACTTCTCGCCGCTTCCTATCCATTCCCTGCCCGGTCTCAACTTCATTATATTAATCTATTTTATATCTAGCCAATCCTATGAGATATGTCCTACATCTCTCGCGAGTAGGTTCCAACTACTCGACTTCTACCGGATTTCCTATGCATTAGCAAAACAGTTACTACAGGTCAAATTGTAACTCGTTCCAAACAATCCCTAGGATTTTTGGCCATGCAAGTGGAGTATCAATCACCCTATACGTAATGCACACATAAAACTTATGACATAAGGTGATAAATACCGTAAAAACTCTGTAAAGCTTTTAAATGCAAACCGGGGCTTGCCTTAGTTTGCGACTCGAATAAATGTCAATTGTTAGTGGTCCTTCTGTGCAGACTCCGCCATGGACTTCAAGTGGACACCCTGGCCTTCTCCTCCAAGCGAAACTTCTCGTCGATCACCTATCATCACATTCCTATCGACATGATATGCATATAAGTAATTAAGTAACTAAGTAGTTTAATAATAGACTACACGGGGTTGTGTAAACTCTAAGAACGAGGAGTTTGACTAGGAAGGACAGATATGCCTCTGTTGTGTGGATGAACAAAGGATGGAGTCAAGTGGTCATCGTAGTATTGAGATGTGAATTGAAAGGTGAAATGTAAGCACACATTGCAACTTGGCACTCAACACTCGATGCTATGCCACTCAAGGACGATACAGCTGAATGGTGTGGAAGTGTTGGACTGGTAGTGTAAGGATGACCTAAGAGTCAAGGTGGCATAATAGTGTCGAGATATGCACTGAAAGGTGCAATGTAATGACACATCGCAATTTAGCACTCGACACTTGGAGCTATGCCGCTCAAAGGGTGATAAGGTAGAATGGTGAAGAAGCATTACTGGACTGTGTGATGTAAGGAAGACTAAGTGATCAAGATGGAGCATTGAAAGCTTAAGGCATGAGTGAACTGTGCAACAAGAGGTTGTGACTTAGAAGTCGACCAGTGAAGTTACACAAACTCATTAAGGAGTAAACCTAATTACATGACAAGTGTGGTCGCAGGGTTCTGATAAGGATGAACCAGGGTGAAACCCTAGCGACACTTGGGAGTGAAGTGAGGTCAACATTCTTTGGACTTAAGACATCATAAAGAGCCTTGTTAACCTGATGTGAGTACCGAGACAACGTTCAAATGACCTTTAGGTGAAGTAGTTTCTACAGCAAGATCCTCGAGCATCGTTCAAGTGCTTACACGACAACACTAATGTAGTGTCTCCCGCAAGCCTGTCCAGGTGAGCTCGGTAAGCTCTCGGGACTTAAACATGATGCGAGACCTTGTCGTGACGGTCATGCTTTTTCATCACGAAAAGATCGGATAAGCGAGGTCCACATTGACCCAGACTCGTCAATGGGGTGAGCGGAATCCCGAACACCACCTGGTGAGTCTTAAGGCTAGTGATGTCGACTCGGTTGTTGATAAGCGACTCGACGAACCTGCCATCGATGAAGTGGTACACCAAGTTAACCAATCTTGTGATCGGTTAGGGAACATCCTCGACACAACCAAGGAACTCTTATCCAAGGTTCCCCTTGGTCTAGTTCTCCTTGTTGGTCGCAACGTTCTTGCATACCTCTACTCCAGGTCATCGGTGATCACCGACACACCTGGTTTGACCTAGAAGGCATTTCATCGAGCACCCTGGCTACACTCAGGACTCGATGAGTCTCGCCTCGACTAAACCCTAATTTGGCTAAACGACCATCGTACGACGAGTCATGCTGGTGTTTCAGCACCACACTCATCATAGGCATTCTTCATTTTGATGGCAGGACACGATGATGGCTCGGAACATCACGACGACGTCATATGGTCAACGACGTTGACGCGATTCATGGTGGAGCATCACGAGCACGCACGGACAGGCCAACGTGATACAAACGATAAAAGAGGTCAACTTGAGGACTCCTATAGGAATGATATCAATACGGAAACTGGACGTATGACTTGACAACGCATGAGTACCATTAGCGGTCACCACGAACGGACTTCGATGACGTCAAGGAAGATATTTCAGGGCAAGGCTCACCTTGTAGGCATTTTGCTGAACATCTTAGGTGTGTATTTGAGTTTCGTCGCTTCATCACCATTCAAAGGGTATCTTGGCACTTAGGCTTGTCGAGTTGCCACATCACCATACCCCTGCATCAAGACCAGTTCTGAACATCAACGAAGTTGGTTTTGCATTGTAGACATTTCATCGAACACATTGGATGCAGCACTGTCCAACTAATCTTTGCACAAATCAAAGCTAACCTTGCACCAGTTGTCAATACCATTGTGTCAAAGGCGTGTTCCTGCATATCCTCTGCCACTCACATCACTTGCTTTGCCGCCAGAACGAGGCTACGGAGAAGAACGTCGCGACTACAGAAAGTAGGCGTTGAAGTCGGGGCAGCACAAGGCTAAGTAACACAACACTTGTTCGAAGTTTCCCGTGACGCCGAGGTGGGAGGAAGGCGGCCTGGAGATGCGCTGTAGCGAGCAGCACAGTAGAGACACACTGGGAACGGCGTGAATGGTTGACGGATTGCGGTCACCATGCCGTGGGAGGCGCAACAATGAGGAACGCGGCGTGGACGGTAGTGCAGCCATGGAGCGCGGCACGCAGCAGCGGTAGGGCGGCGAAGGTGAGCAGCGGGCCAGCAGCAGGGCGCCAGTGCACGGGCGACAGGGCGCTGGCGAGTTGGGCGGCGTGCGCGCTGTGACAAAGAGGCGCGACAACGGAGAGCTTGGCCGGCGGCGCGGCAAGGACGACGCGTGCAGACGCGGGGAGGGATGGCGGCTGTTGGCGATGCTTGGGGTGGCGCCGGTGAGCACGCAGCGGCAGGGAGATGCGACGCGCGCGGGCCAGCGGTCGTCGTGGGGCGGGCGCGTCGGAACAGGCGGACGAAGGGGAAGGGGCGCGCATGCGTACCGTGGTGGACGGAGCTCGGACGCGGCGAGGCCAGCACTGAGCGGCACGCAAGCGAAGGCGGGGGACACGCAGGTCGAGCGTCGACCGAGGCAAGCAGGCGCGGAGCAGTGCCGTGAGCGGTCGGGAGGTGGAGGGGCGTGCGCGGGCCGGCGGCACAGGGACGGGCGTCGCGTGGAGGCGGGGGAGGAGGCAGGGCGACGGAGGGGGCAGGAAAGGCGCGACCGGGGCGAGCGGAAGTGAAGCGCGACCGGGAGATGGCAAGCCGACGCGATGATAAGGACGGGAGAGGAAGAGGCCAAGTTGGCTTTTGTGGCCATGAGATAGACATGACATGTGGGACCCACTCCAAATTTGTCCCCTTATCCACTTTATTCCATATGCAAAATATCTACATCCATTGAGCAGCTTACCAGTGGGGCCCATCTTTTTCCTAGTATTGAGGATAAGTACGATATGTGGGTCCCACTCTCTTCTCCCTTCTCTTTTCAAAATTCAAATGGAGCTAGCAGACATGCTTCAAAAATAATCAACTTTAGCCCAATGACTAAATAAAATGTGGAGAATTTTATGGTGCAATCAGATTTCAAAACTGAGTAAGTTGAATTTGAACTCAGGTTTGAATTTGAAATTAAGTGGTGATACTTGACTCAAGGAAATAAATAGTAGATTAGGTTCAAAATTCCTGAAACTTTGAAGTTACCCTTTTTGAACCATAAGGGACCTCAAGAAAAATTTGGAGTTGATTTGGACAAGGTTGAGCACAAAGTTTAAATTTGAAGTCGACGTTGATTAAACTCTCAGTACGTGTCCAATAAATGGGAAATGTGCTTCAAAAATTTTGAAACTTTACCGAGAGTCTATTTGGAATATTAGAAGGTCATGAAAAAATTTACGGCCTGAGATTTGAATATTTTTGGATGTCCCATTTTAGGGTTGGAATAATTCCTTTTTCTTTCTCTCTATTTTCTTTTCTTTTCTCCTTTAACTTTTCATTGAAAATGTGAATACTTGGAAATTAAGGATTCTTCACCTTAAGTTCCATTCCACATCAGCAACCATGTTCTATATGTAAAATTTTAACAATTCCCTATTTTTAGTGAACATTGGTTAACTCATATGGTTCAGGTGAGTTTGGATTTCCAAGTCCATTTTCAAAAACTTTAAGTTCGCATTTTGCGTTTTTGTTCTTCCGAAAAGCGGGCTTTTACACCGAGCCCCCCTGTCATTGGCGGGGTGAAATCTTTGACTGGTATCGTCGTCTCCTCAGTGGTTTCCATCCATGTGTTGCGGGGGCTTACTTAAGAAGGAAAGCGTGCACCGTTTGGGGTTCTTTACGCCTTTCAATCGATCTTGCGCTAAAACCTTCCAAACTTTTGCTTGCCTTTCCTCTCTTGCCTCGCTGTGCCGCGATGGAGTTGGGTCTCCACCAAAGCTGACTGAAGACCGATGATGATTTGAAGAAGGTCTGGGCCCTCATGGGATGGTACCCTGACTTCTTCAACCACCTGGTCTGTGCCGGCAAGCTTCTGTTCGAGAAGGAGCACACCGGCGACATGGTGTACTTCTTCGCGTATGCCATGGGGGGACTGATCCCACCTTTCTCCTCCTTTTTCTTGATGTTGCTAGACTTCTATGGTCTGCAGCTTTACCACCTTGGCCCCCACTCCATTCTGCTGGTGTCCATATTTGTCCACTTCTACGAGATGTGGGTTGGGATTCCCCCCTGCACTGAGCTCTTCCGCACCTTCTTCACTGTCCAGACCACAGGTCGGAGCGACAAGTACCTTGGCTTCTACTATTTTATGAAGGCAAGAAGTGCCCGTACAAGTACTTGCGGTCGTTCCCTTCTGGGAAATGGGACGACTGGAAGAAGGATTGGATTGTAATCAGGGTGGAGGAGCACAAGAAGCTGGAGCTGCCAGAAGGCCTCACCAACATCGACACTGCAGTTTGGAGTGAAGCTCCGGTGCTGTCGGATGCCTTTGATCCTGCTCTGACAAGAATCCGCCTGTGTGTGGAAGGAGGAGTGACTCCCCAGGCGGTGTTTTGCAACTTCTTGACCAACAGGTGGGCTCCGTTGAAGAGGAGGGAGAAGTTGGCTTGGGCCCTCAACAGTATGCTGGACGACGACCGGATCGTGACCGGTTTGAAGTCCAACATGGAGGGTGCAACTTTGGAGTTCCACCTGAAGAAATTCCAGCACGGCATTGATGTCGAGGGCAATGATTTGGCTCCTCCGCCAGCTTTCCTCCCATTGAACATGGAGGCAACATTCAGTAGGGAGCTCCGGCGGACAATGCCGGTGCTTGACGACCTCGGTGTCGTTGAGAGGCGCTCGACCACCGGGTTGGCAATCTTCGAAGCTCCGGAGGATGGCTCCGTCCCCGCCCCTAATCCAAGAACAGAAGTCGTCAGCAAGGGCAAGGAATTGGCTGAGCCCTCGAGCCATAAGAGGAAGCATGCTGACAGGAGGGCCAGGCATTCTTCTTCCGCAGCGTCCCCTTCTCCCCGGAGGGGAAGGTCTTCAACGGCGGTGTCTACTCCAATTGCGGCATCTTCCTGGGGTGCTAGCTCCGGCCAAGTGACTCCGGTCCCAGGGCCAGCTGAGGGCTTCGGGTCCGGAGGTCCTTCCTGGTCAAGGGGGGCCTCGACCAGAGCAACGCCGACAGTAGCAGTAGGCTCCGGGGGGCCCTCCGGGACTACCACACCAGTGTCGGTTGGGGCCAGTCCGGAGCGTCCGGGGAAGAGGTTCCGCGGGAATTGGTGCGGAAGCCTTCCGAGGTAATTTCCGATTTTTTACCTCATTCAGTTGTTTTATTGTTAACTGTATTTTGAGTCTCTTCGTCCTTCATTCACAGCGTGCCCAAGAAAAGGGCTGAAGCTCCAGCCCCTGCAGCAGCAGTTGAGGCCGTGTAGGCTGAAGCTCCAGCTCCGATTCCAGCGCCACCCTAAGAGGTGGCAGAGGCTGCGGCAGCCCCAGCGCCGGCTGTCATGGTATTGGATGACTCATCCCCAGAAGCTCTCATGGTAGCGCCGGACCACGGGACTGAAGATGTACCAGCAGGCCCAGCCTCAGAGGTTGAAGCTCCGGGCTTGGATGCTGTGATGTTGGACGCTCCAGCCGCAGAGCTGGAGGAAGCTGTGATTCTGGCCCTAGTGTTGGATGTTGTTGAAGCCCCGACAGTCGAGCCAGTGGTTGAGGAGGTCCCGGCAGTAGAGCCGGGTGTTGATGAAGCTCCGGCACTTGAGCCGGTTGTCGAGGAAGCTCCGGCGGCAAAGATGGTTGCTGCAGAAGTTCCAGCTATGGATCCGGCTGTTGAAGAGGTTCCGACGTCCGAGCCAGTTGCTGCGGAGGTGACGGCGCCTGAGTCTATGGCAGTCGAAGCGCCAGCGCTGGAGCCCATGATGGCTGAAGCGCCAGCACCCGAACCAGAGGCGGAGGAAGCGCCTGTGCCAGAGCCAGAAGTAGCTTCTGCTCCGGCCGAACCTTCAACGCCCATTCTGGAAGCAATGATCCCGGAGCTGCCCGTTGCCGAGCCAGACTGCCAGGATGAAGCTGCTGGCTTCCCGCCGGAGGGACCAATTGTTGATGACCTGGCGGTTGGGCCTTCGGAACCAATTCCGGAGGTCGGTACTTCTGCTGCAAGCACTTCCTCGGCAGCGGCCGAGGCTATCCTGGAGGACGGCCCTAGTGTCGTGGAAGCTCAGGGTACTGCTCTCATAGAGTGGGACCCAATTTTTGTTGCTGAAGATCCGCTGGAGCCAGCGGAGATGACTCCGGCAGGTCCGAAACCGATCCCCCTATCGTTGTCTATTGACAACGCCTGCTCCAGCCTTCGCCATGTTCAACTGGCCTTCTACCACGACAGCAAGGCCCTCAAGGAGGAGCGCCAAACCCTTAGGAGGTGGCGCAACCGACTCCATTTTGAGACCAAGCTGGCACAGTCGAGGCTGGCTGACGACAAGGAGATGGTGCGAAGGGAGAAAGCCCGCCTGGAGTACTAGGGTAAGTTGTTGGATGAGAGGGAAAGCATGACGCAGACCCTCGACAACCAATCCCAGGCCATATATGATCAGGCCAAGGCTGCGAGGCTCTCTGCCATCCACGATAGTCTCGTCAAGCGCCGAGAGGCTCTTAAAGCTCGGGAAAAATGGCTCGAAGATGAAGAGCAAAAATTCCTGGAGCTGCGAGACGACCTCGTGAAGAGGGAGGAGGAGCTTGTACAAAAGACAGCTCTGGCTGACAAGAGCCTTGAAGAACGCACCAAGAAATTGGATGAGCATTGCAAAGAGGAGGAGAAGAAAGCCTGGGAGCGAGGGCAGGAACTCTACAAGTAGGAGAATGCCATCGCCACCTGGGAGAAGAAAGTGTGGGGCCAGGAGAGAGATTTGGTCAAGCGCCGGAACGAGATCCATCTTCGGGAGGAAGAGCTCAGCAAGCTCGAAAGGCAAGTTGCTGAAACAATTCAGCAGAATGCCAAAGAGGTGGAGTGTCTTGCTCGGGAGAGCTCAGAGCTGGCGGCGGCCAAAAGATCCTTGGCGGAGATGCGTGGTGCAAGGGCTGCGGATTCCCAACAAGTTTGGGACTTCCTGGGCAAGGCCAACGACGCGCTGACGCTAATGGGCTTCAGTCCCGTGCGTCCGGATGATCTGGAGCCGGAGCTGGACCAGGCATTGGAGGCGCTAGGTTTAGTAGGCAACAAACTCTCCAAGGTGGGCGATGTCATCACGGACCAATTGGAAACGGATGGTCAGTCCCTGGCGAAGAACGTCACAGAGTATGTGCTGACGTGCTACACCAGCTGGGACCCTCAATTCCCTTTGGACCCGGTGCTTGAAGGTCCCATCGAAGGAGAGGGTGAAGCCGCCCAAGCCAACGTGTCGGTGGTGGCTCAGAAGGTCGCCCAGTTCTTCCATAGGGTCTAGGATCGTCTCCCTATAGCTCCCGCTTGTATTTTCTCTTCTTCCTCTCCAATTTTATAATCTCTTGTCTCCAGATGAATGAAATCCAAATTTTTGTGAATTCGAATTTCATTTTTTGTCTTCAACACCTTTGTCTCGCTTGGCCCCCTGGTAGATGTACACAATTTGATTGTGAACATGTACCAAGAGGATGTAATAGTTGTTGAAGACTTGCATGCTTTGAACTTGTAGAATGTAGGTCCGAAGTCTTCGATAGTGTAGGCCCCCCGAGGCTGTCGGAGCTTTAGTGGCTCCAGCATTGACCATCGCCGAAGCTTAGTAGCTTCGGAGCATCGATGGTTAGTCCTCCGGGGTGTTGGAGCTTTGGTAGCTCCGGCAGTGACCTCCGTCAACACGTGTTGTGTCAACGTTAGACTCCACTTTAGAGTCTTTCCACCATCTTCACGTTGACGACTTGCCTCCTAGCTTTACCGAACTGAGTAGCTCCAGAGATGCTCAATGTCAATGTTTTAACATTGACCACAAGCCTCCTAGAGGATGTCGGAGCTTATTTATTTTTCCTGCACACTGAAGTCAAGAAAAACAGTAAAATCCATTTCCTATCTATAACTTCATTGCGGCTTACTGTTCCCGAGAAACTTTTAGGTCGAGCACAATCCTAAATACAATCAAGAGCACCATCTAGCTTCCTTCGGGTCCCACTATTTCTGGACTTGCCTTACTTCGGCCTGCCGGGGTGTAGGTAGAGTGGCGTACTTAGGGTGCAGGACCAGGCTAAGTCGATAGCACACTCCGGCCCTAGATTGGCTTGGCGGCATTCAGACAAGTAGGTCATCAACAATGTCTGAACCCGGAAGGACAGACAATGCAACTCGAATTGTACATGGACTGGTCGAGCTAAAGTTTCTTAAGAATTGCACAACTTTGTTATAGACAAGAAAGAGAAAAATAAAAAATATTGAGCCTGTACAAAGTAAATGCACGTGGATTCTGTTTTCACACAATGATGTCTTTCATTATACGTCCGGGGTACAGGGGAAACAAGTACACTCTTAGGGTACGGGGAAACAAGTACACTCTTAGGGTACGGAACCAGGCTAAGTGTGTTTCGTTTCTCGTTTGACCCAAGGTAGCTAGCTACACTTTTAGTTCTGAGACTATGACAAGTGTTGCATGGGCGTTGCGGATCTAATAGGGTAGGTTCGGCTGCCCTCCCGGAGGAGCTACCCGACTCTGTACAATGACTCTATAACATACACCATATGTAATTATATACTCACCTCCATGATACTAAGCGTAGAACTTACGGAGGTGCTCAATGTTCCAAGGATTTTGGAGAGGTGTCCCATCCTCGGTTGCCAAGAGAACGCATCTGGGACGGGATACTTTGATCACTCGAAAAGGTCCCTCCCAGCTGGGGGAGAGTTTGTTTAACCCTTCTCTGGATGGTATTCTCCGTAGCACCAGATCGCCTTCCTCGAGCTGTCGGCTGTGAACATGCCGTTGGTGATAGCGCTGAAGAGCTTGGCGGTATCGGGCATTCTGAACAGCTGCTCGGCACCTTCCCTCTTCAAGGAGGTCAAGGTCTTCACGCCGGAGCTGGTCCTGCGTGGCTTCGTCGGAGGTCCGGACCCAGAGCGACCCCAAGGTGATTTCCGTAGGAAGGATTGCTTCAGCTCCGTACACCAAGAAGAAGGGTGTCTCTCCAGTTGACCGGTTTGGAGTAGTCCTGTTGGCCCATAAAGTGGGCGGAAGCTCTTCAATCCAGTTGGCTCCATGCTTTTTCAGGCGCTCATATGTGCGCGTCTTGAGTCCTTTCAGGATTTCTGCATTTGCCCTCTCGGCTTGGCCATTGCTTGCCAGATGAGCTACGGAGGCGTAGCTGACTTGGATGCCGAGGTCTTCGCAGTATCCTTGGAAAGCAGAGCTTGTGAATTGGGTCCCATTATCTGTTATGATTTTGTTCGGGACTCCAAATCTGCATACTATGGACTGCAAGAAATTGATAGCTGATTGCTTGTTTATTGTCACAACTGGAGTTTCTTTCGGCCATTTGGTAAACTTGTCGATGGCGACGTATAGGAACTTGTAACATCCGATGGCTCTTGGGAAAGTTCCCAAGATGTCCATTCCCCACACAGCGAAAGGCCATGTAGTAGGTATCATTTGTAGTGGCTGAGCCAGTGTATGAATTTGCTTTGCATGGAACTGGCATGCTTTGTATTTCTTCACAAGCTCAGTTGCATCCTGGAGCGCTGTAGGCCAGTAGAAGCCATGCCAGAAGGCTTTACCGACCAACGTGCGGGAAGACGCGTGGTTCCCACACTTGCCTCCATGGATTTCTGCGAGGAGCTCGCAGCCTTCTTCCCTTGTGATGCACCGCATTAGGACACCGTTGGCACTGTGCTGGTAGAGATCCCCTTCTACCAACGTGTATCTTTTAGCCAATCCGACTATCCAGTCAGTGGATACATCATCATCAGGAAGGATATTGTCTTTCAAGTAGCTTAGGATATCCGAGATCCATGCATTGGAGCTTGCTTGAGCATTTGAGTCTTATGTGCTGGGTTGCTCAGAGCTTCCTGCAGCACCTACGACCCTTGATGGCTGCCATGGTAACAGATCTATCGGGACCGCCAGCTTCGGGATGCTGGTCTCGCCCCCTTCGCTCAGTTCGGCAGGCTGAGCTGTGGGTTTTGACAACCTCCAGACAAAGGTTCCGTCAGGAGCCGGAGCTCCGGTTGACGCTTTCATTGAGAGTTTGTCAGCTTCAGCATTATGGACACGCTGGACATGGTGGAGATCTAGGAATTCAAAGTCCTTCTGAAGCCTCTGGACTTCAAGGAGATAAGCAGCTAATTGAGGATTGTTACAGGAGCATTCACCCTTCACCCGTTTAATGATGAGCTGCGAATCTCCCTTGACCAACAGCTACTTGACACCATATGATAGTGCCACCTTTAATCCATAAATGAGTGCTTCATACTCTGCCATGTTGTTGGTCGCCTTGAAGTCAAGGTGGACCATGTATTTTACCTTCTCCCCGGTTGGAGCGAGGAGAAGGACTCCAGCTCCGGCCCCCTTCTTTTGCATGGAGCCGTCGAAGTAGAGGGTCCAATGAGGTTCGGTGAAGACCAGAGCCTTAAGTTTCGACTTCTGCTCACTAGGGCCCCCAGGGTTTGATGGAGAGGGGGTCCATTCCACCACAAAATCTGCCAATGCTTGACTCTTGATCGCTTGCCTTGGGATGAATTCAAGATCGAATTCGGCCAATTCCGCTACCCACTTTGCAATGTTCCCAGTAGAGTTGGGACTATGCAAGATCGCACGCAATGGGTAAGAGGTCACCACTGATATCTTGTGAGCTTGGAAGTAGTGGCGAAGCTTCCTGGAGACGATGAGAACTGCATAGAGCAGCTTGTGTACCTCTAGGTATCGAGTGTTGGCATCATGTAGTACTTCGTTGATGAAGTACACTGGGCGTTGGACTGTCCGGACCCTCTCGAAGGGGCCCGGAGCTTCCTCCACATCGACCCGAACCCTCCTGGAGGGATCCGGACCTGCTTCGGGAACCTCCGGGTTCCTGCTAGAGGAATCTGGAGCTTCTGTTGTAGTGACCCAGATCCTTCCGGAAGGGTCCAAGTCTTCTGGGATAACTCCCTGTTGATCCAAGTCTAGGGGCTAGGACCCAGACTCTCCTTCAGGAACCTCTGGACCCTCCCGAAGGGGTCTGGATTCCTGAGCTTGTGATGGTTCTAGTCTCTCCACGACCAGGACCATGCTGACAACCTCGTCGGTTGCTGAAATGTAAAGCAGTAAGGGCTCACCAGGGTTCGGAGCTACCAAGGTTGGTAGAGTGGTGAGGAGCTGCTTTAGCTCCTGGAATGCCTTTTCTGCTTCTTCAGACCATTGAAATGGTCCGGACTTCCTCAATATCTTGAAGAAGGGTAGCGCCCGTTCCGCCAGTCTTGAGATGAACCGGCTGAGGGCGGCTAGACATCCAGTCAGTTTCTGGACATCTTTGATGCGGGCTGGTGGCCGCATCTCTTCTATGGCTTTAATCTTCGTCGGATTTGCCTCTATGCCCCGGTGGTTTACCAGGAAACCGAGAAGCTTTCCGGAGCTAACCCCGAAGACGCACTTGTCTGGGTTCAGCTTCGTGCGGGTGACCCGCAGCTTGTCGAAGACAGCTTGCAAGGTGTCAAGGAGTGACTCCTTGTCCTTGATCTTGACGACGATGTCATCAACATACACTTCCACTACGTCTCTGATGAGCTCTCCAAAGGATTTGTACATAGCTCGTACAAATGTTGAATCTGCATTCTTGAGACCAAATGGCATGACTGTATAACAGTACAATCAATCTACTGTGATAAAAGAAGTATGTTCTTCATGTTCCCTAGACATTCTGATTTGATGGTTCCCAGAATATGCGTCTAGGAAACATAGTAATTCACACCCGGAGGTGGAATCCACTATCTGATCTATTCTAGGTAGTGGGAATGGATCCTTTGGGCATGCCTTATTTAGTGTTGTGTAGTAGATACACATCTGAAGCTTCCCACCGGCCTTGGGTACAACGACTGGGTTTGCCAGCCATTTTGGATGGAAGACTTCTTGGATGAATCCAGCTTCGAGCAACTTCTTCACTTCTTGTCGTATGAAGTTCTGTCGCTCTACGGATTGCTTCCGAGGCTTCTGATGTACGGGTCGAGCGTCGGGGTAGATCTTCAGATTATGCTCGATCAATTCCCAAGGGATCCCAGGCATTTTTGATGGTTGCCAGGCAAACACGTCGACGTTAGCTCGGAGGAAAGTGATGAGCGTGAGTTCCTATTTGTCATTCAGACCTCCCAATATACGATTGGTCTGAGCAACATCGGAATCGATTTGGACGACTTTGATGGGGATGTCGGCGTTGCTGCTTGGTTGCACGCGAGGTGCGAAGGTTGAGCCTCACTGACGAATGCTCGGGGGTTTTGGTGCTTGCTCCTGCATGGATTCTTCCTCCTGTGCTGTAGAAAGCACATGGAGTTCCTCTAGAGCAGTCACTCCGGCAGTATGGTCTTTGCGGATCCGGAGAACGCCAACTAGTGTTGGCATCTTCAACACCAGGTAGCCATAATGAGCAGCAGCCATGAATTTGTACAAGGTAGGCCTGCCCAGAATGGCGTTGAAGGGCAAGTTGATCTGAGCTACGTCAAAGATCAACTTCTCAGTGCGATAATTCTCCCAAGTCCCGAAGGTCACAGGGAGAGTAATGGCACTGAGTGGTGTTATGGCCCCCGGACCTACTCCGGAGAAAGGTCGGGGAGGGCGAAGGTCCGAAGGTCAGAGCTGAAGCTTGACAAAAGCCTCGAAGCTTATGAGGTTCAGCCCCGAACCTCCATCCACCATTACATGGTGGAGTTGAATGTTTTTGATGGTAGGTGATACCATCAGAGGTAGCTGGCCAGCTCCGATCATGTTCTGAGGGCAGTCCGAAGCATCAAAAGTGATGGTAGTGTCCATCCACTTCCGATGAGGTTCCGCCCTGGCTGTAGGAGCTACTGAGGCCATGTCTCGCCGCATGGTCTTGAGGATACGGTGGGAGGTGATGTCCCATGAACCACCAAAGATGGTGTTCATGGTCTTTCGACACTTATTGTCGGAGACATCGGAGTCGTCGTCGACGGAGGTGTACACAGCCTTCAGGACCTTTTTAGGGTCCTGGAAGCCCAACTCCTCTTCAGCCGGAGATTCGTCGACTTTCTGCTTTCCTTCCCTGTGATAGAAAGGAACTTCTCCCCGACGCTTGTGGTAGCGCTCAGCAAGGTTTTGGACCTCCCGGCAGTCCTCCAAGTTGTGGCCGTTCGACTTGTGGATAGGACACCACATTTTGGAGTTGCCACCGTCTTCATAGGACGGCCGAGGTCGTTTCTCAGGGCGTGGCCCCTGGCCACCCGGAGCTGCAGCAGCTGCAGCGGTGGATGTGCCGGCCGATGGCTTCTTTTTGCCGTTGGACTTTTTCTTCTTTTTGCCACTCCCGGGGGTAGTGGCTTAACCTTTGGAGGATTTTTTACCATCCTCCGGAGGTGTTTTGGAGTGCATCTCATGGCCCTCCGCAACT
Source organism: Tuctoria greenei (assembly GCA_036927565.1). Lineage (NCBI taxonomy): Eukaryota > Viridiplantae > Streptophyta > Magnoliopsida > Poales > Poaceae > Tuctoria > Tuctoria greenei. Next base: position 191,544,139 of record JAYESD010000005.1, read on the forward strand.
TTGGCACACTTGTCTGCCAAGCTGAAGAGCTCCGTGACGCTGGTGATCTCCTTGACCGCTAGCTTCTCCAGCATCTTCTTATCTCGCACGCCCTGTCTAAATGCCACAATGACAGAAGCGCTAGATATAGAAGGAATGGTGTTTCGTACCTGGGAGAACCTCTGGATGAATGAGCGCAGGGATTCTCTCCCCTTTTGCACCACTGCAAAAAGGTCTAGTTCGGTGTCTGGTCGGGTGTATGAACTCCCGAAATTGGCGGTGAACTGTTGGCACAATTCCTCCCAACTATTGATAGAGTTGTGAGGAAGGCTCATGAACCAGGACCTGGCAGTCCCAGTCAAAGCTACTGGGAAGTAGTTGGCCATTACAACCTCGTTACCTCTGGTCGTAAGGATTGCGGTGGTGTAAATTTGGAGAAACTAGGCGGGTTTAACAGTCCCGTCAAACTTCTCCGACAGGTGTTGCCGGAATTTTGTGGCCATCTGACCATGCGTAGGTGCATGGCCAGTGCAAAACAGCCTCCTCCTACTCCCTTGGGAGCGGGGCTGTCTCGAGCTTCTCGCCTTTTGCGAGCGCGCTTGATATGGACACGGCCATCCTGTTGACAGTAATAGAGATCAAGCTCCGCCCGGAGGTCATGAGTTGACATCTTGGTTACCGTATGAGTACGTCGCGCCCCAGAGGGTAGCGACGTAACTTGATGTGACACAGCACGCCTCCTATTCTGGGAAGCATGCGGACCAAGTCTACTAGACACAGTCCGGTGCTGCGATGGGGCCCGCCCCAAAGGAGGAGGACCTTGATTGCTGATGCGGTCGGCTGCTGCTGCGACCAGATGTTCCACATCAGCTCTCCACTGCTCCATTACACCCTGGGATGCACCTGGAGGTGGTGGACGTTGGAGGAGAGCATGTGCTGCATGAAGCGCATGTTCAGGGTTGTTGTTGTTTGTCGATACAGTGACTGATGCTGATGCACTGTTACGTTGCTCAGCTTGACGTGCTGGTGCAGGCGGTGGTGGTGGAGGCATGACTCCTGCTGGAGCCACAACACCTGCTGGTTGCTGCATGTTGGAGGGATTGCCTCCAACGGGTTGAACGGCAGGGTTGCCGTTGGATGATCCAGCAACTGAGTTCACCATAGTTGAAATCTCGGGTGCCCCTACCTGGCGCGCCAACTGTCGGTGTCTGGAACTAGCAGATCTCCCAACACTACTTTTGGTAGATCGAGGAGTTGTAGTTCGGTAATGGGCGCGTAGAGATTCAAGAAGGTGAAAGACACGTGTACACAAGGATTTACGTGGTTCGGGCCGCCTGAGCGTAATACCCTACTCCACGGGGTGTGTTGGTGATGTATTAAGCTCGGGAGTCTAGAAGAAGCTCCAAAAGAAGGAGCTTGTCTAGCTCAGAGTGTTCAACAGTGGTCTGGAACCGTCCTTTGTGTATCGTCGACCAATCCTTTTATAGTACAAGGACTGGTCGTTATAACGTTAGCCTGGCCCGACAGGTGGCCCTCGTGGTTACACACGCTTGATACACAATAAATGCGGTTAATTACCCTTAATAGTCTGGTAACGGGCCTTAATAGTGCCATTACCAGTATTAAGGGCCATCCGATCGTGTATCATTAATATGACATTAATGACACTTAATCGGGTCTTGAAGTCTTTGATTGATCCCTTAAGGCCCGGAGCCGTTGGGGGTCCTCCGGCCTGATAGTTGAAGTTGAAGGTCCAGCGGTTGCCACGTGGCAGCTCCGGAGCTTACCGTCATGGACGGGTAGGTCCGGTGCTGTTGGACACGTGTCAGTACCGAAACTTCCCTCTGTCTGGGGTTAGGTCCGGGGGTGCCGTATTGGTATTCTGTCCGGAGCATCCCAGGTGTGGGTGATAGCTTCGGTCTTGTGATACACGTGGCTGCCCCGGGACTAACCATGTCGAGGGAGCAGGTCCGGCTACGCCTGACATGTGGGGCCTTTGGAGGTCTTCAAATCTGGTATATGGAGTTTCCAAGGGATATCCGGTATGGAGGGTACCGACAACTCCTTTTGTGCTTAAGCATGGCAATGAATCACTATTCGTTCAAGTGTATGTGGATGATATTATCTTTGGTTGTGCTTCTCATGATCTTGTGTCCAATTTTTCAGCAATGATGAGTTTAGAATTTGAAATGAGTATGATGGGTGAACTCACTTACTTTTTGGGGCTGCAAATCAAGCAAACCGAGGAAGGTACCTTTGTGCATCAAATGAAGTATACAAGGGACCTTCTCAAGCACTTCAACAGGGACAAAAGCAAGCCTCTTCGGACACCAATAAGAACAACATCGACACTTGAGCTTGATGAAGATGTTGAACCAGTTGATCAACAAGAATATCGAAGCATGATCGGTTCACTTTTGTATCTCACGGCATGAAGATCGGACATACAATTCAGCGTATGTCTTTGTGCAAGATTTCAAGCTTCCCGCGAACTTCACATATTCAAGCCATCAAACGTACTCTGAGGTTTTTACATGAAACTCAAGAATTTGGCATTTTTCTTTCATTGTCCTCAATCATTTCTTTGAGAACTTTTTCTGATGCTGATTTTGGAGGTTGGGGATTGATAGGAAGAGTACTTCTAGTACTTGTCATTTTCTTGGTAATTCTCTTGTTGCTTGGTCCACTAGAAAACAACACTCAGCTGCATAATCCACTACTGAATCTGAATATGTAGCTGCTGCTAGTGCTTGCTGAAAATACTCTGGATTGTTCAAACACTTCAGGACTTTGGGGAAAATCTAGATAGTGTTCCACTGTTTTGTGATAACACTAGTGTCATTTGCATTGCTAAAAACCCCATGCAACATTCTAGAACTAAGCACATTGACATTAGGTATCACTTTCTTCGTGATAATGTTGAAAAAGGAAACATTGTGCTTTACCATGTAGATACCGAACATCAGTTGGCTGACATTTTTTACAAAACCTTTGGATTTCACACATTTTTGCTTTATTCGTAGTGAAATTGGGGTAATGCATCCACAAGGGTTGAATTGAGGGGGAGTTGATTTTAAAATTTGGAATATGAGAATTAGAACTTGAAAATATGAGCATAATATTTCATACATATATGACTTTGTGATTCCTTTTTGTGCTGAAAGTTCTTACTACATTACTCATGTTATACATCTTGTAGTTTTTGCCATGACTTGTAATTGGAATAATAACTTACACTAAATCTGGTCATGATCAAACTTTCTTACTGTTTTGAACTTGTTGCATTCTCACAAGTGCTTTTAATCATAAAAGATAAATCAAGTAATAAAATCACATGTTGAGCTTTATGATCAAATGTAAAATTGAGAAAACATCAAGAGAATATGCATGCATCGCTCTTCTTATTTTAAGATGGCTTATCATTGCACTTAGATATGGACTTGGAAGAAGTTGTGTATGACTAAAACCATGTCCTTAATCTTTTGATTGTCAAATGACATAGTCTTGGCTTGGTTGGTTAGAATAAAGCATATGCGCATATAATCTCTTGCAAATATCATATGATCTAAATTTGTGCTTTGAAAAATAATAAAATGCAGCAACAAGTGTCATGCTTTCAAATTTTGAAATAGTTAAGTTTGTGAGGTCATGAATTGCTTAAATTGAAAATTACATTTGATCTCTAGCATGGCTTACACTACTTTATGTATCTCATTGATGTGATAGTGTAAGTTACTTGATAGTATGACTTGGATGAGCTTTGTTTATATATATATATATATATATATATATATATATATATATATATATGTTATAATATTCTCATAAAATTTTAAATTCCTCTTTTGAACCTTGCTGAATACATTGTCAAAGGGGGAGAGATGCACATATTCACAATTGTTTTTGGCACGATTCTTCTCAGGGGGAGAATTTGTTTTTCTTCTCATTTTATTTCTGTATTACAAAGGGGTGTTTTACAAAGGGGGGAATTGTTTTTCAAAACTTTTAATGTGAATAAGCCAATGTTTAGATCTTAAGTGGTGTTGCCAATGCATTCATCAAGGGGGAGATTGTGAGAACCTATGTGTGATGAATACATTGGCTTTGATGATAAAAGTTCTGAAATACTGCTAAAACACCTTTTTAGAAAGATCGGACTCTAGCTTCGAGCTTCTACAAGGTCCGACAATAGGTCCAACTTACTTTGTCAAGGTCCAAACATGTTTTTGGGTAGCTCCAGTGAGCTTTGTCTTTAGCTCCGACATGTCTTTGATAGCTCCGACATGTCTTTGTTAAAGCTCTGATATGTTTTGCTAGGTCCGACTTATGTTGGTTAGCTTCGACGTGTTTTTTCTAGCTCTGGCACTAGGTTGTACTAGCTTTGGTAAGCTCCGGCGCTAGGTTGTACTAGCTTTGGTAAGCTCCAGCACAAGCTCCAGTTAGCTTTGGCAAGATTTGGAGCTTGACAATAATGTTCTTGATTTTACTGTGAAATGTTTCGAACTTGCTTTACATTGTTGGAAAGATTGCTTAGTATTCATTTGCTAAGTTTTTGATGCATTTTGGTTGATATGGCTGATATTTTTTTACTATGGTTTTTGCAACATGCTTATGTGAGGTGCTCACGAAAGGTGTTGTGTTCGGAACTAATTTGAGTCAAGTCGCGGACTTGGGCTCGTACGGATTGGTTGTTTGTTCAAGTGCAGGTATTGCTTGAGTTCAAGTCATGGCTGATGACAGGATCCTTTGGACTAGTCTCAGGGAGGAGATGAGGTTCCAACAACCAAGTTCAGGAGGAATTGTGGTTGAATGGGTCAGGAGGTCGCGCAGGATGATTGAATCAAGGGCAGTGCATATGAAGGTTACTGGACGTCGAAGGAAGGTGTTCGCACGTATGCATGCGGTTCATGATGTGGCAACATGGTTCCAAAGATGGACTATGGAAGGAAAGATCTGGTTGGAATGATCAGATTGTATCGGTTGGTGACTTCGGCTGCGGCGGACTCGATTATGGCTCGATATAGAAAGTATCGAGTTGGTTATGATAGGATTTCGTGTGGGTCAAGAATTTGACTTGTTTTAGGAATGTGGGATACGTTCCTAAGGTGTTTGGAAGTCTTAAGATTGCTTCTATCTATGTATAGAAGAGTCCTAAGCAGTTATGGAAAGTTTTGATTCGTGATTTGAGTAGGATTAGAGTCCTAGTTAAGATTGGGTTGGCCTAAGGGCTGGTTATATAAGCAAGGGAGGCCAGAGCCCATGGTAGACGACTTTGGAGCTGTTCCTCTTGTGGTTTGATCAATAAAATTTGTAGTTTGAAGGAACTTTTGAGCCTTGTTCGTCTGACTTGTTCCAGACAAGTTTTACTCGTCGAGTTTCTGCACAACACTACCTTTTGTCAGTGGTTTTATCATAACTCGAGTGTTACAGATCCGATTGACGTGATTCTTTTTGGATTGTCTTAAAAACATGATTTTCTATCATCTGTTAAAATTTCACGGTCATTGTATTTGTGGTTTCTAATCTACACGGGCTTGTTTGAAGAAAAACAGAACTGTTTTTACTTGGTAGAACAGATTGATATTGGTTCAATCTTTTGATTGTAACTTGAGTTTTTCATGACGGATTTGATTGATTCTTGTTGTGTTGTCATCTTTACTTGGTTTTCTCTAATATCTACAATTTTTGTCATGATTGAACATGTTGAAGATCATTTGCACACACGGTTTATCAATAGTTTGATTTTCTATTGAAGGGGTTGCGATTTAATTGTTTTCGCTGCGTAAGATTTTTAAATCTACCATTCACCCCCCCCCCCTATGGTAGATTTTCATGTGCTCTTCAATCCTACATGATTAAGCTCCGAACCTTGCCAAAGCTAACCGGACCTTGAACCGGAGCTTACCAAAACTAACAGGATCTAGCGCCGGAACTTACCAAAGCTAGCAGGACCTAGCGCTGGAGCTAACCAGAGCTAGTCGGACCTAGCGCTGGAGCTTACCAAAGCTAGTCGTACCTGGAGACGGAGCTAACAAAAAAAATTGGACCTTGCTGGAGCTCAGACCTAGAGTCGGACCTTGATTATAAAGGTATTTTGGTAGTATTCAAAACTTTTATCGCCATAGCCAATGTATTCAGCACACATAGGTCTCACAGTCACAAGAATCCAAAGTGTAGGATCGAAGAGCACGTGAAAAGCTACCAGAGGGGGGGTGAATGGTAGATTTAAAAATTTTACGCAGCGGAAACAATTAAACCCCAACCCCTTCGACAGAAAAACGATCTCTTAAAGAAATCGTGTGTGAGACTAATCTAAATGTGTTTCACCATGACAAAAGTGATGGATATCAGAGAGAATCAAGTTACGAAGACAACACAAAAGGAATCACTCAAATCCGTCGAGAAAAACTCAAGCTATGATCGAAAGATCAAACAAGGTCAATCTGCCCTACCCGAGAAAAAACAGTTCTGGAATGCTGCAAAGAAACTCGTGTAGATCAGAAACCACAAATCCAATGAATGTGAAATTTCGACAGATGATAGACAATCTAGTTTTGAAGACAACCCAAAAAGAATCACGTCAATTGGATCTGTAAAACTCGAGTTATGATAAAACCACCGACGAAAGGTAGTGCTGTCCAGAAACTCGACGAGTAAAACTTGTCTGGAACAAGTCGGACGAACAAGGCACAAAAGTTCCTTCAAACTACAAATTTTATTCAATAGAACACAAGAGGAACAGCCCCAAAGTTGTGCACCACGAGCTCTGGGCTCCCTTGCTTATATAACCAGCCCTTAGGCCAACCCAATATCAACTAGGACTCCAATCCTACTCAGATCACGAATCGTAACTTTCCATAACTACTCAAGATTCTTCTATACGCAGATAGAAGCAATCTTAAGACTTCCAAACACCTTAGGAACGTATCCCACATTCCTAAACAACTCAAATTCGTGACCCACACGAAATCCTATCATAACCAACTCAAATCTTTCCATATTTGAGTCAAACCCGACTCAGCCGCAGCCTGAGTTCATAACCTAGTCGGTTGGACCTTTCCGACCAATTCTTTACGTCCACATCTCTTCATCACGCCTCGGAACCATGTAGCCACGTCCATGCACTCCTTGCACATGTGCAAACATCTTCCAATGACGTCCACGATACCTTCACATGCATTGTTCTTGATTCAATCATGCTGCGCAACCTCCTGATCAGCTCAACCACAATTCCTTTCGAACTTGGTTGTTGGAACCTCATCTCCTCCCTGAGACTAGTCCAATGGATCCCGTCACCAGCCATGACTTGAACTCAAGCAACACCTGCACATGAATAAACAACCAATCCATACGAGCCCAAGTCCTCGACTTGACTCAAGTTAGTTCCAAACACAACACCTTATGTGAACACCTCACATAAGCATGTTGCAAAAACACAGTAACACGATATTATCCATATCAACCAAAACGCACCAAAAACTTAGCAAATGAATACTAAGCAATCTTTCCAATAATATAAAGCAAGTACAAAACTTTGCAAATGAAAAGCAGAAGTATTGCGGTCAAGTTTCGGACCATCCCACAGCAAGCCCGAGCTTGAGCCGGAGCTTACCAAAACTAGTACAATGAAGCACCTGCCGGAGCTTACCAAAACTAGTAGATCCTAGTACTGGAGCTTACCAAAAACTAGTCAACCCAAAACCGGAGCTAGACAAAGTACATCGGAGCTTAGCAAAAGCATTCTAGAGCTATAAAATATATGTCGGAGCTATCAGAGACATGCCGGAGCTAAAGATAAAGCTCACCGGAGCTAACCAATGCTAGTCGGACCTTACCAAGAAGTCGGACCTAGCTTCAAACATAGCCGGAGCTACCCAAAACAAGCCAGACCTACCGTCGGACCTTGCTGTAGCTCAGAGCTAGAGTCGGACCTTGATAAAAAGGTGTTTTGATCAAAACTTTTATCATAAAAGCAAGTATATTTACTACAAGCCAATGTATTCAGCACACACAGGTCTTACAATCTCCCCCTTGATGAATGCATTGGCAACACCATTTAAAATCCGAACATTTGCTTATTCACATAAAAGTTTTGAAGGCAATTTCTCCCCCTTTATTATCTCTCCTTATGCCCCCTTTATTATCTCTCCTTATGCACATATTCTCTTTCTCTTCATGCTTATCTCTCCCCCTTTGACAATGTATTCAGCAATTCATGATCATATAAATAAATTATCTCTCCCTCTTTAGTTGTTATGAGCATATTATGACATATACATATAAACAAAACTCATCCAAGTCATACTATCAAGTACCTTACATTATCACATCAATGGAATACATAAAGTAGTGTAAGCCATGCTAGAGATCAAATGTAATTTTCAATTTAAGCAAGTCATGATCTCACAAACTTAACTATTTTAAAACCTGAGAGCATGACACTCGTTGCTGCATTTTACTATTTTTCAAAGCATAAATTTAGATCATATGATATTTGCAATATATTATATGCGCATCTGCCTTATTCTAACCAACCAAGCCAAGCCTAGACAATCAGAAGCTTAAGGACATGGTTTTAGTCATACACAACTTCTTCCAAGTTCATATCTAAGTGCAATGTTAAGCCATCTCAAAAGAAGAAGTGTGATGCATGCATATTCTCTTGATCTTTTCTCAATTTATAATTGTTCATAAAAACTCAACATGTGAGTTGATTACTTGATTAATTCTTAATGATTAAAAGCATTTGTGAGCATGCAACAAGTTCAAAACAGCAAGAAAGTTTGACCATGACCAGATTTAGTGTAACTAATTTTTCCAATTACTAGACATGGCAAAAACTACGACATGTATAACACGAGTAATGTAGTAAGAACTTTCAGCATGTAAAAGGAATCACAAAGTCATATATGTATGAAATACTATGCTCATATTATTTTAATTTCAGATTCACACATAGACTTCTCGAGTTTCAAAACTCCCCCTCAATTTAAGCCATGAGGATGCATAACCCCTATTTCACTACGAATGTAACAAAAACGAGTGAAATCCAAAGGTTTTGTAAAAATGTCAGCCAATTGATGTTCGGTATCTACATGGTGAAGCACAATGTTTCCTTTTTCAACATTATCTCGGAGAAAGTGATACCTAATATCAATGTGCTTAGTTCTAGAATGTTGCACGGGGTTTTTGGCAATGCAAATAGCACTAGTATTATCACAAAACAGTGGAACACTATCTAGATCAACCCCATAGTCCTTAAGTGTTTGAACAATCCAAAGAGTTTGTGAGCAAGCACTAGCAGCAGCTACATATTCAGATTCAGTTGTGGATTGTGCAACTGAATTTTGTTTTCTAGAGGACCAAGCAACAAGAGAATTACCAAGAAAATGACAAGCACCGGAAGTACTTTTCCTATCAATCCTACAACCCCCAAAATTAGCATCCGAAAAAGCTTTCAAAGTAACGGTTGAGGAAGAAGGAAGAAAAATGCCAAATTCTTAGGTTCCATGTAAGTACCTGAGAATCCTTTTGACGGCTTGACGATGTGAAACACGTGGGGAAGCTTGAAACCATGCACAAAGACATACGCTGAATTGTATGTCCGGTCTTGATGCCGTGAGGTACAAAAGTGATCTGATCATGCTTCTATATTCTTTTTGATCCACGGATTCACCATCTTCATCAAGTTCAAGTGTTGTTGTTGTTCCCATTGGTGTCCGAAGAGGCTTGCTTTTGTCCATGTTGAAGCGCCTTAGGAGGTCTTTGGTATACTTCGTTTGATGTACAAAGGTACCCTCCTTGGTTTGCTTGATTTGCAGCCCCAAAAAGTAAGTGAGTTCACCCATCATACTCATTTCAAATTTGGAACTCATCATTGCTGAAAACTTGGACACAAGATCATGAGAAGCACAACCAAAGATAATATCATCCACATACACTTGAACGAATAATGAGTCATTGCCATGCTTAAGCACAAAAAGAGTTTTATCAACCTTGCCCATGGTAAACCCCTTTTCAAGTAAGAATGTTTTTAACCTATCATACCATGCTCTAGGGGCTTGTTTGAGACCGTATAAGGCTTTGGACAATTTGTAAACATGATTAGGAAAATCTGGATTTTCAAACCCCGGTGGTTGTTTGACATAAACCTCCTCATCTATGTAGCCATTAAGAAAAGCACTTTTAACATCCATTTGAAATAGCTTAAAACCTTTAGATGCTGCAAAAGCTAACAAAATTCTTATGGCTTCTAATATAGCGACAGGAGCAAAAGTTTCATCAAAATCTAGACCTTCAACTTGAGTGAAACTTTGAGCAACCAACCTAGCCTTATTCCTAACCACAACCCCATCCTCACTTTGTTTATTTTTATATACCCATTTAGTTCCAATTAAAGTGTGACCTTGGGGTGGAGGTACAAGTTTCCAAACATTCTTTCTCTCAAAATTTTCTAACTCTTCTTGCATGGCAATAATCCAAGATTCATTAGTGGGGTGGTTGTATGCTTACTGGTCAAATTCATCAAGATTAATTGATTTGTTTTGCCCATCTATTCTCTATTTATGAAGCTTCAAATATATATGAATGGGCTATGCAAATTTCTCCTGGTGACCACGGACTAGTTCGTGGTTACCCAGACTAGTCCGCCCATGTAGACTAGTCCGCTGAGTGCCGGTTAGGCCGGACTAGTCCGATAGACCATGAATTAGTCCGATATAGCTCTCTGGATGACTTCGGACTAGTCCGGTCGTCTCTGGACTTGTCCGATTTTTCGTGTCCACAACCCTAGCCGCCACTAAACCCTAATTCCTCTTATCCCCATTCTTTCTCACGCACTCTCTCTCTCTTGTGCTCGAGCTCCCAAGGCGATTCCTTGCTCACTCCATCAAAAAGGTGCGCATTTGGGCGGAAATCAAGCTTGACCTCGTGCGGATTGAAGCTAGCAGACTTGTCCGGGCTCCAACTCCCTAATCCTCAAGCTTCAATCGATTTCTCTGGTAATTTTCTCCCAAACCCTAGAAATCTTGTGTTTTCTCCATTGTTGATCGAATAGCCTAGCATATTTCACTAGATACATGCTTCTTTGATGTACTACGTGTATGCTAGACTTGTTATGCATTAGGAATCCGCCTTTGTCCAGTCTGTTAGGTTTTCGAGGATGAACACCGGACTAGTCCGGTCCATGCACGGACAAGTCCGGTCCCCCGGACTAGTCCGTGCCTGTGCACCGGACAAGTCCGATGTTTCTGAACATAAAACCTAATTCTTCAATTCGTCAATGCACTTCCTTGCTATCTCTTCATACCTATGCCTTGTATCACTTATCATCATTCTTGCAAATCATTCTCAGATCATGTCGAGCTCAAACGATGAAATCTCCGAATTTGAGGCCGAGGTGAACCACGAGGTGGCACCTCGGTCCTCGACGGGTCTTGGCAAGAAGCGCCAAGAAAGACCCTCTGAGCCAGCTCCTTCCCCTCCTCAGGTTCGGAGGAAGGTGTTGGCAAAGAAACCAGCTTCGAAGGTAGCTGCATCATCAAGTGGCCCTCGCCAAGCAAAGGGCAAGGGCAAAGGGATAGCGACGGGTCTAGTGGGGTCTTTGAAGCTGCATGCTCCAGGGAAGGGGTCCGGGACCCTACTGAGGAGAAGTTCAATGGCAAGGGCAGTGACTCGACGGCAAAATTCAGGAGTATCGACTGGTATGGCCGGCCGAAGCAAGCTGCTAATGGAAGGTTCTGGTGCAACTTCCATGCTGATTTCTACAAATCGGTGTATCTACCGATGAAGACACTGGTGGTGCGCAGTCAGTGGATTGACTGGGCACAACTTGAGAGGAAGAAATGCTCCGCATTTAATGAAGTCACTACGGCAGCTGAAAGACATGGCTTGAAGGATCTCTTCTCCTTCAAGTACAATTGGAATGATGAAGTGGTGGCTCAATTCTATGCCACCTGCCACTTTGCAAGCGATGAGGAAGAAAGAGTGACTTGGATGACTCATGGATCCAAGTACACTATCACTTATGAAGAGTTTGCTAGGATGCTGCATCTTGACACCTCCAACAATGATAATGTGGTCATCCACAATGTTGGTGTCATCGACAAGGAGAAGATGAAGTTTCTCTATGAGCCAAATTCAAGGTTCATCCCTCCCTCCACAAAGAACATGAAGCCATTCTTTGTGGTGCTAAACAGGGTCTTCAGGAAGACCATTGCTCCTAAGGATGGGGATGCAGGGAGTGTACAAGGGTACCTCCGGACCCTAATGAAGATCATAAGCAAGAACAGAAAGTTTGATGTGTTTGACTACATATGGAATGATATGGTCAACATCTCTAGCACCCCCAACAGGTCATGTGGCTATGCTCCCTATCTCATGTTTATGATTGAGAAAGTCACAGGGATTGAGTTTGTGAAGGGTGTGGAGCATACTCCCTTGAGGCCTCTGAAGCCTCAACTAATGAATGTCTAGGCTGCTCCCTCGCCGGCCTCTAGTCCCGAGGCACCGGCAAGATCAACAGAAGGTGCTAGAGCTGTCCCTACTTCTAGGGAAGCCCCTCAGCGAGGATCAGCCAGTGGGATCCTCAAGTATCTGGCTGCCATATTCTCCTCCTGCAAGAAGGCCGAAGTGAGGGCCCATAAACTCAACCAGAAGAGAAAGGAGGACATGAAATACATAAAGGCCAACGTGAAGCAAATTTGCCAAAAGCTGGAGATCGACCCCATTGGGTCTCCAGTGATTTCTGAGGACTCTGACGGTGACTTCACTGAGCTCGCGCCCTTGAACCCCTCCGAGCTTGCCTACTTTGGCATTGGGGGTTCGAGTGGCTCCGTACCTCCTCCTTCTCCTCCTCATCAAGCTGATGATGAAGAAGACGAAGACGACGACGTGAGGACCGACAGTGAAGAGTGAAGACCCTAGGACCCTCTTCTCCTTCTTTTTGGTGTCTTGATGCCAAAGGGGGAGAGATTGAGGGGGAGTCTTAGCTTTAGCTGTAGGATGCGAGGAGAGAGCTCTTTTTATCTATCTTTGTGGTTGTAATGATTTAACGTTGTTTCTAAGTTAACTATGGTTCTGTGATGCAATGCTTGCTTAATTTGAGAAGTATTTGCTAAAATCTGTAATTTTGCTCCTGGAATGACATATGTGCTTGGCTTTGGTTGATTAATGTAAATTATGTCACTCTCCATGTCTTAATTACTTAGTTATGCATCCCACCATAAAGAATGCACATATGGGTAGTTCTTTCACTGCTTGATGTATTTTTGATTCATATGTGCAGACTTTATGGAAATCTCAATTTTTGTCATATTTTGTGAAATCTCAATTGGTTGTCATCAATCACCAAAAAGGGGGAGATTGAAAGTGCATCTAGGACTCCCTTGTGGGTTTTGGATGATTTATGACAAGCAATTGGGATCCTAACCTCTTTGTTGAGATGAATGCAGGCCTACAATAGAAAAATGAATAAAATACCAAAAAGAAGGGATGATGAGGAGCAAAGTGGAAATGAGCTCAAGGAAAAAGAGTTGTAGATTATTGTGTATGGAGTGTGTTAAGGAAACACACCCCAAGAGCTCAATGATAATTAAACACACACATTGCACAGAGTCACACAGAACCGGACTAGTCCGATCACTACCAGACTAGTCCGATAACCTTTCTGCACCAGATCGGACAAGCCCGATATCTGTCGAACTAGTCCGATATCTTTCTGACTAGAATCGGACTAGTCCTCCCCAGTGCGGACTAGTCCTTAAAACACTACACAAGTCACACAAAATCGGACAAGTCCATTATTAACCGGACTAGTCTGATATCCTTTCTGATCCACTTTGGACAAGTCCGATATTCACACGGACTAGTCCGGAAAACCCACTGATCTAAATCGGACAAGTCCTGCAAGTGCGGACTTGTCATCCAACACACTTAGGGTTTCACATGTCCGGACAAGTCCGATGGACCTCGGACTAGTCCGAAGATTTCCAGTAGCGAAATCGGACAAGTCCGTTTTCAACCGGACTAGTCCGATATTTCGGGACACTTAGGGTTTGCTACACACAGCACACCGGACTAGTCCGGTGACCACCATGGACTAGTCCGAACTTTCTGAACCCTAACGATAACTTTTAGAAACCCCATATAAATAGAGGTGCACGGCCCAATTTCACAATCGCTCTCGAACCCTAGCGCTGTCACACCTCCCAAGAGCCTCAAAAACGACCTCTCTCCACGAAATTAAGTGCAACATCGATCAATCCCTTGAGGATTCACTCTAGATCATTGGAGAGACACTTGCAACACCACATTGAGCTCTTGGTTTTATTCTCTAACACACTTATGTGTTTCAATTGTAACTTTTGAGTGTGTTTTTGGTGGCATTATGATTTGTAATCTAAGGGAGCTCTCAACGTGTGAGAACGCCCCTTGAATTCGGTTATTCACCCCTTTGTGATTAGTGGAAGAGGATTGGCCTTCGTGGCGATCCAACGAGGGTAGGGTTGGAGAAGACTCGGTCCTTTTGTGGACTCCTCAACGTGGATGTAGGTTGCCTTCGTGGTAGCCGAACCACGGGATAAATCGTTGTGTCTTGTTTTAGTGTTCATCATTCTAATCAATCAACTCAATCTAGGGTTTCATACACATTGTTCATCGTTAAATTGTTGAACATAAGACTTATTTGTGATATAATCTAGTATATAACTGTTGAACTGTTGTTTGATTCTATATTTTTGTTGTACACATAAAAGAATCAAACCAATCAATCAAGTTTAATCAACTTAGTCCGTGAACACCGGACTAGTCCGCACTTTACCAGACTAGTCTGATATCTCTGGTATTGAACTGGTTGCTGAGTGTTGCAGGATATGACAATTTTCAAAAAGGCCTATTCACCCCCCCCCTCTAGGCCTACATTCAAAAACTCATGCTTTATGCCTTCTTCGTCTAGGTACTCCTCAACTTGTGTGTTCTTAAACTCTTTGCCGTTGTTGCTTCTAATGTTCTTGATCGTCAGTGAAAACTCATTTTAAGCACGCTTGAAAAATTCTTCAATGTTCCTTGAGTTTCTGTCTTATCATGCAAAAAGAAAACCCAAGTGAAGCGAGAAAAATCATAAACAACTACTAATCCATATTTGTTACCGTTGATGCGTATGTAAGCAATTGGACCGAATAGGTCCATGTGAAGTAGTTCAAGCGGTCTTGTTGTATTCATGACGTTCTTCGCGGGATGAGGTGCTCCAACTTGCTTCTCAGCTTGGCACGCGCTACAAGGCCCGTCTTTCTCAAAAACAACGTCCTTCAAACCTTGGATGTGATCGCCCTTGAGGAGTTTTTTAAGATTCCTCATAATAACATGCGCCAGCCGTCTATGCCACAGCCAACCCATGTTGGTCTTTGCAATCAAGCATGTGTCAAGTTCGGCTTTATTTTTGTTGAAGTCAACAAGGTAAAGCTTTCCCTTCAACATACCCTTCAATGCAATGGAACCATCAACTCTTCTAGAGACGATCACACCCTCATTAGTGAACAAGCAATTATAACCTTTGTCACATAATTGAGATATGGACAGCAGGTTATAATCTAAGGAATCAACATGTAACACATGAGAAAGAGTATGTTGGGATGATATGGCAATTTTACCGATACCGAGCACCTTTCCTTAACTATTGTCTCCAGAATAGATGCCCTCGCTTGGATCCTCATTTTCTTCATACTCAATGAAAATCCTTCTTTCTCCGGTCATATGGTTGGTGCAACCACTGTCTAGCACCCATTTCGATCCACAGGAGGAATAGGCCTACAAAAACAAATCATTCCTTTGTTTTAGGTACCCAAGATTGTTTGGGTCCTTTGAGGTTAGTCACAAGGGATTTGGGCACCCACACATGAGACTTGGTGTTCCCATGGCGTGGCCCAACATAATGAGCATAAATTTTACAAAAAATACTTCTCATTAAAACATAAGATGCATCAAAGGTTCTAAATAGCAACAGTTGTTGTTTATAAACAGAACTAGTCTGGGTCACCGGACTTGCCCAGAGGTCCGGACTTGTCCGTGCCGGTGCCGGACTAGTCTTGTGTTCCTGTGTGTTGATTTTGTTGGTCTTCCTAGCTTGAGAGTAATTTCCCTTCACAAAGACAATGCTCTACTTGTTATTCTTATTGCTTCTAGCATTTTGCTTTCCACCATAAGAATATCGAATGCCATGTTTGACATTAGGAGGCCTTGTGGCCAAGTATGCACTACGTGCATATTTGACCTTCTCCTTGTCAAATATGCCACTTTGGGCAGGATGCTTATCCTTGGTAGAGGTTGACTTGTCTTTCAAGCTAGTGTCAACTTTACCACATGCACAAGTAGAAGCAATTTCAGTTTTAGGGGGTTGAGAAGGTGAGCTTGAAGAGGATGGGGGTCACTTTGTTTGAGTGACTCAACTTGTTCCTCAAGGATTTTGTTGACCTTGGATAGGTTAGCAAGTTCATCCTTGATGGTGGTGTTTGAGTCGCTTAACTTCAAGCAAGCTTCCTTGCTTTAGGCTAACTCAAGTTCCAGTGACTTGCCTCGCTCCTTTTCAAGTTTGAGAAGTTTGTCAAGTTCAAGATATTCCTCCTTTTGGGAGATAATCATATCTTCTTGACGGTTGATTAACTTCTCCTTCTCAACAAGCTGATCAAGTAGAAATTTCATTTTCGCAGCTGTTTGCTTATCTAAGCCAATGGGCATATCTTCATTATCACTAGCAATTTCACTATCACTAGAATAGAAATGCAAGGAAGAGGATTTGGTTGTTACCTTTCGTTTACCTTCCTTTGCCATGAGGCAAGTGTCGTTCCCTTTCCATGCGCCGAGAGTGGGAAGAGAGTGGACTTCTTGGATGTCTTCTCGATGGCTATGTTAGCCATCTCCTCTTCTTCTTCGGATGAGGACTCATCATTTGAGTCCCACTCCTTCCCTAGATGCGCTTGTTCAGCTTTCTTCTTCTTCTTGAAGAATTTCTTGGGTTGAGGCTTTGTTTCCTTGGTCTTCTTCTTGTTTTCTTCATATGGGCAATCAACTATAAAGTGGTCATACTCACCACAGTTATAGCATGCCCACCTCAACTTCGATCTTGATTTTTCCTTGTACTTCCCTTCACTTGATTTAGCCCCTTGTCTTTTCTTCATCATCTTTTTGAATTTCTTCATGAATAGTGTCATGTCATCTTCATCTAAGTCGATGCTCTCATCATCACCGTCTTCTTCTAGTTGAGCTTCTCGAGCTTCTTTAGACAAGGGCTTGAGAGTGGACTTTAAGGCGACCCCTTTCTTCTTTGTCGAGGTGAGGTCGGCAATCTCTTTGACATGATTCACCTGCTTTTCCATCATCTCAAAATTGATGATCTTCCCAAGTAGCTCATTCGGGGTCATTTTCTTGTACCCGGGGCTTTCTCTGATCATTGAGCACAAGGTGACATTGCGAGGCATGAAAGCTCTAAGAATAAGCTTCACCACCTCGTGGTCATTCCACCTATTGCTTTCGTATGCTTGAACCTTGTTGATGAGTGTCTTTAGCCATTTGTACATGTCTTGTGGCGACTCATCTTCTTCGACGGTGAATCTTCCCAATTTGCCTTCGATCATTTCGATCTTCGCCTCTCGCACACGACGATCGCCTTCATGTGCAGTTTGCAAAGTGTCCCAGATTTCCTTTGCAATCTCGAGTCTGTCCACTTTGGTGAACTCCTCCCGTATGAGCGAAGAAGTAATGACTGATGCGGCTTGAGCATTCCGATGAATTGCTTGCTCTTGACTTGGTGTAAGCTCTTCATCGTCGTTCGGGATATCTATTCCTGTACATACAATATGCCGAAAACTTGGATTGAGAGAAATCAAGTGCATTTTCATGTTGTGCCTCCACATTGAGTAGTCATTGCCATAAAAGTCTGTGGATTTTCCAAGTGGAATAGATACATAGTGATTATTGCTAGAATTAAGACAATCGTAGTTGAAAGGATATCAGGAGTAGTCGGTGTGACTACTCTCCTTTTCTTCTTCTTCTCATCTTTGATCTTCACTTTTCCCTTGGAGAGGGTTTTCTTTCTTAGGAGTGCCTTGAGTTCCAGCGTCTCCTCATTATCATCCTCGAAGTCTTGAATAGCCTCGAGGAGCCTCTCCAATTTTTGGTTCTTTTCTTCTTCAACCTTCTCTTGGTTGATGCTCTTGTGTACGTCCTTCATGTCTGACATGTTATCTTCGAGCGATTAGTCTCCTTTTAAAGAGTCCTGCTCCGATACCAATTGAATGTGGCCTAGAGGGGGGGTGAATATGCCTTTTTGATTTTTAGTCGAAGCCTGCAATACTTAACAAACTGATCAAATCCCGAGATATCGGACTAGTTCGGTTGAGTGCGGACTAGTCCGGTGCGTGCGGACTAGATTGATCAAACTTGATCGACTATCTCGATCCTAGGATGTATGCAGCGGAAATATACTTGTAATTGGAGTGTCACACTACTATGAACTAAGATGTAGCACAAGTTAATCTTATATTCAATGTTTCAACGTAAAGTAAATAAGATTGATTGAAACCCTAGTTAGATATGAAGAGTAAGAATAATGGGTGCAGATTAAGAACACAAGTTCTTTATCATGTGGTTTGGTTCCCACAGAGGCAACCTACATCCACGTTGAGGAGTCCAAAAAAGGACCGGGTCTTCTCCAACCCTACCCTCGTCAAACCGCCACGGAGGCCAATCCTTTTCACTAATCACAAAGGACAAATAACCGAATTCAAGGGGCCTTCTAACAAGTTGAGGGCTCCCCAAGATTACAAGATGAACAACACCAAAAATACACTCTTAAGATTACAATGAAAATCACAGGAGTGTGTTAGGGAATCAAACCAAGAGCTCAATGAGTGAAGAATTGTGTCTCTCCTTGGATCCAAAGTGTATCCTCAAAGGATTAAGCTTTCTTGAGTTGGATTGCATGGAGAGATGAGTTTTCTAGGCTCTTGGAGGGTGTGACGGCGCAGGGTGTCGAGAGAAATGAAAGTTGGTTCGTGCACACCTATTTATATGGGGTTCCCAAAAGTTACTGTTAGGGTTTAGAAAGATCGGACTAGTCCGTGGTGGACACCGGACTAGTCCGGTGTGCTACGTATAGGAAACCCTAGGTGTCCCAAAATATTGGACTTGTCCGAAGTGAAAGCGGACTAGTCCGATTTGGTTCTGGAAATCTTCAGACTAGTCCGATGGGTATCAGACTTGTCCGGATAGGTGAATCCCTAAGTGAATTTGGGAAACAAGTCAGCACTTGGAGGACTTGTCCAATTTAGGTCAGAGGGATTTCATACTAGTCCGTGCTAACATCGGACTTGTCCAATTGAAATCAGAAAGATATCAGACTAGTCCATGGTGTTATCGTACTTGTCTGATTTCGTGCAAATTGTGAAGTGTTTGGGGGACTAGTGATGAGGACATCACTCCTATGCATATACACAACACTCTATTCAACATACAAGATGCAATCAATAGGATTCACACACACAAATTAATTTCAGAGGTGAGCTCGTTCTTATATGTTTCCTTATATATTTTTGAGAATAGATTGCTACCTAATGACTTAACTATGATTAGAATCCATAGAGAAGTTAAAGGAGTAATTGGCAGACGATTTTGGGGGCGTGGAGGACCATAGGATACATTCAAAGAAGATGGAAACCGACCCCAACTCAAAATTGTGTCCAACTCGGAGTCCAGGAGCAGTACGCATTAAAACGAACACCCAGGATGCATACGAACTCCGTTTCAGACGTTCTACATATGCACGGAAAGGGGAGAGGATAACCTTTTCAATGGAGCTGGTCCCATGTCAAAATTGTATTGGAGTCGACAGAAATCGTCAAAACAAAATCGAGTTCAGAATCTGTCATGGTGCTGCGCCAACGTATTGGGCCATTGGGCCTTGTATCAAGTCAAGTATATTATTTTCGTGTCTTAGGGTTAGGTCACGACCCCAACACCCCATTGGACGTACTCCCACATATATATACTCCATAGTAGCCGCCACAAACAATTGGGTTTTGCTTAGATTAATCTGTTATACACAGTTTTGCCGTTCATCGGTTTGTGAGACCCCAATTCAGCAATTTCAGATTGCTTCTATCTTGTTCTTGTTTATGTTCTCGGTTGCAATTGCAGGGATTATCCTTCTTGGTGAGGTCAATCGTGTGCAGCACGGTTGTTAACCAACGGAGCGGTGGTGTAATGATTGTAGGGGTTTTTCGTGTTCTACTCGAGAGCCGCGGATCATCAACGTCGAGATCTCCATCAATCGACTTATCCATTACCTTTCAGAAGATCGGGCCTCATCCTTTTTTTTCTTATCAATTGGTATCAGATTCCCAGGTTGCCCATTAGGTAATTCATCTATCCATTACATTAGTTTTTTTATTCATACCTAGAGTCCACAAAAAAGCCACAAAAAATTTGCAGTTTAGTAGATCTATTCATTACTTTGTCCAAACCACCATTGAGCCTTTGCAACTTTCGTTTTCAGTTTTGTTTTGTTGAGTTTGTGTACGTTGTTGAGTCATATTGCTGGTTTAGAAAGTGTTTTCGGTCTTAGTTTGAGTTTTGCATTGTGTGATTCATCCTTTCGAATCACGTCATCACGTCCAGATTAGATTCATCTCTGTCCCATTCGGTATTTTCAACATATCTCGCTCATACGAACTCGGATTTTGGTGTTCTTGTACTTCCTGGAAATCTTAAGAAGTTCTCTATATCTTTCCTATTCATCATATTCCCAGAAAATATAGTTATCGATATCGAAATGACATTAGATGTGAATCTGTTATTGACCTAGAAATTCTGAACAGTCTGTATTGTGGGGGCAATATCTCCCATTGTTCTTTTCTAAAATAGGTCTTCCATATATTGAAATTAAAGAGGAGAGATATATCTACAATCTTGCTGTTGTTAGTTTTTCTATTTGGAGCCTCTAAGTGTGTGCCTATTTGTCTTTGGAAGATTGAGCAGAAAATCTACGATAGACACACAAGATATCTTTGATTACTTTTTATTGTGTTCTTCTTTTGCAGCACATTCTGAGAAAAGGAAGAAAAGAAGAAAAAGGCAAGTGCAAAATAAGATACAAAAGCCTCACAAAAAAAGAGGAGAAAAAAACAACAAAAAAACAGAAGTGCTTGCATCCTTTGTGTCATCTAGTTTTGTCTCATGTCTTGCTTGCTTGAACTACTAGGAACACATTTAGGCCAGCAACATTGAGAAGTATTTTGGACACTTATTCAACTTTACTATCTGATTTTCATTGTTGCTAATCCTTGCTACATATAAAGTGCCATCCAAGCTACACCTTACTCTTGAGCAGAATCGATACACTTTTGCAATCATACCACGCTTCATTGGTTTCTTCATACCGTCCACCGGTTGCCACCTGCAGTGTCGGTAAGAACACTTGTAAGAGCGTGGTAAGACGCTTGAGAGTGTGTGATTCCACTTTCACTTTGACATTATCCTTTGTAGTTGATAGAGATAACATATTTTTGTTGTCTTTTGTTTGCTACTAACAATGTCAGGTAAAAGCAAGAATCTTGCATTATATGCTGAGATGATTGACATGATGAAGAAGGCGATGGAATTGCTCACTAAAAATCAAACATCAACCAAGGTTTCACATGACATTCAGACCACCTTTACAACACCTTCCCCAAGAAGTAATTACATTCTCCCATCTCTTCCTTCTTATGATGGTTTTGGTTATGATGAATATATTGCTTGGGAAATAGAGATGGATAACAATGCCATATGTGCGAGAGGAGAAAGATTAGGAATATTGCTAGTGCATTAGTTTATTGTGCATTAACTTGGTGGGACAACTTAAGTGATCCAGAAAAACCTCGAACATGGAAAGATATGAAAATTCTTATGCCAGAAACTTTTGCTAATGTATCTAATTGCAAAGATAAAATACATGAACTTGAGAAGAATTTTCTTGTTGTACCTCCTCCTTTGCCTAACCTTTTGCAGGAACATGAACCAATAAATGTAGATGCAAATGAGAGTGAGGTGTTGAACAACTCTTCTGAATTTTTTGATGAATCAACTCATAATGCATTTGAATTTCTTGCTGAAAATAAGAGTAGTATGAATGGACAATGCTCTACAGTTAACCAAGGTATGGCATTTTTAGATGTGCTGGATTTTGCTACCAATCATGCTATCAATAAGCAGCAACAAGATGAACCTTTTCATAATACACCTTTACCACTAGTTGATTTTGCTACTGATTCTTATAACAAAAATGAGTTGTGTGCTGATAATTATGTTGTACCTATGCTAGAACAACCAAATGAATTTGATACTCTATCACTCACTTGTGCTGAAATTAAGCATTTGATTCCAAATACATGTGAAAGGGATGAGCTAAAATTATTGTCTTCTCTAAATACTTTTGGTTATATTGAATTTGACACTCTTTGTGATCTAGATACCGCAGAGAAGATAAATTTTCTCAATCTGAATTGCCTTTGTTAAGTAGAAATATTTTTCATGCTATAAGCAAATATGAACATAGTGGTATGTTTATGGTGCATAAAGTTTACATATGTTCAAATGAGGAAGCTCCTTTTGTGATGCAACAACATGGTCAAGTAAATGAATGTACTAACGCTACTAATGTCTTGTCAAGTTTTTCTAGTATTTTTTCCTTGCAGCAGGGACAACAAAAGCATTATTGATTGCGGTTGTGCATTATGGACAACACTCATTCTACCCCCAAAGCAAGACTTTTTGTTGGACATACGAGCAAGCTGAGGACGGCTTGTCATCAAGAAGGGGATAATGATTAGATCATGCACATTATAAATGCACATACAAATATTATACAATGTTTATTTGTTTTGGATCCTGGCTCAAGTGAATGTGCGCTCTTATTTGATGGACAAGATCAAGATGGTGCACTAAGTCGTCCACCACCTTGGTCTCCTCCTTTCATACATACAAGAATAATTGATGGTGTTGCACATTTGGTTCAACACATGAGAGAAGATGAACTTGAGTCAAGGAAGACTCCAATTCAAGAAGGCAAGGATGATGAGTGATAAACAACACTCTATTCAACATACAAGATGCAATCAATAGGATTCACACACACCAATTAATTTCAGAGGTGAGCTCGTTCTTATATGCTTCCTTATATATTTTTGAGAATAGATTACTACCTAATGACTTAATTGTGATTAGGATTCATAGAGAAGTTAAAGGAGTAATTGGTGGAAGATTTAGGGGCGTGGAGGACCAGAGGATACGTTCAAAGAGGATGGAAACCGACCCCAACTCAAAATCGTGTCCAACTCGAGGTCCAGGAGCAGTACGCATTAAAACGGACGCCCAGGATGCATACAATCTCCGTTTTGGACGTTCTACATATGCACGGAAAGGGGAGAGGATAACCTTTCCAATGGGGATGATCCCATGTAAAAATTACATCGGAGTCAATGGCAATAGTCAAAATAAATTCGAGTTCAGAATCTGTCAGGGTGCTGCACCACCGTATTGTGCCATTGGGCCTTGTATCAAGTCTAAATACATTATTTTCGTGTCTTAGGGTTATGTCACAACCCCAACACCTCCTTAAACGTCCTCCCACCTATATATACTCCATAGTAGCCGCCATAAACAATTGGGTTTTGCTTACATTAATCTGTTATACACAGTTTCGCCGTTCATCGGTTTTTGAGACCCCAACTTAGCAATTCAGATTGCTTCTACCTTGTTCTTGCTTGTGTTCTCAGTTGCACTTGAAGGGATTAGCCTTCTTGGTGAGGTCAATCATGTGAAGCATGGTTGTTAATCAATGGAGCAGTGTTGTAATGATTGCAGGGGGTTTTCGTGTTCTACTCGAGAGCCTCGGATCACCAACGTCGAGATCTCCATCAATCGACTTATCCATTACCTTTCGGAAGATCGGGCCTCATCCTTTTTTCTTATCAACTAGTCCGCACTGGGGAGGACTATTTCGATTCTAGTCAGAGATATATTGGACTAGTCTGATCAGTGAAAAACTTGACTGTGTGAACTAGACTGGTACAGAAAGATATCGGACTAGTCCGGATTCAGTCGGACTAGTCCGGTCCTGTATAAATTTGTGCAATGTATGAGATTATTTGTGTTTAAGCTCTTGGAGTGTGTTTCCATAACACACTCCATACACAATGATCTACTACACTTGGTTCTTGAGCTCTTTTCCGCATTGCTTCTCATTCTCCTTTCTTTTTGGCACTTTGTTCATTCTCTCATTAGAACATGTGCTCATCTCAACAATGTGGTTAGAATCTCATTTGCTTGTCATAAATCAACCAAAACCCACAAGGGATTCCTAGATGCACTTTCAAGTACACTAGAGTATACAAAGAGATCATCTCATTGACAACATCATTGAAGATATTGCAAAGGGAGTAACCAATAGATCTCGTATTGCTAATTTCTGCAAACATTACTCTTTTGTCTAGTTTCTGGAACCATACAGGGTTAATTAATCACTAAAACATCCAGAATGGGTGATTGCAATGCAAGAGGAGCTGAACAACTTCAAGAGAAATGAGGTATTGGAGCCGGTGGAAAGACCAAAGGCAAATATCATAGGCACCAAATGGGTATTTCGGAACAAGCAAGGTGAACATGGAGTTGTAACAAGAAACAAGGCACAACTTGTGGCAAAATGTTACTCACAAGTCGAAGGTTTGGATTTCGACGAAACTTTTGCTCCCGTGGCTAGACTTGAGTCTGTTTGTATTTTATTAGCCTACACTACTCACCACAATTTTAAGCTATATCAAATGGACATCAAAAGCGCATTCCTCAATGGTCGAATCAAGGAGGAAGTATACGTGGAGCAGCCACCGGGATTTGAAGACCAAGAGTACCCCAACCATGTGTACAAACTGCATAAGGCTCTCTATAGCCTCGGACAAGCTCCTCGAGCTTGGTATGAGTGCATTAAAGATTCTCACTCAAAATGGTTTCAAAATAGGAAAGCTGATTATACTCTATTTACAAAACATTTTGATGGTCATCTATTCGTATGTCATATTTATGTTGATGTCATCATTTTTGGTTCTACTAATAAATCTTTTTGTGACACTACGTAAGAAACCCAAATAGGAGACAAATATGAGTGGCGCGCTCAAAGGCGGTCGTCTCTCATAAGCTTAAGTGAGACGAGCCCACTTCAGCGAGGATCAGATATGGCTCGGTTGAACGTTCAAGGAGACGCGTTACATTATAGCCTGTCTCGGTTAAGTATGGATCCGAGACGGGCCTACTCTCTAGACAAACATAAGATGCACTTGTAGCACAGTGCATATCCTATAAGCGAGTGAAATGAGACGTCTTTACTGAAAGCGCATCTCCTTTGTCTTCGCTTACAAACATACATGAACATGACTCTAAAAGATGATCACATTCATTCACAGTTGAACACATAAAATATTCATCACACAGATGAACACAGATAAAACATTCAACCATTCACAGAATTGATCACATAACAAATATATTACAAAACACAAGAAATAATTACAAGATACAAGAAAAGAAAAACATCATCTAAAAAATAACAAAAGAAAACCTAAATCCTACTCCTCCTCCGGCTCCTCCGGTTGCTCCGGGTGCTCCTTCGGTTGCTCCGGCTACTCCACCGCTTGCTCCGGCTGGTCCAGATCTAGCGATGGAACCTCGCAACCGAGGTTCCTCGCCATCACCGCCACTAGGATATTGCGGCCCTTGGCACCGAGCACCTCGGCTATCGTCTCGAGCAGCCTCTGGAACCGGTCGAACAGCCTGTCGAACAGCATCTCGAGCAGCTCTTTGTTGAGCCTCTCGGGGGAGCAGCAACACTATTTCTTGCAGAGTGGCTCTCTCGGCGGGCTTGGCGGCAGAACGTTGGCCATGGTGGGTTGTCTAAGTGGAACAAAGCAACAAGGAGAGACTGATGGCCCCTTATATAAGGTTTGTGCTGTAACGCAAAATGGAGACAAGCTTCGCTGCGAAGCGCGTCTCCTATGATCGATGTCTCCCTCTCCTCTGCAAAAAAAGAGATGTTCTCTAACGGAAAGTGCGTCTCCGATTCCATACGTCACCTTTAGCTTCGTGATTTTCTCCATTTTGCTTCGGTTCACTGTTGATATCACACATGTCACTTGATAACTAAATCATTCTATTGTTCTAAAAATAATCAAATCCTTCCTTATGATACCTGTGGAACACGATGAACATGCTACACATTCACTCATTCACACAGTCTCCACAATTTTGTTAGTATCATGTAAAAGCACACGGTAGCCTCTAGTATGAGATGGATAACCAAGAAACATGCCATCAACAGATCTAGCTTCAAATTTATCAAGATTACCATGTTTCTTAACAAAGCATTGGCAACCAAAGACCCTAAAGTGTGTGACACTAGGCCTATGTCCAAACCGAAGCTCATATGGTGTTTTTCCTAGCCTAGCACGCAAGAAAACACGATTTGAAACATACCAAGCGGTTGTAATTGCATCTGCCCAAAACATTCTAGGAGTTTGATATTCATGAAGCATAGTCCAAGCCATGTCAACTAAGGTTTTGTTCTTTCTCTCTACAACACCGTTTTTTGAGGTACATATGGTGAAGAAATTTATGATCTATTCTTTTTTCAGCACAAAAATGATCAAAGGATTGATTTTTAAATTCTGATCCATTATCACTTCTAATTGCTCTTAAAGATCCTGGGTGATCAATTAATAATCTAAGAAATAAAGTTCTAAAGTGACTAAAAGCTTCATTCTAAGATGCCATATAATAAACCCAATAGTATCTAGAATAGTCATCAACAATCACAAGTACATACCATTTACCTCCGAAGGATTGAACACGTGAAGGTCCTATGGTGTTAAGATGCAGAAGTTGACCTGTTTCAGTTGTCATGGTCATTGTGAGAGGAGCATGTGAACCAACAACCATCTTAGCATTTCTACAAGAAGAGCACACAATTTCTTTGTCCCCTTTAAGCGTAGGCAGCCCACGTACGCGATCAAGAACACTAACACACGTTAGATGATCAAAGCCTACGTGACCAAGTCTACGATGCGAAAAATATAAGTACTTTGAATCATTAGCAACTAGACACCTATGCTTAAATGAAGACATATCAAAATCAGCTTTAAAAAATCTTCCAAACTGAGACATGTTAAAAATAAGCTCACTATTTGAATCTACAACTTTGCAGCAATTTTTAGTGAAAATAATTTCCAAATTTTCATCTAGCAATTGTGAAACAGAAAGCAAGTTGTATTTCAAATTTTTTAACAAGTGCCACATCTTTCAAAGTGTAGTGATCATTTACTTTAACTGAACCTTTAGCAATTATAGGAGTTGAAGAATTATCGACAAAAGTAACATTCTCTGCACGTGACACAAAAGAGAGGGGAGAGAACCATTCTTTGTTACCGGTCATGTGGCGTGAGCAACCTGAATCCACAATCCAAATGTTCTCCTTCCTCAAGCATGTAACCTACGTAAAAGCACAATACGTCGATGACTCAATATTGGGGTTAGTCAATAGGGATTTAGGAATCCAGTACTGAGTCACACGATGTCCAGCAGGAATAACAAGCGAAAGCTGAGAGAAAACAGCAGGTTTATGAGCCAAAGCTTGAGGATTTTTGTACCCAACTACTGACCTACGAGGTGTTACATGTGTAGCACGAAAACAGTACGTCTGGGAGCAAACTTTGCATGTTTTCGACTCATTACAGCAGGTTGCATGTTCCTATCATTTAGTTTAGCATGTGCAGCAAATTTTGCATGAAAGTTATGAGATATAGCAATCATTCTTTCCTTTTTTTGTTGTTTAGCTAGTCTATAACAAAAATCTACGACATGATCATCTCTACCATAGTAGGTACAATGAAATTTAACTTTGTGTTCATGTCTAGATGAGCAAACAACATTTTTATTTGAAACCGAATAAGACAACACTCCTGCAGATTTGGAAACCACTTCTTTTTGTTTAGGAATTGTTTGAATCAAATAACTTCCTAGTGACTTTACAATTTTAGGTGGATGTGCCTTAGCATGAGCATGAGAATCAAAACCTAAACCAGTTTTATCATTGCAAGACTTGGAAGAATTCAGCAGCAAGTTCAGGTTCTTATTCCCATTACAAAACCGCTCTAGTGTTCTATTCATGTCATCAAGTTTCTTAGACAAGTTTGGGCAGTTTTCACATGAAGTTTTTCCTTTTAGTTTGAAATTGGAACAATATTTAACTTCATGAGAACGTAAAGCATTGTTCAATATAGAAATTTCTTTCATAGCATCTTGTAGTTTCTTATCAAGATCATCACAAATAGAACAATGCAAATCAATTGTTGAACAGCAAGCATCTTTCAAGTTTTTATCATTAAGTGCAGCAAGCTCTTTGTTCTTCTCAATCTCTAACTCAAGTTTATCAAGTGTGGAGGTGTGTGCACTTCTTAGAGAGGACAATTGTTCATATATTAAATCACATGAGGAACAAGAATCATCACTAGAAATCAAATATTTCAAATGATTAATTTCAGATTCTAGTGACTCAATTTTAGCAGCATTGTCCTTAAGCTTTTTGTCCTTTTTCTTAACTATATCAGGGGCACGAGAAATAGCATCACACATTTCTCCGCAAGTAGGACATACCTCTTCATTGTCGCTGTTGTGTTCTGCCTCCTCCATACTTGATCTTGACTTGCCCACCATGAAGCACAAGTTTGCCAAATCATCTTTAACTTCGTCACTTCCGATGTCCACATCACTCGAGCCAAGTTCTTGAAATGCGGAGATAAAACTACTCACCAATTGATGTCCTGTAAAATACTTATTTTTCTTCTTATCGTTTGCAGGGGAGTCCTTCGTCCTTGTTTGCTTTTCATCACGGGAAGTAGGACTGAAAGATTAGGACAATCTGTTTGAAAATGTCTTGTCTTACCACATTCGAAGCATCGTTGAGCACTGGCGCTTCCTCTCCTTCTAGTTCTCACATTTTGAGATGCTTTTGAGAACCGAGTAGAAAGAAGTGCTAGCTCCTCCTCTGGAAATTCTTTAATCTGTTCAATGGTTAAAGAGGATAGCAAAGCAAGTGTACTTCCTGATGAAGATTGGCCGAAGCTAGACATGTCACGTTGAGAAACAAATGCAAGAGACTTGTTGGGGTTCTTACGTGAGATTATGTCAATTTTGTGAGTTTTCAATTTGAATATAGAACATCTAAAGTACGTGTACTCATGACAGTAGATTCACGAATAGATGTGACTTTCATCTCCCAAATTGGGATGTCTAATGCACTTAGTAATTGTCTAGCATTCTCAGCATTTGAATTTAACATTGACGCTACGCAAGTTGCTAAGAATTTTATTAAAGCGAACAAAGAGTTTGTTGATGGACTCACTGGTTGCATCTCAAAGTGCATGTACTCCTTTTTGAACATTTCTTGACTTACCTCCTTGATCATGTTTGATCCTTAGTGGTAATCACATAGAGCTTTCCAAACATCGTACGCAGATCTGAGATGAGCAACACGGTCGAAGTCGCTTTGAGTTAATCCTTGTATGATCAAGTTTTGAGCCTTGTTGTTGTTGTCGACATCTATCATATTTGTAGTTGTAACTTGATCATTTGACAGCAATTCGTAAGTCTTATACACCTTTTCCCACATTGCAAAGCATTGCGCCTGGATGAAAGCCTCCATGCGTGCCTTCCAAACCTAAAAATCAATACCACTAAATACACAAGGTTTGGCAGAGTATTTCTCCATGATGATTATTCAAAACACGTGCAAATCTCAGATTAGAACATCGTGGCTCTGATACAAATTTTAGGAATGAAGAGCACGGGAAAAGCTACCAGAGGGGTGAATGGTAGATTTAAACTTTTTCAGCGAAAGCAACAAAAACCCCTTGGTGGAAAATCAATCTGTTAAGAAATTGTGTGTGCGACAAATCTAAACGTGATCAATCATGACAAAACCAGTATAGATTGTGGAGAATCAAGTCACGAAGACACAACAACAAGAATCACGAAAAACCGTCGAGAAAAACTCAAGTTACGATCAAAAGAATGAACGAAGATCAATCTGTTCTACCCGAGAAAAACCAGATCTGCAACGCAGCAAAGAAACTCGTGTAGATCCAAAACCACAAATCCGATGACTGTGAAATTTTACAAATGATAGATAATCAAGTTGTGAAGACAACAAAAAAATAACCAAGTCAATTGGATCTGTAAAACTCGATTTATGATAAATCTACCGAAGCAAGGTAGTGTTGTGCAGAAACTCAACGAGAAAAACTTGTCTGAAATAAGTCGGACGAACATGGCACAAAAGCTCCTTTAGAATAAGAATTTTATTGATAAAAACACAAAAGGAACAGCTCCAAAGTCGTGCTCACCACGAAATCCTATCATAACCAACTCAAATCTTTTCATATTTGAGTCAAACCCGAACCAGCCGCAGCGTGAGTCTATAACCTAGTCAGTTGGACCTTTCTGACCAATTTTTACGTCCACAACTCTTCATCACGCCTCAAAACCATATAGCCACGTCCATGCACTCCTTGTACATGTGCAAACACCTTCTAACAATGTCCATGCTACCTTCATATGCATTGTTCTTGATCCAAACATGTTGCGCGACCACCCGATCAACTCAACCACGATTCCTCCCAAACTTGGTTGTTGAACCTCATCTTCTCCCTAAGACTAGTTCAATGGATCCCGTCATCAGCCATCTCTTGAACTCAAGCAACACCTGTGCATGAACAAACAACCATTACTTTTGAGCACAAGTCCTCGACTTGACTCACGTTAGTTCCGAAACCACAACAGCTTACGTGAGCACCTCATGTAAGCATGTTGCAAACCATAACAAAATGATATCAGTCATAACCACCAAAACACACAAAAAACTTAATAAAATAATACTAATCAAACTTTCCATAGATGTAAAGCAAGTTCGAATCAATTCAAAGTAAAGGCAGTACCATTGCAATCTAGCACCGAACCTTGCCAAAGCCAACAGGACCTTGAAACGAAGCTTACCAAAGCTAGCAGGACCTAGCGTCGGAGCTTACCAAAGCTAGTCGGATATAGCGCTGAAGCTTACCAAAGCTAGTCGGACCTAGAATCGAAGCTTACCAAAGCCAGTTGGACCTAGTGTCAGAGCTTACCAAAGCTAGTCGGACCTAGACAAAGAAGTCAGACCTAACCAAAGTAAGTCGGACCTAGACAAAGCAAGTCAGACCTTATGTCGGACCTTGCCGGAGCTACCCAAAACAAGTCGGACCTATTGTCAGACCTTGCTGGAGCTCGGACCTAGAGTCGGACCATGTTGAAAAAGGTGTTTTGGTGATATTTAAAACTTTTATCGTCATAGCCAATGTATTCAGCACACATAGGTCTCACAGTTGCGCACAGCTACTTTGGATGCGACAAACTCTAAGGGATTGTGGTTACAATCTGAACTATATTCCACTCCTATGTGATAATGAAAGTGCCATAAAAATGACACACAATCCAGTAAAGCACTCAAGAAATAAGCACATAGACATTCATCATCATTTTCTAAGAGATCATTCACTAAAAGGGGACATAGAAATTTTACATGTTAGGACTGAAAAACAACTAACAGATATATTCACAAAGCCACTTGATGAAAAGAGATTTTGTGAGCTCAGGAATGAATTAAATATACTTTACTCTCGAAATGTGGCTTGAAGCATTGCATACCTGATTGATTCTTCAAAGTTTACTCATTTTTTGCAAAAAATATCCCTTATCTTGATTTCCTCTCGAAAACTATTTAAATTAGTGAACCTTTGTGAATTATGGTCATTTTATGATTGTTGATTACTTACTGGTCATGTTCATCAAGATTATTTGTGAAATGATGGCATTTAGATCACTATTATATCAAACTTCCAAAAATCACTTTGTTTTAATCCAATTCTGTCCAGCGGACCCGGACTAGTTCGTGGTCTGTACCGGACTAGTCCGTTGCTGCAAACTAGTAAGGTCGTAGGTTGGCATACCGGACTAGTCCGATCCCTATGCATACTAGTATGTATTTATCAGGCTTAAACCCTAGCCAGCCGCCAGGACACTTTCTTCTTCCTCTCACAATCATCCTGGCACTCTCTCTCCTCAAACCCTAGCTCCCAAGGCGATTTTCACTTTTGACCACCAAGATCGAAGGTTCCTCCACGGGAACTCTTTCCCTCGGCGTGAAGCATCCCTCTCCGGACTAATTTGGACTCTGCTCCGCTCCTCCAATCTCAAATCTTTGATTTTTGGGTAAAAAACTCACTTAACCCTAGTTCTCATCTTTCCTTAAATCTTTCTTATTTTTCTTGATTCCTAGGGCACACACTACATTGTTGTATGTATTCCTGCTATATTCCTATCCTTGTAGCATCAATCTTTGTTAGATTTGCTGGAATAGGAAATTAGGGTTCATACTTCATACCGGACTAGTCCGATTCTTTGTGCGGACAAGTCTGGTGCTCTGAACAAGTCCGCATTCTGAAAACGGGCAAGTCCGGTCCCGTGATACTTTGAACCACTAAATTCTTATCTCCACAAAGTCTACATATCACTCTTACCTCTCCTTATATTCTTCGTGTCAAGCACGATGTTGTCCACTTCAGATGATAGCATGTTTGACTATGAAGCCGTGCATGAGCATGCAAGAGTTGAAAGGGCAAAAGAAAGGGTAAGAAAGAAGAGACATGAGTTCAATGCCCACTCCTCTCCTCCCGATGATACTCTTCTGGAAAAGAGGAAAGTGGTAGTAAAGAAAGCATTGAGCAAGGATGTTGCTAGTGCTAGCTCAACTGTACCTAGAAGGAGCGCCAACAAGGGAAAAGGACTTGCAAGCGGTCCTATTGGTCCGCTTAAGATGAAGTCACATATGCAGTGCAACAGGCAGCCATCGGAAAATGACTTCATGGAGAAAGAAAACGAGTTTGCTGACAAGTTTAGAAAGATTGAAGCTTATGAGCAGCCAAAGCAATCTGCTGACCCAAGACTTTGGATCTACTTCCATGCTGACTACTATGAGCATGTGTAAATGAAGATGAGAAATCCAGTGGTTGCTAGTCAATGGGTGGACATGACGTATCTACAATCCAAGAACTGTCAAGCATATCATGAAGTCATGGAGGCATTAGAGAGGCATGGCTTGAAGGATATTCTATCCTTCCAATATGATTTTAACAATGAAGTCATCACTCAATTTTACTCTACTCTCTACTTCGCCCGTGATGATGGGGATAAGATGATTTGGATGACACATGGATCCAATAGTGTCACTTATGAGGAATTTGCCAGGATACTTCACCTTGAAGATACCTTGGACAATGAGCTAGTTATTCATAACTTGAAGCCTTTGGAGAAGGATGATCCAGAATTTCTCTATGATACAAGAATGCCATACAAGTCTCCTACCACCAAGTACTTGAAGCCATTCTTTGCCGTGCTTAACAGAATTTTGAGGAAGACTATTGTTTCAAAGGATGGAGATGCAGTGACAACTCAAGGAACTATAAGGACCTTGATGAAAGTGATAAGCAAGAAAAGGACCTTCAATGTCTTTGAATATATCTACAATGACATTGTGAATATCTCAATCACTCCAAATAGGTCCTGTGGCTATGCATCTTACATCATGTTCATGATTGAGTAGTTCACCAACCTTGAGTTCATAGGCCTCAAAGCCCAGAAGCCTACAGTCTACAGCCTACAGAGATCTAAGTATGCTCATGAAAGTACAAGGACTCTAGCTGCTACCTCTGCTCCTCCATCCTCCAAAGAGTCCTCCAGTGGTGTGCTTAAAATGTTCTCCTCTATCTTTGCATCCTACCGCAAAGTGGAAATTAAGCAGCACAAGTCTGGCTAGAAAGAGGCATCAAAGGTATATGAAGGCAAACATCAAAGCAGTATGTGAGAAGCTAGATATTGAGCCAGTGGTATCACCTCAAATCTCAGAGGATTAAGAAGAGAACATCACAGAGATGGCACCCCTCACGGAGCAAGAATTGGCATCTTTTGGACTAGAAGGTGTCTCCGCTTCTCCTCCTCCTCAGCATGCACATGAAGATGAAGATAGTACTGAGAGTGAGGGGGGGAGTGGCGATGAGTGATTCCCCTCAAATTTTCCCTTTTTGGTGCCTTTATGCCAAAGGGGGAGAGATTGAGACTAGTAGTATTTACTTGTAAGCCTTAAGGACTAGTGATCATGGACATGTATCTTAAATTTCAAATTATTGTAATATCTTTTGGATGTGCCTATTTTATTTAATATGCATGTGTGATGCTCATTTTAACATTACTGTGATGGTTGCTGCTATAATTGCTATGCTCTTAATTTTGTGCATCACATTAATTATCACACACACTTTATAGGCACCCCACCATAAAGAGTGCATATATGTGAGAAGTTTTTATTGTTCATTTGTCATTCTCATATATGCCCACTTTATGAAAGTCAACTTTTACTCTTAATTGTGAAATCTCAATTGGTTCTCATCAATCACTAAAAAGGGGGAGATTGAAAGTGCATCTAGGAATTCCCTTGTGGATTTTGGACGATTGATGACAAACAAATGAGATCCTAATGAATTCATTGAGATGAATGCAGGTCAACAAAGATTAGATATTATTGTGCTACCAAAAAGGTGAAAAACGAGAAGTGAGGAAGTAAGAAACCCAAATGATCATATAGGATGTGTGTGAGAGACACATCCCAAGAGCTCATGTCTTTGCATGGAGGGTAAGGGCTAAAATCAATCTAAGTAATTCAATGAGCACCGGACAAGTCCATTCACTAAGTGGACTAGTCCGTTTAACTTTCTGATGTCACAATTCACTGAGCACCGGATAAGTCCCGACGCTAACTGAACAAGTCCGTTAAACTCTCTGTTGTTTCAATTCACCTTGCACCGGACAAGTCCGGACACTAACCGGACAAGTCCATTCCACCTTTTGATGTTTCACTCAGACAAGTTGAAAAACACAATTCATATTGTACCGGACAAGTCCGTCTTATTGTGGACTAGTCCGATCAACTTTCTGTAATCACAACAGACTAGTCTGATGAACTCTCTGTTACCGCCAATGCTTATGTAAGCATTGGGACCAAATATGTCCATTTGTATCATATCCAATGGCCTTGTTATTGTTATCACATTCTTGGTAGGATGAGCGGCTCCGACTTTCTTCCCGGCTTGGCACACACTACACGATATATCCTTCTCAAAAATGACATTCTTAAGACCATAGATATAATCCTCCTTTAGAAGTTTTTGTAGATTCCCCATACCAACATGGGCTATCCTACGATGCCACAACCATCCCATGTTGGTCTTTGCCATCAAGCATGTGTCAATTTGAGTTTTATCTGCGATGAAATCCACAAGATAAAGCTTTCCCTTGAGCACACCATTGAAGGAAATTGAGTTATCACTTCTTCTAGTGATGATCACACCCTCATTAGTGAATAAGCAATTATAACCTTTCTCACATAGTTGAGATATGGATAAAAGGTTATAATCTAAGGATTCAATATGCATTATATGAGAAATAGTGTGTTGAGGAGGAATGACTATTTTACCCATACCTAGTACTTTCACTTGGATATTATCGCCAAAGTAGATACCTTGACTTGAATCGTCATTTTCTTCATACTCCACAAACATTCTTCTCGTTCCGTTCATGTTATTTGTGCGTCCACTATCTAGCACCCACCTTGAGCCAAAACAAGTTTAGGCTTTTGTTTTAGGTAACCAAACAAGGTTGGGTCCTTTCAGGTTAATGACAAGGCATTTGGGCACTCACACACAAGATTTTAGGCTCTTGTGGAGTGGTCCAACATATTTTACATAGACATAACCAAATTTACTCTTCATAAGTACATAAGATGTATCAAAATCATGAAACATAGTTGAGTTGACATTTTTAGCATTTTTAGCATCTTTGTCATGTTTAACAATTTCAAGAGAGGAAGATGCATGATTTTCATTCTTGACTTGATATGAACCTTCTTTGACAAAAGGAATGTGCAACTTGTTATTCTTGAGGAGTCCAACATTTTGCTTTCCTCCCCTAAAATAATCAAGCCCATCTTTGATCAAGGGAGATCTTGTGATCGAGTATGCACTACATCCATACTTGACCTTCTTCTTGTCAAAGGTGCCACCCTTGGGTGTGCTCTTGCTCTTTGCCGCTTTAAGTCCATTCTTCAAGTCAATCACAAGATTAGCACATTTGCAAGTTTTAACTTTGAGTTCACATTTGATAAGTTTGATCTTGTTGAGGCGGAAGAGGGGATGCTTGACTTGAGAGTGTCGAATTGCGTCTCAAGACTCTTGTGGACTTTGTTCAAGCTCACAAGTTCATCTTGGAGCACAACATTCAAACTCTTAGGACTTGAAGAAGTCTCCTTGCTCTTGGCAAGTTCAAGTGCCTTGTTCTTCTCCCTCTCAAGCTCAAGGAGCTTCTCAAGATAAAGATTCTTTTGTCTCTCATTGACAAGCAATTCCTCTTGTTCATTGAGAAGTTCATCCTTAACTAAAATTTCATCGGAAAGCATTTCATTCTAGTAATAACACTTTTATTCAATCATTTAAACCTGTACTAATTTTCACTAGCGCTATCAAAATCATCATCCTTAATTGAACACAAGGAAGTTTTAGATTTAACCTTTCTCTTCCCTTCTTTTGCCATGAGGCATGTGTGGCTTGAGGTTCTCCATTCTCCCTTGTCTGGCGAGAGAGTCTTCTTCATGGTCAGCTTCTTGATGGCATTGGTCGTCACCTCCTCTTCATCTTTGGAGAAGGACTCATCGTTGGAGTCTCACTCCTTGCCGACGTGGGCTTGTCCATGTGCTTCCTTCTTCTTGAAGATCTTCTCTTGAGGCTTCCCATCCTTCTTCTTGTTGTTGTCTTCATCCTTCTCGTATGGGCTCTTCACAATGAAATGTCCATACTCGCCACAATTGTAGCAAGCTCTCTTAGTCCTCGACTTGCTCTTCTCCTTGTTGTAGCCCTCATAGTTGGACCCTCTTCTTCTCTTCATCATTCTCTTGAACCTCTTCATGGAGAAGGCCATTTCCTCATCATCCATTTTCGTGCTCTCGTCATCACTATCGTCATCTTCACTAGATGCTTGTACCTCTTTGCCTTTGGACTTGGATGATGCTTTGAGAGCAATATCCTTCTTCTTTGAGGATGTAACTTTGGCAAGATCATTAACATGGCAGGCTTCCATCCCCATCATATCATGGTTGATGAACTTTCCTAGCACCTCATCTGGAGTCATCTTGTGGAAGTTGGGACTCTTTCAGATGAGGGTGCATAAAGTGACATTGCGGGACATGAATGCTCTAATCATACTTTTGACCACTTCATGCTCCATCCACTTCCTGCATCCGTAAGTCTGGCTCCTATTGATGAGACTCTTAAGTCGGTTGTACATCTCTTGAGAGGTCTCGCAATATTTCATGGCGAATCCTTCAAGTTGTCCCTCGATCATCTCGATCTTGGCCTCCCGCATGGATCGGTTTCCTCCATGAGGAATCTTGATAGTGTCCCAAATCTCCTTGGATTGCTCCAACCTGTCCAGCCTGTTGGATTTTTCTTGACTCAAGGATGAGTTGAGCACGGCTACTGCTTGAGCATTGTGGTGGATTTGTTTCTCCTGCTCGGGGGTGAGATCTTCATATCTACACCTGTGCAAACAATGAACCAAAAGGTGGGATTAAGAAAAATAAGATGCAATTTCATGTTATGCTTCCACATTGTATAGTTAGTACCATCAAAGTGAGGTGGTTTGCCCAATGAAATAGACAAGTAATTAGAATGAGAATTTAAATGCTCATAGTTAAAAGGATAATGTGTGTAGTCCTCTTAGCTCTTCTTGAGCTTCTTCTCCTTCTCAAGCCTCTTTCTCCTCTTGGCCTCATCTTTTGCTTTTTGAAGAAGATCTACAAGTCGCTTCACTTCTTCATCTTCATCTTCATTCGACACGTCGAAGGGAGGAGGTATTGGATTTGTCTTCTGAGTTGCATCGATCTTGAGAGGTGGATGGTTCAATCCTTTTGTTTCATTTGCGGTGTTCTCGCCGGTTTTGGTGGTGTCTTGTAGTGGCAAGTCCTTCTTGCTGTTTGCTTCCATCTCCTCTCCAAGCAGTTAAGCTTTACAGAGAGTTAGATTTTGATACCAATTGAATTTCCTAGAGGGCGTCAATAGATTAAAATTCTGAAATCATGAAATTAAAACTTGATCAGCAACACAAGGGCGGACTAGTCTGGTTTGGTAATGTAAATGCAAGAAAGGTTGGTGTTTTATGAGTTTTTCTACAATCTACTTGTTTCTAAGTGAAGTACAACTAATTAACAACCTAACAAATCATTTGCAAGAGATTAGAGCAAGTATTACTAGGTGAATCATAAGTTGCAAGCGATGAATGATAAACACACTAAAAGTCATCCAATGATGAACGAAGGTAAAATGATGCAAGAGAAACACAGATTTATCATGAGGTTCAGTTCTACATAGGAACCTACATCCTCGTTGATGAGTCCACAAAGGACCGGGTCTCTTTCAACCCTACCCTCACCAAGCCACCACAAAGGTTGGCTTGATCTCCACTAAATCAAAGGGTGAATACAACGATTCTGGGGGCAACTCATAACCTAAGGCTCCCACAACAACTTAGCTCAACAAAAGATCGAAAAACAACTCAAACAAACTCAAATCAACAACTCTAATCGAGAGAATCAACCAAGAGCTCAAGAATGGTCACACTCCTTTTCTCTTCTCAAAGATGTCACAAACCCTCATGATTCGCTCTTAGAGCTTAAAGATGTGAAGAGAAATGCTTAGAGAGGCTCTTGGAAAGCTAGGGTTTGAGAGTTGTCAAAGGGAGGTCGGGGTCCTTTTTATAGGGGTCCCGATACTCAACCGTTGCCACCAACTAAAGTCCGCACTTGGATGCACTACCACACTAGACTAGTCCGACCTGAAGGGACCACTAACATCACAAAGCCCAACAAATTAAAGTTCCCGCCACATTTTGATTTTGAAAGGTCATAAGACCCCAGACTAGTCCGTCCAAGAACGGACTAGTCTGATCTCACTCAGAACCTTTTGTTCTGGACGAGAACGGATAAGTCTGGTCCAGACAGACTAGTCCGACGTGCCAGGATTTAGTCCCTGCAGCCAGCCAACTTCTTCAAATGGACTAGTCTGACCCAAAACGGACTAGTCCGAACTCACACTGTACCTCTTGGTCCGTGTGGAAACGGACAAGTCTGCCAAGGTGGACTAGTCCGGCCTTCCAGGACTTAATCCCAGAAAGGCTTAGACGCACTCACCATAGACTAGTCCGTCCCCAAATGAATAGGTCCGAACACACACAGAAACTCTTGGTCCGCCTAGCATTGGATCAGTCTGATGTAACCGGATAAGTCCGACCTTTTCCTTAAGTCTGCTTAGACTTACCTCTCCAACTAAACTTAATTAGAC
Source organism: Tuctoria greenei (assembly GCA_036927565.1). Taxonomy (NCBI): domain Eukaryota; kingdom Viridiplantae; phylum Streptophyta; class Magnoliopsida; order Poales; family Poaceae; genus Tuctoria; species Tuctoria greenei. The sequence continues at coordinate 191,583,720 of JAYESD010000005.1, forward strand.
TATGAGCATTTTAAGTGATTCTCAAACACTTGACTTGTTGAGAACTCTCTGCAATATGGCTAAACTCGACACAAGAAATTTTAAACTCTAGTTTCTACTCTTCGAGATTTTCGACGCTTTTTTCACTCTTTTTCCTTTTTAAGAGTCTTCGTTTCCCGTTTCAACTTCAATCACTCATGCTTACACTCATGAAAATAATTAGTCTCTTAATTGTCGTCATCAATCATCTAAAACCCCATAGGAATTATTTAGATGCACTTTCAAGGGTTTCTCCTTGTGTAGGAGAGTTGACGCGGTCTGCTACCACATAGCGGTCGCGTATCATCGTTAGGTTCCGTGCCTTCGGTACTCTGGGTACAGAATCCATCAAATGTCTAGTCAATATTTTGTTGCACTACGACAATCATCGATTTCCTCGGTTGGGACTCCATATTGAGAGTGTGACCGATGTTATGCTTCTACCTTGTGTTCCTTACTCAATTTCTTTATCCGAAGTTGGTGGTTCATGTAATCGCTAACATCTTCTTCTCCAACAAGAAGATCGATGTTTGGTGATTTTTTCATAATCTTGGCTTCTATGTGTTTTGAAACGATATTTATCATGGTTAATATTGTTGCTCCCTTATGCCAAATAAAGAAATTTGTGGAGAACTCAATGTTAAGCATAGATGGTTGTCACTTAGCAATCGAGAACTTGATTCCTTGATCGGATACCTGATGCATGCTTATAATTTTTTAGTTTGCCTCTTGCGCGTGGAGCCACAACAAGAAAGTGACATCTTTGTCACACATCAAATTATAAGAAGTTCGATGATTTCTTAATTGATGCATTTTCAGGACTATGTACATTTGTAGGATTGATCATGTGTACAGTTGTGTTGATATATGTTATTATGCATGTGAGTGAGTTGGCATATGATGTGAACCCTTTAATTTGTAGAGTCAGGTCTATACCGTAGTAGTCCTCGTCATGAGAATTGAGAAACAACCAACCGCTATGTAAGATGTTATATTACTCCGATGTTCGCAGCACTCAGCAGCAAACGGAAAATAAAAAGATAATACTGGGCGGTACCGGGCCAAGCTAGAATTAGATAGACCTGAAACTTGGGCCAGAATAACACCGTGGGCCTTATCCAGTTATTACCCAGCTCGGCGTGGCTGATGACACTGACAGACGCGTGAGGACAACACAAGCAGCAGCGGCTGAATGTCACTCTTTTTTCGAAAGATGGCTGAACGTCACTCTTGACGAAGCTTTTTGTGGATGGATCCAAGCCCTAGAAATTTTTTTTTGTTTTAGCGTATTTTTTATGATTTTAAGAGAAATAGCATGCGATTAATTTTTTTTGCAAATATAGCATACAAGTCGCGCGGCAAGCGGGCGAATCGCACTTTAGCAGTGCGAGAAGATGGACAAGGCGACGCGTGTCGCTGGGCGCAGGGAAAGATTCCACTCGCAGCGCGGCCGTGTGAGTCGCCGGCCTGGCATGCGAGTCGCACTCCCGAAGGGCGAGAGGGCCCACATACGGAGGCAGCGCCATCCAACTCACGCGCCGTCCGACTCAGCGCCGTCCGACTCACGCGCCCCACGTACGCAGGCTCAGTTTAATCCGGTTAGAGTTTGCCAGCTATTTAAAAAAATTAGAGGATTAATTTGCAGAATTGTTTATAAGAATTTATGAAGAACAGAGTGTAAAGAATAAGAACAAAGAGTTTTATAATAATTTAATAGACAGAAATAAATTTAATTGAGATAGTAAGGATGGATGACGATAATACAACTATTGGAACTAGATTTTGTATGAGTTTCAAAGTAATTTAAAAATACTTAGAGTTATAATTCATAGAAATAGTAAAAATAAAAAATGTAGTATAGATTATGATGATATTATAAAAATATATTATATGAATATATTAGTACATATATTAAGATGTATGTAGTTGCGAATATGCAATACATTTATATTAAAAAAGCTTGACGACGGATTACAATAATAGTAATTACATGGTTCCAAAAATATGTGCATGTTGTTTGCTTGTCTACTAATAGGGTACATTAGGCAAAACACAGTTACACATATTTATGAAAAAAATATAAATTTGGCGATACGAATTGTGTGTACGATGCACTTAACATGTAACCTACGTGCATCGTCATACTCCTAACACACCTTAATTGAATATAACGTCGAGCATGGTTGCCGTTGAACTTTACTTGTTTTGTAGACAGTTACAAGACATATTATTGCACACCATGTTATCTTCGTTTTCATCTGCGTGACTTGTACTAGGATAATACTCCATTTGTTGAAGTTCCATTTCAGCTAGTTCGGCTACTGAAAGTGTAGCTAGGAATCCCTTGTGAGTTTTGGATGATTTATGACAAGCAAATGAGATCCTAACTACTTTGTTGAGATGAGCACAGGTTTTAATGAGAAAATGAGCAAAGAGCCAAAAAGAAGGGAGAATGAGCACAAGTGTGGTAGATCATTATGTATGGAGTGTGTTAAGGAAACACACCCCAAGAGCTCAAACACAAATAAACACACACATTGCACAAATTTATACAGGACCAGACCAGTCCGACTGACACCGGACTAGTCCGATATCTTTCTGCACAAGATCGGACGAGTCCGATATCACCACGGAGTAGTCTGATATCTCTCTGACTAGAATCGGACTAGTCCTCCCCAGTGCGGACTAGTCCTCAAAACACTTCACAAGTTGCACAAAGTCGGACAAGTCCGATCACACAACGGACTAGTCCGATATCATTCTGATGAAAATCGGACAAGTCCGATATCGGCACGAACTAGTCCGAAAACCCTCTGACCTAAATCGGACAAGTCCTCCAAGTGCGGACTTGTCACCCAATTCACTTAGGGTTTCACTGATCCGGACAAGTCTGATAATCATAGGACTAGTCCGAAAATTTCCAGAAGCGAAATTGGACAAGTTTGCTCCTAGCCGGACTAGTCCGATATTTCGGGACACTTAGGGTTTCCTACACACAGCACACCGGACTAGTCCGGTGTCCACCATGGACTAGTTCGATCTTTCTAAACTCTAACGGTCACTTTAGAAACCCCATATAAATAGATGTGCATGTTCCAACTTTAATCTCTCTCGACCCCTGAGCCGTCACACCTCCCAAGAGCCTCAAAAACACATCTCTCCATGAAATAAAAAGCCACAAAGATGAATCCCTTGAGGATAAACTTTGTAACATTGGAGAGACACGATTCATCACTCATTGAGCTCTTGGTTTGATTCCCTAACACACTCCTGCAATTTTCATTGTAATTTTTCGAGTGTGTACTTGGTGGAGTTCTTGTTGTAATCTAGGGGAGCCCTCAACGTGTGAGAAGGCCCCTTGAATTTGGTTATTTACCATTTGTGATAAGTGAAGAGGATTGGCCTTCGTGGTGATCCGACAAGGGTAGGGTTGGAGAAGACCCGGTCCTTTTGTGGACTCCTCAATGTGGATGTAGGTTGCCTCTGTGGGAACCGAACCACGGGATAAATTGCTTGTGCTCTTACTTTGTGTTCGTCGTTCTTATACATCATATCAAACTAGGGTTTCAATCAATCTTGCTTACTTTACGTTGAAACATTAAACATAATATTGACTTGTGGTATATCCTAGTTCATGATAGTGTAACACTTCAATTACCTGTATATTTCCGCTACATACATCCTAGAATCAAATTAATCGATCAAACTTGATTAACCTAGTCGATACACACCGGACTAGTCCGCACTTGACCGGACTAGTCCGATATCTCGAGTTTTGATCTGGTTGTTAAGTGTTGCAGGTTCTGACAAAATTCAAAAAGGCCTATTCACCCCCCCTCTAGGCCATATTCAATTGGTATCAGAGCAAGGTTCTTCAAGAAGGAGACTAATCGCTCGAAGAGATCATGTCGGACATGATAGACGTACACAAGAGCAACAACCAAAAGAAGGTTGATGAAGACAAGAACCAGAAATTGGAAAAGCTCCTCAAAGCCATTCAAGACTTCGACGATGATGATGAGGAGACGCTGGAACTCAAGGCGCTCCTAAGGAAGAAAACCCTTTCCAAGGGAAAGGTGAAGATCGAAGATGAGAAGAGAAAGAAGGGGAGTAGTCACATTGACTACTCCCGATATCCTTTTAACTATGATCGCCTAAATTCTAGCAACAATCACTATCTATCCATTCAACTTGGAAAAGCCCCACACTTTGACGGCAATGATTACTCAATGTGGAGGAAAAATATGAAAATGCATTTGATTTCTCTAAAGCCAAGTTTGTGGCACATAGTATGCATAGGAATAGATATCCCGGACGATGATGAGGAGCTCACACCGAGCCAAGAGCAAGCCATCCATTAAAACGCCCAAGCTGCTACAGTCATCACTTCATCGCTCAGTCGTGATGAGTTTACAAAAGTGGATGGACCCGAGATCGCAAAAGAAATATAGGATACATTGCAAACCGCACATGAAGGCGATCGCCATGTGCGAGAAGCAAAGATCAAGATGATTGAAGGCGAACTGGGAAGGTTCGCAATCGAAGAAGATGAGTCGCCACAAGACATGTACAACTGATTAAAGACGCTCATCAACAAGGTCCGAGCATACATAAGCAAAAAGTGGAACGGTCATGAGGTAGTGAAGCTCATCCTTAGAGCCTTCATGCCTCGCAATGTCACCTTGTGTTCAATGATACGAGAAAGCCCCGGATACAAGAGGATGACCCCAGATGATCTACTTGGGAAAATCATTAACTTTGAGATGATGGAAAAACAAGCTAAACATGTTAAGGAAATTGCCGACCTCACCTCAGCAAAGAAGAAAGGGGTCACTCTAAAGTCAACCCTTAAGCCCTTGTCTAAGGAAGCTCGAGAACCTCAACTAGAAGAAGACGGTGATGATGAGAGCAGTGACTTGGATGAAGATGACATGATACTGTTCATGAAGAAATTCAAGAAGATGATGAAGAAGAGGCAAGGCGCTAAATCAAGTGAAGGGAAGTACAAGGAAAGATCAAAGTCAAAGTTGAGGCGGGCATGCTATAATTTTGGTGAGTATAGCCACTTTATAGTTGATTGTCCATATGAACAGAACAAGAAGAAGACCAAAGAAGCCAAGCCTCAACCCAAGAAATTCTTCAAGAAGAAGAAACAAGCCAAAAAATGCATATAGGGAAAGAGTGGGACTCAAATGATGAGTCTTCATCGGAAGAAGAAGAAGAGATGGCTAGCATAGCCATCGAGAAGACATCCAAGAAGTCCACTCTCTTCCCTACACTCGGCGCATGGAAGGGGAACGACACTTGCCTCATGCCAAAGGAAGGTAAACTCAAGGTAACGACAAAACCTCTTCCGTACATTCCTATTCTAGTGATAGTGAAATTGCTAGCGATAATGAAGACATGCTCATTGGACTAGATAAGAAAACTGCCACAAAAATGAAATTTTTACTTGATCAACTTGTTGAGAAGGAGAGGTTGATACATCGTCAAGAAGACATGATTATCTTCCAAAAGGAGGAATATGTCGAACTTGACAAGCTTCTAGAACTTGAAAATGAGCGAAGCAAGTCACTAGAGCTTGAATTAGCTTCAAGCAAGGAAACTTGCTTGGAGTTAAACAACTCAAATGCTACAATCAAGGAAGAACTTGCTAACCTAATCAAAGTTAACAAAATCCTTGAGGTGCAAGTTGAGTCACTCAAGCAAGGTGACCCTTCATCTTCTTCAAGCTCATCTTCTCAACACATTAAAACTGAAGTTGCCTCTACTTGTACATGTGGTAAAGTTGACACCAGTTTGAAAGACAAGTCAACCTCTACCTAGGACAAGCATACTACGCAAAATGGCATATTTGACAAGGAGAAGATCAAATATGCACGTAGTGCATACTTGGTCACAAGACCTCCAAATGTCAAATATGGCATTGGTTACTCTTATAGTGAAAAGCAACATGCTAGAAGCCAGAAGAATAACAAGGAGAGAAATGTCTTTGTAAAGGAAAAACTCTCTCAAACTGGAAAATCTAAAAGTAATGAATCCAACACGCATGATCACCGGACTAGTCCGGTCAGGTTCCGGACAAGTCCGGTCTTCTGGACAAGTCCGGTCTCCCAGACTAGTTCTGTGTATAAACAACAACAGTTGCTATTCAGAACTTTCGATGCATCTTATGTCTTAATGAGAAGTAATTATGGAAAAGTTTATGCTCATTATGTTGGGCCACGCCATGAGAACACCAAATCTTATGTGTGGGTGCCCAAATCCCTTGTGACTAACCTAAAAGGACCCAAGCAAGCTTGGGTACCTAAAACCAAGGCATAATTTGTTTTTGCAGGCCTATTCCTACGGTGGATCCAAATGGGTGCTAGACAGTGGCTGCACCAACCATATGACCGGAGAAAGAAGAATGTTCGTTGAGTATGAAGCAAATGAGGATCCAAGCGAGGACATTTATTTTGGAGATAATAGTCAAGGAAAGGTGCTCGATACCGGTAAAATTGTCATATCATCTAAACACACTCTTTCTCACGTATTACATGTTGATTCCTTAGATTATAACCTGATGTCCATATCTCAATTATGTGACAAAGGTTATAATTGCTTGTTCACTAACGAGGGTGTGACCGTCTCTAGGAGGAGTGATGGTTCCATTGCATTCAAGGGTATGTTAAAGGGAAAGCATTATCTTGTTGACTTCAACAAGGATAAAGCCAAACTTGACACATGCTTGATTGCAAAGACCAACATGGGTTGGTTGTGGTATAGACGGCTAGCGCATGTTGGTATGAGGAATCTTCAAAAACTACTCAAGGGCAATCACATCCGAGGTTTGAAGGATGTTGTTTTTGAGAAAGGTAGGCCGTGTAGCGCGTGCCAAGCCGGGAAGCAAGTTGGAGCACCTCACCCGGAAAAGAACGTCATGACTACAACAAGACCGCTCGAGCTACTTCACATGGAATTATTTGGTCCAATTGCTTACATAAGCATCGGTGGTAACAAATATGGTTTAGTGGTTGTTGATGATTTTTCTCGCTTCACTTGGGTTTTCTTTTTACATGATAAGTCAGAAACACAAGGAATACTCAAGAAGTTCTTCAAGCGAGCTCAAAATGAATTCTCATTGACAATCAAGAACATTCGAAGTGACAACGGCACGAAGTTCAAGAACACCCAAGTGGAGGAGTACCTACATGAAGAAGGCATAAAGCACGAGTTTCAGCTCCTTACTCCCCTCAACAAAACGGAGTTGCCGAAAGGAAGAACCGAACCCTCATAGAGATGGCGAGAACAATGCTCGATGAGTACAAGACCTCGGATCGATTTTGGGCGGAAGCGGTCAACACCGCTTGCCACGCCATAAATCGACTACTCAAGAAGACATCATATGAGCTACTCACCGGTAACAAGCCTAATATTTCATATTTTAGAGTTTTCGATTCCAAATGCTATATTTTGAACAAGAAGCCTAGGAATTCAAAGTTTGATTCAAAGTTCAATGAAGGTTTCTTGCTTGGGTATGATTCGAACACTTACGCCTATCGTGTCTACAACAAGACCTCTGGACTTGTTAAAGTAGCAAGTGACGTAGTGTTCAATGAAACTAATGGCTCTCAAAAGGAGCAAGTTGATCCATGTGTGCTAGATAAAGAAGAAGCTCCTTTTCAAGCATTGAGAAGAATGGCGTTAGACAAAGTTCGACCACAAGAGCCACCTCTACATATGCATGAGGAAAACAAACCACAAGAGGAGACCAATGATCAAGGGGGAGCTTCCATACAAGATCAACCTCAAGAAAGTGAAGATGATCAACAAGTCAATGAGGGCAATAATTTAGGGGGAGAAGAAGATGATCATGATGATTCAAGACAGCAAGTACCACACCCAAGAGTACACCAATGCGTCCAAAGGGATCACCCAATCGACAACATCATCGGTGACATCCAAAAGAGAGTAACTACTAGATCTTGCATAGCTAATTTTTGTGAGCATTACTCGTTTGTGTCCTTTTTGGAACCACACAGGGTTGAGGATGCAATGAAGGATCTGGATTGGGTAGTGGCCATGCAAGAAGAACTCAACAATTTCAAAAGGAACGAGGTGTGGGAACTAGTCAAAAGACCCAAATCCAACGTCGTCAGCACCAAATGGGTCTTTTGCAACAAACAAGACGAACATGGGGTGGTGACGAGGAACAAGGCACGCCTTGTGGCCAAAGGGTATTCACAAGTCAAAGGTTTGGATTTTGATGAAACGTTTGCTCCCGTAGCTAGACTTGAGTCCATTAGAATATTACTTGCATATGCTACTCACCATGATTTCAAGCTCTATCAAATGGATGTAAAAAGCGCCTTCCTCAATAGACCAATCAAGGAGGAGGTGTATGTGGAGAAACCCCCCGGGTTTGAAGATGAAGAGTTCCCCGACAACGTATTTAAATTATGTAAGGCTCTCTACGGCCTCAAACAAGCTCCTAGAGCTTGGTATGAGTGTCTTAGAGATTTCTTAATAGAAAATGGCTTTAAGATTGGTAAAGTAGATTGTACATTGTTTACAAAGAACTTTGATGATGATCTCTTTGTTTGTCAAATCTATGTTGATGATATAATCTTTGGTTCAACTAACCAATCTTTTTGTGAGGAATTTAGTAAAATTATGACAGATAGATTTGAGATGTCTATGATGGGAGAGCTAAAGTACTTCTTGGGATTCCAAGTGAGGCAACAAAAGGAAGGGATGTTCATAAGCCAAACTAAGTACACTCAAGACATACTCAAGAAGTTTGGAATGGACAAGGCAAAGCCCATAAAGATTCCCATGGCAACGAATGGCCACTTGGATCTCAATGAAGATGGACCTAGCATCGACCAAAAGGTATATCGCTCCATGATTGGATCTCTACTCTATTTATGTGCATCTAGGCCAGACACTATGTTGAGTGTATGTTTGTCTGCAAGATTTCAAGCCAATCCTAAGGAGTGTCACTTGACAGCTGTAAAAAAGATCTTGAGATATTTAGTTCATACACCCAACCTTGGTCTTTGGTATCCAAAAGGCTCCAAATTCAATCTCATTGGTTACACCGATGCAGATTATGTCGGATGCAAAGTAGATAGAAAAAGTACCTCCGGTACGTGCCAATTCCTAGGTAGATCCCTAGTTTCTTGGTCCTCCAAGAAACAAAACTCCATTGCTTTATCCACAACTGAAGCGGAGTATGTTGCAGCCGGGAGTTCTTGTGCACAACTCCTTTGGATGCGACAAACTCTAACGGATTACGGTTACAATATGAACCGTATTCCACTCCTTTGTGATAATGAGAGTGCCATTAAAATTGTCCATAATCCAGTTGAGCACTCTAGAACAAAACACATAGACATCCGGCATCACTTCTTGAGAGACCACTATATGAAAGGAGATATAGCCATTTCCCATGTCAACACCAAAAAGCAATTAGCCGACATATTCACCAAGCCACTTGATGAAAAACGCTTTTACGAGCTTCGAAATGAACTAAATATCCTTGATGCTCGGAATGTGGCTTGAAAATTTGCATACCTGTATGAATTCTTCAAAATATGTTGATTGGATTGTGAAAATCACCTCTCTCTCATTTTTCTCCGAAAAAACTATGTCAATTACTAGATCTTGGTGAATTATGGTCATTGCTTGATTGTTGTATGCTTACTGATCATATTCATCAAGATTATTTGATTTGATTTGCCTCCCTATTTTCTAAATAAGTACCTTCGAATATATATGAATGGGCTAGGCATTTCTTCCCTGGTGACCACAGACTAGTTCGTGGTTACCCGGACTAGTCCGTCCAAGCAGACTAGTCCGCAGAGCGCCGGTTAGGTCGGACTAGTCTGGCAGACCACGGAATAGTCCGATATAGCCTCTGGAAAAGTTCGAACTAGTCCGATCATTTTTGGACTTGTCCGATTTTTCGTGTCCATAACCCTAGCCTCCGCCAAACCCTAATTTCCTCACCCCCACACTTGCCTCAAGCTTTCTCTCTCCGCGCTCGAGCTCCCCAAGGCGATTCCTTGATTCCTCCATCAAAACTTCGCAAGTTTGGGTGGAAATTGATCTTCTTCGCATAGGGATTGAAGTTCACGGACTTGTTTGGCCTTCAACACCCTCCTCTCCGAGATTCAAGCAATTTTTCGGTAAATTTTCCCCAAACCCTAGAAATCTCTATTTTCTTCATTGTTGATCGAATAGCCTAGCATCTCTCACTATATACATGCTTCCTTGATGTATTACATTGATGCTAAGCTAGTTGTGCATTAGGAATTACCATTTGTCTCATTGCTTAGGTTTTTGAGGATGAATACCGGACTAGTCCGGTCCATGCACGAACAAGTCCAGTAACCCAGACTAGTCCGTGTCTGTACACCGGACTTGTCCGATTTTTCTGAACTCAAACCTAACCATTTACTTCCTCAATGCAATTCCTTGTTATCCATTCTCACCCGTACCTTGTGCAATCCATTCTCAGGGCATGTCGAACTCTCACGATGAAGTTTCCGACTTCGAAGCCGAGATGGAACAAGAAGCCTCGCTTCAGTCCTCGACGAACCAAAGCAAGAAGCTCCCTTCCGAGCCAGCCCCCTCTCCTCCTGAGTCACAAAAGAGGGTGGCTCGACGAAAGGTGTCTGCTTCCAGGGCTTCCGCTGGTGGTGGCCCTAGCTCGGCGAGTGCTCGCCTAGCAAAAGGGAAAGGCAAAGGGATCGCGATGGGTCTGATTGGCCCTCTGAAGATGTCAGCTCCGAATCAAGGGGCTCGGGATCCCACCGAAGAAAGGTTCAACGGGAAGGGTAGCGACTCAGCTGCAAAGTTCAGGGACGTGGATTGCTATAGCCGTCCGAAGCAAGTTGCCAATGGAAGATTCTGGAGCAACTTCCATGCAGAATTTTACAAGTCTGTCTACCTCCCCATGAAGACACCTGTAGTGCGTAGTTAGTGGATAGATTGGGCACATCTTGAGAGGAAGAGATGCTCTGCATTTGATGAAGTGATCGAGGCAGCTAAGAGACATGGCTTGAAGGACCTCTTTGCCTTCAAGTACAATTGGAATGATGAAGTGATAGATCAATTCTATGATACTTGTCACTTTGCCAGTGATGAGGAGGAGCGTGTGACTTGGATGACTCACGGGTCCAAGTACACCATTACCTACGACGAGTTCGCCAGTCGCCTCCACCTTGAGAACACCGATAATGACTTGCTGGTGATCCACAACCTTGGGGTCTTGGAAAAGGATAGGATGAAGTTCCTCTATGAGCCCAACTCCAAGTTCATCCCTCCCTCCACAAAGAACATGAAGCCCTTCTTTGTGGTGCTTAACAGAGTCCTGAGGAAGACAATTGCCCCCAAGGATGGGGATGCTGGGAGTGTGCAGGGCTATCTCCGGACCTTGATGAAGGTCATAAGCAATGACCGCAAGTTTGATGTGTGTGACTATATCTGGAACGATATGGTCAACATCTCTAGCACCCCCAACAGATCATGTGGCTAAGCCCCCTACCTCATCTTCATAATTGAGAAGGTCACAGGCATCGAGTTCGTCAAAGATGTGGAGCACACACCATTGAGGCCTCAGAAGCCTTAACAAGCAAATGTTCAAGCTGATCCGTCTCCTGCTTCTAGTGTAGAGGCTCCAGCGAGAGCGAGTGAAGATGCCAGGGCTGCCCCTTCCACTAGGGCAGCTCCTCAAAAAGTATCTGCAAGTGGCATCTTTAAGTACCTGGCTGCTATTTTTGCCTCCTGCAGAAAGGCCGAGGTGAAGGCCCACAAGCTTAACAAGAGAAGAAAGGAAGACATGAAGTATGTCAAGGCAAATGTGAAGCAAATTTGTCAAAAACTGGAGATCGAGCCCATTGGATCTCCAGTTATCTCTGAATATTCTGATTCTGACTATACCGAGCTCGGGCCCTTGACTCCCTCCGAGCTTGCCTACTTTTGCATTGGGGGCTCGAGTGGCTCCACACCTCCTCCTCATCATCATCAGCCTGAAGATGAAGATGAAGACGATGAGAGGACCGACAGCGAGGCTTGAAGACTTTAGGTCCCTTCTCTCCTTCTTTTTGGTGTCTTGATGTCAAAGGGGGAGAGATTGAGGGGGGGTCTTAGGTCTTAGGTCTTAGCTGCAGGATGTGAGGAGAGAGCTTCCTTTTATGCTTTTTGTCTATTTTATGGGTTGTAAAACTTTTAATATGCTATTTTGATACTTATGGTTCTGTGATGCAATGTTTTGATCTACTTGAGAAGTAATTGTTGGAATCTGTGATTTTGCTCCTAGAATGACATATATGCTTGCTGTTGGTTGGTTAATGTCAATCATGTCATTCTCATTGTTTCAATGCACTTAGTTATGCATCTCACCATAAAGAATGCACATATGGATCGTGTTTTCATTGCTTGATGTATTTTAGACTCATATGTGCACACTTTATGAAAATCTCAACTTTTATCATATTTTGTGAAATCTCAATTGGTTGTCATCAATCAACAAAAAGGGGGATATGGAAAGTGCATCTAGGAATCTCTTGTAGGTTTTGGATGATTTATGACAAGCAAATGATATCCTAACTACTTTGTTGAGATGAGCACATGTTTTAATGAGAAAATGAGCAAACAGCCAAAAAGAAGGGAGAATGAGGAGCAATGCGGAAAAGAGCTCAAGGAACAAGTGTGGTAGATCATTGTGTATGGATTGTGTTAAGGAAACACACCCCAAGAGCTCAAACAAAAATAAACAAACACATTGCACAAATTTATACAGGATTGGACTAGTCTGACTGACACCAGACTAGTCCGATATCTTTCTGCACAAGATTGGACAAGTCTGATATCACCACGGACTAGTCCGATATCTCTCTGACTAGAATCGGACTAGTCCTCCGCAGTGTGGACTAGTCCTCAAAACACTTCACAAGTTGCACAAAGTCGGACAAGTCCAATCACACAACGGACTAGTCCGATATCATTCTGATGAAAATCGGACAATTCCGATATCGGCACGGACTAGTCTGAAAACCCTCTGACCTAAATCGGACATGTCCTCCAAGTGCGTACTTGTCACCCAATTCACTTAGGGTTTCAATGATCCAGACAAGTCCGATAATCATCGGACTAGTCTGAAGATTTCCAGAAGCAAAATCATACAAGTCCGCTCTTAGCTGGACTAGTCCGATATTTCGGGACAATTAGGATTTGCTACACACAGCACACCGGACTACTCCAGTGTCCACCACGGACTAGTTCGATCTTTCTAAACCCTAACAGTCACTTTTAGAAACCCCATATAAATAGATGTGCACGGCCCAACTTTAATCTCTCTCGAGCCCCTGCGCCGTCACACCTCCCAAGAGCCTCAAAAACACATCTCTCCACAAAATCAAAAGCCACAAAGATCAATCCCTTGAGGATACACTTTGGAACATTGGAGAGACACGATTCATCACTCATTGAGCTCTTGGTTTGATTCCCTAACACACTCCTGCGATTTTCATTATAATTTTTCGAGTGTGTTCTTGGTGGAGTTCTTGTTGTAATCTAGGGGAGCCCTCAACGTGTGAGAAGGCCCCTTGAATTTGGTTATTTATCCTTTGTGATAAGTGAAGAGGATTGGCCTTCGTGGCGATCCTACGAGGGTAGGGTTGGAGAAGACCCGATCCTTTTATGGACTCCTCAACGTGGATGTAGGTTGCCTCTGTGGGAACCGAACCACGGGATAAATAGCTTGTGCTCTTACTTTGTGTTCATCGTTCTTATACATTATATAAAACTAGGGTTTCAATCAATCTTGCTTACTTTACGTTGAAACATTAAAAATAAGATTGACTTGTGGTATACCCTAGTTCATGATAGTGTAACACTTCAATTACCTGTATATTTCTGCTGCATACATCCTAGAATTGAATTAATCGATCAAACTTGATTAACCTAGTCGGTACACACCGGACTAGTCCGATATCTCGAGTTTTGATCTGGTTGTTAAGTGTTGCAGGTTCCAACAAAATTCAAAAAGGACTATTCACCCCCCCCCCCCTAGGCCACATTCAGCTACCAAATCTTGATTGCGACGTTGTAGATGTTTAATGTACTCTTGTGTTGATTTAATAGGTGGTGGATCAACCCAAAGTGTATATCCACAGTTTTCATCAACGTAGTAGCACTGAAAATAGAAACTGTTATTAGAGCTTCATATATGAGAATTTTGTGGGAAAATAAGATTGTATACTTACTCCACCAACAGGACAACGAAAGAAACGATGTCCGTTGTCGTCTCCTCCATCCATCATTTGCACAACACAATCAAGACCACAACGACACTGAGACCACTCTTGTTTACTGTGATCATATGGACGAAGAGGACGATACGAACCAAAATCACTCTTGGAAAAAAGAGGAAATTGATCTAGTGCTGGTTCGTACCAAGTTGGACCTCTGATCAAGTAATTTTGAGGAACTGCCCTCGAGTTTCCACCTCCTCGCGTACTACGACCTCTATTGGCCATCCTATTTTTTGTGACTTCGGTGCAGAAGACGAGTACTCACGGGTAGACCTACTTATAGAGGGTGAATGTTGTAAAAAATATTCATTTGATGTGGACAACACACTTATTGCTTTAAAGTTGATAAGGATGTTCTGACACCTTTACAGTTGATGTAGACAACACACTTATTGCTTTAAAGTTGATAAGGACTGATGTTCTGACAACTTTACAGCTGATGTGGACAACACACTGATTGCATTGATGTTGTATATTAATCTTTTGAGATGATGTTGGAAACTTGTACGTTAGAAGTATATTGTATTCTACTCTTATTATATCACGGAATTTCTAAAGACGTCAAAATCCACAACTTAAATAGAGAGTAATAGTGAGAAATTTTCAATAGAAATACCTAAAAATAAACATAAACATAACATAAAGATCATCCTTCAAAGTTTCATATAATATACAAGTACATAGGTGCCTGTCGATGCCTAACCTGGTCGTTCCTACTCGTTCCTACCACATTTACTGAGCCTAGGTGCCTGCCGATGCCTAACCTGGTTCTCACCGGGGGTATAGTAAATAGGAGGACGAGTCTTCCTACAGCCTACAAGGACAGGCGTGCTATACCGATCTTGTGTGGTACCCTCATCCTGAGAGGGTTGTGTCGGTGGTGGAGCATCCTCTATATGCGACTCATCCACAAAATACGAGTCCCAAGAGTTCTCATCAGCGGGTGATGCATCTCGTACTTGGTCATCGAATCCATAGTCACTCGAGGCCATACCTATAATATTTGAGTAAGTACAAATGAACAATACATTGAATGGAAATTAATGACATATTATACCTTGATACCAAACAGACGGTCCAACGTATGGAACTGCAGTGGGTGGAGGACGAGAGTAGGTCATGGAAGGTCCAACGTCTGGAACTGCAAGTGGTGGAGGACGAGAGTAGGTCATGGAAGGTCCAGCGTATGGAACTGCCGCAGGTGGAGGACGAGAGTACGTCATGGAAGGTCCAACGTAATCAAATTGCGAGGGGCGGGAATACGACGTAGAGAGCCCTACATTGACAAAATTTAATGTATGAAATATGAATGGACGAAAAATAACCAAGAAAATGAAACAATGTAAATACACAAATATATATTACTAGTAGGATGCAACGGTCAAAACGGTGGTGTTGAAGTCGACGGGCATTGTGGAGGAGGTCCAGCGTACCTGGGTTGCTACACTGCGGTATCCCGACGACAAGAATGTGTGCAAGAAATACTTTTCATCGCATTTTTTATCATACTGTTGACCTTCTTAAGTGTTTGAACCATGTCAGTCAGGCTCACGTGCACGCCCCTTTCGACTCTTTCTAACACTGTAGAAGACTTGTAATCTACATGTTGCAAGACGTCATACTAGAAAAACAAATAACATATTATTCAATAATGGATTCATAAGTCAAATCATAGGATGCATAATATTAAATTTTTTGTTACCGTTGTGAAGGTGGCACGGTCTCAATAGATCAGATATGTGTCCCACGTAGAAGGAACGTGTGGCTCTAGGTCATGAGGTGCATATGTGACTCTGGTACGTGTACGAGGAACATACCATTGTAGGTACTCCTGATATGCCTCAATCGTGAACAACAGTGTGTCATGAATTGTGTCCTCCAAAGCCTTTGTCCACTGTTGCACCCATGCCACCATACGAGGCATGTAAACCATGTTGGCATGACCCTTACGCGAGTATCTGCTTATGACAGACGACGTTAGAAATCATAAATAAATAGTTGCATAGTATTTTTTATGTAAAAATGAACTTACTCGTGAAATTCCTTAGGAACTGGTAGACCTCTAAGCACAGGGACTGGCTGTTGTCGACCAAACTAACGCATCACATGATGTATTGAGTACTCCTCCAGGTAGACGTCAAACACGAGACTTTTTCGTGTCCACCAATAGTCTACGTCTCGCGAGCACAACGACGAAAACCCACGTGGGGCTCGGTGTGACAAAGCCTCAGGGGAGTAAGGCTGCCAAATGACATCTTCGTCGCCGCATAGGCGATCAAAGTCAGAGACAAACGATGGATACACCCCTTTTGCCTGATTGGGTCCCCAAATACGCTACATAACTCAAAATTAATGTTATTCAAGAAACACATAAATATAGAAGTGTTGAAATGATTACAAACTTAAAAAACATATCGTGCGCCGAAGCCAAACTGTCCCCATCGTCAAAGCATCGATGTCATTGTCCTCGCCCACGTAGTAAGACAACTCGTATGGACTAAGTCCACATGTGGGCGACCAATTGAGAAATGCTCATATGACCACAAAATTAGGAGTAATGAACATCTTGTCAAAACACCACCCTCGTTTATTTATATGAAAGGGTAATACAAATAAAATCGTTAGTACAATGGACATAGTAATACAATAATTGAAATGAAATGAGTACCTTTGTGCAAGCATCACAAAGGCCTCGGTACGTGGCTGCGAGCACAGCAGACCCCCAAGAGTATTGAGGAACCTCGCCGGATGTAGCATCTGCTATCTCCCTAGCAAAGTAGATTAGGCGTTTGTCCACTGAGTCTCCGTGAGTACTCGTGAACATAATCCAACCGAACAACCACAACGCGTAGCCTCCAAATGCCTACTCACTGAGTACTCATCCGCATCAGGGTGTATGTTAGTCGCCTACAAAAAATGTGCACTTACATCAAGTGGAAATAGTTACACAATAAAAATATGATAATTTAGTAATTTAGTACGCACCTTCCACTGCAACAACCACTTCTTAGATGGGTCGTGATCCTGGGTCAAGGCGAGTGTAGGTCTATCAGCATCCCTCACACAGGAGTGAAGGGCTATACCATTGAAACGATGGAGAAGGTTGTCACGCCAATTATGACCAGAATCAGGCTGACATACTGTGTTGCCAGCAATCGGTAGACCTAAGAGGTACGACAGCACTACAGGAAAAACGATCATTTGCGACGGCTGGTTTTATTTGCGATGGCCAGCCGTCGCAAATAGATTAAATTGCGACGGCCCGCCTTTGGCCGTCACAAATAATGTGGCCGTCGCAAATAAGACCTTATTTGCGACGGCCGACCATAGAGCCGTCGCAAATAACAACTTGCGAGTGTGGGTGCCATCTCTCTGCACGGTAAGTGGAAAGTGTGAGTCTCGGGTCTCCATCGATCCACCAAAGCTGACAAGAGAGCACGATCAAAGGCCAACCTCTTCAGCAAATTTTTCTCCTCCTCTATTGTCCTAGCTTGCACCATCCTACAAAGAGGAAGGAGTCCAGTTGCACGTAACCTGTACGGTGTCATGAGTAGTAAGTAAATGAAATGCTTTACTATATATGACATTTGAATTAAAAGCATACTGTGCAATCCATCGAGAGTCTATCGCCATAAGCTCGTTAGGAGGCCTAGGGCAAAGTACACCAACCGGTTGACCTCGTTCCGCACTATGGTGTGAGCGGTCATGAAAGTCGAACTGAGGGTCTAGCAACCCTGGACATCTGCTCCCTCGTGCAGCCATAATCTGCAAAAAAAAAAATTGAACATTGCATAACAAGAAATTTAAGTTCTTATAATAAACCATAATTTTTTTGCAACATAGTAACAATTCTTAAAATAGGACATATTGCATTACAATATATTACAACATAATACGAGTTATATTACAACATATTCAAGAACTCGTAACATCTCAAGCCCTATGTGGTCGACGAGAACGAGGACATCGACCATCTTGAGCATTCCCTGAAGGTCCCGCTTCAGCTACACCAGTAATGTTTCTTTCACTGCAATTTTATAACTATGACCACTCTCATTACATGTTTTGCATCTAACTTGAAGTCTTATTCTTTCAGACTCATCCATATTATTTTTGAAACGTCGAGTCCTACGACGTCCTCGTTTTTGCTTAAACCTTGTAGTATTAGGACCTCTTTCAAAGTTAGGTCCTGGTCCGTAGTGAAAGATCCAAATATACAAAAACCAAATATCTCAGCATTCCACATTGTCTTCAATGTTTCCTTTACATAGTATTGTGAGACATATATCACTGGAAACATCCTGGTTAAAGAACAGGCTGCAATGACATGAGAACAAGGTCTATGTAATAATCTTGGCTTCGAGCATGTGGATACGCAATATGTATCATAGAGAATACACTCTTGGGTTTTTCTATCACTATTGCCAGAACGTCTGCCTCTTTCTCTGCACAACACTTCATATCGGTGTTGCGCTGTTCCAATACATCTTGCACGGTGTAAACCGGCTTTTTTAATCTTCTCATCCATGTAATCCAAAATATACTTGGTATAAAGTAGGTTTGAGTCAGCAACAAGACGACATGTGATAGCATAACGATTACGAAAGTAGTTCATAGTTCCATTCATGATCCCTTCTACAATTGCAACAAGTGGTAATCCTTTCAAATCACGTATGACCCAATTATACACCTACGTTGAAACAATTATAGTTCAGTACAATAATGTTAAACTTGTATTATTGACATTACATAATAATACATACATACCTCTGCTAAATTTGATGTCATAATTCCATGACGGGCCCCGTCTTTGTCATATAACAAAGCCCATTTCTCTTTTGGCTCATTGTGAATCCAATGCGAGAAAGATCGGATAGATGATCCAGCTCGACAAACTGTATTATGATCATCAGACGGAAGACTACTAAGAGGTGCCGAAACTGGAACCGCTTCAGAATTTGAAGCTCTTCCCAATCTTTCCTCTGTTTGTTTGCTTGTTAACTGATCGAGACGCTCCCACAAAACTTCAAACTTTCTCTATTGGTTTTGACAACATAACCGTTTGAACAAGTTCATAAGTTGCTTGTTTTTAAAGTGACTATAAAAATTGGCACCCAAATGTCTCATACACCATCTAGATTTTATATCTGGCCAAATAATAGGAATGCCACGGTTACTACATCCTTACTTCAAATCCGTTATAGCTTTCAGAAGTCCAGCGTGACGGTCATGTATGATACAAACATTTTTGCGACTCTGAATCACGCTAAACTTAACTCGATACAAAAACCAATACCAACTATGAATATTTTCACCTTCCACAAATGTGAAGGCAATAGGTAAAAGTTGATTGTTACCATACACTTCAATAGCAGTCAAAATTTGTCCTTTGTACTTTCCCGTCAAAAATGTTCCATCAATGCAAAGAGTTGGTCTACAATAATTAAATGCATTTATTGTTTGACCAAGAGCAAAAAAGGCACGTTGAAGAATCAACTTCCCAGGAATTTGTGGATTTGGAACATCCATAATATCAACAAATGTCCCAACATTTCTCGTCTGTATGGTATCTAAGAATCTAGGCAAATTATCATAAGATGCTTCAAAAGTATCAAATCTCTTCTCTAAAATCTTAACTTTGGCATTCCAAGCCTTGGAGTAGCTTATTGTGTATTTGAAATCTTGCTCAATAGTGTTGATAATAGATTTTGGCTCAAAACCAACATTATCTACAACTCGAGAATACATGTAATTCGCAATAAACTGTGATTTAAGAGCAGTATTGCACTTCTCAAGTTTCTGCAACTCACAATTATAATCAATAAATATTTGACATTTCCAAAGACCGCTCCACTTTTGGGCATATCCATGCACACGAAATGGACACGTTGAATCAACATACCTGACATCATAAATTTGTTTATTAGTCCTTGGGGTTATGAATGATCTTTTCATTGAATGAGACCAGTATTTAACTGCATCCTTCAATGATTCTTTATCTTTAAATTAAGATCCCACGGCTATATCATTCTCGTTATATTCCCAGAGAACATGAGAATCTTCATGAACTCTTAGATTATCAAATTGTTGATTACTCCATTCTGCAGGTACTAGAACATCTTCATCATCATCTGAGAAATTATTTTCAGAAATATTCTCATAATCTCTATCTTCCTGAACAATTTGATCAACTAAATGATTCAATTGTTCTCCTTCATCTGCTGCACCTGTAGGCTCAATGTGAACATTATTGGGTGCTTCACTCTCCTCCTCATTTTCAGAATCTTCACCTTCTCTATCCCCATCTACGACCGTATGAGGTGTTTCATCAACTATCTCTCTAGCTGTTACTTCAATAAAGAGAATTAAAGGCCATCCATATTGAATGACCCTTTGAGTATAATTCTTCCAAACCGTTGTTCCTTTCATTTCAAGTAACTCTCCATAAAAATTCACATTTCCACAACTAATAACTGCATAATACTTCAGTTCATATTGTTCTTCATTCAATTAAAATATCCGCATCAACCAATTACGAATACTCAAATATGTTCTCTCTTATTGGATTTGGTATTCCTTTCATTATTGATGTAAATACAGGTAAATCCACTCCATTTGGACCACATATTATCTCTCCTTCTCCAAAATATATTTGAAATGGTATTTTATCTTCCATACCTACTAAATATTTTATATTGTTAATACAATTAAAATATAATACTATTAAATTATCTATTGTATATAATTATCTAGTCTATTACGGTTTTATATTGTACACGAATTATTTATTTTTCATATTTTATTTATATTCACATTTATTTATATTATTTTTACAATTTGTTATTTATATTTCAATTAGTATACTACGATTCATATTTACAATAAAAACATATGTACACGCCTCATATTACTATTATATATAAGACTAATATGTTGTATAATACTATTATAGTACACTATATATGATGATTAAATATAATGTATACTATTATATTATCATACGCTATTTAAATACACCAAGATAATATTAAAAAAAATAAGAACTATTATACTACAACTATTATACATAAACTAATAACAATAAGATTAATAAATAAATACTATAACTACTAACATAAGATTAATACAATACTATAAACTAATAACTACAAAATTATTAAATGAACATTTAATACTATAACTACTAACAACTAATAATAAAAATACTAAAACAACAAAATTATTTACCTCTTCTTTCCTTTACTTTCCTCTTCTCTTCTCTCCTCTCCTCTCCTCTCCTCTTCTTTACTGCCGTTGATACACTTCCGGGGCGCCGGTTTTATAGGCGACGGGGAGGGCCGCCGGCCGGCTGCTTCGCTCCCATGAACGCGCTCGCGGCCAGCGCCCCATGACACGGTGGGGCATGTCGCACGGCAGCAGGGCGAGTCGCCCAGCCGCAAGCGGCACGGCGCTCCTGTGACGGCGCTCGCGTCCACCAGCCCGTGAGGCGGTGGGCCCTGTCGCATAGCAGCTGGGCGAGTCGCCCAAGAGGGAAGCGAGTCGCACGGTAGTGGTGCGAGTCGCACGATAGTGGTGCGAGTCGCCCTTGGGACTTGCACGACGAATCTTTGACTCGTCCGACGGACACAAGCCGCTCTCCGGTGCGTTTCGCACAGCAGCCGAGCGAGTCGTCCTATGGCTAAGCGACTTGGTACTATAGTTGCAAAAAAAAATTAACCGCGTGCTATTTTTCTTAAAATTATAAAAATTACGCTAAAACGAAAAAAATTCCCAAGCCCTAGCCGATCGACTAACTAGGGCCGCCGCCGGCATGCATGACCACAACACATGCGCTCTCTCTCTCTCTCTCTCAGGTTGCTTCCAGCTGCTGACGTCTGAAGCGCGCTCTCTCTCTCAGGTTGCTTCCAGTTGCTGATGTCTGAAGCGACATGCGACGCGAAGCGAGGTCCTGTTCGAGATTAATATTGTACGTTCTTAATTGAGTCGAACAAAAAATAGATGAATCCATGTTCCCTTGCCGATTGATTGACAATGTATCGAAATAAATTGAAAACAAACGGGAGAAAACTTTGGTGACATATCAATAGCTAACGTTTATTGTATGCTTGTTGATCGAGTCTGGCAATGGCGTCGATCGTTCTTGGTTTCCCCGCGCGTCGCCGAAGCTGGTACGCAGTGCAATCAATCCATGGCGAGGACGTGCTTCTCGAACTCGTCTATGCGCGCCGGGTCCAGCGACACGGACAGCTGCACCTCGCCGTCTTGCCGGCCACCGACGAGCGCCATCTCCCCGTCGTGGTTCATGGACACCACCTCCACGCGCATGGGCCGGCCGTACCCAAAGTCGGCGGCCTCGTACACACGGAACCGCGGGCTGGCCGCCACGTTCGCCATCCTCGCGAACGGCAGCCGCATCGCGCGCTCGATCCACCGCTCCGCGCCGGCCACCGGCGCCGCCTCCATATCCGCCACCGACGCCTGCACCGCGCGCGCCGCGGCGAGGAGCCCGCGCGCGCCGAGGAGGTCGCCGGCGTCGGCACTCGCCAGGCAGCCCTTGACGCAGTTGCCGAGGTACCCGGCGCCGACCGGCGGGTCCATGCGCGCGCGCAGGTCGGCCATGAAGACGAGGTGCGTGTCGTCGCCCGCAGCCAGGTGCTTGGACCGCACGAATGCTGCCCACCCCAGCGCCGACAGCGCCACGAACGTCGACACCGGCTTCTTGTTGGTAAAGCTTCCTCCTTCACGGGAGCTGTTCTCGGAGGCGGCCTCCGCCGCCGCCAGCGCGTCGATACGCCGCTTCAGCCGGCGGATGTCCTCGGCGGAGAGGTGGAACGTGCGTCGCGCCAGCCGGAACCGCTGGCTGAAGTCGTACTCCCCCCCGTTGGTCTGCATGCATGAACAAGTTCCGTGAGTCAAACAGGCACCATACCCCCCAACACGGGCGTCTTTGCTTAGTTGCTTGAACTGCTTTGCAAGCAATTATAATATTGCAGAGGATGCGATGTACTCCCTCCGTCCTAGAAAATTTGTCGCTTTTTAGTTCAAAAATAAACTACAAAGCTACAACCTTTCTTGAACGGAGGGAGTATTAACTTTTCGTAGTAATAGCTGGTCGAACTCAGTAAAACACATGGTTCTGATTTACTTAGATAAGTAATAGAACTGCATAGATTGAGCATACCACGGGTAGATTGGGCACGGTCATCTTGAGAATCTGACGCGCGAACTCGTCTCCGCCGGGGATGCGGACGACCTCCCGGCTGTAGTGCGGCGGACAGAGGGCCTTGGTCACCGGCGACCCCTCGCGCGCGGCGGCCGTCCACGCTCCCATGAACTGCCACAAGGCCTGCCCATCGGCGACGGCGTGGTGCTTGGACAGGCCGAGCGCGAGGCCCGAGCCGCCACCCAGCCGGGTCACCTGCACGGACAGCACGGCCGCCGGGAGCACCCGGGTGTCGAGGTCCGGCACCAGGCCGACGAACGCCTGGACGTCGTGCGCCTCGTCGCCCGCGAGCCGGGCCACGTCGAGGCTCTCCGCCTCGGCCTCGACGAAGGCCACGCCAGGGTCGTCGGCGAGGTCCACGGCGACTTCACCAGTGTCCGTGATGTACGCCAGCTTCCCGGCCAGGGGAAGGTACAGCGCCAGCGTGGCGGCGAGGGACGCCTTCAGCCGCTCGACCACGGCCGGGAACAAGTGGTCGTCGTCGCCGTCGCTGACGCCGTACAGGAACACGCGCTGGACCGGCGGGAGCATGATCCACGTCGTGTCGAAGAAGGACAGCTTCACGAGGCGCCCTGCCCCGTCTCCCCCTCCTGCTCCGCCGGCGCGCTCCGACGGCGCCGGCGCGACACGGGACACGGCGAGGACGCGCACAGTGGCGGCGCCGTTGGCCTCATCCATTGACGATCTTCTGGCAGAAGAGGAGGAGGTGTACTACAGCAGACACCGTACCCGCCGCCGAAGAGGGATCTCCAGTCACACGTACGAATAAAGCTGTTTTTTGCGAGGCGGTGGGTGTTGTTTGGAACAGACGGCGCTTCCCGCGCAGCGTATTAATTGTTGGCCGTTGGCGCTGATTGGCGCAAGTTCAACTTGATAGAACTTGTTTATTGACAACCTAACGCATGTCTGTTGGGGACGACACTTAAGACGTATAGAATCAAGCTGAATTAGTTTATCATAGGAGCCAAACACGAGAAAATGACACACATATATTTCAGAAATCCTATATTACCATAGGAGCCAAACACGAGAAAGTGACACACATATATTTCAGAAATCCTATATTACCATAGGAGCCAAACACGAGAAAATGACACACATATATTTCAGAAATCCTATACTACGTATGTCTAAAAATAAGGTTCATTGTAAACGACTGTTCATTTTGCTTTGAGGTTTGTGCAGTGTAACCTTATCTTCTTCCCCACCATTTCCTCTCTGGACACCCAAGCGTGAGCGGCGGCTCGAGCCGCGATGACGTGTTGGCCTGCGGCAGGGCACACTGGCATGCAGTGGCGACGCAAGGCGCATATGCATGCTAGACAGCGGCGGGGCGTGCCAGCCTGGGGCGCCAGACACACATGCTGGAGACAACGGCGGCTCGCGTGCTGGCTCACATCGGCGAGGGTGCCAGCCTACAGCCGCCACTACAGGAAACGATGAATAGGGTTCCGATTTAAGTAGATGCGTCGGCTCCGACGCATTTAACGCGTCTAAGGGTGTCGGTTTATATTAACCGACACCAATAAGTTAGAGGCGTCGATTTTCTTGATCAAACCGATGCACCTATTAAATAGGTCTGCCTAACCGACGTATATATTAAATGTGTCGGTGGCACCGACACTCATAACGCGAGCCCAGCTGGCTCAGGATCTAAGTGCGTCGGCCGGCGCCAAACCGACGCACTTAAAGTGGGCCCGGCTGGCTCAGGCTTTAAGAGCGTCGTCCAGGAGCAAATCGACGCTCTTAAGTGGGCCCGACTGGAGGCCTAAACCCTTCAGCGCGGCTCTTCTCTTCTCACGCGCGTGCCGTTTTCACGACTCGAGCCCGCGCCTCGTCCGCCGCCGCCGCCAGCCCGCCCTTGCCCGCCGCCCCGTCGTCGGCGCCCATCGCATGTGCCTGCGCCCCCGCCAGCCGCCCCTCGCCCGCGCCCTTCCCCCGACCCCGCCCGCGCCCCCGACCCTGCCCGTGCCCCCGCCCGCCGCTCGTCTGGCTCCTCGGTCGGCCGGCGTCCGGTGCCCCCTGGTCCAGCCCCCCTTCGGTGCCTCCTGGTCCAGAGCCCCACGTCTGGCCCTCCTCCGCGCCCGCCGTCCACCCCCCCTCGACACCCCTCGCTCCTCCTCTACACATAAGGTAAAATGAAGTCATATATTTGAATATTATGTGTGATCTTTGTTTGGTGCATGAGTTTGTATATGTGATGTTCTATGTGTGTGCTTAATTCATAGCTAATGTGGATATGTAAGACTAATTAATAGTTAATTCTCAAATTATATGCAAATTTACATGTTTAACTTATATATGTGAGGATGATTAATAGTTTCTAAATATGTGAGCATGATTAATAATTCCTAAATTTATGTGTGATCTTTGTTTGATGCATGAGTTTGTATATGTGATGTTCTATGTGTGAGCTTAATTCATAGCTAATGTGGATATGTAAGAGTAATTAATAGTTAAGTCTCAAATTATATGCAAATGTACATGTTTAACTTATATATGTGAGTATGATCAATAGTTTCTAAATATGTGCTTGTCGGTACCCTGAGAACCGTACACCCCTTGAGATTACAAAGATCTCTAGGGAAAGTCATCTACTTGATTTGAAGACCTTCGGAGGCCCACATGTCAGACATAACCGGACCCGCTTCTCCAACATGGTTAGTCCTAGGGCCGCCATATGTACTATCAAACCGGAGCTACCGCCCACAAGGGGGAAGCTCCGGGCTATGTACCGAAAAGGCACGCCCGGACCTAACCCTAGACCGAGGGAAGCTCCGGAACTGACATGTGTCAGGTAGCTCCGAAGCTATCTGTTTCCCACAGTGTGCTCCGGAGCTGCCACATGTCCAACCGTCGGATCTTCAGCCTCTAACCTCCGGAAAACTCCACAACAGCTCCGGATCTTCAAAGGGGAATCAAGGACTTCAAGACCTGATCAAGTGTCATTAATACTATATTAATGACACATGATCGGACGACCTTAATTACCAGTAACGGTGCTGTCAAAGCCCATAACTCAGTCATTAAGGGCAATTAAATGTGTTGAATGTGTATCAATATCAGTAACCGCCGGGGCCACATGTTGGGCCAGGCTAACTTGTAACGGCCTGCCCTTGTACTATAAAAGGACAGGCCGACGATACATAGGATACGACGAAGACACGCTCCGAACATACTGAGGAGACACGCTCACTCAACACCCTGAACTCACTTTGAGCTCAGACAACCAATACAACACCAACACATCCCGTGGAGTAGGGTATTACGCTCAGGCGGCTCGAACCACGTAAATCCTCGTGTCTATTGTGTCATTTACACTTCACCTTCTTGAACCTCCGCGCGCCCTCACCGAACCTCAAACTCCTGTAACACTTTAGTAGTGTCGGGAGATCTGCCGGATCAAAACCACCGACAGTTGGCGCGCCAGGTAGGGGCGCCTGAGATTTCAAGAATGGTGAACTCAGCTGCTGGATCATCCAACGGTCATCCTGCTGTTCAAGCTATTGGGGGCAATCCCTCCAATATGCAGCCACCAGCAGGGGCCTCAGCGCCAGCAGGAGTCACACTACCACCACCGCCGCCTCCACCAGCAAATGAAGCTGGACAACGCGATGGTGCACCGGCATCAATCACTGCGTCGGCAAATCATGACAACCCGGAACACGCGCTTCATGCAGCACGTGCTCTTCTCCAACGCCCACCACCTCCGGATGCATCCCGGGATGCACTGGAGCAGTGGAGGGCCAATGTGGAACATTTGGTTGCAGCAGCAGCCGACCGCATCAGCAACCAGGGTCCTCCTCCTTCAGGACGGGCCTGTCGCAGTGACAGACCTTGTCTGGTAGACTTGGTCCGCACGTTTCCAACAACAGGAGACGTGCTGCATCACAGCAGGTGACGTCATTGCCCTCCGGGGCACGACGCACTCACACGGTATCAAGGCTTTCAACTCATGACCTCCGGGCGGAGCTTGATCGCCGATACCGCCAACAAGACGGCCGAGTCCATATTGAGCGTGCTCGTGAAAGACGAGAAGCTCAAGACGTTCCTGCTCCTGAAGGAGTAGGAGGAGGCTGTTCAGCCCTGGCCATGCATCTGCGTATGGTCAGGTGGCCACAGAAGTTCCGGCCTCACCTGCTGGAGAAGTTCGACGGGACCATTAATCCTGTCGAATTTCTTCAGATTTACTCCACTGCTATCTTGGCAGCTGGAGGAAATGAGGCCGTAATGGCCAATTATTTCCCAGTGGCTTTAACTGGGACCGCCAGGTCCTGGTTTATGAGCCTTCCACCCAACTCCATCAACAGTTGGGAGGAGCTGTGCCGGCAGTTCACCGCCAACTTCGGGAGTTCATACACCCGACCAGGCACTGAACTGGACCTTTTTGCAGTCGTGCAAAAAGGGGGAGAATCCCTACGATCATTCATCCAGAGATTCTCTCAAGTACGAAACACTATCCCTTCTATCTCTAGCACCTCTGTCATTGTGGCATTCAGACAGGGTGTACGGGATAAGAAGATGTTGGAGAAATTGGCGATAAAGGAGATCACCAGTGTCACGGAACTCTTCAGTTTGGCCAACAAATGTGCCAGAGTTGCGGAGGGCCGTGAAATGCACTCCAAACCAACTCCGGAGGATCACAAGAAATCCTCCAAAGGAGAAGCCGCTACCTCCGGGAGTGGCAAGAAGAAGAAAAAGACCAACGGCAAGAAGAAGTCGTCGGCTGGTGCATCCAATACTGAGCTGCTGCAGCTCCGGGTGGCTGGGGGCCACGCCCCGAGAGGCGACCTCGACCGTCTTCTGAAGAAGGTGGCAAACCTAAAGTGTGGTGTCCAATTCACAAAACAAACGGCCATAGTTTGGAAGACTGCCGAGAGGTCCAAAACCTTGCCGAGCGCTACAACAAGCGCCGGGAAGAAGCTCCTTTCCGACAGAGGAAAGGAAAACAAAAAGTTGACGAAGCTCCGGCTGAAGAGGAGTTAGGTTTTCAGGATCCCAAAAAGGTCCTGAAGGCCGTGTACACCTCCGTCGACGACGATTCCGACGTCTCTGACAACGAGCATTGGAAGACCATGAACTCCATTTTTGGTGGGTCATGGGACATCACCTCCCGCCACGTCATCAAGACTATGTGTCGGGACATGGCTGTTGTAGCTCCTACAGCCGGGGCGGAGCCTCATCGGAAGTGGATGGACACAGCCATCACTTTTGATGCTTCGGACTGCCCTCGAAGCATGGTTGGAGCAGGTCAGTTACCTTTGATGGTATCTCCTACCATCAATAACATCCAGCTCCACCATGTCATGGTAGACAGAGGTTCGGGGCTCAACCTCATAAGCTTCGAAGCTTTTACCAAGCTTCAGATCCGACCTTCGGATCTCCACCCCTCCCGACCTTTTTCTTGAGTAGGTCTGGGAGCCATTACCCCACTCGGAGCTATTACCCTCCCTGTTACCTTCGGGACACGGGAGAAGTATCGCACCGAGAAGTTGGTCTTTGACGTTGCTCAGATCAACTTACCCTTCTACGCCATCTTGGGTAGGCCTGCCTTGTACAAATTCATGGCAGCTGCTCATTATGGCTACCTGGTGTTAAAGATGCCAACACCAGTAGGCGTTCTCCGGATCCGCGGAGATCGTACTGCCAGAGTAACTGCTCTAGAAGAACTCCATGCGCTTACTACGGCGCAAGAGGAGGACTCCAGGTAGGAGCAAGCTCCAAAACCCCCAAGCATTCGTCAGCGAGGCTCGACTTCTGCACCTCGTGTGCAGCCAAGCGGCGACACCGACATCCCCTTCAAAGTTGTCCAAATCGGTTCTGATGCTGCTCAGACCACCCGTATATCGGGGGGATTTAATGACAAATAGGAACTCGTGCTCATCACTTTCCTCCGGGCTAATGTCGACGTGTTTGCCTGGCAACCGTCACAAATGCTTGGGATCCCCAGGGAAGTGATTGAGCACAATTTGAAGATCTACCCCGACGCCCGGCCTGTGCATCAGAAGCCTCAGAAGAAATCCGTAGAGCGACAAAACTTCATTCGACAAGAAGTGAAGAAGTTGCTCGAAGATGGATTCATCCGAGAAGTCTTCCATCCAAAATGGTTGGCAAACCCAGTCGTTGTGCCCAAGGCCGGCGGGGAAGCTTCGGATGTGTATCGACTACACAACACTAAATAAGGCATGTCCAAATGATCCATTCCCACTACCTAGAATAGATTAGATAGTGGATTCCACCTCCGAGTGTGAATTACTGTTTTTCCTAGACGCATATTCTGGGTATCATCAAATCAGAATGTCTAGGGAAGATGAAGAGCATACCTCTTTCACCACAGTAGATGGATTGTACTGTTATACAGCCATGTCATTTGGTCTCAAGAATGCAGCTTCAACCTTTGTACGAGCTATGTACAAAACCTTTGGAGAACTCATTAGAGACATAGTGGAAGTGTACGTCGATGACATCGTGGTTAAGATCAAGAACAAGGAGTCACTCCTTGACACCTTGCAGGCTGTCTTCGATAAGCTGCGGGTCACCCGCACAAAGCTAAACCCAGACAAGTGTGTCTTCGGGGTTAGCTCCGGAAAACTTCTTGGTTTCCTGGTAAGTCACCGGGGCATAGAAGCTAATCCGGCAAAGATCAAAGCCATTGAAGACATGCGGCCACCAGCCCGCATCAAAGATGTCCAAAAGCTAACTGGATGTCTAGCAGCCCTCAACCGGTTCATTTCAAGACTGGCGGAATGGGCACTCCCCTTATTCAAGTTATTGAGGAAGTCCGGACCATTCCAATGGTCTGAAGAAGCAGAAAAGGCATTCCAGGAGCTAAAACAATTCCTCACCACCCTACCAATTCTGGTAGCTCCAAACCCTGGTGAGCCTTTGTTGCTTTACATTTCAGCGACTGATGAAGTCGTCAGTATGGTCCTGGTCGCGGAGAGACCAGAACTACTCCATACTCAGGAATCCAAACCCCTCCAGGAGGGTCCGGAGAATCCTGAAAGCGAGTATGGGTCCCAGCTCCCAGACTTGAATCCACAAGAAGTCACTTCAGAAGACCCAGACCCCTCCGGGAGGGTCCAGGTCGCTTCTGAAGAAGCTCCGGGTTCCTCCAGCCAGGACCCGGAGGTCCCCAAAGAAAATCCGGATCCCTCCGGGAGGATCCGGGTCAGTGAAGAGGAAGCTCTGGGCCCCTCCGGGAGGGTCCGGACCATTCAGCGCCCAGTGTACTTCATCAGTGAAGTACTACATGATGCCAAGACTCGATACCTAGAGGTGCATAAGCTGCTCTATGCAGTTCTTATCGCCTCCAGGAAGCTTCGCCATTACTTCCAAGCTCACAAAATCTCAGTGGTGACCTCTTACCCACTTCGAGCAATCTTGCATAATCACAACTCAACTGAGAATATTGCAAAGTGGGCAGCAAAATTGGCCAAATTCGATCTCGAATTCATTTCAAGGCAAGCAATCAAGAGTCAAGCATTGGCAAACTTCATGGCGGAATGGACTCCCTCTCCATCAAACCCTCGGGGCCCCAGTGAGCAGAAGCCGGAACACGAAGCTCCGGTCTTCATCGAGCCTCATTGGACTCTCTACTTTGACGGCTCCATGCAAAAGCAGGGGGCCAAAGCTAGAATCCTTCTCCTCGCACCAACTGGGGAGAAGGTAAAATACATGGTACACCTTGACTTCAAGGCGACCAACAACATGGCGGAGTACAAAGCACTCATCTACGGACTAAAGGTGGCACTGTCATACGGTGTCAAGCAACTGCTGGTTAAGGGAGATTCATAGCTCATCATTAAGCAAGTGAAGGGTGAATGCTCCTGCAACAATCTCCAGCTAGCTACTCACCTCCTTGAAGTCCAGAGGCTTCAGAAGGACTTCGAAGTCTTAGATCTCCACCATGTTCAGCGTGCCCATAACGCTGAAGCTGACGAACTCTCGATGAAAGCGTCAACCAGAGCTCTGGCTCCTGACGGAACTTTTGTCCGGAGGTTGTCAAAACCCACAGCTCAACCTGCCAAACTGAGCAAAGGGGGCGAGATCAGCATCTCGAAGCTGACGGTCCCGATGGCCCTGTTACCGTGGCAGCCATCAAGGGTCGTAGGTGCTGCCGGAAGCTCCAAGCAACCCAGCACGCAAGACTCAAATGCTCAAGTTAGTTCCGATGCATGGATCTCAGAGATCCAGAACTACTTGAAAGACAACATCCTTCCTAAAGATGATGTATCCGCTGACCGGGTAGTCAGATTGGCTAAAAGATGCACGTTGGTAGAAGGGGATCTCTACCGGCGCGGTGCCAACGGCATCCTAATGCGGTGCATCACAAGGGAAGAAGGCTGCGAGCTCCTCGCAGAAATCCATGGAGGCGAGTGTAGGAACCACGCGTCTTCCCGCACGCTGGTTGGTAAAGCCTTTCGGCATGGCTTCTACTGGCCTACAGCACTCCAGGATGCAACTGAGCTGGTGAAGAAATGCGAAGCATGTCAATTTCATGCAAAGCAAATTCACACACCGGCTCTGCCCCTACAAATGATACCTCCTACATGGCCCTTCGCTGTGTGGGGGATGGACATCTTGGGACCTTTCCCAAGAGCCGTCGGAGGTTACAAGTTCCTGTACGTTGCCATTGACAAGTTCACCAAGTGGCCGGAAGCAACTCCAGTTGTGACAATCAACAAGCAATCTGCTATCAACTTTTTGCAGTCCATTGTATGCAGATTTGGAGTCCCAAACAAAATCATCACTGATAATGGGACCCAATTCACAAGTTCTGCATTTCAAGGATATTGCAAAGACCTAGGCATTCAAGTTTGCTACGCCTCCGTAGCTCACCCAGCAAGCAATGGCCAAGCCGAGAGAGCAAATGCTGAAATCCTTAAAGGACTCAAAACGCGCACCTATGAGCGCTTGAAAAAACATGGAGCCAACTGGATTGAAGAGCTTCCGCCCACTTTATGGGCCAACAGGACAACTCCAAACCGGTCAACTGGAGAGACACCCTTCTTCCTGGTGTATGGAGCTGAAGCAATCCTTCCTCCGGAAATCACCTTGGGGTCACTCCGGGTCCGGACCTTCGACGAAGCCACGCAGGACCAGCTCCGGTGTGAAGACCTAGACCTCCTTGAAGAGGGAAGGTGCCAAGCAGCTGTTCGGAATGCCCGATACCGCCAAGCCCTTCGGCGCTATCATCAGCGGCATGTACACAACCGACAGCTCGAGGATGGCGATCTGGTGCTACGGAGAATACAATCCAGAGAAGGGTTAAACAAACTCTCACCCAGCTGGGAGGGACCCTTCCGAGTGACTAAAGTATCCCGTCCCAGAAGCGTTTGCTTGGCTACCGAGGATGGGACACCTCTCCCAAATCCTTGGAACATTGAGCACCTCCGTAAGTTCTACACTTAATATCACGGAGGTGAGTCTGTAGTAACTTGAGGTGTATGTTATAGAGTCATTGTACAGAGTCAGGTAGTTCCTCCGGGAGAACAGCCGGACCTTTCCCGTAAGGTCCGCAAAGTTCATGCAACACTTGTCACAGTCTCAGGACTAAAAGTGTGGCTAGCTACCCTGGGTCAAACGAGAAATAAAACACGCTTAGCCTGGTTCCGTACCCTAAGAGTGTACTTGTTTCCCCTGTACCCCGGACCTATAATGAAAGACATCTTCATGTGAAACAGACTCCACGTGCATTTATTTTGTACAGGCTCAATATTTTTTATTTTTCTCTTTCTTGTCTATAACAAAGACGTGCAATTCTTAAGAAATTTTAGTTCGACCGGTTCATATATGATTCGAGTTGTATTGTCGATTCTTTTGGATTCAAATATTGTTCATGTCCCACTCGCCTGAATGTCGCCAAGCCAATCTAGGGCCGGAGTGTGCTATCGACTTAGCCTGGTCAAGCACCCTAAGTACGCCACTCTACCTACACCCCAGCAGGCCGAAGTAAGGCGGGTTCAAGTACAATTGGATCTGGAAGAAAAGACAACGCATTCGGCTGTATTTAGAATCGCATTTGACCTAAAATTTTCTTGAGAATTGTAAGCCACGACGAAGTTATAGGCAAGAAATGAATTTTACTATTTTTTTCTTGGCTTCAGTGTGCAGGAAAAATAAAAAATCTACGTTGATGAAGAAAAGCCGGAGCTAACAAAGCACCGACTCCCCTAGGTAACTTGTAATCGATGTTAAGCATTGAAAACGAGTATCACCGGAGCAACCAAGCTCCAGTAGAGCTAGGGGGGCCAGTCGTCGACGCTAAATAAGAGATGGTGAGAAGACCCCACAAACGGAGTCTGCTGCCGACAAACTACGTGTTGGCAAAGATCACTGCCGAAGCTACTAGCTCCGACACCCCGAAGGACTAACTATCGATGCTATACGCGTTGATAGGGACTATTGCCGGAGCTACTAAGCTCCGACGATAGACAATGCCGGAGCTTCTAAGCTTTGACAACCTCAGGGGGCCTTTACTATCGAAGACTTCGGACCTACACTCTACAAGTTTGAAGCAAATGAGTCTTCAACAAAACACAATATCCTCTTGGTACATGTTCACAATCAAATTGTGTACATCTACCAGGGGGCCAAGTGAAGACAAAAGTGTTGAAGACAAAAAGTGAAATTCACAAAAATTTGGGGATTTCATTCATCTGGAGACAAGGGATTACAAAATTGGGGAAGAAAAAGA
Source organism: Tuctoria greenei (assembly GCA_036927565.1). Taxonomy (NCBI): domain Eukaryota; kingdom Viridiplantae; phylum Streptophyta; class Magnoliopsida; order Poales; family Poaceae; genus Tuctoria; species Tuctoria greenei. The sequence goes on from JAYESD010000005.1 coordinate 191,617,963, forward strand.
GAAAATACAAGTGGGAGCTACAGAGATGGTCCTAAACCCTATGGAAGAACTGGGCGACCTTCTGGGCAACCTCCGACACGTTGGCTCGGGCAGCTTCACCTTCTCCTTCAACGAGACCTTCAAGCACTGGGTCCAGAGGAAATTGGGGATTTCGGCTGGTGTAGCACGTCAGCACATACTCTGCAACGTTCTTCGCCAGGGATTGCCCCTCAACCTCCAGTTGGTCTGCGATGACGTCGCCCACCTTGGAGAGTTTGCTACCTGCCGAGCTCAACTCCTGCAACACCAGGTCCGGCTCCGATTCCGGATCATCCGGACGCACGGGACTGAAGCCCATCGGTGTCAGCGCGTCGTGGCCTTGCCCAGGAACTCCCAAATCTGTAGGGAGTCCGCAGTCCTCGAGCCCTTCAAATCTTCCAAGGATCTTCTGGCCGCCACCAGTTCAGAATTCTCGCGAGTGAGGCGCTCAACTTCTTTGGCGTTTTGCTGAATCTTTTCAGCAACTCGCTTTTCGAGTTTTCCGAGCTCCTCCTCCTGGAGGTGGATCTTGTTCCGGCGGTCAACCAGGTCCTTCTCCCTACCCCTCACTTTCTTCTCCCTGGCTGCAATGGCACACTCTTGCTCGTAGAGTTCTTGCCCCCGCACCCAGGCCTTCTCCTCCTCCTCAGTGCAGCGCTCTTTCAATTTCTTGGCGCGCTCCTCGAGGCCCTTGTCAGCCAGAACCACCTCTTCAGTGAGCTCCTCCTCCCTCCTCAAAATGTCATCCCGCAGCTCAAGGAGTTTCTGCTCTTCATCTTCGAGCCTCTTCTCCCTCTCCTCAAGTGCCTCCCGGCGCTTGATGAGAGTAGTGTTAATGGCTTCCAGCCTTTCTTGGCGTTCATCAGCCGCACTATTAGCTGCTTTGGCCTGCTCATAAATGGCCCGGGATTGAGCGTCGATGGCGTGAGTCATGCTCTCCCCGTCATCCAATAATTTGCCCCAGTATTCCAGGCGAACCTTCTCCTGCTTGATCCATTCTTTGTCATCTGCTAGCCTCGATTGTGCCAGCTTGGTCTCGAAGTAGAGCCGGTTACGCCACCGCCTAAGGGTTTGGCGCTCCTCTTCAAGAGCCTTGCTGTCGTGGAAGAATGCCAGCTGAACTTGACGCAGACTGGAGCAGGCGTTGTCAATAGACAATGACAACGGGATAGGTTCCAGACCTACTGGGGTCTCCTCCGCTGGTTCCAGCGGGTTTTCAGTTACAAAAATTGGGTCCCACTCCAAAAGAGTGGTCCCCTGAGCCTCTATGGTCCTAGGGCTGTCCTCCGGGATGGCCTCAGTCGCCATTGAGGAAAGTCCCGCTGATGAAGTTCCGACCTCCGGAAGTGGTTCCGAAGGCCCCACCGTCGGGTCTTCATTTGCCCCCTCAGGCAGGGGCCAGCAACCTCTTCTGAGCACTCTGGCTCAGCCGCGGGTACCTCCGGCGTCGTCACTCCCGGAGCAGGAGCTGCTTCTGGCTCCGGCCTGAGCACCTCCTCTACTGGGGGCTCGAGCGCTGACGCCTCTGCAACAACCGGCTCAGGAGCCGGAAGGTCTTCAATATCAACCAGCCCTGCGGCCGGAGCTCCAACAACGACCGGCTCTGCGGCCGGTGCTTCAGAGGTAGCCGGCCCAACCGCCGAGACTTCCTCAACATCCGGCGCGCATGCCAGGACTTCAATTACCTCCGGCTCAACCGCTGGGGCTTCGACAATTTCCGGCTCTGGGGCCAGAATTACTGTTTCCTTCGCCTCAACAACCGGAGCTTCCATCATCTTTGCACCAGGACCCGAAGCTTCAACCTCCGAGGCAGGTGCCGCTGGCGCATCTTCTCTACCGCGGTCCGACGCTACCACGGGAGTCTCTGGGGATGAGTCGAGGTCCATGACCACGACAGCTAGCGCCGGAGCTGTCGCAGCTTCAGCCATCACTTGGGGCGGCACCGGGACAGGAGCAGAAGCTTTCGCCCTCACAGCTTCAGCTGCTGTGGCCGAGGGTGGAGCCTCACTCCTCTTCTTGGGAACGCTGCAGATGATGGACGAAGAAACTTAAAAAAATAGTTACTACAAAAAAACAACTGTCCAAGGTAAAGATTAAAAATTACCTTGGGAGGTTTCCGCACCAGCTTGCGCGGAACCTCTTTCCCGGGCGTTCTGGGCTAGTCATATCCGCCGCCGGCGTGGAAGCTCCGGAAGGCCCCCTAGAACTCATTGCAGCCACGAGCATTTCCCTAGTCAAGGCCCCCCTCGATGGGGAAGAACCTCCGGACCTAGAGGCCTCAACCGGCCGTGGCGCTAGAGTCGCATGCCCGGAGCTAGCACCCCGGGAGGACGCCGATGCGGGTATAGTCGCCGCGGTTGTAGAAGACCTCCCCCTCTGGGGAGAAGGAGCCGATGCAGAGGTGGCAGGCCTGACGGACATTCCGTCGGCATGCTGCAGCTTCCTCTTCCGGCTCAAGGGTTCGTCCGTCGGCTCCTTGCCCTTGCTGATGACCTCGACCCTTGGCTTCGGGGCAGGGTCGGAGCCACCTTCAGAAACCCCAGGGATCACCACCCTGGAGATCGATCTTCTCTCGACGACACCAAGGTCGTCAAGCACAGACATCTTCCGCCGGAGCTCCCTGCTGAACTCTACTTCCACGTTCAGAGGGAGAAAAGCTGATGGCGGAGTCAAATCGTCACCCGCGATGTCGATGCCGTGCTGGAACTTCTTGAGATGAAACTCCAAGGTTGTCCCCACCATGTTGGACTTCAGCCCGGTCTCGACCCGGTCGTCGTCCATCACGTTGTTGAGGGCCCAAGCGAGTTTTTCTCTCCTCTTCAGTGGTGCCCACCTGTTGACCAAGAAGTTACAAAACACCACCTGAGGGGTTAATCCTCCCTCCACGCACTGGTAGATCCTTGTCAGAGCAGGGTTGAAGGCGTCCGCCAGCACCGGAGCTTCACTCCAGACTGTTGTGTCAATGTTGGGGAGGCCTTCGGGCAGCTCCAGCCTCTCGTGCTCCTGCACACGGATGACTATCCAGACCTTCTTCCAATCATCCCACTTCCCATAGGGAAACGACAGGAGGTACTTGAATGGGCACTTCTTGCGCTTCACGAAGTAGTAGAAGCCAAGGTACTCATTGCTCCTACCGGTGGTATGGACGGCGAAGAAGGTCCGGAAGAGTTCAATGCAGGGGGGGATGCCCACCCACATCTCACAGAAGTGGACGAAGATAGACACAAGAAGGATGGAGTGGGGGCCAAGGTGGTACAGCTGCAGACCATAAAATTCTAGCAGCATCAAGAAAAAGGAGGAAAAAGGTGAGATCAACCCCACTATGGCGTACGAAGAGAAGTACACCATTTTGCCGGCGTGCTCCTTCTCAAACGGGAGCTCTCCTCCGGCGCGGACCAGGCGGATGAAGAAGTCCGAGGACCATCCCATGAGGGTCCGGACCTTCTTCAGGTCACCGTCGGTCTTCAAACGGCTCTCGCGGAGACCCAACTCCATTGCAGCACAGCAAGGCAAGAGAGGAAAAGCGAGCACAAGTTGGGAGTTTGAGCGCAAGATCATATGAGAGGCGTAAAGAACTCCAGACGGTGCGCGCCTTCCTTCTTAAGTAAGCCCTCGCAACGCTTGGATGGAAACCGCAAGGAAGTCGAAAATACTACTCAAAAATCCTACCCTTCCGATGACAAGAGGGCCCGAGACCACTCCGACGATCAAGTCGAGGTTCTTACCCAGGCGAACGGTTGTCATCATGAGGCGGGAAGCCCGAAGGCGGCAGCCTGACAAGGCGCCGGAACCGATACAATTTTCGTATCGGGAACCAGCGACCTTCAATTGCGTGAGATCCGCACGCCAAAGATCTCATCTGCCGTACACGGGATACGCCACGCGGCGAGGATTTAACTCCAAACCATCGCCAATGGCACATCCGAAGACCTTTGAAGACTCAATTCAAAAGTCGCAATGATGGACCCACCTCCAGCGGAATGACTTCACCCAAGGGGTCTTCCCCGGAGGTGGGCCCAGGGGGCCACTGTCGGTACCCTGGGAACCGTACACCCCTTGAGATTACAAAGATCTCTAGGGAAAGTCATCTACTTGATTTGAAGACCTTCGAAGGCCCACATGTCAGACATAACCGGACCCGCTTCTCCAACATGGTTAGTCCTAGGGCCACCACGTGTACTATCAAACCGGAGCTACCGTCCACAAGGGGGAAGCTCCGGGCTATGTACCGAAAAGGCACCCCCGGACCTAACCCCAGACCGAGGGAAGCTCCAGAACTGACACGTGTCAGGTAGCTCCGAAGCTATCTGTTTCCCACAGTATGCTCCGGAGCTGCCACATGTCCAACCATCGGATCTCCAGCCTCTAACCTCCGGAAAACTCCACAACGACTCCGGATCTTCAAAGGGGAATCAAGGACTTCAATACCCGATCAAGTGTCATTAATACTATATTAATGACACACGATCGGACGACCTTAATTACCAGTAACGGTGCTGTCCAAGCCCATAACTCGGTCATTAAGGGCAATTAAACGTGTTGAATGTGTATCAATATCAGTAACCGCCGGGGCCACATGTCGGGCCAGGCTAACTTGTAACGGCATGCCCTTGTCCTATAAAAGGACAGGCCGACGATACATAGGATACGACAAAGACACGCTCCGAACATACTGAGGAGACACACTCACTCAACACCCTGAACTCACTTTGAGCTCAGACAACCAATACAACACCAACACATCCCGTGGAGTAGGGTATTACGCTTAGGCGGCCCGAACCACGTAAATCCTCGTGTCTATTGTGTCATTTACACTTCACCTTCTTGAATCTCCGCGCGCCCTCACCGAATCTCAAACTCCTCTAACACTTTAGTAGTGTTGGGAGATCTGCCGGATCAAAACCACCGACAGTGCTCATGATTAATAATTTCTAAATTTAACTTGTATGAATAGGTAATTTAACTTGTATGTATATGTGAGCATGTTTAGATTTTAGTAGTCTCTAAATATGTGTGACTTGTTAGTGTGAATAGGTATAAGTTGAAAAATGGGTGACGATCGTAAGGTGATGTATGATGGATGGAGTTCAGATGGTGTGTACACTTTGGAATGGGCACAATGTTTGGAGAGGTCTGAAATGATGCTGCACTTTGTAAGCACGGATTTGTGCCAGGCTATCTAGTGTGACATGAGCATGGAGAGATGGATCATGCTAGTGAGTCTGAGGGAAACGAGAATGAAGATCAGATGGATGAGATGATGGCGGATGTTGGTCGAGAGTACGAAGAGCAGTCACTGCCAAAGGAGGTGAAGAAGTTTTACAGACTTCTTGCCTCCGTGGATGAAAAAGCATATGAGGGCGCTAGTGTGACCATTCTGCAGGCGGTCACACGACTTATGGGGCTGAAGTCTAGGTTCAATTTTGCAAACAATTGCTAAAATGGTATCCTGAAGTTGATCAATGATCTCCTTCCGACAAAATATAAGATGTCGAAAGACATATATCACTCAAAGAAGATTTTGGAAGGTTTGGGCATGAGTTATGAGAAAATTGATGCGTGCGAGAATAATTGCATGTTGTTTTGGAAGGAACACCAGAACGATACTCAATGTATGAATTGCAATGCATCTAGACATGTGAAAGGTTTTGAATGATGATGGGGACGAAATAAGTACAAAGGTACCAGTTAAACAACTTCGGTACATGCCTATCACGTTCAGGCTTAAACGTTGTTCCTTTCTGAAGAAACAGCGAAGCAGATGAGGTGGCATTCAGAAGGTTTACGTGAGAGTGATGACAAATATATTATGGTACATCCTTCAGATGGCGCGGCATGGCAAGCTCTAGACCATTTCGATCCGGAGTTTGGTAAAGATTCAAGAAATGTGCATCTTGGATTGTCAACAGATGGTTTCACTCCTTTCAGCACAAGTACTAGTCCATACTATGTTGGCCTGTTTTCATCATGTCTTACAATCTCCCTCCCAACATGTGCATGAAAGAAGGATACATATTCCTTGCGGCCATCATTCCTGGTCCTAAACATCCTGGGACGAAAATCAATATGTTTATGCAAGCGTTGATTGATGAGTTGAAAGAGTTATGGCAAGGTGTAAAGGCATACGACAGTCATATGAAATTTGAATTTACTTTACGTGCCACATATCTATGGTCTATATATGATTTGCTGGCATACGACATTTGGGCTGGTTGGTGTGTCTATGGAAAATCGTGTTGCCCCTTATGTATGGCTGACACCGATGCCTTCAAATTGAAGTATGGAAGAAATGTAAGCTTCTTTGATTGCCATCGACGATTCCTTCCTTCAAATCACCCTTACAGGAGTGATACACGATCATTTTGAAAAGGCAAAAGTGTTACAGAAGGACCCCCTCATCGATTGACAAGCGAACAAAAAATGGCATGGCATGCAAAGTTAAAGAGTCCGCTGAAGGTGGTTTCGAAGGGTATGGTACAGAACACAACTAGACTTATATTTCTTTTCTTTGGGAGGTACCATATGCAAAGGTGTGGCTTTTACCGCACAACATAGATTTGATGCACCAGGAGCGTAATGTCACTGAAAGCATCATAAGCATGTGTTTTGATTTTACCGATCAAACTAAAGATAATTTGAGTTGGGGAAAGACTTAGCTGATATTTGCGATCGTCCTGGGCTTGAGGTTATAACAAATGCAAGCGGAAATGAAAGTAGGCCACGAGCTCCATACTGCATTAGACCATAAGAAAGAAAGCAAATACTTAGTTGGTTGAAAACACTGAAGTTTCCAGACCGCTATGCAGCAAACATAAAACAATGTATTAATCTCAATACTGGTAAACTGAATAGGTTGAAGAGCCATGATTATCACAATGTGATGGAGAGACTTATACCGGTAATGTTTCGTGGCTACTTCAAACCTGATTTGTGGAAGATGTTTGCTGAATTTAGCTACTTTTATAGACATATTTGTGCTAATGAAGTGTCGAAAAAGATGATGTGACAGTGAGAAAAAGAAATTGTTGTGCTTGTATGTAAGATGGAAAAAGTGTTCCCACCTGGATTTATGAATGTTATGCAACATTTGTTGGTGCATTTACCTTATGAAGCATTGGTAGCAGGTCCTGCACAATTCAGATGGATGTATAGCCAAGAAAGAGAATTGAAGAAACTTAGAGCTACAGTGCGCAACAAGGCAAGAGTTGAGGGTTGTATTGCAGAAGCATTTGCAGCTAAAGAGATTACTAACTTCTCTAACAAATATTTTTCACGTGCCAACAACGTGAATGAAAGTGTGACACGATATCATAATGTAGAAGAGCAATCTACGAGTGAGCTTAAGATTTTTCAATGGGAGGGTAAAGGTGTTGGGGCTGCTAATTCTCATTATATTTCGGCACAAGAGAGGAACTATACCATGCTTTACATATTTTTCAACATGGAGGAGGTGTTACCATATTTTGAAATGATTGACAAGTTGAATTGGAAATCTTCACGAAAACCTACACAAAGTCAATTGGATAAGATGCGCCAGCATGACATAAAAGGTGGAAAAAGCTTTGTAGACTGGTTCTGTGAACATGTAATTTTCTATCCATTTTTTCTTTCAATATTAGTTCGCATGTTTATCATAAGATGCTAACTTTGTTTATTTATATAGTGTATGAAAGATGTCAACATCTCTGATGACTTGGGACAGATGTCGCATGGTCAATTGAGAGCAACAGAATTTAGCAGGTACGATATCAACGGATATCATTTTCGGACGGCAAGTTCAGAAGCAATTCGTCCACTTGTTGTCACTACAAACAGTGGAGTAATGATAACTGCTGCAGAGGGTAGTGGAAAAGCGACAGAATACTACGGTGTTCTTAAAAAAATAATAGAGTACACATTTGGCAGTTCAAAAACACTTCAACTTGTGATTTCCGACTGTGAATGGTTTGATCCAACATCGCGCACACGAGTTGATGATTTTGAAATGGTGGAGGTCAACCACAAGTCACGATACACAGCCCATAACAACAATGTTGTACTTGCGAATCAAGTGGTACAAGTGTACTATTTAAGTTATCCTCACCCAAGTTTGAAAAATTGGTGGGTTGTGTATACAGTTAACCCTGAAGTGCACCCTCATCGTTATGATGAGTATATAGAGATTCAAAAAGATGACAGTATTATCTATCAGGATGAAGTCAAGGAAGCAGAAGATTTTATGATATCTTCTAGGATAGGACTTGCAGAAATTGCTAGTGATACGCTAGAGTTGATGTCTGAAGAACAAGTTGGCCCTTCAAAAAAACATGTTCGACAATCACAAATAATTATGGAAAAGAAGAAAAGGATTTTGTAAGAAGAGGATAGATATGATGAAGAAGAGGAAGATATGGAAGAAGAGATACGTGAATATCTTAATGCACGCATGACAGAAGCAGATTCTGATGCTGATGATTTTTTATTTATATTGTACGCATTTTGAGATTTTTAATATTATTGTATACATTCTTTATTTATTATTTAATATTGTATACTAATCATTTTTATAAAAATGTGCGCAGATGTTTAAGCTTTTGCCAAGTTTGGAGAAGAACAAGAGCAAGAAGGGTAGTGGATCTTTGGCCTCCACTCCCAGTTCTACTTCGAGTCAGCCGGACCCGTTTCATATACTTGTTTTTTACATACATTTAAATATTAATATTAATTGTCTATTGTTTCTTGCTTCTTTGAATACTTCTTTATTTATATTTTTAGGGTACTTCTTATAGTGGGCAGAAGAAGAGGCAATTTTTGAGTTGTCTGGCAGAGCCGACGTCGAGTGAGCCTGCACGAGGTCCGACACAGGTGACAGATCATTGCCCGACGCATGAGGAGTTGTACGGGGAGGAACCAGAGACTGTCAGGCAGACGTCAGAGCAGGAAGGTGGCTCCGGAGGAGGCTCAGCAGGAGGCTCAGGGCGAGGCTCAGGAGGAGGCTCAGCAGGAGGCTCAGGACGAGGCCCAGGAGGAGGCTCAGCTACTATTCGGCGGTGGACCTCTTCTGATGGTGGGAATGAGGGAGATGATGAGGACGAAGGTGAAGAGCCTGAGGATCCCGAGCGAGATGTCAGGATTGCAAGAAGGGCAGAGCTAGAAGAGTTAGGAAACTCCGATCGATGCCCCTTTAGGTAATATTTTTAATTAACTAATAAGTTCATTATATCTTTTCAATTAACTAATTTTATGTACTTTTTATGTACAGGCTGCGGAGGCACCTCTTTATGTGGTGTAAGTAAAAGCATGGACGAGCAGACAATTATAAGGCCGAAGGGCACTAGGTGCTGGATGGAGATTGGATGGAGTGGAAAGGGGCATCGACGAGTTGTTAACACCGAGTTGGTAAACACCATCCAGTTTTGCTATCCCGGGATGGTATTAGTAGATGGTCAAAGGATTGCAGCACATAGTTGGGATCACTATGCGCTTCAAGAGTTTGGCGATTCAGGTACATGTCAGGATAAAGTTTGGGAGATCTTCTGGGTAAGTTTGTTTTGATTGTTTCCATTACATTAAATCTTATTGTTATTTGACATTAGTTGTTACTTGTATGCAGGGTAGGTTTCATTTGTAGGAGGGTGTGAGTCAAGCATATGCTTGTTCAGTTTTTCATAATGCAGCAAAGAGACGTGTCAATGACTCCTTCTCTAAGGCACGGATCAAGGATGTGACCGTCTACTACAAGACGGTGATGTTCTAGCCTATGACAAACAAAGAAGCAGTCAAAATTCACCTCACTAAGGAGGAGTACTTGCAAAGTCATGTGGATCGGATTTGTGCGAATATGGAGGCTTGGGAATGGTTATGCGGGTATTGGTGTTCAGCTGAGTTCAAAAATATTTCTGATAGACACCGAAGAAACCGGGAGAGCAAGCCAGGAAAGCACTTCTTCGTGCCGGATGGTTATGTTCAAATAGAACAAAGGATGGTATGAATTCTTATATTCATACTTAGATTGCTTCAATTAATTGCATTGATTAAATTATTGATTTTGATATTGTAGACAGCTGAAACTGGTACGCCTCCCACATTTTTTGAGGTTTATCTTAAGGGGCACAAAGGTCCAGTCCCGAATTGCCCGGAGGTGTTGTGTGACGAGGCATCAACGCAGAAATTGATACGTATGTTGATTCTTTGTTGCTTTTATCCATCAACTCAATTTATCTTGTATTACATTAATCTGTTAACTAAATGTATCACATCAAAAGTATGTTGAGTGTTTTAAGAAGAATCATGGACCCGATTCAGACTATTTGAGAGAGCCGTTGGATGTCGCTGCAGCATACGATGCCGACGGAGGTCTACCACATGGGAGGTATGTGTAAAGATAATGATGATTTGTATGTTAATGAATGTCGATTCTTCACACTTGTATTTTTTTTGTATACTTGGGTTAGGCAACGGATATGTAGAGCGTGAGGCTTATGCTAGACGACGGCCGTCCAATGTTAGTGGTAGTCGATTTCAATCATCTAAGAGGCTGAATTATGAGAAGAATTGAGATGCACCAAGGAGGAGATGCAACAACAACAACAAGAGACACAGATGTTGCTGCAACAACATCAGCAACAGACACAGATGCTGCAACAACAGATGCATTATTTGTATATATCTCAGGTAACATGTAATTTTCTTATTTGAAAATATTATTCGATTTACAAATGTATCTACTCAAGATATCATAACTAATTTACTTGATGCAGTTCATGGGTCAAGGTAGCTCCAGTTATCAGTATGGTCCTCGACCAATGCAGCTAGCACTACCACAGATTAGGTCCTCACATGTAAAACTACTTATCTTATTGACTTCAGTTATATAATGCAATATCATAACCATTTGTGTTGCAGGGTTCCGAGAGTGGTCAATCATATGTTCCACGACCTTACGGATTTATGTCACTGTTGGCTTCTGGATTGCAGCAAAATAATCCAGGTAAACTGTAATTTTCGCATTTGACCACTTTATTTGATTCCAAAATGATTCTAATTATAATCTCACAACTTGAAGTAGTTTTCCCACTGATGCCTTTCCCTCTGGTGCAGACTCACCCATCACAACTTGGAGACGCAGCGGTATATATGACTTGTATACTTGTTACAATATTTTCATTATAACATCACATATTAATTAGCACAATATTAAAAAGAAAAGGGAAATACTAGCGGAGAGATGAAGTGAAAGAGGGAACAAGTGAGAGAGCGGGAGAGGCAGAGACAGATAGAGAGGGAGAGGAAGACATAGAGAGAGAAAAGAAGTGATAGAAAGAGAGGGAGAGAAATATATAGAGGAAGAGAGGAAGAGATAGAGAGAAAAGAAGAGATAGATAGAGAGGGAGCAAGAGAGAAAGAGATAGAGAGAGAGGAGAAGAGATAGAGAGAGTGGGAGAGCGAGTGAGGGCGAGAGAGTTAGGAAGAGTGAGAGGAAATACGAGAGTGTGTTGATAAGTTTTAGTTCAAACCAACATGCTTCTCCTTTTTAAAGTTATGTTATTAAGTAAGTAGGAGTTAACATGTTATATTATTAAGGTTCTATTTTATTTGTGATCTATTGCAGGGATCTCGTCACGGAACACCTGAAGGTGTCGATGCTTTCTTTAACATCAACAACGGAGGTGCAACTGGAGGATATGGGAGCGGAGGACATGCGATTGGAGGCTCCCACGACGACATTTAAATTTCGTTTACTCATATTCGAACTGTTGTGCTTGTGTTTCATTGTGCTTGTATTCGAAACATTTCAAAACTTGTGTACATCTCTATATTTGAGAACTTGTGTATGGTGATATGTTTGAAAACTGTTATGCTGTATATATGTTGTTGTTGTGTGTAAAATGGAGGCTCCCCATCCGGGGAGGGAGAGAAAATAAGCATTTTTTTTTAGAAAAAACACGTTATGTGCGTCGGTTTTGTCTAAACCGACGCCCATAGCCGGCTACTGGAGGACGGCCACGCGGCACATTATATGTGTCGGTCCCAGCTAACCGACGCACTTAAGTGGAGTATATGCGTTGGTTTCTGTTGGACCGACACACAAACACACACTCGGTGAATTCGCCACGTGTCGCCGTATGTGCGTCGGTGCGGTCGAAAACGACACATATAAGTGACGTAAGTGCGTCGGTCATGGATGCCGACGCATTTACTTTTAAGTGCGTCGGCTGGTGGAAACCGACGAACATAGATCATAAATGTGTCGGCCCCAACGCACTTAGACGTTAAAGGCGTCCAATATATTTCGTCGGCTAAGTGTGTCGGTTCACCAACGCCTTTACCTTATGAGTGTCGGTTTATGTAGACAACCGGCGCTCATATGGCCGACGCCCTATGGACGGATTCCTGTAGTGCGCGCGAGCATAGCGGTAGTCGGGGGCGCTGCCGACACCGAAAAAGATGACAAGATGAGGTAAGTTTTTTTCTTTGTTAATTATTAATCCGTATTTTGTAAAGTTATGTTAGAAATTTTGTTCTTTTTGTTATTGATAGAATTAATGGTTAATTTTACAAGAATTAGTTGTTAATGACAACAATTAGATGCTAATTACCGTTGTCTGAAATTTTCCAAATTTCCAAGCGTCTGGAATATAGACATAACCAAATCCTTGGAGGGTATGTTCGCTAAATTACAACTGAAATGATTTTTGGGTACAGGTCAGTTTCCTTTTGTTTGTGTAATTGTCGTTTACAGGGTGGTCGACATCGTACATTTTGACAATTATTATTTTTTTTCATGAGCATTTCATTGTCAGCAGTTGATGGAGATAATCCTTGTGGAGGAACATTTGTTCGCAATCATGGATGACGACCATGTTTTGTGCAATTGCAAGTAGACACATACGGTAAAGTAAAGGATGAAGGTTTGTAGCTTTTAGTACTATAAAAGCGTTTTTGGCGATAATGATACTATTCACTGCATTGACTACCAATAGAAAATGAGTCTGAAACCTGACCCATATATGACCCGTCATTTAGTTGTGAAAATGCATCTAGGTCTCAGTAGGTTTTCATTTAGTTTTGAAAATGCATCTAGGTCTTAGTAGGTTTTGATGTACTTCCTCCATCTTAAAAAGTTTGTCGCTTTGTAATTTATTTTTGAACTATAAAGCGAGAAGATTTTTGAGAAAGAGAGAGTATTAAATGATAACATGATTGAAAGACTAAGGTTCAGTGCCGTTTGGATACAATACAAGGATCAGTTCTGTTTCAATAGTAGAACGGAAGAATTCAAACCAAACTAGAAAAAACTAGAATCGGTTCTTTTGAGAATCAGAGCAGAGCGTTCCGGCAAAATAAACTGCGGATTTGAAATATTGGAAAAGGTGTTCCGCGGACTGGATTTGGTACGTGTTTCGTAAGTGGGCTTAGTTTTTGCCGGAACTACCCGCTCCCACCACTCCCATTCCCGTACCCCTTCGACGGGCCACAGTGACGGATTCGAACCGAAATCTTAGAGGAGGAGAAGCTGAACTACACTCTAATAAACACAAATTCAAATATTCTCATACAAAAATTTAAATTTTGAACCAATATTTTTTCACTAAAACATTCCATCAAGCATGTGATGTGCTTGCATTCATCTTCAAATTTTAGCCTTTCAAATCCATTCATGTAGTAGCTCAAGGGGAGGCTCCCCTATACCTTGGAGAGTAGGGGGTGCGAGCCCCTCCTTGATCTCCTTGTGGATCAGCCCTTTACAGGCCACTACGAAAAAATCATCGCTCAGACGTAGCTGCCATCAGAAACCCTCAGGCGATTCCTCTCGCGGGCAAATCCAAGCCGCGGAACCCTTCGCAGAGGCCAAATCATCGGTAATCTTCGCCCCCTCCCCCCGCGCGATTTTATTTCACCGCCCCGAGAGGCATGTGATTTGGTTCAATGCCCCACAATTTGCTTCGACACGCCGCAATTTCTTGGTTTGTGCAATTTTGTTGGCACGCCCTAAATTCTTCTCCGCTCAAGATGACAGACCTGCAATTCTTTCGCCGCTCACATTGGTTGAGATATGGTGACAGATCTGGTACACCAACTCAAAATGTGATGACAGTGACTATTTTTTATGTGCGCTTCACATATGCATCCATTGGACAACCACTATCTATGTATGATACAACTTTGCTATTCCGTGTGACACTTTAGTATTTGGGCATCCTCCACGTGGTAAAAAATTCCTTGCAGACTTTGATATATTTTTCTATGTTTATTCTACCATTGGTATATTCTTGTCTTCGTAGGAAAATACTATATGGTTGATGTGGATTATCCTAATAGATCGGGGTACATGGCACTCTACAAGGGACAGAGATATCATGTTCCTGATTGGAGAAGAGGTATTGCTCCTAGTTGAAAGTGCATCTAGGCATCCCCGTGGGTTTTGAATGATTGATGATGACAATTAATAGACTAATAAGCTGAGTTGATATTAAGCATAGGTGTGATGATTGCAATGTAAAAAAATCTCTCAAAAAGGAAAAGGTTGAAACGGGCGTTGAAACCTCAAGCATAGAAATTAGAGTTTCTATTGTGTTGAGTTTAGACTAGCTGTATCAAGTGTGAGGGTGTGTGTATCATGTGTATTGATATCATCAAAGAGGGCTCAAAGTGGTGGTTGAGAGAAATACCTAAGTGAGAAGCCTTAAAGAGAGAAAAATCCTAGAGATTGGACTTGTTCGGGCCTCAAGCCGACTAATCCGGGTTGCCAAAGAAGTCCATTTTGGGACGGACCAAATGGTTCTGTTCAAAGTTCGGACTTGTCCGTTGTGGTACGAACTAGTCCGTTTATACCTTAGTGAGAGATCCCGAAACCAAGTCCTGGGAGGCCGGACTTGTCCGCCCCAGTGGTCGGACTAGTCCGGGCTCTCCCAGAGTAGTCCATTTTCAACCGGACTAAAGTGTTATGTTCGACTTCGGACTAGTCCGTTTTGGGCTAGACTAGTCTGTGTTGCCAGTGACCGTTTGAAATTCAAACGTTGGCGGTGACTTCACCTGTTTTGACGATCGGTGACGTCGAATTGTCAGTGATCCCAAAAAGTCAGACTAGTCTGTTGTCCAGGGCTAGATTAGTCCGGGTTTATGTTGTTGGCAACGGTTAGTTGTCGGGACCCCTATAAAAAGGTGACCCCCGGTCCCTACTATCTTGAACCCTAGCCCTAGCGCCGCCACAACAGTCCTTGAGCCTTCCAAAGCCTTCTACTCATCCTACTTGCCCTCTAAGACCAAATCTTGAAGAGATTAGAGTTTGAGAAGGAGAGTGAAGGAAGATCATCGAGCTTTGGCTCTCGGTTTGATCTCTTGCACTTGGTGTTGCGGTTTGTGGCTTGTGTGAGTTGAGCTTCGTATGCTTCTTGCTGTATTGATTCATGAGAGCCTCAACTTATGAGCAGCCCCGAGAAACTTGATGATTACCCTTTGATATAGTAGAAACCAAGCCGGCCATTGTGGTGGCTGTTGACAGTTGTTATATACCAATTTGACCCGTCAATATAACTCAATTATGTGAAGGAAATATCATTTCTTGCACACATCACCTTTCCATAACCTATTTTCACTTGTACTTGAAGAAATTAATGCATAAATGTATTTTACCCAGAATTGAAGTGAAACAAGGGGATGAATCCTATAAAATATCATCCCAGCTAATCAAGCGTCCACACGTGGAACCATATGGATCAAATGGCCCACAAACAGAAGTATATGAGGCCATCCAACGGTGTAGCACCCATATCATGGAATGGGAGCCACCTGTCATTCACTTGGAGGAAGAACTGGCCGTTTGGAGCCAAGACCAGGTCAGCCGAACCACCAGGTCGGCCGACCACTTCCTACCAGCAAACGCGGTCAAAAAACACGTGTTGGATCCTCCTGGCTTGAAGAAGTTAGTGGTGACTGATTTGCGCGCTTTTGGTGGCGAGAACCAACCCTTCTCCAAGCTATAAATAGGACCCCTCACCCCTGACTTCAACACACACCACTTGAGCATCATTCTATTGTATACACTAGTTCTCTTAGTCCTTAGTGGAGTTAGGCTATAGGGAGGAGAGTCTCTAGTCCCAAGTTCAAATTGGGAAAGGTATGCCTCATGTATCTTTTCTTATATTTGTGACTTTACGCATAATAAAGATTTGATCTTTAGTCTTCTTTTATTCATATACTTGGGCAAAGTGTTTCTTGTTTGATTGTGGATTTCATGTATGTGGTAGGAGTAGTCTTTATGATTATGCCATATTACTCTTAATCTATCATCATAAACACTACCAACCCCACTATAGTCTAATTAGTTATGATATGATCATGTTAAGATGAATAACTTATGCTATGTCTCAACATTAGTTCAATGATGTTTAGGTTAGTCATTTCCTTAAGATATCATGATTATTAAGGTATTTACTTAATATGCTAGCATGGTGCTAGGATAGTTAAGTAGCATTGGATGTGTCGTAGACCCACAGATTGAAGAGGTAGGCAGTTGGTGGTGATAGCCCTATCTGTCCTTTGTAATCCTCCACATTCGGCTATGCCACAGGCCCTTGGCGGGAGTTGTCCTAATATTGTTAGGGGTAAACCCGTGCCCGATATGTTAAACAACTTAGCATAAGGATTCACCATTGACATGCTCGTTAGTACGTTACCTAGGCTATGTATATGTATATTATAAGCATTGTAGGAGTAACTCCCGAACTCTTAGTCTAATCTGCATTAGGACCCATTTACCCCTTTAGAATAGATTGCTTAGGTGTGTGTCACACTACCCCTATTATCAACTTACCCCTGTCCTGATAATTGATTAGTATCCCATAGCTTAATAATAAGAGTAGTGTTTACTTTACTCCATTGCCTTCCATTGGGATAAATATGATACCCTTGGAAATACCCTTGGGTTAAATGTTACACGACAGCTTCCGTGCGCTCGCGGACCTCATCTCTTACTAGAGATGATCTGTGACGTAAGAAACATCAACAAGCATTTCTGGCATCGTTGCTGGGGAAGGCAAAGGAAGTGAAGGATAGCTATCACTTGTGATTAAGTTATGGATACTAGTAGTTATTAGATAGGATTACCCTTGTTTGTTTTCTCCTTTTGTGTGAAAACGGGGTAGTGTTGGCTAACCCATTTCATGGGATGGCCAACGAGGATGTCAGTACTCAACTGCAAGATAATTCAATGTGTACCTCAACAAATGTCCGCTAGGCAACACCATTGCCTTTTGCGGAAGAATTTCATCTTCCAGTAGGAGCCAAAGTCATCCATCCCCAAGATTGGGGGAGGCTCCAAGAGTTCTTCATGGTTTGCCTCCATCATGGGATGGATAGTTGGCTCTTCATCCAACACTCATGTCATGGGTTGGTCTCACCACATTCATGCTAGAGCTAAAGGAGTTCTATTCTCATTCATCATGGATGAGAATATGATCTCTACTCAAGAGGTGGATTGAATAATGATCTAGTTCCCTTAGCTTGGCATGCACAACACTTAGCAAGGTGGACATGCTAGCTATGGAACTACACCTCCCATTGAAGTATCGTGATAGATCATGTCAATGGAGAAGTATTTGGAATTATCCAAGCCATGGATATTCACATGATTTGTGAAAATCCATGTCAAACTTGGGCCACTTGGGGAATCATTCCCCTTAAACCCATGAGGATTTTTCCTTTCAAACTCAACTCCAATGGCTATCACCAGCAAGGAGGTCAAGGGTGGAATCAACATCACCCTTGTAATCAAGGAGGCTATGAGGATTTCAAGGGATTTAAGTTCAACTATCCTACCTTGAAGTATCTTGTCCATGGCCAAGCAAGAAATCAAGAAAACATTTACATGAAACTCTTGGCCAAGGACAAGAAACTTAAAGAGCATTCAAGATCCAATATATCCCACAATCACTTGTTGGGATTCCTACCCTTCGACCAAGCCCATGCAACCTAGGGCAAGTGACATTGTGGATGAACCGTTTCTTGTTTGATTGTGGAGTCCACACTTTTGATCATGATAAAAGTATGGGTTAACCTTAAGGAATATCAAGAAGGAGTGCACCCCTAAAGAAGGACAAGCCTCACCATGCTCACAAGAGAATATATTCAAGAGGGAGAAGCCATCGCTACATCAACAAGTCTCCATCAAGACGACGGAGAGGCTAGGGCCATCATGTGGTCCACAAGTCCAACTAACATGCCAAAGGAGATTTGGCATGTCAATCAAGAGAAGTTGTCCACATCTTCAACTCCTGGAATGGACAACAAATCATCGCACTAAAAAGGACGGAGGTAAGTCCCACTCATCGGACTTCAAAAACTCAGTGAGTCCTTGCCAATAGGTTAATTGGTAGTTATCTCATATTTGATTTCCCAATTGCATATTTGAATTTCCCATCAAGTCTTGCATTTGCATTTAACATGTTGAATAACCACACTTGCATGTTGAAAAGTAAAATTTCCAACCATTATAAAACTAAAATTTTGAGTTAGGAAATAAATTTATTTGGATATGAACCTTGGGCGTAACAACTTGAATTCATCTTCCTAATTCAACCCAAAAATATTTCCCTCAATATTCAATGCATTTGCAAGTTGTTTCAAGTTGGGCAAAACAATTTGACAAAGGGTAGAACATGCTTATGGGCTAACATAACCCATTTTCAAGTTGTTTTGTTTATTCTTGATTTTAGTGCAGTTAAGACACAAATTTCTAAAGAGGATGGAAGGCCTCATCAAGCACATATCCCTCCATCGATCTCATTTGAGTTCATGGTGGAGGAATGCTCAAGGTGGTGGCCCAATGGAGGACCAAGATGAAGCTCATTCAACTAAAACCTCAACGTGACAGGAGACATTGAACATGAAGGCTACACCAAAATTCATGGTTGTGAGTTTCTCACTCAATAACCTTCAACTTGGACTGCTCTTCAATTGAGGTACAAGTTCAAATTTTTCGTCGTTTGAATTGCATTAGGATTGAATATTTTTGCTTACATTGGTAAGGAAGGTTTACACCTTTTCATCATTCAATTCTTATGCATCCTCACAAGAGTAAGTGTTGACATTACTCTTTTTGATTCTTCAAAAAGGAATGTCACCTTACATGGGAATAAATTTAAACAAGTACCTAGAATTTCATAAGCATTGCTAAAATTGACTTAGATATTTTCTGCCTAGGTAATGCTTATGGAATGACTTAATGGTTGAATTGGTATGTAGAAACCTAGGAATAGTGATTTCCAAAATTTTGATTTGAAACTCATTCATGCATGCTAAATTTCAAATTCCTAGGCAAGAAATTAAAAATGTTCAGGAGGATAAAATTAAGAATCTTGTTTGTCATGATCCAAATGATAAATTTTTGCTCTTGTAAAAAAAACTATGATGGTTAGAAATTTTACAAGATCAAGGATCCATTTAGTGTATTTATATCACTTGCATTGCTATGTGTAGGAGCTTTAGAAAATGTTCAACTTGATTTATCTATAAAACCCCACTCCTAGCAATGATTCATACATTGTTCATGGATACACTGGAAATTGGACCCAATGCATCCTTGGTCTTGTTCTTCCCCGTGCGTACAAAGGAAGATTCGGTTACCTAATTCGAAAATTCATTTGTACAAATATGGGGAACTAACCATCCCTCACTATCATAGAGAAAAAGTTTGCAGAAGTGAAATAACTATGCAGACATTCAAAGATCTGATTGTTGGAAACCCTAAGAGGATTCCATTTCAATATTTCCTGGTCAAGGAGTAAATTAGGATGGTTGCTACCTATCAGAAATTAAGTCTGAAGGTCAACCATAACTATACGAGGCCGAAGATTTAACATGGAAATCCTCCGTGAGCAACCAATGGGCTGCTACGAATATGTGAGAGCATTATACTCTCAATTATTCTAAGATCTCATTCAAGCTCAAGGGTATTTCCACCATCATTGGGTGTAAGTTATTCCTTTGTGGCAAAAAGATATGATGTACCTTAACCAAGGAATGACAAGATCACATCCAATGTATATTGGGTGCAAGTTGTTCCTATTGGCCAAAAGGTATTTTATACCTTAGTCAAGGAACAACGGATCACACTCAATCCATGTTGAGTGCACGTCATCCCTTTGTGGTTATAGGTATGTTGTACCTTAGCCAAGAAATAACGGATAGTACTCAACACATGTTGTGTACAAGTCACTTCTTTGTGGCTAAAGGTTATCATTACCTTAGCCAAGGAATGACGGATCATACCCAATGCATGAGGGGTACAAGTTGTTTTTATTGCAAGAAGGTATGATACACCTTAGCAAAAGAATGATGGAACACACTCAACGCATGTTGAGTACACGTTATTTCTTTGTAGCTAAGGGTTATCATTACCTTAGCCAAGAAATAACTAGGTACATCAAACCTATGGGAACCTTGAGGTGTGGATGAGCAACATCAACAATACTCTCCTAAACCACACTCACGAAACCAATGGAAGGCAACCCAACATCGACACTCAACCCTCCAATGTCAAAGCCATGCTGCAGCAAGGTTAGAGCAACCTCATGGCCTACATCTGTCGTTAGGGTTTCAACCCCTATCGCGGACCTTGAACAAGAACAAGCATTGGGGAGGACCCCCACTTGAGGTAACTTGTATCACACCCCATTGCATATTTATTTTCTGTTCACCCGTCATCCATCTTGCATATAAAAAATATAAAAATAAGTAGAGTAGATTTGCTTTCAAAATAAAATAAAAGATGTGCGGTAAGAATAGTTTGTAATTCACATAGATGAAATGATGAATAGTTGATTTGTTTTAATTTTCCTAAGTCTCTATTTTACAACTTACTACTCTCCAAAATATTGCTTTCATTGGCTAGAATTACTTTTGCCTTGATTTATAAATTGTGGGTAGCAAAAGCTTAATCTAATTCTAAGTTGTTGTGAGATATGATATAGTGATAGGATTGCTATTTCTAGTTTGAAAGTGAAACTTAGATTTTTGGAGAATTTCTAAAAAAGATTTAAGATACTCTCATTTGATTGGAAATACATACCAAAGCCATATGATACATTACATTGATAGACCTTATGCATATGCTATTTGTCTTCACATTGATCTTTGTCAAACTTGTATAGACCTATGTGAGATTTTATTCATTACTTTTTGAATTCAAGACTTCACTTGAACATGCTATAATTCTACACTAGAAGTATTTAAAATTCCATCATACCATCTTTCCACAATAGAAAGAGAAACTTCATATCCTTCATGCTTAGTACTCTCTCCGAGTTTATTGCATAAATAGGGAGTAGAAGACATGGCTACAAAAAAAATGCATGCTTACATCATAAGCATGAGAAAAAAAAAAGAAAAAGGAAAGAGAAAAGTAGCCATGTTTCATCCCTGCAAAATAAGAGAGTCTACACAAAAAGGAGTCATATCATTTATCCACATCCACTCCATTCCATCACACATGCACAAGTCTTGAATCAAATTGTTTTGAATTGATTTCTCGTAAGGCTTGCTCTTTTGACTTAGCAATATTATGTGTTGCAAATATGCCTATTATATTCCCAACCAAGCTGCACATACAAGCCTTATTTAGTGGTAGGATGAGTGTAGGCACAATGCCTTGGTGAGGAAATATTTCCACTATACACAAAGGAGAGACCGAGAAGAATCAAGTTGAGGTACTTAAAATCTAAATTGAAATCTCCGAAATTTGAGTGGAACTTGATTTCTAGGGTATGTGTGCTCTCTTTGTTGTTCTATCTTTCAACCAACCATGCATAGGAGATGGCATAAGCCCCATAATGACTTAAGATGGGTGAAGTACTCTACCAATTTTGCAATACTGGGTAGAGGATTTTTTTGTGCACATGGTACTTTTGAAAAGTAGAACATAGCAGCAACTCCTGATCATCAACCTAAAGTCTTGAATTTGCTCGGGTCGAGCAAAGGATAAGCTTGGCAAAGTTTGTTGATGGATGTTATATATCAATTTCACCCGTCAATATAACTCAATTATGTGAAGGAAATATCATTTCTTGCACAAATCCCCTTTCCATTTAACCAATTTCTACTTGTACTTGGAGAAATTGGTGCATGCAGGTATTTTACACAGAATTGAAGTGAAACAAGAGGATGGATCCTGTCGGTACCCTGCGTACCGGATACCACTTGGAACTGCAAAGAGTGCAAAGGAACTCCACATATCTGAGTTGAAGACCCCCGAAAGTCTCACTTGTCACTCGGAACCGGACTAACCTCCCTCGTATGGTTAGTTCCAATGCCGCCACGTGTATCATAAAACCGGAGCTACATTCCACACATGGGAAAGCTCTGGACTAGATACCTGTGTGGCACCTCCGGACCTAACCCCCCACAGAGGGAAGCTTCGGTACCGACACGTGTACAACAGCACCGGACCTACTCGTCCAAGACGGTAAGCTCCGGAGCTGCCACGCGTCCAACCATCAGACCTTCAACCTCAACGGGCAGATTGATGGATCTCAAACAGTTCGAACCTTCAAGGAACATTAAAGACTTCAAGACCTAATTATGTGTCATTAATGCTATCTTAATGACACACGATCGGAGGACTCTTAATACCAGTAACACCACCATTAAGGGGCATTACCACGCTATTAAGGGGAATTAAGCACATTTAACTGTGTATTAGGCATCACTAACCGCCAGGGCCACATGTTGGGTCAGACTAATGATGTAACGGCCGGCCCTTGTACTATAAAAGGATTGGCCGAGCGATACATAAGGGGGACACGCGCCCGAGACAGGCTAAGATGGGCTAGAGACTTTTTTGGCCTCTCTGTGGCTAAAGCTCTCATACACTTAAGACAACAACAACAACAAAAACACACCCGTGGAGTAGGGTATTACGCTCAGGCGGCCTGAACCACGTAAATCCTCGTGTCAAGTCACCATCTTGTTCTGAATTTCCGCGCGCCCCAACCGAACTAAGAAACTCTGCAGGCTGCCAACGGTAGTACCGAGAGAATTGCTGGAATTAGACTCCGACAGTTGGCACACCAGGTAGGGGCGCCTGAGATTCAAAGATGGTGAATTCTGCTGCTGGATCATCCAACGATAACCACGCTGAGCGACCTGCTGGAGGCAATCCCTCCAACATGCAGCAGCCAGCAGGTGCTGTGGCCCCAGCAGGAGTCATGACACCGCCGTCACCATCCGCTCCGGTGAATCAACTCGGACAGCGAGATGGGGCATCCGCGTCGATCACTGCATCGGCAAACAATAACCTCAAACATGCGCTTAATGCTGCGCGTGCTCTTCTCCAGCATCCACCGTCTCCAGGAGCACCCCAGGGTGCGATGGAACAATGGAGAGCTGATGTGAATCATCTGGTTGCAACAGTAGCCGATCGCATCAGCAATCAAGGTCCTCCCCCTTGGGGCGGGCCCCATCGCAGCGTCGGACCTTGTCGGGTAGACTCGGTCTGCAAGCTTTGCAGCACGGGAGGCGTGATGCATCTCAACCGGCGATGTAGCTGCCTTCCGGGGTGCGACGTACTCACACGGTAACAAGGATTTCGACTCATGACCTACGGGCGGAGCTCAATTGTCTTTACCGGCAACAGGATGGTCGCGTCCACATCGAGCGTGCTCGCGAGAGGCAAGAGGCTCGGGACAGTCCCACTCCTGAGGGAGTAGGAGGAGGCTGTTCTGCCTTGTCCATGCACCTACGCATGGTCAGATGGCCGCAGATGTTCTGGCCTCACCTACTGGAGAAATTTGATGGGACAGTCAATCCCGCCAAATTTCTTCAAATCTACTGCACCGCTATCCTTGCGGCTGGGGGAAATGAGGCTGTGATGGCCAATTATTTTCCTATGGCTTTGACTGGGACCGCCAGGTCTTGGTTCATGAGCCTACCGCCTGACTCCATCAATAGTTGGACGGAGTTGTGCCAACAGTTCACCGCCAATTTCGGGAGCTCATACACCCGACCAGGCACAGAACTGGATCTTTTTACTGTCAAGCAAAAAAGGGGGAGAGTCCTTGCGATCTTTCATCCAGAGGTTCTCCCAGGTACGAAATACCATTCCTTCTATCTCAATCGCTTCTGTTATTGTAGCATTCAGATAGGGCATTTGAAACAAGAAAATGCTAGAGAAGCTGGCGACCAAGGAAGTCACCAGCGTCACAGAACTCTTCAGCTTGGCAGACAAGTGTGCCAAGGTTGCGGAGGGTCGTGAAATGCACTCCAAACCATCTTTGGAGGACAACAAAAAGTCCTCCAAGAGTGAAGCCATTACCTCCGGGAGTGGCAAAAAGAAGAAAAAGTCCAACGGCAAGAAGAAGTCGTCGGCCGGCACACCTACTGCCGTTGCTGCCGCAGCTCCAGGTGGTCGGGGGCCACGCCCCGAGAAACGACCTCGGCCGTCGTCTAAAGACGGTGGTAGCTCCAAGATGTGGTGTCCCATACACAAGACAAACAGCCACAACCTGGAAGACTATCGAGAGGTCCAGACCTTGTCGAGTGCTACAACAAGCGTCGAGAAGAAGCTCCTTTCCGTCAAAAGGAAGGAAAACAAAAAGTCGACGAAGCTCTGGCTGAAGAGGAGTTAGGCTTTCAGGACCCCAAAAAGGTCTTGAAGGCTATTTACACCTCCGTTGACGACGACTCCGACGTCTCCGACAACGAGCGTCGGAAGACCATGAAAACTATCTTTGGTGGTTCGTGGGACATCACTTCCCGCTGTGTCCTCAAGACAACGCGGTGGGACATGGCCTCTGTAGCTCCCACCGCCAGGGCGGAGGCTCATCGGAAGTGGATGGATACTGCCATCACCTTCGATGCTTCGGACTGCCCTCAGAACATGATCGAAGCTGGTCAACTTCCGCTGATGGTATCTCCGACCATCAATAACATCCAGCTCCACCACGTAATGCTGGACGGAGGTTCGGGGCTGAACTTCATAAGATTCGAAGCCTTCGTCAAGCTTCAGCTCTGACCTTCAGATCTTCGCCCCTCCCGACCTTTCTCAGGAGTAGGTTTGGGGGCCATAACTCCACTTGGTGCCATTACCCTCCCGGTGACCTTCGGAACTCGGGAGAATTACAGGACTGAGAAGTTGGTCTTCGACGTGGCACATATCAACTTGCCATTCAACGCCATCTTGGGCAGGCCAGCTTTATACAAATTCATGGCTGCTGCTCATTATGGCTACTTAGTGTTGAAGATGCCAACACCCTCAGGCGTTCTCCGGATCCGCGGAGATTGCACCACCGGAGTTACTACTCTCGAAGAACTCCACGCGCTTGCTATAGTGCAGGAGGAAGAATCCGGAAAGGAGCAAGCTCCAAAGCCCCCAAGCATTCATCATCGAGGCTCAACCTCCGCACCTCATGTGCAACCAAGCGGCGACACTGACATTCCCGTCAAAGTCATCCAAATTGGTTCCGACGCTGCTCAAACCACTCGTATATCGGGAGGTCTGAATGACAAATAGGAACTCATGCTCATCACTTTCCTCCGGGCTAATGTTGATGTGTTTGCCTGGCAACCGTCGCATATGCCTGGGATCCCTAGGGAGGAGATTGAGCACAATATGAAGATTTATCCGGACGCTCGGCCTGTACATTAGAAGCCTCGGAAGCAATCAGTAGAGCGACAAAACTTCATACGTCAAGAAGTGAAGAAGTTGCTTGAAGCTGGATTCATCCGGGAAGTCTTCCACCCAAAATGGCTGGCAAACCCAGTCGTTGTACCTAAGGCCGACGGAAAGCTTCGGATGTGCATCGACTACACAACACTGAATAAGGCATGCCCAAAGGATCCATTTCCACTACCTAGAATAGATCAAATAGTGGATTCCACCTCTGGGTGTGAATTACTATGTTTCCTAGACGCATATTCTGGGTATCATCAAATCAGAATGTCTAGGGAGGATGAAGAGCATACTACCTTCATCACAGTAGATAGGTTATACTGTTACACCGCCATGCCATTCGGTCTCAGAAATGCTGCTTCAACGTTTGTGCGAGCTATGTACAAAACTTTTGGAGAGCTCATTAGAGATGTAGTGGAAGTGTACGTCGATGAAATTGTCGTCAAGATCAAGAACAAGGAGTCATTTATTGACACCTTGCAAGCTGTCTTCGACAAGTTGCGAATCACACGCACAAAGTTGAACCTAGACAAGTGTGTCTTCGGGGTTAGCTCCAGAAAGCTTCTTGGATTCTTGGTGAACCACCAAGGAATAGAGGCGAACCCGGCAAAGATTAAAGCTGTTGAAGACATGCGGCCACCAGCTCGCATCAAGGATGTCCAAAAGTTGATTGGGTGTCTAGCTGCCCTTAGCCGGTTTATCTCAAGACTGGCAGAACGGGCACTACCCTTCTTCAAATTATTGAGGAATTCCGGACCATTCCAATGGTCTGAAGAAGCAGAAAAGGCATTCCAAGAGCCGAAGCAGCTCCTCACCACTCTACCAACATTGGTAGCTCCAAATCCTGGTGAGCCACTTCTGCTTTACATTTCAGCAATGACGAAGTTGTCAGCATGGTCCTGGTTGCGGAAAGACCAGAATCATCTCCAGTTCAGGAATCCAGACCCCTTCGGGAAGGTCTGGAGCTACCTGAAGGCGAGTATGGGTCCCAGCCCCCAGACCCGGATCCTCGAGGTGAGATGCCAGAGTAACAACCTCCTTCAAATGAATGGGTTACTGTTGTTGAACAAAGAGATCCGAATCCTTCTGGGAGGGTCTGGGTCACTTCAAAAGAAGCTTTGGGTTCCTCTAGTAAGAACCCGAAGGTCCCCGAAGAGGGTCCGGACCCCTCTGGGAGGGTCCCGGTTGATGAGGAGGAATCCCCGAGCCCCTCCGAGAGGGTCTGGACAGTCCAGCGCCCAGTGTACCTCATCAGCGAGGTACTCCATGATGCCAAGACTCGGTACTTAGAGGTGCATAAGCTGCTCTACGCAGTTCTTATTGCCTCTAAGAAGCTTCGTCACTACTTCCAAGCTCACAAGATTTCAGTGGTAACCTCTTATCCACTACGTGCAATCTTGCATAACCCCAACTCTACTGGGAACATTGCAAAGTGGGCAGCAGAATTGGCCGAGTTCGATCTTGAATTTGTCCCAAGACAAGCGATCAAGAGTCAAGCATTGGCAGACTTTGTGTCGGAATAGACCCCCTATCCATCAAATCCTGGGGGCCCCAGTGAGCAGAAACTGGAACCCAAGGTTTCGGTCTTCACTGAGCCTCACTGGACTCTCTACTTCGACGGCTCTGTGCAGAAGCAGGGGGTCGGAGCTGGAATCCTTCTGCTCGCACTGACCGGGGAGAAGGTCAAATACATGGTTCACCTTGGCTTCGAGGCAATCAACAACATGGCGAAGTATGAAGCACTAATCTATATGCTCAGGGTGGCACTATCATATGGTGTCAAGAAGTTGTTGGTAAAGGGTGATTCACAACTCGTTATAAAACAAGTCAAAGGTGAATGCTGCTGCAACAACCCCCAACTAGCTGTATATCTTCTTGAAGTCCAGAAGCTTCAGAAGGATTTCGAAGTCCTGGATCTTTGTCATGTCTAGCGTCTCAACAACACTGAAGCTGACGAACTCTTGACGAAAGCTTCAACCGGAGCTCTAGTTCCCGACGGAACCTTCGTCCAGAGATTGTAAAGACCAACAGCTCAGCCTGCCGAACTAAGCGAAGGGGGCGAGACCAACACCTCGAAGTTGGCGGTCCCGATGGCCCTGTTACCATGGCGTCCATCAAGGGTCGTAGGTGCTGCAGGAAGCTCTGAACAACCAAGTGTGCAAGACTCAAAAGCTCAAGTTAGCTCCGATGCATGGATCTCAGAGATCTGGAGCTACTTGAAAGACAATATCCTTCCTGAAGACAATGTATCTGCTAACGGGATAGTCAGATTGGCTAAAAGATACACTGGTAGAAGGGGATCTCTACCGGCGTGGTTCCAACAGCGTCCTAATGCGGTGCATTACAAGGGAAGAAGGCCGCGAGCTCCTCGCAAAAATCCACGGAGGCAAGTGTGGGAACCACACGTCTTCAAGCACGTTGGTCGGTAAAGCCTTCCGACATGGTTTTTACTGGCCTACAACACTCCAGGATGCAACCGAGCTAGTGAATAAATGTGAAGCATGCCAGTTTCATGCGAAGCAAATTCACACACCAGCTCAACCTCTACAAATGATACCTTCGACATGGACATTCGCCGTGTGGGGTATGGATATCTTGGGACCTTTTCCAAGAGCCATTGAAGGTTACAAGTTCTTGTATGTCGCCATTGACAAGTTCACCAAGTGGCCGGAAGCAACTCCAGTTGTGACAATAAACAAGCAATCAGCTATCAATTTCTTGACGTCCATAGTATGCAGATTTGGAGTCCCAAACAAGGTCATAACTGACAACGGGACCCAATTCACAAGCTCTGCATTTCAAGGATATTGCGAAGACCTCGGCATTCAAGTCGACAATGCTTCCGTAGCTCACCCGGCAAGCAATGGCCAAGCTGAGAGAGCAAATGCAGAAATCCTAAAAGGAATCAAGACGCGCACATATGAGCGCCTGAAAAAACATGTAGCCAACTGGATTGAAGAGCTTCCGCCCACCTTGTGGGCAAACAGGATAACTCCAAACCGGTCAACTGGAGAGACACCCTTCTTCCTGGTGTACGGAGCCGAAGCAGTCCTTCCTCTAGGAATCACCTTGGGATCACTCTGGGTCCGGACCTTCGACGAAGCCATGCAGGACCAGATCCGGCATGAAGACCTTGACCTTGTTGAAGAGGGAAGGTGCCGAGCAGCTGTTTGAAATGCACGATACCGCCAAGCGCTCCGGCGCTATCACCAAAGGCATGTGCATGACCGAAACTCGATGAAGGCGATCTGGTGCTACGGAGAATACAAACTCATGATGGGTTAAACA
This sequence comes from Tuctoria greenei, assembly GCA_036927565.1. NCBI lineage: Eukaryota > Viridiplantae > Streptophyta > Magnoliopsida > Poales > Poaceae > Tuctoria > Tuctoria greenei. The sequence goes on from JAYESD010000005.1 coordinate 191,646,914, forward strand.
AACTTTCCCCCAGCTGGGAAGGACCCTTTCGAGTGACCAAAGTATCTCATCCCGGATGCGTTCGCTTGGCAACTGAGGATGGGACATTGCTCCCTAATGCTTGGTACATTGAGCACATCCGTAAGTTCTACGCTTAATATCACGGAGGTGAGTCTGTAATTACATATGATGTATGTTATAGCGTCATTGTACAGAGTTGGGTAGCTCCTCCAGGAGGACATCCGGACCTTTCCAGGAAGGTCCGCAAAGTTCAAGCAACACTTGACACATTCTCAAAACTAAAAGTGTAGCTAGCTACCCTTGGTCGAACAAGAAATGTAACACACTTAGCCTAGTTCCGTACCCTAAGAGTGTACTTGTCTCCCCAGTACCCCAGACCTATAATGAAAGACATCATTATGTGAAAACAGACTCCACGTACATTAATTTTGTACAGACTCATTCTTTTTTATTTTTCTCTTTCTTGTCTATAACAAAGTTGTGCAATTCTCAAGAAACTTTAGCTTGAACAATTCATATATAATTCAAGTTGCATTGTTAATTCTTTCGGGTCTTAACATTGTTGAATGGCCTACTCGCCTGAACGCTAAGCCAATCTCGGTCCGGAGTGTGCTATCAACTTAGCCTAGTCCTGCACCCTAAGTGTGCCACTCTACCTACACCCCGGCAGGCCTGAGTAAGGTGAGTCCAGAAAACGATCGGACCTGGAGAAAATAAGCAAATGCACTTGATTGTATATAGAATTGCAGTCGACCTAAAAATTTCTTTTGGGGATAGTAAGCCGCAAACAAGTTATAGATAAGAAATGGATTTTACTATTTTTCTTGACTTCAGTGTGCAGGAAAAATGAAAATCTCATGATATTGGTGGATGGTGCCGGAGCTATCAAAGCTTCGACATCCCCTAAGGTGGCCCGTTGTCGATGTTTTAAACATTGATAGTAGGCGTCGCCAAAACTATCAAGTTCCGACAAATCCAGGGAGCCAGCCGTTAACGTGAAGAAAAGATGGTAGAAGGACACCCCAATGGGGCCGTTGTTGACGCTCTACGTGTTGACAGTGGTCGCTGCCGGAGCTACTAAGCTCCAACAACCCCAGAGGGCCAACTGTTGACGCTCTACGTGTTGACAATGGTCGCTGCCGGAGCTACTAAGCTCGACAACCTCAGGGGGCCCCTGCTGTCAACGACTTCGGACCTATACTCTGCAAGTTCGAAGCACTCAAGTCTTCAACAAAATGCTACATCCTTTTGGTACATGTTCGCAATCAAATTATGTACATCTACCAGGGGGGCAAGTGAGACAAAGGTTGAAGACAAAAAATGAAATTCATAAATTTCTTGGATTTCATTCATCTGAAGACAAGAGATTACAAAATTGAGGAAAAAAGAGTAGATACAAGTGGGAGCTACAAGGAGAATGTCCTAAATTCTACAGAAGAAGGAGGCAACCTTCTGGGTAACCTCCGACACGTTGGTCTTGGTGGCATCTCCCTCTCCGTCGATGGGACCCTCAAGCAGTGGATCTAGTGGGAAATGAGGATCCCGGCTTGTGTAGCACGTCAGCATGTATTCTGCAACATTCTGCGCAACGGATTTTCCTTCAGTTTCCAACTGATCTGTGACAACATCACCCATCTTGTTGAGCTTGTTGCCAGCCGAGCTCAATGCCTTCAGTGCATGGTCCAGCTCTGGCTCTGGATCGTCCGGACGCACGGTACTAAAGCCCAGTGGCATCAGTGCGTCATTGGCTTTGCCCAAGAAGTCCCATACTTGTTGGGACTCCACAACCCTTGAGCCTCGAATCTCTTCCAAGGACCTCTTGGCTGCCGCAAGCTCCGAACCCTCTCGGGCAAGGCGCTCGACCTGTTTGGCGTGCTGCTGAATCCTTTCAGCAACTTGCTTTTCAAGGTCACCAAGCTCCTTCTCCCGGACATGGATCCGGTTCCAGCGGTCAACCAGGTCTTTCTCCCGGCCTCGCACTTTCTTCTCCCTGGCAGCGACTTTGTCCTCCCTTTTGGTAAGGTCCTATCCCAGCTGCCAGGCCTTCTCCTCCTCGCTCTTGCAGTGCTCCTCCAGCTTTCGGGTGTGCTCTGGAAGGCTCTTGTCACCTAGAGCCAGCCTTTGAGCGAGCTCCTCCTCCCTCTTCACGAGGTCATCCCTCAGCTCTAGGAGTTTTTGCTCTTTATCTTTGATCTTTTTCTCTCGCTCCTCAAGAGCCTCCCGGCGCTTGACGAGGCTTTCGTGGATGGTATTGAGCTTCTCCTAGCGATAATTCGCTGCTTCATTAGCAGCCACGACTTGTTCATGTATAGTCCGGGACTGATTGTCAAGGGATCGCACCATGCTTTCCCTCTCGTCCAGCAGCTGGCCCCAATACTCCATCCGGGCCTTCTCCCTCTTGACCCACTCCTTGTTGTCGGCCAGCCTTGTTTGCGCCAGCTTGGTCTCGAATTGGAGCCAGTTGCGCCACCTCCTAAGGGTTTGGCGCTCCTCCTCGAGGGCTTTGCTGTCGTGAAAAAAGGCAAGCTGGACCTGACGAAGGCTGGAGCAGGCATTGTCGATGGATAATGACAGGGGGATCAGCTCCGGACCTGCCGGGGTCCTCTCCACCGACTCCAACGGGTTCTCCATGACAAAAATTGGGTCCCACTCTACAAGAGTGGTCCCCTAAGCTTCCGCGACACTAGGGCCGCCCTCCGGGAGTGCCTCAGTCGTCGCCGAGGAAGGTCCGGCAACGGGAGCTTCTACCTCCGTAGTCAGCTTCGAAGGTCCTGCCGCCAGGTCATCAGCAACTGGTCCCTCAGGCAGAGGACTGGCCACTTTGTCTTGGCACCCTGGCTCAGGCACGAGTACCTCTAGAACTACCACCTCCGGGGTAGGCATCAAAGACTCGGCTGGAGCTGAGGCAACCTCCAGCTCTAGCGCTTGTGCCTCCTCCACTGCCGGTTCATGAGTTGGTGCTTTGACCTCCACCGGTTCAGGTGTCGGCACCTCCGCGACAACCGGCTCAGGCGCCAAAACTTCATGAACCACTGGCTCCGCCATCGGGGCTTTAATAACATCCATCCCTAAGGCCGGAATTGCAGCTACCTCCGGCTCTGAGGCCGGAGCATCCATCATCGCAGCATCCAAAACCGGAGCTTCAGCCTCCGGAGTTGGTGTCGCTGGTACGTCTTCATTCCCGTGGTTCGGCGCTACCACAGGAGCTTCAAGAGATGAGTCGAGGTCCAGAACCACGACAGCTGGCGCCGGAGCTGCCGTGACCTCAGCTACCACCTGGGGCGGTGCTGGAATTGGAGCTGGAGCCTCCGCCTGTACAGCATCAGCTACTGTCACAGGAACCGGAGCTTCAGCCCCTTTTTTGGATACCCCGTGGATGAAGGACAAAGAAACTAAAAATATGGTTACAACAAAAATAACAAACTGAGGTAAAGAAGCAAATTTACCTTAGAAGGCTTCCGCTCCAGCTAGCGCGAAACCTCTTCGTCGGACGCTCAGAGCCCGAACCAGCCGCAACTGGTGTAGCAACTCGGAAGGCTCTTCGAAGCTTGCTGCCGCCGTCAGCGATGTCTTGGTTGGGACCCCCCCTCGACAAAGAAGGACCCTTGGACCGAGAGCCCTTAGTTGGCCCTGGTGCCGGAGTCACCTGGTTGGAGCTGGCATTCTGGGGAGATGCCGATGCTGGAGTTGGTGTCACTGTCGAAGACCTCCCCCGTCGGGGAGAAGGAGTTGTTGTGGAAGGAGCAGGTCTGACTGGCCTCCAGTCAGAGTGCTTCAACTTCCTCCTTCGGCTGGAGGGCTCAGCCAACTCTTTGCCCTTGCCAATGACTTCAGCTCTCTATCTCGAGGCGGAAGCAGGGCCACCCTCGAAAGCTTCAAGGATCACCAATCTAGTGGTCGAACGCCTCTCTACCTCGTCGAGGTCGTCAAGCACCGGCATCTTCCTTCGGAGCTCCCTGCTAAACTCCGCCTCCGTGTTCAAAGGGGGGGAAGCTGCCGGCAGAGTTAAGTCTTCGCCCTCGACGTCGATGCCATGCTGAAACATCTTAAGATGAAGCTCCAAAGAAGAGCCACCCAAATTGGACTTCAGACCCGTTTCAATCCGGTCATCGTCCATCACGCTATTGAGGGACCAGGCGAGCTTCTCCCTCTTCTTCAGCGGAGCCCACTTGTTGACCAGGAAGTTGCAGAAGACCATCTGGGGGGTCACCCCTCCTTCCACACATTGGCGGATCCTGGTCAAGGCAGGTTTGAAGGCCTCTGACAGCATCGGAACCACACTCCAGGCATCAGTGTCAACATTGGGAAGACCTTCAGGCAGCTCCAGCTTCTCGTGCTCCTCTGCCGTGACGACAATCCAATCCTTCTTCCAGTATTCCCACTTGCCGGAAGGGAATGACCTCAAGTACTTGTAGGGGCATTTCTTGCGCTTCACAAAAAAGTAGAAGCCAAGGTACTCGCAACTCTTGACGGTAGTGTGGATGGTGAAGAAGGTACGGAAAAGCTCGACGCAGAGGGGAATACCCACCCACATCTCGCAAAAGTGGACGAATGTTGACACAAGAAGAATGGAGTCGGGGCCAAGGTGGTACAACTGCATACCATAGAAGTCTAATAGCATCAAGAGGAAAGTTGAGAAAGGTGGGATAAGTCCCACCATGGAGTACGCAGAAAAGTACACCATGTCGCTGCCACGCTTCTTCTTGAACGGGAGCTCGCCGGCATGGACCAGGTGGTTGAAGGAGTCACTGGACCACCCCGTGTAGGTCTGGGTCGTGAAACAGCTCTTGCGGAGACCCAACTTCATCACAGCACGGCGGGGCGAGAAAGAAAAAGCAAGCAAAAGTTTGGAGGATTCGAGCGCAAGTTCAAATGAAGGCGTAAGGAATCCCCAAACCATTTGCGCTTTCCATCTTAAGTAAGCCCCCGCAACGCTTGGATGGAAACTGCAAAAAGGACAGAGATACATTTCAAAAATTACACCCTGCCAATGACAAAGGGGTCTGGGGCCACCCAGACGATCAAGTCGAGGTCCTTACCCCGGGCGAACAGTTGTCATGATGAGAGGCGGGAAACACGAGGCTGGTGGCCTGACAGGGCGCGCGGAACCAATACGATTTTCGTATTGGGAACCGGCGACCTTCAATTGCGTGAGATCTGCACGCGCAGATCTCACCTGCCACATCCTAAAGATGCCACGCGGCGATGGTTTAACTGCGAACCAACACCTCAACTGTACATCCAAAAACCCTTGAAGACACGGCGCATAAGTCGAAATATGGACCCACCTCTGACAGAATGACTTAATCCAAAAGGTCTCGCCCAGAGGTGGGCCCAGGAGGACACTGTCGGTACCCTACATACCAGATACCCCTTGGAACTGCAAAGAGTGCAAAGGAACTCCACATATCTGAGTTGAAGACCCCCAAAGGCCCCACGTGTCACTCAGAACCGGACTTGCCTCCCTCGTATGGTTAGTTCCAATGCCGCCACATGTATCATAAAACCAGAGCTACATTCCACACATGGGAAAGCTCCGTACTAGATACCTATGTGGCACCTCCGGACCTAACCCCCAACAGAGGGAAGCTCCGGTACCGACACGTGTACAACAGCACCAGACCTACTCGTCCAAGACGGTAAGCTCCGGAGCTGCCACGCGTCCAACCGCCGGACCTTCAACCTCAACAGGCACATTGATGGATCTCCAACGGCTGAGACCTTCAAGGAACATTAAAGACTTCAAGACATGATTACGTGTCATTAATGCTATCTTAATGACACACGATCAGAAGACTCTTAATACCAGTAACACCACCATTAAGGAGCATTACCACACTATTAAGGGGAATTAAGCACATTTAACTATGTATTAGGCATCAGTAACCGCCAGGGCCACATGTCGGGTCAGGCTAATGATGTAACGGCCAGTTCTTGTACTATAAAAGGACTGGCCGAGCAATACACAAGGGGGACACGCGCCCGAGACAGGCTGATACTGGTTAGAGACTTTTTGGGCCTCTCTCTGGCTAAAGCTCTCATACACTCAAGACAACAACAACAACAACAACAACACACTCGTGGAGTAGGATATTACGCTCAGGCGGCCCGAACCACGTAAATCCTCATGTCAAGTCACCATCTTGTTCTGAATTTCCGCGCGCCCCAACTGAACTAAGAAACTCTACGGGCTGCCAACGATAGTACCGGGAGAATTGCCAGAATTAGACTCCGACAGATCCTATAAAATATCATCCCAACCAACCAAGAATTAACATGTGGCACCACATGGATCAAATGGCCCACAAACATAAGTATCCAAGGCCATACAACAGTGTAGCACCCATATCATGGAATGGGACCCACCTATCAGTCACTTGGAGGAAGAACCGGCCGTTTGGAGCCAGGACCAGGTCAGCCGACCCTTTCCTGGCGCCAAATGCGGTCAAACGACACGTGTTGGCTCCTCCCGGCTTGAAGAAGTCAATAGTGACTAATTCACGCGTTTTTGGTGGCGGGAACCGACCCTTCTCCAAGCTATAAATAGGACCCCTCATCCCTTACTTCAACACACACCACTTGAGCATCATTCTATTGTATACACTAGTTCTCTTAGTCCTTAGTGGAATTAGGCTATAGGGAGGAGAGTCTCTAGTCCCAAGTCCGAATTGGGAAAGGTATGGCTCATGTATCTTTTCTTATATTTGTGACGTTATGCATAATAAATATATTATCTTTAGTCTTCTTTTATTCATATACTTGGATGAAGCGTTTCTTGTTTGATTATGGATTCCATGTATGTGGTAGGAGTAGTCTTTATAATTATGCCATATCACTCTTAATGTATCATCATAAACACTACCAACCCCAACTATAGTCTAGTTAGTTATGATATGATCATGTTAATATGAATAACTTATGCTATGTCTCAACATTGGTTCAATGATGTTTAGGTTAGTTATTGCCTTAAGATGTCATGATTCTTAAGGTATTTACTTAATATGCTAGCATGGTGCTAGGGTAGTTAAGTAGCATTGGATGTCTCGTAGACCCACGGATTGAAGAGGTAGGTAGTAGGTGGTGACATCTATATGTGTCCTTTGTAATCCTCCACGTTCGGCTATACCACAGGCTCTTAGCGAGAGTCATCCTAGTATTGCTAGGGGTAAACCGGTGCCCGATATGTTGAACAACTTAGCATAAGGATTCACCATTGACATGATCGTTAGTACCTAATCTCCATTAGTAGCCATTTACCCCTTTAGAATAGATTGCTTAGGTGTGTGTCACACTATCCCTATTATCAACTTACCCCTGTCTTGATAATTGATTAGTATCCCATAGATTGATCATAAGAGTAGTGTTTACTTTACTCCATTGCCTTACTTTGGGATAAATACGATACCCTTGGGAATACTTTTTGGTGAAATTCTACATGACAGTTTCCGTGCGCTTGTGGACCTCATCTCTTACTAGAGATGATCTGTGACATAAGAAACGTCAACAATGGCTTGGTGAGAAGAGGGTCAACTGAGACCCAGTCCTTGTTTTGACTTCTCAATGTAGATGTAGGATTATTTGTGGAGCTAAACCATGGGATAAATCGTGTATCGCTTGTCGCTTTACATTTCGATATTCACTAGAATTTCTATTAGGATTCATATTGTTCTTCGAATCGTTCTTCATTGAAATCTTACAACCTAATTGTTTACATTTGTCAATCCAAGTTGTATTAGGTTGCTATACATTGCATCTAACTTTCATCAACCTAAATTCTGCAAATAACTTGTAGAAATCAAGGTTTTAGGTTTTCACCTCGTGCTGAGCGGACTAGTCTGGCCCATACCAGACTAGTCCGGCATCAGGAATTTAATCTCGTTTGATTAAGCGATTCCAGGTCATATTGCCTATTAACCCCCTGCCCCCTCTAGGCAACTTTCAATTCGTATCGAAGCAGGATTCTCCACCAAGAGTCTAAAAACCCGGAGAGGTGATGGTCGGAAGGGGTGATAATGAGGTTCCAGTGATTGTCGACGACGACAAGACGAAGAACGTTGATGTGCTCCAAGATGACCCCAATAATGACATGGAAGTGCGTCTACATAAGGCTTGACATCGTGAGAAGCTAAGTCTTCCCAAGAAGGAGACCAAGGTGATTGATCCAATCAACTGCAACAATGGGAGTAGTTCACAAGACTACTCCCGATATCCTTACAACTATGAGCACTTAACTGCTAGCAATCATTATTTATCTATTCCTATTGGGAAACCTCCCCAATTCAATGGAAATGACTACTCTATGTGGAAGCATAACATGAAGATGCATCTAATTTCCTTAAACCCTAGCTTGTGGCAAGTTGTTTTGACAGGTGTTCATCTTCCTAAGAATGAGGAAGACGTTACCCGGGAGCAAGCTGTCCTACTCCATCGCAATGCTCAAGCGGTTGGAGTGATCACCTCCTCATTGACTCGAGAGGAGTTTAACCGGATTGAAGAGTTGGAGGTGGCCAAAGAAATATGGGAAACGCTCAAGACGGCAGATGAGGGCAACCGTGTCATTAGGGGGGTCAAGATCGAAATGATTGAAGGAGAACTTGGGAGGTTCACTACCATGTATGGTGAGACCCCCCAAGACATGTACAACCGCCTCAAGACCCTCATCAACAAGAGTCGATCTTATGGAGGCACCCGGCGGACGGACCACAAAGTCGGGAAGAGAATGATTTGAACATTCATGCCTAGAAATGTTACTCTTTGCTCACTAATTCGTGAAAGTCCAGGATTCCATAAGATGACTCCCGAAGAAGTGCTAGGGAGGATCATCAACCATAAGATGATGGAGAAAGAGGCCATGTTTTACAACGACCTTCAAAAACTCTCCTCCTCTAAGAAGAGAGATGTTGCATTCAAGACAACATCCTCAAGATCCCAAGAAAAAGGAGAGAGTGATGAAGAGAGCCCCGACAGTGATGAGGAAGAGGCACTCTTCATCAACAACTTCAAGAGGGTGTTGAGAAGGAGGATGGGGGGCTACCATCATTAAGGCAATAGCAAAGACAAGACCAAGACAAGATCAAAGAGGGCTTGCTACAATTGTGGGGAATATGGCCACTTCATTGTGGATTGCCCACATGAAGAGAACAAGAAAAAGAAGGAGGGCAAGTCTCGTGAAAAGAAATACTTCAAGAAGAAGAAGCAATCGGGACATGCCCCAGCTTGGGAAGGAGTGGGATTCAAATAAAGAATCCTACTCTGATGAAGAAGAAAAGATAGCAACTATTGCTATGAAGAAGTCAACCACGGAGAACAAGCTCTTCCCCAACTTGGAGAACTCAAGGCCAACTTGCCTCATGGCCAAGGAGGGAAGAAAGAAGGTTAAATCTAATCATCCTATTCAATTTCTTCTCATGATTATTTTGATAGTAGTAGTGAAAATGAATATATGCTTAAAGATATGAGTAAGAGTATTTTGAAAAGGTTGAAGTTGTTAACGGATGAGATATTTGAGAAGGAAGAGCTCATCAACCGTCAAGAGAACATGCTTATTCAACAAAAGTAGAGATGTCAAGAGTTTGAGGATCTCTTAGAGCTTGAAAGAGAAAGAAGCAATGCACTTGAGCGTGAACTCGCTTTGAGCAAGGAAATTTGCTCAAACCTTGAGAACAGTACAATTGTGCTAAAGGATGAACTTGTTAGCTTGAAAAAAGCTAACAAGATCCTTGAAACACAAGTGGAGTCTCTCAAGGTCAATGCACCTTTTTCCTCTAAAAGATCACCTTCCACAAATGTCAAATCCGAAACATCTCAAACTTGCAATTGCTCTAACTTGATATTGAAACTTAAAGATGAGTTTAATGTGGCACAAAACAAGCAAGCACCAAAAGGTGGCATCTTTGAGATGTATAAGATGGCATATGAACGTAGTGCATATACCAACACAAGACACCCCCTTGTCAAGGATGGTCTTGGTTATTCTAGGGAGAAGCGGAAAAACGCTAAAACTCCCAAGAATGACAAAGATTTGATTGTTTTTGTCAAAGGAGGTTCACATAACAACGACAAAGGAAAGAACATTTCTACATCTCTTAACATGCCTAAAAAGTAACCTCATCCATTGTTTCATGATTTTGATGCTTTATATGTATTGTTAAGAAACAAGTTTGGAAATCCTTATGTTAGGTATGTTGGGCCACCATGCAAGAGTCGAAAACCTTTCGTGTGGGTGCCCAAGTGCCTCTTGACTAACATCAAAGGACCCAACATCACTTGGGTACCTAAACCCAAGGCTTAATTCTATTTTGTAGGCATACTCCTACGGTGGAACCAAGTGGGTTCTTGATAGTGGATGCACTAATCATATGACCGTAGAGGAAGATGTTTGTGGAGTATGAGCAAAATGAAGATCCTAGTGAGGGAATTTACTTTGGACACAATAGCCAAGGGAAAATCCTTGGCACCGATAAAATTGCTATATCCCCTAATAATACTCTTTCCAATGTTTTACATGTTGATTCCCTTGATTATAACCTCTTGTCCATATCACAACTATGTGACAAAGGTTATAATTATATTTTTACTAATGAGGGTGTGGCCATCACAGGAAGAAGCAATGACTCAATTGCTTTTAAGGGTGTACTCAAGAGAAGGCTCTATATTATGGATTTCTCTGCCGGTAAAGCCTAACTTGATACATGATTAATTGCAAAAACCAACAAGTGATGGCTTTGGCATAGAAGACTAGCCCATGTTGGGATGAGGAACTTGCAAAAACTTCTTAAGGGCAAGCACATCGTGGTTTAAAGAACGTTGTTTTTGAAAAGGATAGGCCATGTAGCGGATGCCAAGCCAGAAAGCAAGTTGGAGCTCAACATCCATCCAAGAACATCATGACGACAACAAGACCATTGGAGCTTCTACACATGGATCTCTTTGGTCCAATTGCCTACATAAGCATTGGTGGTAACAAATATGGTCTTGTAATTGTTGATGATTTTTCACATTTCACTTGGGTGTTCTTTTTGCATGATAAGAGTGAGACTCAAGGTGTCCTCAAGAAATAATTGAGGAGAACTCAAAATGAGTTCTCCTTAAGTATCAAGACCATAAGGAGTGACAATGGCACAGAATTCAAGAAAACTCAAGTTGAAGAGTTTTTGGATGAAGAAGGAATCAAGCATGAGTTCTCGACCCCCTACTCCCCTCAACAAAATGGGGTGGCCGTGAGGAAGAATAGGACTCTCATTGAGATGTCTAGAACTATGCTTGATGAATACAAGACGTCAGACCGGTTTTGGGCGGAAGCGATTAACACTGCTTGCCATGTCATAAATCGGTTGTATCTCCATCGCATATTGTAGAAGACATATTATGAACTCATAACCGGTAACAAACCCAACATCTCTTACTTTCATGTTTTTGGGAGCAAATGCTATATTCTCAATAAGAATTCTAGGACTTTGAAGTTCGCTTCTAAGTCTGATGAGAGTTTCTTGCTTGGTTATGACTCAAACACTTACGCCTATCGTGTCTTAAACAAATCCTTTGGAATTGTTTAAGTAGCACGTGACGTAGTGTTTGATGAGACTAATGTCTCCCAAGTGGAGCAAGTTGATCGTCATGTGCTAGATCAAGAAGAAGCTCCACAAGTGGTGATAGGAAGGATGGCACTTGGAGAATTCGACCATAAGAACATCCTCGAGACTCAAGTGAGCATCCCACAAATCAAGCAAGCTCTTCCTCAAATAATCAAGCTCAATACCCCCAAGATGCACTTCAAGAATAAGAAAATGGAGGTATCAATCAAGGGGGAGACGAAGAAAATGGGGAATATGAAGATGAAGATCCAAGACCTCAAGTACCTCATCCAAGAGTGCATCAAAGTGTTCAACAGGACCATCCCGTTGACAACATCCTTGGAGACATCTCCAAGAGGGTAACTACTCGATATCATGTTGCAAACTTTTGTAAGCATTACTCTTTTGTTTTTTTCTTTGTAGCCTCACAAGGTTGAAGAAGCACTACGAGATACGGATTGGTTGATGGTCATGCAAGAAGAGCTCAACAACGTTGAAAGGAATCAAGTATGGGAGCTCGTGAAGAGGCCAAACGCTAATATTGTGGGCACCAAGTGGGTGTTCCGCAACAAACAAGATGAGCACGGGATGGTTACAAGGAACAAAGCACGACTTGTGGCAAAGGAGTACTCACAATTCGAAGGTTTTAATTTCGATGAAACATTTGCTCTCGTAGCTAGGCTTGAATCAATTTGTATATTACTTGCCTTTGCTACTCACTATGATTTTAAGCTATACCAAATGCACGTCAAGAGTGTATTCCTCAATGGTCCAATCAAAGAAGAGGTGTATGTGGAGCAACCCCTCAGCTTTGAAGATCCAAAATTCCCAAACCATGTCTACAAAGTGCCTAAGGCTCTCTATGGCCTCAAACAAGCTCCTAGAGCTTGGTATGAGTGCCTTAGAGACTTTCTAATTCAAAATGGTTTAAAAATTGGGAAGATCGATTACACTTTGTTCACTAAGCATTTGAATGATGATTTGTTTGTTTGTCAAATATATGTCGATGACATTTGTGATGAGTTTTCCAAGATAATGGTCGAGAGGTTTGAGATGTACATGATGGGGGAGTTGAAGTTCTTCCTAGGTTTCCAAGTGAAGCAACTCAAAGGAAGGAACATTTATTAGTCAAACAAAGTACGCACAAGATATACTCAAGAAATTTGATATGGACACAGCCAAACCCATCAAGACTCCAATGGGAACCAATGGGCACCTTGATCTTAATGAAGATGGTCCAAGTGTGGACCAAAAGGTATATCGTTTCATGATAGGTTCATTTCTTTACTTATGTGCATCTAGGCCCGATATAATGCTAAGTGTTTGTATGTGTGCTCGATTCCAAGCTACTCCTAAGGTGTGTCATTTGACCGCCGTTAAGAGAATTCTTAGATATTTCATTCACACACCAAGCCTAATACTTTGGTACCCCAAGGAATCTAAGTTTAATCTCATTTGATATTCTGATGCGGATTATGCAGGGTGCAAAGTTGATAGAAAGAGCACCTCCGGAACTTGTCAATTCCTTGGTAGATCCCTAGTGTCTTGTTACTCAAAGAAAAAAACTCCATTGCTCTTTCCACAGCTGAAGCGGAGTATGTCGCCGCCGGAAGTTGTTGTGCACAACTTCTTTGGATGCAACAAACTCTTAGGTACTATAGCATAAACTTGCGCCATATCCCCCTCTTATGTGACAATGAGAGTTCCATCAAAATAGCCCGCAATCCAGTTGAACACTCAAGGACCAAACATATTGATATCCGCCACCATTTATCAAGAGATCACTCCATCAAAGGAGACATAGCAATTTCCCATGTGAGAACCAAAAAATAATTGGCTGATTTCTTCACCAAGCCCCTAGAAGAGAAAAGATTTTGTGAACTTAGGAGTGAGCTCAATATCTTAGATTCTCGAAATGTGGCTTGAGTCTTGCACATCTGATTGTTACTTGTATTTGCTTCAAAATTCACACATGCTTGCAAAAAACTCTTCCTCCTTAATTTTCTACATAACTATTTGAAATTATTGAATCTTTCTGGATTATGGTCATAGTTCGGTTGTTTATTGCTTACTGACCATGTTTTCAAAGATATTTTGTGAAAATCTAGTCCAAAGGATCAAATCTCCAGTGAAAACCCAATATATATGTGTTTTCAGTCTTTGGACTAGACTAGTCCGCCCCACAGGCCGGACAAGTCCGACACTCCAGAATAGTCCGGACCCTGTCCGTAGGCCAGACAAGTCCAGGTCTCCAACTGGACTAGTCTGGCCCCTGGGGACTTAACCTCCCCAGGGGACCCCCGACCTCCTCACTTTAACTCAAGTGCTCTCTCTCCTCAAAACGCGAAAATTGTGCCCCAAATCGGCGATTTTCGACTCTTTCCACCAAAACTTGATTCCAGTCCATGGATTCAAGCCCCAAATTGCGTAGAAACTCTTAACCAAGCATCCTAGGACGATTATTCATCCACATTTCGTCGATTGAAGATTTAAGGAGGTATTCTTGACCTAGCCCTAAATCCTTCAAAATTCAATTCTTTTAGGTCTTTTGATAGAAACCTCTTCACAAAAGTTGCTCTATATGTTAGTGTGATCCTATACCTAGAGTATTGTGGCCAGATCTATAGATTTTTCACAAATCCTCAAATATTAGGGTTCTTACTATGTAAACCGGACTAGTCCGGCTCGTTCGGACTAGTCTGACCCTTCAGCGGAGAAGTCTGGATCTCACACTGAAAACCCTAACCTTGATCGATTTTGTGAATTCTAACACAATGTTCCACTTCCTTGGACTCATATACTCTCTTGTGCATCTCTTCTCAGAGACGATGTCAGGCCCCGACTATTCGCCTCTATCCGATCCTGAGAGTGAGGCAGCAAGGAATGAATTCCATCACCGTGATCGTGAGGAGCGAGAGATTTCTATATCTTACCTCAACTCGATGACTGAAGCAAAAAATGCAAAGAAAAAAGAATGAGGGGCACATAACTCAGTTGCAGCCGAGACAACTACGAGAAAGAAGAGACTTGTGAACATGGGGGAGAAATCAAGAACATAGGAAGCTAGGAGATAAAAGGACAAGGGGCAAAGCGCCAGTTGAGGAGGAACCCAAGAAGAAGGCTCCTAGTGTTAATAAGCCTGCAAGCAAATCTAAGAAGGGACCCTCGCAACCCATAGGTCCCTTGAGGATGTCTTCACCTCCATGGAACCCCAACCGCCAAGCTACTGTTGAAGCCAACACTTTCAGACGGAAAGGGGCTGAGAAAGCTATAAGACTAAGAACTATAAATGTGTATCAACATGAGAAGAACGCCATTGACCCTCGATTTTGGTGTGACTTCCACTGTGACTATTATCAGACTGTCTACATGTCCAAGCAGACTCTAGTGACAGATGCCCAATGGATTGATTGGGACTATATGGTGCAGAAGAATCATGTTGCATTAAATGCCGTGATTGAAGCCATAGAGCGTCATGGACTGAAGAAACTCATGGCATTCAACTATGACTGGAATGTTGAAGTCATTGTGCAATTGTACTCAACTGTCTACTTTTACACCGATGGAGATCGGAGAATCACTTGGATGAATCATGGAGGGAAATACACTATCTCTTATTGGGAGTTTGCTCAGGTTCTTAACTTGAAAGATCAACTTGAGAATGAGATTATCATTTCTAGCCTCAAGGCAGTTGATAGAGATGTCTTGGATTACATGTATCCAAGTCATGCAGTTTATGAGGTGGGACACATTGGGAACATCAAACCTTTTTACAATGTCCTCAACTGTGTGCTCAGGAAGACAATTGCCCCCAAAGATGGAGATGCAGACATCATTCAAAGAAATTTGAGACATTTGATGGTGCTTATTGATGGTGTCGGTACCCTCGGTACCGTATACCCCTCGAGATTGCAAAGATCTCAAGGAAATGTCATCTACTTGATTTGAAGACCTTCGGAGGCCCACATGTCAGATATAAACAGACCCGCTTCCCTAACATGGTTAGTCCCAGGGTCGCCACGTGTACCATCGAACCGGAGCTATCGCCCACCAGGGGGAAGCTCCGAGCTATGTACCATAATGGCACCCCCGGACCTAACCCCAGACCGAGGGAAGCTCCAGAACTGACACGTGTCTGGTGGCACCGGACCTATCTGTTCCCCACAGTATGCTCCGGAGCTACCACGTGTCCAACCGTCGGATCTTCAGCCTCAAATCTCCGGTAGACTCCACAACGGCTCCGGATCTTCAAAGGGGAATCATGGACATCAAGACCCGATTAAGTGTCATTAATACTATATTAATGACACATGATCGGACGACCTTAATTACCAGTAACGATGCTGTCAAAGCCCATAATTCGGTCATTAAGGGTAATTAAGCGCACCAAATGTGTATCAATATAGTAACCGCCGGGGCCACATGTCTGTCCAGGCCAACTTGTAACGGCCTGTCCTTATACTATAAAAGGACAGGCCAACGATACATAGGGGGTACTGATCTGACCTGCTCTGATCTGATTTGGTCTAATCGGCTCACACGCGCACTCAACTCACCTGAGTTGAGTTCATACATCCAATACAACACCAACACACCCCGTGGAGTAGGGTATTACGCTCAGGCGGCCCGAACCACGTAAATATTCGTGTCTCCTGTGTCATTTTACATTTCACCTTCTTGAATCTCCGCACTCCCACACCGAACTTCAAACTCCCCAAACTCTTTAGTAGTGTCAAGAGATCTGCCGGATCAAAACCACCGACAGTTGGTGCGGCAGGTAGGGGACGCCTGAGATTTCAAGAATGGTGAACTCAGTTGCTGAATCGTCCAATGGTCATCTCGCTGTTCAAGCTGTTGGGGGCAATCCCTCCAATATGCAGCCACCAGCAGGAACCTCAGTTCCAGCAGGAGTCACACTTCCACCACCGCCGCCTCCACCAGCAAATCAAGCTGGGCAGCGCGACGGTGCACCGGCGTCAATCACTGCGTCGGCAAATCATGACAACCCGGAACACGAGCTCCATGCAGCACGTGCTCTCCTACAGCGCCCACCACCTCCAGATGCATCCCAGGATGCAATGGAGCAGTGGAGGGCCGATGTGGAACACTTGGTTGCAGCAGCAGCCGATCGCATCAGTAACCAGGGTCCTCCTCCTTTAGGGCGGGCCCTGTCGCAGCGACGGACCTTGTCTGGCAGACTTGGTCCGCACGTTTCCAACAACAGGAGACGTGCTGCGTCACAGCATGTGACGTCGTTGCCCTCCGGCGCACGATGCACTTACACGGTATCAAGGCTTTCAACTCATGACCTCCGGGCGGAGCTTGATCACCGATACCGTCAAAAGGACGGTCGAGTCCATATCGAGCGTGCTCGTGAAAGGCGAGAAGCTCAGGACATTCCTGCTCCTGAAGGAGTAGGAGGAGGCTGTTCAGCCCTGGCCATGCATCTGCGTATGGTCAAGTGGCCACAGAAATTCTGGCCTCACCTGCTGGAGAAGTTTGACGGGACCGTTAATCCCGTCGAATTTCTTCAGATTTACTCCACTGCAATCCTGGCAGCTGGAGGAAATGAGGCCGTAATGGCCAACTATTTTCCAGTAGCTTTAACTGGGACCGCCTGGTCCTGGTTTATGAGCCTTCCACCCAACTCCATCAACAGTTGGGAGGAGTTGTGCTGGCAGTTCACCGCCAACTTCGGGAGTTCATACACCTGACCAGGCACTGAACTGGACCTTTTTGCAGTCGTGCAAAAAGGGGGAGAATCCTTGCGATCATTCATCCAAAGATTCTCTCAGGTACAAAACACTATCCCTTCTATCTCTAGCGCTTCTTTCATTGTGGCATATAGACAGGGCGTACGGGATAAGAAGATGTTGGAGAAACTGGCGATCAAGGAGATCACTAGTGTCACGGAACTCTTGAGCTTGGCTGACAAATGTGCCAGAGCTGCGGAGGGCCGTGAAATGCACTCCAAACCACCTCCGGAGGATCACAAGAAATCTTCGAAAGGAGAAGCCACTACCTCCGAGAGTGGCAAGAAGAAGAAAAATACCAACGGCAAGAAGAAGTCATTGGCCGACGCATCTAATGCTGCAGCTGCTGCAGCTCCGGGTGGCCGGGGGCCACGCCCCGAGAAGCGACCTCGACCGTCTTCTGAAGACGGTGGAAAACCCAAGGTGTGGTGTCCAATTCATAAGACGGACAACCACGGTTTGGAAGACTACCGGGAGGTCCAAAACCTTGCCGAGCGCTACAACAAGCGCCGGGAAGAAGTTCCTTTCCGATAGAGGGAAGGAAAACAAAAAGTTGACGAAGCTCCGGCTGAAGAGGAGTTAGGTTTTCAGGATCCTAAAAAGGTCCTCAAGGCCGTCTACACCTCCGTCGATGACGATTATGACGTCTCTGACAACGAGCGTCCGAAGACCATGAACACCATTTTTGGTGGATCATGGGACATCACCTCCCGTCGCGTCCTCAAGACAATGCATCGGGACATGGCCGTTGTAGCTCCTACAGCCAGGGCGGAGCCTCATCGGAAGTGGATGGACACGGCCATCACTTTTGATGCTTCGGACTGCCCTCGAAGCATGGTTGGAGCAGGCCAGTTACCTTTGATGGTATCTCCTACCATCAATAACATTCAGCTCCATCATGTTATGGTAGACGGAGGTTCGGGGCTGAACCTCATAAGCTTCAAAGCTTTTACCAAGCTTCAGCTCCGACCTTTGGATCTTCATCCCTCCCGACCTTTCTCCGGAGTAGGTCCGGGATCCATTACCCCACTCGGTGCAATTACTCTCCCTGTTACCTTCGGGACCCGGGAGAAGTATCGCACTGAGAAGTTGGTCTTTGACGTTGCTCAGATCAACTTACCTTTCAATGCCATCTTAGGCAGGCCTGCCTTGTACAAATTCATGGCAGCTGCTCATTATGGCTACTTGGTGTTAAAGATGCCAACACCAGTAGGCGTTCTCCGGATCCGCAGAGATCACACTACCGGAGTAACTGCTCTGGAAGAACTTCATGTGCTTACTACGGCGCAAGAGGAGGACTCCAGGCAGGAGCAAGCTCCAAAACCCCCGAGCATTCGTCAGCGAGGCTCGACTTCTGCACCTCGTGTGCAGCCAAGCGGCGACACCAACATTCCAGTCAAAGTCGTCCAAATCGGTTCTGATGCCGCTCAGACCACCCGTATATCAGGGGGGGCTGAATGACAAATAGGAACTCGCGCTCATCGCTTTCCTCTGGGCTAATGTTTACGTGTTTGCCTGGCAACCGTCACAAATGCCTGGGATCCCCAGGGAAGTGATTGAGCACAATCTGATGATCTACCCTGACGCCCAGCCCGTGCATCAGAAGCCTTGGAAGCAATCCGTGGAGCGACAGAACTTCATTCGACAAGAAGTGAAGAAGTTGCTCGATGTTGGATTCATCCGAGAAGTCTTCCATCCAAAATGGCTGGCAAACCCAGTCGTTGTGCCCAAGGCCGGTGGGAAGCTTCGGATGTGTATTGACTACACAACACTAAATAAGGCATGTCCAAAAGATCCATTCCCACTACCTAGAATAGATCAGATAGTAGATTCCACCTCCGGGTGTGAATTACTGTGTTTCCTAGACGCATATTTTGGGTATCATCAAATCAGAATGTCTAGGAAAGATGAAGAGCATACCTCTTTCATCACAGTAGATGGATTGTACTATTATACAACCATGCCATTTGGTCTCAAGAATGCAGCTTCAACCTTTGTACGAGCTATGTACAAAACTTTTGAAGAACTCATTAGAGACATAGTGGAAGTGTACGTCGATGACATCATGGTCAAGGTCAAGAACAAGGAGTCACTCCTTGACACCTTGCAGGCTGTCTTCAACAAGCTGCGGGTCACCCGCACAAAGCTAAACTCAGGCATGTGTGTCTTCGGGGTTAGCTCCGGAAAACTTCTTGGTTTCCTGGTAAGTCACTGGGGCATAGAAGCTAATCCGACGAAGATCAAAGCCATTGAAGACATGCGGCCACCAGCCCGCATCAAGGATGTCCAAAAGATGACTGGATGTCTAGCAGCCCTTAGCCGGTTCATTTCAAGATTGGCGGAACGGGCACTTCCCTTCTTCAAGTTATTGAGGAAGTCCGGACCATTCCAATGGTCTGAAGAAGCAGAAAAGGCGTTCCAGGAGCTAAAACAGTTCCTCACCACCCTACCAACTCTGGTAGCTCCGAACCCTGGTGAGCCTTTGCTGCTTTACATTTCAGAAACTGACGAAGTCGTCAGTATGGTCCTGGTTGCGGAGAGACCAGAACTATCCCATACTCCAGAATCCAGACCCCTCCGGGAGGGTCCGGAGGTTCCTGAGAGTGAGTCTGGGCCCCAGTTCCCGGACTTGAGTCCACAAGAAGTTACTTCAGAAGACCCAGACCCCTCCGAGAGGGTCCAGGTCACTTCTGAAGAAGCTCCAGGTCCCTCCAGCAAGGACACGGAGGTCCTCGAAGAAGGTCCGGATGCCTCCGGGAGGATCCGAGTCAATGAAGAGGAAGCTACGGGCCCCTCCGGGAGGGTCCGGACCATCCAGCGCCCAGTGTACTTCATCAGTGAAGTACTTCATGATGCCAAGACTCGGTACCTAGAGGTGCATAAGCTGCTCTATGCAGTTCTTATCGCCTCCAGGAAGCTTCGCCATTACTTCCAAGCTCACAAGATTTCAGTGGTGACTTCTTATCCACTTCGTGCAATCTTGCATAACCCCAATTCAACTGGGAATATTGCAAAGTGGGCAGTGGAATTGGCCAAATTCGATCTTGAATTCATTCCAAGGCAAGCAATCAAGAGTCAAGCATTGGCAGATTTCGTGGCGGAATGGACTCCCTCTCCATCAAACCTTGGGGGCCCTAGTGAGCAGAAGCCAGAACATAAGGCTTCGGTCTTCACCGAGCCTCACTGGACCCTCTACTTCGATGGCTCCATGCAAAAGCAGGGGGCCGGAGCTGGAATCCTTCTCCTCGCACCAACCGGGGAGAAGGTAAAATACATGGTACACCTTGACTTCAAGGCGACCAACAACATGGCGGAGTACGAAGCACTCATCTACGGACTAAAGGTGGCACTATCATACGGTGTCAAGCAGCCGCTGGTCAAGGGAGATTCACAGATCATCATTAAACAAGTGAAGGGTGAATGCTCCTGCAACAATCTCCAGCTAGCTGCTTACCTCCTTGAAGTCCAGAGGTTTCAGAAGGACTTCGAAGTCCTAGACCTCCACCATGTCCAGCGTGTCCACAACGCTGAAGCCGACGAACTCTCGACGAGAGCGTCAACCGAAGCTCCAGCTCCTGACAGAACATTTGTCCGGAGGTTGTCAAAACCCACAGCTCAGCCTGCCACTGTGCGAAGGGGGCGAGATCAGCATCCCGAAGCTGACGGTCCCAATGGCCCTGTTACCATGGCAACCATCAAGGGTCGTAGGTGCTGCCGGAAGCTCCGAGCAACCCAACACGCAAGACTCAAATGCTCAAGTTAGCTCCGATGCATGGATCTCAGAGATCCAGAGCTACTTGAAAGACAACATCCTTCCTGACAATGATGTATCCGCTGACCGAATAGTCAGATTGGCTAAAAGATACACGTTGGTAGAAGGGGATCTCTACCGGCGCGGTGCCAACGGCGTCCTAATGCGGTGCATCACAAGGGAAGAAGGTTGCGAGATCCTCGCAGAAATCCATGGTGGCGAGTGCGGGAACCATGCGTCTTCCCGCACGCTGGTCGGTAAAGCCTTCCGGCATGGCTTCTACTGGCCTACAGCACTCCAGGATGCAACTGAGCTGGTGAAGAAATGCAAAGCATGTCAATTTCATTCAAAGCAAATTCACACACCGGCTCAGCCTCTACAAATGATACCTCCTACATGGCCCTTCACCGTGTGGGGGATGGACATCTTGGGACCTTTCCCAAGAGCCATGAGAGGTTACAAGTTCCTGTATGTCGCCATTGACAAGTTCACCAAGTGGCCAGAAGCAACTCCAGTTGTGACAATAAACAAGCAATCTGCTACCAACTTTTTGCAGTCCATTGTATGCAGATTTGGAGTCCCAAACAAATCATTACTGATAACGGGACCCAATTCATAAGCTATGCATTTCAAGGATATTGCGAAGACCTCGGCATTCAAGTTTGCTACGCCTCCGTAGCCCACCCAGCAAGCAATGGCCAGGCCGAGAGAGCAAATGCTGAAATCCTGAAAGGAATCAAAACGCGCACCTATGAGCGCTTGAAAAAGCATGGAGCCAACTGGATTGAAGAGCTTCCGCCCACTCTATGGGCCAACATGACAACTCCAAACCGGTCAACTGGAGAGACACCCTTCTTCTTGGTATACGGAGCTGAAGCAATCCTTCCTACGAAAATCACCTTGGGGTCACTCCGGGTCCGGACCTTTGACGAAGCCACGTAGGACGAGCTCCGCCGTGAAGACCTATACCTCCTTGAGGAGGGAAGGTGCCAAGCATTCGGAATGCCTGATACCGCCAAGTCCTTCAGCGCTATCATCAGCGGCATGTACACAATCGACAGCTCGAGGAAGGCGATCTGGTGCTACGGAGAATACAATCTAGAGAAGGGTTAAACAAACTCTCCCCCAGCTGGGAGGGACCCTTCTGAGTGATTAAAGTATCCCGTCCTGGAAGCGTTCGCTTGGCTACTGAGGATGGGACACCTCTCCCAAATCCTTGGAATATTGAGCACCTCCGTAAGTTATACACTTAATATCACGTAGGTGAGTCTGTAGTAACTTGAGGTATATGTTATAGAGTCATTGTACAGAGTCGGGTAGTTCCTCCGGGAGAACAGCCGGACCTTTCCCGGAAGGTCCGCAAAGTTCATGCAACACCTGTCACAGTCCTAGGACTAAAAGTGTGGCTAGCTACCCTGGGTCAAACGAGAAATGAAACACGCTTAGCCTGGTTCCGTACCCTAAGAGTGTACTTGTTTCCCCTGTACCCCGGACCTATAATGAAAGACAACTTCATGTGAAACAGACTCCATGTGCATTTATTTTGTACAGGCTCAACATTTTTTATTTTTCTCTTTCTTGTCTATAACAAAGTTGTGCAATTCTTAAGAAATTTTAGTTCGACCAGTTCATGTACAATTCGAGTTGTATTGTCAATTCTTTTGTATTCAAACATTGTTCATGGCCACTCGCCTGAATGCCGCCAAGCTAATCTAGGGCCGGAGTGTGCTATCGACTTAGCCTGGTCAAGCACCCTAAGTACGCCACTCTACCTACACCCCGGTAGGCCGAAGTAAGGCGGGTCCAAGTACAATTGGATCCGGAAGAAAGAAGGCAACGCATTTGGTTGTATTCAGAATTGTGTTTGACCTAAAACTTTCTTGGGAATCGTAAGCCGCGACAAAGTTATAGGCAAGGAGCGAATTTTACTATTTTTCTTAACTTCAGTGTGCAGGAAAAATAAAGAATCCACGTTGATGGAGAAAAGCCGGAGCTAACAAGCTCTGAATCCCCCTAGGTGGCTTGTAATCGATGTTAAACATTGAAAACGAGCATCACAAGAGCAACCAAGCTCCGGTAAAGCTAGGGGGGCCAGCCATCGACGCAAAATAAAAGGTGGCGAGAAGACCCCACAAGCAGAGTCTGCTGCTGACAAGCTACGCGTTGGCAAAGGTCACTGCCGGAGCTACTACGCTCCGACACCCTGGAGGGATAACTATCGATGCTCTATGTGTTGATAGGGACTATTGTCGGAGCTACTGAGCTCCGACGGTAGTCAATGCCGGAGCTTTTGAGCTTCGACGACTTCAGGGGGCCTTCACTATCGAAGACTTCGGACCTACACTCTACAAGTTCGAAGCAAATGAGTCTTCAACAAAATACAATATCCTCTTGGTACATGTTCACAATCAAATTGTGTACATCTACCAGGGGGCCAAGTGAAGACAAAAGTGTTGAAGACAAAAAATGAAATTCACAAAAATTTGGATTTCATTCATCTGGAGACAAGGGATTACAAAATTGGGGAAGAAAAAGAGAGAATACAAGTGGGAGCTACAGAGATGGTCCTAAATCCTATGGAAGAACTGGGCGACCTTCTGAGCAACCTCCAACATGTTGGCTTGGGTGGCTTCACCTTCTCCTTCGACGGGACCTTCAAGCACCGGGTCCAGAGGGAATTGGTTATCCCGGCTGGTGTAGCACGTCAGCACATACTCTGTGATGTTCTTCGCCAGGGACTGCCCCTCAACCTTCAACTGGTCTGCGATGACATCACCCACCTTGGAGAGTTTGCCACCCGCCGAGCTCAACGCTTGCAACGCCAGGTCCGGCTCCGGCTCCGGATCATCCGGACACACGGGACTGAAGCCCATTGGTGTCAGCGCGTCGTTGGCTTTGCTCAGGAACTCCCAAACCTGTAGGGAGTCCGCAGCCCTCAAGCCCTTCAGTTCCTCCAAGGATCTTTTGGCCGCCGCCAGTTCAGAATTCTCGCGAGCAAGGCGCTCAACCTCTTTGGCATTTTGCTGAATCTTTTCAGCATCCTGCTTCTCGAGTTTTCTGAGCTCCTCCTCCTGGAGGTGGATCTTGTTCCAGCGGTCGACCAGGTCCTTCTCCCGGCCCCTAACTTTCTTCTCCCTTGCAGCGATGGCACACTCTTGCTTGTAGAGTTCCTGCCCTCGCACCCAGGCCTTCTCCTCCTCCTCAACGCAACGCTCCTCCAATTTCTTGGCACATTCCTCGAGGCCCTTGTCAGCCAGAGCCACCTTTTCGGCGAGCTCCTCCTCCCTCTTCAAGACGTCATCCCGCAGCTCTAGGAGTTTTTGCTCTTCATCTTCGAGCCTCTTCTCCCTCTCCTCAAGTGCCTCCCGGCGCTTGATGAGAGTAGTGTTAATGGCTTCAAGCCTTTCTTGGCGATCATCAGCCGCACTATTAGCTACCTTGGTCTGCTCATAAATGGCCCGGGATTGAGCGTCGAGGGCACAAGTCAAGCTCTCCCTGTCATCCAATAATTTGCCCCAGTATTCCAGGCAGACCTTCTCCTATTTGATCCACTCCTTGTCGTCTGCCAGCCTCGACAACGCCAGCTTGGTCTCGAAGTAGAGCCGATTACGCCACCGCCTAAGGGTTTGGCGCTCCTCTTCAAGAGCCTTGCTGTCGTGGTAGAACGCCAGCTGGACTTGACACAGACTGGAGCAAGCGTTGTCAATGGACAATGACAGGGGAATAGGGTTCGGACCTGCTGGGGTCTCCCCCGCTGGTTCCAGCGGGTTCTCGCTTACAAAAATTGGGTCCCACTCCACAAGAGTGGTCCCCTGAGCCTCCACGGCACTAGGGCCGTCCTCCGAGATAGCCTCACTCGCCACTGAGGAGGGTCCCGCAGAAGAAGTTCCGACCTCCGGAAGTGGTTCCGAAGGCCCTGCCGCCAGGTCTTCATTTGCCCCCTCAGGCAGGGGGCCAGCGACTTCATCTGGGCACCCTGGCTGAGCAGCAGGCACCTCCGCTATCATCACTTCCGGAGCAGGGGCTACTTCCGGCTCCGGCCTGGGCTCCTCCTCCGCTGGTGGCTCAGGCGTTGGCACCTCTACCATCATAGGTTCGAGTGCTGATGCCTCTGCAATGACCGGCTCGGGCGCCAGAGGGTCAACAACAACCGGCCTTGAGGCCGGAGCTTCAACCGCAACCGGCTCTGCAGCCGGAGCTTCAGTGGCAACCGGCTCTGAGGCTGGAGCTTTGGAGGTAGCCGGCTCAACCGCCGAGACTTCCTCAACATCCGGCTCGCTCGCCGGGACTTCAATAACCTCTGGCTCAACCGCCGGAGCTTCGACAATTTCCGGCTCTGGGGCCAGAATCACTGCTTCCTCCGGCTCAGTAGTCGAAGCTTCCATCATCTCAGCATCAAGACACGGGGCTTCAACCTCCGGGGCAGGTGCCGCTAGCGCATCTTATCTCCCGTGGTCCGGCGCTACCACAGGAGTCTCGGGGGATGAGTCGAGGTCCATGACCACGACAGCTGGTGCTGGAGCTGCCGCAGCTTCAGCCACCACTTGGGGCGACACCGGGACAGGAGCAGAAGCCTCCGCCCTCACAGCTTCAGCTGCTGTGGCCGAGGGTGGAGCCTCACTCCTGTTCTTAGGGACGCTGCAGATGATGGATGAAAAAACTTAAAAAAATAGTTACTACAACAAAACAACTTTCTGAGGTAAAGATTAAAAATTACCTCGGAAGGCTTCCACACCAGCTTGCACGGAATCTCTTTCCCGGGCGTTTTGGACTGACCATGGCCGCCGCCAGCGTGGTAGATCCAGAAGGTCCCCCGTAACTTGTTGCAGCCGCGGGCATTTCCTTAGTAGAGGCCCCCCTCGATCGGGAAGGACCTCCGGACCCAGAGGCCTCAACTGGCCCTAGTGCTGGAGTCACATGCCCGGAGCTAGCACCCCGGGAAGACGCTGCTGCAGGAACAGTCGCCGCAGTTGTAGAAGACCTCCCCCTCCAGGGAGAAGGAGCTGCTGCAGAGGATGCAGCCCTGACGGACCTTCCGTCGGCATGCTTCAGTTTCCTCTTCCGACTCGAGGGTTCGGCCGCTGGCTCCTTGCCCTTGCCGACGACTTCGATCCTTGGCTTCGGGGCAGAGTCGGAGCCACCTTCAGAAGCCCCAGGGATCACCACCCTGGAGGTCGATCTTCTCTCGATGACACCAAGGTTGTCAAGCATCGGCATCATCCGCCGGAGCTCCCTGCTGAACTCTACTTCCACATTCAGAGGGAGGAAAGCTGGTGGTGGGTTCATGTCATCACCCGCGATGTCGATGCTGTGCTGGAACTTCTTGAGATGAAACTCCAAGGTCGCCCCCTCCATGTTGGACTTCAGCCCGGTCTCGACCCGATCGTCGTCCATCACACTCTTGAGGGCCCAAGCGAGTTTTTCTCTCCTCTTCAGTGGTGCCCACCTGTTGACCAGGAAATTGCAAAATATCGCATGAGGAGTTACTCCTCCCTCCACACAATGGTGGATCCTGGTCAGAGCAGGGTTGAAGGCATCCGACAGCACCGGAGCTTCACTCCAGACTGTAGTGTCGATGTTGGGGAGGCCTTCGGGCAGCTCCAGCTTCTCGTGCTCCTCCACCCGGATGACTATCCAGTCTTTCTTCCAATCGTCCAACTTTCCAGAGGGAAACGACCGGAGGTACTTGAATGGGCACTTCTTGCGCTTCACAAAGTAGTAGAAGCCAAGGTACTCATCATCCCTTCCGGTGGTATGGACGATGAAGAAGGTCCGGAAAAGCTCAATGCAGGGGGGATTCCCACCCACATTTCGCAGAAGTGGACGAAGACAGACACTAGAAGAATGGAGTGGGGGCCAAGCTGGTACAGCTGCAGACCATAGAAGTCTAGCAGCATCAAGAAAAAGGAGGAATAAGGTGGGATCAACCCCACCATGGCGTACGAAGAGAAATACACCATCTCGCCGGCGTGCTCCTTCTCGAACGGGAGCTCCCCACCGGCACGGACCAGGTGGTTGAAGAAGTTCGAGGACCACCCCATGAGGGCCCGGACCTTCTTCAGGTCACCTTCGGTCTTCAAGAGGCTCTTGCGAAGACCCAACTCCATCGCAGCACAGCGAGGCAAGGGAGGAAAAGCAAGCACAAGTTTGGGAGTTCTAGCGCAAGTTCAGATGAGAGACGTAAAGAACCCCAGACGATGCGCACTTTCCTTCTTAAGCAAGCCCCCGCAACGCTTGGATGGAAACCGCAAGGAAGCCGAAGATACTATTCAAAAATTTCACCCTGCCAATGACAAGAAGGCCCGGGACCACCCCGACGATCAAGTCGAGGTTCTTACCCAGGCGAACAGTTGTCATCATGAAAGGCGGGAAGCCCAAAGGCGGCGGCCTGACAAGGCGCGCGGAATCGATACGATTTTCGTATCAGGAACCGGCGACCTTCAATTGCGTGAGATCCGCACGCCAAAGATCTCATTTGCCGCACCCTGGATGTGCCACGCGGCGAGGATTTAACTCCAAAACTATCACCAACGGCACATCTGAAGACCTTTGGAGACTCGACTCAAAAGTCGAAGGATGGACCCACCTCCAGCGGAATGACTTCACCCAAGGGGTCTTCCCCAGAGGTGGGCCCAGGGGGCCACTGTCGGTACCCTGGGTACCGTATACCCCTCGAGATTGCAAAGATCTCAAGGAAATGTCATCTACTTGATTTGAAGACCTTCGGAGGCCCACATGTCAGATATAAACGGACCCGCTTCCCCAACATGGTTAGTCCCAGGGTCGCCACGTGTACCATTGAACCGGAGCTACCGCCCACAAGGGGGAAGCTCCGGGCTATGTACCATAACGGCACCCCCGGACCTAACCCCAGACCGAGGGAAGCTCCAGAACTGACACGTGTCTGGTGGCACCGGACCTATTTGTTCCCCACAGTATGCTCCGGAGCTGCCACGTGTCCAACCGTCGGATCTTCAGCCTCAAACCTCCGGTAGACTCCACAATGGCTCCGGATCTTCAAAGGGTAATCAAGGACTTCAAGACCCGATTAAGTGTCATTAATACTATATTAATGACACACGATCAGACGACCTTAATTACCAGTAACGGTGCTGTCAAAGCCCGTAATTCGGTCATTAAGGGTAATTAAGCGCACCAAATGTGTATCAATATAGTAAACACCGGGGCCACATGTCGGGCCAGGCCAACTTGTAACGGCCTGTTCTTATACTATAAAAGGACAGGCCAACGATACATAGGAGGGACTGATCTGACCTGCTCTGATCTAATCTGGTCTAATCGGCTCACACGCGCACTCAACTCACCTGAGTTGAGTTCATACATCCAATACAACACCAACACACCCTGTGGAGTAGGGTATTACGCTCAGGCAGCCCGAACCACGTAAATCTTCGTGTCTCCTGTGTCATTTTACATTTCACCTTCTTGAATCTCCGCGCGCCCACACCAAACTTCAAACTCCGCAAACACTTTAGTAGTGTCGGGAGATCTGCCAGATCAAAACCACCGACAGATGGAGATGTCCGATTCAATGTGGTGGACTACATCTTTGATGACATCTTCAACATCTCTCACACACCCAATCGATCATGTGGCTATGCACCTTACATTATGTTCTTGATCGAGAAGGTGTCCGGTCTGAATTTCAAGAAGGACATCACTCATGGGAGACTTCGTCCTCAGATTCCTCCTCCGGAGCCTTTGGCACCAAGAAGGAAGAATGTTGATCCTCCTGCCTCATCCTCTCATCCCGTGGCTTCTCCATCACCTACTCCTCCATCACAATCCGAAAGTGGATTCTTCAAGTGCTTGGCAGTTTTTGCCTCTTGTCGGAAGGTGGAAGTTCGACAACATCGCATGGACCTTCACCAAGAGAAGTATCTCAAGGCGATGTGTGACAAGCTCAAAGTTCCCATGTCTCCCGCCGCGGAGAGTGATGGAGAGATGACACCGTTCCCTGAGTTCACTACCGAAGAACTTGCTCAATTTGGTGATGTTAGCACCTCCACGGCAGCACCCTTTGAAGAAGAAGGCGATGATGAAAACACCGAAGATTCTAAGGCAACGGAGAGCGATACTGAGCGGCAACACAGAGATGACGACGACAATGAAGAGTGGATATTACGGCTCTCCTTCTCTCTTTTCCTTTTTGGTGTCTTGATGCCAAAGGGGGGGAGATTGGAAGGGGGTACTTAAAATTTTAATAGTTGTTGTCTCTTTTGATCCTCTATGGACTTGTACTATGTTTTAAAACTATCACATTTCAATATGTGTAAGACTTAATCTATTATGGCTTGTATGCACTTTACAATGCTTGCAATGCTTAATTATGATGTGATGCTTGAAATAACTTATTTATCACTCATATTCATTGTCTTATCACAAATTATGAACACACCACTAAGGCACCCCACCATAACATGTATATGTATGATAACTCTCTCAATTTTTGATTCTTAATGCATACATTGAGGGGGAGTTACTTATACACATACATGTTATGAAAACAAATAATTATTCTTTTTGTTGAAGCTTAATGTGTTGTCACCAATCACCAAAAATGGGGAGATTGAAAGTGCATCTAGGCATCCCTGTGGGTTTTGGATGATTGATGACGACAATTAAGAGACTAATGAGCTGAGTTGATCTTTAGCACAGGTGTGGTGATTGAAATGAGACAAAATCCCTCAAAAAGGAAAAGGTTAAAACGGGTGTCGAAGACTCAAGCATAGAAATTGGAGTTTCTATTGTGTTGAGTTTAGACTAGCTGTATCAAGTGTGAGGATGTATGTATCATGTGCATTGAGATCAACAAAGAGGGCTCAAAGTGGTGGTTGAGAGAAATACCTAAGTGAGAAGCCTTAGAGAGAGAAAAATCCCAGGGTCTGGACTTGTCCGGGCCTCAGACTGGACTAGTCCGGGTTGCCACAGAAGTCCATTTTGGGATGGACCAAATAGCTCTGTTCGAGTTCGGACTTGTTCGTTGTTGTATGGACTAGTCCGTTTATACCTTAGTGAGAGATCCCGAAGCCAAGTCCTGGGAGGCCGGACTTGTCCGCCCCAGGGGTCGGACTAGTCCGGGCTCTCAGAGTAGTCTGTTTTCAGCCAGACTAAAGTGTTCTGTCCGACTTCGGACTAGTCTGTTTTGGGTCGGACTAGTTCGTGTTGCCAGTGACAGTTTGAAATTGAAATGTTGGTTGGGACATCACCAGTTTTGTCGATCGGTGACATCAAATTGTCGGTGGTCCCAAAAGGTCAGACTAGTCCGGGTTTGTGTTGTTGGCAACAGTTAGTTGCTGAAACCCCTATAAAAAGGGGACCCCCGTCCCCTACTTGAAGTATATTGAATCCTAGTGCCGCCACAACAGTCCTTTAGCCTTCCAAAGCCTTGTACTCGTCCTACTTGCCCTCTAATACCAAATCTTGAAGAGATTAGTGTTTAGGAAGGAGAGTGAAGGAAGATCTTCGTGCTTTGGCTCTCAGTTTGATCTCTTGCACTTGGTGTTGCGTTCTGTGTCTTGTGTGAGTTGAGCTTCATGTGTTCCTTGTTGTATTGATTCGTGGGAGCCTCAACTTGTGAGCAACCCCAAAAAACTTGGTGATTACCCTTTGAAAACTAAGCCGACCATTGTGGTAGCTTGGTGAGAAGATGGTCAAGTGAGACCCGGTCCTTATGTGGACTTCTCAATGTGAATGTAGGTTTCTTTGTGGAGCTGAACCACGGGATAAGTCGTATCTTGCTTGTCGCTTTACATTTCGGTATTCACTAGAATTGCTATTAGGGTTCATATCGTTCTTCGAATCGTTCTTCATTGAAATCTTGCAACCTAATTGTTTATATTTGTTAGTCCAAGTTGTATTAGGTTGCTAGACATTGCATCTAACTTTCGTCAACCTAAATTCCGCAAATAACTTGTAGAAATCAAGTTTTTAGGTTTTCACCTCGAGCTGAGCAGACTAGTCCGGCCCATACCAGACTAGTCCGGCCTCAGGAATTTAATCTCATTTGATTAAGCGATTTCAGGTCATATTGTCTATTCACCCCCCTCTAGGCGACTTTCACTAGTGAGGAACAAGAAATATTCAACTATTTGCACTCAAGTATTTGTAATGTTTTTTTTGAAGACGTAGTCCAGACATCATGGGAGCACTGCCAATTTATTAAAGAGAGTGAGCACCAGGGATCGAACCCTGGCGGCTCGAGTGGGAACCTCCCATGCTGGCTAACTGAGCTATAGCCCTTTCCCAAGTATTTGCAATGTTATCGATCACATTTTTTGTATATGAAAAATGAAGTGGTAAATTCTTTTGAAGACGCCAAGTTATCCAATAATAAAGTAAAAGATGATTGTGGCTGCAACAATGTGTCTACATAACTTCATCCTTGAAAATCATGCACTGGATAAGCATTTACTTCATACATATGCACGACATGCACCACCACCAAATGCATCTGACGTCTTCAGCTAGTCACAAAAATGTGGATAGATTCCGCGATGAACTTACGAATGCAATAATCCAATCTAAATTGTGCGGAAGCTTTGAAAAGAATTATATTAGTTTTTTTATGCATGTTCTTGCAATACAACGTTTGTTTTTTGTTTATGTTTTGTACTGACATGAGAGGCCAGGCCAAGTTCTTCATTTTACTTGTTGTTGTGCATCTCAACTTCAACGTCATAATAGAATGACAAATGAAAAACATATTGAAATGTGTGAAGACAAAAAATTTTGTGTGTATTGTCAACGTGATTACATAATCACATTTGAAAAAACATACATAAACAAGGAGCACCACAAACCAGGTAGAGATAAGTTGGTCAATTCAGCATTTCTCTCCTCTCTACTAAACCGAAACAGAAAAGCTAGTCAAAATGGTTGCCAAAATGATTTCGTTTTATAGTCCGAATTGTTTATGAATTGAAATATTTTTATTTTGTGAATCTAAAACTGTACCAAATATAATCTAAGCTTGTGTTTGAGACAAGTAGAAGTTTTTGAAAAGGTTCCTTATTATTTGATGCCTCGAGAAGCAATTGCCCGGACAAGTAATTGTCAGTGGACCCACCACGTCATTCACAGTAACATATGCAGTCCAATGTAAACCAGCCCACCACTCTACGTCTTAAAATATCCGGCCCAAATCGCACCAGCCCAGAACTATCTCTACAGTTTGGAACTGATTTAACCATTTGCTGTCGCTGATACGAAAGGACTCCGCGAGGGCGTCCACCTTCTCGGCGGCCCAAGTCGAGGACCAAAGTGCAGACCGGGTTCCTGGTTTCGATAATTCGATCTCTGCATGCGCAGAGGTTGCCCAGCTCGTCGAGGCTGCAGCCGACGAGGACGACACTGAAGGTTTGCTGCGGCGAGGTGTAGGGCGAGCCCGCGATTGACGGCGTCCGTGGCGACGGCCCACGTACGTGCCGTTGCGGCTTCGTGAGGCTGAGGAGCGCCGCGTAGAGACACAACGCGAGGCGCGTGCGCACAAAGAGCGCCAAAGAATGCGCACACGGAATTGCTCTTCTCCATCTTCCATTAGAGCCGCAGCTTTTGTGGACGAAGATTCCTCATCTTGGTTCCCCGTGGTAGCCGGGAAGATCGTGCACCTGCCGGCCACAGGCGACGCGGCCATCGATTGCACCTACGGCGGCGTCAGCCGCATCAGGTTCCTCGTTGCGGAGGTCGGCGACGGAGACGACGGTGTCGACGCGGCCCAGCAGGCGAGCGACGAGGACTACTAGCGGCGGCGTTCGTGTGGCTGGTCCCCGCGCTGGACGCAGGTAGAGGTGACTCGGGCCGTGCCCGGGCCGGCCCGGCACAGCCCGTTCGTGCTTCGGGCCGAAATGGCCCGGGCCCGAAAGCACGTCGGATCGGCTCGGACCGACGGCCGAAAATCCAGGCCCAGGCACGGCCCGGGGCCCGGCGGGCCGCCTTCGGGCCGGGCCAGGCCCAAGCACGGCCCAGTTCCTTGATTTCAGCCCAAAAACAATTAAAATTTTAATAAAAATCAAGTTTTTAATGAAATAAATCGACAAAAAATGCAAAAAAAATATGTAAAAATACTGAAGTGATAGAGAATATTTTTTGAAGAATTTAGGAAAAAAATCATCGAATTTGGACCAAATTTGAAGAAACTATACAAGTTTGAACTTTCAAGTTTGAATAAAAATGAAAAAACAACATCAGCCCAACAGCAGCCCAACACTATTGGGCTGGCCCAACAACATTTAAAAATTGAATTGAGCACAAATTCTTTTAAATACATAGCCAAAAAGCCTTCAAAAAATATGAAAAAATTTGTGAAGATTGAAAGAGTTGAATTACATGTTTTTCAAAAAAATCACATTCAAAATAATAATATATTGCAGAGAATAAAAAACAAAGAAAATTGAATTTTGAGTTTTTTATGCAATACATGGACAAAAAAATTCAAAAAATATGAAAAAAATACTGGAGTTAAAGGATGTTGTATTTCATATGTCCTATGAACTTGAGTTTGAGAAACATAATAAATTGATCATAACAAAAAACAAATAAAAAAGGGATTTGTGGAGTTTTTGTCATTTTATATCTTGAATAATACATCGATTTAGTGAGTGAATTTTTTTGTGAGCCTTTTTAATGATGACACCAACCTCCATGATTTTTTAAAGAATTTTTGAACTTTGTTTGAACGAAAGTGTGTTTGAATTTGAAGATTGCCTCATATGCTTATTAGCTTTTGAGTAGGAAGAGAGAAAATGTGAATATTCACATGTTGAAGTACCTTAAAAAATTATAAAAATGCATACATGTAGAAATATAGAACATACACATACAAAACAAAATTTGATACAGACATCTTCATTCTTTGAAGATTTACAAAATAGTGAAGAATATGTAAAAATGATTTGTTTTGGTTGTTTATAAAAAAATACAAAAATATCTATATAAGTTTGAAAATAACTGTTCCTAGTGGTACAGAGTATTTTTTTAAGAATATAGAAAAAAGAATCATCGAATTTATACTTAATTTGCGGAATCTATACAAGTTTGAATATTTAAATAGAAATCAAAATAAAAATACCCCTGCAAACTCAAGAACAGATGTGTCGGGCCGTCGGGCCGGTTCGGGCCTTCGAGCCGGTTCAGGCCTTCGGGCCATTTTCGGGCCGTGCCGGCCCGGGCACGGCCCACTTGGTCGTGTCGGGCTGTGCCGCCCGCAGTGCCAAAAAACCAGGCCCGGCACGGCCCGATGTTTCGGGCCGGGCCGACCCGGCCCGAACCGCCTTCGTGCCGGGTCGGGCCTCGGGCCGCCCGGGTTTGGCCCGACCCAATCCCCACCTCTAGATGCGGGCCGGCTCGCCGCGGAGGTGATGGCTCTTGCTCATGACGAAAGACTTGTAGTTTAAAAAAAAAGAAAAAATCTACATAACTCCACAAAGTTTGGTCTAGCGACTATTTAACCCTCTCAAGTTTTAAATCAGGTATTTAACACTCTATTCTATTTAAAACCAGTTAATTTGTCTCCTTAGGTGGTTTTATGTAGTGGTTTTGCTACATCAGCCACTGATGTGGGATGTTTTGCATGTACTTTATTGTGGGAGCCGCATGTCATTGAAGATGAAACAATCAATTACAGAAAGTGATCGATCTCTCGATATTTTTGATCAATCTTCCCATACTGAATCTGATCCGGCACGTGGTCCTTAAAGAATATCGGCAGGCGAAAAGGCTTCGTACAGGAAGCTGTAGGTCCTACACTGTCAGCTCCAGCCCACAGACTAGTACTGGTTCTCAATAAGAAGGTGTTATTAGGAACATTTGTGTCACTACTACAAAAAGCATTTTTACAGTCGCTTCAATTTTTCAAACACAGACGGTCTTTAAAAATATGTGACTGTGATGACGAATGATACAATAACCGCCTGTGATGAAAGAACAGCACAAGCGGATTTTAAAAAACAACCGCCTCGGTAAATAGTCGATCTTCTCAGGCGGTTATTACTTAAGAACCGCTTGCAATAAAATAACATCACAGACGAATTTTAAGAAACAACCGTCTGGATAAATACATGATCTTCTCAGGCGGTTATTAATTAAGAACCGTCTATAATGTAATGAACTTCACAGGCGGTTCTTAATTAACAACGGCCTGAGAAGATCATGTATTTTCGCCTGCAGTCATTGTGTAAGAACCGTATGTAGTTGTTCAATTATCACAAGAAGTTTTCATTGAAGAACCGCCTAGGGAAAGTCATTGTTTCCACTTATTTTATGTCCCCGGAAACGCTAGAGTACCCTAGATCGTGAGCGTCCGTTGTAGGGATAAACAAACGCAATGACATTGCAATTAAGTGATTTAATTGGAATACAAGGATAAACAAACGCAAATGACATTGCAATTCAGAGGTAATTCGCAACTCGATGAATTCCATAGATCATACATTGCGTGCCCTCTAAACTAAATTCGAATTTAAACTTATTCCTGAAGCTCCCATCGATCAATCTAAATTGTACCATCCTGCTTGCTCCCGAACACGTCTCTTATATTCTGCTGGATCCTAAAAATATTGACATTATTTAAATTAACAAATGTCGAAGGAGGAATGAATAACCTACATTGGTCACTAAGTCAAAGTGTCATCTAACCTTGATAAGTAGATTATAGCAATCATTTTCAACATCGGGCACATTTGGCTGATGCAGCAAATGCTGAACTTCAAGTAGTATAGTTTTCATTGTAAAACGATTGCACCACCCCTAAGAAATATAATTTAAGCAATATAAGAAACCAGTTCAAATAAGTTCGACAACAATTAAGTATTAATTACATGAGCAAAACAGTTCTATCTTACAGTCTCTTGATCAAGAATCCCGATGCAGAGTGCTCCCGAACGATGGACATTTGGGTGGAAGAACCCACATGGAAAGGCGCATCTTGGAGGCACCAAGATATAGTCCTCAGAGAAGGAGATTGTCAGGGGGTAGTAACCATCTTCCCATTCAGTCTGCAAAAGAAATTTATTAATAGGAGGATGATGGTCAAACTTATATTGTGCTTGTTCTTCATGACTTACCCCTTCTTTTCCGAGGACGATGCACTATCACTTCAATAAATCTCCCGATTCAGGCTTCGCAGAGAAACCCTACACAGAGAAATTGAAAATACCAAAAACAAACAAGACAGAAGAACAAACTACAGTTAAGTTCATCAGTCCATTGCAGATACATATGTATATACAACCATGCGACCAGTATGCTATATGTACATACATGGGAATGGTTCTTGTGCCACGCCAAGCGCTCCTCCTTCAATCGGCTACACGCCCGAGACATCAATATCTAAAGGACCAAACTTCATCATCATGTGACAGTCGTGAGAATTATAACTGAATAAAGACAAGTCCACCAAGATTTACTAGGTCCATACGTGAATTTAATCCGTCCTTTGTTTTCCTCGGCATGTCCAGTAAGGTCCCAATGATGCTGTCAAATACATTCTTTTGTAACGTGCATCAAATCAATACTATGGCAAAATTCCAGATTCTTCCAATTCAGGAGATGCTTGAAAAAAATTGATTGTTTCTTGAAAGTCATGTCAGTTGTATCATCCGAAGATGTACTTTTCTTTCTCTTAATTCCATTACAATTTTTGCCCTTACCGAAAGCAATATGAATGTTCTTGACCATTTCAAACACAAGTTTTCCACTGTAAGGTTTTGGTGTAGTATATTTTTCGATTTTGTTATCACATTGTTCTTTCATCTTCCTATACTTGTGTGTATCTGTCAAAAACCATCGGTGTCTCATGTACACCGTCTTTCTAGATGAAGTGGGGTATAGAAATCCAGTTCTATCCACGCACCTTATACAACATTTCTTCCCTTTCATTTGTCCTGATAATGTAAACAGTCCGGGATAATCATGCACGGTAACGAATATCATTGCTCTTAACGTGAAATACTCCCGCTTGTACTCATCCCATGTACGTACCCATTCATTCCACAATTTCGTCATATCTTCCATTAAAGGTTCCAAGAACACATTAATTTCGATGCCGGGTTGTTTTGGACCTTGGATAAGAACAGATAACAAGATATATTTCCTTTTGTGACACAACCACGTCGGTAGGTTGTACATCGTTAAGACCACGGGCCATGTGCTGTGTATGCTCCTTTTTTCACCAAACGGATTCATTCCGTCTGTACCCAAGGCAAACCTCACATTTCTGATTTCCTTTGCAAATTTTGGATACTGAATATCAAAATTTTTCCACTGTGTTGCATCACCAGGGTGTCGTATATGTTTTTCATTCTTCTTGCGTTGCTCGGAATGCCAACGCATAAGTTCAGTCTCCCTAGGGTTTGAGAACAAACGCTTCAAGCGATCAATTACCGGAAGGTACCACATCACCAAGGCAGAATTTTTTCTCTTATTCTTCCCGTCTGTATCGCCAGAAGTATCGTCATCGTCACCTTCAGGACCAATAATAAACTTCTTATTCTTCTGAGACTTTTTCATGTTGGTAACATACTGGTGATTGTAGTCCTTCTTATATCTACTAACACCACAAATGGGGCATCTAGTTGCGAGCTCATGCTCTTTGCGATACAGAATACAATGGTTCACACAAGCGTGTATTTTTTTCACACCTAGTGCTATCGGGCAAAGAAGTTTCTTCGCTTTATAAGTGCTTCTGGGCATTTTATTTGGATTTGGAAGAATTTCTGCCAGAAGATTCAAAAGATCAGAGAAACTACAATCGGACCATCCGTGCGTAGCTTTCAACTTTAGTAGTTCTAAGACTGCACGCAATGTAGTAAACTCTTTATCACAATCATTTGATTCATCATATAAAAGCTCTGTCGCCACATTCTGCAATGTCTCCATTTTACTTAAACCTTTGCTTGCTCCTATAGAAGTCAATACATATGGTTCAATGTGACGCAACATCTCCTCACAATCGAACTCATCATCATCATCACCAGCTTGATTGTCACCACTGTCATCGATATGAACATTATCATCATCTGAACCTCTCTCATCATCTTTATCCACATCATGT
Source organism: Tuctoria greenei (assembly GCA_036927565.1). Lineage (NCBI taxonomy): Eukaryota > Viridiplantae > Streptophyta > Magnoliopsida > Poales > Poaceae > Tuctoria > Tuctoria greenei. The sequence continues at coordinate 191,685,062 of JAYESD010000005.1, forward strand.
GTATCTAACTCACCATGCTGTGTCCATATTGTGTAGTTATTTTTGAAACCTCTTTTCACCAAATGAGATTGGATTACTATAGTATCCGTCCAAGCAATCTTATTTTCGCAGTCGATAAATGGACATAATATGTCATCTATCTTTGGCAACTTCGCATGTCTCTTGGATGCTTCAATAAAATTTGCAACATTATGAATGTACATAGGATCGGGTCTTGGTATGTTATACATCCACGCTCGACGGTCCTTGCTTCAATAATAGAATTTTTGTCAGATTTACAAAATTTGGCCACAAATATTCCCTAAAGGTCTTATATAAAATGAATTTACAGAGACATAACAAGTATGATTAGGGCGATTAATGTAGGAGACGGGCGACGTCTTGAGGCGGACGGAGTCGAAGGCATTGGGAGCAGCAAGCGGGGGTGAAGGATTGAAGTCGTGGGGCAAACAGGCCCAGTGGCATGGGCTAGGTCTGGGTGGGATTCGGTCCGTTATATCTTGATGTCGGATTCCATCCAACGATGGTAACTAAATGGATGAGTTATAAAACCATCTCCCTAGAAAGCTAACCCTAATCACTACAATAAGATTATTATAATATAGTCCATACATCAATATCTAAAAGACCAAACTTCCAAATTATTGAGTCCAAACGCATATGTACACACATGCAAAAGGACACAATCCATATACCAACACACTATGACACAATCTATATACCAACACACTATGAGAATATACCAACATGAAAAAGGACACAATCCATATACCAACACACTATAAGAATATACCAACATGCAAAAGGACACAATCTATATACCAACACACTATGACACAATCCATATACCAACACACTATGAGAATATACCAACATGCAAATGGACACAATCCATATACCAACACAATATGCAAAAGAAAACTATGAGAATTTACTTAGGTATCTTGTGGCGCGATGTGGGACTGGGCAGATCAGGCGTGCCTCTACGGGGCTGGGCGGCGGCGCGGCTGTGCGGGCTGAGCGGCGGCGCGGCAGTGCAGGATGGGCGGCAGCGCGGCAGAGCAGACGCGGTAGTGGGAAATTTCGGCAGCCTTGCGGCGGTGGAAAAATTCTCCAGGGTTACGTTTCGACTGTGGCGAGAGGTCTTTATATAGGCGTCAGTTTTTCACAGGCAGTTTTTAAATTTTTCATAGGCAGTTGGTAATTAATAACCGCCTGAGAAAACCATTATCTCAGGCGGTTATTCCTAACAAACCGCCTGTGATAATGCCCGAGGCTCTTCAGTTTCCTTATCCGTTGTTTTTTTATATTCCAATATAAATACTCAAACCAGTTTAGATTCTGCAAATTGAGTCCAAATTCGATGATTCTTTCTTCTATATTTGTATAAAATTAACATCTACCACCTGAATCAAATATTTTATAACTTGTATAGCTGACATTGTAATGTTTTGGTAAATATTATATTAATTTCTACTCACATATTATTCACATTTTTGTATCTCATAAAAAAGATCCTTCACTTAAATTTGTTTGTATGAACATATTTGTATTATTTATACATGTATGAATTTTGTTAATTTTTTAAAAGCATTCCAACATGTCAAACTTCAAATTATCCATTATTCTAACTAAATGCTCATCTACATATGAGGCATTCATCAAATTCTGAACACACATTGATTCAAAAAAAATTAAAAAAATCTGAAAAAATTCATAGAGGTTGGTATGATGAGTAAAAATATCTACTGGAAAAATAAATGAAAAAAGCATTATATTCATCAAGATAGAAAAATGAAAAATAGCAATTGTTGTATGTTTTTTATGTTCTAACCAATTTCAAAGGATTTATGAAGTAAGATTTAATGGTAACCTTTACTTATCAATAATATTACAAAAAGTGGAATTTCGCCTTTTTAAAGGACCCACATTTAATCAAAAATATTAATTAAGAAGAAGTAAAGATCTTCACAGGCGGTTGGTACTTAATAACTGTCTGAGAAGATTATTATCTCAGGCGGGTATGACTTACCAACCGCCTGAGATAATTGTATCTTCTCAGGTGGTTGGTAAGTAAAACCCACCTGAGGTAGCCATCTTCTCAGGCGGTCGGTAATTAAAATCCGCCTAAGAAAATGGGAGTCTATATATACCCCTCGGTAGCGTTGGAAAAACCTAACCCGGGCGAAACACTTAGACGCTGTTAGACTGCCAAAATTTTGTTTGTCGCTAAGTGTTCGCCGCCGTCGCCGCCGAGCTTCGCCGTCGCCGCTTCCAGGTACGCCAAGCGAAGCCATTGCCGTCGCCGCCAAGCTTCAAGGTAAACCCTAAACCCTTCGACCTTCCATCCTCCATCGCTGTGCCGCCTCCCTCCCCGCCCTCGCCGTCGCCTTGCATATCCTTGGTTAGGGTTCGGAAATTGGAAAATGGTAGGCATCCTTGGTCAGGGTTCGGTGGAATTCGAAAACTTGTCAAGTTCGGTAGCATCATTGGTTAGGGTTCGGTGGGTAGGAATCCTTGGGTTGTCGGTAAACCATAGAAGCGAGAACATTGCTATCGGATCATGTCCTTTTCTTTGGCAAGTAAGATGTTTTGATAAAAGCGTTTGAGGTACCATTAGATAACACTATACTGCACATACTTGACCATTCAAAGTTTTGTGAGTTAGTACATGGAAATATTGCACATGGAAATATGACCATTCAATGATTTTATCCAATATTGCACATGGAAATATTCCAATATGTGATAAAATAAACAAAGAAACCCCTTTTGAGAAAATTAATTTTAGTTAAATGAAGAAGTCTCTCTGTTCAGCAAAATAAAGGCTAGTTGGTCATATCTTTAGATGGAAAGGTAAATTAATGGATTTTGAGAAGGATTAAATGCATTATAAATATGGTTTATCACAATAATGTGAGCACAAAAAGAGACTTTTGTTAAATATGCTTACTAAGCATGTCATTGAGTAGATCAACAAGCTTGAAATTGTACTTAGGGTATTTGTCTGTGGTTTTGATCCGGCAGATCTCCTGATACTACTAAAGTGTTTGCGGAGTTTGAAGTTCGGTGTGGGCGCGCGGAGATTCAAGAAGGTGAAATGTAAAATGACACAGGAGACACGAAGATTTATGTGGTTCGGGCCGCCTGAGCGTAATACCCTACTCCATAGGGTGTGTTGGTGTTGTATTGGATGTATGAACTCAACTCGGGTGAGTTGAGTGCGCGTGTGAGCCGATTAGACCAGATCAGATCAGAGCAGGTCAGATCAATCCCTCCTATGTATCGTTGGCCTGTCCTTTTATAGTATAAGGACAGGCCGTTATAAGTTGGCCTGGACCGACATGTGGCCCCGGCGGTTACTATATTGATACACATTTGGTGCACTTAATTACCCTTAATGACCGAATTACGGGCTTTGACATCACCGTTACTGGTAATTAAGGTCGTTCGATCGTGTGTCATTAATATAGTATTAATGACACTTAATTGGGTCTTGAAGTCCTTGATTCCCCTTTGAAGATCCGGAGCCGTTGTGGAGTCTACCGGAGGTTTGAGGCTGAAGATCCGATGGTTGAACACGTGGCAGCTCTGGAGCATACTGTGGGGAACAGATAGGTCCGGTGCCACCAGACACGTGTCAGTTCTGGAGCTTCCCTCGGTCTGGGGTTAGGTCTGGGGGTGCCGTTATGGTACATAGCCCGGAGCTTCCCCCTGGTGGGCGGTAGCTCCGGTTCGATAGTACACGTGGTGACCCTGGGACTAACCATGTTGGGGAAGCGGGTCCGTTTATATCTGACATGTGGGCCTCCGAAGGTCTTCAAATCAAGTAGATGACATTTCCTTGAGATTTTTGCAATCTCGAGGGGTATACGGTACCCAGGGTACCGATAGTGGCCCCTTGGGCCCACCGCTGGGGAAGACCCCTTGGGTGAAGTCATTCCGCCGAAGGTGGGTCCATCCTTCGACTTTTGAGTCGAGTCTCCAAAGGTCTTCAGATGTGCCGTTGGCGATAGTTTTGGAGTTAAATCCTCGCCACGTGGCACATCCCGGGTGCGGCAAATAAGATCTTTGGCGTGCGGATCTCACGCAATTGAAGGTCGCCGGTTCCCGATACGAAAATCGTATCGGTTCCGCGCGCCTTGTCAGGCTGCCGCCTTCGGGCTTCCCGCCTTTCATGATGACAACCGTTCGCCTGGGTAAGAACCTCAACTTGATCGTCGGGGTGGTCCCGGGCCCTCTTGTCATCGGTAGGGTGAAATTTTTGAATAGTGTCTTCGGCTTCCTTGCGGTTTCCATCCAAGCGTTGCGGGGGCTTACTTAAGAAGGAAAGCGTGCACCGTCTGGGGTTCTTTACGCCTCTCATCTAAACTTGCGCTCGAACTCCCAAACTTGTGCTTGCTTTTCCTCCCTTGCCTCGCTGTGCTGCGATGGAGTTGGGTCTCCGCAAGAGCCGCTTGAAGACCGAAGGTGACCTGAAGAAGATCCGGGCCCTCAAGGGGTGGTCCTCGGACTTCTTCAACCACCTGGTCCGCGCCGGTGGGGAGCTCCCGTTCGAGAAGGAGCACGCCGGCGACATGGTGTATTTCTCTTCGTATGCCATGGTGGGGTTGATCCCACCTTTTTCCTCCTTTTTCTTGATGCTGCTAGACTTCTATGGTCTGCAGCTGTACCACCTTGGCCCCCACTCCATTCTTCTAGTTTCTGTCTTCGTCCACTTCTGCGAAATGTGGGTGGGCATCCCCCCTGCATTGAGCTTTTCCGGACCTTCTTCACTGTCCATACCACCGGAAGGGGTGATGAGTACCTTGGCTTCTACTACTTTGTGAAGTGCAAGAAGTGCCCATTCAAGTACCTCCGGTCGTTTCCCTCTGGAAAGTGGGACGACTGGAAGAAAGACTGGATAGTCATCCGGGTGGAGGAGCACGAGAAGCTGGAGCTGCCCGAAGGCCTCCCCAACATCGACATTGCAGTCTGGAGTGAAGCTCCGGTGCTGTCGGATGCCTTCAACCCTGCTCTGACCAGGATCCGCCATTGTGTGGAGGGAGGAGTAACTCCTCAGGCGGTATTTTGCAATTTCCTGGTCAACAGGTGGGCACCGCTGAAGAGGAGAGAAAAACTCGCTTGGGCCCTCAACAGTGTGATGGACGACAACTGGGTCGAGACCGGGCTGAAGTCCAACATGGAGGGGGCAACCTTGGAGTTTCATCTCAAGAAGTTCCAGCAGGGCATCGACATCGCGGGTGATGACTTGACCCCGCCACCAACTTTATCCCTCTGAACGTGGAAGTAGAGTTCAGCAGGGAGCTCCGGCGGACGATGCCGGTGCTTGACGACCTTGGTGTCGTCGAGAGAAGATCGACCTCCAGGGTAGTGATCCCTGGGGCTTCTGAAGGTGGCTCCAACCCTGCCCCAAAGCCAAGGATCGAAGTCATCGGCAAGGGCAAGGAGCCGGTGGCCGAAACCTCGAGCCAGAAGAGGAAACTAAAGCATGCCGATGGAAGGTCTGTCAGGCCTGCATCCTCTGCAGCAGCTCCTTCTCCCCGGAGGGGGAGGTCTTCTACAACTGCGACGACTGTTCCTGCAGCAACATCTTCCCGGGGTGCTAGCTCCGGGCATGTGACTCCAGCACCAGGGACAGTTGAGGCCTCTGGGTCCGGAGGTCCTTCCTGGTCGAGGGGGGCCTCGACTAAGGAAATGCCCGCAGCTGCAACAAGTTCCGGGGGACCTTCCGGATCTACCACACCGGTGGCGGCCATGGTCAGTCTAGAACGCCCGGGAAAGAGATTCCGTGCAAGTTGGTGCGGAAGCCTTCCGAGATAATTTTTAATCTTTACCTCAGACAGTTATTTTGTTGTAGTAACTATTTTTTTTAAGTTTCTTCATCCATCATCTGCAGCGTCCCCAAGAAGAGGAGTGAGGCTCCACCCTCAGCCATAGCAGCTGAAGCTGTGAGGGCGGAGGCTCCTTCTCCTGTCCCGGTGCCGCCCCAAGTGGTGGCTGAAGCTGCAGCAGCTCCGGCGCCAGCTGTCGTGGTCATGGACCCCGACTCATCCCCCGAGACTCCCGTGGTAGCGTCGGACCACGGGAGAGAAGATGCGCTAGCGGCACCTGCCCCGGAGGTTGAAGCCTCGTGTCTTGATGCTGAGATGATGGAAGCTTCGGCTCCTGAGCCGGAGGAAGCAGTGATTCCGGCTCCAGAGTCAGAACTTGTCGAAGCTCCAGCGGTTGAGCCGGAGGTTATTGAAGTCCCAGCGAGCGAGCCGGATGTTTAGGAAGTCCCGACGGTTGAGTCGGCTACCTCCGAAGCTCCGGCCTCAGAGTCGGTTGCCACTGAAGCTCCGGCTGCAGAGCTGGTTGCGGTTGAAGCTCCGGCCTCAAGGACGGTTGTTGTTGACCCTCTGGAGCCCTAGCCGGTCATTGCAGAGGCATCAGCACTTGAACCTATGATGGTCGAGGTGCCAACGCCTGAGCCACCAGCGGAGGAGGAGCCCAGGCCGGAGCCGGAAGTAGCCCCTGCTCCGGAAGTGATGACGGCCGAGGTGCCTGCTGCTGAGCCAGGGTGCCCAAATGAAGTTGCTGGCCCCCTGCCTGAGGGAGCAAATGAAGACCTAGCAGCAAGGCCTTCGAAACCACTTCCGGAGGTCGGAACTTCTTCCACGGGACCCTCCTCGGTGGCGACTGAGGCTATCCTAGAGGACGGCCCTAGTGCCGTGGAGGCTCACGGGACCATTCTTGTGGAGTGGGACCCAATTTTTGTAAGCGAGAACCCGCTGGAACCAGCGGGGGAGACCCCAGCAGGTCCGGACCCTATTCCCCTGTCGTTGTCCATTGACAACGCTTGCTCCAGTCTGCGTCAAGTCCAGCTGGCGTTCTACCACGACAGCAAGGCTCTTGAAGAGGAGCGCCAAACCCTTAGGCGGTGGCGTAATCGGCTCTACTTCGAGACCAAGCTGGCGCAGTCGAGGCTGGCAGACGACAAGGAGTGGATCAAACAGGAGAAGGTCCGCCTGGAATACTGGGGCAAATTATTGGATGACAGGGAGAGCTTGACTCATGCCCTTGACACTCAATCCTGGGCCATTTATGAGCAGAGCAAGGCAGCTAATAGTGCGGCTGATGATCGCCAAGAAAGGCTTGAAGCCATTAACACTACTCTCATCAAGCGCCGGGAGGCACTTGAGGAGAGGGAGAAGAGCTCGAAGATGAAGAGCAAAAACTCCTAGAGCTGCAGGATGACGTCTTGAAGAGGGAGGAGGAGCTTGCCGAAAAGGTGGCTCTGGCTAACAAGGGCCTCGAGGAACGCGCCAAGAAATTGGAGGAGCGTTGCATTGAGGAGGAGGAGAAGGCCTGGGTGCGAGGGTAGGAACTCTACAAGCAAGAGCGTGCCATCGCTGCTAGGGAGAAGAAAGTTAGGGGCCGGGAGAAGGACCTGGTCGACTGCCGGAACAAGATCCACCTCCGGGAGGAGGAGCTCGGAAAACTCGAGAAGCAGGTTGCTGAAAAGATTCAGCAAAATTCCAAAGAGGTTGAGCGCCTTGCTCATGAGAATTCTGAAATGGCGGCCAAAAGATCCTTGGAGGAACTGAAGGGCTTGAGGGCTGCAGACTCCCTACAGGTTTGGGAGTTCCTAAGCAAAGCCAACGACGCGCTGACACTAATAGGCTTCTGTCCCGTGCGTCCGGATGATCCAGAGCCGGAGCCGGACCTGGTGTTGCAAGCATTGAGCTCGGCGGGTGGATAACTCTCCAAGGTGGGTGACGTCATCGCGGACTAGTTGGAGGTTGAGGGGCAGTCCCTGGCGAAGAACGTTGCAGAGTATGTGCTGACGTGCTACACCAGCCAGGATCCCCAATTCCCTCTGGACCCGGTGCTTGAAGGTCCTGTCGAAGGAGAAGGTGAAGCCACCCGAGCCAACGTGTCGGAGGTTGCTTAGAAGGTCGCCCAGTTCTTCCATAGGATTTAGGACCATCTTTGTAGCTCCCACTTGTATTCTCTCTTTTTCTTCCCCAATTTTGTAATCCCTTGTCTCCAGATGAATGAAATCCAAATTTTTGTGAATTTCATTTTCTGTCTTCAACACTTTTGTCTTCACTTGGCCCCCTGGTAGATGTACACAATTTGATTGTGAACATGTACCAAGAGGATATTGTATTTTGTTGAAGACTCATTTGCTTCGAACTTGTAGAGTGTAGGTCCGAAGTCTTCGATAGTGAAGGCCCCCTGAGGTTGTCGGAGCTCAAAAGCTCTAGCATTGACTACCGTCGGAGCTCAGTAGCTCCGAAAATAGTCTCTATCAACGCATAGAGCATTGATAGTTAGCCCTCCAGGGTGTCGGAGCGTAGTAGCTCCGGCAGTGACCTTTGCAAACGCGTAGCTTGTCGGCAGCAGACTCCGCTTGTGGGGTCTTCTCACCATCTTTTATTTTGCATCGACGGCTGGCCCCCCTAGCTTTACCGGAGCTTGGTTGCTCAGGTGATGCTCATTTTCAATGTTTAACATCGATTACAAGCCACCTAGTGGGAGTCGGAGCTTGTTAGCTCCGACTTTTCTCCATCAACGTGGATTCTTTATTTTTCCTGCACACTGAAGCCAAGAAAAATAGTAAAATTCGCTCCTTGCCTATAACTTTGTCGCGGCTTACGATTCCCAAGAAATTTTTAGGTCAAACACAATTCTGAATACAACCAAATGCGTTGCCTTCTTTCTTTCGGATCCAATTGTACTTGGACCCGCCTTACTTCGACCTGTCGGGGTGTAGGTAGAGTGGCGTACTTAGGGTGCTTGACCAGGCTAAGTCGATAGCACACTCCGGCCCTAGATTGGCTTGGCGGCATTCAGGCGAGTGGGCCATGAACAATGTTTGAATACAAAAGAATTGACAATACAGCTCGAATTGTACATGAACTGGTCGAACTAAAATTTCTTAAGAATTGCACAACTTTGTTAGAGACAAGAAAGAGAAAAATAAAAAATGTTGAGCCTGTACAAAATAAATGCACGTGGAGTCTGTTTCACATGAAGGTGTCTTTCATTATAGGTCCGGGGTACAGGGAAAACAAGTACACTCTTAGGGTACGGAACCAGGCTAAGCGTGTTTCATTTCTCGTTTGACCCAGGGTAGCTAGCCACACTTTTAGTCCTGGGACTGTGACAAGTGTTGCATGAACTTTGCGGACCTTCCGGGAAAGGTCCGGCTGTTCTCCTGGAGGAACTACCCGACTCTGTACAATGACTCTATAACATACACCTCAAGTTACTACAGACTCACCTTCGTGATATTAAGTGTAGAACTTACGGAGGTGCTCAATATTCCAAGGATTTGGGAGAGGTGCCCCATCCTCGGTAGCCAAGCGAACGCTTCCAGGACGGGATACTTTAATCATTCAGAAGGGTCCCTCCCAGTTGGGGGAGAGTTTGTTTAACCCTTCTCTGGATTGTATTCTCCGTAGCACCAGATCGCCTTCCTCGAGCTGTCAGTTGTGTACATGCCGCTGATGATAGCGCCGAAGGGCTTGGCGGTATCGGGCATTCCGAACAGCTGCTTGGCACCTTCCCTCCTCAAGGAGTTCTAGGTCTTCACGCCAGAGCTGGTCCTGCGTGGCTTCGTTGAAGGTCCGGACCCGGAGTGACCCCAAGGTGATTTTCAGAGGAAGGATTGCTTCAGCTCCGTACACCAAGAAGAAGGGTGTCTCTCCAGTTGACCGGTTTGGAGTTGTCCTGTTGGCCCATAGAGTGGGCAGAAGCTCTTCAATCCAGTTGGCTCCATGCTTTTTCAAGCGCTCATAGGTGCGTGTTTTGAGTCCTTTCAGGATTTCAACATTTGCTCTCTCGGCCTGGCCATTGCTTGTCGGGTGGGCTACGAAGGCGTAGCAAACTTGAATGTCGAGGTCTTCGCAATATCCTTGAAATGCAGAGCTTGTGAATAGGGTCCCGTTATCAGTAATGATTTTGTTTGGGAATCCAAATCTGCATAAATGGATTGCAAAAATTTGATAGCAGATTGCTTGTTTATTGTCACAACTGGAGTTGCTTCCGGCCACTTGGTGAACTTGTCAATGGCGACATACAGGAACTTGTAACCTCCGACGGCTCTTGGGAAAGGTCCTAAGATGTCCATCCCCCACACGGTGAAGGGCCATGTAGGAGGTATCATTTGTAGAGGCTGAGCCGGTGTGTGAATTTGCTTTGCATGAATTGGCATGCTTTGCATTTCTTCACCAGCTCAGTTGCATCCTGGAGTGCTGTAGGCCAGTAGAAGCCATGCTGGAAGGCTTTACCAACCAGCGTGCGGGAAGACGCATGGTTCCCACACTCGCCTCCATGGATTTCTGCGAGGAGCTCGCAGCCTTCTTCCCTTGTGATGCACCGCATTAGGACGCCGTTGGCACCGCGCCGGTAGAGATCCCCTTCTACCAACGTGTATCTTTTAGCCAATCTGACTATCCGGTCAGCAGATACATCATTGTCAGGAAGGATTTTTCCTTTCAAGTAGCTCCGGATCTCCGAGATCCATGCATCGGAGCTAACTTGAGCATTTGAGTCTTGCGTGCTGGGTTGCTCGGAGCTTCCGGCAGCACCTACGACCCTTGATGGCTGCCATGGTAACAGGGCCATCGGGACCGTCGGCTTCGGGATGCTGATATCGCCCCCTTCGCTCAGTTCAGCAGGCTGAGCTGTGGGTTTTGACAACCCCCGGACAAAAGTTCCGTCAGGAGCTGGAGCTCCGATTGACGCTTTCGTCGAGAGTTTGTCGGCTTCAGCATTGTGGACACGCTGGACATGGTGGAGGTCTAGGACTTCGAAGTCCTTCTGAAACCTCTGGACTTCAAGGAGGTAAGCAGCTAGCTAGAGATTGTTGCAGGAGCATTCACCCTTCACTTGTTTAATGATGAGCTGTGAATCTCCCTTGACCAGCAGTTGCTTGACACCGTATGACAGTGCCACCTTTAGTCCGTAGATGAGTGCTTCGTACTCCGCCATGTTGTTGGTCGCCTTGAAGTCAAGGTGTACCATGTATTTTACCTTCTCCCCGGTTGGTGCGAGGAGAAGGATTCCAGCTCCGGCCCCCTGCTTTTGCATGGATCCGTCGAAGTAGAGGGTCTAGTGAGGCTCGATGAAGACCGGAGCCTTGTGTTCCGGCTTTTGCTCACTGGGGCCCCCAGGGTTTGATGGAGAGGGAGTCCATTCCGCCACGAAATCTGCCAATGCTTGACTCTTGATTGCTTGCCTTGGAATGAATTCGAGATTGAATTCGGCCAATTCCGCTGCCCACTTTGCAATATTCCCAGTTGAATTGGGGTTATGCAAGATTGCACGAAGTGGATAAGAAGTCACCACTGAAATCTTGTAAGCTTGGAAGTAATGGCGAAGCTTCATGTAGGCAATAAGAACTGCATAGAGCAGCTTGTGCACCTCTAGGTACCGAGTCTTGGCATCATGAAGTACTTCACTGATGAAGTACACTGGGAGCTAGATGGTCCGGACCCCCTCGGAGGGGCCCGGAGCTTCCTCTTCATTGACCCGGATCCTCCCGGAGGGATCCGGACCTTCTTCGAGGACCTTTGTGTCCTTGCTGGAGGGACCCGGAGCTTCTTCAGAAGCGACGTGGACCCTCCCGGAGGGGTCTGGGTCTTCTGAAGTAACTTCTTGTGGACTCAAGTCTGGGAACTGGGACCCAGACTCACTCTCAGGAACCTCCGGACCCTCCCGGGGGGGGGGGTCTGGATTCCTGAGTATGGGATAGTTCTGGTCTCTCCGCAACCAGGACCATACTGACAACTTCGTTAGTTGCTGAAATGTAAAGCAGCAAAGGCTCACCAGGGTTCGGAGCTACCAGAGTTGGTAGGGTGGTGAGGAACTGTTTTAGCTCCTGGAACGCCTTTTCTGCTTCTTCAGACCATTGGAATGGTCCGGACTTCCTCAATAACTTGAATAAGGGAAGTGCCCATTCCGCCAGTCTTGAAATGAATCGGCTGAGGGCTGCTAGACATCCAGTCAGCTTTTGGACATCCTTGATGCGGGCTGGTGGCCGCATGTCTTCAATGGCTTTGATCTTTGTCGGATTAGCTTCTATGCCCCGGTGACTTAACAGGAAACCAAGAAGTTTTCTGGAGCTAACCCCAAAGACACACTTGTCTGGGTTTAGCTTTGTGCGGGTGACCCGCAGCTTGTCGAAGACAACCTGCAAGGTGTCAAGGAGTGACTCCTTGTTCTTGACCTTGACCACGATGTCATCGATGTACACTTCCACTATGTCTCTAATGAGTTCTTCAAAAGTTTTGTACATAGCTCGTACAAAGGTTGAAGCTGCATTCTTGAGACCAAATGGCATGGCTGTATAACAGTACAATCCATCTACTGCGATGAAAGAGGTATGCTCTTCATCTTCCCTAGACATTCTGATTTGATGATACCCAGAATATGCGTCTAGGAAACATAGTAATTCACACCCGGAGGTGGAATCCACTATCTGATCTATTCTAGGTAGTGGGAATGGATCTTTTGGACATGCCTTATTTAGTGTTGTGTAGTCAATACACATCCGAAGCTTCCCACCGGCCTTGGGCACAACTACTGGGTTTGCCAGCCATTTTGGATGGAAGACTTCTCGGATGAATCCAGCTTCGAGCAACTTCTTCACTTCTTGTCGAATGAAGTTTTGTCGCTCAACGGATTGCTTCCGAGGCTTCCGATGCATGGGTCGGGCGTCAGGGTAGATCTTTAGATTGTGCTCAATCACTTCCCTGGGGATCCCAGGCATTTGTGACGGTTGCTAGGCAAACACGTCGACATTAGCTCGGAGGAAAGCGATGAGCGTGAGTTCCTATTTGTCATTCAGTCCCCCCGATTTACGGGTGGTCTGAGCGGCATCGGAACCGATTTGGATGACTTTGACTGGAATGTCGGTGTCGCCGCTTGGCTGCACACAAGGTGCAGAAGTCGAGCCTCACTGACGAATGCTCGGGGGTTTTGGAGCTTGCTCCTGCCTGGAGTCCTCCTCTTGCGCTGTAGTAAGCGCATGAAGTTCTTCCAGAGCAGTTACTCCGGCAGTGCGATCTCCGCGGATCCGGAGAATGCCTACTGGTGTTGGCATCTTTAACACCAAGTAGCCAGAATGAGCAGCTGCCATGAATTTGTACAAGGCGGGCCTGCCCAAGATGGCGTTGAAAGGTAAGTTGATATGAGCAACGTCAAAGACCAACTTCTCAGTGCGATACTTCTCCCGGGTCCCGAAGGTAACGGGGAGAGTAATTGCACCGAGTGGGGTAATGGCTCCCGGACCTACTCCGGAGAAAGGTCGGGAGGGATGAAGATCTGAAGGTCAGAGCTGAAGCTTGGTAAAAGCTTTGAAGCTTATGAGGTTCAGCCCCGAACCTCCGTCTACCATAACATGGTGGAGCTGGATGTTATTGATGGTAGGAGATACCATCAAAGGTAACTGGCCTGCTCCAACCATGCTTCGAGGGCAGTCCAAAGCATCAAAAGTGATGGTCGTGTCCATCCACTTCCGATGAGGCTCCGCCCTGGCTGTAGGAGCTACAGTGGCCATGTCCCGACGCATTGTCTTGAGGACGCGACGGGAGGTGATGTCCCATGATCCACCAAAAATGGTGTTCATGGTCTTCCGACGCTCGTTGTCAAAGACGTCAGAATCGTCGTCGACAGAGGTGTAGACGGCCTTGAGGACCTTTTTAGGATCCTGAAAACCTAACTCCTCTTCAGCTGGAGCTTCGTCAACTTTTTGTTTTCCTTCCCTCTATCAGAAAGGAATTTCTTCTCGGCGCTTGTTGTAGTGCTTGGCAAGGTTTTGGACCTCCCGGCAGTCTTCCAAACTGTGGCTGTCCGTCTTATGAATTGGACACCACACTTTGGGTTTGCCATCGTCTTCAGAAGACGGTCGAGGTCGCTTCTTGGGGCGTGGCCCCCGGCCACCCGGAGCTGCAACAGTTGCAACATTAGATGCGTCGGCCAACGGCTTCTTCTTGTCGTTGGTCTTTTTCTTCTTCTTGCCACTCCCGGAGGTAGTGGCTTCTACTTTGGAAGATTTCTTGTGATCCTCCGGAGGTGGTTTGGAGTGCATTTCACGGCCCTCCGCAGCTCTGGCACATTTGTCAGCCAAGCTGAAGAGTTCCGTGACACAGGTGATCTCCTTGATTGCCAGTTTCACCAACATCTTCTTATCCCGTACGCCCTGTCTAAATGCCACAATGACATAAGCGCTAGAGATATAAGGGATAGTGTTTCGTACCTGAGATAATCTCTGGATGAATGATCGCAGGGATTCTCCCCCTTTTTGCACGACTGCAAAAAGGTCCAGTTCGGTGCCTGGTCGGGTGTATGAACTCCCGAAGTTGGCGGTGAACTGCCGGCACAACTCCTCCCAACTGTTGATGGAGTTGGGTGGAAGGCTCATAAACCAGGACCGGGCGGTCCCAGTTAAAGCTACTGGAAAATAGTTGGCCATTACGGCCTCATTTCCTCCAGCTGCCAGGATTGCAGTGGAGTTGATCTGAAGAAATTCGATGGGATTAACGATCCCGTCAAAATTCTCCGGCAGGTGAGGCCGGAATTTCTGTGGCCACCTGACCATACACAGATGCATGGCCAGGGCTGAACAGCCTCCTCCTACTCCTTCAGGAGCAGGAATTTCCTGAGCTTCTCACCTTTCACGAGCACGCTCGATATGGACTCGGCCATCTTGTTGACGGTATCGGCGATCAAGCTCCGCCCGGAGGTCATGAGTTGAAAGCTTTGATACCGTGTGAGTGCGTCGTGCCCCGGAGTGCAACGAAGTCACTTGCTGTGATGCAGCACGTCTCCTGTTGTTGGAAACATGCGGACCAAGTCTGCCAGATAAGGTCCGTCGCTGCGACGGGGCCCGTCCTGAAGGAGGAGGACCCTGGTTACTGATGCAGTCGGCTGCTGCTGCAACCAAGTGTTCCACATCGGCCCTCCACTGCTTCATTGCATCCCGGTATGCATCTGAAGGTGGTGGGCGCTGAAGGAGAGCACGTGCTGCATGGAGCGCTTGTTCCGGGTTATCATGATTCACCGACGCAGTGATTGACGCCGGTGCACCATCGCGCTGTCCAGCTTGATTTGCTGGTGGAGGCGGCGGTGGTGGAAGTGTGACTCCTGCTGGAACTGAGGTTCCTGCTGGTGGCTGCATATTGGAGGGATTCCCCCCAACAGCTTGAACAGCGGGATGACCATTGGACGATTCAGCAGCTGAGTTCACCATTCTTGAAATCTCAGGCGCCCCCTACCTGGCGCGCCAACTTTCGGTGGTTTTGATCCGGCAGATCTCCCGACACTACTAAAGTGTTTGCAGAGTTTGAAGTTCAGTGTGGACGCGCGGAGATTCAAGAAGGTAAAATGTAAAATGACACAGGAGACATGAAGGTTTACGTGGTTCGGGCCGCCTGAGCGTAATACCCTACTCCACGGGGTGTGTTGGTGTTGTATTGGATGTATGAACTCAACTCAGGTGAGTTGAGTGCGCATGTGAGCCGATTAGACCAGATAAGATCAGAGCAGGTCAGATCAGTCCCTCCTATGTATCGTTGGCTGTCCTTTTATAGTATAAGGACAAGCCATTACAAGTTGGCCTGGCCCGACATGTGGCCCCGATGGTTACTATATTGATACATATTTGGTGCGCTTAATTACCCTTAATGACCAAATTACGGGCTTTGACAGCACCGTTACTAGTAATTAAGGTCGTCCGATCGTGTGTCATTAATATATTATTAATGACACTTAATCGGGTCTTGAAGTCCTTGATTCCCCTTTGAAGATCCGGAGCCGTTGTGGAGTCTACTGGAGGTTTGAGGCTGAAGATCTGACGGTTGGACACGTGGCAGCTCTGGAGCATACTGTGGGGAACAGATAGGTCCGGTGCCACCAGACACATGTCAGTTCCGGAGCTTCCCTCGGTCTAGGGTTAGGTCCGGGGGTGCCGTTATGGTACGTAGCCCGGAGCTTCCCCTGGTGGGCGGTAGCTCTGGTTCGATGGTACACGTGGCGACCCTGGGACTAACCATGTTGGGGAAGTGGGTCCGTTATATCTGACATGTGGGCCTCCGAAGGTCTTCAAATCAAGTAGTTGACATTTTCTTGAGGTCTTTGCAATCTCGAGGGGTATACGGTACCTAGGGTACCGACAGTATTGAAATTGTATGAACAATCATCTAATTTTTTGCCGTAATTATCTGTAGAAAGCTCTTATAGTCTATTGCGCTACATTTTTTGAAAGTGGAAGAACTATTCTACAACTTTTCTATTCATTATTACCTCAAATTTGGTTTAGAACTAATTAGAAACTGGAGTTGAAGTTAGTACCTGTGTACAGTGTTATCTGAAACAGCCACAAAATTTCTGAACTTTGAACAACCATAATTCTTAAATTAGAAAAGCAACCTATGCATATCTATACATGTCTGGAAAGCTTAAAGAGTCATCTATCAATTTCCTATTCAACGCTAAGGCTAAAACACGCAATAACCAGGTCTAAATTGAAGTAGTTTAAGGTGTCGTAACAATTCAGAATCTGGACAGTTATGTGTTCAGTTGCTGTTTGGATCGTAATTTATAGTAGGATCATGAGCGAATAGTAGCATATGTATTGAAAATAGTGTGTAGCCGTCCCGCGCTTCATCTCACAGGGTTGTGCTCCTTCGAGATCGGTGTCGCTATCCTGGTGAGCAAATTTAACATGCTTGTCACCCTCGCAATGTATAGGAACCTTTTGGTCAGTCGCCTTAAACCATAGAATACCTTATCAAATCCTAGAACGCTTCCATCTTTTTCTTCATACAACACTTCATGTAGAGTTAATATGCCATTTATTATATTTTTGTCTTATTAGTTCTAGCATGGAAAGTCCTAAGAAGACTGGTCCTGGTAGTAACAATAAAGAAGACAATATGGAGTTTACTGACTCCAGCAGTTCAGGCTCCTTTCATAGTCCATCGGATCCTTTTCCTAATATAAAAACTAAAAAGACTTCAGAGGATCTCGACCCGGAATATGATCCTGCCGATGAGGTATAGATCACGAATCTTAACTTCAGCAGTTCAAGTTAATGTTGGTTGTCAAGTATACGAAGTCTTATAATTCTTTTCTACCTAGATTAATCGCGAAGATAACGAGGTAACTTCGGCTCCTAAAACCACGGAAGGTTCTCCAATGGATGAATCCTCAGCTTCACTCAAGCGGAAACGAGGGCAACAAGGTCCCAATAAGGGTCCATTGGACCGCATCATGTACATAACAAGGGTCGGTCCAGGTGGGCTTCCCCAAGAACCACTGGATTCAATTACCAAGTACCGTAATGCATGCAGTTTTCTTGTTAGGGAGCTCGTGCCGATCACGATCGAGAATTGGAGGAAATTACCCGAGCAGACCAAGAATGAGTTGTGGAAAAGAATAAAGAAACAATTCAAGTTCCCAAAAGGCATGGAAGAAGCTGTAAAGAAAGCAACATTGATCTCTTGCGACAAGAAGTTTTGTGGTTGGAAGAGCGAAATGAATGCTTATGTTAAGACCGATAAGGTCCCTAGCCCGAGGAGGATGGAAAAAATCACACAAGCTCAGTGGCAAGAGTTTGTTTGTCAAAAGACCACACATGATGCTAAAGCTCTAAGTGTAACTAGGTCAGATCTTGCAAAAAAGAACAAATACCATCATCGCTTGGGGTCTGCCAGATATGCCCCCAAAGTCCAGAAATGGAATAAGATATTAGACGAAATTACTAGTAAGGTCAATCCTCACCCATTAGAAGGTTGCGATGAGCGAACTCAACGGTGGGTCTTTGCCCGGTCAGGTTTGACCAGCGAGGGCAAACTTGAAAAGCCCGACTCTATGAATGAAGTAGAGGAAAAAATGAAAGAAGTAATTGAAAAGCAGCAGAAGGGTCTCTTCAAGCCGAAGAAGGAGAATGACCAACTTACCACTATCTTAGGAAACCCTGAACACAGCGAACGGGTTAGAGTGATCTCTTCTCAAATGTCTTGGCTAGATGGTTTCCCTAAAGATAAAGACACATATAGAAGACGTGAGAAGTTTAAGAAAACACTTGATGAACGATTGCTCAAAAGGTCAAAGAAAATATGCAAGAAATAATGGAACAACTTAGACAATCGGGACAATTAGTGGCACCGAGTACAACGATGGTTCCAGTGCAAAAGGAGCAATTAGTATCTCCAACTGCCTACCCTAGCAGCGTTGGTTCTGTGTCAGACTCAGGGTCAACCCATAACTTCCCTGTCGATGATACTGCTAATGACAAATCTTGTCGTCTTCTTGTCCCGATCGGCAGAGGAGGGAACAAAACCAAATAGGTTGCCACTGCTATGGCAAAGCCTGATCGTGACTTCAAAGGGAATCCACTTCCGTTGTATTATGCTGTGGTGCAAGTTCTTCAGATCATTGATAATGATTATGAAGATTATGAAATAGACCACGTCACACCTGAGGGGATCGCGACTATGGGGCAGGCTGTCAACCAATTGATCCTTTGACACCGACGCGATATCGTGTTGGACAATGAGCCAATTTCTAGCTTCGTTGCATCTCGAAATACTGCAACCCCATCTTCTAAGGCAAAAGTGCATGAAGATCCACTCCTAATCCAGGAAGATCCACTCCCCCTATATCTCAGCAAGGATGATAGTAACCTTGCTAGTAAAGATATCCAAGAGAAACAAGTTGGACAACAGCTTCAAGCAGTACTAGAGCAAGCTGTTGCTAGTAAAGAGCAATCAGTTGAGCAACATCTTGAAGTAGAGACAGCTGTTGGGAGTAAAGAGCAATCAGTTGAACAACAGGTTCAACAAGCCAGTGTACAACTTCCGACGACTACTCCTCGATCATTAGTGCTTATCAAAGTTAGCTCATACGAAAATAAGAAACCTTCATCAGAAGTGTCAAAGTATTTGGAAACTATGAAGGAAAATATTATAAAATCGAGTGCATCTCGTTCTTCTCATGAGCCAGAATTAGGAAATATCGAGGAGTGGGAAGAAGACAGTGTCATGTATAATCGGCGGACAACTTTAGTTAAACCAGGAATTCCAATATACAAGCTAGAGGATGTTCCTCCTAAATTTGAGAATGGGAAGCCGTTCATGACATCCGTACAACTTAGCAAACAACTCGTCCCGCTTAAAAGAATGCATGAGTGTTACATCCTTGCCAACACAAGATATGGTCTTAATTGCGTCACATTTTTTATTCCAAAAGAAGCATTCTGGAGCACTGGAGAAGATATACGAGTCATTTTATTTGAAGAGCCGCATCCCCTTTTGCATCGGGGCATGCTCGAAATCAACCTGCTGCTCGTCTGGTGCTTGTAAGTACTCTAATATTTTGTATTTGCTTTTCTTACTACACGCATACACATTTCATGATATTATAACAATTCTGGACTTCTTCAATAGGATGCAATACATGGATAATGAAAAATTGGCGCGCAAGACAGGTATCCTTGACCCTACTATTGTAAAGGTGCTATTCAACGTCCATGCAGATCGAGACTCAGCAAAGTTCAAGTACATGAAAAAAAATGAAAAAGCAATCGCAAAACTTAATAAGGATAAAAGACAGAAGTTTCATCTTACATAGGACATGCAATGTTTAACTTTGTCAGAGACGGCAAAGACCTCGTAAAGGCTCCGTACAACTTCTAGTAAGTTCGACACATGACATTGAAATAGCAGATATTTGTAATTGTTAACACGTGTGTTTGTGTATTTGCAGTGATCACTACATAATGATCTTCATCAAGCCAACGCAGGGAATGGCAACAGTCTTGGACTCGACCGATTTCCCACCAGATCGTTACAAAGATTTTCTTTTCATTTTGAAACTGTACATTTATTCAATAATTTTAATTTACACATATTTAGAATGTGTTGACAAGTTTTATATGACATTTCTTGTATTACAGCGCTTGACAGTTTTATGCGAAACAGCTTGGCGATACGAATGCATTGGACATTAAAACGTATTATGCTTGTCCAAAGCAGCCTGCTGGGAGTGTCTTATGCGGGCATTATGTATGCGAGCATCTTCGGACCGCCGGCGTATATAGAGTGAATCATGAGGATGTAAGTTATCCTTAATGTCGATATCTTTTTTTTTACTTTTGAGTTTCATTTTCATTGTAACTAGCATAGTTTAATACTTATATTCTATGCTGTTCAATATTACCAGAAATATTATTTTCATATTTTGATTCCAACTTCAAAGTTCAATTGCTCATAGTACAACTGCTCCAAAAATACTAACTAAATTCTTGTATACTCTCACTTTGATCTATACTTTGAGATTGTTCAAACCAACACATTCTAAACCTTGTTATGTGTTATATTGCAGCACATGAAGAATCTGAATGAAGAATGGCCGGTTTGTAGAAGTATTCCTGATGGAGGAGCCGACAAGATTGCTTCTTAACTCTGTCAATTCATTCGTCGCAAAATTTTGCACAAAAGAGGGAAGTTCTTTGATGAGAATGGTGCAATAGCTGATGTGCCAGAACTTTGTGACTATGCCAATAGAAACAGTTTTTAGTGAAAACTTGTAAACTATGAGATGAATTGTATGTGTAACTTGTACATATGTATATTATTTTAGTGAAATTGACTTCTGAGTGATGACTTCTGTGATGATAATATTGTTGACTTCTGTTCTGTGATGATATTGTTGACTTCTGTTCTGTGATTATATTAAATTGACCTGGAAATTAGAAATAACAGCAGTAGTACTACATAGGTTATACCTTATCACAGGCGTTTATTTATCAACGGCTAGGAATGCCTGTGAAAAACAATTATCACAGGCGGCTAGATATAGGTAAAGAACCATCTGTGATAACCTAATTATCACAGGTGGTTATTGTTATGGTAGAAACCGACTGCGGTAAAAAGTCTTCACAGGCGGCTTGATGTAGGTCAACATCCGACTGTGATAACACCATTATCACAAGCGGTTAGATATGCTGCAAGACCCGCCTGTGATAAGACAATTATCACAGGCGGGTATGTATGCTGCACTATATGCCTGTGATAACTTATCTTCACAGGCGGCTAGCATAAGTAAAAATTGCATGTGATAATGTTTCTTCACAGGCGGTATCACTTCTTCGCCCGTGAAATTGCGGATTATCACATGCTCTTCATTTCAGGCGGTTTTAAAAACCACGTGTGATAATAGGTCTGGAGCCGCCTGCGATAAGGCTTATTGTAGTAGTGTGTCGAGCATTCTCTTGTATATCTCCTTTTGTATTTGTGTTGTGTCATGTGGAGTTTGTTTCACTGGAATATGTAATTTTTTGCATTGCAGTTGGATCACCACTAAACATAGTTTTTTTGTTTGAATCTAAGCCTCCTATTTGTGCTCCTCTGTCCAGAATCACTGGTTGATGGACGCACCTTAATCGATATGATGAGCTGGTTAAGGCCATCCGCAATGGTACGCTGTAAGGCTTACTGGAAAGCAAACTGGAAAATTTTTGTGAGTGCACATACTGGAAGTATAGAGTATATAAAGTATGATTTAGATGATAGAGTATGTTTTAGAGGTTGCTGGTGTGGATGGTCTAAGATCCTCCTCCACAGAACACAATCATGATGGAGTATGTTCATTTTTTTTGTGTTTTACGACTATAGGCGGTAGGAAAAACTCCCACATGTAAGACTGTTTCATCTTCAATAACATGCGGGTCTCACAACAAAGTGCATGAAAAACATGCCACATCAACAGCTGATGTGGCAAAACCACTATGTAAGACTACCAAAGGGGGTAAATTAATTGGTTTTGGATGGAATAGGGTGTTAAATATCCGGTTTAGAACTTGAGGAGGTTAAATAGTCTCTACGTCATACTTTGAGAGGGTATGTAGACTTTTTCCTAAAAAATGAAGTAAAACGTGACATTGAACTAAAAAGTACTTACAGGAACACGTACTAATTCTACAAAATACTCCTTTCATCTCAAAATATTTATTACTTTTAATTCAAAAATAAATTAGAGAGTGATAAGTATTTTTTGATGGAGTGAGTAAAAAGTTCAGATCAGATGCCTGGATAAAGGGGTGAAGCGCGCACACACTTTGAGTTGCTTTCAATAACCCAAATAAAGCGCATTTTGCAATTTTCAGTGCCCGTAAGCTGGTACTTGTGCAAACGGGCTTGAGCAGTTTACACTAGCCTCTTTCTTTAAAGAGCGGGCTTGAGTAGTTTAAGCCGGGTGGGTAGCGGGCGTCAGGCAGCCCACTACCACCTGCTTTGTCTACTTAATTTATTTGTTGGTTTAGTGAGTCCTGTTGGTAAAATTAATATTACCACTAAATCCTAGTGGGCAGAACCTCCTCCTCTCCTTCCTCTGGTACCGCTCGGCCCTGGCCGGGGCTTGGCGCCGCCGCCTAGCGTAAGGGACAGAGCCTCGGCGACCACGACGTTGTCGTGTGGTTGCTACAGACAAAGATGTTTTACTCCTTGTGGTGCTTGCGACGGTGGCCGGAGTCTGGTCGCGAGAAGGGAGACTCCATCCTGCTTTCTTGCTCCTCTTCTGCCGCATGTTAAAACATATTGTCAGTCAGTCAGCACCTGGGTGCACAAAATCGTCTATTGGTGCATCGTGATCCGTGCACATAGATGGAAGCACATGCCCCTTGCCCGTTTCGGTGGACACGAACACGATGATGTCTGCTGCCTTGTCTACGTCATCGTAAAGATGAATCCTGCACATACAGGACTGCCTCATTGTGGAGCTGATTTCACACTACGGCTATTTCTCTGGACCAGGCTAATCAGGTCCTCAACCTCGACCATGATCTTGGCAGGAAGGGAGCAGACAGGTTGGCCTGAAGGACATGAGGCAGTAGTAAGGAGCAAGCAGCCGACGTGAGAGGGAGCAAGGGTAGGGGAGCAGCCGGCGCGTGCGGGTGAGCGGCCACGCGAGGGAGCAGGACCACCCGACGCGCGGTAAAGTGGCCAACGCACTGTGGAGTGGCCGACGCCTAGCATCGAACGCACGCGGTCGTGGCGGAGCCAAGTGCTGACACGTGCGGTGGTGGCGGAGGCTATCGCCAAAGCGCGCAGGGGGAGCAGGTCTGCAGAGGAGCTGCTGCTCGCGGTGGAGTGGCCGGCCGCCGACGCCCGCTGTGATGGCGGAGCGCACTAGCGCCAATGACGCGCTCAGGACGGCGGGAGGAGTGGCCGTCGTGAGTGTGTACGGGCTAGGGTTAGGGATTCGTATGTGGATGTATGTGAGCTTTGTAGGCCGAGCGGAGAAGCCCGCATCGTCCAGGAAATAAGTAGGTCATCGCTATATCCACTAACATAATTTTTAGTAGGTGGGCTTAGTGGGCAGACCCACACCACTAACAGATTGAGCCAGCACTTGGCTCCGCCACGACTGCGTGCGTTTGGCGCTAGGCGCCGACCACTCCACCGCGCGAGCAAGCTG
Organism: Tuctoria greenei; assembly: GCA_036927565.1. NCBI lineage: Eukaryota > Viridiplantae > Streptophyta > Magnoliopsida > Poales > Poaceae > Tuctoria > Tuctoria greenei. The sequence continues at coordinate 191,708,534 of JAYESD010000005.1, forward strand.
CTCCCCTGACCCCTGCTCATTCACACATCGGCTGCTTGCTCCTTCCTGCTGCCTTATGTCCTTCAGGCCAATCTGTCTACTCCCTTCCTGCTAAGATCATGGTCGAGGTTGAGGACCTGATTAGCCTGGTCCAGAGAAGGTGTCGTAGTGTGAAATCAGCTCCACAATGAGGCAGTCCTATACGTGCAGGGTTCAGCTCCACGATGAGGTAGGTGAGGCAGCAGACATCATCTTGTTCATGTCCACTGAAATGGGCATGGGGCATGTGCTTCCATCTACGTGCGCGGATCACTACGCGCTGACTGCAAGACAGACGATTCTGCATACCCAGGTGCTGACTGACTGACAATGTGTTTTCACGTGCGGCTGAAGAGGAGCAAGGAAGCAGGATGGAATCTCCCTTCTCGCAACCAGACGCCGACCGCTGTCGCCGGCACCGCAAGGAGTAAAACATCTTCGTTTGTAGCAACCACACGATAGCCCCGTGGTCGCCGAGGCTCTGTGCCTCACGCTAGGCGGTGGCGCCAAGCCCCAGCGAGGGCCGAACGGCAAGCGTTACCGGAGGAAGGAGAGGAGGAGATTCTGCCCACTAGGCCCACTAGGATTTAGTGGATAATATTAATTTCACCAACACGAGCCACTAAACTCACAAATAAATTAAGTGCACAAAGCAGGTGGTAGTGGGCTGCCTGCTACCCACCCCGCTTGCAGCCTGAGTGCTGGCACGTACGATGGTGGCGGAGGCTATCGCCCAAGCGCTCGGGAGGAGCAGGTCTGCAGAGGAGTTGCTGCTGCTCGCGGTGGAGTGGGCAGCCGTCGGCACCCGCTGTGGTGGCGGTGCGCACTAGCGCCAATGACGCGCGCAGGATGACGGGAGGAGGGGCCGCCGTGAGTGTGTCCGAGCTAGGGTTAGGAATTCATATGTGAATGTATGTGGGCTTTGTGGGTCGAGCGGAGAAGCTCACTTCATCCGTCAGAAAATAAGTGAGTCGTCGCTATATCCACCAACATAAATTTTAGTAGGATGGGCTTAGTGGTTTAGTGGGCATGCTCGCACCACCAACAGCAGTCGGCGCCGGGCGCGCCACAACTGCTGTTGCGGTGGCGCAGCTGTGGTGGACGTACATCAAGCGAGTACCTCGGCATGCGGCGGCAGCCGTAGAGATGGTACGCGGCGGAGATCCGCAACCCAGAGATCCGCTACCCCGGGAGGAGGCAGAAAACAGAGCCTACGACGGCGACGAGTCGCTAACAATCGCCGCCACACTGCAGAGCTTTCAACAGCAGAGCGCCACCGACGTCCCCTGCTTCGCTGTACTAGCTGACTGCGTGATTACGAATGGGAAAGGAACAGAGGATGGTCGTTTTATTTTAAGACGAAGTGAGAGACATCGTCGCCTTTCTATCTAAAAATATTTGTCATCTTTTAATTTAAAACAATTAAAGAATGAGAGTAAAATGAACTTAAGAGTGATGAATATGGGAATAATTGTTGTGCAATCTATTTTTTTGTGCAAGCATGCAATCTTCACATTTCAACCGTTTCTTACCAATTCAAAGGTGGCCACATTCAAGTTTCTTTTTGCATATTATCAACAACACTAGAGAAGAGATTTAAGTGCTAAAAGTGCAGCACCCTTGGTAGGGAACGGTTGTGATATAGACATTACATACTTGTACAAAACAGCTGATTGCACAACAATTGTATGAATATTTTGAAACGGAGCGGACTAGTAGAATTAGTCAGTAGGCTGAAATGAGTAGATGGATTCGCGAGGCGAGTACAGAATACAATATAGCAATATGAATTATGTAGTCAGTCTACCAGAGCAAACTGGCAGAAGATCAGCGAACTAAGATTGATACTTAGAGCAAGGATAATGGAGTAGCCGGTTGCAGGCTGTAACTCAATGCCATGTCACTTTAGAGTCAACAGTTTAGCCTTCTTATATAATAGACTAGCTATTAGATTGACTGGAAAGTGATTGGAATAAATGCCCTGTTTTTCCCACTCCCAATCGCATGCAGGCACATCAGTAGAGTCACCTCGTAAGTGCCGCTGCGCCTGGCTACTATTCTGGCGCCTGCAGCTCTCTCTCTCTTTTTTACTCCCTCATCCACGTAAGCAATATTCTGACGTGGATTCTTTTGAGCCAGCTGACTAGGCTCTATTATACCTGCTCTTACGGCTGCAGCCTCGTTGCCACCGGCGGCCTCCCCCGTATGAACCTCGGTGGCGGTGCCTGCCAGTAGCATGAGCAGTCAATTGTGTGAGCCCCCGCTGCCGCCTCTCCCTTCTCTCGGGCCACCGGGCCTCCCCTCCCCGACGGAGGCCTCCTTCTAGTCGTCGCCAGCAATGGAGCGCCTGCCCAATCCTACTCCCACTAAAATATTAAGAGTGTTTCTAAATTTCAAGACAACGAGTAATCAACAACTAATTACTATTATTAATAAATAATCACTGTAATCATATTTTATTTTATTATTTTAAAGTCTATCAATCATAAAAATATTGTATTTGACTATTTTACAAACAACATAATCCTTACAATTAACATAATGAACAATTAAATGAAAGAACCATTGCCTGAAGATTAGGATTCCTGAAATATTAAACTAGCTAATGATCGACGTGTCTGCATCTCAATACATAGAAATTTAGACCCCCATTTGACCCAACGGAAAAAGTCGAGGGCGAACTACAATATCTGCTTCTTGGAGAACGCATACTGAAACAGAGGACCCAGTACAGTGTTGCACTTACATGAGTCGCCTTGCTGCCTCCCTTGGCACCTGTAACATCCCATCTTTCGTAAATTAATAAATCGAGTTCATAAAATAATCAAGTGACTAAATAAAAATAATATCTAAATAAAATAATAAAATTATAAAACAAGACCTGTTAAATAGATGACTAGCAGACCGTCCACTTGCGACAGCAGCCCTCGGCGCGCCATTTTTTATATCCTCATAGTCTGTGCCCCGCGAACCGCAACCGTATTGTCGCATCGGCCGAGTCGCGCCATCCGCTAGCCGACGCACCGCCTCGACCACTTGGCGTGCACGCATGCTGCGAATTCAGTGCCGACGACCAGTACCACCGCATGCTCATGCAAAGTGTCACTCAGTGTTCCCAATTGCAGTCTGACGAATTTACTGCGTCCATCTACCAATTACCTACAATCTTCCAATAGCCGTATAAAAATCTACGTTGTCCTTATCCTTTCCCACTCGAACCAGACCCGTTTTCCGGCCTCTCCCGTACGGCAGAAGCGAGCACCAAGGACGCACCCTATCGATCTCGAATGCGGCTTCCCTCCTCCCATTCGGTCCTCCCATGCGTCCTCCTGTTGACGTGTCAAAATATTATTGGTTCTTCATTAATACTTAGTTTAACTACCATATCTTCACAACAAATAAGATGATGACACGTCAGCGGGAGGACACATGGGAGGACAAACGGGAGGAGGGAAGCCGTGTCCATCGATCTCTACCAGGGCGCCCGTTTTGCTAGATCCAAGGCCAAGGTAAACTTCTCCGCGATCTACTTCACGTTCTTGACTAGTTCCCAGGTCGTTTCCCCTTCTCCTGCGAGCTGACCTCCACCACCAGCAGCTATGGCTGCCCCTGTCTAAAGAACTAACCGCTCCCTTCAGTTCCCCTCAAATCTTTGCCACCCTTGAGCGAGCTATGATGTATACTTTCTATTTCCCTACTCCTGGTTATTTTCCCCATTTTCCTGTGTTGATTTGAGATCTCCGTGAGTATCTATGGTGGTCAGGCAAAGAAACAACCGGAGGTAGAAGAAAGCCCGTAGGTGCTGTTCGTATACCTCTGTGGAGTTAATGAAACCAGCTAATCAACATTAACTACTTAAACAATTAGCCCAGCTACGTAGTGCAGCCCAATCAGCTGCTTTGGCCGGACTTAAACCATGCCCAGGTCTTAGTACAGCAGTAAACCAACATGTCCCGCTCCTTAACCAATTACATATTAATTTTCGGAATTAATTAGTAGTCAGCACTGCTAAAACCGTATCTCACTCATACGACGTCCAATTAATCCAATTCTTCTTCTAAAATGCATCTAAAATCATAATCTACATAATACAATTATTTTGGTATGAGGTATTGATAATTGTTTGCTTTGCTTGTTTAAATGTGTGTGCGCGTGTGCCGCTCTTCAAAACAAGTGCTGGAAGAGAACCCGGAGCCGCCCCAAGACCAGGAGTTCGACGCCGCGGAGGATAGCGAAGGCAAGTTTCATGGAACCCTTTTTGTTCATGTCGCACATATGTGAGGATTATTCCTTGTTGCCCATATGACAGATTATGCATTTGCGAGTATTTGCGACTCGAGTGACTGAGAGAAGCCATACTTATTTCTATGGTTGCATACTGAGATGATGATATTATGTGATGATGATGTTATTGTGCATTGGGGGAGAGTATACATCAGTTGAGACTGGGGCAGACGGGTCAGTGTTGGTGTAAGGCTACCGTGGTGGTAGACTTACGACTGTGGTTGGTGTATGGTGGCTGCCGTGGTGAGCCTTAAGGACCGAGTTGTTTTGACATCTCACCTGACTTCTTTTCGTGCGATCACATGATCCTGTATGGGCAGGGCGTAGCCTAATCCCAGTGGCTAGCCCGACAGTCGTTCACGGTGGATGGTTCGTGGGTGGAGACTCAGCTGAGTCATGACCTGGGGTTTGGAGGCGACTGGACTGGGTGATGTTATGACTGGGTGTCGATTATGACGAACTATCGTGGATAGTTTTGTGCATGTGGGTACAGCGTAAAACCTCTGAGGAGTGTAAAATCCATTCGAATGGTCGTGTCCTCGGTATAGGATGGGTTACGGTGTGGTCCTGACAACTAGAGAGCTACCTGTTGTGAGATTGAGATGATGGATATCTCGGGATGAGATGTCCTGGTGCATCGTGTTGCATTGTTATTTGTTCATTGCATGTATATTGTTGCATCCCCTCCCGTAGGGCGAGCTGGAACTTGCTGAGTACCTTTGTACTCAAACGTTGTTGATATCTTCAGAGGATCCCGACTACGTGCCGGAGGAATTTGAGTAGGGACACATCCACACCCAAAGGCTGAAGGTGGAACCATGGGCGATGAAGATCTAGTTGCTTCCGTTATGTTGACTATTATCGTTATGTTGTTAGCTGTTATCGTTTTTATTCACAAGACTATGCCGCTGTAATAAAACTCTGTGTGATTTGGTTCCACTTGTGGTGTAATATATTGTATCGAACATCGTTCTTGGTATTATATTACATGTTGAGTTCTGATCTGTGGGTCGGGACGCTTCAAGTGGTATCAGAACCATACTTGGCTGTAGGATGTGGGCCCTAGTACGTAAGTGACCGTAAGAGACCGTAGAAGGAATTTCATGTAGGAACCTTTTGACCGTAGAGCCTTGGTGATAGGTTTTGCTCTTAAATAATCCTTGTGCCCTGTTCTGAGTCAGATGGCCGACGACCATATCACTACCTTCTGCATCAACGAAGATGGCTTCCCCAAGGTGCTCTATGCTGCCACCGTTCGACTTGGTATTTCGGACCGTCCGGAGTATGTGGGTCATGAATTCATGGAGCATGGCACCGAAAGCTGTGAGGTCACAGTGCACGTGGGTGCCAGTGACAAGTTCTTGGAGATGAAGCCATGGAGCGTCACTGCTACAGGATGTCGCATGATGGATACCTGCCAGCTTGTAGCTCGCAAAGCCCTGAAGTACTTGTGCCACACGTTTGACTGGCATCTGGGTTCCACACCCATGAAGTATTTCCCACCCGTGGATCGTAGTCGTCCTGCCTGGATGGCAAGGATTCACAACCTGGAAGGACTCGGGTCGACTGAAGATGACCCCACCATTGTTGCCATGTCTGGCTATTTGTTGAGCTTGGACGACCTGTGCGACCTGCTGAACCAACGGGTGAAGACCCTCATCAAGCGCACGAAGAAATTGGAGAATCGTTGGAGGAAGACTAAACTAGCACTAGCGCAAGCTGATGCCCATGCTGCCAACACTGAAAGTCATGTCGCTTTGGCCGAAGAGAATCTCAGGGAGGAGGCTGACCGCCACAGCCAGCTTCTGAGGGCTGTTTACCTTGTTGACCGAGCCAAGCGCAAAGACCACCACGTCAGTGCAACTGCTGAACCGCCTATCCTGGAAGGAGTTCCAATGTATCACCTGCCCAACCCTCGTAGGAGGACCTGTGAGCCTGTGCTGCCCACTCCTCTGGCATCACCTCGTGGAGCTGAAGATGAAGATCCCGAAGACCGCAACGTAGGACCCGATAGTCAGGCAGAGGTTTCGACCGACCCTTGAAGGGATGGACTTAGGAATGACATGCCCCGATGTATCATGTACCCTTTTGCTTTGATGAATGAATGTTTGGTGTGTTGCTTGCAATGCTTGATGTTTGTGTGCTCTGCGTGTTATAAAAAAATAAAAAATATATAGAATAGTATATATTAAAAGCTTGTATATATACCTATGCATGGACAGATTAATAATAAATTGTTGGCTAACTCCACCTTCCCTTGTCATAGATGTCTCGGCATTCAAACCGACTTAGGATTGGTCAAGAAGAGAACCAAGATATCCCATAGATTCCGCGTGCACCGCAACCACATGCGTCAGTGAACAATGCACCCAGTCTGGCGGCAGCACCACTTCCACAAGCACCCCTTCCCCAGGCACCTGCCCATGACTTGACTGCTATCCTTGATCGTCAGACTCGACTTCAGGAGATGATGGCAAACACGTTTGCTGCTCATGGCAACAATGGCCTCCCCAACCGTCAGCTAGCACCTCAGAGCAACCACCAGATTGCTGACTTCAACAGGATGAACCCATCCAAGTTCGCAGGATTGGATGACCCGATTGAGGCGGGTGACTGGCTGAGAGAGTTAGAGATGAAGTTAGAAGTGGTCCATGCAAATGAGATGGATAAGGTTCTACTGGCAGTGCAACAACTAAGGGGGCCTGCGTTAGTTTGGTGGCAGAGTTACAGAGATATGAATGCAGATGCAAAGACAATGATATGGGATGAGTTTGTGAGACTATTCAGAGATCACCACATCCCTAGCAGTGTCGTGAAGATGAAACAAGCAGAGTTCAGGGATCTTCAGCAGAGGGGTATGACTGTGACAGAGTACCTACACAGTTTCACTAGCTTGTCCCGCTATGACCCCAATGCGGTGGTGAAAGTAGCCTAGAGGGGGGGGGGGTGAATAGGCTAATCGACCTGAAATGACTTAATAAAACGAGATTAATACACAAGGGGCGGACTAGTCCAGTCCAGGGACGGACTAGTCCGGTCCACCTACAGGGAAAAACCTAAAAAGAGTTTCTAACAGGTTTCAGTCCAATTCTTGTGATGCAAAGTTTGTTAGAATAACTTAGTGAGCCTTAATAAGTTATATGGTAAGTATGAAGCTAATGATCACAATGAAGCTAAGGTGATGAGCAAAACCGGTAAGGCTAACCCTAGAAGCAATATGTGATGAATGAAAGCTAAGAACACAAGTGGCACGAGGATTTTATCCCGAGGTTCGATCCCACACAAGGAATCTACGTCCCCATTGAGGAGTCCACAAAGGACCGGGTTCAACAACCCTTCCCTCACCAAGTTTACCGCACGGGCCTAACTTGGTTCTCCACTATCACAAAGAATGAGTACAAGATTCGTTGGGGCTTCTCACAATCTGAGGCTCCCACCACAAATACAATCACGAATCACAAAGATTGACTTAAGCCACAGATCACAAAGATTCACAAAGTGCAAGTGATCAAATCGAGAGCCAAAGAGCGGTGTTCTTCCTCTTCTTCACCTCGCTAAACCCTAATCCACACAAGAATTAGTTTTAGAGGGAATGTAGGCAAGAAGGAGGCTTTTGGAGGCTCAAGGTTGATGTGGCGACGCTAGGGTTTCAATTTGATCAAGAGTTGGTTCAAATGAACCCAGGGGTCCTCTATTTATAGAGGTCCCAAGCCCATACTGCTGACTTCAGTAGATGGGCGGACTAGTCCGGCCTACAGCCCGGACTAGTCCAGCCTAGGAGACCACTAACGTCCCTGACAACTGTCGCACTGCGCGGCAATCGTCACACTACCTGCCAAACTTCAAATTCAAACGGTCACTTCAACAACAGACTAGTCCGGCCCCTACCGGACTAGTCCGATATCACACATAACCTTTTGTTCTGTGTGAAAACAGACTAGTCTGAAGACCACAGACTAGTCCGGCCCCGTGGGCGGACTAGTCCGGCCTTCCCAGACTTAGTCTCTGAAACACCGACTCCTCTCAAACCCGGACTAGTCCGGCCCCAGGGCGGACTAGTCCGATCTCAGTCAGGACCTCTTAGTCCGGACTAAAACGGACAAGTCCGTGGTTTTGGGACTTAGTCCCCAAAACCCACTTCATGACTACCCGGACTAGTCCGTCCCAATATGTACTAGTCCGATCTCAGTCAGACCCTTCTGGTCCGACCGAAAACAGACTTGGTCGGCCAGGGGCGGACTAGTCCGACCACCTACACGGACTAGTTCGGCCCTACTGCCAGACTTCTTCCAACTCTTTTCTCTCAATAGGTTTGACCTCTAAACCGCTTTGAGCTCCCAACTTGATCTCAGTGCACTTTACACACACATCCTCACACAAATTTGGCTAGTCTAAACTCGACACACTAGAAACCCTAGTTTCTCCTTTTCGAGTTGACATCGCCGTTTCCATCTTTTTCCTTTTTAAGGGATTGTGCTTCCACTTAGTCCACACCTGTGCTTAAGATCACTGAGCTCATTAGCCACTTAATTGTCGTCATCAATCATCCAAAACCCACGAAATCCTAGATGCACTTTCAATCTCCCTCTTTTTGGTGATTGATGACAACATATTAAGTCTTCACATATAAGAGTGTAAATCTGTGGTTTTCATAACATGCGGGTGTATGAGTGGCTCCCCCTCAATGAATGCATCATAAAAGAGAGATTGAGGAAGTCCTTCATACATGCACACGTTATGGTGGGGTGCCTACGTGTTGTGCTCAACAATTTGTGACAAGACATAATAAGCATTAATATGATCAAAAGATAGACATTCAAAGCATCATATTGATATTGAACATTCAAAACATTCAAAACATAGTCTTGCACAAATTTAAACATTTGACATAACATAGATATTACAATAAGGAGGCAACATGTCCACGGATCCAAAATAAGAACTACATTCAACTCTCCCCCTATTGACTATCTCTCCCGACTGACTCCTAACTATCTCTCCCCCTTTGGCATCAAGACACCAAAAAGGGAAAAGAAGAAGGGAAACACGACCTCGAAAGCCTAGTCGTCGTCTTCCTCGTCATCGTTGTCGTCGTGGGAGTCGTTCTCCGTGGCCTTCGGGTCCTCATGATCCTCATCGTCATCTTGTCATCGGAGGCACGAGCCGAAGGAGCTGCCCGGGAGGAGCTCCCATCCTCTTGGAGTTGGGCGAGCTCGTCGGTGGTGAAGCTTGGGAATGGAGTAATCTCCCCATCGCTCACCTCCGGAGAAGACATAGGGACCTCCAGCTTGTCGCACACTGCCTTAAGATACTTTTCTTGGCGCTTGTGTGCCCTCTGAGCCTGGATCTCTTGCTCCCGGCAGGAAGTGAATATCGCCTTGAAGCACTTGAAGAAAGCGCTCATCGACTGAGGCGGAGGCGGGGAAGGAGGCGCCACGGGGCGAGATGGAGGGTCTGCGTTCTTCCGGCGTGGGGGAGCCGACACATTTGGAGGCTGCTGAGGACGAAGCGGGCGATGCGACACGTCCTTGACAAAGGACAAGCCCAGCACCTTCTCTATGAGGCACATATGTAGGGGGCATACCCACAAGCACGGTTGGGGGTATGCGAGATGTTGAAGATATCGTCGAAGATGTAATTGACGAGGTTGAATTTCTCCTCCCCATCAACAAGAAGCAGCAAGTGCCTCAAGTTTCCTTGAATCACCCCAGCATCACCATCCTTTGGTGCTATTGTCCTTCTGAGGATCCTGTTCATGATGATGTAGAAGGGCTTGATGTTGCGAGCATGTCCGACACTATATGGGACATGACTGGGGTACATGTATGCCAGCTCATCACGGTCCACGGCCTTTAGGTTAGAGATGATGATCTCATGATCTAGATGTGCCTCAAGCCCTAGAATCTTGGCAAACTCTGCAAAAGTGACTGAGTATTGCTCGCCATGTGTCATCCATATGATCCTCCTATCACCTAATGTGGTGAAGTAGATAGTGGAGTAAAACTGCAGGATTACTTCAATGTTCCAGTCATACTTGAACCCCATGATCTCCTTGAGCTCATGGCGCTCAGCAGCTTCAATGACGGCGTCAAATGCAGAGTGTTGCTTCTTGGCCATGTACTCCCAGTCTACCCACTGTGCTTCAATCACAGGCTTCTTCATGCCTTGGTAGACTAGGCGGTAGTAATCATAATGAAAGTCGCACCAAAACCGAGGGTTGGCGGTACTCCTCTCATACTTGTATACCTTGTTCGTCCGGAGCCTTCTTGCTTTCTCAGCTCCCTTTCCATGAAAGATATTTGCAGCTATGTCATGCTGCCTGTTGGGATTCCTCTCGGGAGTGTGCACTTCCAGGGGACCAATCGGTTTGGCTTTCCCCTTCTCCTTGATAGCAATGCCCTTGGCCTTCAGAGCCGAGGCCTTCACCGAGGGCTTCTTTTTCTTTGGCTCAGCAGGAGCCGGGGCCTTGCCCTTCTTCGGATCTCTCTCGATCCGGTGTTCAACAATCTCGTCTTGGGCTGGCTGCTTGCCTTTGTCTTTCTCTCCAATTGATAAAAGTCTCTTTCTCTTGGAGACTTGAGCAGCAGCGGCCTGAGAGTTGTGAGCTTCACGCTCCTCTCGCTTCTTCTTCCGGAGATCCTTCCGTGACTCCTCAATGGCCCGAGCCATTGCTTCATCCTCTTCGTAGGCCAATGCGGTGGCCCGAGCAGCTTGTTGCTTCTTGGCTGCTTTTGCTTTCTCATGCTGCTCGAGATATTTCTCGGCAGCCTCAACTTCGGCTCTTGCTCGTTCTTCGGTGAGACGAAGTTGCTCTGCCTCCCACTCGGGGTCAGTGGGGGGAGAAGCGGAACGGCGAGGAGCGGCCATTCTAGATGAAAGTAATAGAGTCCATAAGATAGAAGGTCAAGGAGTTGGAATAATGCGAAAGAATTCACGAAAAAGCCAAAGTGTGAATTTGACCTGTGCAGACCGAAATTGTCCGCTCCAGGGACGGACTAGTCCGGTTTGCACAGGCTGAACCCTAACTCTAACAGTTTTTCAAGAAAGTTTGGAATCAAGTCGCAATACTCCTAGGTTATGATCACAAGGTCACTAGAAGCAACTTTAATGAAGAGGCATCTACCAAAAACTTAATGAATTAAGAATGAGGCTAGTTTTTGAAAAAGGAGGAATACCTCTCCAAATCTTGAAAAATTGACTCGATCGGGGAGGGATCGCGTCGAGGATGATCGGGGAAAGTCTCCCTTGCCTCCAAGGAGTCCAATGCACGGATTGGAATCGGTTTTTGGTGGAGGAAAGTGAAAATCACCGAAAGGGGACGGTTTCGCGCGCGTGGGAGAGAGAGAAAGCTAGATGAGGAAGTGGAGGGGTCAACCGCTTCCTGGGGAGTTTAAGTCCCCAGGGGCCAGACTAGTCCGATAGAGGAGCCGGACTAGTCCGGTCAGCGGACCAGACCCGGACCAGTACGGATCCGGACTTGTCCGGCCAAAGGGCAGACTAGTCCGGTCCTAGGAGGCTGAAAACATATATATTTGAGTTTTAGCCACTATAAAAGATCCTTTTGGACATATTGCACAACAAAACCTTGTGAATATGGTCAGTAAGCAATCAACATCCAAACTATGACCATAACTCACAAAGTCACTAGTTTTTTCAAATATTTTGAAGAAAATTGAGATAGAGATGAATTTTTCAACCACATGCTTTCTTTTGAATAAGGCAAAAATAAACATCCAGATGTGCATGTTTCAAGCCACATTTCAAGAATCTAAGATATTGAGCTCACTCCTAAGCTCACAAAATTGGGGCTTGGTGAATATGTCGGCCAGTTGGTTTTCGGTTCTCACATGTGAAATCACTATATCCCCCTTTAAGGAATGATCTCTCAAGAAGTGGTGTCTAATGTCTAAATGTTTGGTCCTTGAATGCTCAACTGGATTATGGGCTATTTTGATGGCGCTCTCATTGTCACATAGGAGAGGAATATGGCGCAAGTTTATACCATAATCCCTTAGAGTTTGTCTCATCCAAAGAAGTTGTGCACAACAACTTCCAGCTGCGATGTACTCTGCTTCGGCTGTGGAAAGAGCAATGGAATTTTGTTTCTTAGAGGACCAAGAAACTAATGATCTACCCAAGAATTGGCATGTCCCGGATGTACTCTTTCTATCAACTTTGCACCCCGCATAATCCGCATCGGAATAACTAATGAGGTTGAACTTAGATCCTTTGGGGTACCAAAGTCCTAGGCTAGGTGTGTGAACTAGATATCTAAGAATTCTCTTCACGGCGGTCAAATGACACACCATTGGTGCAGCTTGAAACCGTGCACATATACACACACTAAGCATAATATCCGGTCTAGAAGCACAAAGATATAACAAGGAGCTAATCATGGAACGATATACCTTTTGGTCCACACTTGGACCATCTTCGTTGAGGTCTAGGTGTCCATTTGTTGCCATAGGAGTTTTGATGGGTTTGGCCTTGTCCGTGTCAAACTTCTTCAATATGTCTTGAGTGTACTTTGTTTGACTTATGAACGTGCCTTCTTTGAGTTGCTTGACTTGGAAACCTAAAAAGAACTTCAACTCCCCCATCATGGACATCTCAAATCTTTCTGTCATAATCTTAGAAAACTCATCACAAAACACTTTGTTAGTAGAACCAAATATAATGTCATCGACATATATTTGGCACACAAAAGGATCATCATTGAAGTGCTTTGTAAATAGACTGTAATCAGCTTTTCCTATCTTAAAATCATTTTCAATTAGAAAGTCTCTAAGACACTCATACCAAGCTCTAGGAGCTTGTTTGAGGCCATAGAGAGCCTTACACAATTTGAAGACATGGTTTGGGAATTCTTGGTCTTCGAAGCCCGGTGGTTGCTCCACATATACTTCCTCCTTGATTAGGCCATTTAGGAACACACTCTTGATGTCTATTTGATAGAGCTTAAAATCATGGTGAGTGGCAAAGGCAAGTAATATTCGAATTGACTCTAACCTAGCTACGGGAGCAAAGGTTTCATCAAAATTCAAACCTTTGACTTGTGAGTACCCCTTGGCCACAAGTCGTGCCTTGTTCCTTTTCACAACACCATGTTCATCTTGCTTGTTGCGGAACACCCACTTGGTGCCCACAACATTTGCTTGTGGACGCTTGACAAGCTCCCAAACTTTGTTCCTCTCGAAGTTATTAAGCTCCTCTTGCATGGCTACCATCCAATCTGGGTCTCTTAAGGCATCTTCAACCCTATGGGGCTCCAAAGAAGAGAAAAAGAGTAATGTTCACAAAAGTTTGCAACACGAGAACGAGTGATTACCCCTTTAGTAATGTCTCCTAGTATGTTGTCAACGGGGCGATCCCATTGAACACTTTGATGAACACGAGGATGTGGAGGTTGAGCTCTTGAGTCATCATCGTCTTCTTCTTCTTCTTCTTGATCTCCCCCTTGATGAATGCCTCCCCCTTGACTTTCGTCTTCTTGGTCGTTTTGAGGTCCCACTTGACCGTCGTCAACTTGATCGCGTGGGGGATTACTTGCATCATCTTGTTGTTGGTCACTTGAGCATTGAGGTTGTTCTTGTGGTCGAACATCTCCAAGTGCCATTCTTCTGAGTGCTTCTTGTGGAGAGTCTTCTTGATCTAGCGCACTTTGACCAACTTGCTCCACTTGGGAGCCATTAGTTTCATCAAACACCACGTCGTGTGCTATTTCAACAATTCCGGAGGTTTTGTTGAAGACACGGTAGGCGTGGGTGTTTGAGTCATAGCCAAGCAAGAAACCCTCATCAGACTTTGAAGCAAACTTCGAAGTCCTAGGCTTCTTGTTGAGAATATAGCACTTGCTCCCAAAAACACGAAAATAAGAGATATTGGGTTTCTTACCAACTAGAAGCCCATAGGGAGTCTTCTTGAGGAGGCGGTGGAGGTATAATCGATTGACGACGTGTCAAGCGGTGTTAACCGCCTCCGCCCAAAACCGATCCGATGTCTTGTAATCATCAAGCATTGTCCTTGACATCTCGATGAGTGTTCTATTCTTCCGTTCCGCCACCCCATTTTGTTGAGGGGAGTATGGAGCTGAAAATTCATACTTGATGCCCTCCTCATCCAAGAATCCTTCCACTTGAGTGTTTTTGAACTCGGTGCTGTTGTCACTTCTTATAGCTTTGATTCTTGTGGCGAACTCATTTTGAGCTCTCCTCAAGAACCTCTTGAGGACACCATAGGTTTCACCCTTATCATGCAAGAAAAACACCCAAGTGAAACGGGAAAAGTCATCAACAATAACAAGACCATATTTGTTACCGCCAATGCTTATGTAGGTTATTGGCCCGAAAATGTCCATGTGTAGCAGCTCCAACGGTCTTGTTGTCGTCATGATGTTCTTGGAGGTGTGTTGAGCTCCCACTTGCTTCCCCGCTTGGCAAGCACTACATGGCCTGTCTTTTTCGAAGACAACATTCTTCAAGCCATGGATGTGCTCGTCCTTAAGAAGCTTTTGTAAGTTCCTCATGCCAACATGGGCCAGCCGTCTATGCCAAAGCCATCCCATGTTGGTTTTCGCCATTAAGCATGTGTCAAGTTGAGCTTTATCTGAGGCGAAGTCCACAAGATAAAGCTTTCCCTTGAGCACACCCTTAAAAGCGATTGAGTTGTCACTTCTTCTAAGGACGCTCACACCCTCATTAGTGAAAACACAATTATAACCCTTGTCACATAGTTGTGATATGGACAAGAGGTTATAGTCTAAAGAATCAATGTGTAGAACGCTAGAAAGAGTGTGTTGAGGGGAGATGACAAATTTACTGGAGCCAAGGATTTTTCCTCGGCTATTGTCTCCAAAGAGGATTCCTTCATTTAGATCATCATGTTCTTCATAATCCTCGAACATCGTCCTCTCTCCGGTCATGTGGTTTGTGCACCCACTGTCGAGCACCCATTTGGATCCACCAGAGGAGTATGCCTACAAAACAAGATTATGCCTTCCTTTTAGGTACCCAAGCGGAGTTGGGTCCTTTGATGTTAGTGGTAAGGCATTTGGGCACCCACACGCAAGGCTTGGGGCTCTTGCGGAGTGGCCCAACATATCTAGCATATACTTTGCCATATTTGTTCCTCATCAAAACATATGATGCATCGAAATCATGAAATAGAGGATGCGGTTCAGCTTTAGGCGTGTGAGTGCTAGTTGAGGTGTTCTTCACAATTTTAGTTGGATATGAGCTTTCTTTGACAAAGACAATCAATTCTTTGCCATATTTGAAGGTTTTGGCATTTTGCCTTCCACCTTTAGTATAACCAAGACCATCCTTGACATTGGGAGGTATTGTATTGGTGTATGCACTTTGTGCATACACCACCTTCTCTTTGTCAAAGATGCCACCCTTAGGTGCTTGCTTGTCTTGAGTCAATTTAAGATCATCCTTTAATTTAAGACTCAAGTTAGAACATTTGCAAGTTGATATTGCTTTGGATGCAACTTTTGAGGAGGATGAGCTTGTGGAGGAAGAGGCTACATTAGTCTTAAGGGACTCAACTTGAGTCTTAAGGATCTTGTTAACTTTTGTCAAGTTGTCAAGTTCGTCCTTGAGCTCAATGGTTGTCTCCTCAAGACTTGAGCATGTTTTATTGCTTAGAGCAAGTTCATGCTCTAATGCCTTGCTCTTCTCTCTCTCAAACTCAAGGAGCTCAATGATCTCTTTACATCTTTCCTTTTCTTGGATAAGCAAGTCCTCTTGCCTATCTAAGAGCTCCTCCTTCTCAAAAATCTCATCCGAAAGCAATTTCATTCTTTGCAATGTGCTCTTGCTTATATCCTTAAACATGTGTTCATTTTCGCTAGCACTATCAAAATCATCATGGGAGGATATGGAAGAGGATGAGTTAGAATTTACCTTTCTTCTTCCCTGTTTTGCCATGAGGCAAGTTGGCTTATAGTCGTGGAGATTTGGGAAGAGCTTGCTTCCCTTGGAGCTCCTCTCGATGGCTATGGTTGCCATCTTCTCTTCATCTTCGGACGAGGAGGACTCATCGTTAGAGTCCCACTCATTGCCTAAGTGAGCATGACCGGAGGGTCTCTTCTTCTTGTATAACTTCTTCTCTTGTGGCTTGCCCTCCTTCTTCTTCTTGCCATCTTCATGTGGACAATCTACCATGAAGTGCCCGTACTCGCCACAATTGTAGCAAGCCCTCTTGTTTTTGGGCCTTGCCTTTTCTTTGCCTTTGCCCTCATGCTTGTCGGCCTAGTCCGGCCTACAGCCCGGACTAGTCCAGCCTAGGGGACCACTGACGTCCCTGACAACTGTCGCACTGCGCGGCAATCGTCACACTACCCGCCAAACTTCAAATTCAAACGGTCACTTCAACAACGGACTAGTCCGGCCCCTACCGGACTAGTCCGGTCTCACACAGTACCTTTTGTTCCGTGTGAAAACGGACTAGTCTAAAGACCACGGACTAGTCCGGCCCCATGGGCGGACTAGTCCGGCCTTCCCAGACTTAGTCTCTGAAACACCGACTCCTCTCAAACCCGGACTAGTCCGGCCCCCAGGGCGGACTAGTCCGATCTCAGTCAGGACCTCTTAGTCCGGACTAAAACGGACAAGTTCGTGGTTTTGGGACTTAGTCCCCAAAACCCACTTCACGACTACCCGGACTAGTCCGTCCCAATACGGACTAGTCCGATCTCAGTCAGACCCTTCTGGTCCGGCTGAAAACGGACTTGGCCGGCCAGGGACGGACTAGTCCGACCACCTGCACGGACTAGTCCGGCCCTACTGCCAGACTTCTTCCAACTCTTTTCTCTCAATAGGTTTGACCTCTAAACCGCTTTGAGCTCCCAACTTGATCTCAATGCACTTTACACACACATCCTCACACAAATTTTGCTAGTCTAAACTCAACACACTAGAAACCCTAGTTTCTCCTTTTCGAGTTGACATCGCCATTTCCATCTTTTTCCTTTTTAAGGGATTGTGCTTCTACTTAGTCCACACCTGTGCTTAAGATCACTGAGCTCATTAGCCACTTAATTGTCGTCATCAATCATCCAAAACCAACGGGGATCCTAGATGCACTTTCAGGTGGACACAGATGAGAAGAAATAGGATGCCTTCCTGCGTGGCATCAACTCTGAGATCAGAACTTTGATCGGAGCGTCTGTCTACCATGATTTCAACACCATGGTAAACAAGGCTATCACCACAGAGAAGAACAAGAAAGATGAGATGCAGGAGAGGAAAAGGAAGTATGAGAGCAATAAGATGTTCCAACAAGCCAAGTCTCAGAGGACTCCTCAGTCATCCTATTATGGACAAAGGACCCAACAGTTTGCTTACTCAGTACCAAGGCAGCAGCAGCCAGTATACTCAAGTAAGATGGCCCATAGTGGAGTGTCCTACAGAGCATCAACCCAGACGTTCCGACAGACGATGCAACCTGCTAAGCCCCAGGGCTCTTTCAACCCACAACAGTCTGGAGTGAGTCGTATGGGCGACCAGAGGACTTGCTTTAAGTGTCGTGAGCCTGGTCACATTGCTGTGAATTGTCCTTACAAGAACCAACCAACTCCCTCAGTCTACTCCAACTCAGTTAATGGACCGAGGCAGCCAGCTGGAGTTAGCCGTGGAGCACCCTCTAGGATGCAGCAATCCTTCGGAAAAGCCACAGTGAACCACGTCTACACTGAGGAGGCAGATGCAACACCAGGAGTGTTACTCGGTGAGTTTTTGGTTCAGTCAGTCTTAGCTTCAGTGCTATTTGATTCTGGTGCATCACACTCTTTCATATCATCACAATTTATAGAGGCACATGATATATCAGCAGTGGCCCTTAAGAGGCCTTTAATAACCAAATCATCGGGAGGTTATATACCCTGCTACTTAGGAGTTAACAACATCCCTTTGAACCTAAGTGGGGTAGTATTCTTGGTTAATCAAGTAGTGCTGGATTCCCATGGAATAGATGTGATCCTTGGCATGGAGTGGTTGGCCAAGTGCAAAGGAAGCATATCTTGTGCATAAAGGATGGTGACGGTGACCAACCATGAAGGGAAGACTGTCACTTGTCGTGTTCAGTCTAACTTATCAGAACCAGTGATAAATCACTTGAAGGCTGCAACACTTCAAGAAATACCGGTAATCAAGGAATACACAGATGTGTTTCCAGAAGAATTGCCAGGCATGCCACCAGAAAGAGAAGTAGAGTTCTCCATTGAGCTAGTTCCTGGAACTGCTCCGATCACCAAGAGTCCTTACAGAATGGCAGCTCCAGAACTAGTGGAGTTAAAGAAGAAATTAGATGAGTTGCCACAAAAGGGATACATTAGACCTAGTGCATCACCATGGCGTGCACCGGTTCTATTTGTGGAGAAGAAAGATAAAAGCAAGAGGCTTTGTACAGATTACCGAGCTCTCAATGCGATGACCATGAAGAATAAGTATCCTCTACCTCGGATTGATGATCTTTTTGATCAGTTGAAGGGAGTCGGGTTCTTCTCGAAAATTGATTTGAGATCTGGGTGTAATCAAGTGAGGATCAGACCCGAGGACATACCTAAGACGACATTTGTGACTCGCTATGGACAATTTGAGTACACAGTGATGTCATTTGGGTTAACCAATGCTCCTGCCTACTTCATGACTCTAATGAATCGGGTGTTCATGCAAGAGCTAGACAAGTTTGTCGTTGTCTTCATTGACGACATTCTGATATATTCTCGGAGTAAGGAAGAACATGCACAACATCTGCGAATTGTTCTAGAACGACTTCGAAGTCATCAACTATACGCCAAGTTTAGCAAATGTGAATTTTTGGTTGCGAAAGGTTAGCTTCCTTGGACATGTTCTGACAGCTGAAGGAGTTGCAGTCGATCCAAAGAAGGTTCAAGATGTATCATCTTGGAAGCAACCAACATCAGTTTCGCAGATTCGTAGTTTTCTGGGTTTGGCCGGCTATTATCGAAGGTTCATTGAAGGATTCTCTAAACTTGCCAGACCAATGACAGAATTGCTCAAGGAGGACAAGAAGTTTGTTTGGACCAAAGCATTTGAGCTGAGTTTTCAAGAGTTGAAGAAAAGGCTAACCACAACACTAGTACTTGTCTTGCCAGATATTCATAAGAACTTCATCATTTATTGTGATGCTTCGAAACGAGGTCTCGGATGTGTGCTAATGCAAGAAGGTCGAGTGGTAGCTTATGACTCTCGCCAGCTAAGGCCGCACGAGCAGAACCATCCGACACATGACTTGGAATTGGGTGCAGTAGTGCATGCTCTAAAAATTTGGAGATACTATTTGATCGGAAACAAATGTGAGATCTATACGGACCAAAAGAGTCTCAAATATATCTTCACTCAGTCGTACCTCAACATGAGGCAACGAAGATGGTTAGAGTTAATCAAGGATTATGATTTGGAAATCCATTATCATCCGGGTAAAGCAAATGTGGTAGCTGATGCTCTTAGCAGGAAAGCCTATTGCCATCACTTAGTGACACAAGTACCGCAATTGTGCGATGAGATGTGGAAGTTGAACCTAAGGGTTGTACCTCACTCCTACAACTACAATCTTAGTGTTCAACCTGTTCTGGATGAACAAATCAAGAAGGCTCAACAAGAGGATGAAAAGTTGATGGAGAACAAAGCACAAACCGATGAAGATAAGGCTCCAGATTTCAGAGTCGATAGAGATGGAATATTGTGGTTCAAGAAACGGTTATGTGTGCCCTCACAATGCCACTACCGGAACACCATCATGGACGAAGCTCATAACTCTGCATACTCTATCCACCCTGGAGCTACCAAAACGTACTTGGATCTTAAAGAGAAGTATTGGTGGGTCGGCACGAAGGGTTACATAGCAAAGTTCGTGGCCCACTGCGATGTGTGTCAGAGGATCAAGGCTGAGCATCAGAAGCCAAGTGGTCTACTCCAGCCGTTACCAATCCCAGTTTGGAAATGGGATGAGATAGGGATGGATTTCATCACAGGCTTGCCAAGAACAAAGAATGGCAATGATTCCGTATGGGTAGTGGTCGATCGTCTCACGAAGGTTACACACTTTGTTCCTGTGCGAACTACCTACGGTGGAGACAAGCTAGCTAGGCTGTACATAGATCGTATTGTGAAGCTTCATGGTGTACCATCAAGGATAGTCTCAGATCGAGGTACCCAGTTCACATCTAGGTTCGGGAGAAGTCTTCAGAGAGCACTTGGTACCAAGGTAGACTTCAGCTCAGCATATCATCCTCAGACAGATGGACAAACCGAAAGAGTCAACCAAATCTTGGAGGATATGTTGAGAGCCGCTGTACTCACCTACGGTAAAGATTGGGAAGACAGTTTGCCATATGCCGAGTTTTCCTACAACAATAGCTATCAGACCAGCATCAAGATGTCACCGTTTGAAGCTCTCTATGGAAGGAAATGTCGTACACCGCTCATGTGGTCAGAGGTGGGTGATTGCATCGTGGAGCGACCGGACTTCATTGTAGCAGCAGAAGACAAGGTAGCGGAAATTCGAGCAAATATAAAGACAGCTCAGTCACGCCAAAAAAGCTATGCGGATAAGAGGAGGCGAGAACTCAGATTTGAAATCGGGGATCATGTGTATCTTAAAGTGTCTCCGATCCGTGGCACACGCAGATTTCAAGTGCGGGGAAAGTTAGCCCCACGGTACATTGGTCATTTTCCAGTCTTGCAAAAGATAGGAGCAGTAGCTTATCAGATCCAACTACATGAAGAAATGTCAACTGTGCACAACGTCTTTCACGTATCACAACTGAGGAAATGTTTGCGGATACCTGAAGACCAAGTGGTGCAAGAAACTTTAGACCTGCAGGATGATTTACGCTATCAGGAGGTGCCAGTGAAGATCTTGGATACCGTTACTCGAGGAACAAGAACAAGTTCTGTCACACTATGTCGAGTTCAGTGGAGCAGACATTCAGAAGCCGAAGTTATATGGGAGAGGGAAGATGCATTGCGATTAGGGTTTCCGCATCTCTTCGAAGGTTAGCCGAATCTCGAGGATGAGATTCAATCTAAGTGGGATAGATCTGTAACATCCCATCTTTCGTAAATTAATAAATCGAGTTCATAAAATAATCAAGTGACTAAATAAAAATAATATCTAAATAAAATAATAAAACTATAAAATAAGACATGTTAAATAGATGACTAGCAGACCGTCCACTTGCGACAGCAGCCCTCGGCGCGCCACTTTTTATATCCTTATAGTTTGTGCCCCGCGAACCGCGACCGTATTGTCGCATCGGCCGAGTCGCGCCATCCGCTAGCCGACGCACTGCCTCGACCACTTGGCGTGCCGCATGCGGCGAATTCAGTGCCGACGACCAGTACCACCGCATGCTCACGCAAAGTGTCACTCAGTGTTCTCAACTGCAGTCTGACGAATTTACTACGTCCATCTACCAATTACCTACAATCTTCCAATGGCCATATAAAAATCTACGTTGTCCTTATCCTTTCCCACTCGAACCAGACCCGTTTTCCAGCCTCTCCTGTACAGCAGAAGCGAGCACCAAGGACGCACCCCATCGATCTCCACCAGGGCGCCCGTTTTGCCAGATCCAAGGCCAAGGTAAGCTTCTCCGTGATCTACTTCACGTTCTTGACTAGTTCCCAGGTTGTTTCCCCTTCTCATGCGAGCTGACCTCCACCACCAGTAGCCATGGCTGCCCCTGTCTAAAGAACTAACCGCTCCCTTCAGTTCCCCTCAAATCTTTGCCACCCTTGAGCGAGCTATGATGTCTACTTTCTATTTCCCTGCTCCTGGTTATTTTCCCCATTTTCCTGTGTTGATTTGAGATCTCCATGAGTATTTATGGTGGTCAGGCAAAGAAACAACCCGTAGGTGCTGTTCGTATACTTCTGTGGAGTTAATGAAACCAGCTAATCAACATTAACTACCTAAACAATTAGCCCAGCTACGTAGTGCAGCCCAATCAGCTGCTTTGACCGGACTTAAACCATGCCCAGGTCTTAGTACAGCAGTAAACCAACATGTCCCGCTCCTTAACCAATTACATATTAATTTTCAGAATTAATTAGTAGTCAGCACTGCTAAAACCGTATCTCACTCATACGACGTCCGATTAATCCAATTCTTCTTCTAAAATGCATCTAAAATCATAATTTACATAATACAATTATTTTGGTATGAGGTATTGATCATTGTTTGCTTTGCTTGTTTAAATGTGTGTGCGCTTGTGCCACTCTTCAAAACAAGTGCTGGAAGAGAACCCGGAGTCGCCCCAAGACTAGGAGTTCGACGCCGCGGAGGGTAGCGAAGGCAAGTTTCATGGAACCCTTTTTGTTCATGTCGCACCTATGTGAGGATTATTCCTTGTTGCCCATATGATAGATTATGCATTTGCGAGTATTTGTGACTCGAGTGACTGAGAGAAGCCATACTTATTTCTATGGTTGTATACTGAGATGATGATATTATGTGATGATGATGTTATTGTACATTGGGGGAGAGTATACATCAGTTGAGACTGGGGCAGACGGGTCAATGTTGGTGTAAGGCTACCGTGGTGGTACACTTACGACTGTGGTTGGTGTATGGTGGCTGCCCTGGTGAGCCTTAAGGACCGAGTTGTTTTGACATCTCACCTGACTTCTTTTCGTGCGATCACATGATCCTGTATGGGCAGGCCGACAGTCGTTCACGGTGGATGGTTCGTGGATGGAGACTCAGCTGAGTCATGACATGGGGTTTGGGGGCGACTTGAATGGGTGATGTTACGACTGGGTGTCGGTTATGACGAACTATCGTGGATAGTTCTGTGCATGTAGGTACAGCGTACAACCTCTGCAGAGTGTAAAATCCGTTCGAATGGTCGTGTCCTCGGTATAGGATGGGTTACGGTGTGGTCCTGACAACTAGAGAGCTACCTGTTGTGAGATTGAGATGATGGATATCTCGGGATGAGATGTCCTGGTGCATCAGGTTGCATTGTTATTTGTTCATTGCATGTATATTGTTGCATCCCCTCTCGTAGAGCGAGATGGAACTTGCTGAGTACCTTTGTACTCAAACGTTGTTGATATCTTCAGAGGATCCCGACTACGTGCCGGAGGAATTCGAGTAGGGACGCGTCCACACCCAAGGGCTGAAGGTGGAACCATGGGCGATGAAGAGCTAGTTGCTTCCGTTATGTTGACTATTATCGTTATGTTGTTAGCTGTTATCGTTTTTATTCACAAGACTATGCCGCTGTAATAAAATTCTGTATGATTTGGTTCCACTTGTGGTGTAATATATTGTACCGAACATCGTTCTTGGTATTATATTACATGTTGAGTTCCGATCTGCGGGTCGGGACGCTTCAGCACCTTGTTGCCATGTACCCGCAGCCGCAAGACCATCTTCACCTTGAAAGAAACTGAGATGCCATAATCATACTTAGTCACTAATAATCATTCGGGTACAAAGTCGAATACAAATCTGAAAACAACATTAAGCACTAATCCGGGACACAAGTGTGCACACCTTCTTCCTCCCGTTTCATTGCGTTGGACGACGAAGCGGCCATCTAGCCAATATGGCGACAGCCACTAGAAGAGCAGTTAGAAGTCTTCCCCTTGTTTTCCCTCAACTAGCAAACCGGTTGCTCTTAGTATTAGAGATGTGGATTAGTGTTAATCCGTATCCTGCACTGAATCACATCTTCTTCTTATTTATAGTTGTTGTAGGGACACAAGAGGGGGCCACCCTTTCACTGGAACGGACATGTCTCCCGATTAAGACATGTCCATTCAGATTAGGCACATGTTAATTACAATTAATATGTGATTAACTGTCTTAATCACGAGTTCACACTTCTAACATTCTCCCCCTTGAACTCGGATTCAAAACTAAGAAACTTACTTAATACTAAACTTAGTGTCACTCTCCTTATGCTTGATATATAGGGTACGACGCATCGAAATAGTCATTTACGTACTGATTGACTCGAAGACCACAATACATCTTACACTCAGAAAATGACCTTATTCTTAATTTTGGCCCCTAAATATCCAGTGATCATAGGTTCTCCCTTAAACCCATGCTAGCTACGTGTTCACTGAACACGTTGGGTGGAAGACCTTTTGTAAGCGGATCCGCGAGCATTCGCTTGGTACTTATACGCTCAAGACTTATGGTATGATCTTGGATTCTGTCTTTCACAACATAAAACTTAATGTCGATGTGTTTGGCAGCACCACTCGACCTATTGTTGTGAGAGTAAAATACTGCGGGCTCATTATCGCAGTATAACTTAAGTGGCTTTTCAATGTTGTCAACCACTTTAAGACCGGGTAAAAATTTCTTAAGCCAAATTGCCTGCCCGGTGGCCTCATAACATGCAACAAACTCGACATACATTGTAGAAGATGCAGTAACGGTTTGTTTGGAACTTTTCCACGATATAGCTCCATTCGCGAGGGTGAATATATAACCTGACATGGATTTCTTAGTATCCACACAACCCGCGAAATCTGCATCTGAATACCCTACTACTTGAAGTGGGTCTGACTTACTATACGTTAACATGAGGCCTTTTGTGCCTTGCACATATCTTAATGTTTTCTTAACTGCTTTCCAGTGGTCAACCCCTGGATTTGACTGATATCTGCCAAGCATTCCGGTCACAAAAGCTAAGTCAGGGCGAGTACAAACTTGAGCATACATAAGACTTCTGACAGCAGAAGCATATGAAACCGACTTCATTTGATCGATCTCATATTGGTTCCTGGGACATTGAAAATTCCCAAACTTATCGCCCTTGACAATCGGAGTAGGCGAAGGCTTACTTTTATGCATACTGTACTTTTTAAGTACATTTTCTAAGTATGCCTTTTGTGATAAGCCCAATACCGCCTTACTTCTATCTCGGTGAATTTTTATGCTCAATACATAGGATGCTTCACCAAGATCTTTCATATCAAAATTAGAGGACAAAAACCTCTTAGTTTCTGATAGTAGATTAACATCACTACTTGAAAGTAGTATGTCATCCACATAGAGCACGAGAAAAATAAATTTCCCATTCTTAAAATATTCATAAATGCAATTATCTTCCTCATTCTCTTTAAATCCAAACTTTCTTATAGTTTCATCGAACTTGAGATACCACTGTCTAGATTCTTGTTTAAGTCCATAAATAGACTTCTTCAAATGGCATCCCATATGTTCCTTACCCTTAACGACAAAACCTTTCGGTTGTGTCATATAGACGTTCTCATAAAGATCCCCATTTAGAAATGTCATTTTTACATCCATTTGATACAATTCAAAATCATAGTGTGCTACTAAGGCCATAATAATTATAAAAGAATCTTTACATGAGACAGGTGAGAATGTCTCATTGTAATCTATGCCTTCTCTTTGAGTAAAGCCTTTTGCCACAAGTCTGGCTTTAAACTTATTAATATTCCCTTTGGAGTCACGTTTGATTTTATAGACCCATTTACAGCCTACTGTTTTGGCTCCATTGGGAATCTCAACTAAATCCCAGACTTTATTAGCATCCATAGACCTCATTTCATCCTCCATGGCTTTACGCCATTCAGATGATTGAGGGCTTCTCATAGCTTCTTCAAATGTGGTGGGATCACTCCCCATTTGAATCGCCTCACTCATATAAATCTCATAATCGTCCGGAATGGCCGATCTTCTTTCTCTTTGAGATCTTCTTAATTGCACATTATCATCATTTTGGGGCTGTTGTTGCTCTTCATTATTAATGGCAACAGGTTCATAATCTTGAACCTCTCTTACTAATTCTGTTGCCAATGGAGAACAAACGACAGGTGCTGAATTTTCAGCAGCAGTAGATAATGATAAATATGGTTCTTGAATCATAGGAGTGGGTACATAAACCCGCTTCTCTTCAAGATCAATTTCTCGTCTTACCGTACTCCCCCTGATTATAGCATCCTCTAAAAAGACGGTATGCCTTGTTTCTACAAACATAGTAAATCTTTCTGGACAGTAGAAACGATATCCCTTACTTTTTTCTGCATAGCCAATAAAATGACAACTTATTGTCTTGGCATCCAACTTACCAATGTTTGGGTTAAATATTTTTGCCTCAGCGGGACAGCCCCACACATGCATATAACTTA
Source organism: Tuctoria greenei (assembly GCA_036927565.1). Lineage (NCBI taxonomy): Eukaryota > Viridiplantae > Streptophyta > Magnoliopsida > Poales > Poaceae > Tuctoria > Tuctoria greenei. Next base: position 191,734,984 of record JAYESD010000005.1, read on the forward strand.
ACGAGGGCTTACGTCCCGTCCATAATTCATACGATGTTTTTGGCACCGACTTAGTAGGAACCCGATTTAGCACGTGAATGGCAGTTTTTAATGCCTCCATCCACAAACTAATCGGCAATTCCGATTGACTTAACATGAATCTAACCATATCCATTAGCGTACGATTTCGCTGTTCCGCTACTCCATTTTGCTGAGGTTCGCCTGGTGTAGAATATTGAGCGACTATACCATTTTCCTGTAAGAACCATGCAAATGGTCCAGAAACTTGGCCACATGGGGTATGCCGACCGTAGTACTCACCACCACGATCGGATCTTACCACTTTTATCTTAATATTGTGCTGATTTTCAACTTCAACCTTGAATATCTTAAATTTATCCAACGCTTCGGAGCGTTCTTTAATTGGGTAAATATAGCCATAGCGAGAATAGTCATCTGTGAAAGTTATGAACGAATCAAAACCATCAACGGATACTACGGGAAATGGACCACAAATATCTGTGTGGATTAATTCCAAAATTCCCGTGCTGCGTATGGCACCTTTCTTATTTTTCTTAACAAATTTGCCTTTAATGCAATCTATGCATTCTTCTGAATCCGAAAAATCCAATTAAGGAAGAATCGACTGTGAAATCAGTTGTCCAATTCTCCCCCTCGAAATATGGCCTAAGCGACAATGCCATAATTTCGAAGACATTTCGGAATCGATTCTTGTCGGTATCCTAGAAACCGTACACCCCTTGAGGTTATAAAGATCTCAAAGGAAAATCATCTACTTGGTTTGAAGACCCTCGAAGGCCCACATGTTAGACATAACCGGACCCGCTTCTCCAACATGGTTAATCCCTGGGTCGCCACGTGTACTACCAAACTGGAGCTACCGCCCACAAGGGGGAAGCTCCGGACCATGTACCGAAATGGCGCCCCCGGACTTAGCCCCCGACCGAGAGAAGCTCCGGACCTGAAACGTGTCAGGTAGTCCCGGAGCTACCTGTTTCCCACAGCAAGCTCCGGAGCTGCCACGTGTTCGACCGTCGGATCTTCAGCTTCTAACCTCCGGAAGACCCCGCAACGGCTCCGGATCTTCCAAGGAGAGCCAAGGACTTCAAGACCCAATTAAGTGTCATTAATACCATATTAATGACACTTAAATGGACGATATTAACACCCGTAACGGTGCTGTCAAAGCCCGTTATAGGATCATTAAGAGCAATTAAACGTGTATCAATACTAGTAACCGTCGGGGCCACATGTCGGGCCAGGCTAATCTGTAACGGCCTGCCCTTGTACTATAAAAGGACAGGCCGATGATACACAGAGGGACACGTGTCTCATACGCTCATCACAAGCTCATATTGCTAATACAACACCAACACACCCGTGGAGTAGGGTATTACGCTCAGGCGGCCCGAATCACGTAAATTCTGGTGTCTCCTATGCCATTTCTTATTCACCTTCTTGAATCTTCGCGCGCCCACACCGAACATCAAACTCCCCTATCACTTTAGTAGTGTAGAGAGATCTGCCGGTTCCAAACCACCGACAGTTGGCGCGCCAGGTAGGGGGTGCCTGAGATTTTGAGAATGGTGAACTCTGCTGCTGGATCATCCAACGGTCAACCTGCTGCTCAGGTTGTTGGGGGCAATCCCTCCAACAGGCAGCCACCTGCAGGAGCCTCAGCACCAGCAGGATTCACACTCCCACCACCACCATCTCCTCCAGCAAATCGTGTTGGGCAGCGTGATGGTGCGCCGGCGTCAATCACTGCGTCGGCAAATCATGACAACCCAGAACATGCGCTCCATGCAGCGCGTGCTCTTCTTCAACGTCCACCACCTCCGGATGCATCTCGGGATGCACTGGAACAGTGGAGGGCTGATGTGGAGCATTTGGTTGCAGCAGCAGCCGAACGCCTCAGCAACAAGGGTCCTCCTCCTTCAGGACGAGCCCCGTCGCAGTGGCGGACTTTGTCTGGAAGACTTGGACCACACGTCTCCAATAGCAGGAGACGTGCTGCATCGCAACAAGTGACGTCGTTGCCCTCCGGGGCTCGACGTACTCACACGGTATCCAGGCTTTCGACTCATGACCTCCGGGCGGAGCTTGATCGCCGATACCGCCAGCAGGACGGTCGAGTCCATATTGAGCGTGCCCGTGAAAGACGGGAAGCTCAGGACCTTTCTACTCCTGAAGGAGTAGGAGGAGGCTGTTCAACCTTGGCCATGCATCTGCGCATGGTTAGATGGCCACAGAAGTTCCAGCCTCACTTGCCGGAAAAATTCGACGGGACTGTCAATCCCGCCGAATTTCTTCAAATATACTCCACTGCAATCTTGGCAGCTGGAGGAAACGAGGCCGTGATGGCCAATTACTTTCCAGTGGCCTTAACTAGGACCGCCAGGTCCTGGTTTATGAGCCTTCCACCCAACTCTATCAACAGTTGGGAGGAGCTGTGCCGTCAGTTCACTGCCAACTTCGGGAGTTCATACACCCGACCAGGCACTGAACTGGACCTTTTTGCGGTCGTGCAAAAAGGGGGAGAATCCTTGCAGTCATTGATTCAAAGGTTCTCTCAGGTACGAAATACTATTCCTTCTATTTCTAGCGCCTCTGTCATTGTGGCATTCAGACAGGGCGTACGAGACAAGAAGATGTTGGAGAAACTGGCGATCAAGGAGATCACCAGTGTCACGGAACTCTTTAGCTTGGCTGACAAATGTGCTCGAGCTGCGGAGGGCCGTGAGATGCACTCCAAACCAACCTCGGAGGGTCACAAGAAACCCTCCAAAGAAGAAGCCGCTACCTCCGGGAGTGGCAAGAAGAAAAAGAAGACCAACGGCAAGAAGAAGCCGTCGGCAGGCACATCCAACGTTGCAGCTGCTGCAGCTCTGGGTGGCTGGGGGCCACGCCCTGAGAAGCGACCTCGACCGTCTTCTGAAGACGGTGGCAAACCCAAGGTGTGGTGTCCCATTCATAAAACGGGCAGCCACAGTTTGGAAGACTGCCGGGAGGTCCAAAACCTTGTCGAGCACTACAACAAGCGCCGGGAAGAATCTCCTTTCCAACAGAGGGAAGGAAAACAAAAAGTTGACGAAGCTCCGGCTGAAGAGGAGTTAGGGTTCCAGGATCCCAAAAAGGTCCTGAAGGCCGTCTACACCTCCGTCAACGATGATTCTAACATCTCTGACAACGAGCATCGGAAAACCATGAACACCATTTTTGGAGGATCATGGGATATCACCTCCCGTCGCGTCATCAAGACCATGCGTCGAGATATGGCCGCTGTAGCTCCTACAGTCAGGCTGGAACCTCACTGAAAGTGGATGGACACGGCCATCACTTTTGATGCTTCGGATTGTCCCCAGAGCATGGTTGGAGCAGGACAGTTACCCTTGATGGTATCTCCTACCATCAACAACATCCAACTCCACCACGTCATGGTAGACGGAGGTTCGGGGCTTAACCTCATCAGCTTCGAAGCTTTCACTAAGCTTCAGCTCCGACCTTCGGATCTCCACCCCTCTCGACCTTTCTCCAGAGTAGGTCCGGGGGCCATCACCCCACTCGGAGCTATTACTCTCCCTGTTACCTTCGAGACACGGGAGAAGTACCACACCGAGAAGTTGGTCTTCGACGTCGCACAGATCAACTTACCCTTCAATGCCATCTTGGGTATACCTGCCCTGTACAAATTCATGGCGGCAGCTCATAATGGCTATCTGGTGTTGAAGATGCCAATGCCAGTAGGCGTTCTCCGGATCCGCGGAGATCGCACTGCCGGAGTAACTGCACTGGAAGAGCTCCATGCGCTCACCATGGCACAAGAGGAGGACTCCAGGCAGGAGCAAGCTCCAAAACCCCTGAGCATTCGCCAACGAGGCTCGACTTCTGCACCTCGAGTGCAGCCAAGCGATGACACCGACATTCCTGTCAAAGTCGTCCAAATTGGTTCCGATGCCGCTCAAACCACCCGTATATCGGGAGGATTGAACGACAAATAGGAACTCGCGCTCATCACTTTCCACCGGGCTAACGTTGATGTGTTTGCTTGGCAACCGTCACAAATGCCTGGGATCCCCAGGGAAGTGATTGGGCACAATCTGAAGATCTACCCTGATGCCCGGCCTGTGCATTAGAAGCCTCGGAAGCAATCCGTAGAGCGGCAGAACTTTATCCGACGAGAAGTAAAGAAGCTGCTCGAAGCTGGATTCATCCGAGAAGTCTTCCATCCAAAATGGCTGGCAAACCCAGTCGTTGTGCCCAAGGCCGGCGGGAAGCTTCAGATGTGCATCGACTACACCACACTAAATAAGGCATGTCCAAAAGATCCATTCCCACTACCTAGAATAGATCAGATAGTGGATTCCACCTCCGGGTGTGAATTACTGTGTTTCCTAGATGCATATTCCGGATATCATCAAATCAGGATGTCTAGGGAAGATGAAGAGCATACTTCATTCATCACAGTAGATGGATTGTATTGTTACACAGCCATGCCCTTTGGTCTCAAGAATGCAGCTTCAACTTTTGTACGAGCTATGTACAAAACTTTTGAAGAACTTATTAGAGACATAGTGGAAGTGTACGTCGATGACATCATGGTCAAGGTCAGGAACAAGGAGTCACTCCTTGACACCTTGCAGGCTGTCTTCGACAAGCTGCGGGCCACCCGCACGAAGCTAAACCCAGAAAAGTGTGTCTTTGGAGTTAGCTCCAGAAAACTTCTTGGTTTCCTGGTAAGTCACCGGGGCATAGAAGCTAATCCGGCGAAGATTAAGGCCATTGAAGACATGCGGCCACCAACCCGCATCAAGGACGTCCAAAAATTAACTAGATGTCTAGCAGCCCTCAGCCGGTTCATCTCAAGACTGGCGGAACGGGCACTCCCCTTCTTCAAGTTATTGAGGAAGTTCGGACCATTCCAATGGTCCGAAGAAGCTGAAAAGGCATTCCAGGAGCTGAAACAGTTCCTCACCACCCTACCGATTCTGGTAGCTCCGAACCCTGGTGAGCCTTTATTGCTTTATATTTCAGCTACTGACAAAGTCGTCAGTATGGTTCTGGTCGGGAGAGACCAGAACTACCCCGCACTCAGGAATCCAGACCCCTCCGGGAAGGTCCGGAGGTTCCTGAAAGTGACTCTGGGTCCCAGCACCCAAATTCAAATCCACCGGAAGTTGTTTCAGGAGACCTAGACCCCTCCGGGAGGGTCCAGGTCATTTCTGAAGAAGCTCCGGGTTCCTCCAGCCAGAACCCGGAGGTCCCCGAAGAAAATCCGGACCCTTCTGAGAGGGTCCGGGTCAGTGAAGAGGAAGCTCCGGACCCCTCCGGGAGGGTCCGGACCATTCAACGCCCGGTGTACTTCATTAGCGAAGTATTACATGATGCCAAAACTCGATACATAGAGGCGCATAAGCTGCTCTATGCAGTTCTTATTGCCTCCAGGAAGCTTCGACATTACTTCCAAGCTCACAAAATCTCGGTGGTGACCTCCTACCCACTACGAGCAATCTTGCATAATCCCAATTCAACTGGGAATATTGCAAAGTGGGCAGCGGAATTGGCTGAATTGGATCTTGAATTTATTTCAAGACAAGCAGTCAAGAGTCAAGCATTGGCAGATTTTGTGGCAGAATGGACTCCCTCTCCATCAAACCTAGGGGGTCCTAGTGAGCAGAAGACGGAGCATCAAGCTCCAACCTTCACCGAGCCTCACTGGACCCTCTACTTCGACGGTTCCATGCAGAAGCAGGGGGCCGGAGCTGGAATCCTTGTCCTTGCATCGACTGGGGAGAAGATGAAATACATGGTACACCTTGACTTCAAGGCAACCAACAACATGGCAGAGTATGAAGTACTCATCTACGGACTAAAGGTGGCACTGTCATATGGTGTCAAGCAATTGCTGGTCAAGGGAGATTCACAGATCATCATTAAGCAGGTGAAGGGTGAATGCTCCTGTAATAATCTCCAGTTAGCTGCTTATCTCCTTGAAGTCCAGAGGCTTCAGAAGGATTTCGAAGTCCTGGATCTCCACCATGTTCAGCGTGCTCACAATGCTGAAGCCGACGAACTCTCGACGAAAGCGTCAACCGGAGCTCCAGCTCCTGACGGAACTTTTGTTCGGAGATTGTCGAAACCCACAGCTCAGCCTGCCGAACTGAGCGAAGGGGGCGAGATCAGCATCCCGAAGCTGACGGTCCCGATGGCCCTGTTACCATGGCAGCCATCAAGGGTCGTAGGTGCTGCCGGAAGCTCCGAGCAACCCAGCACGCAAGACTCAAATTCTCAAGTTAGTTCCGACGCATGGATCTCGGAGATCCGAAACTACTTGAAAGACAACATCCTTCCTGACGACGATGTATCCGCTGACCGGGTAGTCAGATTGGCTAAAATATACACGCTGGTAGAAGGGGATCTTTACCGGCGCGGTGCCAACGGCATCCTAATGCGGTGCATCACAAGGGAAGAAGGCTGCGAGCTCCTCGCAGAAATCCATGGAGGCGAGTGTGGGAACCACGCGTCTTCCCGCACGCTGGTTGGTAAAGCCTTTCGGCAAGGCTTCTACTGGCCTACAGCACTTCAGGATGCAACTGAGCTGGTGAAAAAAATGCAAAGCATGTCAATTTCATGCAAAGCAAATTCACACTCCGGCTCAGTCCTTACAAATGATACCTCCTACATGGCCCTTCGCTGTGTGGGGGATGGACATCTTGGGACCATTCCCAAGAGCCGTCGGAAGTTACAAGTTCCTGTATGTCGCCATTGACAAGTTCACCAAGTGGCCAGAAGCGACTCCAGTTGTGACAATCAACAAGCAATCTACTATCAACTTTCTGCAGTCTATTGTATGCAGATTTGGAGTCCCAAACAAAATCATCACTGATAATGGGACCCAATTCACAAGCTCCGCATTCCAAGGATATTGCGAAGACCTCGACATACAGGTTTGCTACGCCTCCGTAGCTCACCCAGCCAGCAATTGCCAAGCCGAGAGAGCAATTGCTGAAATTCTTAAAGGACTCAAAATGCGCACCTATGAGCGCTTGAAAAAACATGGAGCCAACTAGATCGAAGAGCTTCCACCCACTCTATGGGCCAACAGGACATCTCCAAACCGGTCAACCGGAGAAACACCCTTCTTTCTGGTGTACGGAGCTGAAGCAATCCTTCCTCCGGAAATCACCTTGGGTTCGCTCCGGGTCCGGACCTTCGACGAAGCCGCGCAGGACCAGCTCCGGCGTGAAGACCTAGACCTCCTTGAGGAGGGAAGGTGTCAAGCAGCTGTTCGGAATGCCCGATATCGTCAAGCTCCACGGCGTTATCACCAACGGCATGTACACAACCGGTAGCTCGAGGAAGGCGATCTGGTGCTACGGAGAATACTATCCACAGAAGGGTTAAACAAACTCTCCCCCGGCTGGGAGGGACCCTTCCGAGTGATTAAAGTATCCCGTCCCGGAAGCATTCGCTTGGCTACTGAGGATGGGACACCTCTCCCAAATTCTTAGAACATCGAGCACCTCCGTAAGTTCTACACTTAATACCACAGAGGAGAGTCTTGAGTAACTTGGGGTGTATGTTATAGAGTCATTGTACAGAGTCGGGTAGTTCCTCCGGGAGAGCAGCCGGACCTTTCCCGAGAGGTCCGCAGAGCTCATGCAACACTTGTCACAGTCTCAGGACTAAAAGTGCGGCTAACTACCCTGGGTCAAACGAGAAATGAAACACACTTAGCCTGGTTCTGTACCCTAAGAGTGTACTTGTTTCCCCTGTACCCCGGACCTATAATGAAAGACATCTTCATGTGAAATAGACTCCACGTGCATTTATTTTGTACAGGCTCAACATTTTTATTTTTATCTTTCTTGTCTATAACAAAGACGTGCAATTCTTAAGAAATTTTAGTTCGACCGGTTTATATACGATTCGAGTTGTATTGTCAGTTCTTTTGGATTCAAATATCGTTCAAGGCCAACTCGACTGAAAGCCGCCAAGCCAATCTAGGGCTGGAGTGTGCTATCGACTTAGCCTGGTCAAGCACCCTAAGTACGCCACTCTACCTACACCCCGGCAGGCCGAAGTAAGGTGAGTCCATGGACAATTGAATCTAGAAGAAAAGGCAACGCATTCGGTTGTATTTAAAATCGCGTTTGACCTAAAGTCTTCTTGAGAATCGTAAGCCGCGACGAAATTATAGACAAGGAACGAATTTTACTATTTTTCTTGGCTTAAGTGTGCAGGAAAAATAAAGTCTACATTGATGGAGAAAAGTCGGAGCTAACTAAGATCTGACTCCCCTAAGGGGGTCAGCCGTCGATGCCGAATAAAAGATGGTGAGAAGACCTCGTAAATGGAGTCTGCTGCCAACAAACTGAGTGTTGGCAAAGGTCACTACCGGAGCTACTAAGCTCCGACACCCTGGAGAGTTAGCTATCGATGCTCTACGCGTTGATAGAGACTATTGCAGGAGCTACTAAGCTCCAGAGATAGACAACGCCGGAGCCTCTAAGCTCCGACAACCTCAGGAGGCCTTCACTAGCGAAGACTTAGAACCTAAATTCTACATGTTCGGAGCAAAAGAGTCTTCAACAATGCACAATATCCTCTTGGTACATGTTGACAATCAAATTGTGTACATCTACCAGGGGGCCAAGTAAAGATAAAAGTGTTGAAGACAAAAAAGTGAAATTCGCAAAATTTGGGGATTTCATTTATTTGGAGACAAGAGATTACATCTAGAGACAAGGGATTACAAAATTGAGGAAGAAGAAGAGAAAATACAAGTGAGAATTACAGAGATGGTCCTAGACCCTATGGAAGAATTGGGCGACCTTCTGGGCAACCTCCGATACGCTGGCTCGGGTAGTTTCGCCTTCTCCTTCGACGGGGCCTTCAAGCACCGGGTCCAGGGGAAATTGAGAGTTTCGGCTGGTGTAGCACGTCAGCACATATTCTGCGACGTTCTTAGCCAGGGATTGCCCCTCAACCTTCAGTTGGTCCGCGATGACATCGCCCACATTGGAGAGCTTGCTACCAGCCGCGCTCAACGCCTGCAGCGCTAGGTCCGGCTCCGGCTCCGGATCATCCGGGCGCACGGGGCTAAAACCCATCGGTGTCAGCACATCGTTGGCTTTGCCCAGGAACTCCCAAATCTGTAGGGAGTCCGCAGTCCTCAAGCCCTTCATCTCTTCCAGGGATCTCTTGGCCGCCGTCAGTTCGGAATTCTCACGGGCGAGGCGCTCAACCTCTTTAGCGTTTTGCTGAATCTTTTCAGCAACCCGCCTTTCGAGTTTTCCGAGCTCCTCCTCCCGGAGGTGGATCTTGTTCCGGCGCTCGACCAGGTCCTTCTCCCTACCCCTCACTTTCTTCTCCCGGGCAACAAGGGCACACTCTTGTTCGTAGAGTTCCTGCCCTCGCACCCAGGTCTTCTCCTCTTCCTCTTGGCAGCGCTCTTCCAATTTCTTGGCGCGCTCCTCGAGGCCCTTGTCAGCCAGAGCTACTTTCTCGGTGAGCTCCTCTTTCTCCTCAGGACATCATCCCGCAGCTCAAGGAGTTTTTGCTCTTCATCCTCGAGCCGTTTCTCCCTTTGTTCAAGTGCCTCTCGGCGCTTGATGAGTGCGGTGTTAATGGCCTCAAGCTGTTCATGGCGCGCATCGGCCGCGCTATTAGCAGCTTTGGCCTGATCGTAGATCTCCTGAGATTGAGCGTCAAGGGCATGAGTCATACTCTCCCTATCATCCAGTAATTTACCCCAGTACTCCAAGCGGACCTTCTCCCGTTTGATCCACTCCTTGTCATCCGCTAGCCTCGATTGAGCCAGCTTGGTCTCGAAGTAGAGCCGGTTATGCCACCGCCTAAGGGTTTGGCGCTCCTCTTCAAGAGCCTTGCTGTCGTGGAAGAAGGCTAGCTGGACTTGACGCAGACTGGAACATGCGTTGTCAATGGACAGCGCCAACGGGATTGGCTCCGGACCTGCTGGGGTCTCCTCCGTTGGTTCCAGCGGGTCTTCGGATACAAAAATTGGGTCCCACTCTACAAGAGTGGTCCCCTGGGTTTCCAAGACACTAGGGCCGTCCTCTCAGTCGCCATCGAAGAAGGCCCCGCCGCCAAATCTTCATTCATCCCCTCAGGTTGGGGGCCAGCGACTTCGCTGGGGCACTCCGGCTCGGCCGTAGGTACCACCGGAGTCGTCGCTTCCGGAGCAGAAGCCGCTACTGGCTCCGGTCTGAGCACCTCTTCTGACGGAGGCTCAAGCTCCGTCACCTCTTCAAACACCAGCTCAGGAGCCGGAAGATCTTCAACATCATCCGGTCCTGTGGCCGGAGCTCCAACAACGACCGGCTCAACGGCCGGTGCTTCGGAGGTAGCCGGCCCAACTACCGGGACTACCTCAGTTTCCGGCTCGGATGTCGGGGCTTCAGTCACCTCCGGCTTAACCGCCGGGGCTTCGAGACTTTCCGGCTGAGAGGTCGGGATTGCTACTTCCTCCGGCTCAACAGCTGGAGCTTCCATCATTGCAGCATCAAGACTCGGAGCTTCAACCTCCGAGACATGTGCCGCTGGCGCATCTTCACTCCCGTGGTCCGACGCTACCACGGGAACTTCTGGGGATGAGTCGAGGTCCATGACCACGACAGCCGGCACCGGAGCTGTCGCAGCTTCAGCCACCACTTGGGGCGGCACCGAGACAGGAGCAGAATCTCCCACCTTCACGGCCTCAGACACTGTGGCTGAGGGTGGAGCCTCACTTCCTTTCTTAGGGACACTGCAGATGATGAACAAAGAAAATTAAGAAACAGTTGCAACGATTAAAATAATTGTACAAGGTATAGATTAAAAATTACCTTGGGAGGCTCCCGCACCAGCTTGCACGGAACCTTTTTACTGGGCGTTCTGGGCTGGCCATAGTAGGTGTAGAAGCTCCGGAAGGCCCCCCGGAACTTGTCACAGCCACGAGCGTTTCCCGGGTCGAGGCCCTCCTCGATCGGGAAGAACCCCCGGACCTGGAGGCCTCCACCGGCCCAGGTGCCGGAGTCGCGCGCCCGGAGCTAGCACCCCGGGAGGATCCCACCGCGGGAACCGATGCGCTCTGGGAGGACCCCACTCCGGGATAAGGAACCGAGGCGGAAGTAGCGGGCCTGATGGACCTTCCGTCTGCATGCTGCAGCTTCCTCTTCCGGCTCTCGGGTTCATCCGCCAGCTCCTTGCCCTTGCCGACGACCTCGACCCTTGGCTTTGGGGCAGGGACAGAGCCATCTTCGGGCATTCCGGGGATCGCCACCCGGGTGGTTGATCTTCTCTCGACGACACCAAGGTCGTCAAGTACGGGCATCTTTCGCCGAAGCTCCCTGCTGAACTCCACTTCCATGTTCAGAGGGAGGAAGGCCGACGGGGGAGTCAAGTCATCACCGTCGACGTTGATGTCGTGCTGGAATTTCTTGAGGTGGAACTCCAAGGTTCTCCCTGCCATGTTGGACTTCAACCCGGTCTCAACACGGTCGTCGTCCATCACGCTGTTGAGGGCCCAAGCGAGCTTCTCCCTCCTCTTCAGCGGCGCCCACCTGTTGACCAGGAAATTGCAAAATACCGCCTGAGGAGTCAATCCTCCCTCCACGCAATGGCGAATCCTGGTCAGAACAGGATCGAAGGCGTCCGCCAGCACCGGAGCTTCACTCCAGATCATTGTGTCAATGTTGGGGAGGCCTTCGGGCAGCTCCAGCTTCTCGTGCTCCTCCACCCGGATGACTATCCAGTCCTTCTTCCAATCGTCCCACTTCCCAGAAGGGAACGACCGGAGGTACTTGAATGGGCACTTCTTGCGCTTCACGAAGTAGTAGAAGCCAAGGTACTCATTGCTCCGGCCGGTGGTGTGGACGGTGAAGAAGGTCCGGAAGAGTTCAATGCAGGGGGGGATACCCACCCACATCTCACAGAAGTGGACGAAGATAGACACGAGGAGGATGGAGTGAGGGCCAACGTGATATAACTGCAGACCATAGAAGTCTAGTAGCAGCAAGAAAAAGGAAGAAAAAGGCGGGATCAACCCCACCATGGCGTACGAGGAAAAATACACCATTTCATCGGCGTGCTCCTTCTCGAAGGGGAGCTCTCCGCCGGCACGGACTGAACGATTGAAGAAGTCCGAGGACCACCCCATGAGGGCCCGGACCTTCTTCAGGTCGTCGTCGGTCTTCAAACGACTCTCGCGGAGACCCAACTCAATCGCAGCACAGCTAGGTAAGAGAAGAAAAGCTAAGCACAAGCTGGGAGTTTGATCACAAGAACAGATGAGAGGCGTAAAGAACTCCCGACGATGCGCACTTTCCTTCTTAAGTAAGCCCTCGCGACGCTCGGATGGAAACCGCAAGGAAGTCGAAGGTACCACCCAAAAAATTCACCCAGCCGATGACAAGCGGGCCCGGGACCACCCCGACGATCAAGTCAAGGTTCTTACCCAGGCGAACGGTTGTCATCAAGAGGCGGGAAGCCCAAAGGCGGCGGCCTGACAAGGCGCGCGGAACCGATACGGTTTTCGTATCGGGAACTGGCGACCTTCAATTGCGTGAGATCCGCACGCCAAAGATCTCATCTGCCGCACCGGGATACGCCACGTGGTGAGAATTTAATTCCAAGTCCTTGCCAACGGCACCCTCAAAGACCCTTGAAGACTCAGTTCAAAGGTCGCGAAGATAGACCCACCTCCGGCGAAATGACTTCCCCGGAGGTAAGTCCAGGGGGCCACTGTCGGTATCCTAGAAACCGTACACCCCTTGAGGTTATAAAGATCTCAAAGGAAAATCATCTACTTGGTCTGAAGACCCTCGAAGGCCCACATGTCAAACATAACCGGACCCGCTTCTCCAACATGGTTAATCCCTGGGTCGCCACGTGTACTACCAAACCGGAGCTACCGCCCACAAGGGGGAAGCTCCGGACCATGTACCGAAATGGCGCCCCAGGACTTAGCCCCTGACCAAGAGAAGCTCCGGACCTGACACGTGTCAGGTTGTCCCGGAGCTACCTGTTTCCCACAGCAAGCTCCGGAGCTGCCACGTGTCCGACCGTCGGATCTTCAGCTTCTAACCTCCGGAAGACCCCGCAACGGCTCCGGATCTTCCAAGGAGAGCTAAGGACTTCAAGACCCGATTAAGTCTCATTAATACCATATTAATGACACTTAAACGGACGATCTTAACACCCATAATGGTGCTGTCAAAGCCCGTTACAGGATCATTAAGAGCAATTAAATGTGTATCAATACTAGTAACCGTCGGGGCCACATGTCGGGCCAGGCTAACCTGTAACGGCCTGCCCTTGTACTATAAAAGGACAGGCCGACGATACACAGAGGGACACGCGTCTCATACGCTCATCACAAGCTCAAATTGCTAATACAACACCAACACACCCGTGGAGTAGGGTATTACGCTCAGGCGGCCCGAACCACGTAAATTCTGGTGTCTCCTGTGCCAATTCTTATTCACCTTCTTGAATCTCCGCGCGCCCACACCGAACATCAAACTCCCCTATCACTTTAGTAGTGTAGGGAGATCTGCCGGTTCCAAACCACTGACAATTCTCTTGCGCTTATTCTTATGAGAGGAAATCTGATCGTCGCTTACAACATTAACATTATTATGTATAGACAATAGGTATAACATGCCTTGTCTCATAGCAATACCAACAATCTTATTATCATACTTAATTATACACTTATCTTTGCCAAATTGGCATACATAACCATCATTGTCTAAACATGAAACTAAAATTAGATTTCTACTTAATGAGGGTACATATAATACATCATGAAGTGTAAGTACAAAGCCATTTTTTAGTTCTAATGGATAATCTCCTATGGCTTCAACTCCCGCTTCATGACCATTGGCAACTTTAATTGCCCTTTCCCCTCTTTTTAGGGTCCTCCTCGTATTTAACCCCTGCAAGGAATTACAAACATGCACAGTGGCACCTGAGTCAATCCACTAAGTGGATGAATTATAGTCTAAATACAAGGATTCATCAATAAAGGTAACAAAATCATTACCATTTCTACAACACCATTTAAGTAAGCCTACACAATCCTTTTGATGGTGGCCTTTGTCTAAACAAAAGCGACATTGATCTTTATCCACTTTCACATCCTTTTTGTATGGGTGTTTTTGTGGAGCCTTACTCTTACCTTTATCATGGTGAAAAGGACCATAATTCTTAGTAGATTGCTTAGAAGAATAATTCTTTTAAGTCTTGCCTTTTCCCTTCGTATAATTAATAGCATCATTGCCATGAAGGACCTTAATCCTCTCTTCCTCCTGAACACACATAGCGGCGAGTTTTTCTATGTTCCATAGTTCAGGTTGAGAGTTGTAGTTGATGACAAATGTTTCAAATTCCTTAGGAAGTGAGGGAATGATGAGATGCACAATGAACTCATCTTTGATCCCCAAATCCATAGGCTTAAGCTTTGCAGCCATATTTGTCATCCTTAAGATGTGCTCTCACACACCACCTCCATAATACTTTTCAGTAACAAGCCTCTTGATAAGAGTGCTTGCTGTGGCTTTAGAAGAACCAGTGAACTGATTCTCTATCCTTTGGAGATACTCAACGGCAGTGTCACATTTAGGAATTGCTCCCCGAATGGCCTCAGTAATAGTGCCCTTAATTACTATCAAACACTTCCTGTTTGATTTCTTCCACTTATAACAATCAATGTCATAAGCCAATAACTCATTATAATCCTTTGTCCTCTCAGCAAAGGACTCTCGAGTTTCATCAGCTTCTTGCACTGGCTCCACGGGTGCAACAGGATATGGAGTGGTGAGAGCCAAATCTATCTCGGAGACTGCCAACGCAATCTCCAACTTCTCCCTCCATCTTCCATAATTGCTTCCATTGAGTGGCTCAATGGAACCAATGAAACTCAGTGCAGTATTAGCATTGGAGGAACCTTCATTACCAAAAACACAAAAGAATCATAAGTGAATGCATATGATAATTATATAAGAACAACTGAAAACATAGTAATTTATCTTTCGTTTTGGTTACTCGACCAAATTACTATGAACTTAATTCTTCAAAAGAAGAAGAATGTCACTAATGTCTTTCGCTTTGGTTACTCGGCCAATAATGACATAAAATACTAAATAACATGCAATTTTATTTTTCATTTTGGTTACTCAATCAAAATTACATGCAACTTAAAAAATTTCAAATGACATAGCAATTTATCTTTCGCTTTGGTTACTCGACCAAATTGCTATGACATTTTAATATCAGCGAAAGCATAAAAATGGGCATAAAATATCTTAATTACTCAATATTCCACAGCATAATTAAATTGATTTTGTTGAGAATATACTTAATTTCAAGAGGAAAAAATATATCCAAAATGCAAGAAAACATGCAATGCTATGTCCAATAAAAAATACTTATTTTTCTCAGCAAAAATAATTTAATCAATAGGCCTCACTGATTTTTAGTTGCCCATATAATATACTTTTTGTGTGTGTGCGCGTATGGCCCAAAATTGCACAACCAAAACATAGCCAGCCACTTTAGTGGGCCTTTGAAACAAAATTCTGAAAATAATATTAATAAATTATCACCAGCGGCCCACATGGCCATCAAGCATCAAATTTTGCCTCTGTCCTTTACGGCCACACAACCAACGACTGGGTCTTGGCCTACAGGCTGCCTTCGCATGGACCAAAAAGGTACTCAGCCATGCACCTGGGCCAGCAACTAATGCAAACAAAATTGAAAAAAATTTGGATGTGCAGCCAAAAAAAACTTACAGAACTGGCCCACCTAACAAAAAAAACACTGAAATTAAAAGGGCAGCCCGCTGGCCCATATAACCAACCCGCCTGGGCTGTCGATCTTTACTGGACTGACTCAACGCGCACCGTTGATCTTCAATCCAACGGTCAAAACATTTGGTCCAGGATATAAAAGAGTCATTCATCCTCAAACCTGAAACACTAAATTCATTTTCTTTCTCTCTGGCCGCCACACCAGAAGAGCACCAGTCCTCTTTCTTCCTCCTCTCTATCATCACTTCCATTCTTTCCAGAGAGAGGCACAAAAGGATTCATGCCTAGGCAGCGCATAAGGCAGCAAAACGGCGTCCGTGGAGATTTGCTTCTGTGCACCCCACGCGTGCGCCGCCGGTTTTTTAGCCGTACATATGGTGTCGCCGCTGCCCTCCTCGCCGGCGTGCGCGTTCGCCCAAGGATGAGCGTGCCACCGTCGAAGTTGGCGTCGACGACGCTCTTACCGATGGATTTGCCGTCCTTTTTTTATAGATCCATTTCTTTTCTTTTTGGATTCCTAGAATCCCTTATTTTCCTTACTATTTCGCGATTTATGATACTGTACGTGTATCTTTTTTCTTACTGCGGTTATTTTCTCTTAATGCAGATCCGAAATCAAAGATCTGGTTTTTTTTATTCTGCCATACTTAGATTCGAAATCATAACTGATTTGATTTCCATATATTCTTAATATGCCACGGAATAACTTACCAAAACAAAACCGAAAAGATTTAGTGACCTAAGTTGGCTCATGATACCATTGAAAGAAACTGAGATGTCATAATCATACTTAGTCACTAATAATCATTCAGGTACAAAGTTGAGTACAAATCTGAAAACAACATTAAGCACTAATCCGGGACACAAGTGTGCACACCTTCTTCCTCCCGTTTCTTTACGTTGGACGACGAAGCGGCCATCTAGCCAATATGGCGACAGCCTGGCGACAGCCACTAGAAGAGCAGTTAGAGGTCTTCCCCTTGTTTTCCCTCAACTAGCAAATCGGTTGCTCTTAGTATTAGAGACGTGGATTAGTGTTAATCCGTATCCTGCACTGAATCACATCCTTCTTATTTATAGTTGTTGTAGGGACACAGGGGGGCCACCCTTTCACTTGAACGGATATATCTCCCGATTAAGACACGTCCATTCAGATTAGGCACATATTAATTACAGTTAATATGTGATTAACTGTCTTAATCACGAGTTCACACTTCTAACACACCTGCGTCTTTCTTCGCATCATCTGTGCCGGGCCGTCGGTCACCACGGCCGGAACCACCGCAGAGGCCCATCAGCCAGCCGGCGCAAGCGCGGACGACGTGCTGCAGCAGCGAGCACGGGTGTGCGCCGGTGAGGGATGACCACCGCCACAATGGCGGCGGCGACGACGAGGCCGCCGTGTCATCGTCCGTGGCCACCGCTCCTTCTTCCTCACCTCCGTGGTCTTGGAGGATTGGCTTCTCTTTCTCTTCTGCTCCCTTCTCCATTCCGTCGGCTTCAAGTTGCCGCTGCTGTTGCTGCCGGTGTCAGTCAGATGATCAAACGCCCGCAGCTCGTCACTGCTGAGTGCTGATATGCAGTGACGAGGAGGGCATGCATATGTACGACAGGATGGATTGACATTACTGCCCTTTTGAATGCTACCATAATTGCTCGGTCATGGGGCCGTCACTTTCATTCTCGCCAGCATTTACGTTCTTGTTATGAGAAACGCCAGCATGAGTGCATGACAATTTAAACCCCAAGAACCAAAAGTTTCTGCATTTTCTTCTGCAAATAATGGTCATCAAACAGTGCGGAATTTGACAGTCATGTGGTTTGGAAAGTGGAAGGTATTTACGGAACGGATCGGCGCCGGTGTTTAGGGGCGCCCATGTAAAGTTGCAGCCGTTGCTTTTGCTCGAACCAGGCCAGTCGCCGGTGAAAACACTGACATGGTGACAGCTGCCGTGAAGAGGCGACGCGACCACACCTGCTCCCTGCTCATGCAGTCATGCTCCTGTGCGATGATGCATGGAGCTGGCTGCTGAGAGAGACCAACCAAGGCGATGCAGACAACCGAGGCGATTCTGAACAGAGCAGCGAGGCGCCTGCATCATCACTCTCGAACCAACTCTAATCCGAGAAATATTCAATACGCACCAACTCCGATCCTAGAAGAATTCAACGGGCGTTGATCCCCACCAGCCCACCAGCTCCACTCAACAGCCATGGCTTCGCTGTCTCCCCGCTGGTCCATGAGCTAGCTGCTTCACCTGACCCCATGAGCCCTACCTGTTTGTCCCTGTAACATCCATATTTCATGTACAAAAATTTGAGCAAACCCTTGTACATTATTGTATGCATTTTTGGGTGATTTTTGAAGTTTAAACGTGTAGCAAACGATTTAAATTTGAATTTGAATTCAAATCAAAAGAAAACAAATAAAAAAGAAAAAGAAAAAGAAATAAAACCCCATGTTGGGCCAAATTTCCCCCCTGGCCCAACTTCCTTCCCCTCTCCCGCGGCCCAGCCGAACCCTCCCCTCTCTCTCATCTCGCTGCCACCCCGGGCCCACCTGTCGGCGCTCCCTCCCTCCCCCTTTCTTCTCCCGCGCGCAACCGCTACCCCCGCGCCATGCCGACCCCGCGCCCACGTCGAAACCCCCCCCTACAACCGTCGCTCCACGCACGGATCACCACGGGGAAAACTCCCTTCGCGTGCGCCTGCAACCGTCGCACTCCCCTCCTCTATAAAACCCCGCTCTCTCCCTCGTTTTCCCCCTTCCCGCGCACAAACCCTAGCTCACCGTCGCTCTCGATAAGCCCCGCACGTTCCCGACTAGCCGGCGATCACCGCACCCCTTTCTTCCCCCTGACCTCTTTGTCGTGAACCCAGGAGCACGCTGGACAAGGTTGCGCAGAGAGATCGCCGGGGAAACATTAGGGACGACGAGCACCAACGCTAACCGCCGCCGTTCCTCGTCGCCGACCCCTCTCCGGCCGATTTCAAGCCCCGCTACTCCCCTAGGTGAGTTTCCTATCTCCTCCTCTTTCGTTCCATGTCCTTAGCGCATTGTTTGGGCGACGTTTTGGCCGTTTGGGCCAACGCCGGCGAGCTCACCGCCGCGGGCGCCTAGCGCCGCCGTGCGCGCGCGAGATCAGCGCCGCCGGAGCGACGTGGTCGCATCTCGGCCCTTGGTTCAAACCGGACGGTCGAGATTAGATCCCCGTAACGCTTCATGTAATAAAATCCCGCGCGTCCATTTAAGATCCGACGGCCCACATTCAAAGTTCCTTTCCTGCCTTCGGTTTTTCACCCAGGCCCCTGGAAACTCACCAGCTTCCCCCTGACCTTTGCTGGATTTCGGATCTAGCCCCCGGAATTCACAATCTAGCCCTTGGACTTTCTGGAATTGGATTAAATCATTTAAATAGTCAATTTAACCCCTGGAAATTTATAGAATTGTGGATTTAGCCCCTGTACAGTGTAGTAATCTTATTTTTCAGTCCCTGGACTTTTATTTAATTGCTGAATATTGTTTATAGGTGTATTTAATGTGTAGAAATTAGATAAAAATGGTATTTAAATGTAAAAATGGTAGGAAAAATTAGTATAAAATACTTTATGCTGTGATTAAATTGTAGATTTCATATAAAATATATTTTGTCCATGTAATATTTATTATAAGTGTTTAAAAATACATTTTGGCCATAGAAAATTCAATAAAAATGGTTTTAGGCTATAATTAAATCCCAAAAATGTAGGATAAATCTAAAGTGCATACTTTGGCCATGTTAAGTAATAAATACCTCATAGGGACGCATTAGTATAGGATTTTATGCTTATGTGTGTGTTGTGATGTATTGTTTTGCATGCTCTTTACTTATTTAGCTTTATTTTATTCTTGCCATGCTTGGGTATATATTTAGAGTCGTACTACGACCCTAATCTTAACCTCCAAGACCAAGAATTCTCCAACACTCAAGTCTTCAACGAAGGCAAGTGCCCTTGACCATCTTGTTCCAATTTTAGGAATTTAGATAGATGCATGCTAATTAAATTGATGTCCTATTTCATGTTTACATGCCATGTTCCATATAATTCCTTGTTACCTGAAATGGGTTGGGAAGTAGATAGGTCTTATTTTATGCTTAGCCATGCTTAGACATTGGGTTTGGGACTTCATACAATTGTGCCTTGTTAAACTTTATGGTTACTATAAATTGTGGTGATTACACAATAGTAGTGGATAGGAATCTGGTGGTTGGATAGTTTTGGTTGGGTGCAGTTTGCACGAGACCCGGGATTGGGGTTTGTTACCACCGGATTCTAAGGACCGGTTTATGGAGGAAGCCACTAAGCTTTATAGTACCACCACGAGACTGAGATGGGGCAGCTTGGTCAATTAATTAGGTTTCTCCTGATGAAATGCTAGTAGTGGATGGTGCGGGGAATGATGCAGGAGAACTGCTCTGGGATCCGCAAGGCTCAAGAGGGGGCTCTGAGGCGGAGGGTTACTCCGAGAATCCTCAGTGGTGGAAACCTTAGAGGGCTAGCACTAGTCGGGAGCACCTTTGTAAAGACCATGTAGGGATCTCCGGGCCACACACCTACAGAAGTTTGAAATGTGGTTGATCACCACGGGCTACATGGAGGTTTACTCAGTCCACCTGGAAACAGGGGATGGAATCACTGCTTGTGGGGAAAGGGTACACTCTCTACAGAGATTTGGTAAAACTGTCATGACAGCCGTGCTCACGGTCAAGAGCGGCTTGGCGCCAGTTCATAATTAGTCTATGGTTTGGAAATAGTGGTTAGTTATGATTCAAGTTACATTCATTATCATTACTCATGTGTTGATTACTTCTTGAATTATGATATTAATAAATGGAAGCTAAGGTTAGGTTTTAAGCATAGTGCTAAGCCATAATTGGCCTTCCCTTGCTTTAGCCCATCATGTCATTCTCTTCCTGCACTTGCTGAGTACTCTATGTACTCAAGCATTTAATTTTCCATTAGAATATGAAGAAGAAGAAGCGGCACCGGACGATTTCTTCGTCAATCCGGAGGACTTGAACTAGGCTGGCGACCTCACGCGCAACTGCTGCCTGTGGAGATGGAGTTTCTCTTACCTATTAGTCTTCCGTCGTAGTTTGGACATTGTTAGTTATGTTGTTGATGTAAATAGTTGTGGCGTGTATTTGTAAACCTTCGAGTCATATTGTAAGACTGTTTATGTATTCGAACATGGCTATGTAATGATATTTCGCTTTCATCGACGCATGTACGATTCAACTGATCCTGACGTACATGTGATAAGCGTCTGTTCATCTTTATGATGACCGGGCGTGACAAAGTGGTATCAGAGCTGTTTTGCCCGTAGGACGCAAGCCTAGTTAGAAATGGCCGAAAATTAAGGACTATACTATTTTCTTATAAAATAGTATTTCTAAAACTTTGTGCTCTTCATCTCAACCCTTGTGCTTCTTATCTTGTTGTGCTTGTTGTTTTAATTCTAACTTAATTTATTGATTATTGATCTCACTCTCTTCTTTTCAAATGTTTGTAGATGGCGCGAACCAAGCAGACGGCTCGTAAGTCGACTGGGGGTCGTGTTCCTCACCACGCCCTAGCCAGTCGCTCCGCACCTCACACCCCCAGGAGGGAGACGACGCTGTTCTCCACTGGGAGTGCTGCTTCGAGGATGCGTGTCCGTCTTCGCTCTCTTCTTCGTGCTGCGGGGTACCGTGAGTATCGTGTTCGCCTAGTCTACCACATCACTAGGGTCTTTGCACCCTATACTGGTGGACTGGAGTGGACTTCTCAGCTGGCCGTCTATTACGACTCGGAGCTGCTGCACTCACACTTCTCTCCGGCTTGGAGGAGCTCTCAGCGTGCGGCTGAGGAGGACGCCACGTGGGAGGCGACTACCTACTGGAGTCACGCCCACAAGTTCCGCCTTGGGTGCACAGAGCACGCGTACACCCCTCAGCATCCTAGTGGCACGGCCGACTTCACGGGACGTGACGTCGAGGGGCCTCTGCACCACGCTCAGTGCGAGAGGCTTGTGGACGACGTTGTGGAGTTGTCTTCGCGACTCCAGCGTTGTCAGCAGGAGCTTCAGGACAGCAGGGACCTGGTTGACCGCTACGAGCGACTTCGCTGACGCTACGCGAGGATCATTGCAGCTGATCCGAACTCTCCCCAGTACGCTTCGGACGTTGAGCCTTGGGACCCGAACTCTCCAGATTGTCGTATGAACTCCCCCCAGGAATCAAGAGAGGACTCGGAAGAAGAAGACCCGGAGATGGAGATTGAGGAGGACTCCGATGAGTAGGAGTGAACTTGTTTCCCCGTTGGACGACTCAGGACACCTATCCTTAGTATGTAGGAGCATGTAGCTGCGCCCTCTCTAGTCTTGAGTTGTGTTATCTATGGTATTGTATTAGTTTGCTTTATGTTGTGTGTGTGTGCGACGTGAGTTGTGGAATGCTTCGACATCCTGTCCACATCCACGTCATTTGTATATAGGCTTGTTAGTGTGTCGTGCGAGTTGTGGAATGCATTAGCATCTTGTCCACACCCGCACTAGTTGGTTAATGAATTTTCTTGCTTTATATATATATGTTTCCCTTGATGCATGTAGTTGGGACCGTTTTCCATAGCGTACCCTTCTATATCTCATTTATTGTCCTAAAGTTTCAATTATTCCCTATACAGATGTCTGGAAGAGGTAGAGGTAGAGGTTGTGGAAGGGGTGCTGTGCCCCAAGATGAAGGACTTGGAGGTGTGCCAGGATGGAATGGCAGGGGTGCTCGAGGAGCCCCAGCCGCGCAGCAAATGCAGCAGATGATGGCCATCCAAACCCAGCTACTTAACAACCTCACCCAGATTGTCACCAACATGCAGCAAGCCCCACCACCACCACCACCAAATTACAACCTTCTGCCACCACCACCTTTTCCACCTAGGTCCTTTCTAAGGGACTTCCTAATCACCCATCCACCCACTTTTGCCACAGTCACCGAACCTATGGATGCCGATGATTGGCTCCGAACAGTTGAAAGCAAGTTGAGGCTCATCCACTGTGAAGGAAGAGAGAAAGTATTATTAGCCTCCCATCAACTCCAAGGACCGGCAGCCGACTGGTGGGTCGCCTTTATTGAAGCTCACCAGGATCCAGAAAACATTACCTGGGAAGAATTCAGGACCAACTTTCGTAATCACTTTGTGCCTGAGGGAGAAATACAAGCAAGACGCGAAGAGTTTCTTATGTTGAAGCAGGGCCGTATGACTGTGAGGGCCTATTTGAATGCATTCACCTAGTTGTCCCGCTATGCTCCAACCGATGTGGATACTAACTCCAAGAAACAATTCCGTTTCAAGAATGGACTGGATAAGGAGTTGAAGTTTGCCATGTCTTCCAGCGACTACAGCGACTTTCAGAAGCTGGTTGACAAAGCTTTTGAAGTGGAGAGGACTAAAAAGGAACTGGATGATGATGAAAGAAAAAGGAAGTTGACTATAGCACATGCCTCTAGCAGCAATGTACGCCCCCGTCTTAACCCTCCGCCTGCAAACCAGATGACTCGTCCTATGAACTACTCGGGACAGAGATTTCCAAACACCAACTACAGGCCACCCACTCCTTACAACCAGCAAATGCGCCAGCAGCAGCAGCCACCACGCCAGCCAATGCAACCCCCACGTCAGCAGATGCAGCCACCCACCCTTCAGCTCCAGCTAACCGTCCAAATGGCCAACCCCCAAGAAACCAATCAGGAGGCAACAAGGGCCAGAGTAATGCTGCGGGAGTTCAATGTTACAAGTGCGGAGAATGGGGACACTACGCCAGCAGTTGTCCAAAGAAGCAACAAAACCCACCTGGCCGTGTCAACCATGTGACACTAGAGCAAGCACAGGAGGCGCCTGATGTGGTGATCGGTATGTTTTCTGTTAACTCCCACCCCGCCACCGTAGTGTTTGATTCGGGCGCTACACATTCATTTATATCCAAGGATTTCATAAAGAAGCATGACATGGTAGTTACATTCTTGAATCGGCCACTGTTGATCAACTCTCCTGGAGGAGAGATGGTGGCAAGACATCTATGCCGAAAAGTTAGTATAAACATAAGGGGGGTAGTCTTTTGGGCCAACCTAATAGTGTTGGACTCACAAGGATTAGACATCATTCTAGGAATGGACTGGTTGACAAAGAATCAAGGGGTAATTCATTGTGCAACTAGAACAGTTTGCTTAACACAACCAGATGGCACTACAGTGGAGTTCAAGCCAGATCAGACACAAGAGGCAGTAGTACAACTCAACCATCTTGAGGGTACCGAAGACATCAGGGTTGTGAAGGAATTTCCGAGTGTATTCCCAGATGACTTACCAGGTATGCCCCCTGATCGAGAGATTGAATTTGTCATTGAGTTAGTACCTGGAACGGCCCCAATATATAAGAGGTCGTATATAATGGATGCTAAACAATTAGCTGAACTAAAGAATCATATTGAGGAGTTACTGGAAAAAGGATATATTCGTCCTAGCTCATCACCTTGGGGAACACCAGTTATATTTGTACCTAAGAAGGATGGAACTCAAAGGTTGTGTGTGGATTACCGTGCCTTAAATGCGGTAACAATCAAGAACAAGTACCCACTGCCAAGAATTGAAGATTTATTTGATCAGTTAAGAGGAGCATGTGTGTTCTCTAAGATTGATCTTCGCTCAGGTTATCACCAACTAAAGATTAGACCCTCAGACATTCTCAAGACGGCATTTGTCTCTCGATATGGATTATATGAGTATACAGTTATGTCGTTTGGATTAACCAATGCTCCGACATATTTTATGTATCTAATGAACAAGGTATTCATGGAGTACTTGGACAAGTTTGTAGTGGTATTCATCGATGACATACTTATCTACTCCAAGACTGAAGAAGAGCATGAGGAGCACCTCAAGATGGCTCTACAGAAGCTACGTCAACACCAATTGTATGCCAAACTTAGTAAATGTGAGTTTTGGCTAAAGGAGGTGTCATTTTTGGGTCATGTCATATACGAAGGAGGAATAGCAGTGGATCCAGGCAAAGTGGCCGATGTCCTTAAGTGGGAAATACCTGAGAGTGTACATGATATACGAAGATTCTTAGGCATGGCTGGTTATTACTGTCGATTCATCGAGGGATTTTCAAAGATTTCTCGACCACTAACCAAGTTGCTTGAGAAAGGAGTTGCCTTCAAGTGGACCCCCGAATGTGAAGTAAGCTTCGCCGAGTTGAAGAAAAGGTTAACCAGTGCACCGGTATTAGTGATGCCTGATATGCAGAAGGAGTTTGTGGTCTATTGTGATGCATCTGGTCATGGTTTAGGATGTGTCTTAATGCAAGAAGGACATGTTGTGGCCTATGCTTCAAGACAACTTCGGAAACATGAGAGAAATTATCCAACCCATGATCTGGAATTGCCAGCCGTTGTCCATGCATTGAAGATCTGGAGGCACTACTTGATGGGAAAGAGAACCGAGATATACACAGATCACAAGAGCTTGAAGTACATATTCACACAACCAGATCTTAATCTTAGACAACGTCGTTGGTTGGAGTTAATAAATGACTTCGATGTGGGAATCAACTATCATCCAGAAAAGGCTAATGTGGTCGCCGACACTCTAAGCAGGAAGGGACAATGTAATAACTTGTCAGCACAAGCTCTTCAACCCCAGCAATGTGAAGAATTTGCAAGATTAAACTTGTGTCTAGTGTCAAGCACTGAAGCAGTTGCTATGGAAGTGGACTCAACCCTTGAACGTGATATACGAGAAGGAAAAAAGAATGATGAGAAGGTCAAGGAGATCAAGCAGTTGATGAAGAAGGGGAAAGCTCCAAACTTTAGAGAGGATGAACAAGGAACCTTATGGCTTGAAAAGAGAATTTGTGTTCCAGATATCAAGGAGATTAAAGAGTTGATACTAAGGGAAGCTCATAACTCATCATACTCTATTCATCCTGGAAGCACAAAGATGTATCAAGACCTTAAAGATCGATATTGGTGGCATGGAATGAAACGGGATGTAGCAGAATATGTGGCCATATTTGATACATGTCAATTGATTAAGGCGAAACACCAAAGACCAGCAGGGTTGCTGCAACCAATCAAAGTGCCAGAATGGAAATGGGAAGAAATTAGTATGAATTTCATTGTGAGACTACCAAGAACACAGTCTGGATATGATTCTATATGGGTTATTGTGGACCATCTAACTAAAGTTGCTCACTTTATTCCCGTGAAAGAAACGTACAATGGTCCCAAGTTGGCAGAACTGTACATCTCCAGGATTGTATGCTTACATGGAGTTCCTAAGAAGATCATTTCAGACAGAGGCACTCAATTCACCTCAAGATTCTGGCAGAAGTTGCATGAATCAATGGATACCCGTCTAAATTTTACTTCGGCGTATCATCCTCAAACTGATGGTCAGACAGAACGCACCAACCAGATATTAGAAGACATGTTGAGAGCGTGTGCTTTAAAGAATAGCAAAAGTTGGGACAAGAATCTGCCATACGCTGAATTTTCTTACAACAACAGTTATCAGGCCAGTTTGAAGATGTCTCCTTTTGAAGCGTTGTATGGGCGGAAATGTAGGACACCATTGTTTTGGAATAAAACTGGGGAAAGTCAAGTCTTTGGGCCTGATATATTGAAAGAGGCTGAAAGACAAGTGCAAGAAGTTCGGAAGAACCTAAAGGCAGCCCAAACAAGACAGAAGAGTTATGCGGATACTCGAAGACGTGATCTAACATTTGAGGTTGGTGATTATGTGTACTTGAAGGTGTCACCTATGAGGGGATTGAGAAGATTTAAAGTAAGAGGCAAGTTGTCACCCCGCTACATTGGTCCGTTCAAAATATTAGAACGACGAGGTGAAGTGGCTTATCAACTTGAGCTTCCACCGCACTTATCAGATGTTCATAATGTATTCCATGTTTCGCAACTTAAGAAGTGTCTGAGAGTGCCTGATGAACAGTTACCTATGGAAGCAGTTGATGTACAAGAAGATTTGTCTTATGTGAAACAGCTTATCAAGATACTTGAGACATTAGAAAAGGTCACGAGAAACAAAGTCATTCGCATGTGTAAGGTGCAATGGAAACATCACTCAGAGGCAGAAGCAACGTGAGAAAGAGAAGAAGATCTCAAGGCGGTTTTCCCTCATCTATTCTCTTAGGACGTCCGAATCTCGAGGGCGAGATTCCTCTTAAGGGGGGTAGAGTTGTAACATCCATATTTCATGTATAAAAATTTGAGCAAACCCTTGTACATTATTGTATGCATTTTTGGGTGATTTTTGAAGCTCAAACGTGTAGCAAACAATTTAAATTTGAATTTGAATTCAAATCAAAAGAAAACAAATGAAAAAGAAAAAGAAATAAAACCCCATGTTGGGCCAAATTTCCCCCCTGGCCCAACTTCCTTCCCCTCTCCCGCGGCCCAGCCGAACCCTCCCCTCTCTCTCATCTCGCTGCCACCCCAGGCCCACCTGTCGGCGCTCCCTCCCTCCCCCTTTCTTCTCCCGCGCGTAACCGCTACCCCCGCGCCATGCCGACCCCGCGCCCACGTCGAAACCCCCCCTACAACCGTCGCTCCACGCACGGATCACCACGGGGAAAACTCCCTTCGCGTGCGCCTGCAACCGCCGCACTCGCCTCCTCTATAAAACCCCGCTCTCTCCCTCGTTTTCCCCCTTCCCGAGCACAAACCCTAGCTCACCGTCGCTCTCGGTAAGCCCCGCACGTTCCCGACTAGTCGGCGATCACCGCACCCCTCTCTTCCCCCTGACCTCTTCGCCGTGAACCCAGGAGCACGCCAGACAAGGTTGCGCAGAGAGATCGCCGGGGAAACATCAGAGACGACGAGCACCGACGCTAACCGCCGCCGTTCCTCGTCGCCGACCCCTCTCCGGCCGATTTCAAGCCCCGCTACTCACCTAGGTGAGTTCCCTATCTCCCCCTCTTTCGTTCCATGTCCTTAGCGAATTGTTTGGGCGACGTTTTGGCCGTTTGGGCCAACGCCGGCAAGCTCACCGCCGCGGGCGCCGAGCGCCGCCGTGCGCGCGCGAGATCAGCGCCGCCGGAGCGACGTGGCCGCATCTCGGCCCTTGGTTCAAACCGGACGGCCGAGATTAGATCCCCGTAACGCTTCGTGTAATAAAATCCCGCGCGTCCATTTAAGGCCCCTGGAAACTCACCAGCTACCCCTTGACCTTTGCTGGATTTCGGATCTAGCCCCCGGAATTCACAATCTAGCCCTTGGACTTTCTGGAATTGGATTAAATCATTTAAATAGTCAATTTAACCCCTGGAAATTTATATAATTGTGGATTTAGCCCCTGTACAGTGTAGTAATCTTATTTTTCAGTCCCTGGACTTTTATTTAATTGCTGAATATTGTTTATAGGTGTATCTAATGTGTAGAAAATAGATAAAAATGGTATTTAAATGTAAAAATGGTAGGAAAAATTAGTATAAAATACTTTATGCTGTGATTAAATTGTAGATTTCATATAAAATATATTTGTCCATGTAATATTTATTATAAGTGTTTAAAAATACATTTTGGCCATAGAAAATTCAATAAAAATGGTTTTAGGCTATAATTAAATCCCAAAAATGTAGGATAAATCTAAAGTGCATACTTTGGCCATGTTAAGTAATAAATACCTCGTAGGGACGCGTTAGTATAGGATTTTATGCTTATGTGTGTGTTGTGATGTATTGTTTTGCATGCTCTTTACTTATTTAGCTTTATTTTATTCTTGCCATGCTTGGGTATATATTTAGAGTCGTACTACGACCCTAATCTTAACCTCCAAGACCAAGAATTCTCCAACACTCAAGTCTTCAACGAAGGCAAGTGCCCTTGACCATCTTGTTCCAATTTTAGGAATTTAGATAGATGCATGCTAATTAAATTGATGTCCTATTTCATGTTTACATGCTCTCTTCCATATAATTCCTTTTTACCTGAAATGGGTTGGGAAGTAGATAGGTCTTATTTTATGCTTAGCCATGCTTAGGCATTGGGTTTGGGACTTCATACAATTGTGCCTTGTTAAACTTTATGGTTACTATAAATTGTGGTGATTACACAATAGTAGTGGATAGGAATCTGGTGGTTGGATAGTTTTGGTTGGGTGCAGTTTGCACGAGACCCGGGATTGGGGTTTGTTACCACCGGATTCTAAGGACCGGTTTATGGAGGAAGCCACTAAACTTTATAGTACCACCACGAGACTGAGATGGGGCAGCTTGGTCAATTAATTAGGTTTCTCCCGATGAAATGCTAGTAGTGGATGGTGCGGGGAATGATGCAGGGAAACTGCTCTGGGATCTGCAAGGCTCAAGAGGGGGCTCTGAGGCGGAGGGGTTAGTCTGAGAATCCTCAGTGGTGGAAACCTTAGAGGGCTAGCACTAGTCGGGAGCACCTTTGTAAAGACCATGTAGTGATCTCCGGGCCATACACCTACGGAAGTGTGAAATGTGGTTGATCACCACGGGCTACATGGAGGTTTACTCAGTCCACCTGGCAACAGGGGATGGAATCACTGCTTGTGGGGAAATGGTACACTCTCTGCAGAGATTTGGTAAAACTGTCATGACAGCCGTGCTCACGGTCAAGAGTGGCTTGGGGCCAGTTCATAATTAGTCTATGGTTGGGAAATAGTGGTTTGTTATGATTCAAGTTACATTCATTATCATTACTCATGTGTTGATTACTTCTTGAATTATGATATTGATAAATGGAAGCTAAGGTTAGGTTTTAAGCATAGTGCTAAGCCATAATTGGCATTCCCTTGCTTTAGCCCATCATGTGATTCTCTTCCTGCACTTGCTGAGTACTCTATGTACTCAAACGTTTAATTTTCCATTAGAATATGAAGAAGAAGAAGCGGCACCAGAGGATTTCTTCGTCAATCCGGAGGACTTGAACTAGGCTGGCGACCTCACGCGCAACTGCTGCCTGTGGAGATGGAGTTTCTCTTACCTATTAGTCTTCCGCCGTAGTTTGAACATTGTTAGTTATGTTGTTGATGTAAATAGTTGTGGCGTGTATTTGTAGACCTTCGAGTCATATTGTAAGACTGTTTATGTATTCGAACATGACTATGTAATGATATTTCGCTTTCGTCGACGCATATACGATTCAACTGATCCTGGCGTACATATGATAAACGTCTATTCATCTTTATAATGACCGGGCGTGACAGTCCCTCTCTGTTTGCTTACGAATCCCACGGACGAAAATATCACACTACTTTGCAGGCGTATGCATGTCTTCATGTCATTAACTCAACTGCTTATCTCCAAAGAAGCTTTTTTTTAACAAAATAAATAAATAACTCAAATGCAGCTATGTGCGTATACTGGATGATGCTGGCAGTTCCGAACACCCAGGTTCAGAGAGACATGAGCTACATAATTTACTTGAATCACTGGGCACGTACTAGCTGTACCGGAACCTTGCACACCCCAAACACATTCGACTACTCATCGAACCACTCCTCGTTAGCGTAATGTACGCGACACACGACTTGCTCATCAGATCTAGTCTACTCCTACTTGCTAATCCAAACAGATAATGTACGAGCGGTGATGTAATCTATAAAACAGCGGCTAGATTTTCTTGCTCGTTACAGATAATAACATACACGACTAGCAGTTACTTGACGTACATATACATAGACATTCTATATAGAAGGATTTGGAAACTAGTGAAATCATCATGGTTTCATCGCTGGCCCTCCTGGTCCTGGCGCCACTCCAGCATCTGCATCACGGCGCTTTTGTCAGTTATGCTTCCCGCCGCCGCCTTCCCTCGGCGGACCGGGGCTCCCCCGAGCGCCTCTCCTCGCCGCCAGCAGCCGGTTAGACGTCGCGGCCGCGCTCGTCCGCAGCGGCGCAGCAGGAGCACTACTCGGCGCGGCGCCAGCGTTCTTCTTCTCGCCGTCGTGAGCTGGCATTTCTTGCACTCGGTAACCGGCCGCCGTGGCGGGCCGCGGTGGTTCCAGTTGCAGCCTGGCGGTGGCGGAAGGGGAGGGGAGGTCGATCACGCTCAGTACCATGGCATATGCTCCCCGTACCTAGCTTGTGCTCGGATCGAGCTAGATATCTAGACACTCGAGCTTGGATTCCGGTTCCACTGGTTGCTGCTGGTCTCGGTGGCTTCACTTCGTGCAGATGGCTGTTAATTGAATGGGTCGATGAATTAATGCTGCGGCGGAGCGCTACTTATATAAACAAAAACAACGATGCTGTAGGTAGAGTTGGGCGCAGGCAGAGAGCTAGCGGGAGAGACGAAGCATAGCTGCTGCGCACGGTGGTTGACTTTGACCAGTGCTCTGCTCACGCACGTATGTTCACACACACATGCTCTCCGGAGAGAGAGAGAGAGAGAGTCGTATACATGAATGGTTTACGAGGTCAGGACAAGCTTGGGACGCGTCCATTAGCAGACAAGTACTTCCTCCGTTCTTCCTTCATTTTTTCTATTTGTGAAAATGAACTAATCAATAATAAATAAAAATAAACGGATAAAGTAGTTCAAACCAAGCACCACGACACAGGAAAGTGTAAGTTTGACTAGGAGCGTTCGTACTCTATGTTTTGATCTGGTCACTGAATGTGACAGGCCTGTCGTCTCGGTCACATATTAAGACCACTCGCACCGGTCGCCTCTATACGCATCGCGACTTTAAATTTGGAGATCCAAGCTTTATAGATCGCGCGCAGATCCAAGCTTTATAGATCGCGCGCACCGGAGGAGTTTACCGGCCCTCCAAAATCCCGGTTTGCACAGTCCACCTCCAAACTTAGAGTTCTGACACACGCCTCTATGCGAAGAGAGAGGGAGTCGGGCCGCCGACGGTTGGCTTCGCGCGTTCTATGGAAGCCCGATCCGTGACAGGGAGGACGACCGGAGAGGATGGGAGGTACGCGGTGGCGGCGCTCGCCGGCGATGGTGACACGGTCGCCGTCGCGGCGCACCTCAGCGCCGGTGTCGAGCTCCTCGATGCCTGTCTGGAGGGGCGGCGAGGCACGGGGTTCGGGCACTATGGCGCGAGGCCGGAGAGGAAAGGCGCGACGGGTAGAGAAGATCAGGGAGGAGAGGCGAGGGCGAGCGCGGGGAGAGAAGATCGGGCGAGTGAGTCGAGCTTCGGGAGCTGCGGCGAGGGAGAGAGAGCGGCGAGGGATGGAGGACGGAGAGGGAGGGAGAGCGGCGAGGGAGGGAAGCGGCGGCGACACCGGCTCGATCGCCGTCGCGAGGGAGGGGGCGCGGCAAAAGAACGAGGATTGGAAGAGCAGAATGCCGGGAATGTTCTTCTATCCATCAGGATGTTCTTTTGAGCCCGGGAAACTTCTGGAAGGAGGGAGGGAAATAACAGAAAAAAAGGAGGAGAAAATAAAGAAAAAAAAGAAAGGAAAAACAGAAATAAAGATGAAAGAGAAGAAAAAAAGAAAAAAATAGTTGTATTATATAATATAAAATAGATAGTAGTTGATATAGAGATTCGATATAGAGGTGAACGAATGCAGAAAATAAAATTATAAATGTAAGAATTTTTTAGAATCAGCCTAAGAAACCCTTCACACACCCTGTACGGCTTTGACTATTGATCCAGTCAGCACGGACGTGGACTGGCGGACTGCACTGCATCTGCATGTCTGCATCGTGTTCTGCTCTTTCCATTGCCACGTCCCACATGCCCAATCGAGGTTAAACAGCCAATGCAACATGTACATCCGCCGTCGTTAGATCGCTCAGACCATCTGCACCAGCTCTTTCTAAAATCTACTTTATTTTTAAAACCTACTTTAAAGATTATTCTATATAATTATTTTCTCTCTCTCTAAATTGCAGTAGTTTTTACAACGGCCTTTACAGTACATTGGTGTGGACGGTCTTCGAACATGTTTGTTCGCACTACAGATTTTTAAGTTTAGTTTTTACAGTCTGAATTAATAAACGGGTCATATCTTAGTCTAGACTTCATGATATACGTAGATCTATTCAAGTTCAGGTATGTTGCTGGTTTATAGAGCATAGTGGAATGCTGAAAATGATCTCCTTATCCATATTCAAGAAAAAGTTGTGTGCAGTTGGGGATGAATTGGAGATGAATCGCTAGCACGTTGAGCTCCAATCGGTCATGAATTTCAAAATTAGTGGTTAAGGACAATAAATAGCTACTAATTACTCGGTGCATGAAATTTTCTCAAATTTTAAACGTATGAGAACTTTCATTAAAATACTTCTAAAAAAGTTGGTGCAATAAACATTTGAACCAACTTTAATATTGTTTGTTTTCGGTTGACTAGATGAAAGTGTAATTTTCAATAAATGCCCTGCCATCAAAGATTTTTTTATTATGTGATGGGTTAATAATGACCAGAAAGAAAGAAAAACAATCAGCTTTGTATATATGAATCTCCATATACACTTTCAAATTACTACACAATATTCCCGTTCCTAGTAAAAATGAGCTAGCCAAACCTCTTTGAAAGTGAAAGTTGGATTTTTAATTAATCCATCATCTAAAAAATGAAATAATATGAAACTAGCACTGGAGTCAATGTTTCATTTATATATGAAACATTGGATCTTGACTCTATCTACTGTCCCGTTAAGTGCTATGAGAAGAGTGTAAAACGATAAAAATAAAAGTATGCATTAGAGAGGAACGTATTATTTACACCTCTTATGATGTTATAGCTTTTGTCGATACCCAACATACGAGGTACCCTCGCGCACAGGCTGAAAGCACTTAGGTACCCTGCTTCCTTGCTAAGGCAGGGTTCGATGGCGCCACGTGTCCAGAAGGCTCAGACCCCGACCTTCCTCATGTACGGGTTCTAACACTGCCACATGGACCTCAAGATGGGGCCCAGCTCTCGTGATGAGACGACCTCCCGAGCTGCCACGTGTTCAGAGGGACGGGACACCGCTCCTCCATAGGAGTGGGCTCAAGTACTGCCACGTGACCCGAAGCACCAGGTCGGCCACCTCCCGCGGAGGCGGGCACTGGCTCCACCATGTGTCTTGCAGTTCCGGATTCTCAGCCCACCTCAAAAATGGGCTCCTAGGCTGCCACGTGCCACGCAGTACAGGATCTGGCCTCACCCATAGAGGCTAGCTCCGATACTACCACGTATCCTACAACTTGCCCTGGAGCGTGGGTTGCGGGAGTTAAGGCGTTGTGTACCCTATCTAAATTAAGAATTGAAGACATGCACCCTCCCCTGGCACACGACACGGTGCACGCTTCTTGTCAGGTACAGCTGCACCCAATTGCATCACAGTAAAGTTGTCGCAGGCCTACTCCACTCTGCCAAGTGGGTAGCTTACGACGACAAGACTGTTGGACGGGACATCTCCTGCTATCATCAACGACTACACATGGGCCACTGACGTTTGAGGCGTAAAGACGGCAAGTCTTCAAGCCACGGTCAGAGGAAGCTTATGCGAGAAGCCTTAGATCTTTAGAATAAGATCGCCACGGGGCCACCTGTCGGGCCCCAAACCTCACTTGTAAGGCATCCGACCTTGTCTATAAAAGGACCGAACTGCCACCGTTACAAATGATCCAAATCCTAACTCACACACGCATTCGCACCCAGGAGAGCACACTCTCTAGCAATACAACTCACACGGTGGAGTAGGGTATTACGCTCCGGCAGTTCGAACCACATAGAACTACCATTTCACCCATCTCTCATATGTGCAACCTCGCCTAAGGACTAAGCCTGCTGATCAAGAACTTCTGCGAGCTGCTCTCAAAGCAAGTCCGGGGGAAGTGTCACAAAAACACTTCGACATTTGGCGCGCTAGGTAAAGGGCTTTTTCCTCAAAAAGTGGTTGCGCTTCCATGACAGTGGTGGAGATCAAGCCTTTCATCAGCAGCCAGAACAAGCTGCAGCAAGTCGACCTGCAGGTCGACGAAGACGTGGAGATGGAATTCCAAAAGCCTGAAGGGCTGTTGAGACGGTCCACCAGGTTGAGGAGTTTGACCCCAACAGCAACCACAAGCATCGCAAAGCACTCCACATCATCTATGGGGGATCTTGGGATCCCGTGTCCCGGAACGAGGTCAAGACCCTACGTCTGGCAGTGGCTTCGGTAGCTCCTACCCACACCCTGACATCGCATCACAGGTGGATGGAGACGTTGATTAGCTTCGACACCTCCAACTGCCTCGAGAACATGGCGGGAGCCGGGTTCCTGCCCCTCCTTATCGCCCCCACCATCGCCAGCGTCAAGCTCTACTGCGTCTTTGTAGATGGCTGGGTTAGCCTCAACCTCATCAGCCATGCGACCTTCAACAAGTTGCACATCCTGGTGAACAAACTCACCCCCTCGATCCCATTCTCGGAGGGTGGGACCGGGGAACATTGTCCCGTACGGTAAAATCCATCTCCGGGTGACCTTCGAGACACCCGAGAGCTTCGAGACGGAGAACATTTTGTCAACATCGCAGAGGTGAGCCTCCCCTACAACATCATCATTAGCGGGCTTACCTTGTACTGATTCATGGATGTAGCCCACTATGGCTATCTTTTCTTGAAGATGCCAACTCCTTCTGGCGTCCTCAAGATCTGTGGAGACAACTTTCCTGCAGTGTCAGCCTTGGAGGAACTCCAAGCACTTGTAGCAGCCCCAGCACCTGCCCCTGGTGATGCTAGACCGAGTCAGCCCTCGACGAGCTCATGCCAATGCGACTCCACCGCTGCACCCCGGGTGCAACCCTCCGACAGCAATGACGTCCCCATCAAAGCTGTCCAAGTTGGTTACGATGCTGCCCAGACCACCTGCATCACGGGGAGTCTTGACAGCAAGCAGGAACCCACGCTCATCGTCTTCCTGTAGGCTAATGTTGATGTGTTTGCCTGGCAGCCATCGCAGATGCCCGACATCCCTAGGGAGGTGATCGAGCACCATCTAAAGATCTATCTCGATGCTCGGCCAGCACAATAGAGGTCACAGAAGCAGTCCATCGAGCAACAGAATTTCATGCGCGAAGAGATCAAGAAGCTGCTCGATGCTGGCTTCATACGGGAGGTCCACCACCCCAGGTGGCTGGCGGGAAGCTCCGAATGTGCATCGACTACACCAACCTCAATAAGGCATGTCCTAAAGATCCTTTCCCTCCCCCTAGGATGGAACAAAATTGTATATTCTACTTCGGGCTGCGATCTACCGGGCTTTCTAGACGCTTACTCAGGGTTCACCAAATCCCTATGTCTAGAGAGGATGAAGAGCACACTGCATTTATAACAGTAGATGGTTTGTTTTGTTATGTCTCAATGCCTTATGGTCTTACGAATGCCCTCCCTAATTTTGTATGTGCCATGCATAGAACATTTGGGGACCTCATTCACGACCTGGTAGAGGTGTATGTCGATGATATTGTAGTCAAAATTCAAACACGTGCATCATTGCAAGACAACCTCACCCTAGTCTTCGACCGGCTACGAACAACACACACAAAGCTCAACCCAGACAAGTGTGTGTTCGGAGTCTCAACAGGGAAGCTCCTTAGTTTCTTGGTCTCGCACCAAGGGATCGAGGCCAACCCAGAGAAGATCAAGGCAGTGGCTGATGCGGCCTCCAACCCGCATTAAGGACGTGCAAAAGCTTGCAGGTTGCCTGGCAGCGCTCAGCCGGTTTATCTCTAGACTGGCTAAGCAAGCCCTCCTGTTCTTCAAGCTGCTGCGCAAGTCCGGACCGTTTGTCTAGACTGAGGAAGCAGAGAAGGCGTTCCGCGAGGTGAAGCAACAACTTACATCGCTACCCATCATGGTGGCTCCGGAGCCCAATGAGCCATTGTACCTCTACATCGCCGCCACGACAGAAGTGGTAAGCATGGTCTTGGTTGCAAAGCAACCTAGTCCCTAGCAGCCCCAAGGGGCGGACAAGGCCCCTGTCACTGGTTCTGAGCCCTAGGGCTTGGATCCCGTAGAGGGCCCCGACAACTAAGTTGCCTCCGGGTCCCAGCCCCTGTAGGGTGCCCGAGTCCCCCCAGGGGGCCCCTAAGATCAAGACGCCTGTGGGTCCCAACCCCCAGAGGACGCCTCGAGATGAGGGAACCACTACAAGAAACGGTAACAGAGGCGTCGACCATATGAGGGTCGGTTAAGAGAAGAAACCGACCCTTATATGCTAAGAGGGTCGGTGCACCGACCCTCTTATCCGACGAAATTCAGCGGACGCATTTAATCTTTAAATGGGTCGCTGCCATCGCTTTTAGTATTTATATGGGTCGGTTTACGTACACTAACGCAGATAAAAAGTAAATGGGTCGGTTGCATGCACCGACCCATTTAATGCGCAAACGTGCGTCGGTCTGCGGGGCCAACCCCTTTAATTCGTTATCTACGACGGCTGCCACCGACCCATTTAATGGGAGTATCTGCGACGGGGTACGAACCCCGACCCATTAAATTCTGGTCCAACGCACACATAAAATGGATATTTGGGTCGGCTGCTCCGAGAAAACCGACCCATTTAATTCTTTATGGGTGTTGGTTTTCGAAAACCGACCCACTTATAGTGTTTTTTTTTTCAAACGCAGGGTTGTTTCTTCTGCCTCCCGGGTGGGAGCCTCCGTCGACTCATCAGTCGACCAAACAGCAACAACAACAACAATATTATCACAACACTTTATCATATAACGGCACAAACACGCACAATATTATTACACATCACAGTTTAAGTTCAACATAAGCACAAATCCGAGGTTCAAGTTCGATACAAGCACAATATCAAGTTTTCAAGTTCACAAGTTCACAAAACAAAACGAAAACAAGTTAACAAGTCCACATGTCGTCGTGGGAACCTTCTCCACCCGCACCTCCTCCCGTCGCACCTCCATCGTTGAGGTTGAGGAAAACATCGCAACCTTCGGGCGTTCCATGACGGGATTCCTACAACAAAAAAATAGAAAAGAAACATTAATAAGGCTTCACTCATAAGTATTAGAAATACGAAATGGACAAAAAGTCACTAACTCTCTCACTCTAACCCTCTCATCACTCGTTCTTCCATACCCTCTTTTCCTTCTCCCTTTTTCTCTCTCGTCCTCCATATCTCTCTCTACATCTCTATATCTCTCCCTCCATGTCTCTTTCTCACTTCATCTTTCCTCTCACCTGTTCTCTCTCACTTCATATTCGTCTCCATATCTCTCTCACTTGTACACTTCATCTCTACTCTCTTGTTCTCTCTTTGTCAAATCATGTCCCTTTCTATATTTCATTGCCCCCCACTCGCTCTCTCATACCTTCTTTTCCTTCTTCATTTTCCTCTCTCTCTCACTCTATATCTCTCTCCCTCTCTCAACATTAAGATAAATATTTGAATATATTGCACTAGTACTCATACCGTTATGTCTGTAGCTGGTGATCGATGAGCTTGCATCGGAGCAAAAGGCATAGATGGAAAAACTGTATCAACACAAATAATTGTGAAATCGCAAGTAGAACAATTTCCAAATCGATTAAATTGTTTAGAAGTAACAATTTCATATTACCTGGATAATTTTGTAATTCAGGAGCCAACAACGACATAAATCCCTGAGGTTGAGGAACACAAGGCTGACCACTCTCAGAAGCCTGCAACATAAATGATTATAATATTGCATTATAACTTAAGTGAATTAAATAAGCAGTTTTACCTGTGACGAAGAACCAACATGTTGTTGTTGCATTGGACGAGGCATACCGAACTGTGATCCCATCCCACCTTGAGGTAAAAACTGCATGAAGTGTAGTAATATTAAGCTAATTAATTACATGCATATGTTAAGGAGTACTTTAACTTGAAAAAACATAAAAGTTTACCTGCGACATGTCAAACTGAGGTGGTTGCGGCATATTGAATTGAGAATCAGTGTTACCTTGAGACATCCTCTGCATCTGGTAAAGTTGTTGACAAAATTTTAGTAGAAACTTCTTATAAAATAATTTGTTCAAATGCGAGATGGTACCTGTGACATATACAAAATGTTCATCTGTTGCTGCATGTAGCTCATTTGTTGTTGAGTCTGTTGTTGTTGTTGCTGCTGCAGCTGCATCTGCTCCTTGGTGCGTCTCAATTCTTCTCTTAGTTCATCGGCCTCTGCCGTAGAACGAGACCAACTATAACTAACACTGGAGGACCACCGTCGAGCATAAGCATCACGCTCCACATACCCGTCGCCCAAAGCAAGTCTAAAAAAATACTAGTTTGATGAATCAATATTCAATAACCTCTAAGTTATCATTATCTTTACTCATACCTCCCATGCGGTAGACCTCCACCGGCATCATACGTCGCATCCACATCAAACGGTGCACTTTTATAGTCCGCATCATCTCGATGTGTTTTCTTGAAATGCTCAACATAGTTTCCCTGCCATACATTGAGTATACACATATTCATAAAAGATACATTAAGTTGATTGATAAATACAACTAACAACTAACAAACATACCCATTTCTACGTTGATGCCTTGTCACACAACACCTCTAGACGATTTGGATCTGGACCTATGTGTCCCTTAAGGTAGAGCTCAAGAAAACTAGGACTCACACAAGTTTCAGCTATCTGCAATATCAAATTTAAAAATTTAATGAATACAACTAATTGAAACAATATAAGTATGTTTGAAAGAATGCATACCATCCTTTGCTCCATTCGAATATATCCATCCGGACCATAGAAGTGCTTTCCAGGCTTGTTTTTCCGATTTTTTCGATTTCTATCAGAGAGTACTATGAAATATTTTGACGCCCAATACCCACATAACCACTCCCAAGCCTCCATGTTTGCACATATCCAATCAACACTGCTTTTCAAGTACCCATCCTTCTTTAGATGAATTTTAGCCGCTGCATTGTTGGTCATAGGCTGAAACAACACTGTCTTGTAGAACACAACCACAACTTTAATCCGTGCTTTAGAGAAGGAGTCCTTGACACGTCTTCTTGCTGCATTATGAAAACCATACTTGCATACGCATCAGTTACACCCTCCTGCAAACGATACACACTCTGCATACATGCATGTTACAGTTAATATCAACCAAATCTTGATGCAATATAATTGGAGCAATGAAAACGAACTTACCCAGAACATCTCCCAAACTCTATCCTGGCATGTCCCTGAATTGCCATATGCTTGCAGCGCATAGTGATCCCAATTATGCGCTGCAATCCTTTGACCATTAACTACAACCATCCCAGGAAAGCAAAACTGAATAATATTTCCTAACTCCGTATTAACAACTCGTCGATGCACCCTGCCACTCCAACCAACCTCAATCCAGCTCCTAGTACCCTTCGGCCTTATAACTGTCCGCTCGTCCAAGCTTTTACTTGGATTACAAAAAAGATGCCGCCACAGCCTATACGAATAAAATTAGTTTATTTCTTCACAAGTAAATCAATCTATGTAACTTATCAATTAATCTAAAATATTACCTAAAGGGGCACTTATCAGGTGGTCCATTAGCATGTATCTCAGCCAATCTTGCTAGCATGGCGTCTCGCTCGGGATCATCAACCTCTTCATCGCCTTCATCACCCCCCTCATTACCACCCTCAGAGCTCGACCGCCTGGTGTCACTAGAGCAAGCACGTGAGCCTGCTCCCTAGCCTCCATCATGCTCCAAAGACTGTCTCACAGTCTCCTGCTCTTCCCTATACAACTCCTCATCTGTCGGATTTGAACCTCCTGTAGGCTCGCTCAAACTCAGCTCTGCCAAACAACCCATAAAATGCCTCTTCCGCTGCTCATTGTAGCTAGTACCCTACGAATAAAAATAAACATGTAAGTAACAATAGATAGTTCATGTTGTTATTGAAATGTGTTTAAAATATGTAATTACCTGAAAAGGATCTGTGTGGCCTGAATTAGAACTGGGCGTCGTGGACGAAGATCCACTACCCTTCCTGCCCTTCTTCTTCCCCAAAAGCTTCATCATCTGCACAATTTTTTAAAGAAATGATTAGTTTACAACAATAAGTTATAAATGGTAAAGAATAAAGATTACAACAATATGTTATAAATACGTACTATGCGAATTAAAAATCTTCAGCATCAGAATCTGCTTCTGTCACACGTGTATTAATATGTTCTATCTCTTCTTCCATCTCTTCTTCGAACTCTTCTTCTTCACTCTCATCACCTTCATCGCTCTCCTCTTGTTCCATAATCCTTTTTTGCCTTTCAAGAATCCTTTGTGACTGTCGAACACGTTTTCTCGAAGAACCATGTTGTTCTTCAGCCATCAATTCTAGCGTAGCACTAGCTATTTCTGTGATTCCTGTCGCACAAGATATCCTAAAATCTTGTACTTCCTCAACTTCATCTTGATAGACACTATCATCATCGTCTTCATGATTCTCTATGTACCCATCATAACGATGAGGATGCACTTCACGGTTAACTCTATACACAACCCACCAATTTTTCATACTTGGGTGTGGATAACTTAAATAGTACACTAGTTCCACTTGACTCGCAAGTACAACATTGTTATTATGGGTTGTGTATCGTGAGTTGTGGTTGACCTCTACCATTCCAAAGTCATCCACTCGTGTGCCCGATGTCGGATCAAACCATTGGCAATCAAAAATTACGAGTTGTAGTTCTTTTGGACCGCCAAATGTGTACTCAATTATATTTTGAAGAACACCGTAATATTCTTTCACTTCTCCACTACCCTCTGCGGATGTTATCGATACTCCACTATTTGTAGTGGCAGCAAGTGGACGATTTGCTTCTAAACTAGCCGTCCAGAAACGATATCCGTTTATATCGTATCGATTAAATTCTCTTGCTCTCAGTTGACCATGCGACATCTGTCTCAAGTCATCAGAGATGTTGACATCCTTCATACACTACATAATTAGACAAAATTAGCATCTTATGATAAAAGGAAAAAAATACTTGTGAACTATAATTGAAGAACGGATAAAAAATTACTTGTTCACAAAACCAGTTGACAAAGTTTGGCCCACCGTTTGTGCCATGCTGACGTAGCTTATCCAATTGACTTTGCATTGGTTTTTGTGAAGACGTCCAATACAGCTTATCATACATTTCGAAATATGGTAACACCTCCTCCATGTTGAAAAAAATGTAAAGCATTGTGTAGTTTCTCTCGTCCTCCGAAATATAATGAGAAGTAGAAGCTCCAACACCTTTACCCTTCCAATGAAAAATTGTAAGGTCACTCGTAGGTTGCCTTTCTACAGTATAATATCTTGTGGCAGATGCATTCACGTTGTTGGCATGTGAAAAGTATTTGCTAGAGAAGTTTGTAACCTCTTTAGCTGCAAATGCCTATGCAATGCACCCCTCCACTCTTGCCTTGTTACGCACTGTAGCTCTAAGTTTCTTCAATTCTCTTTCTTGACTGTACATCCACCTGAATTGTGCAGGACCTGCTACCAATGCTTCATAAGGTAAATGCACCAGTAAATGTTGCATAACATTCATAAATCCAGGCGGAAAGACTTTTTCCATCTTACATACAAGCACAACAATTTCTTTCTCCCACCTTCGCATCATGTTTTTTTTGACAATTCTTTAGCACATATCTGTCTATAAAAGTAGCTAAGTTCAGCAAACATCTTCCACAAATCAGGTTTGAAGTAGCCACAGAACATTACTGGTACAAGTCTCTCCATGATAACGTGGTAATCATGGCTCTTCAACCCATTCAATTTACCGGTGTTGAGATTAACACATCGTTTTATGTTAGCTGCATAGCGGTTTGGAAACTTCAATGTTTTCAACCAGATAAGTATTTGCTTTCTTTCTTTGGGCTTGAGACAGTATGGAGCTCGTGGCCTACTTTCATTTCCACTTGCATTTGTTATAACCTCAAGACCAGGATGATTACAAATATCAGCTAAGTCTTTCCTCACACTTAAATTATCTTTGGTTTGACCTGTAAAATCAAAACACATGCTTATGATGCTTTCAGCGACATTACACTCCTGGTGCATCAAATCTATGTTGTGTGGTAGAAGCAGCGCCTTTGCGTATGGTAGCTCCCGAAGAAAAGAAATATGAGTCCAATTGTGTTCTTTACCATATCCTTCAAAACCACCTTCTGCGGACTCTTTTAACTTTGCATACCATGCCATTTTTTGTTCGTCTGTCAATCGATGAGGTGGTCCTTCTGTAACCCTCCTGCCTTTTCGGAATGATTGTGTATCCTTCTTAAAAGGATGATTTGAAGGAAGGAATCGTCGATGGCAATCAAAGAAGCTGACTTTTTTCCATACTTCAGCCTGATTGCATCAGTATCAGCCATACATATAGGACAACACAATTGTCCATGAACACACCAACCAGACCAAATGCCATATGCCGACAAGTCATGTATGGACCATAGATACGCAGCACGTAAAGTAAATTCACATTTCTGATAACTGTCATATGCCTTAACACCGTTCCATAGCTCTTTCAGCTCCTCAATCAACGGTTTCATAAATACATTGCTTTTCTTCCCAGGATGTTTAGGACCAGGAATGATGGCCGCGAGGAATATGTATCCTTCTTTCATGCACATGTTAGGAGGTAGGTTGTAAGGCATAATAAAAACAGGCCAACAAGAGTACGGGTTGTTACTAGTGCTGAAAGGAGTGAAACCATCTGTTGACAATCCAAGATGAACATTTCTAGGATCTCTTGCAAACTCCAGATCAAAAAAATCCAAAGCTTGCCAAGCAGCGCCATCCGAATGATGCGCCATAATATCTTTGTCATCGCTCTCACGTATCCCTTCAGAATGCCACCTCATCTGCTTTGCTGTTTCTTGAGACACAAACAACCGTTTAAGCCTAGACGTGATAGGCATGTACCGAAGTTGTTTGATCGGTACTTTAGTAGTTATTGTTTCACCATCATCATTCAAAACCTTCACATGTCTAGAGGCAATGCAATGCATACAATGAGTATCGTTCTTGTGTTCCTTCCAAAACAACATGCAATTATTCTCGGACGCATCAATCTTCTCATAACTCATGCCCAGACCAGCTATAAGCTTCTTAGACTGATATATGTCTTTCGGCATCTTATGATTCTTCAGAAGGAGATCAATGATCAAATCCAAGACACCATTGTAGCAATTATTTGCAAAATTGAACGTAGACTTCAATGACATAAGTCGTGTCACCGCTTGTAGAACAGTCACATTGGTGCCCTCATGCACTTTTTTATCTGAGGCAGCAAGAAGCCTATAAAACTTTTGCACCTCCTCTGGCGGTAACTACTCTTCGTACTCTCAACCAATATCTGCCATCATGTCATCCATCCGATCTTCATCCTCGTTTCTGTCTGACTCAGTAGTAGGATCCATCTCACCATGTTCACGCAATACTAGGTAGTTTGACATAAATCTGTGTTTGCAAAGGTGCATCTCAATTTCAGACTTATTCAGAAACCGATGATTTTGGCACCTGCTACACGGACACTTCACATAACGAGCACCGCTAACGAATGCTTGAGTCACAAATACATTTGCAATATGAGCCCATTCCAAAGTGTGTGCACCATCTCAACTCCATCCATCATACATCACCTGACGGTCGTCACCCATTTTTCAACTTGTCCCTTCAAATCATATAAATTGTTATCAATTTATTATTATGTCATGTGACGGCCCCTACAACTAGGCAGATAGGTCCTAAACCCACCCAAGAGTGACCGAGCGGAGCGTGCTTATGACGACACGTGTAATATGAATCTAGACAAAAATTCGGCAGCACAACCCCGTTGTTCTCCACTGCACGCCCAAAAATGGTGCAGCAGAGAACAACAAGGTTATGCTATCGAAATTTCGTCCAGATTCAGACCCGTGTCTCGTCACAAGTCACGCCCCCTCAGTCACTCTCAGGCTGTCCAAAATGGGACAATTCCGAACCTTCACGTTTCACATGCCGATTCAAAACGGGTATTGAAACTCTATAGGTTTC
The DNA here is from genome assembly GCA_036927565.1 of Tuctoria greenei. Classification (NCBI taxonomy): domain Eukaryota; kingdom Viridiplantae; phylum Streptophyta; class Magnoliopsida; order Poales; family Poaceae; genus Tuctoria; species Tuctoria greenei. The sequence continues at coordinate 191,779,819 of JAYESD010000005.1, forward strand.
GTTGCTGATTTTCATTTTTCAGTCATTTTACGAATGAGGAAAGAATGAGACAGAGGGGAAAAATGGTCAGAGTTGAAAGCTATAAGTCCAGGTCTACCATCCACGCACAAATAATTGGTTGTCTTCATTGTCGTTTTACACCATCGTACTTGTCTTAACACATATCTTACGACTAAAGTAATCTCTTATGGCACGAACACATTTAATGTGTTTCGTACCGGTACATACACAATATGTTAATATATTTAAAATAAACATATACATGATAAACTTAGAACAAATTAGTCATACTTTAGCAACACATAGAAGTAATCAAAATTTAGCAACATTCAAACTAAACATTCCTACAATGATTAAGCAACATATACATGTAAACTCAATTAACTTTCTATGACACAACGATTTAGCGATACATATAAATAATTCAGTAACTAAACTTTAAAACTTGCATTTTTACTAAATACTAAACTAATTTGCAACTAATGTTAGATATCATCATCACTTAAGTATGCATACAAATCAATTAATAAACACATTTGCATTGTATTTGATTTATATACCTACAAATCGTTAAGCAAGTTAACCTTTCTTACAAAAGACGACGACGAACGAGTGGCACCGCGAAGAGCAAGTCGGCGACGGAAGGCGCTGTGCGGCAAGATGAAGCTGGCACACGAGAAGGCACGCGGCTCGGTCGTGCGCAGGACGAGTGGTGACGATACGCTCTACCGGTTGTCAGCATCACGCCGGCGCGCAGTGGACGAGCGCCGGCGCGTTGGGCAGTCAGCGGCGATGAGCGGACGAACCGGCGGCCAGCGGCAGTCGCCCAGGCGCAGGCGCAGGCGAGGGTGAGCGCTAGCGCTAGCGTGCGCGTGGGGCGGCGGCGGTCGCGCAGGCGCAGGCGAGGGCGAGCGCTAGTGCGTCGTGCGGCGGCGGTCGCGCAGTCGCTGGCGAGGGGAGAGCTCAGGAGCGTTAGCTAGCGTGTGGGGCGGCGGCATCTATGAATAGAAAGTAGGGATTAAGGGTTTGGGGAAATATGGGCGTCGGTACCGACCCCTTTACGGTCTCAGGAGCGCCTGGGCCGGGCCCACACTCATGTGTGTCGGCTAAAGCCGACCCTCTTAAAAATGGGCATCGGTACCGACCCCTTTAGTTCCTTGGGAACGGGCACGCAGTACGTGGGCCGGGCCCTCGCGTATGGGTGTCGGCTGTACCCGACCCTCCTAAATGTGGGCATCGGTACCGACCCCTTTAGTTCCTTGGGAACCGGCGCGCCACACTTGGGGAGGGCCCACGCTTGTGTATGTTGGTTTCTGGCCGACCCATATAAAAGTTTGGGTTGGTTGACCGACCCATTAAATTGTGTGTGACGGGTCCACCGACCCATATTTTAGAGGGGTCGGTTGTCCTATTTTGGCCGACCCATATAATTTACAAGGGTCGGTTCAAAAAAACCGACCCATGTACATAAAATAACAGCGACGGCCCCGGCCCTTTTAATTTAACCGACCCCTTATTCATCGTTTCTTGTAGTGAACCTAGAGCCCCTAGGCCCAGTGAAGATGGAGGAGGATGCGCCGGATCCCCCAGGGAGGTTCCAGACCATCCAGCGCCTAGTCTACTCACTACAGGAAAACAACAATAGGACGTTAGGGTTTATAAAGGCGTCGGGGCCGACGCATTGAATTTACTTATGACCATCGGTTTCTCCGGACCGACGCATATAATTTATAGCCGTCGGCTAACCAGGACCAACCGACACCTTTAAATTATAACCGTCTATCGTCCAATAGGAACTGACGTCTTTACTAAAGCTGTCGGCCGAGCTACAGGAACCGACGTCTTTACTAAAGCCGTCGGCTGAAAACCGACATTCATAAGTGGGGCCCACCACTGTCTCTATCTCACGTGCGCCAACCCTATCGTCTCCATCTCTCGCAGTCTCTCTCGAGCGCCCGCGCGAGAGGTCTCCCTGTCGCCGCTGCCGCCAATGCTCAGCACGCCGCCGCCGCCGCCACCCAGAGCTGTCCCCGTTGCCTCTTCCTACGCCATGTCATCGGCCGCGCCGCCCAAGTAACCGCCGCTCCGCGGGCCGCGCTGCCGGTTGCGCCGGGCTGCGCCGCCTCTAGTCCCCGCCGCCGGTCTGCCGGCCGCAGCGCCGCGCCGCCCCTACTCCCTGCCACTGGTCGGGCTGCACCGTTCGTTTCCCGCCGCCAGTCAAGGTAAAATCCTTCCATTGTGGATGAATCTTTGCATTGTAGATGAATATTTGTTGATGATTGTGTTCTCGATGCAGTGAATGTTATTTGTTGATGACTAAGTTGATGTAGTGAATGTTATTTGTTGATGACTAAGTCGATGTAGTGAATGTTATTTGTTGATGAAACAATAGTATCTAAATAAAGAAATTATTATTTGTTGATGACTAAGTTGTAATTTTAGTAAACTTTTAATTTGTATAAATGATGATTAAAATTGAAGATCTTAGCAATGTGGAAAATGGACATGGTGATATTAATGTGTCACACTAATATGATCATGTGAGTTTGATTACTTGTTAATAATTTTGGCAATGCTTAACTTGTTAATATGACAAATAAATTGTATGAATTAGTAATGGTTATCTTTTATATGCGAGCTTGATTACATGTTAAAACTTTAATTAACTTGAAACATTTATATTTCAATTTTGTATTATGTTGAAATGTTTGAATGCTTAGTTATACTAAATTTGGAAGTTTAGTTATACTCAATATTGTGCATGAATGCCCAAAGATGATTGTAGTCGTAACGTACGCGTGAAGACAAGCACATTTGTGTACAGCGTCAAGACAAGCATGGACGGTAGACCTGGACTTGGAACTTTCAACTCTGACCAACTTTCTCCCACTGTCTCGTTCTTTCCTCTCTCGTAAATGATCGAAAAATGGAAATAAGCAACGTAACCTATAGAATTTAATTGCCCGTTTCGAATCGGCACGTTTCACATGATATTGGCATGTGAGACGTGCAGATTTGGAACTGTTCGTTTTTGGACAGCCTGCGAGTGACCGAGGGGGCGTGGCTTGTGACGAGACGCGAGTCTGGACCTGTACGAGATTTCAATGGTATAACCCTGTTGTTCATCGCTGCACCATTTTTGGGCGTGCAATGGAGAACAACGGGGTTATGCTGCTAAAATTTCGTTCGGATCTGGACCACACGTCTCGTCATGAGCACGCTCCACTCGGTAACTCTTGGGTTGGTTTAGAATCTATCTGCATAGGTTGTAGAGGCCGTGACATAACATAACAACGAAACTAATAATGATTTTTTTGGTTTGAAGGTATAAACTGAAAAATGGGTGACAACCGTAAGGTGATGTATGATGGATGGAGTTCAACTGGTGGTCACAATATGGAATGGGCTCATGTCGCTAATGTTTTCATGAACCAAACTTTTGCTAGTGCTGCTTCTTTGGTGAAGTGTCCTTGTAGCAAGTGTTAGAATCATCTGCGTCTGAAAAGACCTGAAATTGAGTTGTACCTTTGCAAGCACGAATTTATGCCCAACTACTGTCGTGAGCATGGGGAGATGGATCATGCTTGTGAGTCAGAAGAAAACGAGGATGAAGATCGTATGGATGAGATGATAGCGGATGTTGGTAGAGAGTACGAAGAAGAGTTACTGCCTAAAGAGGTGAAAATGTTTTATAAACTTCTTGCCGCCTCAGATGAAAAAGTGTATGAGGGCACCGAAATGAACGTTTTGTAGGTGGTCACACGACTTATGGCATTGAAGTCTAAGTTCAATTTTGCGAACAATTGCTACAATGGTATCCTAAAGTTGTTCAATGATCTCCTTCCGTCAAATAATAAGATGCCGAAAGACGTATATGAATCTAAGAAGATTTTGGCTGGTCTAGGCATGAGTTACGAGAAGATTGATGCGTACGAGAATAATTGCATGCTGTTTTGGAAGGAACATGAAAACCATACTCATTGTATGCATTGCAATGCCTCTAGACATGTGACGGTTAAGAATGATGATGGAGAGGAAATAACTACAAAAGTACCGATTAAACAATTATGGTACATGTCTATCACATCAAGACTTAAACGGTTATTTCTGTCTCAAGAAATAGCGAAACAGATGAGGTGGCATTCTGAAGGTATACGTGAGAGTGATGACAAAGATATTATGGCACATCCTTCGGATGGCGCGGCTTGGAAAGCTCTGGACTGTTTTGATCCGGAGTTTGGTACCGATCCAAGAAATATTCGTCTTGGGATGTCAATAGATGGTTTCACTCCTTTCAGCACCAATAACAATCAATATTCTTGTTGGCCTGTTTTTATCATGCCTTACAACCTCCCTCCCAACATGTGCATGAAAGAAGGATACATATTCCTCGTGGCCATTATTCCTGGACCTAAACATCCTGGAAAGAAAATCAATGTGTTTATGCAGCCGTTGATTGAGGAGCTGAATGAGCTATGGCAAGGTGTAAAGGAATACGATAGTCATCTAAAATGTGAATTTACCTTACGTGTTGTGTATCTATGGTCTGTACATGATTTGTTGGCATATGGCATTTGGGCTGGTTGGTGTGTCCATGGGCAATTGTGTTGTCCTATATGTATGGCTGACACCGATGCCATCAGGTTGAAGTATGGAAAGAAAGTCAACTTCTTTGATTGCCACCGACGATTCCTTCCTCCAAACCATCCTTTCAGGGGTGATACACAATCGTTTAGAAGAGGCAGAAGGGTTACAGAAGTACCACCTTGTCGATTGACAGGTGAACAAAAAATGGCATGGCATGCAAATTTAAAAGAGTCTACATAAGGTGTTTTCGAAGGTTATGGTAAAGAATACAACTGGACCCATATTTCTTTTCTTTAGGAGTTACCATATGCAAAGGCATTGCTTTTACCACATAACATAGATTTGATGCACCAGGAGCGTAATGTTGTTGAAAGCATCATAAGCATGTGCTTTGATTTTACTGGTCAAACCAAAGATAACTCGAGTGCAAGGAAGACTTAGATGATATTTGTGACCGTCCTGCACTTGAGGTTGTAACAAATGCAAGTGGAAATGAAAGTAGGTCACAAGCTCCATATTGTGTCAGGCCAGAAGAAAGAAAGCAAATACTTAGTTGGTTGAAAACATTGAAGTTTCCTGATCGCTATGCAACCAACATAAAATGATGTGTTAATCTCAACACCGGTAAACTGAATGGGTTGAAGAGTCATGATTACCATATTTTGATGGAGAGACTTGTACCAGTAATGTTTCATGGCTACTTCAAACCTGATCTATTGAAGATATTTGCCAAACTTAGCTTCTTTTATAGGCAGATATGTGCTAAGGAAGTGTCGAAAAAGATGATGCGGCAGTGGGAGAAAGAAATTATTGTGCTTGTATGTAAGATGGAAAAAGTGTTTCCGTCTGGTTTTATGAATGTTATGCATTATTTACTGGTGCATTTACCTTATGAAGCATTGGTAGCAGGTCCTGCACAATTCAGGTGAATGTACAACCAAGAAAGAGAATTGAAGAAACTTAGAGCAACAGTGTGTAACAAGGCAAGAGTTGAGGGTTGTATTGCAAATGCATTTGCATTCAAAGAGATTATTAACTTCTCTAGCAGATATTTTCACGTGCCAACAATGTGAATGCGTCTACAACACGATATCATAATGTAGAGGAGCACACTACGAGTGAGCTTCTGATTTTTCATTAGAAGGGAAAGTGTGTTGGGGCTGCTAATTCTCATCATATTTCGAAAAAAGAGAGAAACTACACGATGCTTTATATATTTTTCAACATGGAGGAAGTGTTGCCATATTTTGAAATGTTTGACAAGCTATATTGGACATCTCCACGGAAACCTGCGCAAAGTCAATTAGATAAGTTACGTCAAAAGGGCACAAACGATGGGCCAAACTTTGTGAACTGGTTTCGTGAACATGTAAGTTCTTTATTCATCTTTTTTTCTTACAATCATAGTTCACATGAGTATCGTAATATTCTAACTTTGCTTATTTATGTAGTGTATGAATGATGTCTGAAAGTTCATCTAGGAATCCCTTGTGGGTTTTGGTTGGTTAATGACAAGCAAATGAGATCCTAACCACATTGTTGAGATGAGCACGGGTTCTAATGAGAGAATGAGCAAAGTGCCAAAAAGAAAGGAGAATAAGGAGCAATGCGGAAAAGAGCTCAAGAAATAAGTGTAGTAGATCATTGTGTATGGAGTGTGTTAAGGAAACACACCCCAAGAGCTCAAGCACAAATAATCTCACACATTGCACAAATTTATAGAGGACCGGATTAGTCCGACTGACCCCGTACTAGTCCGATATCTTTCTGCACAAGATCGGACAAGTCCTCACAATGCGACCTTGTCCTCACAGTCCAGTTTTTTCACTGACCGGACTAGTCCGATATCACCACAAACTAGTCCGATATCTCTCTAACTAGAATCGGACTAGTCCTCCCCAGTGCAGACTAGTCCCCCAAACACTTCACAAGTTGCACAAAATCCGACAAGTCCGATAACACAACGGACTAGTCTGATATTTTTCTGATGTCAATCGGACAAGTCCGATATTATCACGGACTACTCCAAAAACCCTCTGACCTAAATCGGACAAGTCCTCCAAGTGCGGACTTATTCCACAAATTCACTTAGGGTTTCACCTATCAAGACAAGTCCGATATTGATCGGACTAGTCCGAAGATTTCCAGAACCAAAATCGGACAAGTCCGCTCTCAGCCAGACAAGTCCGATATTTCAGGACACCTGGGGTTTCCTACACACAGAACACCGGACTAGTACGATATTTCTAAACCCTAACGGTAACTTTTGGAAACCCCATATAAATGGGTGTGCACGACCCATCTTTCACCTCTCTCGACCCCCTGCGCTGTCACACCTTCCAAGAGCCTAGAAAACACCTCTCTCCATGGAATCAAACGCAAGAAAGATCAATCCCCTGAGGATACACTTTGGATCATTGGAGAGACACTGTTCTACACTCATTGAGCTCTTGGTTTGATTCCCTAACACACTCCTGTGGTTTTCATTGTGATCTTAAGAGTGTGTTCTTGGTGGTGTTTCATATTGTAATCTTGGGGAGCCCTCAACGTGTGAGAAGGCCCCTTGAATTTGGTTATTTGCCCTTTGTGATTAGTGAAGAGGATTGGTCTCCGTGGCGATCCGATGAGGGTAGGGTTGGAGAAGACCCGGTGCTTTTGTGGACTCCTCAACGTGGATGTAGGTTGCCTCTGTGGGAACTGAACCATGGGCTAAAGTGCTTGTGTCTTACCTTGCACATATTGTTCTTACTCTTCATATCAATGTAGGGTTTCAATCAATCTTGTTCACTTTATGTTGAAACATTGAATATAAGATTAACTTGTGATACATCCTAATTCATAGTAGTGTGACACTTCAATTACAAGTATATTTCCGCTGCATACATCCTAGGATCAAGATAATTGATCAAATTTGATCAATCTAGTCGGTACACACCGGACTAGTCCGCACTCTACTGGACTCGTCCAATATCTCGAGATTTGATCTGGTTGTTAAGTGTTGCAGGTTGTGACAGAAAATAAAAAAGGCCAATTCACCCCCCTCTAGGCCACATTCAATTGGTATCAGAGCAGGACTCTTCAAAAGGAGACTAATCGCTCGAAGAGATCATGTCAGACATGAAGGACGTACACAAGAGCATCAACCAAGAGAAGGTTGAAGAAGAAAAGAACCAAAAATTAGAGAGGCTCCTCGAGGCTATTCAAGACTTCGAGGATGACAATGAGGAGACACTGGAACTCAAGGCGCTCCTAAGAAAGGAAACCCTCTCCAAGGGAAAAGTGAAGATCGAAGATGATAAGAAGAAGAAGGGGAGTAGTCACACCGACTACTCCTGATATCCTTTCAACTACGACCGCCTTAACTCTAGCAATAATCACTACTTGTTTATCCCACTTGGAAAAGCCCCACATTTTGATGGCAATGACTACTCAATGTGGAGGCAGAACATGAAAATGCACTTGATTTCTCTCAATCCAAATCTGTGGCATATTGTATGTACAGGAATAGATATCCCTGACGATGATCAGGAGCTCACACCTAGCCAAGAGCAAGGAATCCATCGAAATGCTCAAGCTGCTGCAGTCATCACCTCATCACTTAGTCGGGACGAGTTCACAAAGGTGGATGGACTCGAGATCGCAAAGGAAGTATGGGATACGTTGCAAACCGCACATGAAGGCGATCGTCATGTGCGAGAAGCGAAGATTGAGATGATTGAAGGCGAATTGGGAAGATTCACCATCGAAGAAGATGAGTCGCCACAAGAGATGTACAACCGACTAAAGGCGCTCATCAACAAGGTGTGAGCATACGGAAGCAAGAAGTGGAACGACCACGAGGTGGTGAAGCTCATTTTTAGAGCTTTCATGCCTCACAATGTCACCTTGTGCTCGATGATACGAGAAAGCCCCGGGTACAAGAAGATGACCCCGGATGAGTTACTTGGGAAAATCATCAACTTTGATATGATGGAAAAGCAGGCCAAGCATGTTAAGGAGATTGCCGATCTCACCTCGACAAAGAAGAAAGGGGTCGCTTTGAAGTCCACTCTCAAGTCCTTGTCTAAAGAAGCTCGAGAAGCTCAATTAGAAGAAGAAGGTGATGATGAGAGCAGCGACTTGGATGAAGATGACATGATACTATTCATGAAGAAATTCAAAAGAATGATGAAGAAAAGACAAGGGGCTAAATCAAGTGAAGGAAAGCACAAGGAAAAATCAAGACCGAAATTGAGGCAGGCATGCTATAACTGTGGTGAGTATAGCCACTTTATAGTTGATTGCCCATATGAAGAAAACAAGAAGAAGACCAAGGAAACGAACCTCAACCCAAGAAATTCTTCAAGAATAAGAAACAAGCTGAACAAGCGCATCTAGGGAAAGAGTGAGACTCAAATGATGAGTCCTCATCCTAAGAAGAAGAAGAGATGGCTAGCATAGCCATCGAGAAGACATCCAAGAAGTCCACTCTCTTCCCTACTCTCGGTGCATGGAAGGGGAACGGCACTTGTCGCATGGCAAAGGAAGGTAAACGAAAGGTAACAACCAAACCCCTTTCCGTACATTCCTATTCTAGTGATAGTGAAATTGCTAGCGACAATGAAGATATGCTCATTGGATTAGACAAGAAAACAGCCGCGAAAATAAAATTTCTACTTGATCAGCTGAGAAGTTAATAAACCGTCAAGAATACATGATTATGTCCCAAAAGGAGGAATATGTTGAACTTGACAAGCTTCTAGAACTTGAAAAGGAGCAAAGCAAGTCATTAGAGCTTGATTAACTTCAAGCAAGGAAGCTTGCTTGGAGTTAAGCGACTCAAATGCTACAATCAAGGATGAACTTGCTAACCTAATCAAGGTTAACAAGATCCTTGAGGTACAAGTTGAGTCACTCAAGCAAGGTGACCCTTCATCCTCTTCAAGCTCACCTTCTCAACCACTTAAAACTGAAGCCATTATTACCTGTTCATGTGGTAAAGTTGACACCAGCTTGAAAGACAAGTCAACCTCTACCAAGGATAAGCATCCTGCCCAAAGTGGCATATTTGACAAGGAGAAGGTCAAATATGCACGTAGTGCATACTTGACCACAAGACCTCCTAATGTCAAATATGGCATTGGGTATTCCTATGGTGGAAAACAAAATGCTAGAAGCCACAAGAATAACAAGGAAAGCATTACCTTTGTAAAGGGAAGACCCTCTCAAACTGGAAAGTCCAAAGTTAACACATCCAACACATATGATCACCGGACTAGTCCGGTCGGGACACGGACAAATCCGGTCCCCCGGACAAGTCCGATCTCCTGGACTAGTTCTGTTTATAAACAACAACAGTTGCTATTTAAACCTTTGATGCATCTTATGTTTTGATGAGAAGTAATTCTGGTAAGATTTATGCTCATTATGTTGGGCTACGCCATGGGAACACCAATTCTCATGTGTGGGTGCCTAAATGTCTTGTAACTAACCTCCAAGGACCCAAGCAAGCTTGGATACCTAAACTCAAGGCTTGATTTGTTTTTGCAGGCCTATTCCTTTGGTGGATCTAAATGGGTGCTAGAGAGTGGTTGCACCAACCATATGACCGGAGAAAGAAGGATGTTCGTTGAGTATGAAGAAAATTAGGATCCAAGCGAGGGCATCTATTTTGGAGACAATAGTCAAGGAAAGGTGCTCGGTACCGATAAAATTGCCATATCATCTCAGCATACTCTTTCTCATGTGTTACATGTTGATTCCTTAGATTATAACCTGCTTTTCATATCTCAATTATGTGACAAAGGTTATAATTGCTTGTTCACTAATGAGGGTGTGGTCGTCTCTAGAAGGAGTGATGGTTCCATTGCATTCAATGGTATGTTAAAGGGAAAGCTTTACCTTGTTGACTTCAACAAAGATAAAGACGAACTTGACACATGCTTGATTGCAAAGACCAACATGGGTTGGCTGTGGCATAGACGGCTAGCGCATGTTGGTATGAGGAATCTTCAAAAACTCCTCAAGGGCGATCACATCCGAGGTTTGAAGGATGTTGTTTTTGAGAAAGACAGGCCTTGTAGCACGTGCCAAGCCGGGAAGAAAGTTGGAGCACCACATCCCGCTAAGAACTTCATGACTACAACAAGACCGCTCGAGCTACTCCACATGGACTTATTCGGTCCAATCGCGTACATAAGCATCGACGGTAACAAATATGGCTTAGTAGTTGTTGATGATTTTTCTCGCTTCACTTGGGTTTTCTTTTTACATGATAAGATAGAAACACATGGAACACTCAAGAAGTTCTTCAAGCGAGCCCAAAATGAGTTTTCATTGACGATCAAGAACATTCGAAGCGATAATAGCACAAAGTTCAAGAACACACAAGTTGAGGAGTACCTAGATGAAGAAGGCATAAAGCATGAATTTTCATCACCTTACTCCCCTCAACAAAACTGAGTTGCCGAAAGGAAGAACCGAACCCTCATAGAGATGGCAAGAACAATGCTCGATGAGTACAAGACCTCAGATCGATTTTGGGCGGAAGCGGTTAACACCGCTTGCCACACCATAAATTGACTTTATCTCCATCGACTACTCAAGAAAACATCCTATGAGCTACTCACCGGTAACAAGCGTAATATTTCTTATTTTTGAGTTTTTGGTTCCAAATGCAACATTTTGAACTAGAAGCGTAGGACTTCAAAGATCGCTTTGAAGTCCGATGAAGGTTTCCTGCTTGGTTATGATTCGAACTCTTATGCCTATCGTGTCTTCAACAAGACCTCCAGAATTGTTGAAGTAGCACGTGACGTAGTGTTCGATGAGACTAACGACTCCCAAAAGGATCAAGTTGATCCATGTGTGCTAGATAGAGAAGAAGCTCCCTGCCAAGCACTAAGAAGAATGGCATTGGGTGAAGTTCGACCACAAGAACCACCTCTACATATGCATGAGGAAGATGAACCACAAGAGGAGGCCAATGATAAAGGGGGAGCTTCCATACAAGATCAACCTCAAGAAGAAGAAAATGATCAACAAGACAATGAGATCAACCTCAATGAGGGCAACCATCTAGGGGGAGAAGAAGATGACAATGAAGATTCAAGACAGCAAGTGCCACACCCAAGAGTACACCAATGCATCCAAAGGGATCACCTAATCGACAACATCATCGGTGACATCCAAAAGAGAGTAACTACTAGATCTCGCATAGCTAATTTTTGTGAGCATTATTCGTTTGTATCCTTTTTGGAACCGCGCATGGTTGAGGATTCATTGAAGGATCTGGATTGGGTAGTGGCCATGTAAGAAGAACTCAACAATATCAAGCGGAACGAGGTGTGAGAACTAGTCGAAAGACCCAAATTCAATGTTGTCAGCACTAAATGGGTCTTCCAAAACAAACAAGACAAACACAGGGTGGTGACAAGGAACAAGGCACGACTTCTGGCCAAAGAGTATTCACAAGTCTAAGGTTTGGATTTCGATGAAACCTTTGCTCCAGTAGCTAGACTTGAGTCTATTAAAATATTACTTGCATATGCTACTCACCATGATTTCAAGCTCTATCAAATGGATGTGAAAAGCGCCTTCCTCAACGGACCAATCAAGGAGGAGGTGTATGTGGAGCAACCCCCGGGTTTGAAGATGAAGAGTTCCTCGACCACGTATTTAAATTGCGTAAGGCTCTCTACGGCCTCAAACAAGCTCCTAGAGCTTGGTATGAGTGTCTTAGAGATTTCTTAATTGAAAATGGTTTTAATATCAGTAAAGTAGATTATATATTTTTTATAAAGAATTTTGACAATGATCTCTTTATTTGTCAAATTTATGTTGATGATATAATATTTGGTTCAACTAATAAATCTTTTTGTGAGGAATTTAGTAAGATTATGACAGATAGGATTGAGATGTCTATGATGGGAGAGCTAAAGTACTTGGGATTCCAAGTGAGGCAAAAAAAGGAAGGGACGTTCATAAGCCAAACTAAGTACACTCAAGACATGCTCAAGAAGTTTGAAATGGACAAGGTGAAGCCTATAAAGACTCCCATGGAAACGAATGGTCACTTGGATCTCAATGAAGATGGACCAAACGTCGATCAAAAGGTATATCGCTCCATGATTGGATCTCTACTCTACTTATGTGCATCTAGGCCAGACATAATGTTGAGTGTATGCTTGTGTGCAAGGTTTCAAGCCAACCCAAAAGAGTGTCATTTGACAGCCGTTAAGAGAATCTTGCGTTATTTAGTTCATACACCCAACCTAGGCCTTTGGTATCCCAAAGGTTCCAAATTCAATCTCATTGGTTACTCCGATGCAGATTATGTTAGATGCAAAGTAGATATAAAAAGTATCTCCAACACTTGTCAATTCTTAGGTAGATCTCTAGTTTCTTGGACCTCCAAGAAACAAAACTCCATTGCCTTATCCACAGCCGAAGCGGAGTATGTTGCAGCCGAGAGTTGTTGTGCACAACTCCTTTGGATGTGAGAAACTCTAAGGGGTTATAGTTACAATATGAACCGTATATCACTCCTTTGTGATAATGAGAGTGCCATTAAAATTGCCCATAATCCTGTTGAGCACTCTAGGACCAAACACATAGACATCTGACATCACTTTTTGAGAGACCATTCAATGAAGGGAGATATAGCCACTTCACATGTCAATACTGAAAAGCAACTAGCCGATATATTCACCAAACCACTTGATGAAAAACGCTTTTGCGAGCTCTGAAATGAACTAAATATCTTTGATGCTTGGAATGTGGCTTGAAATCTTGTATACCTGTATGCTATCTTCAAAATTCATTTATTGTGTTGTGAAAAATCATTTCTCTCATTTTCTTTCCAAAAAACTATGTCAATTACTTGATCTTGGTGAATTATGATCATTGCTTGATTGTTGAATGTTTACTGATCATATTCATCAAGATTGTTTGATTTGCTTTGCCTCCCTATTTCTTAATAATTACCTTCGAATATATACGAATGGGCAAAGCATTTCTTCTCTGGTGACCACGGACTAGTCCATGGTTGCCCGGACTAGTCCGCCCATGCAGACTAGTCCGCAGTGTGACGGCTAACAGACCACACACTAGTCTGATATAGGCTCTGTAAAAGTTCGGACTAGTTTGATCATTTTTGGACAAGTTCAATTTTTCGTGTCCATAACCCTAGCCGCCACCAAACCCTAATCTTCCTCACCCCCACACTTGCCTCAAGCTTTCTCTCTCCATGCTCGAGCTCCCCAAGGCGATTTCCATCATCCTCCATCAAAACTCCTCGGATTTTGGTGGAAAATGACCTCCATTGCTTAGGGATTGAGGACCATGGACTTGTCCACTCCTTCAACCCCTACATCTCTGGGAATCAAGCAATTTCGGTAAAATCTCATCCCAAACCCTAGGAATTGCTATTTCTTTCAATGTTGATCAACTAGCTTAGTTCCATTCACCATATACATGCTTCCTTGATGTATTACATTTATGCTAAGCTATTTGTGCATTAGGAATCACCATTTGTCTCATAGTTAGGGTTTTAGAGGTTGAATACCGGACTAGACCGGTCCATGCACGGACAAGTCCGGTCAACCGGACTAGTCCGTGCCTGTACACTGGACTAGTCCGATTTTTCTGAACTCAACCCTAACTTCTTAATTCCTCAATGCAATTTCTTGTCATCTATTCTTATCAATACCTTGTAAAATCCATTCTCAGGACAATGTCGAGCACCAACGACCAAATCTCTGATTTCGAGGCCGAGACGGACCACGAAGCCGTGCTTCGCTCCTCGACGGGCCTAAGCAAGAAGCGCCAAGAGCGCCCATCTGAGACGGATCCTTCTCCTCCCCAGACTCGAAGGAAGGTGCTCGCAAAGAAGCCTGCCTCCAAGGCTTCTGCTGGAGGTGGTCCTAGCTCGGCAAGTGCTCGCCAAGCAAAGGGCAAGGGCAAAGGGATTGCGACAGGCCCGATTGGCCCCCTAAAGATGTCAGCTCCAAGGCAAGGGGACATGGATCCTGCTGAGGAGAGGTTCAATGGGAAGGGCAGCGACACGACTGCCAAATTCAGGAGTATAGATTGTTACAGCCGTCCCAAGCAATCTGCTGATGGGAGATTCTAGAGTAATTTTCATGCAGATTTTTACAAGACCGTCTATCTCCCAATGAAGATCCCAGTTGTGCGCAGCCAATGGATAGATTGGGCACACTTTGAGAAGAAGGGTTGCTCACCTTTTGTGGAGGTGGTCGAGGCAATTGAAAGGCATGGCTTGAAGGATCTCTTCGCCTTTAGAAACAACTGGAATGATGAAGTCATATTCTAGTTTTATGCTACTTGCCACTTTGCTAGCGATGAGGAAGAGCGGGTGACTTGGATGACTCATGGATCCAAGTACACCATCACTTATGAAGAGTTTGCAAGATTGCTACATCTTGACACCTCTAGCAATGACAATTTGATCACCCACAACATTGGTGTCATTGAGAAGGACTGGATGAAGTTTATTTATGAACCCAACTCAAAGTTCATTCCTCCCTCCACCAAGAACATGAAGCCTTTCTGTCGGTGGTTTTGATCCGGCAGATCTCCCGACACTACTAAAGTGTCAGAGGAGTTTGAGGTTCGGTGAGGGCACGCGGAGATTCAAGAAGGTGAAGTGTAAATGACACAATAGACACAAGGATTTACGTGGTTCGGGCCGCTTGAGCGTAATACCCTACTCCACGGGATGTGTTGGTGTTGTATTGGTTGTCTGAGCTCAAAGTGAGTTCAGGGTGTCGAGTGAGTGTGTCTTCTGAGAGAGTTTGGAGCGTGTCCTTTGTATCGTCGGCCTGTCCTTTTATAGTACAAGGGTAGGCCGTTACAAGTTAGCCTGACCCGACATGTGGCCCCGACGGTTACTGATATTGATACACATTCAACACGTTTAATTGCCCTTAATGACTGAGTTATGGGCTTTGACAGCACCGTTACTGGTAATTAAGGTCGTCCGATTGTGTGTCATTAATATGGTATTAATGACACTTAATCGGGTCTTGAAGTCCTTGATTCCCCTTTGAAGATCTGGAGCCGTTGTGGAGTCTTCCGGAGGTTAGAGGCTGAAGGTCCGACGGTTGGACACGTGGCAGCTCCGGGGCATACTGTGGGAAACAGATAGGTCCGGAGCTACCTGACACGTGTCAGTTCCGGAGCTTCCCTCGGTCTGGGGTTAGGTCCGGGGGTGCCATTTCGGTACATAGCCCAGAGCTTCTCCTTTGTGGGCGGTAGCTCCGGTTTGATAGTACACGTGGCGACCCTGTGACTAACCATGTTGGAGAAGCAGGTCCGGTTATGTCTGACATGTGGGCCTCCGAAGGTCTTCAAATCAAGTAGATGACTTTCCATAGAGATCTTTGTAATCTCAAGGGGTGTACGGTTCCCAGGGTACCGACAGTGGCCCCCTGGGCCCACCACTGGGGAAGACCCCTTGGGTGAAGTCATTCCGCCGGAGGTGGGTCCATCCTTGCGACTTTTGAACTGAGTCTTCAAAGGTCTTCGGATGTGCTGTTGGCAATGGTTTGGAGTTAAATCCTCGCCGCATGGCGTATCCTGTGTATGGCAGATGAGATCTTTGGCGTGCGGATCTCACGCAATTGAAGGTCGCCGGTTCCCGATATGAAAATCGTATCGGTTCCGCGCGCCTTGTCAGGCCGCCGCCTTCGGGCTTCCCGCCTCATGATGACAACCGTTCGCCTGGGTAAGAACTTCGACTTGATCTTTGGAGTGGTCTCGGGCCCTCTTGTCATCGGCAGGGTAGGATTTTTGAGTAGTATTTTCGACTTCCTTGCGGTTTCCATTCAAGCGTTGCGAGGGCTTACTTAAGAAGGAAGGCGCGCACCGTCTGGAGTTCTTTACGCCTCTCATCTGATCTTGCGCTCAAACTCCCATCTTGTGCTCGCCTTTCCTCTCTTGCCTTGCTGTGCTGCGATGGAGTTGGGTCTCTGCGAGAGCCGCTTGAAGACCGACGGTGACCTGAAGAAGGTCCGGGCCCTCATGGGATGGTTCCCGGACTTCTTCAACCGTCTGGTCCGCGCCAGGGGAGAGCTCCCGTTTGAGAAGGAGCATGTCGGCGAAATGGTGTACTTTTCTTCGTACGCCATGGTGGGGTTGATCCCACCTTTTTCCTCCTTTTTCTTGATGCTGCTAGACTTTTATGGTCTGCAACTATATCACCTTGGACCCCACTCCATTCTTCTTGTGTCTATCTTCGTCCACTTCTGTGAGATGTGGGTAGGCATCCCCCCTGCATTGAACTCTTCCGGACCTTCTTCACCGTCCATACCACCGGTAGGAGCAATGAGTACCTTGGCTTCTACTACTTCGTGAAGCGCATGAAGTGCCCATTCAAGTACCTCCGGTCGTTTCCCTCGGGGAAGTGGGATGATTGGAAGAAGGACTGGATAGTCATCCGGGTGGAGGAGCACGAGAGGCTGGAGCTGCCCGAAGGCCTCTCCAACATTGACACAACAATCTGGAGTGAAGCTCCGGTGCTGGCTGACGCCTTCAACCCTGCTCTGACCAGGATCCGCCAGTGCGTGGAGGGAGGATTAACCCCTCAGGTGGTGTTTTGTAACTTCCTGGTCAACAGGTGGGCACCGCTGAAGAGGAGAGAAAAACTCGCTTGGGCCCTCAACAGCGTGATGGACGACGACCGGGTCGAGACCGGGCTGAAGTCCAACATGGCGGGGACAACCTTGGAGTTCCATCTCAAGAAGTTCCAGCACGGCATCGACGTCGTGGGTGATGACTTGACTCCGCCATCAGCTTTTCTCCCTCTGAATATGGAGGTTGAGTTCAGCAGGGAGCTCCGGCGGAAGATGCCCATGCTTGATGACCTTGGTGTCGTCGAGAGAAGATCGACCTCCAGGGTGGTGATCCCTGGAGCTTCCGAAGGTGGCTCTGACCCTGCCCCGATGCTAAGGGTCGAGGTCATCGGCAAGGGCAAGGAGCCAGCAGACGAACCCTTGAGCCGGAAGAGGAAGCTGCAGCATGCCGACGGAAGGTCCGTCAGGCCTGCCACCTCTGCATCAGCTTCTTCTCCCCGGAGGGGGAGGTCTTCTACAATTGCGGCGACTGTACTCGTAGCGGTGTCCTCCCGGGGTGCTAGCTCCGGGCATGCGACTCCAGCACCAGGGCCGGTTGAGGCCTCTAGGTCCGGAGGTTCTTCCCGATCGAGGGTGACCTCAACTAGGGAAATGCCCGTGGCTGCAACGAGTTCCGAGGGGGCCTTCCGGAGCTTCCATGCCGGCGGCGGCTATGGCCAGCCCAGAACGCCCGGGGAAGAGGTTCCGCACAAGCTGGTGCGGAAGCCTCCCAAGGTAATTTTTAATCTTTACCTCAGACAGTTGTTTTGTTGTAGTAACTGTTTTTTAAGTTTCTTCATCCATCATCTGCAGCGTTCCCAAGAAGAGGAGTGAGGCTCCACCCTCAGCCACAGCAGCTGAAGTTGTGAGGGCGGAAGCTTTTGCTCCTGTCCCGGTGCCGCCCCAAGCGGTGGCTGAAGCTGTGACAGCTCCGGCACCAGCTATCATGGTCATGGACCTCGACTCATCCCCATAGACTCCCGTGGTAGCGCCGGACCGCGGGAGAGAAGATGCGCCAGCAGCACCTGCCCCGGAGGTTGAAGCTCCAGGTCCTGGTGCAGAGATGATGGAATCTCCGGCCGTTGAGCCGGAGGAAGCAGTAATTCCGGCCCCAGAGCCCGAAATTGTCGAAGCTCCAGCGGTTGAGCTGGAGGTAACTGAAGTCCCGGCGTGCGCGCCGAATGTTGAGGAAGTCCCGGCGGTTGGGCCGGCTACATCTGAAGCACCGGCCGCAGAACCGGTCGTTGTTGAAGCTCCGGCCGCAGGGCTGGTTGATGTTGAAGACCTTCCGGCTCCTGAGCTGGTTGTTGCAGAGGCATCGACGCTTGAGCCCCCAGTAGAGGAGGTGCCCAGGCCGGAGCCAGAAGCAGCTCCTACTCCGGGAGTGACGATGCCGGAGGTACCCGCGTCTAAGCCGGAGTGCTCAGAAGAGGTTGCTGGCCCCCTGCCTGAGGGGGCAAATGAAGACCCGACGGCGGGGCCTTCGGAACCACTTCCGGAGGTCGAAACTTCATCAGCGGGACCTTCCTTGATGGCGACTGAGGCCATCCCGTAGGATAGCCCTAGTGCCATAGAGGCTCAGGGGACCACTCTTGTGGAGTGGGACCCAATTTTTGTAACTGAAAACCCGCTGGAACCAGCGGAGGAGACCCCAGCAGGTCCGGAACCTATCCCGTTGTCATTGTCTATTTACAACGCCTGCTCCAGTCTGCGTCAAGTTCAGCTGGCATTCTTCCACGACAGCAAGGCTCTTGAAGAGGAGCGCCAAACCCTTAGGAGGTGGCGTAACCGGCTCTACTTCGAGACCAAGCTGGCGCAGTCGAGGCTAGCAGACGATAAAGAATGGATTAAGCAGGAGAAGATCCGACTGGAATACTGGGGCAAATTATTGGATGACAGGGAGAGCATGACTCACGCCCTCGACGCTCAATCTCGGGCCATTTATGAGCAGGCCAAAGCAGCTAATAGTGCGGCTGATGAACGCCAAGAAAGGCTGGAAGCCATTAACACTACTCTCATCAAGCGCCGGGAGGCACTTGAGGAGAGGGAGAGGAGGCTCGAAGATGAAGAGCAGAAACTCCTTGAGCTGCGGGATGACGTCCTGAAGAGGGAGGAGGAGCTCACCGAATAGGTGGCTCTGGCTGACAAGGGCCTCGAGGAGCGCGCCAAGAAATTGGAAGAGCGCTGCATTGAGGAGGAGGAGAAGGCCTGGGTGCGGGGGCAGGAACTGTACGAGCAAGAGTGTGCCATCGCAGCCAGGGAGAAGAAAGTGAGGGGCAGGGAGAAGGACCTGGTTGACCGCCGGAACAAAATCCACCTCCGGGAGGAGGAGCTCGGAAAAATCGAGAAGCGAGTTGCTGAAAAGATTCAGCAAAACGCCAAAGAAGTTGAGCGCCTCGCTCGCGAGAATTCTGAACTGGTGGCAGCCAGGAGATCCTTGGAAGAATTGAAGGGCTTGAGGACTGCGGACTCCCTACAGATTTGGGAGTTCCTGGGCAAGGCCAACGACGCGCTGACACCAATGGGCTTTAGTCCCGTGCGTCCGGCTGATCCGGAGCTGGAGCCGGAGCCGGAACTGGCGTTGCAGGCATTGAGCTCAGCAGGTAGCAAACTCTCCAAGGTGGGCGACGTCATCGCGGACCAATTGGAGGTTGAGGGGCAATCCCTAGCGAAGAACGTCGCAGAGTATGTGCTGACGTGCTACACCAGCCGAAATCCCCAATTCCCTCTGGACCAGGTGCTTGAAGGTCCCGTTGAAGGAGAAGGTGAAGCTACCCGAGCCAACGTGTCGGAGGTTGCCCACAAAGTCGCCCAGTTCTTCCATAGGGTCTAGGACCATCTCCGTAGCTCCCACTTGTATTCTCTCTTTTTCTTCCTCAATTTTGTAATTCCTTGTCTCCAGATGAATGAAATCCCCAAATTTTTGTGAATTTCACTTTTTGTCTTCAACACTTTTGTCTTCACTTGCCCCCCTGGTAGATGTACACAATTTGATTGTGAACATGTACCAAGAGGATATTGTGTTTTTTTGAAGACTCAATTGCTTCGAACTTGTAGAGTGTAGGTCCGAAGTCTTCGATAGTGAAGGCCCCCTGAGGTTGTTGGAGCTTAGAAGCTCCGGCATTGTCTATCGTCGGAGCTTAGTAGCTCCGACAATAGTCTCTATCAACGCGTAGAGCATCGATAATTAGTCCTCCGGGGTGTCAGAGCTAGTAGCTCCGGCAGTGACCTTTGCCAACACGTAGTTTGTCGGCAGCAGACTCCGTTTGTGGGGTCTTCTCACCATCTTTTATTTAGCGTCGACGGCTAGCCCCCCTAGCTCCGGTGATGCTCGTTTTCAATGCTTAACATCGATTACAAGCCACCTAGGGGAGTCAGAGCTTTGTTAGCTCCGACTTTTCTCCATCAACGTAGATTTTTTATTTTTCCTGCACACTGAAGCCAAGAAAAATAGTAAAATTCGTTTCTTGCCTATAACTTCGTCGTGGCTTACGATTTTCATGAAAATTTTAGGTCAAACGCGATTCTAAATACAACCGAATGCGTTGTCTTTTCTTCCAGATCCAATTGTACTTGGACCCGCCTTACTTCGGCCTGCCGGGGTGTAGGTAGAGTGGCGTACTTAGGGTGCTTGACCAGGCTAAGTCGATAGCACACTCCGGCCCTAGGTTGGCTTGACGGCATTCAGGCGAGTGAGCCATGAACAATATTTGAATCCAAAAGAATCGGCAATACAACTCGAATCGTATATGAACCGGTCGAACTAAAATTTCTTAATAATTGCACGTCTTTGTTATAGACAAGAAAGAGAAAAATAAAAAATGTTGAGCCTGTACAAAATAAATGCACGTGGAGTCTGTTTCACATGAAGATGTCTTTCATTATAGGTCCGGGGTACAGGGGAAACAAGTACACTCTTAGGGTACGGAACCAGGCTAAGCGTGTTTCATTTCTCGTTTAACCCAGGGTAGCTAGCCACACTTTTAGTCCTCAGACTATGACAAGTGTTGCATGAACTTTGCAGACCTTTCGGGAAAGGTCCGGCTGTTCTCCCGGAGGAACTACCTGACTCTGTACAATGACTCTATAACATACACCTCAAGTTACTACAGACTCACCTCCGTGATATTAAGTGTAGAACTTACGAAGGTGCTCAATGTTCCAAGGATTTGGGAGAGGTGTCCCATTATCGGTAGCCAAGCGAACACTTCCGGGACGTGATACTTTAATCACTCGGAAGGGTCCCTCCCAGCTGGGGGAGAGTTTGTTTAACCCTTCTCTGGATTGTATTCTCCGTAGCACCAGATTGCCTTCCTCGAGCTGTCAGTTGTGTACATGCTGCTGATGATAGCACCGAAGGGATTGCCGGTATCGGGCATTCCGAACAGCTGCTTGGCACCTTCTCTCCTCAAAAAGGTCTAGATCTTCACGCTGGAGCTGGTCCTGCGTGGCTTCATCGAAGGTATGGACCCGGAGTGACCCCAAGGTGATTTCCGGAGGAAGGATTGCTTCAGCTCCATACACCAGGAAGAAGGGTGTCTCTCCAGTTGACCGGTTTGGAGTTGTCCTGTTGGCCCATAAAGTGGGCGGAAGCTCTTCAATCCAGTTGGCTCCATGTTTTTTCAAGCGCTCATAGGTGCGCGTTTTGAGTCCTTTAAGGATTTCAGCATTTGCTCTCTCGGCTTGGCCATTGCTTACTGGGTGAGCTACGGAGGCATAGCAAACTTGAATGCCGAGGTCTTCGCAATATCCTTGAAATGCAGAGCTTGTGAATTGGGTCCCATTATCAGTGATGATTTTGTTTGGGACTCCAAATCTGCATACAATGGACTGCAAAAAGTTGATATCAGATTGCTTGTTGATTGTCACAACTGGAGTTGCTTTCGGCCACTTGGTGAACTTGTCAATGACAACGTACAGGAACTTGTAACCTCCGACGGCTCTTGGGAAAGGTCCCAAGATGTCCATCCCCCACACAGCGAAGGGCCATGTAGGAGGTATCATTTGTAGGGGCTGAGCCGGTGTGTGAATTTGCTTTGCATGAAATTGACATGCTTCACATTTCTTCACCAGCTCAGTTGCATCCTGGAGTGCTGTAGGCTAGTATAAGCCATGCCGAAACACTTTACCAACCAGCGTGCGGGAAGACGCGTGGTTCCCACACTCGCCTCCATGGATTTCTGCGAGGAGCTTGCAGCCTTCTTCCCTTGTGATGCACCGCATTAGGATGCCGTTGGCACCGCACCGGTAGAGATCCCCTTCTACCAACGTGTATCTTTTAGCCAATCTTCTGGTCAGCAGATACATCATCGTCAGGAAGGATGTTGTCTTTCAAGTAGTTCCGGATCTCCGAGATCCATGCATCAGAACTAACTTGAGCATTTGAGTCTTGCGTGCTGGGTTGCTCGGAGCTTCCGGCAGCACCTACGACCCTTGATGGCTGCCATGGTAACAGGGCCATCGGGACCGTCAGCTTCGGGATGCTGATCTCGCCCCCTTCGCTCAGTTCGGCAGGCTGAGCTGTGGGTTTTGACAACCTCTTGACAAAAGTTCCGTCAGGAGCCGGAGCTCCGGTTGACGCTTTCGTCGAGAGTTCGTCGGCTTCAGCGTTGTGAGCACGCTGGACATGGTGGAGATCTAGGACTTCGAAGTCCTTCTGAAGCCTCTGGACTTCAAGGAGGTAAGCAGCTAGCTGGAGATTGTTGCAGGAGCATTCACCCTTCACTTGCTTAATGATGAGCTGCGAATCTCCCTTGACCAGCAGTTGCTTGACACCATATGACAGTGCCACCTTTAGTCCATAAATGAGTGCTTCATATTCCGCCATGTTGTTGGTCGCCTTGAAGTCAAGGTGTACCATGTATTTTACCTTCTCTCTGGTTGGTGCAAGGAGAAGGATTCCTGCTCCGGCCCCCTGCTTTTGCATGGAGCCGTCAAAGTAGAGGGTCTAGTGAGGCTCGGTGATGACCGGAGCTTTGTGTTCCGGCTTCTGCTCATTGGGGCCCCTAGGGTTTGATGGAGAGGGAGTCCATTCCGCCACGAAGTCTGCCAATGCTTGACTCTTGATTGCTTGCCTTGAAATGAATTCGAGATCGAATTCGGCCAATTCCGCTGCCCACTTTGCAATATTCCCAGTTGAGTTGGGATTATGCAAGATTGCTCGAAGTGGGTAAGAGGTCACCATTGAGATTTTGTGAGCTTGGAAATAATGGCGAAGCTTCCTGGAGGCAATAAGAACTGCATAGAGCAGCTTATGCACCTCTAGGTATCGAGTCTTGGCACCTTGTAGTACTTCACTGATGAAGTACACAGGGCGCTGAATGGTCCAGACCCTTCCGGAGGGGCCCGAAGCTTCCTCTTCACTGACCCGGATCCTCCCGGAGGGATCCGGATTTTCTTCGGGGACTTCCGGGTCCTGGCTGGAGGATCCCAGAGCTTCTTCAGAAGCGACCTGGACCCTCCCGGAGGGGTCTGGGTCTTTTGAAGTGACTTATTGTGGATTCAAGTCTGGGAGCTGAGACCCAGACTCGCTTTCAGGATCCTCCGGACCCTCCCGAAGGGGTCTGGATTCCTGAGTATGGAATAGTTCTGGTCTCTCCACGACCAGGACCATACTGACGACTTCGTTAGTGGATGAAATGTAAAGCAGCAAAGGCTCACCAGGGTTCGGAGCTACTAGAATTGGTAGGGTGGTGAGGAACTGTTTTAGCTCCTGGAACACCTTTTCTGCTTCTTCAGACCATTGGAATGGTTCGGACTTCCTCAATAACTTGAGGAAGGGGAGTGCCCGTTCCGCCAGTCTTGAAATGAACCGGCTGAGGGCTGCTAGATATCCAGTTAGCTTTTGGACATCCTTGATGCGAGCTGGTGGACGCATGTCTTCAATGGCCTTGATCTTCACCGGATTTGCTTCTATGCCTCGGTGACTTACCAGGAAACCAAGAAGTTTTCCGAAGCTAACCATGAAGACACACTTGTCTGGGTTTAGCTTTGTGCGGGTGACCCGCAGCTTATTGAAGATAGCCTGCAAGGTGTCAAGGAGTGACTCCTTGTTCTTGACCTTGACCACGATGTCATCGACGTACACTTCCACTATGTCTCTAATGAGTTCTTCAAAGGTTTTTTACATAGCTCGTACAAAGGTTGAAGCTGCATTCTTGAGACCAAATGGCATGGCTGTATAATAGTACAATCCATCTACTGTGATGAAAGAGGTATGCTCTTCATCTTCCCTAGACATTCTGATTTGATGACACCCAAAATATGCGTCTAGGAAACACAGTAATTCACACCCGGAGGTGGAATCCACTATATGATCTATTCTAGGTAATGGGAATGGATCTTTTGGACATGCATTATTTAGTGTTGTGTAGTCGATACACATCCGAAGCTTCCCACCGGCCTTGGGCACAACGACTGGGTTTGCCAGCCATTTTGGATGGAAGACTTCTCGGATGAATCCAGCTTCGAGCAACTTCTTCACTTCTTGTCGAATGAAGTTCTGTCACTCTACAGATTGCTTCCGAGGCTTCTGATGCACAGGCCGAGCGTCGGGGTAGGTCTTCAGATTGTGCTCAATCACTTCCCTGGGGATCCCAGGCATTTGTGACGGTTGCCTGGCAAACACGTCGACATTAGCCCAGAGGAAAGCGATGAGCGCGAGTTCCTATTTGTCGTCCCCGATATACGGGTGGTCTGAGCGGCATCGGAACCAATTTGGACGACTTTGACGGGAATGTCGGTGTCGCCGCTCGGCTGCACACGAGGTGCAGAAGTCGAGCCTCGCTAACGAATGCTCGGGGGTTTTGGAGCTTGCTCCTGCCTGGAGTCCTCCTCTTACGCCATAGTAAGCGCATGGAGTTCTTCCAGAGCAGTTACTCCGGCAGTACAATCTCCGCGAATTCGAAGAACGCCTACTGGTGTTGGCATCTTTAACACCAGGTAACCATAATGAGCAGCTGCCATGAATTTGTACAAGGCAGGCCTACCCAAGATGGCATTGAAGGGTAAGTTGATCTGAGCAACGTCAAAGACCAACTTCTCGGTGCGATACTTCTCCCGGGTCCCGAAGGTAACTGGGAGGGTAATAGCTCCGAGTGGGGTAATGGCTCCCGGACCTACTCCGGAGAAAGGTCGGGAGGGGTGGAGATCCGAAGGTCGGAGCTGAAGCTTGGTAAAAGCTTCAAAGCTTATGAGGTTGAGCCCCGAACCTCCGTCTACCATGACATGGTGGAGCTGGATGTTATTGATGGTAGGAGATACCATCAAAGGTAGCTGACCTGCTCCAACCATGCTTCGAGGGCAGTCCGAAGCATCAAAAGTGATGGCTGTGTCCATCCACTTCCGATGAGACTCCGCCCTGGCTGTAGGAGCTACAGCAGCCATGTCCCGTCACATAGTCTTCATGACGCAGCGGGAGGTGATGTCCCATGATCCACCAAAAATGGTGTTCATGGTCTTCCGACGCTCGTTGTCAGAGACGTCGGAATCATCGTTGACAGAGGTGTAGACGGCCTTCAGGACCTTTTTGGGATCCTGAAATCCTAATTCCTCTTCAGCCGGAGCTTCGTCAACTTTTTGTTTTCCTTCCCTCTGTCGGAAAGGAGCTTCTTCCCGACGCTTGTTGTAGCGCTCGGTAAGGTTTTGGACTTCCCGGCAGTCTTCCAAACTGTGGCTGTCCGTTTTGTGAATTGGACACCACACCTTAGGTTTGCCACCGTCTTTAGAAGACGGTCGAGGTTGCTTCTCGGGGCGTGGCCCCAGGCCACCCAGAGCTGCAGCAGCTGCATCATTGGATGCACCGACCGATGGCTTCTTCTTGCCGTTGGTCTTTTTCTTCTTCTTACCACTCCCGGAGGTAGCGGCTTCTCCTTTGGAGGATTTATTGTGATCCTCCGGAGTTGGTTTGGAGTGCATTTCACGGCCCTCCGCAGCTCTGGCACATTTGTCGGCCAAACTGAAGAGTTTCGTGACACTGGTGATCTCCTTGATCGCCAGTTTCTCCAACATCTTCTTATCCCGTACTCCCTGTCTAAATGCCACGATGACAGAGGCGCTAGAGATAGAAGGGATAGTATTTCGTACCTGAGAGAACCTCTGGATGAATGATCGCAGGGATTCTCCTCCTTTTTGCACAACTGCAAACAGGTCTAGTTTAGTGCCTGGTCGGGTGTATGAACTCCCGAAGTTGGCGGTGAACTGCCGGCACAGCTCCTCCCAACTGCTGATGGAGTTGGGTGGAAGGCTCATAAACCAGGACCTGGCGGTCCCAGTTAAAGCCACTGGGAAATAATTGGCCATTACGACCTCATTTCCTCCAGCTGCCAAGATAGCAGTGGAGTAAATCTGAAGAAATTCGACAGGATTGACAGTCCCGTCAAACTTCTCCGGCAGGTGAGGCCGGAACTTCTGTGGCCACCTGACCATACGCAGATGCATGGCCAGGGCTGAACAACCTCCTCCTACTCCTTCAGGAGCAGGAACGTCTTGAGCTTCTCGTATTTCACGAGCACGCTCAATATGGACTCGGCCGTCTTGTTGGCGATATCGGCGATCAAGCTCCGCCCGGAGGTCATGAGTTGAAAGCCTTGATACCGTGTGAGTGTGTCATGCCCCGGAAGGCAATGACATCACCTGCTGTGATGCAACACGTCTCCTGTTGTTGGAAACGTGCGGACCAAGTCTGCCAGACAAGGTCGACGGGGCCCGTCCTGAAGGAGGAGGACCCTGGATGCTGATGCGGTCGGCTGCTGCTGCAACCAAATGTTCCACATCAGCCCTCCACTGCTCCAGTGCATCCAAGATGCATCCGGAGGTGGTGGGCGTTGGAGAAGAGCACGTGCTGCATGGAGCGCGTGTTCTGGGTTGTCATGATTTGCCGATGCAGTGACTGACGCCGGTGCACCATCGCGTTGTCCAGCTTGATTTGCTGGTGGAGGCGGCGGTGGTGGAAGTGTGACTCCTGCTGGCACTGAGGCTCCTGCTGGTGGCTGCATATTGGAGGGATTGCCCCCAACAGCTTGAACAACAGGATGACCGTTGGATGATCCAGCAGCTGAGTTCGCCATTCTTGAAATCTCAGGCGACTCCCCTACCTGGCGCGCCAACTGTCGGTGGTTTTGATTCGGCAGATCTCCCGACACTACTAAAGTGTCAGAGGAGTTTGAGGTTCGGTGAGGGCGCGCGGAGATTCAAGAAGGTGAAGTGTAAATGACACAATAGCCACGAGGATTTATGTGGTTCGGGCCGCCTGAGCGTAATACCCTACTCCACGGGATGTGTTGGTGTTGTATTGGTTGTCTGAGCTCAAAGTGAGTTCAGGGTGTCGAGTGAGCGTGTCTTCTGAGAGTGTTCGGAGCGTGTCCTATGTATCGTCGGCCTGTCCTTTTATAGTACAAGGGCAGGTCGTTACAAGTTAGCCTGGCCCGACATGTGGCCCCAGCGGTTACTGATGTTGATACACATTCAACACGTTTCATTGCCCTTAATGACCGAGTTATGGGCTTTGACAGCACCGTTACTGGTAATTAAGGTCGTCTGATCGTGTGTCATTAATATGGTATTAATGACACTTAATCGGGTCTTGAAGTCCTTGATTCCCCTTTGAAGATCCGGAGCCATTGTGGAGTCTTCCGGAGGTTAGAGGCTGAAGGTCCGACGGTTGGACACGTGGCAGCTCCAGGGCATACTGTGGGAAACAGATAGGTCCGGAGCTACCTGACACGTGTCAGTTCTGGAGCTTCCCTCGGTCTGGGGTTAGGTCCGGGGGTGCCATTTCGGTACATAGCCCGGAGCTTCCCCTTTGTGGGCGGTAGCTCCGGTTTGATAGTACACGTGGCGACCCTGTGACTAACCATGTTGGAGAAGCGGGTAAGGTTATGTCTGACATGTGGGCCTTCGAAGGTCTTCAAATCAAGTAGATGACTTTCCCTAGAGATCTTTGTAATCTCAAGGGGTGTACGGTTCCCAGGGTACTGACACTTTCTTTGTGGTGCTGAACAGGGTCCTTAGGAAGACCATTGCCCCGAAGGATGGGGATGCTGGAAGTGTGCAGGGATACCTCAGGACCTTGATGAAGGTCTTTAGCAAAGACATGAAGTTCGATGTCTTTGACTATATTTGGAATGATATGGTCAATATCTCCTGCATGCCGAACAGATCCTGTGGCTATGCCCCCTATCTCATGTTTATCATTGAAAAGGTCACATACATCAAGTTCGTCAAGGACGTGGAGCACCTCCCCTTGAGGCCCCAGAAGCTTCATGAAGCAAGTATTCGAGCTGCTACCTCTCCAACTTCCAGTCCTGAGGCTCCAGTGAGAGCTAGTGGTGATGCTAGGGTTGCTCCCGCTACTAGGGCCCCTCCTCAAAAGGGGTCCCCAAGTGGCATCTTGAAGTAACTGTCAGCCATCTTTGCTTCTTGCAAAAAGGCCGAAGTGAAAGCCCATAAGCTGAACAAGAGGAGAAAGGATGACATGAGATATGTCAAAGAGAATGTGAAACAAATTTGCCAAAAGCTGGAGATCGAGCCCATTGGATCTCCAGTCATTTCTGATGATTCTGATTCTGATTTCGCCGAGCTCAGGCCCTTGACTCCCTTCGAGATTGCCGGAGCGCATTGGGGACTCGAGTGGTTCCGTTCCTCCTCCTCCTCCTCATTAGCCAGAGAATGAAGATGAAGACGATGAGAGGACCGACTGCGAGGCTTGAAGACCTTAGGTCCCTCCCCTCCTTCTTTTTGGTGTCTTGATGCCAAATGGGGAGAGATTGAGGGGGAGTCTTAGGAGTCTTAGGATTTAGCTGTAGGATGCGAGGAGAGCTCTCTTTTTGTGTATTTTGTCTATTTGTGGGTTGTAAGACTTTTAATATGCTCTTTTGGTACTTTTGATCTTGTGATGCAATGTTTTGAACTACTTATGAAGATATGTATGAAATCTGTGTTTTTGCTCTAAAAATGACATATATTCTTGTTGTTAACATGTTGATGTCAATTATGTCATTCTCATCATGATTATTGTTTCTATACACTTAGTTCTGCATCCCACCATAAAGAGTGCACATATGGATCATGTTTTCATTGCTTAATGTGTTTCAAACTCATATGTGCACACTTTATGAAAATATCAACTTTTTATCATATTATGTGACATCTCAATTGGTTGTCATAAATCACCAAAAAGGGGGAGATTCAAAGTGCATCTAGGAATTCCTTGTGGGTTTTGGTTGATTAATGACAAGCAAATGAGATCCTAACCACATTGTTGAGATGAGCACATGTTCTAATGAGAGAATGAGCAAAGTGCCAAAAAGAAAGGAGAATAAGGAGCAATGCGGAAAAGAGCTCAAGAAATAAGTGTAGTAGATCATTGTGTATGGATTGTGTTAAGGAAACACACCCCAAGAGCTCAAGCACAAATAATCTCACACATTGCACAAATTTATACAAGACCAAACTAGTTTGACTGACTCCGGACTAGTCTGATATCTTTCTGCACAAGATCGGACAAGTCCTCACAGTCCAATTTTTTCACTGACCGGACTAGTATGATATCACCATAGACTAGTCCAATATCTCTCTAACTAGAATCATACTAGTCCTCTCCAGTGCGGACTAGTCCCCCAAACACTTCACAAGTTGCACAAAATCGGACAAGTCCGATAACACAACGGGCTAGTCCGATATCTTTCTGCTGTCAATCAGACAAGTCCGATATTATCACGGACTAGTCCGAAAACCCTTTGACCTAAATCGGACAAGTCCTCCAAGTGCGAACTTGTTCCCAAAATTCACTTAGGGTTTCACCTATCCGGACAAGTCCGATATTGATCGGACTAGTCCGAAGATTTCCAAAACCAAAATCGGACAAGTCCGCTCTCAGCCGGATAAGTCCGATATTTCGGGACACCTAGGGTTTCCTACACACAGCACACCAGACTTGTCCGGTGTCCACCACGGACTAGTCCGATCTTTCTAAACCCTAACGGTAACTTTTGGAAACCCCATATAAATGGGTGTGCACGACCCATCTTTCACCTCTCTCGACCCCCTGCGTTGTCACACCTTCTAAGAGCCTAGAAAACACCTCTCTCCACAAAATCAAATGCAAGAAAGATCAATCCCCTGAGGATACACTTTGGATCATTGGAGAGACACGGTTCTACACTCATTGAGCTCTTGGTTTGATTCCCTAACACACTCATGTGGTTTTCATTGTGATCTTAAGAGTGTGTTCTTGGTGGTGTTCATATTGTAATCTTGGGGAGCCCTCAACGTGTGAGAAGACCCTTTGAATTTGGTTATTTGCCCTTTGTGATTAGTGAAGAGGATTAGCCTCCGTGGCGATCCGACGAGGGTAGGGTTGGAGAAGACCCGATTCTTTTGTGGACTCCTCAACGTGGATGTAGGTTGCCTCTGTGGGAACCGAACCACAAGATAAAGTGCTTGTGTCTTACCTTGCGCATATTGTTCTTACTCTTCATATCAATCTAGGGTTTCAATCAATCTTGTTCACTTTACATTGAAACATTGAATATAAGATTAACTTGTGATACATCCTAATTCATAGTAGTGTGACCCTTCAATTACAAGTATATTTCCGCTGCATACATCCTAGGACCAAGATAATCGATCAAATTTGATCAATCTAGTCGGTACACACTGGACTAGTCCGCACTGTACCAGAGTAATCAGATATCTCGAGATTTGATCTAGTTGTTAAGTGTTGCAGGTTCCAACAAAAAATCAAAAAGGCCTATTCACCCCCTTCTAGGCCACATTCAATGTCAACTTCTCTGATGACTTGAGACAGATGTCACATGGTCAATTGAAAGCAAATGAATTTAAACGATATGATATCAACATATACCATTTTTGGACATCCAGTTTAGAAGCAAACAGTCCACTTGCTGCCTCTACAAATAGTGAAGTAATGATAGCAGCTGCAGAAGGTAGTGGAGAAGTGAAAGAATACTACAGAGTTCTTCAAAAAATAATTGAGTACACATTTGGCGGTCCAAAAGTACTTCAACTTGTCATTTTGACTGTTAATAGTTTGATCCCACATCTGGAACTCGAGTGGATGATTTTGGAATGGTGGAGGTCAACCATAACTCACAATACACAACTCTTAACAACAATGTTATGCTTGCGAGTCAAGTCGAACAAGTGTAATATTTAAGTTATCCTCACCCAAGTTTGAAAAACTGATGGGTAGTATATAAAGTGAATCGTGAAGTGCACCCTCATTGTTATGATGGTTACATAGAGAGTCAAGAAGATGATGGTGACACTGTCTATCAAGATGAAGTCGAGGAAGTAGAAGATTTTAGGATATCTTGTGAGATAGAACTCGTGGAAATAAATAGAGGTAACCAAGAGTTAATGTCTGAAGAACAAGTTGGCCCTTCGAGAAAACGTCTTCAACAATCCCAAAGAATTATTGAAAAGCACAAAAGGAATATGGAAGAGCATGTCAGATTTGAGGAAGGGAGTGAAGAAGAGTTTGAAGACGAGATATAACAAGAGATACATGAACATCTTAATTCACATGTGATAGAAGCAGATTATGATGCTGATGATTTCTAATTGTTGGTGTATGCATTTTTTTATATCCTCATATGCACATAAAATCTTAGTGTTTTATATTCTCGTATACTAATCATTTTTCTAAATTTGTGTAGATGTTGAAGCATTTAGGATTTGGTAAGAAGGGCAAGAAAAACAGTGGATCTTCGTCATCCTCGTCTCAGCCTAGCACTGGTTCAGACCAAACAGGCTTATTTCAGGTAATTGGGTTTTTCAAAAAAATTTCAATATCATAATTATTTTTCTATTATGTGTTACATTTTTATTTGCATTTGCAAGGTACTGCTGAGAGTACATGGAGGAGGAGACGAGAATTGTTGGAGTACGTGGTAGAGCAGGGAGGAGGCTTAGAGTAGGGAGGAGGTTCAGCAGCAGGCTCGAGGGTGGAGACGAGAGTGCTTGATCGGTGCCCCATGTACGAGGAGTTGTACGGGGAGGAGGCAGTGCAGGGAGGAGGCTTCGAGCAGGGAGGAGGCTTAGAGCAGGGAGGAGGCTTCGAGCAGGGAGGAGGCTTCGAGTAGGGAGGAGGCTTAGAGCAGGGAGGAGGCTCAGCAGTAGGCTCGAGGGTGGAGGTACTTGAGCAGTCGCCCTCCTATGAAGGTGGCACTCAGGGGGACGATGAGAATGAAGAGCAGGTTGATGATCCGGAGCGAGATGCAAGGTTGGCAAGAGCAGCAGAGCTAGCTGAGTTGGGGCGGCCCGATCGATGTCCCTTTAGGTATAATTTTAGATTTATTGATAAGCTTAATAGATTTTATATTTTTTTTTCTTGTCAACTAATTAACTAATATTATTTGTACAGGTTACAGAGACATCTTTTATGTAATTCAGCTAGAAGCGTTGACGAGCGAACCGTTATTAGGCCAAAGGGTACCAGGTGCTGGATCGAGCCTGGTTGGAGTGGCAAGGGGCATCGACGTGTAATCAACACGGAGTTGGGAAATGCCATTCGGTATTGTTTTCCTGGTATGGTTCTAGTGGAAGGCCAAAGAAAGGCAGTGCCTAGTTGGGATCACTATGCGTTAAAACCGTATGGCAGAGGTACTTGTCAGGATAGAGTTTGGGAGATATTTTGGGTAAGTTTCTTCTTATCGATTTAATCATATTGCTTATTGATTTGGATGACAGTAATTGTTACTTATATGCAAGGTTCGTTTTGCTTGGAGGAGGGTATGAGTGAAGCTTATGCAAGTTTCGTTTTTCAGAATGCAGCTAGAAGACGTACCAAGGACTCTTTCTCTGATGCACGGATCAAAGCCGTGACCGTGTACTACAAGATGGTGTTGTTACAGCTCATGATAAATAAAGATGCAGCTAAAATTCACCTACATAAAGAGGAGTATTTACAGAGTAGTGTCGATTGGATTTGTGCGGATATGGAGGCTTGGCAGTGGCTATGCGAGTATTGGGCGTCAGATGAGTTTAGGAATAAATCTAACAAAAATTGAAGGAACTGGAAGAGCAAGCCTGGAAAGCACTTCTATGGACCGGATGGATATGTGCGGATGGAGCAAAGGATGGTATGAATTCTTACAATCATACTCTGCTTGAAAAAATTGCATTGATTGAAATGTTGAAGTTTTGTATTGCAGACAACTGAAACTGGTACACCTCCTACTTTTTCTGAGCTTTATCTTAAGGGACACAGAGGTCGAGATCCAAATCATCCGGAGCAGCTGTGTGGCGAGACATCGACACAAAAATTGGTATTAATGTTCACTATTTGTTACATGTGTTCATGAAGTCAATTTATCTTTTCCTAGATCTATCTGTTATTTTAATGTATTGCAGACAAAATATGTTGAGTGTTTTAAGAAAACTCATGGAGATGACATGAATTATGCCAGAGAGTCTTTGGATGTGGCGGCATCATATGAAGCCAACGGAGGTTTACCGCATGGGAGGTATGTGAAAAGACATTGATGATTTATATATTTATGGCTATCAATTCATAACACTTACATATTTTCTAGATTTGGGTTGGGTGATGGGTATGTGGAGCGCGAGGATTATGCTAGACGAAGGTCGTCTAGCGTCTGTTCTAGTAGGTCTGATTCTAATACGGAGAGAGAATTAAGAGAAGAACTGAGACGCAATAAGGAAGAGATGTGTGAGATACAACAGATGAATATGCAAATGTAGCAACAAATGGGCTATATATTGCAGGTACACATGATTTTTTTGTTCGAGTTAAATTTTGCTTATTATAATATGTTACATTAATTAACTCATTATCTTTACTTGATGCAGTTATCCCTGATGGTGGAATTGGATCGTAGTTCCATGCTCCTCGTACTCCGTTTGCTTCGTTGTCATAGGTATAACTTCGACTTTGTGTATTATTTATTTGAGTAACACTAGACAATAGTAATAATATTTGTCACAGGGTTCTGAGAGTGGCCAAGGATATATTCCACCAACTCAAGGATTTCTATCGATGTTGGGCACAACTCCTCCATCTTGGCCACCATATCAATATCCACCATATCCAGGTTTTCTACCACCGCCATCCGGTCCCGTGCATGAACCATCGGCAACTCATGCGGCAGCGGTACGATTTTCTAATCTCAAATCAAAGTCAAATTAAGAGTAATATTTATAGTTATGTAAGTTTTGTAACATATTAGTGAAGTAGCGCCCTACTTTGATATCGAGACATGCGAAATCGTTTTTACTAATGTAAACTTTAATTTGAATGTGTTTTTTGTAGGGTTCTCATCAAATGACATCCGATGGTTGTGGTGATTTTCTAAATTTGAACGATAACATGGGTGCGAGCGGTGGAGGAGCGAGTGGTGGAAGCTCTCACGACATGCGTGTGAATTGACCTTCATGGTTGTTTACTATCTTTGCTTGTGATGTTTCGAGTTAATACAATGTTGTATGATGATGTCAATATCCATTATGAACTTGCTTGCTTGTTGATCTTATGTTTGAGAACTTGTATGTTTGCTGATGTCGAAAACCTATGGTGGCTATGTTGAGCTGATATTGCTGTATATATGTTGAGCTGCTATGTCGAAAACCTGTATGGAATTTGCTGTGTATAGATTGGCTGATATTGAAAGTATGAGCTGATATTGAACTGTATGAAACTGTATGAGCTATTGCTGGAGGCTCCCTAGCCGGGGAGGCACAGAAAACGGCGCGAAAAAAAAACACATAAGACCATCGGTTTCGGGGGGCCGACGCTCATATCAGCACTATGACTGTCGGTTCCCCACGTGGCGGACGGTTATAAGATGATTAAAACCGTTGGTTTCAAACTGGCCGACGGTCATAAGCACATTAAAACTGTCGGTTACAAACTGGTCGACGGTCATAAGCCCATTAAAACCGTCGGTTACAAACGGGCCGACGGTCATACGGACCATAAGGCCATCAGCTTGTCCAGGAAACCGACGTTTATGAGATTTAAATGCGTTGGTTCTGTGGCCGACGGTCTTAAGTTTATGTGCGTCAGTCCGACGTCACCGACAACCTTAAGTCCTTAAGAGCGTCGGGACCGACGCTTCTAAATGTTAAAGATGTCCAATTTGTGACGTCGGCTATATGCGTTGGCCAACCGACATTCATAGTTTATGTACGTCGGTTTTAGTACACAACCGATGTTTACAAGGTCGACGCCCTATATGCGTTTTCTTGTAGTGACTTCATCAGTGAAGTTTTGCACGAAGTAAAAACAAGGTACCTTGAAGTACATAAATTGCTATATGCAGTGCTAATTGCGTCGAGGAAGCTCGGCCACTACTTTTAGGCACACAAGGTTTTAGTGGTGACATCATTCCCACTGGGGACTGTGCTCCACAGCCCCAACGCGACCAACAACATTGCTAAGTGGGCGGCGGAGTTGGCAGAGTTTAAGCTTGATTTCTTGCCGCGGCATGCGGTCAAGAGTCAAGCACTAGCGGAGTTCTATGCTGAGTGGACGCCTTCACCAAGCAACCCAGGGGGCCTCGACATCGGTGAGCCGAAGCCCAAAGCTCCGATCCTTACTGGACACCATTGAACGCTCTTCTTCGAAGGCTCCTCGTGGAAGCAGGGGGCCGAAGCAAGCGTGCTACTCTTCTCGCCAATGGGGGAGCAATCCAAATACGCAGTGTGCCTTGACTTCAAGGCAACCAACAATGTGGAGGAGTACGAAGACCTCATCTTCGGGCTAACAGCTGTGCAGGGTTTCGACGTCCAGCAAATGCTGGTCAAAGGAGACTCCCAGCTGATCATCAACCAGGTTCAATGTGAATGCTGCAGCAACGACCCCTAGCTCGTGGTGTACCTGTTGCACGTAAAGAAGTTGGAGGCCGGATTCGAGACCTTGGACCTCTACCATGTAGCATGTTCCGACAACTCTGTCGCCGACGCCTTGTCAACGATGGCGTACACCGAGTCCCCGGTCCTGGACACTGTCTTCAAAAGGAAGTTGGTGCGACGAACCACTAGGCCTATTGAACCTAGTGAAGGAGGCGAGCCCGACACTTCGAAGCTGGCGGTCTCGACGGCCATGCAACCATGGTGCCTGCCAAGGATTGTATGCATCACAGGGGACTTTGTGCAACCAGACATACAAGATCCAAAAGCCCAGGAGGGTCCCAATGCATGGACCACGGAGATCTGGGACTAACTAAAGGACAACATCCTTCCCAAAAAACATGTATCTGCTGAACAGATCGTGAGGGTGGCTAAATGCTACAGGTTAGTAGAGGTAGACCTCTGTCGACGTGGAACCAACAACATTCTATTGCAGTGCATAACCCAGGAGGAGGGACAAGTCCTGAGTGTTCAGCCTGCTTAGCTTGGTCTTATACCCTAATCATGTACACTCTGCCTCCCTTGTCATCTGGAGTGGGTCGTTTCCTTATTGAAAAGGCCCGTTTCCTCCTATTAGTGCCAATTTGAAAGAATCACTGTCTTCCCCTTTGCTTCCTCCTATGTTCATGGAAATTACCTGTTAACTTTATGATCATCAGACTATGCTCATTTTTCGTATATCATCTTTATATGCCTGGTCAATTTTTCTCTATATCGCCCCTGGTGGAGTTATACACCTTGCTGTAGGCGGACTTGTTTGAGGCACCTGCAATGTGTTTCGAGATCTCACGGCTGCCCTCTTACTTGGGGCCCCTTGGCACCAGATGGTCCCGCATGAAAGGCCTACGCCGAGCTGGAGGACCAGGGTATGCAGCCTGCTTAGTCTGGTCCTATACCCTAAGCATGCGCACTCTGCCTCCCAGCGCTGCGGCTAAGTACTAAGGGCCAGGAGGCTCACACGCTAAGTAAGGCGGGAGCCAGATCCTGGGCGCTAACGCACCGAGTTACCCAAGCCCCACGTAACAGCCTAGGTGTAACACCCTCATTTTCATCCATCATGAATTGCATTCATTCTTATACATGCAACACAAAAAGGAACAAAATTAAAATGAATTAGAACAAAAAAACAATTAAAAACTTGGCTTAGTATGGACTTGTCCGGATTGGACCCCGGACTAGTCCGATTTAGCTACTATTATTGCCCGAACTTTTCTGTTAATTGCTATGGATTAGTCCAGAAATCGTTTCTGGAGTTCTCCAGACTTGTCCATTGATTTTTGCGGACTGATCCGGTTTTCTTTCTGTTCCTGTCTGCACTTGTCTGCTGTGTATGCGGACTAGTCCACAGCGGACAAGTCCGATGATTGGTGCTAAAAATTCTCAAAAACTTGGTCCGGATTTTGAAATTGGACATTTCCTAGATTTGTTTGGTTTGACACCAGACTTGTCCGCTTGGCTTTCTGATCTTGAATAAACTTGTCTGGCTTTGCACCGAACTTTTCTGTTGGACTTTCTGTACCCGATCGGACTTGTCTGGCCTCGCTATGGACTAGTCAGATGTGTAGGGTTTTGACTCGAATTCTATTTTTCCTCCACAATGAGTTATTGGGTAATTGCTTTAATTGGGCCCAAGAACGTCGTGCCCGACCCTGAGGAGCCCAAAAGGAACTCTACCACGGCCTCTACTTGTTTCCACCGCATTATACTTGGATTCCACCCTAACCCTACCACCTCTCTCCCTATATAAACACCCAACCACCTGTTGATATTTCCTACGCACTACTAACAATTCATCCCTAGCAGTGGTGCCAGAAATGCTTGTTGGTAGATTTTGATTCTTAAATGAACATCCGCAAGCGCCTAAAACTATCGATGTAGCATTTCCCCTTTTAAGAGTATTCCCAAAGAGTGTCATTTATATTTTCCCAAAGGAAGGATAGATGGAAGTAAGACAATCATTAAGTGAAAAAGCTAGGTTGGCCTAGGTAGGGTTCTAGCAAGGATGGATAAAAGGGTAATTGAGGTAGTGTGACACACACAAGAGCATTCAATCCTAAGGGGATAAATGGGGGTAAAGAGGGATTAGGCTAAGAACTAGGTAGAGACTCCTACTATGCTTCTAATGTACATATACATAGCCTAAGTTAGTTACTAATGATCATGTTAAATATGAATTCTTATGCTAAGTGGATTAACACATCGGGCACGGGTTTACCCCTAGCAACACTAGGCGACTCCCGCCAAGAGCCTGTGGCACAACCGAACATGGAGGATTACAAAGGACAGATAGGGCTGTCACCACCTAATGCCTACCTCTTCAATCCGTGGGTCTACGAGACATTCAACGCTACTCTCTATCCTAGCACCATGCTAGCATATTTAGTAATTACCTTAAGAGACTTGGCACAAGCCATCCTAAGGCAATGAACTAAATCATCGTTGAACCAATGTTAATTCATAGCATAAGTGATTCATGTTAACATAATCATATCATATATAATTATACTATAGTCGAGGTTTATAATGTTTATGATAATGTGATGAGCATGGTATATCATAATCATAAATACTATTCCTACCACATACATGGAATCCACAATCAAACAAGAACGCTTCATCCAAGTATATGAACAATAGTAGACTAAAGATATCATCTTTATTATGAATAATGTCACAAATACAAATAGGAATATTGGAGACATACCTTTCCCAATTGGAAATTGGGAAGAGACTCCTTCTACTCCTCTCCTACTTGGACTATGGACTAGAGACTCTCCTCTCTACAACCTATTCTCCTCTAAACCTATGGAGAGTAGTGGATACAATGGATGAATACTCAAGTGGTGTGTGTTGAAGTGAGAGGTGAGGGGTCCTATTTATATCTTGGAGAAGGGTCGGTTCCCGCCACCAAAAGCGCGCGAATCATCCACCCATGACCACTTCAAGCTGGGAGAAGCCACCACGTAGAGTTTGACAGAGAAAGGCGCCAGGAACTAGCCGGCCGACTAAGGGGGTCGGTCGACCTGGTCCTGGCCCTTTTTCGGTGTGCTTTCTCTAGGTGACTAACAGGTGGGTCCCCTTGAATGATATTGGTGCTACACCATTAGATGGCCTCGAATACTTCTGTTTGTGGGCCATTTGATCTATGTGGTGCCACGTGGCATCACCTGATTGGCTGGAATGATATTTAATAGGATCCATCCCCTTGTTTCACTTCATTTCTACATAGAATCCCTGCATGCACTACTTTTTCCAAGGACAAGTGGAAATAGGTTAAATAGAAAGGTGATGTGTGCAAGAAATGACAATTCCTTCACTTAATTGAGTTATATTGACGGGTGAAACTGGTATATAACAGACGTCAACATCACCCACCTCTCACCTCTTTACCATGTTTGAGAAACCCTTAGCCTTGTCACGCTGTGAGCCGCAATCAAGAGTAGTTCACAGCAAGGAAGAACAGGGAGGAAGAGGAAGAGGAAGAGAAGGAAGAAGGAGGGGCAATCGAGATCGTCGTCGCTGCTACAATCCTCTTCATAGATTCTTTGACATCAACTTTCTCTTTGTCAATTCTTCGTCTTCATCGACCTAGACATCAAGTTCTCAAGTTTCATCGAATCCTCAACCCTTGAACCCTAGGATTCATGGTAAATACCTTAGATCCATCTTTCCTACATCGATTATGGTTCCATATTTAACTCAAACTATTCTCTAGTTGGAAATTCGCCAAAACCCTAATCGTAGCGTACTTGTCCGGTCCACTACGAACTAATCTGTTGAACTCTTTAGTCCAGTGCAGACATGTCCGAACCATGGTGCGAACTAGTCTGGTCCCTCAGTTCTGGAATTCCTGGAACTTCCTTATTTTTCTTCAAAATGACTTGAAACTTGCTCGAACATGTAAAACTTAATTGCAACTAGTTAGTGAGCAACAATAGCAACCTAGTATCATAATTGCATCATTCATGCATGTCATGGCATATTGAGTATTATATGAGCATTTATTGATTGTAATGTTTGTTTCGCATGTTTGCCGTGCGAAATAGAAGGTAACGCTCTAGAGGGTGCTTACGAGGACCTTCGGCACCAGAACTTCGAAGCTTCTGATCCAAACCAGCCACAAGAGGAAGGCAAGTGTCCTTGATCATTTTGATCCTGTTTTCAAATGTTTTGGTTACAAAACTGCATGCTCATGTCAAATTGATGGGAAACCCATTTATAGGTGTTTACTAGACTTGTATGACCACCCTTGTCGCTTGGGATACATTGTAGAGAGTCGAGAAGGGTATTTTCCAGTTTTGCTTCGCTTTACTTAATTGGGATTGGGATTAACCAAATGACTCAATTATGAACAAATATACATACGAGTGATGTAAATTGGTGATAATGACCCTTTAGCAACATGGAACCTAGGGATCTAAGCAAGCAGGTTATGTGGAATGGGTGGGATGTTTGGTGGTTTTGCTTGCCTTAGATCTAAGGACCGGTTCGTGGAGCGACCACCCAAGATTTACAGTGTCACCACAAGGCCAAGTATGGGTGCGACTTAGCTGAATAATTAGGTGCATTGACAACATTGTTTGGATCATATGAAAAGCTCGGGGAATGGGTGTCAATTGGGTTTGCCATAGTGGTGGGACTGCCCTGGGATCCGAATGGCACAAGAGGGGACCCTTGGATGGATGTGCTCAGTTGTGAGACATCACCTCCGGTGAAACCTTAGTGGGTCTGAATATGCTGGTAGTCCCTTTGTAAAGGCAATTTTGTGATCTCTTGGCCATACACCTAAGGTAGTGTAATTGACGTAAGTGAGGTTTTTCTTTATTAGCCGATGGGTAATGAAATCACAAACTTGTGGGTAAAGTGGTACAAGCTCCGCAGAGTGTCAAACTATCATGATAGTTGTGCTCTCAGTTATGAGCAACCAGGACCATCACATGATTAGAGTTATGGACCTGAATATGGAATAATGGCTGGAATTGAATGGGAATTGGGATATGAATTTGGTGATAACATTTTGGTTGAATAGCTATGAGTTGAACATGGATGGTTATGGACAATTATGGATTATTATGGTTATTTATGCTGGAATAATGGTGTTGGGCATGGTATTATTGGTATTTGGGTTATAATGGGATTGTAATCACTTAACAATCATAATATCGCATTTCAACCGTTTTGTATGTACTTTTATGCAATTAGCCATTTATTATCATTCCTTGTTTAAGCCACATTTCATACCTTCCCACACTTGTTGAGTATGACATGTGCTCACCCTTGCAATTCCCTCACCAACAGTTTCAGGTGATGTTTGGGAGTACCATTAGGATCGTGCGGAGTTCTAGGTTGTGTGCTATCGTCAACTGCCTGTGGAGTGGAGTCACGCTGCTTAGTTGAGTTTACTTTCCGCTGCCATAAAAATAATTAGAGATTTGTAATTCTTGAACCATTGGAACATTGTAATAAGGTACCTATTTACTCTTGTGATGTGGTTATTTTTTGTATATCGTTTGTGATGCACTCGTATATGTGTGATGAACATCCTGGGCACACATATGCGTCACACTTGGTTCATTTTCGAACTCGAGTGTCACACTAGGACTGTAAGACGTAACAAATATAAAAGATTATTCCTCCTCTGTCGTGTGTGCAAGACATACAAGGCAAGTCAGTTCAAGCACAACCAGTAGCAGCAACGGCAAGGCACATGCCTCCCAAGGGGCCCCGCCATCAACATCTTTGCACATCGATGTTGGGCGCCATCAGAGCATCAAGCCTTGGCACCTCCCAGGGGGTCTGCCGGCGCTCTTCAACATAATGGCAACAAGTGCTGATTTGTGAGTGCGCTCTCTCATCCCTCTTTTGTGCTAACAAGTTTTCTTTGGTCCCCTATCAGCCAGGGGCCTGCTATCGACGTTCTTCTCATTGATGATGGACGGCACCGGAGCAGCCAGCTCCGGCACGTCCCAAGAGGCCTACCATCGATGTCTCTACGCATTGATGGTGGGCGATGCCAGAGCAGCCAACTCTGCACCTTCCAAGAGGCCCGTCGTTGACGTTTCTAGATGTTGAGGGTGGGAGACGACGGAGCTTCCAGCCCCGACACCTCCCAAGGGGCCCACCATCGATGTTTCTACACGTTGATAGTGGGTGACGCCAGAGCATCTAGCTCTGGCACCTCCTAGGGGGCCCGCCGTCGATGTTTCTAGGCGTTGAGGGTGGGTGACGCCAGAGCAGCCAGCTCCGACACCTCCCAAAGGGCTCGTCGTTGACGTTTCTATGCGTTGATAGTGGGCAATGTCGGAGCATCCAACTCCAGCACCTCCTAGGGGCCCAGAGACAGGCCTGGCAGCTCCAGAGACCCTGGCCTCTCAGCTCGCACAGTGGATCGAGGCCCCTTGGACCCAACGTCGAGGCTGGCGCCACCGCCTATGGCTCCTGCTCTTGGGCGACTTGCGTTGCCATGACCACCGATGTAGATCCTTCCGCGCCCCCTGTGGAAGCACCGTCGCCGCTCTTGTTTCCACCTGTCGCTTGGACATCGGCAGCTTCAGGCCAACCAGCCAAGGGCTGTGCGGTCACGACACCTCCAGAGCCACTGCTAGAATCAAAGACCAGATCAATGACTGAGGCATCGGTTGCTTCATCCCCCTCGCAATCAGGTTGGGGCACCATCCCATCGCACCAGCTTCTGCCTCTTTGGCACTGGCTACCTGTCTTCCCCCCTGTTTGAGGTTGTCGAGGTCCCCACCTCCACCCTTACTGAAGGGCGTGGGACAGACCCTGATCCTTGCTAAACCGTGGAGCGACACCGCTCCAGGATGGCCGAAGCTCCGGACGTCTCTTCGGTGCAGCCGAACAAGATCAAACACATTGAACTTTGGCATCAAGCTCCGCACTTCACCCCTCAGGTTAGTGGTCATGAAAAAGCAGCCGACAATCATCTGGGATGGAGACGTGCTCTTCATCAATCGTGTCACAAGTCACCACCTTCAGCATCTCCACCAGCATCTCAAGGCTCGGGTCAGATTGATCCAGCCGGCACTGGTCAAGCACACCGGAGTAGACCCATGCCCCATACAAGTGTTCCTGAAGAGGGGCGATGTGGCGGTTCAAGAAGTCCGCCAGCACCATCAGGGAGGTCAAGCCCCTATATGCTAGGAGTTGGACCCTTTTCATCACCGGCTTATAATCTTTCTTCAACCCCTGGTATGCTTCCCAGGTGGAGGGCTCAGAGGCCGGGTCTTGAGAGAGCAACTTCAGAAGGGCGTGGACTTTGGCCTGCACGATCACCGTGTCCTCCCTCCAGCGGCTCAACTAGCCTCCTTTGATGGGTGCGATGTAGATCCCAGAGGTCTTCTCCTGATGTCGGAAGTAATAGGCCCCCAACTGGCTTGTTGCGCTCCTTTCGGTGGTCTTCAACACGAAGATGAACCGGAACAACTCCACCATTGGTTGAGTCCCCACGAACGCCCAGCAGAAGTGGACGAACACAACAATAACGACAATGCAGTTCGGCGATAGGTGGTGTACCTGCGGCCCGTACTCTCCTAGCAATGCGAGGAAGAACCTCGACAATGGGAACCTGAGCCCCGCAGACACGTACGCGATGAAGGGAACAGTCGTTGACAGTTGTTATATACCAATTTCACCCATCAATATAACCAAATTATGTGAAGAAAATATCATTTCTTGCACACATAACCTTTCTGTTTAACCTATTTCCACTTGTCCTTGGAGAAATTGGTGCATGCAGGTATTTTATACAGAATTGAAGTGAAACAAGGGGATGGAGCCTATAAAATATCATCCCAGCCAATCATGTGCTGACATGTGACACCGCATAGATCAAATGGATCACAAATAGAAGTATCCGAGGCCATCTAACGGTGTACACCAGTCAATGGGACCCACCTAGAAGCAACCTGGAGAAAACACATGAAGTTTGGAGCCAAGACCAGGTCGACCGACCTCGTGGTTCGGCCGACTTGGTCTTGGCGCTAAACGCGGTCAACTTCCACGTGTTGACTTCCTGTGGTGCCCTGATAACAATGAAGACCGATTCACGCACTTTTTGTTGCTGGGACTGACCCTTCTCCAGCTATAAATAGGATCCCTCACCCCTCATTTCAACACACACCACTTGAGCATTATTCTATTGTATGCACTAGTTCTCCTAGTTCCTTAGTGGAGGTCAGGCTATAGAGAGGAGTCTCTAGTCCCAAGTCCAAATTGGGAAAGGTATGGCTCATGTATCTTTTTTTATATTTGTGACTTTACGCATAATAAAGATATTATCTTTAGTCTTCTGTTATTCATATACTTGGATGAAGCATTTCTTATTTGATTGTGGATTCCATGTATGTGGTAG
The DNA here is from genome assembly GCA_036927565.1 of Tuctoria greenei. Lineage (NCBI taxonomy): Eukaryota > Viridiplantae > Streptophyta > Magnoliopsida > Poales > Poaceae > Tuctoria > Tuctoria greenei. The sequence continues at coordinate 191,824,279 of JAYESD010000005.1, forward strand.
GAGTTGTCTTTATGATTATGCCATATCACTTCTAATCTATCGTCATAAACATTATAAACCCCCACTATAGTCTAATTAGTTATTATATGATCATGTTAGTATGAATAACTTATGCTATGTCTCAACATTGGTTCAACGATGTTTAGGTTAGTCATTGCCTTAGAGAGGTACTTGTACTCGAGCCTCTAAGGTATTTACTTAGTAAGCTAGCATGGTGCTAGGATGGTAAGTAGCATTGTATGTCTCGTAGACCCACGGATTGAAGAGGTAGACAATAGGTGGTGACTGTCCCATCTGTCCTTTGTAACCCTCCACGTTCGGCTATGCCACAAGCTTTTGGCGGGAGTCGTCCTAGTATTGCTAGGGGTAAACCCATGCCTGATATGTTGAAAACTTAGCATAAAGATTCACCATTGACATGCTCATTAGTATCTAACCTCGGCTATGTATATGTATATTAGAATCATTGTAGGAGTAACTCCCCAACTCTTAGTCTAAACTCCATTAGGACTTATCTTCCCTAAAGAATAGATTGCTTAGGTGTGTGTCACACTACCCATATATTATAAACTTACCCCTGTCTTAATAATTGATTAGTATCTCATAGCTTGATCATAAGAATAGTGTCTACTTTACTCCATTGCCTTCCTTAGGGATATATATGATACCCTTTGGAATACTCTTGGGTGAAATTCTACACGACAGTTTCGGTGCGCTTGCGGACCTCACCTCTTTTGAGAGATGATCTGTGATGTAAGAAACATCAACAAGCATTTCTAGTACCGTTGCCGGGGATGATTTGTTAGTTTTTCTTAGTAGCTGTCAACAAGCATTTCTAGCGCCGTTGCCGGGGAAGACAAAGGAAGTGAAGGATAGCTATCACTTGCGATTAAGTTATAGGTACTAACAAGTATTAGACATGATTAACCTTGTTTGTTTTCTCCTTTTATGTGAAAACAGGGTATTGTTGGCTAACCCATTTCATGGGATGGCCAATGAGGACGCAAGTTCTCAACTGCAAGATGATTCATGGCGTACCTCAACAAATGTCTGCTAGGCAACACCATTGTCTTTCGCGGAATAATTTCTGCTTTGTAAGACCTATGTGTGCTGAATACATTGGCTTGTAGTGAATACACTTGGCTTTGATGATAAAAGTTTTAAATATCACCAAAACATCTTTTTATCAAGGTCCGACTCTAGCTCTGAGCTACAGCAAGGTCCGACGGTAGGTCCGGCTTGTTTTGGGTAGCTCCGGTTACGTTCGATGCTAGGTCCTACTAGTTTTGGTCAGCTCCGGTGAAGTTTTATCTTTAGCTCCGACATGTCTTTGATAGCTCCGGCATATATTTGATAGCTCCAGAATGCTTTTGCTAAGCTCCGACGTACTTTGTCTAGCTCCGGCTTTTGGGATTACTAGTTCCGACTAGTTCTGGTTAGCTCCAGCGCTAGCTCCTGCTAGTTTTGTAAGCTCCGGCGGGAGCTTGGTTGTACTAGTTTTGGTAAGCTCCAGCGCTAGGTTCTACTAGCTTTTGTTAGCTCCGGCTCAAGGTCCGGGTTGCTCTGGCAAGGTCCGGAACTTGACCATAGTGCTTCTGTTTTTCATTTGCAATGTTTCATACTTGCTTTACATTGTTGGAAAAATTGCTTTGTATTCATTTCCTAAGTTTTTGGTGCGTTTTGGTTGATATGGATGATATCGTGTTATTGTGGTTTTGCAACATGCTTATGTGAGGTTCTCACGTAAGGTGTTATGTTGGGAACTAACTTGAGTCAAGTCGAGGACTTGGGCTCGTATGGATTGGTTGTTTATTCATGTGCAGGTGTTGCTTGAGTTCAAGACATGGCTGGTGACGGGATCCATTGGACTAGTCTCAGGGAGGAGATGAGGTTCCAACAACCAAATTCAGGAGGAATTGTGGTTGAGCTGATCAGGAGGTTGTGCAGCATGATTGAATCAAGAACAATGCATATGAAGGTATCGTGGACGTCATTGGAAGATGTTTGCACGTGTGCAAGGAGTGCATGGACGTGGCTACATGGTTCCGAGACGTGATGAAGAGATGTGGAAGTAAAGAGTTGGTCGGAAAGGTCCAACCGACTAGGTTATGGACTCAGGCTGCGGCTGAGTCGGGTTTGACTCAAATATGGAAAGATTTGAGTTGGTTATGATAGGATTTCGTGTGGTTCACGAATTTGAGTTGTTTAGGAATGTGGGATACGTTCCTAAGGTGTTTGGAAGTCTTAATATTGCTTCTATCTGCGTATAGAAGAATCTTGAGCAGTTATGGAAAGTTACGATTCGTGATCTGAGTAGGATTAGGTTCCTGATTTGGGTTGAGTTGGCTTTCGAGCTGGTTATATAAGCAAGGGAGCCCAGAGCTCGTGGTGCACGACTTTGGGGCTGTTCCTCTTGTGTTCTATTGAATAAAATTCGTAGTTTAAAGGAACTTTTGTGCCTTGTTCGTCCGACTTGTTCCAGACAAGTTTTACTCATCGAATTTCTTGACAGCTCTACCTTTCGTCGGTGGTTTTATCATAACTAGAGTTTTTCAGATCCAATTGACGTGATTCTTTTTGGGTTGTCTTCAAAACTTGATTATCTATCATCTGTCAAAATTTCATGGTCATTGGATTTGTGTTCTATGATCTACACGAGTTTCTTTGCAGCGTTCCAGAACAGTTTTTTCTCAGGTAGGACAGATTGACCATTGTTTGATCTTTCAATCATAGCTTGAGTTTTTCTTGACAGATTTGAGTGATTCCTTTTGTGTTGTGTTCGTGACTTGATTCTCTCTGATATCCATCACTTTTCTCACGGTGAAACACATTTAGATTAGTCTCACACATGATTTCTTTAAGAGATCGTTTCTCTGCCGAAGGGGTTGGGGTTTAATTGTTTCCGCTGCGTAAGATTTTTAAATCTACCATTCACCCCCCTCTGGTAGCTTTTCACGTGCTCTTCAATCCTACAATTGGTATCAGAGCCACGGTGCTCTAATCTTTGTGATTTGCGCGTGTTTTTTGACTAATCATCATGGAGAAGTACTCTGCCAAACCTTGTGTGTTCGCTGGTATTGATTTTCAGGTTTGGAAGGCACACATGGAGGCTTTCATCTAGGCACAAGGCTTTGCAATATGGGAGAAGGTATACAAGCCTTACGAAGTGCCATCAAACGATCAAGTTACATCTACAAATCTGAGATATGTCGACAACAACAACAAGGCTCGGAACTTGATCATACAAGGATTAACTCAAAGCGAATTCAACCGTGTTGCACACCTCCGATCTGCATACGATGTGTGGAAAGCACTTTGTGACTACCACCAAGGATCCAACACGATCAAAGAGGTAAGGCAAGACATGTTCAAGAAAGAATACATGCGCTTCGAGATGCAACCCGGTGAGTCTATTGATGACCTTTTTGCTCGCTTTAATAAGATTCTCAGCAACTTGCGTAGTGTCAATGTTAATTTTTCAGATGCTGAAAATGCTAGCCAATTGCTAAGTGTATTAGATATGTCAATTTGGGAGATGAATGTTACATCTATTCGTGAATCTACTGTCATGAGTTCTCTTACATTAGATGTACTCTATTCTAAACTAAAAACTCATGAAATTGACATCCTAGCACGTAAGAACCCAAATAAGTCTATTGCATTTGTTTCACAACATGATATGTCTAGCTCCGGCCAATCATCATCTTGCAATACTCTTGCTTTATTGTCCTCACTAACCCTGGAGCAGATCGAAGAATTTCCAGAAGAGGAGTTGGCACTCATCTCTACTAGATTCTCAAAAGCATTGCAAAATGTGAGAACTAGAAGGAGAGGAAGCTCCGGATCTCAATGCTATTTTGAATGTGGTAAAACAGGACACTTTCGTACAGAATGCCCTAACCTTTCAGGTCCTACCACCCGGGAAGAAAAACAAAGCAAGTTTCGGACCTCCTCTGGAAATTCCAACAAGAAGAAGAAAGGTACCATAGGACGCAAGATGATCAACAGTTTCATCACCGCGCTTCAAGAGTTCAGTTCAAGCGACGTGGACATTGGAAGTGATGAAGAAGAAGATGATTTGGCAAACTTGTGCTTTATGGCGGGCAAGTCAAGATCAAGTATGGAGGAGGTAGAACACAACAGTGATCATGAAGAGGTATGTCCTACTTGCGAAGAAATGTGTGATGCCATTTCTCATGCCACTATTATTGTTAACAAAAAGGACAAAAAGCTTAGGGATAGTGTTGCTAAAATTGAATCACTAGAATCTGAAATCAACCATTTAAAAATTTTGATTCCTAGTGATGATGCATGTTCCTCATGTGATTTAATATATGAACAATTGTCCTCATTAAGAAGTGCGCACACCTCCACACTTGATAAACTTGAGTTAGAAATTGAAAAGAACAAAGAGCTTGCTGCACTTAATGATAAAAACTTGAATGATGCTAGCTGTTCTACAATTGATTTGCATTGTTCTACTTGTGATGATCTTGATAAGAAACTACAGGATGCTATAAATGAAATTTCTATATTGAACAATACTTTATGTTCTCATGAAGTTAAATTTTGTTCCAATTGCAAACTAAAAGGAAAAACTTCATGTGAAAATTGCCTTGATCTGTCCAATAAACTTGATGACATGCATAGGACATTAGATCGGTTTTGTAATGGGAATAAGAACCTAAACTTACTACTGAATTCTTCCAAGTCTTGCAATGATAAAACTGGTTTAGGTTTCGATTCTCATGCTCATGCTAAGGCACATCCACCTAAAATTGTAAAGTCATTAGGAAGTGGTTTGATTCAAACAGTTCCTAAACAAAAAGGAGTGGTTTTCAAATCTGCAGGAGTGTTGTCTCATTCGGTTTTAAATAAAAATATTGCTTGCTCATCTAGACATGAACACAAAGTTAACTTTCATTGTACCTTCTGTGGTAAAGACGGTCATGTCATAGATTTTTGTTATAGACTAGCTAAACAACATAAAAGGGAAAAAATGGTTGCTAGATCTCATAACTTTCATGCAAAATTTGCTGCACACATTGAACCGAATGTACAACCTGCTGTTTTGAGTCAAAAACATTCAAAGTTTACCTCCGGACCTTCTATTTTTGCCTCCAGAGCTACTGATTTTTGTGCTACACAAGTAACACCTTATAGGTCAGTAGTTAAGAATAAAAATCTCAAAATTTGACTCATAAACCTGCTGTTTTGTCCTAGCTTTCGCGTGTTTTTCCTGCTGCACGTCGCGTGACTCAGTACTGGATTCCTAAATGCCTTTTGACTAACCCCGGTATTGAGTCATCGACATATTGTGCTTCTATGTAGGTTACACGGTTGAGGAAGGAGAACATTTGGATTGTGGATTCAGGTTGCTCACGCCACATGACCGGTAACAAAGATTGGTTCTCCTCCCTCTATTTTATGTCACGTGTAGAGAATGTTACTTTTGCCGATAATTCTTCAACTGCTATAATTGCTAAGGGTTCGGTTAGAGTAAATGATCACTACACTTTGAAGGATGTGGCACTTGTCAAAAATTTGAAATACAACTTGCTTTCTGTTGCACAATTGCTAGATGAAAATCTAGAAATTATTTTCAATAAAAACTGCTGCAAAGTTGTAGGTTCAAATAGTGAGCTTCTTTTTAACATGTCTCGGTTTGGAAGAGTTTTTAAAGCTGATTTTGATATGTCTTCCTCTAAGCATAGGTTTCTAGTTGCTAATGATTCAAAGGACTTATATTTTTGGCATCGTAGACTTGGTCACGTAGGCTTTGATCACCTAACGCGTGTTAGTGCTCTTGATCGCATACGTGGGCTGCCTAAGCTTAAAGGGGACAAAGAAATTGTGTGCTCTTCTTGTAGACATGCTAAGATGGTTGAAGGTTCACATACTCCTCTCACAATGATCATGACAACTGAACCATGTCAACTTTTGCATCTTGACACCGTAGGACCTTCACGTGTTCAATCCTTCGGAGGTAAATGGTATGTTCTTGTTATTGTTGATGATTATTATAGATACTCTTGGGTTTACTTTATGGCATCTAAGAATGACGTTTTTAGTCACTTTATAACTTTATTTCTTAGATTATCAATTTATTACCCATGATCTTTAAAAGCAATTAGAAGTGATAATGGAACTGAATTTAAAAATCAATATTTTGATCACTTTTGTGCTGAAAATAGAATAGATCATCAATTCTCTTCACCATATGTACCTCAACAAAACGGTGTTGTAGAAAGAAAGAACATAAACTTAGTTGAGATGGCTAGGACTATGCTTGATGAATATCAAACTCCTAGGAAATTTTGGGCTGATGCGTTAGCAACCGCTTGTTATGTCTCAAATCGTGTTTTCTTGCGTGCTAAGCTAGGTAAAACACCATATGAGATTCGGTTTGGACATAGGCCTAGTGTTACACACTTTCGGGTCTTTGGTTGCAAATGCTTTATTAAGAAACATGGTAATCTTGATAAGTTTGAACCACGATCCATTGATGGCGGGTTTCTTGGTTATCCATCTCATACTAGAGGCTACCGTGTGCTTTTACTTGACACTAAAAAAATTGTGGAGACTTGTGAAGTGTCTTTTGATGAAGCTAGCCCAGGTACTAGCTCCGGTGTTGCAGGACCAGATCCGTATCCTCAGGGGGAGGGTATTTTCGAAGATGAAGAAGAGCCGGTGATACTGCCTGGTAGTTCCGAAGTTGACACGTGTCCAGCTCCGAACATTGAACAAGCTCCGGCTATCACCTATGCTAGTCCTGATCGTCCACAAGTCACAAGCTCATCAATCTATGATGAACCTAATGAAAAAGAAGCTTGTGAGACATCTGTTCCCCTACGTTTTTACAAAGATCATCCCCCACAACAGATGATTGGAAGCTTGCACGAACGAGTCACACGGTCCAGGTTTTGCGATCCAAACTCTTATGCTCATTCTGCTTTTGTTGCTTCTTTTGAACCCAAAGATATATCACACTCACTCACTAATGAATCTTGGATTATTGCCATGCAAGAAGAGTTAGAAAATTTTGAAAGAAATAATGTTTGGAAACTTGTACCTCCACCTCAAGGTCACACTTTATTTGGAACTAAATGGATATATAAAAATAAACAAAGTGAGGATGGGGTTGTGGTTAGGAATAAGGCTAGGTTGGTTGCTCAAGGTTTCACTCAATTTGAAGGTCTAGATTTTGATGAAACTTTTGCTCCTGTCACTAGATTAGAAGCTATGAGAATTTTGTTAGCTTTTGCAGCATCTAAAGGTTTTAAGCTATTTCAAATGGATGTTAAAAGTGCTTTTCTTAATGGCTACATAGATGCGGAGGTTTATGTCAAACAACCACCGGGTTTTGAAAATCCAGATTTTCCTAATCATGTTTACAAACTGTCCAAAGCCTTATACGGTCTCAAACAAGCCCCTAGAGCATGATATGATAGGTTAAAAACATTCTTACTTAAACAGGGGTTTACCATGGGCAAGGTTGATAAAACTCTTTTTGTGATTAAGCACGGCAATGACTCATTATTCGTTCAAGTGTATGTGGATGATATTATCTTTAATTTGGTTGTGCTTCTCATGATCTTGTGTCCAAGTTTTCAGCAATGATGAGTTCCGAATTTGAAATGAGTATGATGGGTGAACTCACTTACTTTTTGGGGCTGCAAATCAAGCAAACCAAGGAGGGTACCTTTTTGCATCAAACGAAGTATACCAAAGACCTCCTAAGGCGCTTCAACATGGACAAAAGCAAGCCTCTTCGGACACCAATGGGAACAGCAACAACACTTGAACTTGATGAAGATGGTGAACCTGTGAATCAAAAATAATATAGAAGCATGATCAGATCACTTTTGTACCTCACGACATCAAGACCGGACATACAATTCAGCGTATGTCTTTGTGCACGATTTCAAGCTTCCCCACGTGCTTCACATCGTCAAGCCGTCAAAAGGATTCTCAGGTACTTACATGGAACTCAAGAATTTGGCATTTTTCTTCCTTCTTCCTCAACCATTACTTTGAAAGCTTTTTCGGATGCTGATTTTGGGGGTTGTAGGATTGATAGGAAAAGTACTTCCGGTGCTTGTCATTTTCTTGGTAATTCTCTTGTTGCTTGGTCCTCTAGAAAACAAATTTCAGTTGCACAATCCACAGCCGAATCTGAATATGTAGCTACTGCTAGTGCTTGCTCACAAATTCTTTGAATTGTTCAAACACTTAAGGACTATGGGGTTGATCTAGATAGTGTTCCACTGTTCTTTGATAACACTAGTGCTATTTGCATTGCAAAAAACCCCGTGCAACATTCTTGAACTAAGCACATTGACATTAGGTATCACTTTCTCTGAGATAACGTTGAAAAAGGAAACATTGTGCTTCACCATGTAGATACCGAACAACAATTAGCTGACATTTTTACAAAACCTTTGGATTTCACTCGTTTTTGTTACATTCGTAGTGAAATAGGGGTTATGCATCCTCATGGCTTAAATTGAGGTGGAGTTTTTGAAACTTGGGAAGTCTATGTGTGAATCTGAAATTAAAATAATATGAGCATAGTATTTCATACATATATGACTTTGTGATTCCTTTTACATGCTGAAAGTTCTTACTACATTACTCGTGTTATACATTTTGTAGTTTTTGCCATGTCTAGTAATTGGAATAATTACTTACATTAAAACTGGTCATGGTCGAACTTTCTTGCTGTTTTGAACTTGTTACATGTTCACAAGTGCTTTTAATCATTAAGAATTCATCAAGTAATCAACTCACATGTTGAGTTTTTATGAACAAATATAAATTGAGAAAAGATCAAGAGAATATGCATGCATCGCACTTCTTCTTTTGAGATGGCTTGTCATTGCACTTAGATATGAACTTGGAAGAAGTTGTGTATGACTAAAACCATGTCCTTAAGCTTCTGATTGTCAAATGACATAGGCTTGGCTTGGTTGGTTAGAATAAGGCAGATGCGCATATAATCTCTTGCAAATATCATATGATCTAACTTTATGCTTTGAAAAATAATAAAATGCAACAACTAGTGTCATGCTTTCAGGTTTTGAAATAGTTAAGTTTGTGAGATCATGACTTACTTAAATTGAAAATTACATTTGATCTCTAGCATGGTTTACACTACTTTATGTATTTCATTGATGTGATAATGTAAGGTACTTGATAGTATGACTTGGATGAGCTTCGTTTATATGTATATGTTATAATATGCTCATAACAACTAAAGAGGGAGAGATAATTTGTTTATATGCTCATGACTTGCTGAATACATTGTCAAAGGGGGAGAGATAAGCATGAAGAGAAAGAGAATATGTGCATAAGGAGAGATAATAAAGGGGGAGAGATAATATGGGATAATTTTTCTTCTCATTTTACTTTTGATTTACAAAGGGGGAGAAATTGCCTTCAAAACTTTTATGTGAATAAGCCAATGTTCGGATTTTAAATGGTGTTGCCAATGCATTCATCAAGGAGGAGATTTTAAGACCTATGTGTGCTGAATACATTGGCTTGTAGTGAATACACTTGGCTTTGATGATAAAAGTTTTAAATATCACGAAAACATCTTTTTATCAAGGTCCGACTCTAGCTCTGAGCTACAGCAAGGTCCGACGGTAGGTCCGGCTTGTTTTGGGTAGCTCCGATTACGTTCGATGCTAGGTCCGACTAGCTTTGGTCAGCTCCGGTGAAGTTTTATCTTTAGCTCCGACATGTCTTTGATAGCTCCAGCATATATTTGATAGCTCTGGAATGCTTTTGCTAAGCTCCGACGTACTTTGTCTAGCTCCGGCTTTTGGGATTACTAGTTCCGACTAGTTCTGGTTAGCTCCGGTGCTAGGTCCTGCTAGTTTTGTAAGCTTCGGCGGGAGCTTGGTTGTACTAGTTTTGGTAAGCTCCGGCGCTAGGTTCTACTAGCTTTTGTTAGCTCTGGCTCAAGGTCCGGGTTGCTCTGGCAAGGTCCAGAACTTGACCGTAGTGCTTCTGCTTTTCATTTACAATGTTTCATACTTGCTTTACATTGTTGGAAAGATTTCTTAGTATTCATTTGCTAAGTTTTTGGTGTGTTTTGGTTGATATGGATGATATCGTGTTACTGTAGTTTTGCAACATGCTTATGTGAGGTTCTCACGTAAGGTGTTGTGTTCGGAACTAACTTGAGTCAAGTCGAGGACTTGGGCTCGTATGGATTGGTTGTTTATTCATGTGCAGGTGTTGCTTGAGTTCAAGACATGGCTGGTGACGAGATCCATTGGACTAGTCTCAGGGAGGAGATGAGGTTCCAACAACCAAATTCAGGAGGAATTGTGGTTGAGCTGATCAGGAGGTTGCGCAACATGATTGAATTAAGAACAATGCATATGAAGGTATCGTGGACGTCATTGGAAGATGTTTGCATGTGTGCAAGGAGTGCATGGACGTGGCTACATGGTTCCGAGACGTGATGAAGAGATGTAGAAGTAAAGAGTTGGCCGGAAAGGTCCAACCGACTAGGTTATGGACTCAGGCTGCTACTGAGTCGGGTTTGACTCAAATATGAAAAGATTTGAGTTGTTTATGATAGGATTTCGTGTGGGTCACGAATTTGAGTTGTTTAGGAATGTGGGATACGTTCCTAAGGTGTTTGGAAGTCTTAAGATTGCTTCTATCTGCGTATAGAAGAATCTTGAGCAGTTATGGAAAGTTACGATTCGTGATCTGAGTAGGATTTGGGTTGAGTTGGCTTTCGAGCTGGTTATATAAGCAAGGGAGCCCAGAGCTCGTGGTGCATGACTTTGGGGCTGTTCCTCTTGTGTTCTATTGAATAAAATTCGTAGTTTGAAGGAACTTTTGTGCCTTGTTCGTCCGACTTGTTCCAGACAAATTTTACTCATCGAATTTCTGGACAGCTCTACCTTTTGTCGGTGGTTTTATCATAACTAGAGTTTTACAGATCCAATTGATGTGTTCTTTTTGGGTTGTCTTCACAACGTGATTATCTATCATCTGTCAAAATTTCACGGTCATTGGATTTGTGGTCTATGATTTACATGAGTTTCTTTGCAGTGTTCCAGTACTGTTTTTTCTCGGGTAGGAAAGATTGACCATTGTTTGATCTTTCAATCATAGCTTGAGTTTTTCTCGACGGATTTGAGTGATTCCTTTTGTGTTGTCTTCGTGACTTTATTCTCTCTGATATCCATCACTTTTGTCGCGGTGAAACACATTTAGATTAGTCTCACACACGATTTCTTTAAGAGATCGTTTTTCTGCCGAAGGGGTTGAGGTTTAATTGTTTCCGCTGCGTAAGATTTTTAAATCTACCATTCACCCCCCCCTCTGGTAGCTTTTCACGTGCTCTTCGATCCTACATGCTTTCAGTAGGAGCCAAACTCATCCATCCCCATGCTTGGGGGAGGCTCCAAGAGTTCTTCTTGGTTTGCCTCTATCATGGGATGGATAGTTGGCGCTTCTTCAACACTCATGTCATGGGTTGGCTTCACCAATCCATGACCACATTCATGCTGGAGCTGAAGGGGCCCTATTCTCATTCTTCATGGATGAGAAAATGGTCTCTACCCAAGGGGTGGATTGAAAAATTCTCTAGTTCCCTTATCTTGGCATGCACACCACTTAGCAATGTGGACATGCTGGCTATGGAACTACACCTCTCATTGAAGTATCATGAAGATCAAGCCAATGGAGAATTGTTTGGAATTATCCAAGTCATGGATATTCACAAGATTTGTGAAAATCCATGGCAACATGGGGCACTTGGGGAATTATTTCCCTAAGACCCATGAGGGTTCTTCCTTTCAAACAACAATTCCAATGGCTACCATTCACAAGAAGGTCAAGGGTTGAATCAATATCACCCTTGTAATCAAGGAGGTTATGAGGATTTCAAGGGATCTATGTTAAACTAGCCTACCTTGAACTATCTTGTCCATAGCCAAGCAAAAAATCAAGACTACATGAAGCCTTGGCCTAGGACAATAAAATTAAAGAGCATTCAAAATCCAAGATATCCTACAATCACTTGTTGGGATTCCTACACTTCGGCCAAGCCCATGCAACCTAGGGCAAGTGTGGGAACCGGAATCCCGACATCCAAGGATCTCATTGGGTGGTGTCGTGCGATGCGACACCCAACAGTATACAAGAAAAGAATGAGAACAAAATACAATACTAAGTCTTTGATTTATAAACACAGCGGAAGTTTTACAATATGTAACGTAGGAAAGAAGTATATACATCATACTACGCTCTCAGCACTAGCTATGCATGAGTAAAGCTGTCCATGCCCTCGGACGCTTTACACTAGCAGCACTCACAGATATTGGTGGCGTGCAGGGCTCCTACTCAGCCGTGAACCCGAAAGGGTAAGGCATCATTGTTAGGCCCTTCATCAACGGTATAACCTGCAAAAACTCGTTAACTGCAAATGTGAGCATAAGGCTCAGCAAGACTGACCCGTCTCACTAGACATATGCAAGGTAAAGTCTAATGGTAGGTATGGAATAGCATAAATAGACCCACCTACAAGTGGATCCTTATAATCATGTTTTAAGTAGCAAATGACATTCTTTAAGCACGACACATCATAGACTCCACAATCAAACAAGAAACGCTTTGCCGATGATATGACATGCCCAAAGAACATAATGCTATTACAGCTAAAGTATGGGGAAACTGTAAACTTTAAATTTTTCTAGCTCTAAGCCACACAAGGTTTCAAGCGATTATAATTCAATACATCATATTATTCTGGCTTCTTTAGTATTTACTACGTCACGACAGCGACAGACAAGTGGTAGCCAAATAACCGCGAGGGACGGTGATTGCAATCAGGACACACCCGAACTGCACGACATGCACACCCGCGTGGGAGACACATACGTGCTCTCGTCTCCGCGTTATACGTGGCCACCTTTCACCAAGACCACAATGTCGACAAACCTCTTCATACCGAGCAAAAGGTACCCTACACGGACACGTCAAAACGTTCCTCTAGGAGATTTACACCTTTCTACCTTCGCTAGGTTATTCCTATCTCGTGAGTAGATTCCAACTACTCGACTTCTATCGGTATATCTACAACATTAGCATTGGCAGTTCTACACGTCAAGCTGTAAACCTTTCCATCCCTCCCATAGGATTTTTGGATATGCAGGTGGAGTATCAAACACCATATACATAATGCACAATATCAACTTAAGACGTAAGTGAGTAAAACTGGAAGAATTTTGAAAGGCTCTTAAATGCAAACCGGGGCTTGCCTTAGTTTGCGACTCGATTAAATGTCAATTGTTAGTGGTCCTTCTCTGAAGACTCCACCAAGGACTTCAAGTGGACACCCTGGCCTTGTCCTCCAAGCGACACTTCTCGTCAATATCGATCACTACACGACATGCATATATGAATGCTAGTAAATTATAATGTATATATAGTTCATAAGCTTCTAACTATGGTTATAGTGAGTGAATGATCTTCTTTGTCTTTGGGATTTTTTATGGTAGATGTTAGGGACTACAAGAAATACTCTTGCAAAGAACAGGAGATGATCAGAGTAGTTTGTTGTCTCAAAAATTATGGTAAGCAATAAACTTCCAAGAATTTTAGAGAAGAAACTGTAGCTTGAACATAGCTGCCAGTTGATGATCATGATAGAGGATGTTGTCCTGGTTCTAGCAAAATTGGTTTCATAAATTTCTAAGCCTTGGTGAAGGAGATATTAAATTTCAAAGTTGGCAAGAATTCCTGGAATTATTTTATAACTGAATTTTAGCTTTTCAATTAACATTCAGTTGGCAACTGAATTAGGACCAGAAGACTAAGTCAATTAGATCCCAAATTTTAATAGGAACTAGTTTAGGACTAACGGAAAGTTCAGTCCAAATTTGGGACACAATAAAGCAACTGAACATCTGTAATAATTCAATGACTGAAAAAGGTAATTGAGTTATACAGAGAGTTATACAGGTGAAATGGATCGCAAACTTTTTCTGGTAATCAAGAATAGGACAATGTACTTTATGTGAATTTTGGGGATTTTTCCAGAGGAAAGTTCATCTGGAAAAATTGTATGTGTATTTGGAAATATTGTTTTCTACAGAATTTAAAAGTAAGTTTCACAAAACCTAATTGGTACTAACAGCAACTAGAGCTCAAGGGCTTTCAAACAAAATTTGTTTGAAGATTTTTGGAGCAGTCTACAGAGAGTTATGGATTTTCTAAGTTGGAGCCAAATCTGGAATTAAATTCTAATTTGAATTAAACAGTGGGCCCCACCATTTTAAAATGGACCAGTGGCATTCAAACCACACGAGGACCACAGAGAAACACCGCGTAGCCACAACAAATCCCGTGACCACACCTGATCCGACGGGGGCTAACAGACGCTGACACGTGGGGCCCACGGTGTCATCGTCAACCTCCCGACGCGGGCGGCGCCCGGGGTTACAGCGGCGGCGCGCTCCGGCGAGCCTTGCCGGAACCAAGTTCCCGGCCACCGCAGAGCCTAGTCTTGGGCGCCCAACCCTAAAATCATGCGCTGAGTACGATGGTGGGGTGGGTGAAGCTTGCCGACGGTCAGAAACAGCGGCGCATCGGCGGCGGCGGCAGCTAGGGTTCCGGCCATGTCGGAACCGTCGCCCCGTGGCTGAAAACTATCGGAAAAAGTTGGGGAAGTCTTCTGGAACCATGACAGAAGTGATAGGAAGGTGAAATCGTCGTTTAACGGCCGGCAAAACAACCGTCGACGGCGACATAGGTAACTTTTCAATGGTGGAGGGAATAACTCGTGATTCTCGAGCTACGGTCTATCATTTTTGGTAATTCCAGTTCGAGATGGTGCGCAAGGAAGTGTAGAAACTATTTGCTAGCAATTGTGAAGAGTGATTAAGTGTGGAAACCGAATTAAATGAAAAACCTAGCTAGTTCATAAGCTTCGGCCAAGAGTAAAACTTGGATAATTTGCTCGATACTCACGTAAATGCGGAATGGTTTTCACCGTGAGCCATAGGGTGCCTGGGTGCACCTTCTTGCCATTGGAGTCAAAGAACGAAACGGCTTGCAGCAGCCTGGCACCGTGGAATAGAGACGGCGCACAGTACCTCGACGGCGAGCTCCGGTTTAGCTTCAAAATACCGGCCAAAACATCAACGAAAGAACAAAAGGATTGAACCATAGGCTAGACGAGGGAGTGGGGAACAACTTCGCTGTTGAGAGCTCGGTGAGAGAGGCTTCCGGTTGGCTAGCAACGGACGCATGGTGCCGACGGTCGGAAAACTGTGCACGGAAACGAAATGGAGCAGAGCGTCAGCTCGGCGTGAGAAAGGAAGAAAAGATCAACCGGGGGAGTGATAAGGAGGAGCAAGGAGCGATATTTGTAGGGCTCAAACGGAAGCAGATCGCTGCTGTCGTGCTGGGCATGCATGCCGTCGTGGTGGCGGGCGCAGCGCGCGCTGGATTTCGGCTGCACGTGGGCTGCTGACTGGTGGGCCCCACCAGTCAGCCTCACAGCCACTGCCCACTTAGTAATTCATTTTAAAATAGTAAATGAACTCCAAAAATCATGAAACTTCATGGATAAGCCAAGAAAAATGTGCTGAACACAATGGTGTGTTTAGATATTTATGTTCAAGTATATTTTGACCAGATTTTGAATTTGAATTTAAACTTGATTCAAATTCGCTGAGCGTCTCAAATAAAATAACAAATGGACTCCAAAATTCATGAAACTTTTCAAGGAGCTTATTCGAAACTTTAGAAGACTATAGAAAAAATTATAGCCTTATATTTGAACATTTATGACAGGGCATGTGTATACAGTAGCTATATTCTATTTTGATTATTTGAGTATATGAGGTACTATAAATTGATTTGCCCAAGCAAACCCCATTCAAATATTCCAAAATTTTGCAGAGATGATATTTGAATTATTCTAAGATTATTGGTGAAGTACGTTTCTCACGTTAATAAAATTTTGAACATGAGAAGAAGAAAGAATTGAATAGGTTCATGTTTATGTACATGACCATATCTTGAACCCAACTAAATTTGAATTTAACTGACAACTGAATTTCATATTTAGAATTAAGTGGGATTTTACATTCCCCCCCCCCCCCCCTAAAAGAATCTCGTCTCGAGATTATAATAGGAAGGACAAAAGAAAAAATCTAATGAACATATGTCGCTAACAAGTCCGGATAGTTCGATTTAAGAAAATCCTCGATTTCCCAAGTTGCTTCTTCAGCGGTACGGTTGTTCCACAAGACTTTGTAAAAGTACAAAGTGCGGCTTCTTGTGGTGCGAGTCTTCTCATCGATATAAGTGAGATCAGGTTGTAGAGCTTCAAGATCTTCCATGCGGACTTCAGCGGGGGATTTGAGACACTTCCGCAACTGAGAGATGTGGAATACGTTATGAATTCCAGAGAGAGACGTCGGTAACTCCAGACGATAGGCCACTGGTCCGCATTTCTCAGTGATAGTGAACGGCCCAATGAATCGTGGAGCCAGCATTCCCTTCACCCCAAAACGATGAATCCCTCTCATTGGAGATACACGAAGGTAAACGTGATCCCCAATGTCGAAGTGGAGAGGTCGATGTCGTTTATCTGCATAACTCTTCAGTTGAGATTAAGCAGCCTTGAGATTGGCTTGGATCACTCGCACTTCTTCAGCTTCATTGACAAGATCAATGCCATATATCACTCTTCCGCTAGACTCACACCAATTCAATGGTGTGCGACACTTCCTGCCATAGAGGGCTTCATATGGTGCCATCTGGATACTAGCTTGATAGCCATTGTTATATGAAAACTCCTCCAATGGTAGATGATCATCCTAATTTTTACCATGGTGGATGGCACAAGCTTGTAGCATGTCCTCAAGGACTTGATTTACTCGCTCCGTCTTACCATCAGTCTGCGGATGATAAGCAGAACTTCGAATCAACTTGGTACCCAATGATGCGTGGAGCTGCTCCCAAAATCGAGCAACAAATATGGCTCCACGATCTGAAATGATAGTGCGGGGTACTCCATGTAGGCACAAGACCCTTGTGATATACAACTCTGCCTACTTGGGAGCACGATAGTTGGTGTTGATAGGGATAAAATGAGCTGACTTGGTCAACTGATCAACTATCACCCAAATCGAATCATGCTTACGGAAAGTGAGGGGGTAACCCAACGATGAAATCCATGCTGATGTCTTCCCACTTCCATGCCGGTATGTTTAAGGGTTGTAACTGTCTGGCTTGCCTCAAATGGTCGGCTTTCACTCGTCGACATGTATCACATTTCGATACATACTTTGCTATCTCTCGCTTCATCCGGGACCACCAAAATTTCTTCTTCAGATCCTGGTACATCTTGTTGCTACCCGGATAAATAGAGTACTTGGATAAGTGTGCTTCATCCAAGACCTTCTTTCGGAGCTCCATGTCGTGGGGTACAACTATACGGTCTTTAAACCAAATAGTACCGTGATCATCACATTGAAAGCATTTCATCCCCCCCTTCTTCATTCTTTGTCGGATGTGCAACATTCCCTTGTCTTTCTTCTGAGCCTCTATAATATCTTCCCTGATGGTAGGGATGAGAGCTAGATTGTAGAGCGCTCCATATGGAACCAAGTATAAACTCGGCTCATCCTCTTCCATTGAAATGATCGACAGATGACTGACATGAGACTTGCGGCTCAGCGCATCTGCAACCACATTTGCTTTGTCAGGATGGTAGTGGATCTCAATCTCATAGTCTTTGGTCAATTCCAATCATCTTCGCTGTCGCATATTCAAGTCTTTCTGGGTGAAAATGTACTTCAAACTCTAGTGATCAGTGTAGAGATGCACTAGATTGCCTAATAGATAGTGCCTCCACATCTTCAATACGAGCACCACGGCAGCGAGCTCAAGATCATGAGTCAGATAATGTTGTTCATGATTTCGAAGCCGCCGGGATCCGTACGCGATCACTCTTCTATCTTGCATGAGTACACAACCAAGACCAATGCCATACGCATCACAATAGACATCAAATGGTTTGGTTGTGTCCAGAGCCAACACCGGTGCTGTTGTGAGGTGGTTCACCAAAGCTTGAAATGCTTCTTCACATTCTTTAGTCCATACATATCTTGTTCCCTTCTTGAGTAGTTCCATCATTAGTTTAGCTATCTTTGAGAAACTCAGAATGAACCTCCGATAATAGCCAGCCAAGCCAAGGAAACTACAAACTTCATGTAAGGACTTGGGAGATTTCCACTTCAGGACTTGTACAATTTTGCTTGGATCAACGGCAATACCATCAGCCGAGATGTGCCCTAGAAATGGCACTTAGCGGATCCAAAACTCACACTTGCTGAACTTTGCATACAATTTGTGATCCCTTAAATGTTGCAACACAATATGCAAGTGTTTAGCGTGTTCTTCTTCAGATTTGGAATACACCAAGATGTCGTCAATGAATACCACGACAAACTTGTCCAACTCCGGCATAAACACCGAATTCATGAGATACATGAAGTTATCTGGTGCATTGGTCAACCCAAAGGACATGACGAGATACTCATATAGCCCATACCTCGTTGAGAATGCGGTTTTTCGAATGTCCTCAGGTCGAATCTTAATCTGATGATAACTTGAACTAAGGTCCATCTTTGAGAATACCTTAGCACCCACTAGTTGATCGAATAAGATATCAATGTGTGGTAGTGGATACTTGTTCTTGATGGTGACCGCATTCAGTGGACGATAGTCCACACACAACCTCAACGTCTCATCCTTCTTCTTCACAAACAACGCGGAACAGCCCCAAGGTGATGAACTTGGGCGAATAAAACCCTTGCTCAATAAGTCATTCAGCTGCTCCTTCAATTCTGCAAGTTCCTTCGGTGCCATCCTATACGGCTTCCTTGAGATTGGCATGGTTCTTGGCGTAAGTTCAATCTTGAACTCGACGTCATGTTCTGGTGGCATGCCCGGAGGATCGTCAGAAAACACGTCTGGATATTCACACACTACGGCGATATCCTCAAGCTTCTTGGCACTTGTGTGATGCAACACTGAGACTCTTGGTGCGATATCCAAAAGATTTAAAGTGTTGCTACCATGGAATTGAGAATTCAGTTGGACAGTACGCGAGCTGATATCAAAGATAGCTCCATGATGTGTCAACCATGACATCCCCAAGATGAGGTCAATCTGCTGACCTTCCAAAATGATGAGGTTCACCGGATAGATACTTCCACCCATGCACAAAGGTGCTCGAGAAACAACCTCGTTAGCTGAAATATTGCCTCCAGGTGAACTGACACAAAAAGGATGTGAGACAGTCACAATTGGCACTTGATGTTTCAGCATAAAAGACTTGTTCACAAAGTTATGAGTAGCTCCAGAGTCAAACAGAACAACTACTGGTTGATCATGTAAAGTAAACATGCCTGCTAAAACAGGTTCTCCTTCTGGAATGTCCTCAATCGCAGCATAATTAACACTGGCAAATTTCGATGAGGTCTTCTTTTTAAGTTTATGGTGCTAATCAGAATTCTTGGAAAAGGACAATTGGACACGGTCACGTTCTGTCTTGCGACGTTCCCGTGCCAAATGCATTCTGTGCTTTCCACTGAATTGGGGTGGACCGACAACATGCACATCTTGCAGAGATTGGGCTGCAAGAGTGAGATCATACTGCTGCGGTGGAGAACCAGGACACACTTGCACGCTTTGCTGAGGTGCAAGTAAGGTCTCCACTGGATAGGAGTGATACCAAACCTATTGTGGTTGCTCACCCGACCAAAGCTCTCGACCAGACGGTAAGCAATATACCGCTCGATCCTCCTGAGGAACATCACTGATAATCTTCAGTGATGTCTTCCTCTTCCTCTTCTCTGCCTGATAGCGAATAGTTGCATCCTCCTGAACAATAGCGGCACCAACCAAGTCATTGTAGTTGCCGTTATTGAATAACACCAGTCGAGCTCGAAGCTCGATGTTCAGTCCTCGAAAGAAACAATCACACTTCAACTCCTCGGTATTCACATACTCAGGCGCATATTGAGCCAAACGATTGAACGCCTTGGAGTATTCATAAGCACTCATTTCTCCTTGCTTCAACTCCACAAACTCCTCCAACTTGTTTTAATCATCCCTGTAGAAATGTGGCGTGCACAAAAAGCATCACGGAACTCTGGCCAGGTCACACGATGACCGTCAGGGAGAGTGGTGAGATATTCAGACCACCAAGCTCCTGCGGATCTGTGAAGTTGTTGAGCGGCAAATAAAGCCTTCTGATACTCATCACACTGGAGTAACTCAAACTTGGCTTCAATCACCCGGAGCCAATGTTCCGACTCCAATGGTTCCCAGGCTTCTGTGAAAACTGGTGGTTGAGTTGCCAAGAAATCCAGATATGTGACTTTAAGGTTGATCAAGTGGTCGAGCCTCAGGTTGTACACTCCGCTGTACCAACGTCTGCAGAGACTCGGCCATCCTTAAGACTTCTGCCGATCCGGTTGATGATGGCACTGGTGGTAGAGTTGAGTCATCTCCACCATGAGCAGAATTACCCGGTTCACCCTCAAAATGAGTGTGATCCATGCTGCAAGAGTGAGCATTAAGGTTAAGATCCAAAGTTGCAGTACCAACTGGAATCATGATAAAGACCGTAATATGCATCACTTTACAATGCAGTAGGCAAGGTGTAAATAAAGATTAGAACATTGAAGTATACCCAAATAAGTGATACTGCCCACCAATAACTTAACATGGTGTTTCAACTTTATGTTAATCAATCATGTGGAGTAATCACCCCTAGACCTTATGAGTGACATAAGAAGGTGAAACTAAAACGATTTGAGTTGATAATATCGCATACTGGTATGCCGTCCCGTTTCTGGTCCATCAGATCAGTCTGTAGAAATGTAATTATTTCTCACAGTTAAATGCAGAATTTGGTCTGGAGTTCAACTACAAATTTATAGTAAACTCAAAAACCTTTCCAAAATGTATTACTTTGTCCCCATAGAAATTCTGGGTTACAAGACAGTTCAAATCTGGAATATGAACTTCAGTTCTGTTCCAGCGGACCATCCTCCCCAATAAATGGCAGTAATAGGATTTGAGTTGAATACAAAAGTTTTATAACACTTCATAAAATTTACAGATTGTACTTGAACACCTCCAGGTGAGCTCTGTATTAAAAGTTATACAGGTCTGAAGTTCACTAAAATTTTCTGGAAATTTTGACAGAACCTCCCCGGTATATGTGGGTTTTTGTCCACAGTTTATACAGGTATATCAAAACAATATCTTGAGGTAATGACAAAATAAACATGGTACCAAATCATGTTAATATTCCAGAAATAGATTTGGTTCAGCCTTACGAAGTCGTTATACAGTTCAAAGCTCGCAAATTCCAACTATGCACAAATGATTTCTGGTCCTGGACTGCCAGAACAGCGTTTGCGACAATTGGAATTGGGCTCTGATAATGAAAGATTCAGACCAGGAGTTGCATAGAAAGTTGATAGAGGACTTCCTAAGATTTACAGAAATGTATATATATGACTATGTCAAGCTTTAATATTAGGAGATATGACTGTCTAAAGTTGACAGATGAGTTGACTGGTTTTCTGCCAGCAGATCTGCAGTGTACCAGTTTCAACCTGGGATTTGGATTGGTTCAGTGTCGAATTAGAAAACACTTCAATTTACAAAGTTTTGTGATGCTTCTGCCCTCTCCAGATATGTATCACAATAGGACAGAAGATTTTCCACAAGAAGTTATGGTGAAAATACAGAGACTGTGTAATTGGATAAGACATTTGTAGTAGTTTTTGTGGAGTTCAGATTACACCAAGGTAGGATCATTTTCAGTCCTAACGACCAAAATAAACTTTGTAGTGGACTTGATGATATTTCTACCCATATAGCATATCCTTATGTTATTTTTCAACTAACCAAGATTACGACCTGGCGAAGTTGAGCAACTTCTGCCAGAAATAAAGAACCTTGATTCTTCACGAGTTATGAGTGATATTCACCTTGCAATGTCCAAAACTTACCAACAATTGGTAGTCGGACTTTCCAAAAATGTAATGCAACCATTCTGATGTTGGGGATGATCAAGTATCAAAGTCGATACTACTACGTGCCTCACCAAAGGAAATTCTAACTGGTATATCCGGATATGTTTATAGGTGGTCCTAGTATCGTTCACTCGCAAATGTGTGCTACACGGGTTGCTACCGTAGTCAATGCTGCAAAAGACAAACAATCCCCTTTCACACCTTCACACCTCAAGGGAGGCACGGGGAAACACGACAGGCAGTCACAATAATATACAAAAGTAAATGCATACGACTCGGGTGTGAGTCGCCCTCGAGTGAGGTCATGTCTCGAGGTACATGGCTGTAAATACGTCTGTACAGCAAAGACTCCCATACGAACCGTCTTATATACGCTCGGGCATATGTGTTTCGCATGTCCCATAGAATACGAATGATTCTAGAGAGGCATACTATCGGGTTATACACCACCTGACGGGGGCTCCCACTAACTTTGAAGCACGCTGGGATAACGCGTGTCATAGGTTCTCAGAAACATGGAAAGTTTCAGAGACTCATATTAACTTTTCCGTGCCAAGCCACGGAAAACTTCCATGCTACCTCTCGTATGGTGAGCTTATCGCAATTGATCCGCTTACGGTGGCGTACCTTACCTCTTACCTGACGTCGGAGCGTCGTTACAGAATTAATAACATATAAGTTAGTTTACCACCTTTATATCTTGTACTAATAATACTCCTTATATGGGCATATATTCAATTCCTCACTCATAAATCCTAAGTTTTGAAAATATGCTCTTTTCAAGTACACTATTCCCAATGATGCTCTGATACCATGCCTGTGGAGACCGGAATCCCGACATCCAAGGATCTCATTGGGTGGTGCCGTGCGATGCGACACCCAACAATATACAAGAAAAGAACAAGAACAAAATACAATACTAACTCTTTGATTTATAAACACAGCGGAAGTTTTACAATATGTAACGTAGGAAAGAAGTATATACATCATACTACGCTCTCAGCACTAGCTATGCATGAGTAAAGCTGTCCATGCCCTCGGACGCTTTACACTAGCAGCACTCACAAATATTGGCGGCATGCAGGGCTCTTACTCAGCCATGAACCCGAAAGGGTAAGGCATCGTCATTAGGCCCTTCATCAACGGTATAACCTGCAAAAACTCGTTAAGTGCAAACGTGAGCATAAGGCTCAGCAAGACAGACCCGTCTCATTAGACATATGCAAGGTAAAGTCTAATCATAGGTATGGAATAGCATAAATAGACTCGCCTATAAGTGGATCCTTATAATCATGTTTTAAGTAGCAAATGACATTCTTCAAGCACGACACATCATAGACTCCACAATCAAACAAGAAACGCTTTGCCGATGATATGACATGCCCAAAGCACATAATGCTATTACAGCTAAAGTATGGGGAAACTATAAACTTTAAATTTTTCTAGCTCTAAGCCACACAAGGTTGCAAGCAATTATAATTCAATACATCATATTCTTCTGGCTTCTTTAGTATTTACTACAACACGACAGCGACAGACAAGTGGTACTCAAATAACCACGAGGGACGGTGATTGCAATCAGGACACACCCGGACTGCACGACATGCACACCCGCGTGGGAGACACATATGTGCTCTCCTCCCCACGTTATACGTGGCCACTAACCCAAGACCACAATGTCGACAAACCTCTTCATCCCGAGCAAAAGGTCCCCTACACGGACACGTCAAAACATTCCGCTAGGAGATTTACACCTTTCCGCCTTCGCATCTGTATTCAAGGACAACCGAGGAGTCTCCACACTACAGCCTGGAGTTACATCAGTTTATTGGGCCCATATCCCATTATGCAAGCGGTACAGTTCAAGCTTGCCCAACGGTGCCGCATACGACACGACCCTCAAGCGACACAGGAAGGGCTATGCGCCCGAGACTCCATCTCGTCGACTCCTATTTCCCCTGCCCGGTCTCGTTTTCATTTCATAATCCATTCTTTCATCTTTCACTCACATGTGAACTGTTATTCCTATCTCGCGAGTAGATTCCAACTACTCGACTTCTACCGGTATATCTAGAACATTAGCATTGGCAGTTCTACACGTCAAGCTGTAAACCTTTCCAACCCTCCCATAGGATTTGTGGATATGCAAGTGGACTATCAAACACCTTATACGTAATGCACAATATCAACTTAAGACGTAAGTGAAAGTGCATCTAGGACTCCCTTGTGGGTTTTGGATGATTTATGACAAGCAATTGAGATCCTAAACTCCTTGTTGAGATGAGTGCAGGATTTTAACAGGAAAATGAGCAAAGTGCCAAAAAAGGAAGGAAGAATGAGAAGCAAAGTGGAAATGATCTCAAGGAAGAAGAGTAGTAGATTATTGTGTATGGAGTGTGTTATGGAAACACACCCCAAAAGCTCAATCACAATTAAACACACACATTGATGAGGACATCACTTCTATGGATACAAACAACACTCCATTGAACATACAAGATGCAGTCAATAGAGTTCATACACAACAATTAATTTCAGAGGTGAACTCGTTCTTATATATTTCCTTATATGTTTTTTAGCATAGATTGCTACTTAATGATTTATTTGTGATTAGGATCCATGGAGAGGTTCAAGGAGTACTTGGAGGAAGTATTAGGGACGTGGAAGACCAGAGAATTCATTCAAAGAAGATGAAAACTGAACCAAACTCCAAATCGTATCCAACTCGGAGTCCAGGAGCAGTACGCACTAAAACGGATGCCCATGATGCATACGAACTCAGTTTTTGACGTTCTACATATGAACAAAAAGTGGAGCGGATAACCTTTCCAATGGCTCCGGTCCCATGTCAAAATTCCTTCAGAGTCGACGGGAATCGTCAAAACAAAATCAAGTACAGAATCTGTCAGGGTGCTGCACCACCGTATTGGGCCATTGGGCCTTGTATCAAGTCTAAGTCCATTATTTTCGTGTGTTAGGGTTAAGTCACGACCCCAACACCCCCTTGGACGTCCTCCCACCTATATATACTTCATAGTAGCCGCCATGAACAATTGGGTTTTGCTTAGATCAATAATATCGCCGTTCTTCGGTTTGTGAAACCCCAACTTCGCGATTTCAGATCGTGTCTACCTTGTTCTTGCTTGTGTTCTCGGTTGCACTTGCAAGGATTAGCCTTCTTAGCGAGGTCAATCGTGTATAGCACGGTTGATAACCAACGGAGCAGTGGTGTAGTAATTACAGGGGTTGTTCGTGTTCTACTCGAGAGCCTCGGATCATCAACATCGAGATCTCCACATCAATCGACTTATCCATTACCTTTCGGAAGATCAGGACTTACTTTTACTCATCTTTTTCATATCAATTAGTATCAGATTTCCAGGTTGCCCGTTAGGTAATTCATCTATCCATTACATTAGTTTTGTTTTTCATACCTAGAGTCCACAAAAAAAGCCACAAAAAACTTGCAGTTTAGTAGATCTGTTCATTACTTTGTCCAAACCACATTGAGCCTTTGCAACTTTGTTATTCAGTTTGGTTTTGTTGCGTTTGTGTCCGTGGTTGAGTCATATTGCTGGTTTAGAAGTGTTTTTAGTCTTAGTTTGAGTTTTGCATTGTGTTGATTCATCCTTTTGAATCACGTCATCACGTCCAGATTAGATTCATCTCTGTCCAGTTCAGTATTTTCATCATATCTAGCTCATACGAACTCGGATTTTCGTGTTCTTATACTTTCTGGAAAACTTAAGAAGTTCTCTATAACTTTCATATTCATCATTTTCCCAGAAAATATAGTTATCGATGTCGAAATTGCATTAGATCTGAATCTGTTATTGACCTAAAAATTCTGAACAGTCTGTATTTCGGGGGCAGTATCTCCTATTGTTCTTTTCCAAAATAGGTCTTCCATATATTGAAATTAAAGAGGAAAGATATATCTACAATCTTTATTTTCTAAGTTTTCCAATTTAGAGCCTATAAGTGTGCCTATTTATCATTGGAAGATTGAGCAGAAAATCTGCGACAGACACACGAGATATTTTGGATTGATTTTCATTGTGTTCTTCCCTTGCAGCACATTCTGAAAAAAGGGAAGAAAAAAGAAAAAGGCAAGTACAAAACAAGAAATAAAAGCCGCACAAAAAAAGAGGAAAAAAAACAATAACAAAAAACAGAAGTGCTTGCATTCTTTGTGTCATCTAGTTTTGTCTCATGTCTTGCTAGCTTGAACTACTAGGAACACATTTAGGCCAGCAACTTTGACAAATACTTTGGACACTTATTCGACTTTACTATATGATTTCATTGTTGCTAATCCTTGCTACATATAAAGTTCCATCCAAGCTACACCTTACTCTTGAGCAGAATCGATACACCTTTGCAATTATCCCACGCTTCATTGGTTTCTTCATACCGTCCACCGTTTGCCACCTGCAGTGTCGGTAAGAACAGTTGTAAGAGCGTGGTAAGATGTTTGAGAGTGTGTGATTCCGCTTCTACTTTGCCATTATCCTTTGTAGTTGATAGGGATAACATATTTTTTGTGTTGTCTTCTATTTGCTACTAACAATGTCAGGTAAAAGCAAGAATCATCCATTATATGCTGAGATGATGGACATGATGAAGACGACGATGGAGTTGCTCAGTAAAAATCAAACATCAACCAAGGATTCACATGACATTCAGACTACCTTTACAACACCTTCCACAAGAAGTAATTACATTCGCCCATCTCTTCCTTCTTATGATGGTTTTGGTTACGATGAATATATTGCTTGAGAAATAGAGTTGGATAAATTTTTTGGAAAATTGCATATGTGTGAGAGGAGAAAGATTAGAAATATTTCTAGTGTGTTAGTTGATTGTGCATTAACTTGGTGGGACAACTTAAGCGATATAGAAAAACCTTGAACATGGAAAGATATGAAAATTCTTATGCGAGAAACTTTTGCTAATGTATCTAATTGCAAAGATGATATACATGAACTTGAGAAGAATTTTCTTGCTGTACCTCCTCCTTTGCCTAACCTTTTGCAGGAACATGAACAAATAAATGTAGATGCAAATGAGAGTGAGGTGTTGAACAACTCTTCTGAATTTTTTGATGAATCAACTCATAATGCATTTGAATTTCTTGCTGAAAATGAGAGTAGTGTTAATGGACAATGCTATACAGTTCACCAAGGTATGCCATTTTCAGATGTGCTGAATTTTGCTACCAATCATACTATCGATGAGTAGCAACAAGATGAACCTTCTCATAATACACTTTTACCATTAATTGATTTTCTTACTGATTCTTACAACAAAAATGAGTTGTGTGCTGATAATTATATTGTACCTATGCTAGAACAACCAAATGAATTTGATACTTTATCACTCACTTGTGCTAAAATTAAGCATTTGATCCCAACTACATGTGAAAGGGATGAGCTGAAATTGTTATCTTCTCTAAATACTTTGGGCTATATTGAATTTGACACTCTTTGTGATCTAGATATCGTAGAGAAGATAATATTTTCTCAATCTGAATCGTCTTTGTTAATTAGAAATATTTTTCATGCTATAGGCAAATATGAACATAGTGGTATTTTTATGGTGCATAAAGTTTACATATGTTCAAATGTGCAAGCTCCTTTTGTGCTGCAACAACATGGTGAAATGAATGGATGCACTAACACTAATAATGTATTGTCAAGTTTTTCTAGTATTTTTTCCTTGCAGCAGGGACAACAAAAGCATTATTCATTGTGGTTGTGCATTATGGACAACACTCATTCTACCTCCAAAGCAAGCCTCTTCGCTGGACATACGAGCAAGCCGAGGACGGCTTGTCATAAAGCCGAGGACGGCTCTGATACCAATTGATAGGAAAATTGGTCCCGATCTTTCGAAAGGTAATGGATAAGTCGATTGATGTGGAGATCTTGATGTTGATGATTCGAGGCTCTCGAGTAGAACACGAACAACCCCTGCAATCACTACACCACTGCTCTGTTGGTTATCAATCGTGCTACACACGATTGACCTCGCCAAGAAGGCTAATCCTTGCAAGTGCAACCGAGAACACAAGCAAGAACAAGGTAGACACGATCTGAAATCGCGAAGTTGGGGTTTCACAAACCGAAGAACGATGATATTATTGATCTAAGCAAAACCCAATTGTTCATGGCAGCTACTATGGAGTATATATAGGTGGGAGGAAGTACAAGGGGGTGTTGGGTCGTGACCTAACCCTAACACACGAAAATAATGGACTTATACTTGATACAAGGCCCAATGGCCCAATACGGTGGCGCAGCACCCTGACAGATTCTGTACTTGATTTTGTTTTGACGATTCCCGTCGACTCTGAAGGAATTTTGACATGTGACCGGAGCCATAGGAAAGGTTATCCGCTCCCCTTTCTGTGCATATGTAGAACGTCAAAAACTGAGTTTGTATGCATCCTGGGCATCCGTTTTAGTGCGTACTGCTCCTGGACTCCGAGTTGGATACGATTTGGAGTTTGGTTTGGTTTTCATCTTCTTTGAACGAATTCTCTGGTCTTCCACGTCCCTAATACTTCCTCCAAGTACTCCTTGAACCTCTCCATGGATCCTAATCACAAATAAATCATTAAGTAGCAATCTATGCTTAAAAACATATAAGGAAATATATAAGAACGAGTTCACCTCTGAAATTAATTGTTGTGTATGAACTCTATTGATTGCATCTTGTATGTTCAATGGAGTGTTGTTTGTATCCATAGAAGTGATGTCCTCATCATTCTCCCCTTCTTGAATTGGAGTCGTCCTTGACTCAAGTTCATCTCCTCTCATGTGTTGGTCGAAATGTTCAACACCATCAAATCTTCTTGTATGCATGAATGGAGGAGGCCAAGGTGGTGGACGACATAGTGCGCCATCTTGATCTTGTCCATCAAATAAGAGTGCACATTCACTTGAGCCAGGATCCCAAGCAAATAAACATTGTGTCATGTTTATAGGTGCAATAATAATGTGCATGATCTCATCATACATTGCACAAAGTTACACAGGACCGAACTAGTCCGATCACAACCGGACTAGTCCGATATCCTTTCTGCACGAGATCGGACAAGTCCAATAAACATCGGACTAGTCCGATATTCTTTCTGAATAGAATCGGACTAGTCCTCCCCAGTGCGGACTAGTCCTCAAAACACTTCACAAGTCACACAAAATCGGACAAGTCCGATCACAACCGGACTAGTCCGATATTCCTTCTGATCCAAATTGGACAAGTCTGATGTTTACACGGACTAGTCTGAAATACCCTCTGATCTGAATCGGACAAGTCCCCCAGTGCGGACTTGTCATCCTATACACTTGGGGTCTCACATGTTCAGACAAGTCTGATGACTATCGGACTAGTCCGAAGATTTCAAGTAGTGAAATCGGACAAGTCCGTTCCTAGCCGGACTAGTCCGATATTTCAGGGTACTTAGGGTTTGCTACACACAGTACACCGGACTAGTCCGATGATCACCACGGACTAGTCCGAACTTTCTGAACCCTAACAGTCACTTTTAGAAACCCCATATAAATATAGGTGCACGGCTCAATTATGACCTCTCTCGAACCCTAGCGCCGTCACACCTCCCAAGAGCCTCAAAAACTACATCTCTCCACGAAATTAAGTGCAACAGCGATCAATCCTTTGAGGATTCACTCTAGATCATTGGAGAGACACTTGCAACACCATGTTGAGCTCTTGGTTTGATTCTCTAACACACTCCTGCGATTCATTTGTAATTTTTGAGTGTGTTCTTGGTGGTATTTTCTGTTGTAATCCAAGGGAGCTCTCAACGTGTGAGAAAACCCCTTGAATTCGGTTATTCACCCCTTTGTGATTAGTGGAAGAGGATTGTCCTTCGTGGCGATCCGACGAGGGTAGGGTTGGAGAAGACCCGGTCCTTTTGTGGACTCCTCAACGTGGATGTAGGTTGCCTTCTGTGGTAGCCGAACCATGGGATAAATCCTTGTGTTTTGCTTTTGGTGTTCATCATTCTTATTCATCAATATAATCTAGGGTTTCAATAATCATTGCTCATCTTACGTTGAATTGTCCAACATAAGACTTAATTGTGATATAATCTAATATATAACATTGGAACCTTTATTTGATTCTATATTTCCGCTGCATACATAAAAGAATCAACCTAATCGATCAAGCTTAAACAACTCAGTCCGTGAACACCGAACTAGTCCGCACATTACCGGACTAGTCCAATATCTCTGGTATTGAACTTGTTGTTGAGTGTCGCAGGATCCGACAAAATTCAAAAAGGCCTATTCACCCCTCTCTAGGCCCACATTCAATTGGTATCAGAGCGAGGTTCTTCAAGAAAGAGTCTAATCACTCGAAGAGATCATGTCGGAGATGAAGGACATCCA
Organism: Tuctoria greenei; assembly: GCA_036927565.1. Lineage (NCBI taxonomy): Eukaryota > Viridiplantae > Streptophyta > Magnoliopsida > Poales > Poaceae > Tuctoria > Tuctoria greenei. Next base: position 191,854,799 of record JAYESD010000005.1, read on the forward strand.
CAAAATCAACAACCAAGAAGAGGTTAACAATGACAATACTCAAAAAGTGGAAAAGTACCTCGAAGCCATTCAAGACTTCGAGGACGACGACGAGGAGACACTGGAGCTAAAGGCGCTCCTTAGAAAGAAGGCACGTTCCAAAGGAAAAGTGAAAGTTGAAGAGAAGAAGAAGGGGAGTAGTCACACCGACTACTCCTGATATCCTTTTAACTATGATCGTCTAAATTCCCATAACAATCATTACTTATCTATCCCACTTGGAAAAGCCCCACACTTCGATGGAAGTGATTACTCAATGTGGAGACAGAATATGAAAATGCATTTGATTTCTCTCAATCCAAGTCTATGGCATGTTGTATGCACAGGGATAGACATTCCGGACGACGACGAAGAGCTCACCCCAAGCCAATAGCAAGCCATTCATAGAAATGCTCAAGCCGCAGCTGTAATCACCTCCTCACTCAGTCGGGACGAGTTCACCAAAGTGGATGGACTCGAAATTGCTAAGGAGATATGGGATACACTGCAAACTGCACATGAAGGTGACCGACATGTGCGTGAAGCAAAGATTGAGATGATCGAAGGCGAACTAGGAAGATTCGCAATTGAGGAAGACGAGTCACCCCAATATATGTACAATCGATTGAAGACACTCGTCAACAAAGTTCGATCATATGGGAGTAAGAAGTGGAATGACCACGAGGTGGTAAAGCTCATCCTTAGAGCTTTTATGCCTCGCAAATGTCACGCTATGCTCCATGATTAGAGAAAGTCCCGGATATAAAAGGATGACTCCAGATGAATTGCTTGGAAAAATCATCAACTTTGAGATGATGGAAAAACAAGCAAAGCACGTCAAGGAAATTGACGACCTCACCTCGGCTAAGAAGAAAGGGGTTGCTTTAAAGTCCACCCTCAAGCCTCTATCCAAAGAGGCAAGAAAAGCACAACTGGAGGAAGACAGTGACAACGAGAGCAGTGAGCTAGATGAAGAGGACATGATATTATTCATGAAAAAGTTCAAGAGAATAATGAAGAAAAGACAAGGGACAAAATCAAGTGAAGGAAAGTACAAGGAAAGAACGAAGCCAAAGTTGAGGCGGGCATGCTATAATTGTGGTGAGTATAACCACTTTATAGTTGATTGCCCATATGAGGAGAACAAGAAGAAGACCAAAGAAGCCAAGCCTCAACCTAAGAAATTCTTCAAGAAGAAGAAACAAGCCGAACAAGCACACATTGGGAAGGAGTGGGACTCAAACGATGAGTCCTCATCATCCGAAGAAGAAGAGATGGCTAGCATAGCCATCGAGAGTGCGTCCAAGAAATCTACACTCTTCCCCACACTCGGCGCAAGGAAGGGAAATGGCACGTGCCTTATGGCAAAGGAAGTTAAACGCAAGGTAATCATCAAAACCCCTTCCGTGCATTCCTACTCTAGTGATGATGAAATAATTAGTGATGATGAAGATGTGCTTAGTGGACTAGATAGGAAAGCTGCAACAAAAATGAAATTTTTACTTGATCAACTTGTTGAGAAGGAGAGGTTGATTCATCGTCAAGAGGACATGATTATCTCCCAAAAGAAGGAGTATGTCGAACTTGAAAAACTTCTAGAACTTGAAAAGGAGAAAAACAATTCACTAGAGCTTGAGTTAGCTTCAAGCAAGAAAGCTTGTTTGGAGTTAACTGACTCAAATGTTGCGAACAAGGACCAACTTGCTGACCTGATCAAGGTTAACAAGATCCTTGAAGTGCAAGTTGAGTCACTCAAGCTGAGTGAACCTTCCTCCTCTTCAAGTTCACCTTCTCAACCCACTAAAACTGATTTTGCTCATATGTGCACATGTAGTAAAATTGACACCAGTTTGAAGGAGAAGTCAACCTCCACCAAGGACAAACATCCTACCCAATGTGGCATATTTGACAAGGAGAAGATCAACTATGCATTTAGTGCATACTTGGTCCAAATACCTCCAAATGTCAAATATGGCATTGGTTACTCTTATGGTGAAAAGCAGCATGCTGGAAGTCATAAGAATAACAAGGGGAGGATTTCCTTTGTGAAGGGAAGACCCTCTCAAACTGGTAAGTCGAAGGGTGAAAACTTGAACTCACACGAATACTGGATTAGTCTGGTAAGTGTCCGGACTAGTCCGGTCCTCCGAACAAGTCCGGCCTCCCAGACTAGCCCTGTATACAAACAACAACGATTACTCTTTACCTTTGATGCCTCCTACGTGTTAATGAGAAATAATTTTGGCAAGGTTTATGCTAATTTTGTTGGGCCACGCCATGGGAACACCAAATCTCATGTGTGGGTGCCCAAATGTATTGTAACTAACCTCCAAGGACCCAAGCAAGCTTGGGTACCTAAAACCAAAGCATAATTTGTTTTTTGCAGGCCTATTCCTTCGGTGGATCCAAATGGGTGCTAGACAGTGGCTGCACCAACCACATGACCGGAGAAAGAAGAATGTTCGTGGAATATGAAGAGAATGAGGACCCAAACGAAGGCATCTACTTTGGAGATAATAGTCAAGGAAGGGTGATCGGTACTAGTAAAATTGCAATATCTTCTACACACACACTTTCTCATGTTTTACATGTTGAATCCTTAGATTATAACCTGTTGTCCATATCTCAGCTATGTGACAAAGGTTATAATTGCTTGTTCACTAACGAGGGTGTGACCATCTCTAGGAGGAGTGATGGTTCCATTGCATTCAAGGGTATGTTGAAGGGAAAGCTTTACCTCGTTGACTTCAACAAGGATAAAGCCGAACTTGACACATGCTTGATTGCAAAAACCAACATGGGTTGGCTGTGGCATAGACGGCTAGCGCATGTTGGTATGAGGAATCTTCAAAAACTCCTCAGGGGCAATCACATCCGTGGTTTGAAGGATGTTGTTTTTGAGAAAGACAGGCCTTGTAGCGCGTGCCAAGCCGGGAAGCAAGTTGGAGCACCTCATCCCGCAAAGAACGTCATGACTGCAACAAGACCGCTCGAACTGCTTCACATGGACTTATTTGGTCCAATTGCTTACATAAGTATCGGCGGTAACAAATATGGTTTAGTTATTATTGATGACTTTTCTCTCTTCACTTGGGTTTTCTTTTTGCACGATAAGTCAGAAACACGAGGAACACTCAAGAAGTTCTTCAAGCGAGCTCAAAACGAATTCTCATTGACAATCAAGAGTATTCAAAGCGACAATGGCATGAAGTTCAAGAACACAAGTGGAGGAGTACCTTGATGAAGAGGGTATCAAGCACGAATTTTCAGCACCATACTCGCCACAACAAAACGGAGTTGCCGAAAGAAAGAACCGAACACTCATAGAGATGGCAAGAACAATGCTCGATGAGTACAAGACCTCGGATCGATTTTGGGCGGAAGCAATTAACATCGCTTGCCACGTCGTAAATCGACTTTATCTTCATCGACTACTCAAGAAGACATCCTATGAGCTACTCACCGGTAACAAACCAAATATCTCATATTTTCGAGTTTTCGGTTCTCCATGTTATATCCTGAACAAGAAGCCTAGGACTTCAAAGTTCGCTTCAAAGTTCGATGAAGGTTTCTTGCTTGGTTATGATTCGAACACTTACGCCTATCGTGTTTTCAACAAGGCCTCCAGACTTGTTGAAATAGCACGTGATGTAGTGTTCGATGAGACTAATGGCTCCCAAAAGGAGCAAGTTGATCCATGTGAACTAGGTAAAGAAGAAGCTCCCTATCAAGCATTGAAGAGAATGGCTCTAGGTGAGGTTCGACCACAAGAGCCACCTCCACACGTACATGAGGAAGATGAACCACAAGAGGAGATCAACGATCAAGGGGCAGCTTCAACACAAGATCAACCACAAAGATACCAAGATGATGAACAAGTCAATGAAGGCAATAACTTAGGGGGAGAAGCAGATAATCATGAAGATACAACTCCTCAAGTGCCACACCCAAGAGTACACCAATGCGTCCAAAGGGATCACCCAATCGACAACATCATCTGTGACATCCAAAAGGGAGTAACCACTAGATCTCGCATAGCTAACTTTTATGAACACTATTCGTTTGTATCATTTTTGGAACCACACAGGGTTGAAGATGCATTGAAAGATCCGGACTGGGTGGTGGTAATGCAAGAAGAATTGAACAACTTCAAGCGGAACGAAGTATGGGAACTTGTGGCAAGACCCAGTGCAAACATCGTCGGCACCAAATGGGTCTTCCGCAACAAACAAGATGCACACGAGGTGGTGACAAAGAACAAGGCACGACTTGTGGCCAAAGGTGATTCACAAGTTTAAGGTTTGGATTTTGATGAGACTTTTGCTCCAGTAGCTAGGCTTGAATCTATTAGAATATTACTTGCATATGCTACTCACCATGATTTCAAGCTATATCAAATGGATGTGAAAAGCGCCTTCCTCAACGGACCAATCAAGGAAGAGGTGTACGTGGAGCAACCACCCGGGTTTGAAGACGAAGAGTTCCCCGACCACGTGTTTAAATTGCGTAAGGCTCTCTACGGTCTCAAACAAGCTCCTAGAGCCTGGTATGAGTGTCTTAGAGATTTCTTAATTGAAAATGGTTTTAAGATTGGCAAAGTAGATTATACACTGTTTACAAATAATTTTGATGATAATCTTTTTATTTGTCAAATTTATGTTGACGACATGATCTTTGGGTCAACTAACCAATCTTTTTGTGAAGAATTTAGTAAAATCATGACAGACAGGTTTGAAATGTCAATGATGGGAGAGTTAAAGTACTTCTTAGGATTCCAAGTACGGCAGCAGAAGGAAGGAACATTCCTAAGCCAAACCAAGTACACGTAGGACATACTCAAGAAGTTTGGCATGGACAAGGCGAAGCCCATAAAAACCCCCATGGCAACGAATGGCCACCTAGACCTCAATGAAGATGGACCTAGCATCGACCAAAAGGTATATCGCTCCATGATTGGATCTCTACTCTATTTATGTTCATCTAGGCCAGATATTATGTTGAGTGTATGTTTGTGTGCAAGATTTCAAGCCAATCCTAAGGAATGTCACTTGACAGCCGTAAAAAGGATCTTGAGATATCTAGTTCATACACCCAACCTTGGCCTTTGGTACCCAAAAGGCTCAAAATTAAATCTCATTGGTTACTCCGATGCAGATTATGCTGGGTGCAAAGTAGATAGAAAAAGCACTTCCGGTACATGCCAATTCCTAGGGAGATCCTTAGTTTCTTGGTCCTCCAAGAAACAAAATTCCATTGCCTTATCCACAGCCGAGGCGGAGTATGTTGTAGCCGGGAGTTGTTGTGCTCAACTCCTTTGGATGCGACAAACTCTAAAGGACTATGGTTACAATATGAACCATATTCCACTCCTTTGTGACAATGAGAGTGCCATAAAAATTGCCCACAACCCAGTTGAGCACTCCAGAACTAAACACATAGACATAAGACACCACTTTTTGAGAGATCATGCCATGAAAGGAGACATAGCCATTTCACATGTCAACACTCAAAAGCAATTGGCCGACATATTCACCAAGCCACTTGATGAAAAACGCTTTTGTGAACTCCGAAATGAACTAAATATCCTCAATGCTCGGAGTGTGGCTTGAAATGTTGCATACCTGTATGAATTCTTCAAATATGTTGTTTTGGACTGTGAAAATCACCTCTCTCATTTTTTTCTCCGAAAAACTATGTCAATTACTAGATCTTGGTGAATTATGATCATTGCTTGATTGTTGTATGCTTACTGATCATATTCATCAAGACTATTTGATTTGATTTGCCCCTCTATTCTTTGATTATGAACCTTCAAATATATATGAATGGGCTATGCAATTATTTCCTGGTGACCACGGACTAGTCCGTGGTTACCCGGACTAGTCCGCACATGCAGACTAGTCCGCAGAGTGCTGGTTTGGCCGGACTAGTCTGACAGACCACGGACTAGTCCGATATTGCTCTCTGGATGAGTTCGGACTAGTCCGGTCACCTCCGAACTTGTCCGATTTTTTGTGTCCATAACCCTAGCCGCCACCAAACCCTAATCCCTTCATCCTCCACTCTTGCTCACACATTCTCTCTCTTTCGCTCGAGCTCCCAAGGCGATCTCTTGCTCCCTCCACCAAAAAGTTTCGCTTTTGTCCACTTGAGGATTGAAGCTAGCGGACTTGTCCGACCTTCAACATCCCCCATCTCCAAGTTTCAATTGAATTCTTCGGTAATTTTCAACCAAACCCTAGAAATCTCAATTTTCTTCTTTGTAGATCAAAGAGCCTAGCATCTTTCACTATATACATGCCTCCTTGCTGTATTACATTCTTGCTAAGCTAATTGTGCATTAAGAATCAACATTTGTCCAATTTCTTAGGCTTTTGAGTTTGAATACCGGACTAGTCTGGTCCATGCACGGACAAGTCCGGTCCCCCCCGGACTAGTCCGTGCCTGTACACCGGACAAGTCCGATTTTTCTAAATTCAAAACCTAATTCTTCAATTCCTTAATGCAATTCCTTGCTACTCGTTCACACCTATGCCTTGTGTCATTCATTATCATTCATACCACTCATTCTCAGGTCATGTCAAGCTTCGACAATGATATCTCCGATTTTGAGGCCGAGATGGACCTTGAGGTGGCACCTCGGACCTCGACGGGTCTTGGCAAGAAGCGCCAAGAAAGACCGTCCGAGCCAGCCCAGTCTCCTCCACAGGCTTGGAGGAAGGTGCTAGCTAAGAAGCCGGTCTCTAAGGTAGCTGCATCATCGAGTGGCCCTCGACAAGCAAAGGGCAAGGGAAAGGGGATTGCTAAGGGTCCGGTTGGCCCGTTGAAACTTCATGGTCCAAGGGAAGGGGTCCGGGACCCAAATGAAGAGAAGTTCAACGGGAAGGGCAGTGACTCGGCGGCCAAGTTCAGAAGCATCGATTGGTATGGCCGACCGAAGCAAGCGGCTGGTGGACAATTCTGGTGCAACTTCCATGCTAACTTCTACAGATTGGTGTATCTCCCAATGAAGACACCAGTTGTGCACAGTCAGTGGATTGACTGGGCACATTTTGAGAAGAAGGGCTGCTCACCGTTCACTGATGTGGTGAGAGCCATTGAGAAGCATGGACTAAGAGATCTATTTGCTTTCAGAAATAACTGGAATGATGAAGTGATTGTGCAGTTCTTTGTGACCTGTCACTTCTCTAGTGAGGATGAGGAGAGTGTCACTTGGATGACCCATGGATCCAAGTACAGCATTACTCAAGAAGATTTCGCTAACCTGCTTCATCTTGACACCACAAGATCTGATTGCATGGTCATACACAACATTGGTGTCATTGACAAGGATAGGATGAAGTTCCTATATGATCCAAACTCAAAGTTCAACCCTCCTTCCACCAAAAACATGAAACCATTCTTTGTGGTGTTGAACAGAGTGTTAAGGAAGACAATTGGTCCCAAGGATGGAGATGCTAGGAGTGTGCAAGGATACCTCCAGACTCTGATGAGAGTCATAAGCAAGGACCACCCATTTGATGTGGCAGAGTACATTTGGAATGATATGGGGAACATATCCTGCACTCCCAACAGATCTTGCGGATATGCTCCTTACCTAATGTTTGTGATTGAAAAAGTCACCGACATTGAGTTTGTGAAATATATGGAGCATCTCCCCTTGAGGCCTCAAATGCCTCAAAAGCCTAGTGTGCAGGCTGCTCCCTCGCCGGCCTCCAGTCCCGAGGCACTGGCAAGAACAAGAGAAGATGTCAGAGCTGCTCCAACTTCAAGGGCAGCCCCTCAGAGAGGATCAGCTAGTGGAATCCTCAAATACCTGGCTGCCATCCTCACCTCCTGCAAGAAGGCCAAAGTGAAGGCCCACAAGCTCAACATGAAAAGAAAGGAGGACATGAAGTACATCAAGGAAAATGTGAAGCAAATTTGCCAGAAGCTGGAGATCAACCCCATTGGATCTTCAGTGATTTATGAGGACTCCGACCCGGACTACACTAAGCTCGGGCCCTTGACCCCATCCGAACTTGCCTACTTTAGCGTTGGGGGCTCGAGCGTCTCCGCCCCTCCTCCTTCTCCTCCTCATCAAGCTGAAGATGAAGAAGACGAAGACGACAATGAGAGGACCGACAGTGAAGAGTGAAGACATTAGGACCCTCCTCTCCTTCTTTTTGGTGTCTTGATGCCAAAGGGGGGGAGATTGAGGGGGAGTCTTAGCTTTAGCTGTAAGGTGCAAGGAGAGAGCTCTCTTTATGTTCTCTTAACTCTTTTGTGGCTTGTAATGTTTTAACAATGATATTATGTTAATTATGGTTCTGTGATGCAATGATTTGATCCTTTGAGTAGTGTTTATGAAAACTGAGAGTTTGTTCTAAAATGACATATATTCTTGCTATTGGTTGATTAAAGTCACTTATGTCATTCTTTATGTTCCAGTGTACTTAGTTATGCATCCCACCATAAAGAATGCACATATGGATTATACTCTCACTGCTTGATGTATTTTGGACCCATATGTGCATGCTTTATGAAAATCTCAATTTTTATCATATTTTGTGAAATCTCAATTGGTTGTCATCAATCACCAAAAAGGGGGATATTGAAAGTGCATCTAGGACTCCCTTGTGGGTTTTGGATGATTTATGACAAGCAATTGAGATCCTAACCTCCTTGTTGAGATGAGTGCAGGATTTTAACAGGAAAATGAGCAAAGTGCCAAAAAAAGGGAAGGAAGAATGATAAGCAAAGTGGAAATGAGCTCAAGGAAGAAGAGTAGTAGATTATTGTGTATGGAGTGTGTTAAGGAAACACACCCTAAGAGCTCAATTACAATTAAACACACACATTGCACAAAGTTACACAGGACCGGACTAGTCTGATCACAACCGGACTAGTCCGATATCCTTTCTGCACGAGATCGGACAAGTCCGATAAACATCAGACTAGTCCGATATTCTTTCTGACTAGAATCGAACTAGTCCTCCCCAGTGCGGACTAGTCCTCAAAACACTTCACAAGTCACACAAAATCGGACAAGTCCGATCATAACTGGACTAGTCCGATATTCCTTCTGATCCAAATCGGACAAGTCCGATATTTACACGGACTAGTCCGAAATACCCTCTGATCTGAATCGGACAAGTCCCCCAGTGCGGACTTGTCATCCTATACACTTGGGGTCTCACATGTCCGGACAAGTCTGATGACTATTGGACTAGTCCGAAGATTTCCAGTAGTGAAATCGGACAAGTCCGTTCCTAGCTGGACTGGTCCGATATTTCGGGGTACTTAGGGTTTGCTACACACAGTGCACCGGACTAGTCCGGTGATCACCACGGACTAGTCCGAACTTTCTGAACCCTAACGGTCACTTTTAGAAACCCCATATAAATACAGGTGCACGGCTCAATTATGACCTCTCTCGAACCCTAGCGCCGTCACACCTCCCAAGAGCCTCAAAAACTACATCTCTCCACGAAATTAAGTGCAAGAACGATCAATCCTTTGAGGATACACTCTAGACCATTGGAGAGACACTTGCAACACCACGTTGAGCTCTTGGTTTGATTCTCTAACACACTCCTGTGATTCATTTGTAATTTTTGAGTGTGTTCTTGGTGGTATTTTCTTTTGTAATCCAAGGGAGCTCTCAACGTGTGAGAAAGCCCCTTGAATTCGGTTATTCACCCCTTTGTGATTAGTGGAAGAGGATTGGCCTCCGTGGCGATCCGACGAGGGTAGGGTTGGAGAAGACCCGGTCCTTTTGTGGACTCCTCAACGTGGACGTAGGTTGCCTTTTGTGGTAGCCGAACCATGGGATAAATCCTTGTGTTTTTCTTTTGGTGTTCATAATTCTTATTCATCAATATAATATAGGGTTTCAATAATCATTGCTCATCTTACGTTGAATTGTCAAACATAAGACTTAATTGTGATATAATCTAATATATAACATTGGAACCTTTATTTGATTCTATATTTCCGCTGCATACATAAAAGAATCAACCTAATCGATCAAGCTTAAACAACTCAGTCCGTGAACACCGGACTAGTCTGCACATTACCGGACTAGTCCGATATGTCTGGTATTGAACTTGTTGTTGAGTGTTGCAGGATCCGACAAAATTAAAAAAAGCCTATTCACCCCCCTCTAGGCCCACATTCAGTAAGTGAGTAAAACTGGAAGAATTCTGAAAGGCTCTTAAATGCAAACCGTGGCTTGCCTTAGTTTGCGACTCGATTAAATGTCAATTCTTAGTGGTCCTTCTCTGAAGACTCCGTCAAGGACTTCAAGTGGACACCCTGGCCTTCTCCTCCAAGCGACACTTCTCGTCAATATCGATCACTACACAAAATGCATATATGAATGCTAGTAAATTATAATGTATATATAGTTCATAAGCTTCTAACTATGGTTATAGTGAGTGAATGATCTTCTTTGGCTTTGGGATTTTTTTATGGTAGATGTTAGGGACTACAAGAAATACTCTTGCAAAGAAAAAGAGATGATCAGAGTAGTTTGTTATCTCAAAAATTATGGTAAGCAATAAACTTCCAAGAATTTTAGAGAAGAAGATGTAGCTCTTATGAACTAAACAGTGGGCCCCACTGTTTTAAAATGGACCAGTGGCATTCAAACCACACGGGGACCACAGAGAAACACCGCGTAGCCACAACAAATCCTGTGGCCACACCTGATCCGACGGGGCTAACAGACGCTGACATGCGGGGCCCGCGGTGTCATCATCAACCTCCCGACGCGGGCGGCGCCCGGGGTTACAGCGGCGGCGCGCTCCGGCGAGCCTCGCCAGAACCAAGTTCCCGGCCACCGCAGCGCCTAGTCTTTGGCGCCCAACCCTAAAATCATGTGCTGAGCACGATGGTGGGGTCGGTGAAGCTTGCCGACGGTCGGAAACAGCGGCACATCGGCGGCGGCGGCAGCTAGGGTTCCGACCATGTCGGAACCGTCGCCCTGTGGCTTAAAACTATCGAAAAAAGTTGGGGAAGTCTTCTAGAACCATGAGGGAAGTGATAGGAAGGTGAAACCGTCGTTTAACGGCCGGCAAAACAACCATCGACGGCGACAGAGGTAACTTTTCGATGGCGAAGGGAAGAACTCGTGATTCTCAAGCTACGGTCTATCATTTTTAGTAATTCCAGTTCGAGACGGTGCGCAAGGAAGTGTAGGAACTATTTGCTAGCAATTGTGAAGAGTAATTAAGTGTGAAAACCAAATTGAATGAAAAACCTAGCTAGTTCATAAGCTTCGGCCGAGAGTAAAACTAGGATAATTTGCTCCATACTCACGTAAATGCAGAATGGTTTTCACCGTGAGCCATAGGGTGCCTGGGCGCACCTTCTTACCATTGGAGTCGAAGAACGAAATGGCTCGCAGCAGCCTGGCACCGTGGAACAGGGACGACACACAACAACCTCGACGGCGAGCTCCGGTTTAGCTTCGAAATACCGGCCAAAATATCAACGAAAGAACGAAAGGATTGAACCAGGGGCTAGACGAGGGAGTGGGGAACAACTTCGCTGTTGAGAGCTCGGCGAGAGAGGCTTCCGGTTGGCCGGCAACAGACGCGCGGTGCTGGCAGTCAGAAAACAGCGCACGGAAACAAAATGGAGCAGAGTGTCGGCTCGGCGTGAGAAAGGAAGAAAAGATCAACAGGGGGAGTGATAAGGAGGAGCAAGGAGCGATATTTGTAGGGCTCAAACGGAAGTAGCTCGCTGCTGTTGCGCTGGGCATGCATGCCGTCGCGGTGGTGGGTGCAGCGCGCCCTGGATTTCGGCTGCATGTGGGCTGCTGACTGGTGGGCCCCACCAGTCAGCCTCACATCCACTGCCCACTTAGTAATTCATTTTAAAATAGTAAATGAACTCCAAAAATCATGAACCTTCATGGATAACCAAGAAAAATGTGCTGAACACAATGGTGTGTTTAGATCTTTATGTTCAAGTATATTTTGACCAGATTTTGAATTTGAATTTAAACTTGATTCAAATTCACTGAGCGTCTCAAATAAAATAACAAATGGACTCCAAAATTCATGAAACTTTTCAAGGAGCTTATTTGAAACTTTAGAATACTATAGAAAAAATTATAGACTTAGGTTTGAACATTTATGACAGGGCATGTGTATACAGTAGCTATATTCTATATTGATTATTTGAGTATATGAGGTACTATAAATTGATTTGCTCAAGCAAACCCCATTCAAATATTCCAAAATTTTGCAGAGATGATATTTGAATTATTATAAGATTATTGGTGAAGTATGTTTCTCACGTTAATAAAATTTTAAACATGAGAAGAAGAAATAATTGAATAGGTTGAAGTTTATGTACATGACCATATCTTGAACCCAACTAAATTTGAATTTAACTGACAACTGAATTTCATATTTAGAATTAAGTGGGATTTTACAGCAAGTGACATTGTGGATGAAGCGTTTCTTGTTTGATTGTGGAGTCCACATGTCATCATGCCCAAGGAAACCTTTCATATATGATCAAAGTATGGGTTAACTCCAAAGAATATCAAGAAGGTCGAAGAGATACCCCTGAAGAAGAACAAGCCTCACCATGCTTATAAGAAGAATATCTTCAAGTTGGAGAAAGCCGTCACCACATGAACAAGTTTTCATCGAGATGACGGAGAGGCTAGGACCATCATATGGTTCACATGTCCAACTGACATGCCAAATGATATTTGGTATGTCAATCATGAGAACTTGTCCACATCTTCAACTTTGAGATTGGACAGCAAATCATCGAACCAAACAGGACGGAGGTAAGTCCCACTCATCGGACTTCAAAAATTCGATGATTGCCAATAGGTTAATTGGTAGTTAGCTCATATTTGTTTTCCTAATTTCATATTTGAATTTCCCATCAATCTTTGCATTTTCATTTAACATGTTTGAATTTTCACACTTGCATGTTGGAAAATAAAATTTCCAACTATCATAAAAATAAAATTTTGAATTAGGAAATATATTTATTTGGATATGAACCTTGGGCGTAACCACTTGAATTCATCTTCCTAATTCAAACAAAAAATATTTCACTTAAATATTCATTGCATTTGCAAGTTATTTCAAGTTGGGCAAAACAATTTGACAAAGGGTAAACATGTTTTCTAGCTAACATAACCCATTTTCAATTTGTTTTGTTTGTTCTTGATTACTAGTGCAGCCAGGACAAAATTTGTGAAGATGTTGGAATGCCTCATCAAGCACATATCCCTCCTTCGATCTCATTTTGAGTTCGTGGTGGAGGAATGCTCAAGATGATGGCCCCATGGAGGAGCAAGATGAAGCTCATTCAACTCCAACCTTAACTTGGCAAAAGGCATTGAACATGAAGGCTACACCAAAATTCATGGTCGTGAGTTTCTCACACAACGACCTTCAACCCTGACTGCTCTTCAATTGAGGTACAAGTTTAAAATTTTCCGTCATTTGAACTGCATTAGGATTGAATGATGTTTGCTTGTGAGGAAGGTTTACACCTTATCATCATTCAATTCTTATGCATACTCACAAGAGTAAGTGTCGACATTACTCTTTTTGATTCTTCAAAAAGGAATGTCACCTTACTTGGGAACAAATTTAAACAAGTACCTAGAATTTCATAAGCATTGCTAAAATTGACTTGGACATTTTCTGCCTAGATAATGCTTATGGAATGACTTAATGGTTGAATTGGTATATAGCAACCTAGGAATAGTGATGTCCATAATTTTGATTTGAAACTCGTTCATGCATGGATCACTAAATTTCAAATTCCTAGGCAAGAAATTAAAAATGTTAAGAGGATAATATTGAGAATCTTGTTTGCCATGATCTACATAATAAATATTTGCTCTTGTAAAAAGTTATGATGGTTAGACATTTTACAATATGAAGGGATCAATATAGTGTATTTATACCACTACCATTGCTATGAGTAGGAGCTTTAGAAAATGTGCAAATTTGATTTATCCATAAAGTCCCACTCCTATCAATGATTCATACATTGTTCATAGATACACTTGAAGTTGGACCCAATGCATCTTTGATTTTGTTCTTCCCCGTACGTGCAAATGAAGATTCGGTTACCTAAACTGAAAATTCATTTGTACAAGTATTCGGAGCTAACCATTACTTCCTATCATAGAGGGAAAGTTTGCAGTAGTAAAATAACTATGCAGGCACTCAAAGATCCGATTGTTGGAAATCCTAAGAGGATTTCATTTCAATATCTCTTGGCCAAGGAGTAAATTAGGATGGTTGCTAACTATCGGAAATTAAGACTGAAAGTCAACCATAACTATGCAAGGCTGAAGATTTGACATGGAAACCCTCTGTGAGCAACCAATGGGCTGCTACGAATATATGAGAGCATTATGCTCTCAACTATTCTAAGCACTGATTCAAGCTCAAGGGAATTGCGACCATCATTGTGAGTAATTATTCCTTTGTGGCTCAAAGGTATGATTTAGCTTAACCAAGGAATGACAAGATCACATCAAATGTATATTGGGTGCAAGTTGTTCCTATATGGCCCGAAGGTATTTTATAACTTAGCCAAAGAACAATGGATCACACTCAACCAATGTTGAGTGCACGTCATCCCTTTGTAGCTATAGGTATGTTGTACCATAGCCAAGGAATAACGGATAGTACTCAATACATGTTGGGTACATGCCACTCCTTTGTGGCTAAAGGGTATCATTACCTTAGCCAAAGAATGACGGATCACACCCAATGCATGAGGGGTAAAAAATATTCCTTTATGGAAAGAAGGTATGATACATCTTAGCCAAAGAATGATGGAACACACTCAACGCATGTTGAGTGCACATCATTCCTTTGTAGCCAAGGGTTCTCACTACCTTAGCCAAGGAATAACAAGGTACATCCAACCTATGGAAACCTTTAGGTGTGGATGAGCGACATCAAAAACACACTCCTCGACCACACTCGTGAAATCCATGGAAGGCAACCCAACATCGACACTCAACCACTCAAATGTCATAGCCATTCTGCAATAGGGTTAGGCCAACCTCATGTCCTACATACGTCATTAGGGTTTCAGCCCCTAAAGCGGACCTTGACCAAGAACAAGCTTGGGAGAGGACCCCCACTTGAGGTAACTTGTATCACACCCCTTGCATATTTATTTCCAGTCACCCATCATCCACCTTGCATACAAAAAACTTAAAAATAAGTAGAGTATATTTTCTTTCAAAATAAATAAAAGATGTGAGGTAAGAATGGTTTGAATTCACACAGATGAAATGATGAATAGTTGCTATATTTTAATCTTCCTATGTCCCTAGTTTACAATTTACTACTCTCCAAAATATTGCTTTCATTGGCTAGAATTACTTTTACCTTGATTTATTAATTGTGGGTAGAAAAAGCTTAATCCATTCTAAGTTGTTGTGAGATATGATATAGTGATAGGGCTGCTATTCCTAGTTTGAAAGTGAAACATAGATTTCCAGAAAAGGCTAAAAAAGATTTAAGTTACTCTTATTTGGTTGGAAATACCTACCAAAGCCATATGATACATTAAATAGATAGACATTATTCATATGCTATTTGTCTTCACATTGAGCTTTGTCAAACTAGTATAGACCTATGTGAGATTTTATTCATTTCTTTTTGAATTCAAGACTTCACTTGCACATGCTATACTTCTACACTAGAAGTAAGCATATTCTCATCATACCACCATTTCACAATAAAAATAGAAACTCCATACCCTTCATGCTTAGTACCATCTCAAAATTTATTGCATAAAAAGGGAGTAGAAGACATGGCTACAAGAAAAAGAAAATGCATGCTTACATCAAAAGCATGAGAAAAAAGAGAGAGAAAAGTAGCTATGTTTCATCCCTGCAAAATAAGAGAGTCCACTCAAAAAGGAGTCATATCAAATATCCACATCCACCTCCATTCCATCACACATGCACAAGTCTTGAATCAAATAGTTTTGAATTGTCTCTCTTAAGGCTTGTTTTTTCACTTAACAATATTATGTGTTGCAAATATGGCTGCCATATTTTCTACCAAGCTCCACATACAAGCCTTATTTAGTGATAGGATAAATTTAGGCAAAATGCCTTGGTGACGACATATTTACACTACACATAAAGATGAGACTAAGAGAATCAAACTTATGTACTTATAATCTACATTGAACTCTCCGGAATTTGAGTGGAACTTGATCTCTAGGGTATGTGTGCTTCATTTGCTGTTCTATCTTTCAACCACACATGAATAGGAGATGGCATAAGCCCCATAATGACTTAATATGGGTGAAGTACCATGCAAATTTTTGCACATGGTAGAGTATTTTGTTGTGCACATGGTATTTTTGAAAAGTAGAACATTGTGGCAACTCCTGATCATCAACCTAAAGTCTTGACGTTGCTCAGGTCAAGCAAAAGATAAGCTTGGGGGAGTTTGTTGACGGTTGTTATATACCAATTTCACCTGTCAATATAACTTAATTATGTGAAGAAAATATCATTTCTTGCACACATCACCTTTCTTTTTAACCTATTTCCACTCATCCTTGGAGAAATTGGTGCATGCAGGTATTTTACACAGAATTGAAATGAAACAAGAGGATGGATCCTATAAAATATCATCCCAGCCAATCAAGCCCTGACATATGGCACCACATGGATCAAATGGCCCACAAACAGAAGTATCTGAGGCCATCCAACGATGTACACCCTATATCAGTCAATGAGACCCACTTGGAAGCCACCTAGAGAAAGCACATGACGTTTGGAGCCAAGACCAGGTCGGTCGACCTGGTGATTCCACCGATTAGGTCTTGGCGCCAAACGCGGTCAACTTCCACGTGTCGACTCCCTATGATGCCCACATAACGTTGAAGACCGATTCACTCACTTTTGGTGGTGGGAACCGACCTTCACCAGCTATAAATAGGACCCCTCACTCCTTACTTCAACAAACACCACTTGAGCATCATTCTATTGTATACACTAGTTCTCCTAGTTCCTTAGTGGAGGTTAGGTTGTAGAGAGGAGTCTCTAGTCCCAAGTCCAAATTGGAAAGGTATAGCTCATGTATCTTTTCTTATATTTGTGATTTTATGCATAATAAAGATATTATCTTTAGTCTTCTTTTATTCATATACTTGGATGAAGCATTTTTCGTTTGATTGTGGATTCCTTGTATGTGGTAGGAGTAGTCTTTATGATTATGCCATATCACTCGTAATCTATTATCATAAACATTACAAACCCCAACTATAGTCTAATTAGTTATGATATGACCATGTTAGCATGAATAACTTATGCTATGTCTCAATATTGGTTCAATGATGTTTAGGTTAGTCATTGCCTTAGAGAGGTACTTGTACTCGAGCCTCTAAGGTATTTACTTCCTATGCTAGCATGGTGCTAGGATAGTGAGTAGCGTTGGATGTCTTGTAGACCTAAGGATTGAAGAGGTAGGCAGTAGGTGGTGACACCCCTATCTGTCCTTTATAATCCTCCACATTCGGCTATGCCACAGGCTCTTGGCGGGAGTCGTCCTAGTATTACTGGGGGTGAAAACCCGTGCTCGATGTGTTGAATAACTTAGCATAAGGATTCACCATTGACATGCTCATTAGTATCTAACCTAGGCTATGTATATGTATATTAGAAGCATTGTAGGAGTAACTCCCAAACTCTTAGTCTAATCTCCATTAGGACCTATCTACCCTTTAGAATAGATTGCTTAGGTGTGTGTCACACTACCCATATATTATCAATTTACTCCTGTCTTATTATTTGATTAGTATCCCATAGCTTGATCATAAGAATAGTGTCTACTTTACTCCATTGTCTTCCTTTGGGATAAATATGATACCCTTGGGAATACTCTTGGGAGAAATGCTACATGACAGTTTTCGTGCCCTTGCGGACCTCATTTCTTTCGAGAAATGATCTGTGACGTAAGAAACGTTAACAAGCATTTCTGATACCGTTGTTGAGGATGATTTGTTAGTGTTTCTTAGTATCTTTCAACAACAATCTCGTTTTCACGCAAGTCCTAAAGACCGAGGGATCTGCAGCGGATCATCCATCCTTGCTCCGCAGCCAACCAGCCAAGTAGTTGTCTCATCGGCATCAAATCCTTTGTCGTCTTGTAACCAGGAGGAGGCAGTGTGGAAGCCATCAGGGCAAGTGAAAATGGGAGCTTTGCAAGTGGCTAAGGCTCGAACGCTCAAGGAAGAAAACAAATGCTCGGGAGGCGGGGTGTGAGTAAGGAAGGAACTGTCCTGTCCAACAAAGGTTTCCTTTTTTATCACCCCCGCAACGCCTGAGCACATTGTGCGGATCGCCCATGGCCCAGCTCGCGCTGCTCAATTCACAGCGCCCATGATAGCAGGGCCCAGGTGCCCTATCAGAAGAACTGGCTCAAGTAGTCAACAACCTAGGATGAAAGCTGGTGCGGTTTCTATAAAGACGGAACAAGGGGAAGTGCTACAGCCACATTGGGAACCTTCGCGATTAAAGGCGTTGTAGTAGGCAAAGATACAGCCGCAAGCAAAGATCACGTCACCACAACCTCTCAATCGGGAGAGGACACGTGGCCACGATGGTAGAGCCGCGCACCGCATCACCTGACCAAGATGAAATCAAAAGACAGCGCGGGAAAGCAAGGTTAGAGCTCCACCCTCGGGCTCATCACCTTCTCCCAGGGTGGACCCAGAGGCCACTATCGGTACCCAGCATACAGGGTACCCTCACACAGAGGCTGAAAGCACTTAGGTACCCTGCCTCCCTGCCAAGGCAGGTTCCGATGGTGCCATGTATCTAGAAGGCCCGGACCCCAGCCATCCTCAGGTACAGGTTCCGGTGCTGCCACATGGACCTCAAGACGGGGCCCAGCTCCTCTGATGAGACAGCCTCCCGAGCTGCCACGTGTCCAATGGGACGGGACCTTGCTCCTCCATAGGAGTGGGCTTTGGTGCTGCCACATGGCCTAAAGCACCAGGTCAGGCACCTCCCGAGGAGGCAGGCACCGGCTCCACCACGTGTCCTG
The DNA here is from genome assembly GCA_036927565.1 of Tuctoria greenei. NCBI lineage: Eukaryota > Viridiplantae > Streptophyta > Magnoliopsida > Poales > Poaceae > Tuctoria > Tuctoria greenei. Next base: position 191,873,875 of record JAYESD010000005.1, read on the forward strand.
CAGTTCTGGATCCCCAGCTTACCTCAAAGATCGGCTCCGGGGCTACCATGTGCCTTGCAGTACAAGACCTGACCTCCCCTGTGACACCCTGATTTTTGAGTTTTGGCAAACTAAAAATTTAAATGGGAATTTAAAGTTAATAATGGGAAGAAATTTTTTTTATAAAGAAAAATATAAAATATATGCATCTCATCTTGTATTTTGCATTCATCCTCAAGTATTGAAAATTAATTTCCAAGATAAATACGCTAGAAGTAATTTAATTGCCATAACGAGTATGGAATAAAAGAAATAAATGAAATAAAAAATACATACATGTGTATAAGAATAATATTTTAATAATACGATGAATTCATGCAAAAATCATTGAGTAGGATAAAATAGAACAAACTAAAAGAATTAGAAATAAAGATGCAAGTAAAAGTTGAGCCAGACACAGGATTAGTCCAGAAAATAAAAGACTAGTCCAAATGCCCTTAGTGGACAATAACAGACTTATTCGGACGAATCTCGGACTAGTTCGGTATGCACAGACTGTACGGATTAATCAAATTTTCCCACCCCGGACTTGTCTGTTACAACAACGGACTAGTCCGACTTGAACACTTTTGAGTTGTCCGAAAACACAAAACTTAGTCCAATTTTGAAACTGTTCAAACCCCGGACTTATCCGTTGAACTTTCTGTCCATGGACGGACTTGTCTGGTGCCAAACCGGACTCGTCCAATCAGCTCTCTGTACCAGCACGGACTAGTCCGTTCCTATGCAGACTTTTCTGGTACTCTAGGGTTTGATTTATTGAAAACTTCACCACACTAGATATATAAAAAATAAACAATAAGTCAACCGCTGATCTGATCACTTGTCGCACAAAGAGCCTTATCGCACGCGAAAGAAAATAAACAACAAAAGAAATAATAAATAACCAAAAACAAAGGAATAATAAATAACAATTAATCAAGGAAAATAAATAAATAATAAACAAATAATATGAAAAGAAAACAAAACAATAAAAAGGAAATGAAAAGGGTGTTGTTAATGTTTCTTACGTCACAGATAAAAATCCACAAGCGCACAAAAATGTCATGTAGCACTTCCCCTTAAAAAAGTATTCCCAAGGGTATCGAATCCAAAGAACGTGTGTGCTAATCTTACGTACTAATTCACCCAATGACACAAAGTTATTTGATGGGCAAGGAAGAGAGAAGAATTCAAAGCATTGATTCTAATTCAAAGGAATTTGCGGTAGCTGCTTGCCTCGGGCACGGGTTTACCCCTAGCAACACTAGGATGACTCCCACCAAGAGTCTATGGTATAGCAGAATGTGGAGGATTACTAAGGAGGATGGGGCTATTACCACCTACTACCTACCTCTTCAATCGGTTATTCACTGGTGATTTCGACCTAAGCACCACGCTTACGTTCTAAATCACTACTTTAGTTGTTTCGAACACGAAGCTACAACTAGAGTCTCTAATAAATTAAAGCAATGAACCCACAAGTAACTACTTTGCAAACTACCTTGAATTGGAAATAAAACTTGAAATGAATTCACAAAGTCTTACTTGATTTGGAATCAAACCTTTGTAGGTGTACAAGTGAAGAAGAGGGACTTGATAAGCCCAAGCCTCCTTCTCCTAGACTCTTCACCGCACTCTCCTTCTACTTGGCAGCCTCTAGGACTACTCTAAACCCTAGGAGTGGTATTCTATTCTAAACTTTTGGTGTGTGTGTCAAGTGAGGTATGGGGTGCTATTTATAGGGGGAGAAGGGTCAGTTTCCACCACCAAATGTGCGCGAATCAGTCACCATCGTCTTCAAAAAGCTGGGAGGAGCCAACACGTGGCAATTGGCCGAGTTTGGCGCCAGGACCAAGTCGGATGACTAGGGGGGGGTTCGACCGACCTAGTCTTTGCATCGTTTTGTGTGTGCTTTCTCTAGGTCACTGCCAGGTGGGTCCCATCCATTGACATGGGTTCTACACCATTGGATGGCCTCGGATACTACTATTTGTGGGCCATTTGATCCATGTGATGACACGTGGTGTTGCCTGATTTGTCGGAATCCAATTTAACGGATTATTCCCTACATGTCTTGATATTTTTGGGTATAATTTACTTGCACACAAATACACACCAACACTTGTGGAATTGGTTAGTTTTTAACCCTACCACTATGTCGTGTTTCTCTTTTGTGCACATTATGAGGTGAATTGATGGTATAAATATGGCAATTAAGGACCGTCAACAAACTCCCCCACGCTTAATCCTTTGCTTGTCCTCGAGTGAAGGCAAGAAGAAGAACTAAGGTGTTGTCATAAATTTGCTATAAGTTAGAAAATTAGAATACTAGATATTTCAACTCATACCTCAATTCATGAATTCCCTCTTTGGAATGTGGCTACCACATCAATCTTGGGTGTTTGAAGAGTGAATGGTTGGAATGTAGTTTCCTTGGATCTTCTCCTGCCAAAATGATCTAACAATTTGCTATATTCGGAAAGTCAAGAAACAATTGCCCTTTTCTCTCATTTGGAATCTCTCAAATCTCTCAAAGTGTTTTGATCCTCACCTTTACATGTTTTGCCAATTTTGTCCCTAGACTAAATATGGCTATATTTGCAGCTTGGTAGGGACAAATGTGGCAGACATTGCAATTCATATATTACTAGGTCAAAAACTTGATCCTATGAGAGACTTATGCAACAAACAATTTGACAAAGAAAATCCTTGTGCACATGAATGGAATGGATAATTGTGGACTCCATGGTTTTCTCTATTTAAGGATGAAACACGACTACTTTTTTTTGGCATACTTCCTATTTTGAAGAGTAGATGCTTTTTTCCATAGCCATGTCTTCTATTCCTTTTCTTTTGTAGAGAGATTTTGATAACCATAATGTATGGAGTTTCTTTATTGGATGGATGAATGGTGGATGCAAATTATTAATGTGAGATATTTTGCATGAATAGGGTGCACAAGAATTTCTAAGTCAAAAGTTCATGCATGCCACTCAATTGGGTCACGAGTTTGACAAAGTTCAATGAAAAACAAAGTGACATATGCATGTGGTTTTCAATAAGTTTATAATATGGCCTTGGTGGGTATTTAAATTTCCAATGAGGAATAGAATTAAAATTAAACTAGTAAGCATCCTATGCAGTTGAGACATCAAAACTATGGTGTGTTGTATATGTCGGGCTTCACAACAACATTGCATAAGTGCCGCATTTTGGCGCTCATGCCACGATGAAAACTATCGATCTCCTCCTTGAGGGAGATGAGCTCATCGTTTAATTCGGCCCTCTCTATGCGCCCTTCAGCCACTAAGTTCGATAGCTTCTTGTTCTCCAAACGGAGAGAAGCTAACTCCTTAGAAAGTTGTGCCACTTTAGGGGAACGAGGAAATTTCCCGTCACCGTTCTCGAATTGGCCATGTGGCCCTCTAATGGCAGCGGCCGAGTGGTGACGCCTAATTTTGGAGGGTGACGAGCCCGTCGACTGCTCTATTGCCAAATTATCCACTTGCTTGAAAAAGCCTTTTGCATGGCCTCTTTCAGGCTTGCGCACCCTATGGATAATGAGGCGATCTCCCACACGCTCAGGTGAGGTACGCGTAGGTGACTTGTAGTGGTGGCTCACTACGTCATTGTCCTTGGTCTTCAGAGTGTACATAAACTCCTCGACAAGCTACAAATTTGGGAGAGACTCGTATTTTTCAGGAAAAATACGAGTCTTGACTAGCTTAAGGCCAGTTGTAGTCAGACGATGTGTAGGTGTCATCGACTTCATGGGCGTCCTCCGAGGGGAGAGCGACCGTGCAGCACCACGAGGTGTGGTGCTACGCCCACGCATAGTCTTCATCGGTGGCGGGATCATGGCGAGAGGTACGACATCTAATGCCATGACAGACTCCAATGCGAGGGTGGAGTTGTCATTGGCCTACGCGATGTCTCCGCTCAGGTTGAGATAGAGGAAGCATGAGGCACAATTTTCTTGCCGGCCATGACTTGGATGGGAGGAACACGAGATGGATTTTTCTGGATGATACAAGGTTCCCCTCTCAGTTCTCGTCAACAAATAAGCGAGGAAAATACAATAGCACTGAGAGTCTTGTTGGGATACAACGGGAGAGTCCACACGAGAAAAAGAACGCCAATGGTGCAAAGGAGGAGTCTATCGACGCTAGGGTTCGGCTGAACCCCTTTTTGCTCCACTCGGGCCAGGTTTTCGTGGGTTTGCTTAATAGGCCCCATAGATGATTAATTGGATGGGCCCATCAGTTGGACATGGAGATTTTATACATAATTTGAATAAACGGCATGAAATTCAATAATATTTATCACGTCAATTTCTTTTTCTGCTTCCTCCTCCTAGGATTCAAGAAATAATTTGAATCGGTGCCCATTCACTTTAAATAGCTTATCATCATCACCTTGGAGTGTGATTGCTCCATGGGATGAGGTTTCTACTATAGTGAAGGGTCCTTCTCATTTACTTATAAGTTTCCCATGTCCAAAGAGTTTAATCCTAGTGTTGAAGAGTAAAACTTTATCTCCAGGTTTGAACTCTTTAGGCGTAATCCTCTTATCGTGCCATCTTTTGGTTCTTTCCATGTAGATTTTGGCACTATGGTATGCCTTATCTCTCCACTCTTCTAACTTAGAAATTTGCTTCAATCGGTGTTTTCCAGCCTCATGGAGGTCCATGTTCTACCACTTGATGGTCCAATAGGCTTTATATTCCAATTCTATAGGAAGATGACAAGTCTTCCCATAGACAAGTTAGAATGGAGACATGCTGATGGGGGTTTTGTATGCAGTACAGTAGGCCCACAATGCGTCAGGTAGCTTATGTTTCCATTCTGTTCCCATATCTAAGACGGTCTTTTGCATAATATTCTTAATTTTCTTATTAGATGTTTCTGTTTGACCACTTGTTTGTGGGTGGTGTGGCGTAGCGATGTTAAGCTGGACACCAAGCTCCCTCAAAAAGTTCCGGAAGGTATTATCTATGAAATGAGACCCTCCATCACTTATTACTATATGAGGAGTGCCAAAGCGTGGAAAGATGATCTCATGAAACATTTTCCTAGCTTGCTTGGAATCAGAATTTTTTCATGGCAAGACTTCTACCCATTTTGACACATAATTTATGGCCACCAGGATATACTCGCAATCATAAGACCTAGGGAAAGGTCCCATGAAATCAATACCCCACACATAAAAAAAGTTCTGCTTCGAGATTATATTTTAGGGGCATCACATTGCGAGCGGAGATTCCTCCATGCTTCTGGCATTTCCAACATCTACGAATGAATTCTTTTGTGTCTTCATGCATAACAGGCCAATGTAATCCACTTTGCCAGATCTTTGCATGAGTACAGTAAACACCATAATGGCCACCATAGGGGCTAGCATTGCATTTCTTAATAATCTTGGTGCCTTCGATTGATGGGACACACCTTCTAAGAAGGCCATCGACACAAACTCGATAGAGGTATGGGTCATCCAAAAGGTGTCTACAGTTCTCATAGATGAGTTTCTTTTTGATTTCTCCAGGTGGTACGTATCCCGTGACCATGAAGTTCACGATATCCGCATACCAAGGGTGAGAGTCAGTAACCTTGAGAAGCATATAATCTCATAGGAAGTCGTTGATAGGAATTCTCTACTCCTTTCTTATCCTTGATTTCTAAGTCAAACTCTAGGAGTAGAAGAATCAATCAAAATATGCTTGGTTTAGCATCATTTTTGATGAGCCAGTACTTCAAGGCAGCATGGTCTGTGTAGACTATGACGTTGGCTCCAACCAAATAGGAACTAAACTTATTGATAGCAAAAACTACAGCCAAGAGCTTTTTCTCGGTTGTGGCATAATTGACTTAAGCTCCTATCAGATTTTTGCTAGCGTAGGCTGTTGCATGATGCTTTTTATCTTTGGTTTGGCATAAGACCGCACCAACAGCAAAATCACTAGCATCACACATGATTTCGAATGGCAGCATCCAATTGGGAGGTTGGATGACTGGAGCTGAGATGAGTGCCTTTTTGAGTGTATCAAATGATTTAAGGCATTCATCATCAAAATCAAAGGGAGCTTCCTTAGCTAGTAGGTTAGTGAGGGGTCTAGCGACTTTTGAGAAATCTTTGATGAATCGCAGATAGAACCCCGCATGACCTAGAAAGCTGTGGATTCCCTTAACGTTGATAGGAGGTGGGAGTTTTTCAATGACTTCAATCTTTGCTTTGTCCACCTCTATCCCTCTCTCAGACACTAAGTGTCCAAGAACTATGTCTTCACAGACCATGAAATGGCACTTTTCCCAATTAAGTACTAGGTCCTTCTCTTGGCATCTTTGTAAGACCTTGTCTTTGTTTTCTAGACAATGGTAAAAATTTTTTCCATAGACAAAGAAATCATCAAAGAAAACTTCTATGATCTCCTTAATCATGTTGGAAAAGATAGACATCATGCATCTTTGAAAAGAGGCGGGAACATTACACAGTCCAAAGGACATATGCCGGTAGACATAAGTTCCGTAAGTAAATGTGAATGTGGTCTTACTTTGATCATCGGGATGGATTGAGATTTGATGATAACCCGAATACCCATCAAGGAAACAAAAATAGGAGTGTTTTGCCAACTGCTCTAACATCTTATTGATGAAGGGCAGTGGAAAATGATCCTTCCTTGTAGCCAAGTTAAGTTCTCGGTAATCAATGCACATCCTCCATCATGTGACGGTTCGTTGAGGAATTAATTCATTCTTCTCATTCTGAACGACCTTCATACCTCCCTTCTTAGGAACTACTTGAACTGGGCTGACCCATTCACTATGAGAAACAGGGTAGATAATCCCTGCATGCAAAAGGTTCAAGACTTCCTTCTTGACAACTTCTAGCATCGCATTATTCAATCGCCTTTGAGGTTCCCTTGAGGGGACACTCTCGGGGTCAATAGGATTGCAATGGGTGCATAACGCTGGACTAATCCTGTTGAGATCCTCTAGTGAATAGCCAAAAAAAGCTCTATGCTTTTCTAGCATGGCTATGAGTTTGAGTGTCTCATCATCTGAAAGATTGTCACTTATGATGTCAGGGGCTTCTAAATCGCCATTTAGGAAGGCATAATGTAGGCCTAGAGGTAGAATTTTTAACTCGACAGGAGGTTTTGGGAAGAACTCTTCTTTTGGCAATTCATTTGCCTCCTAAAATTTATCCTCCTATTTGATGAAATATTCTTCTCCTTCAATTTTAGGGGGTGCTAAGAATTGAGGAGTCCTAACCTCCTCTATTGAATGAGAGATTCTATGGATGTGTTCTTGGAACGCAAGATAGGAATAGAGAACTTTCTCCCTCCAAGTTTGACATTGAGGTTTCCTTCGAAAGGATTTTCCATGAGAAATTTCTCAATGGGAATCCCAATCATAATGTCGAAATCTTGGATTTCGAACACATGGAAGTCTAGGATAGCCTCAATATCTTTGTGTCTTATAGATGCCTGTTGCAAAACCCCGCATCCTTTAAGGACGTTTCTGAAAGAATCTCAGAAGGATTTACATGTTGGTGCCAACGGCACATCGCCCACAATGGCGAGAGCACAAGAATAAAAAATGAGATTTGCTCCAATAGTGGGGTTGTATAGGACCTTCATTGGTGTCTCTCTAATGAAACATAGAATGATTGCCAAGGGTGAGGTCATCCGATGGATTTCGGATGACTGCTCAACTTTTGCAATCCATTCTCTGCTTAGAATAGAGGTTAACTCATTGACCCTCTGTTGGACGAATACTCCATCAGCTGGGTTAGGTGGAGTTAGTGGAAATGATGGTTTCCTATGGCAACAGTCCTTCGAGGTATTTCCAAAATCTTCAAATATTTCTTCCTCGAAGTAAAAGGGAAACTTAGAAGGTTGAATTTCTTCTTCCTTCATAGTTTCTGGTTCGGGAGAGGATTCGTCCGGCAAGGTTTGAGATAAGCAAGGAATGGGTTCATCCATGTCCATGGGTTCATCCTCGGTTCTTGACACGACTTCCTCCTAAGGAGGCTCATTAAGACCCATAATGAAAGAAGAATTTTCTAGAATTCTATCGAGAAGATCCTTACCTTCTTCTGGCGTCTTATGGAGGAAATATCCTCCAGTTATAATGTCAAGATGTAGGGCAGACTCTTTGTTCAATCCCATGTAGTAGTGTTGCAAAAGCAACATATCAGGGATGGACAAATCTGGGCTGGAATTTCTCAAAAGAGAAAATCTATAACAAGCTGCACCTATAGACTCCTTCTCCATCTACTGGAAGCATAGTAGTTCCTTTAGTAAGGAAACAATTCGAGCAATTGGAAAGAAAGCAAGACAAAATCTATCTCGTAATTCATTCCAATTTCTGTTTGTCTTCCCAACATTGTGGTTGTACCATTCTTTGGTTTTTTCCTTGAGGGAAAAAGGAAACAACTTCCATTTGAGAGTTCTTGTGTCATGCCCTTGATTAGAAGGCTTAAACACAGTTGTTGAAACTCTCATAGATGGTGGTAAGTGAATGTAGCCTAGAGGGGGGGTGTATAGGCTTTTTGAACTTTTGTCGGAACCTGAAACACTTAGCAACCTGATCAAACACAGAGAAATTGGACTAGTCCAGTAGGGTGCCAACTAGTTCGGTGTGTGCTGACAAAATCGATCAAGTTTCATTGATGACTTCGATCCAAGTACTCTATGCAGCAGAAATTGAGTTGTAACTCGAGTGTATTGCTTTAATGAAACTAGATATGGCACAAGTTAACTTTAGTTTCAAAGTTTTAACATAAGTTGAACAAGATCGAGCAAACCCTAGATGGCAATGAATAGTAAGAACAAAAGTAAAGACATAATGATTTTATCACATGGTTCGATTCCACAGAGCAAATCTACATCCACGTTGAGGAGCCTATGGAGGACCGGGTCTTCACCAACCCTACCCTCGTCGAATCGCCATAGAGGCCGATTCTCTTCCACTAATCACAAAGGGGGTAAATAACCGAGTTCAAGGGGCCTTCTCACAAGTTGAGGGCCCCCCAATATTTATAATTCGAAAGACCACCAAACACACTCGAAAGATATGCAATAAAATAGCAAGAGTGTGTGAGAGATTCAAACCCAAGAGCTCAAGATGTGAAGAACGTGTCTCTCCTTTGATCAATGGTTAATCCTCAAGGATTTGATCTTTCTTGCATTGGATTGTGTGGAGAGACATGTTTTCTGGGCTCTTGGAAGGTGTGACGGTGCAAGGAGTCAAGAGGTTTGGTAGTAGGGCCGTACACCTCTATTTATACTAGGGTTTCCAAAGGTTACCATTAGGGTTTGCAATGTTCAGACGAGTCCGTGGTGGTCTCCGGACTAGTCCGGTGTGCGGCGTGTGGGAAACCCTAAGTGTTCAGGAATATCTGGCACGTCCAAAAACATGTGGACTAGTCTGATCTGGGCACTGGAGATATTCGGACTAATCTGGCACATATCGGACTAGTCTGGCGTGGTGAATCCCTTAGTGAATTGAGGACAAGTCCGCACTTGGAGGACTTGTCCGATTTTAGTCAGAGAGGTTATCGGACTAGTCCGGATAATATCGGACTAGTCCGATGTCGTGAAATTTTGAGGTGCTAAGGACAAGTCCGAAATTGGGGAACATGTCTGAAGTTGGTCAGTGAGGATTTCAGACTAGTCCGTGGAACATCGGACTTGTCCGATGTTGATCAGAGCTATTATCGGACTAGTCCGGACTTAATCGGACTTGTCCATTGCGGACAAGTCTGCACTGGGAGGACTTGTTCGTTCCTAGACAAAGAGATTATCGGACTAGTCCGGGGTATATCGGACTAGTCCGGACCTGTGTAAATTTGTGCAGTGAGAGTGTTTTCTTTTGATTGAGCTCTTGGGGTGTGTTTCTCCAACACACTCCATACACAAAGAGTATTTTGTTCATCTCTTGAGCTCTTTTCAACCTGATTCCTCACTCTCCTTTCTTTTTTTGCTTTCTTTATAATTTCATTAAAACCTGCGCTCATCTCAACAATTTAGTTAGGATCTCATTTGTTTGTCATAAATCAACCAAAACCCACAAGGGATGCCTAGATGCACTTTCAATCCCCCCTTTTTGATGATTGATGACAACCAATTGAGATTTCACAAATATGATTAAAAGTCCAGATTTTCATAAAGTGTGCACATATGAGCTTGTAACAAATTAAGCAATGAAAACATAAGACATATGTGCACTCTTTATGGTGGGGTTCAAAACTAAGTGTGTGTAAGAAATAATCGTGATGAGAATGAGATAATTGACACAATCATATCAACATCAAGCATATATGTAAATTTCAAAGTATAAGCATAGATTATATCAAATTATCATCACAGACTTCATAAACAGACCTTAGAAGAATAATAAGAGTCTTAAAACACTAAAAACAGTCTTACACCACCAAAAGCATAATAGAGATCAAAAGATACAAATGGAGCTCTCGTCTCTCATCTATGGAAACAACCTAATGACTCCCCCTCAATCTCTCCCCCTTTGGCATCAAGGCACCAAAAAGAAGGAGAGGAGGGATCTAGAAGTCGCCGCAGGCTCATTCCTCACTGTCGGTCCTCTCATCGTCTTCATCTTAAGGCTGAGGAGGAGGAGGAGCGGATCCACTCAAAGTACCCCGAAGGCAGAAATTGGCGAGCTCGGGGCGAGAGAGAGGTGGCAACTCAGAGAAGTCTGAAGTGACTCATCAGAGATAATAGGAGATCCAATAGGCTCGATCTCCAGCTTCTGACAAATAGACTTGACGTTGTCCTTCATGTATCTCATATCAGCTTTCCTTGCCTTGTTCATCTTGTGTAGCTTAACTTCTGTCTTCCGACCAGAGTTAAAAATAGCAGCCAAGTACTTCATAATGCCATTTGGAGACCCCTTCTTGGAAGTAGTAGCTCCTCAGCTTGATGGGGGTCTTGCTTCAGCTTGGTCCCTCCTGGAAGCCTCCTCACTAGATACAGGGGATGGAGCAGTGCTAAGCACAGATTGAGGTGGCTTCTGAGGCCTCAAAGCTTCGTGCTCAACATCCTTCACAAACTCAATTCATGTGACCTTTTCTATCATAAACATGATATAGGGCGCATATCCACATGAACGGTTAGGGGTACAAGAGATGTTCACCATGTCGTTCCATATGTAGTCGAAGACATCAAACTTCCTGTTCTTGCTTATCACCTTCATCAGTGTCCTTAGGTAACCTTGAACACTTCCTGCATCTCCATCTTTTGGAGCTATTGTCTTCCTCAACAGTCTGTTGAGAACAATGAAGAAAGGCTTCATGTTCTTGGTTGATGGAGGGTTATACTTTAGGAGGGTGTCATATAGGAACTCGATCTTGTCCTTCTCTAGGACACCAATGTTGTGGATAATGAGCTCATTGTTGCCAGTGTCTTCCAGGTGAAGCAATATCGCAAACTCATCATAAGTCACGGTGTACTTGGATCCGTGAGTCATCCAAGTCACCCTCTCCTCTTCATCACTATCAAAGTGACAAGTCGCAAAGAACTGCACTATCACCTCATCATTCTAGTTGTAGCGGAATGATAGCAGGTCCTTAAGACCATGTCTCTCCACAGCTGCAATCACATCATCAAATGCATCACAACTCTTCTTCTCAAAGTAGGTCCAGTCTATCCATTGGCTTCGGACCTGTCCGGTGCTCAAGTGCAGACTAGTCCGGAGTACCGAACTTGTCTGTACTGAGACCGAACTAGTCCGATGTTCAACTGCTCAAACCCTAACTAGCAAATCAACGGTGTTTCTCAATGCAAAAATAGCTCAAGGTAGACGTAATACAACAAGGAGTCATGTATTAACTAGTGGAGCTAAGCTATTTGGTCCATAACAAAAGAAATCAAAGGTTCTAGGGTTTTGGAGAAAGTTTACCAAAATCCTTTGATTCTTGGAGTTGGAGGAGTTGTTATTGCGGACTAGTTCATGGAACTCGATCCCCTCGCGATGAAGATCGTTTTTCATGGAGAGTTGAAGAGATTTGGTGGAGAAATCGCCAAATCACCTTGGGGTGCTTGAGTGAGGAGAGAGAATGTGAGAAACATTGTGAGGATGAAGGAGATTAGGGTTTTGCGGCCTTAGAGTTGTGGAGTCAAAAAATCAGAGTAGTCCGTGGTCAACCGGACTAGTCCGGACTACTGGATCTTTGCGGACTAGTCTGCAGTGTGCGGACTAGTCCGAGTAACCATAGACTAGTCCGTGGTCTCTAGAACAGAAGCATTTAGCCTATTCGTATATACTCGAAGGTGCTTACAAAGAAGAATAGGAGGCAAAACACACAAATAATCTTGATGAATATGCTCAGTAAAGATACAACCATCAAGCTATGACCATAATTCACCAAGATCAAGTAAGTGAAATTGTTTTTCGGAGAAAATAGAGAGAGATGATTTTCATAACACAATCAATAGATTTTGAAGATGGCATACATGTATGCAAGTTTTCAAGCCACGTTCCGAGCATCAAGGATATTTAGTTCATTTCAGAGCTCGCAAAAACGTTTTTCATCAAGTGTCTTGGTAAATATATCAGCTAGTTGTTTTTCGGTGTTGACATGGGAAATGGCTATGTCTCCTTTAGTTGAGTGGTCTCTCAAAAAGTGATGTCGGTTGTCTATGTGTTTTGTCCTAGAGTGCTCAATGGGGTTATGAGCAATTTTAATGGCACTCTCATTGTCACAAAGGAGTGGAATACGGCTCTTATTGTAACCGTAATCCCTTAGAGTTTGTCGCATTTAAAGGAGTTGTGCAGAACAACTCCCGACTGCAGCATACTTTGCTTCGGCCATGGATAAGGCAATGGAGTTTTGTTTCTTGGAGGACCAAGAAACTAGGGATCTACCTAGGAATTGGCACGTACTAGAGGTACATTTTCTATCTACTTTGCATCCGGCATAATATGCATCAGAGTATCCAATGAGATTGAACTTTGAATCTTTAGGGTACCAAAGGCCTAGGTTGGGTGTATAAACTAAATATCGCAAGATCCTTTTTACAGCTGTCAAATGACATTCCTTAGGATTGGGTTGAAATCTTGCACACAAACATACACTCAACATAATGTCAGGCCTAGATGCACATAAATAAAGTAGGGAGCCAATCATGGAACGATATACCTTTTGATCCACGTTCGGTCCGTCTTCATTGAAATCCAAGTGTCCATTTGTTGCCATGGGAGTCTTTATAGGCTTCGCTTTGTCCATTCCAAACTTCTTGAGTATGTCTTGAGTGTACTTGGTTTGGCTTATGAACATCCCTTCCTTTTGTTGCCTCACTTGGAATCCCAAGAAATATCTCAATTCTCCCATCATAGACATCTCGAATCTATCTGTCATAATCTTACTAAATTTTTCACAAAAGGATTTGTTAGTTGAACCAAATATAATATCTTCAACATAAATTTGACAGATAAATAGATCATTGCCAAAGTGCTTGGTAAACAACGTGTAATCAGCTTTGCCAATCTTAAATCCATTTTCAATCAAAAAAATCTCTAAGGCACTCATACCAAGCTCTAGGAGCTTGTTTGAGGCCATAGAGAGCTTTACGCAATTTGAACACATGGTTGGGAACTCTTGATCTTCGAATCCGGGGGATTGCTCCACGTATACCTCCTCCTTGATTGGTCCGTTGAGTAAGGTGGTTTTCACATCCATTTGATAGAGCTTGAAATCATATCTAGTCGATTGAAGCCTAGCTACGGGAGCAAAAGTTTCGTCGAAATCCAAACCTTCGACTTGTGAATACCCTTTGGCCACAAGTCATGCCTTGTTCCTTATTTCCACCCTGTGTTTGTCTTGCTTGTTGCAGAAGACCCATTTAGTGCCGACGACGTTGAACTTGGGTCTTTCGACAAGTTCCCACACCTCGTTCCATTTGAAGTTGTTCAGTTCTTCTTGCATCGCCACCACCCAATCTGGATCTTTCAAAGCATCCACAGTCCTGTGTGGTTCCAAAGAGGATACAAAAGAGTAATGTTCATAAAAATTGGCTATACGATATCTAGTGGTTACTCCCTTTTGGATGTCACCGATTATATTGTCGACGGGGTGATCTCTTTGGATGCATTGATGTACTCTTAGATGTGGCACTTGTGGTCTTGAATCTTCATGATCATCTTCTTCTCCCCCTAGATGGTTGCCCTCATTGATTTGTTGATCATCTTGATCTTCATGAGGTTGATCTTGTGTAGAAGCTCCCCCTTGATCATTTACCTCCACTTGTGGTTCATCTTCTTCATCCGCATTTGGAGGTGGCGCTTGTGGTCGAACATCGCCCAACGCCATTCTTCTCAACGCTTAACATGGAGCTTCTTCTCTATCTAGCACACATTGGTCAACTTGCTCTTCTTGAGAGCCGTTAGTTTCATCGAACACTACGTCATGTGCTACTTCAACAAGTCTGGAGACCTTGTTGAAGGCACGATAGGCATAAGAGTTCGAACCATAACCAAGCAAGAAACCTTCATCAGACTTCGAAGTGAACTTTGAAGTCCTCAGCTTCTTGTTCAAAATATAACATTTAGAATCAAAAACTCAAAAGTAGGAAATATTCAGCTTGTTACCGGTGAGTAGTTCATATGACGTTTTCTTGAGTAGGCGATGAAGATAGAGTCAGTTTATGGCGTGACAAGTGGTGTTAACCACTTCAGCCCAAAATAGATCCGAAGTCTTGTACTCATCGGGCATTGTCCTTGCCATCTCTATAAAGGTTAGCTTCTTCCTTTCGGCTACTCCGTTTTGTTGAGGGGGATACAGTGCTGAAAATTCATGTTTTATCCCTTCTTCGCCTAGGTACTCCTCAACTTGGATGTTTTTGAATTCTGTGCCGTTGTCACTTCGTATGTTTTTTATCTTCAATGAGAATTCATTTTGGGCACGCTTGAAAAACTTCTTGAGGGTTCCTTGAGTTTCTATCTTATCATGCAAAAAGAAAATCCACGTGAAGCGCGAAAAATCATCAACAATTACTAAACCGTATTTGTTACTGCTGATGCTTATGTAAGCAATTGGACCAAATAGATCCATGTGAAGTAGATCGAGTGGTCTCGTTGTTGTCATGACATTCTTCGCGGGATGGTGTGCTCCTACTTGCTTCCCGGCTTGGCACGCACTACAAGGCCTGTCTTTCTAAAAAACAACATCCTTCAAATCTCGGATGTGATCGTCCTTAAGGAGTTTTTGAAGATTCCTCGTACCAACATGTGCTAGCCGTCTATGCCACAGCCAACCCATGTTGGTCTTTGCAATCAAGCACGTGTCATGTTTGGCTTTATCTTTGTTGAAGTCAACTAGATAAAGCTTTCCCTTTAACACACCCTTGAATGCAACCGAGTTATCACTCCTTCTTGAGACGATCGTACCCTCATTAGTGAACAAGCAATTATAACCCTTGTAACATAATTGAGATATGGACAAAAGGTTATAATCTAAGGAATCGACATGTAAAACATGAGAAAGAGTGTGTTGAGGCAAAATTGCAATTTTACCGGTACCGAGCACCCTTCCTTGTCTGTTATCGCCAGAATTGATGACTTCGCTTGGATCTTCATTTTCTTCATATTCAACGAACATCCTTCTTTCTCCGATCATGTGGTTGGTGCATCCACTATCTAGAACCCATTTTGCTCCACCAGAGGAGTAGGCCTTTCTTTTACCTTCCTTCGCCATTAGACGTGTGTCGTTGTCCTTCCATGCGCCAATAGTTGGGAAGAGGGTGGATTTCTTGGTTGTCTTCTTGATGGCTATGCTAGCCATCTCCTCTTCCTCTTCGGATGAGGACTCGTCATTGGAGTCCCACTCCTTTCCTAGGTGCATGTGTCCAATTTGCTTTTTCTTCTTGAACATATTCTTGGTTTGAGGCTTTGTATCCTTGGTCTTCTTCTTGTTTTCTTCATAAGGACAATCAACTATAAAGTGATCGTATTCACCACAGTTATAGCAAGCGTACCTCAACTTTGGTCTTGATTTGTCTTTTTGTCTTCCTTCATTTGATCTACCACCTTTTCTTCTTTTCATCATCTTCTTGAATTTCTTCATAAATAGGATCATATCTTCTTCATCTATATTTTTGCTTTCATCGTCGCTGTCGTCTTCTTCTCGAGCCTCTCGAGCTTCTTTTGACATAGGCTTACAAGTGGAATTCAAAGCGACTCCTTTCTTCTTTGCCGAGGTAAGGTAAGCACTCTCTTTGACATGATTTGCTTGTTTCTCCATCATCTCAAAATTGATAATCTTTCCAAGCAATTCATTCGGGGTCATTTTCCAATAGCCGAGGCTTTCTCTAATCATCGAGCATAGAGTTACGTTGCGAGGCATGAAGGCTCTGAGAATTAGCTTCACCACCTCGTGATCATTCCACTTATTGCTTTCATATGCTCGAACTTTATTGATGAGATCCTTCAACCGATTGTACATGTCTTGCGGTGACTCATCTTCTTCTATGGCAAATCATCCCAATTCGCCTTCGATCATCTCAATTTTAGCCTCTCGCACGTGACGATTGCCTTCATGTGTGGTTTGTAGCATATCCCATATTTCCTTAGCAATTTCGAGTCCATCCACCTTGGCTACCTCATCTTGGCTCAATGATGATGTTATGACAGCTGCAGCTTGAGCGTTTTGATGAATAGCTTGCTATTGACTTGGTGTGAGCTCTTCATCGTCATTCGGGATATCTATCCCTGTACACACTATATGCCACAAGTTGGGGTTAAGTGATATTAGATGCATCTTCATATTCTGTGTCTACATAGAATAATCATTGTTGTCAAAGAAAGTTGCTTTCCCTAGAGGAATCGACAAGTAATGATTATTATTCGAATTTAACCGATCATAATTAAAAGGATATCAGGGGTAGTCAGTGTGACTACTCCCCTTCTTCTTTTCATCCTCGATCTTTATCTTCCCTTTGGAGAGTGCTTTCTTCCTTAGGAGTTGTGAGACCTATGTGTGCTAGATAAATTGACTTTGACAATAAAAATTTTTGAATGCTGCCATAACATCTTTTTAGCAAGGTCTGACTTTAGCTCCGGCATGTCTTTGTGAAGCTCCGATATGTTTTTGCTAGGTCCGACTTATGTTGGTTAGCCCCGACATGTTTTTCTAGTTCCGGCGCTAGGTTGTACTAGCTTTGGTAAGCTCCGACGCTAGGTTGTACTAGCTTTGGTAAGCTCCGGCTAAAGCTCTGGTTAGTTTTGGCAAGATTCAGAGCTTGATCGCAATGTTCCTGCTTTTACTGTGAAATGTTTCGAACTTGCTTTACATTGTTGGAAAGATTGCTTAGTATTCATTTGCTAAGTTTTTGGTGTGTTTTGGTTAATATGGTTGATATCATTTTGCTATGGTTTGCAACATGCTTATGTGAAGTGCTCACGTAAGATGTTGTAATTCCAGAACTAATGGGAGTCGAATCGAGGACTTGTGCTTGGAAATATTGGTTGTTTGTTCATGTGCAGGTGTTGCTTGACTTCAAGACATGGCTAGTGATGGGATCCATTGAACTAGTGTTAGGGAGAATATGAGGTTCAACAATCAAGTTCGGGAGGAATTGTGGTTGAGTTGATCGGGAGGTTGCGCACATGTTTGAATCAAGAACAATGCATATGAAGGTATCGTGGACGTCGTTGGAAGATGTTTGCACGTGTGCAAGGAGTACATGGACGTGGCTGCATGGTTCCGAGACATGATGAAGAGATGTGGACGTAAAGAATTAGTCGGAAAGGTCCAACCGACTAGGTTATGGACTCAGGCTGCGGCTGAGTCGTGTTTGACTCAAATATGGAAAGATTTGAGTTGGTTATGATAGTATTTCGTGTGGATCACGAATTTTGTTGTTTTAGGAATGTGAGATACATTCTTAAGGTGTTTGGAAGTTTTAAGATTGCTTCTATCTGCGTATAGAAGAGTCCTAAGCAGTTATGGAAAGTTTTGATTCGTGATTTGAGTAGGATTAGAGTCCTAGTTGAGATTGGATTGGCCTAAGGGTTGGTTATATAAGCAAGGGAGGCCAGAGCTCGTGAGAGACAACTTTGGGTCTGTTCCTCTTGTGTTCTATTGAATATAATTCGTAGTTGAAAGGAACTTTTGTGCCTTGTTCGTTCGACTTGTTCCAGACAAGTTTTTCTCGTCGAGTTTCTGCACAGTACTACCTTTCTTTGGTGGTTTTATCATAACTCGAGTTTTACAAATCCAATTGACGTGATTCTTTTTGGGTTGTCTTAACAACTTGATTATCTATCATATATAAAAGTTTGACGGTCATTGGATTAGTGATTTCTGATCTACACGAGTTTATTTGCAGCGTTCCAGAACTGTTTTTCTCGGGTAGGACAGATTGACCTTTGTTCGATCTTTCAATCGTAACTTGAGTTTCTCTCAATGGATTTGAGTGATTCTTGTTGTGTCATCTTCGTGACTTGATTCTCTCTGATATATATCACTTTTGTCACAGTGAAAAACGTTTAGATTAGTCTCACACACGATTTCTTTAACAGATCATTTTTCTACTGAAGGGGTTGGGATTTAATTGTTTCCGCTGCGTATGATTTTTTAATCTACCATTCACCCCCCTCTGGTAGCTTTTCACGTGCTCGTCAATCCTACAATTGGTATCAGAGCCCAGTTTACTCTAATATTTGTGATTTGCACGTGTTTTTGACTAATCATCATGGAGAAATACTCTGCCAAACCTTGTGTGTTTAGTGGTATTGATTTTCAGGTTTGTGAGGCATGTATGGAAGCCTTCATCCAGGCTCAAGTCTTCACAATATGGGAGAAGGTATACAAGCCTTATGAGTGTTGTCAAATGATCAAGTTACAGCTACAAATCTGAGAGATGTCGACAACAACAACAAGGCTCGAAATTTGATCATACAAGGATTAACTCAAAGCGACTTCGACCTTGTTGCACACCTTGGATCTGTATACGATGTGTGGAAAGCGCTTTGTGACTACCACGAAGGATCCAACACGGTCAAGGAGGTAAGGCAAGACATGTTCAAGAAAGAATACATGCGCTTCGAGATGCAACCCGGTGTGTCTATTGATGACCTTTTTGCTCGCTTTAATGAAATTCTCAGCAACTTGTATAGTGTCAATGTTAATTTTTCAGATGTTGGAAATGCTAGGCAATTGTTAAGTGCATTAGATATGTCAATTTGGGAGATGAAAGTCACATCTATTCGTGAATATACTATCATGAGTACACTTACTTTAGATGTGCTATATTCCAAGTTAAAAACTCATAAAATTGACATAACATCACGTAAGAACTCCAACAAGTCTATTGCTTTTGTTTCTCAACGTGACATGCCTAGCTCTGGTCAATCTTCATCTTGTGGTACACTTGCTTTATTGTCCTCTCTAACCCTTGAACAGATTGAGGAATTTCCAGAGGAGGAGCTAGTACTTCTCTCTACTAGGTTCTCGAAAGCATTGCAAAATGTTAGAACTAGAAGGAGAGGAAGCTCCGGACCTTAAAGATGTTTAAAATGTGGTAAGACAGGACAGTTTCGTTCAGATTGCCCTAACCTTTCAGCTCCTACTTCTCGGGATGAAAATCAAACAAGGACGAAGCACTCATCTGTAAGCGATAAGAAGAAAAAGAAGGGTTTTACAGGACATCAATTGGTGAGCAGTTTTATCTCCGCACTTTAAGAACTTGGCTCAAGAGATGTGGACGTTGGAAGTGACGAAGATGAAGATGATTTGGCGAACTTGTGCTTTATGGCGGGCAAATCAAGATCAAGTATGAAGGATGCAGAACACAACAGCTACAATGAAGAGGTATGTCCTACTTGCGAAGAAATGTGTGATGCTATTTCTCGTGCCACTATTATAGCTAAGAAAAAGGACAAAAAGCTTAGGGATAATGCTGCTAAAATTGAATTAGTAGAATCTGAAATCAACCATTTAAAAACTTTGATTCCTAGTGATGATGCATGTCCCTCATGTGATTTAATATATAAACAATTGTCCTCATTAAGAAGTGCGCATACCTCCACACTTGATAAACTTGAGTTAGAAATTGAAAAGAATAGAGAGCTTGCTGCACTTAATGATAAAAACTTGAAAGATGGTAGTTGTTCTACATTTGATTTGCATTGTTCTACTTGTGATGATCCTGATAAGAAACTACAAGATGCTATGAATGAAATTTCTATATTGGACAATGCTTTACGTTCTCCTGAAGTTAAATTTTGTTCCAATTGCAAATTAAAAGGAAAAACTTCATGTGAAAATTGCCTTGATCTGTCCAATAAACTTGATAACATGCATAGGACATTAGATCGGTTTTGTAATGGGAATAAGAACCTAAACTTGCTGCTGAATTCTACCAAGTCTTGCAATGATAAAACTGGTTTAGGTTTTGATTCGCATGCTCATTCTAAGGCACATCCACCTAAAATTGTAAAGTCATTAGGAACTGGTTTGATTCAAACAGTTCCTAAATAAAAAGAAGTGATTTTCAAATCTGCAGGAGTGTTGTCTCATTCGGTGTCAAATAAAAATGTTGTTTGCTCATCTAGACATGAACACAAAGTTAAATTTCATTGTACCTACTGTGGTAGATATGGTCATGTCATATATTTTTGTTATAGACTAGCTAGACAACAGAAAAAAGAAAGAATGATCGCTAGATCTCATAACTTTCATGCAAAATTTGATGCACATGTTAAACCGAATGATAGGAACATGCAACCTGCTGTAATGATTCAAAAACATGCAAAGTTTTCTCCCAAACCTACTGTGTTTCGTGCTACACATGTAACATATGATAAGTCAGTAGTTGGGTAAAAAAATCCTCAAACTTTGGCTCATAAACCTGCTGTTTTATCTCAGCTTTCACGTGTTATTCCTGTTGGACGTCGTGTGACTCAGTATTGGATTCCTAAATGTCTTTTGACTAACCCCAGTATTGGGTCATCGACATATTATACTTCTATGTAGGTTACACACTTGAGGAAGGAGAACATTTGGATTGTGGATTCTGGTTCCTCACACCACACGACCGGTAACAAAGAATGGTTCTCCTCCCTCTCTTTTGTCTCACGTGTAGAGAATGTTACTTTTGCCGATAATTCTTCAACTCCTATAATTGCTAAGGATTCGGTTAGAGGAAATAATCACTACACTTTGAAGGATGTGACACTTGTTAAAAAATTTAAATACAACTTGCTTTCTGTTTCACAACTGCTAGATGAAAATCCGGAAATTATTTTCACTAAAAATTGTTGCAAAGTTGTAAATTCAAATAGTGAGCTTATTTTTAACATGTCTTAGTTTGGAAGAGTTTTTAAAGCTGATTTTGATATGTCTTCCTCTAAGAATAGGTGTCTAGTTGCTAATGATTCAAAGGACTTAATATTTTTGGCATCGTAGACTTAGTCACATAGGCTTTGATCATCTAACGCAAGTCAGTTCTCTTGATCGCATATGTGGGCTGCCTAAGCTTAAAGGGGGCAAATAAATTGTGTGCTCCTCTTGTCAACATGATAAGATGGTTGAAGGTTCACATACTCCTCTCACAATGATCCTGACAACTGAATCGGGTCAACTTTTGCACCTTGACACCGTAGGACCTTCACGCGTTCAATCCTTCGGAGGTAAATGGTATGTTCTTGTGATTGTTGATGATTATTCTAGATACTCTTGGGTTTACTTTATGGCATCTAAGAATGAAGCTTTTAGTCACTTTAGAACTTTATTTCTTAGATTATCAATTGATCACCCAGGATCTTTAAAAGCAATTAGAAGTGATAACGGAACTGAATTTAAAAAATCAATCTTTTGATCACTTTTGTGCTGAAAATGGAATATATCATCCATTTTCTTCACCATATGTACCTCAACAAAATGGTGTTGTAGAAAGAAAGAACAAAACCTTAGTTGAGATGGCTAGGACTATGCTTGATGAATATCAAACTCCTAGGAAATTTTGGGTTCATGCGATTGCAACTGCTTGTTATGTCTAAAATCTTGTTTTCTTGCGCGCTAAGCTAGGTAAAACACCATATGAGCTCTGGTTTGGACATAGGCCTAGTGTTACACACTTTCGGGTCTTTGGTTGCAAATGCTTTGTTAAGAAACATGGTAATATTGATAAATTTGAACCTAGATCCGTTGATGGCATGTTTCTTGGTTATCCATCTCATACTAGAGGCTACCGTGTGCTTTTACTTGACACTAACAAAATTGTGGAGACTTGTGATGTGTCTTTTGATGAATCTAGCCCAGTTACTAGCTCAAACATTGCAGGTCCAGATCAATATCCGTAGGAGGAGAGCATTCTCGTAGAAGATGAGGAAGAGGTGGAGCTGCTGCCCGAAAATTCAACAGCTAATAACATTGTTCCAGCTCCTGATTTTGATTCACAGCCAGCATCGACGACCACCATTGCTTGTCCAGATCCTCCTCAAGTCACAAGCTCATTTATTTGTGATGAACATGAAGAAGAGGAAGCTTGTGAAGTGTCCACTCCCCTCCGGGTTCTCAAAAGTCATCCCCCACAACAAATTATTGGAAGCTTGCACGAACGAGTCACACGGTCCAGGTTTTGCAATCCAAACTCTCATGCTCATTCTGCTTTTGTTGCTTCTTTTGAACCCAAAGATATATCACACGCACTCACTAATGAATCTTGGATTATTTCCATGCATGAAGAGTTAGAAAATTTTGAAAGAAATAATGTTTAGAAACTTGTACCTCCACCTCAAGGTCACACTTTAATTGGAACTAAATGGGTGTTTAAAAATAAACAAAGTAAGGATGGGGTTGTGGTTAGGAATAAGGCTAGGTTGGTTGCTCAAGGTTTCACTCAAGTTGAAGGTCTAGATTTTGATGAAACTTTTGCTCCTGTTGCTAGATTAGAAGCCATACTAATTTTGTTAGCTTTTGCTGCATCTGAAGGTTTTAAGCTATATCAAATGGATGTTAAAAGTGCTTTTCTTAATGGCTACATAGATGAGGAGGTTTATATCAAACAACCACCGGGTTTTGAAAATCCAGATTTCCCTAGTCATGTTTACAAACTGTCCAAAGCCTTGTACAATCTCAAACAAGCCCCTAGAGCATGGTATGATAGGTTAAAAACATTATTACTTGAAAAGGGGTTTACCATGGGCAAGGTTGATAAAACTCTTTTTGTGCTTAAGCATGGCAATGACTCATTATTCGTTCAAGTGTATGTGGATGATATTATCTTTGGTTGTGCTTCTCATGATATTGTGTCCAAGTTTTCAGCTATGATGAGTTCAAAATTTGAGATGAGTATGATGGGAGAACTCACGTACTTTTTGGGGCTGCAAATCAAGTAAACCAAGGAGTGTACCTTTGTGCATCAAACGAAGTATACAAAAGACCTCCTAAGGCATTTCAACATGGAAAAAAGCAAGCCTCTTCGGACACCAATGGGAACAGCAACAACACTTAAACTTGATGAAGATGGTGAACCCGTGGATCAAAAAGAATATAGAAGTATGATTGGATCACTTTTGTACCTAACGGCATTGAGACTGCACATACAATTTAGTATATGTCTTTGTGCACGGTTTAAATATTCCCCACGTGTTTCACATCGTCAAGACCTCAAAAGGATTCTCAGGTACTTACATGGAACTCAAGAATTTGGCATTTTTCTTCTTTCTTCCTCAACTGTTACTTTGAAAGCTTTTTCCGATGCCGATTTTGCAGGTTGTAGGATTGATAGGAGAAGTACTCCCGGTGCTTGTCATTTTCTTGGTAAGTCACTAGTTGCTTGGTCTTCTAGAAAACAAAACTCAGATGCACAATCCACAGCCGAATCTGAATATGTAGTTGCTGCTAGTGCTTACTCACAAATTCTTTGGATTGTTCAAACACTTAAGAACTATGGGGTTGATCTAGATAGTGTTCCACTATTTTTGTGATAACACTAGTGCCATTTGCATTGCTCAAAACCCCATGCAACATTCTATAACTAAGCACATTGAAATTAGGCATCACTTTCTCCGTGATAATGTTGAAAAAGGAAACATTGTGCTTCACCATGTAGATATCGAACAACAGTTGGCTGACATTTTTACAAAACCTTTGGATTTCACTCGTTTTTGTTTTATTCGTAGTGAAATAGGGGTTATGCATCCTCATGGCTTAAATTGAGGGGGAGTTTTCAAACTTGAGAAGTCTATGTGTGAATCTGAAATTAAAATAATATGAGCATAGTATTTCATACATATATGACTTTGTGATTCCTTTTACATGCTGAAAGTTCTTACTATATTACTCGTGTTACACATTTTGTAGTTTTTGCCAAGTCTAGTAATTGAAATAATTACTTACACTAAATCTGGTCATGGTCGAACTTTCTTACTGTTTTGAACTTGTTGCATGCTCACAAGTGCTTTTAATCATAAAGAATTAATCAAGTAATCAACTCACATGTTGAGTTTTTATGAACAAATATAAGTTGAGAAAAGATCAAGAGAATATGCATGCATCACACTTTTTTTTGAGATGGCTTATCATTGCACTTAGATATGAACTTAGAAGAAGTTGTGTATGACGAATACCATGTCCTTAAGCTTCTGATTATCAAAAGACATAGGCTTGGCTTGGTTGGTTAGAATAAGGCAGATGCGCATATAATCTCTTGCAAATATCATATGATCTAAATTTGTGCTTTGAAAAATAATAAAATGCAGCAACAAGTGTCATGCTTTTAGGTTTTGAAATAGTTAAGTTTGTGAGATCATGACTTGATAAATTAGAAATTACATTTGATCTCTAGCATGGCTTACACTACTTTATGTATTTCATTGATGTGATAGTGTAAGTTATTTGATAGTATGACTTGGGTGAGCTTTGTTTTATATGTATATGTTATAATATGCTCGTAACAATTAAAATTTGTCTTATAAACCTTGTTGAATACATTGTCAAAGGGGGAGAGATAATATGTGAATTTATAAAGATAAGTATGCAAGGGGGAGAAATTGATTACACATTGCACATATTCACAATTGTTTTTGGCACGATTCTTCTCAGAGGGAGAATTTCTTTTTTCTCATTTTAATTTCTATTTTACAAAGGGGGAGAAATTGTTCTCAAAACTTTTCATGCCAATGTTCGGGTTTTAAGTGGTGTTGCCAATGCATTCATTAAGGGGGAGATTGTGAGACCTATGTGTACTGAATACATTGGCTTTGACAATAAAAAATTGAATGCTGCCATAACATCTTTTTAGGAAGGTCTGACTTTAGCTCCGACATGTCTTTGTTAAGCTCCGATATGTTTTTGCTAGTTCCGACTTATGTTGGTTAAGCCCAACATGTTTTTCTAGCTCTGACGCTAGGTTGTACTAGCTTTGGTAAGCTCTGGCTCAAGCTCCGATTAGTTTTGGCAAGATTCGGAGCTTGATCGCAATGTTCCTGCTTTTATTGTGAAATGTTTTGAACTTGCTTTACATTGTTGGAAAGATTGCTTAGTATTCATTTGCTAAGTTTTTGGTGTGTTTTGGTTAATATGGTTGATATCATTTTGCTATGGTTTGCAACATGCTTATGTGAAGTGCTCACGTAAGATGTTGTAATTCCAGAACTAATGAGAGTCGAATCGAGGACTTGTGCTTGGAAATATTGGTTGTTTGTTCATGTGCAGGTGTTGCTTGAGTTCAAGACATGACTCATGATGGGATCCATTGAACTAGTCTTAGGGAGAAGATGAGGTTCAACAACCAAGTTCGGAAGGAATTATGGTTGAGTAGATCAGGAGGTTTTGCATCATGTTTGAATCAAGAACAATGCATATGAAGGTATTGTGGACGTCGTTGGAAGATGTTTGCACGTGTGCAAGGAGTGCATGGACATGGCTGCATGGTTACGAGGCGTGATGAAGAGATGTGGACGTAAAGAATTGGTCGGAAAGGTCCAACCGACTAGGTTATGGACTCAGGCTGTGGCTGAGTCGTGTTTGACTCAAATATGGAAAGATTTGAGTTGGTTATGATAGGATTTCGGGTGGATCACGAATTTGGGTTGTTTTATGAATGTGGGATACGTTCCTAAGGTGTTTGGAAGTCTTAAGATTGCTTCTATCTACCTATAGAAGAGTCCTAATCAGTTATGGAAAGTTTCGATTCGTGATTTGAGTAGGATTAGAGTCCTAGTTGAGATTGGGTTGGCCTAAGGGCTGGTTATATAAGCAAGGGAGGCCAGAGATCGTGAGAGATGACTTTAGGAATGTTCCTCTTGTGTTCTATTGAATAAAATTCGTAGTTGAAAGGAATTTTTGTGCCTTGTTCGTCCGACTTGTTCCAGACAAGTTTTTCTCGTCGAGTTTCTGCACAGCACTACCTTTCTTCGGTGGTTTTATCATAACTCAAGTTTTACAGATCCAATTGACGTGATTCTTTTTGGATTGTCTTCATAACTTGATTATGTATCATCTGTCAAAATTTCACAGTCATTGGATTTGTGGTTTCTGATCTGCACGAGTTTCTTTGCAGCGTTCTAGAACTGTTTTTCTCGGATAGGACAGATTGACCTTTGTTCGATCTTTCAATCGTAACTTGAGTTTCTCTCGACGGATTTGAGTGATTCTTGTTGTGTCGTCTTCGTGTCTTGATTATCTATGATATCTATCACTTTTGTCACAGTGAAACACATTTAGATTAGTCTCACACATGATTTCTTTAACAAATCGTTTTTCTGCCGAAGGGGTTGGGATTTAATTATTTCCGCTTCGTAAGATTTTTTTAATCTACCATTCACCCCCCCCCCCTCTGGTAGCTTTTCACTTGCTCTTCGATCATACAGGAATGCCTTGAGTTCAAGCATCTCCTCCTCATCATCATCGCATTCTTGGATTGCGTTGAGGAGCTTCTCCATCTTCTGAGCCTTTTCATCATCAACCTTCTCTTGGTTGAAATTCTTGTGCACATCCTTCACGTCCGATATCTTCTCTTCGAGAGATTAGTCTCTTTTGAAGAGTCTGTCTCTGATACCAATTGAATGTAGTCTAGAGGGGGTGAATAGGCTTTTTGAACTTTTGTCGGAACCTGAAACACTTAGCAACCTGATCAAACAAAGAGAAATCGGACTAGTCCGGTAGGGCGCGGACTAGTCCGGTTTGTGCGGACCAAATCGATCAAGTTTGATCGATGACCTCGATCCAAGTACTCTATGTAACTCGAGTGTATTGCTTTAATGAAACTAGATATAGCACAAGTTAATGACACAGGGAGTCGAGAGGTTTGGTTGTAGGGCTGTACACCTCTATTTATATTAGGCTTTCCAAAGGTTACCGTTAGGGTTTGCGATGTCCGGACTAGTCCGTGGTGGACTACAGACTAGTCCGGTGTGCGAAACCCTAAGTGTTGAGGAATATCAGACTTGTTTGAAAACTTGCGGACTAGTCCGATCTGGGCACTAGAGATATTCGGACTAGTCCGACACATATCGGACTAGTCCGGCGTGGTGAATCCCTTAGTGAATTGAGGACAAGTCCGCACTTGAAGGACTTGTCCAATTTTAGTCAGAGAGGTTATCGGACTAGTCCGGTGTCGTGAAATTTTGAGGGGCTAAGGACAAGTCCGAAATTGGGGAACTTGTCCAAAGTTGGTCAGTGAGGATTTTGGACTAGTTCGTGGAATATCGGACTTGTTCGATGTTGATCAGAGGTATTATCGTACTAGTCCGGACTTTATCGGACTAGTCCGCTGCGGACAATTCCGCACTGGATGGACTTGTCTGTTCCTAGACAGAGAGATTATCAGACTAGTCCGGGGTATATCGGACTAGTCCGGACCTATGTAAATTTGTGCAGAGAGAGTGTTTTCTTTTTCTTGAGCTCTTGGGGTGTGTTTCTCTAACACACTCCATACACAACGAGTATTCTGTTCATCTCTTGAGATCTTTTCAACTTGATTCCTCACTCTCCTTTCTTTTTGCACTTTCTTTATAATTTTATTAAAACCTGCGCTCATCTCAACAATTTAGTTAGGATCTCATTTGTTTGTCATAAATCAACCAAAACCCACAAGATATGCCTAGATGCACTTTCAGTAAGGGTTTTCACAATTCGTTCCTGAGAAGGATTGTTCCCGAACCATGGCTATAAAGTCAGGGCAAAGTTCATAGCTAGTAGAACAAATGGGTTCCACCAAAGGAGGTGGCTCACAGAACATGCCCTTTGGGGAAGAATAACAAAGAATGGTGGGCTGCTCCATATATGTGGTGATGGTAAGAAAAGGAAAGGTAAGATACGAGGGTGAACAAGGTTCGAAGATTAACAACAACCATTCCCCGACAACATCGCCAGAAATGCTTGTTGATGTTTCTTACGTCACAGATAAAAATCAGCAAGCGCACGGAAACTATCGTGTAGCACTTCCTCTTAAAGAGTATTCCCAAGGGTATTAGATCCAAAGAATATGTGTCCTAATCTTACGAACTAATTCATCCAAGGGCACAAAGGTGTTTGATAGACAAGGAATAGAGAGGATTCAAAGTATTGATTCTAATTCAAAGGAATTTGCGGTAGCTGCTTGCTTCGGGCACAGATTTACCCCTAGAAACACTAGGATGACTGCCGCCAAGAGCCTATGGCATAGCCGAACGTGGAGGATTACTAAGGACAGATAGGGTTGTCACCACCTACTACCTACCTCTTCAATCCGTGAGTCTACAAGATATTCACTGGTGATTTCTAACTTAGGCACCACACTTACATTCTAAATCACTACTCTAGTTGTTTCAAATACAAAGCTACAACTAGAGACTCTAATAAATTAAGGCAATGAACCCATAAGTAACTACTTGTGTAGACTACCTTGAATTGGAAATCAAACTTGAAATGAATTCACAAAGGCTTACTTGATTTTGAATCAAACCTTTGTAGGGTTACAAGTGTAGAAGAGGGACTTGACGAGCCCAAGCCTGTAACACCCTCATTTTCATCCATCATGCATTGCATAAATTCTTATACATGTTTAACATTAAGCAACACAAAAAGGAACAAGTTGAAAATGAATTAGAACCAAAACAACAATTTAAAACCTATTTCAGTGCGCACTTGTCCGGACTGGACCCCGGACTAGTCCGATCTACTCCATGTTATTTTCTGAACCAATCCTCTATTTGATACGGATTAGTCCAAAAAACAGTTTTGTTGTCCTCTGGACTTGTCCGTTTTGCTTTATGGTCCTGATGGGACTTGTCCGGACCTCCACCAAATTTGTCCGTTCAACGTTTCATTCCATATCGCACTTGTTCGGACCCAGCGCGGACTATTCCAGTGTGCTCGACTCAGATTTTATTTTTTCCTCCCCGACGAGTTATTGGGTATTTGCCTTAAGTGGGACCAAGAACGACGTGCCCAACCGCCGTGGAGTCCATGTGGGACCCCACCAAGGCCTCCACCGCCTTATACTCAAATTCCACCCAAACCCTACCACCTCCACCCTATATAAACACCCCACCACCCACCCTTTCATCTCTTTGCCACATTAGAAGAAACCTTTAACCCTAGTTCGTGAGAACCGCAATCAAGAAGCCTCCACCGCAGGGAAAAGAAGGAAGAGGAAGGAAGGAGGAGGATCAACCAAGATCATCGTCGTTGTTGCGATCTCCATCATCAATCCTTCATCGTCAACATCCCCCTTTGCCAATTCTTCGTCTCCTTCGATCTTGACGTCAAATTCTCGATCTTCAATCTTTAAACTCTTGGATTCATGGTAAATACCTTTGATTCATCTCTTCTACGTATATTATGGTTCCATTATTAATCAAACTATGCTCTAGTTGAATATTCGCAAAAACCCTAGCCATAATGCACATGTCTTGCCCTGGTGTGGGCTAGTCTGATCCTTCAGTTCTGGAAATTTCTACAACTTCCTTAATATTTTTCAAAATGATATGAAACTTGTTCTAACATCTAAGAATTAATTGTAACTAGTTAGTAAGCGATAATAGCAACCTAATAACATGCATTACCACATAATTGCATCATTCATGCATGTTGTGGCATATAGAGTAATATATGAGCATTTATTGATTGTAATATTTGGTTTGTATGTTTGTTGCGCAAAATAGAAGGTTTTGCTCTAGGGAGTGCTGTCGAGGACCTCCAGCACCAGAACTTCGAAGCTTTGATCCTAACCAGTCTCAAGAGCAAGGCAAGTGTCATTGATCATTTTGATCCTGTTTTAAATGTTTTGTTTGCAAAACTGCATGCTTGTGTCAAATTGATGGGAAACCCAATATAGGTGTTTAAGTCTTGTTTGACCATCCTTGTCGCTTGGAATATATTGTAGAGAGCCGGGAAGGACATTTTACCTTTTTGCTTTGCTCTAATTAATTGGGATGGGAAAAACAACCAAATGGCTTAACTATGAATTAATGAGCATGTATATTATGAGAATTGATGAATATGGTTAATTGGTAATATGGGACATGGGAGACCTAAGCAAGCATGGATTGTGGACGGGGTTGGATGTTATGGTGGTCTCACTTGCTTTAGATTTACGGACCGGTTCGTGGAGCGACCATCCAGGATTTACAGTGCCACTACAAGGGCAAGTATGGGTGCAGCGTAGCTGAATATTTAGGTGTGCTGCTGGTATTGTATGGACCATTGGATGGTGCGGAGAATGGGAGTCGAGGAGGGCTACCCTGGGAACCGCATGGCACATGAGGGGGCCCGTGGGTGGGAATTAGGAGATTCAAGCCTGCTGGTGAAACCTGAGTGGGTCCGTACATACTAGTAGTCCCTTTGTAAAAGCTATTTTGTGATCTCTTGGTCATAGACCAAAGGAAGTGTGAGACGGCATAAGGGAGGTTCCTTAGTCACCGAAAGGTGATGAAATCACAAACGTGTGGGTAAAGTGGTAGAAACTCTGCAGAGTGTTAAAACTATCATGATAGCCATACTCCCGGTTATGAGCATTGATGAGTAGGTTTAGGCCCGATCTTTTGAAAGGTATGTCAATTGGGGTGGAGAACTCAACGTTGATGATCCGCGGCACTCAAGCGGTTTGAGTACCCCTGCAATCACTACACCACGGCTCCGTTGGTTATCAACCGTGCTGCACACGCTTGACCTCGCCAAGAAGGCTAATCCCTGCAAGTGCGACCGAGAACACGAGCAAGAACGTCAAAGACACGATCGGAAATCGCAAAGTTGGGGTCTCACAAACCGTAGAACAGCGATATTATCGATCTAAGC
This sequence comes from Tuctoria greenei, assembly GCA_036927565.1. Classification (NCBI taxonomy): domain Eukaryota; kingdom Viridiplantae; phylum Streptophyta; class Magnoliopsida; order Poales; family Poaceae; genus Tuctoria; species Tuctoria greenei. Next base: position 191,905,138 of record JAYESD010000005.1, read on the forward strand.
AAAACCCACCGAATATGACTGGCGGCTGCAGTATTTATAGGCTAGGGTTCGAACAAAACATGATTAGACGCGTCCCTAATGGACTCTTACGGGATACAAGGCCCAAAGGCCCGATTCGGTGGCGCAGCACCGGACAGAAATCTGGACTCGACTTGTTTCGACGATTCCCAATGACTCTTGAGGAATTTTGAGGTGGGACCAGAGCCATTGGAAATTTTATCTTCTCCTCTTTCCGTGCATATGTAGAACGTCGAAATTGGAGTCCGTATACCTCCTGGGCGTCCGTTTTAAGGTGGACTGCTCCTGGACTCCGAGTTGAACTCGAGTCTGAGTTGTAAACTGTTTCCATCAACTTGTGGACGTCCCAGCTGGTTCTCCACGCTCCCAAGGCCTATTTCCTTCACTTGTTGATCTTCTCCATTATTCCTAATAACAATTAAATCATCACATAGCAATCTATTCTCAAACTCACATGCAAAAGAAGTTAGGAACGAATTCACCTGCTGATTTAATAACCGTGCTCGTGCTCTTGTGATTGGTCCTTGCAGTTCAATGTGCATCTCCGCTATTGTGATGTTCTCATCATCCTCCCCCTCTTGAATTGGAGTCGTCCTCGACTCAAGTTCATCTTCTTCTCCCAAGTACGGTCGCAAACCTAAAATGTTAAATGTAGGACTAACCCCAAAATCGGGAGGCAATTCAAGCTTATATGCATTATCATTAATCTTTTCAACGATCTTAAAAGGACCAGCAGCTCGTGGCATAAGTATAGATTTTCTCAAGTCGGGAAATTGCTCTTTTCTCAAATGTAACCACACCAAATCACCCGGTTCAAGTTTTACTTCTTTTCTACCTTTACTACCTACAATCTTATACTTCTCATTCATCATTTCAATATTTTTATTTGTAGTTTCATGCATCTTAAGAATGAATTCAGATCGTTGTGTAGCATCCAAATTTGTAGTTTCAGAAGGAGGCAAAGGTAGTAAATCAATAGGAGCACGGGGATTGAAACCATACACTACCTGGAATGGACTTACCTTTGTCGTGGAGTGAACGGATCTGTTGTAAGCAAATTCTATATGTGGTAAACACTCCTCCCACAACTTCAAATTTGTTTTCAAGACAGCCCGCAACATAGTGGATAAAGTACGATTAACTACCTTGGTTTGTCCATCCGTTTGTGGGTGACATGTAGTTGAAAACAGCAACTTGGTTCCCAATTTATACCACAAAGTTCTCCAAAAATGACTTAAAAATTTTGCATCACGATCAGAAACAATGGTATTTGGCACACCATGTAAACGAACAATTTCCGTCATAAATAAATCAGCAATGTGTGAGGCATTATCATTCTTATGACAAGGTATAAAGTGTGCCATTTTAGAAAAACGATCAACAACTACAAAAATACTACCCCCCCTCTTAGTCCTAGGCAATCCCAAAACAAAGTCCATAGAAATATCCTCCCAAGGTACACTAGGAACAGGAAGAGGCATATAAATACCATGTGGGTTAAGGCGAGACTTAGCTTTGTTGCAAGTAGTGCATCGTGACACGTAGCGCTCGACATCACGCCTCATCTTTGGCCAAAAGAAGTGTGTGGACAGCACGTCTTCAGTTTTCTTCACTCCAAAATGTCCCATCAAACCTCCTCCATGTGCTTCCTGCAAAAGTAATAGACGAACGGAGCTAGCTGGAACGCATAGCTTGTTAGCACGATAGAGGAGGCCCTCTCCCATCACATATTTATTCCAAGTTCTTCCTTCTATACAATTTTCAAAAGCATCTTTGAAGTCCAAACAGTAGGATATAATGCTTTAATTGTTTCCAAACCAAAGATTTTATGATCAAGTTGGGACAGCATGGTATAACGCCTAGATAATGCATCGGCAATGATATTTTCCTTCCCTTTCTTATGCTTAATGATGTATGGAAACGACTCTATGAACTCAATCCATTTAGCATGTCGTTTATTCAGATTGGTTTGACACTTAAGATACTTCAATGATTCATGATCGGAATGTATGACAAACTCCTTAGACCAAAGATAATGTTGCCAAGTTTGTAATACACGCACTAAGGCATACAGTTCCTTATCATAAGTAGAATAATTCAGAGAAGGGCCATGAAGTTTTTCACTAAAGAAAGCAATGGGTTTACCTCCTTGTATGAGAACGCCTCCAATACCAATGTCGCTTGCATCGCATTCTAGCTCAAAGGTCTTGTCAAAATCAGGAAGTTGTAGTAATGGTGCTTGTGTAAGCTTCGATTTGAGAGCATCAAAAGCTTGTTGCTGCTGTTCGCCCCATCGAAATGGAACACCCTTCTTTGTTAGCTCATGTAGAGGTGTTGCAATGGTGCTGAAATCCCGCACAAAGCATCGATAAAAACCTGCAAGACCAAGAAAACTACGAACCTGTGTGACGGTTGTTGGGACTAGCCAGCTGGTGATTGCTTCAATTTTGGCCTCATCCATATCAATTCCCTGCGAGGAAACGACATAGCCAAGAAACGAGACTCGATTGGTGCAAAAGACGCACTTTTCGAGGTTACCAAACAAACGTGCATCTCTCAAAACAGTAAAAACAGCACGTAAATGATCAAGATGTTCATCATATGACTTGCTATAAATGAGTATATCATCAAAGTAAACCACCACAAATTGTCCAATGAAAGCACGTAAAACCTCGTTCATTAATCGCATAAAGGTGTTGGGTGCATTAGTTAAACCAAAAGGCATGACTAACCACTCATAAAGTCCAAACTTGGTTTTAAATGCAGTTTTCCATTCATCTCCTAGTGCCATTCTAATTTGGTGGTAACCACTACACAAGTCAATTTTTGTGAAGATGATAGCACCACTCAATTCATCAAGCATGTCATCTAATCGAGGAATAGGATAATGATATCGAATGGTGATGTTATTAATCGCTCGACAATCAACACACATGCGCCAACTACCATCTTTCTTAGGAATCAAAAGAACAGGAACGGAACAAGGGCTAAGGCTTTCACGAATGTACCCACGGTCCAAAAGATCTTGGACTTGTCGCTGAATTTCCTTAGTTTCTTGTGGATTCGCCCTGTATGCTGCACGATTTGGCAAACTTGCTCCTGGAATCAAATCGATCTTGTGTTCATTGCCTCTCATCGGTGGTAAACCAGGGGGTATCTCGGAGGGAAACACATCCTCAAACTCCTGCAAAAGGTTAGCGACAGCAGGGGGCAATGCAATAGACAATTCATGAAGTGAAAACATGGCTTCTTTGCAAACTAAAGCATAGCACGTCCCCTTAGCATCGAATAAATCAGCAAGTTCAGATTTATTTGCGAGCAACGATGGTGATTTTAACTTAATAACTTGCTGTTTTTCAGATTCTAATTTTGTTGCTTTGCCATCACGAATTTTACTCTTCTCAAAATGCACAATTTCAGCAGGAGTCATGGGGAGCAAAGTGATTTTCTTTCCCTTATGCATGAGAGTATATTTATTGGTTCTACCATGATGAATAGCATCTGTATCTAATTCCCAAGGACGACCCAATAAAAGAGAACAAGCATCCATAGGAACAACATCAAAATCAGCAAAATCATGGTATGAACCAATTGAAAAATGTATTCTCGCTGTTTGTGTTACCCGAACTTTACCACTGTTGTTGAACCATTGAATGTGGTACGGATGAGGGTGTGCTCTTGTTGTCAAACCGAGTTTCTGAACAACGTCCGTGTTCACCAAGTTATTGCAGCTACCTCCATCAATTATAGTGTGTACACGACAGTCCTTGATGACGAGAAACATGTGGAAGAGGTTGTGTCGTTGTAGCTTGTCGTCGGTCTCCACTTTGGAGCTCAAGGCACGCTGCACAATGATGCTCCTATAGTTCTCCGTCGCTGCTGTACCAAGTACCTCTTCTTCGATGTGTTCGTCATTTGGATCTGTAAAGTCAGTAGCAAGAGAATATTCATCTTCAACATCCGAAGTACTATCATACCCGCCATCGTCGCGTGCTATGTATGCTCGTTTGCTCGGGCAATCTCTCATCATATCATCAAGTCCCTAGCAACAATGACACTTAATGTCGGAAGTACGACCCGTAGAAGGAGTGGACGAAGAAGGCTTGAATGATGTCGCCTTGCTGCCTTCCAGCACGCGAGAAGGTGGAGCAGCAGGTATAGTTCGTTGGCCGCCATTGGGTGGTGTAGTCGCTGCACGGGGGGTCGAAGATGGTGCTGTTTTGGATGGTGTAGTCTCTGCACGTGGAGTGAAGTTGCTCCTCATGCGATGTTGCTGTTGTTGCTGGTCCTGCAATTCTTTTTCTGCCAACATAGCAAGCTGAAACAATCTGTTAACAGTATCATATTCCTTGTAATCAACAATGTCCTGAATTTGACGCCTCAACCCCCCCATAAAAACGAGCTATTTTATCATCCATGTCCTCTACTACCCCACAACGCAGCAAACCCTTTTGTAACTCTTGATAATACTCCTCTACGGACATGTTACCTTGGTCTAAACGCTGCAATTTTTTGCGAAGGTCCCGCTGAAAAGATGGAGGAACAAATCGAACACGCATAGCTTCCTTTAATCTATCCCATGTTGGAGGGTCAGTTATAGTTTTAACAAGTTTATTCCACCATATGATAGCAAAATCCTTAAACTCACTAGTGGCTTGACGAACCCTATGTTGTTCAGGAACAAGATGGGAATTAAATTTTTGCTCTACTGTCATCTCCCAATCAAGATAAGCCTCAACATCATAAGCACCAGAAAAAGAGGGTATAGGAAATTTCACTTTAGCGAAAGGATCATCAGGAGGACGATTATAATAATTTTTATGATTATTACCTCCCATACCTCGACGATAAAGTGGCAGTCTTGGCTGATTATTGTGATCTTGCAGTTCATCATAAGCATTGTCTTCTTGTCTTCCAGCGAGAGGCAACCGAGCCTCAAAAGTATTCATCCGAAGAGCAAGGTCATCCAGTTGGCGAGTCAAGTTCGCCAATGACTCCTCCGTTGCTGCGTTGTATTTGGCGAACATATCCGTCATGGTGTTCATCATATCACATAAATCAGCATGTTGAACACATTCATCATCCTTGTCTTCTCCTGCCATTGTTAGTAGGAAACAAAAAAATATGTTATCCCTATCAACTACAGTGACAATGTGGAAGGTGGAAGAAAACAATCTCTCTCGCTCAATCGTCTTACCACGCGCTTACAAGTGTTCTTACCGACACAGCAGGTGGTGTGTACGGTGAGATGAACCAATGAAGCGTGGGGTGGTTGCAAAGGTACTTGTTATGCTCAAGAGAAAGGTGGAGCTTGGATGGCACAATATGGTGGCTAATGAGCAGAAAATCGCTAACAGCTAAACAAAGTTGAATAAGTATTCAATGTAGGAAACTGTTGCTGGTCAACCGAGTGCCCTAGAGCCTAGCACAAACCCAAGGAAGTATCAAGGCAAAAGAAAGACAGAATGATATAGCCAACAAAACAACAACAAGTGGTGTAGGCCAATTGCTTTAATATGCGTGCTCTTCACTATTTTCTTTTCTTTTTTAATATTTTTTTGATATTTTTCTTTACTTAGGAGCACAAAGATATGAAGCACACAAATTTTCAGTTCAATTGGATGTAATATGCGGCCTATAGAAAATCAAGAAGATTCTTTAAAATTCGTGCTGAAACTTCGGAGGCCGGATAGCCTATCTTCCAAGGGGAATTTGGGCAATCTAATTTCGCCGAATGCGGCTACGCGGCGAAAAATCAGATGCAAAATTTCTCGTAGATGAATTTGAAAAAAAAATTCGCCCGATTTCAAGTTCGTATGCGAAAGTTATGCCTGTTTTAAGGTAGGCTATCCGAGTTACGATTTTTTGGATGTTGATTCCAACTCGGTTTGAGAACAGAACTCGCAATCGGATATGAAAACGATCGGGAATTTGCACAGCAACTAATGGGGTGGTGTGTGATGATTCAAGGATGAATGGCACAAAGATTTGTCACCTAATCTAGGGCTGGCGATGCGGGAGTTCACGCAAGGCGGCTAGCTAGGGCAAACCGATGAACGTGGCGGATCGGTTTGTTATTTAGAGATTGTGGAATAGGTGTCGAATAGCAAGAAAACAAGGACGAAACATGATAACTAGGACCCAAAAACACAAAGCTAAACCAGCAACAAGACTCAACCACACGAATGCAAACTCAACAATGCAAACTGAAAAACGAAACTGCAGGCACTATTGTCTGGGAAGCGGTAAAAACGATCTAATTTTTTTGTGGCTTTTCTGTGGACTCTAGGTACGAAGCAAAATCGATCTAATGGAAGGAAGGAAAACAAAGATACCTCAAGGGCAACCTCGCTCTGATACCAATTGATGAGTAGGTTTAGGGCCGATCTTCCGAAAGGTATGTCGATTGGGGTGGAGAACTCGACGTTGATGATCCGCGACACTCGAGCGGTTTGAGTACCCCTGCAATCACTACACCACGACTCCGTTGGTTATCAACCGTGCTGCACACGCTTGACCTCGCCAAGAAGGCTAATCCCTGCAAGTGCAACCGAGAACACGAGCAAGAACATCGAAGACACGATCGGAAATCGCGAAGTTGGGTTCTCACAAACCGTAGAACGGTGATATTATTGATCTAAGCAAAACCCACCGAATATGACCAGTGGCTGAAGTATTTATAGGCTAGGGTTTGACCAAAACACGATTAGGCACGTCCCTAATGGACTCTTACGGGATACAAGGCCCAAAGGCCCGATTTGGTGGCGCAGCACCGGACAGAAATCTGGACTCGACTTATTTCGACGATTCCCAATGACTCCTGAGGAATTTTGAGGTGGTACCAGATCCATTGGAAATTTTATCTTCTCCTCTTTCTGTGCATATGTAAAATGTCGAAATTGGAGTCAGTATTCCTCCTGGGCGTTCGTTTTAAGGTGGACTGCTCTTGGACTCCGAGTTGAACTCGAGTGCGAGTTGTAAACTGTTTCCATCAACTTGTGGACGTCCCAGCTGGTTCTCCATGCTCCCAAGGCCTATTTACTTCACTTGTTTATCTTCTCCATTATTTCTAATAACAATTAAATCATCACATAGCAATCTATTCTTAAACTCACATGCAAAAGAAGTTAGGAACGAATTCACCTACTGATTTAATAACCGTGCTCGTGCTCTTGTGATTGGTCCTTGCAGTTCAATGTGCGTCTCCGCTGTTGTGATGTACTCATCAAGCGACCTATACCCTCACATGATTAGAGTGGAACTTGGTATTTGGGATGTTTTGGTTATGGCTATGGGTTGAGTTGTGATAAATGGACATGGTTAATGACGATGGTAAGAATTTGGTATATGGATGGATGATTATTGATGGATGTAATATGATGGTAAATGATGATGATGGATTCATATTATGTTAATTATTTTTGTTATGATGGGATTAACCTCACATTATTTTAAATGTACTTTTGAGAAAATAGCCATTATTTATTATCATTCCTTGTTTAAGATACATGTCATTATTTTCCCGAACTTGTTTAGTACGACATGTGCTCACTCTTGCAATTCCCCCACCAACAGTTTCACGTGATGTTTAGGAGTACCTTGAGGATAATGCGGAGTACTAGGTTGTGTGCTGTTGTCGACTCCCATATGGTTATGCTTGGAGCCGCGCTCTATCCCATTTGCTTAGTTGTCTTAGTTTAGATTATGTCCACTGCAATATCATTAGTATTTAATCATTAGAGTTTGTAATTTGAGGATTATTAAAATATTTTAATAAAAGTACTTATTTACTAGTTGTGCTATGGTAATTTTTTATATATCGTTTGTCGTGCACCCGTGTATGTGTGTTGAACATCCTGGGCACACATATGCACTACGCTTGGTTAATTTTCGGAACCGGATGTCACAAAGCCTCTTTCTCCTAGACTTTTCACCACACTCTCCTTCTACTTGGGAGCATCTAGGACTACTCTAAACCCCAGGAGTGGTATTCTATTCTTAACTTTTGGTGTGTGTGTGAAGTCAGGTGTGGGGTGCTATTTATAGGGGGAGAAGGGTCGGTTCCTGCCACCAAATGTGCGCGAATCAGTCACCATCGTCTTCAGGACGCCGTAAGGAACCAACACGTGGCGATTGATTGAGTTTGGCGCCAGGACCGAGTCAGACGACTAGTGGGATCGACCGACCTAGTCTTTGTACCGTTCTGCGTGTGCTTTCTCCAGGCCACTGACAGGTGGGTTCCATACATTGATATGGGTTCTATACCGTTGGATGGCCTCAGATACTACTGTTTATGGGCCATTTGACCCATGTGATGACATGTGGCATCGCCTGATTCGTCGAAATAAAATTTTATGGATTACTCCCTGCATGTCTTGGTATTTTCGGGTATAATTCACCTGCATACAAATAAACACCAACACTTGTAGAAATTGGTTAGTTTTTAACCATACCACTATATTGTGTTTCTCTTTTGTGCACATTATGAGGTAAATTGTTTGTCTAAATATGGCACTTAAGGACCGTCAACAAGTGTGAGCCATGCTTGGACTCCTTGATCGTACACCCAAGATGCACCACTAGGGAAGACAAAAAAACAAAAGAAGTAAAAGAGAGAGAATAAACCACCGCAAGTCAAATAAAGAAACAAAAAAATAAAAATAAAAATTCAACCAGGCTGGCCGCATAGGCCATAATCGAGGCTGATCGGGACTCTCGTCCCGAGCTCCTGGCCGTCCCGAGGCTATAAAAGGAGTTGTGCCCTCCGGTATGCCGGTCAGCCCTGTGGACCACCGCCCTGTTGACAGCTGTTATATACCAATTTCACTCGTCAATATAACTCAATAATATGAAGGAAATATCATTTCTTGCACATATCACCTTTCTATTTAACCTATTTCCACTTGTACTTGGAAAACTGGTGCATTCAAGTATTTTATACAGAATAGAAGTGAAACAAGGGGATGAATCCTATAAAATATCATCCTAGGCAATCAAGCGCCGACATGTGGCACCACATGGACCAAATGGCCACAAACAGAAGTATCCTAGACCTTCCAAAAGTGTTCACCCTATATCAGCAAAGAGGTCCCACTTGGAAGTCAGCCCAAGAAAGTACAGACCGTTTGGAGGAGTTACCAGGTTGACCGACCCCCTAGTCGGCCGACCTGGTCTCTCCTCCAAACTGGGTCAGCTTGCACATGTTAGATCCTCCTGGCTTGAAGAAGTCGTTGATGACTTATTTGCGCACTTTTGGTGACAGGAACCGACCCTTATCCAAGCTATAAATAGGACCCCTCACCCCTCACTTCAACACACACCACTTGAGCATCATTCTATTGTATACACTAGTTCTCATAGTTTTTTAGTGGAGGTTAGGCTGTAGAGAGGAGCCTCTAGCCCCAAGTCCAAGTTGGTAAAGGTATGGCTCATGTATCTTATCTTATATTTATGACTTTATCCATAATAAAGATATTATCTTTAGTCTTCTTTTATTCATATACTTGGATGAAGTGTTTCTTGTTTGATTGCGGATTCCATGTATGTGGTAGGAGTAGTCTTTATGACTATGCCATAATGATCATAACTTGTCATCATAAACATTACAAACCCCCACTATAGTCTAATTAGTTATGATATGATCATGTTGATACGAATAACTTATGCTATGTCTCAACATTGGTTCAATGATGTTTAGGTTAGACATTGCCGTAGAGAGGTACTTACTTAGTATGCTAGCATGGTGCTAGAATAGTAAGTAGCGTTGGATGTCTCGTAGACCTACGAATTGAAGAGGTAGGAAGTAGGTGGTGACAGTCCTATCTGTCTTTTGTAATCCTCCATGTTCCGCTATGCCACAAGCTCTTGGCGGGAGTCGTCCTAGTATTGCTAGGGGTAAACATGTGCCCGATGTGTTGAACAACTTAGCATAAGTATTCACCATTGACATGCTCATTAGTATCTAACCTAGGCTATGTATATGTATATTAGAAAAATTGTAGGAGTAACTCCCCAACTCTTAGTCTAATCTCCATTAGGACCCATTTACCCTTTAGAATAGATTGCTTAGGTGTGTGTCACACTACCCATATATTATCAACTTACCTCTGTCTTGATAATTGATTAGTATCCCATAGCTTGATCGTAAGAGTAGTATTTACTTTTCTCCATCGCCTTCCTTTGGGATAAATACAATACCCTTTAGAATACTCTTGGGTGAAATGCTACACGATAGTTTCCGTGCACTTGCAGACCTCATCTCTTTCGGGAGATGATATGTGACGTAAGAAACGTCAACAAGCATTTCTAGCGCCATTGCCAGGGAAGACCAAGGAAGTGAAGGGTAGCTATCACTTGTGATCAAGCTACATGTACTAATAGTTATTTGACAGGAATACCCTTGTTTGTTTTCTCCTTTTGTGCAAAAACAGGGTAGTGTTGGCTAATCCATTTTATGGGATAGCCAACAAGGACACAAGTGCTCAACTGCACAATGATTCATGGCGTACCTCAACAAATGTCCGCTAGGCAACAACATTGTCTTTTGTGGAAGAATTTCAGCATCCAGTAGGAGCCAAAGTCATCCATCCCCAAGCTTTGGGGAGGCTGCAAGAGTTCTTCTTGGTTTGCCTCCATCAAGGGGTGGATAGTTGGCTCTTCATCAAACACTCATGTCATGAGTTAGCTTCACCAATTCATGACCACATTCATGCTGGAGTTGAAGGTCCCTATTCTCATTCTTCATGGATGAGAATATGGCCTCTACCCAAGGGGTGGATTGAAGAATTCTCTAGTTCCCTTAGATTGGCATGCACACCATTTAGCAATTTCGACATGTTGGCTATGGAACAACACCTCTCACTGAAGTGTCATGAAGATCAAGCCAATGGAGAATTGTTTGGAATTATCCAAGTCATGGATATTCACATGATTTGTGAAAATCCATGGCAACATGGGGCACTTGGGGAATCATTTCCCTAAGACCAATGATGGTTCTTCCTTTCAAACAACAACTCCAATGGCTACCATTCAAAAGGAGGTCAAGGGTTGAATCAATATCACCCTTGTAATCAAGGAGGCTATGAGGATTTCAAGGGATTTAAGTTAAACTAGCCTACCTTGAAGTATCTTGTCCATGGCCAAGCAAGAAATCAAGACTACATGAAGCCCTTGGCCTAGGACTAGAAAATGAAAGAGCATTCAAAATCCAAGATATCCTACAATCACTTGTTGGGATTCCTACACTTCGACCAAGCTCATGCAACCTAGGGCAAGTGACATTGTAGATGAAGCGTTTCTTGTTTGATTGTGGAGTCCACATGTCATCATGCCCAAGTAAACCTTTGATCTATGATCAAAGTATGGATTAACTCCAAAGAATATCAAGAAGGTCGAAGTGATACCCCTAAAGAAGGACAAGCCTCACCATGCTCATAAGAAAAATATGTTCAAGAGGGAGAAAGTTGCCACTACATCAACAAGTTTTCATCAAGACGACAGAGAGGCTAGGACTATCACATGGTTGTTGATGGCTCTTAAGAAACACTAACAAATCATCCCCGACAACGGCGCTAGAAATGCTTGTTGATGTTTCTTACATCACAGACAAAATTTGCAAGCGCACGGAAACTATTGATGTAGAATTTCCCCTAAAAAGAGTATTCTAAGGGTGTCATTTATATTCTCCCAAAGGAAGGATAGGTGGAAGCAAAGCAATCATCAAATGGAGAGGATAGGTTGGTATATGTATGGCTCTAGCAAGGATGGGTAAATGATAATTGGAAGTAGTGTGACACACACAAGAGCATTCTATCCTAAAGGGGAGTAAATGAGGTAAAGAGGGACTAGGCTAAGAGTTAGGTGGATACTCCTATTGTGCTTCTTATATACATATACATAGCCTAAGTTAGTTACTAATGATCATATCAATTATAAATTCTCATGCTAAGTTGATCAACACATCGGACACGGGTTTACCCCTAGCAACACTAGGACGACTCCCGCCAAGAGCCTGTGGCATAGCCGAACGTAGAGGATTACAAAGGACAGATAGGGCTGTCACCACCTTCTGCCTACCTCTTCAATTCGTGGGGCTACGAGACATTCAATGCTACTTATCTATCCTAGCACCATGCTAGCATATTAAGTAATTATCTTAAGAGCCTAGGCACAAGCCATCCTAAGGCAATGAACTAAATCATCTTTGAACCAATGTTGATACATAACATAAGTGATTCATATTAACATAATCATGACATAGCTAATTAGACTACAGTGGGGATCTGTAGTGTTTGTGATGATATAAAGAGAGTGGTATGGCATAATCATAAATACCACTCCTACTGAATATATGGAATCCACAATCATACAAGAAACGCTTCATCCAAGTATATGAACAATAGACTACTAAAGATAACATTTTTTAATAGCAAAGTTACAAATACAAATAGGAATATGAGAGCCATACCTTTCCCAATTTGGAATTGGGGAGAGACTCCTTCGACTCCTTCCTAACTTGGACTATGGACTAGAGGCTCTCCTCTCTATAGCATAAACTCCTCTAAACCTATGTATAATAGTGGATACAATAGAATGAATACTCAAGTGGTGTGTGTGTGAAGTGAGGATAGAGGGTCCTATTTATAGGTGGAGAAGGGTCGATTCCCGCCACCAAATGCGCCCGAACCAGTCACGACTGACTTTTTCAAGCCGGGAGGAGTCAACACGTGGTGTTTGACCGAATTTGGTGCCACTACCAGGTCGGTCAACTAGGGAGGTCGACCATCCTGGTTAGAGCTGTCTTCTGTGTGTGCTTTCTCCAGGTCACTGCCAGGTGGGTCCCATCCCTTGATATGGGTGCTACGCCGTTAGATGGCCTCGGATACTTCTGTTTATGGGTCATTTGATCCATGTGGTGCCACATGTTGGTGCATGATTGGCTGGGGTGATATTTTATTGGATTGTTCCCCCTCTTTTACCTCATTTTATGCAATAATTCTCTGCATGCACTATTTCTCCAAGAACAAGTGGCAATAGGTTAAACAGAAAGGTGATGTGTGCAAGAAATGGTAGTTCCTTCACATAATTGAGTTATATTGACGGGTGAAACTTGTATATAACAGCCGTCAACAAACTACCCCAAGCTTATCCTTTACTCATCCCGAGCAAAGTCAAGATTTTAGGTTGATGATCAGAAGTTGCTACAATGTTCTATTTTTCAAAGTACCATGTGCACAACAAAATACTCTACCTAGTATTGCAAATATTGGCATGTTACTTCACCCATCTCAAGTCATTATGGTGCTTATGCCATCTCCTATTCATGGGTGGTTGAAAGATAGAACAGCAAATGGAGCACACATACCCTAGAAATCAAGTTCCACTCAAATTCCGGAGAGTTCAATTTATATTTTAAGTACCTCAATTTGATTTTCTCATTCTCTCCTTTACGTATAGTGGAAATATGTCCCCACCAAGGAATTTTGCCTAACTTCATCCTACCTCTATATAAGACTTGTATGTGGAGCTTGGTAGGGAATATAGTAGGCATATTTGCAACACATAATATTGCTAAGTCAAAAAAGCAATCCCTAGGAGAAATCAATTCAAAACTATTTGCTTCAAGACTTGTGCTGTGTGATGGGAGTGGAAGTGGATGTGGATGTGGATGTTTGAGATGACTCCTATTTGTGTAGACTCTCTTATTTGCAAGGATGAAACATGGATACTTTTTATTTTTCTATTTTTTGTCTCATGCTTATGATGTAAGCATGCATTTTCTTTTTCTTTTATCCATGTCTTCTACTTTCTTTTTATGCAATAAAATTGGAGAGTACTGAGCATGAAGGATATGGATTTCTCTTTTTAGTGTGGAATGATGGTATCATTGAATTTTGCTTACTTCTAGTGTAGAAGTATAGCATGTGCAAGTAAAGTCTTGAATTCAAAAATAAATAGATGAATTCTCACATAGGTCTATACTACTTTGACTAGGCTCAATGTGAAAACAAATAGCATATGCGTATGGTTTATCTATATAAAAATATCATATGGCTTTGTTAGGTATTTCCAATCAAATGAGAGTAACTTAAATATTTTTAGAGTTTCCCCGGAAATATAAGTTTCACTTTCAAACTAGAAATAGCAGCCCTATGACTATATCATATCTCACAACAACTTAGAATTGGATAAGCTTTTGCTACCCACAATTTCTCAATCAAGATAAAAGTAATTTTTAGCCAATGGTAGCAATATTTTGGAGAGTTGTAATTTGTAAATTAGGGACTTAGGAAAATTAAAATAGAGCAACTATTCATCATTTCATCTATGTAAATTCTAAACCATTCTTAACGCACATCCTTTATTCTATTTTAAAACAAAGCTACTCTACTTTTTTATATGCAAGAGAATGGTGGATGAATGGAAAATAAATATGCAAGGGGTGTGATACAATTTACCTCAAGTGGGGGTCCTCCCGCAAGCTTGTTCTTCAATTACCTCCTTGATGACAAAAGTATGCCATGAGATCTACTTGTTGTTGTTGTTGTAGCATGGACTTGAAGTTGGTGAATTGAGCGTCCATGTGTTGTTGCCAGTATTAAGTACCTTGGACATGCTCTCGGAGAGTGTTGTAGATGTCACCTGTTCTCACTTCAAGCTCTTCCATACGTCTAGTGAGATCCATCATTCCTTGGCTATAGTCATAATGACTTCTAGCCAAAAAGGAATGACATCTTCTCATGGACATTGGAGGCAAGCTGCTAGAGCTTGAAGTGGATAGGGGTGACTCCCACATGGCACCTGGCCATCCATGCCAAGACGAACCTTCGGTCTCATACGATGGACGTTGATTCCATCCAGCTCTTCGTACTCATGGACCGCGGAGGTTGTCGGAGGCATGGCTGCTCTCCTTGTGCGGCTTCTAGTTACCCTGCAAGAGAAATTACTTCTTTGGGCTTCCTCGATGGGAAAAAAGTCAATCGTTATCCTCCGACATTTGTAAAAATGAAAATCCGGGCTAGGTAACCGAATTTCAATGACAAAACCGGGATAATAAAGCATCAAAAGAGTCATCATGATAATGCTTAAGGTTATGTCCTTGCACTAGATAATCTTCATTAATTAATTTCTGTTCATTTTCAATATATTCAAATGAAGCAAATTCTAGTGCTCCTACCCTAGTAGCAATATGGGTAATCAATGAAGTTCATTCAATTGGCCCAGTCCTTGAAATATAATCTTACCATTGTGCCATCATGGCAATAACTGGAGTAACTTTTATCTTTTTAATCATGGCAAATACAATTTCCAGCTCATCATCATGCACTGTTCTAACATCTCCTCTAGGGAACATAGTTATAGCCGCCCATCTATGCATGAAGCGTAAAGTAGGATTGTGCAAGTGGCTATTCCTAGGAGCACTACATCTGATCTCACTAGTCAATTCATACCAAAAACTTTGTTTGTCTAACTTAGGCAAAGTGTCTAAATCTAATAAACAACATTTATGAAAGCCTAGGATTTCACTTGATTCTTTCCATAGGATGTTGTATTCTTTTTGAAATAATCTAAAAGAAATACCATCAAATTCTATTTTGAGGATGCAAAGGAATTGTATGGAGAGAAGGCGTGAACCTCTCTCCTCTATGTGAGCAAAATTGTCCCATCCTAATGCATGCCAAATGGAAAAGAATTCAGAATTCAATCCTATTTTGGAGATCAAATCCGGATCATAAGCTTTCGTATGAGAAAACTCACAATGTTGGAGGATCTTGCGTGTTTGATCTTCAACATCACTTTGTATGTCGAGGTCGTCGTCGTGGAGAAGTTGTCGCGGGTTGCTCCTCTCACCCATGGGAGTGTCCTCAGATACACTCCTCCTCCGTGATCTCGGTGTAGCAACAGAAGAGGGACGTGCACTTGAGTCTCCACCATGGCTTAAGCTTGAAGCCTCCTTCCTCTTCCCAAACAACCTCTTCATTCCTTTCATGGACACAACAAGCAAGAACACAACAAAGCAAAATGCGAAAGAGTTGATGTTAGCGAAAGCAAAACCCCCAACAAATTTTCCCTTGAAGAACTTGAGAGAAAATTAAAAATCCATACAAAATGAAACCTTTTTGGGTTGGATTTGAGCAAGAGTGCTTCAATGAAGAGCAAGAAAAACAATGTGAGGAAAGAGTGACTTTGGGGAGGTGCGAAATGAGGTGAAGTGTGAAGAGGAGTGCTCCTTATTGCCACCATTTATATTGTACACTCTCCAACGGTCACAAGGGAATGAAATGTAGCCATTGGGGAGAGAGAGCCAAAATGGCTCTTTCCCCTAGGGGGCCGGCCAAACTGAAAAGTGGCCCCCTGTTGTGTGTAAGAAATGGTAATTCGTTCACATAATTGAGTTATATTGACGGGTGAAATTGGTATATAAAAGTCGTCAACAATGGTTCACATGTCCAATTGACATGCCAAATGAGATTTCGCATGTCAATCAAGAGAAGTTGTCCACATCTTCAACTCTGAGATCTGACAACAAATCATCAAATAAAACAGGACGGAGGTAAGTCCCACTCATTGGATGTCAAAAATTGGATGAGTCATTGCAAATAGGTTAATTGGTAGTTATCTCATATTTGCTTTCTCAATTGCATATTTGAATTTCCCATCAATCTTTGCATTTGAATTTAGCATGTTTGAATTTTCACAATTGCATGTTGGAGGGTAAAATTTCCAACCATCACAAAACTAAAATTTTGAATCAGGAAATAAATTTATTTTGATATGAACCTTGGGCCTAACAACATGAATTCATCTTCCTAATCCAAACCAAAAATATTTCCCTTAATATTTAATGCATTTGCAAGTTGTTTCAAGTTGGGTAAAACAATTTGACAAAAGGTACAACATGATTTTGAGCTAACGTAACTTGTTTTCGAGTTGTTGTGTTTGTTCTTGATTTTAGTGCAGCCAGGACAAAATTTGTAAAGAGGTTGGAAGGCCTCATCAAGCGCATATCCCTCCATTGATCTCATTTTGAGTTCATGGTGGAGGAATGCTCAAGATGGTGGCTCAATGGAGGAGCAAGATGAATCTCATTCAACTCCAACCCCAACTTGACAAAAGACGTTGAACATGAAGGCTACACCAAATTTCATGGTCGTACGTTTCTCACACAACAAACTTCAAACCGGACTACTCTTCAATTGAGGTACAAGTTTAAAATTTTTCGTCATTAGAATTGCATTAGGATTGAATGATTTTTGCTTACATTGGTGAGGAAGGTTGAAACCTTATCATCATTCAATTGTTATGCATCCTCACAAGACGAAGTGTTGGCATTGCTCTTTTTTGATTCTTCAAAAAGGAATGTCACTTACTTAGGAATAATTTTAAACAAGTGCCTAGAATTTCATAAGCATTGCTAAAATTGATTTAGACATTTTCTGCCTAGGTAATACTTATGGAATTACTTAATGGTTGAATTGGTATGTAGCAACCTAGATATAGTGTTATCCATAATTTTGATTTGAAACTCATTCATGCTTGGATCAATAAATTTCAAATTCCTAGGCAAGAAACTAGAAATGTTCAGGAGGATAAAATTGAGAATCTTGTTTGTCATAATCCACATGATAAATATTTGCTTTTGTAAAAAGCTATGATGGTTACAAATTTTACAAGATAAATGGATCCATATAGTGTATTTATATCACTTGCATTGATATGAGTAGGAGCTTTAGAAAATGTGCAAATTGATTTATCCATAAATCCCCAGTCCTATCAATGATTCATACATTGTTCACGGATACACTTGAAATTGGATCCAATGCATCTTTGGTCTTGTTCTTCCCCATATGTACAAATGAAGATTCGGTTACCTAACCCAAAAATTCATTTGTAAAAGTATTGGGAGCTAACCATCTCTCTTTATTATAGAGGGGAAGTTTACAAGAGTAATATTACTATGCAAGCATTCAGAGATCCGATTGTCGGAAACCCTAAGAGGATTCCATTTCAATATCTCTTGGTCAAGGAGTAAATTAGGATGATTGCCACCTATCAAAAATTAAGCCTGAAGGCCAATCATAACTATACGAGGTCGGGGATTTGACATGAAAACCCTCCAGGAGCAACTAATGGGCTGCTACGAATACGTGAGAGCATTATGCTCTCAACTATTCTAAGCACTCATTCAAGCTCAAGGGAATTTCCATCATCATTAGGTGTAAGTTATTCCTTTGTGGCCAAAAGGTATGTTGTACTTTAACCAAGGAATGACAAAGATCCCATCTAATGTAAATTGGGTGCAAGTTGTTCTTGGATCTAAGGTATTTACCACGAACCCAAGGGTTCAAAGGTTGAGGATTCGATGAAACTCAAGAACTTGATGTATAGATCGAAGGAAACAAAGAATTGGTGAATGAAGGATCTCAGCGTCGAAGAATTGATGAAGACGATCGCAGCAGCAACGATGATCTCGCTTGATCCTCCTTCTCTCCCCTCCCTTTGGTGAACTCCTCTAGATGGCGGCTCTCAGGTGAACAAGGGTTAAGGGTTTCTTCTAATGCGACAAAGAGATAAAAGATGTGTGATGGGGTGTTTATATCTGAGGAGAGGTGGTAGGGTTAAGGTAGAATCCAAGTATAAGGCAGTGGAAACAAGTAGAGGCCATGGTAGAGTCCCTCTTGGGCTCCTCAGGGGTGAGGCACGTCGTCCTTGGGCCTAATTAAGGCAATTACCCAATAACTCATCATGGAGGGAAAATAAAATCCGAGTCGAAACCCTACACACAGGACAAATATTTCGATAGAGAAGTCCGGTGCAATACTAGGCGAGTCTATTCAAGATCAGAGAGTCAAACAGACAATTCGGGTACAAGGCCGTACAAGTCCAAGATTGGTCCAGTTTCGAAATCCAAAACCAAATTTTTGAAATTTTTCAACAGAGATCATCGGACAAGTCTGTATCTGACAACAGATAAGTCTGGACTGGAATAGAAACAAAGTCGGATTAGTTCGTAAAATCAATGGACAAGTCCGGAGAACATCAGAACCGATTTCCAAATTGATTCGTAGCAATTAGGAGAAATGTCTGAGGTACATCAGTAGCTAAATCGTACTAATTCGGTCTCCAATTTAGACAAGTCCATACTCAACTAAGTTTTTAATTGTTGTTTTGGTTCTAGTTCATTTGAATTTTGTTCCTCTTTGTGTTGTATCCTGCTAGACATGCATAAGAATGAATGCAATGCATGATGGATGAAAATGAGGGTGTTACATGATACCTTGCGGACCATGGTTTGTTGTCGTTGATGGTGCTGGCAGACTATGTGCGCCGACACCTGGCCCTCCTCTAGCAATGTTGTCGTGCAGCGTGGCAATACTTCGGGCTGTAGGAAGGTGTCAGGCTGCTGAGGGATCATGACTCGGAGATGACCCAAAGAGAAGTGTTTGATGAGATGTCCAAGGCGTGTGATGACCCGTTTTCCTCCGACGTCTTCACCCTCCTGCGGCCTTGTCTGCAGACTTGCATGGACCAGGACCTCAAGATGAAGATCCTGAGGAAGATGCCAAACATGGACGCAATCAGTCTTGCACCACGACAGGTTGGAGACGAGGACCATGGGATGATCATCCTCGACTCTCCGCAGGAGTCTGCACCCGCTCTGGGCTCCGAAGTGCAGAGGGCGAAAGACCCGTCCTCTTGCAGGGGGAAGAGCATTGCACTGGTCCCTGAAACGGGAAAGGGAAAGTTGATGGTGGTCGATGTCGTAAAGGACAAACGTTCTCGGCCACCGCAGAGGGCAGCACCGAGGGCGGCCTTTGTCCCAAGGCAACGTCCCATGGAGCACCCATCCTCTGCCTCTGGTGTTGGCGGTTCTCCGAGCGGAGGCCTCGCCCGCCATGTGATGAGTTAGCTATCAATCGGGGAAGGCGCACCGGCCAGCGTATCCGTCGCTGATGCAGTCCAAGGCGCTGGTGAGGGCTCCGGGAGCGCTACATCCGCGGAGCCCCAGGACAATAGGCCTCTGGTCGCTAGCGGTCTTTCCACGAGCTTGGCGACAGATGTCGGCGGTAGCTCCAGAGGGGGCTCCAGAAGTGGCGCCTATGGGGTTGGTGGAGACACACTGATGTGTGCTAGCAACAGTGCTGGTGGTTCTGGTGGAGGCCCGATCGGATCGACCACGCCCACTGTATCAACATCGGAGCCCATAATCTCGGAGTCGCCAAAACTCGAGGCCTGTTGGAGCTTCCGGGGGCGTCGGTAAGACATTCTTATCGAATCTTGCATCATTGTTCCATCTGTTCTCTTGATTGAACAAACTTTGACTCCAATATGCAGGTCTTCGTCAGCTGTAGTGATGCCCATACTGCTAGGGGTAGTGGTCTGGAGCGCTCCCAAGTCGGTCCAGGGGGCCACGGCAGCATCGCTAGAGGAGACCGCCAAGCCGGTACAAGAGAGCATTGCTCCAGCGCCCATGCCTGGCGCAAGTAGTGGAGCGCCTCAGGCTTCCATGCCGGATGTAATGCCAGAGTCCACTTAGCGAGCTGAGGGTCCAGCCCCCAAGGCTCCTGTTCCAGCAGGTGGCTCCTCGGGTGATGGTAGTGATGCCACTTCGAGTGGCACCGTAACTTTTGGTCGGCTTCTGATGTGAGGTCCCTGGTGCTGGTGGCTTGCCCTCATCGCAGCAAGGGGGACAAGGTTCCCGAGATGATCACTAGGTGGCCCTCCATAGCTTCGTCAGAATCAGAGCGCCACCCTGACATCATCGACTCAGCATAGTCCAGCATCAACATGGTGCACTTCAACCTGCGCATAGCACACCGCTTCCTTGCCACAGAGTGGGAGAAGCTGTGAGTGGAGGACAGACGCCTCTAGACCTGGGAGGACCTTCTGAGGTCCACGATCGATGAGGCAAAGGAGAAGGACTCGAAGGAAGATGAGGAGCTCAAGTTGAGGCACCGCTTGGCGAATGCCGTGGATGTGGCATCCCAGAAGATTATGGACGATGCCAAGGTGATTGGTCAGGCAGCTGACGCCAGCCTTAGTGCCCTTGAAGAGCTTCGAGTGACCCTGGGACGCCGTAAGGCTGCTATTGCTGAGAGAGATGCAGCGGCCCGGGAGATGAAGACTCGGGTTGAGGTAGATTGGGAAAGGCTACAGTCCCGCATTAGAGATATTGAGCTTCGCGAGAGCAACCTAGCGCGGGATAGGGAGCAGCACCTAGCATAGCGCCATTCTTGCTAGAGCTTGATGTCTGAGCTCGGAAGCAAACTTTGAAGCACCACGCCCAGGAGCTCGATCTGCAGGAGCAACAACTGGCCCGCCGTCTGGAGGATGAGGGGAGAGCATTTGCGGAGACAGTGGAATCCCATGTTCTAGTGTGCTACCGGAGTTGGTACCCGGAGATACCTCTGGACCCGGTAGTCGACGGCCCCGTCGCGATGCGTGAAGAGGCGGCAATGGCTGAAGTCAATGACGCTGCCAAACATGTCGCAGCTCAGTTTGGTCGCGACTGAGGCCGGTGGCCCTCAAGTGGGGCACTTTTGTGTCCAGGGCTTGCCCTTTTGTAAATGACCTTCAATGAATTTGAATTCATGTTTGGCTTCTTGGTTGTGTCTTGTGCTTCCCATCTTGTTCAATCAGGCTCTTAGCAAGGTAAGGGCCTGAAGAACTTTGCCGACTTTGTTAGTTTTTTAGGAACCAACGACCGCACAGCTGACATAGCCTATGTGCATCGGTTGAAGTTTTGCCTATAGAACCCCCTTAGAGGCTCATTGGTAGATGTGGCTAACTGTTGGGCACGCCTACCACTTAATCACAGGATGTCTTCGATGAGCCCCCACCGGAGCGGGGGAGGTTGAGTAGTTGACATCGGCAGGCCCCTTCAGGGACACCAAGCTTTGTTTTGAAACTCGTGGCTGGGGCCAGATGCTCTAGCGCCGCCCACCATCATTGTAGAGACATCGACAACAAGCCCCCTTAGTGGTGCTGAAGCTGGCTACTACGACGTAGCCCACCATCTTTGTAGAAACGCCGATGGCAGGCCCCCTGGGAGGTGCCGGAGCTGATTGTTCCGGTGTCGCCCACCATCATCGCTGAGACACCGACAGCGGGCCCCCTGCAAGGTGTCAGAGTTGGCTGCTCCGGCGTCATCCACCACCATTATAGAAACATTGATGGCAGGCCCTCTGGGAGGTAACGGAGCCGATTGCTCCAGTGTCACCAACCATCATCATAGGGACTTCGACGGCAGGCCCCCTGGGAGGTGCCAGAGCTAGCTTCTCTGGCGTCGCCCGCCATTGTCATAGAGACGTCGATGGCAGGCCCCCTGGGAGGTGCTGGAGCTGATTGCTCTGGCGTCGCCCACCATCGATGTGTAGCAATGTCGACGGTCGGCCGCTGGAATACAGGTTACCACAAGAGAACCCTATTAGCAACAAGGACAAAGCGGCATAGTGTATTCACGAATCAGCGCTTGTTACTGTAATCGACATGTTGGGACATCGACGGCGGGCCCCCTGGGAAGTGGCGGAGATGGATGCTCCAGCGTCGTCTAGCATCAATGTATAGCAATGTCGACGGCAGACCCCTGGCATACAGGTTACTACAAGGGAACCCTATTAGCAACAAGAGTGGAGCGGGAGAGTATACTCATGAATCAGCGCTTGTTACTGTCATCGACGTGTTGGGACGTCGACGGCGGGCCCCTTGGGTGGTGTCGGAGCTGGATGTCCTGCACACATGATAGAGGAGGGACTACGTTGCTCGCCAGTTTACCTTTTTTTTTTCTCTTTAGCTTTGTCATGTATTACTGTCCATGCTTGGCACAGAGGAATTGGGTAATTCAATGCGCTAGTGCTTCAGGGTCCGGCTCCCGCCTTCCTTAGGGTGAGAACCTTCTAGCCCCCCAGTATTTAGCCGCAGCGCTGGGAGGCAGGGTGTGCACCCTTAGGGTACAGGACCAGGCTAAGTACTTTACACACCCTGAACCTCCAGCTCAGCGTAGACCTTTCTTGGGAGGCCATCCGCCATCACAGGACTGCAAGGAAAAGGGCAACTGTGAGAACCCCTCACACATTGCAGGTACCTCAAGTGGGTCCACCTGTAGTAGGATTGCACAACTCCACCAAGGGTGAGTTATAGAGCATATAACCGTGTATATAAATACAATATACAAAAACGAGCCTAGCTTGGTTCATTATAAAATTAACGAGTAATTAAATGAAAATTTAGAGAAGCATGGAGTCAGAAAGTGGTTATTTTATTTTGGCATTCATAGGAGGAGACATGCTTTACAAAAGAAGGCAACGACTCGCTTCCAGATGATGAGGGAGGCAGGGTGCATAGGATTAGGGTTCGGGACCAGGCTAAGCTGACTACGCACACTGGGCTTGACCCTCCTGGAGCTCCGATGTCCTAAGTGTTGCTCCTAGACTCTATGAAACCTTTACATTGACTCACACTTAAGATAAGGATAACTTATAGGGGTGCTAAATGCTCTGAGAGTAACCGTGAAAGTTGTCAGGCAACTTGTCATAATATCTACCAGGGGGTGATGAGCGGGTGTCCCTACTTGCTTCATTGCTCCCCCCCGCTTTGCGGGAGGTCCGAGCAGAGCTGGAACTGATCTTGACAGCTTTGATGGGAACATCGGTGTTGTCGGAGGGCTGTAGACGGGGTGCAGGGGACGAGTCTCGCTGACGCGAGCTCGGCGAAGGCTGCCTTGGTCCTTCGTTGCCTGGGGCAGGTGCTGGGGTTGCTGCAAGTGCTTGGAGCATATCTAAGGCTACTATCGTAGTAGTGCGGTCTTCGCAGATCTTGAGTACGCCGGAAGGAGTTGGCATCTTCAAGACGGGGTAGCCGTAGTGGGCTATGGCCATGAATTGGTACAGGGCGGGCCTGCTGATGATGGCATTGAATGGGAGGCATACCTCCACGAAGTCGAACAAGATGTTGTTGTATGGGATGATGTTCCCTGGCTCCACCCACGAGAACGGGCTCGAGGGGGTGAACGTGGACACCGGGATTTGCAGGTGGTCGAAGGTCGCACGGCTGATGAGGTTTAGGCCAACCCCGCCATCTATCAAGACATGGTGGAGCTTGACGTTGGCGATAGTGGGGGCGACGAGGAGAGGCAGGATCCCGACTCCCTCCATGTATGGGGGTAGTCGGAGGCGTCAAAGCTAATCGGCGTCTCCTTCCACTTGTGGTGCAGTGCTGGAGTGGGGGTAGGAGCTATCGAGGCCACCACTTGGTGCAGGGTCTTGACCGCGTTTCGGGACGCGGGATCCCAAGACCCCCCCCCCCCCCCCCGAAGATTACGTTTAGTGTCTTGTGACGCTCATGGTCACTGCTGCCATCAGAGTCCTCGTCCTGGTGGACCACCCTGACGGCCTGTTCAAGCTTCCGGTACTCCATCTCCTCATCGTCGTCGACTGTGGAGTAGACCTTCTTGTTGCCCTCCTGCTAGCGGAAAAGTGCGCCTTCAGGGCACTGTTTTGCCTGCTCTTGGTATTGCTCAATGCTTCTTTTGATCTTTCGATAGTCGCTCACGTTGTGGTCACGAGTCTTGTGCACCGGGCAAGGATCGATGCCATCGTCAGTAGCAGGTGGCTGACGCGGGTGTTTATCGGGGCGTTGGGGTTTGAAACTACCAATCACAGTTGTAGGTGCCCCCTGCAGCGGCTTGTTCTGGCCACGGCCAGTTCTTCTTCTTTTTGCTGCTACCCTAGGTAGCGACACCTTCGCCGATCTGGCTGGCTTTACCTGCCCCGGAGTCGGGCTGTGAGTGTCAGTCATGTCCTTCTTCCGCCCTGGCGCACCAGTCGGTGATGGCAAAGAGCTCGAAGACATCTTGCACGTTGAGCGTGGCTAACTTCTCAAGCATATTCTTATCCCGAACACCCTATTGGAATACCGCTATGACAGAAGCATTCAGAATGTTGGGGATGGAGTTGCGTACCTGAGAAACCGCTGGATGAATGATCGCAACATCTCAGTGGGTTGCTGACGTACGACATGGAGGTCGAGCTCGGTGTCGGGACGCTTGTAGGAGATGCCGAAGTTCGTCGTGAACTGCCGGCATAGCTCTTCCCAAGATGTTATGCACCCCTCGGGCAGGTTCATGAGCCATTACCCGGGTCAAGCCGGCCAGCGTGACGGGGGAGTAGTTCGCCAGGGTGAGCTCATCTGCTCCTGCGGCAAGGAGTATCATTGTGTAGATCTGCAAGAACTCGGCGGGGTTGACGCTTCCATCAAACTTCTCCGGTAGGTGTGGCTGAAACTTGTGTGGCTATGTTGTCAGGAAGAGGTATGGAGTCAGGGCTGTGCACCCTCCGGTGGCCTTAATCGGAGAAGTGTGCGGTGTGGCATACCCTGGGGGGTATGTTGCGCAACGTACGGCGAATGCGGTGCTGAAGCCTGTACAACATGCGGTTGTTGCAGAGCGTTCTGCTGTCATGGAACCTGCTACGCAGAGTACTGCTATTGTGGCACCTGCTATGGCACGTGCTGCACAGAGTACTGCTATTGTGGCCCCTGCGGTGCAGAGTAGTGCTGGGGGCGGTCGACCGAGCGCAATCTTGATGGGGAGGTGGTGGAGGGTTTACGTGTGGTGCACCTTGAATGGAGGATGCCTCCTCCTTAGGCCCTTGAGGGTCGTACTCAGCCTCAAGGTTGTGTCGTCTCTCCCACTGCTGCTCTATGATGACGAGGTTGCCTTCATGAGCTCGAAGGTGGTCGAGCTCGGCCCTCAGGTCAACCGTGGGGATCCTACCAGCGCTAGTAAGCCTAGTGGAGCGGGATTCGGCAGAGTAACGATTAATGGATGGCATGCTCGACAGCAACACGTGGTGTCTCCCTCTAACGGGGGAGTTGATGGCCGCAACGACGAGGTGGTTGATGTCGTGGGCCCATCACTAAGCCACTCCCTGGGAAGCGTTCAAGGATGATGGGTGGTGGAGACAGACCCTGGCTGCTGCCAAAGCGCTCTCCGAACTTGCAGCTGGTGGCTCCAGGGGCGCCGACTAGGCCGGGATGCCTCGAGATGCTCTACGCTGTCCATCTACGTCTATGAGGGGGCATGACGGACCAGACTGCACCCTGGCGTGGGATATGGTCACGGGACGATGGCCATAGGAACCGTCATCCATGGGCCTGATGTTCACAATTTTGGTGAAAGCACAACCACATTTTACAGGAAAAATCCCCTACCTAGCACGCCAAATGTTGAAGTGTTTTTGCGACACCTCCTCCAGACCTGCTTTGAGAGCAGCCCACGGAGATTCTGGATCGGCAGGGCTTAGTCCTCAAGTGAGGCTGCGCGTATGAGAGATGGGTGTGACAGTGGTTTTAGGTGGTTCGGGCCGCCGGAGCATAATACCCTACTCCATGGTGTGAGCTGTATTGTCTGAGTGGTGAAATGTGTGTGTGTGTAACGGTGGTGGTCTAGTCCTTTTATAGACAAGGATATATGCCTTACAAGTGGAGTCCGCGGCCTGACAGGTGGCCCCATGGCGATCTTATCCTAAAGATCTAAGGCTTCTCGCATAAGCTTCCTGTGACTGTGGCTTGAAGACCCGCCATCTTGCCGCTTCAGATGCCAGTGACTCATGCGTAGTCTTTGATGATGGCAGGGATGTCTTGTCCAATTGTTCTGTCACCGTAAGCTACCCACTTGGCAAAGTGGGGTAGGCCTACGGCATCTTCACTGCAATGCGATTGGGCATAGCAGTACCTAATAGTAGGCGTGTGCCGCATGATGCGCTTGGGAAAGGTGTGTGTCTTCAATGCCCGATTTAGACAAGGCTCACCGCCCCTTAACTCCGGCAACCCACAGTCCAGGGCAAGCTGCCGGGCACGTGGCAGCATGGGAGCTAGCCTCTGCGGGGGAGGCCGGGTCCTGTACTACGTGCCACATGGCAGGCTCGGGGCCCCTCACTAA
Organism: Tuctoria greenei; assembly: GCA_036927565.1. Taxonomy (NCBI): domain Eukaryota; kingdom Viridiplantae; phylum Streptophyta; class Magnoliopsida; order Poales; family Poaceae; genus Tuctoria; species Tuctoria greenei. The sequence goes on from JAYESD010000005.1 coordinate 191,932,094, forward strand.
GGTGAGTTGGGGATCCGGAACTGCGGGACACATGGTAGAGCCAGAGCCCGCCTCTGTGGGATGTGGCCGACCTAGTGCTTTGGACCACATGGCTGCACCGGAGCCCACTCCTATGGAGGAGCGGGGTTCCGACCCGTTGGACACGTGGCAGCTCAGAAGCCTGTCTCTTTGGGGGAGCTGTGCTTCGTCTTGAGGTCCATGCAGCAGTACCGGAACCCATACCTAAGGAAGGCCGCAGTTCGGACCTTCTGAACATGTGGCACCATCGGTCCCTGCCTCGGCAGGGAGGCAGGGTACTTAGGTGCCTTTAGCCTATGAGTGAGGGTACTCAGTATGCTGGGTACCGACAGATACATTTGTCGGGAATGTTGTGGAAGGTGGGGGGAGGGAGTGAAATAAGAGAGAGAAAAGAAAAAGAGAGGGAAAAATATAGAAAATAGAGGAAAATAATAAAAGGGAAAAAAGAAAATAAAGAGATGAAAAAGAACAAAATAATAGGAATAAATATGAAATGGAGGAAAATAGAAAATAAGAGGTAGTTGTATGATATAATATAAAAATGATGGTAGTTGATATAATGGTGTGATATAGAGGTGAACGAGCGTGGAAAACGAAACTGTAAAGAACGAAATCTTTTAGAAATCACTGTAAAAGATGGTATAGATGTGAGATATATAGAGGGTCACCACTGCGATCAGTCTAAACCGCCATGTTTTACTATTACATGGTGTGTGAAGTGCTACCTAAAATCTATGTTCCATGCATGAAATGAAGGACAAGGAAATGGATCGATGTTCCATGCATTAAACGAAGCAATGATAGAAATTTACTCTTAGGTTACCATATTGGAATAATGTGAAAATGTCAAGTATTATGAGAAAATGTTAAGTCTGGGATCGACAACTATTGTAAAACAGTGAAAATACTATTTAGGTTACCAAAATTATCCCATGTAAATTTTCTATTAAAATTTCCAAGATATTTGCAATAGTCTTATTTCGATGTGAATTCTTGCGGATTGTATATAAATTACAGTGGCTTATTGTATTTGATTCATCACATTTATTCGAGACTTTTACTGACATCGTGTTCAGATAACGCTATGGACTGTGTGTGCCTCTGATGTATGGAGTCAGCAATGGATAAATCGCAATTTTAAGGAGATAATCAGCAGCGAACTGACTAAATTTGAGGGGCTCGACTATGGTGCAATCAGGCTACCTGTGAAAGCGTGCAAGCGTGCTAGCCCAGCCGCCAGATTAAGATCGTGGCTTGATATTTTGCACTTAAATCTCTCCGCAGTGGCTCTCCTATTTTGCAGATAACCCCCAGAGTTAATCAAGCCGTTCCCATCTGAGCCAATCTCCGTACAGGCTTCCAAGGCCGACGCTGATGGAGCTCCGCCCCAAGCCGCCGGAAAAGCTCAACCTACGTCTCAGAACGCCGCCCAGATCGAGCTCCGCCCCAGGCCGTCGGGGAGCGCCTCACTCGGCGCGGAGCATCCCGCCAAGCGCGGCGATCGTCGTCCTCTCTGTGAGTGGTGCACGAAGGTCGCGCCCGTCCTTGTGCGGCGCCCGTCGTTGTGCCGCGCCCATCCTTGTGCGGAGGGCGACAATCCGGATGTACTGGCGTATGGGCTACTCCGGCGGCGACCTTGGCGAACCCGCAGTTGTGTGTCTGGGTAGTATTGTATTGGCGCTTGCAACCTGTTCGACATATTGTCTAAGTGAGGCTTGCTGTGTCGCTTCGTCTCAGTTCTCCTGGAATGCTCCTCAACTGGCTATCCTCAACCTATAGAATCATTCTTCAATTGTAGGAGAAGGAGAGAAGCACAAAGCTGCATCTATGAGTGATATTAGGTCTCAAAGGCATTCTTGATCAGCTTCCCAGAGCACATGCATCTGAATTTCGATCAGAGATTTGTACATTTACCTGTATTGCTGTATCTTTGAGCACGGCTATTGTCATTGGAATTAATCAGACATTTTATAGGACCACTTATATTTTTCCAGATCGTTTTTTCACAACTTTTTTGTGACAGAAGAGAATGATGATTTTACAAGGCATGCTCTTCTCTGTCATGCCGTGTTCAATCAGTGGACGATAGCATTTTGTGTGCTAACCATGGATTGAAAGAACTCATAATAGGGCAAGTATCAGGAAATTTGTGTTCACTGTCTCCAAACCAACACAACATTACGCGTCACAGGAATCAAAATACCAATGCGTTCATGAAAATATTAACAGTGAACACAACTAAGCTTATCATTGAAAATATTTTCAGTGAGCACAAGCTCAAGCATAATCCTACAGGAACCAGGTCAGCCGGTTATAACAGGGCAAGTACTACAAATCGAAAAGCTCTTCTCCCAGATACAGGGCCAAAAAATATATAAATGAAACTACATCTGTAAATGTATATTGTAACAGAAACGCAAAAAAAAAAAAAAAACTGTCACATCAGTGCACAGAGACTAATAAACTGTTTGTACAATCTTCAATGTTCCTGTAAACTCATTTTTGTGGACAGTTTCAACGATCATGACCATTTTTGTAGGAACATTTACTACATAGAAGGATTTTGGAAAACTAATGGATCAAGGTTTCGTCGGTGCCTCCCTTTTGTCTGGCTCTCCCTCGCGAAACCATCTCTGCATCCTCATAGGGGCGTCAGTTATGCTTACCGCAGCTGCCTTCCCTCGGTGCCCCGGGGAGCCCCGGAAGAGGAGTGCCTCTCCTCGCTGCCAGCAGCCTGCCAGACTTCGCGGCCGCGCTCGTCCGCCGCGGCGCAGCAGGAGCACTCGTTGCGGCACCAGCGTTCTTCTTCTCGCCGCCGTGAGCTGGCGTTTCTTGCACTTGGTAACCGGCCGCCGTGGCGGGCCGCGGTGATTGCAGTTGCAGCCTGGCAGTGGCCAAAGGGGAGGGGAGGTCAATCACGCTCAAAACGTTTTTAATATAAATAGCACACAAAATGAAAAAATTTCAAAACTGATCCATCTTCGTATGTTTCATGGATGAAATTTAAATTTCGTATGTGTCATATACAAAATTCAAATTTTGTATGTGTCAAGAACGAAATTCATTTTAAGCTGGCGCAGGTATGTTTTATTGAGTTTTGAACCTCATTTTATAAAGCTTTAGAGTAATAATTTGAAAGTTTTTCCATAATACAAAATGTAGACTAGATTGTGGAGTTATTTACTCAATGAGGAACATATGGTTGTAGTATTGAGAATCAGAAGTTATTGAATACTGAATTGTGTAATACGATCACAATCATTCTGTTTATGTGATCGTAATACCAACTTTGAAAATCAATATCTCTCAATTCAATGAACAAAATATATTGGAAACCTATTCCTTAGACTCACCAAACTAATACTATAATTTATGATATGACAATTGGTAGCAATTGTACCTCTAACTATTTCAAAATTGAGGTTTAAAACTTAATAAAACATACATGCGCCAGCTTAAACGAATTTCGTTTTTGACACATACGAAATTTGAATTTCGTACATGACATATACGAAATTTAAATTTCGTCCATGACACATACGAAGGTGGGTCAGTTTTAAAATTTTTTCATTTTGTGTGTTGTTTATATTAAAAATATTTAGAAATTATATATTAATAAAAAAATTGGTGGCTTCACTTCGTGCAGATGGCTGTTAATTCCATGGGTGGATGAATGCTGCGGCAGAGCGCTAGCTATATAAACAACTATGCTGTAGGTATAGTTGGACGCAGGCAGAGCCAGCGGGCAGCGGGAGTAGGGATGAAGACCGATATGAACAGGTAAAAAGTTTTTTCATATTTATATGGGTATAATAATTTCGAAAAAAGGATTCGAATCGGATGTTATTGGATGCGGATTTAGTATCATATGTGTCAGAAACATCATACAAACGGATTCATCGGATTGAAAATTTATTGATATCGGAAGAACTCGAAAATTTATTTCGAAAAACCTTTTTACATATCACATCATACAAATACATAATATTAAAGTTTACTATACTAAATAATAGACAATTAAAAATATACTGACGATTTGGGCGTGGAGGCGTCGGACGTGGCTTGTGGCTATGGTTACTGGCTTACTGCCTTACTAGATTACCGTTACGCCAGTGCCGGACCTCCGTCCAAGATGGGTTGGGGACTGGGAAGCTGGGCGGCTGGGCCGCTGTGATCTATAGGTCAAATTAGAAATCGAATACACTTCATATATTAATTGAATATATTCGACTCAATATGAATATCCACTTATTTGGGCGGATACTAATTCGTACCGTTTCCAATCCATACTCGAATATCCGATTGAGATCCTACTAAAACAGGTATGGATCAAATATTTTTGAATACGGACGAATCGGAAAAAAAATCTATACATTTTCATCCCCCTAAGCGGGAGAGACGAAGCATATATAGCTGCTGTGCACGGTGCTTGACTTTGACCAGTGACCACGCACGTGTGTTCACACACACGTGCACTCCCGGGGAGAAAGAGAGAGAGTCGTATACATGGTTTACTAAGTACCACTACACAGGAAAGTGTATGTTTGACTAGAGCGTTCGTACTATATATTTTGATCTGATCACTGAATGTGGGATCAGACAACCGCGACTTTACTCGTGCAGTAGACAACATCCACCTTCATTTTATTCAATGGTTCTGATGAATTCTATGCGCATCCGATATATGTAAAAGGGACGATGGATGAGGTTTACTGCACCGTTTGCAGTAGTGGGCTCTAAGTCAGAGGATCACATGTGAATGTGATGGGCCTGTTGTCGTCCCGGTGGCGTCTTAATTAAGGCCCCCTTTAGCACAGCTTCACTGAGCTGATTCTCTGAATTCACTTCTGATTCTCTGATGAAGTGATTCTGTGACTAAAAGTGATTCTCTATGATTTTTTAGAATAAACTCTTAGAATCAGGATAGAGAATCGTTTCACATAATCAGAAGAAACTACTTTTTTCAACTCTGAGCCCCTTAGTTCATTTCAGAGAATCACTTCTCGGAATCAGACAAAAATCACTTCTTCTAAAAAAAAAATAGTGTTTGGTACAGCTTTTCTGAGCCTGCCTAAGAATCAACTTTGTGAAGCTCTACCAAAGGGGATCTAAGAAACTCTTTACACACCGTGTGCGGGCTTGACTATTGATCCAGTTAGAACAGACGCGTATTGCATACCAAGTATGCAGCGTTGTACTAGTAAGTATTAATTTCTGAGGTTGAGTGCTTAGCCCTAATGAGTGTTAGGGTTCGACCTTAGTCATCTATAGAGAGCATAGCAAGCACCAATCAATCTAGCTACTAGGGTTGAGATGGGATGGACATACCTTCATTTGCAGAGGATTGTGCAACCATGGAGAAGGTCGGGAGAGCACCAGTCAACTCCACCGACAAGCAGCGATGCTGGCGCCTCCTCCTTATTTGTACAGCTTGTCAACGAATTTGGAGGAAGGGTCTTCCCCAGGTTTTTCTCTCAGAGTGATCGGAACTCTCTAATTGTGTTTCTTAGATTAATTGGATGACATAGGTGAGAGTCGTGGCTCTCCTTATAAAGGGCGAGAGAGCACCTGAGGGGACCCACTCCGAACAGACTCTATTAGGATGTTGTCCTCGATCAGGACTTGGGGAGATTAGAGGAGATTGAGTTGGTTACGGCTGTAACCAACTCCTAATCATCATGTGGTCATCTAAGTATTTTCTAACATTTCCCCCCTTGACCATGGGTCACATAAGCTAATTCCTAAGCACATAGACTTTTGACATTATTTCCTCATGCTCGACATAAAGGGAATGGCGCATTGAAGACAGCCAGTTATGTACTGCTTGACTTGACGACCATATTACATCTCACACTAAGAAACATATCCTAAAACTGAGTTTGGCCCCTGAATATCTAGGTATCACAGGTTCTCCCTCAAACCCATATTGGTTACATGTCTCTTGAACATGCTGGGCGGAAGACCTCTAGTTAGCGGATCCGCGAGCATCTGCTCGATACTGATATGCTCTAGACTGATGACATGATCCTGGATTCATTCTTTCATAACATAATACTTAATGTCGATGTGTATGGCAGCGCCACTCGACTTGTTGTTGTGAGAGTACAATACTGCAAGTTTGTTATCGCAGTATAGCTTAAGTGGTTTCTCAATGCTATCGACCACTCTAAGTCCGGGTACAAAATTCTTAAGCCACATAACCTGTCCCGAAGCCTGATAACAAGCAACAAACTTATCATATATCGTCGATGATGTCATGATAGTTTGTTTGGAGCTTTTCCAAGAAATAGCTCCATTCGCAAGGGTGAAAATGTAGCCTGATGTGGATTTCCTAGTGTCCACGCACCCTGCGAAGTCTGAGTCTGATAACCCTCTATTTCTAATGAGTCTGTTTTCTTATAAGTCAACATGAGGCTCTTAGTACCTTGCACATATCTTAGTGCTTTCTTAACATCTTTCCAGTGGTCGGGTCCTGGATTGGCCTGATATCTGCCAAGCATACCGACAACATAAGCTAAGTCAGAGCGAGTACAAACTTGAGCATATTGAAGGCTTCCAACAGATGAAGCATAGGGAACTGCTTTCATCCGATCGACTTCGTACTGATTCTTAGGACACTAAAAGTTCCCAAACTTATCACCCTTGACAATAGGAGCAGATGTGGCCATGCGTTTATGCATATTGTACCTTTTAAGTACACTCTAAGTACGTCTTTTGTGAAAGACCTAATACCCACTTAACTCTATCTCGATGAATCTCTATGCCCAAGACATAGGAGGCTTCACCTAGATCTTTCATATCAAAGTTCGAAGACAAGAACTTCTTAGTCTCTAATAGTAGATCGACGTTACTACTCGCAAGTAGTATGTCATCTACATAAAGCACGAGAAATATGAATTTACTGTTCTTAAACATAGTGTATATGAAGTTGCCCTCCTCATTCTCAATTAACCCAAATTTTCTGATTGTTTCATCGAACTTGAGATATCACTACCGTGAGGCCTGTTTGAGTCCATAAATGGATTTTCTAAGTCGTCATCCCATGTTCTCCTTACCCTTAGCGACTAAACCTTTCGGTTGTGTCATATAGACGTCCTCATTTTAGATCCCCATTGAGAAATGCCATCTTTACATCCATCTGATGTAATTCTAAGTCATAATGCACTACTAATGCCATGATGATTTTGAACGAATCCTTAGTTGATACGAGTGAGAATGTCTCATTATAATCAACACCCTCTCTTTGAGTGAAACCTTTTGCAACAAGTCTGGCTTTGTACTTTTCAATGTTCCCTGTGGAGTCACTTTTGATTTTGTAGACCCATTTACATCCTACTGTTTTGGCTACTTTAGGAACTTCAACTAATTCCCAAACTTTGTTTGCATCCATAGACCTCATCTGATCCTCCATGGTTTTACGCCACTCGAATGATTGAGGACTGCTCATAGCTTGTTCAAATGAGGAGGGATCATCCTCCATTTGAAACTCTTCACTCATATAGACCTCATACACTACAGGAATCCTGATCAATTACGTCGGCCAGGGCTGATGTAATTAAGGCCTAAACGGACATAAGTTACTTAATTACGTCAGTTTTAACTTAATTACGTCGGTTGCCAGTCGACGAAGCAGTTTGGATGTAATTAAGGTAAATTGCACCGACCGCCGATGTAAGTAACTTAATTACGTCGGTACTGTCATTCGACGTAAGTTATTTATCGAGATGGGCCGCGGGCTGGGCCGAATAACTTACGTCGGCCGTTGTCGGCCGATGTAAGTTAAGTGGTATAACTTACGTCAGTTGCGCTAAACCGACATAAGTTAAGTGGATTAACTTACATTGGTATGGTCTGGCTGATATAAGTTTAACTGGGCTAACTTACGTTGGTCTGACCTTAGCCGATGTAAGTTAAGTTTTCGATTTTTTTAAAAAACAGAAACTAACTATCTCGCACGATGGCGAGAACACAGAACAGGCAAAGCATATACACAGATATACACAGATACAACAGACAATTTCAAATTATTATTCAAACATCGAGAACAACACAATTCCAATACCGGGCTACATGCTAGCCCCTCCACTACCTCCGGGATCTTCTCGGCGCGTTCCCGAACCCTGCAAAAGAAGCATAGTCAATAGTGTGAAATAGTTAGTAATATTGGATTAAAAGTGGGTGGTGGATCAAAAGGGAATCATAAACTGGATTAAAAGTAAGTCCTTTTACATGTTCAACAAGCTATTCCTAGCATTGTCTCATTGTCTGAGTTCTGAAAGAACCCCTGGACTATCATACTTTTGAAACTTGTCTGTTAAAGAAGCCCCAAGCATGTACAGGTGAGGTCCTATTGTTCTTGGCTAATTATTTATCTATGACTGAAAGCATTTTCTCATGACTATCATAAATTTGCATGTGATGATCTAATTACTTTTATGGTTTCATCAAAATAATGTGGACATAGAAATTGTACCAAGACTAAAAACAAATTGTCATCAAGGATTATTCTTTTGAGTACAAAATTGTATTTGAGTTACATAGAGGTTTTTTATTTATAGTCGGCTGAGACCTGACTACACTGCCTTGGCTGAGAAGGGTCACTTCCCTTGTGACCTCTCTTCCAAACCTGGGTCGAAGTCGGCTCATGACCCATCTCTTGCTGCTGTATAGCCGTGTTAGTGAGATAAATATATTAGGAACACATAAATAAACTGAAAAATTACTTACCATGCGTTTAGCCAAACTCAAGTAGCCGTCGCCGCCATAGTCGTGCTTGTCGTCGGACCCCATGTGGCACTGTCTAGCCTTTGTGGACTTATTGATGAAAGCTTCGCTAGCCCAGTACCGACAGAAAGCTAAGTACGCCTCGATGTTACCCTGTAACCAGGAAATACTAACATGCACATATTTCATTTTTCATCAATGAAGTTAACATACATAGATATTGTAAATATTTAACAATATTAAAAAATTACCATCGCATACTGATCCTCTGTCAAGTACGCGTCGGAGTCCTTCCTAAATGGACCCCTTTGTTGCTCCTGCTCCTGCTCCCGGGGGTGCCGCTTATAGTACGCGTTGACGGCCTAAATCTGGGCGTTCGACAACGCCGCTGTCGTGAGCTTCCGAGCGTTGTAATGGAACACACGTCTCGCGTGGTCCTCCATGTCCGGTTCCTCTACTTGATACCTCAGCTTTAAGCAAACAAAGTTTAAGTGATATGCATTAACAATTCAAACGAGTTGAAAAAATGAAACAGTTAAACTTACCAGAAAATCGTGCCACACGGCTCCCTGAACCGTGCCGTGGACCGGGTGAGAGACACGAGCATAGTCATCCCACGACAGGGCAGGGAAACCGTTAATGACACTGGGGTAGTGCAACTTCACAATAGCACCCAGGACACTATTAAACTGCATGTGGTGTTTCTCGGCTCCCGTGAATGAAAAGTCATACCAACATCGGCAAAATATATTAAATCATTAAGTAAAGGAAAACAACATCTAATATTTAATATACTATACACAGTTTTGACCTGTCACCGACAGTACGGATTGTGGTCCACTGAGAAGTAACCAGAGGAGGAGGCGCAAAGTGGGTCCACCTCGTCCGTCGCTTCTGCTGTGACGTCGTCGCGTCCTGTGACCCTAAAGGCTCTGCAGAACCACCGTAGTCCAAAGGAAGGCTAGCGGTAGCCGACTATAGAGGAAGGCTAGCGCTAGCCGGCTCCGAAGGAAGGCTAGCGCTAGAGGGCTCCTGTAGTGGCCCCGCCTCTGACTCGGGCTCCTGTAGCGGCCCCCTAGCCTCTGACTCGGACTCAAAAGACTCTGAGTCATACTGCACAAAAGAAAAAGATTGACAATAATAAGTTATTAACAACTGCAATTTATAAAATAACTTTATTGTAAACTAAAATTTACCTCCGTTCGCTGAAAGCACACGTGAAATGAGGGTGGAGCGTGCGCCAGAAAGAGGGGACGTTCGCTCAAAGGTAACGAGGTCCCTGAGCAAGGGTCTCATGGCGGCTCAAATTCTCTCACTGGCTTCCCCTTCCCCTTTGACGACATCCTGTTGCAAGGAATAAATGATTAATATGCAAAGATAATATACAAAATTAATGTTAAGTTAGTGAATAAAATGTTACTTCAAAATTCATCAACATCACGGTCATGCACCCTACTCCTTAAACCAGCCCATCGATCTTCTTCTTCCGCATATCGTTTTCGTTTGCGCAAATCAGCAAGTTCGATTAAGTCATTGATATCTTCAGTTTCTGATTCCGATTCTGTTTTCGCTTCTGTGCCAGTCTCTATATCTTGAGCGTCTCCAACTAAGTCATCGAGTCCTACACCGGGGTCGACTGAGAAGGAGTCTAGCAACTCTTCCTCTTGCTAGACCACATCAGCCTCATCTTCCTCATGGTAATCATCATCTCCTAGAGCATATAACCGCTCACGAGGATTCACCTTATGTACCACCCACCAAACTTTGAATTTATTGCATGGATAAGGTAGATAGTACACTTGCTCTACTTGGTGTGCAGGAACTAATGAATCGAATCCTTTCAACCGTTCCTTGTGTTTTACTTCGACCATGCCTAATTTGTTTACTCGAATTCCACGAATGGAATCAAACCATTCACAGTCAAAGAATATTGCTCGAATTGTCTTGTTTCCGACAAAAGTGAATTCAAGGATATTTTAAATAATCCCTTAGTACTGAGTTTCATGTTCTTGCGAATCATTTGCCCTCATCACAACTCCGGTATTACATGTTGCCGCGAGAGGACGAAGAAATTCAAATTGAGTTATACGGAATCAAAAGCCATTGATGTCATATCGACCATAGCTTCTAGCATTAACTATTCAACAGGATAGTTGTCGCAAATCTTCATGGACGTTGGCAACTTTTTTGCACTGTCCAAGATATGAAGTTATTAGAAAACATAAGCATTCTTAAGTTATAAGAAAATTTTGTTAACATTGATAAGTCAACGAGAAAACGTTACATGATCTCGAAACCAGGAACAAAAATTAGATCCCCCATTTATTCCTTCCCGTCGAATCTGTTCTATTTGCTTGCTCGTGGGTTGATGTCCATGTCTCCAATTTTGCTTGTCGAACATACTACACGAAAAGAGAACCTTTTAGAATACATGTGTTGGAAAATATTGTGAAAAGCATAAGTGCAGGAGAAACACTTACTTGAAATATTCATTCATTTCTTCCATATTAGCGTACATGTACAAGAAAGTAACACGCCTTTCTTTTTCGCTAACGTCTTAGGATGTGTAACTACCTACAGTAGTGCCTCTTGTTGCAAAAATGGAGAGATCGCTACAAGGAGGTTGCTCATCCATATTGTACTGCATTACCGAAGTATTAACATTGTGTTCCTCTGCAAAGTAAACACTTGAGAAGTATCCTACTTCGTTAAGAGTAAATGCTTCGGCGATGCAACCTTCAACCCTTGCCCTGTTACCAACCATTTGTTTCGCATATCTGAGTGATCTTTCAATTTGATACATCCACCTATATTGCACGGGACTGCCCACTTTCACTTCATATGGAAGATGAATTAAGAGATGTTGAATTGGATTGAAATATCCTGGAGGAAAAAAATTTCCATCTTACACAAAAGTACCAGAATCTCCTTCTCCAACTTAGTCATCATTTATGGCGTGATTTATTTAGCACAGAGTTGCCTATAGAAGTGGCTAAGCTCGGCTAACACCTTCCACACCGCATCATCAAAGTAGCCTCGAAACATAACAGGCAGAAGCCTTTCCATGATTATGTGATAATAATGACTCTTCAATCCAATGAGCTTTCCTGTTTTCACCTTCACGGCTCATCTCAGACTAGCTGCATAACCATCTGGGAATTTCAACCTTTGCAACCATTTGAGAACTTCTTTCTTTTCTTTAGGTCAAAGACAGACAGGAGCGTGTGGTTTACCACCATTTTCGGAGAGCTCAAGAATTTGACGGTTACAAAGCTCGATGAGATCATTTCGAGCCTTTAGATTGTCTTTTGTTTTGCCCGTCATGTCCATGCATGTGCTTATGATACATTCGGTTATGTTACGCTCTTGATGCATGACATCAATTTTGTGCCTTAGAATAGACGACTTCACATACGGTAGCTCCCAAAGTCCACATATGTGAGTCCAATTGTGTTTGTCTCCGTAACCTTCGAAATATCCAGGACAACCTTCATCTGGCGCCAATTTGTCCAACATATTAGATATTTCTGACCCGTTAAGACGTTTCAGTGGTCCTTTAGTGATAACGGTGTTCTTTCTGAAGACATTCCTCTGTTATCTAAACAAGTGATTCGAAGGTAGCCAACGTCTATGACAATCGAAGTAAGATATCTTGCCTCCATGGGTAAGTCGAAAGCAACCGGTATCCGAGGAACATATCGGACACGTCAACCGACCATGAGTGCTCCATCCATAAAACATGTCGTATGCCAGAAAATCATGGACGGGCCACAAATAAGAAGCTCGGAGGTTGAATTTCCGCTTCTTGTAACAGTCGTACGCTTCGACTCCTGTCCACAACATTTTCAACTCTTCGATCAAATGTTTCTACATCACGTTGAGATGTGACCCAGAATGATCCGACCCAGGTACAATGAGGCTAAGAAACATCAACTCATTCTTCATGCAAAAAGCCGGTGGAAGATTGTACGCAATGACAAAGACGGACCAACAGGAGTATGGTGCGGCGTTTGTGCTGAATAGCGTGAACCCATCTGTTGCCAACCTGATGCGAACATTTCTCGCTTCACGACCAAATTCTGGGTCAAACTGGTCCAGTGCCTTCCATGCCTCACCATCGGACGGGTGCGTCATGACTCCATTGTTCTGACGCTCACCTTCTTTGTGCCATCTCATGTGTCTAGCCGTTTTTTTAAGGAAAAGCCGCTTCAACCTCGGTGTCACGGGTAAGTAACGAAGCTGCTTACGTGCGACTTCCATCATCACGGTATCACCATCGTTATTAACAACTTCGACAAACCTCGGTCGACCACATTTCAAACATTTGTTCTCATTGGCATGCTCTCTCCATAAAAGCATGTAGTTGTCCGGACACACAGCAATCTTCGCGTACTTCATACCGAGACCGGAAAGAATTTTCTTCGACTTATACATATCTTTAGCCTCTTTGTTAGGATGTGGAAAGGCATCATTGAACAAATTGATGAGCTCGTTGTAACAGCTACTAGAAAAGAAGAACTTAGACTTAATTGCCATAAGTTTAGTTACAAAATCTAGGATTTTCATTTTAGTGTGTCCATGCAGCGGCTCTTCTGAATCTTTGAGAAGTTTGAAGAACTCTTTAACCTCTGTTGTTTGAGGATCCTCTGTAAGCTCTGGTCGTATAGCTTCCAGCATCTCATCTATCATATCAACCTCCGTGGCATCATCATTGTCTGCTTCCACTTCTTGTATAGCTTGCAAAGTTGTCTCGCCGTGGAAGTTCCACAACTCATAATATGACACATAACCATTTCGATACAAGTGCATCGTAAGTTCCACTTTGTCCAAAAACGTTCTGTTTCGTTATTTCATACATGGGCACCGCGCCTTATCGCTATTTGACAACGAAAATGCTCGTTCCACAAAAGCTTCTGTCTTGGCGTACCACTCACCTGAGTGACCGCCATTTCTGCTCTTCCAACCAGTATACATCCAACTACGATCTTCGTCCATGTTTGACTTTGCAATTTAAAGCCGGAAAAATTACCGTTAATTTCTCGTTAATTTATAAACGATAGAGGAAATAATGAGAGAGACACTGAACTGGGTCCGTCGGGGTCCGCCATACACATGCGCAGGTGATTTAGTCGCATACTTTAAGTTCACACTAAATGGGCCATGACTATAGATGGCCAATGGGTCCGGGCCAAACGGGCCAGCCCGAATCACGATAAAAAAAGCACAGCACAAGCACGGCCCAACATGAAAAAATCGGGTCCAGGCCGGCCCAAAGGCCGACATGGGACATGCTCGGGCTTGACCTCAAGCCCGTTGGGCTAGCCCGGCATGGCCTGGTTAAGGGCGGCCCGGTCGGCCCGTCAATGTGGTCCGATGAGCCCGACTGACGTGACCCGGCCCAACCACGGCCCGTTTAGCCCACTTAGCATATAAAAGTAGTAACCTGAAATTCCAAACCCTACAGCACCTCCCACTCCTCCAGTTCGGTCGCCGCCCCCTCACCCATCACCCCGTTCAACACTTTGAGTGCCACATCCTGAATCCTTCCTGTCCCCGGCCCTTCTCTCTCCTCCCCGGTCGTCGAGTCCCCGGACCCCGCTCGGCCGCCCTCAGCTCCTTTGCCTCATATTGAGTCGCCGGCCACCGCTCGCCATCTGCGATGCCCAACCCGATTCTTCCCCGAATCTATGAGGATGTGAGGCGAGCCTAACGAGAGAACACTCCTACTCACCCGTCCAGAGGAGGCGAGGTGAGGACCCCGAAGAAGTTGCGGAGGAGGCGACGAGGCGCGAGGAGGTGACCATGGCTCGGATGGGCTTCAGGCCAGCACGGCACGCTTAGCCCGCGAACGGGCCCGACACAACCCGACAAGGGAAAATGGGATTCGTCGTGCTTGGGGTTGGCTTTCGGCCCGTCGTGCCGACCTGACCCAGCATGACAAATTTGCGGGCCGTGCCGGGCCTAAGGTTTTCAGGAACGAACCCGGTCGGGCTCGGGCCGGGCTGGCCCGGCACGACCCATCGACCGTCTATAGCCACGACAGAACATAAGTGCCCCGACAGCCGGCTGTCCCAGACGCCGCTCTCCTCATGGCGCCCGAGCTCAGTGCCCCAATCGCACCTCCCTCACACTGGCCACCCCCGACGCTGCAGCGCCCCAACGGCCGGTGGCCCCCCTCTCCGCCCTCTCCACGATGGTCGGCTTGGCGCATAATGAAACCAATTAAGCATAATCTACACTACACTAATTAAGCACAATCTACACTAAGCAAATTAAGCATAATTAAGCAACTTAACCACTTAAGCATAATTAAATAAACATAATCTACACTAAGCAAATTAAGAAAATTAACTAATTAAGCATAATTAAATAAACAATTAAGCAATTTAAGCATAATTTAAACAATTCAATTCAATTTAATTTCAAATTTGAACACTTTCAATTCAATTAAATTCAAATTTGAATAATTCAAATCAATTCAATTTCAAATTTGAGTGGGGAGGATTAGGGTGGGGTGGGGTCTAGGGAGGGGAGGGGGCTTGGGGAGGGGAGGGGAGGGGGAGGGTGGTGGGCCCTCTGCAGGGAGGGTGAGGGGAGGGGGCAGGGAGGACCGGGTCGGCGGCGGTCGGGGAGGGGGCGGGCCAGAGGAGTTCGGGGAGGGGGCGGGGGGGGGGGGGGGGGGGGGTTCGGGCCGGCGGCCGTCGAGGAGGGGGAGTTGGGGGGAGGAGGAGTGGGGGGAGGACTCATACCTGGCGGCGGCGGCGGGCGCGACGGCGGCGTCGGCTGAGGCGGCGACGTCGGGCGAGGCGGTGGGGAAAGAAGAAGCGGCGGGTAAGGAAAAGAAGAGGTGCACTCGGGTAGGTTAAATTTCATAACTTACGTCGGCTAAATTAAGCAAATTACGTCGGCCTAGGTTACTTACGTCGGCCATCCTCGAGGCCGACGTAAGGTATGCTTAAATTACGTCGACCAGTTTATTTACGTCGGCTTGGGTCCTGGCCGACATAAGTTTCTTTTTATTGTTGTCGTCCTGTTAACTTAAGTCGGCGGCCGACGTAAGTTACTCAACTTTCGTCGGTTTATTCTATCCGACATAAGTTAATCAACTTTTTCGTCAGCTTGCCGACGGAAGTTAAGCCGACCGACGTAAGTATTCGCTTTTCCTGTAGTGATAGTCACACGGTATTGCAGACCGTCTGACTCTTTGAGATCTCCTAACTTGTGCATCATTTTGGGGCGGCTGTTGTTCCTCATTAGCGACAGCTAACTGAGGTATCTCAGAAGGCTGAGCTAGCTCCTGTTGTATAGGAGCATCACTATTTTTTTATCACTGATGGAGAACTAACAACAGGTGTTGCACCACCATCATCAGGCACTTGTGGTGCATCGACAGCAGGTAGAGTGAAGAATGGTTCTTGAATCATAGGAGTGGGCACGTAGACCCGCTTCTCCTCAAGATCAATCTCACATCTTATAGTGCTCCCCTTGATCATTGAATCGTCTAAGAAAACGACAAGTCTCGTTTCTATAAACATAGTATGCCTGTCGGGACAGTAGAAACGCAAGCTCTTACTCTTATCTGGATAGCCAATAAAATGGCAGCTAACTTTTTTAGGATCTAACTTTCCTAAGATTGGGTTAAATATCATAGCCTTAGCATGATAGCCCCAGATGTGCAAATATCTAAGTGAGGGCTTACGTCCAGTCCACATCTCATACGGTGTCTTTGGCACCGCCTTAGTAGGAACCTGATTAAGCAAATGAATGGCGGTTTTTAACACCTCCAGCCACAAGTTAACCGGTAAGTCTAAGTAACTAAGTATGGATCTAATCATGTCCATTAGCATATGGTTGCGCTGTTCTGCTACTCCATTTTGCTGAGACTTGCCCGGTGTAGAATATTGGGCGACTATGCCATGTTTCTGTAGGAATCGTGCAAATGGTCCTGGAACTTGGCCGTATGTGGCGTGCCGACTGATAACTAACCACCACGATCGAACCTGACGACCTTTATCTTAGTGTTGTGCTGATTTACAACTTCAACCTTAAAGATCTTAAATTTATCCAATGCTTCGGATCGATCATTGATTGGATAAATGTAGTCGTAACGAGTATAGTCATCCGTGAAGGTTATGAATGAGTCAAAACTGTCAACAGAGACCGTGGGAAAATGGCCACAAATGTCTGTGTGTACTAATTCTAATATTCCCGTACTGCGTTTGATGCCTTTTTTAATAGTCTTAGTGAACTTGCCTTTTATGCAATCTATGCATTCTTCTGAATCCGAAAAGTCCAAACGAGGAATAATCGATTGCGAGACAAGTCGTTCAATTATCCTCCTCGAAATATGGCCTAAGTGATAGTGACATAATTTCGATGATGTTTCGGGATTGATTCTTTTGCGCTTATGAAAGTCTGAGTCGTTACGTGAGGAATTCTGAGTGTCGCTTATCTGATTCACATCATCATGTGTAGATAGCAAATAAAGTTGATCTTGTCTCATGAAAAGACCCACAATCTTATTATTAAACTTAATGATACATTTGTCATTGCCAAAGTGGCATATAAATCCATAATCATCTAAGCATGAAACTGATATTAAATTCCTCCTAACTAAGAGTACATAGAGGACGTCATGAAGCACAAGTACAAAGTTATCACTAAGTACTAAGGGAATTTCTCCAATGGCTTCAACATGAGCTTCATGATCGTCAGCAACTCCAATGCTCCTTTCTCCTCTTGTTAGGTTCCTCCTTATATTCAACCCCTGCAACGAATGAGTAACGTGCACAGTGGCACCTGAGTCAATCCACCAAGTAGATGATGAATAGTATAAGTACAGGGATTCATCAATTGAAGTTACTGAGTCCATACCTCTCTTATTGCACCACTTTAGAAAGCCAATGCAATCTTTTTGAAAGTGTCCCTTCTCTTACAGAAGAAACACTTATCCTTATCCACTTCCTCACCCTTACTAGAGTGATCATGTGGGACCTTAGCTTTGCCCTTGTCCTTCTGGGGAATGATGAGGTTTGGCTTTGAAGAATGGGACTTCTTCTTGCCCTTTCCACTCACGTAGTTGATAGTGTTAACTCGCGAGCAGACTTAATTCTTTCCTTGGACACACATAACCATCAATTTCTCTAAGTTCCATTGCTCTAACATAGAGTTGTAGTTGATGACAAATGGCTCAAATTCTTTTGGAAGTGGGGTGAAGATGACATGCACAAGGATTTCATCTTTCACCCCTAAGTCCATTGTCTTAAGCTTAGTAGCCATGCTTGTCATCCTAAGTATGTGATCTCTCACATTACCTCAAGTGAATTTCTTAGTGAAGAGCCTCTTGATAATAGTGCTTGCAATGGCCTTAGATGAACCAGTGAACTGACTCTTGACTTTTTAAAGGTATTTTGTGGCAAACTTGCAATCAGAAATGGAGCTCCTAATTACTTTCTGAGATAGTGCCCTTAATTATCATCAAACATTTCCTGTTCGATGCATTCCACTTAGAACTAACCTTATTGTAGGATGCAATAGCCTTATGATAGATATCCATCTGCTTATTGTAGGCCTCCTGACTCTCCTTAGGTTGTTTCTCAGGAGGAGTGACAGGGGCTGAGGGTAAAGGTGTCGTCAGTGCTAAGTCTAAGTCTGAAACAGCCAGGGTAATCTCTAAGCTCTCTCTCCATGCACCATTATTGTTGCTATTAAGGTGCTCAATGGAGGACATGAGACTGAGTGCGTGATTCACATGCGAGGAACCTTCAAAAAATGTGAAAAGAACAATAAAACATAAGCAAATGTATAAACTTATTAAAAGGCAAACAAAAATGCAGCGTTTTGTCTTTTCACGTTGGCTACTTCAACAAAACATGTCATTCAAAATAACTTAGAACATGATATATTTTATTTTTTACGTTGGCTACTCAACAAAATTTCATGACTTAATGACTGAGATCATAGTAAATTATGTTGTTCACGTTGTCTACTTGAGCATAATTTACCATGAAACTGAGAGCATAATAAAAACGTTGATGTTCACATTGGCTACTTAGCAAAATTTCATCATGCAAGGTATAACTGAGAACATAGTAATTTAAATTTTTACGTTGGCTTACTTCTTAATATTACCATGAAAAACTAGAATAGCGGAAGCATAATAATGGGCATTTTTCACAATTACTAAGATGATCTACAAGAATTATTAAATTAAATGACTGAGAAAATTACTAAGTGACCAATAATATATTGAATAATAAAGCATTACATCATTACATTGCAGTACATCACACAAAACTATTTATTTTTGTAGCCATATTAATTTAATCAGTGGGACCTACATATATTGCCCATATTATTTTTCTAAAAAACAGAAAATAAATACTAAAATATCCCACTGCTAATTTGGCCTGCAAAGCCCTGAGATTTGGTCCAGCCCAACTAGAAAAGACTAAAATTTCGGGCAGCCCATGTAACGTGGAAACAACCCACTTAAAGTATAAGCCCAAGGCCCATAACTATTTTTCTGAAAAATCCCTGGTAAAGGAAAAAGAAAAAACCAGCCCGTGTTGCCTGTCCTGCGACTGATTGGCCCACTGGCCCGCTAATATAATCGGGATAAATCCCGCAAAAGTGAAAGGGCAGCCCAGCCGGCACATGCGCGCTCCCGCGCGGACTGGGAGCCCAGCACGTGGCGCCACCTAATGTCGACTGTTGGATTTGAGTTCAACGGTGGAGATTAAAATGGCCACATCGACAAAAAAAAATCCGCACCGTATATCTTGCCACGGACGGCTGAGAGCGATCGGGGTAATGTACTTAAGGCAAAACTAGCCAAAACCCTAGCCATTCTCCTCGCCCCCCCCCTCCCCCCCCCTCCCCCCCCCCCCCCCCCCCCCCCCCCCGATCCCCTTCAGTCACCGACAGAGAGTGGAGAGAGCGAGATGGCACCGCCGAGGCGACAGTGTGCTCGTTGGCCCTGCGCGGCCACCGCACTGGCGGCGAGCTCGCCATGAAGCAGCTCGCCGTCGAGAGGTAGACCGCCGGCCGGAGGCACCTAAGAGGGGGGGAGCCCGCACCGTAGGGTTTGGGTTTCAACCCTAACCTCGGCGGCTCTAAGGCCCGGTGGCGCCATGGTCTCTCACCGGAGCGCGTCGCTCGCCGTTGGGTGAGCGCGCCACCGTCAAGGGGTCATCGCTGTGCCATGAAACCGGCTAAGGAGGCCGAGTCCGGAGAACTCCGACGAGGAGGCTACCGACAAACACGGTTGCGTCGACCTCCGGCGAGCGCGAAGCATCGGCGAGGAGAATCGCAGAGCCAAACTGAGGTTAGTGTTCTAAATCCCCTTCTATTTTTTTGAGTTTGGTCCGAGTTTAGGCTCGGATTTGATCTGAGTTTGAGTTGGATCCGGGGTTGAATTCGAATCCTCTCATAAGTGTGTTTCTGAAATTTCAATCGATTTGGACCCTAATTTTGGTATGATATGGGATTAGTTAACCCTAATCCCCAATTTGGTTTTGATTTCAAGTTGAAACCAAAACCCTAATTTCATCTTAGTTCGATCATCTCCTTATAAATGTTGTAGGATCAATCTAATTGATTAGAGATCGCTGGATCTCTCTAATTTGATCAAACTTGATGAATTCTAAGGTGGCTGAAGCCTTAACCCCAATTAGGGTGTCTCTGACGCCATTGTTAGATTCTTAGGTGAGTGCTTAGACCTAATGGTGTTTAGAGATTGGCTTAATTAGGAAGAGCAGAGAGCAAAACACCAATCAACTTCTAATCTACTAGGGTTATGCATGGGATGGGCATACCTTCGTTTGCAGAGGATTGTGCAGCCATGGAGTAGGTCGGGAGGGCACCAGCCAACTCCACCGATAAGCAGCGACGCCGACGCCTCCTCCTTGTTTGTACAGCTTGTCGACAAATTTGGGAAAAGGGTCTCCCCAGGTTTTTTCTCTCTCAGAGTGATCAGAACTCTCTAATTGCGTTTCTTAGACTTGGATGGCATAGGTGAGAGCCGTGACTCTCCTTGTAAAGGGCGAGAGAGCACCTCAGGTACAAGGGCGAGAGAGCACTTGTGGGGGCCCACCCCTAACAGACTCTGTTAGGATGTTGTCCCCGATCAGGACTTGGAGAGATTAGAGAAGATTAAGTTGGTTATGGCTGTAACCAACTCCTAATCATCATGTGGTCATCTAAGTATTTTCAACAGTAAGTACTCTTCCGTGAGTACGTGTCTGCTCTTTCGAATGCGACGTGCCACATGTCCAATCGAGGGTCAACAGCCAACATGTACCTCCGCCGTTGTCAGATCACATAGGGCATGTTTTTGCATTACGGATTTTTATTAGATTCAGTTTGGTGTTTTGCCGGTACGAAAATTCTCAGCGAGCTCCTACCAAATTAAGTAATTTTTATATGAACTGTAATCGGTAGGCCACTTGGAAAGACCAGTGTGATATTTTCCAGCTTGGGCCGTAGATTGTATATATACATTTTCATTCTCTATTTATAATACAAGGTCAGGCCTTCTGGCATTTTCAAAAAAAAATATTAGGTTCAGTTTTCACAGTCTGAATTAAGGTAAAATAAACGGGGCATATCTTAGTCTAGACTTCAAGATATTAAAATCGATTCAAGCCCAGGTATGTTGCTTGTTTATAGAGCTTAGTGGAATGTTGAAATGATCTTATCCATATCAAGAAAAAGCTGTGTGCAGTTGGGGACGAATAGCACATTGGGCCCCAACCTTTGCCTGCCAATACCCAAGCAGCAGCAGCAACAAGAACAACAACCAAGCATTTGTCCCAAATAAGTTGGGGTCGGGTAAAAATGAAACCTAACAGTTTTTAAGAAAAGTAATAGAAAATAAGATGAGAGTAAAAAATAAAAAAATAAGATTCTACATTTTATTTATTTTAGAAATGGATTAATAAGAAAGAAGATAAGAGTAACAAAATTCGAATAAACTAAGATTCTGGCACATGAATCGCTAATTTTCATGCAGTCTTATCATGTGCCAAATCTCAAGGTATGTCTCACTCCTTTAAGTCTCCTCCTGCCATGTCAACCTTGGTCGACCTGTACCTCTCCTAAAATTTTCTCTACTCTTTATAATCCCAATATTAACCGGTGCTTCTAGAGGTCTCCATTGGATATGCCCAAACCAATAGGCGATGTTGGACTAGCTTCTCCTCAATTGGTGTCACCACTATCCTATCACGTATCACCTCGTTCCTAATTTTGTCTCTTCTTGTGCGACCGCACATCCACCGTAGTATGCGCATCTCCGCAACATTCATTTGTTGGACATGCTGCCTTTTAGTTGGTCAACATTCTGCTCTATACAGCATCGCAGGTCTGATCACCGTCCTATAGAATTTTCCTTTCAGTTTTTGTGGAACTTTCTTATCACATAAGATTTCATATGTTTGTCGCCACTTCATCCACCCGATCTTGATCCTGTGGCAAACATCTTTGTTAATATCACTATTGCTTTGTAACATTGATCCTAAATATCTAAATGTGTCTCTCCTAGGTACTACTTGTCCTTGTAAACTAACATTTCCATCCTCGCACCCGACATCACTAAAGTTGCATCTCATATACTTGGTCTTGGTTCTACTAAGTCTAAACCCCTTAGACTAAGGTCTACCTCCATAGCTCCAATTTTGTATCAACACCATCTCTAATTTCATCTACCAACACTACATCATCAGCAAAGAGCATACATCAAGGGATATCCCCTTGTATATCCTTCGACACCTCATCCATCACTAAGGAAAAGATGTATGAACTTAAGGCTGATCCTTGGTGTAGCCCTATTGTGATAGGAAAAGTATCGGTCTCACTATCTCTTACACCGACACTTGTCACTACATTATCGTACATATCCTTGATAAGGTTAATGTACTTTGTTGGGATTTTGTGTTTCTCTAGCGCCCACCACATGAACGGCCTTGATACCTTCTCGTATGCCTTCTCCAAGTCAATGAACATCATATGTAGATCCTTCTTTTGCTCCCTATACCTCTCCATAAGCTGACAGAGTAAGAAAATCGCTTCCATGGTGGACCTCTTAGGCATAAAACCAAACTGGTTTTTAGTGACATTGGTCACTTTCCTCAAACGGTGTTCAATCACTCTCTCCCAGAGCTTCATAGTATGACTCATAAGCTTAATTCCTCGGTAATTAGTACAACTTTAAATATCTTCTTTATTTTTGAAGATGGGTACTAAAATACTTTTTCGCCACTCTTCAGGCATTTTGTTTGACTGAAAAATGCGGTTGAATAGTTTAGTGAGTCATACTATTTCTACATCCCCCAGACATCTCCAATCTCAATGGGGACATCATCGGGGCCGAGGGACTTTCCTCCTTTCATCCTTTTTAAGGCCTCTCTAACCTCAGACTCTTGTATCCTCTGCACAAATCGTCTGTTGGTATCATCAAATGAGTCATCTAACTCAAACCTAATGCTCCCATTCCTGTCATTGAATAGTCCATTAAAGTAGTCCCGCCATCTGTTCCTAATCTCTT
This sequence comes from Tuctoria greenei, assembly GCA_036927565.1. Classification (NCBI taxonomy): domain Eukaryota; kingdom Viridiplantae; phylum Streptophyta; class Magnoliopsida; order Poales; family Poaceae; genus Tuctoria; species Tuctoria greenei. Next base: position 191,955,381 of record JAYESD010000005.1, read on the forward strand.
CATCATTCAATAGAATTCGATATGCCTCAACCTTAATGCATTTGACTTGGTTGAGATCACTTACCTTCCTCTCGCGAAGTTCCGTCATCTTGTATATATCCTTTTTGCCTTCTTTTGTCCCTAGCCTCTCATATAGCGCATCATAGGCCTGCCCCCTTGCTTTACTCACAACACGCCTTGCATTTTTCTTAGCCTCTTTATACTTTGCTATGTTACTTGCGCTTCTCTCATGATGCCAGCTCTTATAAGACTCCTTCTTCTCCTTAATAGCTGTTTGTACATCTTCATTCCACCCCAAGTGTCTTTATCTACAAGTTTCTTACGTTTTGTCCCCCAAGCACCTCCCTAGCTGCATTCCTAATGTAAGTCGCCATCTTCACCCACATACTATCCGCATCTTCCTCTTCACTTCAAGGTCCTTCCGCGATCATCCTCCTTTTGAATGATTGTTGCGCTTCATCCTTCAACTTCCACCACTTTGTTCTTGCGGTTTTAACACCTTTGTCCCGTGACACGCGCACATGGAAATGAAAGTCGGCTACCATAAGTTTATATTATGGAACAACACATTCCCCAGGAATCACCTTACAATCTAAACATGCCCCCCTCTCCCTTCTCCTCGTGAGAATATAGTCGATTTGACTAGAATGTTGGGCACTAGTAAAGATCACTAAGTGAGATAGCCTCTTCTTAAAGAGGGTGCTAGCCACCAATAGGTCATAAGCTATGGTAAAGTCTAGGATATCCTTACCCTCCTAGTTTCTAGCGCCACACCCAAAACCTCTGTGTGCCCCCTCAAAACCTACGTTAGTTGTACCTACATGGCCATTGAGATCTCCTCCTATGAAGAGCTTCTCGGCTATCAGTACACTACTAACCATATCCTCCAAGTCCTCCCAAAATTGTCTTTTAGTGCTCGTGTCGAGCCCAACTTGTGGGGCATTGTAACACCCTCATTTTCATGCATCATGCCCTACATGCACTCATATACATGTTTAGCATTAACCCATAACAAGAGGAACAAGTTTAAAATTTATTTGGAGCAAAACCGCACTTAAAAATGTAGGAAAGTGCGGACTAGTCCGGTTTTGCTGAGGACTAGTCCGATTTCTCTCTGTCTAAAAACGGACTTGTCCGTTTTTGCTGCGGATTAGTACGATATTTGCCTCTGGACAACTTCGGACTTGTCCGATTTTGTGCGGACTAGTCCGATGTTCCATGAATCCTTGAAAATTTGCTAAGTCCCTGGACTTTTCCGGACTAGTCCGGTGTTCCAGCGGACTTGTACGTTTTCCTTTCTGACTAAGATTGGACTTGTCCGATTTTTGGCCAGACTTGTCCGATTTTCTCTCTGGACGACTTCGGACTAGTCCGGTCCTGTCCGGACTTGTTCGATATTTCGTGACTCCGAGATTGACCTTTTGTTTTACGACTTGTTTCTTGGGTTTCACGTTAAGTGGGCCTAGGGACGTCGTGCCTAACTCTTTTAGAGCCAATGTGGGACTCTAAACCGACATCTACTCATCCCAAACTCGAAATCAATCTAACCCTAGCCTCCACCTCTATATAAACAGCCCAACCCCTTGGTTTGACATCTATTTGCCACTTTTCCACCCACCCAAACCCTAGTTCGTGGGGAGCCACCATCAAGGAGGGAGGAGAAGATCCCAAGCAAGAGGAAGAAGAGGAGGAAACGAAGGAGGATCAAGATCTCCACCAAGTTTCGTTCTTCACCACCAATTCATCTCCAAGTTCATCACCAACCCTAGATCATCAAGATCCAAGTGTTACCTCCAAGTTTCTTGGTTCATTGGAGTTCTAAACACCTGGTATACCTCCTATTCTCTTTTCCTTATGTGAATTCAACCCCTAATCTCCAAATTCACGTCGATCTAGAAAACCCTAATCTGCTGATCTCGTCAAGTGCGGACTTGTCCGGTCCCTAGCGAACTAGTCCGATCTTTCTGGTTAAATTGTGTTGAATTAATTCTAAAATTTGATCTAATCGAATCCAAAACTGTATAAACTTGTTAAAATCTATCAGAGCTAGTTAGTGATCATTAAAAGCAATCTAGTAACAAGTTCTACCTTGCATTTGCATTAATCATGCATGTCATGTCATATTGAGTAATATTTGTGCACTCTTTGATTGTGTTTCTTGTTTTGTATGTTTATTGTGTGGATTAGACGGATTTGCGCTAGAGAGTGCCGCGGAGGATCTACAACATCAAGAGTTTGAAGGCTTTGACCCTAATCAACAGCAAAAGCAAGGCAAGTGTCCTTGAAGCATATTGATCCTGTTTTTAAATTAAATGTTTTGTTTGCAAAATTGCATGCTTGTGTCAAATTGATGGGAAATCCTATGGTAGGAAGTTTACTAGATTTGCTAAACCACCCTTGTCACCTGGAATTTATGGTAGAGAGAGTCGGGAAGGGTTTTTACCTTTTTGCTTCGCTTAATCAACTGGGATGGGAAACAACTATATCACTCAATTTAATTATGCATGGATGAGATTATGGTTAACATGAACTGGTTAAACATGGTATGGTAATGGATGATCTAAGCAAGCCTGGTGTGTGGATGGGTTAGATGTTATGGTGGTTTGCTTTCTTTAGATCTAAGGACCGGTTCATGCGAGAATAAGCCAGGACTACAGTGCCACCACGAGACCAAGTATGGGTGCGGCGTAGCTGATTAATTAGGGCTTTGCTAGTGCTGTTTGGACCATTGTGGATGCTCGGGGAAGGGGTAGTCGGATTGGGTTTGTTGATGATTGGTGGGACTACCCTGGGATCCGAATGGCTCAAGAGGGGGCCCTTGGTTGAAGATGTGCTCTGCGGGAGACATCGCTACCGGTGAAACCTCAGTGGGGTCTAAATAGGCTAGTAATCCCTTTGTAAAGGCTATTTTGTGATCTCTTGGCCACACACCAACGGAAGTGTGTAATGTGACCGACGGGTCATGGGCATAAGGGAGGTTCTTAGTCGCCGAAGGGTGATGAAATCACGAACACGTGGGTAAAGAGGTACAAACTCTGCAGAGTTAATTAAAACTATCATGATAGCCGTGCTCCCGGTTATGAGCACCTGGACAACTTCCATGATTAGAGGCAAATTGGAATTTGGGATGGTTATGGTTTGGTAATGGTTATGGTTTGGTAATGGTTATGGATGGTTATGGATAAATTTCTGGTATTGAATATGGTTATTGACGATGGTGAAATCTGGAATTATTGATGATGGTAATGAATTCAGTTTGGTATTATGGTATTACTTATGATTATGATGGGTTTATTTCACATACATGTAATGTATTGCTTTTAAAATGTTTTAATGTACTTTTCAGCACTTTACCATTATTATTGTCGTCATTTGAATCAGCCACATGTCATACTTTCCACACTTGCTGAGTACGACATGTACTCACTCTTGCAATCCCCCACCCCAACAGTTGCAGGTCAAGATTGGGAGTTTAATGGCGATAATGCGGAGTTCTAGGCCGTGTCCACCGTCAGCTTTGCCTGTGGTGTTGATTGGAGCTGCGTATACATACCCTGTCGCATATGCTGCATAGTTGCTTAGTTTGCTTAATTAGTTTATTTCCGCTGCATTAGTTGAATTTGTCTTTAATATTCATTAGAGCTTGTATTCGAGGATAGTATGGTTTGTGTAGTGAAATTTGGTTAATTAAACTTGTTCTGTGGTAATTTTCTGTATATCCTTTTGTGATTGCACTCGTGTATGTGTGATGAACATCTTGGGCACACATATGCGTTAGCTTGGTTCATTTTCGGAACCGGGCGTCACAGATTGGTATCAGAGCCACAGGTTGACCGTAGGATGCAGCCTAGATAGAATGGACACTTTAGAGCACATAGGAGCACTCAGGAATCGATGTGTTTGCTTGGTGTGCTGTTTGCTATATATATTGCTTGCTTGTGTGCTTAATAAAGGATTTTGGGATGCTTTAGCATTGCCATGTCCACCTAGGCTAGTGTAGCTAGTTGTTTAGTTTCATATCCCTTGATGCATATAGTTGGGGCGTTTTCTAATTCTTACCTACTGCTTTTCTTCAGATGGTGAGGACTCGCAACCAGAGGGATGGCAATGATGAAGAGGAGAACAATGGAGTGCCTCACAACAACAATGGGCAAGGATCTACTCAGGGAGCTATCAACATCGAGCAGCTTTTGGCCATGCAAAACCAGCTCATGCAGACCATGATACAGACTATGGGACAACTACAGGCTGGCAACATCAACAATCAGCCCCACATGCCTCCACCGCCACCCCCACCTCCTCATAACCGATTGGGAGAGTTTATGAGGACTAGGCCGCCAACCTTTGCTCAAGCCGCAAACCCTATGGATGCGGATGATTGGCTCAAGTCTGTGGAGAAGAAGCTAGCTATTGTCCAATGCAGTGACCGGGAGAAGGTCCTGTTCGCTTCTCATCAACTCGTTGGAGCAGCTGCTGATTGGTGGGATTCTTATTGCAATGCTCATGAGAACCAAGAGAGAATTACCTGGGCGGAATTCAAGGAGAGTTTCTGTTCTCATTATGTGCCGAAAGGTGTTATGATCTTGAAGAGGCAAGAATTTGAGAACTTGAGACAAGGAAAATCAAGCGTGAGTGAATATCTCAATAAGTTCACTCAACTCTCAAGATATGCGCCTGAGGATGTTAGCCGGGACAGCCGGAAGCAATACTTGTTCATGAGGGGATTGAACAATACGATCCAAGTGCAATTGCTCAACTGTGATTATGTCAATTTTCAGAAGCTTGTGGACAAAGCAATTGTGGTTGAGAACAAGATCCGTGAGATGGAGCAAGAAATCAAGAGGAAGGCACCATATCAAGGACAGCAACAAGGAAGTAATGTGCACCCTCGCTTTGCGCCGCCCAATGCGCCTCATTACAGCTCCTCTATTCCTGCTCAGCGCCATGGTTATGCACCGCGCCCAACTCATTTTGTGCAGCAGCGCCCTGTCATGCAAGCACCTAGGCCTCCGATGCCTTATGCACCTCGTGCTGATTTTCCTGGAGCCAATGTTCAAAACCAAGCTCGTCCCAATAATTCTGGTGGAGTTAAGAAGTGCTATACTTGTGGAGAAGCTGGACACTTTGCGAATCAATGTCCTAAGTCAGGCCTTGGTCAAGGAAGCATTGCGCCGAGGCAAAACCCAAGACCCAATGGAGGACAACCACAAGGAAGTCGTGGACAACAGAACTTTGCTCGTGGTAACGTGAACCATGTCTCTACGGAGGATGCTCAACAAGCGGATGACGTGGTCATTGGTATGTTTCTCGCCAACTCCAACCTCGCGACTATGTTAATTGATTCTGGAGCATCGCATTCATTCATTGCATCAAAGTATGTTGCCAAGTATAGTTTGCCTATCTCTCATATGAAGTTTACTCTATTGGTTAAATCTCCTGGAGGAGAGATGAGGACAAATATAGTATGTCCAAAAGTAAGCCTTAGAATAAGGGGGGTAGACTTCTCCGCCAACCTTATAGTTTTGGATTCTCAAGGATTGGACATTATACTTGGTATGGACTAGTTTAGGAAGCACAATGGAGTTATTGAGTGTGCCACAAAGACGGTGAAGTTGACCAATGAGGAAGGGATCACCGTAGAATTTGAAGAAACCCAACATGCACCGAAGCAATTAGAGCTGAATCATATGGACGGTGTCGCAATTGAGGAGATTCTGGTGGTGTGTGAATTTTTGGATGTTTTTCCGGATGAGTTGCCAGGTATGCCACCTGATCGAGACATTGAGTTTGTTATTGATTTAATACCTGGAACTGCACCTATAGCTAAGAGACCGTATAGGATGCCTCCTATGGAATTAGCGGAGCTCAAGAAGCAAATTCAAGAGCAATTAGAGAAGGGTTTTATTCGCCCTAGCTCTTCACCTTGGGGAGCGCCCGTTCTATTCGTGGACAAGAAGGATGGATCCCAAAGGATGTGTGTGGATTACCGAGCTCTCAACGAGGTAACAATCAAGAACAAGTATACTTTGCCCCGTATAGAGGATTTGTTTGATCAGATGAAAGGCGCCTGTGTGTTTTCCAAGATTGATTTGAGGTCGGGATACTTTCAAATGAAGATTAGACCATCGGACATACCCAAGACAGCTTTTAGGACACGGTATGGATCTTATGAGTACACTATGATGTCTTTTGGATTGACAAATGCGCCTGCCTACTTTATGTACCTCATGAATAAGGTCTTCATGGAGTACTTGGATAAGTTTGTTGTGGTGTTTATTGATGACATTATGATCTACTCAAGGGATGAGAAGGAACATGAGGAACACTTGAGGCTTACGTTGCAGAAATTGAGGGAGCATCAATTGTATGCCAAGTTCAGTAAATGTCAATTCTGGTTACGGGAAGTTTCCTTCTTAGGCCATATTATTTCCGGAGGAGGAGTATCAGTTGACCCCGGAAAAGTGAGAGACGAGTTGAAGTGGGAGCCGCCGCAAAATGTCAAGGAAATAAGGAGTTTTCTTGGGATGGCTGGATATTACCGTCGGTTTATCAAGGATTTTTCCAAGATAGCCAAGCCTATGACGGAGTTGCTAACGAAGGGAAAGGCGTTCCAATGGACTGAAGCTTGTCAAAACAGTTTTGAGGAGTCGAAGAAGAGGTTAACAACAGCCCCAGTTTTGGTATTGCCGGATGTAAGCAAGAGTTTTGACATCTATTGTGATGCATCAAGACAAGGGCTTGGATGTGTATTGATGCAAGAAGGTCAAGTGGTCGCCTATGCGTCGAGACAATTGAAGAAACATGAGCAGAATTACCCCACGCATGATCTTGAACTAGTAGTCGTGGTACATGCATTGAAGATTTGGAGACACTATATTCTTGGACATAGGTGTGAAATTTATACGGATCATAAGAGTTTGAAGTATATTTTCACACAAACGGATCTGAACTTGAGGCGACGAAGATGGTTGGAGCTCATCAAAGATTATGATTTGGGGATCAACTATCATCCGGGAAAAGCCAATGTAGTGGCTGATGCTTTGAGTAGAAAGGGAGTAAGCCATCAACTTACAGTTCGAGAGTTACCGTCCGAGTTATGCAAGGAGTTTGAACGGTTGAACCTTGGGTTTGTAAACGAGATGGAGATGATGGAGTTAAACCCAACCTTGGAGCAAGAAATCCGAGAGGCACAAACCACAGATGAGGAGATCAAGGAAATCAAGGAAAGGACCGAAGAAGGGAGAGAATTCAGATTTGATAAAGACGAACATGGTACCTTATGGCTTGGAAAGAGAATCGTTGTGCCTAATGTAAAGCATATTCGGGAGACAATATTAAAGGAGGCACATGACTCGCCTTACTCGATTCACCCAGGTTGTATGAAGATGTACAAAGACTTGAAGACTTGCTATTGGTGGGATAGCATGAAGAAGGACATAGCCAAATATGTTGCATTGTGTGATGTGTGTCAACGAGTCAAGGCGGAACATCAAAGGCCAGCCGAACTATTGCAACCGTTGAAGATTCCGGAACGGAAGTGGGAAGAAATTGGTATGGACTTCATAGTTGGGTTACCACGTACTCAGTCCGGGTATGACTCAATTTGGGTAATTGTGGATTGCTTAACCAAGTCAGCTCATTTTGTCCCCGTGAAGACCAAGTATACAGCTGCACGATTGGCCGAAATATACATGGAGCATATTGTGTGTCGACATGGAGTCCCTAAGAAGATAGTCTCGGATAGAGGTTCTCAATTTACCTCCAGATTTTGGCAAAAATTGCATGAAGCTTTGGGAACGAGGTTGAATTTTAGTTCAGCATATCATCCTCAAACGGATGGACAAACCGAGAGGACCAATCAGATTTTGGAGGACATGTTAAGAGCTTGTGCTTTAAAGCATGGGAAAAGTTGGGACAAAAGCTTGCCATACGTAGAATTTTCATACAACAATAGTTACCAAGCAAGCTTGAAGATGTCACCATATGAAGCGCTTTATGGGAGGAAGTGTAGGACACCTTTATTCTAGAATGAGGCAGGAGAAACTCAAGTATTTGGTCCGAACGTGTTGCAAGAAGCCGAAAAGCAAGTCCAAATAATTCGTGGAAACTTGAGAGCTGCCCAATCAAGGCAAAAGGGCTATGCGGACAATAGGAGAAGGAAATTAGCCTTTGAAATAGGAGATTTTGTTTACCTCAAGGTGTCACCAATGACAGGTCATAAGAGGTTTAACATAAGGGGTAAGCTCGCACCTCGTTATATTGGACCATTCAAGATTTTGGACAAAAGAGGAGAAGTAGCATATAAGTTGGAGATGCCAGCTCATCTTTCAGACGTACATGATGTGTTTCATGTTTCCCAACTCAAGAAGTGTCTAAGGGTACCGGAAGATCAAGTGCCAATGGGAGAATTGGAACTCGGAGGATTTGACGTATGCCGAGCAACCGGCCAAAATCTTGGAAACCAAGGAGAGGGTCACAAGGAACAAGGTCATTAGATGGTGTAAAGTTCAATGGAAGCACCACACAGAAAAAGAAGCGACGTGGGAATTAGAGGATGATCTCAAGAAGGAATTTCCCTATCTCTTCTCTTCCGCGTCAAATCTCGAGGGCGAGATTCATTTTAAGGGGGGTAGGTTTGTAACACCCTCATTTTCATGCATCATGCCCTACATGCACTCATATACATGTTTAACATTAACCCATAACAAGAGGAACAAGTTTAAAATTTATTTGGAGCAAAACCGCACTTAAAAATGTAGGAAAGTGCGGACTAGTCCGGTTTTGCTGAGGACTAGTCCGATTTCTCTCTGTCTAAAAACGGACTTGTCCGTTTTTGCTGCGGATTAGTCCGATATTTGCCTCTGGACAACTTCGGACTTGTCCGATTTTGTGCGGACTAGTCCGATGTTCCATGAATCCTTGAAAATTTGCTAAGTCCCTGGACTTTTCCGGACTAGTCCGGTGTTCCAGCGGACTTGTCCGTTTTCCTTTCTGACTAAGATCGAACTTGTCCGATTTTTGGCCAGACTTGTCCGATTTTTTCTCTGGACGACTTCGGACTAGTCCGGTCCTGTCCGGACTTGTCCGATATTTCGTGACTCCGAGATTGACCTTTTGTTTTACGACTTGTTTCTTGGGTTTCACGTTAAGTGGGCCTAGGGACGTCGTGCCTAACTCTTTTAGAGCCCACGTGGGACTCTAAACCGACCTCTACTCATCCCAAACTCAAAATCCATCTAACCCTAGCCTCCACCTCTATATAAACAGCCCAACCCCTTGGTTTGACATCTATTTGCCACTTTTCCACCCACCCAAACCCTAGTTCGTGGGGAGCCACCATCAAGGAGGGAGGAGAAGATCCCAAGCAAGAGGAAGAAGAGGATGAAACGAAGGAGGATCAAGATCTCCACCAAGTTTCGTTCTTCACCACCAATTCATCTCCAAGTTCATCACCAACCCTAGATCATCAAGATCCAAGTGTTACCTCCAAGTTTCTTGGTTCATTGGAGTTCTAAACACCTGGTATACCTCCTATTCTCTTTTCCTTACGTGAATTCAACCCCTAATCTCCAAATTCATGTCGATCTAGAAAACCCTAATCTGCTGATCTCGTCAAGTGCGGACTTGTCCGGTCCCTAGCGGACTAGTCTGATTTTTCTGGTTAAATTGTGTTGAATTAATTCTAAAATTTGATCTAATCGAATCCAAACCTGTATAAACTTGTTAAAATATATCAGAGCTAGTTAGTGATCATTAAAAGCAATCTAGTAACAAGTTCTACCTTGCATTTGCATTAATCATGCATGTCATGTCATATTGAGTAATATTTGTGCACTCTTTGATTGTGTTTCTTATTTTGTATGTTTATTGTGTTGATTAGACGGATTTGTGCTAGAGAGTGCCGCGGAGGATCTACAACATCAAGAGTTTGAAGGCTTTGATCCTAATCAACAGCAAGAGCAAGGCAAGTGTCCTTGAAGCATATTGATCCTGTTTTTAAAATAAATGTTTTGTTTGCAAAACTGCATGCTTGTGTCAAATTGATGGGAAATCCTATGGTAGGAAGTTTACTAGATTTGCTAAACCACCCTTGTCACCTGGAACTTATGGTAGAGAGAGTCGGGAAGGGTTTTTACCTTTTTGCTTCGCTTAATCAACTGGGATGGGAAACAACTATATCACTCAATTTAATTATGCATGGATGAGATTATGGTTAACATGAACTGGTTAAACATGGTATGGTAATGGATGATCTAAGCAAGCCTGGTGTGTGGATGGGTTGGATGTTATGCTGGTTTGCTTGCTTTAGATCTAAGGACCGGTTCATGCGAGAATAAGCCAGGACTACAGTGCCACCACGAGGCCAAGTATGGGTTTGGCGTAGCTGATTAATTAGGGCTTTGCTAGTGCTGTTTGGACCATTGTGGATGCTCGGGGAAGGGGTAGTCGGATTGGGTTTGTTGATGATTGGTGGGACTACCCTGGGATCCGAATGGCTCAAGAGGGGGCCCTTGGTTGAAGATGTGCTCTGCGGGAGACATCACCACTGGTGAAACCTCAGTGGGGTCTAAATAGGCTAGTAATCCCTTTGTAAAGGCTATTTTGTGATCTCTTGGCCACACACCAACGGAAGTGTGTAATGTGACCGACGGGTCATGGGCATAAGGGAGGTTCTTAGTCGCCGAAGGGTGATAAAATCACGAACACGTGGGTAAAGAGGTACAAACTCTGCAGAGTTAATTAAAACTATCATGATAGCCGTGCTCTCGGTTATGAGCACCTGGACAACTTTCATGATTAGAGGCAAATTGGAATTTGGGATGGTTATGGTTTGGTAATGATTATGGTTTGGTAATGGTTATGGATGGTTATGGATAAATTTCTGTTATTGAATATGGTTATTGACGATGGTGAAATCTGGAATTATTGATGATGGTAATGAATTCAGTTTGGTATTATGGTATTACTTATGATTATGATGGGTTTATTTCACATACATGTAATGTATTGCTTTTCAAATGTTTTAATGTACTTTTCAGCACTTTACCATTATTATTGTTGTCATTTGAATCAGCCACATGTCATACTTTCCACACTTGCTGAGTACGACATGTACTCACTCTTGCAATCCCCCACCCCAACAGTTGCAGGTCAAGATTGGGAGTTTAATGGCGATAATGCGGAGTTCTAGGCCGTGTCTACCGTCAGCTTTGCCTGTGATGTTGATTGGAGCTGCGTATACATACCCTGTCGCCTATGCTGCATAGTTGCTTAGTTTGCTTAATTAGTTTATTTCCGCTGCATTAGTTGAATTTGTCTTTAATATTCATTAGAGCTTGTATTCGAGGATAGTACGGTTTGTGTAGTGAAATTTGGTTAATTAAACTTGTTCTGTGGTAATTTTCTGTATATCCTTTTGTGATTGCACTCGTGTATGTGTGATGAACATCCTGGGCACACATATGCGTTAGCTTGGTTCATTTTCGGAACCGGGCGTCACAGGCATAAGCACTAATAACATTCAAGATAAGGTCCCCCACAACTACTTTGACTAGGATGATCTTATCCCCTCTTCTACGGACATTCACTACTCCATCCTTGAGGCTCTTATCTATTAGGATGCTTACTCCATTCCTAGTCCCAGTCGAGCCAGAATACCAAAGCTTGAAACCGGTATTCTCAACCTCTCTCTTCTTTTGACCTGCCCATCTAGTCTCTTATACACAAAGGATATTTACACACCTCCTAATCGCAACGTCCACTAACTCTCGTAGCTTTCCCGTCAAGGATCATACATTCCAACTACCCACCCGAAACCTAGTTTCCTCGGCTAGCTTCCTTACCCTTCACATCCGTCGAGTAAGATGCAAAGACCCTTGCTCACTTAACACTACATCCTGGTGACGATGTAGCGCGCCACTAAGGTGGTGGCCATCTGGCCTTGCCCATTTAACACCACATCCGGGTTTCAATATGGCATGCCACTAAGGCGGTGGCGACCCGGCCCTCGCCCACTTAACACTATACCCGGGTTCCGGTATGGCGCATCGCTAAGAGGGTTACGCCCTAACAAATTTCCAATGTGTTTCATTTCCATGAGAATGGCTAAGTATAGTTGCTGGCTCGTCAAGTCTATCACAATCCCTTCCCCTTTATTTGAGCTTGTGACCAGCTATGTCATTACAACATAGGTGGAGTTCTGCCAATACCGAAGCAACAGGCAAAAACCCATGGTGTCCTGCGCTCGCCGCTAGGGGCCAGCGGCTGAGGAGCTCCGCGCTCCACGGAAGAGCGCGGGGGGTGGGGGTTTGGCGTCGACCCGGGTTCGCCACTGCATACCGGATGTTTATTTTATTTTCTCTGATTTTCAATTGATGATCTTAGAGCAACGTTTTTTAGCTCGTTTTTGAGCTTAAGGTTTTCATGAATTCATTAACTAAGAGCAATAGCAAGTAGTCCGTATTCTTAGTCAACATGTACAGGTCTGCTCGGCTGCGTACGTGCGAAGAGTCGTTTCACGTCACCAAAGCGTCCATTACATATATACATAGCTGCTTATTTCCTCCTTTTTGTTGTTGTTATAAAACAGGTAAACCATGCACATGTAGAGTTTATCACCTTAGTTAGCACTGTCATACAAGTTCAAGTCAGCAATTAATTATATAAGGCAACCACTCTGATCAGGAGCAGTTGTGGCATCGAGAATCTTCCTGCTTTCTTTAGGAACAGAAGGGACAAAATGAACAGCTAGCATCGTTTGAGCTAATGGAACTTAAGTAGTAAATTTCAAGCGATATGCATACGGATGATTTTATTTTGTTAAGCACGAGAAAGTGGTACCAATTGTTTATGTCTTTTGTGGTCTTGGTCGTTGTAGCTCACTTCATATAAGAAAGCACAATAAGAAATCTCACATCTTCAGAAATTCTCTCTCCACCCCTAAATACTTATCGATTTGTAGTTCGTTTTTAAACTACAAAGCGATAAGTATTTAGAGACGGAGGGAATATCAGGTGAAATGGGAAAATGTTACTCCATTCGTTTCCTTTTTATGCTGATTATTTCAAAAATAAACTAATCAACATCAAATAAAAAAAGGAATGAATAGAGTATTAGTTATGAGGTGTCATCTTTTAAGAGTTTTACATAGTGTCAGGATGCTAAAATACATATATTCTCTATGTTTCTTTTTCTTCAAAATCGAACTAATCAGCATCAAATAAAATGAAACAGAAGGTTAAGTAGATTATTGTGTAGGCAAGGAAAGTACTGATGTGATATACTCTCTCTGTTCTTCTGAAATACTTGCCTTTTAAGTTAAATAAAAAAATATTTTATTACTTTGATCTCCTTAGTCAAATAAAAAAATCTAGTTTTACCCCTTCAGTCCATAGTCTTCACCTCCATTTTAACACAATTCTCTATAAAATGAAGAGGGTGGGAATGGCTAGCGGGGGATAAAATCATCGGTTCACGTTTTCATTAATTTTTGCAAAGTTTCTATAACGGTTAAGTATTTCAGAACGAGGGAGTAATATCTGACATCAACGTGCCCCCATGGGATCTGGTTTTCAAGCACACAAAAGGTACAAGACAGTGATCTAATACATGTGCCAATAACCTACTAGGCCGTTTGATATGAACGTCAACAACCGCACCCCTCACATGCATGGTTTCCTTCAATATTCTCCGTGTCCCAGGTAACTACAGCTCGAGGTTGGAGAAGCAGCAGTACAGAGTCTACAGACCATGGCCGCCGCCCAGCCGCCGGTTCCTTTTGCCGGCGTACCAGGACCGCGGACTTTGGCCTTTAGTTATGACGGCCGTTGGAGCCTTGTCTCGGAGAGCCGGGGCGCCCGACCGGAGCACTCCTTGCTCCCATCAGGACCGGGACGTCCGCCGCCGGAGGAGGCACGCTTGCAGGTGCGGCAGGGACGTCCGCCTCGCAACGGCATGACATTTCTTGGTAGTAAACAACGATCACCGCGACGCCGGCTGAGACGACGACGGGTTTGGGAAGCGGGATTGAGGTGGAAAGAGAGGACAGGCGCCGTAGGAGCTGACGCGAGAGGGAGGACCAAGGCAAGGACGCCATGGATCGAGCTCCCTATGAAGGTATGAGTTGCCTCTCTCTCTCTCTCTCTCGGATAGATGTGCAGGCAGCTGGCCAATGGTGATTGTGAGCACTACTTATATACTCCCTCCGTTCCTATGAACTTGTCGCTTTGTAGTTTATTTTTGAACTACAAAGCGACAAGTTTATGGGGATGGAGGGAGTATATATTGGTTGATCGACGAGATCCCGCAGTAGTAGGGTGAGGAGGAGACTGAGGAAGGACCAGCTGGGGTTAGGCGTGGTGGTTGACCTCTCGGTTGGCAGCGTACATGTGTATGTTCACACCTCCGAGTCGCGTAGAAATCGCAGCACCAACATCAAGACAAGCACGGTCCTCAAGCTCAAGACAAGTATATGGCCGATATATTTGTACGGGCACACATGGCTGGAGTTGACCTTATGCACCCCCTCTTCCTTCCAGGCACGTTGACTTGGACTGCTGGTCCAGAGACACCTTTCTACTGCCACTTCTCCAGTGTGAAAATCCCTAAGGGGCCTTCAATGGGTTGGACTCGATTAAACCATTCTCATCTCGTTAAACCATTCTCATCTTATTTTCAGATGTGTGTGGATGTTCCACACTCATGATGCAGAAGCTTGTATACTCACATTTCGTGCTCCCATGTGTGTCCTTGCTGATGTGTTATAATTTTATTGTTCTCTTCATTGATGCTTATATCAACTACATACCTTCACAACACTTAAGATTTTAACACATCAGCAGAAGCACACATGTGGATGGAAAGTGAAAATATATTCTGTATATAAAAAATATGTGTGTGCACTACAAGAATCGGGCAAATAAGTGTCGGCCAAACTATCATCGTCGGCCCCGACGATTTAAAGCGTACTAAATACGTCGGTTTAGAGAAGCCGACACTTATAACGTTATGGCTGTCGGCTCAGCGACGAGGGCCGACGGCTTTAAATATGGCCGTCGGTTACAACTCCGAGGCCAGCGACTTTAATTGTGGCCATCAGTTTAATGCTCCCAGGCCGACAGCCATATGGTGGGCCCCGCGCTGTGAAAAAACAATGTTCCCACCGATTTATAAGACCGTCGGCCCAAACTCCAGAGTCGATGGCTTTAGCGTGGGCCCCGCGCATCTAAGTTATGACCGTCGGTTGTAGCACTTCGTCCGACGGCCATAACGTGGGCCCCGCAACCCTCAACTAAGATTGTCGGCTCTATGTAACTGACGACATTAAGGCCCTTCACATCGCGTGCACAGGGGAAAAATCTAACACTTCACTCGCCCGCGTGCGCCGCTCTCATCTCTAGCTCGCTCCGCCGCCGCCCGCACCCTGCGTCATCGCCCCGCCGCCCGCGCCCTGCGCGGCCGCCTGCGTCGCCGCCCCGCCGCCCGTGCCCGGCGCCTCACCGCCGCGCCCCGGCACCCTAGTGCGGCTACCTCGCCGCCCAGTGCCCCACGGCCGCCGCTCCCGGTCCACGCGTCTCCGCCTCCGCTCTTTCCGCTCCTCGGATAAGGTTAAACTTTGAACTTGTCTATAAATTAGGTTTTTGAATTCCGGTAAGTGTGGCATTAAGATTTTGAATTGATTAGTGTATGAATTGCTATATCATTACTTGTGCAATTTTATATTGTGTTTTATCCATATATGTGTATGTTAAATTGATTATCATAGATGTTAGTTGTTAGGGTTCAATTATGTTTATTTGAAATTTTTTTATTGTTTATGTACTATATGTATATACAATGTTATTAGATATAGGCAACTAGGATCGACTAGGCGATTAGTCCTCAATTAGGGCGACTAGTCGACCGTAGTCAGACCCTAGTCCACCTCGTAGTTATCCAACGTATTTTAGAGAGAAGTGTTGTTAGTCGACACTAAGGAAACAAAGCCGGGAGTACCGTCATCCCGACGTTGAGAAAGGAGAAGGTGATGGGGACAGGGAAGAACGACGCAATCCCATCATTAAGGAAGGAGGAGGCGGAGGGGACAGGAGAGAACGATGCAGGGAGGTGGACATGAGAAGGACGGCGGTGGACGGTGGAGGAGCAGCGACGGCACACTTGGAAAGAAACGCCATGGCGCCAGGTGGCAGTGGGCGGCACGACTAGTGGCACAACAAGACCCATTTAGTACGAAGTTAAAGCAGGTTTCGTAAGGTGTCGCCTAGGTGATGCCTATTCGCCGCTTAGGCATCCAGGCGCTCTGGCCCTGACATCATGTGCAGTTGCGTGGCCGCCATTGTTTAGGTCGTCGGCGCTGCCTGCCCCTTTTTTACTTTAAGAACTACACCGGATAGAGGGGGGTGTAGTGTTAAATAGGCGGCATTATGCTGTCGAAATTTTAGGACCTATCCTGACAATAGATGTAGGGTCGTGACATTAAACAAACTATTAAGTAACGGCAAGACTCGTTTAGTACGAAGTTAAAGCAGGCGTTTAGTGGCTCCGGTCCTGCGTCATGTGCAGTCACGTGGCCACCGTTGTTTAGGCCGCCGATGCTGCCTGCCCCTTTTTACTTTAAGAGCTGCATCGGGTAGGGGAGTGTAGTGTTAAATAGGCGGCGTTATGCTGTAGAAATTTTAGGATCTATCCTAGATAATAGATGTAGGGTTGTGACATTGAACAAACTATGAAGTAACGGTAAGACTCATTTAGTACGAAGTTAAAGCAGGCGTTGAGTGGCTTCGGCCCTGCGTCATGTGCAGCCGTGTGGCCGCCGTTGTTTAGGCTGCCGGTGCTGCCTGCCCCTTTTTACTTTAAGAACTGCATCGGATAGGGGGTGTCGTGTTAAATAGGCAGCGTTATGATGTCGAGATTTTAGGACCTATCCTGGACAATTGATGTAGGGTCGTGAGACTAAACAAACTATGAAGTAACAATATATGTTCATTAACATATATTTATTTGATGCAGTTTTAAAATGGGTGACGATCGTAAGGAGATGTATGATGGATGGAGTTCAACTCGTGCGCACACTAATGAATGGGGTCATATCACAAATGCTTTTCTGAGCCATGCATTTGCTAGTGATGCTTGTGTTGCGAAGTGTTCGTGTATCAAGTGTTAGATTCATCGACGTCTGGATAAGTCTGAAGTGGAGTTGCATCTTTGCAAGCACGGATTTATGTCTGACTCTCTGGTGTGGCGCGAGCCTAGGGAGTAGAGCATGATGATGAGTCGGATGGTAATGAGGATGAAGATCGGATGGATGAGATGATAGCAGACATTGGTAAAGAGTATGAAGATCAGTCACAACCGAAGGAGGTGAAGGAGTTTTACGAGTGTCTTGCCACCGCAGATCGAAAAGTGTAAGAGGGCGCCAATATGACCGTTTTGCAGGCGCTCACACGACTTATGGCGATGAAGTCCAAGTTCAATTTCGCGAACAATTGCTACAATGGTATCATTAAGCTGATCAGGGATCTCCTTCCGTCAGGTCATCAGATGCCGCCGGATCTATATCAATCTAAGAAAATTTTGGCTGGCCTGGGCATGAATTATGAGAAGATTGATGCGTGCGAGAATAATTGCATGTTGTTTTAGAAGGAACACATGGACGATACTCATTGTATGCATTGTAAGAAATCTAGATATGTGGACGTCATGAATGATGATGGAGAACGAATAACTACAAAAGTACCAATCAAACAACTTCGGTACATGCCAATCACGTCAAGGCTTAAATGATTGTTTATGTCTCAAGAAACAGCGAAGCACATGAGATGGCATTCTGAAGGGATACGTGAGAACGATGACAAAGACATTATGGCACATCCTTCAGATGTCGCGGCTTGGAAAGCTTTAGACCGTTCTGATCCGGAGTTTGCAAGAGACCCGAGAAATGTTCGTCTTGGGTTGTCAACATATGATTTCACTCCATTCAGCACTAGTAACAGTCCATACTCTTGTTGGCCTGTTTTTATTATGCCCTACAATCTCCCACCCAACATGTGCATGAAAGAAGGATACATATTCCTTGCGGTGGTCATTCATGGTCCTTAACATCCAGGCAAGAAAATCAATGTGTTTTTGCAACCGTTGATTGAAGAGTTGAAAGAGTTATGGCAAGGTGTAAGAGCATATGACAGTCATATGAAATGTGAATTTGACTTACGTGCCGCGTATCTATGGTCAATTCATGATTTGTTGGCATATGGCATTTGGTCTAGTTGGTCTGTCCACGAATAATTATGTTGTCCCATATGTATGAGTGACAATGATGCCATAAGGCTGAAGTACGGGAAAAAAAGTCAGCTTTTTTTATTGTCATCGATGATTCCTTCCTTCAAATCATCATTTCAGGAGAGATACACAATCATTCCGGAAAGGCATAAGAGTTACAAAAGGAGCACCTCGTCGATTGACAAGCGAGCAAAAAATGGCATGGCATGCAAAATTAAAACAGTCCGAAGAAGATGGTTTCGAAGGGTATAGTACAGGACACAACGTGACTCATATTTCTTTTCTTTGAGAGCTACTATATGCATGTGTTTACCGCTCAATATTGATTTGATGCATCAGGAGCGTAATGTCGCTGAAAGCATCATAAGCATGTGTTTTGATTTTACCAGTCAAACCAAAGATAATTTGAATGTAAGAAATATTTAGCTAATCTTTGTGATCGTCCTGGGTTTGATATTAGAACGAATGCAAGTGGAAATGAAATTAGTCCACGAGCTCCTTACTCTGTCAAGCCAGAAGAAAGAAAGCAAATACTTTGTTGGTTGAAAACATTGAAGTTTCCAGACTGCTATGCAGCTAACATAAAACGATGTGTTAGTCTCAGCGTTGGTAAACTGAATGGGTTGAAGAGTCATGATTACCATATTATGATGAAAAGACTTTTACAAGTAATGTTTCGTGGATACTTCAAACCTGACTTGTGGAAGATATTCTCTGAACTTAGCTATTTTTATAGGCAGATATGTGCTAAGGAAGTGTCGAAGAAGATAATGCGGCAGTGGGAGAAAGAGATCATCGTGCTTGTATGTAAGATGGAAAAAGTATTTCCGCCTGGATATATGAATGTTATACAACATTTCTAGTGCATTTGCCTTATGAAGCGTTAGTAGCAGGACATGCATAGTTCAAGTGCATGTATAGTCAAGAAGAGAACTGAAAAAACTTAGAGCTACAGTGCAAAACAAGGTAAGAGTTGAGGGGTGTTTTTTTCAGAAGCATTTGCGGCTAAAGAGATTACAAACTTCTCTAGCAAATATTTTGCATGTGCCAACAGTTTGAATGCATCTATGACACGATATCATGATGCTGAAGAGCAGCCTATGACTGAGCTTAAAATTTTTTATTGGAAGGGTAAAGGTGCCTGGGTTGCCAATTCTCATTATATTTCGGAGCAAGAGAGAAACTACACCATGCTTTACATGTTTTCAACATGGAAGAAGTGTTAACATTTTTTGAAATGTTTGACAATCTGTATTGGACATCTTCGCGAAGGCCAACACAAAGTCAATTGGATAATCTACGTTAACATGGCATAAAAGGTGGCAAAAACTTTGTGAATTGGTTCCGTGAACATGTAATATGCTAACTTCTCCGATATCCTTTGTTCTTCAATCATAGTTCATATATTTATTATAAGAATGCTATCGGTGGGTAAATCCGGAAGATCTCCCGGCACTACTGTTAGTAATCCGTGGAGTTCGTAGTTCGGTAATGGGTGCGCAGAGATTCAAGAGATGATGGCAAGTTGACACAGAGGTTTACGTGGTTTGGGCCGCCTGAGCTTAATACCCTACTCCACGGAGTGTGTTGGTGTTGTATTGAGCGAGTGAGTGAGAGCATGTAAGGGTCCAGAGAGCTCAGAAGAGTCTAAGAGTCCCTTGTGCATCGTCGACCAGCCCTTTTATAGTACAAGGACTGGTCGTTACACCGTTAGCCTGGCCCGACATGTGGCCCTGGCGGTTACTAATGTTTAATACACAATTAATGAGGTTAATTACCCTTAATATCATGGTAAT
Source organism: Tuctoria greenei (assembly GCA_036927565.1). NCBI lineage: Eukaryota > Viridiplantae > Streptophyta > Magnoliopsida > Poales > Poaceae > Tuctoria > Tuctoria greenei. Next base: position 191,975,453 of record JAYESD010000005.1, read on the forward strand.
GGGCCTTAAAAGTGCCGTTACTGGTATTAAGGGCCTTCCGATCGTGTGTCATTAATATGGTATTAATGACACTTAATCGGGTCTTAAAGTCTTTGATTGCCTCTTGAAGGTCCGAGCCATTGGGGGCCCACCAGCCTGATTGTTGAGGTTGAAGGTCTGGTGGTTCGGACACGTGGAAGTTCCGGAGCTTACCGTCATGGACAGGTAGGTCCGGTGCTATTGGACACATGTCGGTACTGGAGCTTCCCTCTGTCAGGGGTTAGGTCCGGGGGTGCCATACTGGTATCCAGTCCGGAGCTTTCCCATGTGTGGGCAGTAGCTCCGATCTTATGATACACGTGGCGTCCCTGGGACTAACCATGTTAGGGAAGCAGTTCCGGTTATGGCTAATATGTGGGGCCTTCGGAGGTCTTCAAATCTGGTAGATGGAGTTTCCTTGTGATCTTTTGCAATCCCAAGGGGTATCCGGTACGCAGGGTACCGACAGTGGCCCCCTAGGCCCACCTCTGGGAGAGACCTTACTGGAGGTGGGTCCATTCTTCGGTTTTTGAACCGTGTCTTCAAGGGTCTTCGGATGTGCCATTGGCGGTAGTTCGTAGTTAAACCAATGCCGCATGGCATATCCTGGATGCGGCAGGTGAGATCTTAGCATGCAGATCTCATGCAATTGAAGGTCGCCGGTTCCCGATACGAAAATCGTATCGATTCTGCGCGCCCTGTCAGGCCGCCGCTTTTGGGTTTCCCGCCTTTCATGATGACATCCGTTCGCCTGGGGTAAGGACCTCGACTTGATCGTCGGGGTGGCCCCAGGCCCCCTTGTCATTGGCAGGGTGAAGTTTTTGACTGGTATCGTCGGCTACTCTGCGGTTGTCGGAGCTTAGTGGCTCCGGCATTGACCATCATTGGAGCTTGATAGCTCCAGTAGTGACCTCTGTCAACACGTGGTATGTCGATATCAGACTCCACTGTAGAGTCTTCCCACCATCTTTTGTTCACGTTGACAACTGGCCCCCTAGCTTTACCGAAGTTGAGTAGCTCCAGTGACGCTCGCTATCAATGTTTGAACATCGACCACAAGCCACCTAGGGGATGTCAGAGCATTGATAGCTCCGGTCATTCACCATCATTGTGTGATCTTTATATTTCCTGCACACTAAAGTCAAGAAAAACAGTAAAATCCGTTTCCTATCTATAACTTCATTGCGACTTACTATTACCGAGAAAGTTTTAGGTCGAACACAATTCTAAATACAATCAAGTGCACTGCCTTGTTTACTTTAGGTACAATCATTTCTGGACTCTCCTTACTTCGGCCTGTCGGGGTGTAGGTAGAGTGGCGTACTTAGGGTGCATGACCAGGCTAAGTCGATAGCACACTCCGGCCCTAGATTGGCTTGGCGGCATTCAGGCGAGTAGACCATTAATGATGTTTGGACCCGGAAGAATAGACGATGCAACTCGAATTGTACATGAACTGGTCGAGCTAAAGTTTCTTAAGAATTGCACAACTTTGTTAGACAAGAAAGAGAAAAATAAAAATAATGAGCCTGTACAAAATAAATGCACGTGGAGTCTGTTTTCACACAATGATGTCTTTCATTATAGGTCCGCGGTACAGGGGACACAAGTACACTCTTAGGGTACGGAACCAGGCTAAGTGTGTTTCGTTTCTCGTTTGACCCAAGGTAGCTAGCTACACTTTTAGTTTTGAGACTGTGACAAGTGTTGCATGGGCGTTGCGGATCTAACAGGGTAGGTCCGGCTGCCCTCCCGGAGGAGCTACCCGACTCTGTACAATGACTCTATAACATACATCACATGTAAATACAGACTCACCTCCGTGCTATTAAGCGTAGAACTTACGGAGGTGCTCAATGTTCCAAGGATTTGGGAGAGGTGTCCCATCCTCGGTTGCCAAGCGAACGCATCCTGGACGGGATACTTTGATCACTCGGAAGGGTCCTTCCCAGCTGGGGGAGAGTTTGTTTAACCCTTCTCGAGTTTGTATTCTCCGTAGCACTAGAACGCCTTCCTCGAGCTGTTGGCTGTGAACATGCCGTTGGTGATAGCGCTGGAGAGCTTGGCGGTATCGGGCATTCCGAACACCTGCTTAGCACCTTCCCTCTTCAAGGAGGTCAAGGTCTTCACGCCGGAGCTGGTCTTGCGTGGCTTCATCGAAGGTCCGGTCCCGAAGCGACCCCAAGGTGATTTCCGGAGGAAGGACTGCTTCAGCTCCGTACACCAGGAAGAAGGGTGTCTCCCCAGTTGACCGGTTTGGAGTTGTCCTGTTGGCCCATAGAGTGGGCGGAAGCTCTTCGATCCAGTTGGCTCCATGTTTTTTCAGGCGCTCATATGTGCGCGTCTTGAGTCCTTTTAGGATTTCTGCATTTGCTCTCTCGACCTGGCCATTGCTTGTTGGGTGAGCTACGGAAGCGTAGCTGACTTGGATGCCGAGGTCTTCGCAATATCCTTGGAATGCAGAGCTTGTGAACTGGGTCCCATTATCAGTTATGATTTTGTTTGGGACTCCAAATCAGCATACGATGGACTGCAAGAAGTTGATAGATGATTGCTTGTTTATTGTCACAACTGGAGTTGCTTCCGTCCATTTGGTGAATTTGTCAATGGCAACGTACAGGAACTTGTAACCTCCGACGGCTCTTGGGAAAGGTCTCAAGATATCCATCCCCCACACAACGAAAGGTCATGTAGGAGGTATCATTTGTAGGGGCTGAGCCGGTGTGTGAATTTGCTTTACATGGAACTGGCATGCTTCGCATTTCTTCACCAGATCAGTTGCATCCTGGAGCGCTGTAGGCCAGTAAAAGCCATGCCGAAAGGCTTTACCGACCAGCGTGCGGGAAGACGTGTGGTTCCCACACTCGCCTCCATGGATTTCTGTGAGGAGCTCGCAGCCTTCTTCCCTTGTGATGCAACGCATTAGGACATCATTGGCACCGCGCCGGTAGAGATCCCCTTCTACCAACGTGTATCTTTTAGCCAATCTGACTATCCGGTCAGCGGATACATCATCGTTAGGAAGGATATTGTCTTTAAGGTAGCTCTGGATCTCCGAGATCTACGCATCGGAGCTAGCTTGAGCATTTGAGTCTTGCGTGTTGGGTTGCTCGGAGCTTCCGGCAGCACCTACGACCCTTGATGGCTGCCATGGTAACAGGGCCATCGGGACCGCCAGCTTCGGGATGCTGGTCTCGCCCCCTTCACTCTGTTCGATGGGCTGAGCTGTGGGTTTTGACAACCTTCGGACGAAGGTTCCGTCGGGAGCCGGAGCTCTGGTTGACGCTTTCATTGAGAGTTCGTCAGCTTCAGCGTTGTGGACAAGCTGGATATGGTGGAGGTCCAGGACTTCGGTCCTTCTGAAGCCTCTGGACTTCAAGGAGATAAGCAGCTAGTTGGAGATTGTTGCAGGAGCATTCACCCTTGACCTGTTTAATGATGAGCTGTGAATCTCCCTTGATCAACAGCTGCTTGACACCATACGATAGTGCCACCTTTAGTCCGTAAATGAGTGCTTCATACTCCACCATGTTGTTGGTCGCCTTGAAGTCAAGGTGCACCATGTATTTAACCTTCTCCCCGTTCAGAGCGAGGAGAAGGACTCCAGCTCTGTCCCCCTGCTTCTGCATGGAGCCGTCGAAGTAGAGAGTCCAGTGAGGCTCGGTGAAGACCGGGGCCTTGAGTTTTGGCTTCTGCTCACTAGGACCCCCAGGATTCGATGGAGAGGGGGTCCATTCCGCCACGAATTCCGCCAATGCTTGACTCTTGGTCGCTTGTCTTGGGACAAATTCAAGGTCAAACTCGACCAATTCCGCTGCCCACTTTGCAATGTTCCCAGTGGAATTGGGATTATGAAAAATCGCTCGCAGTGGATATGAAGTCACCACTGAGATCTTGTGAGCTTGGAAATAGTGCCGGAGCTTCCTGGAAGCAATAAGAACTGCGTATAGCAGCTTATGTACTTCCAGATACCGAGTTTTGGCGTCGTGGAGTACTTCACTAATGAAGTACACTGGGCATTGGACTGTCCGGACCCTCCCGGAGGGGCCTGGAGCTTCCTCTTCATCGACACGGACCCTCCCGGAGGGGTCCATACCTTCTTCGGGGACCTTTGGGTCCTTGCTGGAGGAACCCAGAGCTTCTTCTGGAGTGACCCAGACCCTCCTGGAGGGGTCCGAATCCTCTTGTTCAACAAGAGTAACTCCTTGTAGATCCAAGTCTGGGGGCTGGGACCCAGACTCACCTTCAGGTGGCTCTGAACCCTCCCAAGGGGGTCTGGATTCCTGAGCTGGAGAAGGTTCTGGTCTCTCCGCAACCAGGACCTTGGTTGATAATGCGATCGGCTACCGCTGCAACCAAATGTTCCACATCAGCTCTCCATTGCTCCATTGCACCCTGGGATGCACCCGGAGGTGGTGGGCGTTGGAGAAGAGCACGTGGTACATGGAGCGCGTGTTCAGGGTTGTTGTTATTCGCCGATGCTGTGACCGACGCAGATGCCCTATCCCGTTGTCCAGCTTGATTTGCAGGTGCGGGCGGTGGCGGTGGAGGCATAACTCCTGCTGGAGCCGCGACACCTGCTGGTTGTTGCATGTTGGAGGGGTTGCCCCAGCAGGTTGAGCAGAAGGGTTGCCGTTGGATGATCCAGCAGCAGAGTTCACCATCCTTGAAATCTCGGGCACCCCTATCTGGTGCGCCAACTGTCGGTGGGTAAATCCGGCAGATCTCCCGGCACTACTGTTAGTAGTCCATGGAGTTCGTAGTTCGATAATGGGTGCGCAGAGATTCAAGAGATGATGGCAAGTTGACACAGAGGTTTGCGTGGTTCGGGCCGCCGAGCGTAATACCCTACTCCACGGGGTGTGTTGGTGAATGTAGGCCTAGAGGGGGGGGTGAATAGGCCTTTTTGAAAATTGCCGGATCCTGCAACACTCAACAACCAGTTCAATACCAGAGATATCAGACTAGTTCGGTAAAGTGCGGACTAGTCCGATGTTCACGGACTAAGTTGATTAAACTTAATTGATTGGTTTGATTCTTTTATGTGCACAACGGAAATATAGAATCAAACAACAGTTTAACAGTTATATGTTGGATTATATCACAATTAAGTCTTATGTTCAACAATTTAACGTAAGATGAACAATGTGTATGAAACCCTAGATTGAGTTGATTAATGAGAATGATGAACACTACAACAAGACACAACGATTTATCCCGTGGTTCGGCTACCACGAAGACAACCTACGTCCATGTTGAGGAGTCCACAAAAGGACCGGGTCTTCTCCAACCCTACCCTCGTTGGATCGCCACGAAGGCCAATCCTCTTCCACTAATCACAAAGGGGTGAATAACCGAATTCAAGGGGCGTTCTCACATGTTGAGAGCTCCCTTAGATTACAAAACACAATGCCACCGAAAACACACTCAAAAGTTACAATTGAAACACAGGAGTGTGTTAGAGAATCAAACCAAGAGCTCAATGTGGTGTTGCAAGTGTCTCTCCAATGATCTATAGTGAATCCTCAAGGGATTGGTCGATGTTGCACTTAATTTCGTGGAGAGATGTCGTTTTTGAGGCTCTTGGAAGGTGTGACAGCGCTAGGGTTCGAGGGATTGTGAAATTGGGCCGTGCACCTCTATTTATATGGGGTTTCTAAAAGTTACCGTTAGGGTTCCGAAAGTTCGGACTAGTCCGTGGTGGTCGCCGGACTAGTCCAGTGTGTTGTGTGTAGCAAACCCTAAGTGTCCCAAAATATCGGACTAGTCCGGCTAAAAACGGACTTGTCTGATTTCGCTACTGAAAATCTTCAGACTATTCCGATGTCCATCGGACTTGTCCGGACATGTGAAACCCTAAGTGTGTTGGATGACAAGTCCGCACTTGGAGGACTTGTCCGATTTAGATCAGTGGGTTTTTCGGACTAGTCCGTGTGAATATCGGACTTGTCCGAAGTGGATCAGAAAGAATATCGAACTAGTCCGGTTGATAATGGACTTGTCCGATTTTGTGTGACTTGTGTAGTGTTTTGAGGACGAGTCCGCACTGGGGATGACTAGTCTGATTCTAGTCAGAAAGATATCGGACTAGACCGGCTCATATCGGACTTGTCCGATCTGGTGCAGAAAGGTTATTGGACTAGTCCGGTTGTGATCAGCCTAGTTCGGTCCTGTGTAACTTTGTGCAATGTGTGTGTTTAATTATGATTGAGCTTTTGGGGTGTGTTTCCTTAACACACTCCATACACTATAATCTACTACTCTTTTTCCTTGAGCTCATTTCCACTTTGCTCCTCTTCATCCCTTCTTTTTGGTATTTTGCTCATTTTTCTATTATAGGCCTGCATTCATCTCAACAAAGAGGTTAGGATCCCAATTGCTTGTCATAAATCATCCAAATCCCACAAGGGGGTCCTAGATGCACTTTCAATATCCCCCTTTTTGGTGATTGATGACAACCAATTGAGAGTTCACAAAATATGACAAAAATTGAGATTTTCATAAAGTATGCACATATGAATCAAAACTACATCAAGCAGTGAAAGAATTATCCATATGTGCATTCTTTATGGTGGGATGCATAACTAAGTACATTAAGACATTGAGAGTGACATAACTTACATTAATCAATCAAAACCAAGCACATATGTCATTCCAGGAGCAAAATTATAGATTTTAACAAATACTTCTCAAATTAAGTAAGCATTGCATCACAGAACCATAGTTAACTTAGAAACAACATTAAATCATTACAATCACAAAGATAGATAAAAAGAGCTCTCTCCTCGCATCCTACCGCAGCTAAAGCTAAGACTCCCCCTCAATCTCTCCCCCTTTGGCATCAAGACACCAAAAAGAAGGAGAGGAGGGTCCTAAGTTCTTCACTCTTCACTGTCGGTCCTCTCGTCGTCGTCTTCGTCTTCTTCATCTTGAGCTTGACCAGGAGGAGAAGGAGGAGGGGCGGAGCTACTCGAGCCCCCAATGCCAAAGTAGGCAAGCTCGGAGGGGTTCAGGGACCCGAGCTCAGTGAAGTCCGGGTCGGATTCCTCAGAAATCACTGGAGATCCAATGGGGTGGATCTCCAGCTTTTGGCAGATTTGCTTCACGTTGGCCTTTATGTACTTCATGTCCTCCTTTCTCTTCTGGTTGAGTTTATGGGCCCTTACTTCGGCCTTCTTGTAGGAGGAGAATATGGCAGCCAGATACTTGAGGATCCCACTAGCTGATCCTTGCTGGGGGGCTTCCCTAGAAGTAGGGACAGCTCTAGCACCTTCTCTTGATCTTGCCGGTGCCTCGGGACTGGAGGCTGGCGAGGGAGCAGCCTGGACATTCACTATTTGAGGCTTCAGAGGCCTCAAAGGAGTATGCTCCACATCCTTCACAAACTCAATCCCTGTGACTTTCTCAATCATAAACATGAGATAGGGAGCATAGCCACATGACCTGTTGGGAGTGCTGGAGATGTTGACCATATCATTCCATATGTAGTCAAACACATCAAACTTACGCCCTTTTCTTATGACCTTCATCAAGGTCCGAAGGTATCCCTGTACACTCCCTGCATCCCCATCCTTAGGGGCAATGGTCTTCCTCAAGACCCTGTTTAGCACCACAAAGAATGGCTTCATGTTCTTCATGGAGGGAGGGATGAACTTTGAGTTGGGCTCATAGAGAAACTTCATCCTCTCCTTGTCAATGACACCAACATTGTGGATGATCACATTATCATTGCTGGAAGTGTCAAGATGCAACATCCTAGCAAACTCCTCATATGTGATAGTGTACTTGGATCCATGAGTCATCCAAGTCACTCTTTCTTCCTCATCGCTTGCAAAGTGGCAGGTGGCATAGAATTGAGCCACCACTTCATCATTCCAGTTGGACTTGAAGGAAAAGAAGTCCTTCAAGCCATGTCTTTCAACTGCCGCAATGACTTCATCAAATGCGGAGCATTTCTTCCTCTCATGGTGTGCCCAGTCAATCCACTGACTGCATGGAAGTTGCACCAGAACCTTCCATCTGCAGCTTGCTTCGGCCGGCCATACCAGTCGATGTTTCTGAATTTTGCCGCCGAGTCACTGCCCTTGCCAATGAATTTCTCTTCAGTGGGGTCCCGGACCCCTTCCCTGGGAGCATGCAACTTCAAAGGGCCAATTGGACCCGTTGATATCCCTTTGCCCCTGCCCTTTGCTTGGCGAGGGCCACTTGAAGATGCGGTCGCCTTGGAAACTGGCTTCTTTGCTAGCACCTTCCTTCGAACCTGAGGACCCGTCGAGGTCCGAGGTTCTTTCTTGGCGCTTCTTGCCAAGACCCGTCGAGGTCCGAGGTTCCACCTCGTGGTCCATCTCGGCCTCGAAGTCGGAGATTTCATCGTTTGTGCTCGACATGATCTGAGAATGATTTGCAAGAATGATGATGAGTGATACAAGGCATAGGTATGAAAAGATATCAAGGAATTGCATTGAGGAATTGAGGAATTAGGTTTTAGGTTCAGAAACATCGGACTTGTCCGGTGCACAGACACGGACTAGTCTGGGGGACCGGACTTGTCCGTGCATGAACCGGACTAGTCCGGTGTTCATCCTCAAAAACCTAACGGTTTGGACAAAAACTGATTCCTAATGCACTATAAGTCTAGCATACACGTAGTACATCAAGGAAGCATGTATATAGTGAAATATGCTAGGCTATTCGATCAACAATGGAGAAAAAACAAGATTTCTAGGGTTTGAGAGAAAATTACCGAAGAAATCGATTGAAGCTTGAAGATTAGGGAGTTGGAGCCCGAACAAGTCCGCTAGCTTCAATCCGCACGAGGTCAAGCTTGATTTCCGCCAAAATGCAGACCTTTTTGATGGAGGGAGCAAGGAATCGCCTTGGGAGCTCGAGCGCAAGAGAGAGAGTGCGTGAGAAAGAGTGGGGATGAGAGGAATTAGGGTTTGGTGGCGGCTAGGGTTATGGACACGAATAATCGGACAAGTCCGGAGATAACCGGACTAGTCCGAACTCATCCAGAGAGCTATATCGGACTAGTCCGTGGTCTATCGGACTAGTCCGGCCTAACCGACACTTAGCGGACTAGTCCGTGGTCACTAGGAGAAATTTGCATAGCCCATTCATATATATTTGAAGGTTCATAAATAGAGAATAGAGGGGCAAATCAAATCAATTAATCTTGATGAATTTGACCAGTAAGCATACAACAATTAAACAATGGTCATAATTCATCAAGATCTAGTAATTGACATAGTTTTTAGAGAAAAAAATGAGAGAGATGATTTTCACAATTCAATCAACATTTTTGAAGAATTCATACAGGTATGCAACTTTTCAAGCCACACTCCGAGCATCAAGGATATTTAGTTCATTTTGGAGTTCGCAAAAACGCTTTTCATCAAGTGGCTTGGTGAATATGTCGGCCAATTGCTTTTGGGTGTTGACATGTGAGATGGATATATCTCCTTTCATGGAATGGTCTCTCAAAAAAATGATGTCTTATGTCTACGTGTTTAGTTCTAGAGTGCTCAACTGGATTGTGGGCAATTTTAATGGCACTCTCATTGTCACAAAGGAGAGGAATACGGTTCATATTGTAACCATAATCCCTTAGAGTTTGTCGCATCCAAAGGAGTTGTGCACAACAACTCCCGGCTGCAACATACTCCACTTCGGCTGTGGATAGGGCAATGTAATTTTGTTTCTTGGAGGACCAAGAAACTAAGGATGTCCCTAGGAATTGGCATGTGCCGGAGGTGCTTTTTCTATCTACTTTGCACCTGGCATAATCTGTGTCGGTACCCTAGAAACCGTAAACCCCCTGAGGTTACAAAGATCTCAAAGGAAAGTCATCTACTTGGTTTGAAGACCCTCGGGGGCCCACATGTCAGACATAACCGGACCCGCTTCTCCAACATGGTTAATCCCTGGGTCGCCACGTGCACTACCAAACCGGAGCTACCGCCCACAAGGGGGAAGCTCCGGGCCATGTACCGAAATGGCACCTCCGGACTTAACCCCAGACTGAGAGAAGCTCCGGACCTGACACGTGTCGGGTAGCCCCGGAGCTACCCGTTTCCCACAGTATGCTCCGGAGCTGCCACGTGTCCAACCGTCGGATCTTCAACCCCTAACCTCCGGAAGACCCCGCAACGGCTCAGGATCTTCAAAGGGGAATCAAGGACTTCAAGACTCGATTAAGTGTCATTAATACTATATTAATGACACTTAAACGGACGATCTTAACACCAGTAACGGTGTTGTCAAAGCCCGTTACAGGGTCATTAAGTGCAATTAAACGTGTATCAATACTAATAACCGTCGGGGCCACATGTCAGGCCAGGCTAATTTGTAACGGCATGCCCTTGTACTATAAAAGGACAGGCCGATGACACGTTACGAGGGAGACACATGCGCCTCATACACTCATCACAAGCTCATACTGCTAATACAACACCAACACATCCGTGGAGTAGGATATTACGCTCAGGCGGCCCGAACCACGTAAATTCTTGTGTCTCCTGTGTCAATTCTTATTCACCTTCTTGAGTCTCCGCGCGCCCACACCGAACATCAAACTCCCCTATCACTTTAGTAGTGTAGGGAGATATGCCGGTTCCAAACCGCCGACAGTTGGCGCGCTAGGTAGGGGGTGCCTGAGATTTTGAGAATGGTGAACTCAGCTGCTGGATCATCCAACGGCCAACCTGCTGCTCAGGCTATTGGGGGCAATCCCTCCAATAGGCAGCCACCAGCAGGAGCCTCAGCACCAACAGGAGCCACACTCCCACCACCATCATCTCCTCCAGCAAATCGTGCTGGGCAACGTGATGGTGCGCCAGCGTCAATTACTGCGTCGGCAAATCATGACAACCCGGAACACGCACTCCATGCAGCGCGTGCTCTTCTCCAATGCCCACCACCTCCGGATGCATCCCGGGATGCACTGGAGCAGTGGAGGGCTGATGTGGAGCATTTGGTTGCAGCAGCAGCCGAACGCCTCAACAACAAGGGTCCTCCACCTTCAGGAAGGGCCCCGTCGCTGCGGCGGACTTTGTCTGGAAGACTTGGTCCGCACGTTTCCAATAGCAGGAGACGTGCTGCGTCACAACAAGTGACGTCACTGCCCTCCAGGGCACGACGCACTCACACGGTATTCAGGCTTTCGACTCACGACCTCCGGGCGGAGCTTGATCGCCGATATCGCCAGCAGGACGGCCAAGTCCATATTGAGCGTGCCCATGAAAGACGGGAAGCTCAGGACCTTTCTGCTCCTGAAGGAGTGGGAGGAGGTTGTTCAGCCCTAGCCATGCATCTGCGCATGGTTAGATGGCCACAGAAGTTCCGGCCTCACCTGTCAGAAAAATTCGACGGGACTATCAATCCCGCCGAATTTCTTCAGATATACTCCACTGCAATCTTAGCAGCCGGAGGAAACGAGGCCGTGATGGCCAATTACTTTCCAGTGGCCTTAACTAGGACTGCCAGGTCCTGGTTTATGAGCCTTCCACCCAACTCTATCAACAGTTGGGAGGAGCTGTGTCGTCAGTTCACTGCCAACTTCGAGAGTTCATACACCTGACCAGGCACTGAACTAGACCTTTTTGCGGTCGTGCAAAAAGGGGGAGAATCCTTGCGATCATTCATCCAGAGGTTCTCTCAGGTACGAAACACCATCCCTTCTATCTCTAGTGCCTCTGTCATTGTGACATTCAGACAGGACGTAAGGGACAAGAAGATGTTGGAGAAACTGGCGATCAAGGAGATCACCAGTGTCACGGAACTCTTCAGCTTGGCTGACAAATGTGCCCGAGCTGCGGAGGGCCATGAAATGCACTCCAAACCAGCCTTGGAGGATCACAAGAAATCCTCCAAAGAAGAAGCCGCTACCTCTGGGGGTGGCAAGAAGAAAAAGAAGACCAACGGCAAGAAAAAGCCGTCGGCGGGCACATCCAACGTTGCAGCAGCTGCAACTCCGGGTGGTCGGGGGCCACATCCCGAGAAGCGACCTCGACTGTCTTCTGAAGACGGTGGCGAACCTAAAGTGTGGTGTCCCATTCACAAAACGGGCAGCCACAATTTGGAAGACTGCCGGGAGGTCCAAAACCTTGCCGAGCGCTACAACAAGCGCCGGGAAGAATCTCCTTTCCGACAGAGGGAAGGAAAACAAAAGGTCGACGAAGCTCCGGCTGAAGAGGAGTTAGGTTTTCAGGATCCCAAAAAGGTCCTGAAGGCCGTCTACACCTCAGTCGACAATGATTCTGACATCTCTGACAACGAGCGTCGGAAAACTATGAACACCATTTTTGGTGGATCATGGGATATCACCTCCCGTCGCGTCATCAAGACTATGCGTCGGGATATGGCCGCTGTAGCTCCTACAGTCAGGCCGGAGCCTCACCAAAAGTGGATGGACACAGCCATCACTTTTGATGCTTCGGATTGTCCCTGGAGCATGGTTGGAGCAGGACAGTTACCCCTGATGGTATCTCCTACCATCAACAACATCCAGCTCCACCACGTCATGGTAGACGGAGGTTCGGGGCTTAACCTCATCAGCTTCGAAGCTTTCATTAAGCTTCAGCTCCGACCTTCGGATCTCCACCCCTCTCGACCTTTCTCCGGAGTAGGTCCGGGAGCCATTACCCCACTCGGAGCTATTACTCTCCCCGTTACCTTCGGGACACAGGAGAAGTACCGCACCGAGAAGTTGGTCTTCGACGTCGCTCAGATCAACTTGCCTTTCAATGCCATCCTGGGTAGGCCTGCCCTGTACAAATTCATGGCAGCTGCTCATTATGGTTATCTGGTGTTTAAAATGCCAACGCCAGTAGGCGTTCTTCGGATCCGCGGAGATCGCACTGCCAGAGTAACTGCACTGGAAGAAGTCCATGCGCTCACCACGGCGCAAGAGGAGGACTCCAGGCAGGACCAAGCTCCAAAACCCCTGAGCATTCGCCAACGAGGTTCGACTTCTGCACCTAGAGTGCAGCCAAGCGGCGACACCGACATTCCCGTCAAAGTCGTCCAAATTGGTTCCAATGCCGCTCAAACCACCCATATATCGGGAGGATTGAACGACAAATAGGAACTCACGCTCATCACTTTCCTCCGGGCTAACGTCGACGTGTTTGCTTGGCAACCGTCACAAATGCCTGGGATCCCCAGGGAAGTGATCGAGCACAATCTGAAGATCTACCCCGATACTTGGCCTGTGCATCAGAAGCCTCGGAAGCAATCCGTAGAGCGACAGAACTTCATTCGACAAGGAGTGAAGAAGTTACTCGAAGCCGGATTCATCCGAGAAGTCTTCCATCCAAAATGGCTGGCAAACCCAGTCGTTGTGCCCAAGGCTGGCGGGAAGCTTCGGATGTGCATCGACTACACCACACTAAATAAGGCATGTCCAAAAGATCCATTTCCACTACCTAGAATAGATCAGATAGTGGATTCCACCTCCGGGTGTGAATTACTGTGTTTCCTAGATGCATATTCCGGATATCACCAAATCAGGATGTCTAGGGAAGATGAAGAACATACTTCATTCATCACAGTAGATGGATTGTATTGTTACACAGCCATGCCTTTTGGTCTCAAGAATGCAGCTTCAACTTTTGTACGAGCTATGTACAAAACTTTTGAAGAACTTATTAGAGACATAGTGGAAGTGTACGTCGATGACATCGTGGTCAAGGTCAGGAACAAGGAGTCACTCCTTGACACCTTGCAGGCTGTCTTCGACAAGCTGCGGGCCACCCGCACAAAGCTAAACCCAGACAAGTGTGTCTTCGGGGTTAGCTCTGAAAAACATCTTGGTTTCCTGGTAAGTCATCGGGGCATAGAAGCTAATCTGGCGAAGATTAAAGCCATTGAAGACATGCGGCCACCAACCCGCATCAAGGACGTCCAATAATTAACTGGATGTCTAGCAGCCCTCAGCCGGTTCATCTCAAGACTGGCGGAACGGGCACTCCCCTTCTTCAAGTTATTGAGGAAGTCCGGACCATTCCAATGGTCCGAAGAAGCAGAAAAGGCATTCCAGGAGCTGAAACAGTTCCTCACCACCCTACCAATTCTGGTAGCTCCAAACCCTGGTGAGCCTTTGTTACTTTATATTTCAGCTACTGACGAAGTCGTCAGTATGGTCCTAGTCGCGGAGAGGCCAGAACTACCCTATACTCAGGAATCCAGACCCCTTCGGGAGGGTCCGGAGGTTCCTGAAAGTGAGTCTGGGTCCCAGCTCCCAGATCCGAATCCACAAGAAGTCGCTTCAGGAGACCTAGACCCCTCCGGGTGGGTCCAGGTCATTTTGAAGAAGCTCCGAGTTCCTCCAGCCAGACCCCAGAGGTCCCTGAAGAAAATCCGGGCTCCTCCGACAGGATCCGCGTTAGTGAAGAGGAAGCTCCGGACCCCTCCGGAAGGGTCCGGACTATTCAGCGCCCAGTGTACTTCATTAGTGAAGTATTACATGATGCCAAGACTCGATACCTAGAGGTGCATAATCTGCTCTATGCAGTTCTTATTGCCTCCAGGAAGCTTCGCCATTACTTCCAAGCTCACAAAGTCTCGGTGGTGACCTCTTACCCACTTCGAGCAATTTTGCATAATCCCAATTCAACTGGGAATATTGCAAAGTGGGCTGCGGAGTTGGCTGAATTTGATCTTGAATTTATTTCAAGGCAAGCAGTCAAGAGTCAAGCATTGGCAGATTTCGTGGCAGAATGGACCCCCTCTCCATCAAACCCTGGGGGCCCCAGTGAGCAGAAGACAGAGCATCAAACTCCAACCTTCACCGAGCCTCACTGGACCCTCTAGTTTGATGGCTCCATGCAGAAGCAGGGGGCCGGAGCTGGAATTCTTCTCCTCGCACCGACTGGGGAGAAGGTGAAATACATGGTACACCTTGACTTCAAGGCAACCAACAACATGGCAGAGTATGAAGCACTCATCTACGGACTAAAGGTGGCACGGTCATATGGTGTCAAGCAATTGCTGGTCAAGGGAGATTCACAGCTCATCATTAAACAGGTGAAGGGTGAATGCTCCTGCAATAATCTCCAGTTAGCTGCTTACCTCCTTGAAGTCCAGAGGCTTCAGAAGGATTTCGAAGTCCTAGATCTCCACCATGTTCAGCGTGCTCACAACGCTGAAGCCGACGAACTCTCAACGAAAGCGTCAACCGGAGCTCCAGCTCCTGACGGAACGTTTGTCCGTAGATTGTCGAAACCCACAGCTCAGCCTGCTGAACTGAGCGAAGGGGGCGAGATCAGCATCCCGAAGCTGACGGTCCCGATGGCCCTGTTACCATGGCAGCCATCAAGGGTCGTAGGTGCTGCCGAAAGCTCCGAGCAACCCAGGACGCAAGACTCAAATACTCAAGTTACTTCCGATGCATGGATCTCAGAGATCCGGAACTACTTGAAAGACAACATCCTTCCTGACGATGATGTATCTGCTGACCGGGTAGTCAGATTGGCTAAAAGATACACGCTGGTAGAAGGGGATCTCTACCGGCGCGGTGCCAATGACATCCTAATGCGGTGCATCACAAGGGAAGAAGGATGCGAGCTCCTCGCAGAAATCCATGGAGGCGAGTGTGGGAACCATGCGTCTTCCCGCACGTTGGTCGGTAAAGCCTTTCGGCATGGCTTCTACTGGCCTACAGCGCTCCAGGATGCAACTGAGCTGGTGAAGAAATGTGAAGCATGCCAATTTCATGCAAAGCAAATTCACACACCGGCTCAGCCCTTACAAATGATACCTCCTGCATGGCCTTTCGCTGTGTGGGGGATGGACATCTTGGGACCTTTCCCAAGAGCCGTCAGAGGTTACAAGTTCCTGTACGTCGCCATTGACAAGTTCACCAAATGGCCGGAAGCAACTCCAGTTGTGACAATCAACAAGCAATCTGCTATCAACTTTTTGCAGTCCATTGTATGCAGATTTGGAGTCCCAAACAAAATTATCACTGATAATGGGACCCAATTCACAAGCTCCGCATTCCAAGGATATTACGAAGACCTCGGCATAAAAGTTTGCTACGCCTCCGTAGCTCATCCAGCCAGCAATGGCCAAGCCAAGAGAGCAAATGCTGAAATCCTTAAAGGACTTAAAACGCGCACTTATGAGCGCTTGAAAAAACATGGAGCAAACTGGATCGAAGAGCTTCCGCCCACTCTATGGGCCAACAGGACATCTCCAAACCGGTCAACCGGAGAGACACCCTTCTTTCTGGTGTACGGAGCTGAAGCAATCCTTCCTCCAAAAATCACCTTGGGTTCTCTCCGGGTCCGGACCTTCGACGAAGCCACGCAAGACCAGCTCCGGCGTGAAGACCTAGACCTCCTTGAAGAGGGAAGGTGCCAAGCAGCTGTTCGGAATGCCCGATATCGTCAAGCCCTACGGCGTTATCACCAGCGGCATGTACACAACTGACAGCTCGAGGAAGGCGATCTGGTGTTACGGAGAATACAATCCAGAGAAGGGTTAAACAAACTCCCCCCCGTCTGGGAAGGGCCCTTCCAAGTGATTAAAGTATCCCGTCCCGGAAGCGTTCGCTTGGCTACCGAGGATGGGACACCTCTCCCAAATCCTTGGAACATCGAGCACCTCCGTAAGTTCTACACTTAATACCACGGAGGTGAGTCTTGAGTAACTTGAGATGTATGTTATAGTGTCATTGTACAGAGTCGGGTAGTTCCTCCAGGAGAGCAGCCGGACCTTTCCCGAAAGGTTCGCAAAGATCATGCAACGCTTGTCACAGTCTCAGGACTAAAAGTGTGGCTAACTACCTTGGATCCGTACCCTGAGAGTGTACTTGTTTCCCCTGTACTCCGGACCTATAATGAAAGACATTTTCATGTGAAATAGACTCCACGTGCATTTATTTTGTACAGGCTCAACATTTTTATTTTTTCTCTTTCTTGTCTATAACAAAGACGTGCAATTCTTAAGAAATTTTAGTCCAATCGGTTTATATACGATTCGAGTTGTATTGTCAATTCTTTTGGATTCAAATATTGTTCATGGCCAACTCGCCTGAAAGCTGCCAAGCCAATCTAGGGGTGGAGTGTGCTATCGACTTAGCCTGGTCAAGCACCCTAAGTACGCCACTCTACCTACACCCCGGCAGGCCGAAGTAAGGCGGGTCCGTGTACAGTTGGATCTAGAAGAAAAGACAACACATTCGGTTGTATTTAGAATCGCGTTTGACTTAAAATCTTCTTGAGAGCCATAAGCCGCGACGAAGTTATAGACAAGAAACAAATTTTACTATTTTTCTTGGCTTAAGTGTGCAGGAAAAATAAAATCTACATTGATGGAGAAAAGTCGGAACTAACTAAGCTCTGACTCCCATAAGGGGGGCCAGCCGTCGACGCCGAATAAAAGATGGTGAGAAGACCCTGTAAATGGAGTCTGCTGCCAACAAACTAAGTGTTGGCAAAGGTCATTGCCGGAGCTACTAAGCTCCGACACCCCGGAGGATTAACTATCGATGCTCTACGCGTTGATAGAGACTATTGCCGGAGCTACTAAGCTCCAGCGATAGACAATGCCGGAGCTTCTAAGCTCCGACAACCTCAGGGGGCCTTCACTATCGAAGACTTCGAACTTAAATTCTACAAGTTCGGAGCGAAAGAGTCTTCAACAAAACACAATATCCTCTTGGTACATGTTCACAATCAAATTGTGTACATCTACCAGGGGGCCGGGTGAAGATAAAAGTGTTGAAGACAAAAAGTGAAATTCGCAAAATTTGAGGATTTCATTTATCTGGAGACAAGAGATTACATCTAGAGACAAGGGATTACAAAACTGAGGAAGAAGAAGAGAAAATACAAGTGAGAATTACAGAGATGGTCTTAGACCCTATGGAAGAATTGGGCCACCTTCTGGGCAACCTCCGATACGCTGGCTCGGATAGCTTCGCCTTCTCCTTCGACGGGGCCTTCAAGCACCGGGTCCAGAGGAAATTGGGAGTTCCGGCTGGTGTAGCACGTCAGCACATACTCTGCGACGTTCTTCGCCAGGGATTGCCCCTCAACCTCCAGTTGGTCCGCGATGACATCACCCACCTTGGAGAGTTTGCTACCTGCTGCGCTCAACGCCTGCAGCGCTAGGTCCGGCTCCGGATCATCCGAGCGCAGGGGGCTGAAACCCATCGGTGTCAGCGCATTGTTGGCCTTGCCCAGGAACTCTCAAATCTGTAGGGAGTCTGCAGTCCTCAAGCCCTTAATCTCTTCCAGGGATCTCCTGGCCGCCGTCAGTTCGGAATTCTCACGGGCGAGGCGCTCAACTTCTTTGGCGTTTTGCTGAATCTTTTCAGCAACCCGCCTTTCGAGTTTTCCGAGCTCCTCCTCCCGGAGGTGGATCTTGTTCCGGCGGTCAACCAGGTCCTTCTCCCTACCCCTCACTTTCTTCTCCCGGGCAGCAAGGGCACACTCTTGTTCGTAGAGTTCTTGCCCTCGCACCCAGGTCTTCTCCTCTTCCTCTTGGCAGCGCTCTTCCAATTTCTTGGAGCGCTCCTCGAGGCCCTTGTCAGCCAGAGCTACTTTCTCGGCGAGCTCCTCTTCCCTCCTCAGGACGTCATCCCGCAGCTCTAGGAGTTTCTGCTCTTCATCCTCGAGCCGTCTCTCCCTCTCTTCAAATGCCTCCCAGCGCTTGATGAGTGCAGTGTTAATGGCCTCAAGCTGCTCGTGGCGTGCATCGGCCGCATTATTGGCAGCTTTGGCCTGATCGTAGATCTCCCGGGATTGAGCGTCGAGGGCACGAGTCATACTCTCCCTGTCATCCAGTAACTTGCCCCAATACTCCAGGCGGATCTTCTCCCGCTTGATCCACTCCTTGTCGTCCGCTAGCCTCAACTGCGCCAGCTTGGTCTCGAAGTAGAGCCGATTACGCCACCGCCTAAGGGTTTGGCGCTCCTCTTCAAGAGCCTTGCTGTCGTGGAAGAAGGCCAGTTGGACCTGACGCAGATTGGAACATGCGTTGTCAATGGACAGCGACAACGGGATGGGTTCCGGACCTGCTGGGGTCTCCTCCGCTGTTTTCAGCGGGTCTTCAGATACAAAAATGGGTCCCACTCCACGAGAGTGGACCCCTGAGTTTCCAAGGCACTAGGGCCATCCTCCGGGATGGCCTCAGTCGCCATCGAAGAAGGCCCCGCCGCCAAGACTTCGTTCACCCCCTCGGATAGGGAGCCAGCGACTTCGCTTGGGCACTCCGGCTCGGCCGCAGGTACCTCCGACGTTGTCGCATCCGGAGCAGGAGCCGCTACTGGCTCCGGTCTGGGTACCTCTTTCGAGGGAGGCTCGAGCTCCATCACCTCTTCAACAACCGGCTCAGGAGCCGGAAGATCTTCAACTTCGACCGGCCCTGTGACCGGAGCTCCAACAATGACCGGCTCAACATCCGGTGCTTCAGAGGTAGCCGGCCCAACTGCCGGAACTACCTCGGTTTCCGGCTCGCATGTCGGGGCTTCAGCCACCTCCGGCTCAACCGCCGGGGCTTCGACACTTTCCGGCTCAGAGGCCGAGATTACTACTTCCTCCGGCTCAACAGCCGGAGCTTCCATCATTGCAGCACCAGGACCCGGAGCTTCAACCTCCAAGACAGGTGCCGCTGGCGCATCTTCACTCCCGTGGTCCGGCACTACCACGGGAACTTCTGGGGATGAGTCGAGGTCCATGGCCACGACAGCCGGCGCCGGAGCTGTCGCAGCTTCAGCCACCACTTGGGGCGGCACCGGGACAGGAGCATAAGCTCCCACCCTCACGGCCTCCGACACTGTGGCTGAGGGTGGAGCCTCACTCCCCTTCTTGGGGACGCTGCAGATGATGAACGAAGGAAATTAAAAAACAGTTGCTACAATTAAAATAATTGTCCAAGGTAGAGATTAGAAATTACCTTGGGAGGCTTCCGCACCAGCTTGCGCAAAACCTTTTTCCCGGGCGTTCTGGGCTGGCCATAGTCGGCGTAGAAGCTCCGGAAGGCCCCCCAGAACTTGTCGTGGCCACGGGCGTTTCCCGGGTCGAGGTTCTCCTCGATCGGGAAGAACCCCCGGACCTGGAGGCCTCCACTGGGCCAGGTGCTGGAGTCGCGCGCCCGGAGCTAACACCCCAGGAGGATCCCACCGCGGGAACAGACGCGCTCCGGGAGGACCCCACTGCAGGAACGGTCTCGCTCCGGGAGGACCCCATTACGGGGACAGTCGCCACGGTGGTAGAAGACCTCCCCCTCTGGGGAGAAGGAACCGAGGCGGAAGTAGCGGGCCTGACGGACCTTCTGTTGGCATGCTGCAGCCTCCTCTTCCGGCTCTCTGGTTCATCAGCCAGCTCCTTGCCCTTGCCAACAACCTCGACCCTTGGCTTTGGGGCAGGGACGGAGCCATCTCCGGGCATTCCGGGGATCGCCACCCGGGTGGTTGACCTTCTCTCGACGACACCAAGGTCGTCAAGTACGGGCATCTTTCGCCGGAGCTCCCTGCTGAACTCCACTTCCACGTTCAGAGGGAGGAAGGCCGACGGGGGAGTCAAGTCATCACCGTCGACGTCGATGCCGTGCTGGAATTTCTTGAGGTGGAACTCCAAGGTTTTCCCCACCATGTTGGACTTCAACCCGGTCTCAACCCGGTTGTCGTCCATCACGCTGTTGAGGGCCCAAGCGAGTTTCTCGCTCCTCTTCAGCGGCGCCCACCTGTTGACCAGAAAATTGCAAAATACCGCCTGAGGACTCAATCCTCCCTTCACGCATTGGCGGATCCTGGTCAAAGCAGGGTCAAAAGCTTCCCCCAGCACCAGAGCTTCACTCCAGATCGTCGTGTCGATGCCGGGCAGACCATCGGGCAGCTCCAGCCTCTCGTGCTCTTCCACCCTGACGACTATCCAGTCTTTCTTCCAGTCGTCCCACTTCCCAGAAGGAAACGACCGGAGGTACTTGAATGGGCACTTCTTGCGCTTCACGAAGTAGTAGAAGCCAAGGTACTCATTGCTCCGACCGGTGGTGTGGACGGTGAAGAAGGTCCGGAAGAGTTCAATGCAGGGGGGATGCCCACCCACATCTCACAGAAGTGGACGAAGATAGACACGAGGAGAATGGAGTGAGGGCCAAGTTGGTATAACTGCAGACCACAGAAGTCTAGCAGCATCAAGAAAAAGGAAGAAAAAGGCGGGATCAACCCCACCATGGCGTACGAGGAAAAGTACACCATTTCGCCGGCGTGCTCCTTCTCGAAGGGGAGCTCTCCGCCGGCACGGACTGAGCGGTTGAAGAAGTCCGAGGACCACCCCATGAGGGCTCGGACCTTCTTCAAATCGCCGTCGGTCTTCAAAGGACTCTCGCGGAGACCCAACTCCATCGCGGCACGGCTAGGCAAGAGAAGAAGAGCGAAGCACGAGTTGGGAGTTTGAGTGCAAGATCAGATGAGAGGCGTAAAGAACTCCCGATGGTGCACGCTTTCCTTCTTAAGTAAGCCCTCGCAACGCTTGGATGGAAACCGCAAGGAAATCGAAGA
The DNA here is from genome assembly GCA_036927565.1 of Tuctoria greenei. Taxonomy (NCBI): domain Eukaryota; kingdom Viridiplantae; phylum Streptophyta; class Magnoliopsida; order Poales; family Poaceae; genus Tuctoria; species Tuctoria greenei. Next base: position 191,996,979 of record JAYESD010000005.1, read on the forward strand.
TACCATTCAAAAATTTCACCATGCCGATGACAAGAGGGCCCGGGACCACCCCGACGATCAAGTCGAGGCTCTTACCCAGGCAAACGGTTGTCATCACGAGGCGGAAAACCCAAAGGCGGCGGCCTGACAAGGCGCGCGGAACCGATACGGTTTTCGTATCGGGAACCGGCGACCTTCAATTGCGTGAGATTCGCACGTCAAAGATCTCATCTGCCGCATGAGGTGCGCCACGCGGCGGGGATCTAACTATAAATCCCTTCCAACGTCACCTTCAAAGACCCTTGAAGACTCAGTTCAAGAGTCGCGAGGATGGACCCACCTCCGGCGGAATGACTTCACCCCGGTGATCTTCCCCGAAGGTAGGTCCAGGGGGCCACTGTCGGTACCCTAGAAACCGTACACCCCCTGAGGTTACAAATATCTCAAAGGAAAGTCATCTACTTGGTTTGAAGACCCTCGGGGGCCCACATGTCAGACATAACCGGACCTGCTTCTCCAACATGGTTAATCCCTGGGTCGCCATGTGTACTACCAAACCGGAGCTACCGCCCACAAGGGGGAAGCTCCGGGCCATGTACCAAAATGGCACCTCCGGACTTAACCCCAGACCGAGAGAAGCTCCGGACCTGACACGTGTCGGGTAGCCCCGGAGCTACCCGTTTCCCACAGTATGCTCCGGAGCTGCCACGTCTCCAACCGTCGGATCTTCAACCCCTAACCTCCGGAAGACCCCGCAACGGCTCCGGATCTTCAAAGGGAAATCAAGGACTTCAAGACCCTATTAAGTGTCATTAATTCTATATTAATGACACTTAAACGGACGATCTTAACACCAGTAACGGTGCTGTCAAAGCCCGTTACAGGGTCATTAAGTGCAATTAAACGTGTATCAATACTAATAACCGCCGGGGCCACATGTCGGGCCAGGCTAATTTGTAACGGCCTGCCCTTGTACTATAAAAGGACAGGCCGACGACACGTTATGAGGGAGACACACGCGCCTCATACACTCATCACAAGCCCATACTGCTAATACAACACCAACACATCCGTGGAGAAGGGTATTACACTCAGGCAGCCCGAACCACGTAAATTCTTGTGTCTCCTGTGTCAATTCTTATTCACCTTCTTGAATCTCCGCGCGCCCACACCGAACATCAAACTCCCCTATCACTTTAGTAGTGTAGGGAGATCTGCCGGTTCCAAACCGCCAACAATCTGCATCGGAGTAACCAATGAGATTGAATTTTGAGCATTTTGGGTACCAAAGACCAAGGTTGGGTGTATGAACTAAATATCTCAAGATCCTTTTTACGGCTGTCAAGTGACATTCCTTAGGGTTGGCTTGAAATCTTGCACACAAACATACACTCAACATAATATCTGTCCTAGATGCACATAAATAGAGTAGAGATCCAATCATGGAGTGATATACCTTTTGGTAGACGTTAGGTCCATCTTCATTGAGATCCAAGTGGCCATTTGTTGCCATGGGGGTCTTTATTGGCTTTGCCTTGTCCATGCCAAACTTCTTAAGTATGTCCTGCGTGTACTTGGTTTGGCTTATGAACGTTCCTTCCTTTTGTTGCCGCACTTGGAATCCCAAGAAGTATTTTAATTCTCCCATCATTGACATTTCAAACCTGTCTGTCATGATTTTGCTAAATTCCTCACAAAAAGATTGATTAGTTGACCCAAAGATTATATCATCAACATAAATTTCACAAATAAAGAGATCATTGTCTAAATTCTTTGTAAATAATGTATAATCTACTTTGCCAATTTGAAAACCCTTCTCAATTAAGAGATCTCTAAGACACTCATACCAAGCTCTAGGAGCTTGTTTGAGGCCATAGAGAGCCTTATGCAATTTGAATATGTGGTCGGGGAACTCTTCGTCTTCAAACCCGGGTGGTCGCTCCACGTACACCTCTTCCTTGATCGGTCCGTTGAGGAAGGCGCTTTTCACATCCATTTGATACAGCTTGAAATCGTGGTGAGTAGCATATGCAAGTAATATTCTATTAGATTCAAGCCTAGCTACTGGAGCAAAAGTCTCATCGAAATCCAAACCTTCGACTTGTGAGTACCCTTTGGCCACAAGTTGTGCCTTGTTCCTTGTCACCACCCTGTGTTCGTCTTGTTTGTTGCGGAAGACCCACTTGGTGCCGACAGTGTTTGCATTGGGTCTTGCCACAAGTTCCCACACCTCGTTCCGCTTGAAGTTGTTCAATTCTTCTTGCATTGCCACCACCCAGTCCGGATCCTTCAATGCATCCTCAATCCTGCGTGGTTCCAAAAAGGATACAAACAAATAATGCTCACAAAAGTTAGCTATGCGAGATCTAGTGGTTAATCCCTTTTGGATGTCACCGATGATGTTGTCGATTGGGTGATCCCTTTGGACGCATTGGTGTACTCTTGGGTGTGGCACTTGAGGAGTTGTGTCTTCATGATTGTCTGCTTCTCCCCTAAGTGGTTGCCTTCATTGACTTGTTGATCATCTTCGTACTCTTTTGGTTGATCTTGTGTTGAAGCTCCCCCTTGATTGATGGTCTCCTATTGTGGTTCATTTTCCTCATGTACGTGTGAAGGTGGCTCTTGTGGTCGAACTTCGCCTAGAGCCATTCTTTTCAATGCTTGACAAGGAGCTTCTTCTTTACTTAATTCACATGGATCAACTTGCTCCTTTTGGGATCCATTAGTCTCATCGAACACTACGTCACGTGCTACTTCAACAAGTCCGGAGGCCTTGTTGAAAACACAATAGGCGTAAGTGTTCGAATCATAACCAAGCAAGAAAACCTCCATCGGACTTCGAAGTGAACTTTGAAGTCCTAGGCTTCTTGTTCAGGATATAACATGGAGAGCCGAAAACTCGAAAATATGAAATGTTTGGTTTGTTACCGGTAAGTAGCTCATAGGGAGTCTTCTTGAGTAGTCGATGAAGATAAAGTCGATTTGCGGTGTGGCAAGAGGTGTTAATCGCTTCCGCCCAAAATCGATATGAAGTCTTGTACTCATCGAGCATTGTTCTTGCCATCTCTATGAGTGTTCGGTTCTTTCTTTCGGCAACTCCGTTTTGTTGTGGTGAGTATGGCGGTGAAAATTCATGCTTGATGCCCTCTTCATCAAGGTACTCCTCCACTTGTGTGTTCTTGAACTCCGTGCCATTGTCGCTTCGAATACTCTTGATTGTCAATGAGAATTCGTTTTGAGCTCGCTGAAGAACTTCTTGAGTGTTCCTTGTGTTTCTTACTTATCATGCAAAAAGAAAACCCAAGTGAAGCGAGAAAAATCCTCAATGATAACTAAACCGTATTTGTTACCGCCGACGCTTATGTAAGCAATTGGACCAAACAAGTCCATGTGAAGTAGTTCGAGCGGTCTTGTTGTAGTCATGACGTTCTTTGCGGGATGATGTGCTCCAACTTGCTTCCCAGCTTGGCACGCGCTACAAGGCCTGTCTTTCTCAAAAACAACATCCTTCAAACCGCGGATGTGATTGCCCTTGAGGAGTTTTTGAAGATTCCTCATACCAACATGCGCTAGCCGTCTATGCCACAGCCAACCCATGTTGGTTTTTGCAATCAAGCATGTGTCGAGTTCGGCTTTATCCTTGTTGAAGTCAACAAGGTAAAGCTTTCCCTTCAACATACCCTTGAATGCAATGGAACCATCACTCCTCCTAGAGACGGTCACACCCTCGTTAGTGAACAAGCAATTATAACCTTTGTCACATAGTTGAGATATGGACAGTAGGTTATAATCTAAAGATTCAACATGTAAAACACGAGAAAGTGTGTGTTCAGAGGATATTGCAATTTTACCGGTACCGAGCACCCTTCCTTGACTATTATCTCCGAAGTAGATGCCCTCGTTTGGATCCTCATTCTCTTCATATTCCACGAACATCCTCCTTTCTCCGGTCATATGGTTGGTGCATCCACTGTCTAGCACCCATTTGGATCCACCGGAGGAATAGGCCTGCAAAAACAAATTATGCTTTGGTTTTAGGTACCCAAGCTTGCTTGGGTCCTTGGAGGTTAGTTACAATACATTTGGGCACCCACACATGCAATTTTGTGTTCCCATGGCGTGGCCCAACATAATAAGCACAGACATTGCCAAGATTATTTCTCATTAACACATAGGAGGCATCAAAAGTTTTGAATAATAGCTGCTGTTGTTTATGAATTGGACTTGTCTGGGGGGCCGGAATTGTCCGGATGACCGGACTTGTCCGGACACCAACCGGACTAGTCCGGTATTCGTGGGAGTTCAAGTTTTTATCCTTCGACTTACCAGTTTGAGAGGGTCTTCTCTTCACAAAACAAAAATCCTTCCCTTGTTATTCTTATGACTTCCAGCATGCTGCTTTTCATCATAAGAGTAACCAATGCCATATTTGACATTTGGAGGTCTTTGGACCAAGTATGCACTACGTGCATAGTTGATCTTCTCCTTGTCAAATATGCCACATTGGGTACGATTTTTATCCTTTGTGGAGGTTGACTTCCCTTTCAACCTGGTGTCAGTTTTACTACATGTGCACATATGAGCAAACTCAGTTTTCGTGGATTGAGAAGGTGAATTTGAAGAGGAGGAAGGTTCACTCACCTTGAGTGGCTCAACTTGCACTTCAAGGATCTTGTTAACCTTGATCAGGTCAGCAAGTTGATCCTTGATTGCAACATTTGAGTCAGTTAACTCCAAGCAAGCTTTCTTGCTTGAAGCTAACTCAAGCTCTAGTGAATTGTTTTTCTCCTTTTCAAGCTCTAGAAGTTTGTCAAGTTCGACATACTCCTCCTTTTGGGAGATAATCATGTCCTCTTGACAATGAATTAACCTCTCCTTCTCAACAAGTTGATCAAGTAAAAATTTCATTTTTGTTGCAGTTTTCCTATCTAGTCCATTTAGCATATCCTCATCATCACTATCTATTTCATCATCACTAGAGTAGGAATGCATGGAAGGGGTTTTGATGATTACCCTGCGTTTACCATCCTTTGCCATAAGGCAAGTTCCATTTCCCTTCCTTGCACCGAGTGTAGGGAAGAGTGTAGATTTCTTGGATGCGCTCTCGATGGCTATGCTAGCCATCTCTTCTTCATCGGATGATGAGGACTCATCGTTTGAGTCCCACTCCTTCCCAATGTGCGCTTGTTCGGCTTGTTTCTTCTTCTTGAAGAATTTCTTAGGTCGAGGCTTGGATTCTTTGGTCTTCTTCTTGTTCTCCTCATATGGGCAATCAACTATAAAGTGGTTATACTCACCACAATTATAGCACGCCCGTCTCAACTTTGGCTTTGTTCTTTCCTTGTACTTGCCTTCACTTGATTTTGTCCCTTGTCTTTTCTTCATTATTCTGTTGAACTTTTTCATGAATAATATCATGTCCTCTTCATCTAGCTCACTGCTCTCTTCGTCACTGTCTTCCTCTAGTTGTGCTTCTCTTGCTTCTTTGGACAGAGGCTTGAGGGTGGACTTTAAAGCAACCCCTTTATTCTTAGCCGAGGTGAGGTCGGTAATTTCCTTGACGTGCTTTGCTTGTTTTTCCATCATCTCAAAGTTGATAATTTTTCCAAGCAATTCATCCGGAGTCATCTTTTTGTATCTGGGGCTTTCTCTAATCATGGAACATAGTGTGACATTGCGAGGCATAAAAGCTCTAAGGATGAGCTTTACAACCTCGTGGTCATTCCACTTCTTGCTCCCATATGATCGAACTTTGTTAACGAGTGTCTTCAATCGATTGTACATATCTTGGGGTGACTCGTCTTCCTCAATTGCGAATCTTCCTAGTTCGCCTTCGATCATCTCAATCTTTGCTTCACACACATGTCGGTCACCTTCATGTGCAGTTTGCAGAGTATCCCATATCTCCTTAGCAGATTCGAGTCCATCCACCTTGGTGAACTCATCCCGACTGAGTGAGGAGGTGATTACAGCTGCGGCTTGAGCGTTTCTATGAATGGTCTGCTCTTGGCTTGGGGTGAGCTCTTCGTCGTCATCCGGAATATCTATCCCTGTGCATACAACATGCCATAGACTTGGATTTAGGGAAATCAAATGCATCTTCATATTCTGCCTCCACATTGAGTAATCACTTCCATCGAAGTGTGGGTCTTTTCCAAGTGGGATAGATAAGTAATGGTTGTTATTGGAATTTAGACAATCATAGTTAAAAGGATATCGGGAGTAGTCGGTGTGACTATTCCCCTTCTTCTTCTCTTCAACTTTCGCTTTCCCTTTGGAAAGTGCCTTCTTTTTGAGGAGTGCCTTTAGCTCCGGCGTCTCCTCATCATCGTCCTCGAAGTCTTGAATGGCTTCGAGGTATTCTCCACTTTTTGGGTCTTGTCGTTGTTAACCTCCTCTTGGTTGTTGATTTTGTGGACGTCCTTCATGTCCGACATGATCTCTTCGAGTGTTTAGACTCTTTCTTGAAGAACCTGCTCTGATACCAATTGAATGTAGGCCTAGAGGGGGGGTGAATAGGCCTTCTTGAAAATTGCCAGATCCTGCAACACTCAACAACCAGTTCAATACCAGAAATATCGAACTAGTCCGGTAAAGTGCGGACTAGTCCGGTGTTCACGGACTAAGTTGATTAAACTTGATTGATTGGTTTGATTCTTTTATGTATACATCGGAAATATAGAATCAAACAACAGTTTAACAGTTATATGCTGGATTATATCACAATTAAGTCTTACGTTCAACAATTTAACGTAAGATGAACAATGTGTATGAAACCCTAGATTGAGTTGATTAATTAGAATGATGAACACTAAAACAAGACACAACGATTTATCCCGTGGTTCGGCTACCACGAAGGCAACCTACGTCCACGTTGAGGAGTCCACAAAAGGACCGGGTCTTCTCCAACCCTACCCTCGTTGGATCACCACGAAGGTCAATCCTCTTCCACTAATCACAAAGGGGTGAATAACCGAATTCAAGGGGCGTTCTCACACGTTGAGAGCTCCCTTAGATTACAAAACACAATGCCACCGAAAACACACTCAAAAGTTACAATTGAAACGCAGGAGTGTGTTAGAGAATCAAACCAAGAGCTCAATGTGGTGTTGCAAGTGTCTCTCCAATGATCTAGAGTGAATCCTCAAGGGATTGGTCGATGTTGCACTTAATTTCGTGGAGAGATGTCGTTTTTGAGGCTCTTGGGAGGTGTGACGACGCTAGGGTTCGAGAGATTGTGAAATTGGGCCGTGCACCTCTATTTATATGGGGTTTCTAAAAGTTACCGTTAGGGTTCAGAAAGTTCAGACTAGTCCGTGGTGGTCACCGGACTGGTCCGGTGTGCTGTGTGTAGCAAACCCTAAGTGTTCCGAAATATCGGACTAGTCCGGCTGAAACCGGACTTGTACGATTTCGCTACTGGAAATCTTCGGACTAGTCCGATGTCCATCGGACTTATCCGGACATGTGAAACCCTAAGTGTGTTGGATGACAAGTCCGCACTTGGAGGACTTGTCCGATTTAGATCAGTGGGTTTTTCGGACTAGTCCGTGTGAATATCGGACTTGTCCGAAGTGGATCAGAAAGAATATCAGACTAGTCCGGTTGATAACGGACTTGTCCGATTTTGTGTGACTTGTGTAGTGTTTTGAGGACTAGTCCGCACTGGGGAGGACTAGTCCGATTCTAGTCAGAAAGATATCGGACTAGTCCGGCTGATATCGGACTTGTCCGATCTGGTGCAGAAAGGTTATCGGACTAGTCTAGTTGTGATCGGACTAGTCCGGTCATGTGTAACTTTGTGCAATGTGTGTGTTTAATTATGATTGAGCTCTTGGGGTGTGTTTCCTTAACACACTTCATACACTATAATCTACTACTCTTTTTCCTTGAGCTCATTTCCACTTTGCTCCTCTTCATCCCTTCTTTTTGGTATTTTGCTTATTTTTCTATTATAGGCCTGCATTCATCTCAACAAAGAGGTTAGGATCCCAATTGCTTGTCATAAATCATCTAAAACCCACAAGGGAGTCTTAGATGCACTTTCAGTTGGTGATGTATTGAGCGAGTGAGTGAGAGCGTGTAAGGGTCCAGAGAGCTCAGAAGAGTCTAAGAGTCCCCTGTGTATCCTCGACCAGTCCTTTTATAGTACAAGGACTGGTCGTTACATCGTTAGCCTGGCCTGACATGTGGCCCTAGCCGTTACTAATGTTTAATACACAATTAATAAGGTTAATTACCCTTAATATCGTGGTAATGGGCCTTAACAGTGTTGTTACTGGTATTAAGGGCCTTCTGATCGTGTGTCATTAATATGGTATTAATGACACTTAATCGGGTCTTAAAGTCTTTGATTGCCTCTTGAAGGTTCGAGTCGTTGGGGGTCCACCAGCCTGATTGTTGAGGTTGAAGGTCCGGCGGTTCGGCCCGGTGCTGTTGGACACGTGTCGGTACCGGAGCTTCCCTCTGTCAGGTTTAGGTCCGAGGGTGCCATACTGGTATCCAGTCCGAAGCTTTCCCATGTGTGGACGGTAGCTCCGGTCTTATGATACACGTGGCGGCCCTGGGACTAACCATGTCGGGGAAGCAGGTTCAGTTATGGCTGACATGTGGGGCCTTCGGAGGTCTTCAAATCTTGTAGATGGAGTTTCCTTGTGATCTTTTGCAATCCCAAGGGGTATCCGGTACGCAGGGTACCGAAAAATGCTAACTTTGTATATTGTTGTATATGTAGTCTATGAAAGATGTCAACATCTCCGATGATTTGAGACAGATCGCGAATGGTCAGTTGAAAGCTAGAGAATTCAGCCGATACGATATCATTGGATATCGTTTTCGAATGGCAAGTTTAGAAGAAAATCGCTCACTTGCAGCCACATCAAACAGTGGAGTGTGTATAACGGCTGCAGAGGGTAGTGGAGAAGTGAAGGAATACTATGGTGTTCTTCAAAAAATAATTGAGTACACATTTGGCGGTACGAGAGAACTGAAGCTGGTGTTTTTCGACTGCTACTGGTTTGATCCGACATCGGACACGCGAGTGGATGATTTTGGAATGGTGGAGGTCAAAAACAACTCATGCTATACAGCCCCTAACAACAATGTTGTACTTGCACATAAAGTGAAACAAGTGTACTATTTAAGTTATCCTCATCCAAGTTTGAAAAATTGGTGGGTTGTATATAAAGTTAACCGTAAAGTGCACCCTCGTCGTTATGATGACTACATAGACAATCAGGAGGACGATGATGGTGGTGTTTATCAAGATGAAGTCGAGGAAGTACAAGATATTAGGATATCTTCTAGGACAGGACTTGTAGAAATTGCTAGTACTACTCTAGATTAATGTCTGAAGAACAAGCCGACCCTTCGAAAAAAAATGTCTTCGGCAATCTCAAAGGATTATTGAAAAGAAAAATAGAATTATTGAAGAAGATAGTGAAGGAGAAGAGTTTGAGGAAGAGATGGTAGAAGAAGAGAGACATGAAAATATTCATGCACGTGTGATAGAAGCAGATTCGGATGCTGATGATTTTTAGCAAATTCTAATGCTGGTGATTTTTAGTCCTTATTGTACGCATTCTTTGAGATTTAAATTTTTATTGTGTACATCTTTTAGTCTTTATCATTTATTGTTTATTATTTAATAATCTCATATACTAATCATTATTTTGAAATTTGTGCAGATGTGGAAGCATTTCAAAAAAGGAAAGAAGCGAAGTGATGATACTTCTTCCTCCACGTCTCACCACAGTAGTGGTTCGATTCACACGTCCTTGTGGCAGTACCGGAGCCACTCTATGGAGGGAGGCAGATCCGATACTGCGGGACGTGTATTCCCTCCGGACATCCGCCACCTAGAGATAGGAACTCCATGGCTTTTTTTATGGTATTGTGGGGTACTCGGTATACCGGGTACCGACAGTGACGTTGCCAAAGATATTACTCCTACGAACCTCTTCGATAGGTTGAAGAGCAATGGTTAGTAACTGAAACTTATATAAATGAAAATTCGGATTAGGTAACTAAATTTCATTTACATAGCCGGGATAGAAAAACACTAAGGATCCGTCTAAATCATGTTTAAGAGTGTGTCCTTGTACTAGATAATCCTCATCTATTATGTAGTGGGCTGTCTAAATATATTCAATCGAAGCATTTTCTAGAGCCTTTACTTTCATAGCAATGCGGGTAGTTAATGAAGTACATTCAATTGGTCCCATCATTTTAGTGTTTTCTAACCATCATGACATCATAGCCTTAACAGGAGCAATTTTAATCTTTCTAACCATGGCATAAAAGGTCCTAAGTTCATCATCACGCACAATCCTAACATTCCCTTTAGGAAACATTGTCATAGCCACCCACCTATGCATGAAACGTACAGTGGGGTTTTTAAATTGACATTTCTAGAGTTCCTACACACTACCTCACAAGTCAAGTCTTGCTAAAAACTTTGTTTGTTAAATTTATACAAATTGTATAAACTATTAAACAACGTCTATGGAAGCCTAGGAGTTCACTAAATTCTTCCCATAGGATAAAGTATTCTTTTCAGAAAAACCTAAAAGAAACACCTTCAAATCCTATTTTAAGGGTGCATGGGAATCGAATAGTGAGAAGGTGTGAACCTTCCTCATATACTTGAGGAAAATTGTCCCATCCTAATGCTTGCCAAATGGTAAAGAATTCGGAATCCATAGCTATTTTGGAGAGTAACGCCGGATTGTAGGCCTTCGTGTGGGTGAACTCACGATCTCGGAGGAGGTTGTAGGCTTGTTGTTCAACATCATGCCTCAAGTCGAGGTCCTCGTTGTTGAGGAGGTGGAGTGGAGCATCATCTTCCTCCATCGGGATGTCGTCGTGCGCACCTCTCCATCGTGGACTTGGTGTAGGCTCGGGGGAGAGGTGTGAGCTTGAGTTCCTCCCATGGCTTGAGCTTGAAGAAGGTCCTTTCTTCTTACCAAACAACTTCTTCATACTCTTCATGGCTGCACAACTTGAGAACAAACAAAACAAACTCGAAACGGGTTACGTTAGTGAAAACCAAACAGAAACCCTCAATGAATTGTCTTGTCGACTTGAGATCAACTTGTGAATGCAAATGTAAAATGCAAATGGAAATCAAAGCAAATCTTTTTGGCTTGAAATAGGGGGGAGTGTTGCAACAAAGAGAACAACAATTTTTTAACAAGTGTAAGAGTAAGTTGTTAAGGCAAAAATGACGTGAAGTGTGAAGCAACACACACACTCAGGCATGTATAAATAGTGTAGCACCCCCCAACGGTCGCAAGAGACAAGAATGTAGCCGTTGAAGGAAAGAGAGCCAAATTAGCACCCTTTCCTAGTCGACCGACCTGTAGGTGGGTCGCCAGTTCCTCTTTTGGCATGTGGCTCCCCAACGGCTATATTTCTAGTTGTTGGGTGAATCGACCACAAAATTGCTCCGAAAATTTGTTTTTCAAATAAAACTTCCCCAAATCCAATATTTTATTTTTGATTTTCTAAAAATTAAAAAAATCTAAGTTGAGGCTACAAAATTCCAAACCCCTAAGAAAAATCAAAACATGCTCTGGGAAAAAGCAAAAAAAAATCCAAATGAAAAATTCAATTGATGATGGAAAAAATAAAAAATGAGGTAACTACCAAATTAATCTATTGGCGAGGTCACATCCAAAATCCTATGAGATAGATTTTCCTCCATCTTCTTGAAGCTCAATTTCCAGCCTCCGGCCCCAGAAAAGTGGGCACAGCTGGCTTGCCTTGCTTCTTGCGCCACACCTTCCTTGGCGGCTTAGTGGACTTGGGCCACTCAGACGGCCCTGGCTTCTCCATCTTTTTGAATTGTCAACATGGGCAAAAATATGGGGTCTCCTCATAAATCAGTTTCCTCATAAATGCAATGAGGGAGTCTACTTGAGGTGGTGTAACTTTGACCTCCTTGATGTGTTTGACATTCGGGCCATACTTGATTTTGATCATGGAGCATTGCTCCTTCCTTGGCCGAAAGTCAAACATTTCCTTCTTGCCATTGATATGGAAGCAGATATCTCCGGCTCCCACATTAATGCGAGCAGCCGCGATGCTTAGGAAAGGGCACCCAAGAATGAGCGGGGTTTCCTTTTCGACCTCCACGTCGAGCAACATGAAGTCCACGGGTATGAAGCAGTCCCGGATTTTCACCGGGACGTCTTCGGCGATACCCGCAGGATAGCGACTGATGAATTGGCCAGCAGGAGCTGCATTGGACTTGGAGACAAGCGGCAAAGTTCAGCTTGTTGAAGACCACCTTCGGAATGACACTAACACTTGAGCCAAGGTCACAATGTTCCTAGTAAAAGTGTAGTGTCCCAATCGAGCAGGATATGATGGGATATCTTGGGTCCTTCATCCAGATGCCGTCCCACAAAGAGATCATGTTGACATTCTCTACGGGAGGCTCGGGTTGTCGTGGCATCTTGTCATTCTCTAATGGCAGGACAACAGCTGTCAGTTGAGCTAGTTGAGTCTCCAACATCTTGTTGAAGCTCAACTGGTTCTTGAAGGCAGAAGCTAAGCCTTCAACCTTGGTATTGATGCTTTCTGGGGTCTTGTTGTTAGCCGACAACTTCTTGAATAGGGCATCATTAATCTTGAGTTGGCTAATGGCAAGTTCCCTCAAGTGAGGCTGCTTTCTATTGCCATTGTTGTTGTTGTAGCCTCCTTGAAAGAAAGGTGTGGTTGGCCCCATCCTTGACCTCCTGGACGGTAGCCATTGTTGTTGTTGTAATTCCTATTATTGGCTAAGTATAAGGCATCCTCATGGGTCTCGGGGTAGTCACTCCCCACATGACCCACATTGCCACAGACTTCACATGTCATGTGAGAGTATAAGGCTTGGACTGTGCCAAATACTTAACCATTGGCTTGACAGGCTAACTTATTCATAAGGAGGTCCAATTTGGCAGCGATCATGGCCACGTCTTTCAAGGTGTGCATGCCTCAATGTCGGGGTTGGAGACGCTCATCGCTCCAACCTATGTTGGAAACCATCTTCTCAATCAACTCCTTAGCTTTGGGAACCGTAAGCAAGAAGAAGGCTCCTCCAGCAGCAGCATCCAAATGATCACGGGCTGACAGAGTCAAACCATTGTAAAAGTTTTGGATGATAAGTCAATCACATCCCATGGTGAGGACAGGCTAGGATATACTCCTACAACCTTTCCCAAGCCTTGGGAATGGATTCCTTTGGCTCTTGCTGGAAGCTGGAAATCATTCCACGTAGGGCATTGGTCTTGCCCAATAAGAATAAGTTGGCGAAAAATGTTGAAGAACATTTCTCCCAAGTATTTATAGCATTTCGGTTTGCGTAGAACCACTACTTTGCTCTCCCAATGAGGGAGAACGGAAACAATCGAAGGCGGATGGCATCAGGAGTGACATCCTTGATCTTAAAAGTCCTACAAATCTCGAGGAATTGTTGCAAGTGAGCATTGTCATCCTCATTGGCTTTCCCACAGAAGGGGTTAGCCTGCACCATAGTGATTAAGCCAGTCTTGGTTTCAAAGTTCACGTCTCCCGTGTTGACATTGGGCCCAATGGGCACATTGTCAGCAGAGGGAGCTGAGAACTCATGAAGGGTCTTCTGGGCCATTGGCTTGTAGCGTGATGGTGTGGAGATGATGGGTTTCCTAGCCGACAAGATCACCTGGGAGCAACGACACAAGGTTGAACTTATTCTCAAAAGTGACTTGAGATCTTCTATGTAGTTTGTCGACAAATGGAAACCGGTCATACACTACCCTATTTTTACATCAAAGAATGCAAAAGAAAAGGAGGGTTATCCTACTAAAAACCCACTAGAATCCTACATACCACATGATCATGCAAATCTTTTGTGCCTTCCCCGACAACGGAGCCAGAAATGCTTGTCGGTATTTCTTAACGTCTACAGGTCATCCTAGCAACAAGGCTAGTTCTGCAGAGCCACTAGGCTAACCTAAGCCAAATCAAGATGAATTCCGCAAGCGTGGAAAGTACCATTGTAGCATTTCACCCAAGAGTATTCCCTAAGGTATCGTATTTGTTTATCCCAAAGGAAGGCAAGGTACAAGAGTGGCAAAGTCAAGGATAGAACAGGGTGTTCTAGTAAGGGATCTGGTAGGATGGATAAATGAAGTGATGGGGTAGTGTGACACACACCTAAGCAAACTACTCTAAATGGTAAGAATGTCCTAGTGAAGGCTATGTTAGGTATAGAGATGCTTCTACTGTGCTTTAGGTATTCATATACATAGTCAACTAGTGTACACATGGCTATGCTAACTACGAGTACTAGGGCTTAGCGGTCCAACATATCGGCCACGAGTTTACCCCTAAGAATATCAATATGATTCCCGCCACGAGCCTGCGGCATAGCCGAACGCGGAGGATTATGAAGGACGGACAAAGTTGTCACCACCTGCTGCCAACTCCTACAAACCATGGGTCTACGAGACATCTAACACTACTTAATTATCTAAGTACCATGCTTACATAACAAGTAAATACCTTAAGAGCTGCACTACAAGTACCTTCCTAAGGCAATCACCAACCTAAATATCGTTGAAACAATTGTTGGGACCAAGCACTAAACTACTCATATTAGCATAATCATATTAATACCTAATTAGACTATAGTGGGGGTGTATGATTTTTATGATAACATGATAAGGGCATTATAACTAGATCATAACAACACCTACACCTAGCATATACATGGACTCCACAACCAAACAAAGAACGCTTCATCCAAGTATATGAATAAGTAAAGACTAATGATATTAATATAAAGCATAATATCACAAATACAAGAAAAGATACATGAGCGATACCTTTCCCAATTTGGACTTGGAACTAGAGGCTCCTCTCTACAGCCTATCCTCCACTAAGAAACTAAGAGCACTAGTGTAATACAAGAGAGAATGCTTGAGTGGTGCGAGACAAGTGAGGCAACCGCCTATATACACATGGAGTAGAGGCGGTTCCCGCCACAATTTGCGTGTGAATCAGTCTTCACCGCCTTTAGAGAGCCATAAGGAGCCAACACGTGGAGGGAGACCGTGTTTGGCGCCAGGGCCAAGTTGGCCGACTAGGGGGGTCGGCCGACCTGGTCCTGACCCCCCATCAGGTGTGCTTCCTCGGGGTGGCTTCCAGGTTGGCCCTGACCCCCTTCCCGAGTGAAAAATCATTGGATCCCCTTGGATACTCCTGGGAATGAGTTATGGATCCATGTGATGCCACGTGTCGACACGTGATAGGCTGGGTGGCACTTTTTAGGATTGCTCCCCCCATTCTCCATCATTTCTATATAAAAACTCCTGCATGCACTATTTCTTCAAGTACAAGTGGAATTATGTTAAATCTAACTATGATGTGTGTAAGAAATATTTATTCCGCACATAATTGAGTTATATTGATGGTCGAAATTGGTATATAACGATTGTCAACACCGTCTCTGATTATTTGTCGTCTATAAGGTTATTAATGTCAGCATTCGTCGTTAATTAAATAATTGACGACGGTCGAATGAGCCTATCGCAAATTAGCCCACCATGCCATCGTTATTTAACTAGGCTAATAGACGATAGTTGACAGCCACCGTCGTCCTTTATTATGGCTTATTTATGATGGTGTGCTTGTCCATCGTCCTTTGTTATGGCTTATTAACGACGGCCAAGTACCATAAGCCATTGTAAAATGTTGTCCTGGCTTCGAGGCCAACTCTGGCGCGATGGCCATCTCACACAGGCATTGCAAAACAGATATATATCACTACAATCATTGCATAAGACTAATTCACAAACACTATACACACGCAACACCCGCCACGCTACATGCTACCCCGTTCGTTACCTCAAGAGTCCGAGAAAATGTCCTCTAGCCGTCTCCAAGCGGCGAAAGCTGCGACGATGGAGTTTGAGCCTCCATCATCGATCCCTGTGATGTGCACGTGTAGTTAGAGAATATAAAAGTTTACAAATGCATATTGGACTAAATTTTCTTATTACAGGTTAGAATTGAGCAAGTTAACTAGATTTGGCTAGTTTTGAGTTAGTTTGATCATATTTTACTAAGTTTGAGCAAGTTCAACTAGTTTTGGCTATGTTTGAGTAAGTTTGATCTTATATTACTAAGTTTGAGCAAGTTCAACTAGTTTTGGCTATGTTTGAGTGAGATTGATCATATTTTACTATGTTTGATCAAATTTAACTAGTTTTGGCTATGTTTGAGTAAGTTTGATCAAATTTTATTAAGTTTGAGCAAGTTTAATTCGTTTCGGCTATGTTTGATTAATTTTGTACCGGTGTTCTTGTCTTTGGCACCTGTGACAGCTCGATCGATGGCTGCTGCCACCGAGGAAAGACCGCCTGCTGTCCCGCGGGTACAGCCTGCGAATACAAAGGAAAACATTATCATATACATGTCATTTATATATTATAAATGTCGATCAGAACTTACCTGCATGGCAGCTTGCCACTGTAGCATGTATGAGTTTTGATACTCGTTCCTAACCCTGAGGGCCACTACATGCCTCTCATTAGTATGTGACAGCGCATTCTGCATCCTCTGGAGCTCCTCCCGGACACTCCGAAGCTCCAAGTCTTGGCTGGTTTGGCTGCTGGACCCAGCCTGCTACGATGAAGAGGCTCTCGAGGAAAGTTGTGCCTCCCTCAAGTCGACCACTCAAAGTACATGACAATAAATTAAAATTAAGAAAACTCACCGTTCGTGAGGTTTCTCGCCGCAACTTGCATAAGCGGCTTGGGAATGATTGGTGCTTTCTGCCAATCGTACTCTTCGCCTCGAAGCCTCTGCGCCTCCTGCCCGTACCTTGCCTGGAAATACAGAAAAATAACATCATCAAAACTATTAAAGAGAACTCAATGTAGTTAACAAAATAACTCACCAACGCCTCCGACGCCGCCTGAGAACACAGCTGGTCGGGCTGCGATGTGTCATTTTCCAAATGACCCCTCTTCCACACCTGAATAGGTGTCGGCTCCTGACCGCTCTCGCAAGTCTATCAATACATGTTAACAAAATAAAGATTATAAAATTACTTAAATAGAACTGGAGTCACACTTACCATCCGTTTGGCGAGGCGTAACTAGCCGTATGCATCGAATCGATGTTTCCTGTTCGTCCCTCTACTCTCTCGATGAGTCACATACACGCCCTGGAAATCCTCGCTTGCCCACAGGACACACACGACACGGTACACGTCCGGACGGCCGTCAAGCCAAGCTACATCAACCTGCACACATTTATTATTGGATGAAAACATTGTTAACATAAACGAATAATGAAGAAAAGTAAAATAAACACTTTACCTCTGCGTACTGCACCTCCATCAAGTACTTGTCGACCGCGTCCCTGAACTACCCCAGCTCACCCTCGTCCTGATGCAACTTCAAGTATGCCCGCATAGCTTGAGTGTGGGCGTTCGATAGTTACTGTGTCACGAGCTTTCAGGCATTCTTATGGAAGACAGCCCTGGCGTGATCCACCTGCTAGGCCTCGTCCTCTAAGTGGTACCGTGCCTGGAAGAAGAAATATACAAGTAAATGTATTTAACATATAATATATTTGTATTACACAAATATTCCTCATACTTACCATGAAGTTGTGCCACACAACCTACCGGTGGTTACCGTGAGCAAGGTCCTGGGCCGTAGCATAACCGTCCGAAGACGTAGCAGGGACTACATTCACTACACTGGGGGTAGTGCAAACGGACTAGACGATCGAGGACACCGTGAGATGGGGGGGCTCAGGAAGGGGGAGGGAAGGTGGAGGCCGGCGGGTGAGGGTTGGGGGGGGGGGGGGGGAGGGGGCTCGGGGAGGGGGAGGGGGAGGGGGAGGGGGAGGGAGGGTGGAGGCCAGTGTGGAGGGGGGGTGAGGCCGACGGGTGAGGGTGGGAGGGGCTCGAGGATGGGGAGGGAGGGTGGAGGCCGGCGTTCATGGAGAGGGGGGGTCCCGGGTGAGAGGAGGGGGGGCTCGGGTGAGGCGATGGGTGAGAGGGGGCTCAGGTGGCGATCGCCGTGGAGGAGGAAGAGATAGAGGACTTACTCGGCGTGGAAGAAGGAGAGAGGGCGACGGCGAATGCGTGTGGCGGTGAGCGAGCGCGATGGCGAGCGCGCGCGGCGGCACGGGAGGGAGGGATGGCACGACGGCGGGCGACAGCGGGCGCAGCAATGAGCGACGACGATGGTGGGTGCGGCAATGAGCGACTGCGACAGCGGGCGTGGCAGCGAAGTGGCGAGCGCGAGCTAGATAGGCATGACGGCGCGAGTGTGAGGAGGACGAACCATCGAGCTCGGGTGGGCCAGGTATTAGGCCCTAATTGACGACTGTCATGTAAGAAACGCCGGTGTATTGTCGAAAATTAAATCCCGAGGCCTAGTTTTGGACGCCGTAGGTTAACCGTCACAAATATTAGCAATGTTCACGACGGCCCAGGTTGCGATGTCGCAAATATTGGCTCGGGTGGGCTAATAGGCCCATGTTGACAACGGCCACGTAAGAACGACGGTTTACCGTATAAAATAAAATTCAGAGACCTAGTTTTCAACGGCCTTGGTTTACCATCGCAAATAATGAATTTGTTAACGACTGCTGACTTTATTTTAAAATACGACAGCACGGTGATAAATAATTTTCGCCGTTCTTTATCGTCGTATTTTCTGTAGCTAGATGACTGATACACGGTGGTGTCAACTACTCAGGCTAGTTCGAGATTGATAACTACCGAAATGCAATCATCTAGGCTAGTTCGAGATCAAGACCTGGACACCGTTGTTGGGCAGTCAAAGTTTCAGTGCACTCGGGTTGGCTTCAAGGTGCGAGACCTGCTTTTAGTTTTGTTTCAAGTTGCCAACAACGACCATTAATTGCAAATAACAGATCAACATCTATTAAATATTTTTCCCATTTCATTTTATTTGACGCTGGTGAACTAACTACCCCCAGTTAAAAGGACTCTGCCATACCAGGTTGGACAAAGTCTCTACAGGGTTATTCAAACCAACAACTAACTATGCAAATAACTCGTCGAAATATAGTGGAGAGTTCACGGATTCTGTCTAGTTATCTAGCCATATAGATTCGGAAATAGTATAGAGTGAATCTGTATGCACCATGTGTCGTACTGTTCTTGCAGCTTGCTTGATCATTCATCCTGAAGTTACCCTCTTTTTATCTTAGACAGTGGCGTATCTAGGATTTTTATTAAAAAGTTTGACACATAAAATTTTTTTATATTCAATTCCATAAAAATGTCTACTAATTTTGTAAACATTTATAAAATTTGTAAGATAATTTGATATATAAATGTATAACATGATAACTATTAAATATAAAATTATAATATAGACATATGACAGATTTACAATACCACTTGTTCGATTTTTTTTGTAACTACTAAGTAAATGACAATTATCTTCATCCACTTCGAATAAAATATCCCACTCATTGAATTTTACTGAACAAGTATCCAATATTGGCACGCGGTGATAGAAACTTACTATGTAATGAATACCTTATATTAATGTTTATATTTGACGAATCAATCTCTAATCTAATGATATAGTTGGCGCGTCCTTCTTTCTGATACACAAAAAAAATATTGATAAGGCAGAATGTGAAAAACTTGAAAGGAAACAAATATGAAAGGAGGTAAATCTTTTATTTAATTTAAAAAATTCCTTCATTTCTTGACAACCTGCCACGGTGTTAAGGATAGCTCTGAGATATCTCAGATAAAGCTGGATGTTTGACCGTGTATGAACATATATTCCTAGCTTAATTATTGTAACTCTGCTAGAATAGAACAAATGGATTTGTTTCCCATTACTATGGCCAGCCAAGGGCGTACGGCGGAATTGAACACCAGAATACAATTGATCACGTCGCTTGGCAGGCCCCTGGCTCCACCACTGATCTTAGGTACAGTACTATCCGACTAACATGATATTTTTTCGATAAATGATGTACTACTTCCGTTTTTAAAAGTCTATCGCTTGTTAGTTTATTTTATATTGATATAAAGAATGTATCAATTTACACCTTATGGTTACACTAACACAATGCATGTAAAGGGCAAGTCAAGACACTATGGATGCACGCAGCCTAAAAAATAAAAATAAAAACTCCTTTCTAAAGTAATATCCCGAACTTCACATGAGTATTGAGATCAAAGCTATCACTTCCGGGGCCTTATAAACCTCTTCCACCGCCATAACTAACTACGCTTCCAGTCACACTATGTTAATCAACGATGATGACATATGACCGATGGTTTTGATGAAGCAAAACATCACGTGGATGAATACCTCTTTAGACTAGCTTAATTAGCTGAAACTCAACCACTACTACAAAAAGCATTTTTACAGGCGCCTAAATTTTTCAAACACAGGCGGTCCTTAAAAATATGCGACTGTGATGACGAATGATATAATAACCGTCTGTGATGAAAGAACAATACAGGCGGATTTTAAAGAACAACCGTCTGGGTAAATACATGATCTTCAGAATCGGTTCTTAATTAAGAACCGCCTGTAATGCAACGAACTTCACAGACGGATTTTAAGAAACAACCGTCTGGGTAAATACATGATCTTCACAGACGGTTATTAATTATTAACCGTCTGTAATGCAAGGAACTTCACAGACGGATTTTAAGAAACAACCGTCTGGGTAAATACATGATCTTCGTTGGCGGTTCTTGATTAATAACTGTCTGTAATGCAATGAACTTCACATATGGATTTTAAGGAACAACCGTCTGAGTAAATAGATGATCTTCGTTGGCGGTTCTTAATTAATAACCGTCTGTAATGCCATGAACTTCATAGCCGGTTCTTGATTAACAACGGCCTGAGAAGATCATGTATTTTCAGTGGCGGTCATTGTTTAATTATCATAAGCGGTTCATTGAAATTACAGGGAATTAGTTGCAATTATATATCACAGCCGTATGTAGTCGTGCAGGCAAAATTGTATCAGGAAAAAAACACAGATGAGCTAGCGGATACTAGTACAGTAATGCATTATAGGAAATGCTCGATCACCAGTGAGGCTGGCTTAATTGTGATAATACACCATTAGAGGCTTTACAATTGTTCAAAGATAATTTCTTTACACACTGAACAAAAATCATGCTACATTCATTGTAGATCGACGATGAAGCTCCCATCGATCAATCTAAATTGTACCGTCCTGCTTGCTCCCGAACACGTCTCTTATATTCCGCTGGATCCTGAAAATATTGACATTATTTAAATTAACAAATGTCGAAGGAGGAATGAATAACCTACATTGGTCACTAAGTCAAAGTGTCATCTAACCTTGATAAGTAGATTATAGCAATTATTTTCAACATCAGGCACATTTGGCTGATGCAGCAAACGCTGAACTTCAAGTAGTATAGTTTTGATTGTAAAAGCACTGCACCACCCCTACGAAATATAATTTAAGCAATATAAGAAACCAGTTCAAATAAGTTCGACAACAATTATAAGTAATAATTACATGAACAAAATAGGTCTATCTTACAGTCTCTTGATCCAGAATCCCGATGCAGAGTGCTCCCGAACGATGGACATTTGGGTGGAAGAACCCAATTGGAAAGGCGCATCTTGGAGCCACCAAGGGATAGTCCTCAGAGAAGGAGATTGTCAGGGGGTAGTAACCATCTTCCCATTCAGTCTGCAAAAGAAATTTATTAATAGGAGGACGATGGTTAAACTCATATTGTGTTTGTCCTTCATGACTTACCCCTTCTTTACCGGGGACGATGCACTGCCACTTCAATAAATCTCCTGATTCAGGCTTCGCAGAGAAACCCTACACGGAGAAATTGAAAATACCAAAAACAAACAACACGGAAAAACAAACTACAGTTAAGTTCATCAGTCCATTACAGATACATATGTATATACAACCATGTGACCGGTGTGCCATATGTACATACATGGGGATGGTTCTTGCGCCACGCCAAGCGCTCCTCCTTCAATCGGCTACACGACCGAGACATCATTATCTGAAGAAAGACCAAACTTCCAAACTTTCAAATCATTGAGTCCAAACGCATATGTACACAAATGCAAAAGGACACAATCCATATACCAACATTGTTCTAAGTTGATTTCAGAAGATACAAATATATACAATATATATCATCTCGCATTGCTATATACATTTTTTCCAGCATTGACATCTTCTCGCATATAGGGTTTCAAATTCTTTTTAATGCTTCTCTCTACGCGCTTGATGTTTTCTGGTTCGGTGAAAAGGTACATCTCTTCATACTGATTATATTCCTCTTCATTATCTCCCACATTGTCAACCCCAACAATATTTTGCTTTCCAGAAACAACTACGTGCAACTTCTCAGTTTCTAGATCTTGAACATAAAAAACTTGTGCAACATTATCGGCGAGAACCCACAGGTCATCTTTGTAACCCACTTTATTCAAGTCTACCAGTGTCAGTCCGTAATTGTCCACTTTCAAACCATCAGGATGTTTGACCCATTGGCACTTAAATACGGGCATTACCATTCTTTCGCCATAATCGAGTTCCCATATTTCCTCTATGAACCCGAAGTATGTGGTCTTCTGCCCTTGTGAATCATAAGCCTCAATACGAACACCACTATTTTGTGCAACACTCTTACCGTCTTTTTCTTTAGTGTAAAATGTGTAACCATTGATGTCATATGCTTGCCATGATGTTACCAAAGCAGATGGGCCACAAGCTAACTTCTTCATTGTTGCCTCTTCTATAGTGTTTCCGTATGATATATTTTTGTCCATTAACCATTCAGTGAAACATCTTCTGTGCTCTTTCATGATCCAGTCCTCTTTGCGGTCTTGGTTTTTATCACGAAGCTCAATTTGGTGTTCCTCGATGTACGGCTCAGCTATTGCGAGCTGTTGTAGTACACCAAAATGTGCACGGTGTACATTCTTGTAATCTTGAACAATAGAAGTTTTCTTACCCACTTTGCCTCTCCCACGTAGTCTACCCTCATGTACCAGTATAGGCACACCTATCGATTTTCCATCTTTGATGTAATCAGCGCAACCCTCAATCACTTCTTCAGTGGTGTATCCTTCCATAATTGAACCCTCTGGGTGAGCACGGTTCCGCACATAACCTTTTAATACTCCTAAATATCTCTCCAACGAAAACATATGATGTAAATATAGTGGCCCCAATGCTTTTATCTGATCAACAAGATGTATGATTAGGTGTACTTGCATATCAAAAAAGGATGGTGGGAAACACATCTCAAACTTGCACATTGTCTCGACGATGTATGTTTTCAGATAGTCTAAATCTTCACGTGCTATCACCTTTTGCGATACTGCATTGAAGAAGTAACACAAACGTGTGATGACAACTTTTATATGCTCAGGTTTGATTACTCTTATTGCAATGGCAAGGAAAACTGTCATCATCATGTGACAGTCGTGAGAATTATATTTGAATAAAGACAAGTCTTTCATCGAGACTAGTTTGCAGATATTGGATGAGAAACTTTTGGGCACTTTGATCCCACGCAAGCATTCGCAAATTGCTTTTTTCTCTTCTAGCGTCAAGTTGTAGCTGGCTGGGGGAAGGTAACTCTTCCCGTTCGCCTTTTCTACTGGATGAAGCTCTGGTCTCAAATCAAGATTTACTAGGTCCATACGTGAATTTAATCCATCCTTTGTTTTCCTTGGCATGTCCAGCAAGGTCCCAATGATGCTGTCAAATACATTCTTTGTAACGTGCATCAAATCAATACTATGGCAAAATTCCAGATTCTTCCAATACGGAAGATACTTGAAAAAAATTGATTGTTTCTTGAAAGCCATGTCAGTTGTATCATCCGAAGATGTACTTTTCTTTCTCTTAATTCCTTTAGTCTTTTTTCCCTTACCGAAAGCAATATGAATGTTCTTGACCATTTCAAACACAAGTTTTCCACTGTAAGGTTTCGGTGCAGTATCTTTTTCGATTTTGTTATCAAATTGTTCTTTCATCTTCCTATACTTGTGTGTATCTGTCAAGAACCGTCGATGTCTCATGTACACCGTCTTTCTGGATGAAGTGAGGTATAGATATCCAGTTCTATCCACGCACCTAACGCAACCTTTCTTCCCTTTCATTTGTCCCGATAATGTAAACAGTCCGAGATAATCATGCACGGTAACGAATATCATTGCTCTTAGCGTAAAATACTCCCGCTTGTACTCATCCCATGTCCGTACCCCTTCATTCCACAATTTTGCCATATCTTCTATTAAAGGTTCCAAGAACACATCAATTTTGATGCCGGGTTGTTTCGGACCTTGGATAAGAACAGATAATAAGATATATTTCCTTTTGTGACACAACCACGTCGGTAGGTTGTACATAGTTAAGACCACGGGCCATGTGCTGTGTATGCTCCTTTTTTCACCAAACGGATTCATTCCATCTGTACCCAAGGCAAACCTCACATTTCTGATTTCCTTCGCAAATTCTGGATACTGAATATCAAAATTTTTCCACTGCGTTGCATCACCAGGGTGTCGTATATGTTTTTCATTATTCTTGCGTTGCTCGGAATGCCAACGCATAAGTTCAGCCTCCCTAGGGTTTGAGAACAAACGCTTCAAGCGATCAATTACCGGAAGGTACCACATCACCAATGCAGGAATTTTTCTCTTATTCTTCCCGTCTGCATCGCCAGAAGTATCGTCATCGTCACCTTCAGGACTAATAATAAACTTCTTATTCTTCTGAGTCTTTTTCATGTTGGTAACATACTGGTGATTGTAGTCCTTCTTATATCTACTGACACCACAAATGGGGCATCTAGTTGCGAGCTCATGCTCTTTGCGATACAGAATACAATGGTTCACACAAGTGTGTATTTTTGTCACACCTAGTGCCATCGGGCAAAGAAGTTTCTTCGCTTTATAAGTGCTTCTAGGCAGTTTATTTGGATTTGGAAGAATTTCTGCCAGAAGATTCAAAAGATCAGAGAAACTACAATCGGACCATCCGTGCGTAGCTTTCAACTTTAGTAGTTCTAAGACTGCACGCAATATAGTAAACTCTTTATCACAACCGTTTGATTCATCATATAAAAGCTCTGTGGCCGCATTCTGCAATGTCTCCATTTTACTTAAACCGTTGCTTGCTCCCATAGAAGTCAGTACATATGGTTCAATGTGACGCAACATCTCCTCACAATCGAACTCATCATCATCATCACCGGCTTGATTGTCACTACCATCATCGATATGAACATTATCATCATCTGAGCCTCTCTCATCATCTTTATCCACATCATGTGTATCTAACTCACCATGCTATGTCCATATTGTGTAGTTATTTTTGAAACCTCTTTTCAACAAATGAGATTGGATTACTATAGTATCTGTCCAAGCAATCTTATTTTCGCAGTCGATACATGGACATAATATGTCATCTATCTTTTGCAACTTCGCATGTCTCTTGGATGCTTCAATAAAATTTGCAACATTACGAATGTACATAGGATCGGGTCTTGGCATGTTATACATCCACGCTCGACGGTCCATGCTTCAATACTAGAATTTTTTGTCAGATTTACAAAATTTGGCCACAAATATTCTCTAAAGGTCTTCTATAAAATGAATTTACAGAGACATAACAAGTATGATTAGGGCGACTAATGTAGGAGACGGGCGACGTCTTGAGGCGGACGGAGTCAAAGGGGGAAACAGGCCCAGCAGCATGGGCTAGGTCTGGGTGGGATCCAGTCCGTTATATCGGGAAACAGGCCCATATGCATCTTATATATATTACAATAGCATCTGTTAATTAAACATCATATTCATGTCACATAATAGGTACAAAAAGGAAACAATCCATATAGTCCATACATCAATATACCAGAACACAATCCATACAGTCCTTACACATGCAAAAGGACATAATCCATATACCAGAACACACAAAACTAACAGCTTATCAGCTAATGAAAATATACAAAGAAAAAGTAAGGAAACTACATTTACCTTGCAGAGGCGTCAGCACGGTGGGGAGGCGTCAGCACGGTGGGCCGGCTGGGTGGAGAAGTGGCTGTGCGGGGTTGAGCGGCGGCGCGGCAGTATGGGCTGGGCGGCGGAGCGACGGCGCGGCGCAGGGGAAATTTCAACAGCCTGGCGGCGTCGATATAAATTCTCCAGGGTTGCGTTTTGACTACGGTGAGGGGCTTTATATAGACGTAGGTTTTTCACAGGAAGTTTTTAACTTTATCGCAGATGGGTTTTACTTACCAACCGCCTGAGATGATGTTTATTAATTAAGAAGTAAATATCTTCACAGGTTGTTGGTACTTAATAACCGCCAAGGAAGATTTTTATCTCAGGCGGGTATTACTTAACAACCGTCTAAGATAATGCCAACTGAACAAAATATTTTTAAAACTTGTATAGCTGACGTTGAAATGTTTTGGTAAATATCAAATTAATTTCTACTCACATATTATTCACATTTGTGTATCTCATAAAAAAAGATCTTTCACTCAAAATTGTTGGTACGAACATATTTGTATAATTTATACATGTATGAATTTTTTTAATTTTTTTAAAAGCACTCCAACATGTCAAACTTCAAATTATCCACCAGTATTCATTGACACTTGATTGAAATATGTACAAAACACAAGAAAAATGTGCAAGAACACTTGATTGAAATCCTAAAACTACACTACGGCCCCGCCTCCTCCATCCTCTCCGCCAGCTTCTCAAACCAAGCCAAGCGGTCCTCCTCCGACTCGTCGTCGTCGTCGTCGTAGTCGTCACCATGGTGGTGGTCGCCGTCGTCGTCGTCGCCGTCGTCAGTGGACGACTCATCGTCGCCGTTGTCGGAGGACGACTCGTCGTCGCCGTCGTCGGAGGACGACTCGTCGTCATCATCGTTATCATCGTCGTCGTCATCAAAGTCGTCCTCCTCCTCCTCCTCCTCCTCCTCCTCCTCCGGCGACGATGCAGCAGGAGAGAGAGTCGGCTGCTCCGGCTGAGCCGATTGCTCCGGCTGAGCCGATTGCTCCGGCTGTACCGGTGGCTCCGGCTGCACCGGCGGTGGAACGCGCTGGTCGTCATTCACCCTCTCGGGGGAGCTGCAGCGTATCCGCTTGCAGGGTGGCTGCCTCGGCGGGCTAGGTGGCGGAAGGTTGGCCATGGCTGTGGTGATTAATCGGCGCCGGGCTAGGAGAGGTGGAACGATGGAAGAAGAAGAAAGGAGTGGAGAAAAGTTCTGTGCTTGTACATAACCGACGATGCGCCTTATATAGGTCTGTGCGGAGTAGACGAGGGAGCGGTTCGTTTCCCGCGCATTGAACTCTTTGCAGACCTCGTGCGGCGCACAATTAAACCACTGTGGAAGACGATCTTGAGAGATCCTTGCACGCGTCCCTGCACCACGGTTTCTCAACTTCTCCGCAGACCTCGTGCGGCGCGTCAGTTAATTAACACTTCTCAGGCCTTTAATTAACATATTGTAGTTTCAAAAATGATTATCTCAGGCGGGTATTACTTATAAACCACCTGAGAAAAAACAAGTAAAAATCTTCACAGACGGTTGGTACTTAACAACCGTCTACAAATATGTTTATCTGAGGCGGGTATAACTTAACAACCGCCTGGGATAATGCCCGATACTGTTCTTCAGTTTCCTTATCCCTTGCTTCTTTTTTATTTAGATTCCAATATAAATACTCAAACATGTTTACATTCTGCAATTGTGTTCAAATTCGATGATTCTTTCTTCTACATTTGTATTAAATTAACATCTACCAACTGAACAAAATATTTTGTTCATCGCGCATTGAACTCTTTGCAGACCTCGTGCGGCGCACAATTAAACCACTGTGGAAGACGATCTTCAGAGATCCTTCCGTCGCACGCGTCCCCCGCACCACGGCTTCTTAACTTCTCCGCAGACCTCGTGCGGCGCGTCAGTTAATTAACATCTTCTCAGGCGGTTGGTACTTACCAACCGCATTTGTTGTATGTTTTTTATGTTCTGACCAATTTCAAAGGATTTATGAAGTGAAATTTAATGGTAACCTTTACTTATCAATAATATTACAAGAAAGTGGATTTTTGCCTCTTTAAAGGACCACATTTAATCAAGAATATTAATTAAGAAGAAGTAAATATCTTCATAGGCGGGTATTGCTTAACAACCGCCTGAGATAATGCCCGATACTGTTCTTCAGTTTCCTTATCCCTTGCTTCTTTTTTATTTAGATTCCAATATAAATACTCAAACATGTTTAGATTCTGCAAATTGTGTCCAAATTCGATGATTCTTTCTTCTACATTTGTATAAAATTAACATCGACCACCTGAACAAAATATTTTTAAAACTTGTATAGCTGACATTGTAATGTTTTGGTAAATATCAAATTAATTTCTACTCACATATTATTCACATTTGTGTATCTCATAAAAAAAAGTTCCTTCACTCAAAATTGTTGGTATGAACATCTTTGTATAATTTATACATGTATGAATTTTTTTAATTTTTTTAAAAGCATTCCAACATGTCAAACTTCAAATTATCCACCATTCTAACTAAATGCTCATATTCATATGAGGCATTTATCAAATTATGAACACACATTGATTCCAAAAAATTTAAAAAAATATGAAAAAATTTGTAGAGGTTGGTATGATGATTAAAAATGTCCACTGAAAAAATAAATGAAAAAAGCATTATATTCATCAAGATAGAAAAATGAAAAATAGCATTTGTTGTATGTTTTTTATGTTCTGACCAATTTCAAAGGATTTATGAAGTGAAATTTAATGGTAACCTTTACTTATCAATAATATTACAAGAAAGTGGATTTTTGCCTCCTTAAAGGACCACATTTAATCAAGAATATTAATTAAGAAGAAGTAAATATCTTCACAGGCGGGTATTGCTTAACAACCGCCTGAGATAATGCCCGATAATGTTCTTCAGTTTCCTTATCCCTTGCTTCTTTTTTATTTAGATTCCAATATAAATACTCAAACATGTTTAGATTCTGCAAATTGTGTCCAAATTCGATGATTCTTTCTTCTACATTTGTATAAAATTAACATCTACCACCTGAACAAAATATTTTTAAAACTTGTATAGCTGACATTGTAATGTTTTGGTAAATATCAAATTAATTTCTACTCACATATTATTCACATTTGTGTATCTCATAAAAAAAAGTTCCTTCACTCAAAATTGTTGGTATGAACATCTTTGTATAATTTATACATGTATGAATTTTTTTAAAAGCATTCCAACATGTCAAACTTCAAATTATCCACCATTCTAACTAAATGCTCATATTCATATGAGGCATTCATCAAATTATGAACACACATTGATTCCAAAAAATTTAAAAAAATATGAAAAAATTCGTAGAGGTTGGTATGATGATTAAAAATGTCCACTGAAAAAATAAATGAAAAAAGCATTATATTCATCAAGATAGAAAAATGAAAAATAGCATTTGTTGTATGTTTTTTATGTTCTGACCAATTTCAAAGGATTTATGAAGTGAAATTTAATGGTAACCTTTACTTATCAATAATATTACAAGAAAGTGGATTTTTGCCTCTTTAAAGGACCACATTTAATCAAGAATATTAATTAAGAAGAAGTAAATATCTTCACAGGCGGGTATTGCTTAACAACCGCCTGAGATAATGCCCGATACTGTTCTTCAGTTTCCTTATCCCTTGCTTCTTTTTTATTTAGATTCCAATATAAATACTCAAACATGTTTAGATTCTGCAAATTGTGTCCAAATTCGATGATTCTTTCTTCTACATTTGTATAAAATTAACATCTACCACCTGAACAAAATATTTTTAAAACTTGTATAGCTGACATTGTAATGTTTTGGTAAATATCAAATTAATTTCTACTCACATATTATTCACATTTGTGTATCTCATAAAAAAAAGTTCCTTCACTCAAAATTGTTGGTATGAACATCTTTGTATAATTTATACATGTATGAATTTTTTTAATTTTTTTTAAAAGCATTCCAACATGTCAAACTTCAAATTATCCACCATTCTAACTAAATGCTCATATTCATATGAGGCATTCATCAAATTATGAACACACATTGATTCCAAAAAATTTAAAAAAAAAATATAAAAAAAATTCGTAGAGGTTGGTATGATGATTAAAAATGTCCACTGAAAAAATAAATGAAAAAAGCATTATATTCATCAAGATAGAAAAATGAAAAATAGCATTTGTTGTATGTTTTTTATGTTCTGACCAATTTCAAAGGATTTATGAAGTGAAATTTAATGGTAACCTTTACTTATCAATAATATTACAAGAAAGTGGATTTTTGCCTCTTTAAAGGACCACATTTAATCAAGAATATTAATTAAGAAGAAGTAAATATCTTCACAGGCGGGTATTGCTTAACAACCGCCTGAGATAATGCCCGATACTGTTCTTCAGTTTCCTTATCCCTTGCTTCTTTTTTATTTAGATTCCAATATAAATACTTAAACATGTTTAGATTCTGCAAATTGTGTCCAAATTCGATGATTCTTTCTTCTACATTTGTATAAAATTAACATCTACCACCTGAACAAAATATTTTTAAAACTTGTATAGCTGACATTGTAATGTTTTGGTAAATATCAAATTAGTTTCTACTCACATATTATTCACATTTGTGTATCTCATAAAAAAAAGTTCCTTCACTCAAAATTGTTGGTATGAACATCTTTGTATAATTTATACATGTATGAATTTTTTTAATTTTTTTAAAAGCATTCCAACATGTCAAACTTCAAATTATCCACCATTCTAACTAAATGCTCATATTCATATGAGGCATTCATCAAATTATGAACACACATTGATTACAAAAAAATTAAAAAAATATGAAAAAATTCGTAGAGGTTGGTATGATGATTAAAAATATCCACTGAAAAATAAATGAAAAAAGCATTATATTCATCAAGATAGAAAAATGAAAAATAGCATTTGTTGTATGTTTTTTATGTTCTGACCAATTTCAAAGGATTTATGAAGTGAAATTTAATGGTAACCTTTACTTATCAATAATATTACAAGAAAGTGGATTTTTGCCTCTTTAAAGGACCACATTTAATCAAGAATATTAATTAAGAAGAAGTAAATATCTTCACAGGCGGGTATTGCTTAACAACCGCCTGAGATAATGCCCGATACTGTTCTTCAGTTTCCTTATCCCTTGCTTCTTTTTATTTAGATTCCAATATAAATACTCAAACGTGTTTAGATTCTGCAAATTCTGTCCAAATTCGATGATTCTTTCTTCTACATTTGTATAAAATTAACATCTACCACCTGAACAAAATATTTTTAAAACTTGTATAGCTGACATTGTAATGTTTTGGTAAATATCAAATTAATTTCTACTCACATATTATTCACATTTGTGTATCTCATAAAAAAAAGTTCCTTCACTCAAAATTGTTGGTATGAACATCTTTGTATAATTTATACATGTATGAATTTTTTTAAAAGCATTCCAACATGTCAAACTTCAAATTATCCACCATTCTAACTAAATGCTCATATTCATATGAGGCATTCATCAAATTATGAACACACATTGATTCCAAAAAATTTAAAAAAATATGAAAAAATTCGTAGAGGTTGGTATGATGATTAAAAATGTCCACTGAAAAAATAAATGAAAAAAGCATTATATTCATCAAGATAGAAAAATGAAAAATAGCATTTGTTGTATGTTTTTTATGTTCTGACCAATTTCAAAGGATTTATGAAGTGAAATTTAATGGTAACCTTTACTTATCAATAATATTACAAGAAAGTGGATTTTTGCCTCTTTAAAGGACCACATTTAATCAAGAATATTAATTAAGAAGAAGTAAATATCTTCACATGCGGGTATTGCTTAACAACCGTCTGAGATAATGCCCGATACTGTTCTTCAGTTTCCTTATCCCTTGCTTCTTTTTTATTTAGATTCCAATATAAATACTCAAACATGTTTAGATTCTGCAAATTGTGTCCAAATTCGATGATTCTTTCTTCTACATTTGTATAAAATTAACATCTACCACCTGAACAAAATATTTTTAAAACTTGTATAGCTGACATTGTAATGTTTTGGTAAATATCAAATTAATTTCTACTCACATATTATTCACATTTGTGTATCTCATAAAAAAAAGTTCCTTCACTCAAAATTGTTGGTATGAACATCTTTGTATAATTTATACATGTATGAATTTTTTTAAAAGCATTCCAACATGTCAAACTTCAAATTATCCACCATTCTAACTAAATGCTCATATTCATATGAGGCATTCATCAAATTATGAACACACATTGATTCCAAAAAATTTAAAAAAATATGAAAAAATTCGTAGAGGTTGGTATGATGATTAAAAATGTCCACTGAAAAAATAAATGAAAAAAGCATTATATTCATCAAGATAGAAAAATGAAAAATAGCATTTGTTGTATGTTTTTTATGTTCTGACCAATTTCAAAGGATTTATGAAGTGAAATTTAATGGTAACCTTTACTTATCAATAATATTACAAGAAAGTGGATTTTTGCCTCTTTAAAGGACCACATTTAATCAAGAATATTAATTAAGAAGAAGTAAATATCTTCACAGGCGGGTATTGCTTAACAACCGCCTAAGATAATGCCCGATACTGTTCTTCAGTTTCCTTATCCCTTGCTTATTTTTTATTTAGATTCCAATATAAATACTCAAACATGTTTAGATTCTGCAAATTGTGTCCAAATTCGATGATTCTTTCTTCTACATTTGTATAAAATTAACATCTACCACCTGAACAAAATATTTTTCAAACTTGTATAGGTGACATTGTAATGTTTTGGTAAATATCAAATTAATTTCTACTCACATATTATTCACATTTGTGTATCTCATAAAAAAAAGTTCCTTCACTAAA
The DNA here is from genome assembly GCA_036927565.1 of Tuctoria greenei. Taxonomy (NCBI): domain Eukaryota; kingdom Viridiplantae; phylum Streptophyta; class Magnoliopsida; order Poales; family Poaceae; genus Tuctoria; species Tuctoria greenei. The sequence goes on from JAYESD010000005.1 coordinate 192,029,963, forward strand.
AATTGTTGGTATGAACATCTTTGTATAATTTATACATGTATGAATTTTTTTAATTTTTTTAAAAGCATTCCAACATGTCAAACTTCAAATTATCCACCATTCTAACTAAATGCTCATATTCATATGAGGCATTCATCAAATTATGAACACACATTGATTCTAAAAAATTTTAAAAAATATGAAAAAATTCGTAGAGGTTGGTATGATGATTAAAAATGTCCACTGAAAAAATAAATGAAAAAAGCATTATATTCATCAAGATAGAAAAATGAAAAATAGCATTTGTTGTATGTTTTTTATGTTCTGACCAATTTCAAAGGATTTATGAAGTGAAATTTAATGGTAACCTTTACTTATCAATAATATTACAAGAAAGTGGATTTTTGCCTCTTTAAAGGACCACATTTAATCAAGAATATTAATTAAGAAGAAGTAAATATCTTCACAGGCGGGTATTGCTTAACAACCGCCTGAGATAATGCCCGATACTGTTCTTCAGCTTCCTTATCCCTTGCTTCTTTTTTATTTAGATTCCAATATAAATACTCAAACATGTTTAGATTCTGCAAATTGTGTCCAAATTCGATGATTCTTTCTTCTACATTTGTATAAAATTAACATCTACCACCTGAACAAAATATTTTTAAAACTTGTATAGCTGACATTGTAATGTTTTGGTAAATATCAAATTAATTTCTACTCATATATTATTCACATTTGTGTATCTCATAAAAAAAAGTTCCTTCACTCAAAATTGTTGGTATGAACATCATTGTATAATTTATACATGTATGAATTTTTTTAATTTTTTTAAAAGCATTCCAACATGTCAAACTTCAAATTATCCACCATTCTAACTAAATGCTCATATTCATATGAGGCATTCATCAAATTATGAACACACATTGATTCCAAAAAATTTAAAAAAAATATGAAAAAATTCGTAGAGGTTGGTATGATGATTAAAAATGTCCACTGAAAAATAAATGAAAAAAGCATTATATTCATCAAGATAGAAAAATGAAAAATAGCATTTGTTGTATGTTTTTTATGTTCTGACCAATTTCAAAGGATTTATGAAGTGAAATTTAATGGTAACCTTTACTTATCAATAATATTACAAGAAAGTGGATTTTTGCCTCTTTAAAGGACCACATTTAATCAAGAATATTAATTAAGAAGAAGTAAATATCTTCACAATCGGGTATTGCTTAACAACCGCCTGAGATAATGCCCGATACTGTTCTTCAGTTTCCTTATCCCTTGCTTCTTTTTTATTTAGATTCCAATATAAATAATCAAACATGTTTAGATTCTACAAATTGTGTCCAAATTCGATGATTCTTTCTTCTACATTTGTATAAAATTAACATCTACCACCTGAACAAAATATTTTTAGAACTTGTATAGCTGACATTGTAATGTTTTGGTAAATATCAAATTAATTTCTACTCACATATTATTCACATTTGTGTATCTCATAAAAAAAAGTTCCTTCACTCAAAATTGCTGGTATGAACATCTTTGTATAATTTATACATGTATGAATTTTTTTAATTTTTTTAAAAGCATTCCAACATGTCAAACTTCAAATTATCCATCATTCTAACTAAATGCTCATATTCATATGAGGCATTCATCAAATTATGAACACACATTGATTCCAAAAAATTTAAAAAAATATGAAAAAATTCGTAGAGGTTGGTATGATGATTAAAAATGTCCACTGGAAAAATAAATGAAAAAAGCATTATATTCATCAAGATAGAAAAATGAAAAATAGCATTTGTTGTATGTTTTTTATGTTCTGACCAATTTCAAAGGATTTATGAAGTGAAATTTAATGGTAACCTTTACTTATCAATAATATTACAAGAAAGTGGATTTTTGCCTCTTTAAAGGACCACATTTAATCAAGAATATTAATTAAGAAGAAGTAAATATCTTCACAAGCGGGTATTGCTTAACAACCGCCTGAGATAATGCCCGATACTGTTCTTCAGTTTCCTTATCCCTTGCTTCTTTTTTATTTAGATTCCAATATAAATACTCAAACATGTTTAGATTCTGCAAATTGTGTCCAAATTCGATGATTCTTTCTTCTACATTTGTATAAAATTAACATCTACCACCTGAACAAAATATTTTTAAAACTTGTATAGCTGACATTGTAATGTTTTGGTAAATATCAAATTAATTTCTACTCACATATTATTCACATTTGTGTATCTCATAAAAAAAAGTTCCTTCACTCAAAATTGTTGGTATGAACATCTTTGTATAATTTATACATGTATGAATTTTTTTAATTTTTTTAAAAGCATTCCAACATGTCAAACTTCAAATTATCCACCATTCTAACTAAATGCTCATATTCATATGAGGCATTCATCAAATTATGAACACACATTGATTCCAAAAAATTTAAAAAAAATATGAAAAAATTCGTAGAGGTTGGTATGATGATTAAAAATGTCCACTGAAAAATAAATGAAAAAAGCATTATATTCATCAAGATAGAAAAATGAAAAATAGCATTTGTTGTATGTTTTTTATGTTCTGACCAATTTCAAAGGATTTATGAAGTGAAATTTAATGGTAACCTTTACTTATCAATAATATTACAAGAAAGTGGATTTTTGCCTCCTTAAAGGACCACATTTAATCAAGAATATTAATTAAGAAGAAGTAAATATCTTCACAAGCGGGTATTGCTTAACAACCGCCTGAGATAATGCCCGATACTGTTCTTCAGTTTCCTTATCCCATGCTTCTTTTTTATTTAGATTCCAATATAAATAATCAAACATGTTTAGATTCTGCAAATTGTGTCCAAATTCGATGATTCTTTCTTCTACATTTGTATAAAATTAACATCTACCACCTGAACAAAATATTTTTAAAACTTGTATAGCTGACATTGTAATGTTTTGGTAAATATCAAATTAATTTCTACTCACATATTATTCACATTTGTGTATCTCATAAAAAAAAGTTCCTTCACTCAAAATTGTTGGTATGAACATCTTTGTATAATTTATACATGTATGAATTTTTTTAAAAGCATTCCAACATGTCAAACTTCAAATTATCCACCATTCTAACTAAATGCTCATATTCATATGAGGCATTCATCAAATTATGAACACACATTGATTCCAAAAAATTTAAAAAAATATGAAAAAATTCGTAGAGGTTGGTATGATGATTAAAAATGTCCACTGAAAAAATAAATGAAAAAAAGCATTATATTCATCAAGATAGAAAAATGAAAAATAGCATTTGTTGTATGTTTTTTATGTTCTGACCAATTTCAAAGGATTTATGAAGTGAAATTTAATGGTAACCTTTACTTATCAATAATATTACAAGAAAGTGGATTTTTGCCTCTTTAAAGGACCACATTTAATCAAGAATATTAATTAAGAAGAAGTAAATATCTTCACAGGCGGGTATTGCTTAACAACCGCCTGAGATAATGCCCGATACTGTTCTTCAGTTTCCTTATCCCTTGCTTCTTTTTTATTTAGATTCCAATATAAATACTCAAACATGTTTTAGATTCTGCAAATTGTGTCCAAATTCGATGATTCTTTCTTCTACATTTGTATAAAATTAACATCTACCACCTGAACAAAATATTTTTAAAACTTGTATAGCTGACATTGTAATGTTTTGGTAAATATCAAATTAATTTCTACTCACATATTATTCACATTTGTGTATCTCATAAAAAAAGTTCCTTCACTCAAAATTGTTGGTATGAACATCTTTGTATAATTTATACATGTATGAATTTTTTTAATTTTTTTAAAAGTATTCCAACATGTCAAACTTCAAATTATCCACCATTCTAACTAAATGCTCATATTCATATGAGGCATTCATCAAATTATGAACACACATTGATTCCAAAAAATTTAAAAAAATATGAAAAAATTCGTAGAGGTTGGTATGATGATTAAAAATGTCCACTGAAAAAATAAATGAAAAAAGCATTATATTCATCAAGATAGAAAAATGAAAAATAGCATTTGTTGTATGTTTTTTATGTTCTGACCAATTTCAAAGGATTTATGAAGTGAAATTTAATGGTAACCTTTACTTATCAATAATATTACAAGAAAGTGGATTTTTGCCTCTTTAAAGGACCACATTTAATCAAGAATATTAATTAAGAAGAAGTAAATATCTTCACAGGCGGTTGGTGATGACCAACCGCCTGAGAATATACTTACCAACCACCTGAGATAATCTTCTTCTCAGACGTGAAATTTTAATTAACGATGAACACACTACATTCATTAACAATATTCAATCATTCACACAGTTGAAGAACACACAAGATACTCATTCATTAACAATATTCAATCACACATCTCACAAAAGAACACACAAGATGCACAATATTTACACAAGAACACACAAGATACACAAGTAATATTCAATCACATAGATGAAAAAAGATAGATTTCATTCATTAACAATATTTACAAAACAGAAGCAACTAAAAACAACAAAAAGAAAAACTAATTAAATCCTACTCCTACTCCTCTTCCTTCTCCTCCTCCTCGTCCTCCGGCGGCGACTCCGGCACCGGTGCAACAAGAGACAGGGCCGGCTGCACCGGCTGCACCGACTGCACCGGCTGCACCGGCGGTGCAACCCCGAGGTTGCTAGCCGTCACCTCCACCAGCGTTCTACGGCCCTCGAGGCCAAGAACCTGGGCCATCGTCGCGAACAGAATGTCGAGATGATCAGCCACCCCCATGAGGGCGTAGAGGTAGTGGCCCAAGGTACCCATTCCAGTATACTCTGGAAGGGTACCCAGCCCCAAGGCACTCATGGCACGAGACGTATTGTTGTACGCCTCTCGCGCCATGAGGAGGCGCTGCTCGGTGTTGATCTTCTCGAGGGAGCTGCAACATAGTTTCTTGCAAGGTGGCTCCCTCGAAGGGCTTGGCGGCGGAAGGTCGGCCATAGTGGTGTTGGGTCGTCGGAGCGGAGGAAGACGAAGAAAACAAGAGGATTCAAAGTGAGCGATGCGCTTGTGAGCGATAGCGCGTCTTTAAGGCCGCGCGGAGTGGAAAAGAAAGGTCGCACCTCGGGGAAAAGAAAGGTCGCGCACGCGTGACATGGTCACTGACGTGTGGGACCGGGTCCACATGTCAGTGACCGCTGATTAAGTCAGGGGATCCTCATCCCGGTTGGTGAGGGGTCTTTATGTAGGCGTTCATCAAATTAAGAAGAAGTAAATATCTTCACAGGCCCATGTTTAACTCAGGCGGGTGTTACTAACCAACCGCCTGAGATAATTGTATCTTCTCAGACGGTTGGTAAGTAAAATCCGACTGAGGTAACAGTCTTCCCTGACGGTCGGTACTTAAAATCTGCCTGAGAAAATGTGAGTCTATATATACCCCTCGGCAGCATTGGAAAAACCTAACCCGGGCGAAACACTTAGACGCCGTTAGGCTGCCAAAATTTTGTTTGCCGCCAAGTGTTCCCCCTCGTCACTTCCAGGTACGCCGCCGAGCTTCGCCGTCGCCGAGCTTCGCCGTCGCCACCGAGCTTCGCCGTCGCCGCCGAGCTTCGCCCTCCTCACTTCCAGGTACGTCGAGCGAAGCCATTTCCGTCGCCGCCGAGCTTCAAGGTAAACCCTAAACCCTTCGACCTTCCATCCTCCTTCGCCGTGCCGCCTCCCTCCCCGCCCTCGCTGCCGCCTTGCATATCCTTGGTTAGGGTTCGGGAATTAGATAATGGTAGGCATCCTTGGTTAGGGTTCGGTGGAATTCGAAAAACTGTCAAGTTCGGTGGCATCTTTGGTTAGGATTCGGTGGGGCAAGATTTATGTGGATGGTTATATCACGATAAATTGGTAGTTGGTTCTGTGTGTCTGAAACTGTTCTGACACATTAGTGGTAAACATGATTCTAGACTCTAGTAACAGCAGTATATTCTCTATTTCTGTCATCGGCCTTGCATATGCCACATAATTCTCTATTAGGGGCAAGATTTAGCTATATTTGGTTAAGTTGACCAAATTTGGCTAATTTTGGCTAAGTTACATTAGATATAGTTATACTTGACTAATTTTGACTAAGTTATGCTATATTTAGCTATATTTGGCTACTTTTGCTTAGAGTTAGCTATGCTAGACTAAGTTTGGCTAAGTTTGCTTTTATTTCTCTAAGTTTCATTTGAGAAATTGTAGCTAATCTGTGCTACCAAAGATGTCTGCACTTGTGGCTCCATCAGCTTCATTTGAGCAATTGTACCTAATCTGAGCTACCAAAGTTATGCTATATTTAGCTCTGAAGCCAAACAAAAGTTGCTGGCCAACTCATTTGTGATGCCAGGGGCATCCTCACGCCCATATCTAGGTAACACTAGGTGTGGCGATGGAGTCTGAGCATATGATGCCGATCTCTATGATACAAGAATTTAGTTAGACCTATATAACTTCAAAAATGTGTTTTGGCTAAATTTACTTAATTGAGCCAAAATTGAGAAAATTTGTTTTAAATATGACCAAATTTAGTTATGCCATTTATTAGATTTTTTGTCTTATTAGATCTAGCATGGAAAGCCCTAAGAAGACTGGTCCTGATAGTAACAACAAAGAAGACAATATGGAGTTTACTGACTCCAGCAGTTCAGGCTCCTATCACAGTCCTTCGGATCCTTTTCCGAATATAAAAATTAAAAAGACTTCAGTGGATCTAGACCCGGAATATGATCCTGCCGACGAGGTATGGATCACGAATCTTAACTTCAGCAGTTCAAGTTAATGTTGGTTGTCAAGTATACGAAGTCTTATAATTTTTTTCTACCTAGATTAATCTCGAAGACAATGAGGTGACATCGGCTCCTAAAACCGCAGAAGGTTCACCAATGGATGAATCCTCAGCTTCACTCAAGCGGAAACGAGGGCAACGAGGTCCCAATAAGGGTCCATTGGACCGCATCATGTACATAACAAGGGTCGGTCCAGGTGGGCTTCCCCAAGAACCACTGGATTCAGTTACCAAGTACCGTAATGCATGCGGTTTTATTGTTAGGGAGGTTGTGCCGATCGCAACCGAGAATTGGAGGAAATTACCCGAGCAGACCAAGAATGAGTTGTGGGAAAAGATAAAGAAACAATTCAAGTTCCCAAAAGGCACAGAAGAAGCTGTAAAGAAAGCAACATTGGTCTCTTGCGGCAAGAAGTTTCGATGCTGGAAGAGTGAAATGAATGCTTATGTTAAGGCCAATAAGGTCCCTAGCCCGAGGAAGATGGGAAAAATCACACAAGCTCAGTGGCAAGAGTTTGTTCGTCAAAAGAGCACACCTGATGCTAAAGCTCTAAGTGCAACTAGGTCAGAGCTTGCAAAAAAGAACAAATACCATCATCGCTTGGGGTCTGCCGGATATGCCCCCAAAGTCCAGAAATGGAATAAGATAATAGACGAAATTCTTAGTAAGGGCAATCCTCACCCATTAGAAGGGTGCGATGAGCGAACTCAACGCTGGGTCTTTGCTCGGTCAGGTTTGACCAGCGAGGGCAAACTTGAAAAGCCCGACTCTCTGAATGAAGTAGAGGATAAAATGAAAGAAGTAATTGAAAAGCAACAGAAGGGTCTCTTCAAGCCGAAGAGGGAGAATGACCAACTTACCGCTATCTTGGGAAACCCTGAACACAGCGGACGGGTTCGAGCGGTCTCTTCTCAAATGTCTTGGCTAGATGGTTTCCCTAAAGATAAAGACACATATAGAAGACGTGAGAAGTTTAAGAAAACACTTGATGAAACAATTGCTCAAAAGGTTAAAGAAAATATGCAAGAAATAATGGAACAACTTAGACAATCAGGACAATTAGTGGCACCGAGTACAATGATGGTTCCGGTGCAAAAGGAGCAATTAGTATCTCCAACTGCCTACCCTAGCAGCGTTGGTTCCGTGCCAGGCTCAGGGTCAGCCCATAAGTTCACTGTCGATGATATTGCTAACGACAAATCTTGTCGTCTTCTTGTCCCGATAGGCAGAGCTGGGAACAAAACCAAACAGGTTGCCACTGCTATGGCAAAGCCTGATCGTGACTTCAACGGGAGTCCACTTCCGTTATATTATTCTGTGGTGCAAGTTCTTCAGATCATTGATAATAATTATGAAGATTATGAAATAGACCACGTCACACCTGAGGGGATCGCGACTCTGGGGCAGGCTGTCAACCAATTAATCCTTTGGCACCGACGCGATATCGTGTTGGACGATGAGCCAATTTCTAGCCCCGTCGCATCTCCAAATACTGCAACCCCATCTTCTAAGGCGAAAGTGCATGAAGATCCACTCCCAGTCCGGGAAGATCCACTCCCCCTATGTCTGAGCAAGGATGATGATATCCAAGAGCAACAAGTTGGACAACAACTTCAAGCAGTACCAGAGCAAGCTGTTGCTAGTAAAGAGCAACTAGTTGAGCAACAGCTTGAAGTAATACTAGAGCCAGCTGCTGGGAGTAAAGAGCAATCAGTTGAACAACAGGTTCAACAACAAGCCAGTGTCCAACTTCCGACGACTACTCCTTGATCATCAGTGCCTGTCAAAGTTAGCTCATACGAAAATAAGAAACCTTCATCAGAAGTGACTAAGTATTTGGAAGCTATGAAGGAAAATATTAGAAAATCGAGTGCATCTCGTTCTTCTCATGAGCCAGCATTAGAAGATATCGAGGAGTGGGAAGAAGACGGTGTCATGTATAATCGGCGGACGGCTTTAGTTAAACCAGGAGTTCTAATATACAAGCTTGAGGATGTTCCTCCTAAATTTGAGAATGGGAAGCCGTTAATGACATCCGTACAACTTAGCAAACAACCCGTCGCGCTCAGAAGAATGCATGAGTGGTACATCACTGCTAGCACAAAATTTGGTCTTGAGTGCGTCACATTTTGTATTCCAAAAGAAGCATTCTGGAGCACTGGAGTAGATAAACGAGTCATTTTATTTGAAGAGCTGCTTTCCCTTTTCCATCGGGGCATGCTCGAAATCAACCTGCTGCTCGTCTGGTGCTTGTAAGTGCTCTAATATTTTGTATTTGCTTTTCTTACTACACGCATACGCATTTCATGAGATTATAACAATTATGGACTTCTTCAGTAGGATGCAATACATGGATAATGAAAAGTTGGTGCACAAGACAGGTATCCTTGACCCTACTAGGATTGCAAAGTCGCTATTCGACGTCCAGGTGAAAGTGCATCTAGGACTCCCTTGTGGATTTTGGATGATTTATGACAAGCAATTGGGATCCTAATCCTTTTGTTGAGATGAATGCAGGAAAATGATGAAAAATGAGCAAAGTACCAAAAAGAGGGAAATTGAGAAGGAAAATGAATTTGAGCTCAAGGAGAAGAAATTAGTTGTTTAGTATGTATGGAGTGTGTTAAGGAAACACACCCAAGAGCTCAATCTCACTTAATCACACACACACAATGCACAAAACTATAAAGAACCGGACTAGTCCGATATCACATTCTGCACCAGATCGGACAAGTCCGGTCACCACCGGACTAGTCCGATATATTTTCTGTTCCACTTCGGACTAGTCCTCCCCAGTGCGGACTAGTCCTTTTCAATGCACAAGTCACACAAAATCGGACCAGTCCGTTGTGACCCGGACTAGTCCGATATTCATTCTGATCCACTTCGAACAAGTCCGGTGTCCACACGGACTAGTCCGATATACACCCTGATCTAAAACGGACAAGTCCTCCAAGTGCGGACTTGTCATCCTAAACACTTAGGGTTTCATGTGTCCGGACAAGTCCGATGTCAATCGGACTAGTCCGAAGCTTTCCAGTGACGAAATCGGACAAGTCCGTTTTGAACCGGACTAGTCCGAGATTCCTAGACACTTAGGGTTTGCTTCACACAGCACACCGGACTAGTCCGGTCACCACCACGGACTAGTCCGATATTTCTGAACCCTAACGGTAACTTCCAGAAACCCCATATAAATAGAGGTGCACGGCCCACTTTCAACATCTCTCGAACCCTAGCGCCGTCACACCTCCCAAGAGACTCAAAAACCATCTCTCTCCACGAAGTTAAGTGAAAAATCAATCAATCCATTGAAGATCACTTCTAGATCATTGGAGAGGCACTTGGCACACGATTGAGCTCTGGTTTGAATCTCTAACACACTCTTGCATCTCAATTTGTATATTTCGAAGTGTGTTATTGGTGGTTTTGAAACTTGTAATCAAGGGAGCTCTCAACTTGTGAGATCGCCCCTTCAACTTGGTGATTTACCCCTGTGTGATAAGTGGAAGAGGATTGGCCTTCGTGGCGATCCGACGAGGGAAGGGTTGGTGAAGACCCGGTCCTTTTGTGGGCTCCTCAACGTGGATGTAGGCTGCCTTCGTGGTAACCGAACCACGGGATAAATCTTGTGTCTTGTTCGTTTGTGTTCATCATTCTAGTTGATCAACATTATCTAGGGTTTGATTCATTCTGTTGAATTCAAGTTAAATAGTTGAACAAGAATCATACTTGCAATAAAACTTAACTACAACTATTGAACTGTCATTAAAGTTTATATTTCCGCTGCAAACGACAACGAAACAATCAAATTGACCTAACTTGATTAACCTAGCCCGTTAAATCTGGACTAGTCCGCACTTTACCGGACTAGTCCGATATATCTGGATTTGACCTTTTTGTTGAAGTGCTACAGGAACCGAGAAAATTCAAGAAGGCCTATTCACCCCCCCTCTAGGCCTACATTCGTTTGGTATCAGAGCAGGTTCTTCAAGAAAGAGTGCAACCACTCGAAGAGATCATGTCAGACATGAAGGAAGTCTAGAAAATCAACAACCAGGAAGAGATGAACAATGACAAGCACCAAAAGCTTGAAAAGTATCTCGAAGCCATTCAAGACTTTGATGATGATGATGATGAGACATTGGAGCTGAAAGCACTGCTCCGAAAGAAAGCACTTTCCAAAGGGAAAGCTAAAGTTGAAGAAAAGAAGAAGGGGAGTAGTCACACCGACTACTCCCGATATCCTTTTAATTATGACCGTTTAAATTCTAACAGCAGTCATTATCTATCCATTCCTCTCGGAAAGGCCCCACACTTCGATGGGAGTGATTACTCCATGTGGAGGCAAAACATGAAGATGCACTTGATTTCCCTTAACCCAAGTTTATGGCATATTGTGTGCACAGGAATAAACATCCCTGATGATGATGAAGAACTCACGCCAAGTCAAGAGCAAGCCATCCACAGGAATGCCCAAGCCGCAGCCGTTATCACCTCATCTCTAAGTAGAGATGAATTCACAAAGGTGGACGGATTGGAAATTGCCAAAGAAATCTGGGACACACTACAGACAGCACATGAAGGTGACCGGCATGTGCGGGAGGCAAAGATTGAAATGATTGAAGGCGAACTAGGAAGGTTCGCGATTGAGGAAGATGAATCTCCCCAGGATATGTACAACAGACTGAAGACTCTTGTGAACAAGGTTCGATCGTATGGTAGCAAAAAGTGGAATAACCACGAGGTTGTAAAGCTCATCCTTAGAGCCTTTATGCCTCGCAACGTCACACTCTGCTCTATGATCCGAGAAAGTCCCGGGTACAAGAAAATGACTCCGGATGAACTGCTTGGCAAAATCATCAACTTTGAGATGATGGAGAAGCAAGCCAAGCACATCAAAGAAATAGCTGACCTCACATCGGCCAAGAAGAAGGGAGTTGCCTTAAAATCCACACTCAAACCTCTATCCAAAGAAGCAAGAGAAGCTCAGTTTGAGGAGGACAGTGATGATGAAAGCAGCGAGCTGGACGAAGAAGATATGATTTTGTTCATGAAGAAGTTCAAAAGAATTATGAAGAAAAGACAAGGAACAAAATCGAGTGAAGGAAAATACAAGGAGAAGACAAAGCCGAAGATGAGGCGGGCATGCTATAATTGTGGTGAGTACAATCACTTCATAGTTGATTGCCCATATGAGGACAACAAGAAGAAGAGTAAAGAGTCCAAGCCTCAACCGAAAAAGTTCTTCAAGAAGAAGAAACAAGCTGAACAAGCACACATCGGAAAGGAGTGGGACTCAAACGATGAGTCCTCATCGTCCGATGAAGAAGAAATGGCTAGCATAGCCATTGAAAGCATGCCCAAGAAACCCACACTCTTCCCCACGCTCGGTGCAAAGAAGGCAAATGGAACTTGCCTCATGGCTAAGGAAGGTAAACGCAAGGTAAACATCAAAACCCCTTCCTTGCATTCTTACTCAAGTGATGATGATCTAGACAGTGATGATGAAGATATGCTAATTGGTTTAGATAGAAAAACTGCTGCAAAAATGAAATTCTTGCTTAACCAACTTATTGAGAAGGAAGAGCTAATTGATCGTCAAGAAGACATGATTATCTCCCAAAAGGAGAAGCATGTCGAACTTGACAATCTTCTAGTTCTTGAAAAGGAGAAAAATCACTCACTAGAGCTTGAGCTAGCTTCAAGCAAGAAAACTTGCTTGGAGTTAACCAACTCAAATGTTGCAATCAAGAATCAACTTGATGACCAAATCAAGGTCAACAAGATCCTTGAAGTGCAGGTTGAGTCACTCAAGCTTAGTGAACCTTCCTCCTCTTCAACCCTACCTTCTCAACCCACTTTAACTAATATCGCTCATGTTTGCAAATGTGATAAAACTAACACCAGGTTGAAGGAAAATCCTACCTCCACGAAGGACAAAAATCCTACCTAATGTGTAATATTTGACAAGGAGAGGATCAACTATGCACGTAGTGCATATTTGGTCCAAAGACCTCCAAATGTCAAGTATGGCATTGGTTACTCTTGTGATGGAAAGCAAAGAGCTGGAAATCATAAGAATAACAAGGGAAGGATCACCTTTGTGAAGGGAGGACCCTCACAACCTGGTAACTCGAAAACTAAAGATCTGAACTCTCATGAAAATCGGACTAGTCCGGTTGTGGTCCGGACAAGTCCGGTAATCCGGACAAGTCCGGTCACACAGACTAGTCTGACCCATAATCAACAGCAACTTCTGTTTAAAACATTTGATGCCTCCTATGTTTTAATGAAAAATAATGTTGGTAAAGTGTATTCTTATTATGCTGGGCCACGCCATGGGAACACAAAATCCCATGTGTGGGTGCCCAAATGTATCGTTACTAACCTCCAAGGACCCAAGCAAGCTTGGGTACCTAAAACCAAGGCGTAATTTGTTTTTACAGGCCTACTCCTCCGGTGGATCCAAATGGGTGTTGGACAGTGGATGCACCAACCACATGACCGGAGAAAGGAGGATGTTTGTGGAGTATGAAGTGAACCAGGACCCAAACGAAGGCATCTACTTTGGGGATAACAGTCAAGGAAGGGTCCTCGGTACCGGTAAAATTGCAATATCCTCTGAACATACTCTTTCGCATGTTTTACACGTTGAATCTTTAGATTATAACCTGCTGTCCATATCTCAGTTATGTGACAAAGGTTATAATTGTCTGTTTACTAACGAGGGTGTGACCGTCTCAAGGAGAAGTGATGGTTCCATTGCATTCAAGGGTATGTTAAAGGGAAAGCTTTATCTTGTTGACTTCAACAAGGATAAAGCCGAACTCGACACATGCTTGATTGCAAAAACCAACATGGGTTGGCTGTGGCATAGACGGCTAGCACATGTTGGTATGAGGAACCTTCAAAAACTCCTCAAGGGCGATCACATCCGAGGTTTGAAAGATGTTGTGTTTGAGAAAGACAGGCCTTGTAGCGCGTGCCAAGCAGGAAAGCAAGTTGGAGCACAACATCCCGCGAAGAACATCATGACCACGACAAGACCGCTCGAACTACTTCATATGGACCTCTTCGGTCCAATTGCTTACATAAGCATAGGCGGTAACAAATACGGTTTAGTCATTATTGATGATTTTTCCCGCTTCACTTGGGTGTTCTTTTTGCATGACAAGTCAGAAACACAAGGAACACTCAAGAAATTCTTCAAGCGAGCGCAAAACGAGTTCTCACTATCAATCAAGAGTATTCAGAGCGACAACGGCACGGAGTTCAAGAACATACAAGTGGAGGAGTACCTTGATAAGGAAGGAATCAAGCACGAATTCTCAGCACCATACTCTCCACAACAAAACGGAGTTGCCGAAAGGAAGAACCGAACGCTCATAGAGATGGCAAGAACAATGCTCGATGAATACAAGACTTCGGATCGATTTTGGGCGGAAGCAATCAACACCGCTTGCCATGCCACAATTCGACTCTACCTTCATCGACTACTAAAGAAGACTCCCTATGAGCTACTCACCGGTAACAAACCGAACATCTTTTATTTTCGAGTTTTCGGTTCTCCTTGCTATATTTTGAACAAGAAGCCCAAGACTTCAAAGTTCACTTCGAAGTCCGATGAAGGTTTCTTGCTTGGTTATGATTCGAACACTTACGCCTATCGTGTTTTCAACAAGGCCTCCGGACTTGTTGAAGTGGCACGTGACGTAGTGTTCGATGAAACTAATGGCTCCCAAAAGGAGCAAGTTGATCAATGTGAATTAGGTAAAGAGGAAGCCCCCTATCAAGCAATAAAGAGGATGGCTCTAGGCGAAGTACGACCACAAGAGTCATCGGCACAAATACAAGAGGAAAGTGAACCACAAGAGGAGATCAACAATCAAGGGGGAGCCTCGATACAAGATCAATCACAAGAATATGAACATGATCAACAAATCAACGAGGACAACAACTCAGGGGGAGAAGAAGATGAACACCAACATACGAACCCCCAAGTGCCACACCCAAGAGTACACCAATGCATTCAAAGGGATCATCCAATCGACAACATCATCGGCGACATCCAAAAGGGAGTAACCACCAGATCTCGTATAGCAAATTTCTGTGAACATTACTCGTTTGTCTCCTTTTTGGAACCCCGCAGGACTGAGGATGCATTGAAGGATCCGGACTGGGTGGTGGCAATGCAAGAAGAGTTGAACAACTTCAAGAGAAACGAGGTTTGGGAACTTGTGGAAAGACCCAATGCAAACATAGTCGGCACCAAGTGGGTCTTCCGCAACAAACAAGACGAACACGGGGTGGTGACAAGAAACAAGGCACGACTTGTGGCCAAAGGTTACTCACAAGTCGAAGGTTTGGATTTTGATGAGACTTTTGCTCCAGTAGCTAGGCTTGAATCAATTAGAATATTACTTGCATATGCTACTCATCATGATTTCAAGCTGTACCAAATGGACGTGAAAAGCGCCTTCCTCAACGGACCAATCAAGGAAGAGGTGTACGTGGAGCAACCACCCGGATTTGAAGATGAAGGGTTCCTCGACCATGTGTATAAACTGCGTAAGGCTCTCTATGGCCTCAAACAAGCTCCTAGAGCTTGGTATGAGTGTCTTAGAGATTTTCTAATTGATAATGGCTTTCAAATTGGCAAAGTAGACTATACATTATTCACAAAAAAATCTGGATAATGATCTTTTCATTTGCCAAATCTATGTTGATGATATAATTTTTGGATCAACTAACCAATCTTTCTGTGAAGAGTTTAGTAAAATTATGACAGACAGATTTGAAATGTCAATGATGGGAGAATTGAAGTACTTCTTGGGATTCCAAGTGCGGCAACAAAGGGAAGGAACATTCATAAGCCAAACCAAGTACACACAGGACATCCTCAAGAAGTTTGGCATGGACAAGGCAAAGCCCATAAAGACTCCTATGGCAACAAATGGTCACTTGGATCTCAATGAAGATGGACCGAGCGTCGACCAAAAGGTATATCGCTCCATGATTGGATCTTTACTTTACTTATGTGCATCTAGGCCAGATATTATGTTGAGTGTATGTTTGTGTGCAAGATTTCAAGCCAACCCTAAGGAATGTCATTTGACAGCCGTAAAGAGAATCCTAAGATATTTAGTTCATACACCCAACCTTGGTCTTTGGTACCCAAAAGGCTCAAAATTTAATCTCATTGGGTATTCCAATGCAGATTATGCCGGGTGCAAAGTTGATAGAAAAAGCACTTCTGGCACTTGCCAATTCCTAGGAAGATCCTTAGTTTCTTGGTCATCCAAGAAACAGAATTCCATTGCATTATCCACAGCCGAAGCGGAGTATGTTGCAGCCGGGAGTTGTTGTGCACAACTCCTTTGGATGCGACAAACTCTAAGGGACTACGGTTACAATATGAACCGTATTCCTCTTCTTTGCGACAATGAGAGTGCCATTAAAATAGCCCACAATCCAGTTGAGCACTCTAGAACTAAACACATTGACATAAGACACCATTTCTTGAGAGACCATTCCATGAAAGGAGACATATCCATCTCTCATATCAACACCCAAAAACAATTGGCCGACATATTCACCAAGCCACTTGATGAAAAACGTTTTTGCGAACTCCGAAATGAGCTAAACATTCTTGATTCTCGGAGTGTGGCTTGAAAATTTGCACACCTGTATGATTGCTTCAAAATATTGATTGAATTGTGAAAATCATCCCTCTTCATTTTTCTCTCGAAAAACTATGTCAATCATTAGATCTTGATGAATATTTGATCATAGTATGATTGTTGTTTGCTTACTGGTCAAATTCATCAAGATTGTTTGATTTGTTTTGCCTCTCTACCCTCAATTATTGGACCTTCAAATATATATGAATGGGCTATGCAATTCTCTCCTGGTGACCACGGACAAGTCCGTGGTTACCCGGACTAGTCCGCCATTGCAGACTAGTCCGCAGTGTGCCGGTTAGGCCGGACTAGTCCGACAGACCACGGACTAGTCCGATTTAGGTTTCTGGAGGACTTCGGACTAGTCCGGCCTTGTCCGGACTTGTCCGATTTTTCGTGTCCATAACCCTAGCCGCCACCAAACCCTAATCCCTTCACCCCACACTCTCCCCCAAGCTTTCTCTCTCTTGTGCTCGAGCTCCCAAGGCGAATCCTTGATTCCTCCGTCGAAAAGCCTCAATCTTGGGCGGAGATCAAGCTTGAAGACTCGGGGATTGAAGTTAGCGGACAAGTCCGGCCTCCAACCCCCACATTTTCAAGCTTCCTTGGATTTCTTGGTAAATTTTCCTCAAAACCCTAAGAGATCACAAATTTCTTTATTGCTTATCGTTTGGCCTAGCATTCTTCACTAGTTGCATGTCCAGTTGATGTACTATGTGTATGCTAGACTAGTTATTTCATTAGGGATCAATTTTTATCCAGTTTGTTAGGTTTTTGTGGATGAACACCGGACTAGTCCGGTCCAGGTACGGACAAGTCTGGTCCCCCAGACTAGTCCGTGCCTGTGCACCGGACAAGTCCGTTGTTTCTGAACCAAAACCTAATTCTTTAATTCCCTACTGCCTTCCATTGCCATCTTACCTCACCAATACCTTGTATAACTTGTCCTTTCTCTTGATCACTCATTCTCAGATCATGTCGAGCTCCGACAACGAAATCTCCGATTTCGAGGCCGAGTTGGACCACGAGGTGGCACCTCGGTCCTCGGCGGGTCTTGGCAAGAAACGCCAAGAGAGACCCTCCGAGCCTGCTCCCTCACCTCCCCAGGTTCGGAGGAAGGTGTGTGTCAAGAAGGCCGCCTCGAAGGCTGCTCCTCCTTCAAGTGGCTCTCGCCAAGCTAAAGGGAAGGGCAAGGGGGTTGCCACAGGGCCTGTTGGGCCCCTAAAGCTGCATACTCCCAGAGAAGGGGTCCGGGACCCCAATGAGGAAAGATTCAATGGCAAGGGCAGCGATGTGGCTATGAAGTTAAGAAGTGTTGATTGCTATGCAAGGCCCAAGCAAGCAGCTGATGGCAGATTTTGGTCAAATTTCCATGCTGACTTCTACAAGCTGGTCTACTTGCCGATGAAGACCCCGATGGTGCGTAGTCAATGGATTGACTGGGCCCACCTTGAGAAGAGGAAATGTGCAGCTTTTGATGAAGTGATACAAGCTGCAGAGAGACATGGGCTGAAGGATTTGTTTGCCTTCAGATATAATTGGAATGATGAAGTGATTGCACAATTCTATGCAACGTGTCACTTCTCAAGTGAAGACGAAGAAAGTGTGACTTGGATGACTCATGGATCCAAGTATTCCATTACCCAGGAAGAGTTTGCCCGCCTGCTGCACCTTGACTCTGAAGGACAAGACCAACTCATTATCCACAACATTGGGGTCATTGAGAGGGATGGAATGAAGTTCATGTATGAGCCCTCCTCCAAGTATGTCCCTCCCTCCACAAAGAACATGAAGACTTTCTTTGTGGTCCTCAACAGAGTCCTCAGGAAGACGATTGCTCCCAAGGATGGGGATGCAGGGAGTGTGCAAGGCTACCTCCGGACCCTGATGAGGGTCATCAGCAAGAAAAGGCAATTCGATGTTGCAGACTATATCTGGAATGATATGGTCAATATCTCAAGTACCCCCAACCGATCCTGTGGCTATGCCCCTTACTTGATGTTCATGATTGAGAAGGTCACAGGGATCGAGTTTGTGAAGGATGTGGAGCACACTCCACTGAGGCCTCAGAAGCCTCAGTCCGTGAGTGTCCAGGCTGCTCCATCGCCGGCCTCAAGCCCCGAGGCACCGGCAAGGCAAGAAGAAGCTGCTAGGGCTACTCCTCCCTCCAGGGAAGCCCCTCAGAAAGGATCCGCCAGTGGGATCCTCAAGTACTTGGCTGCAATTTTCTCCTCATGCAAGAAAACTGAAGTGAAGCTTCACAAGCTAAATCAGAAGAGGAAGGAGGACATGAGATACATAAAAGCCAATGTGAAGCAGCTGAGTGAGAAGCTGGAGATCAATCCAATTGGATCTCCAGTACTTTCTGAAGATTCTGATCCAGACATCACCGAGCTCAGCCCCTTGACTCCTTCCGAGCTTGCCTATTTTGGCATTGGGGGCTCGAGCAGCTCCGCTCCTCCTCCTACCTCTCAACCTCGTCAAGCCGAAAGCGATGAAGACGATGAAGACGACGAGAGCACTGACAGCGAAGAGTGAAGCCCTAGGACCTTCCTCTCTCTCTTTTTGGTGTCTTGATGCCAAAGGGGGAGAGATTGAGGGGGAGTCTCTAGTCTAAGCTTTAGCTGAATAGGATGCGAGGAGAGAGCTCTCTATGTTTTTTAATTGTGATTGTATTTGCTTAACTCTCTTTTCATATCATGTTTGGTCCTGTGATGAATTGCTCAATTAATTTGCAAGTGTGTGATGAAATCTGAGTTTTTGCTCCTGAAGTGCCATATTCACTTGATATTAGTTGGTAAATGAAAATTCTGTCATTCTTAATGCATTCATGCTCTTAGTATGCATCCCACCATAAAGAATGCACATATGAATAATTATCCTGTTGCCTGATGCATTTTTGAGTCATATGTGCATACATTATGAAAATCTCATTTTATACCTCATTTTGTGAAATCTCAATCGGTTGTCATCAATCACCAAAAAGGGGGAGATTGAAAGTGCATCTAGGACTCCCTTGTGGGTTTTGGATGATTTATGACAAGCAATTGGGATCCTAATCCTTTTGTTGAGATGAATGCAGGAAAATGATGAAAAATGAGCAAAGTACCAAAAAGAGGGAAATTGAGAAGGAAAATGAATTTGAGCTCAAGGAGAAGAAATTAGTTGTTTAGTATGTATGGAGTGTGTTAAGGAAACACACCCAAGAGCTCAATCTCACTTAATCACACACACACAATGCACAAAACTATAAAGAACCGGACTAGTCCGATATCAGCCAGACTAGTCCGATATCACATTCTGCACCAGATCGGACAAGTCCGGTCACCACCGGACTAGTCCGATATATTTTCTGTTCCACTTCGGACTAGTCCTCCCCAGTGCGGACTAGTCCTTTTCAATGCACAAGTCACACAAAATCGGACCAGTCCGTTGTGACCCGGACTAGTCCGATATTCATTCTGATCCACTTCGGACAAGTCCGGTGTCCACACGGACTAGTCCGATATACACCCTGATCTAAATCGGACAAGTCCTCCAAGTGCGGACTTGTCATCCTAAACACTTAGGGTTTCATGTGTCCGGACAAGTCCGATGTCAATCGGACTAGTCCGAAGCTTTCCAGTGACGAAATCGGACAAGTCCGTTTTGAACCGGACTAGTCCGAGATTCCTAGACACTTAGGGTTTGCTTCACACAGCACACCGGACTAGTCCGGTCACCACCACGGACTAGTCCGATATTTCTGAACCCTAACGGTAACTTCCAGAAACCCCATATAAATAGAGGTGCACGGCCCACTTTCAACATCTCTCGAACCCTAGCGCCGTCACACCTCCCAAGAGACTCAAAAACCATCTCTCTCCATGAAGTTAAGTGAAAAATCAATCAATCCATTGAAGATCACTTCTAGATCATTGGAGAGGCACTTGGCACACGATTGAGCTCTTGGTTTGAATCTCTAACACACTCTTGCATCTCAATTTGTATATTTCGAAGTGTGTTATTGGTGGTTTTGAAACTTGTAATCAAGGGAGCTCTCAACTTGTGAGATCGCCCCTTCAACTTGGTGATTTACCCCTGTGTGATAAGTGGAAGAGGATTGGCCTTCGTGGCGATCCGACGAGGGAAGGGTTGGTGAAGACCCGGTCCTTTTGTGGGCTCCTCAACGTGGATGTAGGCTGCCTTCGTGGTAACCGAACCACGGGATAAATCTTGTGTCTTGTTCGTTTGTGTTCATCATTCTAGTTGATCAACATTATCTAGGGTTTGATTCATTCTGTTGAATTCAAGTTAAATAGTTGAACAAGAATCATACTTGCAATAAAACTTAACTACAACTATTGAACTGTCATTAAAGTTTATATTTCCGCTGCAAACGACAACGAAACAATCAAATTGACCTAACTTGATTAACCTAGCCCGTGAAATCCGGACTAGTCCGCACTTTACCGGACTAGTCCGATATATCTGGATTTGACCTTTTTGTTGAAGTGCTACAGGAACCGAGAAAATTCAAGAAGGCCTATTCACCCCCCCTCTAGGCCTACATTCAATGCGAATCGAGAATCAAGCCAGTACAAACACATGAAAAAAAAAGATTTTGAAAGAGCAATTGCAAAACTTAAGAAGGATAGAAAGGCAGAAGTTGCAGCTTACATAGTACATGCGATGTTTAACTTTGTCAGAGACGGCCAGGACCTCGTAAAGGCTCCGTACCACTTCGAGTAAGTTCAACACATGACATTGAAATAGCAATTATTGGTAATTGTTAACACGTGTGTTTGTATGTTTGCAGTAATCACTACATAATGATCTTCATCAAGCCAACGCAGGGAATGGCAACAGTATTGGACTCGGCCGATTACCCACCAGATCGTTACAAAGATTTCCTTTCCATTTTGAAAAAGTACGTTTATTCAATAATTTTAATTTACGCACATTTAGAATGTGTTGACAAGTTTTATATGACATTTCTTGTATTACAGCGCTTGGCGGTTTTACGCGGAACAGCTTGGCGGTCAGAGACCTCCTAATACGAATGCATTGGACATTAAAACGTATTATGCTTGTCCGAAGCAGCCTGCTGGGAGTGTCTTATGCGGGTATTATGTATGCGAGCATCTTCGGACCGCCGCCGTATATAGAGTCAATCGTGAGGATGTAAGTTATCCTTAATGTCGATACCTTATTTTCTTACTTTTGTGTTTCATTTTCATTGTAACTAGCATAGTTTAATGCTTATATTCTCTGCTATTCAATATTACCAGAAACATTATTTTCATATTTTGATTCCAACTTCAAAATTCAATTGCTCATAGTACAACTGCTCCAAAAATACCTACTAAATTCTTGTATACTCTCACTTTGATCTATACTTTGAGATTGTTCAAACCAACACATTCTAAACCTTGTTATGTGTTATATTGCAGCACAAGAAGAATCTGAACGAAGAATGGCCGGTTTGTAGAAGTATCCCTGATGGAGGAGCCGACAGGATTGCTTCTGAACTCTGTCAGTTCATTCATCGCGAAATTTTGCACAAAAAGGGGAAGTTCTTTGATAAGAGAGGTTCAGCAGCTGATGTGCCAGAACTTTGCGACTATGCCAATCTAAACAGTTTTTAATGAAAAATTGTAAACTTTGAGATGAATTGTATCTGTAACTTGTACATATGTATATTGTTTTAGTGAATTGACTTCTGTGATGATAATATTGTTGTCTTTTGTTCTGTGATGATTGTTGTTTTTTGTTCTGTGATTATATTGAATTGACCTGGAAATTAGAAATAACAGCAGTAGTACTGCATGACTGTGAAAAACAATTATCACAGGCGGCTAGATACAAGTAAAGAAACATCTGTGATAACCTAATTTTCATAGGCGGTGTCTGTTATGGTAGAAACCGGCTGCGTTAAAGGGTCTTCACAGACGGCTGATATAGGTAAACTCCGTCTGTGATAACTTCATTATCATAGACGGGTTAGTTATGCTTCAATAACCGTCTGTAAAGACAAATTATCATTGACGGTTAGTTATGCTTCAACACCCGTCTGTGAAGACATATTATCATAGGCGGTTAGTTATGCTTCAGAATCCGCCTGTGAAGACACATTATCATAGACGGTTAGTTATGCTTCAATACCCGACTGTGAAGACTCATTATCATAGGCGGTTAGTTATGCTTCAAAATCCGCATCTGAAGACACATTATCATTGGCGGTTAGTTATGCTTCAATACCCGCCTGTGAAGACTTATTATCATAGGCGGTTAGTTATTCTTCAATAACCGTCTGTGATAAGACGTTTATCACAGACGGTTATATATGTTGCACGACCCGTCTCTGATAAAGTATTTTCACAGACGGCTAGCCTAAGTAAAGAACCGCCTATGATAATATGTCTTTACAGGCGGCTAGCCTTAGTGAAGAACCGCCTATGATAATTAGTCTTCACAGGCAGTTTCACTTCTCCGCCTGTGAAATTGCGGATTATCACAGACTCTTCGTTTCAGGCGGTTTTAAAAGCCGCATGTGATAATAGGTTTGGAGCCGCCTGTGATGAGGCTTATTGTAGCAGTGAACATGTCGCGGATGAGCACGAGATAACACCTTAGCATTTACTTTGTTGGAACATTACTGATGTGCACAACTCCAACTTATCCAAAAGTATTCGTCAACTCAAATGTTTCGTCTTGACTTTCCTTTCCAATCGACCAACGGAAACAGCTCAGTGCAAGGTTTGAACCCTTTCTGGACTCACATTCGACATCACACCAGGAGACGCATGTGCTTGAATTCTTCTGCCATGCATGCATTTTATCATAAAGTTCAAGGCAATGCTGTTTTTCTTTCTGCCTGAGGTAGATCGTAAGCAACCAGCAGATTGCACTCCCTTGTGATCTTCGCGTTGTATCCATGAATCAATGGTCATTGAGAGGTCAGCAACGTGTGACTATTACCACACAGCACCACCACCATGATAAGGCCCAAAATGGCACAAGGGAGCCGCAAAAGCAGGCAGTGCCCAAACTCCGGAAGCACGACGACCTGACAAACCTAACCGCCAAATTAAACGGCAACCCGTCCTCGCGCATTTCCCGCCACAAGATAACTAACGGCCATCCTAACAACACTTCGCAGCACTGCCATTTGCAACCTCGGCTCACCGGCCGTCGCCCGCGCGCCCATGGGCTTCGCCATCTACCCAGCCCCTGGCCGCGGCAACGACGACGCCCGCAGCCGGCACTCCAGCTTACCGTCCGCCGGCACGACGCCCGCGGCCAGCACCCGGACGTCGTCCGTCTCGTCGCCTGACGCCGCCAGCGACGATGGCCAGCATCGTTATCATTCGCCGCCGCGCGCGCCCGGGCACACACTGGAGATGCCGCCGTCGTCGTCGAGGCACCGGTGGTCGGAGCGCCACGGATCCCGGCCGGCGGCGCGCCTGTTCCAGAAGCTGCGGACGGTGCTGCCCGTCCTGGCGCTGACGCCGCGGTGCGGGCGGATGGAGCAGGTCGGGTCTGCCGGCGAGATCTCGACGGCGGCAGCGGCCTCGTCTACCTCCTCCGGCGCCGGCGCCGACTCCCGCCTCGTGCCGTTCTCGGGCGCCGCGCGGCCGTGCCGGCGCGTGACGGGGACGCTGTACGGCCGCCGCAAGGGCCGCGTCGCGCTGGCGCTGCAGGAGACGCCGCGGTGCCTGCCGAGCCTCGTCGTCGAGCTCGCGCTCCAGACGCACGCGCTGCTACGCGAGCTCGGCAACCCAGCCGGCGCGCGCATCGTCCTCGAGACCGAGCGCCGCGCGGCCTCGGACCCCGCCAGCGGCGGAGGGCGCCGGAAACGAACCCACCACGGGCCGCCGTTGCTCGACGAGCCCAAGTGGACCATGTTCTGCAACGGGCGGAAGACCGGGTACGCGGTGCGACGCGAGGCGACCGGCGACGACCTGACGGTGTTGGAGACGCTGCGGGCGGTGTCCATGGGCGCCGGCGTGCTCCCCGGGAGGTCTTCGTCCTCGTCATCGGCGTTTGCCGACGTCACCACGCAGGGGACGATGGACGACGAGGTGCCGTACATGCGCGGGTCCTTCGACCACTTCGTGGGGTCCCGGGACTCGGAGTCGCTGTACATGGTCGCGCCTCAAGGCGGTGGCACGGGCCCCGAGCTCGCCGTCTTCTTCGTAAGACTCTGATCGCCAGGCTCCCCTTGGCCTCTTCGTGACATGAACGACGTTCGCGTCGTCCCCCATGCATGCGTGCAAGACGATGGAAGGGCGAAATCCCTCTAGCTCCACGTGATGACTTGGACCCGTGCAGCTAGCATCACAACGACCTCAAGACCCAGCATGAAGAGCCAAAGAGAAGTCACGCTCATCCACATCGTGATTTTAGCGTCACGATGACCTAATTCAACAGTTTGGTTCCAATTGTTAAGCCTCAAATTGGTTGACCAATTAGGTTGCTTGTGTAAGAGGCGTCCTTCAACTTGTGCATTATGCATCACAGTCTAGTGGATTGCAGAAAGTAGTCACTGAATCGAATTAATATGTATGCAGTGGCTTTTTCTCTAGACTCTTCACTGGCTGCTCCCTTCATGATCACAATATATACACGCTACTAATGAATCGAAACGTCTTAATCGATGATATAGGCCCATGGCATTATGGCTTAGTGAAGGTAGTAATCATGGCACATGCTGTCTACAATAATAATCACAATGCGCACAACCAGCCTAGATAATAATCAAGGTCCTTTTCGAAAATCACGATCCAGATCGCTTTTTTACGCGCAGCAAAGAATGCAATTGAATGCGCGAGCGTCGTGGAACCTATGTGGAGTGACCACTGGATCACATTACACAGTCATATCATATATGAACGAATTGCTGGTGTGCATCCAGTCAGTCGAATCTATGGCATGATCCTATACCCTGCTGATTGCTCCAATATTTCTGTGACTCAAACAAAGGATGGACTAGAATGCAAACAAGTATCTGGTGTAATTATGTAAAAATCTCTCTTGAGCCACACAATCTTCATCCAACCATCACTGTATTTTTTTCACTTAAACTCTCTTACTGAACAACATAAATTGAAAAAATAAAATGTGGACACTATTGTTAAGTGTGAGATTTTATTGTCAAATGCAATGACCATTGAAC
Organism: Tuctoria greenei; assembly: GCA_036927565.1. Lineage (NCBI taxonomy): Eukaryota > Viridiplantae > Streptophyta > Magnoliopsida > Poales > Poaceae > Tuctoria > Tuctoria greenei. Next base: position 192,055,601 of record JAYESD010000005.1, read on the forward strand.
GGAGACCGTGTGGATCAGGAGAGTTTTTTACACGACTACACTAGAGGCTGTTGGTATTCTAGTCGTTCTTTCTAAAAAACAAAACATAATGTAATGGTTAAGGACTCTGAGTAGCATCATTCAGATCTTGAGTTTGATTTTTGAAAAATGCCAAACCTAGGATGCACACAAAAAATGTGAGGGGACGAACATGCCGCATGTTGATCTATGAATTCTGGTACACAGTCCTGTGCTTAGCCATCCAGCTATTATTGTTTTGTTCTAGATAATAGGCTATAGTGTTTGCACTTATATCGCCAATGTGATAAGTTGATCATAACCTCAGTGGAAGGAAAGGTCGAAACTTTACCTATCATATAAAAAATTAAAAACAGAATTATTATTGCACATCATGAACGTCACAAAATTTGCAAAAAGAACCCAACACGTTTTCTTGGTTAAATGTGTCTTGCAAATGCGCATGCGGGGACCTATGTTCTTAAGGGAAAGTAGCCGCCAGGTGCTTGACAGCACATGGCTGCGGCGTATATAAACGAGGTCCGTGGCAAGTGGAAGCGGGGACGACGCATGCACTCTGGCCAGCACAAGCGGCTACTCGATTCAGGCAGTGAGGGCATCATCATCAGTCCTCTCTTCACTCTCACTTGTAAGCCCCTTCTCGGAAGCGCCATGTCGAAGCTCGCGGCGCAGCTCAAGGACAAGTTCTTCGGACTCGTCGACCGCATCACCAGCTGCGGCCGTGCTGACAAGGATGCCGGTAAGTGCGCACGCCCAAGCTAATCGTCTCCGCACAAGCAGCGCCTTTTTATCACACTGCAAATCTTTTGATGTCCTCTCTTTGTTTGGTGTGCAGCTGATGCGACGGAGCCCAAGTCGGCGCCATCTCAGGTTCCATCTCTTGACTGCTTCTAGTTTTTTTTTTTCGAAAACCCTTGACTGCTTCTAGTTGATGCTTGCTTTTGCTTGGGGTCCTGACTGCCATGCATGTGCTACCGTTGAACTATCGATTTTTTTGTCTGCAGCATAACGAGATCAGGTCCAGGGGAGGACCTCCAAAGGTCCACGGAGGATCCAAGGATCTCAACAACTAATCAGAGTGTCGCCGGCCCGTCTGAAGCTTCATCTTCTTGCACCTTTCTTGGTCTGTTTATTTATAGTTCTGCTGCTCCTTGGCTGCATAATGTATCGACGTTCTCTGGCCTCCCTTTTACATCCTGCTGTTTTGTTGGTACATTCCGGCCGATGATGTATGCGCTTGATGCATTATTTTGAACTCTGTAATTTTCAGATAACGTGATGCGTGTTTGTGTTTTTTTTAAGGGGAATGTGATGCGTATTGATGTGAGATCTTTAATTTATCGGATGTCTAAATTTCAGGCTACACTACAGGAAACCCGACGATTTACGACAGCCAGGGCCGTCGCAAATAAGCCAAATGCCGTCACAAATAAGCTATTTGCGACGGCTTTTCTTATTTGCGACGGTTTTTGGCCGTCGCAAATAAGATTAATTGCGACGGCTAGCAGCGGCCGTCGCAAGTTATTTCCGCGGGCCGGTGGGCCCCGTTACAATATTTGCGATGGCCCGGCCGTCGTAATTAAGTGTCTCTATTTGCGACGGTCTGGCTGTCGCAATTAAGCTCACTAGACAGGGCCAACGTGTCCTCCTCCAGGACCCACGCTGCTATTTGCGACGGCCTGGCCGTCGCAATTAACTCTTATTTGCGACGGCCTGGCCGTCGCTAATATTAGTGGCTTATTTGCGACGACCTGGAACCTTATTTGCGATGGTACTGTATAAAAAGCCGTCGCAAATAAGGTTTTTTATTTTTTTAAAAACAGAAAATACTAACTGGCTCGATGACCAGAATCACAGAACATGCTCGATGGCCAGAATCACAGAACAGACAATATTCATCACAACACATCACAACAGTTTCAAAACACATCACACACATCGTACAAACATCGCATCAACATCAACAAACTAAACATGGGATCACTCGCCCGTCTGACCTCCGTATCCACCTCCGGAGCCACCTCCGAAGTCGTCGTCGCGCCTCATTTCAGGTGGCGGTAGCGACGGCGACGGCGTTTGTGCAGCCGTCACGGATCCCTGCAATTAATGAAACTTAGAGTTAGAATATAAATGCATCAACATCTCTCTCCCTCCCTTCCTCTCCCTCTATCTTCATCTAGATCCCCCTCTCTTCCTCTCTCTTTTCATTTCTCTCTTTGTCTCTCACTCTATCTTTCTCTCTCACTCTATCTCTTTATTGCTATCATTTTCCCTCTATCTTCCTCCCTCTATCTCCATCTACATCTCCCTCCCTCTATCTTCCCCTCTCTCTATCTCCATCTACATCTTACTCTCTCTCTCTTCATTCCCCTCCTCTATCTAACTATCTTTCACTCTTTCTTCTGTCTCTCTCTTTCTTCTCTCTCTCTTTCTTCTATCTCGATCATTTTCTTCTATCTAACTATCTCCCTCTTTCTTCTATCTCAATCTTTTTGCGCTGAAAAAGAAGGATTACAAAGAAAATTACCTGACCCGCAGAAGAAGGATCGCCTGGAAGGACCGGTGGTAGTACCAGTAGCTGGATCTCCAGACCTTGCGCCCGAGCCATGGCCTGTCATTGCAAACATTAAATGCTATCTATTAGTAAGTCATTTACGCTGAATTAATGAGAACTTTAGTTTTTATTTTGTTACCTCCATTGCTTCCCGCATCTGCGCCAACGCTACTATCTGGGTTTGGATCGTGGCCTCCATCGCGATCCTTTGGTGTTCTGACTCCTCCTGTCGCCTGAAGAGGGACTGCATCTCAATGTCCCTCTGCGAGGGGCGATGACTAGTCGTGCCCACCGAAGAAGCCTGCGTGGAGCTGCCTCTCGCAGGTCTCGCCGCCCTCGAGTCGACAACTCCATCGAATTTGGCGAGCCTATAAAAAAGAGAGTGAGTAATATGAAATTGAAATATCTTGAATACTTTGAATTGAAAACGATAAAATGACTTGTAAACTCACCTTTCGTGTGCTTTTCCACCACCGCTTGCATACGCGGCTTGAGGATCGATTGGTTGACGTTCCCAATCAAAATCCTCGCCGTGTATCTTCCTAGCCTCCTCCCCGTACTTAGCCTGCAAAACAAGAAAACCGTGTAAGTTCAACAATCTATATAGTTATATTTAATATGAATGATTTCTAAACTTACCAACCGCTCGGCTGTAGCCTGACTGCACCCCGTCGGCTGAGAAGGGTCCCTGTGACCTCTCTTCCAGACCTCAGCAGGGGTGGGCGGCACCCCCGTCTCGCGCTCCTGTCAATACGTGTTAGTACGAACAATATATTATAAATATAAAAACATAAGTTACACACACTTACTATGCGTTTAGCTAAACGCAAGTGGTTATCTTGCCCGTGCCTGCTCTTCCCCTCGACCCCTCTGCAGTCTCGAGCCTTCTCGGACTTAGGTTTAAACTCATCGCTAGCCCAGTAGCGACAAAGGGCTCGAAATGCATCGGTCCGACCCTGCAACCAGCTCATGTGGCCCTGCACATAGTTGGAAGTCGTTATACCATCGAGGAAATTATCAAAAAAAAAATACTTACTACACTCCACGTACCTGCGCGTACTCCTCCTCCGTCAGGTGCATCTCGCTCGCTTGCCGGAAGTGTAGCACGGGCTGCTGGTTCGCCTTCAAGTGCTCATTAACAATTTGAACGCGGGTGTTCGACAAAGCTTGTCGAAGTGCCTTGGTAGCGTTGTAGTGAAACACTCACCTCACATCCTCAAACTGGTGAGGGTCGTTCGGGTCCTCTAAAGTATATCTTGCCTGCGATAAAGAATATATTGAAGAGATGTTCACTAAAAGAGTTTAAGAGTTGAAATTTAGAAACTTTTTTAACATACTTACCATAAAAAAGGCCCATACGGCGTCCTGAAGGTTGTCGTGCTCCTGGTGATGGACGCGTGCGTAGCCCCCCCACGAAAGAGCAGGCACCCCGTCAATGACCTCGGGATCGTGCAAACGCACTATGGACCCGAGGACACCGTTCACCAGTCTGTGGTTTCTCTCACCGGTGAAAGACGTGTCGTCCCAAACCCTGCAAGATATTCATTCATTCATTACTTAAGTAATCAAAAGAAACTAAAATTGAACACTATAATTTTTATTACCTGTCTCCGACTGGACGAGGGCGGGGAGACGAGGGCGGGGAGACCTGCGAGAGGCAGCTCCACGCAGGCTTCGGGCACGAGAGGTCGCCGCGTATCGCAGAGGGACATTGAGATGCAGTCCCTCCGAGAAACTGTAAAAGAAAATGAAAGGCGACATGAGGAGGAAAGGAGGGAGGCGGAATGCCAAAGGATCACGATGGAGGCCACGATCCAAACCCAGGCAGCAGCGTTGGCGCAGATGCGGGAAGCAATGGAGGTAACAAAATAAAAACTAAAATTCTTATTAATTCAGCGTAAATGACTTATTAATAGGTAGCATTTAATGTTTGCAATAACAGGCCATCGCTCGGGCGCAAGGTCTGGGAATCCAGCTACCGGTACTACCACCGGTCCTTCCAGGCGATCCTTCTTCAGCGGGTCAGGTAAGTTTCTATGTAATCCTTCTTCTCCAGCGTAATAAGATTGAGATAGATGAAAGAGAGAGATAGTTAGATAGAAGAAAATGATTGAGATAGAAGAATGATAGAGATAGAAGAAAGAGAGACATAAGAAAGAGTGAAAGATAGATAGAGTAGGATTGGAATGAAGAGAGAGAGTAAGATGTAGATGGAGATAGAGAGAGGGGAAGATAGAGGGAGGGAGATGTAGATGGAGATAGAGGGAGGAAGATAGAGGGAAAAGGATATCAATAGAGAGATAGAGTGAGAGAGAAAGATAGAGTGAGAGACAAAGAGAAATGAAAAGACAGGGGAAGAGAGGGGATCTAGATGAAGATAGAGGGAGAGGAAGGGAGAGAGAGATGTTGATGTATTTATATTCTAACTCTAAGTTTCATTAATTGCAGGGATCCGCGACGGCTGCACAAACGCCGTCGCCGTCGCTACCGCCGCCTGGAATGAGGCGCGATGATGACTTCGACTTCGGAGGTGGCTCCGGAGGTGGCTACGGAGGTCAGATGGGAGAGTGAGCCCTTTTGTTTGCTTTGTTGATGAAGATGTGAGATGTATTGAAATTTATTAGTTTGTGATTGTGATGATGTTTCCTCTATGATGATGATCTTTGCTATGTGTATATAATGTGTGTATGGAATCTGTTCTGTGATTCTGGCCATCGAGCCGGGTAGTTTTTTCTGTTTTTAAAAAAAATAAAAAACCTTATTTGCGACGGCTTTTTATACAGTACCGTCGCAAATAAGGGGCCAGGCCGTCGCAAATAGGCCTCTGCTATTTGCGACGGCCTGGCCGTCGCAATTAAAGTTTAATTGCGACAGCACGGCCGTCGCAAATAGCTCTGTGGGCCCCGGAGGAGGACCCGTGGGCCCAGTCCACTGGACTTATTTGCGACGGCCAGGCCGTCGCAAATAGAAGCACTTAATTGCGACAGCCAGGCCGTCGCAAATAAGCTTTAATTGCGACGGCGATACCGTCGCAAATAAGGTTGCGGGGCCCACTGGCCCACGGCAATAACTTGCGACGGCCCCCCTAGCCGTCGCAATTAAAGCTTATTTGCGACGGTGGCCGTCGCAAATAAGCTTAATTGCGACGATTTATTTGCGACGGCTAAAAAACGTCACAAATAAAGAAAGCCGTTGCAAATCGCTTATTTGCGACGGCATTTGTATTATTTGCGACGGCCACGGCCGTCGCAAATCATCGGGATTCCTGTAGTGATAACCCCGCTGTTTTCCACTGCACGCCCAAAAATGGTGCAGCAGAGAACAACAGGGTTACGCCACCGAAATCTCGTCTAAATCCGGACCCGCGTCTCACCACAAGCCACGCCCCCTCGGTCACTCTGAAGCTGTCCAAAAAGGGACAATTCCGAACCTGCACGTCTCACATGCCAATGGCATGTGAGATGTGCCGATCCGAAACGGGTAATACATTGCTATATGTTATGTTGCTCATTTTCATTTTGAGGTCATTTAAGAGAGAGGAAAGAACTAGAGAAAGAGTGAGAGGAAAGTTGGTCTTAGATGACAATTCCACATCCATTTCCACCGTCCATGCAATCGCGGGTCATTGACGTCCTTACCAACCCGTTCGCTTCCGTGACGACTTGACACATACGGTACCACTACAATGGTCTACACGACATGATCACACTTATCACGTGTCGTGCCCTTCCGGGTTGGTCCGAGCCGGCCCAAAACCCCTTTATTTATATATATTAAGTAGTCACTCAAAAATATTATATGAATGCACTAAAGTCCAAACATACACCAAACATAATAGAAATTCAGAATGACAGACCAAGCTATAGACAAAAAAACATATAAAACATATAAAGCATATACAAAATCTAATTATGCATTTACTACAAAATCTGAACAAACAACATATTAACCACAATGGACAAGTGTGAAATCACAAGTGTAATACAAGACAACATATAAAACATATTAGCCAATTATGCAAGACAAAAACATATTAGCCAAAAAGATAGCCTAAAAACATAATAGCCAAAAAGATAGCCTAAAAAACATATTAGCCAAAAAACATATTAGCCGGCGGGGGCACGGTAGAGCCAACAATATAATATAAAGGACTTCACTGTCTGCCTAAATAGACGGTGAAAAATAACATTTCTGTAAGAGTCAGTATCTTTTTAACTTTGCAAGTTATATGCACAAGGCGAAATAACAGAAACAAAGATAGTGACTTGTTGGGACCTATATATGAGTTGGATTGACTTCAAGTCTTATTGGCAGGAAACATGTCAGTGGTATCTACTTTCCTAAGCTTTGAGGCCAAGCACACTCTAGGCAGACAGTCTAATGGCTAATCCATGAACAAACAGGCAACAAAATTAATAATCGAGCCTATGTCTACGTGTGAAGAAATAAAAGGTCATGTGGGGTAGATAGAAAACGAATATGCTGGCCATGCAACTTGTGTACCTATTTTGACCATATTTATCTCCTATACAAATAATGCTCCACTCTGCAATTAAAATAGAAATTATTTTCGAGCCATCCCAATCTATCCACCGTGAATGTTACATGATGCCTCTCATCTTTTCCTAATCTGCACCTCCTATAACTTAGGTCGCATATATATCTCATATGTTTATCATAGCAAATAAGATCACATTCTTGATTTAAAGTAGCAAAGCACTTACTCCCAAGTGTAATTAAACTAATCTTGCTGGACAGAACCGGTGGCGGGGGAGAAGCGAGGAAATACCTGTATTAGGCGGTGGGGCCGGGGGCGCAGGGGCGGCGGAGCCGGGGGTGAGCCGGTGGCGGGGCTGGCGCAGGGCGGGCGGGGCCGGGGCGGGCCGGCGGCAGGGGCAGGCGGCGGGCCGGCGGCGGAGCCGGGGGCGCGGCGGCGGTGGCGCGGCAGGGCGGCGGCGGCGCGACAGGGCGGCGGGGGCGCGACAGGCGGCAGCGGTGGAGTGAAGTGAATGAAGAGTCGGGGCCGGAGGGTCCCGATATTAGCCCGAATTTGCGACAGCGGACTTAATTGCGACGGCCTTAACTTACAGCCGTCGCAATTAAAGCCTATTTGCGACGGCCGTCGGACAGGCCGTCGCAAATAAGAATTTATTTGCGACGGCTCCGTTATTTACGACGGTCCTAGGGTTGGCCGTCGCAAATAAACTCCTATTTGCGACGGCCAGTCCGACGGCCGTCGCAAATAAGGCCTTATTCGCGACGGCCATGTTATTTGCGACGGCCAAAGGCGGGCCGTTGCAATTTAAGCTATTTATGACGGCTGACGGTCGCAAATAAATCCAGCCGTCTCAAATGATAGTGTTTCCTGTAGTGCTAGAAATTTCAAGCATTCGTTAATTAGCAGCTAATTACTATCATCATTAACCACTAATTTTTGTAATGAATCATTAATCTATAGTTCTATATGTAAATCGATCACAAAATTATTAATTTGATTATTTTACAATTGACATTATTTTAAAAATTACATATTAACAATTAATAAAATAAAAAACAGTTAATCATCTTGACGTTGCGCGCGTGTCCGCCCTTCGTGCATGTGGTCGCGGAATAGCCTGAAATGTGAAATCTGACGCTGAGTCAGGCACCCGTGAACTATATTCCTGTTAATTTATTATCGTCTTTATTATAATGGTAAGTGGCGCCATCGATTATACTCTGAGTGTTAACAACTTTGTCATTGTGTCCTTAAAGATAAAAAATGGAATAATATCGGCTGCGGCAGCTTATTATCAGCAACAAATTCACTCACTGGATGTGCAGCTTCTAATTTTACAACCTAGATGTTCGATCAGTGCATGTTCCCTCTGTTATTTTTACTATTTGACGCTGATATAAAAAGGAACCGAGAGGGAGAGTACTTTGGACGACAGGTGACACCAATAAATCAAGCTGATTGACTGGTTCATAGAGGCCAAAATCAATACATCGAAAACATTTTCTGATCAAAAGACTAGGAACCGTCCTCCTTTAGATAATGGAAAAAACCGGTTCCGACCTTCTCCTTCAGAGAGGTTATGACCCTTATTACAATGATGATTCAACGGATCAACAAGATTCAGAATGTATGAAAACAAGAAAAGTTCATCCACTGCTAGAACAGAAACCATCTAAACAGCAATTCTATTGCTATAAATCCAACCATTATCCGCAAAGACCTGTCTGACCGTGGCCTCCAAAGTCCGGCATCCCCTCAGTAGCAACTTTCATATCATCACCCCTTTGAAGTGGTGCCCATACTCGACACCAATGTGTTCCTATGAAAAGCACCTGCAAGTAATTTTTCATATAGCTTTTATTAAAAACCACATCGTTTTTGGAAATCCAAATCACCCAAAACATTGCCCCTATAGCAACAAGGATGACTTTTCTTGTCTGAGCAGTAAACTTATATAACCATCTCTCAGAGAAATGCACAATTGATTCTGGAACTTCAATATTAAAGGCAACTTGTATTGCCCTCCAAAAAAATCTAGCAAAATGACAATTGAAAAAAAGGTGATTAATAGTCTCATTATTTGAACAAAAGACATATTTCTTATCACCTTTCTAATTACGTCTAGCTAGATTATCTTTTGTCAGGACTACTCCTTTTTTCAGATACCACAAGAAAATTTTAATTTTCAATGGTAATTTTGAATTCTAAATCAATCTGTCATGACACGCATTTGTGTTAGTTATCAACAAACTATACATCGATTGAACGGTAAATAATCCATCTTGTTTTAGTGACCATATAAACACATCATGTATGTCATTAAGATTTACCAGCTATCCAGATTGTGGCCACTCAATCCTCGACGGAACGACACATTTAAAGGTGTTGTGCTAAAAACATCAGCAACCGTGTCGTTTTTCCTCCGTACGATATTATATAATGATGGAAAGCGTTGTTTTAGAGTGGACCTTCCTAACCAGTTATCTTCCTAGAATATGGTGTCCCTAACGTTATTAATCTGGAAATGACCAAGGTTCATAAAAACGTCCTTCACCACCATCAAGCTAGACCAAAAATGAGAATCTCCTGTCTTTTTTTGTAACTGACCCAACGTCTTACTTTTAATGTACTTTTTCCTCAATAAATCCTGCCATAACCCTTCCTCATTAATGAATTTAAATAACCATTTGCTCAAAAGACATCTATTCTGTACATCAATATTAAGAATGCCTAAGCCACCCTAATCTTTCGACTGACAGATTACACTCCACTTCGCCAATCTATATTTCTTTTTGTGGTCATCCATTTGCCAAAAAAATCTGGATCTGAAATGTTCCAGCTTTTCTAGCACTCCTCTCGGGGATTTCAAAAAATATAACATAAATAAGGCTATGTCTGTCAGCACCGAATTAATTAACACTAATCTCCCGCCTACCGGTAAGTGTTTACCCTTTCAGCAACTTAATTTCTTCTCAAATTTCTCCTCCACGATCTTCTAATTGATATTATTCAACTTCCTATAATGCATAGGGCTTCCTAGATATCTAAATGGATATACTCCAATTTTACATCCAAACAGTCTGGAATAATGTGATTCGAAATGACACGCCTCTCCAAAACACAAAAGTTCACTTTTATCAAAATTAATTTTCAATCCTGATAATTGTTCAAACGCGCATAGTACAAGTTTCAAGTTTGACGCATTCTCCAGACTGTGATCTAGGAATAAAATGGTGTCATCGCATATTGTAGTATCAACAGACCATCTTCAACAAGGTGTGGAATAACCCCGTGAAAAAGTCCCGCTCTTTTTACCCTGTTTATTACTACAACCAGCATATCAGCCACTATATTAAACAGGATAGGTGAGAGCAGATCCCCTTGCTGAAGCCCTTTTTTTGTCATAATGTTCTCCCCTATTTCTTCATTAATTTTTATACCCACATGACCACCTTGTGTATAAGCATCAATCCACTAACACCACCTATTGGAGAAGCCTTTCATCTGTAAAGTTTGCTTAAGAAACGACCATTTGACTTTATTATAAGCTTTCTCAAAGTCTATCTTAAAAATTACTCCATTTTCTTTTTTTTTCTTTTTTAGCTCGTGGATTGTTTCATGCAGTACCATTACCCCTTTCATAATATTCCTCCCAGGTAAGAACGCAGACCGCGTTGGAGTGATCACCTTAGGAGCTATAGCTGTAATCCTCTATGTTGCTACCTTAGTGAAAATTTTAAAACTAACATTCAATAGGCAAATCGGCCTATAATGTTGTATAGTATTAGCATGAGCACTCTTAGGTAGCAGCGTGATGGTTCCAAAATTTAACCTAAATAGAGGTAAACTCCCTGCATAGAATTCATAAAACATACTTATCAGATCGTTTTTTATTAAATCCCAAAAGACTTGATAGAATTCTGCAGGAAAGACGTCTGACCTAGGCATTTTATTTTTGTCCATTTGAAAGACTACCCTCTTCACTTCCTCTTCAGTGAATTGTTCAGTTAAAATTTCATTCTCCTCCTCTGAGACCTGAGGAATATCCTCTCTCCTAGACCGGTCCACCTGGTAGGGACTCTCCATCGACTGATCAAACTGATTCCTATAATACATAGTAATGAACTTTTTCAACTCCTCATCCCCTTCTATAACCTTGTCTCCATCTTGTAGTTTATATATTCTAGATTTTCTATGCTTCCCGTTAGCCACAAAATGAAAATACTTAGTGTTTGAATCACCCTCCATAAGATGTTTAGTCTTCGCTCTCTGGTACCATTTTACTTCTTCCTCCCGTAGTAAGTGTGCTAGTCGGCTGTCGAGGTAGTTTTTAGAATTCATCTCAGCCTCCGTTAGCATCAAAGTCTCTGCTTTCTTATCTAATATATCTAATTTATCTAGCAGTCCCCTTTTCTCTTTTCTATAAGCGCCACTAACATTTTTTGCCCAACCTCTAAGATGTTGTCTAAGTCTTCGGATTTTTCTTTGCCATATATCCATTGGTGATTCACCTCCCAGCTCAGACAACCACACGTCGTGTACTATTTCGAGAAATCCTTCCCTCAGAAACCATCCCAACTCAAAACGGAAGACAGGATGAGAAACAGTTGAAGGACCCCCAAAATCAAGTAATAGTGGTGTATGGCCTGACAGCTCCCTGGTTAGAGTGTGAACCGTGGATAGGGGAAAGTGTTGTTCCCACTCAGTCGACATTAAAATCCTATCTAATTTCTCATAGGTTGGGTTGGACAGAGAATTCACCCATGTGTACCTGCGACCCGAAGAATCCAACTCCCTGAGATTTAACCCCTCTATCACCGCATTAAATAAAAATGGCCATCTATGACAAAAATTGTCCTTGTTCTTCTCTTCAGGACGTCTGAGCATGTTGAAATCACCTCCAATTAAAATCGGGGATGTTACATGTGTACACATATTTACCAGCTCCGCCAAAAAACTCTGTTTGTACTCATCCTGAGCAGGGCCATATACCGCCGCCAGTGTCCATTTGAAGCTATCTATTTTATTGCACAAATGAAATTTAACATAGTGGTCTCCTTCATGTATGGGACCTATGTCATGTTGCATAAGATCGACACCCAACAAAAGACCTCTGGAACTCCCTTTTGGTTCCTTGTAATGCCATAAAAACTTCCCTCCAGCACATAAATTCTTCAGAAAGTTGATACTAAAATTTTTGGCGCTAGTTTCAGAGATCACAATGAAACACAGGTTCCGCTCCTTAGTTAGCTCTTTGACAAAACTATGTTTCTTAGGGTCTTTAAACCCATTGGAATTCCAAAAAATACCTTTCATTGAGAACAAATTATTATTTTATTTATTCTATTCATGCTAGCTGCCAGAACAGTAGGATCAATATGATCACCGTATGCATCTATGATATCTCCCATTAAATCATTACTCGGTTGATTGAGAATTAGCTGGTCCACTAACTCCTCATTTACCTTATCATTCTCTTCCTCATCTAATATCGACACCCTCTTATCTATCTGTACGCAACTTGTCTCCCTTAATCTAGACTTTTCAATTTCCATAAAATTATCTATGGCCTCAGTATTTGAAACCAACTCATTACTAACTGATATACCAATGATATGCAATTTATTCTCGATCTCAGAGTTATGAAACTGTAAAAAAGAATCAGTTAGCTGACCATCATTTTCGCGGCCTTCAGCTTCTCTGCTTTCTCCAAAGAGAAATCATCAGCAGCACTCCTCTTGCTGCGCCTTGAAGAGATCTGTTCTGGCGATGCCTCCGGGATGGCCGCCAAATCTTCAGTCCTCCTCAACTTGCTGCTGTAATCAGGATCAGTCAATTCTTCAAAGCGCTTCTGCATCTCCTCAGTGTTCACGGAATCCACATCCTCTTCTTCCTCATTTTCAGCATTCTTCAAATAATCCTCTGTAGGATGCATGTCTTTCTCCATAGTTTTACTAAACTTAACTTTCTCCCTAGCGTCCACAGGCAGAACAGAAGATGAATTAGCTTCCCTCTGTTCCGGAAAAACCAAAACTGCTTTTTTCCTTTGAGTTTGGTGCACCAGACCCTTTTGCCCTACCACTGGGCGCAGGTTCAAAGCGGTACTGTTGACTCTGTTAGACATCCTTTCCTTTGTCCCTCATCTCCTCATTATTTCCAGAAGTAAATCCATTATTATCATCTCCCATCTCGTCAAAATCCATATCCATAGGCTGTGGATTATCATCATCCGCAGCTTCTTCCACACAAAAGGATGATTCGTACAGATAGTCACCGATCACCACCTTAACACATTGTGGAATCAGACTAGTGTCCAACCCACTCACAAGAAGCCTGCATCTATCATACATTCTCGTGAATTCCATGTCTACATCTCTAGTAACTCCGATAATTGATCCTGCAGCCCAAATAATCAAAAAATCTCTCAACTCTTGTGGCAGTCCAGTGAACTGCACCCAGATCCTTGCCAACTTTGCTTTCGCTTCGAAGCCACCGGTGATCTCTTCAATTTTCAGCTTCGTATCATTAATCTTTGACTGAACTACACCCCATTCGACAATTCGCCTAAGCTCTGCTATGGATGGAAAAACATTTTTTAAAAGTGTTCCTTCCCATATCCAGCACATGCCACCTCCATCTTCCAGGTATAAGCCTCTCTAATTCACTGACCACATTTTGGGAGTTCATGACACCATCTATGATTCTAATAATAGTGGTCTTTGGCTCTTGCTTGATTTTCTACTTTGGCATGTGAGGAATATAGAAGAAACGTAATCCTTCCATCGCAAAACCACAGAGTTCGGCATTATGTTTCACAGCTCGGTACAAGGGACACCTCACTTTCTCATGCTCATGACTGTCACAAATAACGCAGTATGCAGTCATCGTGCAATCCTTCTTTTCGTGTCCTTTAGTAAAACATCTGTAGCAATAGGGCTCTTTGCTGCCACCTTTTTTTGAGGACTCACACTTCTCTACAGTAGTAGGCTTAGAGAGTGACTTGATTGGACTTACGGACTGATTAGCACTACTACAATAAGCCTCATCACAGGCGGCTCCAAACCTATTATCACAGACGGCTTTTAAAACCGCCTGAAACGAAGAGTCTGTGATAATCCGCAATTTCACAGGCGGAGAAGTGAAACCGCCTGTGAAGACTAATTATCATAGGCGGTTCTTCACTAAGGATAGCCGCCTGTGAAGACCGATTATCATAGGCGGTTCTTTACTTAGGCTAGCCGTCTGTGAAAATACTTTATCACAGACGGGTCGTGCAGCATATATAACCGTCTGTGATAAACGTCTTATCACAGACGGTTATTGAAGAATAACTAACCGTCTATGATAAGAAGTCTTCACAGACGGGTATTGAAGCATTACTAACCGTCTATGATAATTTGTATTCACAGGCGGATTTTGAAGCATAACTAACCGCCTATGATAATATGTCTTCACAGGCGGGTTTTGAAGCATAACTAACCGTCAATGATAATGTGTCTTTACAGACGGTTATTGAAGCATAACTAACCCGTCTATGATAATGGTGTTATCACAGACGGAGTTTACCTATATCAGCCGTCTATGAAGACCCTTTAACGCAGCCGGTTTCTACCATAACAGACACCGCCTGTGAAAATTAGGTTATCACAGATGTTTCTTTACTTGTATCTAGCCGCCTGTGATAATTGTTTTTCACAGTCATGCAGTACTACTGCTGTTATTTCTAATTTCCAGGTCAATTCAATATAATCACAGAACAAAAAACAACAATCATCACAGAACAAAAGACAACAATATTATCATCACAGAAGTCAATTTCACTAAAACAATATACATACACACAAGTTACAGATACAATTTCATCTCAAAGTTTACAAGTTTTCACTAAAAACTGTTTAGATTGGTATAGTCGCAAAGTTCTGGCACATCAACTGCTGAACCTCTCTTATCAAAGAACTTCCCCGTTTTGTGCAAAATTTCGCGAGAATGAACTGACAGAGTTCAGAAGCAATCCTGTCGGCTCCTCCATCAGGAATACTTCTACAAACCGGCCATTCTTCGTTCAGATTCTTCTTGTGCTGCAATATAACACATAACAAGGTTTAGAATGTGTTGGTTTGAACAATCTCAAAGTATAGATCAAAGTGAGAGTATACAAGAATTTAGTAGGTATTTTTGGAGCAGTTGTACTATGAGCAATTGAATTTTGAAGTTGGAATCAAAATATGAAAATAATGTTTCTGGTAATATTGAACAGCAGAGAATATAAGCATTAAACTATGCTAGTTACAATGAAAATGAAACACAAAAGTAAGAAAATAAGGTATCGACATTAAGGATAACTTACATCCTCACGATTGACTCTATATACGGCGGCGGTCCGAAGATGCTCGCATACATAATACCCGCATAAGACACTCCCAGCAGGCTGCTTCGGACAAGCATAATACGTTTTAATGTCCAATGCATTCGTATTAGGAGGTCTCTGACCGCCAAGCTGTTCCGCGTAAAACCGCCAAGCGCTGTAATACAAGAAATGTCATATAAAACTTGTCAACACATTCTAAATGTGCGTAAATTAAAATTATTGAATAAACGTACTTTTTCAAAATGGAAAGGAAATCTTTGTAACGATCTGGTGGGTAATCGGCCGAGTCCAAGACTGTTGCCATTCCCTGCGTTGGCTTGATGAAGATCATTATGTAGTGATTACTGCAAACATACAAACACACGTGTTAACAATTACCAATAATTGCTATTTCAATGCCATGTGTCGAACTTACTCGAAGTGGTACGGAGCCTTTACGAGGTCCTGGCCGTCTCTGACAAAGTTAAACATCGCATGTCCTATGTAAGCTGCAACTTCTGCCTTTCTATCCTTCTTAAGTTTTGCAATTGCTCTTTCAAAATCTTTTTTTTTCATGTGTTTGTACTGGCTTGATTCTCGATTTGCCTGGACGTCGAATAGCGACTTTGCAATCCTAGTAGGGTCAAGGATACCTGTCTTGTGCGCCAACTTTTCATTATCCATGTATTGCATCCTATTGAAGAAGTCCAGAATTGTTATAATCTCATGAAATGCGTATGCATGTAGTAAGAAAAGCAAATACAAAATATTAGAGCACTTACAAGCACCAGACGAGCAGCAGGTTGATTTCGAGCATGCCCCGATGGAAAAGGGAAAGCAGCTCTTCAAATAAAATGACTCGTTTATCTACTCCAGTGCTCCAGAATGCTTCTTTTGGAATACGAAATGTGACGCACTGAAGACCATATTTTGTGCTGGCAGTGATGTACCACTCATGCATTCTTCTGAGCGCGACGGGTTGTTTGCTAAGTTGTACGGATGTCATTAACGGCTTCCCATTCTCAAATTTAGGAGGAACATCCTCAAGCTTGTATATTGGAACTCCTGGTTTAACTAAAGCCGTCCGCCGATTATACATGACACCGTCTTCTTCCCACTCCTCGATATCTTCTAATGCTGGCTCATGAGAAGAACGAGATGCACTCGATTTTCTAATATTTTCCTTCATAGCTTCCAAATACTTTGTCACTTCTGATGAAGGTTTCTTATTTTCGTATGAGCTAACTTTGACAGGCACTGATGATCGAGGAGTAGTCGTCGGAAGTTGGACACTGGCTTGTTGTTGAACCTGTTGTTCAACTGATTGCTCTTTACTCCCAGCAGCTGGCTCTAGTACTACTTCAAGCTGTTGCTCAACTAGTTGCTCTTTACTAGCAACAGCTTGCTCTGGTACTGCTTGAAGTTGTTGTCCAACTTGTTGCTCTTGGATATCATCATCCTTGCTCAGACATAGGGGGAGTGGATCTTCCCGGACTGGGAGTGGATCTTCATGCACTTTCGCCTTAGAAGATGGGGTTGCAGTATTTGGAGATGCGACGGGGCTAGAAATTGGCTCATCGTCCAACACGATATCGCGTCGGTGCCAAAGGATTAATTGGTTGACAGCCTGCCCCAGAGTCGCGATCCCCTCAGGTGTGACGTGGTCTATTTCATAATCTTCATAATCATTATCAATGATCTGAAGAACTTGCACCACAGAATAATACAACGGAAGTGGACTCCCGTTGAAGTCACGATCAGGCTTTGCCATAGCAGTGGCAACCTGTTTGGTTTTGTTCCCTGCTCTGCCTATCGGGACAAGAAGACGACAAGATTTGTCGTTAGCAATATCATCGACAGGGAACTTATGGGCTGACCCTGAGCCTGACACGGAACCAACGCTGCTAGGGTAGGCAGTTGGAGATACTAATTGCTCCTTTTGCACCGGAACCATCATTGTACTCGGTGCCACTAATTGTCCTGATTGTCTAAGTTGTTCCATAATTTCTTGCATATTTTCTTTGACCTTTTGAGCAATTGTTTCATCAAGTGTTTTCTTAAACTTCTCACGTCTTCTATATGTGTCTTTATCTTTAGGGAAACCATCTAGCCAAGACATTTGAGAAGAGACCGCTCGAACCCGTCTGCTGTGTTCAGGGTTTCCCAAGATAGCGGTAAGTTGGTCATTCTCCCTCTTCGGCTTGAAGAGACCCTTCTGTTGCTTTTCAATTACTTCTTTCATTTTATCCTCTACTTCATTCAGAGAGTCGGGCTTTTCAAGTTTGCCCTCGCTGGTCAAACCTAACCGAGCAAAGACCCAGCGTTGAGTTCGCTCATCGCACCCTTCTAATGGGTGAGGATTGCCCTTACTAAGAATGTCGTCTATTATCTTATTCCATTTCTGGACTTTGGGGCCATATCCGGCAGACCCCAAGCGATGATGGTATTTGTTCTTTTTTGCAAGCTCTGACCTAGTTGCACTTAGATCTTTAGCATCAGGTGTGCTCTTTTGACGAACAAACTCTTGCCACTGAGCTTGTGTGATTTTTCCCATCTTCCTCGGGCTAGGGACCTTATTGGCCTTAACATAAGCATTCATTTCACTC
Organism: Tuctoria greenei; assembly: GCA_036927565.1. NCBI lineage: Eukaryota > Viridiplantae > Streptophyta > Magnoliopsida > Poales > Poaceae > Tuctoria > Tuctoria greenei. The sequence continues at coordinate 192,073,624 of JAYESD010000005.1, forward strand.
TTCCAGCATCGAAACTTCTTGCCGCAAGAGACCAATGTTGCTTTCTTTACAGCTTCTTCTGTGCCTTTCGGGAACTTGAATTGTTTCTTTATCTTTTCCCACAACTCATTCTTGGTCTGCTCGGGTAATTTCCTCCAATTCTCGATTGTGATCGGCACAACCTCCCTAACAAGAAAACCGCATGCATTACGGTACTTGGTAACTGAATCCAGTGGTTCTTGGGGAAGCCCACTTGGACCGACCCTTGTTATGTACATGATGCGGTCCAATAGACCCTTATTGGGACCTCATTGCCCTCGTTTCCGCTTGAGTGAAGCTGAGGATTCATCCATTGGTGAACCTTCTGCGGTTTTAGGAGCCGATGTCACCTCATTGTCTTCGAGATTAATCTAGGTAGAAAAAAATTATAAGACTTCGTATACTTGACAACCAACATTAACTTGAACTGCTGAAGTTAAGATTCGTGATCCATACCTCGTCGGCAGGATCATATTCCGGGTCTAGATCCACTGAAGTCTTTTTAATTTTTATATTCGGAAAAGGATCCGAAGGAGTGTGATAGGAGCCTGAACTGCTGGAGTCAGTAAACTCCATATTGTCTTCTTTGTTGTTACAATCAGGACCAGTCTTCTTAGGGCTTTCCATGCTAGATCTAATAAGACAAAAAATCTAATAAATGGCATAACTAAATTTGGTCATATTTAAAACAAATTTTCTCAATTTTGGCTCAATTAAGTAAATTTAGCCAAAACACATTTTTGAAGTTATATAGGTCTAACTAAATTCTTGTATCATAGAGATCGGCATCATATGCTCAGACTCCATCGCCACACCTAGTGTTACCTAGATATGGGCGTGAGGATGCTCCTGGCATCACAAATGAGTTGGCCAGCAACTTTTGTTTGGCTTCAGAGCTAAATATAGCATAACTTTGGTAGCTCAGATTAGGTACAATTGCTCAAATGAAGCTGATGGAGCCACAAGTGCAGACATCTTTGGTAGCACAGATTAGCTACAATTGCTCAAATGAAACTTAGAGAAATAAAAGCAAACTTAGCCAAACTTAGTCTAGCATAGCTAACTCTAAGCAAAAGTAGCCAAATATAGCTAAATATAGCATAACTTAGTCAAAATTAGTCAAGTATAACTATATCTAATGTAACTTAGCCAAAATTAGCCAAATTTGGTCAACTTAACCAAATATAGCTAAATCTTGCCCCTAATAGAGAATTATGTGGCATATGCAAGGCCGATGACAGAAATAGGGAATATACTGCTCTTACTAGAGTCTAGAATCATGTTTACCACTAATGTGTCGGAACAGTTTCAGACACACAGAACCAACTACCAATTTATCGTGATATAACCATCCACATAAATCTTGCCCCACCGAACCCTAACCAAAGATGCCACCGAACTTGACAGTTTTTCGAATTCCACCGAACCCTAACCAAGGATGCCTACCATTATCTAATTCCCGAACCCTAACCAAGGATATGCAAGGCGGCAGCGAGGGCGGGGAGGGAGGCGGCACGGCGAAGGAGGATGGAAGGTCGAAGGGTTTAGGGTTTACCTTGAAGCTCGGCGGCGACGGAAATGGCTTCGCTCGGCGTACCTGGAAGTGAGGAGGGCGAAGCTCGGCGGCGACGGCGAAGCTCGGCGACGACGGCGAAGCTCGGCGACGGCGAAGCTCGGTGGCGTACCTGGAAGTGACGAGGGGGAACACTTGGCGGCAAACGAAATTTTGGCAGCCTAACGGCGTCTAAGTGTTTCGCCCGGGTTAGGTTTATCCAATGCTGCCGAGGGGTATATATAGACTCACATTTTCTCAGGCGGATTTTAAGTACCGACCGTCAGGGAAGACTGTTATCTCAGTCGGATTTTACTTACCAACCGTCTGATAAGATACAATTATCTCAGGCGGTTGGTTAGTAACACCCGTATGAGAAGATACAATTATCTCAGGCGGTTGGTTAGTAACACCCGCCTGAGTTAAACATGAAGATATTTACTTCTTCTTAATTTGATGAACGCCTACATAAAGACCCCTCACCAACCGGGATGAGGATCCCCTGACTTAATCAGCGGTCACTGACATGTGGACCCGGTCCCACACGTCAGTGACCATGTCACGCGTGCGCGACCTTTCTTTTCCCCGAGGTGCGACCTTTCTTTTCCACTCCGCGCGGCCTTAAAGACCCAACACCACTATGGCTCACAAGCGCATCGCTCACTTTGAATCCTCTTGTTTTCTTCGTCTTCCTCCGCTCCGACGACCCAACACCACTATGGCCGACCTTCCGCCACCAAGCCCTCCGAGGGAGCCACCTTGCAAGAAACAATGTTGCAGCTCCCCCGAGAAGATCAACGCCGAGCAGCGCCTCCTCATGGCGCGAGAGGCGTACAACAATACGTCTCGCGCCATGAGTGCCTTGGGGCTGGGTACCCTTCCAGAGTATACTGGAATGGGTACCTTGGGCCACTACCTCTACGCCCTCGTGGGGGTGGCTGATCGTCTCGACATTCTGTTCGCGACGATGGCCCAGGTTCTTGGCCCCGAGGGCCGTAGAACGCTGGTGGAGGCGACGGCTAGCAACCTCGGGGTTGCACCGCCGGTGCAGCCGGTGCAGCCGGTGCAGCCGGTGCAGCCGGTGCCGGAGTCGCCGCCGGAGGATGAGGAGGAGGAGATGGAAGAGGAGTAGGAGTAGGATTTAATTAGTTTTTCTTTTTGTTGTTTTTAGTTGCTTCTGTTTTGTAAATATTGTTAATGAATGAAATCTATCTTTTTTCATCTATGTGATTGAATATTACTTGTGTATCTTTTGTGTTCTTGTGTGTTCTTGTGTAAATATTGTGCATCTTGTGTGTTCTTTTGTGAGATGTGCATATTGTTAATGAATGAGTATCTTGTGTGTTCTTCAACTGTGTGAATGATTGAATATTGTTAATGAATGTAGTGTGTTCATCGTTAATTAAAATTTCACGTCTGAGAAGAAATTAATATGATATTTACCAAAACATTACAATGTCAGCTATACAAGTTTTAAAAATATTTTGTTCAGGTGGTAGATGTTAATTTTATACAAATGTAGAAGAAAGAATCATCGAATTTGGACACAATTTGCAGAATCTAAACATGTTTGAGTATTTATATTGGAATCTAAATAAAAAAGAAGCAAGGGATAAGGAAACTGAAGAACAGTATCGGGCATTATCTCAGGCGGTTGTTAAGCAATAACCGCCTGTGAAGATATTTACTTATTCTTAATTAATATTCTTGATTAAATGTGGTCCTTTAAAAAGGCAAAAATCCACTTTCTTGTAATATTATTGATAAGTAAAGGTTACCATTAAATTTCACTTCATAAATCCTTTTAAATTTGTCAGAACATAAAAAACATACAACAAATGCTATTTTTCATTTTTCTATCTTGATGAATATAATGCTTTTTTCATTTATTTTTTCAGTGGACATTTTTAATCATCATACCAACATCTACGAATTTTTTCATATTTTTTTAAATTTTTTGGAATCAATGTGTGTTCATAATTTGATGAATGCCTCATATGAATATGAGCATTTAGTTAGAATGGTGGACAATTTGAAGTTTGACATGTTGGAATGCTTTTAAAAAAATTAAAAAAATTCATACATGTATAAATTATACAAATATGTTCATACCAACAATTTTGAGTGAAGGAACCTTTTTTTATGAGATACACAAATGTGAATAATATGTGAGTAGAAATTAATTTGATATTTACCAAAACATTACAATGTCAGCTATACAAGTTTTAAAAATATTTTGTTCAGGTGGTAGATGTTAATTTTATACAAATGTAGAAGAAAGAATCATCGAATTTGGACACAATTCGCAGAATCTAAACATGCTTGAGTATTTATATTGGAATCTAAATAAAAAAGAAGCAAGGGATAAGGAAACTGAAGAACAGTATCGGGCATTATCTCAGGCGGTTGTTAAGCAATAACCGTCTGTGAAGATATTTACTTATTCTTAATTAATATTCTTGATTAAATGTGGTCCTTTAAAAAGGCAAAAATCCACTTTCTTGTAATATTATTGATAAGTAAAGGTTACCATTAAATTTCACTTCATAAATCCTTTTAAATTTGTCAGAACATAAAAAACATACAACAAATGCTATTTTTCATTTTTCTATCTTGATGAATATAATGCTTTTTTCATTTATTTTTTCAGTGGACATTTTTAATCATCATACCAACATCTACGAATTTTTTCATATTTTTTTAAATTTTTTGGAATCAATGTGTGTTCATAATTTGATGAATGCCTCATATGAATATGAGCATTTAGTTAGAATGGTGGACAATTTGAAGTTTGACATGTTGGAATGCTTTTAAAAAAATTAAAAAAATTCATACATGTATAAATTATACAAATATGTTCATACCAACAATTTTGAGTGAAGGAACCTTTTTTTTATGAGATACACAAATGTGAATAATATGTGAGTAGAAATTAATTTGATATTTACCAAAACATTACAATGTCAGCTATACAAGTTTTAAAAATATTTTGTTCAGGTGGTAGATGTTAATTTTATACAAATGTAGAAGAAAGAATCATCGAATTTGGACACAATTTGCAGAATCTAAACATGTTTGAGTATTTATATTGGAATCTAAATAAAAAAGAAGCAAGGGATAAGGAAACTGAAGAACAGTATCGGGCATTATCTCAGGCGGTTGTTAAGCAATAACCGCCTGTGAAGATATTTACTTATTCTTAATTAATATTCTTGATTAAATGTGGTCCTTTAAAAAGGCAAAAATCCACTTTCTTGTAATATTATTGATAAGTAAAGGTTACCATTAAATTTCACTTCATAAATCCTTTTAAATTTGTCAGAACATAAAAAACATACAACAAATGCTATTTTTCATTTTTCTATCTTGATGAATATAATGTTTTTTTCATTTATTTTTTCAGTGGACATTTTTAATCATCATACCAACATCTACGAATTTTTTCATATTTTTTTAAATTTTTTGGAATCAATGTGTGTTCATAATTTGATGAATGCCTCATATGAATATGAGCATTTAGTTAGAATGGTGGACAATTTGAAGTTTGACATGTTGGAATGCTTTTAAAAAAATTAAAAAAATTCATACATGTATAAATTATACAAATATGTTCATACCAACAATTTTGAGTGAAGGAACCTTTTTTTTTTATGAGATACACAAATGTGAATAATATGTGAGTAGAAATTAATTTGATATTTACCAAAACATTACAATGTCAGCTATACAAGTTTTAAAAATATTTTGTTCAGGTGGTAGATGTTAATTTTATACAAATGTAGAAGAAAGAATCATCGAATTTGGACACAATTTGCAGAATCTAAACATGTTTGAGTATTTATATTGGAATCTAAATAAAAAAGAAGCAAGGGATAAGGAAACTGAAGAACAGTATCGGGCATTATCTCAGGCGGTTGTTAAGCAATAACCGCCTGTGAAGATATTTACTTATTCTTAATTAATATTCTTGATTAAATGTGGTCCTTTAAAAAGGCAAAAATCCACTTTCTTGTAATATTATTGATAAGTAAAGGTTACCATTAAATTTCACTTCATAAATCCTTTGAAATTGGTCAGAACATAAAAAACATACAACAAATGCTATTTTTCATTTTTCTATCTTGATGAATATAATGCTTTTTTCATTTATTTTTTCAGTGGACATTTTTAATCATCATACCAACATCTACGAATTTTTTCAAATTTTTTTTAAATTTTTTAGAATCAATGTGTGTTCATAATTTGATGAATGCCTCATATGAATATGAGCATTTAGTTAGAATGGTGGACAATTTGAAGTTTGACATGTTGGAATGCTTTTAAAAAAATTAAAAAAATTCATACATGTATAAATTATACAAATATGTTCATACCAACAATTTTGAGTGAAGGAACCTTTTTTTTTTATGAGATACACAAATGTGAATAATATGTGAGTAGAAATTAATTTGATATTTACCAAAACATTACAATGTCAGCTATACAAGTTTTAAAAATATTTTGTTCAGGTGGTAGATGTTAATTTTATACAAATGTAGAAGAAAGAATCATCGAATTTGGACACAATTTGCAGAATCTAAACATGTTTGAGTATTTATATTGGAATCTAAATAAAAAAGAAGCAAGGGATAAGGAAACTGAAGAACAGTATCGGGCATTATCTCAGGCGGTTGTTAAGCAATAACCGCCTGTGAAGATATTTACTTATTCTTAATTAATATTCTTGATTAAATGTGGTCCTTTAAAAAGGCAAAAATCCACTTTCTTGTAATATTATTGATAAGTAAAGGTTACCATTAAATTTCACTTCATAAATCCTTTGAAATTGGTCAGAACATAAAAAACATACAACAAATGCTATGTTAATTAACTGACGCGCCGCTCGAGGTCTGCGGAGAAGTTAAGAAGCCGTGGTGCAGGGGACGCGTGCGACGGAAGGATCTCTGAAGATCGTCTTCCACAGTGGTTTAATTGTGCGCCGCACGAAGTCTGCAAAGAGTTCAATGCGCAATGAACAAAATATTTTGTTCAGTTGGTAGATGTTAATTTAATACAAATGTAGAAGAAAGAATCATCGAATTTGAACACAATTTGCAGAATGTAAACATGTTTGAGTATTTATATTGGAATCTAAATAAAAAAGAAGCAAGGGATAAGGAAACTGCAGAAGAGTATCGGGCATTATCCCAGGCGGTTGTTAAGTTATACCCGCCTTAGATAAACATATTTGTAGACGGTTGTTAAGTACCAACCGTCTGTGAAGATTTTTACTTCTTTTTTTCTCAGGCGGTTTGTAAGTAATAACCGCCTGAGATAATCATTTTTGAAACTACAATATGTTATTTAACGGCCTGAGAAGTGTTAATTAACTGACGCGCCGCACGAGGTCTACGGAGAAGTTGAGAAGCCGTGGTGCAGGGACGCGTGCAAGGATCTCTCAAGATCGTCTTCCGCAGTGGTTTAATTGTGCGCCGCATGAGGTCTGCAAAGAGTTCAATGCGCGGGAAACGAACCGCTCCCTCGTCTACTCCGCACAGACCTATATAAGGCGCGTCGTCGGTTATGGACAAGCACAAAACTTTTCTCCACTCCTTTCTTCTTCTCCTAGCCCGCCGCCGATTAACCACCACAGCCATGGCCAACCTTCCACCACCTAGCCCGCCGATGCAGCCACCCTGCAAGCGGATACGCTGCAGCTCCCCCGAGAGGGTGAATGACGACCAGCGCGTTCCACCGCCGGTGCAGCCGGAGCCACCGGTACAGCCGGAGCAATCGGCTCAGCCGGAGAAGCCGACCCTCTCTCCTGCTGCATCGTCGCCGGAGGAGGAGGAGGAGGAGGAGGACGACTTCGACGACGACGACGATGATGACGATGATGACGACGAGTCGTCCTCCGACGACGGCGACGACGAGTCGTCCTCCGACGACGGCGACGACGAGTCGTCCACCGACGACGGCGACGACGAGTCGTCCACCGACGACGGCGACGACGACGACGGCGACCACCACCATGGTGACGACTACGACGACGACGACGATGAGTCGGAGGAGGACCGCTTGGCTTGGTTTGAGAAGCTGGCGGAGAGGATGGAGGAGGCGGGGCCGTAGTGTAGTTTTAGGATTTCAATCAAGTGTTCTTGTACATTTTTCTTGTGTTTTGTACATATTTCAATCAAGTGTCAATGAATACTGGTGGATAATTTGAAGTTTGACATGTTGGAGTGCTTTTAAAAAAATTTAAAAAATTCATACATGTATAAATTATGCAAATATGTTCGTACCAACAATTTTGAGTGAAAGATCTTTTTTTATGAGATACACAAATGTGAATAATATGTGAGTAGAAATTAATTTGATATTTACCAAAACATTTCAACGTCAGCTATACAAGTTTTAAAAATATTTTGTTCAGTTGGCATTATCTCAGGCGGTTGTTAAGTAATACCCGCCTGAGATAAAAATCTTCCCTGGCGGTTATTAAGTACCAACAGCCTGTGAAGATATTTACTTCTTAATTAATAAACATCATCTCAGGCGGTTGGTAAGTAAAACCCGCCTGCGATAAAGTTAAAAACCGCCTGTGAAAAACCTACGTCTATATAAGGACCCCTCACCGCAGTCAAAACGCAACCCTGGAGAATTTATATCGACGCCGCCAGGCTGTTGAAATTTCCCCTGCGCCGCGCCGCCGCTCCGCCGCCCAGCCCATACTGCCGCGCCGCCGCTCAACCCCGCACCGCCACTTCTCCACCCAGCCGGCCCACCGTGCTGACGCCTCTGCAAGGTAAATGTAGTTTCCTTACTTTTTCTTTGTATATTTTCATTAGCTGATAAGCTGTTAGTTTTGTGTGTTCTGGTATATGGATTCTGTCCTTTTGCATGTGTAAGTACTGTATGGATTGTGTTCTGGTATATTGATGTATGGACTATATGGATTGTTTCCTTTTTGTACCTATTATGTGACATGAATATGATGTTTAATTAACAGATGCTATTGTAATATATATAAGATGCATCTGGGCCTTGTTTCCCGATATAACGGACTGGATCCCACCCAGACCTAGCCCATGCTGCTGGGCCTGTTTCCCCCTTTGACTCCGTCTGCCTCAAGACGTCGCCCGTCTCCTACATTAGTCGCCCTAATCATACTTGTTATGTCTCTGTAAATTCATTTTATAGAAGACCTTTAGAGAATATTTGTGGCCAAATTTTGTAAATCTGACAAAAAATTCTATTATTGAAGCATGGACCGTCGAGCGTGGATGTATAACATGCCAAGACCCGATCCTATGTACATTCGTAATGTTGCAAATTTTATTGAAGCATCCAAGAGACATGCGAAGTTGCAAAAGATAGATGACATATTATGTCCATGTATCGACTGCGAAAATAAGATTGCTTGGACGGATACTATAGTAATCCAATCTCATTTGGTGAAAAGAGGTTTCAAAAATAACTACACAATATGGACAGAGCATGGTGAGTTAGATACACATGATGTGGATAAAGATGATGAGAGAGGCTCAGATGATGATAATGTTCATATCGATGATGGTAGTGACAATCAAGCTGGTGATGATGATGATGAGTTCGATTGTGAGGAGATGTTGCGTCACATTGAACCATATGTACTGACTTCTATGGGAGCAAGCAAAGGTTTAAGTAAAATGGAGACATTGCAGAATGCGGCCACAGAGCTTTTATATGATGAATCAAACGGTTGTGATAAAGAGTTTACTACATTGCGTGCAGTCTTAGAACTACTAAAGTTGAAAGCTACGCACGGATGGTCCGATTGTAGTTTCTCTGATCTTTTGAATCTTCTGGCAGAAATTCTTCCAAATCCAAATAAACTGCCTAGAAGCACTTATAAAGCGAAGAAACTTCTTTGCCCGATGGCACTAGGTGTGACAAAAATACACGCTTGTGTGAACCATTGTATTCTGTATCGCAAAGAGCATGAGCTCGCAACTAGATGCCCCATTTGTGGTGTCAGTAGATATAAGAAGGACTACAATCACCAGTATGTTACCAACATGAAAAAGACTCAGAAGAATAAGAAGTTTATTATTGGTCCTGAAGGTGACGATGACGATACTTCTGGCGATGCAGACGGAAAGAATAAGAGAAAAATTCCTGCATTGGTGATGTGGTACCTTCCGGTAATTGATCGCTTGAAGCGTTTGTTCTCAAACCCTAGGGAGGCTGAACTTATGCGTTGGCATTCCGAGGAACGCAAGAAGAATGAAAAACATATACGACACCCTGGTGATGCAACCCAGTGGAAAAATTTTGATATTCAGTATCCAGAATTTGCGAAGGAAATCAGAAATGTGAGGTTTGCCTTGGGTACAGATGGAATGAATCCGTTTGGTGAAAAAAGGAGCATACACAGCACATGGCCCGTGGTCTTAACTATGTACAACCTACCGACGTGGTTGTGTCACAAAAGGAAATATATCTTATTATCTGTTCTTATCCAAGGTCCGAAACAACCCGGCATCGAAATTGATGTGTTCTTGGAACCTTTAATGGAAGATATGGCGAAATTGTGGAATGAAGGGGTACGTACATGGGATGAGTACAAGCGGGAGTATTTCACGCTAAGAGCAATGATATTCGTTACCGTGCATGATTATCCCGGACTGTTTACATTATCGGGACAAATGAAAGGGAAGAAAGGTTGCGTTAGGTGCGTGGAAAGAACTGGATATCTATACCTCACTTCATCCAGAAAGACGGTGTACATGAGACATCGACGGTTCTTGACAGATACACACAAGTATAGGAAGATGAAAGAACAATTTGATAACAAAATCGAAAAAGATACTGCACCGAAACCTTACAGTGGAAAACTTGTGTTTGAAATGGTCAAGAACATTCATATTGCTTTCGGTAAGGGAAAAAAGAGTAAAGGAATTAAGAGAAAGAAAAGTACATCTTCGGATGATACAACTGACATGGCTTTCAAGAAACAATCAATTTTTTTCAAGTATCTTCCGTATTGGAAGAATCTGGAATGTTGCCATAGTATTGATTTGATGCACGTTACAAAGAATGTATTTGACAGCATCATTGGGACCTTGCTGGACATGCCGAGGAAGACAAAGGATGGATTAAATTCACGTATGGACCTAGTAAATTTTGATTTGAGACCAGAGCTTCATCCAGTAGAAAAGGCGAACGGGAAGCATTACCTTCCCCCAGCCAGCTACAACTTGACGCTAGAAGAGAAAAAAGCAATTTGCGAATGCTTGCGTGGGATCAAAGTGCCCACAAGTTTCTCATCCAATATCCGCAAACTTGTCTCGATGAAAGACTTGTCTTTATTCGATTATAATTCTCACGACTGTCACATGATGATGACAGTTTTCCTTGCCATTGCAATAAGAGTAATCAAACCTGAGCATATAAAAGTTGTCATCACACGTTTGTGTTACTTCTTCAATGCAGTATCGCAAAAGGTGATAGCACGTGAAGATTTAGACTATCTGAAAACATACATCATCGAGACAATGTGCAAGCTTGAGATGTGTTTCCCACCATCCTTTTTTGATATGCAAGTACACCTAATCATACATCTTGTTGATCAGATAAAAGCATTGGGGCCACTATATTTACATCATATGTTTTCGTTGGAGAGATATTTAGGAGTATTAAAAGGTTATGTGCGGAACCGTGCTCACCCAGAGGGTTCAATTATGGAAGGATACACCACTGAAGAAGTGATTGAGGGTTGCGCTGATTACATCAAAGATGGAAAATCGATAGGTGTGCCTATACCGGTACATGAGGGTAGACTACGTGGGAGAGGCAAACTGGGTAAGAAAACTTTTATTGTTCAAGATTACAAGAATGTACACCGTGCACATTTTGGTGTACTACAACAGCTCGCAATAGCTGAGCCGTACATCGAGGAACACCAAATTGAGCTTCGTGATAAAAACCAAGACCGCAAAGAGGACTGGATCATGAAAGAGCACAGAAGATGTTTCACTGAATGGTTAATGGACAAAAATATATCATACGGAAACACTATAGAAGAGGCAACAATGAAAAAGTTAGCTTGTGGCCCATCTGCTTTGGTAACATCATGGCAAGCATATGACATCAATGGTTACACATTTTACACTAAAGAAAAAGACGGTAAGAGTGTTGCACAAAATAGTGGTGTTCGTATTGAGGCTTATGATTCACAAGGGCAGAAGACCACATACTTCGGGTTCATAGAGGAAATATGGGAACTCGATTATGGCGAAAGAATGGTAATGCCCGTATTTAAGTGCCAATGGGTCAAACATCCTGATGGTTTGAAAGTGGACAATTACGGACTGACACTAGTAGACTTGAATAAAGTGGGTTACAAAGATGACCTGTGGGTTCTCGCCGATAATGTTGCACAAGTTTTTTATGTTCAAGATCCAGAAACTGAGAAGTTGCACGTAGTTGTTTCTGGAAAGCAAAATATTGTTGGGGTTGACAATGTGGGAGATAATGAAGAGGAATATAATCAGTATGAAGAGATGTACCTTTTCACCGAACCAGAAAACATCAAGCGCGTAGAGAGAAGCATTAAAAAGAATTTGAAACCCTATATGCGAGAAGATGTCAATGCTGGAAAAAATGTATATAGCAATGCGAGATGATATATATTGTATATATTTGTATCTTCTGAAATCAACTTAGAACAATGTTGGTATATGGATTGTGTCCTTTTGCATTTGTGTACATATGCGTTTGGACTCAATGATTTGGAAGTTTGGTCTTTCTTCAGATAATGATGTCTCGGGCGTGTAGCCGATTGAAGGAGGAGCGCTTGGCGTGGCGCAAGAACCATCCCCATGTATGTACATATGGCACACCGGTCACATGGTTGTATATACATATGTATCTGTAATGGACTGATGAACTTAACTGTAGTTTGTTTTCCGTGTTGTTTGTTTTTGGTATTTTCAATTTCTCCGCGTAGGGTTTCTCTGCGAAGCCTGAATCGGGAGATTTATTGAAGTGGCAGTGCATCGTCCCCGGTAAAGAAGGGGTAAGTCATGAAGAACAAGCACAATATGAGTTTAACTATCGTCCTCCTATTAATAAATTTCTTTTGCAGACTGAATGGGAAGATGGTTACTACCCCCTGACAATCTCCTTCTCTGAGGACTATCCCTTGGTGCCTCCAAGATGCTCCTTTCCAATTGGGTTCTTCCACCCAAATGTCCATCGTTCGGGAGCACTCTGCATCGGGATTCTTGATCAAGAGACTGTAAGATAGACCTATTTTGTTCATGTAATTATTACTTATAATTTTTGTCGAACTTATTTGAACTGGTTTCTTATATTGCTTAAATTATATTTCGTAGGGGTGGTGAAGTGCTTTTACAATCAAAACTATACTACTTGAAGTTCAGCGTTTGCTGCATCAGCCAAATGTGCCTGATGTTGAAAATGATTGCTATAATCTACTTATCAAGGTTAGATGACACTTTGACTTAGTGACCAATGTAGGTTATTCATTCCTCCTTCGACATTTGTTAATTTAAATAATGTCAATATTTTCAGGATCCAGCGGAATATAAGAGACGTGTTCGGGAGCAAGCAGGACGGTACAATTTAGATTGATCGATGGGAGCTTCATCGTCGATCTACAATGAATGTAGCATGATTTTTGTTCAGTGTGTAAAGAAATTATCTTTGAACAATTGTAAAGCCTCTAATGGTGTATTATCACAATTAAGCCAGCCTCACTGGTGATCGAGCATTTCCTATAATGCATTACTGTACTAGTATCCGCTAGCTCATCTGTGTTTTTTTCCTGATACAATTTTGCCTGCACGACTACATGCGGCTGTGATATATAATTGCAACTACATCCCTGTAATTTCAATGAAAACCGCTTATGATAATTAAACAATGACCGCCACTGAAAATACATGATCTTCTTAGGCCGTTGTTAATCAAGAACCGGCTATGAAGTTCATTGCATTACAGACGGTTATTAATTAAGAACCGCCAACGAAGATCATGTATTTACTCAGACGGTTGTTCCTTAAAATCCATCTGTGAAGTTCATTGCATTACAGACGGTTATTAATCAAGAACCGCCAACGAAGATCATGTATTTACCCAGACGGTTGTTTCTTAAAATCCGTCTGTGAAGTTCATGGCATTGCAGGCGGTTAATAATTAATAACCGTCTGTGAAGATCATGTATTTACCCAGACGGTTGTTTCTTAAAATCCGTCTGTGAAGTTCGTTGCATTACAGGCGGTTCTTAATTAAGAACCGATTCTGAAGATCATGTATTTACCCAGACGGTTGTTCTTTAAAATCCGCCTGTGTTGCTCTTTCATCACAGACGGTTATTATATCATTCGTCATCACAGTCGCATATTTTTAAGGACCGCCTGTGTTTGAAAAATTGAGGCGCCTGTAAAAATGCTTTTTGTAGTAGTGTAGACTGCATCTTGCCTTCCACTTGCTGCTTCATCTTGTCTAACAAGGCATTCTCTTCTTTATGTTCCCTCCTACCAACTCGGAATGCCTGCTGGATCAGGGCAGCAGCACGAGCATGTAAGTTTATGACAACACTCACTGAGTTATTTCCATGAGTAATTTGTCTCTAAATACCCTAAACATTAACATTACCACCTTGGTTAAGACTCGCTCCTTGTGAAACATTAGTGGCTCGCTGACCAGTAGAGATTGCACCACGCGAACCAAAGCCATAACCCTCATGCTGCCGAGATCCCTGAAATCTTCCACCCCATCTTCATTGAAAAGCTTGAGCCTTCTTCAACGGATATATAGATGCCTAAGAAGTATAATTAGTTCTAAATATCTCGTACGCATGTTTCATAGGACCTAACTCCTAAGCTCAATTTTTACAAATGGTGGACCGTCAACCGAACGGTGCCAAAACCCAGCATTTTACCGTTTCTTTGCAGCATATCCATCAAAGCCCTATCGGAAACGCCAATTCCCGTTCCATCTGCTCCCAAAACCATCGCTACGGTGAACTGATTGCATCTGCTCGAATCTCATACAAAGATAAGGTGAAATAATAATTAGATTGATTAAAATACTTGGAGGTGGTACATATGGATAAGGAGTTTAGGGGATCCTCCTTGGTTACAAAATCAATGTAGGATTATTGTTCTAACATTCTCCGCAATCTGAACATCTACTAGCTACACTGCTATTTTTTTATCTCAGACGACTCTAAACATATTATCACAAGCAGTTTTCAAAACACTTGTAACGAAGCACATGTGAAAATTGACTATTTTCACTGGCAGTTGCTACAAATCACATATGATAATGCTTTCTCACATATGGTTCTTTACGTACAACGTCCGCCTGTGATAAGATATGAATCCATACAGAACTAAACACTATTATTTCTAATTTCCTGCTCAAATTAAAATAACAACAATCACAATATGTTCAATGCAATTCATAGTTTACACATTGCAATTCATGTTTGATACATTGTAATTCATGGTTGATACATTTCAATTCATAGTTTCTACATTGCAATTCCTAGTTTATACATAGCAATTCATAATTGATACATTGCAATTCGTAGTTTCTCTCATGCTCACATTGAATATACATCGTAGCGTTGAGCTTGCTTCCTAACACATCTCTTACATTCCTTTAGATTTTGAAACATAAATATTATTGAAATTAAAAAAAATCACAATGATGAATGATATCTAATCTAGCTTGCTCCCTAACACATAGTTACTAAGAGTCTTTTTTTTCATCCATGAAAAGATAAGAATATATGCCAACAACAGAAGGTGAATATAGTTACTCAATGTGAAGTCATTCTCAGCCAACACTTGTGGCAGAGTAATTATTGTAGCCGCAGCGCTGGCTTCCATTTTATGTTTGCTTAATTCAACATCAACAACTTTCACGCTATCTCTTGACAAAAGTTTCCTTTCAAATCTGATATTTTGTTCAACAACTTTTTCTGCTTCTAGAGATTTTAAGAAAACAAAACTCTAGCATCAAGATATCAACTGCAAAAGACCTCTAAACACTAAAGTGTTTATATATATTAAAAAGCATATAGCTCCCATGAAAGGTTATTTTTTCATTGACCAAATGACTAGTGCACATTTAAATAGATCGTGCACCAAACTCACCACAAAGGTTAAAGTAGAACTAAATTAGTTCTCTATATACAGTGACAATACAAAGAGTAGAAGTTTATAGTTCATTCATAAATGAATCAAGCATGACGATCACCGGAAATGACAAGAAGCGCAAAACAATTATGACAAGATAAGCATATAAAGTCTGAACTAAAAATTGATGACATAGTAAAACAATGACTGAGAACAAGCAATCAGAATAGACTCTCGGAAATGTAAAATCTGGATTCTCATATATGTCAACATCAGGAGTTTATCCATACTCTCGCATGGAAATAGCGCGTGCACCTTCACTAGGGCAAGAGTGAGGACGGTGAGGATGAGGACGGCGATGGCAAGGACGGCGAGCCTAAGGACGGCGAGGTTCAGGACAGCCAAAGTGAGGACAACGAGGGCGAGGACGGCAAGGGTGAGACGGCGCTCGATGGCGACGGCGAGCGGGGGAGGGGATGGTGCGGGCGAGGACAGCGAGGGTGAGGACGGCGCTCGATGGAGACGGCGAGCATGAGAGGGTACGGCGACGGCGAGGAAAGCAAGGGCGGGGACGACGCTCGGCAGCAACGACTTGGCGGCAAAATCAAAATTTTTGCAGCCTCTAGACTTAGATTTTCAGGGTGTGACCAAGAGGCTTTATAGGCGTGTATTATCACAAACGGTTCTTCTTGTAAAGACTGTGAAAACTTTTAAATAATTTAAAAATATAATTTTAACAAACGACATCTAATTAAAAACCGCCTGTGAAGCTGAGGGGTCGCCTAAATATATAAATATTATTATCACAAGCGTCTTTTTGTTAATAACCGCCCGTGAAGACTTTGCCATCAATTATGACACTTTGTCACCATCTAATGTGATATATTTATACATCAACATTTTTACATCAATAATGTGTAACACATCCATTAATGCAATATATAGTCCATTGGTTGATAGTTATATATAGTGCATTAGTTTATGGTTATAACACATTATCAAAGTGTGCAATCGACACTTCACTCGGTACTACTAAGAAGTAGTCAGCAGACGTTTGTATTTAGGGGGGACGTAATCTCAAGAACTCAGGAACAGAGGTGACACAGTGGTTTTTACGTGGTTCGGTCCGCCTTAGCGTAATACCCTAATCCACAGAGGTGTTTGTGTGTTGAATTGCTTTGAACGAGTATGTTGGTGAACGAGTATAGATGACTTATGTTCTACCGTGCAGTGCAGTGCAATCCTTTTATATGTAAAGGACTGGCTGTTACCGTGTGCCATGGCTCAACAGGTGGCGCCAGCGGTATTTACCACGCCGTACACAATCTAAGTGTATAACGGAGGTTTATTAGTGTGATAATGTGCCTTAATGGCACCGTTACCAGGCTTGATGGTCCTTTGATCGTGCATTCACTACAAGGATTCCGACCTGTTGCAACGATTGTACTGTAATGAATACTAAATTGTTGCAGTAAGCTTGGCTTTTTGCCACGATTCACTAGTTCGTGACACTAGGATCTATCACCACAGAACACAATCGTTGCATTAGGATCTGTTGCCACGATTCACTAGTTCATGGCGTCAGGATGCTAATGCAACGGATCACAATCGTTGCATTAGGATCTGTTGCCACGAAATTCTGGTTCGTGGCGTTACAGCTTTATTGCCATGAAAAACAGTCGTTGCATTAGGATTTGTTGCCATGAATTGCTGGTTCGTGGTGTTACAGCTTTATTGCCATGGAACACAATCATTGCATTAGGATCTGTTGCCACGAAATACTGGTTCATGGCATTACAGCTTTATTGCCACGAAACACAGTCGTTGCATTAGGATCTGTTGCCACAAATTACTGGTTAGTGGCGTTACAGCTTTATTGCCACGTAACACAGTCGTTGCATTAGGATCTGTTGCCACGAATCGGCAAACAGTTGCATTTGGACCGTAATGCAACGAAACAGAATCGTTGCATTAGGATGTGTTGCCACGATACTCTGGTTCATGGCGTTACAACTTTATTGCCACGGAACACAATCGTTGCACTAGGATCTGTTGCCACAAATTACTGGTTCGTGGCATTACAGCTTTATTGCCACGGAACACAGTCGTTGCATTAGGATCTGTTGCCACAAAATACTGGTTCGTGGCGTTACAGCTTTATTGCTATGGAATACTATCGTTGTATTAGGATCTGTTGCCACTAATAAGCAAACAGTTGCATTTCGACCATAATGCAACAAAACAGAATCGTTGCATTAGAATGTGTTGCCACGAAATACTGGTTCGTGGCATTACAACTTTATTGCCATGGAAAACAATCGTTGCATTAGGATCTGTTGCCACGAACTACTGGTTCGTGGCGTTACGGCTTTATTGCCACGGAACACAGCCGTTGCATTAGGATCTATTGCCACGAAATACTAGTTCATGGCGTTGCAGCTTTATTGTCACGAAACACAGTCGTTGCATTAGGATCTGTTGCCACGAATCAACAAACAGTTGCATTTGGACCGTAATATAACAAAACAGAATCGTTGCATTAGGATGTGTTGCCACGAAATACTGGTTCGTGGCGTTACAGCTTTATTGCCACAGAACACAGTCGTTGCATTAGGATCTGTTGCCATGAATCAGCAAACAGTTGCATTTGGACCGTAATGCAACGAAACAGAATCGTTGCATTAGGATGTGTTGCCACGAAATACTGGTTCGTGGCGTTACAGCTTTATTGCCACGGAACACAGTCGTTGCATTAGGATCTATTGCCATGAATTACTGGTTAGTGGCGTTACAGCTTTATTGCCACGGAACACAGTCGTTGCATTAGGATCTGTTGTCACGAATCAGCAAACAGTTGCATTTGGACCGTAATGCAACGAAACAGAATCGTTGCATTAGGATGTGTTGCCACGATACTCTGGTTCATGGCGTTATAGCTTTATTGCCACGGAACTAAATCGTTGCATTAGGATCTGTTGCCACAAATTACGGGTTCGTTTCATTACAGCTTTATTGCCACGGAACACAGTCGTTGCATTAGAATCTGTTGCCACGAAATACTGGTTTGTGGCGTTACAGCTTTATTGCCACAGAACACAGTCGTTGCATTAGGATCTGGTGCCACGAATTACTGGTTCGTGGCGTTACAGCTTTATTGCCACGAAACATAGTCGTTGTATTAGGATCTGTTGCCACAAATCAGCAAACAGTTGCATTTGGACCGTAATGCAACGAAACAGAATCGTTGCATTAGGATGTGTTGCCACGAAATACTGGTTCGTGGCGTTACAGCTTTATTTCCGCTCGCCTAGCCCCAGAGCTAGGCCTGCCTTTAAGACCATCTGCAGTGGTTCACGGTAAAGCACTGATGGGACGCAGAGCGGTTCCAATTGAATTCAAAGATGCGCATGCGGGATGCATAACCTCTGCAGTACTACAGGTGCAGTAAAAGTCACTGACATGTGGGCCCCACGACCAGCCGGACCCACATGTCAGTGACTGTTACTGCACCTGCAGTACCACAGGTGATTTCAACGCATGCGCTGTGTGCGTCTAAGGCGCCTCGGTGACTGGCGCGCACGTAAGCTTGGTGCGCCCGGTTGCATCAGCCACCTGTACAAATGGCTACGGCTTGAACGAAGGACGAAACCTTATGCGGCAAACAGCAACGTATAATACTTCCTCCGCACCAACTCAACTCTATTTCTGTTTTGGTCGAACTAATTACCTTTGACAAATGATTTATATGGAATTTATTAACTTCAATAATATGTAGTACTAGATTGTATATTATGGAAATATTTTTCATGGTGAATCTAAAAGTACAATTCTTGTATTGTTAAAACAGATCAAAATTGCGTAAATCTGAAAGATAGATTTGACAAAACCTAAGACTTCCCTTTGAAAAAGTTTTATACTGTATATCCCATATATATGCTACTACTACGTAAATTAGGGGTGGGCAAATAAATCGAGACCGAAAAACCGAAACCGATAAAACCGAGACTGGAACTGAAAAGACCGAAATATCGGGTATCGCGTACTTTTCGGGTAGCAAATATAAATAACAGAAAAATAAATGTCGGGTTCGGGCGGATGAATTTATTGTGGAGCTACATGTCACATACTTAATTATACTAAAAATCATCATCTTCGCTGTCGTCCCCCCACAATGGAGCTACATGACCATCATTGGTATATGTATCGTCGTCGTCGTCGTCTTCATTTTCTGATGCAACTCCATCTACCTCAAACCGATCACCTGACGTTGTCATTATAAGAGTGGAAGCATCGCCGCTGGCTCCCTCAATGTCATTCCTAGCCCATACGGTCGTATCCTCATTATTGATATCATCAGTAAGCAGATCATCATGAAATGTCTCAGCCTCCATCGTCTCAGTCACATTATTTTCACTGTCTCCAGAGGGCATGGCAAAAAGGTTCCGTGGCTTCGTTTTAACAACTGTAGCCCATTTAGGATGCTTCACACTTGGAACATAAAAAACTTGTTCTGCTTGGGTGGCTAGAATGTAAGGCTCATACTGGAATCGAAACAGAGTAGTGTCAACATCTATCATTTCGTATTGATCCTTTTTTGTAGCCTCTGCTTTGGTTCTGACTGCTTCCAAAAGGCCGATCAAACCATTCACACTGAAATAACAGAACCTCTTGATTTTTTTTTTCAAAATCAACAGCAATGATTTTCTTGATTACTCCAAACCAATCATGATCAGTGCCCCGAATAACAATACCACTATTTTGGGTTCGTAAATCTTTTTCCACATCTGCAGTTCGAAAGAAGAAGCCATTGATGAATAACCGACTAAAAAAACGTGCCCCACGATCAGGTCCTCTAGATAATGCATACAGATAATCGGTTGCTTTGCTTTCTTTGTGTAATGTCGTAATCTGTACACATTAGTATAATAGGGGTTATCAATGACAAACCAATTTCAGAACACATATTAGTTCAATATTTCATCAAAGTGCAAACTTGCATGTACTTACTCGTTTCTGAAACCAATCAACAAACTCATCTCTATGGCGTTTATCAACATCACGAGAATGAATCTTTTTCAGCTCTTCAATATGCTCACTGAAAAGGGTACAAAATTAAATTGGCCATCTACAATAAGCCATATATATAGTATACAACATCTGAGTTATACGTTATTACTTGATCCATGGAGCGGCCTCTTCAACGTAAGTAAGAAGATAATGTCTGATGTTATGTAGTTCCACCATAGTAAGTTGGTCCCATTTATACCCTTTTTTAGAATTATCAACTTCTGTAAATATGTTAGAATTATCAACAGAAGGTTCATTTGTAGCTGCAGCTTCATGACGTTCTGGCCTATTACGCTTGGTGCTGATGTTATCCAAAAACTGACTACAAAAAGTCATACACTCTTCGGCAATATATCCCTCAACTATAGAACCCTCCGGGTGAGCTTTGTTACGTACATACCTCTTCAATGTACCAAGGTACCTCTCAATTGGATACATCCATCTGTAAGAAACAGGTCCACCCAACCGTGCTCCTTCGGCAAGATTGGTTGGAATATGTACCATGATATCAAATAAATCGGGAGGAAACAACATCTCAAGCTTACAAATTGCTTCAGGAATTTGTTTGCTCATCTTGTCCAAATCTGGTTCCGCCAATTCTTTAGAACAAATTCTAGAAAAAATGTGCTAAACTCAATTAAAGGTGCAACAACGTTTTCAGGCAATATGTTACATATTGCAATAGGAAGGAGCTTCTGAAATATAATATGGCAGTCATAAGTTTTTAGACCCGATGCCTTACATTCTTTTATGTCCACACATCTCTTGATGTTTGAGGCATAACCATCGGGCACCTTCACATTCCACAAAAACTTGCACAAGGTGGTCTTCTCATCTTTGCCCAAAGTATATAATGCTGGTGGGAATGTGTACTTGATCTTTATGAACTTCGGATGTTGATCTGGCTGTATACCCATATCCTTCATATCAAAACGAGCTTGTAGACTATCTTTTGTTTTACCATCCATAGCAAGCAATGTCCCCAATATGCTATCACAAATGTTTTTCTCAATGTGCATGACATCCAAGTTATGCCTTATTAGCAATGTCTTCCAATAAGGGAGGTCGAAAAATATACTTTTCTTCTTCCAATTATGTCATCTATTTTCCTTGGTGTGCTTTCTCTTATTATTCGTCAGTCCAAAACTCACTTGATCAAAACACTCGTATTGTTGGAGTACTTCGTCACCAGAGAGTGATGTTGGAGCCTCTCTATTCTCTGCCTTGTTGTTGAAAGAACCTTTGTTTCGACACCATCTGTGATCCTGAGGTAGGAAACGATGATGACCCATGTAACAATGCTTTCGTCCATATTTCAACCAGAAGGCATCAGTGTTTATATGGCAGTATGGACATGCTAGCTTCCCTTTTGTGCTCCATCCACACAACATTGCATATGCTAGAAAATCATTTATTGTCCACAATAATGAAGCTCGCATGACAAATGTCTCTTTCTTTAAACTGTCATATGTTTCAACACCATCAGACCATAATTTCAGTAGCTCATCAATCAAAGGCTGCAGATACACATCAATGTTATTTCCAGGTGACTTTGGCCCAGGAATTATCATTGGCATCACCCAATAAGACTGCTTCATACACAACCAAGGTGGTAGATTATAAGGGATTAGAATCACAGGCCATGTACTGTAAGAAACATTCATTACTCCAAAAGGATTGAAACCATCAGATGCTAGCCCAAGTCTTATGTTGCAAGGATCAGATGAGAAATTTGGGTGAATGCTATCAAAATGCTTCCATGCTTTTGAATCGGTGGGATGGCGTAATATTCCATCATCAGTATGACCTTCTTTGTGCCAGCGCATGTTTGATGCCGTTGATTATCCCATATAAAACCTTTGTAGACGGGGAATAAGAGGGAAGTAACGTAGAACTTGTGTGCTACAAGCTTCTTGGATTTTCCACAAGGTAAAGCCTCTCTTGCAACCCCAGCAGTACTATTTTTCCATCTTAATTCACCACATTTTGGGCAACTATTCAACAGAGAATAGTCCTTCCGGAATAACACACAGTCATTGACACATGCATCGATCTTTTGGTAGTCCAGCCCGAGGTCACGAACAACCTTCTGAAGTTTATCAAGTTTATTAGGAATGCAGTGGCCCTTTGGAAGCGCAAATGAGAATAGTTCAAGAAACATCTCACAAGCTACTTTGCTCATACCAGTTAAACACTTTATCTGGTAGAACCTGACAATGTAGGATAATTGGGTGAGCTGCGAACAACCTAGATACAACTCCTTTTTGGCATCAGTTAATAAGTCATATAATTTCTTTGCATCCCCAGTTGGCTCCTGCTGGTTTATAACATTTTCTTGATCATCAACATCTGCTGAAGTACCACCATGATCAGTGCCTCTAAGTAGACTGGACAACATATTTTGCATAGCACCATCATCAGAAATTATCTCCTCATTATTTGCTGATTCCTCAGCAATATTTTCCTGAACTCGTATTTCTCCATGGTGTATCCAACAAGTATAATCTAATAACATCCCATTTCTGAGCAGGTGTAAATGAACTCCCTTGCGTGTCTTGTGGCAAATATTACGACATATCGTGCAAGGACAAGGCATAGTTCCTCCTTCACGAGTGCCCTGAAATACAAAATTTAAAAATGACTTCATTCCATCCTGCCACTCCCTCGTATGCCTGTCTTTTCCCATCCATGTCTTATCTTCTGACATCGCTTCCTACAATTCAATCAGCCATCAGCCTATCCGTAAGAAGATAGATGTACAAGAACACATTTTGTGAGCAATTGTACCTAGCTGTTGTTACTCCACGCGCTGCAACCGGTGGATTCTCCTACAAGCGTGGCGGCCGGCGGATGCTCCTCCAAGCGTGGCGGCCGTCGGTTGGTCCTCCAAGCTTGGCGGTCGGTGGATGCTCCTACAAGAGTGGCGGCCGGCGGATGCTCCTACAAGCGTGGCGGCCGGCGGATGCTCCTCCAAGCGTAGCGGCCGGCAGATGCTCCTCCAAGCGTGGCAGCCGGCAGATGCTCCTACAATCGTGGCGGCCGGCGGATGCTCCTACAAGTGCATTGCAGAGAGGGGGCTAGCGGTGCGGGTCGAAGGGTACCGTAATAAAATATTATTTTCGTTTCTTATTTTCCTTCTTCATTCGGCGTGACAAAAATTTCCCGCCGCGGGCAGGCAGGCAGGCAGGACGAAAAAGCTGGGCCGCTTGTTATTTGTGGGCTGAAACTGCACTGATTCACTTTATATTCAAGCTGGGCCTTCACGCATTCATGACGCTTGCACAGAGCCGAAGGCCTCGAACGGTCCGGTCCTATCACCGGATTTTCGTGAGATCCTCAAGGGACGCTGCTTCCAATGTTTGGCCTCTTCATCCTCGCCTTCTTAAACCACCCCCCCTATTGCTTCCAGGCTTAAGTTCCCGACTGATTCCCATCCATGCTCCCGTGTGTTGCCTGAGAAGTCCTTTGCCTCCGTTGTCGCAGTGCCATGCCTCACAACCATGTTAGACGCGAGCAGGTACCTGCAGGCTCACCGTCCCTGCGCCCTCGTGAGGGGCAATGCATGATGGTCAACAACCACCTCATGACGACGGAGTTTATCCGTTTGAGCCACCAAGCAGCTGTTCTGGGACCCAGAGGAGGTCGCAGCGAGGCGACACCCATGGAGATCACCCTGGCCATCCATCACCAACTTGAAATCCCGCATTGGGCTTTCACCGTGTCCATGTTTGGGGATGGTGAGTTCCTGGTGCGGTTCACCCGCGATGACTATCGGGAGCTCGCCATCGAGACGGCAATCATCTCCATGCCGGATGATAACCACTACTTCCGGCCATGGATCTTTGGCGTCGGTGTGCCGATCGTCGGGTGGTTCTTCCACGTGCAGGTTGTCATCGAGAACCTCCCTCTGCATGTCTGGTCTGCGGAGGGCATCAGACAGGTTCTGGGTGACGTCTTCCTCTTTGATCACTTCGATGCTTCCACTTACCACCGGGAGTGTGCTGACCTGTGCACGGTCGTTGGGTGGATGAAAGACCCAAGCCTCCTGCCTCGGGCCAAAATGGCCACCTTCTTTGCAGGAAGTGATGGCCAGACTGGGAGTGATGGCGGGCCGCCGGCGGAACCTTTCAACCATGCCTCACTGGTCCGGCCTGGCGGCCTCACGACGGAGCTCATCATCCACCTGGATCACTACCTCGACTATACGCCGCCGGTCCACCCCAACTCCCCGACCTCCTCCTCATCAGGCAACTCTTTTGATGGACACTCCTCGGTGTCCTCGAACTCTTTGGGGGACACCTTCCCGTGGCCGAAGAGATTCTACTAGCGGCGTGGGGAAGTGGATGAGGTGGATAAGCAGCTCTTTTAGTATGGCTACCAAAGTGTCCTAGCTCATGTGTTACGTTTCCTATGGAAACTAAAAATCCTTTACAAATCCTATCCTTCAAAGGGAGCCTATGTTTGAGAGGATTACGACTGGATTAATTTCCGTGAAAAGATTTCCTGTTTAACATTTCGATTGTCCTTCCTTTTTTCAAACATTTTCTTCCTCGTATTGTCTTCACTTTTTTCTTTCCAGTCCTAGCTACGGACCTGTTCCATTTCCTGTTACTACTACTTTACATACCGCTTTGCGGGCCCCGCTGCGGGTGACCTCCTGGCAACTCCACCGGTTTGGGGACAAGGAGAAATTTTGCTTTTTTAAAGGACCCACATTTAATCAAGAATATTAATTAAGGAGAAGTAAATATCTTCACAGGCGGTTGGTACTTAATAACCTTCTGAGAAGATGTTTATCTCAGTCGGGTATTACTTGCCAACCGTCTGAGATAATGCCCGATACTGTTCTTCAGTTTCCTTATCCCTTGCTTCTTTTTTATTTAGATTCCAATATAAATACTCAAACATGTTTAGATTCTTCAAATTGTGTCCAAATTATATGATTCTTTCTTCTACATTTGTATAAAATTAACATCTACCACCTGAACAAAAAATTTTAAAACTTGTATAGCTGACATTTTAATGTTTTGGTAAATATCAAATTAATTTCTACTCACATATTATTCACATTTGTGTATCTCGTAAAAAAAAGATCCTTCACTCAAATTTGTTTGTATGAACATATTTGTATCATTTATACATGTATGAATTTTGTTAATTTTCTTAAAAAGCATTCCAACAAGTCAAACTTCAAATTATCCAACATTCTAACTAAATGCTCATATACATATGAGGCATTCATCAAATTATGAACACACATTGATTCAAAAAAATTTAAAAAAATCTAAAAAAATTCATAAAGGTTGGTATCATGAGTAAAAATATCCACTGAAAAAATAAATGAAAAAGGCATTATATTCATCAAGATACAAAAATGAAAAATATCATTTGTTGTATGTTTTTTATGTTCTGACCGATTTCAAAAGATTTATGAAGTGAAATTTAATGGTAACCTTTACTTATCAATAATATTACAAAAAAGTGGAATTTTGCCTTTTTAAAGGACCCACATTTAATCAAAAATATTAATTAAGAAGAAGTAGATATCTTCACAGGCGGTTGGTACTTAATAACCTTGTGAGAAGATGTTTATCTCAGTCGGGTATTACTTACCAACCGTCTGAGATAATGCCCGATACTGTTCTTCAGTTTCCTTATCCCTTGCTTCTTTTTTATTTAGATTCCAATATAAATACTCAAACATGTTTAGATTCTGCAAATTGTGTCCAAATTATATGATTCCTTCTTCTACATTTGTATAAAATTAACATCTTCCACCTGAACAAAAAATTTTAAAACTTGTATAGCTGACATTTTAATGTTTTGGTAAATATCAAATTAATTTCTACTCACATATTATTCACATTTGTGTATCTCATAAAAAAATATCCTTCACTCAAATTTGTTTGTATAAACATATTTGTATCATTTATACATGTATGAATTTTGTTAAATTTTTTTAAAAGCATTCTAACATGTCAAACTTCAAATTATCCATCATTCTAACTAAATGCTCATATACATATGAGGCATTCATCAAATTATGAACACACATTGATTCAAAAAAATTTAAAAAAATCTGAAAAAATTCATAGAGGTTGGTATGATGAGTAAAAATGTCCACTGAAAAAATAAATAAAAAGGCATTATATTCATCAAGATAGAAAAATGAAAAATATCATTTGTTGTATGTTTTTTATGTTTTGACCGATTTCAAAAGATTTATGAAGTGAAATTTAATGGTGACCTTTACTTATCAATAATATTACAAGAAAGTTGAATTTTGCCTTTTTAAAGGACCCACATTTAATCAAGAATATTAATTAAGAAGAAGTAAATATCTTCACAGGCGGTTGGTACTTAATAACCTTCTGAGATGTTTATCTCAGTCGGGTATTACTGACCAACCGCCTGAGATAATCTTCTTCTCAGACGAGTTTGAATTACCAACCGCCTAAGATAATTACCTTATGATACCCGAGTCTGAGGAACACGATGAACACACTACACATTCATTCATTCACACAGTTGAAGAACACACAAGATACTCATTCATTAACAATATTCAATCACGCATCTCACAAAAGAACACAAGATACACAAGTAATATTCAGTCACATAGATGAACAAAGATAGATTTCATTCATTAACAATATTTACAAAACAGAAGCAACTAAAAACAACAAAGAAAAACTAATTTTTAGGATTCAAACCGCACATTAGTCAACACATAAACTTACCCTAACACCCTTCATCAATATATATCCTCCCACTTTCCATTCAATGCCAGCAAGTTGCTATGGCAACAAAGGACAGTAGCTGAAAATTTGCAGAGCACACAGCTGACATGACCATACAGTGAAAGTAAAGTTGAGTTGGGACAAAAAAATGGCTGGAAATAACTGCCCACACACCACCATCCCTCTTCTCCGCGCGTACTAAAAATCACCGGGCGTCTCATTGTCTTCTCCGCGCGTACTAATAAAGAGTAGTAAGACGACACACCATCCTCTACTCCGCCACACACACCATCCTCTTCTCCGCGCGTACTCTTCTTCTCCGTCGCGTGCGCCCTCATTGGTTACCTTCGAAGCCCATGGAGTTCCCCTTGCCACACGATATTGCGGTCTTGATCACGGGGTGGGTCGCCGCAACCTCCACCCAGCCCATGGACGACCTCTCTAGTCTGCGCGCCACCTGCAAGGCCATGCACGCGGCATGCCGTGATCCCGCCGTGGGCAGGCGTGTGGCGCTGGAGCGGGAGAGCAACTGGGAGTGGTTCCAACGGCACGAGAACGGGAGCTACGACACCCTCGTGGATCGCCTGGCCAACGTGGGCAACCCTCATGCGTGCTACGTCACCGGGGTCGACCTCGTCTTCAACTACGGCCGCACGCAGGCGCAGCGGGGCACCCAGTTCCTTGCTTGAGCGGTCGCGAACGGCCACAAGGTGGCAGCCTACGTCATCGCCATGCTCTGCTACGACGCTGACCGCGGGGACCCGACACCCTCGAGTATATCCGGCAGGTCAAAGGCGAGGCCCACGTCGGCGACAATGCGGTTGGGTCTGTCGCGATGAAGAGGACCAACACGGAGTGCTGCCGGTGTCGGAATCAAGCCATACAGAGGCTCGACGTTTTCGTGAGCTGGAGGTTTCTGCGTAGGCCTCCTCTGGGACCGCCGCTGGTGGCGCTGCCCGAAATTGACGATTACTTTTTCCGCTGCCCAACAGAGGGGAACCAGGGGCCTGCCCGCTGCGGCCGGCGAGGGTGGTACGAGTGGACCGTATTCTGTACTGAGAACTGTAGGATTGAGCGCGAGTATGACCTGTTCTGCCATAACGTGTTGTACTCTATGGGTTATATTCCCTCCATCCCCTTTTGGATGCGCTACCCCTAGTTCTCCCGACGCCAATGAAAAGTGAACAAAGGGAGTACTGCATATAAAATAGACTTGTATAAGGCATGTTGGTGTGTTTCTCCTATATATGCATGCTCGCCTCTTATGAATGTTGCACTTGTTATGTTTCCCCTATGCACGCTCGTCTTTTGTTTAGCCCCGTTTGCATCAAAGAAAACAACATGACAAAACATGAAAAGAAAAAATATAAAAAAAAAGAGAAACAGAACATCACGACTGGAGATGTTTTTTGATTCACGCACGAAGTTGGTTAAAGGTTAAAACTTGGCGTCGTTAAAGGAGATGTTTTTCGATAAAAGGAGAATTTTTCGATAATACATCAGACACATTGTTCATGAACATAAAAGACATATTACATTAACATACTACCAACACATATATTACAAACAAGAGTAAAGAAAACATGGATGAAAAACACGTAGAAACAAGAACAAAACTACTCCTAATCCTATTCTACTCGGAGGCCTGGTCCACCTCCGCTGCCGTGCGCACCGCGGCCGAAGCATCCTCCGGTGGCTCCGCCTCCGCCTCCGACGGCGGCGGCGACTCCCCTTCCGTCTCCACACCGAGCTTACAGGCGACACTGTGTAGAATCTTCCAGCGGCCCTGTACCCCAGCAACCTCCGTGATCGTCTCATGGAGGGCGTCGAGACGAGCGGCCACAAAGCTTAACCCGAACAAGTAGTACCCGGTGGAATCCATGCTGGGGAGCTAGGGAAGCCTCCCAAGACCCAGACGGCGACAGATGAGAGATGTATTGTTAAATACATCCCGCGACATTGTGTCCAGCGCTCTTGCATGTTAGAGGCGGAGGACACGTGGTCTTCGACATCTTTAATTCGATGCGTTAATTCGTCGATGCGGGCGGTAAAGAGGCGGACAGTCTCCTATAACCAGTCGGGCTGAGGAGATGCGGGCACCGCCATCAATTCCACCAGCAATTCCGGCGGCGATGGAAACAGAGAAGGAGGTTCGGAGGACGTTGATGGCCTAGAGCGCTTCGGCGGGGGGCTACCCATTTGTGTGGCGACAGAGGTACAGAGAAAGAGCGAGAGGTGGTCGACGGTGGCGGGGGGAGAAGTTTGGAGGCTAGGATCTAAGGAGCGGTGCGGCGGAGAAGCAAGAGAACGGTGAGCCTTTATAGCGGGTCGTCGTCTAATAGCAGGCGTGTGGTGAGGGGTCCCCGTCTCGGCGTCGGTTTTTCACGGGCGGTTTTTAAGTTTATATCAAGCTGGTTTTACTTACAAACGGCCTGATAAGATATTTAATCAAGAATATTAATTAAGAAGAAGTAAATATCTTCAAAGATGGTTGGTACTTAATAACCGTCAAGGAAGATTTTTATCTCATACGTGTATTACTTACCAACCGCCTGAGATAATGCCCGATACTGTTCTTCAGTTTCCTTATCCCTTGATTCTTTTTTATTTAGATTCTAATATAAATACTCAAACATGTTTAGATTCTGCAAATTGTGTCCAAATTTGATGATTCTTTCTTCTACATTTGTATAAAATCAACATCTACCGCATGAACAAATAATTTTAAAACTTGTATACCTGACATTGTAATGTTTTGGTAAATATCAAATTAATTGCTACTCACATAATATTCACATTTGTGTATTGCATAAAAAAGGATCCTTCACTCAAATTTCTTTGTATGAACATATTTGTATCATTTATACATGTATGAATTTTGTTATTTTTTTAAAGCATTCCAGCATGTCAAACTTCAAATTATCCATCATTATAACTAAATGCTCATATACATATGAGGCATTCATCAAATTATGAACACACATTGATTCAAAAAAAAATATAAAAATCTAAAAAAATTCATAGAGGTTGGTATGATGAGTAAAAATGTCCACTGAAAAAATAAATGATAAATGCATTATATTCATCAAGATAAAAAAATAAAAAATAGCATTTGTTGTATGTTTTTTATGTTCTGACCAATTTCAAAAGATTTATGAAGTGAAATTTAATGGTAGCCTTTACTTATCAATAATATTACAAGAAAGTGGAATTTTGACCTTTTAAAGGACCCACATTTAATCAAGAATATTAATTAAGAAGAAGTAAATATCTTCACAGGCGGTTGATACTTAATAACTGTCACTTTTTTCTTTCCAGTCCTAGCTACCGGCCTGTTGCATTTTCCTGTTACTACTACTTTACAGACCGCTTTGCGGGCCCCGCTGCGGGCGATCTCCTGGCAACTCCACCGGTTTGGGGACAAGGATGGTTTGGCGATCGTAAAATTCGAACTAATTTTGCACAGATAGTACATCCTTGAACAAGAACACCAAGTACATTTAACTTAAAAACATTACTCCCTCCGTCCCAAAATACTACTTGTCCCTTTCGATGGAGGGAGTATCTCTGTCCCAAAATACTTGTCGCTTTGGATGGAGGGAGTATATTACAAACACAAGAAAAGATAAACTACAACTAAAACCATGAAACAAAAAACTACAACTAAAAACATTAAACGAAAAACTACAACTAAAAACATAAAAAGAAAACACCTAAATACTACTCTACTCAGCCTCCACCTCCTCCTCCTCGGGTGGGTCCTCGGGCTCCTGACCCTCCTCTAGCGCCTCGGGCTTCGGCGGCGGAAGGTGACCCAGTCTCAAGGTCGCCGCCACGACGAGGTTGCGACGACCCGCGACGCCGAGCTCGGCCGCCATCGTCTCCCAGAGGGAGTCGAGACGAGAGGCCACGTGCGAGAGGCCGAAGACGTAGTGGCCCGTGGTGTCCATTCCAGTACTTCATAGAAGGGTACCGAGCCCAAGGCGTTCCATGGAGTGAGATGTATCCGTAAATACATCTCGGGCCATGTTGAACAGGAGGGTATCCTTCACGCGCGGCGGCGAGGGGGGGTCCAGCCGCGGCCGCTTACCAGCGGCCGGGTCCCTCGGCGGGCTCGGTGGCGGAGGGTTGCTCGAGCTCGAAAGCATTTGCTGTATACTAGCCGCGGCTAGGTTTTGTGGAGAGAAGAGAGGATGTTCGAACGGTTGTGCAGAAAAGACGATGGCGCGGGTGACCATTTTATACTCCCTCCGTCCCAAGTAAATATCTTCACAGGCGGTTGGTACTTAATAACCTTCCGATAAGATTTTTATCTCAGGCGGGTATTACTTACCAACCGTCTAAGATAATGCCGATACAGTTCTTCAGTTTCCTTATCCCTTGCTTCTTTTTTGTTTAGATTCCAATATAAATACTCAAACATGTTTAGATTCTGCAAATGTGTCCAAATTATATGATTCTTTCTTCTACATTTGTATAAAATTAACATCTACCACCTGAACAAAAAATTTTAAAACTTGTATAGCTGACATTGTAATGTTTTGGTAAATATCAAATTAATTTCTACTCACATATTATTCACATTTGTGTATCTCGTAAAAAAAGATCCTTCACTCAAATTTGTTTGTATGAACATATTTGTATCATTTATACATGTATGAATTTTGTTAATTTTTTTAAAAGCATTCCAACATGTCAAACTTCAAATTATCCATCATTCTAACTAAATGCTCATATACATATGAGGCATTCATAAAATTATGAACACACATTGATTAAAAAAAATTTAAAAAAATCTGAAAAAATTCGTAGGGTTGGTATGATGAGCAAAAATGTCCACTGAAAAAATAAATGAAAAAGGCATTATATTCATCAAGATAGAAAAATGAAAAATATCATTTGTTGTATGTTTTTTATGTTCTAACCGATTTCAAAATATTTATGAAGTAAAATTTAATGGCAACCTTTACTTATCAATAATATTACAAGAAAGTGGAATTTTGCCTTTTTAAAGGATCCACATTTAATCAAGAATATTAATAAGAAGAAGTAAATATCTTCACAGGCAGTTGGTACTTAATAACCTTCTGAGAAGATGTTTATCTCAGTCGGGTATTACTTACCAACCGTCTGAGATAAGGCCCGATACTGTTCTTCAGTTTCCTTATCCCTTGCTTCTTTTTTATTTAGATTCCAATATAAATACTCAAACATGTTTAGATTCTGCAAATTGTGTCCAAATTATATGATTCTTTCTTCTATATTTGTATAAAATTAACATCTACCACCTGAAAAAAAAATTTTAAAACTTGTATAGCTGACATTTTAATGTTTTGGTAAATATCAAATTAATTTCTACTCACATATTATTCACATTTGTGTATCTCGTAAAAAAAAGATCCTTCACTCAAATTTGTTTGTATGAACATATTTGTATCATTTATACATGTATGAATTTTGTTAATTTTTTTAAAAGCATTCCAACATGTCAAACTTCAAATTATCCATCATTCTAACTAAATGCTCATATACATATGAGGCATTCATCAAATTATGAACACACATTGATTCAAAAAAATTTAAAAAAATCTCAAAAAATTCATAGAGGTTGGTATGATGAGTAAAAATGTCCACTGAAAAATAAATGAAAAAGGCATTATATTCATCAAGATAGAAAAATGAAAAATATCATTTGTTGTATGTTTTTTATGTTCTGACCGATTTCAAAAGATTTATGAAGTGAAATTTAATGGTAACATTTACTTATCAATAATATTACAAGAAAGTGGAATTTTGCCTTTTTAAAGGACCCACATTTAATCAAGAATATTAATTAAGAGGAAGTAAATATCTTCACAGGCGGTTGGTACTTAATAACCTTCTGAGATGTTTATCTCAGTTGGGTATTACTTACCAACCGCATGAGATAATCTTCTTCTCAGATGAGTTTGAATTACGAACCGCCTAAGATAATTACCTTATGATACCTGAGTCTGAGGAACACGATGAACACACTACACATTCATTCATTCACACGGATGAAGAACACATAAGATACTCATTCATTAACAATATTCAATCACGCATCTCACAAAAGAACACAAGATACACAAGTAACATTCAGTCACATAGATGAACAAAGATAGATTTCATTCATTAATAATATTTACAAAACAGAAGCAACTAAAAACAACAAAGAAAAACTAGTTAAATCCTACTCCTACTCCTCTTCCTCCTCCTCGTCCTCCGGCGCCGGTGCAATAGGGGCCGGTTGCACCGGCTGCACCGGCTGCACCGGCGGTGCAACCCCGAGGTTGCTAGCCATTGCCTCCACCAGCGTTCTGCGGCCCTCGGGGCCAAGAACCTGGGCCATCGTCGCGAATAGAATGTCGAGACAATCAGCCACCCCCGTGAGGGCGTAGAGGTAGTGGCCGATGGTACCCATTCCAGTATACTCTGGAAGGGTACCCAGCCCCAAGGCACTCATGGCGCGAGACGTATTGTTGCACGCCTCTCGTGCCATGAGGAGGCGCTGCTGGGTGTTGAACCTCTCGGGGGAGCTGCAACATAGTTTCTTGCATGGTGGCTCCTTCGGAGGGCTTGGCGGCGGAAGGTCGGCCATAGTGGTGTTGGGCCGTCGAAGCGGAGGAAGACGAAGAAAAGAAGAGGATTCAAAGTGAGCGACGCGCTTGTGGAGAACTAACGAGTGATAGCGCGTCTTTAAGGCCGCGCGGAGTGGAAGATGGAGCACTTGGTTTACCGCGCATTGAAAGGTCGCGCCTCGGGGAAAAGAAAGGTCGCGCACGGTCGTTGACACGTCTTCACAGGAGGTTGGTGAGGGGTCTTTATGTAGGCGTTCATCGAATTATGAACACACATTGATTCAAAATTTTTTTAAAAAATCTGAAAAATTAATAGAGGTTGGTATGATGAGTAAAAATGTCCACTGAAAAAATAAATGAAAAAAGCATTATATTCATCAAAGTAGAAAAATGAAAAATAGCATTTGTTGTATGTTTTTTATGTTCTGACCAATTTCAAATGATTTATGAAGTGAAATTTAATGGTAACCTTTACATATCAATAATATTACAAGAAAGTGGAATTTTGCCTTTTTAAAGGACCCACATTTAATCAAGAATATTAATTAAGAAGAAGTAAATATCTTCATAGACGGTTGGTACTTAATAACCGCCTGAGAAGATGTTTATCTCAGATGTTACTAAACAACCGCCTAAGATAATTTTATCTTCTCAGGCGGTTGGTAAGTAAAACCCGCCTGAGGTAACCATCTTCTCAGACGGTCGGTACTTAGAATCCGCCTAGGAAAATTGGAGTTTATATATACCCTCGGCAGCCAAGTGTTCGCCCTCGTCACTTCCAGGTAGGCCGCCGAGCTTCGCCGTCGCCGCCGAGCTTCACCCTTGTCACTTCCAGGTACGCCCTCATCACTGAAAAAGAGTGTATCTTCTCGCCTGCAGCTACCTCGCCTCGCCTCACCTTACCATCCAAATCCAAGTGCCATACTTTGCGATTCTTGATACTAGAAAAAGGCTGGAGGATTTGCTTTTTGTCCCTTGCTTGATCAGTTATAGGTCCGGAGCTAGGCCCCGCCTAGTAAACCTCAAGGACGTGGTCGCCACTCTGAATGAAGCTAGCCTATTTAGAATAAGAAGATAAAATTGCCATTGCTGGTGAGCATCTTTAACATGCTTGTCACCCTCACAATGTATAGGAACCTTTTGGTCAGTCGCCTTAAACCCTAGAATGCCTTATCAAATCCTAGAATGCTTCCATCTTTTTCTTCATGCAACACTTCATGTAGAGTTAATATGCCATTTATTAGATTTTTTGTCTTATTAGTTCTAGCATGGAAAGCCCTAAGAAGAATAGTCCTGGTAGTAACAATAAAGAAGACAATATGGAGTTTACTGACTCCAGTAGTTCAGGCTCCTATCACAGTCCATCGGATCCTTTTCCGAATATAAAAATTAAAAAGACTTTAGTGGATCTAGACCCGGAATATGATCCTGCCGACGAGGTATGGATCACGAATCTTAACTTCAGCAGTTCAAGTTAATGTTGGTTGTCAAGTATACGAAGTCTTATAATTTTTTCTGCCTAGATTAATCGCGAAGACAATGAGGTGACATCGGCTCCTAAAACCGCAGAAGGTTCTCCAATGGATGAATCCTCAACTTCACTCAAGCGGAAACGAAGGCAACGAGGTCCCAATAAGGGTCCATTGGACCGCATCATGTACATAACAAGGGTCGGTCCAGGTGGGCTTCCCCAAGAACCACTGGATTCAGTTACCAAGTACCGTAATGCATGCGATTTTCTTGTTAGGGAGGTTGTGCCGATCACAACCGAGAATTGAAGGAAATTATCCGAGCAGACCAAGAATGAGTTGTGGGAAAGAATAAAGAAACAATTCAAGTTCTCGAAAGGCACAGAAGAAGCTGTAAAGAAAGCAACATTGGTCTCTTGCGGCAAGAAGTTTCGATGCTGGAAGAGTGAAATGACTACTTATGTTAAGGCCGATAAGGTCCCTAGCGTGAGGAAGATGGGAAAAATCACACAAGCTCAGTGGCAAGAGTTTGTTCGTCAAAAGAGCACACCTGATGCTAAAGCTCTAAGTGCAACTAGGTCAGAGCTTGCAAAAAAGAACAAATACCATCATCGCTTGGGGTCTGCCGGATATGCCCCCAAAGTCCAGAAATGGAATAAGATATTAGACGAAATTACCAGTAAGGGCAATCCTCACCCACTAGAAGGGTGCGATGAGCGAACTCAACGCTGGGTCTTTGCTCGGTCAGGTTTGACTAGCGAGGGCAAACTTGAAAAGCCCGACTCTCTGAATGAAGTAGAGGATAAAATGAAAGAAGTAATTGAAAAGCAACAGAAGAGACTCTTCAAGCCGAAGAGGAAGAATGACCAACTTACCGCTATCTTAGGAAAACCTGAACAAAGCGGACGGGTTTGAGCGGTCTCTTCTCAAATGTCTTGGCTAGATGGTTTCCCTAAAGATAAAGACACACATAGAAGACGTGAGCAGTTTAAGAAAACACTTGATGAAACGATTGCTCAAAAGTTCAAAGAAAATATGCAAGAAATAATGGAACAACTTAGACAATCGGGATAATTAGTGGCACCGAGTACAGTGATGGTTCCGGTGCAAAAGGAGCAATTAGTATCTCCAACTGCCTACCCTAGCAGCGTTGGTTCCGTGCCAGGCTCAGGGTCAACCCATAAGTTCCCTGTCGATGATATTGCTAACGACAAATCTTGTCGTCTTCTTGTCCGATAGGCAGAGCAGGGAACAAAACCCAACAGGTTGCCACTGCTATGGCAAATCCTGATCGTGACTGGGAATCCACTTCCCTTGTATTATGCTGTGGTGCAAGTTCTTTAGATCATTGATAATGATTATGAAGATTATGAATTAGACCACGTCACACCTGAGGGGATCGTGACTCTGGGGCAGGCTGTCAACCAATTAATCCTTCGGCACCGACGCGATATCGTGTTGGACGATGAGCCAATTTCTAGCCCGATCGCATCTCCAAATACTGCAACCCCATCTTCTAAGGCGAAAGTGCATGAAGATCCACTCCCAGTCCAGGAAGATCCACTCCCCCTATGTCTCAGCAAGGATGATATCCAAGAGCAACAAGTTGGACAACAGCTTCAAGCAGTACCAGAGCAAGCTATTGCTAGTAAAGAGCAACCAATTGAGCAACAGCTTGAAGTAGTACTAGAGCCAACTGCTAGGAGTAAAGAGCAATCAGTTGAACAACAGGTTCAACAACAAGCCAGTGTCCAACTTCTGACGACTACTCCTCGATCATCAGTGCCTATCAAAGTTACCTCATACGAAAATAAGAAACCTTCATTAGAAGTGTCAAAATATTTGGAAACTATGAAGGAAAATATTATAAAATCGAGTGCATCTCGTTCTTCTCATGAGTCATCATTAGGAGATATCGATGAGTGGGAAGAAGACGGTGTCATGTATAGTCAGCGGACGACTTTAGTTAAACCAGGAGTTCCAATATACAAGCTTGAGGATGTTCCTCCTGAATTTAAGAATGGGAAGCCGTTCATGACATCCGTACAACTTAGCAAACAACCCGTCCAGCTCAGAAGAATGCATGAGTGGTACATCCTTGCCAACACAAAATATGGTCTTAATTGCGTCACATTTCGTATTCCAAAAGAAGCATTCTGGAGCACTGGAGTGGATAGATGAGTCATTTTATTTGAAGAGCTGCATGCCCTTTTCCATCGGGGCATGCTCGAAATCAACCTGCTGCTCGTCTGGTGCTTGTAAGTGCTCTAATATTTTGTATTTGCTTTTCTTACTACACGCATACGCATTTCATGAGATTATAACAATTCTGGACTTCTTCAATAGGATGCAATACATGGATAATGAAAAGTTGGAGCGCAAGACAGGTATCCTTGACCCTACTCAACGTCCAGGTGGATCAAGACTCAGCACAGTTCAAACACATGAAAAGAAAAGATTTTGAAAAAGCAATCGCAAAACTTAAGAAGGATAAAAGGATCGAAGTTGCAGCTTACATAGGACATGCGATGTTTAACTTTGTCAGAGACGGCAAGGACCTCGTAAAGGCTCTGTACCACTTCGAGTAAGTTCGACACATGACATTGAAATAGCTAATTATTGGTAATTGTTAACACGTGTGTTTGTATGTTTGCAGTAATCACTACATAATGATCTTCATCAAGCCAACGCAGGGAATGGCAACAGTCTTGGACTCGGCCGATTTCTCACCAGATCGTTACAAAGATTTCCTTTCCATTTTGAAATCGTACGTTTATTCAATAATTTTAATTTACGCATATTTAGAATGTGTTGACAAGTTTTATATGACATTTCTTGTATTACAGCGCTTGGTGGTTTTACGCGGAACGGCTTGGCGGTGAGAGACCTTCCAATACGAATGCATTGGACATTAAAACGTATTATGCTTGTCCAAAGCAGCCTGCTGGGAGTGTCTTATGCGGGTATTATGTATGCAAGCATCTTCGGACCGCCGGCGTATATAGAGTGAATCGTGAGGATGTAAGTTATCCTTAATGTCGATACCTTATTTTCTTACTTTTGTGTTTCATTTTCATTGTAACTAGCATAGTTTAATACTTATATTCTCTGCTGTTCAATATTACAAGAAACATTATTTTAATATTTTGATTCCAACTTCAAAATTCAATTGCTCATAGTACAACTGCTCCAAAAATACCAAATAAATTCCTTTATACTCTCACTTTGATCTATACTTTTAGATTGTTCAAACCAATAATTCTAAACCTTGTTATGTGTTATATTGCAGCACACGAAGAATCTGAATGAAGAATGGCCGGTTTGTAGAAGTATTCCTAGTGGAGGAGCCGACAGGATTGCTGTTGAACTCTGTCAATTCATTCGTCACAAAATTTTGCACAAAAGAGGGGAGTTCTTTGATGAGGATGGTGCAGCAGCTGATGTGCCAGAACTTTGAGACTATGCCAATAGAAACAATGTTTAGTGAAAACTTATAAACTTTAAGATGAATTGTATCTGTAACTTGTACATATGTATATTGTTTTAGTGAAATTGACTTATGTGATGATAATATTGTTGACTTTTGTTCTGTGATGATATTATTGATTTTTGTTCTGTGATTCTATTGAATGGACCTGGAAATTAGAAATAACAGCAGTAGTACTGCATAGGTTATACCTTATTATAGGCGGTTGTTAACCAACGGCTAGGCATGTCTGTGAAAAACAATTATCAAAGACGGCTAGATACAAGTAAAGAACCATCTGTGATAACCTAATTATCTCAGACAGTTACTGTTATGGTAGAAACCAGCTACGATAAAAGGTCTTCATAGAGGAACAATGACATTGAGTTCATTAACATAAAACAATACTACTACAAAACAAGAAAAACAACATCACATAACAAGAAAACCAACATCACAGACCCTTTCTTCCTCGCGCCGAGGGCGCACGCGCGGCACCGCCGTGGCGGGGCTCGCTGGGCCCGGAGATCTCGCTGCTGGCCTTTCCAGTGCGCCAAGTAACTGACGCGCCGCACGAGGTCTGCGGAGAAGTTAAGAAGCCGTGGTGCAGGGACGCGTGCGCAACGTTCCACATGGATACTGAAATCCCCTGCAGTACTGCAGGTGCATTAGAAGTCACTGACATGTGGGTCCCATAGAGCATAGGGACCACATGTCAGTGACCTCTAATGCACCTGCAGTACTGCAGGGGATTCGGTTCCATAAGAGAGACGGAAGTGTAAGACCTATGTGTGCTGAATACATTGGCTTGTAGTGAATACATTGGCTTGTAGTGAATACACTTGGCTTTTCTGATAGAAGTTTTAAATATCACCAAAACACCTTTTTATCAAGGTCCGACTCTAGCTCCGAGCTATAGCAAGGTCCGATCATAGGTCTGACTTGTTTTGGGTAGCTCCGGCTACGTTAGATGCTAGGTCCGACTTCTTGGTAAGGTCCAACTAGCTTTGGTTAGCTCCGGTGAGCTTTATCTTTAGCTCCGACATGTCTTTGTTAGCTCCGACATATATTTGATAGATCCGTCATGCTTTTGCTAAGCTACGATGTACTTTGTCTAGCTCCGGTTTTGGGTTGACTAGTTTTGACTAGTTTTTGGTAAGCTCCGGTGCTAGGATCTACTAGTTTTGGTAAGCTCCGATAGGTGCTTCATTGTACTAGTTTTGCTAAGCTCCGGCGCTAGGTTCTACTAGCTTTTGATAGCTCCGGCTCAAGGTCCGGGATGTTCTGGCAAGGTCCGGAACTTGACCGTAGTGTTTCTGCTTTTCATTTGCAATGTTTCATACTTGCTTTACATGATTAGAAAGATTGCTTAGTATTCTTTTACTAAGTTTTTGGTGCGTTTTGGGTGATATGGCTGATATCGTTTTGCTATGCTTTGCAACATGCTTATGTGAGGCTCTCACGTAAGATGTTGTGTTCGGAACTAACTTGAGTCAAGTCAAGGACTTGGGCTCGTATGGATTGGTTGTTTATTCATGTGCAGGTGTTGCTTGAGTTCAAGACATGGCTGGTGACGGGATCCATTGGACTAGTATCAGGTAGGAGATGAGGTTCCAACAACCAAGTTCGGGAGGAACTGTGGTTGAGCTGATCAGGAGGTCGCGCAGGATGATTGAATCAAGGACAGTGCATATGAAGGTTACTGAACATCGTTGGAAGATGTTTGCACGTGTGCAAGGAGTGCATGGAAGTGGCTACATGTTTCCGAGACATGATGAAGAGATGTGGACGTAAAGAATTGGTCGGAAAGGTCCAACCGACTAGGTTATGGACTCAGGCTGCGGCTGAGTCGGGTTTGACTCAAATATGGAAAGATTTGAGTTGGTTAAGATAGTATTTCATGTGGGTCACGAATTTGAGTTGTTTAGGAATGTGGGATACGTTCCTAAGGTGTTTGGAAGTCTTAATATTGCTTCTATCTGCGTATAGACGAATCTTGAGCAGTTATGGAAAGTTACGATTCGTGATCTGAGTAGGATTGGAGTCCTAGTTGATATTGGGTTGGCCTAAGGGCTGGTTATATAAGCAAGGGAGCCCAGAGCTCGTGGTGCACGACTTTGGGGCTGTTCCTCTTGTGTTCTATTGAATAAAATTCATAGTTTGAAGGAACTCTTGTGCCTTGTTCGTCCGACTTGTTCCAGACAAGTTTTACTCGTCGAGTTTCTGGTCAGCACTACCTTTCATCGGTGGTTTTATCATAACTCGAGTTTTACAGATCCAATTTACGTAATTCTTTTTGGGTTATCTTCACAACTTGATTTTATATCATATGTAAAAGTTTCACGGTCATTGTATTTGTGGTTTATGATCTACAAGAGTTTCTTTGTAGCGTTCCAGAACTGTTTTTTCTCGGGTAGGGCAGATTGACCATTGTTTGATCTTTCGATCATAACTTGAGTTTTTCTCGACGGATTTGAGTGATTCTTTTTGTGTTGTCTTCGTGACATGATTCTCTCTGATATCTATCAGTTTTGTCACGGTGAAACACGTTTAGATTAGTCTCACACACGATTTCTTCAACAGATCGTTTTTCTGCCGAAAGGGTTTGGGGTTTAATTGTTTCCGCTGCGTAAGATTTTTAAATCTACCATTCACCCCCCCTCTGGTAGCTTTTCACGTGCTCTTCGATCCTACAATTGGTATCAGAGCCACGGTGCTCTAATCTTTGTGATTTGCACGTGTTTTTGACTAATCATCATGGAGAAGTACTCTGCCAAACCTTGTGTGTTCACTGGTATTGATTTTCAGGTTTGGAAGGCACGCATGGAGGCTTTTATCCAGGAACAAGGCTTTGCAATATGGGAGAAGGTGTACAAGCCTTACGAAGTGCCACCTAATGATCAAGTCACGGCCACAAACCTACGGGACGTCGACAACAACAACAAAGCCCGAAACTTGATCATCCAAGGACTCACTCAAAGCGACTTTGATCGTGTCGCGCACCTCCGGTCAGCATACGATGTTTGGAGAGCTCTCTGTGATTATCGTGAAGGCTCCAACACGATCAAAGAGGTAAGGCAAGACATGTTCACGAAAGAATACATGCGCTTCGAGATGCAACCCGGTGAGTCTATTGATGACCTCTTTGCTCGCTTTAATAAGATTATCAGCAACTTGCGTAGTGTCAATGTTAATTTTTCAGATGCTGAAAATGCTAGGCAATTGCCAAGTGCAATAGATATGTCAATTTGGGAAATGAAAGTCACATCTATTCGTGAATCTACTGTCATGAGTTCACTTACTTTAGATGTGCTATATTCCAAGCTAAAAACTCATGAAATTGATATAATATCACATAAGAACCCCAAAAAGTCTATTGCTTTTGTTTCTCAACATGATATGCCTAGCTCCGGCCAATCTTCTTCTTGTAGTACACTTGCTTTGTTGTCCTCTCTAACCCTTGAACAGATT
Organism: Tuctoria greenei; assembly: GCA_036927565.1. Classification (NCBI taxonomy): domain Eukaryota; kingdom Viridiplantae; phylum Streptophyta; class Magnoliopsida; order Poales; family Poaceae; genus Tuctoria; species Tuctoria greenei. The sequence goes on from JAYESD010000005.1 coordinate 192,116,141, forward strand.
AAGGAGTTTCCAGAGGAGGAGCTAGCACTTCTCTCAACGAGGTTCTCAAAAGCATTGCAAAATGTGAGAACTAGAAGGAGAGGAAGCTCCGAACCTCAACGATGCTTCGAATGTGGTAAGACAGGACATTTTCGTTCAGATTGCCCTAACCTTTCATGTCCTACTTCCCGGGATGAAAAGAAAACAAGAACGAAGCACTCCTCTGCAAAAGATACGAAGAAAAAGAAGGGTACCATAGGACGCAAAATGATCAACAGTTTCATCACCGCACTTCAAGAACTTAGTTCAAGTGATGTAGACTTTGAAAGTTATGAAGATGATGACGATCTAGCCAACTTATGCTTCATGGCGGGCAAAACAAGATCAAGATCAAGTCAGGAGGATGCATAACACAACAGTGAAGACGATGAGGTATGTTCTACCTGCAATGAAATGTGTGATGCTATTCTCATGCCACTGTTATTATTAAGAAAAAGGACAAAAAGATTAGGGATAGTGCTGCTAAAATTGAATCACTAGAATCTGAAATCAACCGTTTAAAAACCTTGATTCCTAGTGATGATGCATGTTCCTCATGTGATTTAATATATGAACAATTGTCCTCATTAAGAAGTGTGCACACCTCCACACTTGATAAACTTGAGTTAGATATTGAAAAGAACAAAGAGCTTGCTGCACTTAATGATAAAAGCTTGAAAGATGCTAGCTGTTCTACAATTGATTTGCATTGTTCTACTTGTGATGATCTTGTTAAGAAACTACAAGATGCTATGAATGAAATTTCTATATTGAACAATGCTTTACGTTCTCATGAAGTTAAATTTTGTTCCAATTGCAAACTAAAAGGAAAAACTTCATGTGAAAATTGCCTCGATCTGTCCAATAAACTTGACAACATGCATAGGACATTAGATCGGTTTTGTAATGGGAATAAGAACCTAAACTTGCTGCTGAATTCTTCCAAGTCTTGCAATGATAAAACTGGTTTAGGTTTTGATTCTCATGCTCATGCTAAGACACATCCACCTAAAATTGTAAAGTCATTAGGAAGTAGTTTGATTCAAACAGTTCCTAAACAAAAAGGAGTGGTTTTCAAATCTGCAGGAGTGTTGCCTCATTCAGTTTCAAATAAAAATATTGCTTGCTCATCTAGACATGAACACAAAGTTAAATTTCATTGTACCTTCTGTGGTAGAGATGGTCATGTCATAGATTTTTGTTATAGACTAGCTAAACAACAGAAAAGGGAAAGAATGGTTGCTAGATCTCATAACTTTCGTGCAAAATTTGCTGCACACATTGAACTGAATGTACAACCTACTGTTTTGAGTATAAAACATTCAAAGTTTACCTCCGGACCTTCTGTTTTTGCCTCCGGAGCTACTGATTTTTGTGCTACACAAGTAACACCTTATAGGTCAGTAGTCAAGAATAAAAAATCTCAAACTTTGACTCATAAACCTGCTGTTTTGTCTCAGCTTTCGCGTATTTTTCCTGCTGCACGTCGCATGACTCATTACTGGATTCCTAAATGCCTTTTTACTAACCCCAGTATTGAGTCATCGACGTATTGTGCTTCTATGTAGGTTACACGTTTGAGGAAGGAGAACATTTGGATTGTGGATTCAGGTTGCTCACGCCACATGACCCGTAACAAAGATTGGTTCTCCTCCCTCTCTTTTGTGTCACGTGTAGAGAATGTTACTTTTGCCGATAATTCTTCAACTCCTATAATTGCTAAGCGTTCGGTTAGAGTAAATGATCACTACAATTTGAAGGATATGGCACTTGTCAAAAATTTGAAATACAACTTTCTTTCTGTTGCACAATTGCTAGATGAAAATCTAGAAATTATTTTCAATAAAAACTGTTGCAAAGTTGTAGGTTCAAATAGTGAGCTTATTTTTAACATGTCTCGGTTTGGAAGAGTTTTTAAAGCTGATTTTGACATGTCTTCCTCTAAGCATAGGTGTCTAGTTGCTAATGATTCAAAGGACTTATATTTTTGGCATCGTAGACTTGGTCACGTAGGCTTTGATCACCTAACGCGTGTTAGTGCTCTTGATCGCATACGTGGGCTGCCTAAGCTTAAAGGGGACAAAGAAATTGTGTGCTCTTCTTGTAGACATGCTAAGATGGTTGCAGGTTCACATACTCCTCTCACAATGATCATGACAACTGAACCATGTCAACTTTTGCATCTTGACACCGTAGGACCTTCACGTGTTCAATCCTTCGGAGGTAAATGGTATGTTCTTGTTATCATTGATGATTATTCTAGATACTCTTGGGTTTACTTTATGGCGTCTAAGAATGAAGTTTTTAGTCACTTTAGAACTTTATTTCTTAGATTATCAATTGGTCACCCAGGATCATTAAAAGCAATTAGAAGTGATAATGGAACTGAATTTAAAAATCAATCTTTTGATCACTTTTGTGCTAAAAATAGAATAGATCATCAATTCTCTTCACCATATGTACCTCAACAAAACGGTGTTGTAGAAAGAAAGAACAGAACCTTAGTTGAGATGGCTAGGACTATGCTTGATGAATATCAAACTCCTAGGAAATTTTGGGCTAATGCATTAGCAACCTCTTGTTATGTCTCAAATCGTGTTTTCTTGCGTGCTAAGCTAGGTAAAACACCATATGAGCTCCGGTTTGGACATAGGCCTAGTGTTACACACTTTCGGGTCTTTGGTTGCAAATTCTTTGTTAAGAAACATGGTAACCTTGATAAATTTGAACCTAGATCCATTGATGGCATGTTTCTTGGTTATCCATCTCATACTAGAGGCTATCGTGTGCTTTTATTTGACACTAACAAAATTGTGAAAACTTGTGAAGTGTCTTTTGATGAAGCTAGCCCAGGTACTAGCTCTGGTGTTGCAGGACCAGATCCGTATCCTCAAGGGGAGGGTATTTTCGAAGATGAAGAAGAGCCGGTGATACTGCCTGGCAGTTCTGAAGTTGACACGTGTCCAGCTCCGGACATTGATCAAGCTCCGACTATCACCTATGCTGGTCCTGATCGTCCACAAGTCACAAGCTAATCAATCTACGATGAACCTAACGAAGAAGAAGCTTGTGAGACATCTGTTCCCCTACGGTTTTACAAAGATCACCCCCCACAACAGATGATTGGAAGCTTGCACGAACGAGTCACACGATCCAGGTTTTGCGATCCAAACTCTCATGCTCATTCTGCTTTTGTTGCTTCTTTTGAACCCAAAGATATATCACACGCACTCACTAATGAATCTTGGATTATTGCCACGCAAGAAGAGTTAGAAAATTTTGAAAGAAATAATGTTTGGAAACTTGTACCTCCACCTCAAGGTCACACTTTAATTGGAACTAAATGGGTATTTAAAAATAAACAAAGTGAGGATGGGGTTGTGGTTAGGAATAAGGCTAGGTTGGTTGCTCAAGGTTTCACTCAAATTGAAGGTCTAGATTTTGATGAAACTTTTGCCCCTGTCGCTAGATTAGAAGTCATAAGAATTTTGTTAGCTTTTGCAGCATCTAAAGGTTTTAAGCTATATAAAATGGATGTTAAAAGTGCTTTTCTTAATGGCTACATAGATGAGGAGGTTTATGTCCAACAACCACCGGGTTTTGAAAATCCAGATTTTCCTAATCATGTTTACAAACTGTCCAAAGCCTTATACGGTCTCAAACAAGCCCCTAGAGCGTGGTATGATAGGTTAAAAACATTCTTACTTTAAAAGGGGTTTACCATGGGCAAGGTTGATAAGACTCTTTTTGTGCTTAAGCATGGCAATGACTTATTATTCGTTCAAGTGTATGTGGATGATATTATCTTTGGTTGTGCTTCTCATGATCTTGTGTCCAAGTTTTCAGCAATGATGAGTTCCGAATTTGAAATGAGTATGATGGTTGAACTCACTTACTTTTTGGGGCTGCAAATCAAGCAAACCAAGGAGGGTACTTTTGTGCATCAAATGAAGTATACCAAAGACCTCCTAAGGCGCTTCAACATGGACAAAAGCAAGCCTCTTCGGACACCAATGGGAACAGCAACAACACTTGAACTTGATGAAGATGGTGATTCCGTGGATCAAAAAGAAGATAGAAGCATGATCGGATCACTTTTGTACCTCACGGCATCAAGACCGGACATACAATTCAGCGTATGTCTTTGTGCACAGTTTCAAGCCTCCCCCCGTGTTTCACATCGTCAAGTCGTAAAAAGGATTCTCAAGTACTTACATGGAACCCAAGAATTTGGCATTTTTCTTCCTTCTTCCTCAACCGTTACTTTGAAAGCTTTTTCGGATGCTGATTTTGGGGGTTGTAGGATTGATAGGAAAAGTACTTCCGGTGCTTGTCATTTTCTTGGTAATTCTCTTGTTGCTTGGTCCTCTAGAAAACAAAATTCAGTTGCACAATCCATAGCCGAATCTGAATATGTAGCTGCTGCTGGTGCTTGCTCACAAATTCTTTGGATTGTTCAAACACTTAAGGACTATGGTGTTGATCTAGACAGTGTTCCACTGTTTTGTGATAACACTAGTGTCATTTGCATTGCTAAAAACCCCGTGCAACATTCTAGAACTAAGCACATTGATATTAGGTATCACTTTCTCCGAGATAACGTTGAAAAAGGAAACATTGTGCTTCACCATGTAGATACCGAACAACAATTGGCTGACATTTTTACAAAACCTTTGGATTTCACTCGTTTTTGTTACATTTGTAGTGAAATAGGGGTTATGCATCCTCATGGCTTAAATTGAGGGGGAGTTTTTGAAACTTGGGAAGTCTATGTGTGAATCTGAAATTAAAATAATATGAGCATAGTATTTCATACATATATGACTCTGTGATTCCTTTTACATGCTGAAAGTTCTTACTACATTACTCGTGTTATACATTTTGTAGTTTTTGTCATGTCTAGTAATTGGAATAATTACTTACACTAAATCTGGTCATGGTCAAACTTTCTTGCTGTTTTGAACTTGTTGCATGTTCACAAATGCTTTTAATCATAAAGAATTAATCAAGTAATCAACTCACATGTTGAGTTTTTATGAACAAATATAAATTGAGAAAAGATCAAGAGTATGCATGCATCGCACTTCTTCTTTTGAGATGGCTTGTCATTGCACTTAGATATGAACTTGGAAGAAGTTGTGTATGACTAAAACAATGTCCTTAAGCTCCTGATTGTCAAATGACATAGGCTTGGCTTGGTTGGTTAGAATAAGGCAGATGCACATATAATCTCTTACAAATATCATATGATCTAAATTTATGCCTTGAAAATAATAAAATGCAGCAACTAGTGTCATGCTTTCAGGTTTTGAAATAGTTAAGTTTGTGAGATCATGACTTGCTTAAATTGAAAAATTACATTTGATCTCTAGCATGGCTTACACTACTTTATGTATTTCATTGATGTGATAATGTAAGGTACTTGATAGTATGACTTGGATGAGCTCTGTTTATATGTATATATTATAATATGCTCATAACAACTAAAGAGGGAGAGATAATTTGTATATGCTCATGACTTGCTGAATACATTGTCAAAGGAGGAGAGTTAAGCATGAAGAGAAAGAGAATATGTGCATAAGGAGAGATAATAAAGGGGGTATAAGGAGAGATAATAAAGGGGGAGAGATTTTCTTCTCATTTTACTTTTGATTTACAAAAGGGGAGAAATTGCCTTCAAAACTTTTATGTGAATAAGCCAATGTTTGGATTTTAAATGGTGTTGCCAATGCATTCATCAAGGGGGAGATTGTAAGACCTATGTGTGCTGAATACATTGGCTTGTAGTGAATACACTTGGCTTTGATGATAAAAGTTTTAAATATCACCAAAACACCTTTTTATCAAGGTCCGACTCTAACTCCGAGCTATAGCAAGGTCCGATCATAGGTCCGACTTGTTTTGGGTAGCTCCGGCTACGTTAGATGCTAGGTCCGACTTCTTGGTAAGGTCCGACTAGCTTTGGTTAGCTCCGGTGAGCTTTATCTTTAGCTCCGGCATGTCTTTGTTAGCTCCGGCATGCTTTTGCTAAGCTCCGATATACTTTGTCTAGCTCCGGTTTTGGGTTGACTAGTTTTGACTAGTTTTTGGTAAGCTCCGGTGCTAGGATCTACTAGTTTTGGTAAGCTCCGATAGGTGCTTCATTGTACTAGTTTTGGTAAGCTCCGGCGCTAGGTTCTACTAGCTTTTGATAGCTCCGGCTCAAGGTCCGGGATGTTCTGGCAAGGTCTGGAACTTGACCGTAGTGTTTCTGCTTTTCATTTGCAATGTTTCATACTTGCTTTACATGATTGTAAAGATTGCTTAGTATTCTTTTACTAAGTTTTTGGTGCGTTTTGGGTGATATGGCTGATATCGTTTTGCTATGCTTTGCAACATGCTTATGTGAGGCTCTCACGTAAGGTGTTGTGTTCGGAACTAACTTGAGTCAAGTCAAGGACTTGGGCTCGTATGGATTGGTTGTTTATTCATGTTCAGGTGTTTCTTGAGTTCAAGACATGGCTGGTGACGGGATCTATTGGACTAGTCTCAGGTAGGAGATGAGGTTCCAACAACCAAGTTCAGGAGGAACTGTGGTTGAGCTGATCAGGAGGTCGCGCGGGATGATTGAATCAAGGACAGTGCATATGAAGGTTACTGAACGTCGTTGGAAGATGTTTGCACGTGTGCAAGGAGTGCATGGACGTGGCTACATGGTTCCGAGACGTGATGAAGAGATGTGAACGTAAAGAATTGGTCGGAAAGGTCCAACCGACTAGGTTATGGACTCAGGCTGCGGCTGAGTCGGGTTTGACTCAAATATGGAAAGATTTGAGTTGGTTATGATAGGATTTCGTGTGGGTCACGAATTTGAGTTGTTTAGGAATGTGGGATACGTTCCTAAGGTGTTTGGAAATCTTAAGATTGCTTCTATCTGCGTATAGAAGAATCTTGAGCGGTTATGGAAAGTTACGATTCGTGATCTGAGTAGGATTGGAGTCCTAGTTGATATTGGGTTGGCCTAAGGGCAGTTTATATAAGCAAGGGAGCCCAGAGCTCGTGGTGCACGACTTTGGGGCTGTTCCTCTTGTGTTCTATTGAATAAAATTCGTAGTTTGAAGGAACTCTTGTGCCTTGTTCGTCCGACTTGTTCCAGACAAGTTTTACTCGTCGAGTTTCTGGACAGCACTATCTTTCGTTGGTGGTTTTATCATAACTCGAGTTTTACAGATCCAATTTACGTGATTCTTTTTGGGTTATCTTCAAAACTTGATTGTCTATCATATGTCAAAATTTCACGGTCATTGGATTTGTGGTTTATGATCTACACGAGTTTCTCTGCAGCAATCCAGAACTGTTTTTTCTCGGGTAGGGCAGATTGACCATTGTTTGATCATAACTTGAGTTTTTCTCGACGGATTTGAGTGATTCTTTTTGTGTTGTCTTCGTGACTTGATTCTCTCTGACATCTATCACATTTCTCACGGTGAAACACGTTTAGATTAGTCTCACACACGATTTCTTCAACAGATCGTTTTTCTGCCAAAAGGGTTTGGGGTTTAATTGTTTCCGCTGCGTAAGATTTTTAAATCTACCATTCATCCCCCCTCGGGTAGCTTTTCACGTGCTCTTCGATCCTACAGGAAGGATCTCTGGAGATCGTCTTCCACAGTGGTTTAATTGCGCCGCACGAGGTCTCCAAAGAGTTCAATGCGCGGGAAATGAACCGCTCCCTCGTCTACTCCGCACAGACCATATAGGAGCGTCGTCGGTTATGTACAAGCACAAAACTTTTGCAATCCTTTCTTCTTCTTCCATTTTTCCACCTCCTAGCCCGGCGTCGACGAACCACCACAGCCATGGCCAACCTTCCGCCTCCTAGCCCGCCGAGGCAGCCACCCTGCAAGCGGATATGCCGCAGCTCCCTCGAGAGGGTGAACGACGACCAACGCCTCATTATGGCGCGAGAGGCATACAACAGTATGTCTCGGGCCTTGGACGCCTTGGGTCTTGGTACCCTTTCCGAGTTTCTGGGAATGGATACCACCGGCCGCTACCTCTACGCCCTCACGGGTGTGGCCGATCGCCTGGACATCTTGTCCGGGACGATGGCCCAGGAGCTCGGCGCTGAGGGCCGTAGTGCCCTGGTGGCGGCGACGGAGAGGATCTTCCGTCATGGCGGGGTTCCACCGCCGGTGCAGCCGGAGCCACCGGTGCAGCCGGAGCTATCGGCTCAGCCGGAGCAGCCGGCCCACTCTCCTGCTGCATCGTCACCGGAGGAGGAGGAGGAGGAGGAGGAGGAGGAGGAGGAGGAGGAGGAGGAGGAGGACGATGACGACAATGATGATGACGACGACGATGACGATGATGATGACGACAGCGACGACGACGGCGACCACCACCACGACGACGATGACGACAACGATGAGGATGAGGAGGACCGCTTGTCGTGGTTTGAGAAGTTGGGGGAGAGGGCGGAGGAGGCGGGGCTGGCATAGTAGTTTTAGGAGTTCTTGTACATATTTATTTTGTAGTTTTAGGAGTTCTTGTACATGTTTAGCTTCAATTCTGTTCTTGTACATATTTCTTGTGTTTTGTAATGTATATGTGTTCATTCGTGTCAATGAATACTGGTGTGTTAGAATTTCTAGATTTCAATCAAGTGAATGTGCTCTAAGTTTAGTGATGTGTTAATCTGTCACAAGTAAACCGAGCAAATTGGACAAAAACAAAAGATCTTAGGGTTTAAAGCTCGTCTCGATTTGTAATTGCAAAGCTAAAGGAGACAAACAATGACTTTAAGCGCGTTTCGCATCACTTTGTGATCGATGGACATCCGATCTGTCGCCCATCGTTGTCTCCTATTTGGGTTTCTTACGTAGTGTAATTGGTTGATCATGTTTGCGGTTCGTGCATGTTAGACATAGCTAGAATTAAAACACCTCGGTCATGTTTAACAACACTAACATGCATGCATATATATATATACCTCAAACCTCGTTAATGCGTGCAGGACTAGGCCCATGTTCGCTGAAGGCGTCCCCTAGCACGGACGCGCGGTCACGAAGTTGGCTTAGGCGTGTACGGACGGATTTTTTTTATATAACGAAAAAATTGTTTTTCACTGCGTGTAAATTTACTCCTAATGGGACGCGTCGAGCCGTTGGGACCGAGATAATGCAAACCGCGGTTTCGGGGAAAACGGGGCCATCGACCGGTTCATAATTAAGCGCGGTTTCCTCTAGCGCCCGATCATCTCGACACGCCCGCTTAGACGACGACCCGCTATAAAGGCTCACCGTCCTCTTGCTTCTCTGCCGCACCACTCCTTAGATCCAAGCCTCTAAACTTATCCCCCCGCCACCGTCGACCACCTCTCGCTCTTTCTCTGCACCTCCGTCGCTACACAAATGGGTAGTCCCGTGCCGAAGCGCTCTAGGCCATCGACGTCCTCCGAACCTCCTTCTCCGTTTCCATCACCGCCGGCAATGCCGGTGGAACTGATGGCGGCGCCCGCATCTCTGCCCACGGCGCCTGCACTTCCTCATCCCGGTTGGGTTGAGCAGACTCTTAGACTCCTCACCGACCGCGTCGACGAAGTCGATCGGCGCCTTAAGGTGGCCACTGACGCCAAGTCCGCCGCCGCTCATAGCGCACTAGCGCTCAACGCAGTGGCGCAGAAGGTCTTTTGAGACACAGATCGCTCGTGTCGCCGTCTGGGTCTTTGGACCCTTCCCCTCCACACGAGCATGGACACCGCGGGCCACTACTGCTATGGGTTGATGACTGTGGCCGGTCGTCTCGACGCCCTCCACGAGACGATCACGGAGGTTGCTGGGGTAGAGGGCCTCCTGAAGATTAAGCAATGCGTCGCCGGGAAGCTTTGGACTGTGACGGAGGTTGAGGAGTATGAGCCGGCTTGGGCAGCGGCGGCAGCGGAGGAGGCGGAGCAGGAGGCGTCTCTTGAGGCGGAGGTGGACGCGGCTCTGGAGGCGGCGGCAGCAGTGGAGGAGGAGTAGGAGGAGGCGGTAGCGGCGGTGGAGGCGGAGTCGGCAGCAGCGGCGGAGGAGGAGGGGGAGGAGGCGGCACCGGCGGCGGAGGCAGAGGAGGCGGCAGCGGTGGAGGAGGAGGACGTGGTTTTCTCCCAATAGAGTAGTATTAGGAGTAGTTTATCTATTTCGTGATCTCTGAGTAGAGTAGTATTAGGTGTAGTTTATCTTGTTCTAGCTGTCTACTACGTGTTTTCCTATTACTTGTTTGTTAATGAAATATGTCTTTATGTTCATGAACAATGTGTTCTATATATGCAGTATCGAAAAACTTCTTTTATCGAAAACATCTCCTATATGTTTGTAACTTGGGACCGTCTATATTTCTTGTGGCTGAATGAATGAAATCCGGTAAACATTATCCTTACAAGTAATAGAACTAACAACAGACATGATGCATAATTAACTTGATTAGGAAATTACGTCATCTAAATTGCTAACTAGTCCATCGCCTGATGCAACAGGTGCATGAAAAGTACTTTATTAGTTGTAACTAATATCCGATGACATTGTTGATATATATATCGTATGTACCTGTGATACTCGTATCACAGGAGGCTTTGGATCGACGGCCTGAAGATTAGACATCACAGGGGGAAATGATTTTTTTGTAGTAGTAGTATATACTCTGTATATGTTATCATTTCATTGCGACGAATGTCATATATAAAATGCTGATTGTTTACCTTTTTCTAGACCATGGATTTGCCGTCCTCCTTTCGTGGACTTAGGTGTTCTCTGTATTTGCATGTCGTTTGCATTAGCACAATGATACATTTGGCGATTCATATTTTTGTTTGTATTTTTTTTAAATGTCCCACTACCACATGTCTGCTTTTACATCTCCATGAAAACAAAGATGAACGGCAGGTAGCGGTCCCTCGAAAAAATTTTCGTTCTTCTTGGCACGCACAATTGAGATTTTCACAATTGAAACTTCACTCCGTGCGCCCAAAATTCCAGTTCCGCCCATTTGTAGCTAGCCACGACGAATATAAATGTGCGTCTCCCTCTAATCCCGCAGTGGCTTCCATTCCCGGCACACATGTTCTCCTCTTAGTGCTGTGTTCCAAACTTGCATTTCTAAGAAATTCCCGTGTGAGTGGTGGTGGTGACTGTGGGTACAACGTCGAGCGACCAAGTTTGACGGGCTCTACCGAACCTCTTCGTCGCCGACCCCGCCCTGCGACATCCCGGACTCCAGTTTTGTGCTACATAAGTTCTACACGATCCATGCCGTCTTTTTATAGAGCTACTCCCTCCTTATCGCTTTAGTTGTCGTCCCAACAGCTGCAGCCAGTTCATTCCTAGTTGTCGTCCCAACTCCTTCTCCTTATATGCTCTTATGTTTCATGAATGTCTAGTATAAAATCTGATTAATGGTGCAATCGTGCAATCAACTATCTTCAATCGTTAGATCTGCATCCTACAGTCGATTCATCTTTTTATTTTACCCTAGCATCTGATTGCATTCTACTTTTTTCCATATATAAAATACACTACACCTCTGTCCCGAAATAAATGTCGCTCCGACAGTTTATGGTAGTGTATTTCTAGTACATTTCCATGTCAGGAAAGATAACTATTAAAAACCGCATGTACTATGTAATTTCTTGATTTAGAAGTAAATGACGCCAGGGTTATCTTATCAACCACTTTCAATGTTGTACTCTCATTCCTGTGTTCCAAACTTGTATTCCTAAGATTTTTAGTTCCCACGGTTTATACACGTTTTTCTTGTTCTTCTTTCTCGGATTGTACGGTTTTTTTCCTACTCCTTCATTTCTAATTCCTCCATTCAAAACAAACATTTTCAGTTCATAGAAACCACACTGTCCGATCTAAAATACACATCCTCATGTAATCTGACGTTATCACTGTTACTTACTATATATACTCTTTACTTTAGGAACAAGACACCAAACCATCATGTCGTCTACAAGTAATCGTGATGGACAACAAGCACCTAGTATAACTATAAATGTGTTTACTATCAAAATAAACATATTTATAACACGTTAATTCCTTTGCATCGTATGCAGAGAATATTGCAGCACCTGATGCTCAGGAACCCCGAGATTCGTCATCCCATGATGGTACTACGAGTATAAATATGTACCGGGCTCTACTAAATATTTTAGCATTGCGATTGTAGTTTCCTAGTCCCAGTTAACAGTTAATCAGTATATGTGATGGCATGTTTTATTGATGCCTACACACGCACGATGGGCTCTCTCGCCGCCGGCCAGTCCGGCAACGGCGACCACACCCTGCTGCTGCTCACTTCAGTGTCCTCCCCGACGCGTCTCCCTCCACCATCGCCACGTCCCATCCTTCGCGAGTCATGATGACCCCTCCGCCCGCAAACCCCTGTCGCCGCCGGTCACTCTGGCACCGGCCGGCGCCCACGCCCTGCTGGTGAGTATATGTGATGGCGTGATTTATTGATGCCTACACATGCACGCTGGACTCTCTCGCCGCCGCCACTCCGGCACGGGCAACCACGCCCTGCTGCTGCTCACTTCAGTGTCCTCAGAAACGCGTCTCCCTCGACCATCGCCACATCCCATCCTTCGCGTGTCATGATGACCCCGCCGCCCACAAACCCATGTCGCCGCCGGTCACTCCGGCACCGGCCGACGCCCACGCCCTGCTGGTGGTCACTTCACTGTCCTCCCCGACGCATCTCCCTCCATCTCCACATCCCATCTTTCGCGTGCCATGATGACCCCACCGCCCGCAAACCCCTGGCCATTACGGCGTACCTACATGATATGCCCCATATGACATGGCATACCCTGGAAAAAATAGTCCAATATCATTAACCCCTGTCCACTAAGAAATGTTAGCATCATATAGTTTAGAGATGCATGTACATGAGGGTTCATTGCTGCTTATATGATCTCAATTTTGTTTTTTACACTGCCAAATGCGTTGCTGATGTCTGGTAATTAACGCAAGATTATATTCATGTATCTGTTCTAGTAGCACTTTAGGGAGAGATGCTAACATGCAGAGCAAAATATCAGTATGCAATCCACCTAAATTTAATTCCTAGGTCCGCCACACTGTCCTCCTAGCCTCGAGACTTGCTCCGGGGTGATATCAATGGACGCAGATCACCTGACTTATACGTTTTTACTGCACGCAATGCAGTAAAGATCCAACGGAATCACACCGTTGGATCTTTACTGCATCACCTGCAGTAAAAATGTAAGTCACATGAGATCACCGGTGTGATCTGGACGTCGATCCTCTGACTTAAATGTGGTCACTCCACAGCCAGACCGAACCCTAGCTTTGTTAAACGTCGCAAGCTGCCCGCCTCATCTGTCTTGCATCCTCTACCTGCTAATACAACATACGTCCATGACTCGCCCTGCCACCAATTCGCCTCAAGACGCGCTCCTACTGATGTCGGTCAGATCGAATCGGTAGTACTGCAGAGGATGAGCACCCGGCAAACCCTCTCTTTCTCTAGCATCGCTAGCTACTGTCTTGCCTGCTTCACAGCTGGATTGAAAATCCCCTGCAGTACTACGGGTGCTGTAGCGCCACTGACTACTGCGTGATGCCTGATTGTAGGGTATGAACAGCAACAAAGAAGTCAACAAGTCGATGCATCGCCCAATATGGAGCAAAATGCTGTTGCGACGCGGTGTTCCCACGCTCGTATTTGCCGCACTCGTCCTGAAGATGGTAAAACATCAGACTTCTTCTTCTTTCACACTATTTGTACATGATACTAGGCCTGGTCATTTGCTAATTTGCTTTAAACATTTACCATTTAAATGACACTAACAGAAGGAAAGAAGTTTGGAAGAGGGGTTGCTAAAGGACTTAAGGTTGCTAAATTGCGCTATCTAGCATCTGCAAATAGAATGAATGATCAGAATTGGAAGCTACAAATTTAGTGGTCCGATAGGTTGGGTGCTGCGGTTGGTCCTAATCAGCGGCACTTTGTCGATGATGTGGTTATTACAACAAAAAAATGCACCCCTCGCTGGTGTAATGAAGTGGGCAGAGGTTGGCGATACTTCGAAGAGCGATATAGTGAGAGACATTCTGGTTAGTGTTGTGACACCCCACATAAGTATTTTTTTCTAGCGACCTCCATCTTGTACGTTTATAACAGTGTGATATACAATGTACAGAATGCCTGGGACTTGGAGGACACAGATGATACCAGAAGAAAAATATTGAAGATTGCTGGTGAGCGCTACAAGGGGTGGCGATCAACATTGCGTGCCACCTATAAGAAGTATTCGATCGATGAGGAACGTATACAAAACAAGCCTGTTGATGTAGCAGATTCCGATTGGTTGGCGCTTATGGACTATTTTGGGTCCGAGCAATTCAAGGTCAGCTAGCTTTCTAATACCTTCATATCCTACAAAAACTATTTGATAACACCCATTCGTGAAATTAATTCTTAAAATTGCAGTCAATAAGCAAAACTAATTCACGAAATCGAAGTACTCAAAAGACAAAACACTTGCTTGACTCGAAATCCTACGCCCAACTTAGTTCTGAGAAGGTATGAAAACTAAATCATGCTTTTACTTTGCACTGCAATCATTCAATCAAATTTTACTTGTATTTGATGTAGCGAGACCCAGAGACCGGAAAAGAACCCGATGACATAGAACTGTGGGAGGCAAGCCATGTGAAGAACGGTCAATGGGTAAACGAGCAGGCAGAAGCTGTACATGTGAGAAACACTTCAAACAGTCCCCATTTAAATAAATATTTGCAATGTACATGTGACTTTTCTTTTTGTATATAGACCCAGGCACGTGCCCAAATCAACGTCAAGGAGGCTGAGCTGGGAGTCCCAATCCCAGATGAGGAAAGAAACAATATCTTCCAGCTTACTTATATATCCGCAACCGGTTCTGGAGGATCACAGTTTCGGGGGCGTGGTTATATGGCTAAACCTAATGTTTCTGAAAGACTGCGTATCCAGGTGTCTGACCAGCTTGGCCAGCAAGTTCGATCCTTGCAAAATAGAAATGAAGACCTCAGCTCTCAGGTGCAAGAGTTGGAAGGAAGAAATGATTATATGACCTCCCAGATGGATGGCTTCGTCCAGGCAAATGAACAGCTCAACCAGGAAGTCCAGGCTTTACATGATCAGATGGCAGCCAATTCTGCACGGCAAGAAAAGGAGCTAGCAGACATGCGCAGAATGATGGAGAGCTTGCAAAATCAACAATGGCTAGAAGCAACTCCACAAAAGGCTTCTGCTCGCACCAAGTCGAAGCTGGATGTTCGAGAAACTATTCCTAATACTACAACTCGTCGCGGTGCTCTTTTAATGGGTACAATGTTGCAACTTGAAAAAACTGTAAATAACATCGTCTCGCAACGATGCAAGGGTCCTTGAGCGTTGCATGAATTGTTGGATGTTTGTTGTTAAGTCGACAGACGTATCGTGTGCGAATAAATTGATTCTGTTACCACTAATTTTCCAACCTGGTGCATTAGGATTCTAGCGCCGCTAATTATAAAACATGGCATTAACAGATTATTGCAACAAAAATAGATTGTTGCAATAGGAAGCTAGCTATTGCCACAAATTATAAAACGTTGCACTACAAACATTTGGCTACGACCAAAACAGCGTTGCACTAGACTGCTATTGCCACCACCCAGAGAACGTCGCATTACGACCCTGTTGCAACAGATTTGAATATGTTGCATTACGAACCTATTTCCACACATCAGAAATCGTTGCAATACAATACTGTTGTCATGGTTTTGAAATCGTTGCAATACCGTACTATTCGCCATGAACGTGAAATCGTTGCATTACCGTATTATTGGCCACGGCTGTGAAATCGTCGCGATACCATATTATTCGCCACGAGTCACCGTAGTATTCGCCACGAATGAGAAAACGTCGTGATACGATATTATTCGCCACGAGTGTGAAATCGTCGCGATACCGTACTATTCGCCGCAGATGTGAAAACGTCGCAATACCATGTTATTCGCCACGCGTTTGAAATCGTCGCGATACCGTACTATTCGCCACGGATGTGAAATCGTTGCAACACCATACTATTCCCCACGAATGTAAAAACGTTGCCATACCGTACTATTCGCTACGGATGTGAAATCGTTGCAACACCGTACTATTCGCCGCAAATGTGAAAACATCACGATACCGTACTATTCGCCACGAGTATGAAATCGTCGCGATACCGTACTTATCGCCACAGATGTGAAACCGTTGCAAATAACGTACTATTCATTGCAATACGTTAAATCGTCGCAATACGTTAAACCGTTGCAATACCATACTATTTGCCACGAACGTGGAGTCGTTGCAATACCATACTTTTTGCCATGAATGTGGCATCGTTGCAACACCATTATTTTCGTTGCAATACATTAAATCGTCGCAATACGTTAAACCGTTGCAATACCATACTATTTGCCACGAACGTGGAGTCGTTGCAATACCATACTTTTGCCACGAATGTGGCATCGTTGCAACACCGTTATTTTTGTTGCAATACGTTAAATCTTCGCAATATGTTAAAACGTTGCAATACCATACTATTTGCCACGAACATGGAGTCGTCGCAATACCATACTTTTTGCCACAAATGTGGCATCGTTGCAAGACCGTTATTTTCGTTGCAATACATTAAATCGTCGCAATACGTTAAACCGTTGCAATACCATACTATTTGCAACGAACGTGGAGTCGTTGCAGTACCATACTTTTTGCCATGAATGTGACATCGTTGCAACACCGATATTTTCATCGCAATACGTTAAATCATCACAATATGTTAAACCTTTGCAATACCATACTATTTGCCACCAACGTGGAGTCGTCGCAATACCATACTATTTGCCACGGATGTCAAGTCGTCGCAATAACCTGTTGCCATGGCTATTATCGCCACGAGTCGGAAAAACTATCGCGACGTTCTATTTCGTTGCGACAACAACCTATCGCGACGAATTTCGACCTATTGCAACGATTTTTTTCGTCGTAATAACCCGGAATCCTGGTAGTGATTGTTAATGTAGAATTAATGACGCATTATCTAGATCTTGTAACTACTGATTGATTGCCTTTGAATGTCTGCGCCGTTGGTGATCCCAGAGTTCTTCCCGTTGGAGATGAAGACCCGGACACGTGACACATGGCAGCACCGGAGCTTCCCTTAGTAGGGAGGCAGGTACGGTGCTACGGGACACATGGCAGTGCTGGAGCTTCCCTTAGCAGGAAGGCAGGTCCGGCGCCACGGGACACGTGGCAGCGCCAGAGCTTCCCTTAGCTGGGAGGCAGGTCCGGCGCCACTGGACACGTGACAGCGCTGGAGCCACCCTAAGGAGGGAGGCAGGTCCAGCACTGTGGGACACGTGTTGGCCTCCGAAAGTCCACTTTCTTGGAAAGTGGGACTCAGTGCTTCTCTTTCTAGTATGAAGGGGTACCTGGTCCACAGGGTACCGACAGTGGCCCCCGGGCCCACGTCAGGGTGAGGCTTTGATCTCGGAGGTGGGGCCACTATCACTTCTTGCGTTGCTTCTTCAACTTTTCACTTGAGCGGTTGAAATGACGACACGCTCCTATGCCATTGCTATGTGGCTCTTCTTGGTTTCGTAGGTGAGATACATGACGTTCGGATCTCACACAATTGAAGGTCGCCGATTCCCAATAAGATTTTCGTATCGGATACCAATGGTATCTTTGTAGCCTTGTCAGGTCACCGCCCTTGGGCTTTCAACTTCTCATCATGACAATGGCTCACCTGGTGCGACTTTTTTGGCAAAGTGGACCCGAGCCTCCTTGTCAATGATGAGGTAACTTCACAATGCGTAATTAGGCTCCACGTGCAGTTGCCATCCAAGCGTTGCAGAGGCTAATAAAGAAAGAGGCTTTACAGGGGGGAGAGAACTCTTACACCTAGATCTACTTACTCGCGCATAGAACTCTTCGCTTCATCCACCGCATCGTGTTCTCCATGTTCGCTCCAATTTGCGCCGATGGATCTCGAACTTCCCCCAGCAAGGTTGTGAGCAAGAGTGATCTTGTAACGGTCCGGAAGTTGATGGGCTTGCAGAGCCCCTCCTTCGACAATGCGATTCACTGCGGGAAGCTCCCTTTCAAGAAGGAGAGCTCCGGCGATATGGTCTTCTTCACGGCATACGCCATGGTTGGACTAGTTCTACCAGTCTTCAATTTCCTACTGATGCTGCTAGAAGTGTACGAGCTTTAACTTCTGCACCTCAGCCCCCACTCAATCTTACTGTTGGCGATCTTCATCCACTTTTGCGAGATGTGGGTGGATGTGCGGCCGTGTGTGCAGCTATTAAAGACCTTCTTTACCCCTCGGACGACTGGGAAAGGTAATAGTCTGATTGGATTCTACTACTTTGTAAGACGTAGAAATCCTTCATTCAAGTACATCGGGTCCCTTGCCTCTGGGAAGTGGGAAATCCGGAAGAGCGACTGGGTGATTGTGCGGATGGACCAACATGATCGATTGGAATTGCCAATCGGACTCCCGACGACGGACAATGACTTCTGGGATTTGCTCCCAGAGCTATCAGTGGAGTATAACCCAGTGCTCACTAGGATCTGGCACCTGGTTGAAGGAGGCTTGACATTCCTGATGGTTCTTGGCAACTTCTTGACCAACCGTTGGGCTCCACTTAAGCAGCAAGAATTTTGCGCTTGGAACTACAGTGGGTAGATGGACTTCTTTCGAATCGAGGTTGGCCTTGGAATGAATTTGGGTGTGGAGGCTCTGCGACTTCAATTGCAGAAGTTGTACAGCGGTTCTGTCTGAACGGATGACCTCGTGCCACCATCAGAATTCCTGCCGCTATCTGAAGTCCAGGTGATCAGAAGGGAGCTGCGGAAGGGGATGCCAATCCTCAACGACACTGGTCTTGCGGTGCGACAAAGGAGTAACTGCCCGGGGGATTGTCTTCTCTGGAGCTTTGGTCCCCTGTCAGCATGGGAGGTCCGAACCCGCCTCTATCGGCGGCAAAGGCAAGGATGTTGCAGAGCCAAATTAGAAGAAATCCGACCCAAATCGGAGCATGGGGAAAGAGCCTACGGATTCCTCCAGCCGGAAGAGGAAGTTGACGCGAGCTGATGGTAGCTCCGTTAGGGCAGCTTTGACGAAAATGTTGTAATCTTCGGTGCCGCACCCGACTCTGAGGTCCTTGGTGGTTGTACCTCTGGCAACCGCATCTTCGGTCCTGGTGCCCAAGATGAGCTCCTGGTCTAGGAAATCATCTTCTTCAGTCCTAGTGCCAACAACAGCACTGGGTCCAGCAAGTCTTCACCTTCGGTCTCGGTGCCAACGGCGGGCACCGGGTCCGAAATATCTTCTCCTCGACACCAACAGCTAGAGGTGCAGCAGTTGCGCCAGACCACGTAGAATAAGTTGCGCCAGTGTCAAAGCAAGCTACAGTAATACCGGAGCCAACTCTGGAACCAGCAATGGATGCTGAAGTGGCACTGAAGGTACCGGCTGAAGCCTTGAAGGTCCCGGAGCCAACAATCGATGGTGCACTGGTGGCTGACGCCACGATGGTGCCGGAGCCAATGGCCACCACGCCAGAGCCTGTAATCGATTCTGTGTTGTAGCTACCGGCAAGCATCATGATGGCACTAGAGCTTGCGCTTGGAGAATCAACTGCGGGTGCTTCGACATCTGCGCCTAGGAAAGACGTCCTTCCGAAGTTTGGCGCATCTTATGAAGACTTATTGGGTACATGCTTGTGCCATGGGCCCCAACGACTATCTCGGAGACTATGGAAACTCTGGCGGATCCGCAGGAATGTCCAGAGCTGATCCCCCTGTTGATCTCGATTAAGAACGCTTGCTCAAGCCTTCACCAAGTTCAACTGGACTTCAACTACAAGCAAAGTGCTCTTGAAGCAGAACAGGAAACTTTGCGGGGGTGATGGAAGCTTCTCAACTTCAAGACGAAGATGACACAGACCCGCCTGGCCGACTTGAGGGACCTGCTTGCAGCCAAGAAGACGCGGCTGAAGCGACTAGATGAGCTGCTAGATGACAAGAGGGCTGCCATAGAATCTCTAAGCAAGAAGACTCTTGAAATCTATGACAAGACGGTAGAAGCCAACAATTTGGCGGATGCTCGCTTTGATACACTAGACAAGCTAGGGGATGAGCTCGTCGAGCGACAGGAGGTTGTCGACAATAAGGAGTAAGAGATCCAGAAGAGAGATGCTGAGATCTCTCAAAAATTGGAGTGCGGTGAGCGGGACTTGGCTAACCTCGTTTAGAAGTTCAAGTCTCGGTGCGAGCAAGAAAAGCACCATGTGTGGCTAGCTGGAGGAGTCTCCAAACGGGAGCCTGTTGTCTCTGCGGGGAAGACAAGGTGAAGGTAGAGGAGAAGGACCTGGCAGCGAAGAAGGACCACCTGAACCTCGTCGAGATACAAGTTACAGACTAAGAAAGGCTACTAGCTGAGCGGATGCAGCAGCACGCCAAGGAGGTCGAGCAATTCTTGAAGGAAGGTTTTGTGGAGTTAACATCCGCCAGGAGGACTCTAGAGGAGCTCCAAACCATACGGAAAATCGAAGCCCAGCAGATCTGGGACTTTTTCGGCAAGCAGAGAATGTGCTGGTGTCTCTCGGCTTCAGTCCAGTTCGACCAGCAGACCCAGAGCCAGAAGTGGGTCCAGCCTTGACAGCCCTGAACTCAACCAGAGCCAAGCTGGAAAAGCTGGAAGACGTCATTAGTGACCAGCTTGAGATTGAGGGGAAGACCCTGGCGAAGTTAGTCGCAGAGTATGTGCTAACTTGTTTCCGTAGTTGGGACCCCTCAATCTCGCTAGCTCCAGTTCTTGAAGGGCTCATCGTAGAGATAGAGGAGGCTGCCAAAGCAAGCATACAAGAAGTTGCCCAGAAGGTCGCCACATGGTTCCAACGCAACTCCAGCGAGTAGCTAGGACCTCTTTTTCCTTTTGTACCTTCAACTTGCAAAGACTTGAAATTAGAATGAATTAAATCCTCTCAAGCTTCATTTTTTTGTCTTGAATGTTGTCATTGCCATAATCTTGTTGGCCCTCTAGTAGATGTGCCTAATTGATTGAGGGCATCTACCATCTGGAGATTGGCAATATCTTGAAGTATTTATGTTAGCTCCGAGCTTGGCCTTTGAGAGCTCTGAGAACCCCTTGTCAACGTTTGGAACGTCGATGGCGGGCCTTTTGAGAGGTGTTGGAGCTAGTTACTTCGACGGCGCCTATCGTCAACGTGTGAAACATCGACGACAGGCTCCCTGGGTGGTGCCGAAGTTGAATGCTCTGGTGGCGCCCATCATCAACGTGTGAAACATCGACGTTGGGCCCCCCTGGATGGTGAGACACCGCGATTTTTGAGTTTTGGAAAATTAAAATTTGAATAGGAAGTTGAAATTTAAATACTAGGAAGAAAATTATTTTATGAAAAGAAAAATATATAATATATGCATCTCATCTTGCATTTGCATTCATCCTTAGATATTAAAATTTATTTACCAAAATAAATACATTAAACATAATTAAATTGGCATAATAAATATGGAAGAAAAGAAATATATATAAATTAGAAACAAAAATGAAAAAAGTGAAACATGGACGAATGCCAAAAAAATAAAAAAATAAAATATGTATATATAAAAAATCTATAAAGAAAGAAAAATTGGAATCTTTTGGAAGTTTCTAGAACCTTCTGGATGTTTCCAGAATTTTTCAGAAGTTTTTGGAACCTTTGAGATGTTTCTGGAACCTTCTGGATGTCTCTAGAATTTTCTGAAAGTTTTGGAATCTTCCACAAGTTTTTAGAACATTATAGAACCTTATGGGGAAACTTCTAGAACCTTCTAAGAAAGCTTCCAGGCATGCACCACGGGACTGAAGTTCCGAATTGGTAGCTTGCGCACACCACCTGAGGGATAGAAATAAAAAGAAGGAAGAAATAAAAACAAAAAAGAAGGAAAAAATGGAAAGAACGACCCAGGCCAGAGACCTGGCCGCACACGGCGCCAGAAGCGTGGCCAGCCGAGACCCAGCCCTCGCTCGTATAAAAAGAAGCCCTGCCCCATGAGTTCCAGCTCCAGGAGAAAAAAACCCTAGCCGCTAGAGAAAAATAGGAGGGGAAAAAGAAAAGAAGAAGAGAAAGAAAAGGAAGAAGCCGCCGTCCGTCGGAGATCGATGCGCCGCCATTGTCGTGCCGCCGGAGGATCGCATCGCCCTTTGACTAAAGTCGGACTTGTCTGATTTTAGGTCAGACTTGTCTGTTTTCCCCTCTTGATAAGTTCGAACTTGTCCGATGTCCAGAGTGGACTTGTCCGATATCTCTCTTATTAACTTCGGACTAGTCTGGTCCCTTTTCGGACTTGTCCGATAAATCGCGACCCGAGTTGATCTTTTTTTTCACAACTTGTTTCTTGACTTTTATGTTAAATGGGCCTAGAGACGTCATGCCTAACTATTTTAGAGCCCATGTGGGACTCTAAACCGACCTGTACTCATCCCAAACTCGAAATCCATCTAACCCTAGCCTCCACATCTATATAAACAACCCCACCCCTTGACTTGACATCTATTTGCCAATTTTCCACCTCACCCAAACCGCAGCTCGTGAATAGCCACCACCAAGGAGGGAGAAGGAGATCTAGAGCAAGAAGAAGAAGAGGAGGAGGAAACGAAAGAGGGTCAAGATCTCCATCAAGTTTCATCCTCGATCGCCAATTCACCATCAAGTTCTTCATCAACCCTAGATCATCAAGATCCAAGTGTTACCTCCAAGATCCTTGATTCATTGGAGTTCTAAACACCTAGTATACCTTCTATTCTCTTTTCCTTACGTGAATTCAACCCTAAATCTCCAAATTCACGTCGATCTAGAAAACCCTAATTTGCTGATCTCGCGCAGTGCGGACTTGTCTGGTCCCTAGCGGACTAGTCTGTTTTTCCTGGTTAAATTGTGTTGAATTAATTCTAAAATTAGATCTAATCAACTCCAAACCTGTATAAACTTGTTAAAAGCTATTAGAACTAGTTAGTGATCATTAAAAGCAATTCATTAACAAGTTCCACCTTGCATTTGCATTAATCATGCATGTCATGTCATATTGAGTAATGTTTGTGCACTTTTTAATTGTAATTCTTGTTTGTATGTTTATTGTGCGGATTAGACAGATTTGCGCTAGAGAGTGCCGAGGAGGATCTACAGCACCAAGAGTTTGAAGGCTTTGACCCGAACCAATCCCAAGAGCAAGGCAAGTGTCCTTGAAGCATATTGATCCTGTTTTTAAAGTAAATGTTTTGTTTGCAAAATTGCATGCTTGTGTCAATTTGATGGGAATCCTATGATAGGAAGTCTACTAGTTTATTTTAATCACCCTTGTCACCTGGAATTTATGGTAGAGAGTCGGAAAAGGTTTTTTACCTTTTGCTTTTCTTAATTAATTGGGATGGGAAAACAATACTACACATTAATGATGTATTTATGAGATTATGATTAACATGAACTGGTTAATGTAATATGATAATGGGTGATCTAAGCAAGCCTGGTATGTGGATGGGTTGGATGATATGGTGGTTGTTTGCTTTAGATCTAAGGACCGGTTCATGCGAGACTAAGCCAAGACTACAGTGACACCACGAGGCCAAGTATCGGTGTGGCGTAGCTGATTATTTAGGGCTTTGCTAGTGCTATTTAGACCATTAAGGATGCTGGGGGAAGGGGGAGTCAGATTGGGTTTGTTGATGATTGGTGGGACTACCCTGGGATCCGAATGGCTCAATAGGGGGCCCTTGGTTGAAGATGTGCTCAGTGGGAGGCATCGCCACAAGTGAAACCTCAGTGGGGTCTAAATAGGCTAGTAATCCCTTTGTAAATGCTATTTTGTGATATCTTGGCCACACACCAACGAAAGTGTGTAATGTGACCAACGGGTCATGGGTATAAAGGAGGTTCTTAGTCACCGAAAGGTGATGAAATCACAAACACGTGGGTAAAGTGATACAAACTATGAAGAGTCTTATCAACTATCATGATAGTCGTGCTCCCGGTTATGAGCACCTGAACAACTTCCTTGATTAGAGGGAAACTTGTTATCGGGATGGTTTGGTAATGGTTACGGTTGGTAATATGGTTTTGCCTGAATATGGATTAAATTCTGGTATTGAATATGGTTATTGGCAATGGTGAAATCTGGTATATGGATGATGGATATGGAATATGGACTGGTACTATGTTATTAATTATGGTTTATGATGGGTTTACTTCACACAAATGTAATATATTGCTTTTAAAATATTTTACTGTACTTTTTAGCATTTAGCCTTTATTATATTCGTCATTTGAATCAGCTACATGTCATACTTTTCACACTTGCTGAGTACAACATGTACTCACCCTTGCAATCCGCCCCAACAGTTGCAGGTCAGGATTGGGAGTATAACGATGATAATGCAGAGTTCTAGGTCGTGTCTACCGTCAGCTTTGTCTGTGGAGTGTTGGAGCTGCGCTATCTCATTTGCTTAGTTGCTTAATTAGTTTATTTCCACTGCATTAGTTGAAATTTGTCATTAATAATTATTAGAGCTTGTATTCGAGGATATTCTGAATTGTGTAATAAATTTGGTTAATTAATCTTGATCTGTGGTAATTGTTTGTATATCATTTGTGATGCACTTGTGTATGTGTGTTAAACATGATGGACACACATATATTGCAATTGGTTCATTTTCGGAACCGGGTGTCACATTCTTGCCAATAGTTTAGTTGTGGCTTAATATCCTTCCTTGAATTTTGGGTCCTAATCAATTCAACATGATAATACTTAGTATATTGGTTGTACTTTCGTAGATCCGTGTGCTTCCCAGAACTGTCTTACTTTGACGCAACACAAAATAGGTAGAGTGGCATACTTAGGATGCTGGACCAGGCTAAGTCTATAGCCGACTCCGGACCTGTTATTGGCATTGGTTTCTCGGTGAGTAGGCCATTTGACGAACACTAGATCCTGAAAAAGACTATCAATAATACTTGAATATGTATCACATGAATTCTTAGAAACCAATTTTCAAGAGGATTGCACAACTTCACTATTTGCAAGAAGGTAAAGTGGAAATTAAATAAGAGCATGCGCAAAGTAAATGTATGTAGAGTCTATTTTCATGTAATTATATTTTATAATAGGTTCGAATAACAGGGAAGGCAAGAACACACTGAAAGTACAGTACCATGTTAAGCGTGCTATACATCTTGGACTAACCCGACTCTGTTCATAGACACTATGAATTACTATACAAAAAACAGACTCACCTCTGTGCTAAGTGTAGAACTTACCGAGGTTCTCTATATTCTAGGGATTGGGAAGTGGCGCCTCATCCTCTGTTGCCAAGCAAACACATCTAGGGCGGGAAACTATGATGACTCGGAAGGGACATTCCCAGCTGGGGGAGAGCTTGTTTGCTCCTTCTCGAGAGAGTATTCAACGCAGCACCAGATCGCCTTCTTCAAGCTGCCGATTGTGCACTTACCTCTGATGATAGCACCATAAGGTCTGGCGATATCGCGCATATCGAATAGATTCTTGGCACCTTGCCTCGTTGACAAGGTCCAGGTCATCGCGTCAGAGCTGATCCTGCGCGGCTTCGTCATAGCTCCCGACTCAAAGAGAACCCATGACAATCTCCGAAGGAAGGACTGCTTCGGCTCTGTACACCAAGAAGAAGGGTGTCTCTCCAGTAGCCCAGTCGGGTGCTGTTCGGCTTGCCCATAGTGCGGACAGAAGCTCCTCAATCCAGTTGGCACCATGCTTTTTCAAGCGTTTATAGGTGCGAGTCTTGAGTCCAATGAGAATCTCAGCATTTGCTCTCTCGGCATGGCCATTACTTGCCGGGTGAACTACTAATGCGTCGCTGACATTGATGTCAAGGTCTTCGCAACACTCTTGCAAGGTTGCACTTGTGAATTGGGTCCCATTGTTAGTAATGACTCTGTTCGGGACTCCAAATCTGCAGACTATGGACTTCAAGAACTTGATAGCTGATTGCTTGTTGATAGTCACAACGGGGGCTGCTTCCGGTCACTTTGTGAACTTGTCGATTGCGACATATAAGAACTGGTAACCTTCGACAACTTTTGGGAAAGCTCCCAAAATATCCATCCCCCACACAGTGAATGGCCATGAGGGAGGAATCATCTGCAGTGATTGCGCCAATGTATGGATCTGCTTGGTGTGAAACTAGCACTCCTCGCATCTCCTGACCAGCTCGATTGCATCCTGGAGAGCTGTAGGTCAGTAAAAACCATGCCGAAAGGCCTTACCGACCAGCATGCAGAATGATGCGTGATTCTCACACTCACCTCCATGGATCTGTGTGAGGAGCTTACAACCTTCTTCCTGAGAAATGTACCGCAATAGGATTCCATTGGCTCCACGTCAATAGAGATCCCCTTCTACCAACATGTATCTTTTATCCAGCTGGACAATCATTGCGGCAGATACGCCATCTTCAGGAAGGATGGTGTCCTTCAAGTAGTCCCGAACCTCTGAGATGCATGCATCGGGACTAACTTGAGCTTATGTATCTTGCGCGCTTGGTTGCTAGGGGCTTCCTGTGGCGCCTATGATCCTTGGTGGATGCCATGGTAACAGGTCCACCGGGACCACCATCTTCGAGGTTTTTGTCTCACCCCCATTACTCAGTTCGGCAGGCTAAGCGACAGGTGCTAGTAATCTCCGAACAAAAACTCTATCGGGTGCCGGAGCCCCGGTAGAAGCCTTCGCTGAGAGATTGTTAGCTTCAGCGTTGTTGAGACGCTGGACATGGCATAAGTCCAAGACCTAAAAATCTTTCTGCAACTTCTAGACTTCAAGAAGATACGCTGCTAGCTGAGAGTTATTGCAATTGCATTCACCTTTGACTTGTTTGATGATGAGTTATGAATCCCCCGTTACCAGCAGCTGTTGGGCGCCGAATGATAGCGTCGTCTTCAGTCCGTAGATGAGAGCTTTGTATTCTTCCATGTTAATTGCCACCTTGAAGTCAAGTCGAACCATGTACTTGACTTGCTCCCTGGTCGGTGCGAGGAGAAATATTCCAGCTCCAGCCCCTTGCTTCTACACAGAGCCATCGAAGTAGAGGGTCCAGTGAGGCTCTGTGAAGACCGGGACCTTAGATTCTAGCTTCTCTTCCTTGAGGGCCCCCGTACCTGATGGAGATGGAGTCCACTCCACTAGGAAGTTAGCTAGTAATGTGGCCTAGAGGGGGGGTGAATAGGCTTTGATAATTTCCTGCACACTTAATTAAATCGTCAAATACCAGGGAGACCGGACTTGTCCGGTTTGTTGTGCGGACTAGTCTGGTTGTTCAGTTATAACAAAACTGTAAAACGTTTATGCATGAATTTTGAATGAAATTGCAGCAGAATGTAATTACTGTTCTTTTAACTTGAACAAGAGACTAGATTACATAATGTTCACGTGAATCACAAACTATTTGATTGATCAATTCTAATGCCCTAAGTAATAATAATGCAAAAACAAAAAAAACACACAAGACACAGATTTTTACCGAGGTTCGATCTCACCAAAGAGATCTACTCCTCATTGAGGAAGCTCACATAGAGTCGGGTCTCTTCAAACCCATTCCCTCATCAAGTCACCACACAAGGCCGACTTGATTCCACTATCACGGGTAATCACTGAGTTTATGGGGTAACCTCACACGTTGAGGGCTCCCACAAGAATTACAACGAAAAGATGATCAAATACACTCGAAAATATTACAAGTAGATGCCCGAGTGTAAAGAAATCAAACCCCAAGAGCTCAACGAAGCGTAGACAAAGATCTCCCAACCCCAAATCTGAATACTCAATTGATTTTCACCTTTTGAGGACTTTAGATGTGTGGGGAGATGTGTTTTTGTGCTCTTGGGACAAGTGGCGGCGCTAGGGTTTGAGTTGTAAACAGTAGAATGCATGAATTGTGTTTGTGGGGTCGTGGATCTCCTATTTATAATGTTTTCAAAATTGTTACCGTTAGGGATCCGGATGACCGGACTAGTCCATATTGGGGACCGAACTTGTCCGGTGTGCTGTGTAAAAGTCGACGTGAAATATGCAGCACACTAGAAACCATAGATTGTGTGAGGTGTACTGGACTAGTCTGGTGGGGGTCCGGACTTGTACAGTGCCGTGTGTATTGAAACATCAGAAACTTTCTCAAACTAGTCCGTGAAAGTGCATCTAGGCATCCCCATGGATTTTGGATGATTGATGACGACAATTAAGAGACTAATGAGCTAAGTTGATATTAAGCACACGTGTGATGATTTAAATGAGATAAAATCCCTCAAAAGGAAAAGATTGAAATGGGCGTCAAAGGCTCAAGCGTAGAAATTAGGGTTTCTATGGTGTTGAGTTTAGACGAGCCGTGTCATGTGTGAGGGTGACTGTATCATGTGCATAGAGATCATTCTAGAGGGATCAAAGTGGTGGTTGAGAGAAAAACCTAAGTGAGAAGCCAAAAATGAGAGAAAACACTAGGAGGACGGACTAGTCCGGGTCTAAGGGCCGGACTAGTCCGGCCAGTCAGAATAGTCTGTTACGGGTCGGACTAAATGTCTCTAGATGAGTTCGGACTTGTCCGCACGGGTTGGACTAGTCCAGTCTTCCCTTGGTGAGTGAAGTTGGAGCTAAGTCCTGGGAGGCCGGACTTGTCCGCCACAGAGGCCGGACTAGTCCAGACCCCCTAGAGAAGTCTGTTTTGGGACAAACCAAAGCATTCTGGAAGAGTTTGGACTTGTCTGTTGTAGCATGGACTAGTCCGTTTGAGACTTAATGTGAGAACCCAAGCCAAACCTTAGAAGGCCGGACTTGTCCGCCCCTGTAGCCAGACTAGTTCGGGCCTACCAAGTTTGGTCCATTTTGGGACGGACTAAACCTTTCTATCCGACTTCGGACCAGTCCATTGTTAACCAGACTAGTCCGTGTTGTCAGTGGCCGTTTGAAATTCAAACATTAGTGCGCACGCCATCTTTTTTGTCGATCGATGATGCGAAATTGTTGGTGGTCCCAAAAGGCCGGACAAGTCTGTGGCATAGGGTCGGACTAGTCCAGGGTTGCCCTGGTGGCAATGGTTAGTTACCGGGACCCCTATAAAAAGGGGACCCCCGACCCCTATTTGATAACTCTCGAACCCTAGCGTCGCCACAACTCACCTAGAGCCATACAAAGCCTTCTACTCGTCCTACTAGCCCTCCAAGACCAAATCTTGAAGAGATTAGGGTTTGGGGAGGAGACTCAAGGAAGATCATCGCGCTTTGGCTCTTGGTTTGATCTCTTGCACATTGTGTTGTGTTTTGTGGCCTTGTGTGAGTTGAGCTTCAAGTGCTCCCTGCTGTATTGATTCTTGGGAGCCTCAACTTGTGAGCATCCCTAATCAAACTTGGTGATTACCCTTTGATATAGTGGAAACCAAGCTAGCCATTGTTGTGGCTTTGTGAAAAGAGGGTCAAGTGAGACCCGATCCTTGTGTGGACTTCTCAACGTGGATGTAGGCTTCTTCGTGGAGCTGAACCACGGGATAAATCTTGTCTCACTTGTCACTTTACTTTTCATAATCACTAGAATTGCTTTTAGGGTTCATATTGTTCTTCATATTGATCTTTGTTGAAATCTTGTAATCTAATTGCTTTATCTTGTCAATCCAAGTTGTACTAGGTTACTATACATTGCATACATCTTTAATGAACTTAAATTCCGCAAATAACTTGTAGAAATTAAGTTTTTAGGTTTTCTCCCTGTGCTGAGCGGACTAGTCCGGCCCTGTCCAGACAAGTTCGGCCTCAGCGATTTAATCTCGTTTGATTGAGCAATTTCAGGTCTTATTAACTATTCACCCCCCTCTAGGCGACTTTCAATTAGTATCAGAGCAGGCCTCTCCATCAAGAGTCTAACAACTCAGAGAGCAAATGGCCAGAAGGGTTGACAATGAAGTTCTGGTGATCATTGATGACACCAAGAAGAAGAATGTCGATGTTCTTCAAGATGACCCAAATGACGAGGAGGAAGTTCGTATACTCAAGGCGCGGCTTCGTGAGAAGCTCAATGTTCCCAAGAAGGAAATCAAGTCAATCGCTCCGATCAACATCGACAATGGGAGTAGTTCACAAGACTACTCCTAGTATCCTTACAACTATGAGCGACTAACCGCAAGAAACCATTATATATCCATTCCTATTGGCAAACCTCCTAAATTTGATGGAAATGATTACTCTATGTGGAAGCATAATATGAAGATGCATCTCATCTCCTTAAACCCTAGTTTGTGGCAAATTATCTTGACAGGTGTGCATCTTCTCAAGAATGAGGAAGACATAACTCCGGAGCAAGTGGTCCTCCTCCATCGGAATGCACAAGCCGTGGTAGTAATCACCTCCTCCTTGACTCGAGAGGAGTTCAACCGCATTGAAGGATTGGAGGTGGCCAAGGAGATATGGGACACCCTCAAGACGGCACATGAGGGGAATCAGGTCATAAGGGAGGCCAAGATGGAGATGATTGAAGGAGAACTTGGGAGGTTCACTATCATGGATGGTGAGTTTCCCCAAGACATGTACAACCACCTCAAGACTCTCATCAACAAGAGTCCATCTTATGGAAGCACCCGGTGGACGACCACGAAGTAGTAAAGAGAATGATTCAGGCATTCATGCCTAGAAATGTCACTCTTTGCTCACTAATTCGTGAGAGTCCGGGATTTCATAAGATGACTCCCAAAGAAGTGCTAGGGAGGATCATCATTTATGAGATGATGGAGCAAGAAGCTAGGTTTTATGAACGATCTACAAAATCTCTCCTCCTCCTCCAAGAAAAGGGATGTTGCATTCAAGGCGACATCTTCAAGATCTCAAGAAAAGAGAGAAAGTGGCGAAGAGAGCTCCGACACTGATGAGGAAGAGGCACTCTTCATCAACAACTTCAAAAGGATGTGGAGAAGAAAGAGGGGGAGCTAAAATCATGAAAGTAAGAGTAAAGAAAAACCCAAGACAAGATCAAAGAGGGCTTGCTACAATTGTGGGGAGTATGGCCACTTCATTGTGGATTGCCCACATGAGGAAAACAAAAAGAAGGAGGGCAAGTCCAAAGAGAAGAAGTACTTCAAGAAGAAGAAGCAATTGGGACATGCCCACCTTGTAAAGGAGCGGGATTCAAATGAAGAATCCTACACCGATGAAGAAGAGAATATGGCAACTATTGCTATGAATAAGTCAACTACGGAGAACAAGCTCTTCCCCAACTTGGAGAACTCAAGGCCAACTTGCCTCATGGCCAAGGAGGGAAGAAATAAGGTTAAATATAAATCCTCTTCTTCAAGTTCTTCGCATGATGATTTTGATAGTAGTAGTGAGAATGAACACATACTTGAGTAAGAGAACTTTAGAAAGATTGAGATTGTTGACGAATGAGATATTTGAGAAGGAAGAGCTCATTAACCGTCAAGAGGACATGCTCATCCAACAAAAGGAGAGATTTCAAGAGTTTGAGGAGCTCTTAGAGCTTGAAAGAGAAAGAAGCAAAGAACTTGAGCGTGAACTCGCTTTGGTCAAGGAAACTTGCTCAAACCTTGATAACACTACAATTGTGCTTAAGGATGAACTTGTTAGCTTGACAAAAGTTAACAAGATCCTTGAAACACAAGTGGAGTCTCTCAAGGTCAATGCACCTTCTTCTTCTAAAAGCTCATCTTCCACAAATATCAAAACCTAAACAACTCAATCTTGCAAATTCTCAAACTTGACTCTAAAACTTAAAGATGAGCTTAAGTTGGCACAAAACAACCAAGCACCGAAAGGTGGCATCTTTGACAAGGAGAAGATGGCATATGCATGTAGTGCATACACCAACACAAGACACCCCATTGTCATGGATGGTCTTGGCTATTATAG
Organism: Tuctoria greenei; assembly: GCA_036927565.1. Classification (NCBI taxonomy): domain Eukaryota; kingdom Viridiplantae; phylum Streptophyta; class Magnoliopsida; order Poales; family Poaceae; genus Tuctoria; species Tuctoria greenei. The sequence continues at coordinate 192,148,147 of JAYESD010000005.1, forward strand.
GGAGAGGAGGCAAAATGCCAAAACTCCTAAGAATGGCAAATACTTGATTGTTTTTTCAAAGGAGGTTCATACAACACTAATAAGGGAAAGAACATTGCTACATCACCTAAAATGCCTAAGAATGAACATCATCCCTTGTTCCATGACTTTAATGCTTTATATGTGTTATTAAGGAACAAGTTTGGTAAAGCTTATGCAAAGTATGTTGGGCCACACCGCAAGAGTCCTAAATCTTGTGTGTGGGTGCCCAAGTGCCTCTTGACTAACATCAAAGGACCCAACACCGCTTGGGTACCTAAAGCCAAGGCTTAAATCTTTCGTGTAGGCATACTCTTCCGGTGGAACCAAGTGGGTTATTGATAGCGGATGCACTAATCATATGACCAGAGAGAGGAAGATGTTTGTGGATTATGAACAAAATGAAGATCTAAGTGAAGGAATCTATATTGGGGACAATAGCCAAGGAAAAATCCTTAGCACCAGTAAAATACTATATCCCCTAATCATACTCTTTCAAATGTTTTAAATGTTGATTCCCTTGATTATAACATCTTGTCTATATCACAACTATGTGACAAAGGTTATAAGTGTTTGTTCACTAATGAGGGTGTGACCATCACAAGGAGGAGCAATGACTCAATTGCTTTTAAGGGTGTACTCAAGGGAAAGCTCTATATTGTGGATTTCTTCACGGATAAAGCCCAACGTGATACATGATTAATTGCAAAAACTAACATGGGATGGATTTGGAATAGAAGGCTAGCCCACGTTGGGATGAGGAATTTGCAAAAACTCCTTAACGGCGAGCACATCCGAGGTTCGAAGAATGTTGTGTTTGAAAAGGATAGGCCATGTAGCACATGCCAAACCAAAAAGCAAGTTGGAGCTCTACATCCATCCAAGAACATCATGATGACAAAAAGACCATTGGAGCTTCTACACATGGACCTATTTGGTCCAATTGCTTACATAAGCATTGGTGGTAACAGATATGATCTTGTAATTGTTGATGATTTTTCATGTTTCACTTGGGTGTTCTTTTTGCATGATAAGAGTGATACTCAAGGTGTCCCCAAGAAGTACTTGAGGAGAGCTCAAAATGAGTTCTCCTTAAGTATCAAGACTATAAGGAGTGACAATGGCACCAAATTCAAGAACACTTAAGTTGAAGAATTCTTGGATGAAGAAGGCATCAAGCATGAGTTCGCGGCCCCTACTCCCCTCAACAAAATGGGGTGGCCGAGAGGAAAAATAGGACCCTCATTGAGATGGCAAGAACCATTCTTGATGAATACAAGACGCTGGACCGGCTTTGGGCAGGAGCGGTTAACACCGCTTGCCATGCCATAAACCGATTGTACCTTCACCGCATTCTTAATAAGACGTCTTATGAGCTCCTAACCGGTAACAAGCCCAACATTTCTTACTTTTGTGTCTTTGGGAGCAAATTCTACATTCTCAACAAGAAGCCTAGGACTTCGAAGTTCGCTTCTAAGTCCGATGAGGGTTTCTTGCTTGGTTATGACTCAAACACTTACGCCTATCGTGTCTTTAACAACCTCCAGAATTGTTGAAGTAGCACCTGACGTACTGTTTGATGAGACTAATGGCTCCCAAATGGAGCAAGTTGATTGCCATGTGCTAGATCAAGAAGAAGCTCCACAAGTGGTGATAGGAAGGATGACACTTGGAGACATTCGACCACCAGAACAACCTCAAGACTCAAGTGACCATCCTACACATCAAGCAAGCTCTTCCTCAAATGTTCAAGATCAAGTCGCCCATGATGCGCTCTAAGAAGATGAAAATGGAGGCATCAATCAAGGGGGAGGCATTGAAAATGAGGAAGACGAAGATGAAGATTCAAGACCTCAAGCACCTCACCCAAGAGTGCATAAAAGCGTTCAGCGGGACCATCCCGTTGACAATATCCTTGGAGACATCTCCAAGGGGGTAACTACTCGATCTCGTGTTGCAATTTTTTGTGAACATTACTCTTTTGTTTATTCCTTGGAGCCTCACAAGGTTGAAGAAGCACTACGATATCCGGATTGGGTGATGGCCATGCAAGAAGAGCTCAACAACTTTGAAAGAAATCAAGTGTGGGAGCTCGTGAAGAGGCCTAATGCAAATGTTGTAGTCACCAAGTGGGTGTTTCGCAACAAGCAAGATGAACACGGGGTGGTTACAAGGAACAAAGCAAGACTTGTGCCCAAAGGTTATTCAAAAGTCGAAGGTTTGGACTTTGATGAAACCTTTGCTCCCGTAGCTAGGCTTGAATCAATTCGCATATTGCTTGACTTTGCTAGTCACCGTGATTTTAAGCTATATCAAATGGACGTCAAGAGTGCATTCCTTAATGGTCCAATTCAAAGAAGAGGTGTATGTGGAGCAACCCCCCAGTTTTGAAGATCAAGACTTCTCAAACCATGTCTACAAATTGTGTAAGGCTCTCCATGTCCTCAAACAAGCCCCTAGAGTTTGGTATGAGTGTCTTAGAGACTTCTTAACTCAAAATGGTTTCAAAATTGGGAAGGTGGATTACACTCCATTCACTACGCATTTCAATGATGATTTGTTTGTTATCCAAATATATGTCAATGACATTATATTTGGTTCTACTAACAAATCTTTTTGTGATGTCAAAGATAATGACCGAGAGATTTGAGATGTCCATGATGGGGGAGTTGAAGTTCTTTCTAGGCTTTCAAGTGAAGCAACTCAAGGAAGGCACATTCATTATTCAAACAAAGTACACACAAGATATACTCAAGAATTTTGACATGGAAAAAGACAAACCCATCAAGACTCCTATGGCAACAAATGGGCATCTCGATCTTAATGAAGATGGTCCAAGTGTGGACCAAAAGTTATATCGCTCCATGATTGGTCCATTGCTTTACTTGTGTGCATCTAGGCTCGATGTCATGCTTAGTATTTGTATGTGTGCTATATTTCAAGCTGCTCCTAAGGTGTGTCATTTGACTGCCGTTAAGAGAATTCTTAGATATTTGGTTCACACACCAAGCCTAGGACTTTGGTATCCTAAGGGTTGTAATTTTAACCTCATTGGATATTCCAATGCAGACTATGCGGGGTGCAAAGTTGATAGGAAGAATAACTCCAGAACTTGTCAATTCATTGGTAGATCTCTAGTGTATTGGTCCTCAAAGAAACAAAACTCCATCATTCTTTCCACAGCCGAAGCTGAGTATGTCATCGTCGGAAGTTGTTGTGCACAACTTCTTTGGATGCGACAAACTCTTAGGGACTATGGTATAAACTTGCGCCATATCCCCCTCCTATATGACAATGAGAGTGCCATCAAAATAGCACACAATCCAGTTGAACTCTCAAGGACCAAACACATCAATATCCGCCACCACTTCTTGAGAGATCACTCCATCAAAGGAGATATTGCAATTTCTCATGTGAGAACCGAAAAACAATAGGCTGATATCTTCACCAAGCCCTTAGATGAGAAAATATTTTGTGAACTCAGGAGTGAGCTCAATATCCTATATTCTAGAAATGTTGCTTGAGTCTTGCACATCTGACTATTATTTCAAAATTCACACATGCTTGCGAAAAACTCTTCCTCCTCAATTTTCTACAAATTATTTTGAAATTCTTGAATCTTTGTGAATTATGGTCATAGTCTGGTTGTTGATTGCTTACTGACCATGTTTACAAAGATATTTTGTGAAATTATAGTACAAAAGGATATAATCTCTGTGGAAAACTCAATATATATGAGTTTTTAGCCTTTGAACCGAACTAGTCCGCCCCGTTACCGAAATAGTCCGGCTGTTCAGAGTAGTCCGGACCCAGTCCAGAGGCCGGACAAGTACAGGTCTCCAACTGTACTAGTTCGTCCCCTGAGGACTTAACCTCCCCAGGGAGCCCTCGACCTCCTCACTTCCATTCAAACGCTCTCTCTCCTCAAAACGCACGAAAATCGTCCCCATCGGCGATTTTCGATTCCCTCCACCAAATCTTGATTCCAATCCATGGAATGAAGCCTCTAGGTGCGTGGGAACTCTTCCTGAAGCTTCCTAAGGCAATTCTTAATCCACATTTCATTGTTTTGAAGATTTGAAGAGGTATTCTTGACCTAACTCCAAATCCTTCAAAATTCAATTCTTTTAGGTCTTTTGATAGAAACCTCTTCACAAAAGTTGTTCTCTATATCATTGTGATCATGTACCTCGAATTTGGTGGTCGGATCCTTAGATTTTGCAAAATTTCTCAAAATTAGGGTTCTTATTGTGTGCACCGGACTAGTCTGACCAAATGGCAGACAAGTGCGGCATATGCGGACTAGTCCGACCCTTTGGCAGACAAGTCCGGGTTACACAGTAAAAACCCTAACCTCGATCGGTTTTGTGAATTATAACACCACACTCCACTTCTTTGGACTCATATACTCTCTCTTTGCATCTCTTATCAGTGACAATGTCGGATTCTGACTACGTTCCTCTTTCCGATTCCGAAGCCGAGGCAGGAAGGTAAGCACTCTATCGATGGAGTCGTGAGGAGCGTGAGCTTGCTATAGCTCTCCTCAAATCCCTGTCGGAGGCATGGAATGCGAAGAAAAAGCAAAGGGAGGCGCACAACTCAGCTGCAGCCGAGGCAGCTCCAAAGAAGAAGAGACTTGTCACCATGGGCGAGTGTAACACCCTCATTTTCATGCATCATGCATTGCATAAGTTCATATACATGTTTAACATTAATCCACATAGAAAGGAACGAGTTTAAAATGAATTAGAAGCAAAACCGCACTCAAAAGTTATGAGGAGTGCGAACTAGTCCATTTTTGGTTCGGACTAGTCTGATTTCTCTCTGACCTCCTTCGGACATGCCCGTTTTTGCTGCGGACTAGTCCATTTTTCTCTCTATACAACTTTCAGACTTGTCCGGTCCCGTGCGGACTAGTTCGGTATTCCAATTTCTTGAAATTTTGCCAAGTCCCTAGACTTGTCTGGACTTGTTCGACATCTAGCAGACTTGTCTGTTTTCCCCTCTGACTAAAATTGGACTTGTTCGGTTTTGGCCAGACTTGTCTATTTTTCCTCTGACTAAGATCGGACTTGTCCGATGTCTAGTCCGGACTTGTCCGATATCTCTCTGACTAACTTCGGACTAGTCCGGCCTATTGCGAACTTGTCTAGTGATCACGATTCCGAATTGATCTTTTGTTCCACGATGAGTTTTTGGGTGTTAACTTAGGTGGGCCTAAGGACGTCGTGTCTAACCCCTTTTGGAGCCCATGTGGGACCCCACACCGGCCTCCACCCTCCCTAAACTCGAAATCCATAAAACCCTAGCCCTCCACCCCCTATATAAACAACTCCACTCCTCAACTTTACATCATTTTGCCTCAATTGAAAGACCATAAACCCTAGCTCGTGGGTAGCCACCACCAAGGAGGGAGAAGGACATCCCGAGCAAGAAAAATAAGAGGAGGGAACGAAAGAGGATCAAGTGATAAAGATCTCCATCAAGTTTTTGTTCTTCATCAACAATTCATCTTCAAGTTCTTCATCAATCCTAGATGTCAAGATCCAAGTGTTGCCTCCAAAACCCTTGATTCATTGGAGTTCTAAACACCTGGTGTACCTTCTACTTCCTGTTTCTCACGTGAATTCAACCCTGTTTCTCCAAATTCACGTCGATCTAGAAAACTCTAATTCGCTGGTTCTGCGAAGGGCGGACTAGTCCGACCCTATAGCGGACTAGTCCGCCTTTGCTGTCTGTTTTCTACTGAATTAATTCTAAATTGATTTGATTCAATTCCAAACCTGTCTAAACTTGTTAAAAACCATTATAACTAGTTAGTAAACATTATTAATAACTCATTAACTAGTTTTGCTTTGCATTTGCATTAATCATGCATCTCATGGCATATTGAGTAATATATGTGCACTTATTGATTGTAATTCTTGTCTTGTATGTTCGTTGCGCGGTTTAGACGGATTTGCGCTAGAGAGTGCTGCGGAGGACCCCCACTACTAGGATTTGAAGGCTTTGATCCCAATCAAGCCCAAGGGCAAGGCAAGTGTCCTTGAACATATTGATCCTATTTTGACAATAAATGTTTTGTTTTTAAAACTGCATGCTTGTGTCAATTTGATGGGCATTTCTATGATAGGAAGTTTACTAGCTTTGTTTAACCACCGTTATCACCCGGAATACATGGTAGAGAGTCAGGAAGGGCTTTTTACCTTTGCTTCGCTTAATTAAATGGGATGGGAAAACAACTATACATTTAATTATGCATTAATGAGATTATGGTTAATATGAACTCGTCAATATGATATGGTAATGGGTGATCTAAGCAAGCTTGGTATGTGGATGGGTTGGAAGACATGGTGGTTGCTTGTTTTAGATCTAAGGACCAGTTCATGCGAGAATAAGCCAGGACAACAGTGCCACCACGAGGCCAAATGGGTGCGGCGTAGCTGACTAATTAGGGTATTGCTAGTTTTGCATGGATCATTTGGTGCACCGGGGAAGGGCGGTCGGATTGGGTTTGGATTTGAGGTGGGACTACCTGTGATCCAAATGGCACAAGAGGGGTCTCTTGGTCAAAGATGTGCTCAGTTAGAGACATCACCACTGGTGAAACCTCATTGAATGCGTACATGCTGGTAGTCCTTTGTAAAGGCTATTTTGCGATCTCTTGGCCACACACCAACACAAGTGTGAGACGGCAAGATAGAGGTTCTAGTCATCAAAAGGTGATGAAATCACAAACACGTGGGTAAAGTGGTACAAACTCTGCAGAGTATTAAAAACTATCATGATAGTCGTGCTCCCGATTAAGAGCACCTGTATGACATACATGATTAGAGAAAAATTGGAATTTTGGATGGCTCGGTTATGTTTTGGATTGGGATGGTTTGTTATTGGTTATGGGATGGTATTATGGTTTATGGAAATAGATATGGTTAATGGTAATGAGAAATCTAGAATATAGATGAGGGTAATGAAATATGGACTGGTATTATGATAACTACATGGTTTATGATGGGTTTACTTCACATACATATAATATACTACTTTTCAAATGTTTTAATGTAGTTTTCAGCACTTAGCCTTTGTTATATTCATTTGAATCAGCTACATGTCATACTTTTCCACACTTGCTGAGTATGACATGTACTCACTCTTGCAATTCCCCCACCAATAGTTGCAGGTCAGGATTGGGAGTACAACATTGATAATGCGGAGTCCTAAGTTGTGTGCTGTCGTCATTTTGCCTGCGGTGTTGATTGGAGCTGCACCATATATCCCTATTTGCTTAGTTGCATAGTTGCTTATTTAGTTTAATTTTGCTGCATTAGTTTGAGCTTGTCATTAATGTTCATTAGATCTGTAATTCGAGGATTTTTCTGAATTGTTAATAAAAGTGCTTAATTAATCCTATTTTGTGGTAATTTTCTGTATATCCTTTTGTGAATGCACTCGTGTATGTGTGTTGAATGTCATGGGCACAGATATGCGTTCACTGGGTTCATTTTTAGAACCGGGTGTCACAAATTGGTATCATAGCCACAGGTTGACCGTAGGACGCAGTCTAGATAGAATGGACACTTTAGAGCACATATATAGGAGCACTCAGGAATCGATTTTTTTTGTTTGGTGTGATGATTGCTATGTATTGTTGCTCGTGTGCTTAGTAGAGGATTTTGGGATGATTTAGCATTCCCATGTCCATATAGGCTAGTTTAGTTAGTTGTTTAGTTTCATATCCCTTGATGCATATATTTGGGGACGTTTTCTAAATTCTTCTCTCCTGCTTTTCTTCAGATAGTGAGGACTTGCAACCAGAGGGACGGCAATTATGAGGAGGAGATTAATGGAGCACCTCAGAACAACAATGGACAAGGACCTTCCCAGGGAGCTATCAACCTTGAGCAGATGTTGGCTATTCAAAACCAGCTCATGCAGACCATGATACAGACTATGGGGCAGCTGCAGGCTGGCAACAACAACAATCAGCCCCACATGCCTCTGCTGCCACCCCCACCTCCTCATAACCGATTGGGGGAGTTTATGAGGACTAGGCCACCGACCTTTGCTCAAGTTGTTGACCCTATGGATGCTAATGATTGGCTCAAGTCCATGGATAAGAAGCTAGCTATTGTCCAATGCAGCGAACGGGGGAAGGTTCTATTTGCCTCCCATCAACTTGTTGGAGCAGCTACCAATTGGTGGGAATCTTTGTGCAACACCCATGAGAACCATGAGAGGATCACTTGGCCTGAATTCAAGGAGAGCCTTTGTTCTCATTATGTGTCGGAAGGGGTCATGATCTTGAAGAGGCAAGAGTTGAGAAGTTGTGGCAAGGAAGATCGAGTGTGGGTGAATATGTCAGTAAATTCACTCAACTCTCAAGATATGTGCCTGAGGATGTGAGTCGGGACAGCCGGAAGCAATACTTGTTCATGAAGGGCTTGAACAATGAAATCCAAGTGCAATTGCTGAATTGTAATTATGCCAACTTCCAGAAGCTCGTGTACAAAGCAATGGTTGTGGAGAATAAGGTTTGTGAGATGGAGCTATATAACAAGAGGAAGGCACCATATCAAGGACAGCAACAAGGAAGTAATGTGCGCCCTCGCTTTGCACCATCTAATGCGCCTTATTACAGCTCTTCTTCTCTTGTACAGTGACCTGTATATGCACTGCTCCCAGCTCAATTTGTGCAGCAAAGCCCTATCATGCAAGCACCTAGGCCTCCAATGCCTTTTGCACCTCGTGCCAACCTGGTGCAAGCGTGTAGAATCAAGTTCGTCCCAATAATTCTGGTGCAGTTAGGAAGTGCTATACATGTGAAGAAGCAGGACACTTTGCAATTCAATGTCCTAAGTCAGGCCTTGGCCAAGGAAGCAATGCTCAAAGACAGAACCCAAGACCCAATGGAGGAGCGCCACAAGGCAACCGTGGGCAACAAAATTTTGCTCGTGGCAATGTGAACCATGCCTCTACGGAGGATGCTCAACAAGAGGATGACGTGGTTATTGGTATGTTTCTTGCAAACTCCAACCCGACGACTATGTTATTTGATTCTAGAGCATCACATTCATTCATTGCATCGAAATATGTTGCCAAGTATAGTTTGCTTATCTCTCATATGAAGTATACTCTGCTGGTTAAGTCTCCTCGAGGCGAGATGAGGACAAATATAGTATGTCCAAAAGTAAGCCTTAGAATAAGGGGGTAGATTTCTTTGCCAACCTCACTGTTTTGGATTCTCAAGGATTGGACATTATACTTGGTATAGACTGGTTGAGGAAGCACAATGGAGTCATTGAATGTGCCACAAAGACGGTAAAGTTGACCAATGAGGAAGATATCACCGTAGAATTTGAAGCATCTCAACATGCACTGAAGCAATTGGAGCTGAACAACATGGACGGTGCCGCAATTGAGGAGATTCTGGTGGTGTGTGAATTCTTGGATGTGTTTCCGGATGAGTTGCCAGGTATGCCACCTGACCGAGACATAGAATTTGTTATTGAATTAATACCTGGAACTGCACTTATATCTAAGATGCCATATAGGATGCCTCCTAAGGAGTTAGCGGAGCTCAAGAAGAAGATTCAAGAGCAACTAGAGAAGGGTTTCATTCGCCCAAGTTTTTCACCTTGGGGAGCGCCAGTTCTTTTCGTGGATAAGAAGGTCACAAAGGATGTGTGTCGATTACCGAGCTCTCAACGAGGTAACAATCAAGAAAAAGTACACCTTGCCACACATAGAAGACTTGTTTGATCAGATGAAGGGTGCTTGTGTCTTCTCCGAGATTGATTTGAGGTCGGGATACTTTCAAATGAAGATTAGACCATCAGCCATACCCAAGACAGCTTTTCAGACATGATATGGATCTTATGAGTATACAGTTATGTCCTTTGGATTGACCAATGGACCTGCATACTTTATGTACCTCATGAATAAGGTCTCCATGGAGTACTTGGATAAGTTCATTATGGTGTTCATTGATGACATCATGATCTACTCGAGGGATGAGAAGGAACATGAGGAACATTTGAGGCTCACGTTGCAGAATTGAGGGAGCATCAATTGTACGCCAAATTCAGCAAGTGCCAGTTTTGGTTGAAAGAGGTGTCATTTTTGGGTCATATCATCTCGGGAGTAGGAGTATCGGTTGACCCCAGAAAAGTGAGGGACGTGCTAAAATGGGAACCCCCACATAATGTAAAGGAGATCCAGAGTTTTCTTGGAATGGCTGGATATTACCGTCATTTCATCAAGGATTCCTCCAACATAGCCAAGCCCATGATGGAGTTTCTAATGAAGGGGAAATCATTCCATTGGACTCAAGCTTGTCAAGAAAGTTTTGAAGAGTTGAAGAAAAGGTTAACTACAGCCCCAGTTTTGATATTGTCGGATGTGAGCAAAAGTTTTGATATTTATTGTGATGCATCAAGACAAGGACTTGGATGTGTGATCATGCAAGAAGGTCAAGTGGTTGCATATGTATCAAGACAATTGAAGAAACATGAGCAGAATTATCCAACACATGATCTCGAACTTGCAGCCGTGGTACATGTATTGAAGATTTGGAGACACTACATCGTTGGACATAGGTGTGAAATTTATACGGATCACAAGAGTTTAAAGTATATTTTCACACAAACGGACCAGAATTTAAGACAACGAAGATGGTTGGAGCTCATCAGGACTTATGATGTGGGAATCAACTATCATCTGGGGAAGGCTAATATAGTGGCCGATGCTTTGAGTAGGAAAGGAGTAAGTCATCGGCTCACGGTTCGAGAATTGCCATCCAAGTTATGTAAGGAGTTTGAATGGCTGAATCTCAGATTTGTGAATGAGATGTGGATAATGTAGTTAATCTGACCTTGGAGCAGGAGATTCGGGAAGGTCAAACAAAGGATGAGGAAATCAAAGAAAGGACCCAAGAGGGAAGAGAGTTCAGGTTTGATGAGGATGACCATGGTACTCTATGGCTTGGAAAAAGGATTGTCGTGCCTAAGGTGAAGCATATTCGGGAGACAATATTAAAAGAGGCACATGACTCGCCATACTCAATTCATCAGGTTGTACAAAGATGTGCAAGGACTTGAAGACGTGTTCTTGGTGGGCTAGCATGAAAAAGGACATAGCTGAATATGTAGCGTTGTGTGATGTGTGCCAACGAGTTAAGGCAGAACATCGAAGACCAACTGGACTATTACAGCCATTGAATATTCTGGAATGGAAGTGGGAAGAAATCGGTATGGACTTTATAGTTGGTTTACCGTGTACCCAGTCCGGTTATGACTCAATTTGGGTTATAGTTGATCGTTTGACCAAGTCATCTCACTTTATTGCTGTCAATACCACCTATACCACCCCAAAGCTGGAAGAGCTATATATGGAGCACATTGTGTACCGGCATGGAGTTCTAAAGAGGATAGTATCGGATAGAGGTTCTCAATTTACCTCTAGGTTCTGGCAAAAATTGCATGAAGCATTGGGAACAAGGTTGAATTTCAGCTCAGCATATCACCCGCAAATGGATGGACAAACTGAGAGGACCAATCAGATTTTGGAGGACATGTTAAGAGCTTGTGCTTTGAAACATAGGAGAAGTTGGGACAAGAGCTTGCCGTATACGGAATTCTCATATAACAATAGTTACCAAGCAAGCTTGAAAATGTCATCCTATGAAGCACTATATGAGAGGAAGTGTAGGACACCTTTGTTCTGGAATGAGACCGAAGAAAATCAAGTGTTTGAACCTGATATGTTGCAAGAAGCTGAGATACAAGTCCAGATTATTCGCGAAAACTTGAGGGTTGCTCAATCAAGGCAAAAAGACTATGCAGACAATAGGAGAAGGAAACTAGCCTTTGAAGTGGGATATTTTGTTTACCTCAAGGTGTCACCAATGAGATGTCATAAGAGGTTTAATATTAGAGGCAAGCTAGCACCTCGATACATTGGGCCATTCAAGATTTTGGACAAAAGAGGGGAAGTAGCATATAAGTTGGAAATGGCGTCTCATCTTACAGATGTACATGATGTCTTTCATGTTTCCCAGCTTAAGAAGTGTTTAAGGGTACCGGAAGAACAAGTGTCAATGGAAGAATTGGAACTAGAGGCAGATTTGACTTATGCCGTGCAATCGGTCAAAATCTTGGAAACCAGGGAGAGAGTCACAAGGAACGAAGTGATACGATGGTGTAAAGTGCAATGGAAACATCATACCGAATCAGAGGCAACTTGGGAGCTAGAAGATGATCTCAAGAAGGAATTTCCCTATCTCTTCTTTTTCGCGTCGAATCTCGAGGGTGAGATTCATTTTAAGGGGGGTAGGTTTGTAACACCCTAATTTTCAAGCATCATGCATTGCATAAGTTCATATACATGTTTAACATTAATCCACATAAAAAGGAATGGGTTTAAAATGAATTAGAAGCAAAACCGCACTCAAAAGTTCTAAGGAGTGTGGACTAGTCCATTTTTGGTGCGGACTAGTCCAATTTCTCTCTGACCTCCTTCAGACATGTCTGTTTTTGCTGCGGACTAGTCCATTTTTCTCTTTGTACAACTTTCAGACCTGTGCGGTCCCGTGCAGACTAGTCCGGTATTCCAATTTCTTGAAATTTTGCCAAGTCCCTCAACTTGTCCGAACTTGTCCGACATCTAGCAAACTTGTCCATTTTCCACTCTGACTAAAATCGTACTTGTCTGGTTTTGGCCATACTTGTCTATTTTTCCTCTGACTAAGTTCAGACTTGTCTGATATCTAGTCCGGACTTGTCCGATATCTCTCTGACTAACTTTGGACTAGTTCGGCCTATTGCGGACTTGTCCGGTGATCGCAATTCCGAATTGATCTTTTGTTCCACGACGTGTTTTTGGGTTGTACCTTAGGTGGGCCTAAGGACGTCTTGTCTAACCCCTTTTGGAGCCCATGTGGGAGCCCACACCGGCCTCCACCCTCCCCAAAATCGAAATCCATCAAACCCTAGCCCTCCACCCCCTATATAAACAACTCCACCCCTCATCTTTACATCCTTTTGCCTCAATTGAAAGACCACAAACCCTAGCTCATGGGTAGCCGCCACCAAGTAGGGAGAAGGAGATCCCGAGCAAGAAGAAGAGGTGGAAACAAAAGAGGATAAAGTGATCAAGATCTCCATCAAGTTTTTGTTCTTCATCAACAATTCACCTTCAAGTTCTTCATCAACCCTAGATCGTCAAGATCCAAGTGTTGCCTCCAAAACCCTTGATTCATTAGAGTTCTAAACACCTGGTATACCTTCTACTTCCTCTTTATCACATGAATTCAACCCCGTTTCTCCAAATTCACGTCGATCTAGAAAATCCTAATTCGCTGGTTCTGCGAAGGGCGGACTAGTCCGGCCCCGTTTCTGCTGAATTAATTCTAAATTGATTTGAATCAATTCTAAACCTGTCCAAACTTGTTAAAAACCATTAGAACTAGTTAGTAAACATTATTAATAACTCATTAACTAGTTTTTCTTCGCATTTGCATTAATCATGCATGTCATGGCATATTGAGTAATATATGTGCACTTATTAATTGTAATTCTTGTCTTGTATGTTCATTGCGCAATTTAGACAGATTTGCACTAGAGAGTGTTGCGGAGGATCTCCAGTACCAGTAATTTGAAGGCTTTGATCCCAATCAAGCCCAAGAGCAAGGCAAGTGTCCTTTAATATATTGATCCTGTTTTGACAATAAATGTTTTGTTTTCAAAACTGCATGCTTGTGTCAATTTGATGGGAATTCCTATGATAGGAAATTTACTAGCTTTGTTTAACCACCCTTGTCACCTGGAATATATGGTAGAGAGTTGGGAAGAGCTTTTTACCTTTTCTTTGCTTAATTAATTAGGATGGTAAAACAACTATACATTTAATTATGCATTAATGAGATTATGGTTAATATGAATTGGTCAATATGATATGGTAATGGGTGATCTAAGCAAGCCCGGTATGTGGATGGGTTGGAAGACATGGTGGTTTCTTGCTTTAGATCTAAGGACTGGTTCATGCGAGAATAAGCCAGGACAATAGTGCCACCATGAGGCCAAGTATGAGTGCGGCGTAGTTGAATAATTAGGGTATTGCTAGTTTTGCATGGATCATTTGGCGCACCAGGGAAGGGGAGTCGGATTGGGTTTGGATCTGAAGCAGGACTCCCTGGCATCCGAATGGCACAAGAGGGGGCCCTTGGTTGAAGATGTGCTCAGTTGGAGACATCGCCACCGGTGAAACCTCAGTGGATCCGTACATGCTAGTAGTCCCTTTGTAAATGCTATTTTGTGATCTCTTAGCCACACACCAATGGAAGTGTGAGATGACAAGATAGAGGTTCTAGTCACCGAAAGGTCATGAAATCACAAACACATGGGTAAAGTGGTACAAACTCTGCAGAGTATTAAAAACTATCATGATAGTCGTGCTCCCAGTTAAGATCACCTGGATGACCTACATGATTAGAGGAAACTTGGAATTTGGGATGGTTCGGTTATTTTTTGGATTGGGATGGTTTGGTATTGGTTATGGGATGGTATTATGGTTTATGGAAATGGATATGGTTAATGGTAATGAGAAATCTGGAATATGGATGAGGGTAATGAAATATGGACTGGTATTATGATAACTACATGGTTTATGATGGGTTTACTCCACATACATATAATATACTGATTTTCAAATGTTTTAATGTACTTTTCACCACTTAGCCTTATTTATATTCGTCATTTGAATCAGCTACATGTCATACTTTTCCACACTTGCTAAGTACGATATGTATTCACCTTTGCAATTCCCCCACCAACAATTGCAGGTCAGGATTGGGAGTATAACGTTGATAATGCATAGTCCTATGTTGTGTGCTACCATCAGCTTGTCTATGGTGTTGATTGGAGCTGCGCCATATATCCCTATTTGCTTAGCTGCATAGTTGCTTATTTAGTTTACTTCCGCTGCATTAGTTCGAGCTTGTCATTAATTCGAGGATTTTTCTTAATTGTGTAATAAAAGTGCTTATTTAATCATGTTATGTGGTAATTTTCTGTATATCCTTTCGTGAATGCACTCGTGTATGTGTGTTGAATGTCCTAGGCACACATATGCGTTCACTTGGTTTATTTTCGGAATTGGGTGTCACAGCGAGAAGGCAAAGTCTGAGGAGGCAAGGAGTTCCAAAGATAAGGGAAAGGCACCAGTGACTGAGGAACCCAAGAGGAAGGCTCCAAATGTCAAGAAGCCTGCAAGCATAGCAAAGAAGGGGCCCTCTCAACCCATAGGCCCCTTGAGGATTTCCTCACCCGCAGGGAACCCCAACCGTTCAACTGCTTTTGATGCTAACATCTACAAAGGCAAAGGAGCTAAAAAGGCGAGGAATCTAAGGAAGATCAATGTGTATCAACACGAGAGGAGCATCGCGGATTCTCGCATCTGGTGTGATTTTCACTGTGACTACTGTAGGACAGTCTACATGTCCAAGCAGATGCTAGTGACAGATGCCCAATGGATTGATTGGGATTGCATGGCCCAGAAGGATCATTTGGCCTTCAACGCTGTGATTGAGGCCATTGAGCATCATGGATTGAAGAAGTTCATGGCATTCCAATATGACTGGAATGTGGAAGTAATCGCCCAATTCTACTCTACTGTCTACATCCACACTGATGGGGATCGGAGGATCACTTGGATGACCCATGGAGATCAATACTCCACCACTTATTGGGAGTTTGCTCAACTCCTTGACTTGGCAGATCAACTAGAGAACAAAATCATCATCTCCAACCTAAAGCCAGTTGATCGAGACACCTTGGAATACATGTATCCAAGTCATGGAGTCCAATATAAGGCGGGGCATATAAGGAACCCTTCTAAAGTGTCCTAAATCGAGTGCTTCGAAAGACAATTGCCCCCAAAGATGGAGATGTGGGCATTATTCAAGGAAGTTTGAGGCACTTAATGGTGCTTATTGATGGAGATGTCCGTTTCAACATGGTTGACTACATATTTGATGACATCTTCAACATCTTGTACACTCCTAACTGATCATGTGGCTACGCTCCCTACATCATGTTCATGATTGAGAAGGTGTGTGGGCTCAATTTCAAGAAGGACATTACTCACAGAAGACTTCATCCTCAAATACCACCTCCAGAGCCACCTGCACCTCGAAGTAAGAATGTGAATCCTCCTACCTCGTCCTCTCACTTTGTGCCTTCACCACCTCCACCTCCTCCTCCATCACAGTCTGGAAGCGGCTTCTTCAAGTGTTTCAAGGCCATATTCGCTTCTTGCCAGAAGGCAGAAGTTCGGCAATGTTGCATGGAGCGTCACCAAGAAATGTATCTCAAGGCGATGTGCGACAAGCTCGAAGTCCCCATGTCTCCCGCCGCGGATAGTGATGGAGAGATACATCTATTCCCGGAGTTCACCGCCGAAGAACTTGCCCAATTTGGTGAAGTTAGCACCTCCATGGCGGCTCTGTCCAAGGAAGAATATGATGATGATGCCGATGATCCGGAGGCCACGGAGAGCGATAGTGAAAGGCAAGGTGGAGACGACGACAATGATGATGAAGAATAGATATTAGGGCTCTCCTTCTCTCTTTTCCTTTTTGGTGTCTTGATGCCAAAGGGGGAGATATTGGAAGGGGGTACTTAGATAGTTTTATGTCGTTGTCTCTTGTGATCCACTATTGACTATGTTTTCAAAACTCTCATTTCAATTGATGTAGGACTTAATCTATGTTTCTCATGTATTACGTATAAATTGTGATGCTATGCTTGAATTACATGTTTATCTTGCATACTTGTTGTTTATCAAAAATATGAGGACATCACTTAGGCACCCCACCATAACATGTATATGTATGAGAACTCTCTCAATCTCTCTTACTCATGATGCATACATTGAGGGGGAGTTACTCATACACATACATGTTATGAAAACAAATTATTATCTTTTTGTTGAAGCTTAATGTGTTGTCATCAATCACCGAAAAGGGGGGATTGAAAGTGCATCTAGGCATCCCCGTGGGTTTTGGATGATTAAATATGACAATTAAGAGACTAATGAGCTGAGTTGATCTTAAGCACAGGTGTGATCATTGAAATAAGATAAAATCTCTCAAAAAGGAAAAGGTTCAAACGGGCATCAAAGGCTCAAGCGTAGAAATTAGGGTTTCTACGGTGTTGAGTATAGACGAGCCGTATCATGTGTGAGGGTGGCTGTATCATGTGCATAGAGATCATTCTAGAGGGCTCAAAGTGGTGGTTGAGAGAAAAACCTAAGTGAGAAACCAAAAATGATATAAAACACTAGGAGGCCGGACCAGTCCGGCCGGTCAGAATAGTCCATTATGGGTTGGACTAAATGTCTCTGGACGAGTTCGGACTTATCCGTACAGGTACGGACTAGTCCGTTCTTCCCTTGGTGAGTGAAGTTGGAGCTAAGTCCTGGGAGGTGGGACTTGTCCGCCACTGAGGTCGGACTAGTACGGACCCCCCAGAGAAGTCCATTTTGGGACAGACCAAAGCATTTTGGAAGAGTTCGGACTTGTCTGTTTTAGCACGGACTAGTCCGTTTAAGACTTAGTGTGAGAAACCAAGCCAAACCCTAGAAGTCCGGACTTGTTCGCCCCTGTGGCCAGACTAGTCCGAGCCTACCAAGTTTGGTCCGTTTTGGGACGAACTAAACCATTTTGTCCGACTTTGGACTAGTCTGTTGTTGACCGCACTAGTCCATTTTGTCACTGGCCGTTCGAAATTCAAACGTTGGTGTGCACGTCGTCTGTTTTGTCGATCGATGATGTGAAATTGTCGATGATCGCAAAAGGTCGGACTGGTTCGTGGCATAGGGCCGGACTAGTCTGGGGTTGCCCTGGTGGCAACGGTTAGTTGTTGGGACCCCTATAAAAAGGGGACCCCCTGCCCCTATTTGTTAACTCTCGAACCCTAGCGCCGCCACAATTGACCTAGAGCCTTCCAAAGCCTTCTACTCATTCTGCTAGCTCTCTAAGATCAAATATTGAATAGATTAGGGTTTGGGGAGGAGAATGGAGGAAGATCATCGCGCTTTGGCTCTCAGTTTCATCTCTTGCACATTGTGTTGTGTTCTGTGGCCTTGTGTGAGTTGATCTCCAAGTGCTCCTTGCTGTATTGATTCTTGAGAGCCTCAACTTGTGAGCAGCCCCAATCAAACTTGGAGATTACCCTTTGATATAGTGGAAACCAAGCTGGCCATTGTGGTGGCTTGGTGAGAAGAGGGTCAAGTTAGACCCAGTCCTTGTGTGGACTTCTCAACGTGGATGTAGGATTCTTCGTGGAGCTGAACCACGGGATAAATCTTGTCTCACTTGTCACTTTACTTTTGATAATCACTAGAATCGCTTTTAGGGTTCATATTGTTCTTTATATTGATCTTTGTTGAAATATTGTAATCTAATTGCTTTAACTTGTCAATCATAGTTGTACTAGGTTACTATACATTGCATACATCTTTAGTGAACTTAAATTTCACAAATAACATGTATAAATCAAGTTTTTAGGTTTTCTCCCTGTGTTGAGCAGACTAGTCCGGGCCTATCCAGACAAGTCCGGCCTCAGCGATTTAATCTCGTTTGATTGAGCCATTTCAAGTCTTATTGCCTATTCACCCCCCTCTAGGCGACTTTCAGTCCGGTCCATAAACGGACTAGTCCGGTGCATAGTGTTATGAAACTCCAAAAAGTTTCTCGGACTAGTTCGATCAATGAACGGAGTTATCCAGAGCACATTGTTATGAGTTTACAGAAAGTTTAACGGACTAGTCTGGTCTTGTAGCAGACTAGTCTGGTGCACTGTGTTTTGAAACTCCAGAGAGTTGATCGGACTAGTCCGGTGCACTGTGAATTTTGACAACAAAGAGTTGAAGGGACTAGTACGGTCCATAAACGGAATAGTCTGGTGCTCTGTGAATTTTTAGGTTGATTTTAAGCCCTTACCCCTACGCAAAGACTTGAGCTCTTGGGATTTGTCTCTCACACACACCCTATACATTTATGTCTACTTTGTGCTTCAGTCATCAGTTTGGCTTTTTCTCTTTTCCTTCACCACTTCATTTTTCACTTTTTGAGTGCACCAAACTATCTCATTTAAATAAACCTGCAGTCATCTCAACAAGTTCATTAGGATCTCCTTTGTTTGTCATCAATCGTTCAAAACCCACAAGGGAATGCCTAGATGCACATTCAATATCCACCTTTTTTTGTGATTGATGACAACCAATTGAGATTTCACAATTATGAAATTTTCATAAATTGTGCATATATGATAATGACAAATGAATAAAAAACTTCTCACATATATGCACTCTTTATTGTGGGCTGCCTAAA
Source organism: Tuctoria greenei (assembly GCA_036927565.1). Lineage (NCBI taxonomy): Eukaryota > Viridiplantae > Streptophyta > Magnoliopsida > Poales > Poaceae > Tuctoria > Tuctoria greenei. Next base: position 192,167,552 of record JAYESD010000005.1, read on the forward strand.
GATTGTGCGATCAATGGATGTGATGAGCAAAAGATAAGAACATAACAATTATGCCAGTAATCATCTCATTAACATTAAACTAAGCATCACACATTAAGTAAAGTAGGCACATTCAAAGGAGATTACAATAATTTGAAGTTAAGATACATGTCCTCGATCACATGTCCTTAAGGCTACAAAATAGACTACTAGTCTCAATCTCTCCCCCTTTGGCATCAAGGCACCAAAAAGGGAAAAATTGAGTGGAATCACTCATCGCCACTACCTCCCTCACTCTCAGTCCTATCTTCATCCCCTTCTTCATCTTCAGGTGCTTGCGGAGGAGGAGGAGGAGCAAAGGCACTAGCCAATCCGAATGAAGCCAACTCTTGCTCCAAGAGGGGTTCCATCTCTGTGATATCTTCTTCAGAATCTTTTGAGATTTGAGGTGACCCCACTGGCTCCATCTCCAACTTATCACAGATTGCTTTGATGTTGTCCTTCACATATCATTGATGCTTCTTCCCGGCCAAACTCTTCTTGTGTTGCTTAATTTCCACTTTGCAGCAGGATGCAAAGATGGATGAGAGCATCTTCAGCACACCACTGGAGGACTCTCTAGGAGGTGGAGGAGCAGGAGTAGCAGCTTCAGTTCTTGTGCCATCATGAGCTATCTTAGATCTTTGTTCCTCTGCAGGTGAGGTAGGAGCGGAGAGGACAATGTAAATTGTAGGCTTCTGAGGCCTGAGACCAGTATGAGGAACATCCTTGACGAACTCAAGTCCTGTCACCTTCTCAATCATATACATGATATAGGGTGCATAGCCACAGGACCTGTTAGGGGTGATAGAGATGTTCCCAATATCATTGTACATATACTCAAAGACATTGAAGGTCCTTTTCTAGCTTATGACCTTCATCCTGAGGGTCCCCTGGATAGTAACAACATCTCCCCCCTTAGGAGCTATGGTCTTCCTCAGGGTTCTATTTAGCACTGCCAAAAAAATGATTCAAGTATTTGGTAGTTGGAGACTTGTATGGCATTCTTGTATCATAGAGAAAGTCAAGCTCATCTTTCTCTAGAGGCTTTAGATTGTGAATGATGATGTCATTCTCTGAAGAATCTTCAAGATGAAGAATTCTGACAAATTCTTCATATGTGACACTGTACTTTGCTCCATGTGTCATCCATATAATTTTGTCTCCGTCATCACGAGAAAAGTAAATAGAGGAATAGAATTGAGTGATAACCTCAATATTCCAGTCCCACTGGAAAGAGATAAGATCCTTCAGTCCATGTCATTCCAATGCCTCCAGAACCTCTTGATAAGCTTGGCATCTCTTGGACTAGACGTAGGTGATGTTGACCCATTGACTTTTAATAATTGGGTTCCTCATTTTCAGATATACATGCTCATAGTAGTAAGCATGGAAGTTACTCTAGAATCTTAGATTAGCTGACTGTTTGGGCTGATCATAGAATTCCAGCTTTCTGAATTTGTCGGCCAACTCACCCCCTTTGCCTGTAAAGTCATCATTTGATGGCTTCTTGTTGCGGTGGATAGGAGCCTTCATATTCAAAGGGCCAATAGGACCACTAGCCACTCCTTTGCCCTTGTTGAGAGTTCTCTTGGGCACCGTAGAGCTAGCATAAGCAGCATCCTTGCTCTGTGCTTTCTTCACTACCACTCTCCTCCTCTTAGGAATGGTGTCGTCAGAAGGAGAGGAGTGAACATTATGGTCATGTATTTTCTTCATCACCCTCTTTTTGGCTCTTTGCACTCTAGCACGGTCACACTCTTCATCATACTCAAAAGAGCTATCCTCAGAACCTGACGACATCGTGCTTGACAGAGGAATTCAAGGGATGATAAGAATTAAATATAGACTTTGTGCAAATAGGAGTTTAGAATTTCAAATTTTTAGGATACCGAACTTGTCTGTATTCAGAGTGCGGACTTGTCCGGAGTACCGGACTTGTTCGCACTTGAACACCGGACGAGTCCGGTCTGGCATAAGAATCCTAATTTCCCATTTTCAACAAATCTTGCTCAAATCGATTCACAATGAATAGAACAACAGTAGGAATACATCTAGAAGAGTAATGTATGCCCTAGGAATCAAGTAAAATAAGCAAAAATCAAGAAAGTTGAGAGCTAGGGTTTGAGTGAAATTTTACCGAAAAATTGAAGATTCGGGTTGAAGGAGCGGAGTAGAGGCCGGATTAGTCTGGAGTGGGAAAGCTCTGTGCTGATAAGAAGATTTCCCTTGGAGAAATCTGCGTTTTTTATGGATGGAAGTAGAAATCGCCTTTGGAGCTCACGGTTGAGGAGAGAGAGTGCAAAGGAGATTGTGAGAGATGAGAGATGAGCTCCTGGCGGCAGATTAGGGTTAACCCCAACATATACAGACTAGTCCGGTCGACACCGGACAAGTCCGGTATGCTAGACCAGGGCCGGACTAGTCCGGTGCTGACGCCGGACAAGTTCGGTGTCAGCAAGACAGGACAAAATTGAATCAACTAGATTTTTGTTGTTTGATCTAATAGTGATCTCAAGGACATTATTTCACAAATAATCTTGATGAACATGACCAGTAAGCAATCAAAAATCATACAATGGCCATAATTCACCAAGATTCACTAATTTAAATAGTTTTTAAGAGAAAATCGAGATACGGGATAAATTTTCGCAAAAATGAGTAAATTTTGAAATCACAGTCAGGAATACAGTGTTTTAAGCCACGTTTTAAGAGTCAAGTATATTTAGCTCATTTCTTAGCTCAGAAAATCTCTTTTCATCTAATGGCTTGGTGAAAATGTATACAAGTTGTTTTTCAGTCCTAACATGTGAGATTACAATGTCACCTTTTAATGAACGATATCTTAAAAAATGGTGACGAATATCTATGTGCTTAGTTCTTGAGTTTTGTACTGGATTGTGTGCAATTTTTATAGCACTCTCATTATCACATAGGAGTGGAATATGGTTCAGATTGTAACCATAATCCCTTAGAGTTTGTCGCATCCAAAGTAGTTGTGTGTAACAACTACCAGTAGCAACATACTCTGCTTCGGCTGTGGAAAGAGCAATGGAGTTTTGCTTTTTAGATGACCATGAAACTAGGGATCTGCCAAGAAATTGACAAGTCCCTGACATGCTTTTTCTATCGACTTTTCATCCTGCATAGTCGGCATCGGAATATCCTATCAAGTTAAATTTGGATCCTTTTGGATACCAAAGGCCCAAGTTAGGTGTGTGCACAAGGTATCTTAAAATTCTTTTTATAGCTATTAAATGGCACTCTTTAGGTGCGGCTTGAAACCTTGCACACATACACACACTAAGCATAATATATGACCTAGATGCACATAAATAGAGTAATGAGCCAATCATAGATCGATATACCTTTTGGTCCATATTTGGACCATCTTCATTGAGATCGAGATGTCAATTAGTTTCCATGAGTGTCTTGATGGGCTTGGCCTTGTCCATATTGAACTTCTTGAGGATGTCCTGCGTGTACTTGGTCTGCCTTATCAACGTTCTTTCTCATAATTGCTTCACTTAGAATCCCAAGAAGAACTTTAATTCGCCCATCATCGACATCTTGAATCTGTCTGTCATAATGTTGCTAAATTCTTCACAAAAGGATTTATTAGTAGAACCAAAGATGATATCATCAACATAGATTTGACATACAAATAGATGATCATCAAAGTGTTTTGTGAACAAAGTATAATCAGCTTTTCCAATTTTAAAACCATTTTGAGTTAGAAAATCTCTAAGGCACTCGTACCAAGCTCGAGGAGCTTGTTTGAGGCCATAGAGAGCCTTACGCTGTTTGTACACATGGTTGGGGTACCCTTGATGTTCAAATCTTGATGGCTGCTCCACGTACACTTCCTCCTTAATGGGACCATTGAGGAAAGCACTTTTGACGTCCATTTGATACAACATGAAATTATGGTGAGTAACATATGCCAATAAAATACGAATGGATCAAGTCTAGCTACGGGAGCGAAAGCTTTGTCAAAGTCCAAACCTTTGACTTGTCAGTAACCTTTTGCCACAAGTCGCACCTTATTTCTTATTACCACTCCATGTTCATCTTGTTTGTTCCAAAAGATCCATTTGGTTTTAACAATGTTCGCCTTTGGTCTTTCCACTGGTTCCCACACTTTATTTTTCTTGAAGTTGTTCAACTCCTCTTGCATTGCAATCACCCAATCTGAATCCTTTAATGCTTCTTCTACCCTGTATGGTTCCAGAAAAGAGACAAAAGAGTCATATTCACAAAAATTAGCTATGCGAGATCAAGTAGTTACTCCCTTAGCAATGTCTCCAATGATGTTGTTGACGGGGTGATCTCTTTGTACACTCTGATGTACTCTTGGGTGAGGGACTTGTGAAGTAGCTTGCACTTCATTGTTTTCATATTCATTGTCTCCCCCTAGATCATTTTTTCTGTGGTTATATTGATCTTCCTGATCTTGATCTTGTGCATGAGCTCCCCCTTGATCATTGCTTCCCTATTGAGGTTCATTTTGTACACTTGAGTCTTGTGGTTGCTCTTGAGGTAGAATATCACCAAGTGCCATCCTCCTCAATGCTTGACATGGGGCTTCTTCTTGATCTAGCACACACTTATCAACTTTCTCCACTTGGGAGCCGTTAGTTTCATCGAACACTACGTCACATGCTATTTCAACAAGGCTAGAGACATTGTTTAAGACACGATAGTCGTAGGCGTTCGAATCATAACCGAGCAAGAACCCTTCATCAGATTTCGAAGTGAACTTTGAAGTTCTCGATTTCTTGTTCAGGATAAAACATTTGCAAACAAATACTTTAAAATATGAAACATTTGGTTTGTTACCGGTGAGAATCTCATATGGCATTTTCTTCAAGAGTCGGTGAAGATACAACCAGTTTGTGGCGTGACAAGCGGTGTTCACCGCTTCATCCCAAAACTGGTTCGATGTCTTGTATTCATCCAGCATTGTTCTTGCAATCTCGATTAGGGTTCTGTTTTTCCTTTCGTCCACCCCGTTTTGTGAGGGGAGTAGGGTGCCGAAAATTCGTGCTTTATTCCTTCTTCATCTAGGTACTCATCAACTTGTGTATTCTTGAATTTTGTCCCGTTGTCACTTCGAATGTTCTTCACAGTTGAGGAGAATTTATTCTAAGCTCTTTTCAGAAATTTCTTCAGAATTCCCTGAGTTTGTGATTTATCATACAAGAAAATACCCAGGTGAATCTAGAAAAATCATCAACAATAACTAATCCATATTTGTTACCGCTGATGCTTATACAAGCAATTGGACCGAATAGGTCCATAAGAAGTTCCAACATTCTTGAGGTAGTCATCACGTTCTTGGCGGGGTGTGGTGCTCCAACTTGTTTTCCTACCTGTCAAGCGCTAAACGGTCTGTCTTTCTCAAAAACAACATCCTTTAAACCTCAGATGTGACCACCTTTTAGAAGTTTCTGCAGATTTCTCATCCCAACATGGGCTAGCTGTCTATGCCACAACCACCCCATGTTAGTTTTAGCAATCAAGCAAGTGTTGAGTTCAGATTTATCTTTGTTGAAGTCAACAATATAAAGCTTTCCCTTCAACATTCCCTTGAATGAAATCGAGGCATCGCTTCTTCTAAAAATGGTCACACCCTCATTAGTGAATAAGCAGTTATAACCTTTTTCGCATAGCTGAGATATGGACAGAAGGTTATAATCTAAAGAATCTACATGTAAAACATTCGAGAGAGTATGTTGAGAAGAGATTTCAATTTTACCGCTACCAAGGACCTTTCCTTGGCAGTTGTCTCCAAAGTATATCCCTTCACTTGGATCTACATTGCACTCATACTCCACGAACGTACTCCTTTCTCCGGTCATGTGATTAGTGCATCCGGTGTCTAGCACCCATTTTGATCAACCGGAGGAGTAGGCCTGCAAAATAGAATTATTCCTTGTTTTTAGGTACCCAAGCTTGCTTGGGTCGTTTTAGGTTAGTCACAAGAGTCTTGGGCACCCACACACAAGTTTTCGAGTTCTTGTGGCGTGGCTCTGCATATTTAGCAAATACATGTCCAAACTTGTCTTCCATAAGTACATAGGAAGCATCAAAAGTACGAAATAGTATTTGCAAGTCCGATTCACGTGATGTTTCCTTAACAAAAGTAATTTTCTTCTTAGCATGAACATTGGTGGACATGTGTTTGTTCTTGTTAAACCCAAGACCATCTTTGATGTTAGGAGGTCTAGTGACCATATATGCACTACATGCATATTTGATCTTCTCCTTGTCAAAGGTGCCACTTTGGGAAGGATGCTTAGCATGAGTATAAGAATCAGGTTTGTCAATATTTTTCTTATTGGAACATGTGCAGGTTGCAATTGTTGTCGGACTTACACCTTTGGCAGGTGAGCTTTTGGGGGAGGAGGAGTCACTTTGCTTTAGTGACTCAACTTGCACTTCAAGAATCTTGTTAACTTTTGATAAGTTAGCAATTTCATCCTTGATTACAACGTGTGAGTCTTCTAGCTTTGAGTAAGTTTCCTTACTTAAGACTAGCTCATGATCAAGTGACTTGCTCTTCTCCTTTTCAAGCTCAAGGAGTTTCTCAACCTCTTGATACATCTTCCTTTCATGGATGAGCATATATTCTTGTCGGTTGACAAGCTCCACCTTCTGAAAGGTTTCATCTGACAAAATTTTCATTTTCTTCAATGCAGTTTTACTTAATCCCCTAAACATCTCCTCATTTTCACTAGAGTTGTCAAAAATCATCAATAGAGGAATTTAGCGAGGGAGGAGTAAGTCGAACCTTTTTCTTGCTTTCCTTAGCCATAAGACAAGTGTTATTATGAGTCCCCCGTCCTCCCATGTTCGGGAAGAGTGTAGACCTCTTGGTAGGCTTCTTGATAGCAATGGTGGCCATCTCCTCTTCTTCATCGGAGGAGGACTCGTCGATTGAGTCCCACTCCTTAACAATATGCGCTTGATGAGCTTGCCTCCTTTTCCTGAAGATTTTCTTTTCTTGAGGCTTTGTTTCCTTCTTCCTCTTATTCTCTTTATAAGTGCAGTCAACCATGAAGTGACTGTACTCGCCACAGTTATAGCAGGTACGTCGAGCCTTGAATTTTCCTTTTTCTTTGCTCTTCCCTTCATTTGAGTTGCTGTCGTTTCTTCTTTTCATCATGCGCTTGAATTTCTTAATTAAGAGTACCATCTTTTCATCATCCAAGTCGGTGCTCACATCACTTGTATCTCCCTCATCTTGAGCATCACGGGCTTCCTTTCCTTTAGGATTGCAAGTTGCTTTGATAGCAACTTCCTTCTTTTCGGAGGAAGTGAGCTCGGCTAGGTCTTTGACGTATTGGGCCTCCTTCTCCATCATCTCATGATTTATAATTTTGCCCAATAGTTCGTCCGGAGTCATTTTGTGAAACCCCTGGCTTTCTCGGATCATTGAGCATAAGGTGACATTTCTTGGCATGAAGGCTCTAATCATCCTTTTGACCACCTCATGGTCAGTCCACTTCTTGCTTCCATAGGCGCGGATCTTGTTGATAAGCGCCTTCATCCGGTTGTACATGTTCTTTGTCCGTATCCGGGATATCTACACCTGTACACACAATATGCCAAAGACTGGGATTTAAAGAGATTAGATGCATTTTCATATTGTATTTCCAGATGGTGTAATCGTTTCTGTCGAATTGCGGAGGTTTTCCCATGGGCATAGAAAGATAATGATTATTTGAATTGAGACGATTGTAATTGTAAGGATATCGGGAGTAGTCATGATGACCACTCCCCGTCCTATTCTCGTCCTCTTTTCCCTTTGGCTCAGGAGTTTCTTCCTTAGAAGTTCCTTGAGGTGACACACTTCTTCATTGTCGTGTTGATTTTCCCTGAGTACATCGAAATATTTTGTATCTTGCTCTTCTTTAGTGTTGGACACCTTCGGGATCTCGTTGTTCTTCTCAGAAGCCATTGATCTCTTCGAGCGGTAAGTCTCGTCGATGGAGAACTTGCTCTGATACCAATTAAATGTGACCTAGAGGGGGTGAATAGGCTTTGATAATTTCCTGCACACTTAAATAAATCGTCAAATACCAGGGAGACCAGACTTGTCCAGTTTGTTATACAGACTAGTCCGGTTGTTCAGTTATAACTAAACTGTAAAACGTTTATGCAGGAATTTCGAATAAAATTGCAGCGTAATGTAATTACTATTCTTTTAACTTGAACAAGAGATCAGATTACTTAATGTTCACATGAATCACAAACTATTTGATTGATCAATTCTAATGCCCTAAGTAATCATAATGCAAAAACAAAAAGCACACGAGACACGGATTTTTACTGAGGTTCGATCTCACCAAAGAGATCTACTCCTCATTGAGGAATCCCACATTGAGTCGGGTCTCTTCGAACCCTTTCCCTCGTCAAGTCACCACACAAGGCCGACTTGATTCCACTATCACGAGTAATCACCGAGTTTATGGGGCAACCTCACACGTTGAGGGCTCCCACAAGAATTACAATGAAAAGATGATCAAATACACTCGAAAAGATTACAAGTAGATGCATGAGTGTAAATACATCAAACCCCAAGAGCTCAACAAAACGTAGACAAAGATCTCCCAACCCTAAATCTGAATACTCAATTGATTTTCACCTTTTGAGGACTTTAGATGGGTGGGGAGATGTGTTTTTGTGATATTGGGACAAGTGGCAGTGCTAGGGTTTGAGTTGTAAACGGTAGAACATGTGAATTGTGTTTGTGGGGTCGTGGATCGCCTATTTATAGTGTTTCCAAAATTGTTACCGTTAGGGATCCTGATGACCGGACTAGTCCGTACTGGGGACCGGACTTGTCCAGTGTGCTGTGTAAAAGTCGACATGAAATGTGCAGCACACTAGAAACCCTAGATTGTGTGAGGTGTACCGGACTAGTCTAGTGGGGGTCCGGACTTGTACGGTGCCCTGTGTATTGAAACATCAGAAACTTTATAAGACTAGTCCGTGAAAGTGCATCTAGGCATCCCCATGGGTTTTAGATGATTGATAATGACAATTAAGAGACTAATGAGCTGAGTTCATATTAAGCACGAGTATGATGATTGAAATAAGATAAAATACCTCAAAAAGGAAAGGTTGAAATGGGCATCAAAGGCTCAAGCGTAGAAATTAGGGTTTCTATGGTGTTGAGTTTAGATGAGTCGTATCATGTGTGAGGGTGGCTCTATCATGTGCATAGAGATCATTCTAGAGGTATCAAAGTGGTGGTTGAGAGAAAAACCTAAGTGAGAAGCGAAAAATGAGAGAAAACATGAGGAGGTCAGACTAGTGCGGGCCTCAGGGTCGGACTAGTTCAGCCAGTCAGAATAGTCCGTTATGGCTCGGACTAAACGTCTCTGGATGAGTTCAAACTTATCCGTACAGGTACAGACTAGTCCATTCTTCCCTTGGTGAGTGAAGTTGGAGCTAAGTCCTGGGAGGCCGGACTTGTCCGCCACAGAGGCCGAACTAGTCCGAACCCCAGAGAAGTCCGTTTTGGGACAGACCAAAGCATTCTGGAAAAGTTCAGACTTTTTCGTTGTATCACAGACTAGTCCGTTTGGGACTTAATGTGAGAAACCAAGCCAAACCCTAGAAGGTCGGACTTGTCCGCCCCTGTGGTCGGACTAGTCCAGTCCTACCAAGTTTGGTCTGTTTTAGGACGCACTAAACCACTAAGTCCAACTTCGGACCAGTCCATTGTTGACCGGACTAGTTCGTGTTGTTAGTGGCCGATTGAAATTCAAATGTTGGCATGCACATCATCTGTTTTATCGATCGATGACGTGAAATTGTCGGTGGTCCCAACAGGCCGGACTAGTCCGTTGCATAGGGTCGGACTAGTCTGGGGTTGCCCTGGTGGCAACGGTTAGTTGCCGGGACCCCTATAAAAAGGGGACCTCTGACCCTTATTTGATAACTCTCAAACCCTAGCGCTGCCACAACTGACCTAGAGCCTTTCAAAGCCTTCTACTCGTCCTACTAGCCCTCTAAGACCAAATCTTGAAGAGACTAGGGTTTGGGGATGAGAGTGAAGGAAGATCATCGCGCTTTGGCTCTCAGTTTGATTTCTTACACATTGTGTTGTGTTTCGTGGCCTTGTGTGAGTGTGTGAGTTGAGCTTCAAGTGTTGCTTGTTGTATTGATTCTTGGGAGCCTCAACTTGTGAGCAACCCCAATCAAACTTGGTGATTACCCTTTGATATAGTGGAAACAAAGCCAGCCATTGTGGTGGCTTGGTGAGACGAGGGTCAAGTGAGACCTGGTCCTTGTGTGGACTTCTCAATGTGGATGTAGGCTTCTTCGTGGAGCTGAACCATGGGATAAATCTTGTCTCACTTGTCACTTTACTTTTCATAATCACTCGAATTTCTTTTAGGGTTCATATTGTTCTTCATATTGATCTTTGTTGAAATCTTGTAATCTAATTGCTTTAACTTGTCAATCCAAGTTGTACTAGGTTACTATACATTGCATACATCTTTAGTGAACTTAAATTTCGCAAATAACTTGTAGAACAAGTTTTTAGGTTTTCTCCCTGTCGTGAGTGGACTAGTCCGACCCTGTCCAGACAATTTCGGCCTCAGTGATTTAATCTCGTTTGATTGAGCCATTTCAGTTCTTATTGCCTATTCACCCCCCTATAGGTGACTTTCAATTGGTATCAGAGCCGTCCTCTCCATCAAGAGTCTAACAACTCGGAGAGGAAATGGCTCGAAGCGGTGACAACGAAGTTCCGATGATCATTGATGACACCAAGACGAAGAACGTCGATGTTCTTCAAGATGACCCAAATGACGACAAGGAAGTTCGTCTACTCAAGGCGCGTCTTTGTGAGAAGCTCAATGTTCCCAAGAAGGAAATCAAGCCAATCGCTCCGATCAACGTCGACAATGGGAGTAGTTCACAAGACTACTCCCGGTATCCTTACAACTATGAGCGACTAACCTCCAGCAACCATTATCTATCCATTCCCATTGGCAAACCTCCTTAATTTGATGGAAATGATTACTCTATGTGGAAGCATAATATGAAGATGCATCTCATGTCCTTAAACCCTAGCTTGTGGCAAATTGTCTTGACAAGTGTGCATCTTCCCAAGAATGAGGAAGACATAACTCCAGAGCAAGTCGTCCTCCTCCATCGCAATGCGCAAGCCGTTGGAGTAATCACCTCCTCCTTGACTCGAGAGGAGTTCAACCACATTGAAGGATTGGAGGTGGCCAAGGAGATATGGGACACCCTCAAGACGGCACATGAGGGGAACCGTGTTATAAGGGAGGCCAAGATCAAGATGATTGAATGAGAACTTGGGAGGTTCACTATCATGCATGGTGAGTCTCCCCAAGACATGTACAACTGCCTCAAGACTCTCATCAACAAGAGTCGATCTTATGGAAGCACCCGGTGGACGGATCATGAAGTAGTAAAGAGAATGATTCGGACATTCATGCCTAGAAATGTCGCTCTTTGCTCCATAATCCGTGAGAGTCCGGGATTTCATAAGATGACTCCTGAAGAAGTGCTAGGGAGGATCATAAACCATGAGATGATGGAGCAAGAAGCTATGTTTTACAACGATCTACAAAAGCTCTCCTCCTCCAAGAAAAGGGATGTTGCATTCAAGGCGACATCTTTAAGATCTCAAGAAAAGGGAGAAAGTGACGAAGAGAGCCCTGACGCCGATGAGGAAGAGGCACTCTTCATCAACAACTTCAAAAGGATGTGGAGAAGAAAGAGGGGGAGCTACAATCATGAAAGTAAGAGTAAAGACAAGACCCAGACTAGATCAAAGAGATCTTGCTACAATTGTGGGGAGTACGACTACTTCATTGTGGATTGCCCACATGAGGAAAACAAAAAGAAGGAGGGAAAGTCCAAAGAGAAGAAGTACTTCAAGAAGAAGAAGCAATCGGGACATGCCCACCTTGGAAAGGAGTGGGATTCAAATGAAGAATCCTCCTCCGGTGAAGAAGAGAAGATGGCAACTATTGCTATGAAGAACTCAACTACGGAGAACAAGCTCTTCCCCAACTTGGATAACTCAAGGCCAACTTGCCTCATGGCAAAGGAGTGAACAAAGAAGGTTAAATCTAAATCCTCTTCTTCAATTTCTTAACATGATGATTTTGATAGTAGTAGTGAGAATGAACACATACTTAAGGATATGAGTAAGAGCACTTTGAAAAGATTGAGATTGTTGACGGATGAGATATTAGAGAAGGAAGAGCTCATTAACCGTCAAGAGGACATGCTCATCCAACAAAAGGAGAGATGTCAAGAGTTTGAGGAGCTCTTGCAGCTTGAAAGAGAAAGAAGCAAGGAACTTGAGCATGAACTCGCTTTGAGCAAGAAAACTTGCTCAGACCTTGAGAACACTACAATTGTGCTTAAGGATGAACTTGTTGGCTTGAAAAAAGTTAACAAGATCCTGGAAACACAAGTGGAGTCTCTCAAGGTCAATGCACCTTCTTCCTCTAAAACCTCATCTTTCCCTCGTTGCGGAAGCCCACATAGAGTTGGGTCTCTTCAAACCCTTTTCCTCGTCAAGTCACCACACAAGACCGACTTGATTCCACTATCACGGGTAATCACAAAGTTTATGGGGCAACCTCACACGTTGAGGGCTCCCACAAGAATTACAACGAAAAGATGATCAAATACACTCGAAAAGATTACAAGTAGATGCACGAGTGTAAAGAGATCAAACCCCAAGAGCTCAACGAAGCGTAGACAACAATCTCCCAACCCCAAATCTGAATATGCAATTGATTTTCACCTTTTGAGGACGTTAGATGCGTGGGGAGATGTGTTTTTGTGCTCTTGGGACAAGTGGTGGCGCTAGGGTTTGAGTTGTGAATGGTAGAATGCGTGAATTGTATTTGTGGGGTCGTGGATCTCCTATTTATAGTGTTTCCAAAATTGTTACTGTTAGGGATCCCGACGACCGGACTAGTTCGTATTGGGGACCAGACTTGTCCAGTGTGTTGTGTAAAAGTTGACGTGAAATGTGCAGCACACTAGAAACCCTAGATTGTGTGAGGTGTACCAGATTAGTCCGGTGGGGGTCCGGACTTGTCTGGTGCCTTGTGTATTGAAACATCAGAAACTTTCTCGGAATAGTCCGTTCCATAAACGGACTTGTCCGGTGCATAGTGTTATGAAACTTCAGAAATTTTCTCGGACTAGTCTGATCCATAAGCGGACTTGTGTGGAGCACAGTGTTATGAGTTTACAGAAAGTTTAACAGACTAGTTCGGTCCTGTAATGGACTAGTCCCGTGCACTGTGTTGTAAAACTCCAGAGAGTTGATCGGACTAGTCCGGTCAAGGAACAGACTAGTCTGGTGCACTATGAATTTGGACAACAGAGAGTTGAACGGACTAGTCCGGTCCATAAACGTACTAGTTCATTGCTCTGTGAATTTTTAGGTTTATTTTAAGCCCTTACCCTACGCAAATGCTTGAGCTCTTGGGATGTGTCTCTCACACACATCCTATACATTTAAGTCTACTTTGCGCTTCAGTCATCAGTTGGGATTTTTCTCTTTTCCTTCACCACTTCATTTTTCACTTTTTGAGTGCACCAAACTATATCATTTAAATTAACTTGCAGTCATCTCAACAAGTGCATTAGGATCTCATTTGTTTGTCATCAATCGTCCAAAACCCACAAGGGAATGCCTAGATGCATTTTCAGCTAATGTTTGGCTCTTGATGGCATGTCGAGGCAGGAATTCTAGATCGAATTTCGCCAACTCCGCAGCCCACTTGGCGATATTTCCCGTTGAGTTGGGATTATGCAGGATAGCTCACAGTGGATAAGAAGTTATCACTGATATCTTGTGAGCCTGGAAGTAGTGATAGAGTTTTCTTGAGGTAATAAGAACTGCATACAACAGCTTATGCACCTCAATATATCAAGTCTTGGCATCATGGAGGACCTCGCTGATGAAGTAGACAGGTTGTTGGATAGTCTGGACCCTCCCGGAGGGGTCTAGTCCATCCTCTCCATCAAACTGGACCCTCCCGAAGGGGTCTGAATCTCTTTCTTGATCTAACGGGACCCTCCTGGAGGGGTCCTACATGTTGTCTTATAGAGGTTGATCCAAAGGCACCTGGCCTTTAGGACCTGTGCCTGGGGCTGGGACCGAGACTTGCCTTGATGGTTGTCTCCTGTAGGTGGCTCTGAACCCTTCCAGAGGGATCCAAACCTCTATGTAGAGGAGAATGGAGATGTGTCTAGTCTCTCGACGACCAGGACGATGCTGACAACTTCCATAGTTGCAACAATGTAAAGCAGAAGAGGCTCACCAGTTTCCGAAGCTGCCATGATGGGCAGTGTAGTGAGGAAGTGGTTAAGCTCCCGGAATGCCTGATCTGCTTCTTTGTACTAGTGAAAGGTTCGGACCTCCATAGAAGCTTGAAGAAGGGGAGTGCCCGTTCAACCATCCTAGAGATAAACCGGGTGATTGAGTCAAGACACCCCGTGAACTTCTAGACATCTTTGATGCGGGCAGGAGGTCGCATCCCTTCGATAGCTTTTATCTTGGCCGTATTCGCTTCTATCCCTTGGTGAATCACGAGGAATCCGAGAAGCTTTCCAGAGGAGACCCCAAAGACGCACTTGTTGGGGTTTAGCTTTGTGCACGTCAGGCGCAACTTTTCAAAGACAGACTTGAGATTGTCGAGTAAGGAGTCTTTGTTCTTGACTTCACGATGATGTCATCGACGTAAACTTCCACTAGTTCCCGGATAAGCTCCCCAAAAGTTTTGTGCATAACTCGCACAAAAGTTGAGAGGGCATTCTTGAGACCATAAGGCATTGTAGTGTAGCAGTACAAACCATCTACTGTAATAAAAGCGATGTACTCCTCATCTTCCTTAGACACTGGAATTCAATGAAATCTAGAATATGCATCCAGGAAGCAATGTAGCTCACATCCAGAAGAGAATCCACTATTTGATCATTTCTTGGATGTGGAAAAGGGTCTTTTGGACATGCCTTATTTAAAGTGATGTAGTCTATGCACATCTGAAGTTTCCCGCCAGCCTTTGGCATGACGACTGGGTTTGCCAGCCATCGTGGATGATGTACCTGCCAGATGAATCCAGCATCAAGCAGCTTCTTGACTTCTTCTCGGATGAAGTTGAAAGTGCATCTAGGATCCCCGTGGTTTTTGGATGATTGATGACGATAATTAAGTAACTAATGAGCTCAATGATCTTAAGCACAGGTGTGGACTCAAGTGGAATCACAAACCCTCAAAAAGGAAAAGGATGAAAATGGCAGTGTCGACTCGAAAAGAAGAAACTAGGGTTTCTAGCGTGTCAAGTTTAGACTAGCCATATATGTATGAGGATGTGTGCGTAAAGTGCATTCAGATCAAGTTAGGAGCTCAAAGCAGTTTAGAGATCAAAACCTATTGAGAGAAGAGTGTTAGAGTGGTCTGGCAGGAGAGGCCGGACTAGTCCGTGCTAGTGGCTGGACTAATCCGCTCCTGGCCGGCCTAGTCCGTTTTCAGGCGGAACATAAGGGTCTAACTGACTTCGGACTAGTCCGTAGTGGGACTGACTAGTCCGGGATAGTCATGGAGTGGGTTTTCGGGACCAAGTCCCAAAACCCTGGACTTGTCCGTTTTAGTCCGGACCAAAAGGTCCTGACTGAGATCGGACTAGTCTGCCCTGGGGGCCGGACTAGTCCGGATTGGTGAGAGTTAGGTTCTTCAACGACTAAGTCTGGGAGGCCGTACTAGTCCGCCCTGGGGGCTGGACTAGTCCGTGGTCTCCAGACTAGTCTGTTTTCACACGGAACAAAAGGTTCTGTGTGAGATCGGACTAGTCCGTTATGAAGTGACCATTTGAATTTGATTTTGGCGGTTAGCGTGACGATTGCCGCGCAGTGTGGCAGTTGTCAGGGACGTCAGTGGTCCCAAAGGCCAGACTAGTCTGCCCATCTGCTGAGGTCAGCAGTATGGGCTGGGATCCTCTATAAATAGAGGATCCCCAGATTCATTTGAATAACTTTGAAAACCCTAGCGCCTCCACAGCAAACTTTGAGCCTTCAAAAGCCTCCTTCTTGCCTACTTTCACTCTAAAACTAATTCTTGTGTGGATTAGGGTTTGGTGAGGTGAAGAAGAGGAAGAACACCACTCTTTGGCTCTCGGTTTGATCTCTTGCACTTGTTGAATATTTGTGATCTATGGCTTGAGTTGTTCTTTGTGATTTGTGATCATATTTGTGGTGGGAGCCTTAGATTGTGAGAAGCCCCAATGAATCTTGTATTCACCATTGTGATAGTGGAGAA
Organism: Tuctoria greenei; assembly: GCA_036927565.1. Taxonomy (NCBI): domain Eukaryota; kingdom Viridiplantae; phylum Streptophyta; class Magnoliopsida; order Poales; family Poaceae; genus Tuctoria; species Tuctoria greenei. The sequence goes on from JAYESD010000005.1 coordinate 192,183,909, forward strand.
CTAATTTGGCCCTAGTGGCAAACTCGGTGAGGGAAGGGTTGTTGAACCCGGTCCTTCGTGGACTCCTCAACGGGGACGTAAATCCTTGTGTGGGATCGAACCTCGGGATAAAATCCTTGTGTCCCTTGTGTACTTCGCTTTCATTTATCGCATATCGCTTCTTGGGTTAGCTTTATTGTTCTTCACTCATCATCTTCATTTCACTGTGATCCTTAGCTTCATACTTGCTCTATAACTTGTTAAGGTTAACTGAATCATTATAACACATTTTTCATCACAAGAATCAAACTAAAACTTTTTAGAAACCCTTTTTAGGTTTTCCCTGCAGGTGGACCGGACTAGTCCGCCCCAAGACCAGACTATTCCGCCCCCTACGTACTGATTTCATTTTATTGAGTCATTTCAGGTCGATTAGCCTATTCACCCCCCTCTAGGTAACTTTCAATTGGTATCAGAGCAAGGACTCTCTCAAAGAGTCTAACAACTCGGAGAGAAGATGGCCGAAGTGGGGTATGACGAAGTCTCAACCAATGAGGTCCAAGCAACCCAAGAGGAGATGCTTGTATACCAAGACAAATCGACGGATGATGAAGAAACTCGCCAGCTCAAGGCAAAACTTCGAGAAAAATTGAAGATTCCAAAGGTTGACACTTCGACCTCAACAACGGGTGGCACGACCCACTACAACCAACAAGGCTACAACTATGAACGCCTTGTCTCCAACAACCACTACCTTTCCATCCCATTGGGGAAGCCTCCCCAATTCGATGGAACCGACTACGGGATGTGGAAGCACAACATGAAGATTCACCTCGTGTCACTCAATCTTTCACTATGGCAAATTGTGTTGACCGGGGTGCATATCCCAAAGAATGAGGAAGATATCACTCTGGAGCAAGTCGTGCTCCTTTGTAAGGACCGAATGCCCAAGAGGGGGGTGAATTGGGCTTTCTTCAAAAAATTCTAAGCAATGAAACTTAATTTCTAAAGCCCAATTCCCTACGCAAACTATCTATGCATTCTAGTAGATAGAAACTTCGCGGAATATAAAATGCATAAAAGTAAGGGAAGGAGAGGGATGCAAACTCCCGAGGAGACAAGGATTTATCCCGTGGTTCGGCAAGATCGTCAAGATCTTCCTACATCCACGTTGTGGCACCCACCAAAGGGTTTTGCCACACCCAAGTCACCGAGACGAGGGGTCTTCACTATTCCTCTCCGTTCGCCTCCTTGGCAAGGTGGAGCTCAAGCCTTGTACAACTTCGACCTTCCGGGCTTCCACAAACGCCTTGGCAAGCTCCGGAAGTCTCTTCACAATTACAACACCAAGGGCACACCCTTGAGGCTCTCACACTATCCTAGAGAGTCCACACACCCAGAATGGTGGCACACAAGCTCTCTCTCTAGCTAGTTCTAGCCTAAACCTTGGTGTAGAGATGATCGAAATGGTGTGGAAGTGATTTCTCTTGGTCTTGAACACTTGTGGATGTGTTGATGGTGTCTGGTGGTCAAGACTTAACGAAATGACAAGGTTAGGGGGTATTTATAGCCAGCCTCCCCGAAATAGCCATTGGAAAAGTAGGTTGACAGAACTTTACTGTGAACACCGGATGATCCGATGTCTCCCCTTTAATTATCATCGGTCTAATTACTTTGGTTGACGTCATTGTGTCAGATATGACCGTTGTTAGACCGATGTTGCTCCTGTCTTCTCATCGGATGATCCGGTGGCTCTTCCTCCAGAATTTGCTTAATCTTGATGCTTACCGGAGTGATTGACCGATGTGTGTAAGTCTGTACATTAGATGATCCGGTTCTACACTTGATCCAATGGTATTGCAAACTGTACTGATGGACCGATGTCACTGAGCCATTCACATCGGATGATCCGGTGAGTACATTGTTCTGAGGTCTTCTTCTTCAGTTGAACCAACTCGACCGATGTGTACATTTCTGAAATCATCGGTTGATCCGGTGAGTTGATTTTGTTTGCTTCGAGTTGTTTTGAGTGAATCTTTTGTGTCTTGCTCAGATGACCTCTTAGACATTTGTTTCATAAGCCTCTCTGATGATCTTCGAGCATTGTATGTTGTCAACTTATGGTTGAGTGACTTAGACATAAGAGCTTTCACTTCTTGTCTTTATCTCATTGATTTGATCTCAAAAGTTAATTGTATATGGGTCTCCAATGACATATTCATTTCATTTTATTGAGTGATTATGGGGACCTTGCATTAACAAATTCATTAGTAAAGTTCAATGGTTGTCATTAATCACCGAAACCGTACTTCATGGGGGGGGGCTTAGATGCTTTCAATCTCCCCCTTTTTGGTGATTGATGACAACACAATAATCAAAGCGCAATAGTAATGAATTTGATAGAATGAAACTTAAAAGAATATGCAATGAATACAGGATGTCACACTTGAAGCTTAAGCATCAATTAATAACTCAAGTGTGAATAATAAGGGATCTGTCGGTACCCTAGAAACCGTACACCCCTTGAGGTTACAAAGATCTCAAAGGAAAGTCATCTACTTGATTTGAAGACCTTCGGAGGCCCACATGTCAGACATAACCGGACCCGCTTCTCCAACATGGTTAATCCCAGGGTCGCCACGTGTACTATCAAACCGGAGCTACCGCCCACAAGAGGGAAGCTCCGGGCCATGTACCGAAATGGCACCTCCGGACTTAACCCCAGACCGAGAGAAGCTCCAGACCTGACACGTGTCAAGTAGCTCCGGAGCTACCTGTTTCCCACAGTATGCTCCGGAGCTGCCGCGTGTCCAATCGTCAGATCTTCAGCCTCTAACCTTCGGAAGACCTCGCAACGGCTCCGGATCTTCAAAGGGGAATCAAGGACTTCAAGACCCGATTAAGTGTCATTAATACCATATTAATGACACTTAAACGGACGATCTTAACACCAGTAACGGTGCTGTCAAAGCCCGTTACAGGGTCATTAAGAGCAATTAAACGTGTATCAATACTAGTAACCGCCGGGGCCACATGTCGGGCCAGACTAACTTGTAACGGCCTGCCCTTGTACTATAAAAGGACAGGCCGACGACACGTTCAGGGGGCTGGAGACACACACCATTGACGCTCAACTCAAGCTCATACAGCTAATACAACACCAACACACCAGTGGAGTAGGGTATTACGCTCAGGTGGCCCGAACCACATAAACTCTTGTGTCTCCCGCGTCATTTACTACTCACCTTCTTGAATCTCCGCGCGCCCACACCGAACATCAAACTCCTCTATCACTTTAGTAGTGTAGGGAGATCTGCCAGTTCCAAACCACTGACAGTTGGTGCGCCAGGTAGGGGGGCGCCTGAGATTTTGAGAATGGTGAACTCAGCTGCTGGATCATCCAACGGTCAACCTGCTGCTCAGGTTGTTGGGGGCAATCCCTCCAATATGCAGCCACCAGTAGGAGCCTCAGCACCAGCAGGAGTCACACTCCCACCACCACCGTCTCCTCCAGCAAATCATGCTGGGCAACGTGATGGTGCGCCGGAGTCAATTACTGCGTCGGCAAATCATGACAACCCGGAACACGTGCTCCATGCAGCGCGTGCTCTTCTACAATGCCCACCACCTCCGGACGCATCCCGGGATGCCCTGGAACAGTGGAGGGCTGACGTGGAACATTTGGTTGCAGCAGCAGCCGAACGCCTCAGCAACCAGGGTCTTCCTCCTTCAGGAAGAGCCCCGTCGCAGCGGCGGACTTTGTCTGGAAGACTTGGTCCGCACGTTTCCAATAGCAGGAGACGTGCTGCATTGCAACAAGTGACGTCATTGCCCTCCGGGGTACGACGTACTCACATGGTATCCAGGCTCTCAACTCATGACCTTCGGGCGGAGCTTGATCGCCAATACCGTCAACAATATGGCCGAGTCCATATTGAGCGTGCTTGTGAAAGACGGGAAGCTCAGGACCTTTCTACTCCTGAAGGAGTAGGAGGAGGCTGTTCAGCTCTGGCCATGCACCTGCGCATGGTTAGGTGGCCACAGAAGTTCCGGCCTCACCTGCCGGAAAAATTTGACGGGACTGTCAATCCCGCCGAATTTCTTCAGATCTACTCCACTGCAATCTTGGCAGCTGGAGGAAACGAGGTCGTGATGGCCACTTATTTTCCAGTGGCCTTAACTGGGACCGCCAGGTCCTTGTTTATGAGCCTTCCACCCAACTCTATCAACAGTTGGGAGGAGTTGTGCCGGCAGTTCACCGCCAACTGCGGGAGTTCATACACCCGACCAGGCACTGAACTAGACCTTTTTGCGGTCGTGCAAAAAGGGGGAGAATCCTTGCGATCATTCATCCAGAGGTTCTCTCAGGTACGAAACACTATCCCTTCTATCTCTAGCACCTATGTCATTGTGGCATTCAGACAGGGTGTACGGGACAAGAAGATGTTGGAGAAACTGGCGATCAAGGAGATCACCAGCATCACGGAACTCTTCAGCTTGGCTGACAAATGTGCCAGAGCTGCGGAGGGTCGTGAGATGCACTCCAAACCGACCTCGGAGGGTCACAAGAAATCCTCCAAAGAAGAAGCTGCTACCTCCGGGGGTGGCAAGAAGAAAAAGAAGACCAACGGCAAGAAGAAGCCGTCGGCCGGCACATCCAACGTTGCAGCTGCTGCAACTCCGGGTGGCCGGGGGCCACGCCCCGAGAAGCGACCTCGACTGTCTTCTAAAGACAGTGGAAAACCCAAAGTGTGGTGTCCCATTCACAAAACGGGCAGCCACAGTTTGGAAGACTGCCGGGAGGTCCAAAACCTTGCCGAGCGCTACAATAAGAGCCGAGAAGAATCTACTTTCCGACAGAGGAAAGGAAAGCAAAAAGTCGATGAAGCTCCGGCTGAAGAGGAGTTAGGATTTCAGGATCCCAAAAAGGTCCTGAAGGCAATTTACACCTCAGTCGACGATGATTCTGACATCTCTAACAACGAGCGTCGGAAGACCATGAACACCATTTTTGGTGGATCATGGGATATCACCCCCCGTCGCGTCATCAAGACTATGCGTCGGGATATGGCCGCTGTAGCTCCTACAATCAGGACGGAACCTCATCGGAAGTGGATGGACACAGCCATCACTTTTGATGCTTCGGATTGCCCTCGGGGCATGGTTGGAGCAGGTCAGTTACCTTTGATGGTATCTCCTACCATCAATAACATCCAGCTCCACCATGTCATGGTAGACAGAGGTTCAGGGCTTAACCTCATTAGCTTCGAAGCTTTCACTAAGCTTCAGCTCCGACCTTCGGATCTCCACCCCTCTCGACCTTTCTCCGGAGTAGGTCCGGGGGCCATTACCCCACTCGGAGCTATTACTCTCCCTGTTACCTTCGGGACACGGGAGAAATACCGCACCGAGAAGTTGGTCTTTGACGTCGCTCAGATCAACTTACCCATCAATGCCATCTTGGGAAGGCCTGCCCTGTACAAATTCATGGCAGCTGCTCATGATGGTTATCTGGTGTTGAAAATGCCAACACCAGTAGGCGTTCTCCGGATCCGCGAAGATCGTACTGCCGGAGTAACTGCACTGGAAGAACTCCATGCACTCACTACGGCGCAAGAGGAGGACTCCAGGCAGGAGCAAGCTCCAAAACCCCCGAGCATCCGTCAACGAGGATCGACTTCTGCACCTCGAGTGCAGCCAAGCAGCGACACCGACATTCCCGTCAAAGTCGTCCAAATTGGTTCCGATGCCACTCAAACCACCCGTATATCGGGGGGGGGGGGGGGGGGGGGGGGGGGAGGGGGTTGAACGACAAATAGGAACTCGCGCTCATCACTTTCCTCCGGGCTAACATCGACGTATTTGCCTGGCAACCGTCACAAATGCCTAGGATCCCCAGGGAAGTGATTGAGCACAATCTGAAGATCTACCTCGACGTCCGACCTGTGCATCAAAAGCCTCGGAAGCAATCCGTAGAGCGACAGAACTTCATCCGACAAGAAGTGAAGAAGTTACTTGAAGCCGGATTCATCCGAGAAGTCTTCCATCCAAAATGGCTGGCAAACCCAGTCGTTGTGCCCAAGGCCGGCGGGAAGCTTTGGATGTGCATCGACTACACCACACTAAATAAGGCATGTCCAAAAGATCCATTCCCACTACCTAGAATAGATCAGATAGTGGATTCAACCTCCGGGTGTGAATTACTGTGTTTCCTAGACGCATATTCGGGTATCATCAAATCAGGATGTCTAGGGAAGATGAAGAGCATACTTCATTCATCACAGTAGATGGATTGTACTGTTACACAGCCATGCCCTTTGGTCTCAAGAATGCAGCTTCAACTTTTGTACGAGCTATGTACAAAACTTTTGAAGAACTCATTAGAGACATAGTGGAAGTGTACGCGATGACATCGTGGTCAAGGTCAGGAACAAGGAGTCACTCCTTGACACCTTGCAGGCTGTCTTCGACAAGCTGCGGGCCACCCGCACAAAGCTAAACCCAGACAAGTGTGTCTTCGGGGTTAGCTCCGGAAAACTTCTCGAATTCCTGGTAAGTCACCGGGGCATAGAAGCTAATCCGGCAAAGATTAAGGCCATTGAAGACATGCGGCCACCAACCCGCATCAAAGACGTCCAAAAGTTAACTGGATGTCTAGCAGCCCTCAGCCGGTTCATCTCAAGACTGGCGGAACGGGCACTCCCCTTCTTCAAGTTATTGAGGAAGTCCGGACCATTCCAATGGTCCGAAGAAGCAGAGAAGGCATTCCAGGAGCTGAAACAGTTCATCACCACCCTACCAATTCTGGTAGCTCCGAACCCTGGTGAGCCTTTGTTGCTTTATATTTCAGCTACTGACGAAGTCGTCAGTATGGTTCTGGTTGCGGAGAGACCAGAACTACCCCATACTCAGGAATCCAGACCCCTTCGGGAGGGTCCGGAGGTTCCTGAAAGCGAGTCTGGGTCCCAGCTCCCAGATTCGAATCCACAAGAAGTCACTTCAGGAGACCCAGACCCCTCCGGGAGGGTCCAGGTCACTTCTGAAGAAGCTTCGGGTTCCTCCAGCCAGAACCCGGAGGTCCCCGAAGAAAATTCGGATTCCTCCGAGAGGATCCGGGTCAGTGAAGAGGAAGCTCCGGACCCCTCCGGGAGGGTCCGGACCAATCAACGCCCGGTGTACTTCATTAGTGAAGTATTACATGATGTCAAGACTCGATACCTAGAGGTGCATAAGCTGCTCTATGCAGTTCTTATTGCCTCCAGAAAGCTTTGCCATTACTTCCAAGCTCACAAAGTCTCAGTGGTGACCTCCTACCCACTTCGAGCAATCTTGCATAATCCCAATTCAACTGGGAATATTGTAAAGTGGGCAGCGGAATTGGCTGAATTTGATCTTGAATTTATTTCAAGACAAGCAGTCAAGAGTCAAGCATCGGCAGATTTTGTGGCAGAATGGACTCCCTCTCCATCAAACCTTGGGGGCCCCAGTGAGCAGAAGACGGAGCATCAAGCTCCAGCCTTCATCGAGCCTCACTGGACCCTCTACTTCGACGACTCCATGCAGAAGCAGGGGGCCGGAGCTGGAATCCTTCTCCTTGCACCGACTGGGGAGAAGGTGAAATACATGGTACACCTTGACTTCAAGGCGACCAACAACATGGCAGAGTATGAAGCACTCATCTACGGACTAAAGGTGGCACTGTCATATGGTGTCAAGCAATTGCTGGTCAAGGGAGATTCACAGCTCATCATTAAGCAGGTCAAGGGTGAATGTTCCTGCAATAATCTCCAGCTAGCTGCTTACCTCCTTGAAGTCCAGAAGCTTCAGAAGGACTTAGAAGTCCTAGATCTCCACCATGTTCAGCGTGCCCATAACGCTGAAGCTGATGAACTCTCGACCAAAGCGTCAACCAGAGCTCCGGCTCCTGACGGAATCTTTGTCCGGAGGTTGTCAAAGCCAACAGCTCAGCCTGCCGAACTGAGCGAAGGGGGCGAGATCAGCATCCCGAAGTTGACAGTCCCGATGGCCCTGTTACCATGGCAGCCATCAAGGGTCGTAGGTGCTGTCGGGAGCTCCAAGCAACCCAGCACGCAAGACTCAAAAGCTCAAGCTAGTTCCGATGCATGGATCTCGGAGATCCGGAGCTACTTGAAAGACAACATCCTTCCTGACGATGATGCAACCGCTGACCGGGTAGTCAGATTGGCTAAAAGATACACGTTGGTAGAAGGGGATCTCTACCGGCGCGGTGCCAACGGCATCCTAATGCGGTGTATCACAAGGGAAGAAGGTTGCGAACTCCTCGCAGAAATCCATGGAAGCGAGTGTGGGAACCACGCGTCTTCCCGCACGCTGGTTGGTAAAGCCTTTCGGCATGGCTTCTACTGGCCTACAGCACTCCAGGATGCAACTGAGCTGGTGAAGAAATGTGAAGCATGCCAATTTCATGCAAAGCAAATTCACACACCAGCTCAGCCCTTACAAATGATACCTCCTACATGGCCCTTCGCTGTGTGGGGGATGGACATCTTGGGACCTTTCCCAAGAGCCGTCGGAGGTTACAAGTTCCTGTACGTCGCCATTGACAAGTTCACCAAGTGGCCGGAAGCAACTCCAGTTGTGACAATCAACAAGCAATCTGCTATCAACTTTTTGCAGTCCATTGTATGCAGATTTGGAGTCCCAAACAAAATCATCATTGATAATGGGACCCAATTCACAAGCTCTGCATTCCAAGGATATTGCGAAGACCTCGGCATACAAGTTTGCTACGCCTCCGTAGCTCACCCAGCCAGCAATGGCCAAGCCGAGAGAGCAAATGCTGAAATCCTTAAAGGGCTTAAAATGCGCACCTATGAGCGCTTGAAAAAACATGGAGCCAACTGGATCGAAGAGCTTCCGCCCACTTTATGGGCCGACAGGACATCTCAAAACCGGTCAACTGGAGAGACACCCTTCTTTCTGGTGTACGGAGCTGAAGCAATCCTTCCCCCGGAAATCACCTTGGGTTCACTCCGGGTCCGGACCTTCGACGAAGCCGCGCAGGACCAGCTCCGGCGTCAAGACCTAGACCTCCTTGAGGAGGGAAGGTGCCAAGCAGCTGTTCGGAATGCCCGATATCGCCAAGCCCTACGGCGTTATCACCAGCGGCATGTACACAACCGACAGCTCGAGGAAGGCGATCTGGTGCTACGGAGAATACAATCCAGAGAAGGGTTAAACAAACTCTCCCCCAGCTGGAAGGGGCCCTTCCGAGTGATTAAAGTATCCCGTCCCAGAAGCGTTCGCTTGGCTATTGAGGATGGGACACCTCTCCCAAATCCTTGGAACATCGAGCACCTCCGTAAGTTCTACACTTAATACCACGGAGGTGAGTCTTGAGTAACTTGAGGTGTATGTTATAGAGTCATTGTACAGAGTCGGGTAGTTCCTCCGGGAGAGCAGCCGGACCTTTCCCGAAAGGTCCGCAAAGCTCATGCAACACTTGTCACAGTCTCAAGACTAAAAGTGTGGCTAACTACCCTGGGTCAAACGAGAAATGAAACACACTTAGCCTGGTTCCGTACCCTAAGAGTGTACTTGTTTCCCCTGTACCCCGGACCTATAATGAAAGACATCTTCATGTGAAATAGACTCCACGTGCATTTATTTTGTACAGGCTCAACATTTTTATTTTTCTCTTTCTTGTCCATAACTAAGACGTGCAATTCTTAAGAAATTTTAGTTCGACTGGTTTATATACGATACGAGTTGTATTGTCAATTCTTTTGGATTCAAATATTGTTCATGGCCAACTCGCTTGAAAGCCGCCAAGCCAACCTAGGGCTGGAGTGTGCTATCGACTTAGCCTGGTCAAGCACCCTAAGTACGCCACTCTACCTACACCCTGGCAGGCCGAAGTAAGGCGGTCCATGTACAGTTGGATCTAGAAGAAAAGACAACGCATTCGGTTGTATTTAGAATCTTGTTTGACTTAAAATCTTCTTGAAAATTGTAAGCCGCGACGAAGTTATAGACAAGAAATGAATTTTATTATTTTTCTTGGCTTAAGTGTGCAGGAAAAATAAAATCTACGTTGATGGAGAAAAGCCGGAGCTAACAAAGCTCCGACTCCCCTAGGTGGCTTGTAATCGATGTTACGCACCACCGGAGTAATCAAGCTCCGGTAAAGCCAGGGGGGCCAGCCGTCACGCTGAATAAAAGATGGTGAGAAGACCCCGTAAATGGAGTCTGCTGCCAACAAACTAAGTGTTGGCAAAGGTCACTGCCGGAGCTACTAAGCTCCGACACCCCGGAGGACTAACTATCGATGCTCTACGCGTTTATAGAGACTATTGCCGGAGCTACCAAGCTCTGGCGATAGACAATGTCGGACCTTGTAAGCTCCGACAACCTCAGGGGGCCTTCACTATCAAAGACTTCGGACCTAAATTCTACAAGTTCGGAGCAAATGAGTCTTCAACAAAACACAATATCCTCTTGGTACATGTTCACAACCAAATTGTGTACATCTACCAGGGGGCCAAGTGAAGATAAAAGTGTTGAAGACAAAAAGTGAAATTCACAAAAATTTGGGGATTTCATTTATCTGGAGACAAGGGATTACATCTGGAGACAAGGGATTACAAAATTGAGGAGGAAGAAGAGAAAATACAAGTGAGAACTACAGAGATGGTCCTAGACCCTATGGAAGAATTGGGCGACTTTCTGGGCAACCTCCAACACGTTGGCTCGGGCAGCTTCCCTTCTCCTTCGACGGGACCTTCAAGCACCGGGTCCAGAGGAAATTGGGAGTTCCGGCTGGTGTAGCACGTCAACACATATTCTGCGACATTCTTCGCCAGGGATTGTCCCTCAACCTCCAATTGGTCTGCGATGACATCGCCCACCTTGGAGAGTTTGCTGCCTGCCGAACTCAACGCCTGCAACGCCAGGTCCAGCTCCAGCTCCGGATCATCCGAGCGCACGGGGCTGAAGCCCATCGGTGTCAGCGCGTCGTTGGCCTTGCTCAAGAACTCCCAAATTTGTAGGGAGTCCTCAGTCCTCAAGCCCTTCATTTCTTCCAGGGATCTTCTGGTCGCCACCAATTCAGAATTCTCGCGGGCAAGGCGCTCAACTTCTTTGGCGTTTTGCTGAATCTTCTCAGCAACCCGCTTTTTGAGTTTTCCGAGCTCCTCCTCCCAGAGGTGGATCTTGTTCCGACGGTCGACCAGGTCCTTCTCTCTGCCCCTCACTTTCTTCTCCCTGGCAGTAAGGGCACACTCTTGTTCGTAGAGTTCCTGCCCTCGCACCCAGGCCTTCTCCTCTTCCTCATGGCAGCGCTCTTCCAATTTCTTGGCGCGCTCCTCGAGGCACTTGTCAGCCAGAGCCACCTTCTCGGCGAGCTCCTCCTCCCTCCTCAGGACGTCATCCCGCAGCTCTAGGAGTTTTTGCTCTTCATCTTCGAGCCGTTTCTCCCTCTCTTCAAGTGCCTCTCGGCGCTTGATGAGTGCAGTGTTAATGGCCTCAAGCTTTTCATGGCGATCGGCCGCACTATTGGCTGCTTTGGCCTGATCGTAGATCACCTGGGATTGAGCGTCGAGGGCACGAGTCATACTCTCCCTGTCATCCAGTAACTTGCCCCAGTATTCTAGGCGGATCTTCTCCCACTTGATCCACTCTTTGTCATCTGCTAGCCTCAACTGCGCCAGCTTGGTCTCGAAGTAGAGCCGGTTATGCCACCGTCTAAGGGTTTGGCGCTCCTCTTCAAGAGCCTTGCTGTCGTGGAAGAAGGCCAGTTGGACTTGACGCAGACTGGAACATGCGTTGTCAATAGACAGTGACAACGGGATGGGTTCCGGACCTGCTGGGGTATCCTCCGCTGGTTCCAGCGGGTTTTCAGATACAAAAATTTGGTCCCACTCCACAAGAGTGGTCCCCTGAGTCTCCATGGCACTAGGGTCGTCCTCCGGGATGGCCTCAGTCGCCATCGAGGAAGGCCCCGCCGCCAGGTCTTCGTTCACCCCCGCAGGCAGGGGGCCAGCGACTTCGCTTGGGCACTCCGGCTCGGCCGCAAGTACCTCCGACATCGTCGCTTCCGGGGCAGGAGCAGCTGCTGACGCCGGTCTGGGCAACTCTTCTGATGGGGGCTCGAGCTCCGTCACCTTTTCAACAACCGGCTCAGGAACCGGAAGATCTTCAACATCGATCGGCCCTGTGGCCAGAGCTCCAACAATGACCGGCTCAGCGGCCAGTGCTTCGGAAGTAGCCGGCCCAACTGCCGGAACTACCTTAGTTTCCGGCGCGCACGCCGGGGCTTCAATCACCTCCGGCTCAACCGTCGGGGTTTTGGCAATTTCCAGCTCGGAGGCCGGAATTACTGCTTCTTCCAGCTCAACAGCCGAAGCTTCCATCATCTCAGCACCAGGACCCGGAGCTTCAACCTCCGGGACAGGTGCCGCTGGCGCATCTTCACTCCCGTGGTCCGGCGCTACCATAGTAACTTCTGGGGATGAGTCGAGGTCCAAGACCACGACAGCCGGCGCCGGAGCTGTCGCAGCTTCAGCCACTACTTGGGGCAGCACCGGGACAGGAGCAGAAGCTCCCACCCTCACGGCTTCAGCCACTGTGGCTGAGGGTGGAGCCTCACTCCCCTTCTTGGGGACGCTGCAGATGATGAACGAAGAAAATTAAAAAAAATAGTTGCAACAATTAAAACAACTATCCAAGGTAGAGATTAAAAATTACCTTGGGAGGCTTCCGCACTAGCTTGCGCGGAACCTTTTTCCCGGGCGTTCTGGGCTGGTCATAGCCAGCGTGGAAGGCCCCCCGGAACTCGTTGCGGCCATGGGCGTTTCCCGAGTCGAGGCCCCCCTCGATCGGGAAGAACCCCCGGACCTGGAGGCCTCCACGGGCCCAGGTGCTGGAGTCGCTTGCCCGGAGCTAACACCCCGGGAGGACCCTAATGCGGGAACAGACACGCTTCGGGAGGACCCCACTGCGGGAACAATCGCGCTCCGGGAGGACCCCACTACGGGAACAGTCGCCATAGTTGTAGAAGACCTTTCCCTCCGGGGAGAAGGAGCCGACGCAGAAGTAGCAGGCCTGACGGACCTTCCGTCGGCGTACTGCAGCTTCCTCTTCTGGCTCACAGGTTCATCCGCCAGCTCCTTGCCCTTGCCGACGACCTCTTCCCTCGGCTTCGAAGCAGGGTCGGAGCCATCCTTGGGCATTCCGGGGATCGCTAACCCGGTGGTTGATCTTCTCTCGACGACACCAAGGTCGTCAAGCACGGGCATCTTCCGCCGGAGCTCCCTGCGGAACTCCACTTCTACGTTCAGAGGAAGAAAAGCTGATGGCAGAGTGAAGTCGTCGCCTTCGACGTCGATGTCGTGCTGGAAATTCTTGAGGTGGAACTCCAAAGTTTTCCCCACCATGTTGGACTTCAGCCCAGTCTCGACCCGGTCGTCGTCCATAACGCTGTTGAGGGCCCATGCGAGTTTCTCTCTCCTCTTCAGCGGTGCTCACCTGTTGGCCAAGAAGTTGCAAAACACCGCCTTAGGAGTCAATCCTCCCTCCACGCATTGGCGGATCCTGGTCAAAACAGGGTTGAAGGCTTCCACCAGCACCGGAGCTTCACTCCAGATTGTCGTGTCGATGCTGGGAAGGCCTTCGGGCAGCTCCAACCTCTCGTGCTCCTCCACCCGGACGACTATCCAGTCCTTCTTCCAGTCATCCCACTTCCCAGAGGGAAATGACCGGAGGTACTTGAATGGGCACTTCTTGCGCTTCACGAAGTAGTAGAAACCAAGGTACTCATTGCTCCTACCGGTGGTATGGACGGTGAAGAAGGTCCGGAAAAGTTCGATGCAGGGGGGATGCCCACCCACATCTCACAGAAGTGGACGAAGATAGACACGAGGAGAATAGAGTGAGGGCCAAGGTGGTATAACTGCAGACCTTAGAAGTCTAGCAGCATCAAGAAAAAGGAAGAAAAAGGTGGGATCAACCCCACCATGGCGTACGAGGAGAAGTACACCATTTCGCCGGCGTGCTCCTTCTCAAACGGGAGCTCCACACCGGCGCGGACCGAGCGGTTGAAGAAGTCCGTGGACCATCCCATGAGGGCCCGGACCTTCTTCAGGTCGCTGTCGGTCTTCAAACGGCTTTCGCGGAGACCCAACTCCATCGCGGCACAGCGAGGCAAGAGAGGAAAAGTAAAGCACAAGTTGGGAGTTTGAGCACAAGAACAGATGAGAGGCATAAAGAACTCCCGACGGTGCGCACTTTCCTTCTTAAGTAAGCCCTCGCAACGCTTGGATGGAAACCGCAAGGAAGTCGAAGATACCACCCAAAAATTCCACCCAGCCGATGACAAGTGGGCCCGGGACCACCCCGACGATCAAGTCGAGGCTCTTACCCAGGCGAACAGTTGCCATCATGAGACGGGAAGCCCAAAGGCGGCGGCCTGACAAGGCGCGCGGAACCGATATGGTTTTCATATCGGGAACCGGCGACCTTCAATTGCGTGAGATCCGCACGCCAAAGATCTCATCTGCCGCACGCGGTGAGGATTTAACTCCAAATCCTTGCCAACGGCACCTCCAAAGACCTTTGAAGACCCAGTTCAAAAGTCGCGAGGATGGACCCACCTCCGGCGGAATAACTTCACCCCAGTGGTCTTCCCCGGAGGTAGGTCCAGGGGGCCACTGTCGGTACCCTAGAAACCGTACACCCCTTGAGGTTACAAAGATCTCAAAGGAAAGTCATCTACTTGATTTGAAGACCTTCGGAGTCCCACATGTCAGACATAACTGGACCCGCTTCTCCAACATGGTTAATCCCAGGGTCGCCACGTGTACTATCAAACCGGAGCTACCGCCCACAAGGGGGAAGCTCCGGGCCATGTACCGAAATGGCACCTCCAGACTTAACCCCAGACCGAGAGAAGCTCCGGACCTGACACGTGTCAGGTAGCTCCGGAGCTACCTGTTTCCCACAGTATGCTCCGGAGCTGCCACGTGTCCAATCGTCAGATCTTCAGCCTCTAACCTCCGGAAGACCTCGCAATGGCTCCGGATCTTCAAAGGGGAATCAAGGACTTCAAGACCCAATTAAGTGTCATTAATACCATATTAATGACACTTAAACAGACGATCTTAACACCAGTAACGGTGCTGTCAAAGCCCGTTACAGGGTCATTAAGAGCAATTAAACGTGTATCAATACTAGTAACCGTCGGGGCCACATGTCGGGCCAGGCTAACTTGTAACGGCCTGCCCTTGTACTATAAAAGGACAGGCCGACGACACGTTCAGGGGGCTGGAGACACACACCATTGACGCTCAACTCAAGCTCATACAGCTAATACAACACCAACACACCCATGGAGTAGGGTATTACGCTCAGGCGGACCGAACCACGTAAACTCTTGTGTCTCCTGCGTCATTTACTACTCACCTTCTTGAATCTCCGCGTGCCCACACCGAACATCAAACTCCTCTATCACTTTAGTAGTGTAGGGAGATCTGCCGGTTCCAAACCACCGACAGGATCATAAACATAGATAAACACCAAATGAGCCCAATCGATTAATAACTCATGGAAGTAAGTTCATTAGAGCTCAATAAGTAGCAAATGAGTAGCAAACACACCAAATATAGCAAACACACTGAATTACAAGAATGATAAACGATAAATGATAAATGAGACTCCCCCTGACACTAAGACGCTCCCCCTGACTCCTCTAACTCTTCTACCCCTTTGGCATCAAGACACCAAAAAGGGATCCGAGCGCCTAAGGACCCTGAGTGCTGGGCGCGATGACGAACTGGTCATCGTCGCTGTCATCGGAGCTGCTGGCTGGAGTAGCGATGGAGGGAGCTGCCGGAGCCGTAGGAGCCACCGTCGGTGCCTGCTGTGGAGGAGCTGCTGGAGCAGGGGCACTGACGACGGAGGCCGGCGACTGCTGGAACAGGGTCGTGGCCGGCAGCGGGGAGTGGATCGGAGCACCAGGAGCCAGAAGTGGAGACATGCTGAAGGACGGAATCGGCGTAGAAGGTACTGAGGCCACTGGAGCGGCAGCTGGAGCCGGGACTAGAGGTGGTGGAGCGACTCCTGGTAGCTGCGATGGGAGGGCAATCCCGGTCTGGGTGTAGAGGTTGGTGATCAACCCCAGTATGCCCATCATCGCCTACTGCGTCTGCTGCTGCTGGTCGAGAGTGCGCTGGTGCATCTGGTCGATAAGCCCCGTCAGCCTGTCAGTGTCTTCACGCCTCTCACGGGTGATCTGACGCTGCATCTCCTGCTGCTGCTGTTGGAGCTCAAGGAGACGGGTAGCCTGCTCCGCTCAGGCCTGCTCGGCTGCCAGCCTGTCTAGACGCTGCTGCTCAACCATCTGCTGGAGGAGCGACGTCAGCTCTGACGGCTGCGTGACCTACGCCTCAGTGACGGGAGGTGGAGTAGGTGGTGGCACTGTAGAGCCTCTAGCCTCCGCGTTGTGCTGCCTGGGCGAGGGCGGAGGAGGGAAGTACTCCTTGACACTGTCGTCGGTGTCGCTCTCTGACCAGATATGCTGCAAGACCTCCCCCTGTGCCTCAGCCTCGGCAAGCCTCTCATCTTCCTTCTCTAAGTCAGACCAGTCCTCCTCAGAAAGGCGAGCCCTGACCTGACGCTCGACTGGACGGCCAAGGCGGCGGTCTCCAGGAGCTGGGGCACGGTAGTGACCGAACCGTGTCACACTCTCATTAGTGAGACGGTCGTGCACGGCGGACCCCTCAGGAACCATCATAGTGAGCAGGTAGCTGATCCAATGTCCATATACGAGCTGCCTCATCATGCCCACTCCATCTATGATCACATCCTCCATCTCGCATATGAGGACGTCCACTATGTCGAACTCCATCCCGTTCATGATGTAGAACAGGAGAGTCTGCTGTAAGCTGGTGAACCCCTCCAAGTAGCCACACCTCGGCAGGAGCGTGCGGCACAAGTCGAGGTGCACTGTGCGCGCAGCGAGTCAACAAAGCTGGTACTCTCGGCTGGTCAGGAGAGAAAGTGGGACCAAACAGGGAACGAATCTCCTCCAGCGGTGGTGCCACACCTCCAGTGAGCGGCCTCCTCGACGGATCTGCCTGACCGCAGACCCTCTCATGCACGCAGGTGTCGTGCAAGTCCACTCCTAGCAATTGTCCCAGCGTCTGCCTCGTCAGGTGATAGTGCTGACCCATGAACATGAAGTTAATTGATCTTCTGCCCTCAGAGACATAGAGGGTGGCGTAGAAGACGCGGATCCAATCTTCCACATAGGCACTCCGCTCATATGCCATTAGCTGCACCAAACCTCAGTACCTCTCAAAATAAGGACGGATATCCGTCTCTGCTGCTAGAGCTAGCTGACCCCAATTCAGATAGTTGTATTGAAACAGCTTGTGACCTCGACGCCTGTAGGTCTCATAGAGTGATGCCTGGGTGACAGTTCAGAAGCGACTATCCACCAGATCCTCTTTGGGCTGCGGGTACCACTCTGAAAGTAGCACATTCCACCTGAGCTTGCGAAGCTGCTTGGCCTTCATCTTCCGGTAGTCGGTCAACCGGACTCCTTCAGCGACATGGATAGTAGTGTCCATCTCGTAGATCGCTCGCTGGGCCTCTCTGTCCTCACGACGGTCAGCAGCCGTCGGTCTCGGACGTGGTGCTGCCGCGATGTGACCCCCACGGGTCCGGGCTGAGCGACGACGAACGAGAGGCTCTTCTGGCTCTTCTTCGGCCTCGGAGTCGTCAATCACCGGAGGCTGCCTCGGACGAGCCTCACGGATCCTTAGGGACCCCCCTCGGCCACGCTCACGCTCCTCAGCGGCGCGAGCGGCCATCAAAGCCTTCTTCTCCTCCTTCGACAATTTTTGCTTCTTCGCGGCCGGCTCCGCGATAGCCTTCCCCTTGTTCTTCTTGTCGCGAGCCATTGCGATCACGCGATTGAACGGAGTCGACGAAGGAGATGCGGAGATTGATGGGGTTGGGAAACTCTAGCGGCGATGGATGCACCGCGATGGCAAGGATGTGCACGTGGGGCGACTGGTGGCTGGTGATCCACGGGAGGAGGCGGCGGCGGCGCTTGGGTGGAGGCGCGGCGGCGGCTGGGTGAAGCGGCGACGACGGCGGCGGTGGAGCGGCGGCGATGGCTTGGTGGAGGCGAGCGGCGGCGCTGGTGAATGGTGGCGGCGGCCGGAATGTGGTGGCGGCGGCCGGAAGGCAGCGGTGACCGGAGGCGGCGGCGCGTGAGGCGGTGGAGGCGACGGGATCGGGAGAGAGAAGGGAGAACGGCGTACGGCCGGTTTAAATAGTGGGTCCCAAACCCTAGCCGTATTTTTAACACCGGATGGACCGATGATGAATGACGGGAGCATCGGTCAAATGATACAGTAAGGTTTTCTAGAAAAGTGCAGTTGACACCGGATGGACCGACGTTGAGGGTTTGGATCATCGGTCGAATGGCACAGTAAGGGTGTTCAAAAATGGAATGTTGACACCGGATGGGCAAATGTCTCCCCAAAATCTAGTCCTTCAACTTGCGAGAACCCTTTGGCCACAAGTCTTGCCTTGTTGCAGACCACAACGCCATTCTCGTCTTGTTTGTTGCGGTACACCCACTTTGTTCTGATGACGTACTTGTCCTTGGGTCGCTCCTCCAACACCCAAACTTCATTGCAGATGAAGTTGTTGAGTTCTTCTTGCATTGCCATTATCCAATTTGGGTCTTGGAGTGCTTCCTCAATGTGAGTGGGTTCTACACACAAAACAAACGAGTAGTGCTCACAAAACGAAGCAAAGTGGTGAGAACATGTACTTACACCCCTTGACGGACTTCCAATGATTTGGTCCATTGGATGCGCCTTGGAGATGCGTCCATGCATCATAAGTGGTTGTGAAGCACTTGGCGAAGGTGATGCGTGTTGCTCCTCTTGTGGTTGGAGCCGAAAACTCATGTTTTACTCCTTCACGGTCACACCACTCCCCAATGTTGTAGTTCTTGAATTCGCTGCCGTTGTCACTCCGGACCTTGATGATGGGAAGTTGAAATTCCCTTTGAGCGCGGTTGGCGAAGGTCTTGAACACTTCCGGAGTCTCACTCTTGTCACCTAGAAATAGAGTCCAAGCATAGCGAGAATAGTCATCAACAATAACGAGACAATAGAGGTTACCACCAAGGCTTTGATATGTGGACGGTCCGAAGAGGTCCATGTGGAGTAGTTCAAGTGGCTTGGAGGTTGACACCATTGTCTTCATTGGGTGGTGTGAAGCAACTTGCTTCCCGGCTTGACAAGCGCTACAAAGCTTGTTCTTCTCAAATGTGACATCCTTCACGCCGATCACCATCCCAAGCTTGAATGACTTCTTGAGTTTGCTCATCCCTATGTGCGCTATGCGTTGGTGCCATAGCCAACCCAAGCTTGTCTTAGTAAAAAGACAAGTGGTCAAGCTAGCATTCTTGTTGGAGAAGTCCACTAGGTAGAGGTGTCCATGCCGAAATCCTTTGAAGACTATGTCTTGGCTTGTTTCACTACTCACAACAACATCATTTTTGCTAAATGTGAATGTTAGTCCAAGATCACATAGTTGTGCAATAGAAAGTAAATTGAAACTAAGTGACTTAACATACAAAACATTAGAAATAGACAAGTCATTTGAAATAGCAATTTTACCTAACCCAATTACCTTTCCCTTAGAGTTATCACCAAAGGTGACTTGTTCATTATTGCCGGGGTTTTCTATGGTGGTGAACATACCATCATTGCCGGTCATATGTTGAGTGCACCCGCTATCGAGTACCCAATGCTTTCCTCCGGCTTTGTAGTTCACCTACACACATTAATTCAATTTTTTTACTTTAGGCA
This sequence comes from Tuctoria greenei, assembly GCA_036927565.1. NCBI lineage: Eukaryota > Viridiplantae > Streptophyta > Magnoliopsida > Poales > Poaceae > Tuctoria > Tuctoria greenei. The sequence continues at coordinate 192,203,759 of JAYESD010000005.1, forward strand.
CCCAAGCCAACTTAGGTCCTTGTATGTGTGATACAAGTGTTTTTGGGACCCAAAGTTGCTTGGGAAGCTTCCCCTTCATGCCCTTCATGTCTTTGCCAATGAACCTTGCCTTCACCTTGCCATGTACTTTACTCAAGAGATAATAATGATCATTGAAAGTAGATTTATAGTTAGTAGGCAATTTTGGAGAAGGTCGGTTAGGAAGAGGACACTCCCTTGTGTGGTGACCGGTGACCTCACAATGTTGGCAATAAGAACCAACTTCCTTGATGAAGCTTGTTCTTGGCTCCGGTGAGGGCACCTTTCTTTTGTTAGGCACCGGGAAGGATCCAAGTCCTCTCTTGTTGAAGGCCTTTGCTTTTTGGAAGAGTATTTCCTTGTGCTTGACTTCTCCTTTTGAAAGTCTAGCCACACTAGTGCGGAGACTCTCAATTTCTTCCAACAAGTCCTTCTCCCTAGCATTAGCTTTCAAAGGCAAAGACTTGTGCAAAGCATTAGTGGCATGAGAAGTAATGTATATCTTATCATTAAGAGTTTGCTTCTTCATATTTTTCAACTCTTGATCAAGCATGTCATGAGCAAGGTTAAGTGTTTGATGTTCTTATATTAACTTGTTGTGCTCTTCCAATAGTGTTTGGTGTGCTAAGTCAAGTTCATGATTATCTATCTTGATTTTAGCCTTTTCTTCCTCAATTTGTTTGACATGGGATTTGAGCGTGTCATGCTCTTTGAGTATGCTTTCATACTTGTCAAGCAAATCAAGGTTAGCACTCTCAAGTCTAGTACGAGTTTCTTCAAGAACTTTAACCTTACTCTTTTCCCTCTTAATGATAGCATGATAATCATTTATCAAGGAAGTTAAATCATCGGGGGAAAGCTCATCATCGCTAGAGTCATCACATACCTTGGTGTTACCTTTCGCCATGAGGCACATGGGCGGTGTATGAAGAGGTGCATCATCATTGTTGGCGATGGCGAGGCCGGCCAAGCTTTCTTCTTCCTCTTCACTCTCTTCATCACTTGTTTCTTCATCGGTGACCCATTCATTTGCCTCACACATGAACACCTTTTGTGGGCCATTTCTCTACTTTGGGAAGAGCCTTGCCTTCTTGCCCTTGTCATGTTTCTTCTTCCCAAAGGATCTTGGCTTTGGTTTGGCTTCTTCTTCATCATCATCACTTCCTTCAAGTTTGCGATGCTTGCTCTTGTGGTTCTCTCTTCGTTTGTCCGGTCTTGGACAATCATAGGAGATGTGGCCTTGATCACCACAATTGTAGCAAGTCTTGTGATCATCTCTCCTTGGTAGAAATGCTCTCTTCTTAGGATCAAATGTGTATCCCTTCTTAGTGATCTTGGAGTTCAAGCGTGAGAACTTTCTCATCATCAACGCAAGCTCATCATCATCATCTTTACTTGATGCTTGTTCTTCTTCACTTGAGCTAGGATCAACCACCTTCTTCTTCTTGTGGCTTGTTTTCTTGGTGGAGGCCTTTAGAGCAATTGTCTTTGATGATGATTGCTCCATCATCCCAAGTACACTCATCTCATGAGCGTGTATTTCTCCAATGAGCTCCAAAACTTCAATGTGGTCAAGTGACTCTTTTTGGAGCATGGAGTTGATGATGTTGTACTTTGGCTTGGGGAGGAGCATGAGGATCTTGCGGTTGATGAGTCCCTTGCCAAGAGAAGCAATGTCAAGAGCATTGATTTCTTCAATAAGCACATTCAAGCGAGAGAACATTTCATTGACATTTTCATGAGGAAGCATTTTAAATTCATCATATTTGGCTTTAAGCATGTGATATTTTAATTCCTTGACACGAGAAGAGCCCTCATGAATTTCTATTAAGCAAGCCCAAATTTCACAAGCTTTTTCTTTACTAGCAATTCTAGCAAATACATCATGACTAATACATTCATAGATTGCATTCCTAGCTTTAGCATCCCATTTAATTTGATCACCAACATAATTGTGTTCTCCAAACTCCGCGTGAGTTGCTTCCCAAACTTCGGGCGCAATAGCCTCTAGATAAGCGCGCATGCCTGCTTTCCAATAGGCAAAGTTCTTGCCCTTGAAGATAGGAACCGAACCCCCGACCTTGGCCATTTTAGCTCTCTAGCAGTGAAGCTAGAATGATCCTATGAGCAACCTTGCTCTGATACCAATTGTAAGGACCGAATGCCCAAGAGGGGGGTGAATTGGGCTTTCTTCGAAAAATTCTAAGCAATGAAACTTAATTTCTAAAGCCCAATTCCCTACGCAAACTATCTATGCATTCTAGTAGATAGAAACTTCGCGGAATACAAAATGCATAAAAGTAAGGGAAGGAGAGGGATGCAAACTCCCGAGGAGACAAGGATTTATCCCCTGGTTCGGCAAGATCGTCAAGATCTTCCTACATCCACGTTGTGGCACCCACCAAAGGGTTTTGCCACACCCAAGTCACCAAGACGAAGGGTCTTCACTATTCCTCTCCGTTCGCCTCCTTGGCAAGGTGGAGCTCAAGCCTTGTACAACTTCGACCTTCCGGGCTTCCACAAACGCCTTGGCAAGCTCCAGAAGTCTCTTCACGATTACAACACCAAGGGCACACCCTTGAGGCTCTCACACTATCCTAGAGAGTCCACTCACCCAGAATGGTGGCACACAAGCTCTCTCTCTAGCTAGTTCTAGCCTAAACCTTGGTGTAGAGATGATCGAAATGGTGTGGAAGTGATTGCTCTTGGTCTTGAACACTTGTGGATGTGTTGATGGTGTCTGGTGGTCAAGACTTAACGAAATGACAGGGTTAGGGGGTATTTATAGCCAGCCTCCCCGAAATAGCCGTTGGAAAAGTAGGCTGACAGAACTTTACTGTGAACACCGGATGATCCGATGTCTCCCCTTTAGTTATCATCGGTCTAATTACTTTGGTTGACGTCATTGTGTCAGATATGACCGTTGTTAGACCGATGTTGCTCCTGTCTTCTCATCGGATGATCCGGTGGCTCATCCTCCAGAATTTGCTTAATCTTGATGCTTACTGGAGTGATTGACCGATGTGTGTAAGTCTGTACATCGGATGATCCGGTGCTACACTTGGTCCAATGGTATTGCAAACTGTACTGATGGACCGATGTCACTGAGCCATTCACATCGGATGATCCGGTGAGTACATTGTTCTGAGGTCTTCTTCTTCAGTTGAATCAACTCGACCGATGTGTACATTTCTAGAATCATCGGTTGATCCGGTGAGTTGATTTTGTTTGCTTCAAGTTGTTTTGAGTGAATCTTTTGTGTCTTGCTCAGATGGCGTCTTAGACATTTGTTTCATAAGCCTCTCTGATGATCTTCAAGCATTGTATGTTGTCAACTTATGGTTGAGTGACTTAGACATAAGAGCTTTCACTTCTTGTCTTTATCTCATTGATTTGATCTCAAAAGTTGATTGTATATGGGTCTCCAATGACATATTCATTTCATTTTATTGAGTGATTATGGGGACCTTGCATTCACAAATTCATTAAAAAAGTTCAATGGTTGTCATTAATCACCGAAACCGTACTTCATGGGGGCCTAGATGCTTTCATCCTTCACCGCAATGCCCAAGCGGCCGGAGTAATCATCTCGTCTCTCTCAAGATATGAGTTCAACCGGGTAGATGGACTTGAGGTGGCCAAGTATATTTGGGACACCCTCAAGACGGCTCATGAAGGCAACCGAGTCGTGAAGGAGGCAAAAATTGAGATCATTGAAGGAGAGCTCGGGAGATTTGCCATTATGGATGGTGAATCTCCCCAGGAGATGTACAATCGCCTAAAGCTGCTCATCAACAAGAGTAGATCTTATGGCTGCACCAAGTGGACGGACCACGAGGTCGTGAAGAGGATGATTTGGGCATTCATGCCTAGAAACGTCTCTCTTTGCTCCATGCTACGAGAAAGCCTGGGGTTTGCTCAAATGACCCCGGAGGAGGTCCTAGGAAGGATCATCAACCACGAGATCATGGAGAAGGAGGCGCTCTTCTACAACGACCTCCAAAGGTTCATCGCCTCGAAGATGAAGGATGTTGCACTCAAACCGACATTCTCCTCAAAAGAGCAGAAAGAAGATGATGAGGAGAGTCTCGACACCGATGAGGAATAGGCCCTCTTCATCCAAAAGTTCAAGAGGGTGATGAGGAGAAGGAAAGGAGGATACAACCACGAGAGCAATGGCAAAGAAAAAGTGAAGCCCAAAACAAAGAGAGCTTGCTACAATTGTGGCGAGTATGGGCACTTCATTGTGGATAGCCCACATGAAGAGGGCAAGAAGAAGAAGGAGGGAAAGCCTCAAGAAAATAAATACTTCAAGAAGAAGAGGCCCTCCAGTCACGCTCACTTGGGCAAGGAATTGGACTCTAACGATGAGTCCTCCTCCGAAGATGAGGAGAAGGTGGCAACCATAGCCATCGGGAGGAGCTCCAAGGGAAGCAAGCTTTTCCCCAACCTCAACGACCACAAGCCAACTTCCCTCATGGCAAAAGAAGGAAGGAGAAAGGTTACTTCTTGCTCATCCTCCTCCATATCCTCTCATGATGAATTTGATAGTGCTAGTGAAAATGAACACATGTTTAAGGATATAAGTAAGAGCACTTTGCGTAGAATGAAATTGCTCTCGGATGAAATTTTAGAAGGAGGAGCTCATACATAGGCAAGAGGACATGCTTATCCATGAAAAGGAGAGTGTAAAATCCCACATTTTCCTTCATATGAGGTTCAGTTGTAAGTTGGTTGTTAACCCTAATGGAGACCAATTATAGCCATGCTAATAAACTTGATCTCATCAAATCTCTTCTTCTACTCATGCTTAAATTTAATAACATGAGGAATTAACTTCACGAATAAACTTAGATTAATTCTTTTGACATCTCTGCAAAGTTTGAAATTAATTGAATAAAGATTGCTAGGTCAAATTAATATGCAGTACCAAATAGATATTCAAATTAATATAAATTGAATATATACTACTGTATATTTGGCCCTGTCAAAATTATTCAATTCAGAGGACATAAATTTTTCTATGGTTTTCTAATATTCCAAATAGACTTCCTGCAAAGTTTCATAAATTTTGAACTCCATTTACTATTTTAATTGAGACACTTAGCAAATTCAAACCATGTTTTGAATTCAAATTTTGAATTCTGTTCAACTAGTTTGAACATCAGGATTTGAACACACTCTCATGGTCAGCATAACTTGCTTGACTTATCCTCATAGTTTTACAATTTTTGGAACTCAATTGCTTTTTAAATCAATGACATCATTGAATTTCATCCAAATTCAAATTTGAATTTGAAATTCAATTGAAACTTGCTCCAATTCAAAATCCAATTGCAGAATCAAATTCTAAAGATTTATTTGAGCCTCCCCACAAAAATCTAAAATTTTTGGATCAAGTTTGGTAGGAGAATTGAAGTTACAGAGAAGGGAAGTGGATAAGAGGAGGTGGGGCCCACTGTCAGCCTAAGCACTCGAGTGAAACCCAGGGGGGTGCTCTGTATCCAGCTCGCCCCGCCGATCGAAGCCGGCAGTGCGCAACACAGCGACACGGCATGCATCCACCGAGCTGCCTGCTTGCTTGCACCGTGGCACGCTCCCCTCACCCCTCGGCCCCTATAAATACTCCCTTGGCCGTCGCCGTTGAACTCTATCTCGATTCACGCCATTTTCACCACCTCTGTTCAATCTAGCTTTCACCGACGATTGACGTCGTTTCTCCCCGAGTTGTAAGTAGATAAAAGGCTTGTCACAAACTCCTCTACGTATTCTATTTGGTCATTGATCGTGACATAGCTTCTGCTTGACATATTTTGAAATTTCCCAGTCGCCGTCGAGGAAGCCGCCGAGAACCTTCACTGTCTCGCCGTCAAACTCCAGTTCTAGGCCATCTCCAGAATCGATCCTTTAAGCAAAAAGGTTCGCAATCCTCTCTAGTTCATGCTCACAGAATCTAAGCTTATGACGTGAAGTGTAACTTGAGTTCTTATTCGAGAACCGAACGATTTCTCAATAGAACAGCAAAGCTTCACGCTTAAATTCATTTCATTCTTGCAATCATCCTTTAATCTGGTTAGCAAATAGCTTCTATGTGTCCTAAGGAAGCTCCATGCCCAAAAACCCTGAAAGTTATCAACCGAGCATCTTAGATTTCAAGTTTTCGCGGCCGCCGGTTGAAAAACCACACGTCGCCGTCAAACTCAGCCTTGTCGGCGATTTCACCCCAATCTAAACCCCAAATCATCATCCTGATGCTCCCAGGAACCTTCCCGACCTTTTCCCGAGCCTATTGAGCCATTTCCGAGCATTTCCGATGAAGGCCGAAACCCTAGCTCCGTCGTCACCGTTGCGCTGACGTCTCTGGCCATCGTCGACGTGATTGGACACCACCATCGGCTTGGGCGGTCGATTTTAGGGTTGAGCGGTCACGGCGAGGCCGAAAGGAGATCGACGCACCTAAGTTGGCGAAGTACCGCCACGGTTCTGGCGAGAAGCGCCACCGCGTCGAGAGGTAGACGAAGGTGCGGATCCCACCTGTCATCGACACCCTCTCGCGTGGGATCAGCTGTGGACATGGATCCGGTGTGGCTGCACGGGTTAACCATGTGGCTCCCGGTGTGGCTCCATTCTGATTGGTGCGATCCAAATGAAGTGGGACCGGCCCCTTTTAATTGAAATTTCCAATAGGAAAATAAATCCAGATTTAATCCCAACTTAGAAAATCCATAACTTCCAGTAGAATTATCCAAAAATTCCCACATAAATTTTGTTAGAACCAAAATGAAGAATACTGTCCAGTGGTGCACTTGGATTTGTATGAAAAGCCATAGAAATTTCTCCATAATTCATATAAACAAAATGCTTAAAGAATTCCTTTCCACAGTTTTGTTAATTGGAAAATTTCCAATTTTGGTCAGAACACTATTACTAACACCCTTGATCTCCAGTAAAAGTTTCAAGCCCTTTGGACCTAAAATACTGGGTTGATCAATATTCCAAATCTCTATGTAGTTATAAATTGAGAAAAATGGAAAAATCAATTTTTAGAAATTTACCCAAACTTGAAAAATCGGTTTCTCCCTGGAGGAAGCTTAGAAAATAGTGAAACAAATTTTCCTAGAAGTAGTGAGACCCCCTCCACATGATACAACCCTTGGTAGCCATGATACGTCTCCAAAATGTTCAACAAAAATTTAGATAAAATTATTGCTTACCATAATTTTTAGAACAACAAACTTTTTTGATCGTCTCCTGTTCTTTGCAAGAGTCTTCTCTATAGTTTATAGTATCCACCCTGAAAATCCCAAAGACAATTAAGATGATTATCTTATGTTATCCTAATATACTCACCCCACCTTAAGCATCTTAATTATTAACAAAATCATTTATATCTAGTATATGCATATCGTGTAGTAGCTGAAATCGAGGAGCAGCCAGAAGCATTGGAGGTCCAGCTGCCAGAAACTAACATAGGCTCAGACTCGCATTCAGGCAAGCCCCGGTTTGCATTTAAGTTCCTTACAGTGGTTTTATAGTTTTTCATTCACCTTACGTCTTCAGATGATTGTGCATTACGTTTAAGGTGTTTGACATCCACTTGCATGACCAATAAATCCTATGGAGTCTTGGGTAGGTCTACGGCCCGTAAGTAGACACTGCTATGCTTATATCCATAGGAATTCGGTAGAAGTCGAGTAGTTGGAATCTAATCGCGAGATATGAATTTTATCACACGGAGGACATGGAATCAGAAAATGGTTTATGAATATAAAATTGAGACCGAGCAGGGGATAGGATGCAGCGAGACGTGGTCTCCCGTGCGTAGCCCTGCTTTGTTGATTGAAGACCGTTTCGTGTGGGGCCCTGCTGGACAAGCTCAAATTGTACCGGCGACATACTAGAGAAATAGGCTCCAATAAACTGACGTTGCTCGATACTGGTTTGTCGAGGCATTCCGTTCCTTTGTATAGGCGTGGGTTGAGGGCAGCAAGGTGTAAATCAGCTGGTGAGCACGTCAGAGTACGCCCCACGTAGTGACCTCCTACAGGTTTGAGGATGAGGCTGCACCCCCTACAGGGTTTACAGCCGAGTGGGAACCCTGTACGCCACCGTGAATTGTGTGTTGCTAGTGCAAAGTATCCAGGACATGGATGACTTTGCTTTTGCATAGCTAGTGCTGAGAGTGTAGCTATGATGTATAGTTCTCTTTCCTTCCATTAGTACTTTTAAACTTCCGCTGTGCTTTTCAATAAAGACTTGGTATTGTAAATTGTTCTCGTCCTTTTCAAGAAGTTGAGTCCCTCAAGACCAATATAGCCTCTTCCTCCAAAATCTCATCCTCCTCAAAGGTTGCATCCGAAACAATCTCCACTTGCAAATATTCAAACTTTATTCTTAACTAAAGGATGAGCTTAAGTTGACTCAAGGCAAACAAGCACCTAAGGGTGCCATCTTTGACAAAGAGAAGGTGGCGTATGCACGAAGTGTATACACCAACACAATACCTCCCTATGTCAAAGATGGTCTTGGTTATACTAGAGGCAAAAAGCAAAATGCTAAAACCTCCAAGTATGGCAAAGACTTGATTATCTTTGTCAAGGGAAGCACATCCCCAACTAAAATTGGGAAGAACATTTCAACTAGCAATGATTTGCCTAAAACTGAACCACATCCTCTCTTTCATGTTTTTTATGCTTCTTATGTTCTAATTAGGAACAAGTATGGCAAAGTCTTTGCTAAATATGTTGGGCCACTCCGCAAGAGCCCCAAGCCTTGAGTGTGGGTGCCCAAGTGCCTCACTACTAACGTCAAAGGACCCAACTCCGCTTGGGTACCTAAAAGAAAGGCATAACCTTGTTTTGTAGGCATACTCCTCCGGTGGATCGAAATGGGTGCTTAGTGGATGCACCAACCACATGACCGGAGAGAGGAAAATGTTCGTGGAGGATGAGCAAAACAATGATCCAAGTGAAGGGGTCTTCTTCGGGGACAATAGCCAAGGCAAAATCCTTGGCTTCGGTAAAATTACTATTTCTCCCCAACATACTCTTTCTCACGTTTTGCATGTTGATTCTCTAGACTATAACCTATTGTCCATGTTACAACTATGTGACCAAGGTTATAATTGTGTTTTTACTAATGAGGGTGTGAGCATCCTTAGGAGAAGTGATGACTCAATCGCTTTTAAGGGTGTGCTCAAAGGAAAGCTTTATCTTGTGGATTTTACCGCGGATAAAGCCCAACTTGACACATGCTTAATGGCGAAAACTAACATGGGATGTATTTGGCATAGAAGGCTAGCCCATGTTGTGATGAGGAACTTACAAAAGCTTCTTAAGGGCGAGCACATCTATGGCTTGAAGGATGTTGTGTTTGAAAAAGATAGGCCATGTAGCGCTTGCCATGTGGGGAAGCAAGTAGGAGCTCAACACCCGTCCAAGAATATCATGACGACGACAAGGCCTTTGGAACTGCTACACATGGACCTTTTCGGGCCAATAACCTACATTAGCATTGGCGGTAACAAATATGGTCTTGTTATTGTTGATGATTTTTCTCATTTCACTTGGGTATTTTTCTTGCATGATAAGGGTGAGACTCATGGTGTCCTCAATAGTTTCTTGAGGAGAGCTCAAAATGAGTTCACCTCAATAATCAAGGCTATAAGAAGCGACAACAGCACCGAGTTCAAGAACACTCAAGTGGAAGAGTTCTTGAATGAGGAGGGCATCAAGCATGAATTTTCAGCCCCCTACTCCCCTCAACAAAATGGGGTGGCGTAACGGAAGAATAGGACACTCATTGAGATGTCAAGGACGATGCTTGATGAGTACAAGACATCGGACCGGTTTTGGGCGGAGGCGGTTAACACCGCTTGCCACACCGTCAACCGATTGTAACTCCACCGCCTCCTCAAGAAGACCCCCTACGAGCTTCTAGTTTGTAAGAAACCCAATGTCTCTTACTTTCATGTCTTTGGGAGCAAATGCTATATTCTCAACAAGAAGCCTAGGACTTCAAAGTTTGCTTCAAAGTTCGATGAAGATTTCTTGCTTGGTTATGATTCAAACACCCACGCCTACCGTGTCTTCAACAAATCCTCCGGGATTGTTGAAATAGCACGCGAAGTGGTGTTTGATGAAACTAATGGCTCCCAAGTGGAGCAAGTTGATCAAAGTGTGTTAGATCAAGAAGACTCTCCAGAAGAAGCTCTTAGGAGGATGGCACTTGGAGATGTTCGTCCACAAGAACAACCTCAAAACTCAAGTGATCAACCACAAGATGATGTAAGTCATCCCCCACGTGACCAAGTTGAGGATGGACAAGTGGCACCTCAACATGATCAAGAAGACGAAAGTCAAGAGGGAAGCATACATCAAGGGGGGGACCAAGAAGAAGAAGAGGATAATGATGACTCAAGAGTTCAACCTCCACATCCTCATGTGCATCAAAGTGTTCAACGGGATCACCCCGTTGACAACATCCTAGGAGACATTACAAAAGGGGTAACCACTCGTTCTCGTGTTGCTAACTTTTGTGAACATTACTCATTTGTCTCTTATTTGGAGCCTCATAAGGTTGAAGACGCATTGAGAGACCCAGATTGGGTGGTGGCCATGCAATAGGAGCTCACTTTGAGAGGAACAAAGTTTGGGAGCTTGTCCAGCGTCCACAAGCAAATGTTGTGGGAACCAAGTGGGTGTTCCGCAACAAGCAAGATGAGCATGGCGTGGTAACAAGGAACAAGGCACGACTTGTGGCCAAGGGGTACTCACAAGTTGAAGGTTTGGATTTTGATGAAACGTTTGCTCCCATAGCTAGGCTAGAGTCAATTTGTATATTACTTGCCTTTGCTACTCACCATGATTTTAAGCCCTACCAAATGGATGTCAAGAGTGTGTTCCTAAATGGTCCAATCAAGGAGGAAGTCCATGTGGAGCAACCGCCGGGTTTTGTATACCAAGACTTCCCAAACCATGTCTTAAAATTGCGTAAGGCTCTCTATGGCCTCAAACAAGCTCCTAGATCTTGGTACGAGTGCCTTAGAGACTTTTTGATTCAAAATGGTTTTAAGATAGGAAAAGCTGACTATACTCTCTTTACAAAGCACTTTAATGATGATCTCTTTGTGTGCCAAATATATGTCGATGACATCATATTTGGTTCTACTAACAAAGTGTTTTGTGATGAGTTTTCTAAGATGATGACAGAGAGATTTGAGATGTCCATGATGGGGGAGTTGAAGTTCTTTTTAGGTTTCCAAGTCAAGCAACTCAAAGAATGCACATTCATAAGTCAAACAAAGTACACTCAAGACATATTAAAGAAGTTTTACATGGACAAGGCCAAACCCATCAAGACTCCAATGGCGACTAATGGACATCTAGACCTCAACGAAGATGGTCCAAGTGTGGACCAAAAGGTATATCGTTCTATGATTGGTTCTTTGTTATATCTTTGTGCATCTAGACCGGATATTATGCTTAGTGTGTGTATGTGTGCATGTTTTCAAGCTGCACCTAAGGTGTGTCATTTGACCGCCGTTAAGAGAATTCTTAGATATTTAGTTCACACACCTAGCCTAGGACTTTGGTACCCCAAAGGATCCAAGTTTAACCTTATTGGCTATTCCGATGTGGATTATGCGGGATGCAAAGTTGATAGAAAGAGCACATCCGGGACATATCAATTCTTAGATAGATCCTTAGTGTCTTGGTCCTCCAAGAAACAAAACTCCATTGCTCTTTCCACAGCCGAAGCGGAGTATGTCGCAGCCGGAAGTTGTTGTGCACAACTTCTTTGGATGCGACAAACTCTAAGGGATTATGGTATAAACTTGCGCCATATTCCACTCCTATGTGACAATGAGAGCGCCATTAAAATAGCCCATAATCCAGTTGAGCATTCGACGACAAAGCACATCGATATTAGGCATCACTTCTTGAGAGATCATTCCTTGAAGGGGGATATAGTGATTTCCCATGTAAGAACCGGGAACCAACTAGCCGATACATTCACCATGCCCTTAGATGAGAAGCATTTTTGTGAGCTTAGGAGTGAGCTCAATATCCTAGATTCTCGAAATGTGGCTTGAAACATGCACATCTAAATGTTTACTTTGCACCTTATTCAAAAGAACGTATGTGTTTGAAAAATTCATCTCTATCTCGATTTTCTCCAAAATATTTAAAAAACTATTGACTTTGTGAGTTATGGTCATAGTTTGATTGTTGATTGCTTCCTGACCATATTCATAAAGTTTTGTTGTGGTAATTTGTTCAAAAGGATCAACTATAGTGGCTAAAACTCAAATATATATGTTTTCAGCCTTTTAGGACCAGACTAGTCCGCCCCGTGGCCGGACAAGTTCGGATCCAGACTGGTCCGGGTCTGGTCCGCAGACCGGACTAGTCCGGCCCTATACTAGACTAGTCCGCCCCTGGGGACTTAAACCCCCAGGAGGCAGCCCGACCCCTCCTCTCCCTCTCACTTGCCTCTCTCACTCCCTCTCGCTCGAAAATCTCCCCTTTTAGGCGATTTTCAATTTCCTCCACCAAAAATCGATGTCAATCCGTGCATTGGATCCTTTGGAGGCGTGGGAGACTTTTCCCAATCATTTCCGGTGCGATCCATCCCCGATCTTGTCGATTTGTCTAGATTTGAAGAGGTATTCCTCTCTTTTCAAAAACTTTCCTCATTCTTGAGTCATAGAGTTTTTGATAGGTGCCTCTTCATTAAAGTTGTTTCTAGTACCCTTGTGATCATAGGAGTATTGCGACTTGTTTCAAAGTTTTTTCGAAAAACCGTTAGGGTTAGGGTTCATCCTGTGTAACCCGGACTAGTTCGGTGCCAGGCGGAAAAGTCCGATTTACACAGGTTGAACTCTAACTTTGACTGTTTCTCGTGATTTCTTTCGCACTATTCCACTCTCTTGACCTTCTATCCTATGCCTTCTTCCTGTTTCAGCAGCAATGGCAGCTCCTCGCCGATCCGTTTCTCCTCCCACTGACCCCGAGTGGGAGGCTGAGCAACTTCGCCTTGGTGAAGAACGGGCACGGGCAAAGGTGAATGCTAAGAAGCACCTTGAGCAGCGAGAGAGAGGAAAAGCAGCCAAGCAACAGAAAGTTCTCACAGCATCTAAGGCCGCAGCTACGACCTACAATGAGGATGAGGCAATGGCTCGTGCCATGGAGGAGTCCCGCAAGGAGCTCCGAAAGAAGAAGCGAGAGGAGCGAGAAGCACACAACTCTCAGGCTGCTGCAACACAAGTCTCTAAGCGGAAGAAGCTAGTGATAGTTGGAGAGCAAGAAAGGGCCAAGGAGCAAGCCCACGGTGAGTTTGCTGAATGCCGGATCGAAAGAGATCCAAAGAAGGGCAAGGCTCCGGCTCCTGTAGAGCCCAAGAAAAAGAAGCCCTCTGTAAAGTTTCCGGCTAAGAAGGCCAAGGGCGTGGTCATAAAGGAGAAAGGGCAGGCCAATCCCATTGGCCCCCTAAAGATGCACTCTCCGGCTCATAACCCGAACAGGCAGCCCAACCTGGCAGCTAATATCTTTAAGGGAAAAGGAGCTGAGAAGGCCCAAAGACTAAGGACTGACAGGGTGTATGACTATGAGAAGCACACTGCCGACCCATGGTTTTGGTGTGATTTTCATTGCGATTATTATCGCTCAGTCTACCAAGCCATGAAGACTCCTATCATCCAAGCTCAATGGGTCGATTGGGAATACATGGCCAAGAAGAAGAATGCAGCCTTTGATGAAGTGATTGAAGCTGCTGAGCGCCATGGCATCAAAGACATTATGGGTTTCAAGTATGACGAGAACGTGGAGGTGATTGTGCAGCTCTACACAACTATCTACTTTCACCCTCATGGCAACCGAGCCATCACATAGATGACAAATGGTGAGCAGTACTCTGCCACATTTGAAGAGTTTGCTAAGGCTCTACGACTTGAGCACCACCTGGACCACGAGATCATTATCTCGAATCTCAAGGCAGTGGACAGGGATGAGTTGGCGTATATGTATCCTAGTCATGTCCCCTATGAGGTCGGGCTTACAAGGAACATCAAGCCCTTCTACAAACATCCTGAACAGAATCCTGCGGAGGACCGTGGCTCCTAAAGAGGGCGATGCCGGGATCATACAGGGAAATCTGAGGCATCTTCTGTTGTTGATTGATGGAGATGAGATGTTCAATCTTGTGGACTACATCTTCGATGACATCTTCAATATCTCACACACTTCGGACCGTGCATGTGGGTATGCACCCTACATAATGTGTTTCATTGAGAAGGTGTCAGGGCTAGTGTTTGCCAAGGATATAACTCATCAGCCCCTCCGTCCTCAGATGCCTCCATCCATCCCGGAGCCAGCTCGCTGGAAGAATGTCGAGCCTCCTTCTCATCTGGGGATGCCAGCACCTCGCCATGTGGCACCTCCATCTCCGCCTCAGTCGATGAGCGCTTTCTCCAAGTGCTTCAAAGCAATTTTCACCTCCTGCCGGAAGCAAGAAGTCCGCAATCAGCGGGCGCACAAGCGTCAAGAAAAGTACCTCAAGGCCGTGTGCGACAAGCTTGAGGTCCCCATGTCACCTCTGGAGGAGAGAGATGGCGAGATCACTCCGTTCCCTAACTTCACCGCCGACGAGCTCGCCCAGTTCCATGAGGACGGGAGATCTTCCCGAGTGGCTCCCTCAGCACGGGTCTCTGACGACGATGATGAGGACTATTAGGATCCGGAGGCCTCAGAGATTGACGAGGCGGCGGACGATGAGGATGACGATGACTAGTTGATAGGTCTCGTAGTTCCCCTCTTCTTTTCCTTTTTGGTGTCTTGATGCCAAAGGGGGAGAGTTAGAGGGGGTAGCACTTAGTTGGAGGGGGTAGCACTTTATTTTGTTTGATCCTTGGACATGTTGCACTTCTTAATGTAATATTTATGTCATTCAAATGTTTAAATTTGTGCAAGACTATGTTTTGATTGTTTAATATCAATATGACGCTTTGAATGTCTATCTTTTGGTCATATTCATATTTAATATGTCTTGTCACAAATGTTGAGCACAACACGTAGGCACCCCACCATAACGCGTTTGTGTATGAAGGACTTCCTCAATCTTCTTTTCATGATGCATTCATTGAGGGGGAGTCACTCATACACCCGCACGTTATGAAAACCAAATTTTATACTCTTATATGTTGAAGACTTAATGTGTTGTCATCAATCACCAAAAAGGGGGAGATTGAAAGTGCATCTAGGATCCCCGTGGGTTTTGGATGATTGATGACGACAATTAAGTAACTAATGAGCTTAGTGATCTTAAGCACAGGTGTGGACTCAAGTGGAATCACAAACCCTCAAAAAGGAAAAGGATGAAAATGGCGGTGTCCACTCGAAAAGAAGAAACTAGGGTTTCTAGCGTGTTGAGTTTAGACTAGCCATATATGTATGATGATGTGTGCGTAAAGTGCATTGAGATCAAGTTGGGAGCTCAAAGCGGTTTAGAGATCAAAACCTATTGAGAGAAGAGTGTTAGAGTGGTCTGGCAGGAGAGGCCGGACTGGTGGCCGGACTAGTCCGCTCCTGGCTGGCCTAGTCCGTTTTCAAGCGGACCAGAAGGGTCTGACTGACTTCGGACTAGTCCGTAGTGGGACGGACTAGTCCGGGGTGAGTGGGTTTTCGGGACCAAATCCCAAAACCCCGGACTTGTCTGTTTTAGTCCGGACCAAAAGATCCTCACTGAAATCAGACTAGTCTGCCCTGGGGGCCGGACTAGTCTGGATTGGTGAGAGTTAGGTGCTTCAGTGACTAAGTCTGGGAGGCTGGACTAGTCCGCCGTCTCCAGACTAGTCCGTTTTCACACAGAACAAAAGGTTTTGTGTGAGATTGGACTAGTCCGGTTTGGACCGGACTAGTCCGTTATGAAGTGATCGTTTGAATTTGATTTTGGCGGGTAGCGTGACAATTGCCGCGCAGTGAGGCAGTTGTCAGGGACGTCAGTGGTCCCAAAGGCCAGACTAGTCCGGGCCTAGGCCTAACTAGTCCGCCCATCTGCTAAGGTCAGCAGTATGGGTTGGGATCCTCTATAAATAGAGGATCCCCGGGTTCATTTGAATAACATTGAAAACCCTAGCGCCACCACAACAAACTTTGAGCCTTCAAAAGCCTCCTTCCCACCTACTTTCCCTCTAAAACTAATTCTTGTGTGGATTAGGGTTTGGTGAGGTGAAGAAGAGGAAGAACACCGCTCTTTGGCTCTCGGTTTGATCTCTTGCACTTGTTGAATCTTTGTGATTTGTGGCTTGAGTTGTTCTTTGTGATTTGTTGTAACACCCTCAATTTTTGCATCATGCATCGCATTGCATATATATTCATTCATTAAACATTAATAGAGGAAAAGAAATAAAAAATAGCCTAAAACTTGTAATAGGGAAATAGTATAAAAAATAATAATAGTAAAAAAATATATATAAATATATAATATATAATAACTGTATATAAAAAAGAAAGTAAAATAAATAAATATAAATAATAAGATATCTTATAATAATAATACTAAATAAATAAAAATGGAAAAAAAAGAAAAAAAAACTCACCGCTGGCCAGGCGGCCGAAGCCGGCCCAGCCAGCTGGCCCCGCCGCCACGCGCCTCCCTCCGCTGCTGGCTCCACCCCGCGCCGAATCCCGCCTGGCCCGCGCCGACCGAGCGCCCTGCCCCGCCCCGACCGACGCGGCTCACGCCGCACGCGCCTGCGCCCTGGGACCCGCGCCGCCTGCCGCCGGCTCACACCGAGCCGCCCGCCGCGCCCTGGCCCACCCCGACCGAACCGCGCAGCCGCCTGGCCCCGACTCCCGCCTGGCCCGCGTCGACCGAGCGCCCTGCCCCGCCCCGACCGACGCGGCTCACGCCGCACGCGCCTGCGCCCTGGGACCCGCGCCGCCTGCCGCTGGCTCACACCGAGCCGCCCGCCGCGCCCTGGCCCACCCCGACCGAACCGCGCAGCCGCCTGGCCCCGACTCCCGGCCGATCACGCGCGCTCGCACACTTGGCCCCCGCGCGTTGACTCGCCCGATGCGCCCGTACCGCCGGATCCCGGAACCGACTCGGCCCCCGATCGAGTCCACCCCCCCCCCCCCCCCGCGCCTATAAAAAAAAGACCGAAGCCCTAGGGTTTTTTCCCCGATCCCAACAGCACGCCGCCGCCTTCGAAAGAAGCCGCCGGTACAGAAGCAAAAAAGGAGTCCAGAGAGCTGTGCCGCCAGGGAAAAGAGGGGAAGGAGAGGAAGAAAAAGAGAAGGGCGCCACCGTTCACCGGAGACCGTCGTCGCCATCGCGTCGCCGTCGTCGTGCCGCCGGAGGACGCATCTACTTCGTCTACGCATCGTCCCCATCCCGCGATCATTGAAGCCATCGCATCTACGGTAGGCCATGTTCCCGATGCGAATTTTAGCGATCATATTGAACCTAATAGGCGTAATTTGATCGTAGTTGTGTCATATTTTTAATTTCAGCAGCATTGATTCCCGCTAAAACCCCCGTAAACTCATATGAACACGTATGAACTCGTCGCACCTAATTAATAAACAATTAATTATTGAATTGTGCATGCATGCATGTCATTGCATGATGATTATTTTGTTTGCATCATATTGAATTGTATGTATTTTCTTGTATGTATGATCACGCGTAGAGGAACGTGCTCAAGAGGCCGCATACGAGGATTTCCAAAATCAAGACTTTGAAGCGCTTGAGCAACCCCATCCGTCGGAGCAAGGCAAGTGTCCTTGAAGCATATTGATCCTGTTTCTAAAATAAATGTTTTGTTTGCGAACTGCATGCTTGTGTCAATTTGATGGGAATCCTATGGTAGGAAGTTTACTAGTTTTGTTTGACCACCCTTGTCACCTGGGATATATGGTAGAGAGTCGGAAAGGGCTTTTTACCTTTTTGCTTCGCTTAATTAATTGGGATGGCAAACAACACTACACATTTAATTATGCATCAATGATATTCTGGATAATGTGAACTGGTCAATACGATGAGTGATCTAAGCAAGCCTGGTATGTGGATGGGTTGGATGTTATGGTGGTTTGCTTGCTTTAGATCTAAGGACCGGTTCATGCGAGAATATGCCAGGTCAATAGTGCCACCACAAGGCCAAGTATGGGTGCGGCGTAGCTGAATAATTAGGAGTGCTGCTAGTATTGTATGGACCATTGGATGGCGCGGGGAATGGGAGTCGAGGAGGACTGTCCTGGGATCTGCATGGCACACGAGGGGGCCCGTGGGTGGGAGAATAGAGATTCAAGCCTGCCGGTGAAACCTTAGTGGGCCCGTACATACTAGTAGTCCCTTTTGGAAGGCTATTTTGTGATCTCTTGGCCACACACCTACGGAAGTGTGAGATGGCATAATGGAGGTTTCTTAGTCATCGAAAGGTGATGAAATCACAAACATGTGGGTAAAGTGGTACAACCTCTGCAGAGTGTTAAAAACTATCATGATAGCCGTGCTCCTGGTTATGAGCGCCTGGATGACCTACATGATTAGAGTTGGAAATTGGGATTTGGGATGGTTATGGTTGGATTATGGTTATGGTTGGATTATGGTTATGGGTTGGTAATGGTTATGGATGGTTTATGGATTATGGTCATGGTTATGAAATTGAGTTATGATAACCGGACATGGATGATGATGATGTTGGCATTGATTGGATATGGTTTATATTATGTTAATATGATGGTTATGATGGGATTGTTTCACATAGACATAGTATAATGCTTTTCAAATGTTTTACTATACTTTTCAGCACTTAGCCTTTATTACATTCGTCATTTGAAACAGCCACATGTCATACTTTCCACACTTGCTGAGTACGACATGTACTCACCCTTGCAATCCCCCCCAACAGTTGCAGGTCAGAATTGTGAGTTTAATGGCGATAATGCGGAGTTCTAGGTCGTGTCTACCGTCAGCTTTGCCTGTGGTGTTATTGGAGCTGCGCTATCCCTTTTGCTTAGTTTGCTTAATTAGTTTATTTCCGCTGCATTATTTGAACTTGTCATTAATATTCATTAGAGCTTGTATTCGAGGATAATATGGTTTGTGTAATAAAATTTGATAATTAATCTTGTTCTGTGGTAATTATCTGTATATCGTTTGTGATTGCACTCGTGTATGTGTGATGAACATCCTGGGCACACATATGCGTTAGCTTGGTTCATTTTTCGGAACCGGGCGTCACAAATTGGTATCAGAGCCACAGGTTGACTGTAGGACGCAGCCTAGATAGAATGGACACTCTAGAGCACATAGGAGCACTCAGGAATCGATTTGATTTTGTTGGCTTGCTGTTTGCTATATATATATTGTTTGCTTGCGTGCTTAATAGAGAATTTTGGGATGCTTTAGCATTGCCATGTCCACCTAGGCTAGTATAGCTAGTTGGTTAGCTTCATATCCCTTGATTCATATAGTTGGGACGTTCTTTCCAAATTCTAAATCCTTCTGTCCCCACCCTTCTTGCGCCAATAGATGGTGAGAACTCGTAACCAGAGGGATGTCAACGATGAGGAGGAGCGCAATGAAGTACCTCAGAACAACCAGGGACATGCTCATGGAGCTATCAATATTGAACAACTGTTAGCTATGCAGAACCAGCTCATGCAGACCATGATACAGACCATGGGATAGCTGCAAGCTGGCAACAATAATCAGCCTCATATACCTCCACCGCCACCTCCGCCTCCTCATAACCGATTGGGAGAGTTCATGAGGACCAGACCGCCCACCTTTGCACAAGCCACAGACCCAATGGAAGCTGATGATTGGCTGAAGTCCGTTGAGAAGAAACTTGCTATTGTCCAGTGCACTGATAGGGAGAAGGTTCTCTTTGCATCACATCAACTAGTTGGAGCATCCGCTGACTGGTGGGAAGCTCTTTGCAACGCTCATGATGATCAGGAGGCAATCACTTGGGCTGAGTTTAAGCAGAATTTCCGTTCCCACTATGTACCTGAAGGAGTTATGATACTGAGAAGACAAGACTTTGAAAATCTCAGGCAAGGAAGGATGAGCGTGAGTGAGTATCTCAACAAATTCACTCAATTATCAAGATATGCTCCAGAAGACATCAAAACTGATAGTAGGAAGCAGTATCTGTATATGAGGGGTCTCAACAATGAAATTCAAGTCCAGTTGCTCAATACTGATTATCCAAACTTCCAAAAGCTGGTTGACAAGGCTATTGTGGTTGAGAACAAGATTTGTGAGATGGAGCAGGCCAACAAGAGGAAGATGCCACATCATGGACCGCAGCAAGGAAGCAATGTTCGCCCCCGCTATGCACCACCTACTGCACCACACCACAACCCATCTGCTCCTGCATATCGCGCTGCTTATCCGCCCTGCCCAAATCAGCCACAGCAGCAACGCCCCGCCATGCAAGCGCCTCGCTATCCTGTGCCACCTGCGCCGCATCCTAACATGGCGGCAAATGCTCAAAACCAGTTGCGCCCAAACTTCCCTAATGCTACAGGCGGTAAGACATGCTATGTGTGTGGAGAACTCGGGCACTTTGCAAGTCAATGCCCCAGAAGAAATTATGGACCTATGAACAATGCACCAAGGCCAAATCACCCGCGACCAAATGGAGGAGCACCACAAGGCAACCGTGGACAGCAGAATTTTGCTCGTGGCAATGTGAATCATGTCTCTACTGAGGAAGCCCAGCAAGCTGATGACGTCGTGATTGGTATGTTTCTCGCCAACTCCAACCCCGCGATTGTTTTGTTTGATTCGGGAGCATCTCATTCATTCATCTCGTCAAAGTATGTTGCCAAGTACAATTTGCCTATATCTCATATGAAGCAAACTATGCTAGTAAGTTCTCCTGGCGGAGAGATGAGGACAAATATAGTATGTCCGAAAGTAAGCATTAAAATAAGGGGGGTAGACTTTCTCGCAAACCTCATAGTATTGGACTCCCAAGGAATAGACATAATACTTGGAATGGACTGGCTGAGCAAGCATAATGGAGTTATTCAATGTGCTGAGAGGATTGTGCAGTTGACAAGTGAACATGGTACACGCATCGAAGTTGAGGCAGCCCAACCTGCAAGAGAGAAAGCGATGCTGAATCACGTGGAAGAAGTGACATTGGAAAGCATTCCGATCGTTCGCGGGTACCCGGACGTGTTTCCAGATGAGTTGCCAGGTATGCCACCTGATCGTGACATAGAATTCGCCATTGAGTTGATACCCGGAACTGCACCTATAGCTAAGAGGCCGTATAGGATGCCTCCTAAGGAATTAGCAGAGCTCAAGAAACAAATTCAAGAGCAGCTAGAGAAGGGTTTTATACGCCCAAGCTCATCCCCGTGGGGAGCCCCAATGCTCTTCGTAGATAAGAAGGATGGAACCCAGAGGATGTGTGTGGACTATAGGTCTCTCAACGAAGTGACAATTAAGAACAAGTACTCACAGCCCCGTATAGAGGATTTGTTTGACCAAATGATGGGCGCCTGTATCTTCTCCAAGATCGACTTGCGGTCAGGATACTTCCAAATGAAGATTAGACCATCGGATATACCCAAGACAATATTTTGGACACGATATGGATCTTATGAGTACACCGTCATGTCATTTGGATTGACGAACGTGCCTGCGTACTTTATGTATCTCATGAATAAGGTCTTCATGGAATATCTGGATAAATTCGTTGTAGTGTTCATCGATGACATTATGATATACTCGAGGAGCGAGGAAGAACATGAAGAACACTTGAAGCTTACATTGCAGAAGCTACGGGAACATCAATTGTATGCCAAGTTCAGTAAATGTCAATTCTGGTTACGGGAAGTTTCTTTCTTGGCCATATTATTTCCGGAGGAGGAGTATCAGTTGACCCAGGGAAGGTGAGAGATGTGCTTAAGTGGGAACCGCCACAGAATGTCAAGGAAATTCGGAGTTTCCTTGGAATGGCTGGATATTACCGCCAATTCATCAAGGATTTCTCCAAAATAGCCAAGCCTATGACCGAATTACTCATGAAAGGGAAGGCATTCCGATGGAGTCAAGCTTGTCAGGATAGCTTTGAGGAGTTAAAGAAAAGGTTGACAACCGCGCCGGTGTTAGTATTACCGGACGTGAGCAAGAGTTTTGATATATATTGTGATGCATCAAGACAAGGATTAGGATGTGTGCTCATGCAAGAAGGCCAAGTGGTAGCTTATGCATCGAGGCAACTAAAGAAACATGAGTTGAATTATCCTACACACGATCTTTAACTCGCAGCCGTGGTACACGCCTTGAAG
The DNA here is from genome assembly GCA_036927565.1 of Tuctoria greenei. Taxonomy (NCBI): domain Eukaryota; kingdom Viridiplantae; phylum Streptophyta; class Magnoliopsida; order Poales; family Poaceae; genus Tuctoria; species Tuctoria greenei. The sequence continues at coordinate 192,226,093 of JAYESD010000005.1, forward strand.
ATATGGACACACTATGTTTTTGGTCACCGATGTGAGATTTATACGGATCACAAGAGTCTCAAGTACATATTTACGCAAACGGATCTGAATCTGAGGCAACACCGATGGTTGGAGCTCATCAAGGATTATGACGTGGGAATCAACTATCACCCAGGGAAGGCCAATGTAGTGGCCGATGCTTTGAGCCGAAAAGAAGTAAGTCATCAACTCACAGTTCGAGGGCTGCCATCCGAGTTATGCAAGGAGTTCGAACGGTTAAACCTTGGATTCATAAATGAGATGGGAACGATGGAAGTCAACCCAACATTAGAGCAGGAAATACGGGAAGGACAGACAAAGGACAAGGAAATACAAGAAATCAAGGAAAGGACCCAAGAAGGAAAAGAATTCAGATTTGATGAGGACGAACAGATGGCTTGGAAAGAGGATTGTGGTACCTAATGTCAGGCATATTCGGGAAACAATATTGAAGGAGGCACATGACTCGCCTTACTCAATTCATCCTGGCTGTACAAAGATGTACAAGGACTTAAAGACATGCTATTGGTGGGCCAGCATGAAAAAGGACATAGCCGAATATGTTGCACTTTGTGATGTGTGCCAACGAGTGAAAGCTGAACATCAAAGGCCAGCCGGATTGTTACAACCATTAAAGATCCCGGAGTGGAAGTGGGAAGAGATTGGTATGGACTTTATAGTTGGATTACCGCGAACTCAGTCTGGCTATGATTCAATATGGGTTATTGTGGATCGGTTGACAAAATCAGCTCACTTCATCCCTGTCAAGACCACATATACCACCGCGAAGCTAGCAGAATTGTATATGGAGCATATTGTGTGTCGACATGGAGTACCGAAGAAGATAGTCTCGGATAGAGGTTCTTAGTTTACCTCCAGATTTTGGCAGAAATTGCATGAAGCAATGGGAACAAGGTTGAACTTCAGTTCGGCGTATCACACTCAAACAGATGGACAAACCGAGAGGACCAACCAAATTTTGGAAGACATGTTAAGAGCTTGTGCTTTAAAGCATGGGAAAAGTTGGGATAAAAGTTTGTCGTATGCTGAATTCTCGTACAACAATAGTTACCAAGCAAGTTTGAAAATGTCACCCTAAGAAGCACTATACGGAAGGAAGTGTAGGACTCCCTTGTTTTGGAACGAAACCGGAGAGAATCAAGTGTTTGGTCTCGACGTGTTACAAGACGCTGAAAGGCAAGTCCAAATAATACGGGAAAACTTAAAGGCTGCCCAGTCTCGACAGAAAGGTTATGCTGATAATAGGCGAAGGAGTCTGACTTTTGAAGTTGGAGATTTTGTATACCTCAAAGTGTCACCTATCAGAGATCAGCGACGATTTAACGTCAAAGGAAAACTGGCACCACGTTACATCGGACCGTTCATGATTTTAGACAAGCGAGGAGAGGTAGCTTACCGACTTGAGCTGCCGACGTATCTCTCCGATGTACACAACGTGTTTCACGTCTCTCAACTCAAGAAGTGTCTCAGGGTACCGGAAGAGCAAGTGCCGATGGACGAGTTAGAACTTCAAGAGGATTTGTCCTATGTCGAGCAACCTATAAAAATTTTGGACATGAAGGAAAGGGTCACGAGAAATAAGAGGATCCGTTGGTGCAAAGTGCAATGGAAACACCATACGGAAGCCGAAGCTACATGGGAACGTGAAGAAGACTTGAAGGCAGAATTCCCTCACCTTTTCTCCACGCTATCGAATCTCGAGGGCGAGATTCACTTTAAGGGGGGTAGGTTTGTAACACCCTCAATTTTTGCATCATGCATCGCATTGCATATATATTCATTCATTAAACATTAATAGAGGAAAAGAAATAAAAATAGCCTAAAACTTGTAATAGGGAAATAGTATAAAAAATAATAACAGTAAAAATATATATATAAATATATATAAATATATAATATATAATAACTGTATATAAAAAAGAAAGTAAAATAAATAAATATAAATAATAAGATATATTATAATAATAATACTAAATAAATAAATAAAGAAAAAAAACTCACCGCTGGCCAGGCGGCCGAAGCCGGCCCAGCCAGCTGGCCCCGCCGCCACGCGCCTCCCTCCGCTGCTGGCCCCACCCCGCGCCGAATCCCGCCTGGCCCGCGCCGACCGAGCGCCCTGCCCCGCCCCGGCCAAGGCGGCTCACACCGAGCCGCCCGCCGCGCCCTGGCCCACCCTGACCAAACCGCGCAGCCGCCTGGCCCCGACTCCCGGTCGATCACGCGCGCTCACACGCATGGCCCCCGCGCGTTGACTCGCCCGATGCGCCCGTACCGCCGGCTCCCGGAACCGACTCGGCCCCCGATCGAGTCCCCCCCGCACCTATAAAAAAAAAAGACCGAAGCCCTAGGGTTTTTTCCCCGATCCCAACAGCACGCCGCCACCTTCGAAAGAAGCCGCCGGTACAGAAGCAAAAAAGGAGTCCAGAGAGCTGCGCCGCCAGGGAAAAGAGGGGAAGGAGAGGAAGAAAAAGAGAAGGGCGCCACCGTTCGCCGGATACCGTCGTCGCCATCGCGTCGCTGTCGTCGTGCCGCCGGAGGACGCATATACTTCGTCTACGCACCGTCCCCATCCCGCGATCATTGAAGCCATCGCATCTACGGTAGGCCATGTTCCCGATGCAAATTTTAGCGATCATATTGAACCTAATAGGCGTAATTTGATCGTAGTTGTGTCATATTTTTAATTTCAGCAGCATTGATTCCCGCTAAAACCCCCGTAAACTCATATGAACACGTATGAACTCGTCGCACCTAATTAATAAACAACCGTAGTTAATTAATTATTGAATTGTGCATGCATGCATGTCATTGCATGATGATTATTTTGTGTGCATCATATTGAATTGTATGTATTTTCTTGTATGTATGATCACGCGTAGAGGAACGTGCTCAAGAGGCCGCATACGAGGATTTTCAAAATCAATACTTTGAAGCGCTTGAGCAACCCCATCCGTCGGAGCAAGGCAAGTGTCATTGAAGCATATTGATCCTGTTTCTAAAATAAATGTTTTGTTTGCGAACTGCATGCTTGTGTCAATTTGATGGGAATCCTATGGTAGGAAGTTTAATAGTTTTGTTTGACCACCCTTGTCACCTGGGATATATGGTAGAGAGTCGGAAAGGGCTTTTTACCTTTTTGCTTCGCTTAATTAATTAGGATGGCAAACAACACTACACATTTAATTATGCATCAATGATATTCTGGATAATATGAACTGGTCAATACGATGGGTGATCTAAGCAAGCCTGGTATGTGGATGGGTTGGATGTTATGGTGGTTTGCTTGCTTTAGATCTAAGGACCGGTTCATGCGAGAATATGCCAGGTCAACAGTGCAACCACAAGGCCAAGTATGGGTGCGGCGTAGCTGAATAATTAGTAGTGCTGCTAGTATTGTATGGACCATTGGATGGCGCGGGGAATGGGAGTCGAGGAGGACTGCCCTGGGATCCGCATGGCACACGAGGGGGCCCGTGGGTGGGAGAATAGAGATTCAAGCCTGCCGGTGAAACCTTAGTGGGCCCGTACATACTAGTAGTCCCTTTTAAAAGGCTATTTTGTGATCTCTTGGCCACACACCTACGGAAGTGTGAGATGGCATAATGGAGGTTTCTTAGTCATCGAAAGGTGATGAAATCACAAACATGTGGGTAAAGTGGTACAACCTCTGCAGAGTGTTAAAAACTATCATGATAGCCGTGCTCCCGGTTATGAGCGCCTGGATGACCTACATGATTAGAGTTGGAAATTGGGATTTGGGATGGTTATGGTTGGATTATGGTTATGGTTGGATTATGGTTATGGGTTGGTAATGGTTATGGATGGTTTATGGATTATGATCATGGTTATGAAATCGAGTTATGATAACTGGACATGGATGATGATGATGTTGGCATTGATTGGATATGGTTTATATTATGTTAATATGATGGTTATGATGGGATTGTTTCACATAGACATAGTATAATGCTTTTCAAATGGTTTACTGTACTTTTCAGCACTTAGCCTTTATTACATTCGTCATTTGAAACAGCCACATGTCATACTTTCCACACTTGTTGAGTACGACATGTACTCACCCTTGCAATCCCCCCCAACAGTTGCAGGTCAGAATTGTGAGTTTAATGGCGATAATGCGGAGTTCTAGGCCGTGTCTACCGTTAGCTTTGCCTGTGGTGTTATTGGGGCTGCGCTATCCCTTTTGCTTAGTTTGCTTAATTAGTTTATTTCCGCTGCATTAGTTGAACTTGTCATTAATATTCATTAGAGCTTGTATTCGAGGATAATATGGTTTGTGTAATAAAATTTGATAATTAATCTTGTTCTGTGGTAATTATCTGTATATCGTTTGTGATTGCACTCGTGCATGTGTGATGAACATCCTGGGCACACATATGCGTTAGCTTGGTTCATTTTTCGGAATCGGGCGTCACATTTGTGATCATATTTGTGGTGGGAGCCTCAGATTGTGAGGAGCCCCAACGAATCTTGTATTCACCCTTGTGATAGTGGAGAACCGATTTGGCCCTAGTGGCAAACTCACAGAGGGAAGGGTTGTTGAACCCAATACTTCGTGGACTCCTCAATGGGGACGTAGATCCTTGTGTGGGATCGAACCTCGGGATAAAATCCTTGTTTCCCTTTTGTACTTCGCTTTCATTTATCGCATATCGCTTCTAGGGTTAGCTTTATTGTTCTTCACTCATCATCTTAATTTTGTTGTGATCCTTAGATTCATACTTGCTCTATAACTTGTTAAGGTTCACTGAATCATTCTAACACATTTTGCATCACAAGAATCAAACTAAAACTTGTTAGAAACCCTTTTTAGGTTTTTCCTGCAGGTGGACCGGACTAGTCCGCCCCAAGACCGGACTAGTCCGCCCCCTACGTATTGATTTTGTTTTATTGAGTCAATTCAGATCGATTAGCCAATTCACCTCCCCCCCCTCTAGGCAACTTTCAGAAGTTCTGTCGCTCAGTAGATTGCTTTTGGGGCTTCTGTTGTATAGGCCGTGCATCTCGGTAGATCTTCAGATGGTGCTCGATCACCTCCCTGGGATCCTAGGCATTTGCGACTGTTTCCATGCAAACACATTAACATTTGCTCGGGGGAAAGTGACGAGTGTGAGTTCCCATTTGTCACCCAGACTTCCCGCAATGTGAGTCGTCTAGGTGGCGTCAGAGCAGATTTGGACAACTTTAACGGGAATTTCATTGTTATCGCTTGCTGCACACGGGGTGCAGAGGTTGAGCCGTGCTACCGCAAGCTCGGGGGTTGTTGAGCAGATTGCTCCTTGCCGAATTCAGCTTCTTGCGCAACAGCTAGTGCATGAAGATTCTCCTACACTGTAACTACAGCAGTACGGTCCTCTTAGATTCGAAGGACACCTGATGGAGTTGGCATCTTCAACACTAGGTAGCCGTAGTGGGCTAGTGCCATGAACCGATAAAGAGTCGGTCTGCCGAGGATGGCGTTGAAGGGAAGGCTATGTGCGCCACATCGAAGACTAGCTTCTCTGATCGGTAGTTTTCCCGAATGTAACCGGGAGAGAGACAGAACCGAGTGGAGTAATGGCTCCTGGACCCACCCCAGAGAATGGACGCAAGGGTCGAAGGTCCGAGATGGGGATTTGCAGCTTCGTGAGGCGGCAAAGCTGATGAGGTTGAGCGCAGCTCCACTATCAACCAAGACATGGAAGATCTAGACGTTATTGATAGTCGGGGATACCATCAATGGTAGTTGCCCATCTCCGGCCATGTTCTTCGGGTGGTTGGATGCGTCTAAAGTGATGGGTGAGTGTCCATCCACTTCCGATGAGATTCAGCCTTGGTTGTGGGAGCTGCAGCAGCTATCTCTCGATGCAATATTTTCACTATGCGCCGAAAGGTAATATCCCAAGACCCTACCTACATCATATGGAGAGTCTTCCAATGCTCGTTGCCAAAATTGATGTCGGAGTCGTCGACGTTGTTGTAGACAACCTTTAACACCTTTTTGGCATCTTGAAAGCCTAGCTCCTGCTCTGATGGAGCTTCATCGACTTTCTATTTGCCTTCCCGTTGGTGAAAAGACGCGTCATCTCGACGCTTGTGTTGGGCATGCTCAGCGAGCCTCTTGTCCTTGCAACAATCTTCAAGGTTGTGGCCCTTGGATTTGTGGATCGGGCACCACATCTTGTCACCGTCTTCAGACGATGGTCGAGGTCGCTTGTCAGGACGTGGCCCCCAGCCACCTAGTGCTGTTGCAGCAACAATAATAGGTGTGTCGGCAAGTGGCTTGTTCTTGCCACTCGACTTCTTGTTCTTGTTTTTGCCACTACCATGAACAGTAGCTCTGGCCTTGGAGGCAGATGGTGCTCCTGCCTCTACAGCTGGCTTGGAGTGTATCTCACGGCCCTCAGCAGCCCCTACGCATTTATAAGCTAGGCTAAAGAGTTTTGTAACATTGCTAACATTTTTGGTAGTCAGATTCTCCAACATCTTCTTGTCTCGAACGCCCTATCGGAATGCAACAACAATAGAGGCGTTGGAGATAGAAGGATTTGTGTCTCGTACCTAAGAGAACCACTGGATGAAGGAATGTAGTGTCTCTCTCGGGTTTTGCTGTACGACAAAGAGATATTGTTTGGTGTCAGATCAGGTGTAGGAACTCACGAAGTTGGCAGTGAACTGACGACATAGTTCTCCCCAACTGTAGACTGAATCATGGGGCAAGCTCGTGAACCAGGACCTAGCAGTCCTGGTCAAATCCACTGGGAAGTAGTTGGCCATGACGGCCTCATTCCCTCCTGCAGCGAGGATGGCAGTGGAGTAGATTTGAAGGAACTGGACGAGGTTGATAGTCCCGCCGTACTTCTCTGGCAGATGAGGACGGAACTTAGGTGGCCACTCCACCATACGAAGGTGTGGTGCAAGTGTTGCACAGCCACCACCTGCTACTAGAAGGGAAGAGTCCTCTGGGATGCGTCGTCTCTCGCGGTTACACTCGATGGCAACACGACCATCTTGCTTTGCGTAGCAGCGGCTAAGCTACGCCCTGAGGTCTCCCGTCGAGAGTTTGGACATCGTATGTCTACGGTGGGTGATCAAAGAAGTGTGGGACATCGTGTGATGCAACAATGTGTGTCCCCTCTACGAAGGCCTAGGTCGAAGTTGTCCTGACAAGGTCCTGTTGCGCGTAGGTGTAAGGATTGAATGTCCAAGAGGGGGATGTATTGGGCTTCTTTTTAAAAACTAAAGCAATAAAACTCAACTACTAAAAGCCCAATTCCCTATGCAAACAACCTATGCATTCAAGTGAATAATAAGTTTGCAGTATATGAAATGCATAAGTATAACGGGAAAGGAAGAGGATGCAAACTCCCAAGAAGACACGAAGACAAGGTGATTTATCCCGTGGTTAGGCAAGATCATCAAGACCTTCCTACGTCCACGTTGTGGCACCCACCAAGGGTGTAGCCACTCCCAAGTTAATAAGACCAGGGATCTCACTAAGAGTCTCCGTTCACCATCTCCGGCAAGGTGGAGCTCAAGCCTTGTACAAGTTTGATCTTCCGGGCTTCCACAACCGACTTGGCAAGCTCCGGAAGATCTCTCTGATCACCGACTGATACACGGTGAATGCAATCACCAAGAGACACTCACTTACAGCTCTCACTAGACTAGAGACTCCAATCACAAAGAATGGAAGCACACAAGCATCATCTCTAGTAAGTTCTAGCCTATCTCTTGGTGTACAAGTGGTGTAAATGATGTGGAAGTGGTTGTTCAACGTCTTGAATGCTTGATAATGTGTTGAGTAGCTCAGGGCATCAAAACTGCTCTAAATAAATGGTTGAAGGGGTATAAATAGTCAGCTTCCACGAGATAGCCATTGGAAAAGTAGGCTGACATCACTGTTCTACAAACACCGGATGATCCAATGTTCTCCCTTCAGCTGTCATCGGTCGAATACAAATTAGCTGAGGTCACTGTGTCAGATATGACCGTTGATCGACCGATGTTTTATGCACATGTACATCGGATAATCCGATGATACTTGGTCCAGGATGGTCCAAAAATAATGCTTACTAGAATGATCGACCGATGTGGCATATTTTTACATCGGATGGTCCGGTGTTACTTGGTCCAGGGAAATTGCTTACTGGAATGATCAACTGATGTAACACATGCTTCAACATCGGATGATCCAGTGTATACCCAAGATTGAGGTCTTTTTCTGCTGCAGAGCCAACTCGACCGATGTAGTTTTTTCTGGATACATCGGATGATCCGGTGAGTTGATTTTGTCTGCTTTTAGTTGTTGTAAGTGATTCTTTTGGAATTTGTCCGAGTGACCTCTTAGACATTGGATTGAAATGTACTTCTGATGACGACTAAATCTCGTGTGCTGTTAATTTTGATGGAATAATTTTGACATATATGTTTTTTCTTTCAGTCTTCATGAAAATCAAATGACTTCGTAAAATAGTTTGTTGAGGGGTCTCCAATTGTATCCAATGAGCAGTAGATGATATAAATATAGAGTCCATTAAGTGTGATGAGTTATATGAGAGGCCTTGCATCCACAAACTTATTAGTGATATCCAACGGTTGTCATTAATCACCGAAACCATACCTTATGGGGGCCTAGATGCTTTCAATCTCCCCCTTTTGGTGATTGATGACAACACAACGAGTAAAGCATAACAGTAACGAAATTAAGAATATGATACTCAAAAAGATATGTAACAAGTACAAGATCCAGCACAAGAAGCTCGAAGGCTCAAAAATGATCAATAAAACATAAGAGAATTAAGTAGCACACGGATACTCAAGGATAGCAAAAGAATAGCAAAGCTCCCAAATTACAAAAGCTCCCAAAAAAATACTCCCCCTACAACTAGGACTCCCCCTAAGACTATGCTATCCCTCCCCCTTACTCTGACTCTTCTCCCCCTTTGGCATCAAGACATCAAAAAGGGAAGCCGAATGCCTAAGGATCCTGAGCGCTTGGGGCGATGTCGAACTGGTCACCGTCGGGGGTGCTGTCGTCGGTCCCATCTCCTGGAGAGATGGAACTGCTGCCTGTTGCTGCTGAGGTTGGAGTCGAGGAGACCGGGGTTGTGGGAGTCGCTGTCGGTACTGAGGGTGCCTGCTGAGTCAGGGCTGCCGGTAGCGGGGCACTGACAACCGAAGCCGAAGTCTGCTGAAAGAGGGTCGTAGCCGGCAGAGGAGAGTGAATCGGTGCGCCTGGGGCAAGCAGTGGTGAAATGCTGATAGTCGGTATCGGTGTGGTCGGCACTGGAGCTGAGACTGGTGCTAGGACAGGTGGACCTGGAGCTAGACCAGGATGCTGTGAGGGCAAGGCAATCCCGGTCTGAGTGTAGAGGTTGGTGATCAACCCCAGGATTCCCATCATGGCCTGCTACGTCTACTGCTGCTGGTCAAGAGTACGCTGATGTATCTGGTCAATGAGTCTAGTGAGCCTGTCAGTGTCCTCTCGCCTCTTGCAGGATATCTGACGCTGCATCTCCTGCTGCTGCTGGATCTCCACAAGACGTGCAGCCTGCTCAGCTCTGGCCTGCTCAGCTGCAAGCCGATCCTGTCGCTGCTGCTCAACCATCTGCTGTAGTAGAGGAGTAAGCTCGGATGGCTGAGAGACCTGTGCCTCGGACACCAGAGGTGGGGTAGGAGGTGGTGGTGCAGTTGAGCCTCCAGCCTCCACGTCGTGCTGCCTGGGTGAGGGAGGAGGTGGGAAGTACTCCTCGACACTGTCACTAGTGTCACTCTCTGACCAGATATGTTGTAGATCCCCTCCCTGAGCCTCAGCCTGTGTTAGGATCCTGTCTTCCTTTGCTAAGTCTGCCCAGTCTTCTTCTGAAAGTCGAGCTCAGACCTGACGCTCAACTGGGTGGCCAAGGCGGCGGTCTCCAGGAGCTGGAGCACGATAGTGTCCGAACCGAGTGACGCTCTCGTCGGTGAGACTGTCACGCACGGCGGATCCCTCTGGAGCCAACATGTAGAGCAGGTGACTGATCCAGTGGCCAAAAACGAGTTGCCTCATCATCCCAACTCCATCTATGATGACATCCTCCATCTCACAGATGAGGATATCCACGATGTCAAACTCCATCCCATTCATGACATAGAACAGGAGGGTCTGCTGCAAACTAGTGAAGCCCTCAAGGTATCCTGACCTGGGTAGTAGCGTGCGGAGCAAGGCAAGGTGAATAGTACGTGCAGTCGGAGTGAGTAGAGCAGGTACCCTAGGCTGGTCAGGTGTGAAGGGCTGAGCAAATAGTGATCGAATCTCCTCAAAAGGTGGTGCCACACCTCCAGTGAGTGGCCTCCTCGGTGGATAATCCTGTCCATAGACTAACTTGTGTAGGCAAGTGTCATGGAGATCCATGCCTAGCAGCTGTCCCAAGGTATGTCTATTCAGATGGTGATGTTGGCCTATGAACATAAAGTCAATGGATCTGCGGCCCTCTGAAACGTAGAGTGTGGGAAAGAAAACTCGGACCCAGTCCTCCATGTAGGCACTCCGCTAGAAAGACATCAGCTCCACTAGCCCTCTGTACCTCTCAAAGAAAGGGCGAATCTCAGTGTTGGCTGCAAGTGCGAGCTGATCCCAGTCAATGAAGTTGTGCTGGAAAAGTTTATGGCCCCGACGTCTGTAAGTCTCATACAGCAACGCCTGTGTTAGGGTCCAGAAGCGGCTGTCCACAAGTGGCTCTCGGGGCTGCGGGAACCACTCCTCAAGCAGAATGCTCCATCAAAGCTTCCTGAGCTGCTTTGCCTTCATTTTCCTGTAGTCAGTCAGGCGGACACGCTCACCAACCCGTACATTGGTGTCCATCTCATAGACGGCTCTCTCGGCTGCTCTGTCCTCCCGAAGCTCAGTTGTAGATAGTCTTTGACTCCGGACTGCAGCTGGATGACCTCCACGGGTCCTGATTGTGCGTCGGCGAACAAGTGGCTCCTCAGACTCCTCTGTCTCCTCTGTCTGCTGTGACTGTAGCTGCCTCTATCGGGACTCTCGGATCCTCAGGGATCCTCCTCGGCCATGCTCACGCTCCTCAGCAGCGCGAGTGGCCATCTCAGCTTGTCTAGGTTTCTTCATCTCTTTCGACAACTTTTGCTTCTTAGCTGTCGGCTCCTCAATGGCATTTCCCTTTCCTTTCTTGTCACGGCCCATCTTGATGAGAAGAGTGACGACAGCGAAGATGAGATCGCGAACTAGGGTTGACGATGGCGAATTCGGAGAATGTGCAACAGCGAACGGTGAGGAAGTGGCGTAGGTCACGGGGTCTCGCGGGGCGACGATGCCGGGCGCACGAGGCGGCGATGCAGAGTACGACGCGGCCGGGCGTGAGGGGCAACGGCTCGAAGGGTGATGTGGCCGGGCGAACCCTAGCGGCGAAGAGGAGTGGCAGCGGCCGGGTGAAGAGGAATGGCGCAGCGGCGCGGAGGGCGGCGGCGCGACGGGGAGCGCGGCGTCCTGGCGCGAGGAGTGACGGCACGACGAGCGGCGGCGCTGAGGGCGGCGGCGGCTCTGAGTGCGGCGGCAACTGGAGCGCGACGGCAGGCGGCGGCAAGGCGAGGGGTGCGGAGCGGCGGCGGTGGAGAGAAGAGAGAGAAAATGGAGAGGCGCGCTAAATAGGTGCGGCCCGAACCCTAGCTCGATTTTTAACATCAGATGATCCAACGTCAGTTGAGAGGGTGCATCGGTTGAGTGGTACAGTAAGGTTATTCCAGAGGCACCTTCAGCATCGGATAATCCGATGACTACAAAAGATCAGCAACATCCCATATATGTCCTTTGACTTAAACAAACAAAGAGAAACACAAGTCTTAGGACTTTTTGGGCAACCCCTAACCCCTCAAAAGGACTTTAACGCTAGTTGCCAATAACTTGGCTAAGTCCTAAAGCAAATAGAACACCAGAAAAACCAAGGAAAAATCCAAACAAAATGTAAGGCCCATGCTTTGTGAGCTAGAGGATGAAGACTTCTATCTCTTTAAAACATGTTCCTTTAGGCATTAACACACTTAACATTTTGTTCTTTCCACATCATATGAGTTGAGAAATTGCATTTCAAACAAGTCTCTTTCTCATGAAGTGGGTTCCCCTTTGTGACAATCTACCGTATGCAATGCCAAACAATTTTTAATGCAGGATATTAAACGTGAGTGCAAGTCTATATGGCAGGCATCATGCAAGACATAAATTAAATCTATCTTGCCAAGTTTAAACCTTTCAAAGGCTTCTTCAGGGAGAGCCATTCTGCAAGCCTTGGGGATACCCAAAAAACTGCCATCCCAAGCTAACCCTTGCTCGCCCCTATCCTTTGAAAGTTAGACAAGACCTATATGTGATGCATTTACATGACCATGGCAACTTACATGACGTTCGATGCATCTAGCACATTTAATTCACTCCTTAGTCTAAAAAAGGTTTTCTCATCAAGTGGTTTAGTGAAGATATCCGCCAATTGTTCTTCGGACCTAACACCTTGCAAGGAGATGTCTCCCTTAGCTTCATGGTCCCGCAAGAAATGATGGCGAATATCAATGTGCTTAGTGCGGGAGTGTTGAACGGGGTTTTTAGCAATCTTAACCGCACTTTCATTGTCACAAAGGAGAGGCACACAACCAAATTTAACACCAAAGTCCAAAAGGGTTTGCTTCATATATAGGATTTGGGCACAACATGCACCAGCCGCTATATATTCCGCTTCCGCAGTGGACAAGGCAACGGAGTTTTTCTTCTTACTAGACCAAGACACTAGGGAACACCCAAGCAAGTGGCACCCTCCGGAGGTACTCTTGCGATCCACACGGCATCCGGCGAAGTCCGAATCCGAGTAACCCAAGAGATGGAATTTAGCACCTTTGGGGTACCACAGGCCTACACTTGGGGTATGCTTGAGATACCGAAGTATCCTAAAGACCGCCTTCCGATGCGATTCTTGAGGTGCCACTTGAAAGCGAGCACAAGCATACACTAAACATGATATCGGGCATAGATGCGGTAAGATAAAGCAATGAATCAATCATGGAACAGTAATTAGATTGGTCAACAGGTTTACCGTCCATATCCGCGTCGAGATGACAATTTGTTGCCATTGAAGTACTTCTTGAGCTACAATCTCCCATCTCAAATTTCTTCAAGAGGTCCTTGGTATATTTTTCTTGATAGATGAAGGTACCCTCTTGAAGTTGCTTGATTTGAAATCCAAGGAAGAAGTTAAGCTCTCCAATCGTCGACATCTCAAATTCCCTAGACATCATTTTGCCAAACTCATGGCTAAGAACTTCGTTAGTTGAACCAAAAATAATATCATCGACATAAATTTGACAAACAAATAGTTCTCCATCGATGTCTTTGGTGAGGAGTTTAGCGTCCAACCTCCCGATCATGAATCCTTGCATGATCAAGAAATCACGTAGTCGTTCATACCACACTCTAGGTGCTTGCTTGAGCCCGTAGAGCGCCTTGTGCAACCTATACACATGATTAGGATTACTCAGATCTTCGAAACTGGGAGGTTGTTCAACATAGACAAGCTCGTTAATGTAACCATTAAGAAAGGCACTTTTCACATCCATTTGATAAAGCTTTATATTATGATGTGATGCAAAAGCAAGAAGTATACAAATGGCTTCTAGTCGAGCAACGGGAGCAAATGTTTCTCTAAAGTCTAGACCTTCAACTTGTGAGAAACCCTTGGCCACAAGTCTTGCCTTGTTGCAGATCACAACACCGTTCTCGTCTTGTTTGTTGCGGTACACCCACTTTGTCCCAATGACATTCTTGTCCTTGGGTCGCTCCTCCAACACCCAAACTTCATTGCGGATGAAGTTGTTGAGTTCTTCTTGCATGGCCATTACCCAATTTGGATATTGGAGTGCTTCCTCAATGTGAGTGGGTTCTACACATGAAACAAACGAGTAGTGCTCACAAAACGTAGCGAAATGATGAGAACGTGTACTTACTCCCCTTGACGGACTATCGATAATTTGATCAATCGGATGCGCCTTGGAGATGCGTCCATGCCTCATAAGTGGTTGTGAAGCACTTGGCGGTGGTGATGCGTGTTGCTCTTCGTGTGGTTGGACTTGATCATGGACTTGTTCTTCTTCTTGTTGTTGTGTGGCTTGTGAATCTTGTGTCGGCAACGGATTATCTTTTTCTTCTTCATCAACTTGAGGTGCCATAGATGTGTTGATGTTGGAACTTGAAGCTCCCCCTTGATCATGGCTCTCCTCAACTTTAGGCTTGATGTCTCCAATGGTCATGTTCTTCATAGCTTCTCGTAGAGGCTCATCATCTATTTCATCATGACCAAAACTCTCCTCTTGGGAGCCATTAGTTTCATCAAACTCAACATCACAACTTTCCTCAACTAAACTGGAGGTTTGGTTGAATACTCGATATGCTTTTGAGTTTGATGCATAACCAAGAAAGATACCAACATCACATCTTCTTTTAAACTTACCGAGCCTTTTCTTGCGGTAGATATAGCACTTGCACCCAAAGACTCGAAAATAGGAGATGTTGGGCTTTTTCCCAATGAGGAGTTCGTATGGGGTCTTTTGAAGTAGTCGATATAGATAGACCCGATTTGCGGCATGGAAGGCCGTGTTGATTGCTTTGGCCCAAAACTTCTCGGACATGCCATAGTCATCAAGCATTGCTCGTGCAAGAGTGATGAGAGTCTTGTTCTTCCTTTCAACGACACCATTTTGTTGAGGAGTGTATGTGGCTGAAAATTCATGTTTCACGCCTTCACGATCACACCACTTCCTAATGTTGTAGTTCTTGAATTCGGTGTCGTTGTCACTCCGGACCTTGATGATGGGAAGTTGGAATTCCCTTTGAGCATGTTTAGCGAAGGTCTTGAACACTTCTGGAGTTTCACTCTTGTCACCTAGAAACAACGCCCAAGCATACAGAGAGTAGTCATCAACTATAACAAGACAATAGAGATTACCACCAAGACTTTGATATGTGGACGGTCCGAAGAGGTCCATGTGGAGCAACTCAAGTGGCTTGGAGGTTGACACCATTGTCTTCATCGGGTGGTGTGAAGCAACTTGCTTCCCGGCTTGACAAGCGCTACAGAGCTTGTTCTTCTCAAATGTGACATCCTTCACGCCAGTCACCATCCCGAGCTTGAATGACTTCTTGAGCTTGCTCATTCCAATGTGAGCGATGCATCGATGCCATAGCCAACCCAAACTCATCTTGGTGAAAAGACAAGTGGTCAAGCTAGCATCCTTGGCGGAGAAGTCTACTAAGTAGAGGTGTCCATGCCGAAACCCTTTGAAGATTAGTTCTTTGCTTGTTTCACTAGTCACAACAACATCATTATTGCCAAAGGTGCACGTTAGTCCAAGATCACATAATTGTGCAATAGAAAGCAAATTGAAACTAAGTGACTTAACATACAACACATTGGAAATTGATAAATCATGTGAAATTGCAATCTTACCCAAACCAATTACCTTCCCTTTAGAGTTGTCACCAAAGGTGACTTGTTCATGATTGTCGGGGTTCTCTATGGAGGTGAACATACCATCGTTGTCGGTCATGTGTTGAGTGCACCCGCTATCGAGTACCCAATGCTTTCCTCCGGCTTTGTAGTTCACCTACACACATGAATTCAGTTTTTAATTTTAGGCACCCAAGCTAACTTAGGTCCTTGTATGTGTGATACAAGTGTTTTTGAGACCCAAAGTTGCTTGGGAATCTTCCCCTTCATGCCCTTCATGTCCTTGCCAATGAACCTTGCCTTCACCTTGCCATCTACTTTACTCAAGAGATAATAGTGATCATCAAAGGTGGACTTGTAGTTAGTAGGCAATTTTTGAGAAGGCCGGTTAGGAAGAGGACACTTCCTTGTATGGTGACCGGTGACCTCGCAATGTTGGCAATAAGAACCAACTTCCTTAATGAAGCTTGTTTTAAGCTCCGGTGAGGGCACCTTTCCTTTGTTAGGCACCGGGAAGGATCCAAGTCCTCTCTTGTTGAAGGCCTTTGCTTGTTGGAAGAGGATTTCTTTGTGCTTGACTTCTCCCTTAGATAGTCTTGCCACACTAGTGTGGAGACTTTCAATTTCATCCATCAAATCCTTCTCCCTAGCATTCTCTTTCAAAGGCAAAGACTTATGCAAGACATTTGTGGCATGTGAAACAATGGATACCTTATCATTAAGGGTTTCTTTCTTTATGGTTTTCAATTCTTGATCAATGACTTCATAGGCAAGGTTAAGTACTTGATGCTCTTGGATTAACTCATTGTGCTTTCCCAAGAGTGCTTTGTGTGCTAAGTCAAGCTCATGATGATCTAGCTTTATTTGATCCTTATCCTCCTCAACTTGCTTGACATGAGATTTGAGCGTGTCATGCTCCTTAAGTATGCTTTCATACTTGTCAAGCATATCGAGGTTAGCACTCTTGAGCTTAGCACGAGCTTCTTCAAGATCCTTGATCTTACTCTTTTCACTTTTAATGATAGTGTGGTATTCATTTATCATTGAAGCTAAGTCATCGGGGGAAAGCTCATCATCGCTAGAGTCGTCACATACCTTGGTGTTACCTTTTGCCATGAGGCACATGGGAGGTGGACGAAGGGATGAATCATCATTGTTGGCAATGGCAAGGCTTGCCAAGCTCTCTTCTTCAGCTTCACTCTCTTCATCACTAGATTCTTCATCGGTGATCCATTCATTTGCCTCACACATGAACACCTTTTGTGAACCCTTTCTATTCTTTGGAAAGAGTTTTGCCTTTTTGCCTTTGTCATACTTCTTCTTCCCAAAGAATCTTGGCCTTGGCTTTACCTCTTCTTCATCATCCTCACTATCCTCAAGCTTGCGATGCTTGCCCTTGTGGTTCTCTCTTCTTTTGTCCGGTTTTGGACAAGCATAGGAGATGTGGCCTTGATCACCACAATTATAGCAGGTCTTGTTGTCATCTTTCCTTGGTAGAAATGCTTTCTTTTTGGGATCAAAGTTGTATCCCTTCTTGGCAATCTTGGAGTTCAAGAGAGAGAATTTTCTCATCATCAATGCAAGCTCATCATCGTCATCTTCACTTGATGCTTCCTCTTCTTCACTTGAGCTAGGCTCGATCACTTTCTTTTTCTTGAGATTTGTTCTCTTGGTGGAAACCTTTAGAGCAATTTTCTTTGAAGATGATTCCTCCATCATCCCAAGCACACTCATCGCATGAGCGCGAATCTCTCCAATAAGTTCAGAAACTTCAATGTGATCAAGAGATTCCTTTTGAAGCATGGAGTTGATGATGTTGTACTTTGGATTAGGAAGGAGCATAAGAATCTTGCGATTGATGAGTCCCTTGTCAAGAGGAGCAATATCAAGAGCATTAATTTCCTCAATAAGAACATTCAAGCGAGAAAACATTTCATTGACATTCTCATGAGGTAGCATTTTGAACTCATCATATTTGGCCTTAAGCATGTGATACTTTAGTTCTTTAACGCAAGAAGAACCCTCATGAATTTCAATCAAGCAAGCCCAAATTTCACAAGCTTTTTCTTTGCTAGCAATCCTAACAAACATATCTTGACTAATGCATTTGTAAATAGCATTTCTAGCCTTGGCATCCCACTTGATTTGATCACCTATGTAGTTATGCTCACCAAACCCCGCATGGGTCGCTTCCCATACCTCGGGAGCAATAGCCTCTAGATAAGCACGCATACGTGCTTTCCAATAGGCAAAGTTCTTGCCCTCGAAGATGGGAACCGAACCCCCAATCTTGGCCATTTTGGCTCTCTAGCGGTGAAGCTAGAATGATCCAATGAGCAGCCTTGCTCTGATACCAATTGTAACGATCGAATGCCCAAGAGGGGGGTGAATTGGGCTTCTTTTTAAAAACTAAAGCAATAAAAACTCAACTACTCAAAGCCCAATTATCTATGCAAACAACCTATGCATTCAAGTGAATAATAAGTTTGCGGTATATGAAATGCATAAGTATAACGGGAAAGGAAGAGTATGCAAACTCTCGAGAAGACACGGTGATTTATCCTATGGTTCGGCAAGATCATCAAGACCTTCCTACGTCCACGTTGTGGCACCCACAAAGGGTGTAGCCACTCCCAAGTTACCAAGACCAGGGATCTCACTAAGAGTCTCCGTTCACCATCTCCAGCAAGGTGGAGCTCAAGCCTTGTACAAGTTTGATCTTCCGGGCTTCCACAACCGACTTGGCAAGCTCCGGAAGATCTCTCCGATCACCGACTGATACACGATGAATACAATCACAAAGAGACACTCACTTACAGCTCTCACTAGACTAGAGACTCCAATCACAAAGAATGGAAGCACACAAGCATCATCTCTAGTAAGTTCTAGCCTATCTCTTGGTGTACAAGTGGTGTAAATGATGAGGAAGTGGTTGTTCAACATCTTGAATGCTTGATAATGTGTTCAGTAGATCAGGGCATCAAAACTGCTCTAAATAACTGGTTGAAGGGGTACAAATAGTCAGCTTCCACGAGATAGCCGTTGGAAAAGTAGGCTGACATCACTGTTCTTCAAACACTGGATGATCCGATGTTCTCCCTTCAGCTGTTATCGGTCAAATACAAATTAGCTGAGGTCACTGTGTCAGATATGACCGTTGATCGACCGATGTTGTATGCACCTGTACATCGGATAATCCGGTGATACTTGGTCCAGGATGGTCCAGAAATAATACTTACTAGAATGATCGACCGATGTGGCATATTTGTACATCGGATGGTCCGGTGTTACTTGGTCCAGGGAAATTGCTTACTGGAATGATCGACCGATGTAACACATGCTTCAACATCGGATGATCCAGTGTATACCCAAGAATGAGGTCTTTTTCTGCTGCAGAGCCAACTCGACCGATGTAGTTTTTTCTGGATACATCGGATGATCCGGTGAGTTGATTTTGTCTGCTTCGAGTTGTTGTAAGTGATTCTTTTGGAATTTGTCCAAGTGACCTCTTAGACATTGGTTTGAAATGTACTTCTAATGACGACTAAGTCTCGTGTGTTGTCAATTTTGATGGAATAATTTTGACATATATGTTTTTTCTTTCAGTCTTCATGAAAATTGATTGACCTCGTAAAATAGTTTGTTGAGGGGTATCCAATTGTATCCAATGAGCAGTAGATGATATAAATATGGAGTCCATTAAGTGTGATGAGTTATATGAGAGGCCTTGCATCCACAAACTTATTAGTGATATCCAACGGTTGTCATTAATCACCGAAACCATACCTTATGGGGGCCTAGATGCTTTCAGTAGGTGGTTCCTGCCTAAGATAATGATGCGACAAATTGTTGAGCATTGTGGCTGCAACGGCGACCAGACGGTCGACGTCATTGCACCACTAGTCCAGCGCTGCTGGATGTGCGTCTGGCGCGGGTGGACATTGAAGAAAAGCCCGCACTGCAATCAGGGCATTCTCGGGGTTGATAGTCAATTTTGTGACCGACGCGAAGATACCATCCTGCTGTTGACTAGCAGCGATTGCTGCCACAGCAGGTGATAGTCCGTTGTTTCCAGGTTGTTGTCTTGGAGCTCCACCTTGTGGATCAGTGGCAGGGTTGCCAGCAGGACGACGAGAGGTGTCGCCAACATTGCCTCTGCCAACCTGTGCATTTGGGCCAGTGGAAGTAGTAGTGTAGTTCACCATTGTTGACACTGATATTCTTGCAATGAACCCCTACCTGGCGCGCCAAATGTCGAAGTGTGCAATTGACACTTCCCCCGGAACTAATAAGAAGTATTTCGTGGAGGTTCATATTTAGGCGGGGCGTAATATCAAGAACTCAGGAACAGAGGTGACACAGTGGTTTTTACGTAGTTCGGGCTACCTGAGCGTAATACCCTACTCCACAGAGGTGTTTGTGTGTTGGATTGCTTTGAACGAGTATGCTGGTGAGCTAGTATGGATGACTTGTGTTCTACCGTGTAGCGCAATCCTTTTATACGCCAAGGATTGGTTGTTACTCTGTGTCGTGGCCCGGCAGGTGGCCCCAGCGGTATTCACCATGTCGTACAAGATCTAAGTGTATAATGTCAGTTTATTAGTGTAATAACATGCCTTAATGGCAGCATTACCAGGCTTGATGGTTCTCTAATCATGTGTCACTAATGCAGAATTAATGACGTGTTAACCAGGTCTTGTAATGGTTGATTGATTGCCTTTGAATGTCTGAGTCGTTGGTGATCCCAGAGTTCTTTCTATTGGATATGAAGATTCGGACACGTGACATGTAGCAGCACCAGAGCTTCCATTAGCAGGGAGGCAGGTCTGGTGCTACAGGACATGTGGCAGCGCCAAAGCTTCCCTAAGTAGGGAGGCAAGTCCGGTGCCACAGGACACATGGCAGCGCCGGAGCTTCCCTAAGCAAGGGTCAGGTCTGGCACCACGGGACACGTGGCAGCGCTAGAGCCACCCTAAGAAGGGAGGTAGGTCCGCCACTGCGGGACACGTGTTGGCCTCCGGAAGTCTACTTTCCTCGAAAGTGGGACTTGGCGCTTCTCTTTCTGGTACGAAGGGGAATCTGGTCCATAGGGTACTGACACACATCCATTCAATGATTGATGAAAAAAAGAAAATAACAGATAGCACAAATGAACAACATTAAGTTTATTAACTTAAAACAACATTATAAAACAAGAAAAGAAAAACAATATCAACTAAAAACAAGAAAAGAAAAACAACTAATATACACCTTTTCCTCCTCGGGCTCCTGGGCGCCTCTGGCGAAACCGAGAAATCAGATTCCTGGCCGTCGCCGCCACCAGATTCTTGCGGCCGTTGACCCCGAGCTCTTGAGCCATCGTCTTCTAAAGAGCATCGAGACGACCGACCACTTTTGTTAACCCGAACAAATAGTGGTCCACGGTGCCCATTCCTGTACATTTTGGAAGGGTACAGAGACCCAGAAGCCGCATGGAGCGAGATGTATTGGTAAATACATCTCACGTCATATCAAGGAACAAGTCCTCCACACTCCTGGAGGGGGAGGGTTGCGGCCGCTTCACTGCTGGCTCCCTCAGCGGGTTTGGTGGTAGTGACTGGTTGTCGGTCATTGATGCGGAGAAGAGGATGGGGCATAGCAAAGAAAGAAGAGGAAGACTACAGTTGTGCGGAAAAGATGATCGATGGTGCATAGAAGAGGAACGTGCGTCTGTCTTTATATAATCGTCTAGCAGTTCATCTCTCTATGAGCAGTGATGGGACGATTCAAATTGAATTCAAAGGACGTACACTCTCTGTGTGTTCTCCTTGGTAACCGCAAAGGATGCACGCCCAATCGCTTCACAGGCAGCCCTTTACTAATGTAACACCCTCATTTTCATGCATCATGTCCTACATACATTCATATACATGTTTAACATTAATCCACATAAAGAGGAATGAGTTTAAAATTGATTTGGAACAAAACCGCACTTAAAATTCTAGAAAGTGCGGACTAGTCCGATTTTGGTGCGGACTAGTCAGATTTCTCTCTAACCTCGATCGAACTTGTCCGTTTTTGCTGCGGACTAGTATGTTTTTTCCTCTGGACAATTTCGGACTTGTCCGGTCTTATGCGGACTAGACCGGTGTTCCAAGAATCCTTGAAAATTTGCTAAGTCCCTGGACTTGTCCGGTGTTCTAGCGGACTTGTCCGTTTTCCTCTCTGACTAAAGTTGGACTTGTCCGATTTTTTACCATAGTTGTCTAATTTCTTTCTGACTAACTTCGAACTAGTCCGACCCTTTTCTAACTTGTCCAAAATTTTGCGACTCCGAGTTAATCCTTTGTTTTACGACTTGTTTCTTGGGTTTCACGTTAAGTGAACCTAGGGACGTCGTTCCTAACTCTTTTAGAGGCATGTGGGACTCTAAACCGGCCTCTACTCCTCTCAAACTCGAAATCCATCTAACCCTAGCCTCCACCTCTATATAAACAACCCCACCCCTTGGCTTGACCTCTATTTGCCACTTTTCCACCCCACCCAAACCCTAGTTTGTGGAGAGCCACCATCAAGGAGGGAGGAGGAGATCCCAAGCAAGAATAAGAAGAGGAGGAAACAAAAGAGGATCAAGATCTCCATCAAGTTTTGTTCTTCATCACCAATTCATCTCCAAGTGCCACCTCCAAGTTTCTCGATTCATTGGAGTCCTAAACACCTGGTATACCTTTTATTTCCTTTTCCTTACGTGAATTTGACCCCTAATCTACAAATTCACGTCGATCTAGAAAACCCTAATATGCTGATCTCGTAAAGTGCGGACTTGTCCGGTCCCTAGCGGACTAGTCTGATTTTCTTGGTTAAATTGTGTTGAATTAATTCTAAATTTTGATCTAATAAAATCCAAACCTGTATAAACTTGTTAAAATCTATTAGAACTGGATAGTGATCATTTAAAAGCAATCTATTAACAAGTTCCACCTTGCATTTGCATTAATCATGCATATCATGTCATCTTGAGTAATATTTGTGCACTCTTTGATTGTGTTTTTTGACTTGTATGGTTATTGTGCGGACTAGACGGATTTGTGCTAGAGAGTGCCGCGGAGGATCTACAGCACCAAGAGTTTGATGTCTTTGATCCTTATCAATCCCAAGAGCAAGGCAGGTGTCCTTGGAGTATATAGATCCTATTTTTAAAATAAATGTATTGCTTTCAAAACTGCATGCTTGTGTCAATTTGATGGGAATCATATGGTAGGAAGTTTACTAGCTTTGGTTAACCACCCTTGTCACCTGGAATATATGGTAGAGAGTCGGGATGGGATTTTTACCTTTTTGCTTCGCTTAATTAATTGGGATGGAAGAACAACCACTCTACTTAACTTAATTATGCAGTAATGAGATTGTGGTTGACATGAACTGGTTAAATCTGATATGGTAATGGGTGATCTAAGCAAGCTTGGTACGTGGATGGGTTTGATGTTATGGTGGTTTTTCTTACTTTAGATCTAAGGACCGGTTCATGGAGCGACCATCTAGGATTTACAGTGCCACCACGAGGCCAAGTATGGGTTCGTCATAGATGATTAATTAAGGCTTTGCCAGTGCTATTTGGACCAACAAGGATGCTCAGGGAAGGGGTAGTCGGATAGGGTTTGTTGATGATTGGTGGGACTACCCTGGGATCCGAATGGCTCAAGAGGGGGCCCTTGGTTGAAGATGTGCTCAGTTGGAGACATCGCCAATAGTGAATCCTCAGTGGGGTCTAAATAGGCTAGTAATCCTTTTGTAAAGGCTATTTTGTGATCTCCTGGCCACACACCTACGGAAGTGTGAGATGACATAATTGAGATTCTATAGTCATCGAAAGGTGATAAAATCTCAAACACATGAGTAAAGCGGTACAACCTCTGCAGAGTGTGTCTAAAACTATCATGATAGCCGTGCTCCGGTTATGAGCAACATGGACCCTCACATGATTAGAGGAAAATTGGGATTTGGGATGGTTATGGTTGGTATTATGGTTATGGATGGTTATGAATTGAATTCTGGTATCGAATATGGATATTGGTATATGATGATGGATATGGAGTATGGAATGGTATTATGATAACTACATGGCTTATGATTGGTTTATCTCATATACATGTAATATATTGCTTTTCAAATGTTTTAATGTACTTTTCAGCACTCCACCATTATTATATTTGTCATTTGAATCAGCCACATGTCATACTTTCCACACTTGTTGAGTATGACGTGTACTCACTCTTGCAATCCCCCCCAACAGTTGCAGGTCAGGATTGGGATTTTAATGGCGATAATGCAGAGTTCTAGGTCGTGTCTACCGTCAGCTTCGTCTGTGGTGTTGATTGGAGTTGCGCTACCCTATCGCTTATGTTGCCTAGCTGTTTAGTTTGCTTATTTAGTTTGTTTTCGCTGCATTAGTTGAACTTGATATTAGTATTCATTAGAACTTGTATTCGAGTATATTCTGAATTCTGTAATGAAAGTGGTTAATTAATCTTGTTCTGTGGTAATTTTCTGTATACTCTTTTGTGAATGCACTCGTGTATGTGTGTTGAACGTCCTGGGCACACATATGCATTCACTTGGTTCATTTTCGGAACCGGGTGTCACAGTTTGGTATCAGAGCCACAGGTTGACCATAGGACACGACCTAGATAGAATGGACACTTTAGAGCACATAGGAGCACTCAGGAATCATTGTGTTTTTGCTTGGTGTGTTGTTTGCTATATATTGTTTGCTTGTGTGCTTAATAGAGGATTTTGGAATGCTTTAGCATTGCCATGTCCACGTAGGCTAGTTAGTTGTCTAGTTTCATATCCCTTGATGCATATAGTTGGGGACGTTTTCTAATTCTTACCTATTGCTTTTCTCCAGATGGTGAGGACTCGCAACCAGAGGGATGCTAATAATGAGGAGGAGAACCATGGAGCACCTCAGAACAACAGTAGACAAGGACCTGCTCATGGAGCTACCAACATTGAGCAGCTTTTGGCTATGCAGAACCAGCTCATGCAGACCATGATACAAACTATGGGACAGCTGCAGGCTGGCAATATCAAAAATCAGCCCCACATGCCTCCACCGCCACCCCCGCCTCCTCATAACCGGTTGGGAGAGTTTATGAGGACTAGGCCACCGACTTTTGCTCAAGCTGTTGACCCTATGGATGCTGATGATTGGCTCAAATATGTGGAGAAGAAGCTTTCTATAGTCCAATGCAACAACCGGGGGAAGGTTCTATTTGCATCTCATCAACTAGTTGGAGCAGCTGCCGATTGGTGGGATTCACTATGCAATGCTCATGAGAACCAAGAGATAATTACTTGGGCGGAATTCAAGGAGAGTTTCGTTCTCATTATGTGCCATAAGGTGTTATGATTTTGAAGAGGCAAGAATTTGAGAACTTAAGGCAAGGAAGATCAAGTGTGAGTGAATATCTCAATAAGTTCACTCAACTCTCAAGATATGTGCATGAGTATGTTAGTCGGGACAGCTGGAAACAATACTTATTCATGAGGGGCTTGAACAATGAAATCCAAGTGCAACTACTCAACTGTGATTATGCCAACTTTCAGAAGCTTGTGGACAAAGCAATTGTGGTTGAGAATAAGGTCTGTGGGATGGAACAAGACAACAAGAGGAAGGCGCCATATCAAGGATAGCAACAAGGAAGTAATGTGCGCCCTCGATTCACACCGCCCAATGCGCCTTACTTCACCTCTTTTGCGCCTACTCATCACCCTGGATTTGCACCGCGCCCAACTCAGTTTGTGCAGCAGCGCCCTGACATGCAAGCACCTAGGCCTCCAATGCCTTATGCACCTCGCGCTAACTTTCCTGGTGCAAGTGTTCAAAACCAAGCTCGTCCCAATAATTCTGGTGGAGTTAAGAAGTGCTATACTTGTGGAGAAACTGGACACTTTGCGCATCAATGTCCTAAGTCACGACTTGGTCAAGGAAGCAATGCACCGAGGCAAAACCCAAGACCTAATGGAGGAGCGCCACAAGGGAACTGGGGACGGCAGAATTTTGCTCGTGGCAACGTGAACCATGTATCTACGGAGGATGCTCAACAAGCGGATGATGTGGTCATTGGTATGTTTCTCACCAACTCCAACCCCGCGACTATGTCGTTTGATTCTGGAGCATTGCACTCATTCATTGCATCGAAATATATTGCCAAGTATAGTTTGCCTATCTCTCATATGATGTTTACTCTATTGTTTAAGTCTCCTGGAGGAGAGATGAGGACATATATAGTATGTCCAAAAGTAAGCCTTAGAATAAGGGGGGTAGACTTCTCCTCCAACCTCATTGTTTTGGACTCTCAAGGATTGGACATTATACTTGGTATGGAGTGGTTGAGGAAGCACAATGGAGTTGTTGAGTGTGCCACGAAAACGGTAAGGTTTACCAACGAGGAAGGGATCACCATAGAATTTGAAGCATCTCAAACCGCACCGAAGCAATTGGAGCTGAATCATATGGACGGTGCCGCAATTGAGGAGATTTTGGTGGTGTGTGAATTTTTTTATGTTTTTTCGGACGAGTTGTCAGGTATGCCACCTGATCGAGACATTGAGTTTGTTATTGATTTAGTACCTGGAACTGCACCTATAGCTAAGAGGTCGTATAGGATGCCTCCTATGGAATTAGCGGAGCTTAAGAAGCAAATTCAAGAGCAACTAGAGAAGGGTTTTATTCGCCCAAGCTCTTCACCTTGGGGAGCGTCCGTTCTATTTGTGGACAAGAAGGATGGATCTCAAAGGATGTGCGTAGATTACTGAGCTCTCAATGAGGTAACAATCAAGAACAAGTACACCTTGCCACGCATAGAAGACTTGTTTGATCAGATGAAGGGTGCTTGTGTTTTCTCTAAAATTGATTTGAGGTCAGGATACTTTCAAATGAAGACTAGACCATCGGACATACCCAAGACAGCTTTTAGGAGGCGGTATGGATTTTATGAGTACACCGTGATGTCCTTTGGATTGACCAATGCACCTGCGTACTTTATGTACCTCATGAATAAGGTCTTCATAGAGTACTTGGATAGGTTTGTTGTGGTGTTTATTGATGACATTATGATCTACTCGAAGGATGAGAAGGAACATGAGGAACACTTGAGGCTTACATTGCAGTAATTGAGAGAGCATCAATTGTATGCCAAGTTCAACAATTGTCAGTTTTGGTTGAGAGAGGTGTTGTTTTTGGGTCATATCATCTCAGGAGGAGGATTATCGGTTGACCCCGGAAAAGTAAGAGATGTGTTGAAGTGGGAACCACTACAAAATGTAAAGGAAATAAGGAGTTTCCTAGGATGGCTGGATATTACCATCGATTCATCAATGACTTTTCCAAGATAGCCAAGCCAATGACGGAATTGCTAATGAAGGAAAAGGCTTTCCAATGGACTCAAGCTTATCAAAACAGTTTTGAGGAGTTGAAGAAGAGGTTGACAACAGCCCCAGTTTTGGTACTGCCGGACGTAAGCAAAAGTTTTGACATATATTGCAACGCCTCGAGACAAGGACTTGGATGTGTGCTCATGCAAGAAGGTCAAGTGGTCGCCTATGCGTCAAGAAAATTGAAGAAAACATGAGCAGAATTACCCAACACATGATTTAGAACTTGCAGCTGTGGTACATGCATTGAAGATTTGGAGACACTATATTCTTGGACATAGGTGTGAAATTTATACGGATCATAAGAGTTTGAAGTATATTTTCACACAAACAGATCTGAACTTGAGGCAACGAAGATGGTTAAATCTCATCAAGGATTATGACTTGGGAATCAATTATCATCGACGGAAGGCTAATGTTGTGGCCGATGCATTGAGTAGGAAAGGAGTAAGTCATCAACTCACGGTTTGAGAGTTGCCATCCGAGTTATGCAAGGAGTTTGAACGATTGAATCTCAGATTCATAAATGAGATGGGGATGATGGAGTTAAATCTGACCATGGAGCAAGAAATTCGAGAGGCACAGACCAATGATGAGGAAATTCGGGAAATCAAGGAAAGGACCCAAGAAGGGAGGGAATTCAGATTTGGTGAGGATGAACGTGGCACCCTATGGCTTGGTAAGAGGATTGTTGTGCCTAATGTGAAGCATATTCGGGAGACAATAATAAAAGAGGCACATGACTCACCATACTCAATTCATCCTGGTTGTAAAAAGGTGTGCAAAGACTTGAAGACTTGCTATTGGTGGGATAGCATGAAAAAGGACATAGCTGAATATGTAGCATTGTGTGATGTGTGTCAACGAGTCAAGGCAGAACATCAAAGGCCAGCTGGATTATTGTAACCATTAAAGATTTTGGGGTGGAAGAGGAAAGAGATTGGTATGGACTTCATAGTTGGTTTACCACGTACTCAGTCCGGTTACGACTCAATTTGGGTAATTGTGGATCGGTTAACTAAGTCAGCCCACTTTATTCCCGTCAAGACCACCTATAATGGAGAGAAATTGGCAGAACTGTACATGGGAAGAATAGTATGTTTGCATGGAGTTCCGAAAAAGATAGTCTCGGATAGAGGTTCACAATTCACTTCTAGATATTGGCAGAAATTGCATGAAGCTTTGGGAACGAGGTTGAATTTTATTTCAGCATATCACCCTCAAACGGATGGACAAACCGAGAGGACCAATTAGATTTTAGAGGACATGGTAAGAGCTTGTTCTTCAAAGCATGGGAAAAGTTGGGACAAGAGCTTGCCATATGCAGAATTTTCATACAACAATAGTTACCAAGCAAGCTTGAAAATGTCACCATATGAAGCGCTTTATGGAAGGAAGTGTAGGACACCTTTATTCTGGAATGAGGCAGGAGAAACTCAAGTATTTGGTCCAGATGTGTTGCAAGAAGCCGAAAAGCAAGTCCAAATAATTCGTGAAAATTTGAGGGTTGCCCAATCAAGGCAAAAAGGACATGCGGACAACAAGAGAAGGAAATTAGCCTTTGAAGTGGGAGATTTTGTTTACCTCAAGGTGTCATCGATGAGGGGCCATAAGAGGTTTAACATAAGAGGCAAGCTAGCACCTCGTTATATTGGACCATTCAAGATTTTGGACAAAAGAGGAGAAGTAGCGTATAAGTTGGAGATGCTAGCTCATCTATCGGACATTCATGATGTGTTTCATGTTTCCCAGCTCAAGAAGTGCTTGAGAGTACCGGAAGAACAAGTGCCAATAGAAAGATTGGAATTAGAGGCAGATTTGACTTATACCGAGCAACCGGTCAAAATTTTGGAAACCAAGGATAGAGTTACAAGGAACAAGGTTATTAGGTGGTGTAAAGTTCAATGGAAGCACCACACAGAAAAAGAAGCAATGTGGGAATTGGAGGATGATCTCAAGAAGGAATTTCCCTATCTCTTTTCTTCCGCGTCGAATCTCGAGGGCGAGATTCTTTTTAAGGGGGGTAGGTTTGTAACACCCTCATTTTCATGCATCATGCCCTACATACATTTATATACATGTTTAACATTAATACACAAAAAGAGGAATGAGTTTAAAATTGATTTGGAACAAAACCACACTTAAAATTCTGGAAAGTGCGGACTAGTCCAATTTTCGTGCGAACTAGTCCGATTTCTCTCTGACCTCGATCGGACTTGTCCGTTTTTGTTGCGGACTAGTCTGTTTTTGCCTCTGGACACTTTTGGACTTGTCCAGTCTTATGCAAACTAGTCCGGTGTTCCAAGAATCCTTGAAAATTTGCTAAGTCCCTGGACTAGTCCGATGTTCCTGCGGACTTGAACGTTTCCTCTCTAATTAAAGTCAGACTTGTTCGATTTTTAGCCAGAGTTGTCTGATTTCTTTCTGACTAACTTCAGACTAGTCCGGCCCTTTTTGGACATGTCCGATATTTCGCGACTCCGAGTTAATCCTTTGTTTTATGACTTGTTTCTTGGGTTTCACGTTAAGTGAGCCTAGGGACGTCGTGCCTAACTCTTTTAGAGCCCATGTGGGACTCTAAGCCGGCCTCTACTCCTCTCAAACTCAAAATCCATCTAACCCTAGCCTCCACCTCTATATAAGCAACCCCACGCCTTGGCTTGACCTCTATTTGCCACTTTTCCACCCCACCCAAACCCTAGTTCGTGGAGAGCCACCATCAAGGAGGGAGGAGGAGATCCCAAGCAAGAAGAAGAAGAGGAGGAAACAAAAGAGGATCAAGATCTCCATCAACTTTCGTTCTTCATCACCAATTCAACTCCAAGTTCATCACCAACCCTAGATCATCAAGATCCAAGTGTCACCTCCAAGTTTCTCGATTCATTGGAGTCCTTAACACCTTGTATACCTTCTATTTCCTTTTCCTTACATGAATTCGACCTCTAATCTCCAAATTCACATCGATCTAGGAAACCCTAATCTGCTGATCTCGTAAAGTGCGGACTTGTCCGGTCCCTAGCGGACTAATCCGATTTTTCTGGTTAAATTGTGTTGAATTAATTCTAAAATTTGATCTAATGAAATCCAAACCTATATAAACTTGTTAAAATCTATTAGAACTAGATAGTGATCATTTAAAAGCAATCTATTAACAAGTTCCACTTTGGATTTGCATTAATCATGCATATCATGTCATCTTGAGTAATATTTGTGCACTCTTTGATTGTGTTTTTTGACTTGTATGGTTATTGTGCGGATTAGACGGATTTGCGCTAGAGAGTGCCACGAAGGATCTACAGCACCAAAATTTGGAAGGCTTTGATCCTAATCAATCCCAAGAGCAAGGCAAGTGTCCTTGAAGCATATTGATCCTGTTTTTAAAATAAATGTTTTGCTTGTAAAACTGCATGCTTGTGTCAATTTGATGGGAATCCTATGGTAGGAAGTTTACTAGCTTTGGTTAACCACCCTTGTCACCTGGAATATATGGTAGAGAGTCGGGATAGGATTTTTACCTTTTTGCTTCGCTTAATTAATTGGGATGGAAGAACAACCACACTACTTAACTTAATTATACAATAATGAGATTGTGGTTGACATGAACTGGTTTAATTTGATATGGTAATGGGTGATCTAAGCAAGCTTGGTACGTGGATGGGTTGGATGTCATGGTGGTTTTGCTTGCTTTAGATCTAAGGACCGGTTCGTGGAGCGTCTATCCAGGATTTACAGTGCCACCACGAGGCCAAGTATAGGTGCGGCGTAGCTGACTAATTAGGGCTTTGTCAGTGCTATTTGGACCATTAAGGATGCTCGGGGAAGGGGTAGTCGGATTGGGTTTGTTGATGATTGGTGGGACTACCCTGGGATCCAAATGGCTCAAGAGGGGGCCCTTGGTTGAAGATGTGCTCAGTTGGAGACATCGCCACCAGTGAAACCTCAATGGGGTCTAAATAGGCTAGTAATCCCTTTGTAAAGGCTATTTTGTGATCTCTTGTACACACACCTACGGAAGTGTGAGACGGCATAATTGAGATTATATAGTCATCAAAAGGTGATAAAATCACAAACATGTGGGTAAAGCGGTACAACCTCTGCAGAGTGTGTCTAAAACTATCATGATAGCCGTGCTCTCGGTTATGAGCAACCTGGACCCTCATATGATTAGAGAAAAATTGGGATTCGGGATGGTTATGGTTGGTATTACAGTTATGGATGGTTATGAATTGAATTCTGGTATCGAATATGGATATTGGTATATGATGATGGATATGGAGTATGGACTGGTATTATGATAACTACATGGCTTATGATGGGTTTATTTCATATACATGTAATATATTGCTTTTCAAATGTTTTAATGTACTTTTCAGCACTTCCACCATTATTACATTTATCATTTGAATTAGCCACATGTCATACTTTCCACACTTGCTGAGTACGACATGTACTCACTCTTGCAATCCCCCCAACAGTTGCAGGTCAGGATTGGGAGTTTAGTGACGATAATGCAGAGTTCTAGGTCGTGTCTACCGTCAGCTTTGCTTGTGGTGTTGATTGGAGCTGCGCTACCCTATCGCTTGTGCTGCCTAGCTGTTTAGTTTTCTTATTTAGTTTGTTTCTGCTGCATTAGTTGAACTTGATATTAGTATTCATTAGAACTTGTATTCGAGGATATTCTGAATTCTGTAATAAAAGTGGTTAATTAATCTTGTTTTGTGGTTATTTTCTGTATACTCTTTTGTGAATGCACTCGTGTATGTGTGTTGAACGTCCTGGGCACACATATGCGTTCACTCGGTTCATTTTCGGAACCGGGTGTCACAACTAAAAACCGACTGTGAGAAGTTATTGAAAATCACAGGCGGTAGTTCAAGACATTCGCATGTAATAATAGTGAATATCACATATGGCTTTTTTATACAGATCGCCTGTAAAAATATATATGTTTACGCCGATGGTTTATTTTTTGTGAACCGACTGTGATATTCTATCATCACATGCGACTATTAATTTATTAGACATCACAGGCGTATTTTTTAACGGACTGCCTAAGTAAAAAATACGAGGCATCTGTAAAATGCTTTTTGTAGCAGTGCTACAACATTAAGACTTGATATAAACTCCAAAAACATCGAAGCTGGTAGCCCTTGATAAAAATGTTTGTGTATTATGAGCCGGTAGAAACGTGAAGAACTCGAATTGCTCTAATAGTCATCTTGTCACGAACAAAGTGCAAATCAATTTTGATGTGCTTGGTGCATTGGTATTGCAATAGATTGGTCGAGTGATATACAACACTCACGTTACCATAATAGACCAAATTAGCCTTCTGTAGCGGAAAGTGAAATTCCTCCGGCAGCTAACGTAACCAAGTACCTTCGGCAATGATGTTGATGACGACACGATATTCCGCTTCTAAGGTGGAGCGAGATACCGTGGGTTGACACTTCGAAAACCAGAAGATCAGATTATCATTGAGTAAGATACCGTATCTGGAGGTATAATGACATGTGTCAGGACAATCGGCGACCAGCTCGCTATCGAAGAAACGGTCAAGCTGACGTTCATAATACAAAGTGCCTCCATTGTGCCGAAGAATGTGACAAACGCAAAATGAGTACTAATAATAACTAAAGTCCATGACGGAGGAGTACAAATTATCAAATTTACTGATGATAACTAAATGTACTACAAATATTAACTAAATGTAGTACTAATATTAATTCAATCTTCTACAAATATTACCTAAATCAACTTCAAATAATAAGTAAATATACTACTAATCGTAACGAACTTTATTACACATATTAACAAAGTATACTATTAATATACTACAAATATTAACTAAATTTATTATAAATATTACCTAAATCAAATACTAATAATTAATAAATCTACTACAAATATTACGTAAATCAGCTACTAGAAAAACTAAGTCTACTACTAACCATAACAAAATCATCTACTAATACTAACTTAGTCTACTACTAATATTAACAGAATCAACTACTAATCATA
Organism: Tuctoria greenei; assembly: GCA_036927565.1. Classification (NCBI taxonomy): domain Eukaryota; kingdom Viridiplantae; phylum Streptophyta; class Magnoliopsida; order Poales; family Poaceae; genus Tuctoria; species Tuctoria greenei. The sequence goes on from JAYESD010000005.1 coordinate 192,259,053, forward strand.
ACTAAATCTACTTTGTTAACTAAAACTAATTATAATACACAGCTGAACTAAACATACCCTAACGTGGAAAGAGGCACTGCCGTTCGAGATGTCATGCGCGTGACAAGCTGGCGGGTTTAGAGCTCAAGAATGAACTAAATTTTAATGGCAATGTCACCATAAGTCGGTGAAAAACAAGTGCCCCTTTTCTTTCCTATAGTACGCTATCAGCATAGAAATACTAATTAATTTCCCAACAACGTAAACTAAGACATGCTGGTGTTTTAAAAATATTTACTTAGGTGCTGAGGTGGATGACAACTACGTTTGCAATGTGTCCACATGAATCGTTATAAACATATCGTTTCAGGTCATATCTTTAAGTTGTAACATTACTCCCCTGCGGTACAGAGTTAGTTATATGTTTCCGAAAGAACACACTGATTAAATTACTAATTAAATGTATGCAACCCATGTTTCCGTTCCCCAGTCCAGCTCCGATGTGGCTATATTTATCTCCCCATGTTTCCACCAAACTGAGGAGCACGAGCTGGTGCATGTAGCCGAGGAGCTAGCCACGTTCGTACGTGGGCGCGTGCGTCGGCTTCGCGTCCGGCGATGGGGTGCTCCAGCTCGAGGGAGGCGCTCGGCCGCGTGGCGCCGCCGGCCAAGGCGGAGCGGCCGCAGAGCCTGCGCTCGCGCACCCTGAGAGCGCTGGCCTCCCTCGGCATGTGCCGCCGCAGCCGGAACGACGGCGTGCACGCGTACGTCAAGCTGCCGCTCGCCGAGGAGCCGGTGAAGGGGAGCGCCAGTGGCCCGGCCGTGGCTGAGGAGAGTGCCGGCGTCGAGGACGCTGCGTCCGCGACTTCTTCGTGGACGGCGCCATGGCAAGCGGAACCACCGACGCCGTCTCCGCCGCCGGTGCACGCCGCGGCTGACCTTGACCCCGCGGTCTTGCCTGGCCTACGGCTGATCGTGGAGGACTACCTGCCGTCTCACCCGGCGCTTCTCTACCCGGAGCATGCATGCCCTGTCCCGTCGGAGACGACGGTGGTGAAGACCTGCGACATCGTTGACGTGGGGACGCCGAAGGCACGCGACATACCGGAGGTCGTCACCGGCATCGTCCGCGCACGCGTGGACGAGTTCCATGAGCAGATGGAGAAGAAGAAGAGGAAGGAGAGGACCACTGCCGACGCGGAGGAAGACAACCTGGCCACGCCACGGAGCCTGCCGGCGGTCGACGACGTCACGCCGAGGAGCCGGCTGGCGCGCTCAGGTAAGCCGGTGGTGCTCTACTTCACCAGCCTCCGCGGTGTGCGGAAGACGTTCGAGGACGGCCGCGCCGTGCGCGCCATCCTCCGCTGCTACCGCGTGCGCGTGGACGAGCGCGACGTGTCCATGCACGCCGCCTTCAAGGCCGAACTCCGCGCCCTCCTCGGCGGCGCCGGCGCATGCGGCTTCGGGGGCCCCGCGCTGCTCCCGCGCGTTTTCGTCGACGGGCGCCACGACCTCGGCGGCGCCGACGACGTGCGCGCGCTGCACGAGTCCGGCGAGCTCGCGCGCGCCCTGGCCGGGTGCGAGGCCGCCGCGCCGGCGGGCAGCAACAAGACCAGCGCGTGCGCGGCGTGCGGCGACGCGCGGTTCGCGCTTTGCGAGACGTGCCACGGCAGCTGCAAGGTCTTCGTCGACGACGCGGGGTGCCGCCGCCTCGCCGGCCGGTTCCAGCGGTGCCCGGACTGCAACGAGAACGGGCTAATCCGATGCCCCGTGTGTTGCTACTGAATGTTCGATAGATTGCAGCATCATAGGCTCAGTGTGGATCCGGTAGTCGTTTCTTTTCATTTTGGAAGATGTACTCAGTAGCTTTGCCTTTTAGGTTCTCTAGAGTTAGGTTTCAGGTCCGCGTCGGCGAGGCGTTGCCGGCGGCGTGATCCAGGAATTAGTCCTTTTCCTGTCCTCGATGGTGCTCTGCTCCGGCGTTGTTGCCTGGATCTGTTCGGGGTGCGTCCTCGGCCGCCCGGCGGACAAGGATAACAGGCTTTACTGAACAATGTATCTCAATTTCATCTTCTAAGGCACGCGTCGATGTCAATCTTCCTCGACGGCGGCGTCCATATGGTGACGGCGGCGTAGAGGTGTCTCTTGCGGGTACAGCGTGTGCCTGTATGTCTTTCAGGATAGTATAATTTCTGTATTTTGTACGGTTTCTGTATTCCTAGATGTACTTCCTTACTTTATGAATACAGATATCCTTAGGATATCGGTATTTTATGAATACAGATATCCTTTATGAATACAAATATATGTAAAATAATACAGATATCCGCTGCGCGAAAAAAAAAAGAATACAGACAGCCTTTAACAAAACAGAAATCATATACTACAGCGCCTGGAGTTTAGAAAACTCTCATGCGACAATACAAACTCTCATGAAGATTGTAAAATAGGCAATCAAAATGATTTTATGATTGTACACACCATAAAAAATGTTTGATCTAGTAGGTTTAACTGTTAATTGGAAGAATTAATTATTAGGTCATGTCCCGATTTCAAGTGCCTGAAATTTGAAAAGATTTTAGTCATCGAGTAATTAGCAGCAAATTACTATCATTAACCACTAATCATTGTAATTAATTATTAACCCTTAATTCTATAGGTTAATCAATTACAAAATTAATTTGTTTGCTTATTTTACAATTAACGTAACTCTCACAAATTACTCTCTTCATTCCAAGTTACTTGTCACTCTCTAGTTTAAAAATGAACTAGAGAGTGACAAGTAATTTAGGATGGAGGGAGTATAGATTAACAAATAACAAATAAGAGAGGGGGAAGAAGATAAAGTGGTTGGTACAAATCTTAAAGCAAATATAACCATCATCTGAAAATTTGTTAAATTTTAGGCACCTAACAAATACTCTCTCCGTTCCTAAAAGTTTATCGCTTTGTAGTTCAAAAATAGACTACAAAGCGACAAACTCTTAGAAACGGAATGAGTAGCATTTCTCTTAGTTATTAATGACAGTATTTAGATGTTAATTACTCATCGCCTGAAATTTTCCCAAATTCCAGCAAAGTCACGCCAGCGGGCCACCAGCCCACGACTCCTGCGCGCAAGACAAACAGTGGTATGGTGTGCTGTGGTGGTGTCGCTGTCCCGCCCCGCCCCGCCCCGACCTCTTCCATCTCCTCCTACGTCCTACTCCCTCTGTCCTAGAGAGTTCGTCATTCTGTGCTTTTTAGCTTGTCCCACAGTGGCTGTTGTTCTGGGCTAAGGATACACCAGAGTTTCCCTTCCTTCCTTGACTGCCTCTTCTTCTCCGACAGGAACTCGACCACCAGCATCGCCTCCCCACAGATTCTCAACATTGAAGGATCTGGTGCGTCACCCCCCCTCCGCAGCCCCTCACCCCCTCCGCACACGTTCCATATGGATCCAACACGTCGCCCTCTCTCCCCTTCATCCAGCTCGAAGTCCGATCCAGGATGGAGGTCATCAACGGCTGTGGCGCGGCGTGCTGCACGAGGCGGGCATCGTCGCCCTCTCGGATGCCCCGTCCACCACTAGTCGTACCACCGTAGAAGGAGGCAACGGGGTGTTGTGTTGGCAAATGTAGAAGACGAAGATGATGTCATCTATGTAGAGGCGTCCAAGGAACAAGTGAAGAATGTGACAGCATTAGAAGAAGAGAAGAAGTCAGATTTGAACGAGTTTGTGGGTGAGGCACAACCGCCAGGGCGCTAGGCGAGATAACAGTCTGTGGCACTACATTTGCGGTTGCCAAGCTGGTTTTTTTGTCAGTTACTCTCGTTAGTTGCCATGAAATTAGTTGTTCATTGATGCTCGCATAGCTCAAAAGCAATGGCGCAATGCTAGCTTATCATTTTTTTGGTTGCCTAGCTGAAATGCAATGGCGAAATCTTATTTTCTTTGTTGTTGTTCTGTACAGGTTGAAGTCAAGAGGGGGCTGCCCAGGAACCATGACGATGAACCACCTTCCGGAGACCAAAATATAAACAAAGATTCTACGAAAGGTTAATTTTGCTTATGATTGATATCAGACACAATGAGTACTCAATTGAAACAGATTATACTAGTTCATGTCATAGATATTGCTATGATCAAAATTGAAATAGAATTAAGTAGAATCATCCTATTTTCATGCTACTTGATCTTGATTGTTCAGAAATTGCATTGCCATCTCATAGACTTGACGTGGACACTCTAGGCATGTTGGTAAAATGTTCAGAGCCTCCAATCCAGCCTTATTGAAATGAGGAAGCTTGTATCGACCCCCCCCCCCCCCCCATTAACCTTCATCACCTCTATCATGCATGATTGTAGTGTCAAGAAAACTCGCTTTAGAATACGCAGGCTGTACTCCTCGTATTATTTTTCTACATTCTTTATCATATTTTCTATATTTCTAGATGCTCTTTTATAGGTTAGAGACTGTAAAGAAGCAAAAAGCAATAAATCCAAAATTTTCATGTCAAGGGAGTTAGAAGGGTGGTACATAATCTGGATGTCAAGGCTAGTTTGAGCTACAATAGCTTAAAATTGAATATCATTGGATAACACATGGCTCGTTGCATTGTCCTGTTGTATCCAGATAGTTCTATGATGATCATATGTAGGTCATCTTGCAACAACTGTAGGCAGGACCTTTGTGATGAAATAGGACCTCATCATGTCAGGCCCTACGTTCACACACTTGGTCACCAGGGTACCTCTTGCCCAATGTGTGTTTGGTCTTTATGTTGGTTCCCACGTTTTTCCAAAACATGCTAGATTAGCTTGTTAATCAAATGTAGTTGATTGATGAAATCAAATAGATAGAGATACCTTTCTAACAAAGGGACTGTCACACTTGGTAATAAGAAGATAACCAGATGCTTCCCACATGTATGCCAGGATCAGTTCAACTCATACATGTGTAGACGAAAGTGAAATACCAAATATAATACCATGTTCGACTACATCACCTTATTACATAAATGACCATCCAGGTCTAAAATAAAAGTACACAAGCAGCGGAAAAAACATAACAAGGGCTCCAAACACAGGCGTTGCACGGGGGAGCGCCAGCCTAGAACATCTCTTCGGGGTCTCCGTAGAAGTCCTGGTTCTCCACCTCTGCGTCTTCGTAGACTGGGGGGGGGGGGGAATATGCAACTTACAAGTTTGAGTACCAACGGTACTCGCAAGTTGGGAAGTTATGTCATGTGTGGTTCACAACAAGGTAGGAAATTAATAAGTTAAGCACTATAGCAGTAACAACCTACTCTTAATTGTTTATTAAGCACCTACAACTAGGTGAAATCCCAACCAACATCCCAAAATTAAACCAGGTAAGACCAAACCCAAACCATCCATTTAGTATCCATGTGCTAATTATGAATTTGGTTTCCAAGCCGCTCATGTCCATGAGCACGGCTGTCTAGACAGTTTGACAAAACTCTGCAGAGTGTGTATCCTTTACCCACAGTTCATGATTTCGTCCCCTGTTGCCAGGTGGACTAAAGTAAACCTCCCTGATGCCCGTGGTAGCTAACCACAAATACACACTTCCGTAGGTGTGTGGCCAGGAGATCACTATGAGGTATTTCCGATGGTTCTCCCGACTTGCAATGGGTACTCTAAGGTTTCACCGCTCCGGCACCTGGAGTCTATTTTCCCTCCGCCAGGAGAAGCCCCCTCTTGAGCCATGCGGATCCCAAGGCAAAGCCCATTCCCCGCCCGATCAATTACCTATGCTACATCGGGAGAAACCAAATTACTAAACCAAGTTGTCCCATATACAATTCTGTGGTGATACTAATTGGCTTAGCAACTTCTTCCATAAACCGGTCCTTAGAATCCGATAGGTGTCAAGCCCCAAACCAAGGTCTTGTGCACGCATGCACCAATCCATACAAAACCCCCTATCAGATTCCTATTTACTAATTTATATTATAGCCATCAATTCATGAATCAAAGTACTTCAAATGTAAACTTGTAAATATATAGATCATATTTCAATTAAGCATGGCTAAGCGTATTCTAAATAATTATAGGGCACCCAAACCATGTTGACAAGGAATATTGTGGAAATTCTAGGAGAACATAACATAGGATTCATATTTTAATTTAGCATGCAACTAACTAAAACTTAGCAAAAAGGGTGCAAGATGGTCAAGGAACTTGCCTCCAAGTTGTGCTTCGGGGTCGTCGGGAAAATGTTTCTCTTGAAGATTAAAAGTGGGTTCTGGCCCCGACTCTAAATTACGATGATGCACGAAAAATAACATACAATAAGAACATAGAAAAATGCATAAAATTCAAATAAACGCAAATTCCTACGCAAAAGTGATTTTAGGGTTGATTTTTATTATAGACATACATTTGTTGATGAGAATTTAAAGTTAAATGAAATTTAGTGAGTAAAACATATTTTTATAGATTTTTATACCATTTTTATACTTATTAGAACCCTAAAATTATTTTCTATAAATTTTATCCTTCAAAATAAGCTTAAAACAGATTTATAATCAATAATATAAATTTTACAATTTTTACATTATTTTTACTATTTATTTCTATGTGCAAAACAATTTTTATGAACTAAATATACTTAAAAGTATTTTTATGACCATTTCAGCAATTTAAATGAATTAATAAAAATAATACAGACATGAAAATAAATAAAACATATTTAAATATGTTTTTATAATTATTTTATACAAATTAAGGACTTTTATTTAATTTCTAGAACTAACAGGGGCTTTTCTGTAAAAACAGAACTGTTCCAGAGGTTAAAAATAATTTTTATTAAGTCTGGGGTTTATTCTACAATTTTCCAGAATTTATTTGCTATTTTATAATTCTCCAGGGGCTTTAAAACACTTTTCATTAATTTAACCAGTATTTTACTAATTTTCAGAAAGACCAGGGGCTAGTTTGACATTTCTAGGGGCTAGACTTGAATTCCAGAGAAACTCAGGGGGTAGCCCGCAAGTTTCCAGGGCTAAGGCGCAAAACTGTCGGCGGGAAAAGTGATTTGAACGGGGGCCGTTGGATTTAAAATGGACGGCCCGGATTTTATTAACCGAAGGGGTATCCGGGGTTTTAATCCGGCGGCGACCAAAATCGCCAAATGAAGGCTACGGGGTACAACCAAAAGGCTTAAACGAAAGGTGGAAGCGAGGGGAACTCACCAGTAGTGGTCGCGAGGCCAGAAATTGGACGGAGGCTAGCCGGCGACGATGGGGAGCGGCGGAGCTCGTCGGCGCCCGATGAAATCGGCGACGCAGCGACAATAACCACCGTCGAAGTTGTCCGGCAAGCTCCTGAGGATGCGGCAAAGGTGTTAGGCAAGGTGTCGTGGACGGAAATTGAAGGAGTCAACGGGAACACGATCGCCAATACTGACCTCGACGGCGACTAGGGTTTGGGGCGACGGGGTGATGAAATCCGAGGGGAATCGGGCGGTGTTTATAGGGGTTCCGGTGTAGAAACAGGCGGCGATCATCATGGGCACGATTCCACTCTTGATTGATGTGAAACGGTCGAAAATGGAGAGGGGGGGGGAGTGGGTGGCGCGGTGATGGCGCGCGGCCGTTACAGCGCGGGCGCGGCGGGAGGTGGGTGACGGGTCTGACAGGCGGGGCCGGCTAGCAGCGAGGGGGGGGGGGGGGGGGGGGGAGAGGGTGCGGGCGTGGGCCGGCGCGGGAGAGTGGGGGAAGTTGGGCCGGATTGGGGGATTCGGCCCAGGGGCATTTTTCCTTTTTCTTTTCCCTTTTCTTTTTCTTTTCTGTTTTCTTTTTCTTTTGTTTTATGTTTTGAATTTGTAAACCAAATTTCTAGCAATTTTGAATTTTCAAAAAAATTCACACAATCATTCAAATATGGTGCATCTTGCCTTATGTGAATTTTATTTCCAAGAAAAAATATTTTACTTCTTGAAAAATTCATTTTACAAATTTTTTTCCTCTCTAAAATAGTGGGTGTTACAGGGACATACACCTATTTTACTATCGAAGCTGTAATTACCTTCATTATTATAACGAGGAAGTGCTACTGCTGCAAGAAACATAACCTTGTCTATAGAATTTTTGTTCTACATTGTACGGTAAGGGTCTTCTTCTCCAGGGAGCAAAATAAGTTCCTTGCTTTTTTTAGTCATATTGAATCATTTTTCATCCATATGAATGATGTTGTTTGTATACTTGAATTTGGTTTGGATTGGTAAACTAACTTCATCTAACATAGAAATATACCATCAAAAGCGATTTGTCTTGTTTCCTTCCTTGAGCAGAAGTTTCAAACAATTAGAATGTCTATGCAATTCATCTTCTTTGAATCTTCTATGAATTGTGATTTTTTCATCTCAATTTTTTGAGCTACAGCCCTGACTGTACTTCTTTCATTTAGGGGAACATCTGCGAGTTGTGTAAGATCAATTTGTATTTTTTGTCAATCCACAAATCAAAGATATCCTGGACCGAATATCAACTGACATTCCTTCCTGTACACATTTTCCTGTCATGTCCCAAATACGCTGCGCTGTCCTCATACTACAACTGAACCTAGTAGCAACATGCTTGGTGGAATACTTCTTCAATTTTCCATTAGTGCTATCGGCTAGTAAGGCTCTGTATATTTCATCCCATACTCGCTTGCTTGAATTTTTTTCCTGACTTGTGTTGTCTTATGCATATTCCCACTATAGTTGGGATCTTCATTCAAATCAGGAACATAAGTAATTTCAGAAAAAAAGTAACATGTTCAGTGAACTGTTCGAATTGTTGTGGAAATAAAAAAAGATTGATTATAAACTTACTTGTGTTGAGATCTGCTAGGCCTCCAAATGCTTCAGGTCACCTCCATTTGCTTGTCTGCAGGTTTATTTAAATCTAGCAGGAGCATGGTGGCAGCTCTTGTGTCTAGGCTCTTGTATTGTGTTAATGTTAAATAGGCTTGCTACTGTTTGAAATGCGGTGGAAATAAAAAAATGATGATGAACTTACTTGTGTTGAGATCTAGTAGGCCTCCGAAAGCTTCTTTGTCACCTCCATTTAACTGTTCCGCAGGTTCATTTAAATCTGGCAAAGGCATGACGGCAGGGAGCTCTTGTGTAGATTCTTGTATTGTGTTAAAGTTAAATAGGCTGGCAAACCTTAAATATTGGCAATGTTGGCCTCTTTTCATTTTTTTTGTGGCCGCCAGTCCAAACTGACTTCATTTTCGTTGTGGGCGCCATTTCTTTAGATAAAAAAAATAAAGATGGCGCATTGGCGCCACCGTTTTTTTTTTTAAGAGCTGAAAAGTAAAAGCTCTGCAAAAGTTATGTAAAAGAAGGCGCCAACGTTGCCTCATTCTAGGATAAAATGGCATCCGGACGACTATTCCTCTCTCACATTAAATTCTAGAAAAGTTGACAACAACATTAAACTTGACATATTTTAATAAGGACACATGCGTCATTATTCATTTCCTAAATTTGTTCTACAGATACAGAAATGATAATCCCTATGGGAAGCAGGGAGTACCTGCTCTGACTTCTTGGGTTCTGCTGCGCGCACTTGAAATTTGCGAAACCCAGCCCGCGGTGATGGCCACCGTCCACCCTGGCTCCCCCGACCCCACCGCCACTCCTCCGCTGCCGCCGCAGCCGGAGGAGCGGCGCGGCGATGGCCCCGACCCGCCCGCCGCTTCCAGAGGCCCCGCCGTCTCGCCGGCCGTGGGCCGGTGGGTGGGGTGATCGTGGCGCTCGACAAGCAGCTCGCCGTCTGCGGTGGCAGCGGCGGAGGAGTCGGAGGGGCAAGCTGCTGGCGGAGGATATGCGCAAGTACGCCGCGCCGTGGTCATCGCGGTTTCATGGCGTCACGAGGTGCGTACGGGCGGGAAGCGGCTGCTAGGGTGGAATGGAATTGACCCTCCCTCCCTCCCTATCTTCGCTTTGGTCTCTGATTTGAGTGTTCGCTGCTGCTCCGTGGCAGGTTGAAGTGGAGCGGCAAGTACTATTAGTGTTAATCTTGATTAGTATGTTTGTTTGTTCTGCGTGAGTAAAAGGATCAAGTTAGGGTAGAGCTTGGCTAGGCAGCTAGGTCACTGTGATGACCTGCTACATTGATTCGTTGTCAGGCAAGTGGGCATATGCCTGGTGCAGGTGATAGGCATGCATGGTGCAGGTGGCCGGTACATCAACACGGCATGCAACACGAGGTTTGTACTGGACCGATTCTCGTCCGAGACGTGCCCTGATGAAGAAGGGAGATAAACAAACTGTGTGTCTTCGTCATCGAGTGTCGAATTACATTATCATCAGAGACGTGCGTATGACGCGTCACAATCATCTTAAATGTGAGACATGCTTAAAGAAGGTGTGCCTCCTTTCTTTGTGTCATAACAGATGGTCTTTACGGAGTCATTGGAGACGGGAGTGACGCGCGTCGCCCATCAGCATACATGTGTGACAAGCCCTAACAAAGCCTGTCGCTGATATATTAACTGATCCGAGATGTGATTTATTATAGCCCGTCGCAGATTTGTTTACTGATCTGAGACGGACTTTGTGGAAGATTGTCTCCTTTATGTAGGTCATCAGAGAAATTTTTGTTACAGCTCGTCGTGGATTGTTTATAGGCAGAGTCTCCTATTAGGTGTTCCTCACTCTTGATTATCCTGATTGTCGGTTGCATCCTAGAGCTAGCCAGGATTTGACAGCCGTATTACCAGTGTCAGTAACATACACATACATGAACATATGTATATCCAAAAAGATCATACCTTAAATTATATTGACCATTCAAATTTTAACAAAATATCAATCGTGGTTATCAAGTATACTAATTACACAACAAAGGCTGTTCATCATAATTACAATGTAACTAATTATACACATCATAACTGTCATCATCTAATCCCGTATACCGTAATGAAAATTCTCCCGATCAATGACTTCGATAATGATGAGCCTTTATAGTCTCTAATGCTCCGACTGAGGCATCCTTAAATTTAATAAAATTACTGAAATCATATAAAACATTATCAAATTGCAGTGACATTCGACCAGTCACATAAGGTAGCAAATATCTGTTAGTGAATGGAGAACCGAGCTTACTCGTAGCACAAACAATTGGTGAGCATCTGCAAAACATCGACAGAGAAATTGTTCTCATAGTAAAGGACATGGTAGTGAGCTGGTGCACTTGTCCCCTGAAAAAACAAACAATTTACATTCCACTGATGCATTTATAGCCTGATATCAAAAACTCGTGAGAGAAACACTAATTATCGCATAGATACCCTGATTCCAGTATAGCTGCAAAGGTAGAAATCAAACTCACTAGGATGACAAATGCTAGTGTCAATCACGGTTCCTGCAGTTTCAAAGGTTTGCGAATCAGAATTTATTATATACATTGATAGTCAAAATAAATATATTACTTCTGCATTGAACATAAACAAGGAAGATAAATGTATACCGTAATGAAAATTCTCCCTTTAGATCAATGACTTCATTAACGATGAGCCTTTATTGGAAATCCTCAAATTCAATAAAATAATTGGAATGCACGCTCTGAGGGCAGGGTCGAGGCGGCGGCGTGCTCCACGACGAGCCAACAGAGGTGTCGGAGTGGCGGTTCCTCAACTCTCTGATGACAGCAGGTCGGCGTGCTCCAGAAATAGGGAGAACATTTCCACTTATGTGAAGGTGGCAGCATGCTCATACCGATTACTGAGGTTGGGGTCGAGGCGGCGGCGTGCTCCGGGGATAGGGAACGAGGTGGCGTGCTCCAACATACTCAACTCTCTGATGACGAAGGTCGGGGTTGACGGCGGGGTAGGGGTCGACAGCGGCAGCGCGACAATGATGAAGAGCGAGTTGAGAAAGAGAGACGGCTGCGACGTGCTCCGGGGGCAAGGGATGATCCAGCGTTCTCCAGCGTGCTCAACTCTCTGATATAGCGAAGGTCGGGGTCGACGGCGGCGTCGGGGTTGACAGCGGCATCGCAACATTGACGATGACGGAATGGCGGTGGCGTGGTCAGGAGCTGCGGTTTTTAGGTCGAGAGAGCCTGCAAGAGCTAAATTTTCGCCAAATGTTGGGAGAGCGTGCGATGGATAAATTTTGCAAACCTCGGAGACGCGCCTGTATAACACTCCTCTCTCATTTCAGCGTCCTTGGTTAAGAGAGCGCAAGAAATTTTTTGCCATAGAGCGCGCGAGAGCTTAAAATAAAAACCGGAGATGCACATATATAACGCACGTCTATCATTATCATATTTTTCATGTGGGCATGTCCCTGCATGCAAAAGACGCGCCATGGTGTGCTCAAGCCGGGAACAACATCTTTCGCATGCGGGGATGTCTAACTGACAACTGTGCGCAATCCTTTATATGATCGTTGCATTGCGCTCAGCTTTCTGAGGTGGGACGAAATATCTTCGGCATAAATCGGAGACGTGCCCAGGTAAGGCGCATCTCTCATTATTTTGTGGTCGAAAGGACACGCAGCATACGAAAGTTGTTGTTCCCGAGACCAACAACTTTTGCATGCGGATATGTCGACTGGAAACTGTGTGCAATGCCTTATATGATCATTGCAGTGCACACAAATTTTCGAGGTGAGATAAAAGATCTTTGGCACGAATCGGAAACGTGCCCGAGATAGGCGTGTCTCCCTTTTATCGGACCTCAGAATCTGAGACACACCTTTTAAAGTGCGTCTCTCATGCACTCTTCACCCTATTGCCACTCATACGATATCGTGAGCGTCCGTTGTCACTCACACGTTATCATGAGCGTCTATTGCAGGGATAAACAAATGCAATGACATTGCAATTAATGGATATAATTGGAATTCAGGGATAAACAAATGCAATGACATTACAATTCAGAGATAATTTGCAACTAAATGAATTTCATAGTTCATACATTACGTGCCCTCTAAACTAATTTTGAATCTAAACTTATTCCTAAAGCTCCCATCGATCAATCTAAACTGTACCGACCAGCTTGCTCCCGAACACGACCCACCACCACCATGACCGACCTTCTGCCGCCAAGCCCTCCGAGAGAGCCACCGTGCAAGAAACTGTGATGCAGCTCCCCCGAGAGGTTCAACACCGAGCAGCGCCTCCTTATGGCGCAAGAGGCGTAAAACAGTACATCTCACGCCATGAGTTCCTTGGGTCTGGGTACCCTTCCACTGTTTACTGTAATGGGTACCATCGGCCACTACCTCTTTGCCCTCACGGGGGTGGCCGATCACCTCGATATTCTGTTCGAGATGATGGTCCAGGTGCTCGGTGTTGAAACCCCTCAAGGGCCGCAGAAACCTATTGGAGGCGGCGGAGAGCAACCTCGTTCTTGGGGTTGCACCGCCAGTGCAGCCGGCGCAGCCGGCCCAGGCTCATGTTGCACCAGCGCCGGAGTCGCCGCTAGAGGAGGAGGAGGACGAGGAAGACTTAGTTTTTCTTTGTTGTTTTTAGTTACTTGTACTTTTTTCTTGTATTTTGTAATATATTGTGTTAATGAATGAAATCTATTTTCGTTTATCTATGTGATTGAATATTATTTTGTGTGTTTAATAACTTTGTGAATGAATAAATGTGTGGTGTGTTCATTGTGTTCCTCAGGAATCATAAGAAAGGATTTGATTATTTTCTGGACAAGTGAATGATTTAGTTATCAAGTAAATGTGCTCTAAGTTCAGTGATGTGTGATATCAACAGTGAACTGAAGCAAAATGGAGAAAATCATGAAACTAAAGGTGACGTGGGGAATCAGAGACACTCTCTTTTTACAAGTGCGTCTCCATTTTGTTCTCCGCACGCATTATATATGGCGCCATCAGTCTCTTCTCTTTGTTCGTCTTCTCCGCGCAGACAACACACCATGGCCAACGTTCTGCTGCCAAACCCGCCGAGGGACCCACCCTGCAAGAAACAGTGTTGCTGCTCCCTCGAGAGGCTCAACAACGAGATGCTCGAGATGTTGTTTGACAGGTTGTTCGACCGATTCTGGAGGCTACTCGAGACGACGGTCGAGGTGCTCGGCACCGAGGGTCGCAGTATCCTGGTGCTGGCGATGGCTAGAAACCTCGGTCGCGAGGTTGCACTGCCAGATCCGGACCAGCCGAAGCAATCGGCGGAGCAGCCTGAGCAGTCGAAGCAACCGGCCGAGCAGCCGGAGGAGGAGGAGGAGGGGGAGGAAGAGTAGGATTTAGGTTTTCTTTTGTTGTTTTTTAGTTGATGTTGTTTTTATTTTCTTGTGTCTTGTACTTTTTTCTTGTGTTTTGTAATATATTTGTTAATGAATATGTGTTATCTGTGTTCATTTGTATGATGAATATTTTGTGTGTTCAACTGTGAATGAATGAATTAAATGTTTGGCGACGAGAGTTCTGTAAGCAAAGACAAAGGAGACGCACTTTGTATAGGGTACATCTCATTTCTTGTGCACATTGGAGACGCAGTTTGTTGGAAGAGTGTCTCCCATTTTTCAGAGAGAAGGCGCATCTCGGATACTGACTTAACTAAGATGTGTTTTATTGTAACGCGTCTCCTTGAACGTTCAGTCGAACCATATCAGATCCTCGCTGAAGAGGGCTTGTCTCGCTTAACCTTATCAGAGACGTCTGCCTTTGAGCGTGTCGCCCATCTTTATTTCCTATTTGGGTTTCTTAAGTAGTGTGGAGGACCAATTCATGTGGAAACAAACCGCAAGCTCCCATGGCGCCCGTTTCCGGCGGAGGAAGTAGTGGCCCCCGACGAGATCGTGCATACGTGCACGGGGAGGCTGCAGGAAGCAGTTGGTGAGTCCGACATCTATAAATTGAGTTGTACTCCTTCGTATGTGGCGTGTCCAACTGAACAATAGGTTCAGGCACCAAGGTGTGAGTTCATCCGTGGAGTGAGTTGCCCAGCTTTCGACATGGTTCGTCGGTAGGTTTGTGTCCATGTGTAGTCCAAAAATATTGAGATGAATATAGTTCTCTCTATTCTTGTATACTATCGATTATGTGGTTCCAACAAGTACTAGGCACACCTCTAGGACAACACCAGCCAGGTCGAGGCACTACTACAATAAGCCTCATCGCAGGCGGCTCCAAACCTATTATCACAAACGGCTTTTAAAACCGCCTGAAACGAAGAGTCTGATAATCCGCAATTTCACAGGCGGAGAAGTGATACCGCCTATGAAGACATATTATCATAGGCAGTTCTTTACTTAGGCTAGCCGCCTGTGAAGATACATTATCATAGGCGGGTCGTGCAACATATATAACCGCCTGTGATAAATGTCTTATCACAGACGGGTATTGAAGCATAACTAACCGTCTATGATAATATGTCTTCACAGACGGGTATTGAAGCATAAATAACCGTCTATGATAATGTGTCTTCACAGACGGGTACTGAGGCATAACTAACCGCCTAGGATAACGTTTCTTCACAGACGGGTTTTGAGGCATAACTAATCATCTATGATAATATGTCTTCACAGACGGGTATTGAAGCATAACTAACCGCCTATGATAATTTGTCTTCACAAACAGGTATTGATGCATAACTAACCGTCTATGATAATGCTGTTATCACATACGGACGTTTACCTACATCAGCCGTCTATGAAGACCGTTTAACGCAGCCGGTTTCTACCATAACAGTATCGCCTGTGAAAATTAGGTTATCACAGATGTTTCTTTACTTGTATCTAGCCGCCTGTGATAATTGTTTTTCACAGTCTTGCCTAGCCGTTGGTTAATAACCGTCTGTGATAAGGTATAACCTATGCAGTACTACTGCTGTTATTTCTAATTTCCAGGTCAATTCAATATAATCACAGAATAAAAAATAACAATATCATCACAGAACAAAAGTCAACAATATTATCATCACAGAAGTCAATTTCACTAAAACAATATACATATGTACAAGTTACAGATACAATTCATCTCAAAGTTTACAAGTTTTCACTAAAAAATGTTTCTATTGGCATAGTCGCAAAGTTCTGGCACATCAGCTGCTGCACAATTCTCATCAAAGAACTTCCCTTTTTTTGCAAAATTCCACGACGTATGAACTGGCAGAGTTCAGCAGCAATCCTGTCGGCTCCTCCACTAGGAATACTTCTACAAACCGGCCATTCTTCGTTCAGATTCTTCGTGTGCTGCAATATAACACATAACAAGATTTAGAATGTGTTAGTTTGAACAATCTCAAAGTATAGATCAAAGTGAGAGTATACAGGAATTTAGTTGGTATTTTTGGAGCAGTTATACTATGAGCAATTGAATTTTGAAGTTGGAATCAAAATATGAAAATAATGTTTCTGGTAATATTGAACAGCAGAGAATATAAGCATTAAACTATGCTAGTTACTATGAAAATGAAACACAAAAGTAAGAAAATAAGGTATTGACATTAAGGATAACTTACATCCTCACGATTCACTCTATATACGTCGGCGGTCCGAAGATGCTCGCATACATAATACCCGCATAAGACACTCCCAGCAGGCTGCTTCGGACAAGCATAATACGTTTTAATGTCCAATGCATTCGTATTAGGAGGTCTCTGACCGCCAAGATGTTCTGCGTAAAACCGCCAAGCGCTATAATAAAAGAAATGTCATATAAAACTTGTCAATACATTTTAAATGTGCGTATATTAAAATTATTGAATAAACGTACGATTTCAAAATGGAAAGGAAATCTTTGTAATGATCTGGTGGGTAATCGGCCGAGCGTG
Source organism: Tuctoria greenei (assembly GCA_036927565.1). Classification (NCBI taxonomy): domain Eukaryota; kingdom Viridiplantae; phylum Streptophyta; class Magnoliopsida; order Poales; family Poaceae; genus Tuctoria; species Tuctoria greenei. Next base: position 192,275,778 of record JAYESD010000005.1, read on the forward strand.
TTAACAATTACCAATAACTGCTATTTCAATGTCATGTGTCGAACTTACTCGAAGTTGTACGGAGCCTTTACGAGGTCCTTGCCGTCTCTGAAAAAGTTAAACATCACATGTTCTATGTAAGCTGCAACTTCTGTCCTTTTATCCTTCTTAAGTTTGCGATTGCTTTTTCAAAATCTTTTTTTTTCATGTGCTTGAACTTTGCTGAGTCTCGATCCGCCTAGACGCCGAATAGCGCCTTTGCAATCCTAGTAGGGTCAAGGATACCTGTCTTGCGCGCCAACTTTTCATTATCCATGTATTGCATCCTATTGAAGAAGTCCAGAATTGTTATAATATCATGAAATACGTATGCATGTAGTAAGAAAAGCAAATACAAAATATTTGAGGCACTTATAAGCACAAGACGAGCAGCAGGTTGATTTCGAGCATGCCTCGATGCAAAAGGGGATGCAGCCCCTCAAATAAAACGACTCGTCTATCTTCTCCAGTGCTCCAGAATGCTTCTTTTGGAATATGAAATGTGACGTAAATAAGACCATATCTTGTGCTGGCAAGGATGTACCACTCATGCATTCTTTTGAGCGGGACGGGTTGTTTGCTAAGTAGTACGGATGTCATGAACGACTTCCCATTCTCAAATTTAGGAGGAACATCCTCAAGCTTGTATATTGGAACTCCTGGTTTAACTAAAGCCGTCCGCCGATTATACATGACACCGTCTTCTTCCCACTCCTCGATATCTCCTAATTCTGGCTCATGAGAAGAACGAGATGCATTTGATTTTATAATATTTTCCTTCATGGTTTCCAAATACTTTGACACTTCTGATGAAGGTTTCTTATTTTCGTATGAGCTAACTTTGATAGGCACTAATGATCGAGGAGTAGTCGTCGGAAGTTGGACACTGGCTTGTTGAACCTGTTGTTCAACTGATTGCTCTTTACTCCCAGCAGCTGGCTCTAGTACTACTTTAAGCTGTTGCTCAACTGGTTGCTCTTTACTAGCAACAACTTGCTCTGGTACTGCTTGAAGCTGTTGTCCAACTTGTTGCTCTTGGATATCTTTACTAGCAAGGTTACTATCATCCTTGCTGAGACATAGGGGGAATGGATCTTCCTGGACTGGGAGTGGATCTTCATGCACTTTTGCCTTAGAAGATGGGGTTGCAGTATTTCGAGATGCGACGGGGCTAGAAATTGGCTTATCGTCCAACACGATATCGCGTCTGAAAGTTGCCTGGGGGGGTGAATAGGCTAATCAACCTGAAATGACTTAATAAAACAAGGTTAATACACAGGGGGCGGACTAGTCCGGTCCAGGGGTGGACTAGTCCGGTCCACCTACAGGGAGAAGCCTAAAAAGATTTTCTAACAGGTTTTAGTCCAATTCTTGTGATGCAAAGTTTGTTAGAATAACTTAGTGAGCCTTAACAAGTTATATGGCAAGTATGAAGCTAAAGATCACAATGAAGCAAAGGTGATGAGCAAAACCGGTAAAGCTAACCCTAGAAGTAATATGTGATGAATGGAAGCTAAGAACACAAGTGACACGAGGATTTTATCCCGAGGTTCGATCCCACACAAGGAATCTACGTCCCCGTTGAGGAGTCCACAAAGGACCGGGTTCAACAACCCTTCCCTCACCAAGTTTAGCGCACGGGCCTAACTTGGTTCTACACTATCACAAAGAATGAATACAAGATTCGTTGGGGCTTCTCACAATCTGAGGCTCCCACCACAATTACAATTGCAAATCACAAAGATTGACTCAAGCCACAGATCACAAAGATTCACAAAGTGCAAGAGATCAAACCGAGAGCCAAAGAGTGGTGTTCTTCCTCTTCTTCACCTCACTAAACCCTAATCCACGCAAGAATTAGTTTTATAGGGAATGTAGGCAAGAAGGAGGCTTTTGGAGGCTCAAGGTTGTTGTGGCGGTGCTAGGGTTTCAGTTTGCTCAAAGGATGGTTCAAATGAACCTAGGGGTCCTCTATTTATAGAGGTTCTCAGCCCATACTGCTGACTTCAGCAGATGGGTGGACTAGTCCGGCCAATAGCTCGGACTAGTCCGGCCTAGGGGACCACTGACGCCCCTGACAACTGTCGCCCTGTGCGGCAATCATCACACTACCCGTCAAACTTCAAATTCAAATGGTCACTTCAACAACGTACTAGTCCGGCCCTTACCGGACTAGTCCAATTTCACACAGAACCTTTTGTTCCGTGTGAAAACGGACTAATGTGAAGACCACAGACTACTCCGGCCCCATGGGCAGACTAGTCTGGCCTTCCCAGACTTAGTCTCTGAAACACTGCCTCCTCTCAAACCCGGACTAGTCCAGCCCCCAGGGCGGAATAGTCCGATCTTAGTCAGGACCTCTTGGTCCATACTAAAATGGACTTAGTCCCCAAAACCCACTTCACGACTACCCGAACTAATCCGTTCCAATACGGACTAGTCCGATCTCAGTCATACCCTTCTGGTCCGGCCGAAAACGGACTTGGCCGGCCAGGGGCGGACTAGTTCGGCCACCTGCACGGACTAGTCCGGCCCTACTACCAGACTACTTCCAACTCTTTTCTCTCAAAAGGTTTGACCTCTAAACCGCTTTGAGCTCCCAACCTGATCTCAATGCAATTTACACACACATCCTCACACAAATTTGGCTAGTCTAAACTCGACACACTAGAAACCCTAGTTTCTCCTTTTCGAGTTGACATCGCCATTTCCATCTTTTTACTTTTGAGGGATTGTGCTTCCACTTAGTCCACACCTGTGCTTAAGATCACTGAGCTCATTAGACACTTAATTGTCGTCATCAATCATCCAAAACCCACGGGGATCCTAGATGCACTTTCAATCTCCCCCTTTTTGGTGATTGATGACAACACATTAAGTCTTCATATAAGAGAGTATAAATTTGTGGTTTTCATAACGTGCGGGTGTATGAGTGACTCCCCTTTCAATGAATGCATCATAAAAGAGAGATTGAGGAAGTCCTTCATACATGCACACATTATGGTGGGGTGCCTACGTGTTGTGCTCAACAATTTGTGACAAGACATAATAAGCATTAATATGATCAAAAGATAGACATTCAAAGCATCATATTGATATTGAACATTCAAAACATTCAAAACATAGTCTTGCACAAATTTAAACATTCGACATAACATAGATATTACAATAAAGGAGTGCAACATGTCCACGGATCAAAAAAAAACTACACTCGACTCTCCACACCTAAATACCCTTGCCCAACCTTTCTAACACTCCCCCATAATGACTATCTCTCCCGACTGACTCCCAACTATCTCTCCCCCTTTGGCATCAAGACACCAAAAAGGGAAAAGAAGAAGGGAAACCCGACCTCGAAGTCTAGTCGTCGTCTTCCTCGTCATTGTCGTCGTCGCGGGAGTCGCTCTCCGTGGCCTCCGGGTCCTCTTGATCCTCATCGTCATCGTCGTCATCAGAGGCACGAGCCGATGGAGCTGCCCGGGAAGAGCTTTCGTCCTCTTGGAGCTGGGCGAGCTCGTCGGCGGTGAAGTTGGGGAAAGCAGTGATCTCCTCGTCACTCACTTCCGGAGAGGACATAGGGACCTCCAGCTTGTCGCACCCGCCTTAAGATACTTTTCTTGGCGCTTGTGTGCCCTCTGAGCCCGAATCTCTTGCTTCCAGCAGGAAGTGAAGATCGCCTTGAAGCACTTGAAGAAAGCGCTCATCGACTCAGGCGGAGGCGGAGAAGGAGGCGCCACGGGTCGAGATGGAGGATCTGCATTCTTCCGGCGTGGAGGAGCCGACACATTTGGAGGCTGCTGAGGACAAAGCGGGCGATGCGACACGTCCTTGACAAAGGACAAGCCCGACACCTTCTCTATGAGACACATAATGTAGGGAGCATACCCGCAAGCACGGTTGGGGGTATGCGAGATATTGAAGATATCGTCGAAGATGTAATCGACGAGGTTGAATTTCTCCTCCCTATCAACAAGAAGTAGCAAGTGCCTCAAGTTTCCTTGAATCACCCCAGCATCACCATCCTTTGGTGCTATTGTCCTTCTGAGGATCCTGTTCATGATGCTGTAGAAGGGCTTGATGTTGCGAGCATGTCCGACACTATATTGGACATGACTGGGGTACATGTATGCCAGCTCATCACGGTCCACAGCCTTGAGGTTAGAGATGATGATCTCATGATCCAGATGTGCCTCAAGCCCTAGAATCTTGGCAAACTCTGCAAAAGTGACTGAGTATTGCTCGCCATGTGTCATCCATATGATCCTCCTGTCACCTGAGGTGGTGAAGTAGATAGTAGAGTAAAACTGCAGGATCACTTCGACGTTCCAGTCATATTTGAACCCCATGATCTCCTTGAGCTCATGGCGCTCACCAGCTTCAATGACGGCGTCAAATGCGGAGTGTTGCTTCTTGGCCATGTACTCCTAGTCTACCCACTGTGCTTCAATCACAGGATTCTTCATGCCTTGGTAGACTAGACGGTAGTAATCACAATGAAAGTCACACCAAAAACGAGGGTCGACGGTGCTCCTTTCATACTTGTACACCTTGTCCGTCCGGAGCCTTCTTGCTTTCTCAACTCCCTTTCCATGAAAGATATTTGCAGCTATGTCACGCAGCCTGTTGGGATTCCTCTCGGGAGTGTGCACTTCCAGGTGACCAATCGGTTTGGCTTTCCCCTTCTCCTTGATAGCAATGCCCTTGGCCTTCGCAGCCGAGGCCTTCACCAAGGGCTTCTTTTTCTTTGGCTCAGCAGGAGTTGGGGCCTTTCCCTTCTTCGGATCTCTCTCGATCTGGCGTTCAACAATGTCTTCTTGGGCTGGTTCCTTGCCCTTGTCCTTCTCTCCAAGTGTCACAAGTCTCTTCCTCTTGGAGACTTGTGCAGTAGCAGCCTGAGAGTTGTGAGCTTCACGCTCCTCTCGCTTCTTCTTTCAGGTATCCTTCCGTGACTCCTCAATGGCCCGAGCCATTGCTTCATCCTCATCGTAGGCCAATGCGGCGGCCCGAGCAGCTTGTTGCTTCTTGGCTGCTTTTGCTTTCTCATGCTGCTCGAGATATTTCTCGGCAGCTTCAACTTCGGCTCTTGCATGTTCTTCGGCGAGACAAAGTTGCTCCGCCTCCCACTCGGGATCAGTGGGGGGAGAAGCGGAACATCGAGGAGCGGCCATTTTAGCTGAAAGGAATAGAGTCCATAAGATAGAAGGTCAAGGAGTTAGAATAATGCGAAAGAATTCACGAAACATAGCCAAAGTGAGAGTTTGACCTGTGCAGACCAGACTTGTCCGCTCCAGGGGTGGACTAGTCCGCCAGGCGGACTAGTCCGCCTGGCACCGGACTAGTCCACGTCGCACAGGCTAAACCCTAACTCTAACGGTTTTTCGAGAAATTTGGAATCAAGTCGCAATACTCCTAGGCTATGATCACAAGGTCACTAGAAACAACTTTAATGAAGAGGCATCTACCAAAAACTTAATGAACTAAGAATGAGCCTAGTTTTTGAAAAATGAGAAATACCTCTTCAAATCTTGAAGAATTGACAAGATCGGGAAGGGATTGCGTCGAGGATGTTTGGGAAAGGTCTCCCTTGCCTCCAAGGAGTCCAATGCACGGATTGGAATCGGTTTTTGGTGGTTGGAATCGAAAATCGTCGAAAGGGGACGGTTTCGTGCACGTGGAAGAGAGAGGAAGCTAGATGAGGAAGTGGAGGGGTCGGCCGCTTCCTGGGGGGTTTAAGTCCCCAGGGGCCGGGCTAGTCCGGTAGGGGAGCCGGACTAGTCCGGTCAGCGGACCCCAGACCCGGACCAGTCCGGATCCGGACTTGTCCGGCCATAGGGCGGACTAGTCCGGTCCTAGGAGGCTGAAAACATATATATTTGAGTTTTAGCCACTATAAAGGATCCTCTTGGACATATTTGCACAACAAAACCTTGTGAATATGGTCAGTAAGCAATCAACATTCAAACTATGACCATGACTCACAAAGTCACTAGTTTTTCAAATATTTTGGAGAAAATTGAGATAGAGAAGAATTTTCCAACCACATGCATTCTTTTGAACCAGGCAAAAGTAAACATTCAGATGTGCATGTTTCAAGCCACATTTCGAGAATCTAAGATATTGAGCTCACTCCTAAGCACACAAAATCGCTTCTCATCTAGGGGCTTGGTGAATATGTCGGCTAGTTGGTTCTCGGTTCTCACATGGGAAATTACTATACCCCCCTTTAAGGAATGATCTCTCAAGAAGTGGTGTCTGATGTCTATGTGTTTGGTCCTTGAATGCTCAACTGGATTATGGGCTATTTTGATGGCGCTCTCATTGTCACATAGGAGAGGAATATGGCGCAAGTTTATACCATAATCCCTTAGAGTTTGTCTCATCCAAAGAAGCTGTGCACAACAACTTCCGGCTGTGACGTACTCCGCTTCGGCTGTGGAAAGAGCAATGGAGTTTTGTTTCTTAGAGGACCAAGACACTAATGATCTACCCAAGAATTGGCATGTCCCGGATGTGCTCTTTCTATCAACTTTGCACCCCGCATAATCCGCATCGGAATAACCAATGAGGTTGAACTTGGATCCTTTGGGGTACCAAAGTCCTAGGCTAGGTGTGTGAACTAGATATCTAAGAATTCTCTTTACGGCGGTCAAATGACACACATTTGGTGCAGCTTGAAACCGTGCACACATACACACACTAAGCATGATATCCGGTCTAGATGCACAAAGATATAACAAGGAGCCAATCATGGAACGATATACCTTTTGGTCCACACTTGGACCATCTACGTTGAGGTCTAGGTGTCCATTTGTTGCCATAGGAGTCTTAATGGGTTTGGCCTTGTCCATGTCAAACTTCTTCAATATGTCTTGAGTGTACTTTGTTTGACTTATGAACGTGCCTTCTTTGAGCGACTTGGAAACCTAAAAAGAACTTCAACTCCCCCATCATGGACATCTCAAATCTTTCCGTCATAATCTTAGAAAATTCATCACAAAACACTTTGTTAGTAGAACCAAATATAATGTCATTGACATATATTTGGCACACAAAAAGATCATCATTGAAGTGCTTTGTAAATAGAGTGTAATCAGTTTTTCCTATCTTAAAACCATTCTCAATTAGAAAGTCTCTAAGACACTCATACCAAGCTCTAGGAGCTTGTTTGAGGCCATAGAGAGCCTTACGCAATTTGAAGACATGGTTTGGGAATTCTTGGTCTTCAAAGCCCGGTGTTTGCTCCACATATACTTCCTCCTTGATTGGGCCATTTAGGAACGCACTCTCGACGTACATTTGATAGAGCTTAAAATCATGGTGAGTGGCAAAGGCAAGTAATATTAGAATTGACTCTAACCTAGCTACGGGAGCAAAGGTTTCATCAAAATCCAAACCTTCAACTTGTGAGTACCCCTTGGCCACAAGTCGTGCCTTGTTCCTTGTCACAACACCATGTTCATCTTGCTTGTTGCGGAACACCCACTTGGTGCCCACAATATTTGCTTGTGGACGCTTGACAAGCTCCCAAACTTTGTTCCTCTTGAAGTTGTTAAGCTCCTCTTGCATGGCCACCACCCAATCCGGGTCTCTCAAGGCATCTTCAACCCCATGGGGCTCCAAAGAAGAGACAAAGGAGTAATGTTCACAAAAGTTTACAACACGAGAACAAGTGATTACCCCTTTAGTAATGTCTCCTAGTATGTTGTCAACGGGGTGATCCCGTTGAACACTTTGATGTACACGAGGATGTGGAGGTTGAGCTCTTGAGTCATCATCATCTTCTTCTTCTTCTTGATCTCTCCCTTGATGAGTGCCCCCCTTGACTTTCATCTTCTTGGTCGTTTTGAGGTCCTACTTGACCGTCGACAACTTGATCGCGTGGAGGAGTACTTGCATCATCTTGTTGTTGGTCACTTGAGCATTGAGGTTGTTCTTGTGGTCGAACATCTCCAAGTGCCATTCTCCTATGTGCTTCTTGTGGAGAGTCTTCTTGATCTAGCACACTTTGATCAACTTGCTCCACTTGGGAGCCATTAGTTTCATCAAACACCACGTCACGTGCTATTTCAACAATTTCAGAGGTTTTGTTGAAGACACGATAGGCGTGAGTGTTTGAGTCATAGCCAAGCAAGAAACCCTCATCGGACTTTGAAGCAAACTTCGAAGTCCTAGGCTTCTTTTTGAGAATATAGCACTTGCTCCCAAAAACACGAAAATAAGAGATATTGGGTTTCTTACCAACTAGAAGCTCATAGGGAGTCTTCTTGAGGAGGCGGTGGAGGTATAATCGGTTGACGGTGTGGCAAGCGGTGTTAACCGCCTCCGCCCAAAACCGATCCGATGTCTTGTACTCATCAAGCATTGTCCTTGACATCTCGATGAGTGTTCTATTCTTCCGTTCTGCCACCCCATTTTGTTGAGGGGAGTATGGAGCTGAAAATTCATGCTTGATGCCCTCCTCATCCAAGAATCCTTCCACTTGAGTGTTTTTGAACTCGGTGCTGTTGTCACTTCTTATAGCTTTGATTCTTGAGGCGAACTCATTTTGAGCTCTCCTCAAGAACCACTTGAGGACACCATGGGTTTCACCCTTATCATGCAAGAAAAACACCCAAGTGAAACGAGAAAAGTCATCAACAATAACAAGACCATATTTGTTACTGCCAATGCTTATGTAGGTTATTGGCCCGGAAAGGTCCATGTGTAGCAGCTCCAACGGTCTTGTTGTCGTCATGATGTTCTTGGAGGGATGTTGAGCTCCCACTTGCTTCCCCGCTTGGCAAGCACTACATGGCCTATCTTTTTCGAAGACAACATTCTTCAAGCCATGGATGTGCTCACCCTTAAGAAGCTTTTGTAAGTTCCTCATGCCAACATGGGCCAGCCGTCTATGCCAGAGCCATCCCATGTTGGTTTTCGCCATTAAGCATGTGTCAAGTTGAGCTTTATCCGAGGCAAAGTCCACAAGATAAAGCTTTCCCTTGAGCACACCCTTAAAAGCGATTGAGTTATCACTTCTTCTAAGGACGCTCACACCCTCATTAGTGAAAACACAATTATAACCCTTGTCACATAGTTGTGATATGGACAATAGGTTATAGTCTAAAGAATCAATGTGTAGAACGCTAGAAAGAGTGTGTTGATGGGAGATGACAATTTTACCGGAGCCAAGGATTTTTCCTCGGCTATTGTCTCCAAAGAGGATTCCTTCATTTGGATCATCGTGTTCTTCATACTCCTCGAACATCGTCCTCTCTCCGGTCATGTGGTTTGTGCACCCACTATCGAGCACCCATTTGGATCCAACGGAGGAGTATGCCTACAAAACAAGATTATGCCTTCCTTTTAGGTACCCAAGCGGAGTTGGGTCCTTTGATGTTAGTGGTAAGGCATTTGGGCACCCACAAGCAAGGCTTGGGGCTCTTGCGGAGTGGCCCAACATATCTAGCATATACTTTGCCATATTTGTTCCTCATCAAAACATATGATGCATCGAAATCATGAAATAGAGGATGCGGTTCAGCTTTAGGCGTATAAGTGCTAGTTGAGGTGTTCTTCACAATTTTAGTTGGAGATGAGCTTCCTTTGACAAAGACAATCAAATCTTTGCCATACTTGAAGGTTTTGGCATTTTGCCTTCCACCTTTAGTATAGCCAAGACCATCCTTGACATTTGGAGGGCTTGTGTTGGTGTATGCACTTCGTGCATACGCCACCTTCTCTTTGTCAAAGATGCCACCCTTAGGTGCTTGCTTGTCTTGAGTCAACTTAAGCTCATCCTTTAATTTAAGAATCAAGTTAGAACATTTGCAAGTTGATATTGCTTTGGATGCAACTTTTGAGGAGGATGATCTTGTGGAGGAAGAGGCTACACTAGTCTTAAGGGACTCAACTTGAGTCATAAGGATTGTGTTAACTTTTGTCAAGTTGCCAAGTTCGTCCTTGAGCTCAATAGTTGTCTCCTCAAGACTTGAGCATATTTTCTTGCTTAGAGCAAGTTCATGCTCTAATGCCTTGCTATTCTCTCTCTCTCAAGCTCAAGGAGCTCAATGAGCTCTTTACATCTTTCCTTTTCTTGTATAAGCAAGTCCTCTTGCCTATCTAAGAGCTCCTCCTTCTCAAAAATCTCATCCGAAAGCAATTTCATTCTTCGCAATGTTCTCTTGCTTATATCCTTAAACATGTGTTCATTTTCGCTAGCACTATCAAAATCATCATGGGAGGATATGGAAGAGGATGAGTTAGAATTTACATTTCTTCTTCCCTGTTTTGCCATGAGGCACGTTGGCTTATAGTCGTGGAGATTTGGGAAGAGCTTGCTTCCCTTGGAGCTCCTCTCGATGGCTATGGTTGCCATCTTCTCCTCATCTTCGGACGAGGAGGACTCATCGTTAGAGTCCCACTCCTTGCCTAAGTGAGAATGACCGGAGGGCCTCTTCTTCTTGTAGAACTTCTTCTCTTGTGGCTTGCCCTCCTTCTTCTTCTTGCCATCTTCATGTTGACAATCTACCATGAAGTGTCCGTACTCGCCACAATTGTAGCAAGCCCTCTTGTTTTTGGGCTTTGCCTTTTCTTTGCCTTTGCCCTCATGCTTGTATCCTCCTTTTCTTCTCCTCATCATCCTCTTGAAGTTGTTGATGAAGAAGGCCTCTTCCTCATCATTTTCTGTTTGCTCTTTTGGGGGGGCATGTTGCTTTGAGTGCAACATTCTTCATCTTCGAGACGGTGAACCTTTGAAGGTCATTGTAGAAGAGCGCCTCCTTTTCCATGATCTCGTGATTGATGATCCTTCCAAGGACCTCCTCCGGGGTCATTTTGGCAAACCCCGGACTTTCTCGGATCATGGAGCAAAGAGAGACGTTCCTAGGAATGAATGCCCGAATCATTATCTTCACCACCTCGTGGTCCGTCCACTTGGTACAGCCATAAGATCTACTCTTGTTGATGAGTATCTTTAGGCGGTTGTACATCTCTTGGGGAGATTCACCATCCATAATGGCGAACCTCCTGAGCTCTCCTTCAATGATCTCAATCTTTGCTTCCCTGACGACTCAGTTGTCTTCATGAGCCATCTTGAGAGTGTCCCAAATGTCTTTGGCCACCTCAAGTCCATCCACTCCGTTGAACTCATCTCTTGAGAGAGATGAGATGATCACTCCGGCCGCTTGGGCATTGCGGTGAAGGAGCACGGCTTGCTCCAGAGTGATATCTTCTTCATTCTTAGGGATGTGCACCCCGGTCAACACAATTTGCCATAGTGAGGGATTGAGTGACACAAGGTGGATCTTCATGTTGTGCTTCCACATCCCGTAGTCGGTTCCATCAAATTCGAGAGGCTTCCCCAATGGGATGGAAAGGTAGTGGTTGTTGGAAACAAGACGCTCATAGTTGTAGCCTTGTTGGTTGTAGTTGATTGTACCACTCGATGTGGAGGTTGAGGTGTCAACTTTGGGAGTCTTCAACTTCTCTCGAAGTTTCGCCTTGAGCTGGCGAACTGCTTCGTCATCTGTTGATTTGTCTTGATAGAAGAGAATATCTTCTGGAGTTGCTTGGATCTCGCTGGTAGAAACTTCTTCGTACCCCACTCCGGCCATCTTCTCTCCGAGTTGTTAGAATCTTTTGGGAGAGTCCTGCTCTGATACCAATTGAAAGTTGTCTAGAGGGGGGTGAATAGGCTAATCAACCTGAAATGACTTAATAAAACAAGGTTAATACACAGGGGGCGGACTAGTCCGGTCCAGGGGCGGACTAGTCTGGTCCACCTACAGGGAGAAGCCTAAAAAGAGTTTCTAACAGGTTTTAGTTCAATTATTGTGATGCAAAGTTTGTTAGAATAACTTAGTGAGCCTTAACAAGTTATATGGCAAGTATGAAGCTAAAGATCACAATGGAGCAAAGGTGATGAGCAAAACCGGTAAAGCTAACCCTAGAAGCAATATGTGATGAATGGAAGCTAAGAACACAAGTGACACAAGGATTTTATCTCGAGGTTCGATCCCACACAAGGAATCTACGTCCCCGTTGAGGAGTCCACAAAGGACCAGGTTCAACAACCCTTCCCTCACCAAGTTTACCGCACGAGTCTAACTTGGTTCTCCACTATCACAAAGAATGAATACAAGATTTGTTGGGGCTTCTCACAATCTGAGGCTCCCACCACAATTACAATTGCAAATCACAAAGATTGACTCAAGCCACAGATCACAAAGATTCACAAAGTGCAAGAGATCAAACCAAGATCCAAAGAGCGGTGTTCTTCCTCTTCTTCACCTCACTAAACCCTAATCCACACAAGAATTAGTTTTAGAGGGAATGTAGGCAAGAAGGAGGCTTTTGGAGGCTCAAGGTTGCTGTGGCGGCGCTAGGGTTTTAGTTTGCTCAAAGGATGGTTCAAATGAACCCAGGGGTCCTCTATTTATAGAGGTTCTCAGCCCATACTGCTGACTTTAGCAGATGGGCGGACTAGTCCGGCCTATAGCCCGAACTAGTATGGCCTAGGGGACCACTGACACCCCTGACAACTGTCGCACTACGCGGCAATCGTCACACTACCCACCAAACTTCAAATTCAAACGGTCACTTCAACAACGGACTAGTCCGGCCCTTACCGGACTAGTCCGATCTCACACAAAACCTTTTGTTCTGTGTGAAAACGGACTAGTCTGAAGACCACGGACTAGTCCGGCCCCATGGGCGGACTATTCCAGCCTTCCCAGACTTAGTCTCTGAAACACCGCCTCCTCTCAAACCCGGACTAGTCCGGCCCCCAGGGCGGACTAGTCCGATCTTAGTCAGGACCTCTTGGTCCGGACTAAAACGAACAAGTCCGTGGTTTTGGGACGTAGTCCCCAAAACCCACTTCACGACTACCCGGACTAATCCGTTCCAATACGGACTAGTCCGATCTCAGTCAGACCCTTCTGGTCCAACCGAAAACGGACTTGGCCGGCCAGGGGCGGACTAGTCCGGCCACCTGCACGGACTAGTCCGACCCTACTGCCAGACTACTTCCAACTCTTTTCTCTCAAAAGGTTTGACCTCTAAACCGCTTTGAGCTCCCAACTTGATCTCAATGCACTTTACACACACATCCTCACACAAATTTGGCTAGTATAAACTCGACACACTAGAAACCCTAGTTTCTCATTTTTGAGTTGACATCGCTGTTTCCATCTTTTTCCTTTTTGAGGGATTGTGCTTCCACTTAGTCCACACCTGTGCTTAAGATCACTGAGCTTATTAGCCACTTAATTGTTGTCATCAATCATCCAAAACCCACGGGGATCCTAGATGCACTTTTAGCGTTGGTGCCAAAGGATTAATAGGTTGACAACCTGCCCTAGAGTCGCGATCCCCTCAGGTGTGACGTGGTCTATTTCATAATCTTCATAATCATTATCAATGATATGAAGAACTTGCACCACAGCATAATACAACGGAAGTGGATTCCTGTTGAAGTCACGATCAGGCTTTGCCATAGCAGTCACAACCTGTTTGGTTTTGTTCCCTGCTCTGCCGATCGGGACAAGAAGACGACAAGATTTGTCGTTAGCAATATCATCGACAGGGAACTTATGGGTTGACCCTGAGCCTGGCACAGAACCAACGCTGCTAGGGTAGGCAGTTGGAGATACTAATTGCTCCTTTTGCACCGGAACCATTGATGTACTAGGTGCCACTAATTGTCCTGATTGTCTAAGTTGTTCCATTATTTCTTGCATATTTTCTTTGACCTTTTGAGCAATCATTTCATCAAGTGTTTTCTTAAATTCCTCACGTCTTCTATATGTGTCTTTATCTTTAGGAAAACCATCTAGCCAAGACATTTGAGAAGAGACTGCTCGAACCCATCCGTTGTGTTCAGGGTTTCCTAAGATACGGTAAGTTGGTCATTCTCCCTCTTCGGCTTGAAGAGACCCTTCTGTTGCTTTTCAATTACTTCTTTCATTTTCTCCTCTACTTCATTCACAGAGTCAAGCTTTTCAAGTTTGCCCTCGCTGGTCAAACCTGATCGGGCAAAGACCCACCGCTGAGTTCGCTCATCGCAGCCTTCTAATGGGTGAGGATTGCCCTTACTGGTAATTTCGTCTAATATCTTATTACATTTATTGACTTTGGGGGCGTATCCGGCAGACCCCAAGCAATGATGGTAGTTGTTCTTTTTTGCAAGCTCTGACCTAGTTGCACTTAGAGCTTTAGCAACAGGTGTGGTCTTTTGAGAAACAAACTCTTGCCACTGAGCTTGTGTGATTTTTCCCATCTTCCTCGGGCTAGGGACCTTATCGGCCTTAACATAAGCATTCATTTCGCTCTTCCAACCACGAAACTTCTTGCCACAAGAGACCAATGTTGCTTTCTTTACAGCTTCTTCCGTGCCTTTCGGTAACTTGATGTTTCTTTATTCTTTCCCACAACTCATTCTTGGTCTGCTCGGGTAATTTTATCCAATTCTCGGTCATGATCGGCACGAGCTCCCTAACAAGAAAACCGCATGCATTACAGTACTTGGTAACTGAATCTAATGGTTCTTGGGGAAGCCCACCTGGACCGACCCTTGTTATATATATGATGCGGTCCAATGGACCCTTATTGGGACCTCGCTGCCCTCGTTTACGCTTTAGTGAAGCTGAGGATTCATCCATTGGAGAACCTTCTGCGGTTTTAGGAGCCGAAGTCACCTCGTTGTCTTCGCGATTAATCTAGGTAGAAAAGAATTATAAAACTTCGTAACTTGACAACCAACATTAACTTGAACTGCTGAAGTTAAGATTCGTGATCCATACCTCGTCGGTAGGATCATATTCTGGGTCGAGATCCTCTGAAGTCTTTTTAGTTTTTATATTAGAAAAAGGATCCGATGGACTATGAAAGGAGTCTGAACTGCTAGAGTCAGTAAACTCCATATTGTCTTCTTAATTTTACTATCAGCACCAGTCTTCTTAGGGCTTTCCATGCTAGAACTAATAAGACAAAAAATATAATTAATGGCATATTAACTCTACATGAAGTGTTGCATGAAGAAAAAGATGGAAGCATTCTAGGATTTGATAAGGCATTCTAGGGTTTAAGGCGACCGACCAAAAGGTTCCTATACATTGCGAGGGTGACAAGCATGTTAAAATTGCTCACCAGCAATGGCAAATTTATCTTCTTATTCTAAATAGGCAGTTACTTGTATCTGTTTTCTGAGCACAAGCGATGTTCAACAGTCGTATGCGAGCACATTGCTTTGTTTGGCAAAAGGATAGCGACACCAATCTCGAAGGAGCACAACCCTGTGAGATGAAGTGCGGGACGGCTACACTCTATTTTCAGTACAGATGCTACTATTAACTCATGTTACCACCAAGTTCCCAGATTTGGAACTGAAATTTGACAGAGCTTCCTTTGTATGTTGCAGATTTTGTCCACAATTTTCAAATACAGAACATTGATATTTGCAGAAACAATATATTACAAACTTGTTATACACATCCTCAGGATTCCATAAATGTAAATTATGAAGTCTTTTGATGATCCTACTAGAAATTACGATCCAAACAGCAACTGAATACATAACTGTCCAGATTCTGGACTGTTACGACACCTTAAACGGTACTTCAATTTAGACCTGGTTATTGCGTGTTTTAGCCTTAGCATTGAATATGAAATTGATAGAGGAGTCTTTAAGATTTCCATACATGTATAGATATGCATAGGTTGCTTTTCTAATTTAAGAATTATGGCTGTTCAAAGTTCAGAAATTTTGTGGCTGTTTCAGATAACACTGTACACAGGTACTAACTTCAACTCCAACTTCTAATTAGTTCTAAACCGAATTTGAGGTAACAATGAATAGAATAGTTGTAGAATAGCTCTTCCCCTTTCAAAAAATGTATCACAATAGACTAGTAGAGCTTTCTACAGATAATTATGGCAAAAATACAAATGCTTGTTCATATAATTTTAATACAATTACATCACAACTTGACAGTTTTTCAAATTCCACCGAACCCTAACCAAAAGGATGCCTACCCTTTTTGAATTCCTGAACCCTAACCAAGGATATGCAAGGCGGCGGCGAGGGCGGGGAGGGAGGCGGCACAGTGACGGAGGATGGAAGGTTGAAGGGTTTAGGGTTTACCATGGCGGCAACGGCTTCGCTCGGCGTACGTGGAAGTGACGACGGTGAAGCTCGGCGGCGAACACTTGGCGGCAAATGAAATTTTGGCAGCCAAATGGTGTCTAAGTGTTTCGCACGGGTTAGGTTTTTCCAACGCTGCCGAGGGGTATATATAGACTCCTATTTTCTCAAGCGGATTTTAAGTACCGACCACCTGAGAAGATGATTACCTCAGGCGGGTTTTACTTACCGACTGCCTGAGAAGATACAATTATCTCAGACGGTTGGTAATTAAAACCCGTCTGAGATAATCATCTTCTCAGACGGTTATTAAGTACCAACCGCCTGTGAAGATCTTTACTTCTTCTTAATTAATATTCTTGATTAAATATGGCTCCTTTAAACAGGAAAAATTCCACTTTCTTGTAATATTATTGATAAGTAAAGGTTACCATTAAATTTCAATTCATAAATCCTTTGAAATTGGTCAGAACATAAAAAACATATAAACATTGCTATTTTTCATTTTTATATCTTGACGAATATAATGCTTTTTTCATTTATTTTTTCAGTGGACATTTTTATTTATCAAACCAACCTCTATGAATTTTTTCAGATTTTTTTAATTTTTTTGAATCAATGTGTGTTCATAATTTGATGAATGCCTCATATGTATATGAGCATTTAGTTAGAATGATGGATAATTTGAAGTTTGACATGTTGGAATGCTTTTAAAAAAATTAAAAAAATTCATACATGTATAAATAATACAAATATGTTCATATAAACAAATTTAAGTAAAGGGTCCTTTTTTATGAGATACACAAATGTGAATAATATGTGAGTAGAAATTAATTTGATATTTACCAAAACATTACAATGTCAGTTATACAAGTTCTAAAACATTTGGTTCAGGTGGTAGATATAAATTTTATAAAAATATAGAAGAAAAAATCATCGAATTTGGACTCAATTTGCAGAATCTAAACATATTTGAGTATTTATATTGGAATCTAAATAAAAAAGAAGCAAGGGATAAGGAAACTGAAGAACATTATCTACAATTATCTCAAGCGGTTGGTAATTGAAACCCGTCTGAGATAATCATCTTCTCAGGCGGTTATTAAGTATCAACCGCCTGTGAAGATCTTTACTTCTTCTTAATTAATATTCTTGATTAAATGTGGGTCCTTTAAAAAGGAAAAATTCCACTTTCTTGTAATATTATTGATAAGTAAAGGTTACTATTAAATTTCAATTCATAAATCCTTTGAAATTGGCCAGAACATAAAAAACATATAATAATTGCTATTTTTCATTTTTCTATCTTGACGAATATAATATTTTTTTCATTTTTTTCAGTAGACATTTTTATTCATCAAACCAACCTCTATGAATTTTTTCAGATTTTTTTTTAAATTTTTTGAATCAATGTGTGTTCATAATTTGATGAATGCCTCATATGTATATGAGCATTTAGTTAGAATGATGGATAATTTGAAGTTTGACATTTAAAAAAATTTAACAAAATTCATACATGTATAAATAATACAAATATGTTCATACAAACAAATTTAAGTGAAGGATCCTTTTTTATGAGATACACAAATGTGAATAATATGTGAGTAGAATTAATTTGATATTTACCAAAACATTACAATGTCAGCTATACAAGTTTTAAAATATTTGGTTCAGGTGGTAGATATCAATTTTATACAAATATAGAAGAAATAATCATCGAATTTGGACTGAATTTGCAGAATCTAAACTTATTTGAATATTTATATTGGAATCTAAATAAAAAAGAAGCAAGAGATAAGGAAACTGAAGAACAATATCTACAATTATCTCAGACGGTTGGTAATTAAAACCCGCCTGAGATAATCATCTTCTCAGGCAGTTATTAAGTACCAACCGCCCGTGAAGATCTTTACTTCTTCTTAATTAATATTCTTGATTAAATGTGGGTCCTTTAAAAAGGAAAAATTCCACTTTCTTGTAATATTATTGATAAGTAAATGTCGGTGGTTTGGAACCGGCAGATCTCTCTACACTACTAAAGTGATAGAGGAGTTTGATGTTCGGTGTGGGCGCGCGGAGATTCAAGAAGGTGAGTAGTAAATGACACAGGAGACACAAGAGTTTTACGTGGTTCGGGCCGCCTGAGCGTAATACCCTACTCCACGAGTGTGTTGGTGTTGTATTAGCTGTATGAGCTTGTGTTGAGCGTCAATGGCGTGTGTGTCTATCCCCCTGAACGTGTCGTTGGCCTGTCCTTTTATAGTACAAGGGCAGGCCGTTACAAGTTAGCCTGGCCCGACATGTGGCCCCGGCGGTTACTAGTATTGACACTTATTTAATACATTTAATTGTCCTTAACGACCGGGTAATGGGCTTTTGACAGCATCGTTACTGGTGTTAAGGTCGTCCATTTAAGTGTCATTAATATGGTATTAATGACACTTAATCGGGTCTTGAAGTTCTTGATTCCCCTTTGAAGATCCGGAGCCGTTGCGGGGTCTTCCGGAGGTTAGAGGCTGAGGATCCGACGATTGGACACGTGGCAGCTCCGGGGCATACTGTGGGAAACAGGAAGCTCCGGAGCTACCTGACACGTGTCAGGTCCGGAGCTTCTCTCGGTCTGGGGTTAAGTCCGGAGGTGCCATTTCGGTACATGGCCCGGAGCTTCCCCCTTGTGGGCGGTAGCTCTGGTTTGATAGTACACGTGGCGACCCTGGGATTAACCATGTTGGAGAAGCGGGTCCGGTTATATCTGACATGTGGGCCTCCGAAGGTCTTCAAATCAAGTAGATGACTTTTCTTGGAGATCTTTGTAACCTTAAGGGGTGTACGGTTTCCAGGGTACCGACAGTGGCCCCCTGGACCTACCTCCGGGGAAGACCACTGGGGTGAAGTCATTCTGCCGGGGGTGGGTCCATCCTCGCGACTTTTGAACTGAGTCTTCAAGGGTCTTTGAAGGTGCCGTTGGCGAGGACTTGGAGTTAAATCCTCGCCGCGTGGCATATCCCGCGTACGGCAGATGAGATCTTTGGCATGCGGATCTAACGCAATTGAAGGTCGCCGGTTCCCGATACGGAAACTGTATCGGTTCCGCGCGCCTTGTCAGGCCGCCGCCTTTGGGTTTCCCGCCTCATGATGACAACCGTTCGCCTGGGTAAGAACCTCGACTTGATCGTCGGGGTGGTCCCGGGCCCCCTTGTCATCGGCTGGGTGGAATTTTTGAAGAGTATCTTTGACTTCCTTGCGGTTTCCATCCAAGCGTTGCGAGGGCTTACTTAAGAAGGAAAGCGCGCACCGTCGGGAGTTCTTCACGCCTCCCATCTGATCTTGCGCTCAAACTCCCAACTTGTGCTTTGCTTTTCTTCTCTTGCCTAGCCGTGCCGCGATGGAGTTGGGTCTCCGCGAGAGTCGCTTGAAGATCGACGGCGACCTAAAGAAGGTTCGGGCTCTCATGGGATGGTCCTCGGACTTCTTCAACTGCTCGGTCCACGCCGGTGGAGATCTCCCATTTGAGAAGGAGCACGTCGGCGAAATGGTGTACTTCTCCTCGTACGCCATGGTGGGGTTGATCCCACCTTTTTCTTCCTTTTTCTTGATGCTGCTAGACTTCTATGGTCTGCAGTTGTATCATCTCGGCCCCCACTCCATTCTTCTTGTGTCCATTTTCGTCCACTTCTGTGAGATGTGGGTGGGCATCCCCCCTGCATTGAACTCTTCCGGACCTTCTTCACCGTCCATACCACCGGTAGGAGCAATGAGTACCTTGGCTTCTACTACTTCGTGAAGCGCAAGAAGTGCCCATTCAAGTACCTCCGGTCATTTCCCTCTGGGAAGTGGGATGACTGGAAGAAGGAATGGATAGTCGTCCGGGTGGAGGAGCATGAGAGGCTGGAGCTACCCGAAGGTCTTCCCAGCATCGACACGTCAATCTGGAGTGAAGCTCCGGTGCTGGTGGAAGCCTTAAACCCTGTTTTGACCAGGATCCGCCAATGCTTGGAGGGAGGATTGACTCCTCAGGCGGTGTTTTGCAGCTTCTTGGTCAACAGGTGGGCGCCGCTGAAGAGGAGAGAGAAACTCGCATGGGCCCTCAACAGTGTGATGGACGACGACCGGGTCGAGACTGGGCTGAAGTCCAACATGGTGGGGAAAACATTGGAGTTCCACCTCAAGAAGTTCCAGCATGACATCGACGTCGAAGGCAACAACTTGACTCCGCCATCAGCTTTTCTTCCTCTGAACGTGAAAGTGGAGTTCAGTAGGGAGCTCCGGCGGAAGATGCCCATGCTTGACGACCTTGGTGTCGTCGAGAAAAGATCAACCACCGGGGTAGCGATCCCCGGAGTGCCCAAGGATGGCTCCGACTCTACTTCGAAGCCGAGGGAAGAAGTCGTCGGCAAGGGCAAGGAGCTGGCGGATGAACCCGTGAGCCGGAAGAGGAAGCTGCAGTACGCCGACGGAAGGTCCGTCGGGCCCGCTACTTCTGCGTCGGCTCCTTCTCCCCGGAGGGGAAGGTCCTCTACAACTGCAGCGACTGTTCCCGTAGTGGGGTCCTCCCGGAACGCGACTGTTCCCGCAGTGGGGTCCTCCCGGAGCGCGACTGTTCCCGCAGTGGGGTCCTCCCGGGGTGTTAGCTTCGGGCACGCGACTCCAGCACCTGGGCCGGTGGAGGCCTCCAGGTCCGGGGGTTCTTCCCGATCGAGGGGGGCCTCGACTCGGGAAACACCCGTGGCCGCGACGAGTTTCGGGGGGCCTTCCGGAGCTTCCACGCCGGCTATAACCAGCCCAGAACGCTCGAGAAAAAGGTTCCGCGCAAGCTGGTGCGGAAGCCTCCCAAGGTAATTTTTAATCTCTACCTTGGATAGTTGTTTTAATTGTAGCAACTATTTTTTAATTTTCTTCGTTCATCATATGCAGCATCCCCAAGAAGGGGAGTGAGGCTCCACCCTCAGCCACAGTGGCTGAAGCCGTGAGGGTGGGAGCTTCTGCTCCTGTCCCGGTGCCGCCCCAAGTGGTGGCTGAAGCTGTGACAGCTCCCGCGCCGGCTGTCGTGGTCATGGACCTCGACTCATCCCCAGAAGTTCCCGTGGTAGCGCCGGACCACGGGAGTGAAGATGCGCCAGCGGCACCTATCCCGGAGGTTGAAGCTCCGGGTCCTGATGCTGAGATGATGGAAGCTACGTCTGTTGAGCCGGAGGAAGCAGTAATCCCGGCCTCTGAGCCGGAAATTGTTGAAGCCCCGGCGGTTGAGCCGGAGGTGATTGAAGCCCCGGCATGCGCGCCGGAAACTGAGGTAGTTCCGACAGTTGGGCCGGCTACCTCTGAAGCACCGGCCGCTGAGCCGGTCATTGTTGGTGCTCCAGCCACAGGGCCGGTCGATGTTGAAGATCTTCCGGCTCCTGAGCCGGTTGTTGAAGAGGTGACAGAGCTCGAGCCCCCATCGGAAGAGGTGCCCAGACCGGAGCCAGCAACGGCTCCTGCTCCGAAAGTGACGATGTCGGAGGTACCTGCGGCCGAGCCGGAGTGCCCAAGCGAAGTCGCTGGCCCCCTGCCTGAGGGGGTGAACGAAGAACTGGCGGCGGGGCCTTCCTCGATGGCGACTGAGGCCATCCCGGAGGACGGCCCTAGTGCCATGGAGACACAGGGGACCACTCTTGTGGAGTGGGACCAATTTTTGTATCTGAAAACCCGCTGGAACCAGCGGAGGAGACCCCAGCAGGTCCGGAACCCATCCCGTTGTCATTGTCTATTGACAACGCATGTTCCAGTCTGCGTCAAGTCCAACTGGCCTTCTTCCACGACAGCAAGGCTCTTGAAGAGGAGCGCCAAACCCTTAGGCGGTGGCGTAACCGGCTCTACTTCGAGACCAAGCTGGCGCAGTCGAGGCTAGCAGATGACAAAGAGTGGATCAAGCGGGAGAAGATCCGCCTGGAGTACTGGGGCAAGTTACTGGATGACAGGGAGAGTATGACTCGTGCCCTCGACGCTCAATCCCGGGAGTTCTACGATCAGGCCAAAGCAGCCAATAGTGCGGCCGATGAACGCCACGAAAAGCTGGAGGCCATTAACACTGCACTCATCAAGCGCCGAGAGGCACTTGAAGAGAGGGAGAAACGGCTCGAAGATGAAGAGCAGAAACTCCTAGAGCTGCAGGATGACGTCCTGAGGAGGGAGGAGGAGCTCACCGAGAAGGTGGCTCTAGCTGACAAGGGCCTCGAGGAGCGCGCCAAGAAATTGGAAGAGCGCTATCATGAGGAAGAGGAGAAGGCCTGGGTGCGAGGGCAAGAACTCTACAAACAAGAGTGTGCCCTTACTGCCAGGGAGAAGAAAGTGAGGGGCAGAGAGAAGGACCTGGTCGACCGCCGGAACAAGATCCACCTCCGGGAGGAGGAGCTCGGAAAACTCAAAAAGCGGGTTGCTGAGAAGATTCAGCAAAACGCCAAAGAAATTGAGCGCCTTGCCCGCGAGAATTCTGAACTGGTGGCGGCTAGAAGATCCCTGGAAGAAATGAAGGGCTTGAGGATTGAGGACTCCCTACAGATTTGGGAGTTCTTGGGCAAGGCCAACGACGCGCTGACACCGATGGGCTTCAGCCCCGTGCGCCCGGATGATCCGGAGCCGGAGCCGGACCTAGCGTTGCAGGCGTTGAGTTCGGCAGGCAGCAAACTCTCCAAGGTGGGCGATGTCATCGCGGACCAATTGGAGGTTGAGGGGCAATCCCTGGTGAAGAACGTCGCAAAATATGTGCTGACGTGCTACACCAGCCGGAACTCCCAATTTCCTCTGGACCCGGTGCTTGAAGGTCCCGTCGAAGGAGAAGGGGAAGCTGCCCGAGCCAACGTGTCGGAGGTTGCCCAGAAAGTCGCCCAATTCTTCCATAGGGTCTAGGACCATCTCTGTAGTTCTCACTTGTATTTTCTCTTCTTCTTCCTCAATTTTGTAATCCCTTGTCTCCAGATGTAATCCCTTGTCTCCAGATAAATGAAATCCCCAAAATTTTTGTGAATTTCACTTTTTGTCTTCAACACTTATCTTCACTTGGCCCCCTGGTAGATGTACACAATTTGATTGTGAACATGTACCAAGAGGATATTGTGTTTTGTTGAAGACTCATTTGCTCCAAACTTGTAGGATTTTAGGTCCGAAGTCTTCGATAGTGAAGGCCCCCTGAGGTTGTCGGAGCTTAGAAGCTCCGGCATTGTCTATTGCTGAAGCTTGATAGCTCCGGCAATAGTCTCTATCAACGCGTAGAGCATCGATAGTTAGTCCTTCGGGGTGTCGGAGCTTAGTAGCTCCGGCAGTGACCTTTGCCAACACTTAGTTTGTTGGCAGCAGACTCCATTTACGGGGTCTTCTCACCATCTTTTATTTAGCGTCGACGGCTGGCCCCCCTAGGAGAGTCGGAGCTTTGTTAGCTCCGGCTTTTCTCCATCAACGTAGATTTTATTTTTCCTGCACACTTAAGCCAAGAAAAATAATAAAATTCGTTTCTTGTCTATAACTTCGTCGCGGCTTACGACTCTCAAGAAGATTTTAAGTCAAACGCGATTCTAAATACAACCGAATGCGTTGTCTTTTCTTCTAGATCCAACTGTACATGGACCCGCCTTACTTCGGCCTGCCGGGGCGTAGGTAGAGTGGCTTACTTAGGGTGCTTGACCAGGCTAAGTCGATAGCACACTCCAGCCCTAGGTTGGCTTGGCGGCTTTCAAGCGAGTTGGCCATGAACAATATTTGAATCCAAAAGAATTGACAATACAACTGGTATCGTATATAAACCAGTCGAACTAAAATTTCTTAAGAATTGCATGTCTTTGTTATAGACAAGAAAGAGAAAAATAAAAATGTTGAGCCTGTACAAAATAAATGCGCGTGGAGTCTATTTCACATGAAGATGTCTTTCATTATAGGTCCGGGGTATAGGGGAAACAAGTACACTCTTAGGGTATGAAACCAGGCTAAGTGTGCTTCATTTCTCATTTGACCCAGGGTAGTTAGCCACACTTTTAGTCCTGAGACTGTGACAAGTGTTGCATAAACTTTGCGGACCTTTCGGGAAAGGTCCGGCTGCTCTCCCGAAGGAACTACCCGACTCTGTACAATGACTCTATAACATACACCTCAAGTTACTCAAGACTCACCTCCGTGGTATTAAGTGTAGAACTTACAGAGGTGCTCGATGTTCCAAGGATTTGGGAGAGGTGTCCCATCCTCAGTAGCCAAGCGAATGCTTCCGGGACGGGATACTTTAATCACTCGGAAGGGCCCCTCCCAGCCGGGGGAGAGTTTGTTTAACCCTTCTCTGGATTGTATTCTCCGTACCAGAGAGCCTTCCTCGAGCTGTCGGTTGTGTACATGCCGCTGGTGATAACGCCGTAGGGCTTGGCGATATCGGGCATTCCGAACAGCTGCTTGGCACCTTCCCTCCTCAAGGAGGTCTAGGTCTTCACGCCGGAGCTGGTCCTGCGCGGCTTCGTCGAAGGTCCGGACCCGAAGTGAACCCAAGGTGATTTCCGGAGGAAGTATTGCTTCAGCTCCGTACACCAGAAAGAAGGGTGTCTCTCCAGTTGACCGGTTTTGAGACGTCCTGTTGGCCCATAAAGTGGGCGGAAGCTCTTCGATCCAGTTGGCTCCATGTTTTTTCAAGCGCTCATAGGTGCGCGTTTTAAGTCCTTTAAGGATTTCAGCATTTGCTCTCTCGGCTTGGCCATTGCTGGCTGGGTGAGCTACGGAGGCGTAGCAAACTTGTATGTCGAGGTCTTTGCAATATCCTTGGAATGCAGAGCTTGTGAATTGGGTCCCATTATCAGTGATGATTTTGTTTGGGACTCCAAATCTGCATACAATGGACTGCAAAAAGTTGATAGCAGATTGCTTGTTGATTGTCACAACTGGAGTTGCTTCCGGCCACTTGGTGAACTTGTCAATGGCGACGTACATGAACTTGTAACCTCCGACGGCTCTTGGGAAAGGTCCCAAGATGTCCATCCCCCACATAGCGAAGGGTCATGTAGGAGGTATCATTTGTAAGGGCTGAGCTGGTGTGTGAATTTGCTTTGCATGAAATTGGCATGCTTCACATTTCTTCACCAGCTCAGTTGCATCCTGGAGTGCTGTAGGACAGTAGAAGCCATGCCGAAAGGCTTTACCAACCAGCGTGCGGGAAGATGCGTGGTTCCCACACTCGCCTCCATGGATTTCTGCGAGGAGTTTGCAGCCTTCTTCCCTTGTGATACACCGCATTAGGATGCCGTTGGCACCGCGCCGGTAGAGATCCCCTTCTATCGGCGTGTATCTTTTAGCCAATCTGACTACCCGGTCAGCGGATACATCATCGTCAGGAAGGATGTTGTCTTTCAAGTAGCTCCAGATCTTCGAGATCCATGCATCGGAACTAGCTTGAGCTTTTGAGTCTTGCGTGCTGGGTTGCTCGGAGCTCCCGACAGCACCTACGACCCTTGATGGCTGCCATGGTAACAGGGCCATCGGGACTGTCAGCTTCGAGATGCTGATCTCGCCCCCTTCGCTCAGTTCGGCAGGCTGAGCTGTTGGCTTTGACAACCTCCAAACAAAGATTCCGTCAGGAGCCAGAGCTCCGGTTGACGCTTTCGTCGAGAGTTCGTCAGCTTCAGCGTTATGGGCACGCTGTACATGGTGGAGATCTAGGACTTCAAAGTCCTTCTGAAGCCTCTGGACTTCAAGGAGGTAAGCAGCTAGCTGGAGATTATTGCAGGAACATTCACCCTTCACCTGCTTAATGATGAGCTGTGAATCTCCCTTGACCAGCAATTGCTTGACACCATATGACAGTGCCACCTTTAGTCCGTAGATGAGTGCTTCATACTCTGCCATGTTGTTGGTCGCCTTGAAGTCAAGGTGTACCATGTATTTCACCTTCTCCCCAGTCGGTGCAAGGAGAAGGATTCCAGCTCCGGCCCTCTGCT
The DNA here is from genome assembly GCA_036927565.1 of Tuctoria greenei. NCBI lineage: Eukaryota > Viridiplantae > Streptophyta > Magnoliopsida > Poales > Poaceae > Tuctoria > Tuctoria greenei. The sequence goes on from JAYESD010000005.1 coordinate 192,301,860, forward strand.
TCTGCATGGAGCCGTCGAAGTAGAGGGTCCAGTGAGGCTTGGTAAAGGCTGGAGCTTGATGCTCCGTCTTCTGCTCACTGGGGCCCCCAGGGTTTGATGGAGAGGGAGTCCATTCTGCCACAAAATCTGCCAATGCTTGACTCTTGACTGCTTGTCTTGAAATAAATTCAAGATTAAATTCAGCCAATTCCACTGCCCACTTTGCAATATTCCCAGTTGAATTGGGATTATGCAAGATTGCTCGAAGTGGGTAGGAGGTCACCACTGAGACTTTCTGAGCTTGGAAGTAATGGTGAAGCTTTCTGGAGGCAATAAGAACTGCATAGAGCATCTTATGTACCTCTAGGTATCGAGTCTTGGCATCATGTAATACTTCACTAATGAAGTACACCGGGCGCTGAATGGTCTGGACCCTCCCGGAGGGGTCCGGAGCTTCCTCTTCACTGACCCGGATCCTCTCGGAGGAATCCGGATTTTCTTCGGGGACCTCCGGGTTCTGGCTGGAGGAACCCGGAGCTTCTTCAGAAGTGACCTGGACCCTCCCGGAGGGGTCTGGGTCTCCTGAAGTGACTTCTTGTGGATTCGAATCTGGGAGCTGGGACCCAGACTTGCTTTTAGGAACCACCGGACCCTCCTGAAGGGGTCTAGATTCTTGAGTATGGGGTAGTTCTGGTCTCTCCGCAACCAGAACCATACTGACGACTTCGTCAGTAGCTGAAATCTAAAGCAACAAAGGCTCACCAGGGTTCGGAGCTACCAGAATTGGTAGGGTGGTGAGGAACTGTTTCAGCTCCTGGAATGCCTTCTCTACTTCTTCGGACCATTGGAATGGTCCGGACTTTCTCAGTAACTTGAAGAAGGGGAGTGCCTGTTCCGCCAGTCTTGATATGAACCGGCTGAGGGCTGCTAGACATCCAGTTAACTTTTGGACGTCTTTGATGCGGGTTGGTGGCCGCATGTCTTCAATGGCCTTAATCTTCGCCGGATTAGCTTCTATGCCCCGGTGACTTACCAGGAAATCGAGAAGTTTTCCGGAGCTAACCCCGAAGACACACTTGACTGGGTTTAGCTTTGTGCGGGTGGCCCGCAGCTTGTCGAAGACAGCCTGCAAGGTGTCAAGGAGTGACTCCTTGTTCCTGACCTTGACCACGATGTCATCGACGTACACTTCCACTATGTCTCTAATGAGTTCTTCAAAAGTTTTATACATAGCTCGTACAAAAGTTGAAGCTGCATTCTTGAGACCAAAGGGCATGGCTGTGTAACAGTACAATCCATCTACTGTGATGAATGAAGTATGCTCTTCATCTTGCCTAGACATCCTGATTTGATGATACCCGGAATATGCGTCTAGGAAACACAGTAATTCACACCCGGAGGTGGAATCCACTATCTAATCTATTCTAGGTAGTGGGAATGGATCTTTTGGACATGCCTTATTTAGTGTGGTGTAGTCGATGCACATCCGAAGCTTCCCGCCGGCCTTGGGCACCACGACTGGGTTTGCCAGCCATTTTGGATGGAAGACTTCTCGGATGAATCTGGCTTCGAGTAACTTCTTCACTTCTTGTCGAATGAAGTTCTGTCGCTCTACGGATTGCTTCTGAGGCTTCTGATGCACAGGTCGGGCATCGGGGTAGATCTTCAGATTGTGCTCAATCACTTCCCTAGGGATCCTAGGCATTTGTGACGGTTTCCAGGCAAATACGTCGATGTTAGCCCAGAGGAAAGTGATGAGCACGAGTTCCTATTTGTCGTTCAATCCCCCCGATATACGGGTGGTCTGAGCGGCATTGGAACTAATTTGGACGACTTTGACGGGAATGTCGGTGTTGCCGCTTGGCTGCACTCGAGGTGCAGAAGTCGAGCCTCGTTGACGGATGCTAGGGGGTTTTGGAGCTTGCTCCTGCCTGGAGTCCTCCTCTTGCGCCGTAGTGAGTGCATGGAGTTCTTCCAGTGCAGTTACTCCGGCAGTACGATCTTCGCGGATCCGGAGAACGCCTACTGGTGTTGGCATTTTCAACACCAGATAACCATAATGAGCAGCTGCCATGAATTTGTACAGGGCAGGCCTTCCCAAGATGGCATTGAAGGGTAAGTTGATCTGAGCGACGTCAAAGACCAACTTCTCGGTGCGGTATTTCTCCCGTGTCCCAAAGGTAACGGGGAGAGTAATAGCTTCGAGTGGGGTAATGGCCCTCGGACCTACTCCGGAGAAAGGTCGAGAGGGGTGGAGATCCGAAGGTCGGAGCTGAAGCTTAGTGAAAGCTTCGAAGCTAATGAGGTTAAGCCCCGAACCTCCGTCTACCATGACATGGTGGAGCTGGATGTTATTGATGGTAGGAGATACCATCAAAGGTAATTGACCTGCTCCAACCATGCTCCGAGGGCAATCCGAAGCATCAAAAGTGATGGCTGTGTCCATCCACTTCCGATGAGGTTCCGGCCTGACTGTAGGCGCTACAGCGGCCATATCTCGACGAATAGTCTTGATGACACGACGGGAGGTGATATCCCATGATCCACCAAAAATGGTGTTCATGGTCTTCCGACGCTCGTTGTCAGAGACGTCAGAATCATCGCCGACTGAGGTGTAAACGGCCTTCAGGACCTTTTTGGGATCCTGAAATCCTAACTCCTCTTCAGCCGGAGCTTCGTCGACTTTTTGCTTTCCTTCCCTCTGTCGGAAAGAAGATCCTTCCCGACGCTTGTTGTAGCGCTCGACAAGGTTTTGGACCTCCCGGCAGTCTTTCAAACTGTGGCTGCCCGTTTTGTGAATGGGATACCACACTTTGGGTTTGCCACCGTCTTCAGAAGACGGTCAAGGTCACTTCTCGGGGCGTGGCCCCTGGCCACCCGGAGTTGCAGCAGCTGCAACGTTGGATGTGCCGGCCGACGGCTTCTTCTTGCTGTTGGTCTTCTTTTTCTTCTTGCCACCCCCGGAGGTAGCGGCTTCTTCTTTGGAGGATTTCTTGTGACCCTCCGAGGTTGGTTTGGAGTGCATCTCATGGCCCTCTGCAGCTTTGGCACATTTGTCAGCTAAGCTGAAGAGTTCCGTGACGCTGGTGATCTCCTTGATCGCCAGTTTCTCCAACATCTTCTTGTCGCGTACACCCTGTCTGAATGCCACAATGACAGAGGCGCTAGAGATATAAGGGATAGTGTTTCGTACTTGAGAGAACCTCTGGATGAATGATCGCAAGGATTCTCCCCCTTTTTGCACGATCGCAAAAAGGTCTAGTTCAGTGCGTGGTCGGGTGTATGAACTCCCGAAGTTGGCGGTGAACTGCCGGCACACATCCTCCCAACTGTTGATAGAGTTGGGTGGAAGGCTCATAAACCAGGACCTGGCGGTCCCAGTTAAGGCCACTGGAAAATAATTGGCCATCACGGCCTCATTTCCTCCAGCTGCGAAGATTGCAGTGGAGTAGATCTGAAGAAATTCGGCGGGATTGCCAGTCCCGTCGAATTTTTCCGGAAGGTGAGGCTGAAACTTCTGTGGCCACCTAACCATGCGCAGGTGCATGGCCAGAGCTGAACAGCCTCCTCCTACTCCTTCAGGAGTAGAAAGGTCCTGAGCTTCCCGTCTTTCACGAGCACGTTCAATATGGACTCGGCCATCTTGTTGACGGTATCGGCGATCAAGCTCCACCCGGAGGTCATGAGTTGAGAGCCTGGATACCGTGTGAGTGCGTCGTGCCCCGAAGGGCAATGACGTCACTTGTTGCAATGCAGCACGTCTCCTGCTATTGGAAACGTGCAGACCAAGTCTTCCAGACAAAGTCCGCCGCTGCGACGGGGCTCGTCCTGAAGGAGGAAGACCCTGGTTGCTGAGGCGTTCGGCTGCTGCTGCAACCAAATGTTCTACATCAGCCCTCCACTGTTCCAGGGCATCCTGGGATGCGTCCGGAGGTGGTGGGCGTTGGAGAAGAGCACGCGCTGCATAGAGCGCGTGTTTCGGGTTGTCATGATTTGCCGACGCAGTAATTGACGCCGGCGCACCATCACGTTGCCCAGCATGATTTGCTGGAGGAGGCGATGGTGGTGGGAGTGTGACTCCTGCTGGTGCTGAGGCTCCTGCTGGTGGCTGCATATTGGAGGGATTTCCCCCAACAGCCTGAGCAGCAGGTTGACCGTTGGATGATCCATCAGCTGAGTTCACCATTCTCAAAATCTCAGGCGCCCCTACCTGGCGCGCCAACTGTCGGTGGTTTGGAACCGGCAGATCTCTCTACACTACTAAAGTGATAGAGGAGTTTGATGTTCGGTGTGGGCGCGCGGAGATTCAAGAAGGTGAGTAGTAAATAACACAGGAGACACAAGAGTTTTACGTGGTTCGGGCCGCCTGAGCGTAATACCCTACTCCACGGGTGTGTTGGTGTTGTATTAGCTGTATGAGCTTGTGTTGAGCGTCAATGGCGTGTGTGTCTAGCCCCCTGAACGTGTCGTCAGGCTGTCCTTTTATAGTACAAGGGCAGGCCGTTACAAGTTAGCCTGACCCGACATGTGGCCCCGGCGGTTACTAGTATTGACACTTATTTAATACATTTAATTGTCCTTAACGACCGGGTAATGGGCTTTTGACAGCACCGTTATTGGTGTTAAGGTCGTACATTTAAGTGTCATTAATATGGTATTAATGACACTTAATCGGGTCTTGAAGTCCTTGATTCCCCTTTGAAGATCCGGAGCCGTTGCGGGGTCTTCTGGAGGTTAGAGGCTGAAGATCCGACGATTGGACACGTGGCAACTCCAGGGCATACTGTGGGAAACAGGAAGCTCCGGAGCTACCTGACACGTGTCAGGTCCGGAGCTTCTCTCGGTCTGGGGTTAAGTCCGAAGGTGCCATTTCGGTACATGGCCCGGAGCTTCCCCCTTGTGGGCGGTAGCTCCGGTTTGATAGTACACGTGGCGACCCTGAGATTAACCATGTTGGAGAAGCGGGTCCGGTTATATCTGACATGTGGGCCTCCGAAGGTCTTCAAATCAAGTAGATGACTTTTCTTGGAGATCTTTGTAACCTCAAGGGGTGTACGGTTTCTAGGGTACCGACAGTAAAGGTTACCATTAAGTTTCAATTCATAAATCCTTTAAAATTGGTCAGAACATAAAAACATATAACAATTGCTATTTTTCATTTTTTTTATCGTGACGAATATAATGCTTTTTTCATTTATTTTTTCAGTGGACGTTTTTATTCATCAAACCAACCTCTATGAATTTTTTCAGATTTTTTTAAGTTATTTTGAATCAATGTGTGTTCATAATTTGATGAATGCCTCATATGTATATGAGCATTTAGTTAGAATGATGGATAATTTGAAGTTTGACATGTTGGAATGCTTTTAAAAAAATTAACAAAATTCATACATGTATAAATAATACAAATATGTTCATACAAACAAATTTAAGTGAAGGATCTTTTTTTATAAGATACACAAATGTGAATAATATGTGAGTAGAAATTAATTTGATATTTATCAAAACATTACAATGTCGGCTATACAAGTTCTAAAATATTTGGTTCAGGTGGTAGATATAAATTTTATACAAATATAGAAGAAAGAATCATCGAATTTGGACTCAATTTGCAGAATCTAAACATGTTTGAGTATTTATATTGAAATCTAAATAAAAAAGAAGCAAGGGATAAGGAAACTGAAGAGTCTCGGGCATTATCTCAGGCAGTTTGTAATGAATAACCGCCTGAGATAATCATTTTCTCAAGCGGTTATTAATAACCAACCGCCTGTGAAAAATTTAAAAACCGTCTGCGAAAAATTGACGCTTATATAAAGATCCCTCACCACAGTCGAAACACAACCCTGGAGAATTTTCCACCGCCGCAAGGCTGCCGAAATATCCCATCGCCACGCCGCCGCCCAGCCTGCACTGCCGCGCCGCCGCTCAGCCCGCACTGTCGCGCCGCCGCTCAGCCCGCACTGCCGCGCCGCCGCCCAGCCCTGCAGAGGCACACCTCTACCCAGTCCCACATCGCGCCACAAGGTACCTAAGTAAATTCTCATAGCTTCCTTACTATGCATTGCATGCTACCTTTTTGTTTGTATATTTTCATAAGTTGCTAGTTTTGTGTGTTGGTATATGGATTGTGTCCTTTTGCATGTGTGTACATATGCGTTTGGACTCAATAATTTGGTGACATGAATAGTTTGTTGGTATATGGTATTGGTATTGGACTCATATGTGTTGGTATATGGATTGTGTCCTTTTGCATGTGTGTACATATGCATTTGGACTCAATAATTTGGTGACATGAATAGTTTGTTGGTATATGGTATTGGTATTGGACTCATATGTGTTGGTATATGGATTGTGTCCTTTTGTAATTTGTACCTATTTTGTGAATGAATATGATGTTTAATTAACAAATGATATTGTAATATATATAAGATGCATGAAGTTTACCCGAACTTGTAATTGTAGTTTTATGTGTTTTCTTTTTCAATATGTTACTTGTGTGTGCGTACCTCCTGCTTGCATATATTTCGAAGGAGTGATTAGGGTTAGCTTTCTAGGGAGATGGTTTTATAACTCACCCATTTAGTTACCATCATTGGATGGGATCCGACGTCAAGATATAACGGACCGGATCCCACCTAGACCTAGCCCATGCTACTGGGCCTGTTTGCCCCACGACTTCAATCCTTCAGCCCCGCTTGCCGCCTCCCGTCCGCCAGCTTTCTGTTCGTCGCCGATCTTAGAGTCTTATTTGACGTTGCTGCCTCTCTCCTACGTGCCACCTCTCTCTACAACTCTGTATCGACTTGGTATTACCGTAAAAACCTTGAGAACGACTGGACATCGACTAGGGTCGATTAGTCACCCTAATGAACATACCTACATTAGTCGCCCTAATCATACTTGTTATGTCTCTGTAAATTCATTTTATAGAAGACCTTTAGGGAATATTTGTGGCCAAATTTTGTAAATCTGACAAAAATTCTATTATTGAAGCATGGGCCGTCGAGCGTGGATGTATAACATGATAAGACCCAATCCTATGTACATTCATAATGTTGCAAATTTTATTGAAGCATCCAAGAGACATGCGGAGTTGCAAAAGATAGATGACATATTATGTCCATGTATCGACTGCGAAAATAAGATTGCTTGGACGGATACTATAGTAATCCAATCCCATTTGGTGAAAAGAGGTTTAAAAAAAACTACACAATATGGACATAACATGGTGAGTTAGATACACATGATGTGGATAAAGATGATGAGAGAGGTTCAAATGATGATAATGTTCATATCGATGATGGTAGTGACAATCAAGATGGTGATGATGATGATGAGTTTGATTGTGAGGAGATGTTGCGTCACATTGAACCATATGTATTGACTTCTATGGGAGCAAGCAAAGGTTTAAGTAAAATGGAGACATTGCAGAATGCGGCGACGGAGCTTTTATATGATGAATCAAACGGTTGTGATAAAGAGTTTACTACATTGCGTGCAGTCTTAGAACTACTAAAGTTGAAAGCTATGCACGGATGGTCTGATTGTAGTTTCTCTGATCTTTTGAATCTTATGGCAGAAATTCTTCCAAATCCAAATAAACTGCCCAGAAGCACTTATAAAGCGAAGAAACTTCTTTGCTCGATGGCACTAGGTGTGACAAAAATACACGCTTGTGTGAACCATTGTATTCTGTATCGCAAAGAGCATGAGCTCGCAACTAGATGCCCCATTTGTGGTGTCAGTAGATATAAGAAGGACTACAATCACCAGTATGTTACCAACATGAAAAAGTCTCAGAAGAATAAGAAGTTTATTATTGGTCCTGAAGGTGATGATGACGATACTTCTAGTGATGCAGACGAGAATAATAAGAGAAAAATTCCTGCCTTGGTGATGTGGTACCTTCTGGTAATTGGTCGCTTGAAGCATTTGTTCTCAAACCCTAGGGAGGATGAACTTATGCGTTGGCATTCCGAGCAACGCAAGAAGAATGAAAAACATATACGACACCCTGCTGATGCAACGTAGCGGATTAATTTTGATATTCAGTATCCAAAATTTGCAAGGTTTGTCTTGGGTACAGACGGAATGAATCCATTTGGTGAAAAAAGGAGCATAAATAGCACATGGCCCGTGGTCTTAACGATGTACAACCTACCGACGTGGTTGTGTCACAAAAGGAAATATATCTTGTTATCTGTTCTTATCCAAGATCCGAAATAACCCGGCAACAAAATTGATGTGTTCTTGGAACCTTTAATGGAAGATATGGAAAAATTGTGGAATGAAGGGGTACGTACATGGGATGAGTACAAGCGGGAGTATTTCACGCTAAGAGCAATGATATTCGTTACCGTGCATGATTATCCCGGACTGTTTACATTATCGAGACAAATGAAAGGGAAGAAAGGTTGTGTAAGGTGCGTGGATAGAACTAGATTTCTATACCTCACTTCATCCAGAAAGATGGTGTACATGAGACACCAATGGTTCTTGACACATACACACAAGTATAGGAAGATGAAAGAACAATTTGATAACAAAATCAAAAAAGATACTGCACCAAAACCGTACAGTGGAAAACTTGTGTTTGAAATGGTCAAGAACATTCATATTGCTTTCGGTAAGGGCAAAAATTGTAAAGGAATTAAGAGAAAGAAAAGTACATCTTCGAATGATACAACTGACATGGTTTTCAAGAAACAATCAATTTTTTTCAAGTATCTTCCGTATTGGAAGAATCTGGAATTTTGCCATAATGTTGATTTGATGCACGTTACAAAGAATGTATTTGACAGCATCATTAGGACCTTGTTGGACATGCCGAGGAAAACAAAGGACGGATTAAATTCACGTATGGACCTAGTAAATCTTGATTTGAGACTAGAGCTTCATCCAGTAGGAAAGGCGAACGGGAAGCATTATCTTCCCCTAGCCAGCTACAACTTGACGCTAGAAGAGAAAAAAGCAATTTGTGAATGCTTCCGTGGGATCAAAGTGCCCACGAGTTTCTCATCCAATATCCGCAAACTAGTCTCGATGAAAGACTTATCTTTATTTAGTTATAATTCTCACGACTGTCACATGATGATGACATCTTTCCTTGCCATTGCAATAAGAGTCATCAAATCTGAGCATATAAAAGTTGTCATGACACGTTTGTGTTACTTCTTCAATGCAGTATCGCAATAGGTGATAGCACGTGAAGATTTAGACTATCTGAAAACATACATCGTCGAGACTATGTGCAAGCTTGAGATGTGTTTCCCACCATCCTTTTTCGATATGCAAGTACACCTAATCATACATCTTGTTGATCAGATAAAAGCATTGGGGCCACTATATTTATATCATATGTTTTTGTTGGAGAGATATTTAGGAGTATTAAAAGGTTATGTGCGGAACCGTGCTCACCCAGAGGGTTCAATTATGGAATGATACACCATTGAAGAAGTGATTGAGGGTTGCGTTGATTACATCAAAGATGGAAAATCGATAGGTGTGCCTATACCAGTACATGAGGGTAGACTATGTGGGAGAGGCAAAGTGGGTAAGAAAACTTTTATCGTTCAAGATTACAAGAATGTACACTGTGCACATTTTGGTGTACTACAACAGCTCGCAATAGCTGAGTCATACATCGAGGAACACCAAATTGAGCTTCGTGATAAAAACCAAGACCGCACAGAGGACTGGATCATGAAAGAGCACAGAAGATGTTTCACTGAATGGTTAATGGACAAAAATATACCATACGGAAACACTATAGAAGAGGCAATAATGAAGAAGTTAGCTTCTGGCCCATCTGCTTTGGTGACATCATGGAAAGCATATCACATCAATGGTTACACATTTTACACTAAAGAAAAAGACGGTAAGAGTGTTGCACAAAATAGTGGTGTCCGTATTGAGGCTTATGATTCACAAGGGCAACAGACCACATACTTCAGGTTCATAGACAAAATATGGGAACTCGATTATGGCGAAAGAATGGTAATGCCCGTATTTAAGTGCCAATGGGTCAAAAATCCTGATGGTGTGAAAGTGGACAATTACGGGCTGACACTGGTAGACTTGAATAAAGTGGGTTATAAAGATAACCTATGGGTTCTCACCGATAGTGTTGTACAAGTTTCTTATGTTCAAGATCTAGAAACTGAGAAGATGCACGTAGTTGTTTCTGGAAAGCAAAATATTGTTGGGGTTGAGAATGTGGGAGATAATGAAGAGGAATATAATCAGTATGAAGAGATGTACCTTTTCACCGAACCAGAAAACATCAAGCGCGTAGAGAGAAGCATTAAAAGGAATTTGAAACCCTATATGCGAGAAGATGTCAATGCTGGAAAAAATGTATATAGCAATGCGAGATGATATATATTGTATATATTTGTATCTTCTAAAATCAACTTAGAACAATGCTCTATTTCAGCTTTAGATAGCATGTTTCGAACATTATTAAATTCAGCTTCTGTTTCGAAGCTCCTGTTAAGCTAATCCCTTCATAGCAAGCTCTTGTAGATGCAAGTAACACCCTAGACTCATCATTTGGATTGTTAAAAGCTTCAATTGAAGTCTGACGATACTTCCCGTCCATTTGAGGGCTTGTTTGGATAGGAGTGGATCCACTTCAATATAAGTGGTTTGAGGTGGATTGAGGAGAAAAATAGTTCATTCTTCACTTCAATCCAATTAGATTGAGTACATCCAAACAAGCCCTGCAAGATTTCTTTCTCTTCTCTCCATTTTGATAACTTACGAAGATGCTACTTTATCAGTTCTAATGGCTGAATATATTGACTACAAATCATTACCATCTCTCTTAGTGCTTTACACAAGCGACGAAGCATACAACTTCAATCACAAATCTTGTTTTTACCATTTTCATAGGAATTTGACCTTAATCTTTCAAGCATAGATTTATCAATAATTGAAGCTTCTTCATCAGACATGTTAATGGCAATTACAAGTGAATGGTGTGTCGAAGCTAACAAAATCTCAATGGGACTGAAGACAAAGAGATGCTGCATATGAGTGACAATGTCCAGGTTAGACAACATGAAGCTATGATGACAGCCTTCAACAACATGAAAAGTGATGCCAAGGTTATGCTTGCATCAACTAAGACATGTTTTGAGGGTATAACACTTGCTGGGGCAAGCATAACCTTGGCCAAAATCAGAAATCACGCCACCGTGGATTACTTTGAAGCCGCCATGGATTACTCTGAAGTTTACCGAGCACGCACGGAGAAAACTTCAGAGTAATCCATGGCGGCTTCAGAGTAATCCACGGTGGCATGATTTCTGATTTTGACCAAGGTTATGCTTGCCCCAATAAGTGTTATACCCTGACAACATGCCTTGATTGATGCAAGCATAACTTTGACATCACTTTTCATGTTATTGAAGGTTGTCATCATAGCTTCACGCTGTTTAACCTGGACATTGCCACTCATATGCAGGATCTCTTTATCTTCAGTCCGATTCAGATTTCGTTAGCTTCGACACATCCTTCACTTATAACTGTCATTAACATGTGTGATAAGGAAGCTTCACTTATTTGATAAATCCATGGTTGAAAGATTAAGGTCAAATCCCTATGAAAGTGTAAAAACAAGATTTGTGATTGAAGTTGTTCGCTTACTCGCTTGTGTGAAACGCTAAAAAAGTAGGTACTAATTTCTAAGTCAATATATTTAGGCATTAAAACTGAGAAAGGAGCATCTTCCTAAGTTTTCAAATGGCAGGAGGGAAAGAAATCGTTCAAATGGATGGGAAAATCCTTCCAAGGATTGTCAGGCTTCAAATTGATGCTTTCAACAATTCAAATGATGAGCCACGGGTATTACTTGCATCTACAAGAGCTTGCTGTGCAGGGATTAGCTTGACAGGAGCTTAACAGCATCACAGGCGGTTCTTAAACTGCACATTTACTTGTATCTGTTTTTTTTAGCACAAGCGATGTTCAACAGTCGTATACGAGCACAATTTGGACACAATTTGCAGAATCTAAACATGTTTGAGTATTTATATTGGACTCAATAATTTGGAAGTTTGGTCTTTTAGATATTGATGGATCGGGCGCGTAGCCGATTGAAGGAGGAGCGCTTGGCGTGGCGCAAGAACCATCCCCATGTATGTACATATGGCATACCGGTCACATGGTTGTATATACATATGTATCTGCAATGGACTGATGAACTTAACTATAGTTTTGTTTTTCTGTCTTGTTTGTTTTTGGTATTTTCAATTTCTTTGCGTAGGGTTTCTCTACGAAGCCTGAATCGGGAGATTTATTGAAGTGACAGTGCATCGTCCCCGGTAAAGAAGGGGTAAGTCATGACGAACAAGCATAATATGAGTTTAACCATCGTCCTCCTATTAATAAATTTCCTTTGTAGACTGAATGGGAAGATGGTTACTACCCCCTGACAATCTCCTTCTCTGAGGACTATCCCTTGGTGCCTCCAAGATGCGCCTTTCCAAGTGGGTTCTTCCACCCAAATGTCCATCGCTCGGGAGCACTCTGCATCGGGATTCTTGATCAAGAGACTGTAAGATAGACCTATTTTGCTCATGTAATTAATACTTAATTGTTGTCAAACTTATTTGAACTGGTTTCTTATATTGCTTAAATTATATTTCGTAGGGGTGATGCACTGGTTTACAATCAAAACTATACTACTTGAAGTTCAGCGTCTGCTGCATTAGCCAAATGCGACCGATGTTGAAAATGATTGCTATAATTTACTTATCAAGGTTAGATGACACTTTGACTTAGTGAACAATGTAGGTTATTCATTCCTCCTTCGACATTTGTTAATTTAAATAATGTCAATATTTTCGGGATCCAAGGGAATATAAGAGACGTGTTCGGGAGCAAGCAGGACGGTACAATTTAGATTGATCGATGAGAGCTTTAGGAATAAGTTTAGATTCGAATTTAGTTTAGAGGGCACGCAATGTATGATCTATAGAATTCATCGAGTTGCAAATTATCTCTAAATTATAATGTCATTGCATTTGTTTATGTATTCCAATTAAATCTCTTAATTGCAATGTCATAGCGTTTGTTTATCCCTGCAACAGACGCTCACGATCTAGGGCACTCTGGCGTTTCCGGGGCCACAAAATAAGTGGAAACAATGATCTTCTCAGGCCGTTCTTCAATGAAAACCGCTTGTGATAATTGAACAACTACATACGATTCTTACACAATGACCACCGGTGAAAATACATGATCTTCTCAGACTGTTGTTAATTAATAACCGCCTGTGAAGTTTATTACATTACAGGCGGTTCTTAATTAATAATAGCCTGAGAAGATCGAGTATTTACCCAGGTGATTTTTTTTAAATCCGCCTGTGATGCTATTTCATTACAGGCGCTTCTTAAGTAATAACCGCCTGAGAAGATCGAGTATTTACCCAGGCGGTTGTTTTTTAAAGTCCGCCTGTGTTGTTCTTTCATCACAGGCGGTTATTGTATCATTCGTCATCACAGTCGCATATTTTTAAGGACCATCTGTGTTTGAAAAATTGAGGCACCTGTAAAAATGCTTTTTGTAGTAGTGTGTTAGACTTTAGGGTTGACTAATTACTAGCCATTAGCCTAATTGGGTCTTAATCTTATTCACTTAGCACTAATCAAGTACTAATTGTCCAGAGGATAATCACCTAGAATCTAATTGCATAAGCATGATGATGGAGTGAGGACAGAGGCATACCTTCGTTAGAGATGGAGCTCGCAGCCATGGGGATGATGGTGAGGTAGAGGATGCAGAGGTGAGGTCGAGGTGTAGCCGCAGTGGTGTCAGTGATGGTGGCGACCGGGAGCCTTTCTCTCACTAACCCGCACTTGCCGATCGGTTGCCGTGAGGAGGTGGTAGAGTTTGTTAGATTAGTCCAAACTAATATAACTGACTCCCTTATATGGTGTGCGGGTGTGAGAGGCGGCCCCAACTCTTAGTCGGTTGGCACCACCGATTAGGGCGCGGTAAAGGGAGAAGACTCAGTATGGGGCACGACCCACACCGAATGGGATCAACCCTACATTTCCCCCCTTGATCGCGAAACTAAAGACTTACTGACTTACTTAATTACTGAACTTAGTGTGCATTCCCTCATGTTTTGACAAAAAGGCAACGACGCATCAAAACAGCCGTTTACGTGCTGCTTGACTGGACGACCACTATAAGTCTCACATTTAGAAACAACTATACTTAGTTGGCCCCTTAGTATCCAGAATATTTCACGGGCTTTCACTTAAACCCATGTATGCTATGTGTTCACTGAACACATTGAGTGGAGAAGCCTTTCATAAGCGGTACCGTAAACACTTGTTTGATCCTTATTATATGCTCGATACTAATGGTGTGATCTTGGACTTTAACTTTCAAAACACGAAATTTAATGTCGATGTGTTTGCCAGTTCCACTTGACTTGTTGTTGTGAGAGTAATAACTTAAGTGGTTCACACTGCCAACAACTCCTGAAATCGGGTAAGAAGATATAGCCTGCTCAATGGCCTCATAAATGTAACAAAACTTGACACACATTATGGACAATGTTGTGACAATTTGTTTGGAGCTGTTCCACGAGATAGCTCCATCCGCAAGGGTGAATTTGTAAACTGGCCTGGAATTCTTAGAATCCACACAACTCGTGAAAACAATCTGAATAGCTCACTACCTCGAGTGAGTTTTACTTACTACACATTAACACGAGGCCTTATGTGCATTAAACATTCTTAAATGATTTCTTAAAATGCCTTACGGTCGTCAACCGTTGGTTAGGCCTAACATCTGCCAAGTATCCCAGTTACAAATGTCATGTCAAGGTAAATACTTAATTGAGCATACATTAAGCTTCCGATAGCAGAAGCGGATGCATGGAACCGAACTTATATGATCGACCTCTAATTAGTTCCCAAAATATACAAAAGTTTTACACGCATACATGACATACTTCTCGAGTACTCTATGTATGCCTTCTGAGATAAAACTAATCCCCCTTACTATAATCTTGGTGAATTTCTGATTCTTGCCACGTAGGATTCTTCACTTAGATCCTTAATATGAAATTGAAGGATAAATCTCTTAATTTCTCATAGTAGATTGGTACTATTACTAATAAGTAACGTACCATCCACATCTGCAACTTAGCATACATGCTAATGTCCTTCTCATTCATCTTGAAAACCCAAACTTTTTGATAATCTTATCGCTCTTGAGATACATTTCTTAATGCTTACTTAAATCCACAAATGGATTACTCAGTGAAATCTCAAGACCTACTTACTCATAATGGCAAAACTATACGGTTATGTCACGCAGACGTCCTCGTACCGGTCCCAATTGAGGAACATCGTTTTACATCAATCTGATGCAAAACTAAGTTATAATGCGCTACTAATGGCTTAATGACTCAAAGAATTCTTATTTGAGTGAAGCTTTTCACTATAAGTCTGATCTTAAACTTAATTTTCCCTTGGGAGTCACGCTCAATTTATGTAGACCCATTATAGTCTATTATATTGGCGCCTTTAGGAATTCTTATTAAATCTCAAATCTTGTTGGTTTCTATAGACCTTATGTTATCCTATATGGATTTACTCCTTTCAGATGATAATATCTTCTTATTGTATTTTTAAATTAGGTGGGATCACCTGTCATTTGAACTTCTTCACTCAGATAGATATCAAGATTTGTGAATTATCTTTAGGTTGAGGCTATTGTCGCTCTTCATCGTTGGTAGCAACAAACTTAGTAGCTCAAAAGATTGAGCCCGTCTTACTTTCTATCACCAATGAAGGACTAACAACATGTGTTAAATCATTAGACATATACACCGATAATTCAACAACAGTGGGTAGCGAGATATTGTATAATCTCTCGTCCTACCGCGCTCCCCCAGAACATGGCATCCCTTGAAGATGGAATGTCTTACTACAACTTATTAAAACAATGTGGACAATATAAACGATACTCCTTAGTCTTATCTTAATAGTCAATAAAATTACAACTTATCGATTTACAGTCCATCTTACCAACGTTTGGATTTTATACTCTCAGCAGGACACCCTCATACACATGAATTGCTCAAGTGAGGCTTACGTCCTGTCAACATTTGACAAATGGTGTCTTACATGCTGAATTACCAGATTCTCGATTAAGCTCGTAAATCGATAAGGTCTTATAAATTAACATACTTAATTAGCGTACACTATTTCGCTGAGACTTGCTAGATTATTACGCCATTTTCTCGTAGAAACCTTGCTAAAGGTGGAGGAATATGGTTGTGGAGGTATTTTGAATATAGCACTCCCGTCTACGATCAGATCTAGGGATAAAAACGGTACGGCAAAATCCCGTCCTGTCGCGTTCTGTATACCGTTTTTTCCTGTTTGTTTTCGAATTATTCGGTAGTTATTCAAAAACGGTACAAAAACGGGACGGGTTAATCAGAATCATAATCGAAAACGATTTAAGAGTTTTACCGATCGTATTTACATTCCCGTTTTTAATTCGGGATATTCCCGTTTTCATCTGGTTTTACTTCTAATTGGTATGGGCCAACAGACAACCCAGGATCAACACGTATATGGACAGCAGGCCCACAAAAACCTAAGGGCCCCGACTGCTCAGTGCCCAGCGTGGCAGCACCAGCCCTCAATCCCCGAAGCTTAAGCTATCGCCGCCACCGCCGCGCTCACGCTCCGGCGCTGCTCGCCCGCGCGCGCTCACGCTCACGCTCCGATGCCATCCGCCCACTCTCACTCACGCTCCGACGACGTCGCCCACCCGCGTCCATCGCTGGCTTCTCCGTGCGTCCCGCTGGTCAAATCCTCCAAGCTGTGGACCTCCGACCTCAGCAAAGAGCCAAAGAGTGTCTGCCATTGCTTCGTCAGTCTCCCAGGTTGCATGTATGTGTATATTGTCTGCTGTTATAGGTGGATGAAATGAATGATGAGAGAGCTTTTTGGTTCTCTAGATTGGATTGAAGATTTTTTTTGTATTGCAGGTTATTTTAGAGAAACTTATATAATTTTTGTTTGCAGATTACCTATGTATCTAAAGAAAATAATGAAGAGCCAGAGAAGATGTTATATTGCTACTTTATGTTATGTATTTATGTATGATCTACGTATTTATGAAAGGGTTATATATTCATGTATGAATTGTGTACTTATGTATGGGCTACGTGTTAATGTAAGGACTACGTATGAAAATGTGATGTATCATTATATATGATCGTGTTAAATTTATGTGAACTAGTTTTTTCTTGTTGTTATCCCGACTTAATTATTATTTTCGATCGTTATCGATATATCTTTGTTCCGACTTGTTCATTTTCGGATAACCGACAATCCCAATTTCGTATTCTGATCGTGATTTTTCGTTTTCGTTTTCGTACCGTTCAAAAAATATGAAATCAAAAATGATATTGATGTTTTTCGATTGTTTTCGACCGTTTTCATCCCTAATCAGATCTTACCACTTTAATACTAAAACTTATCCAATTCTTCAGAAATATCCTTGATTGGATAAAAATAAACGTGTATAATCATCCATGTTATGAACGGATCACAACAAATATGAAGACTAAGTCAACGTCTTTTATAAGTGGTCAATGCATCTTTGTGAATAATCCAAAAGATCTAATGGGGAAAAAAGAATCGATGGAAAACTAATGTTCAATTCCCCCTCAAAATATGGCCTAAAACACAATGTCATAATTTTGAATATGTTTCAGAATCAATTCTTATGCGCTCGTTGTGTGAGGAAATTTGAATATCGCTTAGAAAATAATTATGTATTGGTAATAAATGTAAAATCTGAAGATAATACTTAATAAAACATTTATTATCCAAATATGAGTACAGAAATCAAATTTCCATCATCGAGGGATACATAACAAAGTCTAAGACAAAACTACACTAAATAATAATGAGAAGTCATAAATGACTTCAACCCAGCTTCATGGTTGTCGGTACCCTGCGTACCGGGTACCTATGAAACTACAAGAAGTGCAAGGGAATTCCACCTGTCAAAGTTGAAGACCTCCGTAGGCTCCACGTGCCGCCCGACACTGGACCCGCCTCCTTCATATGGGTAGCTCCGGCACTACCATGTGTAATATAAGACCGGAGCTAAACTCCCTACATAGGGGAGCTCTGTGCTTGACACGTGTACAGTGACCCTAGACCTAACCCTAGTAGAGGGAAGCTCCAGTGCCACCATGTGTGTCGTAGCGGCTCCGGACCTACCTCCCCGCGAGGGGAAGCTCCAGATCTGCCACGTGTTGAACCTCTAGACCTACGACACCAGCAGGAATACTGACGGATCTCCAACGACACGAACATCCAAGGGACAATGATTGCTACAGTTATAAGACTTGATTATGTGCCATTGATACAATATTAATAGCACATGATCAGAAGACCCTTAATACTGGTAACGCCACCATTAAGGCGCGCTATCATGCTATTATGGTGCTTAAACACACTTAATTGTGTTTAAGCAGTAATAACCGTCGGGGCCACATGTCGGGCCAAGCAATTCATGTAGCAGCCATCCCTTGGACTATAAAATGGATGTGTTGCACGATACAAGCAAAAAAAAAGCCATACGCACGCAAGCACTAATGAATCCCTAATACAACAACACACACCCCGTGGAGTAGGGTATTATGCTCAGGCAGCCCGAACCACGTAAATCCTTTGTGTCATCATCTTGTCTAAGATCTCTGCGCGCCCAAACCGATACAAGAACCTCCGCGGGCTACAAATTTAGTAGTACCGGGGGAAGTGTCGTTCATATGCTTCGACATTTGGTGCGCCAAGTAGGGGCACTTGAGATCACAAGATGGTAAACTCCGCCGCGG
Source organism: Tuctoria greenei (assembly GCA_036927565.1). NCBI lineage: Eukaryota > Viridiplantae > Streptophyta > Magnoliopsida > Poales > Poaceae > Tuctoria > Tuctoria greenei. The sequence continues at coordinate 192,320,731 of JAYESD010000005.1, forward strand.
GATCATCCAACGGCAACAACGTTGTGCAACCTGTTAGAAGGAATCAACCTTCCAACATGCAGCAACCAGCGAGCGCCGTTGTCCTGGCGGGCGTCGCACCACCACCACCATCTGTTCCGGCAAACATTGCTGGACAACAGGATGGAGTACCGGTGTCGATCACGACATCGACGAATAACAATCCTGAGCACGCGCTTGTTGCTGCGCGAACTCTACTCCAACATCCACCACCTCCAGGAGCACCCCAGGGTGCGATGGAGCAGTGGAGGGCTGATGTTGAACATCTGGTTTCAGCTTCAGCCGATGGCATTAGCATCCAAGGCCCTTCTCCTTCAGGCCAGGCACCTTCACAGCGTCGGATCTTGTGAGGAAGACTTGGTCTGCAAGCTTAACAGGTGACTTCGCTGCCCTCCGGGGCACGTCACACCCACTCTGCGTCAAGGCTTTTGACGCATGACCTGCGGTCGGAGCTCGATCGCCGTTACCGACAGCAGGACGACCACGTCCACATCGATCATGCTCGCGAAATGCAGGAGGCTCGCGAAAACCCTCCTCCTTCGGGAGTGGGGGGCGTCTGTTAGGCCTTGGCCATGCACTTACGAACGGTCTGCTGGCCCCAGATGTTCCGATCACATCTGCTAGAGAAATTCGATGGAACTGTCAACATGCTGAATTCCTCCAAATCTACTCCACTGCTATACTTGCAGCGGGGGGCAATGAGGCTGTGATGGCTAATTATTTTCCTGTGGCTTTGACCAGGATAGCCAGGTCATGGTTCATGAGCCTCCCGCCTAACTCCATCAACAGTTGGGTGGAGCTATGCCAACAGTTCACTGCCAACTTCGAGAGCTCCTACACTCGACCCAGCACTAAACTAGACCTTTTTGTTGTTTAGCAAAAATCAGGAGAGTCGTTGCGATCCTTTATCCAACGATTCTCTCAGGTATGCAATACCATCCCTTCTATCATGAACGCTTTTGTTATTGTCGCATTCAGGCAAGGCGTCCGGGACAAGAAAATGTTGGAGAAGCTGGCGACAAAAGAGGTCACCAGTGTCACGAAACTCTTCAGTCTGGCTGACAAATGTGCCAGAGTTGCGGAGGGTTGTGAGATGCACTCCAAACCAGCTCCGGAGGCCAACAAGAATCTCTCCAAGGCTTAAGCCACTACCTCCGGTAGTGGAAAGAATAAGAAGAAGACCAACGACAAGAAAAAGTCATCGACCGGCGCACCTGCTGCTGCGGCTGCTGCAGCTCCGGGTGGCTAGGGGCCACGCCCCAAAAAATGACCTTGACCTTCGTGGGAAGATGGCAGAAACTCCAAAATGTGGTGTCCGATCCACAAGACAGACAAGCACAGTCTGGAGGAGTGTCGAGAGGTCCACAACCTTGTCGAGCACTACAACAAGCGCCAAGAGGAAGCTCCTTTCTACCAGCGGGAAGGAAAGCAAAAAGTTGACGAATCTCCGGCTGAAACGGAGCTAGGCTTTTAGGATCCCAAGAAGGTCCTGAAGGCTGTGTACAACACGGTTGATGATGATTCTGACGTCTCTGACAACGATCATTGGACGACCCTGTACACCATCTATGGTGGCTCCTGAGACATAACTTCTCGTCGCGTCCTCAAGATAATGCGGCGGGACATGGCGGCTATAGCTCCTACCGCCAGGGCGGAACCTCATCGGAGATGGATGGACACTACCATCATCTTCGATGCTACGGATTGCCCCTGGAACATGATCGGAGTTGGACAATTGCCACTAATGGTATCTCCTACCATCAACAATGTCCAACTCTACCATGTTTTGGTGGACGGGGGTGCGGAGCTGAACCTCCTGAGCTATGAAGCCTTTGTCAAGCTCCAGCTCCGACCTTCAAACTTTCATCCCTCACGTCCTTTCTCTGGGGTATGTTCGGGGGCCATTAGCCCTCTCGGATCCATCACACTCCCGGTGACCTTCGGAACTCGGGAGAAATATAGGACCGAGAAGCTGGTCTTTGACATCGCGCAGATCAACTTACCCTTCAACGCCATCCTCGGTAGACCTGCCTTGTATAGGTTCATGGCTGCGGCTCACTATGGTTACCTGGTGTTGAAGATGCCAACACCCTCTAGCGTTCTCCGCATCCGTGGAGACCATACTGCAGGAATCACCGCGTTGAAAGAAATCCTTGTGCTTGCAACAGCGCAAGAGGAGGCATCCAGCAAAGAGCAAGTTGCTCGACTCTGAGCACTCATCATCGAGGCTCAACCTCTACACCATGTGTGCAGCCAAGCGACAACAATGACATACCCGTCAAAGTCGTCCAAATTGGTTCTGATGCTGCTCAAACCACCCGTATATCGGGAGGTCTGAAAAACAAATAGGAACTCGCGCTCATCACTTTCCTCCGGGCAAATGTTGACGTGTTTGCCTGGCAACTGTCACAAATGCCTTGGATCCCTAGGGAGGTGATTGAGCACAATCTCAAGATTTATCCCGACGCACGGCCTGTACACCAAAAGCCTCAGAAGCAATCAGTCGAACGGCAAAACTTCATCCGACAGGAGATCAAGAAGTTGCTCGAAGCTAGTTTCATCCGGGAAGTTTATCATCCAAAATGGTTGGCAAACCCAGTTGTTGTACCCAAGGGCGGTGGAATGCTTCATATGTGTATCGACTACACCACACTAAATAAGGCATGTCCAAAAGATCCATTTCCACTACCTAGAATAGATCAGATAGTGGACTCCACCTTCGGGTGTGAGCTATTGTGTTTCCTAGATGCATACTCCGGATGTCATCAAATCCAAATGTCTAGGGAAGATGAATAGCATATTGTCTTCATAACAGTAAATGGATTGTATTGTTATACTGTCAAGCCCTTTGGTCTAAAAAATGCTGGTTCAACCTTTGTGCGAGCTATGCACAAAACTTTTGGAGAACTCATTAGGGACTTGGTGGAGGTGTATGTCGATGACATCGTCGTGAATATCAAGAACAAGGAGTCACTCCTTGACAACTTGCAAGCCATCTTCGACAAGTTGCACATCACGCGCACCAAGCTGAACCCAGACAAGTGCGTCTTCGGGGATAGATCCGGGAAGCTCCTTGGTTTCTTGGTGACTCACCGAGGAATTGAGGCGAACCCGGCGAAAATAAAGGCTATAGAAGATATGTGGCCCCCAACCCACATCAATGATGTCCAGAAGTTAACTGGATGTTTAGCTGTGCTCAACCGGTTTATCTCAAGATTGGCGGAGCGGGCGCTTTCCTTCTTCAAGCTGTTGAGGAAGTCCGGACCATACCATTGGTACAAAGAAGCAGAAAAGGCGTTTCAAGAGCTCAAGCAGCTCCTCACCACACTACCAATCTTGGTAGCTCCAAACCCTGGTGAGCCTCTACCGCTTTTCATTTCTGCAACTACATAAGTTTTTAGCATGGTAGTGGTCGCAGAAAGACCGGAACCACATCGAGTTCAGGAGCCCAGACCCCTCTGGGAGGGTTTGGAGCTACCTGAGAGCGAGTCTGGGTCCCAGCCCCAAGGCATGGATCTTCAAGGTGGAGTGCTAGAAGATCAACCTATCTCATTTGAGGGAGTTCTTACGGCTGTTCAAGAAGCTCCGGACCCCTCAGGGAGGGTCTGGGTTGAACAAGAAAAGTTTCGGGCCCCTCTGGGGGGTCCAGGAGGCTCAACAAGAAGGGTCAGACCCCTCTGGGAGGGTCGGGTCGATGGAGAGGGAGATTTGGGCCCCTTCGAGAGGGTCCGAACCGTGCAGCGCCCAGTGTACTTCGTCAGTGAAGTACTACATCATGCCAAGACTAGATACATCGAGGTGCATAAGCTGCTTTATGCAGTTCTTATTGCCTCAAGGAAGCTTCGTCATTATTTCCAAGCCCACAAGATATCAGTGGTAACTTCTTATCACTACGTGCTATATTGCATAACCCTAATTCTACTGGGAACATTGCAAAGTGGACAGCGGAGCTGGCCGAGTTCGATCTTGAATTCATGCTGCAATAAGCAATCAAGAGTCTGGCTTTGGCTGACTTCGTGGTGGTGTGGACTCCTTCTCCATCAAACCCTGGGGGTCCTAGTGAGCAGAAGCCAAAACCCAAGGTCCCGATCTTCACTGAACCTCACTGGACTCTCTACTTCGATGGCTCCGTGCAGAAGCAGGGGCCAGAGTTGGAATACTTCACCTCGATCCGACTGGGGAGAAGGTAAAATACATGGTTCACCTTGAATTCAAGGCAACCAACAACATGGCGGAGTATGAAGCTCTCATCTACGGCCTCAAGGTGGCACTATCTTATGGTGTCAAGCAGCTGTTGGTGAAGGGTGATTCGTAGCTCATCATAAAACAAGTCAAAGGTGAATGCAGCTGCAACAACCCTGCAACAACCCCCAGCTAGCCGCTTATCTCCTTGAAGTCCAGAAGCTCCAGAAATACTTCGAAGTCTTAGATCTCCACCATGTTCAGCGTCTCCACAACACTGAAGCTGACGAACTCTCTACGAAGGCCTCAACCGGAGCTCCGGCTCTTGGTGAATCTTCGTTCGGAGGTTATCAACACCAACAACTCAGTCTGCCGAACTGAGTGAAGGGGGCGAGACCAGCACCACGAAGATGGCGGTCCCGATGACCCTGTTACCATGGCATCCACCAAGGGTTGTAGGTGATGCAGGAAGCTCTGAGCAACCCAGCACGCAAGACTCAGAAGCTCAAGTCAGCTCCGATGCATGGATCTCGGATATCCAGAGCTACTTGAAAGACAACCACCTTCCTGAAGACGGTGTATCCGCTGAACGGATCGTCAGATTGGCTAAAAGATACACGCTGGTAGAAGGGGATCTCTATCGGCGCAGTGCCAACAGCGTCCTAATGCGGTGCATTACAAGGCAAGAAGGTCGCAGGCTCCTCGTGGAGATCCATGGAGGCGAGTGTGGGAACCACGCGTCTTCCCGCACGCTGGTCGGTAAAGCCTTTCGGCATGGCTTCTATTGGCCTACAGCACTCCAGGACGCAGTGGAGTTGATGAAACAGTGTAAAGCATGCCAGTTCCACGCAAAACAAAATCACACACTGGCTCAGTCACTACAAATAATTCTTCCTACATGGCCATTCGCTGTGTGGGGCATGGATATTTTGGGACCTTTCCCAAAAGCCGTCGGAGGTTACAGGTTCCTGTATGTCGCCATCGACAAGTTCACCAAGTGGCCAGAAGCTACCCCAGTTGTGACTATCAATAAACAATCAACAATCAAGTACTTGAAGTCCATAGTCTGCAGATTTGGAGTTCCGAACAGAGTCATTACTGACATCGAAACCCAATTCACAAGTGCAGCATTTAAAGAGCATTGCAAAGACCTCGGCATTCAAGTCAGCTACGCATCAGTAGCTCACCCGACAAGTAATGGCCAAGTCGAGAGAGCAAATGCAAAAATATTGAAAGGACTCAAGACGTGCACTTATGAGCGCTTGAAGAAACATGGAGCCAATTGGATTGAGGAGCTTACGTCTGCACTGTGGGCAAGCAGGACTACACCTAACCGGTAAACTGGAGAGACACCCTTCTTCTTGGTGTACGGAGCTGAAGTAGTCCTTCCTCCGGAGATCACCTTGGGGTCACTCCGGCTACGGACCTTCGACGAAGTCACGCAGGACCAGCTCCGGCATGAAGACCTTGACCTCGTCGATGAGGGAAGATGACAAGCAGCAATTTGGAATGCACGTTATCGCTAGGCGCTCCGGCGCTATCATCAAAGGCATGTGCGTAACTGACAGATCGAGGAAGGTGATCTGCTGCTGCGGAGAATACTAACTTGTGAAGGGATGAACAAACTTTCCCCCGGTTGGGAAGGTCTTTTCCGAGTGATCAAAGTATCCCGTCCCGGATGCGTTCGCTTGGCAACTGAGGATGGGACCCCGTTTCCTAATCCTTGGAACATCGAGCACCTCTATAAGTTCTATACTTAGTGTTACGGAGGTGAGTCTGTAATTATAAGCAATGTAAATTATAGAGTCTATAAACAGAGTCAGGTAGGACCTTCGAGAGAACATCCTGACCCCTCCGGTAGGGTCCGAGAAGTTCAAGCGACACTTGACACAGTCCCAGCACTAAAAGTGTAGCTACCTACCCTGGGTTAGCACATGATGTATAGCACGCTTAGTATGGTTCCGTACCCTTAGTGTGTCCTTGTCTCCCCTATAATTTGGACCTATAATGAAAGGCATTGTTATATAAAAGCAGAATCCACATGCATTAATTTTGTGCAGGCTCATTGTCTTTAATTTATACTTCTCCTTCTTGTCTATAACAAGTTGTGCAATTCATTTTTAATTTTAGTCCAAGTTAGTCATATGTGGTACAATTTATACTGCTGGTTTTTTCGGATCCTAACATTGCTGCATGGTCTACTCGCCTGAACGCCAAGGCAACACAGGTCCGGAGTGTGCTATTGACTTAGCCTAGTCCCGCACCCTAAGTACGCCACTCTACCTACTTTCCGGCAGGCCTCAATAGGGCGGGTCCTAAAAGCATTCAGATCTGCAAAAGATTATATCAATTTTCTTGTCATCATATCGACTTTCATCGGATCTAAAATTCAAATGAGAAGAGTAAGTCGCAAAATAGTTATAGATGAGAGGATGAATTTTACGGTTTTTCTTGTCTTTGATACAAGGAAAAATGAAAACTCATGGCGATGGATGACGATGCCGGAGCTATTAAGCTCCGACAACCTCCAAGGGGGCCCGTCATCGACGTTTTGGACGTTGAAAGTGGACGCCACCAGAGCTAACAAACTCCGGCAACTCCCATGGGGGCCTGCCGTTGATGTGAAGTATAATTCAAGTGAAGATGGCGTAACCACCCGAGGGGATTGTCATCAACGTTTTCTACAATTGATGGTGGATATCGTCGAAGCTACCAAGCTCCGACAACCCCAAGGGGTCCGCCGTCAACGTTCTACACATTGACAGTGGGTGCCGTCGGACCTACCAAGCTTCGACAAGCCCAGGGGCCTGCCGTCAATGTTCTACCATTGACAGTGGGTGCCATCAGACCTACCAAGCTCCGACAACCCCAGGGGCCCATCGTCGATGTTCTAAGCATTGACTATGGGTGTCGTCAGACCTATCAAGCTCTGGCAACTCTAGAGGGCCCGCCGTCGACGCTCTACGCGTTGACAGTGGGTGTCGTCGGACCTACCAAGCTCCAACAACCCTAGGGGGCCCACCGTCGACGCAACAAAAGCTCCCTAGAGAAGTCAGAAATAAACTTCAGACCTAAAAGCTACAAGTTCGAAGTGTCCAAGTCATCATCACATCGTCAAATCCTTTTGGTACATCTTCGCAATCCAATTGTTTACATCTACCAGGGGGCAAACAAGATAATGGACAATGCATTGAAGGCAAGGACAAAAAATGGAATTCATTGCAGAAACAATGGATTTCATTCATTCAAAGTTTTGGATTACAAAATCAGGGTTACAACAAAAGGCAAAAGGAAAATGTCTTAGCTACTGGAGGATCTAAGTCCTACGGAAAATGAGGCAACCTTCTTAGCAGCTTCTTGGACGCTAGCCTGGTGGCATCCTCCTCTTCGGCAATGAGTCCATCGAAGACCGGATCTAGAGAAAGTTGGGGGCCTCGACTCTTGTAACACGCCAAGACATACTCAGTGACATTCTTGGGCAGAGTTTTTCCCTCCGTCTCCAGCTGGTCGGCGATGACATCACCCATCGCGTCGAGTTTGCTGCTAGCAGAGCCAAGTGCCACCAGCGTCTGGTCCAGCTCCAGTGCTGGGTTCTCTGGACGTACTGGACTGAAGCCAAGCAGCCCCAAAGCTTTGTTCGCACGCCCCTGAAAATCCCATACCTGCAGGGATTCAGTTGCCCTCAAGCTCCGCAACTCCTCCAGTGACCTCCTAGCGGTCGCTTGCTCCGAACCTTCCCGAGCGAGGAGTTCGACCACTTTTGCATATTGTTGCATACTCTCAGCAACATGCTTTTCGCGGTCGTCTAGCTCTGTCTCCTGGAGGTGGATGCGGTTCCGTCATTTGGCCAGGTCCTTCTCCATACCTCTTACTTTACCTTCTCTGGCGGCAACATTAGCTTCTCTTTTTGAGAGCTTCTGCCCCAGTTTCCAGTATTTGTCCTCATCTTTCTTGCTCCGCAGATCAAGCTTCTTACTGCGATCTGCCAAATTTTGCTCTGCCAGAGTCAGCTTCTGGGCGAGCTCTTCTTCTCTTTTCAAAACATCCTCCTGCTGTTCCAGGAGTTTCTCTTCCCTCGCATTAAGGTCTGCTCGGCGCTTCAGCAGAATCTCATTTAATTCATTGAGGATGTCTTGACGTTCGTCAGCAGCATCATTCCTTTCTTTGGCTTGTTCGATAATCTCCCGAGAATTAGCGTCGAGGGTCCTGATGGCGGCCTCCTTCTCCTCCGGTAACTTGTCCCAATATTTCAACTGGGCCTTTTCCTTCTCGACCCACTCCTTTTGGTCTACAAGCCTCGTCTGCGCCAGCTTGGTCTCGAAGTGAAGCCTGTTGCAACGCCTCAAGGTGTGGAACTCTTCTTCGAGGGCCTTACTATCGTGGTCGAAGGTGAGTTGGACCTATCGAAGGCTCGAGCAAGCATTGTCAATAGACAATGCCAAAGGAATAGGCTCTGAACCTGCCGGGGTCATCTCCGTCGGCTTCACGGGGTCTTCGAGAACAAAAATAGGGTCCCATGCCACAAGTGTGGTTCCCTGAGCTTCTACGGCACTAGGGTCGCCCCCTGGGAGCTCCTCGGCAGCTGCTGAGGAAGATCCCACTGGGGGAACTTCTACCTCCGGGGACGATGCCGAAGGACCCGCCGTAGGGTCTTCAACTGCTGGCTACGCGGGTGGAGAGCTTGCCGCCGCTTCTTCACGGTGTTCCGGCTCGGGCATGGACACCTCCGGAGCTATTACCTTTGGGGCAGTCGTTGAAGCCTCACCCGAAGCCACTTCCACCACCGACTCAGGCACCGGTACATCAGCCACCTTCGGCTCAGCTGCCAGAGCTTCAACCATCTCTGGCTCGGCTGCCAGAGCTTCAACAACTTCCGACTCAAGGGTCGGAAGTTCAAGCATCACCGACTTGGTTGTCGGGGCATCAATGACTTCCAGCTCAAGGGTCGAAGCTTCTGGCACCACCGGTTCATCTGCCAGCTCAGCAACAACCTCTGGCACAGCGACCGGAGCCTCGGTTAGCTCTGGCTCCAATACTAGAGCTTCCACCATCTCTACATCCTGAGGTGAAGCTTCAGTTGTTGGTGCTCCCGCTGCTGGAGCGTCTTCATGTATATCCCCCATGGTCCGGCGCTATCACAGGAGTCTCTGGCGTCGACTCGGGATTTAGATCCACGACGGCTGACGCCGGAGCTGCCATGACCTCAGCCACCACTTGAGGAGGTGCGGGGGTCAGAGCTAGAGCTTCCGCCCGCACCATTTCGGCTGCTGCAACAGAGGCCAGAGCATTAACCCCCTTCTTTGATGTCGTGCAGTCAAAAGATCGGAAGATTCAAAATATGACAAAAATAAGAGTGGCAAATCAAGGTAAAAAGTTAAATCTTACCTTGGAAAGCTACCGCTCCAATTGGCGCGGAACTTCTTCACCGGACGCTCGGAGCCGGATCCTGCCGTGGTTGGCACAGCGAAAGCTCTGGAAAGTCGCCCGGAGCCTATCACTGTCGTTGGCGTTGCCTCATTCGAGGACTTCCTTGGCTGAGAAGGACTACCGGACCTGGAGCCCATAGCTGGCACTGGGACCGGAGTCGACTGTTCGGAGCTAGCGCTCCTTGAGGACGTCTGCATTGGAGGTGTCGTCGCCGAATATCTTCCTCACCGGGGAGAAGGGGCGGTTGTAGATGGAGCAGACCTGATGGAGCTACCATCAGCGTGCCTCAGCTTCCTCTTCTGGCTCGAATATTCGGCTGGCTCCTTTCCCTTGCCCTTGACGATATCATCAACCCTTTTGGCTCAGAGTAAGGGTGACGACCCCCTCGGAAGCTCCGGGTATTACAACCCTGGAGGTGTTGTGCTTCTCCACTTCATTGGGGTCATCCAACGCCGGCATCTTCCTTTGGAGCTCCCTGTTGAACTCTGGAGTCATGTTCAAAGGCATGAAAGTAGCCGGCGGAGTCAAGGCGTCATCAGCGATGGACTCATGCTGAAATTTCTTGAGATGCAGCCTCAAAGCTTCGTCATCCAAGTTGGATTTCAAACCGGTTTCATTCCGGTCGTCATCCATCACACTATTGAAGGCCCAGGCGAGCTTCTCCCTTCTCTTTAGCGGAGCCCACTTGTTCACCAAGAAATTTCCAAAGACCATCTGGGGGTCACTCCACCCTCCACACATTCTTGGATTCTGGCCAGGACAGGCTTGAACTCATTCGATAGCTTCGGAACTATGTTCCAGGCATCAGTGTCAATGTTGGGGAGTCCTTGGGGAAGCTCCAGCCTATCGTGTTCCTCCACTGCAATGATGACCCAGTCTTTCTTCTAGTCATCCCATTTGCTGGAGGGAAACGACTTCAAGTACTTGAAGGGGCAGTTCTTGCGCTTCACGAAGTAGTAGAAGCCAAGCAGCTCTGTCCCCTTGCCGGTGGTATGGGCCGTGAAGAAGGTCTAGAATAGCTCGATGTAGGGACACACACCCACCCACATCTTGCAGAAGTGGACGAAAGTCGCCACCAGCAGGAGGGAGTGGGGGCCAAGGTGATGCAGTTGGAGGCCATAGAAGTCCAGTAGCATCAAGATGAAACTTGAAAAAGGTGGGACCAGTACCACCATGGCATACGCTGAGAAGTACACCATCTCGCCACGGTGCTCCTTCTTGAAGGGGAGCTTGCCGACCCGAATCATGTGGTTCAAGGAGTCGCTGGACCACCCCCATGAAGGTCCGGACCTTCATAAGATTATCCTTGCTCTGGATGCGGCTTTTGGGAAGAACTAACTCCATTGTGGCAAAGTGGGGCGAAAGAAGAGGAAGCTAGGCAAAGGTTGGGAGGCTCTGAGCGCGAGTTTGATCAAAATCGTAAAGAGTTCTCAAACTGTGCGAACTTTCCTTCTTAAGTAAGCCTCCACGACGCTTGGATGGAAACCGCAACAAGAGCAAGGCCACATTACAAAGAATCTACCCCGTCAATGATGAATGGACCAGGGGCCACTTCGACGAAGGATTCGAGGTTATTACCCCAGGTGAACCATTGTCATGATGGGCGGCGGGAAGCCTGAGGGTGGTTGTCTGACAAGGCGCTCGGAATCGATACAGTTTTTGTATTGGGAACCAGCGACCTTCAATTGTGTGAGATCCGCACTCAAAGATCTCATCTGTCGCATTCAAAATAAGCCAGGCGACGAGGGTTCAACCCCGGACCATTGCCCAAACAGTACATCAGAAGACCTTTGAAGTCGCAGTGCGGGAATCGAGGATAGCCTCACCTCCAGTAGAATAACTTAACCCAAATGGTTTCTCCTAGAGGTGGGCCCAGGGACCACTGTCGGTACCCTGCGTACCGGGTACCCCATGAAACCGCAAGAAGTGCAAGGGAGTTCCACCTGTCAAAGTTGAAGACCTTCGTAGGCCCCATGTGTCACCCGGCACTGGACCCACCTCCTTCATATGGGTAGCTCCAGCACTACCACGTGTAATATAAGACCGGAGCTAAACTCCCTACATAGGGGAGCTCCGTACTTGACACGTGTACAGTGACCCCAAACCTAACCCCCAGTAGAGGGAAGCTCTAGTGCCACCATGTGTGTAGCGGCTCCGGACCTACCTCCCAGCGAGGGGAAGCTCCGGATCTGCCATGTGTTGAACCTCTCGACCTACGACACCAGCAGGAATACTGACGGATCTCCAACGGCATGAACATCCAAGGGACAGTGACTGCTACAGTTACAAGGCCTGATTATGTATCATTAATATAATATTAATGACACACGGTCAGAAGACCCTTAATACTGGTAACGCCACCATTAAGGCGCGTTATCATGTTATTATGGTGCTTAAACACACTTAATTGTGTTTAAGCAGTAATAACCGTCGGGGCCACATGTCGGGCTAGGCAACTCATGTAGTAGCCATGCCTTGGTCTATAAAAGGGATGTGTTGCACGATACAAGCAAAAAAGCCATATGCACGCAAGCACTAACGAATCCCTAATACAACAACGCACACCCCGTGGAGTAGGGTATTACGATTAGGCGGCCCGGACCACATAAATCCTTTGTGTCATCGTCTTTTCTAAGATCTCCGGGTGCCCAAACCGATACAAGAACCTCTGCAGGCTACAATTTAGTAGTATCGGGGGAAGTTTCGTTCGTACGCTTCGACAATGGCTATCAACGACTTCAATGACCATTTCCCCCCTTCTTAGGATCCTCCTCGAACTTATTCCTGTTACAAAATTTGCAAGATTGCACCTAAGCCAATTCAACAAGTAGATTGAAAATGATCTAAAACAAGGATTCATTAACTTATAAAATATTACTTACCTTTTTTATAACACCATTTGAAAAAGCCCAAGCAGTCCTTCTGAGTGTCCTTTATCCAAACAAAAACGACACTAATTTTTACCCACTTACATCCCTTTGGAGAAGATGTGGATGTGGCAACTTGCTCTTAATCTTACTCACATCATTATGAGGAATGTCGTGAACCTTAAAAGATAGCTTAGGAGAACTAAAGAAGTCCTTCTGGCTCTTATCTTTGCCTACTGTGAAGTTCACAGAGTCACTAAGATGATGTGTCTTAAGGCGCTTCTCGTCTTGAATGCACATAGCGACCAATTTCTCAAGATTTCACTGTTGTAGCTGAGAATTATAATTAGTGACTAATGGCTACAATTCTTATGGAAGTGAGGCGAAGATGAGATTCCCAATGAACTCATCTTTCAATCCCATGTCCATCATCTTAAGCTTAGCAGCAAGTGTGTAATACTAAGAATGTACATACGTACATCGCCTCTATTGTGTTTCTCAGTGAGAAGCTTCTTCACAAGAGAGCTTGCCATAGCTTTATAGGAGCCAGTAAATTGTATCTCTATCTTAAGGAGGTACTCAAGAGAAGTGTTGCATTCGAGAATTTCTTCCCGAACGCCCTCAGTCATCGAGCCCTTAATCACATAAGCACTTCTTATTTGGAAATGACCACTTGGCACGAGCGATGTCGTATCGAAAGTAGTCCTTATCATAATCTTTCATCCTGATGGTGAAAGCATCCTCAGTTTCCCCATCACGAATAACGAGAATAATATGCTCATTAGGATGTGTGCTCGTCAGTGCCAAATCTATTTTGGAGATTGCCAAAACAATTTCCAACTTATTTTTCCAATATTTGTAGTTGTTCTTACTAAAGGTAGTCATCTTACGAAAAGAATCTCAGTATTGAAGTCAAAACGGAGGAAACTATATAATACAACATAAACAAACATAAGTAAATGCACGAACACAAATAAATATAAAAGACATATTTTGCTTTCCCGTTGGTTACTCAACCAAATAAAAAACTAAAGGCATAGTAAATTTCACCTTTTGCATTGGTTACTCAATGAAATTCTCTATGAACTTAAATAATCTAAGATGTTATATTTTGTCTTTCGCGTTGCTTACTCAAAAAAATTTCATGTACTTAAATAATCTCAAATCATATTAAAATAGCTTGCATGTGGTAATTCAATCTATTGTGTTGGTTACTTAATTAAATTACCATCACTAATAATCTTAAAATATGGAAAATTTATTTTTCGCATTGGTTACTCAATAAATTACGATTAATTAATTAATAGCGAAAGCTTACCTTAATTCTTAAAGAACATTCTTAAAAAATCTTAATTCCACAACAAAATGCATTACATTAAATAAGTGGACAAGAAATTACTTAATTTGATACTTAATTCTTAATTATTTAAAATACAATAAAACAGCTATAATTATTTATTAAAGAACTACTAAAATGCTTATTAATATTCTGTCCAGTAAAATAATTTTGGTGAGGCCTATTATTTATTTGGGACAATTGTGTTTTAGCTATAGATGTGGAGTCTAATTGTGATATAGACCCTGATTTTTAAATTTTACATTTTAGCCACAAATTTTTTCATGCGAGTCTACCTTATACCACAACTTTTAACGGTGTTAGTTGGATTGGAATAAACTGAATAAAAAAAAGAAAAAGAACATTTGGAAAAAAGGACCAAAATGCCCTTCTCTGTCTCATTCACCTCATTTGATTCCAGTGATCCTCTTCTCTGGCGATCAGGTGGTCGGGTGAGCAAACCATGGCAGCAAGCGAATGTGCGCATCCAGGCCCAGGTGACAGCGGGTGCAAGTAGCTAGGCCCGGGTGGCGGCAAACCTTAGCGGATTGGTTTTGATCCCACCCAATGCTGTTGTTTTCTCTGGCGAGTGGTGACGGCGGCGGCAAACCCTAGCGGTGCTGGAGTTCAACGTCTTGCTCAAACCGGCTCCTTACGACTCATGACGCGGTGGGCTCGCCACTCTCGTCCTCATCGACAACCTTCGTGGCGCTTGTCCACCAGCCCAACCCGACGCCATCGAACGCGCTCGTGACCGCACTCAGCCGCATGTAGGCCAACCAGCACTGCAACTGCGCCGAGTTGCAGAGCCAACACCCATTGTGGCAATTGACCGCACAACAGCAACAGTAGCAGCCCCTTCGGTCGCCGAATTGATACCGCAGCTGGAGCATGGCGCCGTCCTCGATGAGCTGCATGGCTCGCATGTCCTCCAATGACGACTGACAACGAAGTATTAACACGTGGTTCCAGTGTCGTTGCTCGTCGTAGTTTACAGGACTGTACTTGTATTTGCATGCTTTGTTTGGTTTTGCTTCACCTTTCTGTGACTGAGGTGTTGCCTTCACCTATTTCTGTCCTGCTTTTGGATTGGTTTGCTCTATTTGGACAGGTGTAGTCTGAGTATATGTATGTTTGTTTGGTCGTTCAAACATTTTAAGAAATTATGTTCAAATTTTGAAATTTGAAAAGATTTTTTGTCAAATTGTGTGTATATGTGTACGGTCATTCAAATTCAATTTGTACACTGGTACATGTCAAAACAATGGTACAAACACAATGTTTAATATCAAAATTATGGTAAAATCACAAAGGATAAATTTGTCTTTGGACGTCAAAGTTAACACCATTATGGTCACTTAACGGATTTGCGGTAATTTGAAGATTTGGGTGAAAAAAAGTTGTGGTAAAAACACAAAATATCAAAATCAGAGTCTAGATCACAATTGAACTCTAAATCCGTGGTCAGAATACAATTGCCCCTATTTATTTCAGCCAAAGTTGAAAATACTCAAATGTTAATCCAAATGGAAAGGGGTGCTACTCAAACCCGCTCGAAAAGCCCTAAACACCAAAACTCAGAAGCTTGCACGGCCTTTAACTGATAATGGCCAAAGGCCTATAAACTAAAATGCTCAGAAAATAGAAAAGATATCGCACAGCCCATTAAATGAGGTGGCCCACAACCAGAGATGCTAATGTCCTAAAAATGAGAAAAAAGAAACTCCCGCACGTGGCCCAAAGCCTACTTCACCATTTTCCCAGAAAAAGGAAAAGGCTTACTCACGCACAGCCCACGGCCTGCTCGTGCGCCTTACTGGGCTGGGCCAGCGCCGGTGGCCAATCCGCCTCGCCCTGGAGCTGGTAGCTCGGCGGGCCCGCTTCCCTTCAATATGTTGCGCGAGGGCCCATGGCATGTGCCGCTTCTTTTTGGGTGGAGACCAAAAAGGTGGCCCAATGGGCTCGCACCTATTTACCGATGCCACCCAACGAATCTCAGCCGACGTCATGGTTGGCAAGACGATGCCGAACATCGAATTTTCGTCCAAGGCGACGCTTGTATATCGGAGGGAAAAAATCTCCCCATCAGTCTGAGACCCCCTCAAACCCTAAACCATTTCCTCTTTCCTCTTCTCTCTCCTCACAAGAGTGTGGCGCAAGAGAGAGGTCACAACGGCAAGGTTTTTGGTGCCGCCGCGACGCATTCGCCAGCGCACGAGGTCCCCGAGGGTGACCTCGTCGCTGTCAAACGGCTCATGGACGACCTTTTACCTGGAGCACTGTCGCTCTTAGCGGTTAGGGTTAGGGTCCTTCGTTGGCGTCGCCGTGGATCCTTGGCCGCCGCGCACGCCAGAGTGGACGCACCGCCGCGTGATGGCCCACAACGATGTCTTCTTCCCGGACAGCAGCGACAATCCGAAAGTGCGTTCTACCCTGTTGGGTGGTTGCGGCGCCGATCCCTTGATCTGGCGAGAGACAAAGAACGGTGGTGCCTTAGGTAAGTCCGATTCTTAATCTTACTTCATCTTATTGTGGTTTTTAAATGGATTCGAGATCCCCTCCTTCTAGTTGTTGTGGTTTGATCTTAACCAAAATTAAAAAAGACTCGATTAGCTATACACTAGCCTGGCTCTTGATGCCATTGTTAGACTTTAGGTTGATTAATTACTAGGCATTAGCCTGATCGGGTTTTAATCTTATTCACTTAGCACTAAGCATGTACCAATTGTCCAGAGGATAATAATCTAGAATCTAATTGCATAAGCATGATGATGGAGTGAGGACAGAGGCATACCTTCGTTGGAGATGGAGCTCGCAGCTATGGGGATGACGGTGAGGTAGATGATGGAGAGACGGGGTCGAGGTGGAGCCGTAGGGGTGTCAGTGATGGCGACGATCGAAGCCTTCCCCTCACTAACCCGCGCTTGCCGATCGGTTGCCGTGAGAAGGTGGTGGAGTATGTTAGATTAGTCCAAACTAATCTAACCAACTCCTTTATATGGTGTGCGGGTGTGAGAGGGGGCCAGACTCTTAGTCGGTTGGCGCCCACCGATCAGGGTGCAGTAAAGGGGCGAGATCCGGTATGGGGCACGACCGCACACCGAATGGGATCAACCCTACATAAATTGGAAAAAAATTAGCATGGCACCTTTATGCTGTAATTTTATTTACCTTCATGTATTACTATTATAGGAAAAGCAGTTTTTTCTCAAGAGGCACTTCATCATACAGGGTTGTAACAAGGTACTGCTCTCTGATTTGCTATGACTTAATAATCATTTGGTTTGCTTTAAAAAATAAACATTTATCTATGTTATGCTTGAACCACATTTTGCAACTTGCTTTATTGACTTTTGAACGCAGGAGAAAGGATGGTAAATGACAAGCACGAGTCGGTAGAGTTGGGGTTAGTAGAGACACCAAAGACATTTACCTTGGGACCTTTGGTGAGTGAAGTGCATTTTTTAGTCATGTTGATCTTCCTCCTCTTTTTCACTACAGGAATTCCGACAATTTGTGACGGCTAGGGCCGTCGCAAATAAGGTAAATATCGTCGCAAATAAGCTATTTGCGACAGCTTTGCTTATTTCCGACTGTTTCTAGCCGTCGCAAATTATCGTCGCAATTAAGTTTATTTGTGACGGCCACCGTCGCAAATAATCTTAATTGCGACGGCTCGCAGCGGCCGTCGCAAGTTATTGCCCAGGGGCTGGTGGGCCCCACAACATTATTTGCAACGGCCAGGCTGTCGCAATTAAAGCTTATTTGCGACGGCTAGGCCGTCGCAAATAAGTTCAGCCGGCAGGGCCCACGTGTCCTCCTCCGGGACCAACGTGGCTATTTGCGACGGCCTGAACGTCGCAAATAAGCTTTAATTGTGACGGTCGGGCCATCGCAAATAGCAGAGGCTTAATTGCGACAGTACTGTATAAAAAGTCGTCGCAAATAAGGCTTTTTATTTAAAAAAAAACAGAAAATACTACCCGGCTCGATGGCCAGAATCACAGAACGGCAATATATATTACAAACAGTCATATAAACATCATAACAGTCTCAAAACACATGACAACACATCGTCGAAACATGGTATCAACATCAACAAACCAAACAAGGGCTCACTCGCCCGTAGCCACCTCCGAAGTCGAAGACGTCGTCGCGCCTCATTCCAGGTGGCGGTAGCGACGGCGACGGAGTTTGTGCAGCCGTCGCAGATCCTTAGAGTTAGAATATAAATGCATCAACATCTCTCCATCCCTCTCCCTCTATCTCCATCTAGATCCCCTCTCTTCCTCTCTTCTTTCATCTCTCTATTGCTATCATTTTCCCTCTATTTTTTGTCTCTATCTCAATCTACATCTCTCTTTCTCTCTCTCTCCCTCTCCTTGTATCTCTAATCTTCCTCTCTTTCATCATTCCTCTCCCACTATATCTAACTATCTCTCACTCTTTCTTATATCTCACTTTCTCCCATCTCAATCCTTTTCTTCTATCTAACTATCTCCTCTCTCTTCTATTTCAATCCTTTTTTCTCTATCTTCCTCCCTCTTCTAACTTCATCTCTCACTCTATCTATCTTTCACTGTCACTTCATTTCCTCACTTTATTTTGGTTAAGTTGAGTTAAAACTAAAAATTTTTAAGTTGACATAGAAAATTACCTGACCCGTAGAAGAAGGATCACCTGGAAGGACTGGTGGTAGTGGCAGTTGCTGGATCCCCAGACCTTGTTCCCGAGCCATGGCCTGTCATTGCAAACATTAAATGTTACCTATTAGTAAGTCATTTACGCTGAATTAATGAGAACTTTAGTTTTTATTTTATTACTTCCATTGCTTCCTGCATCTGCGCCAACGCTGCTGCCTTGGTTTGGATCGTGGCCTCCATCGCGATCCTTTGGTGTTCCGCCTCCCTCCTTAACTCCTCCCGTCGCCTGAAGTTCTCTTCTACAGTTTTTCGGAGGGACTGCATCCCAATGTCCCTCTGCGAGACGCGACGACTTGTCGTGCCCACAGAAGAAGCCTGCGTGGAGCTGCCTCTCGCAGGTCTCCCTGCCCTCGAGCCGACAACTCCGTCAAATATAGCGAGCCTATAAAAAAAGAGTTAGTAATATCAAATTGAAATATCTTAAATACTTTGAATTGAAAATGATAAAATGACTTATAAACTCACCTTCCGTGTGCTTTTCCATCTCCGCTTGCATACGTGGCTTGAGGATCGATTGGTTCACGTTCCCAATCGAAATCTTCGTCGTTTATCTTCCTATCCTCCTTCCCGTACTGAGCCTGCAAAACAAGGAAACCGTGTAAGTTCAACAATACATATAGTTATATTTAATATGAATGATTTCTAAACTTATCAATCGCTCGGCTGCAGTCTGACTGCACCCCTGAGGCTGAGAAGGGTCCCTGTGACCTCTCTTCCAAATCTCGGCAGGGGTCGGCGACACCCTCGTCTCGTGCTCCTGTCAATACATGTTAGTACAAACAATATATTATGATTATATAAACATAAGTTACATATACTTACCATGCGTTTAGCTAAACGCAAGTGGTTATCTTGGTCGTGCCTGCTCTTCCTATCGACCCCTCTGCACTCCCGAGCCTTCCCGAACTTAGATTTAAACTCATCGCTAGCCCAGTAGCGACAAAGGGCTCGAAATGCATCAGTCTGACCCTCCAACCAGCTCACGTGGCCCTACACATAGTTGGAAGTCGTTAAAAATACTATCGAGGAAATTATCAGAAAAAATACTTACTACACCCCACGTACCTGCGCGTACTCCTCCTCTATTAGGTGCCTCTCGCTCTCTTGCCGGAAGTGTAGCACGTGGTGCTAGTTTGCCTTAAAGTGCTCATTAATAATTTGAACACGGGCGTTCGACAAAGCTTGTCGAAGCGTCTTGGCAGCGTTGTAGTGAAACACTCGCCTCGCATCCTCAATCAGGCGAGGGTCCTTCGGGTCCTCTAAAGTATACCTTGCCTACAAAAAAGAACATATTGAAGAGATGTTCATTAAAAGAGTTTAAGAGTTAAAATTTAGAAACTATTTTTAACATACTTACCATAAAATCAGCCCATACGGCCTCCTGAAGGTTGTCGTGCTCCTGGTGATGGACGCGTGCGTAGTCCTCCCATGAAAGAGCAGACATCTCGTCGATGACCCCGAGATAGTGCAAACGCACTAAGGACCCGAGGACACTGTTCACCGGTCTTTGGTGTCTCTCACCGGTGAAAGACATATCGTCCCAAACCCTGCAAGATATTTATTGATTCATTACTTAAGTAACCAAAAGAAACTAAAATTGAACACTATAATTTTTATTGTCTGTCTCCGACTGGACGAATCACGATCCTCTGTGAAGGGACCGCAGGAGGATTGACAAAGTGAGTCCTCCTCGTCCTTCGCGTCTGCTAGAGCGCCACGTCAGGTGACCCAGACGGCTCATCACTAGCCGAGCCAAAGGCCTCAGGAACAGAAGGATCGCCAGTCGAGGGATGGCTAGCTGGCCAAGGATCACAACCGTGTGTTCATGCAACGGCTCTTGTGATTTCTTCAGCTTCTCGAAGAACTTCTTTGCCTCATTTGTAAGAGGATCCTCCGCTTCCAGAGCTTCTAGCATCTCATCCATCCTATCAACCTCTGTTATATCATCATCCTCATCCACTTCTGCTATGACTCGAGAATTAGTCTCGCTGTGAAAGGTCCACACTTCATAATGTGGAGTGAAACCATTTCGACATAAGTGAAACGAAAGCTCCAATCTTCTCAAAAACTTGGTGTTCTGACATTTTGTACATGGGTACCGCACCATATCTTCCGTTGACAACGAAAATGCTCGATCCAAAAATTTATCTAACTTGATAAACCACTCATCCGAGTGACCACCAGTTCTGCTCTTCCAGCCAGTATACATCCAATTGTGGTCTTCACCCATGTTTGGCTTTGCAGTTTAACGCGAAAGAAATTGTCGTTAATGTATACAGGATAGGTCCTAAAATTTGGACAGCATGATGAGACGCGTCAGAGTATACCTTTAAAGCAGACAAATCATTATTAGTTTCATTGTTATGTTATGTCACGGCCCTACGACCTAGGTAGATAGATCCTAAACCCACCTAAGAGTGACCGAGCGGAGCGTGCTCATGACGAGATGCGTGATCCGGATTCGAACGAAATTTCAGCAGCATAATCCCACTGTTCTCCACTGCATGCCCAAAAATGGTGCAGCAGAGAACAACAGGGTTACGCCACCAAAATCTCGTCCAAATCCGGACCCGCGTCTCATCACAAGCCACGCCCCCTCGGTCACTCTCAGGCTATCCAAAAGGGGACAATTCCAAACCTGCACGTCTCATGCCAATGGCATGTGAGACGTGCTAATCTGAAACGGGTAATACATTGCTATAAGTTACGTTGCTCATTTTCATTTTGAAGTCATTTAAAAGAGGAAAGAACTAGAGAAATAGTGAGAGGAAAGTTCGTCTTAGATGACAATTCCACATCCATTTTCACCGTCCACACAATCGCGGGTCATTGAAATCGTTACCAACCCGTTCGCTTCCGTGTCGACTTGAAGCATACGGTACCACTACAATGGTCTACACGACACGATCACACTTATTACGTGTCATGCCCTTACGGGTTGGTCCGAGCTGGCCCAAAACCCCTTTATTTATATATATTAAGTAGTCACTCAAAACATTATATGAATGCACTAAAGTCCAAACATACACTAAACAGAATAGAAATTCAGAATGACAGACCAAGCTATAGACAAAAAACATATAAAGCATATACAAAATCTAATTATGCATTTACTACAAAATTTGAATAAAAAAATATTAGCCACAATGGACAAGTGTGAAATCACAAGTGTAATACAAGACCGGACTGGAGGAGGATGAAATCACAAGTGTAATACAAGTGTAATACAAATCTAATCAGGAGCGGAGGGCGCAGGGGCAGGACGGCATGGGCGGGGGCGCCGCAGTGCCGCTGGGGCGGGCCTTTAAACTGGTTAGTGTCCATGCAGGATATTTAATTTTTTGAATTTTTACTTGTAAAGTGTTGAACCATATTTCACTTGAGCATTGACATGCCGTCGCAGATGATTGCGCTGGTGGTAGATGACAAGGGCCAACAACTTCAACGGTTAATGACGACGATGATTTAGACACCATTATCTCGAATGTGGCCCCTCTTATGCTTGGATTAAGCCCAAAATTTACCAGCATCCTTCTCATAGCCATAGTAGCCTACTAAAAAAATCTCAGCCACATTGCACACTCGAAACTGAGATAGTTAGATAAGTTGCATAATGTGACATAGGGGTCTATTATATTTAATGTGGGCCCACACTTAGCTGGTTGACCTGAAAACTTTACCATAACCCTTGTCATACTTCCAGAAGTTTGTGATAATAATTTCCAGCTCAATGGAACAAGTATAATTGGCTTAATTTTAGATTTAGTATAAGGCACTATTAGGACTATAGTTTGGGCTATAGGTGATTAATGGACTTAAGCATCAAGAATTGAAGCACATACCGCACACTTGGATGGTTATACAACTTTGTAACCACAATTTCCTTATTAATTCTCATTGTTCTGACCTTGTACATAGTATTCCCATGTATGCATATCCATATACATATATGTGACCATACAACACATAATTCAATTGGACCATAACTCTAACATTATACCCCAATTATTGTCTATAAGTTGCAAGAAAAATGTGTATAATTTCTCAAACATGCTGAAAGTGCCCTCCTACTCATAATTTCACCAATGCCTATTATGGACCTCCAATTACCCATAATCATATATACCATCATATTGCACACATATATGCCTATATTAGCATCTAATTCTTATTTTGCATACCATGGTATGAATTAGGATCCGAGGGGGGCGACGGGAGGGAGGGGGCGACAGGGAGAGGTGGTGGCGTACCTGGGAGGAGGCGTAGAACGGCGACGGCGACGACGGCCTTCGAAGGCGGCACGGCGCTGCGCGGCGGCAGTGTAGTTGGGGGGGGGGTGCGGTGGGTCGCGGCGGGCCGGGGGCGGAGCGGAGCGGCGGCGGCGCGTGTAAGGATAAGACGAAGGGGATGGATTCGGCCCGAGGGTATAGGGCATTTAACTTGCGATGGCCAGGTTAATTGCGACGGCCCTAGGGTTGGCCGTCACAATTAATACTATCTGCGGCGGCTAACGGAAAAGATTGTCGCAAATAAGCTTAATTTGTGATGGCCTTCTTATTTGCGACGGCTACTTTAGAAACCGTCACAAATAAGTCTATATTTGCGACGGTTTATCTAATTTGCGACGGCCATCTGCGGGCCATCGCAAATAGGTTTATTTGCGACTGCCGGCCGTCGCAAATACGGTTGGCCGTCGCAAATGACCAAGTTTCCTGTAGTGTTTGGATGTTGTGAATTCAATAACCTTGCTTATATCTAGTGCTAAATGTAATTATCTTATTAATATTTATTGTAGTTTGCAGAAACCGAAGAAGAGGCGCCAGAGGCTTACGACATAGCAGCAATTGAGATTTGTGGTGTTCATGCTGTTACCAACTTTGATATTTCAAACTACTGTGAAGACGGTTTGACAAAATTATAAAGGCTCATAAGAAGTTACAAAGTTGGAAGGTCCATCAGAGGCTATTAGGGGTGGGCAAAAAAACCTGAACCCGAATGCTGAACTCGAAAAAACCCGAACCCAAAAAACCAGAAAACTGAAGTCCGAAATCATTTTCCAGGTAGGGATCTGTAAAACCCAAACAAATTTCAGGTATTTCGGGTTACAAGGTCCGGTATCCGAAATACCATAATTTAGCTGGGTCGTGGCTCCTGCCCGCCCTTGGCCCAACTGAGGGATTCTGAAAATCCGAATTTAAAAAAATCCTGAATTACCCGACTCGAAAATTTAGGTACAATTTCGGGTAGCGATTCTGAAAACTCGCATTTAAAAAATCCTTATATACCCGACCCGAAATTTTGGAAATCCTGAACGCCCACCCCAGGCTATGAAGCTTGCTGGGCGATAGATACTAGAATAGCAACATGTAAATTTGTTTTTTCATTTCATTCTCTTTTGGTGTAATCTCTCCCCAGTCTTCCTACCACCTTCTATTTTGTTCTTGTTGTCAAGCAGGTGTTTGCTGTCAGCAGATCTGTGCCATGTGTTTTGTTGTAACTTAGATTCACAATATATGTTTTGCTAATATCAAATGTCACTTGCTGAAGTTACAATATGACGGCAAGTTGGGTGGCCGTCATTCATTCATCTTCAGTTATATATTTCTGCCCACCATTGCCATCATGGGCGGTGAACGAATCACTTCCATGCTTCTCTGCATGAATACTCCATACTACAGTAATCAAAGTCGGAGCCCAAATGGTACGAATCCAGTCAGAGTTGGTGGCTTTTGAGCTAAAGCTGTAGCAGAGTTGCGTCAGGTGAATAAGTTTAGTTCTTCCTGTAACAGTAGATACTCGTGATGTTACCAACTTTAGCACTGACTATCTGTGGAGATTATAGGTTGCCAATGGGCTGGGCCGGGCCAACCCGGCACGAGCACGGCCAGCCTCGTGCCTGAAAACAGTTGATCCGGCCCGGCCCGATTTTATACCGTGCTGTGCCGGGCTGGCCTGAGAGGCCATTTTGCCGGCCCAGGCACGGCACGAGGCTCGACTTTTCGGGCCGGGTCGTGCCTGGCCCATGTCGTGTCAACCGTGTCGGGCCAGCCCAGGCACGACGACTTTTTCACTTCAATTTTAAATCATTTAAATTCAGAAAATTTAGTACAACAAGCAACAGTTTGCAAACTAAGATCATCTTGCTTTATAAAGAGCTGTTAAAATTCAAATTACAAGTAGGGCTGCCTCATTAAAAACCTCTAGGTAAAACCTCTAAAAACCTCTAGGTAAAACCTCTTAAGGAGGATAAAACCCTAGAGGGAAAAAGAGTACAGCCCACATCTCTTTTAGTGATCTACACTACACAACAGTTTGAAGTATCCATACAATCCAACTCAATACAGTTATACAGAAAAAGTCACAGTTTTTAATCCAAGTATAAATTGTTCATGTTTTCCTCCAGCTCCTGGTTCACCAGGTTGTGTTGTTGCCTCGCATCCCCATCCTCCCAATCCTTCAGCAAAGATAGCATTTCGACATGGTCCGAAGTCAAACTCCAGCGTCGTTCTTCAATTAACCTGCCACACAAACTGAAAGAAGACTCGGAAGAAATAGTAGACACAGTAATAGTCATAATATCTTTAGCTAGAATTGATAGAATGGGATAAATTCTTTTATGATCTTGCCACCAATTAAGAATGTTAAAAGAGTCATCAAATTGAGTTACACAATCAGAGTCTAGATAAGAAGAAAGATCAGAAACATTGAAGGATACATTAGTATTAGAAACAGATGAAGTAGATGAAGTAGACCTACCACTAAATATTCTGTTCCATGAACTTACCTGCTTACCTGCAGATGAAGATTGTGGTGTAGGTCTTTGCAACCTAATTGAATCAAATTTGAGCTCATATTTTCTATACAGTTCAGTTAGATCAGATTTAACTTTTGTGTAATAAGATGCATAATCACGATTAATTAATTGAGACAAGAGCTGAAGTGCATTATTAAAACCAGTCATCTTAGCCCTAGGATCTAAAATGAAAGCAAGAGAATACAACAAAGGAATATCAGACCAATACTTTAAAAATTTAGTTTTCATAGGTACAACAACATCTCTTAAATTAGAATTATTTTCATACTGATTCAAATGATCAGCAATTTCAATAATAGCATGCATCATTAAAGGAGAAGTAGGATAATATATACCAGACAATGAAACAGTAGAAACATAAAACAGTTCCAAAAAGTTTAACATGTGTTCAGCAACATACCAATGTGAATCAGTAAGCAATTGTGTCCCTGAAGCCTGGTAGTGAGTATGAATGAAAACATAAAAAGTACTCTTGTATGGGATAAGGTGTTTAAGCATAAGATAAGTTGCATTCCATCTAACATCCATATCTAAAGCAAATTTTCTAGGACTTACACCCATAGATAAACAGAATGACTTGTAAGCAGCAATTCTTTGATTAGATGAATTTAAAAAAGAGATAGCATGCACACCTCTGATGTAACAGAGATGTGCCAACATAAGCAGACAATAATGAAGCTAATTCATTTACAGCACGAGTGTTAGCAGAAGCATTATCAAGTATAATAGAAAGGACTTTATTAGACATGTTATATTCAGAAACAACATTAGTAATGCGCTCAGCAATGTTATTTCCAGAGTGAGAACAATCAATTAGTCTCATACCTACAATTCTCTTTTCCAATTCCCATTGACTAGTCACAAAATGGAAAACAACACTAAGATAGTCCTCCTTGGCATTACCAGACCATATATCAGATGTCAAACAAACACAAGATGCATTATTCAATAAATCTTTAACAGCAGTTTTTTTCATATTAAAATATGCCTCAAGATCCCTAGTAGTGGTTTGCCTAGAAACAACTTTGAAGCTAGGATTATGAGCAGTCCTAATATAATCTTCAAATGCAGAAGTAGATCCAACACTCAAAGGCAAGTCCAGTCTAGCAATCAACTTAATTAGTTGACTTCTAGCAACTTGAGCATCATATTGAAAATGTCTAACACCATCTTACACCATCTACAGTACAATGCAACTGAGACTGAGATGAAGATGAGGCAGCCAGGGCCTTCCTCTTACACCTCTCTAAATGCCTAACCAAGTGTCCAGTACCAATTGCACTTCTAGCATCTAACTGAGTTTTACAGTAGTTGCATCTAGCAACATACCTCACTTTCTTACCATTTTCTTCCTGATACAATTTCTCCATGTCTTGCCAAATATCAGATGTGCACACACCAACCCTAATTAAGATGACAGAGGCATAACACACATAAGAGAAGCAATTTTCACTCAGACAGTAACATAACACAAATAAGAGAAGCACTTTACAGTAAGACAGAGGCATAACACACATAAGAGAACCAAATTACACTAAGACAGAGACATAACACACATAAGAAAAGCAATTTACACTAAGACAGGGGCATAATATGCATAAGAGAATCATTTTACACTGAGACAGTGGCATAATATGCATAAGAGAAACAATTTACTCTAAAACAGTGGCATAATATGCATAAGAGAAACATTTTACTCTAAGACAGTGGCATACTATGCATAAGAGAAACATTTTACACTAAGACAGTGGCATAATATGCATAAGAGAAACAATTTACTCTAAGACAGTGGCATAATATGCATAAGAGAAACATTTTACTCTAAGACAGTGACATACTATGCATAAGAGAAGCAATTTTCACTAAGACGGTGACATAACACACATAAGAGAAGCAATTTACACTAAGACAGAGGCATAATATGCATAAGAGAAGCAATTTACACTAAGACAGTGACATAATATGCATGAGAGAAGCAATTTACACTAAAATAGAGGCAGGGCTACTATCACCTTTGTCTTTTGTTGGCGCTGCACGATGCAGCAGGGCTACCATCGACCGGTACATCAACATCCACCGTCGGCGTGGCCGAGGCGTCAGCATTGCCTCCAACTCCGAGGGCTTCGGCGACGGCGACAACATCGTCGTTGTCATCTCCAAGCAGGCCCTGCAGTAACAGATCTGCGTTGATGGAGGTGTCCACATCCAACGGATTGGACGACAACGAGCGCTCCGCAGCCATCACGGCCAAGCCGCCGAGTGGAAGGGCGGAGAGCCTTCAACCGATCCGGCAGAGGGGGGAAGGGGAGGCTGGAACAGGAGGCCCAATCCGCCTAGTGGCTACCGGCACCGCAAGGGCCTACGACCGCTCCGGCGAGAGGAGACCGGAAGGGGAGGCCCGAGCCACCGGCACCGAGTGTAGATCCGGCGAGGGAAGGCGCAGATCTGGCGAGGAAAGACGCAGATCCGGCGAGGGAAGACGCGGATCCGGCGAGGGAAGGCGCGAATCCGGCAAGGTCAGCAAGGACACTAGCGAGGTCCGCGAGGAGACCGTCAAACCGGCGAGAGGTGGCGCTGATCCGGCGAGGTCAGGCACGGAACGGGTCGATGCGAGCAGTGGAGCGGCGAGGGGAGGCGTGGAGGTGGAGGCGAAGGCACGGCGGCGTCGCCCGGAGCGGAGGACTCGAGGTCGAGGTGTTGTTGCGGCGCAGAGGAGGCGAGGACGAGGCGAATGAGGATTAGGGTTCAGAGCAGGGGCGTCGAACGGCCGCAGCCGATTTATATAGCCGCAACGGGCTGGAACGTGCCGGGTCGGGCCGTGCTTTGCACGATCGGGCTGGCCAGGTTGGCCACCGGGCTGGCCAGGCCAGGCTTTATTCGGGCCGTGCCGGGCTGGCCCAACGGGCTACCGGCTGAGCCCAGGCACGGCCCAGGTCAGGCTTCGGGCCGTCCCGGGCCCGGTGCCTTTCGGGTCGGGCTCAAATCGTCGGGCTTCAATGCCGGCCCATCTGTCCCGGCCCATTTGGCCACCTCTAGTGGAGATGGTCTGAAAGAAGGCTCATAAGAGGTAGGAGTAGTACACAACTGGTGGGTGAATCAGAGGTTGCGATATTGAAGTTAGCTGGACAATAGATAGCAGTATAGTCAGATAAACTTATTTCCATTTCATTGTCCTCACACCTTCTAACTTTTTGTTGAATGCAAGATTCACAAAAATAACTCTTGTGTTTGATGTGGCTAGCTTAAGTTACATTTTTTTTTCTCTACCTAATGGCATAATGAACTGTAAAATGATGATTTCATATTCAGAGCGATATGTTCTCTACTGGAGTTTACGTCAAGACGGTTGAACTGTCATACTTTCGAATACAACGTATGCTTCACACTTGAATAGCTCAATCTCATGTTTAGCCCCAGTGGTTCGAATCTTGGGGACGTCTCCAGTTAGAATTATTGGATTTGAGCTAATGCATGCGAGAGGTGTAGTTTAGTTCGCGACGGAAACAACAATACATTACAACCTTATGGCTCCTTACAAATTGAGAAAAACAAGGATAAAAAATCCAACAGACGTGTAATTATACAACTGTCAAACTCTAGTGAAAGTTATTAGTACTCCCTCCATCCTTAAAAATTTATCGCTTTGTAGTTCAAATTTGTCGCTTTGTAGTTTAAAAAAAGCGACAAACTTTCAAACGGAAGGAGTACATTGCATACAACCAAAAGAATGCTTGCATTTCTTCATCCAACATTTGCCGATGTGTATCATCAACACCTTGGAACTTTCAGTCTCCAAAAACGTCCAGTATAGCCTCGCCAGCACAGGGTGAGGTCTTTTACGTTTTCTGAAAAGTCATGTAGGTCTGGTCACTTTCTGTAGGCATTGCATAATGCTTGAGTGCAGTGCACAATGTTCCAGTGTCGCTATCCTAACACTTTTTTTTTCCAATCTCGTGAAGTCCTATTTATGATCTTACATTGTCCTGGCCATCTTTGCAGCTAAGGCGGAGCCTCCATACTTTCATCTTTCCGTTCAGTGCTAGTGCAAGAATATCGTACTCTTCGACATACCATAGCTCTGATACTGTCGCCTGAAATAGTGTGAGAAACATGTAACCGATGCATGCTATGTTTACAGTCAAGGTGAATTTGCAACGAAATGGTAGGTAGACAAGTGGAACAGGAAGTCTACCTGGAAGCCACAAATCTTCCCATTAACTTGGGCAACAAGCTCATGGAGGAACTTGACATGATCGAAGGATGCACTTTGCTACAAGGGGACACAGCATGATTAACTAAATTAAAGGATATATCTTTAAAAAGACCTATTTAAAGGATGTATCAAAGGAAAATTATAATTAATTAAAATGCATCAACGTTTTTTTACTGAAAGTGAAATGATGTTTGAGTGAAACTATGACGGCCTTATTAGCTTTAAATAACTGTGATTCAGTGTAATGTGATGTTGAATATTGTTAGCCAAAGACTGTATACTATTTCATTCCGTAATACAAAAAAAAAAAAACTGATGAAATGAATTTTACAAGCCAACCGAACAGAACCTTAACCCCCAGTCATTAGGATTATCTCGCGGCTGTATTGAGGAACCTATCTGTTCAACAGTTTTAGCGGGCTCCAAGTGATGGGATGCATGAAACATGCTGAAGTGATACATGCTACAAATGGAATCAAATAGAGAAAAATGTGGAGGGTAAAAGTTTAGTTGTAAGTAGGCTACCTCTTTTGGGAGCTTAGGATGTCCCAGAATTCGTGCAAGGGAGGTGTGAAGCAGAACAGGGTCATACTGTCAAATGCAACAAATTAGGTTAGGTGAACGATATACTAAAAATATGCTAATATAATATTACTATCAATCAGTAACCAATAGCTGTGTATTATACCACTAGATTAAATCCTGAAGTAAATGTAAGGTTACTGGAATCAATTTATAAAGAAAATGGTTTTCGCTCCATCAAGATAATGCTATCTCATGAGAATGGAGATGGAAAGTAGGATAGTATATAAATCAAACTAGGCCACGTTGCTCGTACCAGTTGCTTCTGAGGTGCTCGAGGGAGAGCTTCTCTCAATCTTGAACGGATTTCAGCAGGATCAGTACCAAATTCAACCTAAACAGAACAAATCAGAAAACCCATACTTCAGTCTGAACTTGCCAGAGTGAATGACATGCAAACCTGAATTTGATAACAATGATAAAAACATAGATGTCCAAAATTCCAATTTGCGGACAGAACAGGATGCTTCAAAGATGCAAACCTGCCACAGGCCAAGAAGCACACCAGTTGATGTCAAAACAACTCGGTCCAATACAATTCTAAGTGGGCAAACAGTCTCTGTAACTCTTTTCACTGCTTCCACTTCAGCTTCAATCTAAAGGATATCACATATAGGCATGTCAGAAAAAATACTCATGGCAAAAGAAATCATGAGCAGGGATTCAGAGGTCACACTCACCTCATTCTCTGTTACTACAATGGGCTCGAACTGATGGGACGCATGGAACATGCTGAAGTGATACATGCTCATATTTTGAAACCAGATTACTGGCAAACGATATGAACCAAACAAGTAATCAACATTACATGCCACAAGCAATTTAAATCGTTATTTATTTAAGAACAAATGTAAACCAATCATTCTGGAACATTAGGCGATTCAACTGAGCATTTCTATTCAGCACTAAAATATTGAAGGATATACCGGGTGAATAAATGACAATAAGGTTTGCGGCCTCGAAAGCTCTAAATCAAATTGTATAACTCTATGTTTAGGGATACCATATCAAACTTTACCTTGATCAAAATGAGGAAGAAATACTTCCTTCACAGCCTTCCTGCAAGCACAAAATGTATATACTCAACTCAATAATGCATGGTTTTAACTTCACTACCAAGGAAGATTGCTTGATTAAAGCTAATAAAATCCAAGAATGGCGATAGATTCGAGGAATCACTCATCATCACGACATCACTTTTTCGAACGCAAAAAAAGGAACTCACGATATCACAGAAGCGAATTCCGGTTCAGGTAGAGCACGTTCGCCCGCACCGGCGGATCAGCCGCCTGGCAAGCAGCACCGAGATACATTTCAGCGATGCCATCACAACTACGGTAGGCAGCATATCAGGTAAGGTGGAGAAAGCTCGCACCTTGAGCTTAGGCACGACGGCGCCGTCGGCGGCGTCGAAGAGGTCCGAGAGCGTGAGTGATTGCGACGTCTCGCCGCCCTTGAGGAACGCCGCGCCGCGCTCGTCGAGGTCCCGCGCCATCTTCGCGTACAGCTCAGCGCGCCGGGCCGGCACGGACGCGGCGCCGCCTGAGGTAAACAAAGGAAAAGAAAACAGAGGCGTAAGGTTTCACAACTCGACGGGAATACATGATGAGCAAATTGCGACGGGAGGGGAGAGGTTGAAGAGGATTACGAGTTGAGTCCATGCGCGGCCAGCGGAGGAACAGGACGACGAGGAGGAGCGCGGCTGCTGGGAGAAACCATACGGCGGTGCCCGGGGATCTGGGGCGAGGCCTCTTGGCCATCCAACGGCGGCTTTGGGAGAGAACTCGATGTCGTCCTGTGTGTGCGTGTGGCCTCTTCGCGCCTGTTCTTCCAGTTTCGATTGATACTTCAATCAGTATTTCTAACTTTAATCAATAATCATATATTCCTTTCAATTTTTTTTATTTATCACCAGCTACTTCAAAAATAAATTAGTCGATAACGAATAAAAAGATTCGAAAAGAGTCCGATATAAATCTCTCAAAAATAATTGTATATGTGCATAAAGTCCCACGTTGTACAACTCCTTTATAAATTCTCTCCATTCCAAAATATAAGTATTTCTAGATTTAGTTAACAAACTTAACTAACTTTGACTATCAAATAAAATAATTCTCTGTCATTTGCCCTTTAATAAATGATGTTGTCAGATTTTCATGAAACTAACTATCAAAAATATATAATTTTCATATTTGAAATACTTTATTTTTATAGATATTGCTCTTTAATTTTTAAATAAATTTTGACTTTAGTCAAGTCCAGAAGCATGACAACAGGAGTACCGTTTTTATCATTTTATGTGATTTATTCAATGTCTGATTGCGTTAGTTGTAACTAGACCAAACATGACAACTGATGTGAAATTATATAATATTTTTATACTAACCTGCTCGATACCTAATCAGCATTATTTAAAATGAAACGAGAGAGTATAATTTTATATATGATGAAGTTTTTTGTTTTGAAGCAGAAGGCAAAGAACAAAACGAGGTGAAATCCATCCCGATGTACCCCAAAAATAGATGAGGCTCAGCATCGGAGCCGTGTAGTCTAATAGAGCTTCTTAATAAAAAGGGTGCAACCAACCAACCGACGGCAAAATCCCAACGAAGAAAACAATCCGATCTCTTCCCCCCTCCCCGTCGCACGCGTCGAAACCCTAGCCACCTTCCGTCCGCCTCGTCGCGCCCCGCCACGTCGTCGGCGGGACGGCGGCGGTGTAAGATGAGTGGTGCCCCGAAGAGGCGCGGCACGAGGATCGAGCCGTTCCGCCACCGCGTGGAGACCGACCCCAAGTTCTTCGACAAGTCATGGCGGAAGCTCCACGACGCCATCCGGGAGATCTACAACCACAACGCCAGCGGCCTCTCCTTCGAGGAGCTCTACAGGTTAACAGTGCACGCGATTCCCACCCCCTCCCCCGAATCCGATCCCCCCTTCCGTTAGATTTTGAGCTCCCGATTAGGTTCATTTATATCGTCGCTGATGGACTGGACAGCGGCGGTTGATTGCGGTGCTGATTGTCGATCCCTGTATTTTTGTGATTTTGTCCATGATCCTTTTATGGTCTAGTTTATATTCATGTGGCATGATGGTGTAATAATGTTTCTGGATGGATTAAGTACAATCTGTTGCCAGGAAATTGCGATCTCGTATTCATTCATGTTTGCTCATAACTTTGTCTATTTATTGTTATTTTTTGGCATAAGCCAGGTGCACGTGTTGTTAAATTTCTGGGTGATATTAGGGCCAATTGACCAACAAGTGAGGACTATCATCTAGAGTTTGCTCATAACTTTATGTCTATTTATTGTTATTTTTTGGCATAAGCCAGGTGCACGTGTTGTTAAATTTCTGGGTGATATTAGGGCCAATTGACCAACAAGTGAGGACTATCATCTAGAGTTACATTAATATTTGTTACTAAATTTCCTGTTGTTACCTTTAAGTTGCATTTATCTGTGATGTCAGCTGGCACCTAGGAGTCCACTTGATCTGGAGGGGACTTTATGGTGCCCCTGCATCATGGCTTGAGTTAGTTGAGATCTTCTAGGCGTCCTGTTGAGGAGCTGACCCTGGAGTGGAATGAGGCGGATTGAGTGGGTGCAGAACTGCAGATATGAGGGAGGGATAGAGGCACTTGGATTTGGGAATGGAATGTGAGGGAGGTTCTGCTTTCTGCATAGGGCTGAGATTTACAATTGTCTGCCTAATTCCTGCCCTCACTTTGGTAATCCAGAGGACTGCTCTCTCTCCGCCAGGCCTGCAAGATGCTCTAGTTTTCTTGTTTGGTGTTTGGTTTGCTCTAGTTAGGAATGGTATTAAGTATCAATTTTGATTTATCATATATTGTTTCTATTATACTCAACATATTGCACTTATATTGTTAATAGTTGGTCCTGCCGTGACGTGCTGGATGCCAACAACAACACAAACATGTATTAAATTGAAATATTCTTACCCTATTTACTGTTTATTATTTCTGACTGTCCAACTATCTCTTACACGGGTGGCTAGGCAGCTAGGATATGCCTTGGGTATTGCCAGTGTTTACCTCACTATGCTTTATGTCTATATTTCGTATACATGAGTACTAAGATAAATTGATAAAAGTAATCTATAGTGGCAGTAGTAAGATCATGGCTGAGCTGAACCTCATTCTACCTTTACCTGATTATGAAATCATAACTAAACAAAAAAAATTGCGAGCACACACAAAACTAACCAAACAGCTCCAGATCATGGTAAGGCAACACACCATTTTATATTTGACAAGTCTTCACTTTATGATCATTAGCATAGTAGGAGACCACATACCCTTTATTCCTCTGTTTCTTGGATCTTCCAAGTTGAGAACTTATGTTTAGCATCAGAAAATGATGGCATAGGCTGGTGAACACCACCTTACCTCTAAGTTGGCATGCTAAAACTTATGCCATAGAGAAACTGCATAACTTATTCAGCAAATAATAAGATGATAGAGGTCATGTGTGCATAAGTAGTTACCAATCTCCTAGCAGCAGAGACACTACTGTAAATGATCCCAAACAACTAGAAAACACTTGGTTTCTTAAATAATGGCAATTAGTCACATCCATTTAGTTTGGAAGGTTATTCCAAGTTGGTAGTTGACATCTTCATTCCTCTAACCTGCTTCATCAGCAATTCCTTTTTCTTTGGGTGAATCGGACTCGTAAGTTCTGGTTTGACATCTCTTGTTCATCTCACCACTCAATAGCGTACTTTATGGCCCTGTTTTCAGCAAGGTGCAGCCTCTGAATGTTGCAAAACGTGTAAGAAAATAGGAAATGCATCATGGATGTTGCGTTCCAAGTTTTTACAAAATTATAAAAGTCACTAAGAACACCTGTGATTGCATTCTTGTTCGCTGTTATCTTTTTTTGTACTCCTTTTGCATATCTTGGCCGTATGTGTTAAACACTAGACTTGAAGCTCCGAATCAGGCAAACAATAATCCAAATTCTCCTGTATATTTACTTGTACCCCCCCCCCCCCCCAAAAAAAAAAGAAAATATAGGACTGACCTCAAAGTTTTGCAATGATGGTTCATGCTTGTTGGTGCGATCATTGGTACATACAACAAAGCCTTTGTCCCAAGCACTAGGTGACTCAACACATAACATCAGGAAGCATAATGCACAATATTCTTTGACAGAAACAAGGGCTGGCAGTTTCTCGTATTTTCAGTTTGCACCCTTCCATTTTTTTCTCCTAATATTATATTCGTTCATAATTGTGCCATACTGCTTGATTCAAAGCCACTGGTCTTCTGATGGTTAATATAATATTTATTTATTATTGGCAGGACTGCTTATAACATGGTATTGCACAAGCATGGCCCGAAGCTCTATGAGAAACTAATAGAAAACATGACCGAACATCTTGAAGAAATGCGCACATCAATAGAGGCTGCTCAAGGTGGTCTGTTCTTGGAAGAGTTGCAGAGAAAGTGGGATGACCATAACAAGGCATTGACAATGATCAGAGACATCCTGATGTACATGGACAGGACTTATATTCCCACGAATAAAAAGACAGCTGTGTTTGATCTTGGATTGGAGCTTTGGAGAGATACCATAGTTCGGTCTTCCATGATTCAGGGGAGGTTGCTTGACACAATTCTTGAACTCATACATAGGGAAAGGATGGGCGAGGTGATAAATAGATCGTTGATGAGGAGTACAACTAAAATGTTGATGGATCTGGGATCTTCTGTTTATCAAGAGGATTTTGAAAGGCCATTTCTTGAAGTGTCTTCTAGCTTCTATAGTGGTGAGTCACAGCAGTTCATTGAGTGCTGTGCTTGTGGTGAGTATCTCAAGCAGGCTGAGAGGCGGCTCAACGAAGAATCGGAGCGTGTTTCACAGTACATGGATATGAAAACCAATGAGAAAATCACTGCTGTTGTGGTTAAAGAGATGCTAGCAAATCACATGCAGAGGTTGATTCACATGGAGAACTCGGGGCTTGTGAATATGCTTGTTGAAGATAGGTATCAAGACCTGACCCGGATGTACAGTTTGTTTAATCATGTTCCTGAGGGGCACTCAACAATTAGATCTGTGATGGCTTCTCACATCAAGGAAACTGGAAAAAGTTTGGTAACTGATCCGGAGAGACTGAAGGACCCAGTTGATTTTGTCCAGCGGCTTCTGAATGAGAAGGATAAATATGACAATATTATTAACATCTCATTTAGCAATGACAAGAGCTTCTTAAACGCCCTGAATTCTTCCTTTGAACACTTCATCAACTTAAACAACAGATCCCCTGAGTTCATATCATTGTTTGTTGATGACAAACTGCGGAAAGGGGTGAAAGAGGCCAATGAGGAGGACCTTGAGACAGTCCTGGACAAAGTGATGATGCTATTTAGATACTTGCAAGAAAAGGATCTATTTGAAAAGTATTACAAGCAGCACTTGGCAAAGCGACTTCTTTCTGGGAAGAACGCTTCAGATGATTCTGAAAAAAGTATGCTTGTGAAGCTGAAGACAGAATGTGGATACCAGTTTACTTCAAAATTGGAGGGCATGTTCAATGATTTGAAGACATCTCATGATACCACACAAAACTTTTACACATCTAGCTCTTCTGATGCAGCATATGCTCCAACGATATCCGTTCAAATACTCACCACTGGTTCATGGCCAACACAACCATGCAGTACCTGCAACCTCCCCCCTGAAATACTTGCTGTCTCTGAGAAGTTCCGGGCTTTTTACCTTGGTACCCACAATGGCAGGAGACTGACATGGCAAACAAACATGGGGACTGCTGACATCAAAGCAACGTTTCCAAACGGCAGCAGGCATGAACTGAATGTATCTACCTACCAGATGTGTGTTCTCATGTTATTTAATTCAGCAAATGTTTTGACATACCGTGAGATTGAGCAGGCTACCGCAATACCAGCTGCTGACCTAAAGCGGTGCCTTCAGTCTCTAGCTCTTGTGAAGGGTAAGCAAGTTCTGCGGAAGGAACCAATGAGTAGGGATATTGCTGACGATGACAGCTTCTGTGTCAATGATAAGTTCACTAGCAAGTTGTTCAAGGTGAAGATTGGCACTGTGGTGGCACAGAAGGAGACAGATCCTGAAAAGCTGGAGACACGTCAGAGAGTTGAGGAAGACAGGAAACCACAGATTGAGGCCGCTATCGTGAGAATCATGAAGTCAAGGCGAGTCCTGGATCACAACAGCATAATGACTGAGGTGACGAAGCAGTTGCAGCCCCGTTTCCTGCCGAACCCTGTTGTGATAAAGAAGAGGATTGAGTCCCTCATAGAGCGCGAGTTCCTGGAGAGGGATAAGACGGACAGGAAGCTTTACCGCTACCTTGCCTAGGCTTCATCGCGTTCGAATTTATTTTATGTTATCCATATAAACAGACCTTGATCCATGTACTTGTGCAAGAAGGAAATGGGTCTGCATCCCATGCACTTTTAGTTGATTTATTTTTTGCCGCTTTATCCTGATAGCTACTAACTTCTATATATGGTTTACATGTTAATGGTAGATCAGTGGCTGCCCGTTCCAGTTGTTGCTTCGAAATAGTGGTCTGATCCTATCCTGCCGACCTTCTTTCTTGATGGATGGTTTGATCTTTCTTGAAATGTTGCCTGAATGTTTGACTATGTAGCTTCTTTTCCGTCTGTACCGTTTGCAATGCTAGTATGGGGCTACTGCTGTAGTGCTGTCCATGGCCCAACGCTGTACACTTCCAGAAGTGTTAGCTCTGTTGCACATAAAAGAAGCCAGTCTATTACTTGGCTTTTAAGGATTGTGATTTCTGACAACGAACATTTTGAACCATATGCTTCAGCGCAGGCGATGCTTTCTTTATTTTTTATTTTTTTCTTTATGATGCTTGAAGTTTATACTGTCATTATTATACTCCATTTGTTTTGAAATAATTGATGCTGGTTGGTTCAGTTTTAAACTAATCAATGTCAAATTTGAAACGCAGGAGTATTTCATTGTCTGTTTTGATGGCACTGTTATGAGAACAGTGATGTGGCTAGACGTCCAACTTGTTAAAGTTCCAATGCCTGAACAGATGTTGCACTCCTGTGTATTGTCCCGTGAAGTAGCAGCCGTTTTCAATTTATCCTGCACCATAGCGGCACCACGCGGCGACGCCAGAATCGACCCAAACATACAAATGCCCACGTAGGCTCCAACACACGACAAAGATATAACGGGCACGATCGAGAAGCTCCTCACTCAGGTGACAAGTCTCCGGCGAGCCTCGGCATGGCGGGGCAGGGGCAGCGGCTGAACGTTGTGCCGACGGTGACGACGCTAGGCGTGGTGAAAGCGCAGCTGGCCGGGGCCACCCGCGGCCACGCGCTGCTCAAGAAGAAGTCGGACGCGCTCACCATGCAGTTCCGTGCCATCCTCAAGCGCATCGTGTCGGCCAAGGAGGCCATGGGCGACACCATGCGCGCGGCCTCGCTCACGCTGGCCGAGGCGCTCTACGTCGCCGGCGCGCCGCTCCGCCACGTCGTGCAGCAGTCCGTCGGCGGCGCCGCCCGGCTCCGCGTGCGCGCGCAGCAGGACAACATCGCCGGCGTCAAGCTCCCGCGCTTCGAGCACTTCCCGGCCGCCGACGCCGCCGGCGCCTCGACGACGTCGCTCGCGGGGCTCGCCGCCGGCGGGCAGCAGGTGGCCGCGTGCCGTGCGGCCTACGCCCGCGCCGTCGGCGCGCTGGTGGAGCTGGCGTCGCTGCAGACGTCGTTCCTGACGTTGGACACGGCCATCAGGGTGACCAACCGCCGCGTGAACGCGTTGGAGAACGTGGTAAAGCCGCGGCTGGAGAACACCATCGCCTACATCAAGGGCGAGCTCGACGAGCAGGAGAGGGAGGAGTTCTTCAGGCTCAAGAAGATCCAGGGGTACAAGCAGCGCGAGCTCGAGCAGCAGATGGAGTCCGCCAAGCGCTACGCAGACGAGATGGTCGCCGACGAGGTCGCGCTCAAGCGAGGGGTCTCCATGGACACTGCCACCAGCATTATGCTGGACAACGGCGACAGGGATGAGGATATCATCTTCTGATCTTCCACGGATGTGGGAGTTTTGTTTCAGTTGCAGACACCAGTCCGGACGTCAGTACACTGTAGAAGAACGATCCATTGTGGAAAAACATCTTCACACCCACCAAAGGGAAAAGACTGCATTAGCACCTGCCTTGTCAGCTGTTTCATCATCTCCTACATGTACTGCTTTACTTGCTTCCACACCAAGTTGACCTACCCAAATGCTGTAGAAAACAAGATCCTAGTTCTTTATGAAACAAAAACACATGATTTAAACCTTAATAAACCACACGTGTTAGAGCCTATGTAGTTTGGGAGGGTGATTGTGACAACACGAGTGCCTTCGATACTTCTGTACTTCAAGAATCATGGATATGCTCAAAGAAAAAACGTGTTGCACAAACTAAATTTTAATACATACCTAATGCTATTTTGAAGATCCTGCAGAAGACTTTCGAGGCAGCCACCCGTGATGGTCTTCTACCCCCTTGATGGAACCTGCGGCCAAAACCAGAATTTCCCTATATGCCAATGACGTGATCATGTTCGTCTACCCCCTCAAGACCGAAGTTGATGCTGTCATGCGGATTATATGGAGGGTTTTGAGGCATCACTGGGCTGCGAGTCAATATGCACAAGAGCTCAGTATCTTCAATTCGGTGTGACGAACTTGCTCTCCCGGACATTCTCAGCAGCTTCGGTGGAAATATCTTCGAGCTCCCTGTCAAATACCTGGGGCTTCTTCTTTCGACTTCTCGACTTTCTATGGTCTAGCTGTAGCCGATCATGGATAGAGCGCAAGGAAAGTTGGCGGGATGGCAGAGCAGCCTCCTCTCCATAGCCGATCGACAGGAGTTGATGCGCTTTGTCCTTAGCACTCTCTCTATTTATGCACTGACCGTCCTCAAGCTTCCCCGGAAGTTCATCAAGACGATGGACAAAATGTGCCGGCGTTTCCTTTGGACTGGACAGCAAGACTTGACCAGTGCTAACTGTAAGGTGGGCTGGGCAAAAGTTTGTCGGCCGATTGACAGAGGCGGTCTTGGTATCTTGGATCTGGTACGGTATGGGCGAGCCCTTAGGTTGCGTTGGCTCTGGCACCGATGGCGCTCCCCAGACAAGCCCTGGATTGGAATGGAATTGCCGATGGATTCAACAGATGAAAGTATGTTTGCCGCGGCCACACGGATCACTTTCCGGAATGGATGCAACACCAAGTTCTGGACCTCTAATTGGTGCGGGGGTCGTCCTCTTGCTTCGGCATTTCCACTGTTGTTTCAGCATAGTCGACGAAAAAACAGGCTTGTGGCAGATACGGGATCTGGTGCACGATATGAAGGTGGATGTTCTAGCTGATTTTGTACGCCTCTAGGACATGCTCGCAGGGGTCGAGCTCAGCGCGGATCCACACTAGGATGTTGAGATTCGCTGGATCTTCACGGCCATAGGAGAGTACTCGACGCGCTCATCATACACTATATAGTTTGAGGGTAGCTGTCGAAGTGTAGCAACGACACTTCCCCCAGTACTTCCACCGGTACTACTAAAGCGTAGTCCGTGGAGGTTCATATTCGGATGGGGCGCACGTAAGATCACGAACAAGATGGTGACACAAGAATTTTTACGTGGTTCGGGCCGCCTGAGCGTAATACCTTACTCCACGGGGTGGTTGTTGATTGTATGAGTGTGTAGCATGGTGAGTGTTTGAGATTGCTTGAATGCGTATGAGCTTAGATGCTTTCTACCGTGCAACACAACCTTTTTATATGCTAATGACTGGCCGTTACAGTGTATGTCTGCCCGACAAGTGGCCCCGGCTGTAATCAACACCCTATACATGATCTACTGGTGTTATGGGTGATTATTAGTGTGATAACGTGCCTTAATAGCGGTGTTACCAGTCTTGATAGCCTTTTGATCGTGCGTCATCAATATGGCATTACTGATGCAATAACCATGTCTTGAAACGGCTTTTTAATAGCCTCTTGAATGTCTGTGTCGTTTGGAGATCCGGCTACCTTCCTGTTGTAGGCTTAGTTTCGGAGGTCTGACACGTGGCAGCTCTGGAGCTTCCCTCTGTGGGGAGGCAGGTCCAGAGGTACTTGACACGTGGCAACACTGAAGCTTCCATCTACCAGGGTTAGGTCCGGAGCTACTGGACACATGGCAGCACTGGAGCTTACCTGTGAAGGGAGGTAGGTCCGACCCTGCAAGACACGTGGTAGCTCCAGAGCTACCCAAACGAGGGAGGCATGCCCAGTGCTGCGGCA
Organism: Tuctoria greenei; assembly: GCA_036927565.1. NCBI lineage: Eukaryota > Viridiplantae > Streptophyta > Magnoliopsida > Poales > Poaceae > Tuctoria > Tuctoria greenei. The sequence goes on from JAYESD010000005.1 coordinate 192,362,201, forward strand.
CACATGTTGCCTTTGGAAGTCTTCAACATTGGCGGGCGAAACTCTATGATTTTATCCATAGTATCAGGGGATACATGGTATCCAGGGTACCAACAGTGGCCCCCGAGCACACCTTTGGGAGAAGACTCGATAACAGAGGTGGGGCCATCATCGATTCCCGCATTGCTGCTTCAAAGGTCTTTTCCTGGGCATTTGGGATGGCAGCACATTGTTATGTCGTCGCCACATGGCCCTTCTTGATATGGTGAGTGGGATCCTGGCGTGCAGATCTCACGCAATTGAAGGTCACCGGTTCCCAATACGAAATTCATATCGGTTCCCAACGTGATCTTTGTAGCCAGGTCAGGTTGCCGCCCTCAGGCTTCGAACTTCCCATCATGACAATGGTTCGCCTGGTGCGACTTTTTTAACAAAGTGGACTCGGTCCCCTTGTCATTGACGAGGTCATTTGAGATTCAGGTTCAGAGGTAGCTTCCATCCAAGTGTTGCGGAGGCTTACTAAAGGGAGAAAGTCTGCACGGGGAGAGAACTCTTTACACCTTCATCTGATCTTGTGCTTAGAGCTCTCCGCCCTTCCAACCTTTCTTCCACTTCTGCTCCACTTTGCGGCGATGGAGTTGGGTCTTCCTCGCAGCCAGATCAAGAAAGATGAAGATTTGTCGAGGGTCCACACCTACATGGGTGGTCGAGCGACTCCTTCAACAACTTGATTCGCATCAGCAAGTTCCCCTTCAAGAAGGAGAACCCTGGCGAGATCGTCTACTTCACGGCGTTCACCATGGTGGGGCTCATCCCACCCTTCTCCAGCTTCTTGTTGATGTTGTTGGACTTCTACGGCCAGCAACTTTATCACCTCAACCCCAACTCCTTCTTGCTAGTGTCGACATTCGTTCACTTTTGCGAGATGTGGGTGGGTGTGCCGCCCTGCATCGAGCTTTTCCGTACCTTCTTTACAGTCCACGTAACCGGGAAGAGCAATGAGTTTCTTGGCTTCTACTACTTCATGAAGTGCAAAAACTCGCACCTCAAGTATCTGAAGACGTTCCCTTCTGGGAAGTGGGACGGCTGGAAGAAGGATTGGGTGGTCATCATGGTGGAACGCCACGACATGCTCGAGCTTCCTGACAGCCTTCCAACAGTTGACACTTACGCCTGGGAGGTGGTTCCAATGCTACAGAGGAGTACAACCCGATCTTGACAAGGATTCAGGAGTGGGTCGAAGGAGGGGTGACTCCCTTGATGGTCATCGCCAGCTTCCTGACCAACCGGTGTGCTTCTCTGGAGAAGAGTAAATGGCTTGCGTAGGCATTTGGTGGTGAGATGGATCCATGTCGGATTGAGACTGGTATGAGGTCTAATTCAGATGAAAAGGCTTTGAAGCTTCATCTCCAAAAGTTGCACCACGAAGCCATTATCCCTGATGATCTGACACCTCCGACAGAGTTCTTGCCCTTGAACATGGTGCTAGAGGTCAGGAGGGAGCTGCGAAAGAAGATGCCAACACTTGATTATCTGGGTCTCGTGGACAGGCGTCGGAGCACTCCTCCGGCGGGGATTGTGATCCCTGGATCTCCTTGCTCCCATGAAGGCTCTAGACCTACGTCAGTCAGTGGAAAAGGCAAAGGTCACGCAACTTCTCCTCCCAAGAAATCAACCTCTAGCCGAGTCAAAGAGAAAGCTCCTGTCGAAGTTCCGAGTCACAAGCGGAAGCTAACAAGGAGTGACGGGAGCCGTGTGAGGGAAGCTCCGAAAGGAGTGACCCCTCAGCCTCGTCTTAGGTTTGTGGTAGTCGTGCCTCCAGCTCTGGCTAGTTCTTCGGCTCTAGTGCCCACAAAGGATGCTAGCTCCGACAAGTCGACTCCAGCCCCAGTGCCAACAGAAGGCTCTGGGTACAGAGCAATTCCTCCTACGATGGAGGTTCCAGACGTGGCAGCACCGACGGCTGCCTCATCGCCTGGATCGTGGCTTGGAGGATCTGTCACACCGACAACAGCGCGCTCTAGCTCCACGCGCTCGAGGAAGAAAATCAGTGTCGATTGGAGCGACAATACCCCTAGGTAAGGGTCGGATCTTTAGCTTTTATCTTGATTTTGTTTCTTGCTTTGTCTTGAATTCCCTACTCTCTGCTTCCATAATGTCGAGAGCAAGTACAGTAGCTCTGGTACCTACTGCAACTCCGAAGATTGCATCGGCTGAAGCTCCCTCCCCAACTCCTGCCTCTCCTCCATTGGTGGTGGCAGATTACACCACAGCTCCGACGTCGGCTGTCGTGGAGACAAGTCCAGTGTCGTTGCCAGAAGATCTCGTGGTAGCGTCGGACCACGTGGAAGAAGTACTTGAGGAAGCTCTGACGGTTTTGAAGTCAGCGGCAGGAGCTCCGTCATCAGTGCCAGAAGTGGCTGAAACTCCGCTAGAAGCTTCGGTGTTAGCCTTGGAGGTGACTGCTCCGGAGGTGACCACATCCGAGCCAGGGCAACCAAAGGATCCGACCACAGGTCCTCTGCCTTCTGAGCTGATGATTGAAGATCCGATTGTGGGACCTTCCTCACCCGCACCGGAGATGGATGAACTGCCGAAGGCTGGCCCCACCGATATCAAGTTGTTAGAGTCCATGCTCGTGTCATGGGCTCCAAAGTTCATCCCGGAAGACTTGGAGGAACCGGAAGACGACTCTCAAGCAGGCTCGGAACCAATCCCGCTGGAGCAGTCAATTGACAATGCTTGCTCCAGCCTTCGATAGGTCCAACTTGCCTTCGACTACGAGCGGGGGTATCTTGAAGAGGAGCGCACCCTGCTAGGGCATTGGTGCCAGAAGATCTTCTTTGAGACAAAGCTGACGTAGTCCAGGCTCGCCGACCAGGAGGAGTGGGTGGCTGCAAAGAAGGAATGACAGTCACGTCTGAACAAAGCGTTGGATGAACGAGAGGCTGCTATTAAGGCACTTGACAAAAAGATCAGGACATCTACGAGCATGCGCAGAGGGCCTGTGAAATGGTCGACAACCGCTCGGAGAGTCTCGAGGAGTTGAGGGAAACTCTCCTCAAGCGTCGGGAGGAGCTCGATAATAAATAGGTTAGCCTCCAAGAGAAAGAGGAAGACCTCGTGAAGAGGGAGGATGAGCTCTCCTAGAAGTTGTCCCTGGGGGAGCAAAGCTTGGATGATTGCGCCGAATAGTTCAATCTGTGTTGCGAACAAGAGAAGGATCGGATATGTAAGGTGGGGGTAAACGTCTCCAAAAGAGAGACTGACATCTCCACCACGAAGAAGAAGGTGAAGGCCAAGGAGAAGGACTTGGCAGATCGGCGGAACTGCATTCACCTCCGAGAGAGGGAGCTCAGTGACCAAGAGAAGCAGGTGGCTAAAATGATCCAGCAGCATGCTAAGGAAGTTGAGCATTTCTCCAAGAAGAGTTCTATAGAGATCACTGGAGGAGCTTAAGAGCTTGAGAGCAACTGAGTCCCAACAAGTCTGAGATTTCTTGGGGCAAGCCAATGAAGCTCTGATGTCATTTGGTTTTAGCCCGGTACGTCCGGCTGACCCGAAACCGGAGATGAACAAAGAACTGGTGGCATTGAACTCCGCCGGCAAGAAGCTGGAAGTTGTGGGAGACGTGGTCGTCGACGAACTGGAGACAGAAGGAAGGTTTCTGGCCAATAAAGTTTCCGAGTATGTGCTGATGTGTTTCAAGAGTTGGGACCCCCAGATGTCTTTAACTCCAGTGTTTGAAGGACCCGTTGTCGAGGAGGAAGAAGCCGCCAGGGCCAACATTCAAGAAGCTGCCCAAATAGTTTCCTCATTCTTCAATAGGAACTCCAATAGTTAGGACCTCTCATTTTTTGCCTTCATCTTGTAATCCTCTGATTTTGAATGAATGAAATCTTTTTGAATTCCATTTGTTGTGTGTCTTCAATGCATTGCCCTTTATCTTATTGGCCCCCTGGTAGATGTGCACAATCTGATTACGAACATGTACGAAAAGGATTTAACAATGTCTTGAGGACTTCAAAAACTCGTTGCCAAAATGATAGATCTGAGGTTCAAAGTTTACTTCCGACATCTCCAAGGACCCTTTGTTACATCGACGGCATGCCTCCTTAGAGTTTTTGGAGCTTGGTAGCTTCGACGGTGCCCACTATCAACGCATAGAACGTCGATGGCGGGCTCCCTGGGAGTCATCGCAGCTTGGTAGCTTCGACATCGCCCAATATCAACGCATAGAATATCGACGGCGGGCTCCCTGGGGGTTGTTGGAGCTTGGTAGCTTCGACGGTGCCTACTTTCAACGCATAGAACATCGACGGCGGGCCCCCTGGGGGTTGTTGGAGCTTGGTAGCTTCGACGGCACCCACTGTCAACGCATAGAACATCAACGGCGGGCCCTCTGGGGTTGTCGGAGCTTGGTAGCTTCGACAATGCCCACTATCAATGCATAGAACATCGACGACAGACACCCTGGGGGTTGTCGGAGCTAGTGCTCCGGAAGCATCCACAATCGTCGAGCAAACTGCCATCGAATATTTATTTTTTCTGCGCATAAGAAACAAGAAAAGCAGTAAAATTCGTCCTCTTGTATATAACTTTTTTTGCGGCTTATTATCCTTCTTTGAATTTTAGATTCTAAGAAATTTAACATGACAACATAAGTGTATTGATTAAATTTCATTAGGTCTGAATGCCTTTTGAACTCGCCCTCCTGGGACGTGTCAGGATATAGATAGGGTAGCGTACTTAGGGTGTCTGACCAGTCTAAGTCGGTAACACACTCTAGACCTGTCATTGGCTTTTGTTTTCAGACGAGTATACCATACAACAATGCTAAGACCCAAAAGAAGATTAACAATATAACTTATATATCACATGAATACCCTGGACTAAGTTTCAAAGGGATTGCACAACAATGTTATGAACAAGAAGATAAAAAAGTAATGAGCTTGTACAAATGAAATGCACATAGAGTGTGTCCGTATAAAATGTTTATCATTAAAGTCCGAATTACATGGGAAGACAAGGACACACTTAAAGTACAATGACCAAGTTAAGTGTGTTATTCATCTTGATCTAACCCAAGGAGGGTAAAGAGACACCTAAAGTACAGGACCAAGTTAAGTGCACTAGGACCCTTCTCGACTTTGCCGTTGGCTATAAGAGATACAATTTATACAAACAGACTCACCTCCGTGTAGCTAAGCATAAAACTTACGTAGGTGCTCGATATTCCATGGATTGGGAAGCGGAGTCTCATCCTCTGTTGCCAAGTGAACGCATCCGGGGTGGGAAACTATGATAACCCGGAAGGGACCTTCCCAGCCTGGGGACAGTTTGTTCATCCCTTCTCGAGTTAGTATTCTCCGCAGCACTAGATCGCCTTCTTCTAGCTGCCGGTTGCGCATGAAACTTTGATAATAGCGCCAAAGCGCCTGGTGGTATCGTGTGTTCTGCTTGGCACCTTGCCTCGTCGACGAGGTCTAGGTCTTCATGTCGGAGCTTGTCCTGCGCGGCTTTGTTGAAGGTACGAACTTGGAGAGAACCCATGGTGATCTACACAGTAATGTCTGCTTCAACTCCTTACACCAAGAAGAAAGGTGTCTCTCCAGTTATTCGACTAGGTATTGTCCTGCTTGCCCACAATGCAGACGGAAGCTCCTCTATCCAGTTGGTACCATGTTTCTTCAGGCGCTCATATGTGCGCGTCTTGAGTCCATTGAGTATTTCTTCTTTAGCTCTCTCAGCTTGACCATTGCTTGCCGGGTGAGCTGTTGATGCGTAGCTGACTTGTATGCCGAGGTCTTCGCAGTACTCTTGGAATGTTGCACTTGTGAATTGGGTTCCGTTATCGGTAGTGACTCTGTTTGGAACTCCAAATCTGCAGACTATGGACTTCAGGAACTTGATAGCTGATTGCTTGTTGATTGTCACAACTAGGGTAGTTTTCGACTACTTTGTGAACTTGTCGATGACAACATACAAGAACCGATAACCTACGACAAATTTTGGAAAATGTCCCAAAATATCAATCCCCCACACAGCGAATGGCCACATGGGAGGTATCATCTATAGTGACTAAGCTGGTGTGTGAAATCTGCTTTGCATGAAACTGACACGCTTCACACTTCTTTACCAGTTTTACTGCATCTTGGAGCGGTGTAGGCTAGTAATTATCATGCCGAAAATCTTTACTGACCAACGTGCGAGAATACGCATGGTTCCCGCACTCGCCTCCATGGATCCCCGTGAGAAGCTCGCAACCTTCTTCTCGATAAATGCACCGCATTAGAATGCCATTGGCACCACGTCAGTAGAGATCCCCTTCTACCAATGTGTATATTTTAGCCAATCTGACAATTTGATTAGCGGAAGCACCGTCTTCAGGAAGGATATTGTCCTTCAAGTAGCTCTGGATCTCCGAGATCCATGCATCATAGCTAACTTGAGCTTCTGGATCTTGCGCGCTAGGTTGCTCAGAGCTTCCCGCAACACCTACGATCCTTGGTGGGCGCCATGGTAACAGGGCCACCCCAGGACCGCCAACTCTGATGTGCTGGTCTCGCCCCCATCACTTAGTTCGGCGGGCTGAGCGGCAGGTCCTAACAATCTTTTGACAAAAACTCTATCTAGAGCTTGAGATCCAGTTGAAGCCTTCGTCGAGAGGTCATCAGCTTCAATATTGTTGAGACGATGGACATGACAGAGATCCAGGATGTGGAAGTCCTTCTGCAGCTTCTGGAGTTCAAGTAAATAAGCAGCAAGTTGGGGATTGTTGCAACTGCATTCACCTTTGACTTGCTTGATGATGAGTTGCAAGTCACCCTTCACCATTAGCTGCCTGACGCCATAGGATAGCGCCACCTTGAGTCCGTAGATGAGAGCTTCGTACTCCGCCATGTTGTTGGTTGCCTTGAAGTCAAGGTGTACCATGTACTTGAGTTTCTCCCCGATCGGGGCGAGGAGTAGGATTCCAGCTCTGGGCCCCTGCTTCTGCACAGAGCCGTCAAAGTAAAGTGTCCAGTGAGGTTCAATGAAGAACGAGACCTTAGGTTCCGGCTTTTGCTCACTGAGGCCTCCATGAATTGATGAAGAAGGAGTCCACTCCGCCACAGAGTCAGCCAGCGCCTGACTCTTGATAGCATGTCGAGGCAAAAATCCAAGATCGAATTCTGCCAGCTCTGCAACCCACTTGGCGATATTTCCAGTAGAATTTGGATTATGCAATATAGCACGTAGTGAATAGGAGGTTACCACTAGTATCTTGTTGGCCTGGAAGTAGTGACGTATCTTTCTTGAGGCAATAAGGATTGCATATCATAGCTTATGCACCTCAATGTATCGAGTCTTGGCATCGTGGAGCACTTCATTGATGAAGTACACTAGTCGTTGGATGGTCTGGACCCTTCTGGAGGGGCCAAGAGCTTCTTCTCCATCAACCCGGACCCTCCCGGAGGGGTCCAGATCTTCTTCTTGAGTAACCTGGACCCTCCCAGAGGGGTCCGAATCTTCTTCTTCATCAGTCCAGACCTTCCTAGATGGGTCCAAACTTTCTTCTTTAAAAGTAGAAACTCCCTCAGTTGAGAGAGGTTGATCCTCAAGTGTCTTTCCTTTAGGATCTAGGTCTGGGGCTGTGACCCAGACTCGCCTTCAGGTAGCTCCGAACAATCCCGGAGGGGTCTAGGCTCTTGAGCTGAAGATGGCTCTGGTCTCTTCGTGACCAGGACCATGCTGACAACCTCTGTAGTTGCCGAAATGTAAAGCAGAAGAGGCTCACCATTCTCCGGAGCTACCAAGACTGGTAGTGTGGTGAGGAGTTGATTGAGATCTTGGAACGTCTTCTCTTATTCTTCGGACCAATGAAATGGCCTAAACTTCCTCAATAGCTTGAAGAAGGGAAGCACCCGCTCTGCCAGTCTTGAAATGAACCGATTGAGCGCAGCTAGACACCCATTTAGCTTCTGGACGTCCTTGACGCGGGCTAGAGGTTGCATGTCTTCAATGGCCTTGATCTTCACCGGATTTGTCTTGATTCGTCGGTGAGTCACCAAGAAACCAAGGAGCTTTCCAGAGCTGACCCCGAAGACGCACTTGTTCGGGTTGAGCTTCGTGCGTGTCATGCGCAGCTTGTTGAAGACAACTTGTAAATTGTCAAGGAGTGATTCCTTTTTCTTCACCTTGACGACGATGTCATCGATGTATATCTCCACCAAGTGATGAGCTCTCCAAACGTTTTGTGCATGGCTCACACAAAAGTTGAAGCAGCGTTTTTGAGACTGAAAGGCATGACAGTGTAACAGTACAACCCATCTACTGTAATGAAGGCAATATGCTCTTCATCTTCCCTAGACATTTGAATCTAATGATATCCAGAATATGCATCTAGGAAACACAGTAACTCACACCCAGAGGTAGAAGCCGCTATCTGATCTATTCTAGGAAGTGGAAATGGGTCTTTTAGGCATGCCTTATTCAATGTGGTGGAGTCGATGCACATCTAAAGCTTCCCGCCGGCCTTGGTACAACGACTGGGTTTGCCAGCCACCGAGGATGGTGAACCTCTCAGATGAAACTAGCATCGAGCAGCTTCTTAATTTCTTGTCTGACGAAGTTCTGTCGCTCGATAGATTGCTTCTGAGGCTTCTGATGTACTAGTCATGCTTCCGGGCATATCTTCAGGCTGTGCTCGATCACCTCCCTAGGGATCCCAGGCATCTGTGATGGTTTCCATGCAAACACGTCAACGTCCGCCCAGAGGAAAGTGACGAGAGTGAGTTTCAATTTGTCGTCCAGATCTCCCAATATACGAGTGGTTTGGGCAGCATCGGAACCAATTTGGACGACTTTGATGGGGATGTTGGTGTTGCCGCTTGGTTGCACACGAGGTGCAGAAGTTGAGCCACGCTGACGTGAGCTCGAAGGTTTTTGAGTTGGTCGCTCCTTGCCAGATTCTTCTTCTTGCGCCGTTACAAGCGTATGAAGTTCTTCCAGTGCAGTGACTCCAGCAGTGCGATCCCCACAGATCCGAAGGACGCCTAAAGGAGTCGGCATCTTCAACACTAGATATCCGTAGTGAGCTATGGCCATGAACCTATACAGGACTGGTCTGCCTAGGATGGTTTGCAAGTGAAGGCTGATGTGTACCACATCAAAGACCAGCTTCTCGAACATATAGTTGTCCCTAGTCCCAAAGGTCACCGAGAGTGTAATTGATCCGAGTGGAGTGATGACTCCCGGACCTACCCCAGAGAAAGGACGTGAGGGCCTAATGTCCAATAGGCTGAGCTGGAGCTTCACAAAAGCTGTGAAGTTGAGGAGGTTGAGCGCCGCACCTCCGTCCACCAGGACATGGTAGAGCTGGATGTTGTTGATAGTAAGAGAAACCATCAAAGGCAACTGACTAGCTCCAGTCATGTTCTTCGGACAATCCGAAGCATCGAAGGTGATGGGAGTGTCCATCCATTTCCGATGAGGTTCTGCCTTGGTGATGGGAGTTGCGACAGGCCTCTCCCGACGCATATTTTTGAGGATATGCCAAGGGGTAATATCCCAGGACCCTCCATATATCATATGGAGAGTCTTCTGATGCTCATTGTTGGAGATATCAGAGTCGTCATCGATGGTGTTGTAGACGGCTGTCGAATGTCGTAAACGACACTTCCCCCGGACCTGCTTATTGAGCAGCTCGCGGAGGTTCTTTGGATTCACGAGGGCTAGTCCCAGGAGATCGAACACAGCAGGATGATGACCACAGGGGATTTACGTGGTTCGGGCCGCCGGAGCGTAATACCCTACGTCCACGGGAGGGTTTGTGTATTGTCTTGCTTGAACGTGTCTAAGCCTTGGTCTAATTTTTCGTCCTTTGCGAAGGTCGTCTGCCGAGTTCTTTTATATTTAAAGGACTCTGCAGTTACAAGGTGCGACCCAAGACCCGACAGGTGGTCCTGGGGAGAGCTAAATCTTATACAAGATCTAGGATTAATTGCTATCTACTTCCCTTTGTCAGGGGCTTCAATGTGCCGTCCCGCCGCGCCGTGCGCCAGGGCTACATATAGTTGGTGATGATGGCGGTGCACGTCTCGTCCGTCTTGTCCTCGCGGCTCATTCGTCCGTCTTGTGGCGTGGGTCTGTATCGGCTACTCGGACAAGACAGGACACTGGAGCCTTGACTTTCGCAAGCGCGACTCAGCCTGCCTGGGGAAGGCGCGCGCGTGTACTTAATGCCTGTCTAAGCAGCGCACGCGTTCCTTTACTGCAGCTTCCTACCGCACTGAGTAGGTCGTCTGCCACGTGGTTGCGCCGGAGCCTGCCTCTGCAGGAAGCAAAGCACTTGACGGAACAGGCCACGTGGCGCATTTGGAGCCCACCCCTATGGAGGGGTGGAGGCTCAGCCCTGCATGCCACGTGGTGGCTCCGGTGCCTCCCCCTGCGAGGACGCGGGCTTGGCCCTGAGGCCCTAATCGGCCACGTGGCGGCTCCGGAGCCCGCCTTAGTGGGAAGGCGTGGGTCCGGTCCTGCCAGCCACGTGGCAGCTTGGGAGCCTCTCCCGACGGGGAGGTAGGATCTGGTTCTTCCCTCCTCGACGTGGCAGCCTCGGATTCGGCCTCTTAGGCAGAGGTGGAGTCCTTAGCGGTTTTCTCCTGTGCGCGGGGGTACCCGGTCTACGGGGTACCGACAGTGGCCCCCGAGCCCACCTCGGGAGAGTCGTCGATACCGCAGGTGGGGTCTTCTTCCTTTTCTTCCCGCGCAACTCTTTCGATTCTACTTCGAGGCAGTTCCCCAGGCGGCACGCCCCTGCCGTTGAGGCGACGTGTCTCCTTCCGGTAAGTGAAGGTGCTGAACAGGCACCGCGCGACGTGACTCCTGCCTTCAATCGTGCTTTAATTGCGGTGGTTCCCAAGGCGGCTCCTGCACTTCCGCTGATTTCGCCCTTTCGGAAACCGCCGAGTTACCTCCCGCATGGCTAGCTGCTCGGCTCGCCTTCTTCATCGAGTGACCCGGGCCCTCATGTCATTGCTCATACGGGTTCATTACTCTTCTACTGAGGCTGTGGCGATCCACGCTTTTGCGCCTGTTGGCCTGCAGGGGGGCATAAAAAGAGAACTTCCCCCCTGAGGCTCCTTTCTCCCGCCTCTGCATCCCTGCGCTCGTGCTTTTGCCTCAAGCCCAGTTCTTGCACTCTTGTTCCCAGTCTCCCCGTCAAGAGCCTCCTCCCTCAATCCTCATGGCGAGCATCTTGCCCAAGTCTAGGCTGTCCAGGCCCGCTGACCTGGCCCCGATGTGCCGGCTTCTCGGCTGGCATACTCCTGAGCGGGAGTCGTGGCTCCGTCCCGGGAGGCTCCCGCTAAGCCTCTCTGCCGGGGAGATGGTCCTCTTCTTGTCGTACGTGCTGGCCGGCTTCGTCCCGCCAGCATCCGCCTTCCTGGTCATGCTCCTGGAGACCTTCAACCTCCAACTCCACCACCTCGCGCCGAACTCGATCGCCATGCTGGCGGTCTTCGCTCACCTCTGCGAGATGTTCGTGGGGGTGATGTCGTCGGTAAAGCTCTTCCGGTACTTTTTTGTACTAAGGGCCACCGACAGAAGTTCGAAGGAGCACCTCGGCGCCTACTACTTCCAGTGCCGGACAAAGGTCCCCACGAGGTACATTGCTTCCTTCAACTCCGCGAGGTGGGAGCTACGGCGTGAAGATTGGATGATCACCAAGGTCGAGGCCCACAACCGGATGTGCCTCCCCATCGGGATCCCCTACTCCGAGCGATCATTCTGGGAGGAGCGCCTAGAGCTGGAGGAGGCGTTCAACCCGGTGCTGGAGCGGATCCAGATGTTGGCGGACCACAGGCTGTCGTCCGCCATGGTGCTGAGGGACTTCATGTCCCGCCGCATAGCTCCGCTTCAGCACCGCGCCCGTCAGACATCGATGTTCACCGGCCTGTCGGAGTGCACCTGGCTCGAGACCGGCCCCAGCTCCAACCTGGGCGAGCAGCAGCTGCTCGACATGCTGACCCGGGTCTGCCCCGACGACATCTCCACTGAGGCACTTGCTCTTCCGTTGGCCTGCCGCCCCTTGTGCTCGGACTCCAAGTTGAGGAGGCAGCTGTTGAAGATGATGCCGACCCTTGACGAGTCCGGGCTAGCGCGGCGCCAGATCGGGGACCCGTTCCGGGGGGTTAACATTGCCGACGACGCTGAGGGAGGCGAGGCTCCCTTAAGCGACGTTGGTTCTTCAAGTGACGACTCCTCGGGCGACCCCCAGCACCATCCACGGGGTGGCGTCGTTGCCCCCGACGACAAGGGGAAGGGGAAGGTGCCGGTTTCGGTGCTGGACCCGTCCCCCAAGAAGCACGCTCGGTCGCCGCCGCCGGCCCCTTCTACCTCTCGTCAGGACTCCAGAGCCCTGCCGCGCTCGTCGCAAGGGGGCGCCGACGGCACCACCTTGCCGCCCGAGTCCTCCACACGCAAGAGGGGGAGGCTCCTCAACGCCAACGGGACCCCAGCGTTCCCTCTCCGTTCGGAGGGGTGCCAGACCTCGGGGGTTGCCGCCGCCACCACCACCACAGGGCCCCCCAGCACACTTAGGGGCCCCCGTCGCGGGTTCGGGGTGGTCCGAACCCCCCCCCCCCCCCAACTCTTTCGGGAAGCGGTGGAACTTCAGCGTCCCCCGGTAAGCCTGCTCAGATTTTATCTTGGGTGTTCTTTGCTGTGTGCCTACCCTGTCAATCTCTTATGGTCTGAGTTTGCTTGGTTTCAGTGCCGCCACGGCTACTCCACCACCCGCGGGCACTTCTGCTGAGGGGTCTGTCGCTCCAGCCGGCTCGCGGGGGTCGTCTGCTGCCTCAGGCCCTGCTCTGGTGCACCAGGCTGCTGCCGCTGGGGTACCTCGGGCCTCTGTGCCCGAGATCCCCGCAGCGGCTGCAGAAGCCCAGCCGCGCGCGCCGACAACCGCCGCCGCACCTGCCAACGACTCTGCGTCCACCGGCTACTCCGTGCTGGCCGATGCTGTCGCGCCCTCCGACACTGCTACGTCGGCTGGTGCCACCGCCCCGGGTGCTGCCATCCGGGAGGGGGCCCTGGTCCCCGCATCCCCAGTGGTCCTCCAAATGGAGGACGACATTGAGGAAGTGGAGAGGCAGGAGCCCACTACTACGGTGGAGCCTCTCCCCTGTCCGAGGCTATGGCCGTGGCCTGCTCCGGCTTCCGGCAGGCCCAGGCGGCCCTTGCTTGGGAGAAAGGGCGGCTCGAGGACGAGGACGACCGGCTCCGGCAATGGGTGAGGACCCTGGAGGCGCGGACCCAGCTGGCGAAGAGCCGAGCAGCCCAGCGGGAGGCGGTCGTTCGGGAGGAGATGAAGATCCTCGAGCAGGAGCGCGACCTCATCGCCCAGCTGGACGCTGTCACCCAGAAGCTGAAGGCTGACGCCGAGGCCATCCACGCTGAGGCCAGCTCCAGCCTCCAGGCCTGCGAGGACCTTCAGCACGTGTTGTCCCTCCGGGAGGCTGCTCTAGCCGAACGAGAGCAGGAGCTGGTGGCGAAGCAAGCCGAAGTGGAGGCGACCTACCGCGGGCTCATCCTCCAGCAGGAAGGGGCGAGAGTCCGCGCTGCCGAGTTGGACCGCCGGGAAGCCGCCATGGCCGAGGCGCAGTAGGCCCAGTCCGTCGAGCGCCAGACCCTCCCGGACCGCGAGTTCAACGTCGCCCTCAAGGAGGGTGACTTGGACCGCCGCGAGGCAGGGGTCGGCGAGCGCGAGAGGGCCCTGGCGGCCAAGGAGAAGCGGTTCCTTGACGGCGGCCCCCGGGCGCTGGCGGCGGCCCAGCAGGAGGTGGAGGAGCTCCGGGCGGCGCGCTCCGCCGAGGCCCGAAAGGTCTGGGTGTTCCTTGGCAGTGCCGACTAGGCTCTGGTGCCGCTCGGCTTCAGCCCGGCGCACGTGGGGGAGCCAGCGCAGGAGGTGAGTCAGGTGTTCTCGGTGCTCGACTCCACCAGCTCGAGGATGCGCTCGCTGGGGGCCATCCTTGACAATGAGCTGGAGGCTGAGGGACGGATGCTGGTGAAGGAGGTGGCGATGCACATCCTGTCCTGCTACCGGAGCTGGTACCCCGACGTCTCCCTGCAGCCGGTCCTCGAGGGGCCCATCGCCGAGAGGGAAGAGGTCGCCAAGTCTGAAGTTTCGGATGCGGTGGCACTCATCGCCTCAAGGTTCCAGCGGAGCGGCTGAGGGCTCCCCGGGCGTCTGTTTAAGTTTTTGTCTTTCTGTTTTTTTTTTGTGGCTGGCTGTGATGACAAACTCTTTATTTGTGTGATAAAAAATCTGTCTGTGGTGCCCTTTTATACTCAGCTTGCTTTTATTTCCAGCAATGTCTTTCAGCTGCTTGTTGTTCCTTAACTTCCAAGACCTGTCGTCCCCCAAAGTATAGCCCCCTGACAGGCGTGGCCAGCTGTTATGGGCACACCTGTCATATACTTAGGGCTTAGGGCGGACCGATGCAGGAGGAGCCTGAGATTCGTAGGTAGCATTGTCGTAGCTGAGTATGCAGGTATGTCGACAGTGGCCCCCCTGGGGGTGCCGCCGGAACTTCAGTTCCGCGGTGGCCACCATATTTATGGATAGGTCGACAGCGGGCCCCCTGGGGGTGCCGCTGGAGCTTCAGGCCGGCTGTGCCCGCCATTCTTCAGTGAGAGGTCGACAGCGGGCCCCCTGGGGGTGCCGCCGAAGCTTCAGGCCGGCGGTGCCCGCCATCTTCAGCGAGAGGTCGATAGCGGGCCCCCTGGGGGTGCCGCCGGAGCTTTAGGCCGGTGGTGCCTGCCATCTTCAGCGAGAGGTCGACAGCGGGCCCCCTGGGGGTGCCGCTGGAGCTTCAGGCCGGCGGTGTCCACTGTCTTCGCGGGTACTCTGGCGGTGGTTGCTGGAATAACTTCCTCAAAGACCTGTACATAGATCAAAAAAGAGAAGTAATTTTGTCCGCTGGTCACTTTGCCCCTGCTCTTTTTGTAGTGTCGCTTGACTTACGATCCTGGGCTGACTCGTGGGGCTTGGGTAATTCAGTGCTTCTGCGCCTAGGACTCGTCGTCCAAACTACCCAAGGGTGGTCCATCTGACCCCCAGCACTCAGCTGTAGTGCTGGGGAGGCAGAGCGCACAGGCTTAGGGTACAGGACCAGGCTAAGCAGGCTGTGGCCCTGGACCTCCCGCTTGGCGTAAGCCTTTTTCGGGGGAGACCATCTGGAGACACAGAACCCCGAGTATTGGAACATCCGAGGCCCCAGGCACATTGCAGGTACCTCAAGCAACCCCACCTACAGTCCAGACAGCAAGGCTCCCACTATTGCTAAAGCAGGGGAAAAACGACAGTGCTCATGATAGATCACGAGCTATGGCGGGCTTTCAGCAACATCATAAAAATTAAAGACAATTTTTGAATTGACAAACCCTATACCAGGCATGACAACATTCTTTCATTGTAGTTTCTCATAAGATGGAGCAGACTTTACAAGGGGAATAACCCGGCCTAGGTGTCAGATGGAGTCGAGTGCACCTACTTAGGGTTCTAGACCAGGCTAAGCGGAATGTGCACTCGGAGCCCCATCCCCTTATCCTAAGTGTTGTCCTGAGGCAGTACGTAACTTTTACAATGAAATAGCATTGCCCCAACCCTGGTCTAGGGGTAGAACTTACAGAGGTGCTCGATGTTCCATGGGTTGGGTAATCGCTGTCCATCCTCCGTAGCCAGGCGGACGCATCCTGGGCGGCAAACCTCTGTTACCCGGAAGGGACCCTCCCAGCTGGGGGAGAGTTTGTTAGACCCTTCCCGGGAGAGTATGCGGCGCAACACCAGGTCGTCTACCTTTAGCTCCCTACTCTGCACGGTCCTCTGATGGTAGAGCCGGAGTGCCTGCCTGTACCGTGCATTTCGGAGAGTCGCTCGCACTCGTCCCTCGTCGACGAGGTCCAGGTCTTCACGTCGGAGCTGGTCCTGCGCGGCTTCGTCGTACCTTCGGGAACGGGGGGAGCCCATGGTAATTTCTGAGGGGAGGACGGCCTCTGCCCCGTACACCAAGAAGAAAGGTGTTTCCCCCGTGGCCCAGCTCGTTGATGTCTGACTAGCCCACAACACACACGGAAGCTCATCCACCCAATTTGCACCATGCTTCTCAAGGTGTGAGAATGTGCGAGTCTTGAGGCCCTTGAGGATCTCTGCATTGGCTCTCTCAACCTGCCCATTGCTCTCTGGATGAGCAACTGATGCATAGCAGACTTGGATCCCCAGGTCCTCACAGTATTCCTGGAACACTGCACTTGTGAACTGGGTCCCATTATCAGTTATGATTTTGTTTGGGACCCCGAACCGGCAGACGATCGACTTGATGAATTTTACTACTGACTGCTTGTTGATGGTGACAACTGGGGCGGCTTCCGGCCACTTGGTGAACTTATCTACGGTGACGTAAAGATGCCGGAATCCTCCGACGACTCTGGGAAAGGGTCCCAGGATGTCCAACCACCATACAGCGAATGGCCATGAGGGAGGGATCATCTGCAGCGCCTGAGCTGGTGTGTGGATCTGCTTGGCATGGAACTGGCACGCCTTGCATCTTTTTACCATCTCAGCAGCATCCTGGAGTGCTGTCGGCCAGTAAAAGCCATGCCGAAAGGCTTTACCGACCAGCGTGCGGGAGGACGCGTGGTTCCTGCACTCGCCTCCAAGGATCTCTGCGAGCAAGTCACAGCCCTCCTCCCGGGTAATGCATCGCAGTAGGATGTCATTGGCGCCACGCCGGTAGAGATCCCCTTCCACCAGCGTGTATTGTTTAGCCATGCGAACAATCCTTTCTGCAGGGCATGTTCTTCGGGAAGGATATTGTCTTTCAAGTAGTCCCGGACCTCCGAGATCCATGCATCGGGACTTGCTTGAGCCTCTGGATCTTGGGCGCCCAGTAGCTCAGAGCCCCCGGTGGCGCATACGATCCTTGGCAGACTCCATGGTAGCAGGGTCGCCGGGACTGCCAGCTTCGAGGTGCTGGGCTCGCCCTCTTCGCCCGGTTCGGCTGCTCGGGCGGTTGGTCGTGGTAACGTCCTTGCAAAGACTCCTTGGGGCATTGGGGCCCCTGTGGAGGCCTTCGTTGACAGGTTGTCTGCGACTGAGTTGTCGGCTCGGGGTACATGGCACAAGTCCAAGACTTCAAAGTCCTTTTCCAGCTTCCGGACGTGCAGCAGGTATGCTGCTAATTGAGGGTCGTTGCAGGTGCACTCTCCTCTAGCTTGCTTGATGATCAGTTGAGAATCACCTTTAGCCAGAAGCTGTCGGACATTGAGGGTCAGGGCAGTCTTCAGCCCAAAGATTAGGGCTTCATACTCCGCCATGTTGTTTGTCGCCTTGAAGTCGAGGTGCACCATGTACTTGAACTGCTCCCCAGTCGGGGTGAGGAGCAGGACCCCGACCCCGGCCCCCTGCTTTCGCAAGGAGCCGTCGAAGTAGAGCGTCCAGGGGGTCTCGGTGAAAACTGGAGCCTTGGGCACCGTTTCGCCGTTGTCCGGGCCCCCCGGGTTGCTTGGCGATGGGGTCCATTCGGCCAAGAAGTCCGCCAGTGCTTGGCTTTTGACTACATGTCGAGGTAAGAACTCCAGCTCGAACCCAGCCAGCTCCGCTGCCCACTTGACAATGTTGCCAGTCGAATTGGGGCTGTGGAGTACGGTTTTCAGTGGGAAGGAGGTGACCACTAAAACCCGGTGATCCTAGAAGTAATGTCGGAGCTTCCTCGATGCTATGAGCACTGCGTACAGCAGCTTGTGTACCTCCAAATATCTTGTTTTTGCTTCATGGAGGACCTCACTGACGTAGTAGACTGGCCGTTGGGAGGTCCGAACCCTCCCCGGGGGTCCGGGGCTCCTTGCAATGCGTCTGCATCCTGGGGAATGTGGCTCCCAGAGTCTAGCTGGGCCTCCGGGGGTTGGAACCCGTAAGGCACTTGGTCACTCGAACTCACAGTGGGGGGGGGGGGGGGGTCTCTTCTGGGTTCGGGCCTTGAAGCTCGGCCTCCCCCTCTGGGGCTCCTTCTGGTGCTTGTTGCGGTAGTAGCTCCGACTGCTCTGCAACCAAGACCATGCTGACCACTTCCGTTGTTGCGGTGATGTACAACAGGAGCGGTTCGCCGGGTTCTGGCGCCACCATAATGGGTAGCGTCGTCAGGTGTTTCTTGAGCTCCTGGAAGGCCGCTTCAGCTTCCTCAGTCCACTCAAAGGGGCCTGACTTCCGCAGAATCTTGAAGAAGGGCAGGGCTCGCTCAGCCAGCCTTGAGATGAACCGACTGAGGGCTGCCAAACATCCTGCAAGCTTCTGCACGTCCTTGATGCGGGCTGGCGGCCGCATCAGCTCTATCGCCTTGATCTTCTCTGGGTTAGCTTTGATTCCTCGGTGCGATACCAAGAAACCAAGGAGCTTCCCTGCAGAGACCCCAAAGACACACTTGTCGGGGTTCAGCATCGTGCGTGTCGTACGCAGCTTGCTGAAGACTCGGGCTAGGTTGTCTAATAGGGATGTGTTGTCCATGATTTTTACCATGATGTCGTCGACATACACCTCTACCAGATCTCTAATGAGGTCCCCGAATGTCTTATGCATTGCACGTACAAAGGTGGGGAGAGCATTCTTGAGACCATAAGGCATGGAGACATAACAATACAGGTCGTCTACTGTTATGAAAGCAGTGTGTTCCTCATATTCCCTAGACATAGGTATTTGGTGAAAACCGGAATACGCATCTAGGAAACACAGAAGGTCACAGCCTGATGTTGAGTCTACTATTTGATCTATCCTAGGAAGAGGGAATGGATCCTTTGGACATGCCTTATTGAGATTGGTGTAGTCGATGCACATCCGGAGCTTCCCGCTAGCCTTGGGAAAGACAACAGGGTTGGCAAACCACCGTGGGTGGTGAACCTCCCGGATGAAACCAACATCGAGCAGCTTCTTGATTTCTTCACGGATGAAGTTCTGCCGCTCGATGGACTGTTTCCTGGGCTTCTGTTGTACCAGTCGGGCGTCGGGGTAGATCTTCAGATGGTGTTCAATCACCTCCCTGGGGATCCCGGGCATTTGTGATGGTTGCCATGCAAACACATCGACGTTGTCCCAGAGGAAGGTGATGAGCGCACATTCCTATTTGCTGTCTAGGTTCCCCGCGATACGGGTTGTTTGGGCAGCCTCGGAGCCAATCCTGACGACCTTCACGGGGATGTCGTCGTCGTTGGTAGGTTGCACACGAGGTGCGGTAGTGGAGGCTCGCTGCGTCGGGCCTTGCTCTGGCCGACTCTCCTTCGAGCCTCCTGGGGCCGGAGCCCTCCCCACTGCAAGTGCTTGGAGCTGCTCCAAGGCTGACACTGCGGCGGAGCAGTCCCCTCTGATCATGAGGACACCGGAAGGCGTCGGCATCTTCAGGACGAGGTAGCCGTAGTGGGCTACAGCCATGAACCTGTAGAGGGTTGGCCTCCCGATGATTGCGTTGAAGGGGAGGTCGATGTCTGCCACGTCGAATAAAACGCTCTCCGTACGGTAGTTCTCCGGGGTCCCGAAGGTCACCGGGAGGTGTATGTTACCATACGGGAGGATTTGCCCAGGTCCGACACCTGAGAACGGGCTCGAGGGTGTGAGCTGGGACATCGGCAGCTGCAGCTTTCGGAAAGCCGCCGTGGAGATGAGGTTGAGGCCCGCCCCTCCATCTATTAACACGTGAAAGACCTTCACGTTGGCGATGGTCGGGGACACCAGCAGTGGGAGCACCCCTGCCCCTGCCTGTTCTTCGGGCAGTCAGAGGCGTCGAAGCTGATCGCCGTGCTCATCCACTTTTGGTGGGGAGCCGGACTTGGGGTGGGGGCCACTGCAGCCACTGCTATTTGTACGGTGCACCGGGCACTTGAAGTTAGGCTCCTCGGGCTCAGGCGACTGCCTAGGGCGCTTGTCTCGGCGCGATGCTCGGGCTCCGCCGGGCACCGCAGCCGCCATTGCGTGGGCTCCGGGCTTTGGCCTGTTCTTGCCACTGCCCTTCTTCTTCTTCCTGTCGCTGCTCCTCGCAGAGGCTCCTTCCTCAGTCGGGGTGGCTTCCCCTGCTTCTGAGGATGGCTGGGAGTGCTAGTTGCGCCCCTCAGCTGCCCTAGCACATCTGTGTGCCAGGGACTATAGCTCGGAGACATCACGCACCACGTGCGTGGCTAGCTTATCGAGCATCTTCTTGTCCCTCACACCTTGTCTGAATGCGACAATAACCGATGCGCTAGCAACATGAGGGATGTTGTTCCGTACCTGGGAGAACCGCTGGATGAACGATCGCAGCAACTCTCCAGCGCGCTGTCTAACGGCGTGGAGGTCAAGCTCGGTGCCGGGGCGCTTGTAGGAACTGCCGAAGTTAGCCACGAACTATCGGCACAACTCATCCCAGGAGGTTATGGACCCCTGGGGCAAGTTCATGAGCCATGAACGGGCTGGGCCGGTCAGGAAGACGGGGAAGTAGTTAGCCATAATGGCCTTGTCGCCTCCTGCAGCTAGTATCGCAGTGGTGTAGATCTGCGGGAATTCGCTCGGGTTGACACTCCCGTCGTACTTCTCCGGCATGTGCGGCCGGAGCTTTCGTGGCCAGACCACGAAGCGGAGGTGAGGCGCTAGCGCTGCACACCCTTGGCTAGGGCTGACTGGTGCCGGCGGTGGCAGCGCATACCCCGGGTGAGCAGGCGGGCCTGCGTACACCTGGTGCTGGGGTGGTGTTGCATACGCCTGTGCAGGAGGCGCGACGTACGCCTGGTGCGGTGGAGGCGCGACATACATTTGGTGTGGTGGAGGCATAGCATGAGCCTGGGGCACAAGGCCCGGCACGCTGTAATCTGCCTCGAGGTTGCACCGACGTTCCCTCTGGCGCTCGATGGTGATTCGGCAGTCCTCTCCGGCCCTGCGGTGCTGCAGCCCGGTTCTCAGATCTGTTGTTGAGATCCTGGTCGAGCGCGAGTCTGCCGTCCACCGGTCAACTGTTGGCGTTCGCGACAATGACACATGCATCGGCTGGGCATGTGTCTCCCTCAGCGGTGGCGCGTTGAGTGCGGCGGTGACGAGGTGGTTGACGTCGTTGATCCACTGCTGAGCTACTCCATGAGGAGCATCCCCAGCAGGAGGGTTGTGAAAGTAGCGCGCGCGCTGCCGCGAGCGCACTCTTCGGGCTTGCAGCCGGTGGCGCCGTGATTGCTGTCACGACCGGAGTACGCCGTGGGGTGGCGTGTCAGCCTGCAGCCAGCGAAGTGACTGCAGGGCGACACAAAGGTCCTGACCTTCCTGCCCTAGAGCGGTAGCCTGCCCTAGAGCGGGATGACGCCTGATCCTCCGCCTCTGTCTGTCGTCGCGGCTGCGCCCTAGATGATCCGGCGTTGGATTGGTCGTTCACCATTGCTGGTGGTGGAGATCTTGACCGGGAAAAATCCCCCTTCCTGGCGCGCCAAATGTCGAAGGTCGTAAATGAAACTTCCCCCGGACCTGCTTATTGAGCATCCCGCAGAGGTTCTTTGGATTCACGAGGGCTAGTCCCAGGAGATCGAACACAGCAGGATGATGAACACAAGGGATTTACGAGGTTCGGGCCACCGGAGCGTAATACCCTACGTCCACGGGAGGGTTTGTGTATTGTCTTGCTTGAGCGTATCTAAGCCTTGGTCTATTTTTTCGTCCTTTGAGAAGGTCGTCTGCCGAGTCCTTTTATAGTTCAAGGACTCTGCAGTTACAAGGTGCGACCCAGGACCCGACAGGTGGTCCCGGGGAGAGCTAAATCTTATATAAGATCTAGGATTAATTGCTATCTACTTCCCTTTGTCAGGGGCTTCAATGTGCCGTCCCGCCGCGCCGTGCGCCAGGGCTACACATAGTTGGTGATGATGGCGGTGAACGTCTCGTCCGTCTTGTCCTCGCGGCTCATTCGTCCGTCTTGTGGCGTGGGTCTGTACCGGCTACTCGGACAAGACAGGATACTGGAGCCTTGACTTTCGCAAGCGCGACTCAGCCTACCTGGGGAAGGCGCGCGCGTACTTAATGCCTGTCTAAGCAGCGCATGCGTTCCTTTACTGCAGCTTCCTACCGCACTGAGTAGGTCGTCCACCACGTGGTTGCGCCGGAGCCTGCCTCTGCGGGAAGTAAAGCACTTGACGGAACAGGCCACGTGGCGCATTCGGAGCCCACCCCTATGGAGGGGTGGGGGCTCAGCCCTGCAGGCCACGTGGTGGCTCCGGTGCCTCCCCCTGCGAGGACGCGGGCTTGGCCCTGAGGCCCCGATCGGCCACGTGGCGGCTCCGGAGCCCACCTTAGTGGGAAGGCGTGGGTCCGGTCCTACCAGCCACGTGGCAGCTTGGGAGCCTCCCCTGACGGGGAGGTAGGATCTGGTCCTTCCCTCCTCGACGTGGCAGCCTCGGATTCGGCCTCTTAGGCAGAGGCGGAGTCCTTAGCGGTTTTCTCCTGTGCGCGGGGGTACCCGATCTACGGGGTACCGACAACGGCCTTCAGGGACTTCTTAGCGTCCTAGAAGCCTAGCTCCTGATCAGATGGAGCTTCGCCGACTTTCTGTTTCCCTTCCCGTTGGCAGAAAGGGGTTTCTTCCTGACGCTTGTTGTTGCGTTCAACAAGTCGCTTGACCTCACGACAATCTTCAAGATTTTGGGTGTTCATTTTATGGATCAGACACCACATCTTGTCTTCGTCCTTAGACGATGGCCGTGGTCGTTTTTGGGGTGTGGCCCCCGGCCACAAGGAGCTGCAGTTGCAGCAGCAGCAATAGGCGCGTCAGCCGACTTCTTCTTCTTGCCGTTGGACTTCTTCTTCTTTTTTCCACTATCTGAGGCAGTAGCTTCAACCTTGGAGGAGGGTTTACCATCCTTCGCATCTGGTTTGGAGTGCATCTCTCGGCCTTCCGCAGCCCTAGCACATTTGTCTGCTAGGCTGAAGAGCTCCGTGACGCTGCTGACATCTTTGGTTGCTAGCTTCTCCAACATCTTCTTATCTCTAAGTCCCTGTCGGAATGCAACAACGACAGAGGCGTTGGAGATAGAAGAAATCGTATTCCGTACTTGAGAAAACCGCTGGATGAATGATCGCAATGATTCTCCCGATTTCTGCTCTACGGCGAAAATGTCCAATTCAGTGCCAGGCCGGGTGTAGGAGCTCCCGAAGTTGGTGATGAACTGGCGACAGAGTTCCTCCCAACTATAAATAAAGTCAGGAGGTAGACTCATGAACCAGGACCTTGTTGTCCCGGTTAGAGCCACGGGAAAGTAGTTAGCCATCAGGGCCTCATTGCCTCGAGCCGCGAGGATGGCAGTGCAGTAAATCTGAAGAAACTCGACGAGGTTGACTATTCCGTCGTATTTCTCTGACAGATGAGGCCAAAACTTAGGTGGCCAATCGGCTATGCAAAGATGCATGGCAAGGGCTGAACAACCGTCCCCCACCCTTAGTGAAGAAGGGTTTCCTTGAGCCTCTCGCATCTCGCGAGCACGCTCGATTTGGACGCGGCCGCCTTGCCTCATGTATCGGTGGTCGAGCTCCGACCGAAGGTCCTACGTCGGGAGCCTCGATGTTGTATGAGTGTGGCGTGCCCCAGAGGGCAGTGCCGTCACTTGCTGGGAGGGCACATGTCTCCTGTGCTGCGACGCCTGAGGACCAAGTCTACCAGACAGGGTCCTGTTTCGAGTAGGTGCCTACCCGGCGTGGGGCGGACCTTGGATGCTGAGTGCATTAGCTGCAGCTGCAACTAAATGCTCAACATCAACACACCATTGCTCCATGGCGGTCGAACAAGCTCCGGGGGCTGGAGGACGCTGAAGAAGAGTCTGCACTGCGTTCAGTGCGTTCTTAGGGTTTTTTGTCGTTGAAGTGACCAACGCGAATACACCATCATGCTGAGATGGTGGAGGTGGCGGTGGAACGACGCCCGCCGGGACAACAACGTTGGTTGGCTGCTGCACGTTGGAGGGATTTACTCCAGCAGGCTGCTCAGCCAAACCGTTGGACGAAGCTGCGGTGAATTTCACCATCTTTAGATCTTAGGCGCCCCCTTTCTGGCATGCCAAATGTCGAAGTGTAGCAACGACACTTCCTCCGGTACTACTAAAGCGTAGTCCGCGGAGGTTCATATTCGGATGGGGCGTGCATAAGATCTCGAACAAGATGGTGACACGAGAATTTTTACGTGGTTTGAGCCGCCTGAGCGTAATACCCTACTCCACGGGGTGGTTGTTGATTGTACGAGTGTGTAGCGCGGTGAGTCTCTGGGATTGCTTGTATGCGTATGAGCTTAGATGCTTTCTACCGTGTAGCGCAACCCTTTTATATGCTAAGGACTAGCTGTTACAATGTATGACTAGCCCGACAAGTGGCTCCGACTGTAATCAACACCCTATACACGATCTACTCTTGTTATGGGTGATTAACAGTGTGATAGCATGCCTTAATGGCGGTGTTACCTGTCTTGATAGACTTCTGATCGTGCGTCATCAATATAGTATTAATGACGCATTAACTAGGTCTTGTAACGGCTTTTTAATAGCCTCTTGAATGTCTGTGTCATTGGAGATCCGGCTACCTTCCTATTTTAGGCTTAGTTCCGGAGGTCTGACACGTGACAGCTCCGGAGCTTTCCTATATGGGAAGGCAGGTCCGGGGCTACTTGACACGTGGCAGCACCGGAGCTTCCCTCTACCGAGGGTTAGATCCAGAGCTACTGTACACGTGGCAGCACCGGAGCTTACATGTGAAGGGAGGTAGGTCCGGCCCTGCAAGACACGTGGTAGCTTCAGAGCTACCCAAACGAGGGAAGCAGGCCCAATGCTGCGGGACACGTGTTGCCTTCGGAAGTCTTTAACATTGGTGGGCGGAACTCCATGAGTTTATCCACAGTATAGGGGGTACCTAGTATCCAGAGTACCGACAGTTGCTACCGGTGCTGGTACACGGCGAGAATCTGGAGCGCTTGGGCTCCACCAAAGTGCAAGTTCTTTCTCTGGGCTCCGACTGTTGTGCAAGCAGTCATCGAGTGCAAGCCTGCAAGCAACATACTTTAACAATCCGATTAAGATCCTACAGTGGCTGG
Source organism: Tuctoria greenei (assembly GCA_036927565.1). Lineage (NCBI taxonomy): Eukaryota > Viridiplantae > Streptophyta > Magnoliopsida > Poales > Poaceae > Tuctoria > Tuctoria greenei. The sequence continues at coordinate 192,387,286 of JAYESD010000005.1, forward strand.
CATTTTTGCATATAAGTCCCTCACCTAGCCTGCAAAATATGCAGAGGGACCCCAGGGAGCCGGCCGATCCCATCGACTCCGACTCGCGATCGATATGATCCCCGCGCCGCCCCCATTACGTACGCCCCCACCTCGCGCGCCCCCGTCCATGATTTCGTCCGTGACATGCCGCTACCCACGTCCACATCACGGTGGCGTGGCACACCTCGCGCGCGCACTCCACGCGGACCCCGGACCCGAGGAACCCTGCCGCGGACCAGTCCTTGGCGATGAGGCCCAGGAGCAGGTGGTGCGGTGGTCGTCGGGCGGCGGCAGGTCATGGTCGAGCAGCTGCACTTGTCCTTCTACCGAAAGCTGGTGGAGAGGGGGCAGTGGCCGCACTCGTTCTCGGGGCGCGGTCCGAACGACGCGATGTAGATGAAGGAGTGGGAGCAGGAGCGGGAGCGGTGGATGCTGCAGCGGGGTCAGCTGTCGTCGACGCTGGCGTTGCTGCGGGCCTCTCCCGCGAACAGCGAGCTCTAGATCGGCTCGGCTCCCAAGATCCCTCTGTTTATTTCGTAGGCTAGGTGGGGGATTTATGTGCAAAACGACAGTCACCGTAGGATCTTAATCGGATGGTTGAAATCTGTTGCTTGTAGGCTTGCACCGGACTACTGCTTGCACAGCAGTCGGAGCCCGCTTGTGATTCAGAATCGACTGTGGACGGCTGCTCGGCTGCAGCTCTCTGCGCCTTGTGCGTCGCAGTGTGGAGACGACCGTGCACCTGTTCGCCGACTGCCCAGTCTCGTCTAGTTGTGGTCGACTGTCTTGGATGCCTTCGGCTTTCGGACCATGCAACCGGTCACCTGGGTCTGAGCCGTTGAGCTATCAGCATGGTTCCAGCAAATCACCAGGTCAGGTGCTCGCGTTCAGTGGCCGTTTGTTGGACCCTCTGGTGTGAGCGTAGCTGTTGAGTCTTCGATCAAAAAGAGAAGACCTTGCAAACTATTTTCAGGGAGTTTTTGGAGATGTGTTCTCTCTGGATGGCGGCTGGAGCCAAGGGCCTGGAGCGACTGTTGTCAGTGTAGTGTTTTTGGTTCAGGACGATGTTTAGATATGCTCGCTGCCTCTGTGCACCGTAGCTGCTGATTTAATCGTGTTGTAACTGAACCTTTGTATTCTCTTCGCTTACTAATGCATGCCAGCATGGCTGGATCTTTCTTAAAAAATCTGAAGATCTCCGGAGCAGGTTTCTGAAATCGCACCTCTGATGATACCACAATGGCATCAAACCTGCAGAGCTAATTATATTGAAGCAAGACTGAAGTACTTAGACGGTGGCTCAGGTGGGAAGGTCTGAGTGCGTGACAGGACCTGATACCCTTCTCGCGGTTCGAACGCTTGGGAGTCTCGAAGCGAAGAAGGCTCAAGATAGGCGGAGCAACGACGAGGTTGTGATGACTCTGCAGCAAGGACTAGGAACGATAGAACACACAAAAGGATAACACAAACGCAAGTGTCAATACTAGGTGCAGAATGTTGAATGGTTTCCCCACTACGTCCAGGCTAGCCCAGCCCAGCCCAGCCTATAGGTCTACATCGGACAAGAGAGGGGCACGCAAACCTAGGGTGGAGGAGTCTGTTTAGAAGTTTGATCTATTTAGTTAGGAAACCGGTCAGATTCGGTCTTGTTCATATCAATTAGAATTGGAAAGTTTAGATAGAGTTGTAGTAGTTTTCATTTACTCTCTCCGGATCTTTTTATTTGTCACTAATTAGTTCAAAAATGAACTAGCCGGTGATAAATAAAAAGATCCGGAAAGAATAGTAGAGATATAATTCTATCTTAACCAAGTTTAAATAAGAAAACAATATATCTGCAACATACTATAAATAGGCCAGCTATTTAGAGAAATAAAACAACTCCCTCCAATTTTTCCTTTCACTGCGTCTGGAATTCCAACACAACATTTGTGAAGCAAGATACTGACTTAAGTTGTTAACATGCTTACGCATTTGCGTCATTCAATCTATTACCAACAGCTAAAATATGAGGAGGTGGAGGTGCAGTCCAACTGCAATAAATGTTCTTACAAAAGAACCCATGTATTTATGTTAGCGGGTAGCGATAGATCGAATGAGCACAAATGTGCAATAGCATGTTAGGACCATAAGTCTCTTTTACATTAGATATGCCTCTCATAGTTTATATGCATCAGGAGGATAAGGATGTCTATCTGAGACAAAAACCTGCGAGTAACGTTTGGGAACACAACATTTTTGGAGTTCTAAGCAATATTATGATATTTGAGATTATTATGTTATTTTTTACAGAATGATGTTTGACAACCAATACAAAAACTATGTATTTAAAACCACAGTTTTGTCAATACTACGGTATTTTTTGGATATAGAAAATTTTGGTCCGAAACAAAGTTTTTCTTTGCTTGCTTGCTACTTTGCTCTCAGTCTTATGTATTGCAAAACTGTGATACTACAAAACTGTAGTATTGAAATACTTTGGTATTGCCATGTCATTTTAAAAACCGTGGTTTCCAAAACTTTGATATTGAAATAATATGTTCCCAAACACAGCCTTAGGAAGTAATACCAAAGGGTTCAGCTGATACCTTGTGTGATGACTCTACGCCACTGCAGGTTTAGAGTTATTGAATTGACCTTTAAGTATCTAACCTCTTTGTTTGGCCACTGGCTGAAATACATTGATTACTTGTTAAGGATAATCTTGAACACTGGTTACACTTTGAACTCCCGTGGAGATTTAGTCCGGCAGATTTTTGACAAATAAATCGACAATCACAATGAAGAGAAGCTGCTAATATGTCAAATTTGCTGTTCTAATATTCTGAAGCTTTTGCAGTCCAAATGTCAGATGGAAACAGGTGGAAACACTGAATTGTTCCTGCAGAAATGGAGAGGTTTTTGGAGCAGCTCACATCACTGACTAGTGAATATCTTGAGAAAGAGGGGCAGACAGATTGGATTGGCGTCATAGGTAACCATAAGGATACGTTCCAATCAGTCTATGCAAATCTGCCAGGCGTATTTGCGCTCATCCAGTCAGGCTCTGCGGAATAATTACTCTCTAAGGCTATCACCAATAGGAGATGCAAACCCAAATTTGCTTAACAAAATCTAATTGTAGCATCTCTAAAAAATCAAATAAGATTCATTTTTTACCTTCTTTGTTGGAGATAGCCTAAGGCTATCACCAACAGGAGATGCAAACCAAAATTTGCTTAACAAAATCTAATTGTAGCATCTCTAAAAAATCAAATAAGATTCCTTTTTTACCTTCTTTGTTGGAGATAGTCTAATGTATCAAATTATTTGTCATTTCAGACAAACAAAAAGAACTACATAAGACTATCCTAACGACAAATATTTTGATACATGAGAGAGTATTTGTAAGATTTTTCTGATATGGAAGGTTTTATCACACCTTTCCCAAATAAGCCCTTTGATATCTTCTGGTAAAACTATCACATGAGAAGTTCAAATCCCCAAGTAAGCCCAGGGACAAAGTTGACTGTTCAGCATCAAGCTTTGACCCGTATTTTCTTATCAGATGATTTTTGCTCATGTACAACTAATTCTTCTTCGTAGCTGTTCCTCTGTTGTAAGACTGAACATTAATTATTTTACACAAGTTTACCACGCGACAGAAGTTTTACTTCTATACCCCCTGATTCATTGTACTCTATTATAGTTTGCACATTAAGTGTTGCAGTCACTTGAATATCCAGCTTCTGTTTAGAAGTCTTAATCGTTGGAGGTGCAAACAGACACTCATTCTCTGTAACTTTGTCTTGTGTTTCTTTTGGTTCATATGGGCATTATTGATCACAATCAGGTTCAGATAGTCTGAAAATTCAAGTACAGAGCTACAATCTACATAACAAGAGCTTGCAACAAAACATGCTAAAAAAGGATGTATCCAGTGCCAAAGGCTCCCACACTTTGAAGGTCTGGGGAAGGCCTATTTGTAGACAATCTTACCCCACTTTTGTAGAGAGACTGGTTCAAACTTTTCTTTAATGTGAAAATGATTGTTACAAATATTAATAAAGCCATTATGAATTTATGATACAACTGTTGTGTTTCTCCTTTGCCGCAAGATCACACCCTTGAGCTACAGCTTCAAGTGCTCAGCTAATTGCCAAAGAGATTCTTTCCCAGGGTAAGTAACACAGATTGTAAAGGAGAAACATACTTTGTAGAAACCCCATGAGTTACTAGAGTTGAACACACCATGTGGCGGGAAAACAATTTTCTAGAACTTGGATCTGCTGTTCTGGTTTTGCCTGATTGTGCTTGCACCGGCAGGTTTGGTGATGGTGATTGATGAATTTGGTCTATGAATCGTTGTCGTTCTCATTGGCTGTCCATTAAGGGAACTCGTCCTTGTTGGTTGAGATGACCTATAACATTACGTGTCAGATTTTAAATTTTTCTAGGAAAAATTATAAGATTTTTTCATAAGTGAAAGGGCATTTTCCACTTTTCTGAAACCAGCAATGTACTGCACTGGGATAGGGATAGGGACAGTAATGGAACAAACCTCACAAGACCATTCTTCTGGATAGCAGCTTGTAATCTTGCTCGACTGTAAGAACACAAATAGATATTGTCATAGATAGTTATTTCATTTTAAGATCATAATTCCAAGAGTAAGAATTACCTGTCAACCTCCATCCTAGCTTTTTTAAGTATAGGGCTCTTGTAGCTGGAATTCGATAGGTAGCTAGGTCCACCTCCTGTAATGACTTGGGTCTTAGATAATGTACTGGAAAGAATAGAGTTGCAGAAGAAATTGAGACAGGAAATCACCTCCGAAGAAACTCCTTTTGCTGTTTGGTGGTACCTTCGTACACATTTTAATTTGTTTGCTTTGTTTCTCTGCATAAAATGCGAGGGGAAAGAGATTAATACGTACTGAATTTTATTGATTTGAATAATACACCAGACTAAGTAGGGTATGCAACTTGTGTATCACAGGTCAGACTGAGGATAACTCCCGCTCTCCTAAATGCAAGTTATCTGAGCTATGTTTTTCCCTATGTCATCTAGGAGATGATTACAATGTATCCTTAAGAGGGGGGAAACAACAGCTCAGCCCACTAGGTTAGATGATGGTCTAACAACTACAAAAAATAAAAGACTGTCACACAATGTGTACTCTACAAATCAGATTAGGCTGAGTTGATCAAGTTATATGCACAATCACTGTGCAACGAATCCGATTGAGATTTCTCCTTTCATGTGGACCTTCAAGAACTTTCTCAAGAGCTGAAATATATTCATACTAACTGATTCAGCTCATTTTCTAGAAGAATTTGTATTTGGTTCGTGCTGCTTCTGCTTCAGATGCCACCTTCTATGTTTGCATGAACTCTAGAACCATACAGTTCTCTTTTGTTTTATTAGACATAAAAAAACAGTTAAGCTCAAGAATAAATGAAAAGTTCACTTGCACACAATTTCCAGAAGCTCATTACTGCCCCATAGATTGCCAATCCAGAGAAGCGAAGGCACAGCGAAGAGAAAGAACCGGCTGGTAACATACGACCAGGAGCCAGGGCCACAACGATGTTGTGGTTGAGTTGTGGTGGTGGAGGCAACAATGATCGCGAAGGCAAGGCAGGCTAACAACCCAATTTTTTTGCTCAGAAGCTCCCCAGGCTCCACCTTGCTCAGTACCAAGACATCCAAAAAAGGACGTAAAAGAAAGCTTCTGGGAGCAGTGGTCCTGAGCAAAGGAAACAGATTTCGGATTTGGGAATAGCATGGAATCAAGTGGCATGCAGGAGAAAGATAGAGTCGGACAGTGGGAGGCACATTTTGTCCCGAGATCCACTCCCTGAAATGAAATTCTAATTCCATGATTCCAGATCCAACTCTTGAGAGCTAAACAGGGTCTGAAGGTAGTATTATATGTTTTCAAACGTCCAAGTCAAGTGATCAACTTTACTAGCTTTTTCATCATATCAAGCAACTAATATGCTAAAATGTTATCTGAAGCAGCTATATCTAAATAAATTCCGCAAAACTAGTCCACCAGTAGAACTAAATGTGTGAAATTAATATGCTGAAGTTCCTATTCCAAGAGTTAAACGCATATGTATCAACAGTTGAAGCGGATCAATAGTTTTGCGTGTAGGTTATGTAGTCTACCAACTATGTCCATGACCATCAGTTAAACCATTATTCTTTATATTATTAGTCATATCCATCAAGTAATATATCACATACAGCCTGAAGCCTTGAAGATACACAAGAGGAAATGAAAAGATGTCCACAAAATTAATTTATATGATGCATTCGAGCTAGTTTAAGGCCCTACACCTACAGCAAATCCAGCTTGTTTAAGGTTTTAGTTTATGTTGTGCAAAGCTTTGCAAAGAGATACAACTCTTACAGAAAGTCGACTTACCAGCTTTCTCTGCCTGAAACTTCTTTGTGAATTTCTCGACCATCATATCTTCTTTTTCCTTCTGCTTCTCTAATTTTACCTACGTGTTACAGGTAGGTATTACCACAGAACAAATGCAACTAACTGTAAATACATAACCAGCTTCTAAGCTTTACCCAACTTATTTTTTCTCCTATTTTCTAAAACGACCATGTAGAGCTTGTGAACAAAAAAGCAAAGAAAGGATTGTGTGTTTACTCTGAAGAGATCCTTCCATGTGAAACGGTTGTTGGGAATTTCCTTAATTCTCGAGCTGACCAGGTTCGTATGGTCCTCGCCAAATTGCCGCTGGTAGAACCGCTTCCACAGAGAATCAGTGATGGGGCTCAGATCCATCTGTTCCAGGCAAGACACATGATTATAGTCGAACCAAATATCTAACCCTCCGGGCTGGAAACAGCTGGGAACAAGAAGAACAAAAAAATCCCATCGCATTGCCTACCTCGGTACGGCTCTCAATGCGTGTGAGCTGCTCCTGCGTGCAATGCGGCAGGATGCGCTTGAGAAGCTCCATCTCGACGCCGTCGACGCTGCCGACGTACCGTAGGTTGTCGATGGCCGTCCGGACGCAGAGCTCCACCAGGCTCAGAGGCTTCCTTCCGAACTCCATCCCTCCTCCCCTGCAACAATGGGCAGCCTCTGATTATTTCCCGTGCAACCTCAATTCTTGTTCTTGCGCTCCGGAAATTAACCGCACCCCCCACAACCAGATGAATGAATCGAGTGAACAGCGAACCCGATGGAACAGAGCCACAGAGCTGGAGGAAACACGCCGGAGAAGCTAATCTAACTGAATCTGAGCTACGAACAGATCGATTAAAATTACCCAGTAATCCACCGCGTAGCAAACGGCATCCCCTACGACGGAGAACGATTCGGGTCTGGTCCCCCGCTGACGGCAAGGCGATCGACAGACCAGAGATCTTCAAGAACAGAGAGAACGGAATCGTGAAAAAAGAAGCATAATTAGGACCGCGTACCGAGGAAAGAGACCGATTTGGAGACCGGCCTGCCAGATGCTCCCCTCCGCTCCAGTCCGGGCGCGAGTTGATTGGGGAGGAGCACGAAGACGGCGACGAGGAGGAGGACGCAGGAGAAAGCAGTCCGTTCGTTCGTTGATGCTGTTCGCGTGGCGTGGTTCGGTTGGTTGTGCGCGGCGGTGCGGGTTCGGGCCTTGGGCCGGCTGGAATGGGTCCAGATCGACCAGCCCAGATAATTTTTGTGCCATGGATGATGACACGGCGTTCAGACTTCAGACTTGGGATGGCTAATAACCGGAAAATGTCAGTGCAACAAGACAGGTAATAGCACGTCAGAAAAACGTACTCCTCAGGAGCGGAGGCGGAGGGTGGAGGGTGGAGGGTGGAGACTTGACGCTTGGCTGGAGGCGAAGGGTTTATTTCTGGAAGGAGCGGAGGACTTGACTTCACGCTTGGCTGGAACCGAACGGACAGGCCAAACGTCGAACGTTGTGGGACAAGCCCATCAAGCCAAAACGGCAAACATAAAGGGACGGAGGGAGTAATTAGCAGGGAGACCTAAAAAATGCTAGCCCCACCCGCTGTAGTTAATGTTAATGTTAGAGCAAGTTCAAGTAAAAGAAAGAAACAAAAACATTTGATTTCCATTGCCGGGATTTGAACCCGGGTCGTCTGGGTGAAAGCCAGATATCCTAACCGGACTAGACGACAATGGATGTAATTTAAGGGGTAGTCCTAAGAATTTCTTGTATAATGCGACGTGCCAGCATCTTGCCATTGTAAATGTAACGAATAGCCTGGAAACGTGCTTGGATTCCGAATTTACAGTCCAGGCGTGGAAACATGCTCGCAGCGGCGAGCTGCGTACCCGCCTCGAAACAGGATTGAAATCCTCCTGCAGTTATCGCAGAGCATTCGATGCCTCGGAATCAAGAGGTGGCCGATGCCGACCGGTACGGCACCGAGGCAATTAATGAGTGACTCTTTAGAGAGACGACGCGATGGACCGATGCTATTGTGTGCCGCCAATGAAGGCCTTTCTAATCTCATTCGTTTTCAGATCAGTAGAGTATCGCGGGAGCAGGTTCTGAGTTCTTCCCTTTACTCATAAAGGGAGAGAAGAAGGAATAAGGACGGCCTGTAGATGATAACGGGTAAAATAACCGTACTTGTTGGGTAAAAATTGTACTCGTATCTGTATTGTTACAGATACAATCTGCTACCCACGGATATTTTTTATCTGCAGATATACTCTTTATCCAAAAATATTAACAAAATTGAGTACAACATATAAATTTCTGCAACAATTCAACATATAACAGAACATGTCCATTGTCTTACACATAACATAATAGTCCATGAAATATTCAAACCATATATATATATATATATATATATATATATATATATATATATATATATATATATATAACCCTAAATACTATATATACATGAAATTTTATTGGATCTACATGTCAATGTGGGTTCAGTATACGGGTATAGATATAAAAAATTTTTACCTGATAAGAAATACCCATTGGGTACACCGTGTTACCCAAACCCATACAGCGGGTACAAATTTGTATCCAAACCCGTATACATCGAGTCGTCCGCGATGCGGGTAATATATACCCATTATCATTCCTAGACGCACGGAACATGCAGTGACGGCCCATAAGCACGATGGGGCGCTTGGCGAATGGTGGTGCATGACAATGCTCGGGCTCGAACGACGGTGGACGACAAAGCTCTGGTGTGGGCGGCATCAATAAAAAACCAAAGAAAATACTTCCTCCGTCTTTAAAAATTTATCATTTTGTAATATATTTTAAACTAAAAAGCGACAAACTTTTAAGTAAAAGAGGGAGTACTTTATTTTTAGCTACATTGCAGATTTAATTAAACTTTAGAAAGAAAAGAATTTTATTGCAATCACTGTAAAAGATTGTTGTGATGACACTGCACTGCACCACTGAAATGACAAATTTCAGGTGTAATCCCGCTGCATGACGACAAGTTCGCTAGGATAATCCATCGTCATGCTTCGGGGTTTAACGAGCTGACTCCCAACGCTTTCACCATGCTTAGCAGGTTCTCATGCGATGACCCGCCGGCGCACGCAGCCGTCTCCGCCTCCGCCTTCCACCTCGCCGCATTCGTCCGCAACTCCTCGCTCCCCATCGCCTCCTTGACGTGCCGGGCGACCTGCTCCCTCCTCACCTCGGCGTCCAGCCGGAGCCCGACGCCCCACACCTCGCACGCGTACTTGCAGTTGGTGAACTGGTCGGCGAACACGGGCCAGCACACCATGGGCACGCCGGCGGCGAGGCCCTCGCACGTTGAGTTCCACCCGTTGTGCGTCAGGAAGCAGCCCACAGCGCGGTGGCGCAGCACGCGCTCCTGCGGGCACCACGTCGCCACGCGTCTCCGCGCCGCCGTCTCCGCGAGGAACTCCGCCGGCAGCTGCGCGGACGCAGGAAGCTCACCGGCGGCGCCATGGACGAGGTCCTCCCTGATGACCCACAGGAACGGGCGACCCGTCGCGGCGAGGCCCCACGCGAACTCGACGAGCTGCTCGGCGGTGACCACCGTGAGGCTGCCGAAGTTGGCGTACACGACGGAACCCGGTTCCTGCGCGTCCAGCCAGGCAAGGCACTCGATGTCCTGCTTCCACAGGCTGAGCTCCATCGACTCCTCTCTGGCATCGTCATCGTCGTTGTCGAGGTGGACGCGGCGGTGGAGCAGAGAACCCAGTGGCCCGACTGTGTAGATGCGCGGGTACTCGGCTGCGAGCGCCGCGAGGACATCGGCCTCGAGGGCGTCGAAGGTGTTGAGGACGAGGGCGCCGGCCTTGGTGCAGTTGTTGGCCTCCGTGTCGTTGAACCAGAGGCCGAAGTCGTCGGGATCCGTAGTGCGGACGAAGCTGGACATGTCGCCGAGGCTGATCGGCGGCATGCCGGGGATCCAGTCGATGACCGTGGTGTCCAGGTGGCCGTTGCCCAGGCAGCTCGAATCCTTGAGCGGCAGGTAGTTTCTGTTCCTCAGCTCCCGGAGCCTCATGTGTGTCATGAGAGACGCCGCGCTGCCGCCCCAGAGCACCATACTGGGGACGCCAAGCTCCCGCGCTACCTCCAGCGCGAAGCTCATCAGCGCCGTCGGCAGCACGCACGACACCGGCGGCACGCCAGCAGCGCCGTCATTACGGAGCCGCTCGACGAGGTCCCTGATGGGGGCCGCGCACAGGCGAGTAGTGGCCCTGGACAGGCCTACGTCGTAGTCCTTTGCGGCCCGGTCGGCATCGAGTAGGCCGTCCGGGATGGTCTCGATACGGAACCCGTCGTCGTCCCGGCTCTGCGCCGCCGCCGCGCCACCATCGGCTGCGGCGTCCCGCATGCGGCGGAGGTTGTGCTCGGTGATGACGAAAGTGATGAAGACGCCGTGGCGGCGCAGGAGCTGGGCCAGCTGCCGCGCCGGGTTGATGTTGCCGGAGCCAGGGTACGGCACCACCACAGCGTGCGGCTGCGGCCTCGTCGCCATTCTTGGCGTGCTTCTTTCTCTCTCGCTGCGGATCGAGCTCTGGTCAATCAGTCGGGTACTGTGCAGTGCATATCGTGGCGCGCGCGTGGATAGATTTAAGAACGCGCGGTCAAGGGATTCGAGTGGAGGGAGATGGCTGGTCTGCAATGCTAAGCACTTGATTAACAATTCATTTACAGTGTATTAAGCGAGTGTCTGCGCGTTGCTATGTATATTAAATGCCATGATGCAATCACCGAAGTGAATTAATTGCTGTCCATAATTTAGGTACACTGAACAATTCACGTGGTACTGTCTCCGTTCTCAGATATACTCATGGCTTAGTTCAAAAATGAACTAACAAACGATATTTAGAAGCAGAAAAAATACTTATTTTTTTCTTTGGGATTTAGCTAGCCCCACATATGTTCCAGATATTAGACCTTGTTTTATGGATATATAACAGACATTAATGATTATGGATGTATTGTCGAAAAAACCGAGATTATATGGATGAATACATGTCATACTCTTTCCGATTAGGTAAAATTAGCACTTTATTTAAGCTATGTATACAATCACAAACATACACTTCTTAGATGAACACACGTATGCATATTCTACGTCTACAAAGGTCCTTCAAGAGGCAAGATTAGTTGAAATTCATAAAGTTATTACGGGTGTTTCATTATTTATTGGTACTCTGTCCCTACTACTGGAAGATCTTATAATTACATGTAAATATAATACCATGCTAAGTTTAGGAGTCGAATTTAGACAGGTTGATTCCGTAATAAATAATCTAACCAGCTGACAGTTCCTTCCTATTCTTTTGTAGCTTGTATCTGGTTAAACTTTAGTAAAAGTTGTTCTAAGATCATATATCTAAAACTGGAAGGGAGTAATTTGTGAAACGAGCAGGGAATAAAAAATATATGAAAAATGACGATGCGGCGTCAATTTTCTGAAGTACTGGAATACGTGTGTGCTTCTAGATCTAGAGGACAGTTGAAGCTCTCAAATAGCTAGTTAAACTTGTCACATTGTCGACGAGAGTTACAATATCATGATTCATGATGCGGAAGGTGGCATGTGCTGTGACATGGCAACATCGGGGCAGAGCGAGGTCTTGCATATTTGAACCGCAACTTGCATAATTTATGTAAAAAGGATTGTACCACCGAGATGATTATACATTATCAAAGTACTCCCTCTGTTCTCAAAGGTTGTCCTTTTGTAATTTAAAAATGAACCACAAAACTTTTGGGACGGGAGAAAGTACAATACTTGATTGTTTAGAAGAAAATTACAATAGTACAATATATCTGGTTGTGAAAGTACAATACTGAATTATTTAGAACATTACAATAGTACAATATATGTGGTTGCTGTCGCCAAACTACAATACTGGATTATTTAGAACATTACAATAGTATAATATATCTGATTGTCAAAGTACAATACTGGATCATTTAGAACACATTATAATAGCACAATATATATGGTATGTAGCTCATTTATTTTGATCCTCAGTGCAAGCTCGGTTCACACTGGCATGGGCTCCACAAAGAGTGATTTTATTGTTTCTTTGAGAACATGGGAAGAAGTGAACTTGTCAATATTGTCGCGGTACATATAATTACCAGTCCTTGAGAAATTAATCAACACCCATGACACGATCATTGTTGGATCTGTCCTTGCAACTCCAAGGTCATACTGTAACATATCCTTCCATGTTTCTTCAATGAGTTCTCTTATCTTTTGGCGTGCCTCGGGCATTGTTTTACCGTGCTCCTTCATGTAACACTGGACAGTGGAGACACTGTGGTCTCCTGTTTGCTCACGCTGCAAACATCATAGTTCAAAAAAGAAATTAGGTAGGTTAGTCATCTTAATTTTATTACGGTGCACTGTTGATGAACATTACTTAATTATGCAACAGGTTTACAATTTCAAGGTTGAGGTATATCTGGGGTAAAAGACTTGAAATCTATAGTCTTATACTAAATTAACTGCATGTTTCGCAGGACTTTGAATTATAGAAAAAACAGGCTTTGCTCGGAATTAACATATGAAAACAGCTTGTCTGGTTTACTTTGGATTAGTTCGACTTATCTGAAAAACTGTTTGTCACAACAACTTCTCTTTGTAATGTGGGTAATCTTAGGGTCACTTTATATTTGGGATAGGGCATAATTTTATTAAAATCTATCAATTCAACTTATAGTTTGTACAAAAGTGAAAATAGCTGATAGGTGCTTTTGGACACAAGCTATTTTGAATTTGAGATGTGTGGTAGGAATTATGCCATAATCCACTATAATAAAATAAAGCTAAATCAGATTTATACTCCCTGCTAAACAGGCCCTTGGTTTCTAAAGTTCATAGGCATAACTGTCCTACAAGAAATATTTTCAAAAAACAAGTTGTACAACAAGAAGAATTATTTATCAGCAATGAAACAAAAGAAAGTGGTCACAATAGTGCCTCGGATACATAAAATATGCAACAAATTTTGGTGGCATATATATACAAGATTCTTTGGCTATAACTTATAATTACAGTGCAAATAAAAAGTGAACAAACAAGGAAACATCTAAATGCTTAATGCATGAATAGTAATATACCTCGGTCGATGCAATATCATTTGAGAGTCGTATAAATGTATCAAAAGATCTAATAAGCTGTGGATAGCTCAAAAACCACTCCAGTGTTTCCTTTGATACATTTTACCCATTCCAAGCAATGAAGAACATGCTACTGGAGAGGCTGCAATGCTTCTCACTGAAAGTCCAAGATGTTCACTCAATGTTTTTGGAATATAATTTTTATCGCGCCATGTAAGTTCTTCAACGTATGCTTGCACAAGTTGCTTTAGCTGCATCAAAATGTAAAAGTGTCCAAATGGCGTTAAACAAGAATGAAATGTAATAATGGTTGTTTCTAGTAAGAATTTATTGTAGAATCGTCTAGCATGATTCAACTTGGCAGTTATTTGTTGATTGAGCAATCCTACACTTTTGTTTTGAAATATTGTTCTTTTGAACTTTACGCCAAGAAATAGAAAATATGTTTTGAATTGGAATTATATCGTTGCAACATTCAATTATTGCAACTTTTTTTTGTGTGTCTAGATACTTCTTCCATCCCGTTTTATAAGACACAGTTTGAGTTGGCACATGATGTTAAGTTTTACTTTGACCATAAATTTCTCATATAATATGTTGTTACTATTTTTTCTGGCAGAAAATGGCAGGAGCACAACCAAATCATACTTGACAAGCGTACACTGTAATATGAATCTAATTGTTACTTTTGTATATTGTTAAACTAATTTTTGGTAAAAACTTTTAAAATTAAATTTGATGGACACAGGTGCCTTATATTTTGGAATGGAAAAAACTTCATACTGACCGCTTTTTTTAGATAAAACACACGGTAGCTCTCCTCTGTTCCTAGTTCATCCTCAAATGAATGAAATGTCTTCAGTAAATACATGTAGAAATCCCTTATGCATTCTGGAAGCAAATGTGCGGCACATTCATCCCAACTGCATTCATAGCAAAAATCTCGTTAACACAATCACATTCATGCTTGAGGCATGGATTGCTTGTCCTTTACATTTCAGCTATAGATACTTCTTTAAAAATATATTTTTTATCTCTATCAAAATTTGCATAAAAACCAATTGATACAAAATGAATATCATAATATTGCTATAAATAGTAAATTAAAAAATATTTTAATTTTTTAATATGACCTGGAAATTGCTTCTGCGAGTTGCTTGCTCTCTTCAGTGGTACTATATGTGTCAATAAAATCATCTATTGTAGTAATAAAAGCAGTTATCTTTGTAAGTATAATTCGGGAGTGAGAATATTGAGGTTCATGCATTGCTCCGTTCATCCAGAAGTACACTTCCACGATCCTATCTCTAACAAAACTCATGTTTGATTCTATGTTGAGCTCCTTCCACCACCTACCATACATAAAATAAAAATCAATGATCACCATCACTGAAAATTTATATGAGATCATACTAAATTTAAAACTTTGATTTGAATAAATAACTTACATTGTGACCTCTTTTAACTCCTTGCAATAAAGGAGTTGCAAAAGGTTAAAGTTCAATTTTGCAAACTCCGATATTGCTTCATTGCATTTGGTCTCCTTTTCATACATGGGAATATAATTTATAGTATCCAATATCCTGACCTTCCGGAAAAGAGGTGTGTCAAGGGCAGAAGAAACTTCCTCTGCAAGTGGTGATTCCAAATGTTCTAATCTAGTTTGGAGGCATTTGCTAGTGAAAGAGATTGCCTCATCAAGCAATTTATCTTCATGTGTCCTCAAATATGCTGCATCGTATAAGCTTAATAAGCTTCTAGTATCAGTGGCAACAAAATTCCCTTCTTTATCTTTAAAATTCAGAAATACATCTGCACATTTGGATTCACAATAAATATTATATTGATTTTGAGAGAACAGGAGGGGCTTGCTCCCTAGTCATGATTTGTCAATATGCATGAAAGGAAGCAAATATTGTAAATAAAAAGTAAACTAATTCGACAAACGATGACAAAAGAAAGGAAGAAGAGTTCACAATGTTTCTAGTAATATTAATAGGCTATAATCTCCCAAAAATATAAAATATTAGACAACTCAGTGTCAACAGAACAAGGACTCACCAGATGGCACGTTGTAGCCGCTCTTACGTAGAAGATAAAATCGGCGCGATACTTCATTTAGATTATTGCTATCATACTTAGAGCTGTAAACAACATGCAAGAGCTCATTGATCTCATCCTCGTAGTGGTAGTCCAAACCTAGTCGCTGCAACGTGATTATAAGGTCCACTATCTGTGGCAAATCATTTGAGCCTTTGATTATCTTCAGCACTTTTTCTCTTAGTACTCCCGCCCTTTCATGCATTTGGGCTTTCTGCAGTAACGTTAGATTCTTATATGAGGAATTTCCTTATGAAATTTTCATATATAGTGCCTTATTTTTTGATAAGGGAATATATATAGTGCCTTATGATGGTTAAAAATATTTACTGATAACTGTCTTCCCTAGTGCCTTTATAAAACTGAGTAAATTGTAATGCTACATTTTTTCTAAGACAAATATGTACAACAACAACAACAACCAATCCTTTGTCCCAAACAAGTTGAGGTCGGCTAGAAATGAAACTCAACAATTTTTGAAGAAAAGTAATAGAAAATAAGATGAGAGTAAAAA
Organism: Tuctoria greenei; assembly: GCA_036927565.1. NCBI lineage: Eukaryota > Viridiplantae > Streptophyta > Magnoliopsida > Poales > Poaceae > Tuctoria > Tuctoria greenei. Next base: position 192,403,495 of record JAYESD010000005.1, read on the forward strand.
ATACAAATAAAATAAGATTCTATATTTTATTTATTTTAAAATGGATTAATAGGAAATAAGATAAAAGTAACAAAATATGAATAAACTAAGATTCTGGCATATGAATTGATAATTTCCATGCAATCCTATCATGGGCCAAATCTCTAGGTATGTCCCACTCCTTTAAGTCTCGTTTCACCGCCTCCTTCCATGTCAACCTTGGTCGACCTCTACCTCTTCTAAAATTTTCTCTACTCTTTATAATTCCACTGTTAACCTGTGCTTCTGGAGGCCTCCGCTGGATATGCCCAAACCACCGTAGGTGATGTTGGACTAGCTTCTCCTTAATCGGTGCTACCCCTACCCTACCACGTATCACCTCGTTCCTAATTTTGTCTCTTCTTGTGTGACCGCACATCCACCGTAGCATGCACATCTTAGCAACACTCATTTGTTGGACATGCTACTTTTTAGTTGGCCAACACTCTGCTCCATACAACATCGCAGGTCTGATCACCGTCCTATAGAATTTTCCTTTCAATTTTTGTGGAACTTTCTTATCACATAAAATTCCAGATGCTTGCCACCACTTCATCCACCCGATCTTGATCCTATGGCAAACATCTTCGTCAATATCACCATTGCTTTGTAACATTGATCCTAAATATCGAAATGTGTCCTTCCTAGGTACTACTTGTCCTTTTAAACTAACATTTCCCTCCTCGCACCCGACATCACTAAAGTCACATCTCATATATTTGATCTTGGGTCTACTAAGTCTAAACCTCTTGGACTCTAAGGTCTGCCTCCATAGCTCCAATTTTCTATCAACACCATCACTAGTTTCATCTACCAACACTACATCATCAGCAAAGAGCATACACCATGGGATATCCCCTTGTATATCCTTCGACACCTCATCCATCACTAAGGAAAATATGTATAGATTTAAGGCTGATCCTTGGTGTAGTCCTATTGTGATAGGAAAAGTATCAGTCTCACTATCCCTTACATGCACACTTGTCATCACATTATCTCGTACATATCATTGATAAAGTTAATGTACTTTGTTGGGATTTTGTGTTTCTCTAGCGCCCACCACATGACCGGCCGAGACAAATATGTACACATATAAATATTTATTCATTTAAATTATGACCTTTGTATTATATATCTACTTCCTTTTGTCACAGAAAATGGTGTTTTGGGTGAAATTTGAACATTAATATCTTTTGAAAATTAGGATTGAACGTTATATTTAGTTTTTCTATGTTATGAAATAAAGATACATACATGGGCGAAGTAGGGCATCGGAGACCATGCCAACATGCAAAATATCATAGCTTGGCAGCAGCCTATTCCCATCACATAGATGATGATAATTAAAACTAGTTTCCCTCTATAAATCTTAGGTAACATATATTGTCACCATTTGTGTTATCACAATATACTTATTCCTGTTGTTGCCATGGTGTACTAGCCGCATTTATATAGTAGTGACTCGCCGACGTGCACTGGAACCGCTTGCGGCTGACATAAGAGCAAATGATACTCCATATATTTGGTTGTCGTACAAATTGAGAAAGTTTGTGCAGAGAATCTAGTGCAAGGTGCAACAGGTGCTTGCACATAGTGTAATATGATACTATCTCCAAAACACGGTGTTTTATGCAACTCTCTTTGTTTTCAAGTTGTTATCGTTAAGATAATAAATTTAATTTATTTTAGACTAGAATTTTTTATCCTAACGATAACAAATTAAAACATAGTAACACATGATCATTCACCTAGCATGATCATTAACCTAGTATTTTTTGTATTCCATGCATTCCTGTGGCAGCTGTAGATACTACCTTTCATCGATCACAAGGATCGATATAATACCTGTGGTAGACTTGGTGGCTCATAGGTAAGAAAGAAATAACCCCACACAGTCGGATGGAACGTGGAAGAAGAAGGCTTCTTCATCGTCATCTCCTCCAGGCGAGAGCCTTCAGGACGATGATGATCTGCAGGTGCTGCCGCCATTATCTCCAACGACGACTGGCGCTTCTCTCTGAGCGGGAGATTGTTCAGGATGAGAATACTGAAGATGGAAGCTTGGAAGTTCTGATTATATATAGCTCAAGCGTACTACCCCTGTGTGTCAATTCAAAAAACCTGACAGCTCCTGATATTTTATGGCGGCTATGGATTCTTTTCTTCAAAAAACCCGGATAACCCGGTGTTCAATTATATATATATATATATATATATATATATATATATATATATATATGGAGATATAAAAAGTGTACCAGATGCGGTTAGCGATGGCTAACCTAGTATCAGGCGGCGCTATAGATTCGCTCGCTATTTTTCTTGTCTATATTGGCGGCGCGCGACTGCCATTTTTCGTGTGGCAGTCATGTGCTCGCTCGTGATTGTGCAGGTTCGACATAATCATAAACGCTCAGAGGCGGCTATGTCTTGGATTACTCGGACCAACACCTTCAACTGCATTAAATGTACAAACATGTGAATTTATGTTAGATTTCAAAGAATTGTGCAGCCATACTGACTGTCGAACAAAAAGTCTACAATAAATATTTTAAGATGAAATACAATATTTGCCACTTCTTTGCGATGAAAAAACACGATCGATATATAGCCTTTGTTTGGTCCTCGTTCATCCTCAAGTGCATCAAATGTCTTCAGAAAGTACATGCAGAAACCCTTCATGTATTCTGGAAGTATTCACTACAGGAATCAGGCAAAGAAATGTTGGCCTTATCGCCGTCGGTAAGCTACAGTAATTGACGACTTTAACGTATGAACGTCGGCCTACCGACGACCATAGCCGACGACAGATGCTCGACATTCTTAAGCGTTTATAGCCGTCGGTTCCGACGACTTTAGGCCCTTAAAGCCGTCGGCCCACCAAAACCAACGTCCATACACCAATAAAGGCGTCGACCTGCTGGGCCCGACGACTTTAATGCGCTTAAAGCCGTCGGCCACCCGGGTGCACCGACGGTCATACTGTTGACACGTGTGCGCCTGGGGGGCCATAAAGCCTTCGGCCACCTTGGCGCACCAACGGCCATATGGGAGTTATGACCGTCGGTTTGGCCCACACCAACGGCTTTACTGGTGTTTTTTTTAAACCGCGGCTGTTTTTGCTTCCTCCCGACTGGGAAGCCTCCAGGCCATATACAGGCCGTCATATACAACAGTTCAAACGAGATTTTCACAAGTTTATACAACAGCACAATAGAAGCCAAGTCATAAGTTTATACAGCATACAAGCCAAGTCATAAGCAAAACACAATAGAACAACGAGTTCACATAGTCATACAACAACTAACTTCGATATAACAATGAGTTCACATCCAAATTACTCCAAAGGACCATTTTGAAGATTAATCCGCTTCCATGTCATTGTTCGAACCTCCACCACTTGCACCTCCAGCGTTCAAATTGAGGAAATCATTGCAACCATGAGCGAAACCCTACGACAAACAAATAAAAGTTAACTTTGCATTAATAGGTCCAATTCATATGTCTCAATCTTTCTAAAATTCACAAATGCTCAACTCACATGTGTAACTAACTTAAAGGTATTACCAACTATGTCATTGAATAAGTCGCTAAGTATTGTTCAAACGACGCTAATGATTTCATTAGAATTAATGATTTAGTAATCATACTGCTGCGACGCCCAGGGTGTTGATGGTTGGCTATGCCCCGAAGCGAAGGGCAACGATGGGAGAATACCTGGATAAGGCTGCAATCCAGGGGCCAACATTGACATGAATCCCTGATGTGGAGGATAGACTTGACCACTCTGGGAACTCTGATACAAATATGATTAGTATTTTGTAGAATCAATCGAATTAATAAGAAATGTTGTTATACCTGTTAAGAAGAGTCAACTTGTTGTCCGAGTTGCATCGGACGAGGCATACCGAACTGCGATCCAAAGCCACCTTGAGGGAAGAAGTGCATAATGTAAGAATAATCAGTTACTGACTTTAACACAAATATGGTAACAAGTATACCAACTTAAGTAAAACTGTAATTTACCTGCGACATCATCTCGAACTGAGGCTATTGTGGCATATTAAACCGAGTTTCAGTGTTGCCTTGACCCAAAAACTACATGAAGGAAATTATTTGTGAAATCATAAGTAGAAGCAGTTTTGAAACGAATAAACTATTCAATTGTTAAGATTACAAGTTACCTGCGCCATATACAAATACTGCATCTGCTGCTGCTGCATTTGTATTTATTGTATTTGCTGTTGTTGCTGTTTCACTTTCTCCTCGTACCATCTTAATTTTTCTTGCAATACCTCATCTGCAACACGGGATCGACTCGAACTGGAAGTAGAAGACCGTCGTCCCATATAAGCGTCACGCTCCACATAACCGTCGCCTAATCCAAGTCTACAAAAACACAAATGTGATGAATTGATGATAATTAACCTTTAAACAATCATTAACTTTACACGTACCTCCCATGCGGTACGCCTCCGCTGGCTTCGTACGCTGCACCCACATCCAACAGCGCTCTTAAATAATCTACATCATCTCCATGCTTTTTCTTGAGACACTCAACATATTTTGTCTGCAACAATAAATTAAGTTCACTAGTAAGAGTCATCAAAGATAGATTTCGTTCATAGATAGAGAGCAATCAACACACTTACCACTTTTTGTGTTGCCGCCTCGTCACACAACTGCTCCGGGCGCGTCGGATTTGTGCCTCTATGCCCCCTGAGGTAAACCTCAATAAAAGAAGGAGCGACACCGTTTTCAGCTTCCTGCAACATCAGAATACAACATCAGTTCAATCAATGTAATTTTTTGAAGCAATTTACAAGTGATTGTGATAGTTCATACCATTCATTGTGCCATCCACACACATCCATCTGCCCCATAACGTTGTAGTCCATGCTTTCTCTTTCGGTTGCTTCGGTTTCTCTTTGAAATATGTTTGAACTCCTTCGACGTCCAATATTCGCATAGCCATTCCCAAGCTGTCAGATCTACACAGATCCAATCCACACTACTCTCCATGTACTCATGCTTCTGCAGATAAATTGTAGCTGCTCGCTTGTTTGTCATGGGCTGACGCAACCTGGTCTTGTAATACACTGTCACAACCTTGATCCGCGCATCAGAGAAGGAGTCCTTTGTGAGCTTTCTCGCTGACATCTCGAAAATAGACCTCGCATATGCTGGAGCCACACCTTCCTCCAATTTAACTATACCTGCATAAAACCAACAATTAGTATCAACCAAAGTAAGATGCAACCTATTTCAAACAATGAAAACAAACTTACCCAAAAAATCTTCCAAACTTTGTCCTGAAAAGTACCCGCAATGCCATATGGTTTCAGGGCATAGTGTTCCCAATTATGCGCAACAATTAGTTGACCGACCGCAAGAACCATCCCTGGAAAGCAAAACCGGATGGCATTTCCCAACTCTGTGTTAACACAGTGTCGATGCCCCCTACCATCCCAACCAATCTCGAGCCAGCACTTAGTATCCTTTGGCCTTATAACCGCACGCGTATCGGGACTTTTACTTGTAGTACGTAAAAGGTGCATCCGCAGCCTGTATAAATAACATTAGTTAGTTGACAAGAAAACCAAATGTATAAGATAACTTATCAAATAATTCAAAAAAATACCTATAAGGGCATCAATCACTCTGTCCCTCTGCTGCCTCTTGTAACTCTGCCAATCTTGCCAACCTTGCATCTCGTTCGAAATCATCTTCCTCTTCGCCACTCTCTTCACCATTAGTATCACCCTATCCATCCTCAGTACCATCCTGTCCACCCTTAGAAGACGACGTCCCAAAGACCTGCGCCAGAACCTCCTCTGCTCCTAAGCCTCCTCTCTGATCCTGAACCTCCTCCATTATGCCTGCTTCTAAGCCCCCTCCCTGCTCCTGAGTCTCCTCTGAGTACACACCTAAGCCTCCTCCTGAACCTGGTGCTATCTGGCTCGATGTCTGCTCTGTCACACACCCCATAAGTTGTCTCTGTCTATCTTCACTCACGGTCGTGCCCTACAAATGCAAATAAACATATAGCAAATTGTAAATAGCTGATTATGATATTGAAGTGTTTAAAAAAACGAAGTACCTGAAACAAGGATGTGTGAACTGAACCACTACTGTGGTGAGACGCGGAGGAAGAAGTATCATCACTTTGCTTCTTTCCTTTTTTGAAATTCTTCCACATCTGCACAAATTTCAAAATAATGATTAGTATATGAGATTATTAAAAAATAAACAATAAATGATAAAGAGTAAAAGATGTACACAATAAAATTTTAAATCTCAAAGAATGCGAACAATAAGAACTAAAAATCACCAGTATTAGAATGTGCTAAAAATCATCAGCATCCGATTCTGCTTCTATCACACGTGCATGAATATTTTCATGTCCCTCTTCTTCTACCATCTCTTCCTCAAACTCTTCTCCTTCACTATCTTCTTCAATAATTCTATTTTGCTTTTCAATAATCCTTTGAGATTTCCGAATACGTTTTCTCGAAGGGCTGGCTTTTTCTTCATACATTAACTCTAGAGTAGTACTAGCAATTTCCGCAAGTCCTGTCCCAGAAGATATCCTAATATCTTGTACTTCCTCAACTTCATATTGATAAACACCGCCATCATCGTCTTCCTAATTGTCTATGTACTCATCATAACGATGAGAATGCACTTCATGGTTAACTTTATATACAAACCAACAATTTTTCAAACTTGGATGAGGATAACTTAAATAGTACACTTGTTCCACTTGATGTGCAAGTACAACATTGCTGTTAGGGGTTGTATAACGTGAGTTGTGGTTGACCTCCACCATTCCAAAATCATCCACTCGCATGCCTGATGTTGGATCAAACCAGTGACAGTCGAAGAACACCAGCTTCAGTTCTTTCGTACCGCCGAATGTGTACTTAATTATTTTTTGAAGAACACCATGGTATTCCTTCACTTCTCCACTACCCTCTGCAGCTGTTATATACACTCCACTGTTTGATATGGCTGCAAGTGGATGAATTGCTTCTAAACTTGCCGTTTGAAAATGATATACATTGATATCGTATCGGCTAAATTCTCTAGCTTTAAACTAACCATTCATGATCTGTCGCAAATCATCGGAGATGTTGATATCTTTCATAGACTACATGTACAACAATATACAAAGTTAGCATCTGATAATAAGTATATGAACTATGATTGAAGAACAAAGTATATCAGAGAAGTTAGCATATTAGATGTTCACGAAACCAATTCATGAAGTTTTTGCCACCTTTTATGCCATGCTGACGTAGATTATCCAATTGACTTTGCGTCGGCCTTCGAGAAGATGTCCAATACAAATTGTCAAACATTTCAAAAAATGGTAAAACTTCTTCCGTGTTGAAAAACATGTAAAGCATGGTGTAGTTTCTTTTGCTCCGAAATATAATGAGAATTGGCAACCTTGACACCTTTACACTTCCAATGAAAAATTTTAAGCTCAGTCATAGGCTGCTCTTCAACATCATGATATCGTGACATAGATGCATTCAAATTGTTGGTACGTGCAAAATATTTGTTAGAGAAGTTTGTAATCTCTTTAGCTGCAAGTGCTTCTGCAATATACCTCTCAACTCTTGCCTTGTTGCGCACTGTAGCTCTAAGTTTTTTCAGTTCTCTTTCTTGACTATACATTCACCTGAACTGTACAGGTCCTGCTACTAATGCTTCATAAGGCAAATGCACCAGCAAATGTTGCATAACATTCATAAATCCAGGCGGAAAGACTTTTTCCATCTTACATACAAGCACGATGATTTCTTTCTCCCACTGCCGCATTGTCTTCTTCGAAACTTCCTTAGCACATATTTGCCTATAAAAATAGCTAAATTCAGCAAATATCTTCCACAAGTCAGGTTTGAAGTATCCATGAAACATTACTGGTAACAGTCTTTCCATCATAATATGGTAATCATGACTCTTTAGCCCATTCAGTTTACCAGATTAACACATCGTTTTACATTAGCTGCATAGCGGTTTGGAAACTTCAATGTTTTCAACCAACTAAGTATTTGCTTTCTTTCTTCTGGCTTGACAGTAAGGAGCTCGTGGCCGAATTTCATTTCCACTTGCATTTGTTCTAATCTCAAACCCAGGACGACCACAAAGATCAGCTAAATCTTTTCTTGCATTCAAATTATCTTTAGTTTGACCGGTAAAATCAAAACACATGCTTATGATGCTTTCAGCGACATTACGCTCCTGATGCATCAAATCAATATTGTGCGGTAGAAGCAGCGCCTTTGCATATGGTAGATCCCAAAGAAAAGAAATATGAGTCTAGTTGTATTCTGTACCATACCCTTCAAAATCATCTTCTTCGGACTGTTTTAACTTTGCATGCCATGCCATTTTTTGCTCGCTTGTCAATCGACGAGGTGCTCCTTTTGTAACTCTTATACCTTTTCGAAATGATTGTGTATCTCTCCTGAAAGGATAATTTGAAGGAAGGAATCATCGATAACAATAAAAAAAGCTGACCTTTTTTCCCGTACTTCAGCCTTATGCCATCAGTGTCACTCATACATATGGGACAACACAATTGTCTGTGGACACACCAACCAGACCAAATGCCATGTGCCAACAAATCATGAATTGACCATAGATACGCAACACGTAAGTCAAATTTACATTTCGTATGACTGTCATATGCTTTTACACCTTGCCACAAATCTTTCAACTCTTCAATCAACGGTTCCATAAACACATTGATTTTCTTGAGTGGATGTTCAGGACCAGGAATGACCGCCGCAAGGAATATGTATCCTTCTTTCATGCACATGTTGGGAGGGAGATTGTAGGGCATGATAAAAATAGACCAACAAGAATATGGACTGTTACTAGTGCTAAATGGAGTGAAACCATCTGTTGACAACCCAAGACGAACATTTCTCGGATCTCTTGCAAACTCCAGATTGGATTGGTCTAAAGCTTGCCAAACCGCGATATCCGAAGGATGTGCCATAACGTCTTTGTCATCGTTCTCACGTATCCCTTCAGAATGCCATCTCATGCGCTTCGCTGTTTCTGGAGACAGAAACAATCATTTAATCCTTGATGTGATTGGCATGTACCGAAGTTGTTTGATCGGTAGTTTTGTAGTTATTCATTCTCCATCATCATTCATGATGTTCACATATCTAGATGTCTTGCAATGCATACAATGAGTATCTTCCATGTGTTCCTTCCAAAACAACATGCAATTATTCTCGCACGCATCAATCTTCTCATAATTCATGCCCAAACCAGCCATTTTTTTTAGATTGAATATAGATCCGACAGCATCTGATGACCTAACGAAAGGAGATCACTGATCAGCTTAATGATACCATTGTAGCAATTGTTCGCAAAATTGAACTTGGACTTCATCGCTATAAGTCTTGTGACCCCCTGCAAAACGGTCATATTGGCGCCCTCATACACTTTTCGATTTGCGGTGGCAAGACGCTCGTAAAACTCCTTCACCTCCTTCGGTTCTGACTGATCTTCATACTCTTTACCAATGTCTGCTATCATCTCATCCATCCGATCTTCATCCTTATTACCGTCTGACTCATCATGATGCTCTATCTCCCCATGCTCACGCCACACTAGATAGTCGGGCATAAATTCGTGCTTGCAAAGATGCAACTCCACTTCAGACTTATCCAGACGTCGACGATTCCGACACTTGATACACGGACACTTCGCAACACGAGCATCACTAGCAAATGCATGGCTCAGAAAATCATTTGCGATATGACCCCATTCATTAGTGTGTGCACCAGTTGAACTCCATCCATCATACATCGCGATCGTCACCCATTTTAAAACTGCATCAAATTAATATATGTTAATGAACATATATGGTTACTTCATAGTTTGTTTAATGTCACGACCCTACATATATTGTACAGGATAGGTCCTAAAATTTTGACAGCATAACACTGCCTATTTAACACTACACCCCCTATTCAGTGCTGTTCTTCAAGTAAAAAGGGGCAGGCAGCGCCGGCAGCCTAAACAACGGCAGTCACGCGACTGCACATGACGCAGGGCCAGAGTCACTGAATGCCTGCTTTAACTTCGTACTAAGCGGGTCTTACCATTACTTCATAGTTTGTTTATAGTCACGACCCTACATCTATTGTCCAGGATAGGTCCTAAAATTTCGACAGCATAACGCCGCCTATTTAACACTACACCCCCTATCCGGTGCAGTTCTTAAAGTAAAAAGGGGCAGGCAGCACCGGCGACCTAAACAACGGCGCCACACGACTGCACATGACGTCAGGGCCGGAGCACCTGGACGCCTAAGCGGTGACTAGGCGTCGCCTAGGCGACACTTTATGAAGCCCGCTTTAACTTTGTACTAAATGGGTCTTGCCGTGCCGCCAGTCGTGCCGCCCTATCAGGTGTGCCGTCGCTGCTCCTCCACCATGCGCTGCCGTTCTTCTCATGTACGCCTCCCTGCGCCGTTCTCTCCTATCCCCTCCGCCTCCCCCTTCCTCAACGCTGGGATTGCGTCGTTCTTCCCTATCCCGTCCGCCTTCTCCTTTCTCAACATGGGGATGATGGTACTCCTGGCTTTGTTTCCTTAGTGTTGACTAACAACACTTTTCTCTAAAATACGTTGGACGACTACGAGGTAGACTAGAGTTCGACTACGGTTGACTAATCGCCCTAATCGACGACTAATCGCCTAGTCAATCCTATTCACCTATATTTAATAACATTGTATATACATATAGTACATAAACAATAAAAATTCAAATAAACACAATTGAACCCAAATAACTAACATCTATGATAATCAAGTTAAATTACACATATATGGATAAAACACAATATAAAATTGCAGAAGTAATGATATAGCAATTCATACACTAATCAATTCAAAAACTTAATGCCACACTTATCGGAATTCAAAAACATATTTCATAGACAAGTTCAAAGTTTAACCTTATTCGAGGAGCAGAAAGAGCGGAGGCGGAGACGCGCGGACCAGTAGCGGCGGTCGGTGGGGCGCTGGGAGCCGAGGCAGCCGCGCTGGGGCGCCGGGGCGCGGTGGTGAGGCGCAAGGCGTGGCGGCCGGCGGCGACATGGGGCGCGGGGCGGTGGCGGGGCGGCGGCGCGGGGCGGCGATGCGGGCGGTGGGGCGGCGACACGGGCGGCGCCGCGGAGCTAGACGAGAGCGACGAGTGAAGTGTTAGGTTTTTCTGCTGTGCACACCATGTGAAGGGCCTTAAAGTCGTCAATTACATAGAGCCAACGGTCTTAGTTGAGGGCTGCGAGGCCCACTTTATGGCCATCGGCCAAAGCGCTGCAACCGACGGTCTTAACTTAGGAGGGTGGGGCCCACTTTAAAGCCGTGGGCTCTGGAGTTTGGGCCGACGATCTTATATATAGGCGGGAATATTGTTTTTTCGTAGCGCGGGGCCCACCGTATGGCCGTCGGCCCGGGAGCATTAAACCGACAACCACAAGTAAAGCCGTCAGCCTCAGAGGTGTAACCGATGGCCATACTTAAAGCCGTCGGCCCCGGTCGCCTAGCTGACGGCCATAATTATATAAATGTCGGCTTCTCGAAACCAACGAATTTAGTGAGCTTTAAAACGTCGGGGCCGACGATTATAGGATGACCGACATTTCTTTGGCCAATTCTTGTAGTGATTTCTGTCACATTCTCCTCGCCCCTGCAATTTACGGTCCATTGAGAGTAGTTGGTTGATGACTACGTCTCATTCAAAGTTTCAGATCAAAATTCGAAATACCTGTTTCTCACCATGACAGATGTTTCTCATGTGCAGTTCATGACAAAAGCATATTAACTTCAACAGTATATATGGATGATTAGATATTTAGGGAAAATCTTCAACCTACATAGTATTGCCTCAGCGAGCTGCATGGCCTCCCCAGTTGTGCTGTCATCTTCGTGGTTATCAGTTTATCACTGGTGAAAGAGAATATTTTGGCTTAGAGCATGCTCCGGTCATACAGAAATGCACTTCCGCTATTCCACCACTTGTGATGTGATATAATATGAATGTAAATATAATGTGTATTTGACTCAAATGAAGAGAACATCGGAATTCACACTGCTACAATAAGACTCATCTCAGGCGGCTCCAAAGCTATTATCACACGCGGTTTCTAAAACCACCTGAAATGAAGAGTTTGTGATAATCTGCAATATCACAGATGGAAAGTGAAACCTCCTATGATAATGGTGTTATCACAGGCGGTTCTTTACTTACGTCAAGCCGCCTGTGAAGAAACATTATCACAGGCGGGTCATACAGTATATATAACCACATATGATAATGGTGTTATCAGAGGCGAATCTTTACCTATGACAAGCCGCCTGTGAAGACAATTTATTGCAGCCGGTTTGTACCATAATAGAAACCGCCTATGATAACGGAGTTATCACAGGTTGTTCTTTACCTATTTGTAGCCGCTCGTGATAATATAATTTCACAGGCAGGTCTAGCCGTAGGTAAAGAACCGTCTGTGATAAAGTATACCCTATGCAGTACTAACTGTTGTTATTTCTAATTTTTAAGCCAATTTAATATAATCACAGAAGTCAATAATATAATCACAAAAGTCATCTCACAGAAGTCAATTTCACTAAAACAATATACATATACACAAGTTACACATACAAGTCATCTTATAGTTTACAAGTTTCACTAAAAACTGTTTCTATTGTCATAGTCGCAAAGTTCTGATACATCAGCTATTACACAATCAACATCAAAGAACACCCCTCTTTTGTACAAAATTTCGCGATACATGAATTGACACAGTTCACCGGCAATCTTGTCGACTGCTCCACCAGGCATACTTCTACAAACCAGCCATTCTTGGTTCACATTGTTCGTGTGCTGTAATGAAACACATAACAAGGTTTAGAATGTGTTGGTTTGAATAATCTCAAAGTATAGATCAAAGTGAGTATACAAGAATTTATTTGGTATTTTTGGAGCAGTTGTACTATGAGCAATTGAATTTTAAAGTTAGAATCAAAATTTGAAAATAATGTTTCTGGTAATATTGAACAACAGAGAATATAAGTATTAAAATACACTAGTTACAATGAAAATGAAACTCAAAAGTAAGAAAATAAGATATCGACATTAAGGATAACTTACATCCTCACGCTTCACTCTATATTCGCTAGCGGTCTGAAGATGCTCGCATACATAATACCCGCATAAGATACTCCCAACATGATGCTTTGGACAAGAATAATATGTTTTAATGTCCAATACATTCGTATTAGGAGGTCTCTGATTGCTAAACCGTTCCGCGTAAAACCGCCAAGCACTGTAATACAAGAAATGTCATATAAAACTTGTCAACACATTCTAAATGTGTGTAAATTAAAAGTATCGAATAAACGTACAGTTTCAAAATGGAAAGGAAATCTTTGTAACGATCTGGTGGGTAATTGGCTGAGTCCAATGCTGTTGCCAAACACTACGTTAGCTTGATGAAGATCAATATGTAGTGTTTACTGCACACATACAAACACACGTATTAAGTTAACAATTAGCAATAATTGCTATTTCAATGTCATGTGCCGAACTTACTCGAAGTGGTATGGAGCCTTTACGAGATACTTGCCATCTCTGACAAAGTTAAACATGGCATGTCCTATGTAAGCTGCAACCTCGGTACTTTTATCCTTCTTTTGTTTTGTGATTAATTTATCAAATTCTTTTTTTCATGTGCTTGTACTGTTCTGAGTCTCGATCCACCTTAACGTCGAATAGCGTCTTTGCAATCCGTGTAGGGTCAAGGATACCTGTCTTGCGTTTCATCTTTTTATTATCCATGTATTGCATCCTATGGAAGAAGTCCAGAATTGTTATAATCTCATGAAATGTGTATGTGTGTAGTAAGAAAAGCAAATACAAAATATTAGAGGCACTTACAAGTACCAGACGAGTAGTAGGTTGATTCCGAGCATGCCGCGATGGAAAAGGACATGTAGATCTTCAAAGAAAAGGGCTCGTTTCTTTGCTCCAGTGCTCCAGAATGCTTCTTTTTGCATACGAAATATGACGTAAGAAAGTTCATATTTTGTGCTGGTAGCAATGTAACACTCGTGCATTCTTTTGAGCGGGACATGTTGTTTGCTAAGTTGTACTGATGTCATGAACGACTTCCCATTCCCATATTTAGGAGGAACATCCCCAAGCTTGTATATTAGAACTCTTGGTTTAACTAAAGTTGTCCGACAATTATACATGACACTGTCTTCTTCCCACTACTCAATATCTTCTAATGTTGGCTCATGTGAAGAACAAGATGCACTCGATTTTCTAATATTTTCCTTCAGATTTTCCAAATATTTTGACACTTCTTTAGAAGGTTTCTTATTTTCGTATGAGCTAACTTTCATAGGCACTGATGGTCGAGGAGTAGTCGTTGAAAGTTGGACACTGGCTTGTTGTTGAACCTGTTATTCAACTGATTGCTCTTTACTACCAGCAGCTTGCTCTAGTACTACTTCAAACTATTGTTTAATTGGTTGCTCTTTACTAACAACAGCTTGCTCAGGTACTGCTTCAAGCTGTTGTTCAACAGATTGCTCTTGATTATCTTTACTAGCAAGGTTACTATCATCCTTACTGAGACATAGCGAGAGTGGATCTTCCTGGACTGGGAGTAGATCTTCCTAGACTTTCGCCTTAGAAGATGGGGTTGTAGTATTTTGAGATGCGACGAGGCTAGAAATATGGTCCTCGTCCAACACGATATTGCGTCGGTGTCAAAACATTAATTGGTTGACAGCCTGCCCCAGTGTTGTGATCCCCTCATATGTGATGTGGTCTATTTCATAATATTTATAATCATTATCAATGATCTGAGGAACTTGCACCACAACATAATACAACAGAAGTGAATTGTCGTTGAAGTCACGATTAGGCTTTGCCACAACAGTGGCAACCTGTTTGGTTTTGTTCCCTGCTCTGCCGATCGGGACAAGAAGATGACAAGATCTATCCTTAACAATATCATCGACAATGAACTTATGGGTTGACCCTGAGCCTGGTACAGAACCTACGCTGCTAGGGTAGGCAGTTGGAGATACCAAATGCTCCTTTGGCACGGGAACCATCGCTGTACTCAGTGCCACTAATTGTCCCGATTGTCTAAGTTCTTCCATTATTGTTTTCACATTTTCCTTGACCTTTTGAGCAATCGTTTCATCAAGTGTTTTCTTGAACTTCTCACGTCTTTTATATGTCTCTTTATCTTTCAGGAAACCATCTAGCCAAGACATCTGAGAAGAGATTGCTTGAACCCGTCCACTGTGTTCAGGGTTTCCTAGGATAAAAGTAAGTTGGTCATTCTCCCTATCCGTCTTGAAGATACCCTTCTATTTCCCTTCAATTACTTCTTTCATTTTTTGCTCCACTTCGTTCACAGAGTCGGACTTTTCAAGTTTGCCCTCGCTGGTCAAACCTGACCGAGCAAAGACCCACCGCTGAGTTCTCTCATCGCGGCCTTCTAACGGGTGAGTATTGCCCTCACTGGTAATTTCCTCTAATATCTTATTCCATTTCTGAACTTTGGGGGCATATCTGGCAGACCCCAAGCAATGATGGTATTTGTTCTTTTTGGCAAGCTCTGACCTAGGTTCACTTAGAACTTTAGCATCAGGTGTGGTCTTTTGACGAACAAACTCTTGGAACTGAGCTTGTGTGATTTTTCCCATCTTCCTCTGGCTAGGGACTTTATCGGCCTTAACATATACATTCATTTCACTCTTCCAGCTACGAAACTTCTTGCCGCAAGAGATCAATGTTTCTTTCTTTATAACTTCTTTCGTGCCTTTCGGGAACTTGAATTGTTTCTTAATCCTTTCCCACAACTCATTCTTGGTCTCCTCGGGTAATTTCCTCCAGTTCTCGATTGTGATCGGCACGAGCTCTCTAACAGGAAAACCGCATGCATTTCAGTACTTTGTAACTGAATCCAGTGGTTCTTGGGGAAACCCACCTGGACCGACCCTATGATGCGGTTCAATGGACCCTTATTGGGACCTCGTTGCCCTCGTTTTCGCTTGAGTGAACCTGAGTATTCATCCATTAGAGAACCTTCTGAGATTTTAGGAGCCGAAGTCACCTTGTTGTCTTTGCGATTAATCTTGGTATAAAAGAACTATAAGACTTTGTATACTTGACAACCAACATTAACTTGAACCGCTGAAGTTAAGATTTGTGATCCATACCTCGTCGGCAGGATCATATTTCGGGTCGAGATCCTCTGAAGTCTTTTTAATTTTTATATTCGGAAAAGGATCCGATGGACTATGAAAGGAGCCTGAACTGCTGGAGTCCCAAAACTCCATATTGCCTTCTTCATTGTTACTACCATCAATAGTCTTCTTAGGGCTTTCCATGCTAGAACTAATAAGACAAAAAAATATGTCTCACTTCAATGAAAGCTACAAAAATAAATGCTCTCAAAATCCTGAATTTCTCAAAAAGGTGGAAGAGATCTGGTCTGAGCCAACCAGAGATAGAGAGGCTTTGAGTAGATTCATGTTCATATTAAAAAAAATTACTTAAACGGTTGGGGTTATAATCAAGCAGGTAATGATTTTTATGAAGGGAAGCTATATATCAAAAGGTTGAAATATATACAAACGAATATGCCTCCTAAACTGTATTTTTAAATGGTTTACAAAGATATTAACACTGAGAATGGAGAAAGTGGCAGATAAAATAATTCACAAGGTTCAATCTACATTCTAGGGTTGCATGAATGGCATATTCACAAGGTTCAATTTGCAGATACCCAATTGTATTGAAGGGCCGACAAGAACAATTATATCAACAATTAAACAATAACAATGCACAATTCGCAATTTGCATTGATTAAATCAACAATTAAACAATAACAATTACAATCCACAATTTATGCTCAATGTTATGTACAACAATTCATAATGCACAATTCAATCAACAATTAAACAACATTGCATAGCATAATCGGGTCGCCGATGAGGAGTGAAATGTTGGTGGGGGAGGAGAACGGGCATTGATGTGTTGGTGGCCGCCACGGCCGTGGTGGGAAGGGAGGGGGTGCTGAGGAGGCCGGGGGGGGGGGGGAGGGTGGCTCGGTGGGGGGGGGGGGGAGGGGAGGGGAGCGAGAGGGTGTACTCGATTGAAGGCCGGTGTGGAGGGGAGCTCGGCCGGCGTCCAAGGAGGGGGCTCGAGTGAGTTCGGGTGGAGGCCGCTGTGGAGGAGGGTGAGAGGAAGATGAGATTACTTGGCGTGGAGGAGGGAGAGAGGGCGACGGCGAGTGCGGGCGCGGCGGCGAGCGAGGGACAAAGCTTATTGTACCTATACGGAAGGGAAGGAAGCAGCGATGGCGAAGCTCGATGGCGAGATCGATGCTCGACGATGACAGCGACGAAGCTCAGCGGTGAGTGCGGCGAAGACTTGGCGGCAAACAAAATTTTGGCAGTCTGACGGTGTCTAAGTGATTTCTCTCGGGTAAGGTTTTTCCAACGAAGCCGAGCGCTATATATAGACGCCTATCTTCGCAGGTGGTTCTTAAGTAACAACCGCCTGAGAAGAGGACTTCTCTCAGGCATTTATTAATTACCAACCGCCTGTGAAGATGTACTATTGTCTCAAACAGTTGGTAAGTGATACCCACCTGAGATAAAGACTTTTCTCAGATGGTTTTTCAGAACCAACCGCCTGAAAAGATCTTTATGTAGGCTTAATTAGTATTCTTGATTAAAATGAGGGGCCCTTTAAAAGCCCAAATTCCACTTTCTTGTAATATGCTTGAGCATTAAAGGTTACCATTAAATTTCACTTGGGAAAACCTTTGAAATTGGTCAGAACATAAAAAACAAATGACACTGGTTATTTGTCATTTTTCTATCTTGATGAATATAACAATTTTTTCATTTAGTTTTTCAATAGAACT
This sequence comes from Tuctoria greenei, assembly GCA_036927565.1. Lineage (NCBI taxonomy): Eukaryota > Viridiplantae > Streptophyta > Magnoliopsida > Poales > Poaceae > Tuctoria > Tuctoria greenei. The sequence goes on from JAYESD010000005.1 coordinate 192,421,504, forward strand.
TTGTAGTCATCATACCAACCTCTATGAATTTTTCAGATTTTTTTAAATTTTTTGAATCAATGTGTGTTCAAAATTTGATGAATGCCCCCTATGTATATGAGCATTTGATTAAAATGATGGATAATTTGAATTTTGACATGTTGGAATGCTTTAAAAAAATTAACAAAATTCATACATGTATAAATAAGACAGATATGTCCATACAAACCAATTTTAGTGAAGAATCCTTATTTTAGGAGATACAAAAATGTGAATAATATGTGAGTATATTAATTTGATATTTACCAAAATATTACAATGTTAGCTATAGAAGTTTTAAAATATTTGGTCTAGGTGGTAGATATTAATTTTTGAAAAATATAGAAGAAAGAATCATTGAATTGGGACTCAATTTGTAGAATCTATACATGTTTGAGTATTTATTGGAATCTAAACCAAAAAGAAGCAAGGGAAAAGAAAAGTGAGAACAGCTCGGGTCATTATCGCAAGCGGTTGTTTAGGAACAACCGCATGTGCAGCAGTTAAAAACCGTCTGAAAAAACATTTACTGAGTCTAGGCTTAATTAATATTCTTGTTTGAAATGAGGGGCCTTTTTAAAACCCAAATTCCGCTGTCATGTAATATGATTTAGTATTAAAGGTTTCCATTAAATTCCACTTCAGAAAGCATTTGAAATTGGTCAGAACATAAAAAAGAAATGACACTGGATATTTGTCATTTTTCTATCTTGATGAATATAATGATTTTTTCATTTAGTTTTTCAATGGAACTTTTTAGTCATCATACCAACCTCTATGAATTTTTTCAGATTTTTTAAATTTTTTTTTGAATCAATGTGTTTCAAAATTTGATTAATGCCTCATATGTATATGAGCATTTGATTAGAATGATGGATAACTTGAATTTTGACATGTTTGAATGCTTTAAAAAAATTAACAAAATTCATACATGTATAAATAAGACAAATATGTTCATACAAACCAATTTTAGTGAAAGATCATTTTTTAGGAGATACATAAATGTGAATAATATGTGAGTATAAATTAATTTGATATTTACCAAAACATTACAATGTTAGCTATACAAGTTTTAAAATATTTGGTCCAGGTAGTAGATATTAATTTTTGAAAAATATAAAAGAAAGAATCATCAATTTGGAATCAATTTGCAGAATCTATACATGTTTGAGTATTTATACTGGAATCTAAATAAAAACGAAGCAAGGGAAAAGAAAACTGAAGAACAGACTTGGGCCATTATCGCAGGCGGTTGTTTAGGAACAACTGCCTGTGCAGCAGTTAAAAACCGCCCGAAAAGACCACCTAAACTTAATTATTTTTTCACAGGCGGTTTTTTTTGTTAAAACCCACCTGTGAAAACGGACGCCTATATAAATGGCCCCTCAGGCACCACAGAAAACCTAACCCGGAAGATTTTCTATCGACGCCGCTAGGCTGCCAAAATTTTCCACCGTGTGCGTGCTGGTCCTGTATTCATTAGTTGATCAAGTTTCGAACAGAGAAAATGTTAGAAGATACTTCTTCTTCACTGTTATGTTTTCAAATGGTTGTCCTGTTTTCAGTTTCGTTTTGTTGAGTTTGCATGCCTCCAGCACCCCCCTCCTTCACTTGAGATTTGTAGTAGATTTGAAGTATTAAAGGTTGAAAGATGTAGTTGAGTCTCCCCTTGAGCTCACCCATGAATTTTGTAGAAAAAGAAGTAGATTTGAAAGATTGAAGTTTGAAGATAAATACAAGCACATCGTGTGTTCGATGAATTTTTTCAATGAATAAGCCTAACTTCAAAAAATCCATTATGACCACTAGGAAGCTGAGAAAATTATGAACAAATTTTCTTGGAACCCATATGAAAAGACCTACATGATACCAGTATTCACTCATATGATACAGGCTGGTTATGTGTCTGTAAATTCATTTTAAAGAAGACCTTTAGGGAATATTTATGGCCAAATTTTGTAAATCCTACAAAAATTCTTTTATTGAAGCATTGATCGTCAAACGTGGATGTATAACATGCCAAGACGCGATCCTATGTACATTCATAACGTTGCAAAATTTATTGAAGCATCCAAGAGACATGCGAAGTTGCAAAAGATAGATGACATATTATGTCCATGTATCGATAGCGAAAATAAGATTGCTTAGATAGATATTATAGTAATCCAATCTCATTTGGTGAAAAGAGGTTTCAATAAAAACTACACAATATGGATAGAGCATGGTGAGTTAGATACACATTAAGTGGATAAAGATGATGAGAGAGGTTCAGATGACGATAATGTTCATATCGATGATGATAGTGACAATCAATATGGTGGTGATGATGATGAGTTCGATTGTGAGGACATGTTGTGTCACATTGAACCATATGTATTGACTTCTATGGGAGCAAGTAAAGGTTTAAATAAAATGGAGACATTGCAGAATGCGGCGATGAAGCTTTTATATGATGAATCAAACAGTTGTGATAAAGAGTTTACTACATTGCGTGCAGTCCTAGAACTACTAAAGTTGAAAGCCACACACAGATGGTCCGATTGTAGTTTCTCTGATCTTTTGGCAGAAATTATTCCAAATCCAAATAAACTGCCCACAAGCACTTATAAAGCAAAGAAACTTCTTTGCCCGATGGAATTAGGTGTGACAAAAACACACGCTTGTGTGGACCATTGTATTCTGTATCGCAAAGAGCATGAGCTCGCAACCTGATGCCCCATCTGTGGTGTTAGTAGATATAAGAAGGACTTTAATCACCAGTATGTTACCAACATGAAAAAGTCTCAGAAGAATAAGAAGTTTATTATTGGCCTAAAGGTGATGATGACGATACTTCTGACGATGCAGACGGGAAGTATAAGAGAAAACTTTCTGCTTTGGTGATGTGGTACCTTCCAGTAATTGATTGCTTGAAGCGTTTGTTCTCAAACCTAGGGAGGCTGAACTTATGCGTTGGAATTTTGAGCAACACAAGAAGAATGAAAAACATATTTGACACCTTGGTGATGCAATGCAGTGGAAAAATTTTGATATTCAGTATCCAAAATTTGCAAAGGAAATCAGAAATGTAAGGTTTGCCTTGGGTACAGACGGAATGAATCCATTTGGTAAAAAAGGAGCATACACAGCACATGACCCATGGTCTTAACAATGTAGAACCTACCAACGTGGTTGTGTCACAAAAGGAAATATATCTTGTTATCTGTTCTTATCTAAGGTCCGAAATAACCCGACATCCAAATTGATGTGTTCTTGGAACCTTTAGTGGAAGATATGGCGAAATTTTGTAATGAAGGGATACGTACATGGGATGAGTACAATCGGGACTATTTCAAACTAAGAGCAATGATATTCGTTACTGTGCATGATTATCCAGGACTGTTTACATTATCGGGACAAATGAAAGGGAAGAAAGGTTGTGTTAGGTGCGTGGATAGAACTGGATTTCTATACCTCACTTCATCTAGAAAGATGGTGTATATGAGACACTGGCGGTTCTTGGCAGATACACACAAGTATAGGAAGATAAAAGAACAATTTGATAACAAAATTGAAAAAGATACTGCACCAAAACCTTACAGTAGAAATCTCGTGTTCGAAATGGTCAATAACATTCATATTGCTTTCGGTAAGGGCAAAAAATGTAAAGGAACAAAGAGAAAGAAAAGTACATCTTCGGGTGATACAGCTGACATGGCTTTCAAGAAACAATCAATTTTTTTCAAGTATCTTCCGTATTGAAAGAATCTGGAATTTTGCCATAGTATTGATTTGATGCACGTTGCAAAGAATGTATTTGACAACATCATTGGGACCTTGCTGGACATGCCGAGGAAAACAAAGGACGGATTAAATTTACGTATAGACCTAGTAAATCTTGATATGAGACCAGAGCTTCACCCAATAGAAAAGGTGAACGAGAAGCATTACCTTTCCCCAGTCAGCTACAACTTGACACTACAAGAGAAAAAAGCAATTTGCGAATGCTTGCGTGGGATCAAATTACCAACAAATTTCTCATCTAATATCCGCAAACTAGCCTCGATTAAAGACTTGTCTTTATTTGGCTATAATTCTCACGACTGTCACATAATGATGACAGTGTTCCTTGCCATTGCAATAAGGGTCATGAAACCTGAGCATATAAAAGTTGTCATCACATGTTTATGTTACTTCTTCAATGCAATATCGCAAAAGGTGATAACACGTGAAGATTTAGACTATTTGAAAACTTATATCATCGAGACTATGTGCAAGCTTGAGATGTGTTTCCCACCATCCTTTTTTGATATGCAAGTACACCTAATTATACATCTTGTTGATCAGATAAAAGCATTGGGGCCACTATATTTACATCATATGTTTCCGTTGGAGAGATATTTAGGAGTATTAAAAGGTTATGTGCGGAACCGTGCTCACCCAGAGGGTTCAATAATGGAAGAATACACCACTGAAGAAGTGATTGAGGGTTGCGCTGATTACATAAGATGGAAAATGGATAGGTGTGCCTATACCAGTACATGAGGGTATACTATCTGGGGGAGGCAAAATGGGTAAGAAAACTTTTATCGTTCAAGATTACAAGAATGTACACTGTGCACATTTTGGTGTACTACAACAGCTCGCAATAGCTGAGTCATACATCGAGGGACACCAAATTGAGCTTCGCGAAAAAAACAAAGACCGCACAGAGGATTGGATCATGAAAGAGCACAGAAGATGTTTTACTGAATGGTTAATGGACAAAAATATACCATACGGAAACTCTATAGAAGAGGCAACAATGAAGAAGTTAGCTGTTGGCCCATATGCTTTGGTGACATCATGGCAAGCATATGGCATCAATAATTACACATTTTACACTAAATAAAAAGACAGTAAGAGTGCTGCATAAAATAGTGGTGTTCGGATAGAGACTTATGATCCACAAGGGCAGAAGACCACACACTTCGAGTTCATAGAGGAAACATGGGAACATGATTATGGTGAAAGAATGGTAATGCCCCGTATTTAAGTGCCAATGGGTCAAACATCCTGATGGTGTGAAAGTGGACAACTATGTGTTGACACTGGTAGACTTGAATAAAGTGGGTTATAAAGATGACCCGTGAGTTCTCGCCGATTGTCTTGCACAAGTTTTTTATGTACAAGATCCATAAATTGAGAATATGCATGCAGTTTTTTCTGGAAAGCAAAATATTGTTGGGGTTGAGAATGTGGGAGATAATAAATAGGAATATAACCAATATGAAGAGATGTACCTTTTCACTGAACCAGAAAACATCAAGCGCGTAGAGAGAAGCATTAAAAAGTATTTGAAACCCTATATGCGAGAATATGTCAATGCTGGAAAAAATGTATGATATATATTGTATATATTTGTATCCTCTGAAATCAACTTAGAACTATGCTTCATTTCAGCTTTAGATAGCATGTTTCGAACATCATTAAATTCATCTTCTGTAGAGAAGACTAATTTGGACAAGTGATCCTTTTCGGCTTGTTGACTATCATATTTATCACCTTCACCCGTTCCATAAGTTATCAAATTGTGTGTATATAAATTTCTTCTGACCTATGATAATCAGGCTTGCCTTCCAACAACTTGGTTCCAAATAACATCTAGATGCACAACTCTTGAAGCCCCTATGAAGCTAATCTCTTCACAGCAAGCTCTTGTAGATGCAAGTAACACTCGAGACTCATCATTTGGATTGTTAAAAGCTTCAATTGAAGTATGACGATACCTCCCATCCATTTGAGGGATTGTTTGGATATGAGTGAATCCACATCAATATAAGTGGATTGAGGTGGATTGAGGAGAAAATTAGTTCATTTTCCACTCCAATCTACTTCAATCCAATTAGATTGAGTACATCCAAACAAGTCCTGAATGATTTCTTTCTCTTCTCTCTATTTTAAAAACTTACGAAGGTGCTACTTTATCAGTTCTAATAGCTGAATATATTGACTAAAAATCAGTTCCATCTCTCTTAGTGCTTCACACAAGCTACGAAGCGAACAACTTCAATCACAAATCTTATTTTTACTCTTTTCATAGGAATTTGACCTTAATCTTTCAAGCATAGATTTATCAATAAGTGAAGCTTCCTCATCAGACATGTTAATGGCAGTTACAAGCGAAGGGTGTGTCGAAACTAACAAAATCTCGACGGGACTGAAGACAAAGAGATACTGCATCTGAGTGGCAATGTCTAGGTTAGACAATATGAAGCTATGATGGCAGCCTTCAACAACATGAAAAGTGATGCCAAGGTTATTCTTACATCAACCAAGGCATGTTGTGAGGGCATAACACTTGTTGGGGCATCACGATCGTGATGCCCCAACAAGTGTTATGCCCTCACAACATGCCTTGGTTGATGCAAGCATAATCTTAGCATCACTTTTCATGTTGTTGAAAGTTGCCATCATAGCTTCGCGCTGTTTAACCTAGACTTTGCTACTCATATACAATATCTCTTTATCTTTAGTCCATTTTAGATTTTGTTAGCTTTGGCACACCCTTCGCTTATAACTGCCATTACTATGTGTGATAAGGATGCTTCACTTATTGATAAATCTATGCTTGAAAGATTAAGGTCAATTCCTATGAAAGGGTAAAAATAAGATTTGTGATTGAAGTTGTTCGCTTCCGCTTGTGTGAAGCACTAAGAGAGAAGGTACTAATTTTTAGTCAATATATTCATACATTAAAACTAATAAAGGAGCATCTTTAGGTTTCCAAATGGACAGGATAGAAAGAAATCCTTCAAATGGATGGGAAAATCTTTCCAAGAGATCGTCTGACTTCAATAGAGGCTTTCAACAATCCAAATAATGAGTCACGGGTGTTATTTGCATCTACAAGAGCTTGCTATGTAGGAATTAGCTTGACAGGAACTATCAGCATCACTGACGGTTCTTAATTAACAAGCAGCCTGTGAAAACAATGACTTTGCACAGGCGGTTCTTCAATAAAAACCGCTTGTGATGTTTGAACCAGTACATACGATTCTTAAACAATGACCACTCGTGAAAATCATGTATTTACCCAGAGTGGTTAAGTAAAAACCGTCTGTGAAGTTTGTTAGAGTACATGCAGTTCTTAATTAATAGCCGCCTGAGAAAATCATTTGTTTATCCAAGCGGTTGTTTTTTAAAATATGCCTGTGATGTTCGTTCATCACAGGCGGTTATTGTGTCATTTGTCATCACAGTCGCATTTTTTTACGGACTGTCTGTGTTTGAAAAAATCGAGACGTCTTTGAAAATGCTTTTTGTAGTACTGTCAAATTTCAAATAATCTGTGATGATATTAAGTTGTTCTTTTATCTTCAATACTTTCTCTTTTTTTTGAACAAACTAATACGTCCTCTTCAAATAAACATATAGATTTTTTTTTTAAAATATACAACAACAATAACAACCAAGCCTTTGTCCCAAACAAGTTGGAGTCGGCTAGAAATGAAACCCAACAATTGTGAAGAAAACTAATAGAAAATTAGATGAAAGTAAAAAATGATAATAAAAAATATAATAATATTTTTTAAAAAATATATGAATTAAAAATCTTTTTTAATATAAACAACTCACATAATCTAAAATTTTCAAAAATGACCCAAAGTCGTATGGGTCACGGATGAAATGCAAATTTCGTAGTTGTCCCGTACGAAATGCAGACTAATGCAATGCCACGGTGTAAAAAGCAAAAGCCACGTCACTTCGTACGTGCGTCCGAAGAAGTGCACAATACCTTCGTTCGTGGCACGTACGAAATTCGTGTGTCCGTTCAGCCGCGCCTTCAAGTACAGCACGCCGCTGCCACGAAGAACCAGTTGTGCTAGACTGCTAGGCAATAGGCTGCTGTGACGACTGACACGAGACAATAGGCCTTACACTGGAATGGGCGACGGTCTGATCAAATCAGGCTGCTGTGCTTGCTGCTTCTCTTCTGCATTTGGTCTTAGCGTAACAGGCAATAGCAGCTTAGCGTAGCAGGCCATAGCGGCCACAGACGCAAGACGTCAAGGCGGTACCATAGGTCATAGCGTAGCAAGCAGTAACATCGTCCAATCTGAAGTACACCACGCCGCTGCCAGGGACTCCAATAACATACGAAATTCACACCTTCTCAGTTTCGTATGCGCCATATACGAAATTTCTTATGGGCCCTTTACGTGCATGAATAATTTGCCACATCGCACGCCATGTAGAATTTCGTTTGTGACAAAAGGAATTTTTAGCACATGTAGCACTTCGTTTGTTACACTCACGACGGTGGGTTAGTTTTGAAAATTTTCAAAACCGTTAGTTATTTATATTAAATTATTCTTACAAACATATAATAATAAAAAATTCCAAACATATATACCCTTAGTTACACATACGTACAAGTGCGTGATAGCAGCTTATCTTCCGTAAGAACAGAGTAAGAACAGACTTTCCTAGTTCTCCTCACTTTGTCCCAAATAAATAAGGTTCTCCTTAGCCCTTGCAACATGTAGGTCTGGTTCACCACAGGGTCAAAGTTAAGACAGGCACGAGGTGACTCATGAGCAAAACAAGCACCACATTTCCGGGAACATCGCTCCTTAAAATGGTGGCGCCACAAACTCATGAATGTAGAGCTATGCATGTTGGCCGGACCGCCGGACTAAGGGTATGTTTGGTTGTATGTCTAACTTGACTAAGTCTAACTTTAGTCACTTGCCACACTTGTGGCACGCCTAAACTACCTAATGTTAGTTGTTGTTTGATTTGTTACCATAGCCTAAGCTTAGGCGCATCTAAGAAAGTGTGACATGCTTAGGTGGTCGATTCGAGCGCCTCAGTTGAGGCAATTTTTTGTTAGGCAATGGATGCAAAATTTTCCTAACTTTTGTAGCACGCCTAACTCTAGTCAACAACTAAACATCCGCCTAAAACAGCATGGCATGCCTAACGTTAGGCTTAGTCAACTTAGGCGTAGAACCAAACAGGCCTTAAAAGAGTCGCATCTTAAGATCTTGGCCTTTGCAATCCCACTTCAAAAGTAAGGTTGTTTGTGTTCATCAAGGGCGCGTCGAAGGTGTTGAGGCGGGGGCGCCGTCCTTGGTTCAGTTGTTGGCCTCCGTGTCATTGAACCAGGGGCCGGAGTCGTCGTTCAAACGTCATCACGGAGCCGTGCGACTAGGTCCCTTGTTTGGGGCCGTGCATAAGCGAGTAGTGGCCCTGGCCCGGTTGGTGTCGACCAGGCCGTCCGGGATGGTCTCAATGCAGAACCCCTCGTCGTCCTAGCTCTTAAGCTATCCGCATCAGCGCTCTCTAAAGCATACTCTATATACTATTCTCCTTCTACTTTTACAGCATCTACTCTAAATTACACTGTGAAACCGTGTATCTAGTATGCTTTATAGTGTGCCACTGCAGACTGTCTTAGCCGCCGCCGCCGTCGCCGCGCCACAACCGGCTGCGACGTCACGCATGCGGAGGAGGTTGTGCTCTGTGATGATGAAGGTGATGAAGATGTCATGGCGGCGCAGGAGCTAGGCCAGCTGCCGCGCCAAGTTGATGTTGCCGGAGCCTGGGTACGACACCACCACGGCATGCGGCTGCGGCCTCGTCGCCATTTTTGGCGTGCTTCTCTTTCTCTCTCGCCGCGAATCGAGCTCTGGTCAATAAGTCGGGTAATGTGCAATGCATATCGGTGACGCGCACGTAAATGGCCACTTTATCTCAAGCGGCTCTAAACATATTATCACAAGTAGATTTTAAAACCGTCTAGAACAAAGAGCATATGAAAATCGGCTATTTTCACAGGCGGCCTCTAGAAACCACCTGTGCTAATGATTTTTACGATTTTTACAGGCGGTTGTTTACGTACAACGTGCCGCTTGTGATGAAACATTATCTTAAGCGGGTCCTAACGTACAAATGCATCTGTGATAAAGCATTAGGACATAACTAATCAAACCTTATTATTTCTAATTTCTTGATCAAATTTAAATAACAACAATCACAAATATATTTAATGCAATTCATAGTTTGTACATTGCAACTCATAGTTTATAAATTGCAAATCATAGCTTCATACATTGCAATTCATAGTTTTTTACATTGCAAAATATAGTTCAGTTACACATATTAATTCATAGTTTCTCTTAGCTTGCATCTTATATTCATAGTTCATACATTGTAATTTATAGCTTGCTCTCTCTAATATTGCAATTAATAGGAAACAACTTTGTTCCTATGAATAGGAAACGGATGTGTATCCTTTAATATAGATCGAGTTGCAATCATTTCACCAAGTTTTCCAAACTACAATATGTAACACATGATTGTTGAAGTTCCACCTCCCACTTTGTAGCATCAATGCCTTCTCCATTTACAGCTTTAAGCTCCAAAAGGAAGATTGTCGATACTCTGCATACCAGGTATCCCTTCGTACCAGAAGAATACGCGTAGAGTTCCACCTTATGGTATTGTGGACTTCCGGAGGCAAGAATTATCCTGCAGTGCCAGACCTGCCTCCCTCCTTAGAGAGGCTCTGGTGCTGCCATGTGTCCCGCAGTGCCGGACCTGCCTCCCTCCTTAGGGTGGCTCCGGTGCTGCCACGTATTCCGCAGTGCCGAACCTGCCTCCCTCCTTAGGGTGTCTTCGGTGCTGCCACGTGTCCCGGGGTGCTGGACCTGCCTTCCCAACAGGGGAAGCTCTGGTGCTGCCACATGTCTAGTAGCTCCGGACCTGCCTCCCTGCAGAGAGAAGCCCCAGAGCTACTACATGTCACACGTCTGGATCTATGTCTACAATGGGAAGTCTTCATGATCTCCAACGGTGTGGACCTTCAAGGCTATTAATTGGCTGTTACAAGACCTGGCTAACATGCTATTAATGCCATATTAATAACGCACGATCAGATGACTATCAAGATCGGTAACGCTGCCGTTAAGGCATTGCTATCACACTATTAACTCCCCTTAACACCCGCAGATTGTGTATAAGGCAGTTATTACAGCCAAGGCCACATGTCGGGCCACAACGCATACTGTAACAGTCAGTCCTTGGCATATAAAAGGGCTATGCTGCATGGTAGGGGCTAGGCAATCTCAAGTCATTCATAATCGCTCACTGCTAAGCTCAGGCTTATGCATTCTCATATAATACACATATACCCCGTGGAGTAGGGTATTATGCTCAGGCGGCCTGAACCACGTAAAACTTCCTATGTCACCTTGCTCTTGGATCTTGATTAGCGCTCCGCCTAAATACGAACCTCCACGGACTACTTCTTAGTAGTATCGGGGGAAGTGTCATTAACACACTTCAACATTTGGCGCGCCAGGTAGGGGGGCCCAAGATCTTCAAGATGGTGAACTCTGCCGCTGCTTCAAAGGGACCGGCTGCACAAGCAGTTGGTGGAAATACCTCCAATGCTCAACAGTCGGCAACCGTTGTCCCGGTCATTCGACATCACCACGACTTGCTGCAGCAGTGAACGCTGGACAACAGGATGGTGACTTCGCATCGATCACAGGATTGACCAACAACCCGGTGAATGCGCTGAACGCAGCGCAAACTCTTCATCAGCATCCTCTAGCGCCGGGAGCTCCTCTGGCTGCACTGGAACAATAGCGCGCTGACGTTGAGTATTTTGTTGCAGCTGGAACCACTGCGCTCAACAACTAAGGTCCGCCCCATGCAGGGCATGCACCTTCCTGTAATAGGTTCTTGTCTAGAAGGCTTGGTCCTATGGCATCGCAGCCCAGGAGACGTGCGCCCTCTCAGCACGCGATGTCTCTGCCTCCGGGGTCTCGTCGTACTCATACAACGTCAAGGCTCCTGACTCAAGACCTCCGGCTGGAGCTCGACCACCGGTACATGAGGTAGGATGGCCGCGTCAATATCGAGCGTAGTCGCGAGAGGTGACTTGCTCGTGGAAACCCTTCTCCTCTGGGGGTAGGAGGTGGCTATTCGGCCCTCACCTTGCATCTTCACATGGTGGAGTGGCCACCCAAGTTCCATCCTCATTTGCCAGAAAAATATGACAGGACAGTCAACCTCGTTGCTGTAACACCCTAAATTTTCCCATCCTGCATTGCATAGAGGATCATGCATTAAACATTAGTAGGATAAACGAAAAATAATAAAACATAAGAGATGGAGCATATATATATAAATGTATGCAGCAAAAGAAGAAAAAAAAATAGCCTAAAACTTGTAATAGGGAATAAGTATAAAAATAATAATAATAAAAAAATATATATAAAAGTATATATATAAATAATATATAACAATATATAGAAATAGATGAAATATTAATATTAATAATATATGTTATAAAAATAATAAAAAACAATAAATAATAAATATATAATATGAATAATAATATATATATAAAAAAAGTAAATGAATAAAATAAATAAGATAAATAAATAATGTAAAAATAATAATAATAAATAAATAAAGAAAAAAAAACAGTAATATGTTTCAAAAAAAAGAAGAAAAAAAAAGAGAATCCCCGCCGGCCAGCGGCCGAGCCGCCAGCCGGCCACGCCCGCACGCGAGGCGCCGGGCCCCGCTCCCACGTCGCCTCCCGTCGCGCGCCCCGAGGCGCTGACGCCGCCGCCTGCCCGGGCCCGCTCCCACGCGCCTCCCTCCGCCCACGCCCGCCCGGACCCCGACGCCTGCGCCCCGAGGCCCCCACGCACGAGCGCCGCCTGCCAGCCCCTGCGCGCCGCCTGCTCCCGGCCCCACCCCGCCAGCGGCCGACGCTCCCACCCCGCCGCCTTGACCTCCGCGCCACCCGGGCCCCGCCTGCCGCCCACGCGCGCCACTCCCGCCGCACCGCCTCGCGCGCTCACGCGCCTCGCCCCGCTGGCCACGCCCGCGCCTGCACGCGCGATCCCTCGCCGACCGCGCCTGGGCCCCGCCCCGCCAGCGCCCGCCCCCGCTAGCCCTCGCTCCCGAAACGCCGTACCGCACCAGACGCCAAATCCCCGCGCCTCCCGCGCTTTTTCCGCGCGCCCTCCCCCGCTCCCGCGGAATCCCGCGCCCCGCCCCGATTTTTCCGCCGAATCCCACCGCTCGCCCGTACCGACTCCCCGTTGACTCCCGCGCCAATAAAAAGGATCGTAGGTCCCTAGGGGTTTCCGCCGATCCCAAAAACACCGCCGCACAGAGAACCACGCCGCCAGAAAAAGGGGACCAGAGCCGCCGCCGCCAGGGGAAGAAAAAGAAGAAAAAAAGAGAAAAAGAAGGGGAAGAAGAGGGAGAAAAAGAGGAGGGCACCACCGTTCGCCGGAGATCGTCGCCGACATCGCGCCGCCGTCGTCGTGCCGCCGAGGGACTGCTGTGCCATCCACTTCGTCTACGCGTCGCATTTGTTCCGCGACCGTCAAGCCGTCAGATCTACGGTAGACTAGTTGCACCGTAATTTTATTTTCAGCAGCATTAATCCCCGTTAAAATCCCCGTAAAGTCATATGAACACGTATGAACTAGTTGCATCTAATTAATAAACAACCGTAGTTAATTAATTATTGTACCTTGCATGCATGCATATCATCGCATGTTGATTAATGTGTGTGCATCATGTTGATTTGTATGTATTTTCTTGTATGTGTGATCGTGAGTAGAGGGAAGTGCTCAAGAGGTCGTGTACGAGGATTTTCAGAACCAATATTTCGAAGCGCTTGAGCAACCCTATCCGCCGGAGCAAGGCAAGTGTCCTTGAAGCATATTGATCCTGTTTTAAAATAAATGTTTTGTTTGCAAAACTGCATGCTGTGTCAATTTGATAGGAATCCTATGGTAGGAAGTTTACTAGATTTGTTAAACCACCCTTGTCACCTGGAATTTATGGTAGAAAGTCGGGAAGGGTTTTCACCTTTTTGCTTCGCTTAATTAATTGGGATGGAAAAACCAACACTACACATTTAATTATGTATTAATGATATTCTGGTTAATGTGAACTGGTCGATACGGTATGGTGATGGGTGATCTAAGAAAGCCTGGTATGTGGATGGGTTGGATGTTATGGTGGGTTGCTTGCTTTAGATCTAAGGACCGGTTCATGCGAGAATAAGCCAGGACTACAGTGCCACCACGAGGCCAAATATGGGTGCGGCGTAGCTAATTAATTAGGGCTTTACTAGTGCTGTTTGGACCATTGTGGATGCTCGGGGAAGGGGTAGTCGGATTGGGTTTGTTGATGATTGGTGGGACTACCCCGGGATCCGAATGGCTCAAGAGGGGGCCCTTGGTTGAAGATGTGCTCAGTTGGAGGCATCGCCACCGGTGAAACCTCAGTGGGGTCTGAATAGGCTAGTAATCTCTTTGTAAAGGCTATTTTGTGATCTCTTGGCCATACACCAAAGGAAGTGTAATTGGCATAATGGAGGTTCTTTAGTCGCCGACGGGTGATGAAATCACAAACACGTGGGTAAAGTGGTACAAACTCTGCAGAGTTAATTAAAACTATCATGATAGCCGTGCTCCCGGTTAAGAGCGCCTGGATGACCTACATGATTAGAGTTGGAAATTGGGTTTTGGGATGGTTATGGTTTGGGATGGTTATGGTTTAGTAATGGTTATGGTTATGGTTTGGTAATGGTTATGGTTTATGGATTATGATCATGGATATAAATTTGAGTTATGGTAATTGGACATGGATAATGGTGATGTTGACAATAATTGGATATGGTTTATATTTTGTTCATATGATGGTTATGATGGGATTGTTTCACATAGACATAGTATAATGCTTTTCAAATGTTTTACTGTACTTTTCAGCACTTAGCCATTATTACATTCGTCATTTGAATCAGCCACATGTCATACTTTCCACACTTGCTGAGTACGACATGTACTCACTCTTGCAATCCCCCCCAACAGTTGCAGGACAGGATTATGAGTTTAATGGCGATAACGCGGAGTTCTAGGCCGTGTCTACCGTCAGCTTTGCCTGTGGTGTTGCATGGAGCTGCGCTATCCCTTTTGCTTAGTTTGCTTAGTTGCCTAATTAGTTTATTTCCGCTGCATTAGTTGAACTTATCATTAATATTCATTAGAGCTTGTATTCGAGGATTTAATGAATTATGTAATAAGAGTACTTATTTAATAATTTGAGCTGTGGTAATTATCTGTTTATCATTTGTGAATCACTCGTGTATGTGTGTTGAACATCCTGGGCACACATATGCGTTAGCTTGGTTCAGTTTTCGTGTAGGTGTCCGAAAGTAAGCATTAAAATAAGGGGGGTAGACTTTCTCGCAAACCTCATAGTATTGGACTCCCAAGGAATAGACATAATACTTGGAATGGACTAGCTGAGCAAGTATAATGGAGTCATTCAATGCGCCGAGAGGATTGTGCAGTTGACAAGTGAACATGGTACACGCATTGAAGTTGAAGCAGCCCAACCTGCAAGAGGGAAAGCGATGCTGAATC
The DNA here is from genome assembly GCA_036927565.1 of Tuctoria greenei. Taxonomy (NCBI): domain Eukaryota; kingdom Viridiplantae; phylum Streptophyta; class Magnoliopsida; order Poales; family Poaceae; genus Tuctoria; species Tuctoria greenei. Next base: position 192,436,953 of record JAYESD010000005.1, read on the forward strand.
ACGTGGAAGAAGTGACATTGGAAAGCATTCCGATCGTTTGCGAGTATCCGGATGTGTTTCCAGATGAGTTGCCAGGTATGCCACCTGATCGTGACATAGAATTCGCCATTGAGTTGATACCCGGAACTGCACCTATAGCTAAGAGGCCGTATAGGATGCCTCCTAAGGAATTAGCAGAGCTCAAGAAGCAAATTCAAGAGCATCTAGAGAAGGGTTTTATACGCCCAAGCTCATCCCCGTGGGGAGCCCCAGTGCTCTTCGTAGATAAGAAGGATGGAACCCAGAGGATGTGTGTGGACTATAGGTCTCTCAACGAAGTGACAATTAAGAACAAGTACTCACTGCCCCGTATAGAGGATTTGTTCGACCAAATGAAGGGTGCCTGTATCTTCTCCAAGATCGACTTGCGGTCAGGATACTTCCAAATGAAGATTAGACTATCAGATATACCCAAGACAGCATTCCGGACACGATATGGATCTTATGAGTACACCGTCATGTCATTTGGATTAACGAACGCGCCTGCGTACTTTATGTATCTCATGAATAAGGTCTTCATGGAATATCTGGATAAGTTCGTTGTAGTGTTCATCGATGATATTATGATCTACTCGAAGGATGAGAAGGAACACGAGGAACACTTGAGGCTTACGCCGCAGAAATTGAGGGAGCATCAATTGTATGCCAAGTTCAGTAAATGTCAGTTTTGGTTACGGGAAGTTTCTTTCCTAGGCCATATTATCTCTGGAGGAGGAGTATCAGTTGACCCAGGGAAGGTGAGAGATGTGCTTAAGTGGGAACCACCACAGAATGTCAAGGAGATTCGGAGTTTCCTTGGAATGGCTGGATATTACCGCCGATTCATTAAGGATTTCTCCAAAATAGCCAAGCCTATGACCGAATTACTCATGAAAGGGAAGGCATTCCGATGGACTCAAGCTTGTCAGGATAGCTTTGAGGAGTTAAAGAAAAGGTTGACAACCGCCCCGGTGTTAGTATTACCGGACGTGAGCAAGAGTTTTGATATATATTGTGATGCATCAAGACAAGGATTAGGATGTGTGCTCATGCAAGAAGGCCAAGTGGTAGCTTATGCATCGAGGCAACTAAAGAAACATGAATTGAATTATCCTACGCACGACCTTGAACTCGCGGCCGTGGTACACGCCTTGAAGATATGGAGACACTATGTTTTTGGTCACCGATGTGAGATTTATACAGATCACAAGAGTCTCAAGTACATATTTATGCAAACGGATCTGAATCTGAGGCAACGCCGATGGTTGGAGCTCATCAAGGATTATGACGTGGGAATCAACTATCACCCAGGGAAGGCCAACGTAGTGGCTGATGCTTTGAGCCGAAAGGGAGTAAGTCATCAACTTACAGTTCAAGAACTGCCATCCGAGTTATGCAAGGAGTTTGAACGGTTGAACCTTGGATTCATAAATGAGATGGGAACGATGGAAGTCAACCCAACATTAGAGCAGGAAATACGGGAAGGACAGACAAAGGACAAGGAAATACAAGAAATCAAAGAAAGGACCCAAGAGGGAAAGGAATTCAGATTTGATGAGGACGAACAGGGTACCTTATGGCTTGGAAAGAGGATTGTGGTACCTAATGTTAGGCATATCCGGGAAGCAATATTGAAGGAGGCACATGACACTCCTTACTCAATTCATCCCGGCTGTACGAAAATGTACAAGGACTTAAAGACATGTTATTGGTGGGCCAGCATGAAAAAGGACATAGCCGAATATGTTGCACTTTGTGATGTGTGCCAACGAGTTAAAGCTGAACATCAAAGGCCAGCCGGATTGCTACAACCATTGAAGATCCCGGAGTGGAAGTGGGAAGAGATTGGTATGGACTTTGTAGTGGGATTACCGCGAACTCAGTCTGGCTATGATTCAATATGGGTTATTGTGGATCGATTGACAAAATCAGCTCATTTCATCACTGTCAAGACCACATATACCACCGCGAAGCTAGCAGAATTGTATATGGAACATATTGTGTGCCGACACGGAGTACCGAAGAAGATAGTCTCGGATAGAGGTTCTCAATTCACCTCCAGATTTTGGCAGAAATTGCATGAAGCAATGGGAACAAGGCTGAACTTTAGTTCAGCGTATCACCCTCAAACAGATGGACAAACCGAGAGGACCAACCAAATTTTGGAAGACATGTTAAGAGCATGTGCTTTAAAGCATAGGAAAAGTTGGGATAAAAGTTTGCCGTATGCTGAATTCTCGTACAACAATAGTTACCAAGCAAGTTTGAAAATGTCACCCTATGAAGCATTATACGGAAGGAAATGTAGGACTCCCTTGTTTTGGAATGAAACCGGAGAGAATCAAGTGTTTGGTCCCGACGTGTTACAAGAAGCTGAAAGGCAAGTCCAAATAATACGGGAAAACTTAAAGGCTGCCCAGTCTCGACAGAAAGGTTATGCTGATAATAGGCGAAGGAGTTTGACTTTTGAAGTTGGAGATTTTGTATACCTCAAAGTGTCACCTATCAGAGGTCAGCGACGGTTTAACGTCAAGGGAAAACTCGCACCACGTTACATCGGACCATTTAAGATTCTGGACAAGCGAGGAGAGGTAGCTTATCGACTTGAGCTGCCGACGTATCTCTCCGATGTACACGACGTGTTTCATGTCTCTCAACTCAAGAAGTGTCTCAGGGTACCGGAAGAACAAGTGCCGATGGACGAGTTAGAACTTCAAGAGGATTTGTCTTATGTCGAGCAACCTATCAAAATTTTGGACATAAAGGAAAGAGTCACGAGAAATAAGAGGATCCGTTAGTGCAAAGTGCAATGGAAACACCATACGGAAGCCGAAGCTACATGGGAACGTGAAGAAGACCTGAAGGCAGAATTCCCTCATCTTTTCCCCACGCTATCGAATCTCGAGGGCGAGATTCACTTTAAGGGGGGTAGGTTTGTAACACCCTAAATTTTCGCATCATGCATTGCATACATGATCACGCATTAAACACTAGTAGAATAAAAGAAAAATAATAAAATATATATACATATACAAATATGTGTAGCAAAAGAAGAAATAGGAAATAATAATAGCCCAAAACTTGTAATAGGGAATAAGAATAAAAAAATAATAATATAAATATATATAAATAATATATATAACAAAATATAAAAATAGAAAAAATATAACATTAATAATATATATTATAAAAATAATAAATAATAAATAATAAATATATAATATTAATAATATATATATATATATAAATAATTATATAATAAAGGAAAAGTAAAAAAAAAGAAAGGAAAAAAAAAGAGATCACCGCTGGCCAGGCCAAGCCGGCTGGCGCGCGGCCGCGGGCCCCACCGCCGCCGCTTCCGCCGACAGGCGCCTGGCCCCGGCCGTCCGCGCGCCAGCTCGCGAGCCGCGCGCTCCCGCCTGCGCCGGCCCCGCTCCGCAGCCGGGCCCCGCCCCCCTGACGCGACGCCGCCCGACCCATGACGCGCACGCGCGTGCCCCGAGCGCGCCCGCCCCGAGGCCCCGCCTGACCCCGCCAGCCGCCTGCCACCCCGCTCTCCCGCGCCGTACGCGTCCCGCCCGGTCCGACTCGGCCCCGCCTCCGCGATTTTTCCGCGAGCGCCCAGTCTCCCGCCGCCATACGTCTCCCGCCAACGCCCTGCCGCGATTCCCGGTGCCCGCGTGACTCCCAACCGAGCCGGATACCGATGACTCCCGCCGCCCCTATAAAAGGAACCGAGGCCCTAGGCTTTTTCCCACGAACCAGCAGCCGCCAGCAGAGAAGGAAAAGCCGCCGGAACCAAGGTCCAGAAGGCTGCGCCCAGGGAAGAAAAAAAGAGAAAAAGAAGGGGAAGAAGAGGGAGAAAAAGAGGAGGGCACCACCGTTCGCCGGAGATCGTCGCCGACATCGCGCCGCCGTCGTCGTGCCGCCGAAGGACTGCTGCACCATCCACTTCGTCTACGCGTCGCATTTATTCCGCGACCGTCACGCCGTCAGATCTATGGTAGGGTTCGTTCCCGATGTGAATTTTTGCGACCGTATTGAATCTAATAGGCGTAAATTAATTTTAGTTGCACCATAAATTTTATTTCAGCAGCATTAATCCACCCTAAAGCCCCCGTAAACTCATATGAACACGTATGAACTACTCACATCTAATTAATAAACAACTGTAGTAAATTAATTATTAAATTGTGCATGCATGCATGTCATTGCATGTTGATTATTTTGTGTGCATTATGTTGAATTGTATATATTTTCTTGTATGTATGATCACGCGTAGAGGAACGTGCTCAAGAGGTTGCATACGAGGATTTCCAAAACCAAGACTTCGAAGCGCTTGAACAACCCCATCCGCCGGAGCAAGGCAAGTGTCCCTGAAGCATATTGATCCTATTTTAAATTAAATGTTTTGTTTGCGAACTTGCATGCTTGTGTCAAATTGACGGGAATCCTATGGTAGGAAGTTTACTAGTTTTGTTTGACCACCCTTGTCACCTGGAATTTATGGTAGAGAGTCGGGAAGGGTTTCTACCTTTTTGCTCCGCTTAACTAATTGGGATAGTAAACAACACTACACATTTAATTATGCATCAATGATATTCTGGTTAATGTGAACTGGTCAATACGATGGGTGATCTAAGCAAGCATGGTTTTGCGGATGGGTTGGATGTTATGGTGGTTTGCTTGCCTTAGATCAAAGGACCGGTTCATGCGAGAATATGCCAGGTCAACAGTGCCACCACAAGGCCAAGTATGGGTGCGGCGTAGCTGAATAATTAGGAGCGTTGCTAGTATTGTATGGACCATTGGATGGCGCGGGGAATGGGAGTCGAGGAGGACTGCCCTGGGATCCGCATGGCACACGAGGGGGCCCGTGGGTGGGAGAATAGAGATTCAAGCCTGCCGGTGAAACCTTAGTGGGCCCGTACATACTAGTAGTCCCTTTTGAAAGGCTATTTTGTGATATCTTGGCCACACACCTACGAAAGTGTGAGATGGCACAATGGAGGTTTCTTAGTCATCGAAAGGTGATAAAATCACAAACATGTGGGTAAAGTGGTACAACCTCTGCAGAGTGTTTAAAAACTATCATGATAGCCGTGCTCCCGGTTATGAGCGCCTGGATGACCTACATGATTAGAGTTGGAATTGGGATTTGGGATGGTTATGGTTTGGTAACGGTCATGGTTTATGGATTATGGTCATGGATATGAATTTGAGTTATGATAATTGGACATAGATAATGGTAAAGTTGGCAATAATTGGATATTGTTTATATTATGTTAATATGATGGTTATGATGGGATTTGTTTCACATAGACATAGTATAATGCTTTTCAAATGTTTTACTGTACTTTTCAGCACTTAGCCATTATTACATTCGACATTTGAATTAGCCACATGTCATACTTTCCACACTTGCTGAGTACGACATGTACTCACTCTTGCAATCCCCCCCCCCCCAACAGCTACTGGAGACAATTAGGAGTACCCCGAGGATCACGTGGAGTACTAGGTTGCGTACCGCTGTCAATTGCCTGTGGATTGGAGTCGTGCTGTTTAGCTTATTTTCCGCTGCAATTATTTAGAGTTTTATCATTCGTGAACTATTGGATTATTGTAATAAAGTACTTATTTATTAGTTAAGACGTGGTTAAATTCTGTTTATCATTTGTGAATCACTCGTGTATGTGTGTTGAACATCCTGGGCACATATATGCGTTACGCTTGGTTCATATTCGGAACCGGGTCGCATTATCACCATTACTCTCACAATCCTGACCTGCAACTGTTGGGGTGGGGGGATTGCAAGAGTGAGTACATGTCGTACTCAGCAAGTGTGGAAAGTATGACATGTGGCTGATTCAAATGACGAATGTAATAATGGCTAAGTGCTAAAAAGTACAGTAAAACATTTGAAAAGCATTATACTAGGTCTATGTGAAACAATCCCATCATAACCATCATATTAACATAATATAAACCATATCCAATTATTGCCAACATCACCATTATCCATGTCCAATTACCATAACTCAAATTCATATCCATGACCATAATCCATAAACCATAACCATTACCAACCCAAATCCCAAATTTCCAACTCTAATCATGTAGGTCATCCAGGCGCTCTTAACCGGGAGCACGGCTATCATGATAGTTTTAATTAACTCTGCAGAGTTTGTACCACTTTACCCACGTGTTCGTGATTTCATCACCCGTCGGCGACTAAAGAACCTCCCTTATGCCAATTACACTTCCTTTGGTGTATGGCCAAGAGATCACAAAATAGCCTTTACAAATGGATTACTAGCCTATTCAGACCCCACTGAGGTTTCACCGGTGGCGATGCCTCCAACTGAGCACATCTTCAACCAAGGGCCCCCTCTTGAGCCATTCGGATCCCAGGGTAGTCCCACCAATCATCAACAAACCCAATCCGACTACCCCTTCCCCGAGCATCCACAATGGTCCAAATAGCACTAGCAAAGCCCTAATTAATCAACTACGCCGCACCCATACTTGGCCTCGTGGTGGCACTGTAGTCCTGGCGTATTCTCGCATGAACCGGTCCTTAGATCTAAAGCAAGCAAACCACCATAACATCCAACCCATCCACATACCAGGCTTGCTTAGATCACCCATCGCATTGACCAATTCACATTAACTAGAGTATCATTGATGCATAATTAAATGTGTAGTGTTGTTTTCCATCCCAATTAATTAAGCGAAGCAAAAAGGTAAAAACCCTTCCCGACTCTCTACCATAAATTCTAGGTGACAAGGGTGGTTTAACAAATCTAGTAAACTTCCTACCATAGGATTCCCATCAAATTGACACAGCATGCAGTTTTGCAAACAAAACATTTATTTTAAAACAGGATCAATATGCTTCAAGGACACTTGCCTTGCTCCGGCGGATGGGGTTGTTCAAGCGCTTCGAAATCTTGATTCTGGAAATCCTCGTACACGACCTCTTGAGCACTTCCCTCTACTTGTGATCACACATACAAGAAAATACATACAATTCAACATGATGCACACCCATTAATCAACATGCGACGATATGCATGCATGCAAGGTACAATAATTAATTAACTACGGTTGTTTATTAATTAGATGCAACTAGTTCATAAGTGTTCATATAAGTTTACGGGGATTTTAACGTGGATTAATGCTGCTGAAAATAAAATTATGGTGCAACTAAAATCAATTTATGTCTATTAGATCTAATGCGTCGCCAAAATTTGCATCGGGAACGAATCCTACCGTAGATCTGACGGTTTGACAGTCGCAGAACAAGTGCGACGCGTAGACGAAGTAGATGGTGCAGCAGTTCCTCGGCGGCACGACGACGGCGACGATCTCCGGTGGATGGTGATACTCTCCTCTTTTTTCTTCCTCTTCTTCCCCTCTTTTTTTCTTCCTTTTCTTCCTCTGGCGCAGCCTCCTGGTCCCTGGTGATTTTCCCAGCGGTTCTCCTCGAAGGCGGCGGCGTCTGGCGGCTGGTAACGTGGGAAAAAAAGTCTAGGGACCTCGGTTCCTTTTATAGGGGCGGCGGGAGTCATCGGGGGAATCTGTTGCGGAGCCGGCGGAATCGGGAAAAATCGTAACCGCGTCGGTGGCGGGAATCGCGCGTCACGGAAGGCGTACGGCGGCGGGAGTCCGAAAAAAAATTCGGAGGCGGGAGCGTCGACCGCTGGCGGGAAAAATCGCGGGGGCGGGATTCGGTCGGGGCGGCTCGGTGCATCGGGCTGCGTCGGCGTGCGGGCGGGGCCCGACGCGCAGTACAGCGGTCGCATGCGCGTGGGGGCCAAGGCGGCGGGGTGGGCCAGGCGGCGGGCTGGGGTCGGATGCGCACGGCGCCCGGGAGCCGAGGCGCGTGCCTCTGGCGCGGGCGGGGCCCAGCGGCAGGCGGGGTGGGTTCCGCGCTGGGGCGTGGTGCGTGGAGGCGGGGGCTGGGCGGGGGCCTACGGCGGCGCGGGGTCAGCGCCTCGGGGCGCGCAGCGGGAGGCGGCGGGGCCTGGGTGTCGCGTCAGCCGCGTCAGGGGGGAACCGGGGCCCGGGCATCGCGTCAGCGGGGGTGGGGCCCAGCGCGGGCCAGCGTAGGCGGCGGGTGGCTCCACGCGGGAGGGCGGCGGGTGGGGCCGGTCGCGTGGCGGCGGGGAGCGGGGCCCGAGGCGGCTCGCGGCGTGCGGGCGTGGCCGGCGGATAGTTTTTTTTCTTTTTTTATATTATTTATTTATTAATTCTATTATTATTATTTTATATATTATTATCATATTATTATTTATGTTTTATTATTTTTATTTATCTTATTTATTTTATTTATTATTATATATAATCTATTTATATATTATTATTATTTTATATTTATTATTTACATTTTTTTATTTTACTCTTCTTTTTATACTTCCTTTTATAATTTATTATATATATTTATATATATATATATTATTATTCATATTATATATTTATTATTTATTATTTTTATAACATATATTATTAATATTAATATTTTATATTTTCATATATTGTTATATATTATTTATATATATACTTATATATATTTTTATTATTATTATTTTTATACTTATTCCCTATTACAAGTTTTAGGCTATAATTATTATTATTTTTTTTCTTCTTTTGCTACCCATATTTGTATATATATATATGCTCCATTTTTTATGTTTTATTATTTTTCTTTTATCCTACTAATGTTTAATACATGATCATGTATGCAATGCAGGATGCGAAAATTTAGGGTGTTACAATTCTACCCCCCTTAAAGTGAATCTCGCCCTCGAGATTCGATAGCGTGGAGAAAAGGTGAGGGAATTCTGCCTTCAGGTCTTCTTCACGTTCCCATGTAGCTTCGGTTTCCGTATGGTGTTTCTTTTCCACTTTGCACCAACGGATCCTCTTATTCCTCGTGAATCCAAAACAATGAGGTTGGCGGAGAAGTCTACCCCCTTATTCTAAGGCTTATTTTTGGACACACTATATTTGTCCTCATCTCTCCTCCAGGAGACTTAACCAATAGAGTAGACTTCATATGAGAGATAGGCAAACTATAATTGGCAACATACTTTGATGCAATGAATTAATGCGATGCTTCAGAATCAAATAACATAGTCGCGGAGTTGGAGTTAGCAAGAAACATACCAATGACCACGTCATCCGCTTGTTTAACATCCTCCGTAGAGACATGGTTCACGTTGCCGCGAGCAAAATTCTGCTGTCCACGGCTTCCTTGTGGCTGTCCTCCATTCGGTCTTGGGTTTTGCCTCGGCGCATGGCTTCTTTGACCAAGGCCTGATTTAGGACATTGATTTGCAAAGTGTCCGGCTTCTCCACAAGTATAGCACCTCTTAACTCCACCGGAATTATTGGGACGAGCTTGGTTTTGAACATTGGTTCCAGGAAAATCAGCACGAGGCGCATAAGGCATTGCTTGCATAACAGGGCGCTGCTGCACAAACTGAGTTGGGTGTGGTGCATAACCAGGGCGCTGAGCAGGAATAGGGGAGCTGTACTGGGGTGCATTGGGTGGTTCAAGGCGAGGGCGCACATTACTTCCTTGTTGCTGTCCTTGATACGACGCCTTCCTCTTGATTTCTTGTTCCATCTCACGGATCTTGTTCTCAACCACAATTGCTTTGTCCACAAGCTTCTGAAAATTGGCATAATCGCAGTTGAGTAGTTGCACTTGGATCTCATTGTTCAAGCCTCTCATGAACAAATATTGCTTCCGGCTGTCTCGGCTAACACCCTCAGGCGCATACCTTGAGAGTTGAGTGAATTTATTGAGATATTCACTCACGCTTGATCTTCCTTGCCTTAAATTCTCAAATTCTTGCCTCTTCAAGAGCATAACACCTTCCGGCACGTAATGAGAACGGAAACTCTCTTTGAATTCCGCCCAGGTGATCCTCTCTTGATTCTCATGAGCATTGCATAGCGAATCCCACCAATCGGCGGCTGCTCCAACGAGTTGATGAGAAGCAAATAGGACCTTCTCCCGGTCACTACATTGGACAATAGCAAGTTTCTTCTCCACGGACTTGAGCCAATCATCAGCATCCATAGGGTCAGCAGCTTGAGCAAAGGTTGGCGGCCTAGTCCTCATAAACTCTCCCAATCGGTTATGAGGAGGCGGGGGTGGCGGTGGAGGCATGTGGGGCTGATTGTTGATATTGCCAGCCTGCAGCTGTCCCATGGTCTGTATCATGGTCTGCATGAGCTGGTTTTGCATAGCCAATAGTTGCTCAATGTTAATAGCTCCATGAGCAGGTCCTTGTCCATCGTTGTTCTGAGGTACTCCATTGTTCTCCTCTTCATCATTGGCATCCCTCTGGTTGCGAGTCCTCACCATCTAGAGAAAAGCAATAGGTAAGAATTTAGAAACGTCCCCAACTATATACATCAAGGGTTATGAAACTAAATAGCTAGCTACACTAGCCTAGGTGGACATGGCAATGCTAAGGCATCCCAAAATCCTCTATTAAGCACACAAGCAACCAATATATATATAGCAAACAGCACACCAACAAAAACACATCGATTCCTGAGTGCTCCTATGTGCTCTAAAGTGTCCATTCTAAAGTACTTATCGATTCCTGTATGCGTCCTACGGTCAACCTGGCTTTGATACCAATTTGCGACACCCGGTTCCGAATATGAACCAAGCGTAACGCATATGTGTGCCCAGGATGTTCAACACACATACACGAGTGATTCACAAATGATAAACAGAATTTAACCACATCTTTACTAATAAATAAGTACTTTATTACAATAATCCAATAGTTCACGAATGATAAAACTCTAAATAATTGCAGCGGAAAATAAGCTAAACAGCACGACTCCAATCCACAGGCAATTGACGGCGGTACGCAACCTAGTACTCCACGTGATCCTCAGGGTACTCCCAATTGTCTCCAGTAGCTGTTGGGGGGGGGATTGCAAGAGTGAGTACATGTCGTACTCAGCAAGTGTGGAAAGTATGACATGTGGCTTATTCAAACGACGAATGTAATAATGGCTAAGTGCTGAAAAGTACAGTAAAACATTTGAAAAGCATTATACTATGTCTAGGTGAAACAATCCCATCATAACCATCATATTAACATAATATAAACCATATCCAATTATTTTCAACATCACCATCATCCATGTCCAATTACCATAACTCAAATTCGTATCCATGACCATAATCCATAAACCATGACCATTACCAAACCATAACCATAAACCAACCATAACCCAATTCCAGACCATAACCATCCCAAATCCCAATTCCAACTCTAATCATGTAGGTCATCCAGGCGCTCATAACCGAGAGCACGGCTATCATGATAGTTTTTAAACACTCTACAGAGGTTGTACCACTTTACCCACATGTTTGTGATTTTATCACCTTTCGATGACTAAGAAACCTCCATTGTGCCATCTCACACTTCCGTAGGTGTGTGGCCAAGAGATCACAAAATAGCCTTTCAAAAGGGACTACTAGTATGTACGGGCCCACTAAGGTTTCACCGGCAGGCTTGAATCTCTATTCTCCCACCCACGGGCCCCCTCGTGTGCCATGCGGATCCCAGGGCAGTCCTCCTCGACTCCCATTCCCCGCGCCATCCAATGGTCCATACAATACTAGCAGCGCTCCTAATTATTCAGCTACGCCGCACCCATACTTGGCCTTGTGGTGGCACTGTTGACCTGGCATATTCTCGCATGAACCGGTCCTTAGATCTAAGGCAAGCAAACCACCATAACATCCAACCCATCCACAAAACCATGCTTGCTTAGATCACCCATCGTATTGACCAGTTCACATTAACCAGAATATCATTGATGCATAATTAAATGTGTAGTGTTGTTTACTATCCCAATTAGTTAAGCGGAGCAAAAAGGTAGAAACCCTTCCCGACTCTCTACCGTAAATTCCAGGTGACAAGGGTGGTCAAACAAAACTAGTAAACTTCCTACCATAGGATTCCCGTCAATTTGACACAAGCATGCAAGTTCGCAAACAAAACATTTAATTTAAAATAGGATCAATATGCTTCAAGGACACTTGCCTTGCTCCGGCGGATGGGGTTGTTCAAGCGCTTCGAAGTCTTGGTTTTGGAAATCCTCGTATGCAACCTCTTGAGCACGTTCCTCTACGCGTGATCATACATACAAGAAAACATATACAATTCAACATGATGCACACAAAATAGTCAACATGCAATGACATGCATGCATGCACAGTTTAATAATTAATTTACTACAGTTGTTTATTAATTAGATGTGAGTAGTTCATACGTGTTCATATGGGTTTACAGGGGTTTTAGGGTGGATTAATGCTGCTGAAATAAAATTTATGGTGCAACTAAAATTAATTTACGCCTATTAGATTCAATATGATCGCAAAAATTCGCATCGGGAACGAACCCTACCGTAGATCTGACGGCGTGACGGTCGCGGAATAAATGCGACGCGTAGACAAAGTAGATGGTGCAGCAGTCCTTCGGCGGCACGACGACGGCGGCGCGATGTCAGCGACGATCTCCGGCGAACGGTGGTGCCCTCCTCTTTTTCTCCCTCTTCTTCCCCTTCTTTTTCTCTTTTTTTCTTCCCTGGGCGCAACCTTCTGGACCTTGGTTCCGACGGCTTTTCCTTCTCTGCTGGCGGCTGCTGGTTCGTGGGGAAAAAGCCTAGGCCTCGGTTGTATTTATAGGAGCGGCGCTAGGGTACGGCACCAGTAGAATCGGAGGCAGTTACGGGATGGGACTCGTATCCGGACGGGAGGCCGAGGCGCTCGCGGAAAAATCGCGGGGGCGGGAATCGCGCGCGTGCAGGCGCGCTCGCGCGGGAAGACCGGGGTGGGCGGGAGACCGCGGAGCGGGGCCGGGAGGCGTGGAGTCCACGCGGTGGCGGGGCCCAGGCGGCTCGCGCGTCGGGGCGGGAGGCGCTGCGGCCTCGGGCACGCGCGTCGTGTCGGGGTCGGGCGGCGTCGCGTCAGGGGGGCGGGGCCCGGCTGCGGAGCGGGGCCGGCGCAGGCGGGAGCGCGCGGCTCGCGCGCTGGCGCGCGGACGGCCGGGGCAGGGCCAGGCGCCTCGGCGCTGGTGCGGAGCGGGTGGCTCGGCTGGCTGGGCCACTGGCCTGGCCGCCGGGTTGCCCATTTTTTTTTCTTTTTTTTCTTCTTTTTTTATACTTACTTTTTTATATATATATATTTTTATATATATCATTAATATTATATTTATTATTTATTATTTATTATTTTTATAACATATATTACTAATATTTTTTTCTACTTTTATATATTGTTATATATATTATTTATATATATTTATATATATTTTTATTATTATTTTTATTCTCATTCCCTATTACAAGTTTTAGGCTATAATTATTGTTTTCTTTTTCTTCTTTTGCTACACGTATTTGTATATGCATATGTTTTATTATTTTTCTTTTATTCTACTAGTGTTTAATGCATGACCATGTATGCAATGCATGATGCGAAAATTTAGGGTGTTGACCCCTGGACCTCCCGCAGTCTCGTCAGACTGTTGACGACGTGACCCAGCTCAGTGCCCGGCTTCAGAGGGCGCAGCAGGAGATCCAGGATGGGCGTGACCTCGCCCAGCGCCACGAGACGATAATCAGGAGGTATCGTCGGATCACCGACGAGGACCCGGACGACTACGCGTCCGACACCCCGATGTGGACCCCAGACTCTCCAGACCGTCGCAATGGTCAGCGTGAGTCGTCTTCTGAGGAGTCCTCTGACGAGGAGCCTTCCAGTGTGGCGTCTACCGCACCACCGCCGCCTGCTGCCTCACCACCCCAGGACCCACAGGACCCCGAGGACCTCGACGACGACGACGACGACGACGAGGACCCGGATGAGTTCCTGCTCGACGACGAGTAGTCCTCGACCTATGCCACGACTCAAGGATAGGCACACCCCCATTAGTAAATAAGAGCGATGTAGATATACTTGTGTGACCTTGAGTTGTGTTACTTCTTTTAGGATCTTTGTAAATTCTGTTTGGTGCTTGTTTGAGTGCTTGTGTGCTTAGTAGAGAGTTGTGGGATGCTTCGGCAATTGTCCACATCCTCATAATATAGGTCTATATTAATAAAGGATTATTTAGTGTCACATACCTTGATGCATATAGTTGGGACGTTCTTTCCAAATTCTAAATCCTTCTGTCCCCACCTTTCTTTCACCAACAGATGGTGAGAACTCGTAACCAGAGGGATGCCAACGATGAGGAGGAGCGCAATGAAGTACCTCAGAACAACCAGGGACATGCTCATGGAGCTATCAACATTGAACAACTGTTAGCTATGCAGAACCAGCTCATGCAGACCATGATACAGACCATGGGACAGCTGCAAGCTGGCAACAACAATCAGCCCCACCTGCCTCCACCACCACCCCCGCCACATCACAACCATTTGGGAGAGTTCATGAGGACCAGACCGCCCACCTTTGCACAAGCCACAGACCCAATGGAAGCTGATGATTGGCTGAAGTCCGTTGAGAAGAAACTTGCTATTGTCTAGTGCACTGACAGGGAGAAGGTTCTCTTTGCATCACATCAACTAGTTGGACCAGCCGCTGACTAGTGGGAAGCTCTTTGCAACGCTCATGATAACCAGGAGGCAATCACTTGGGCTGAGTTTAAACAGAGTTTCCGTTCTCACAATGTACCTGAAGGAGTTATGATACTGAGAAGACAAGATTTTGAAAATCTCAGGCAAGGAAGGATGAGCGTGAGTGAGTATCTCAACAAATTCACTCAATTATCAAGATATGCTCCAGAAGACATCAAAACTGATAGTAGGAAGCAGTATCTGTTTATGAGAGGTCTCAACAATGAAATTCAAGTCCAGTTGCTCAATACCAATTATCCAAACTTCCAAAAGCTTGTTGACAAGGCTATTGTGGTTGAGAACAAGATTCGTGAGATGGAGCAGGACAACAAGAGGAAGATGTCACATCATGGACTGCAACAAGGAAGCAATGTTCGCCCCCGCTATGCACCCCCTACTGCACCACAATACAACCCCTCTACTCCTGCATACCGCACTGCTTATCCACCCCGCCCAAATCAGCCACCGCAGCAACGCCCCGCCATGCAAGCGCCTCGCAATCCTGTGCCACCTGCGCCGCGTCCTAACATGGCGGCAAATGCTCAAAACCAGTTGCGCCCAAATTTCCCCAATGCTATGGGTGGTAAGACATGCTATGCGTGTGGAGAACCCGGACACTTTGCAAGTCAATGCCCCAAGAGAAACAATGGACCTATGAACAATGCACCAAGGCCAAATCACCCGCGACCAAATGGAGGAGCACCACAAGGCAACCGTGGACAACAGAATTTTGCTCGTGGCAATGTGAATCATGTCTCTACTGAGGAAGCCCAACAAGCTGATGACGTCGTGATTGGTATGTTTCTCGCCAACTCCAACCCCGCGACTGTTTTATTTGATTCAGGAGCATCTCATTCATTCATCTCGTCAAAGTATGTTGCCAAGTACAATTTGCCTATATCTCATATGAAGCAAACTATGCTAGTAAGTTCTCCTGGCGGAGAGATGAGGACAAATATAGTATGTCCGAAAGTAAGCATTAAAATAAGGGGGGTAGACTTTCTCGCAAACCTCATAGTATTGGACTCCCAAGGAATAGACATAATACTTGGAATGGACTGGTTGAGCAAGTATAATGGAGTCATTCAATGCGCCGAGAGGATTGTGCAGTTGACAAGTGAACATGGTACACGCATTGAAGTTGAAGCTGCCCAACCTGCAAGAGGGAAAGCGACGCTGAATCACGTGGAAGAAGTGACATTGGAAAGCATTCTGATCGTTCGCGAGTACCCGGACGTGTTTCCAGATGAGCTGCCAGGTATGCCACCTGATCGTGACATAGAATTCGCCATTGAGTTGATACCCGGAACTGCACCTATAGCTAAGAGGCCGTATAGGATGCCTCCTAAGGAATTAGCAGAGCTCAAGAAGCAAATTCAAGAGCATCTAGAGAAGGGTTTTATACGCCCAAGCTCATCCCCGTGGGGAGCCCCAGTGCTCTTCGTAGATAAGAAGGATGGAACTCAGAGGATGTGTGTGGACTATAGGTCTCTCAATGAAGTGACAATTAAGAACAAGTACTCACTGCCCCGTATTGAGGATTTGTTCGACCAAATGAAGGGTGCCTGTATTTTCTCCAAGATCGACTTGCGGTCAGGATACTTCCAAATGAAGATTAGACCATCAGATATACCCAAGACAGCATTTCGGACACGATATGGATCTTATGAGTACACCGTACCAATCTGTGACGCCCGGTTCCGAAAATTGAACCAAGCTAACGCATATGTGTGCCCAGGATGTTCAACACACATACACGAGTGATTCACAAATGATAAACAGATAATTACCACAGCTCAAATTATTGAATAAGTACTCTTATTACATAATTCATTAAATCCTCGAATACAAGCTCTAATGAATATTAATGATAAGTTCAACTAATGCAGCGGAAATAAATTAACTAAACAACTAAGCAAACTAAGCAAAGGGATAGCGCAACTCCATGCAACACCACAGGCAAAGCTCACGGTAGACACGGCCTAGAACTCCGCATTATCACCATTACTCTCACAATCCTGACCTGCAACTGTTGGGGTGGGGGGATTGCAAGAGTGAGTACATGTCGTACTCAGCAAGTGTGGAAAGTATGACATGTGGCTGATTCAAATGACGAATGTAATAATGGCTAAGTGCTGAAAAGTACAGTAAAACATTTGAAAAGCATTATACTAGGTCTATGTGAAACAATCCCATCATAACCATCATATTAACATAATATAAACCATATCCAATTATTGCCAACATCACCATTATCCATGTCCAATTACCATAACTCAAATTCATATCCATGACCATAATCCATAAACCATAACCATTACCAACCCAAATCCCAAATTTCCAACTCTAATCATGTAGGTCATCCAGGCGCTCTTAACCGGGAGCACGGCTATCATGATAGTTTTAATTAACTCTGCAGGAGTTTGTACCACTTTACCCACGTGTTCGTGATTTCATCACCCGTCGGCAACTAAAGAACCTCCCTTATGCCAATTACACTTCCTTTGGTGTATGGCCAAGAGATCACAAAATAGCCTTTACAAAGGGATTACTAGCCTATTCAGACCCCACTGAGGTTTCACCGGTGGCGATGCCTCCAACTGAGCACATCTTCAACCAAGGGCCCCCTCTTGAGCCATTCGGATCCCAGGGTAGTCCCACCAATCATCAACAAACCCAATCCGACTACCCCTTCCCCGAGCATCCACAATGGTCCAAACAGCACTAGCAAAGCCCTAATTAATCAGCTACGCCGCACCCATACTTGGCCTCGTGGTGGCACTGTAGTCCTGGCGTATTCTCGCATGAACCGGTCCTTAGATCTAAAGCAAGCAAACCACCATAACATCCAACCCATCCACATACCAGGCTTGCTTAGATCACCCATCGCATTGACCAATTCACATTAACCAGAATATCATTGATGCATAATTAAATGTGTAGTGTTGTTTTCCATCCCAATTAATTAAGCGAAGCAAAAAGGTAAAAACCCTTCCCGACTCTCTACCATAAATTCCAGGTGACAAGGGTGGTTTAACAAATCTAGTAAACTTCCTACCATAGGATTCCCATCAAATTGACACAGCATGCAGTTTTGCAAACAAAACATTTATTTTAAAACAGGATCAATATGCTTCAAGGACACTTGCCTTGCTCCGGCGGATGGGGTTGTTCAAGCGCTTCGAAATCTTGATTCTGGAAATCCTCGTACACGACCTCTTGAGCACTTCCCTCTACTTGTGATCACACATACAAGAAAATACATACAATTCAACATGATGCACACCCATTAATCAACATGCGACGATATGCATGCATGCAAGGTACAATAATTAATTAACTACGGTTGTTTATTAATTAGATGCAACTAGTTCATACGTGTTCATATGAGTTTACGGGGATTTTAACGTGGATTAATGCTGCTGAAAATAAAATTATGGTGCAACTAAAATCAATTTATGTCTATTAGATCTAATGCGTCGCCAAAATTCGCATCGGGAACGAATCCTACCGTAGATCTGACGGTTTGACAGTCGCAGAACAAGTGCGACGCGTAGACGAAGTAGATGGTGCAGCAGTTCCTCGGCGGCACGACGACGGCGACGATCTCCGGTGGACGGTGGTACTCTCCTCTTTTTTCTTCCTCTTCTTCCCCTCTTTTTTTCTTCCTTTTCTTCCTCTGGCGCAGCCTCCTGGTCCCTGGTGATTTTCCCAGCGGTTCTCCTCGAAGGCGGCGGCGTCTGGCGGCTGGTAACGTGGGAAAAAAAGTCTAGGGACCTCGGTTCCTTTTATAGGGGCGGCGGGAGTCATCGGGGGAATCTGTTGCGGAGCCGGCGGAATCGGGAAAAATCGTAACCGCGTCGGTGGCGGGAATCGCGCGTCATGGAAGGCGTACGGCGGCGGGAGTCCGAAAATAAATTCAGAGGCGGGAGCGTCGGCCGCTGGCGGGAAAAATCGCGGGGGCGGGATTCGGTCGGGGCGGCTCGGTGCATCGGGCTGCGTCGGCGTGCGGGCGGGGCCCAGCGCGCAGTACAGCGGTCGTGTGCGCGTGGGGGCCAAGGCGGCGGGGTGGGCCAGGCGGCGGGCTGGGGTCGGACGCGCACGGCGCCCGGGAGCCGAGGCGCGTGCCTCTGGCGCGGGCGGGGCCCAGCGGCAGGCGGGAATCGCCCGGTTCCGAAAACTGAACCAAGCTAACGCATATGTGTGTCCAGGATGTTCAACACACATACACGAGTGATTCACAAATGATAAACAGATAATTACCACAGCTCAAATTATTAAATAAGTACTCTTATTACATAATTCATTAAATCCTCGAATACAAACTCTAATGAATATTAATGATAAGTTCAACTAATGCAGCGGAAATAAACTAATTAGGCAACTAAGCAAACTAAGCAAAAGGGATAGCGCAGCTCCATGCAACACCACAGGCAAAGCTGACGGTAGACACGGCCTAGAACTCCGCATTATCGCCATTAAACTCATAATCCTGTCCTGCAACTGTTGGGGGGGATTGCAAGAGTGAGTACATGTCGTACTCAGCAAGTGTGGAAAGTATGACATGTGGCTGATTCAAATGACAAATGTAATAATGGCTAAGTGCTGAAAAGTACAGTAAAACATTTGAAAAGCATTATACTATGTCTATGTGAGACAATCCCATCATAACCATCATATGAACAAAATATAAACCATATCCAATTATTGTCAACATCACCATTATCCATGTCCAATTACCATAACTCAAATTTATATCCATGATCATAATCCATAAACCATAACCATTACCAAACCATAACCATAACCATTACTAAACCATAACCATCCCAAACCATAACCATCCCAAAACCCAATTTCCAACTCTAATCATGTAGGTCATCCAGGCGCTCTTAACCGGGAGCACAGCTATCACGATAGTTTTAATTAACTCTGCAGAGTTTGTACCACTTTACCCACGTGTTTGTGATTTCATCACCCGTCGGCGACTAAAGAACATCCATTATGCCAATTACACTTCCTTTGGTGTATGGCCAAGAGATCACAAAATAGCCTTTACAAAGGGATTACTAGCCTATTCAGACCCCACTGAGGTTTCACCGGTGGCGATGCCTCCAACTGAGCACATCTTCAACCAAGGGCCCCCTCTTGAGCCATTCGGATCCCGGGTAGTCCCACCAATCATCAACAAACCCAATCCAACTACCCCTTCCCCGAGCATCCACAATGGTCCAAACAGCACTAGTAAAGCCCTAATTAATTAGCTACGCCGCACCCATACTTGGCCTCGTGGTGGCACTGTAGTCCTGGCTTATTCTCGCATGAACCGGTCCTTAGATCTAAAGCAAGCAACCCACCATAACATCCAACCAATCCACATACCAGGCTTGCTTAGATCACCCATCACCATACCGTATCGACCAGTTCACATTAACCAGAATATCATTAATACATAATTAAATGTGTAGTGTTGGTTTTTCCATCCCAATTAATTAAGCGAAGCAAAAAGGTGAAAACCCTTCCCGACTTTCTACCATAAATTCCAGGTGACAAGGGTGGTTTAACAAATCTAGTAAACTTCCTACCATAGGATTCCCATCAAATTGACACAGCATGCAGTTTTGCAAACAAAACATTTATTTTAAAACAGGATCAATATGCTTCAAGGACACTTGCCTTGCTCCGGCGGATAGGGTTGCTCAAGCGCTTCGAAATCTTGGTTCTGAAAATCCTCGTACATGACCTCTTGAGCACTTCCCTCTACTCACGATCACACATACAAGAAAATACATACAAATCAACATGATGCACACACATTAATCAACATGCGATGATATGCATGCATGCAAGGTACAATAATTAATTAACTACGGTTGTTTATTAATTAGATGCAACTAGTTCATACGTGTTCATATGAGTTTACGGGGATTTTAACGTGGATTAATGCTGCTGAAAATAAAATTACGGTGCAACTAAAATAAATTTATGTCTATTAGATCCAATACGGTCGCTAAAATTCGCATCGGGAACATGGCCTACCGTAGATCTGACGGCTTGACGGTCGCGGAACAAATGCGACGCGTAGACGAAGTGGATGGCACAGCAGTCCCTCGGCGGCACGACGACGGCGGCGCGATGTCGGCGACGATCTCCGGCGAACGGTGGTGCCCTCCTCTTTTTCTCCCTCTTCTTCCCCTTCTTTTTCTCTTTTTTTCTTCTTTTTCCTCCCCTGGCGGCGGCGGCTCTGGTCCCCTTTTTCTGGCGGCGTGGTTCTCTGTGCGGCGGTGTTTTTGGGATCGGCGGAAACCCATAGGGACCTACGGTCCTTTTTATAGGCGCGGGAGTCAACGGGGAGTCGGTACGGGCGAGCGGTGGGATTCGGCGGAAAAATCGGGGCGGGGCGCGGGATTCCGCGGGAGCGGGGGAGGGCGCGCGGAAAAAGCGCGGGAGGCACGGGGATTTGGCGTCTGGTGCGGTACGGCGTTTCGGGAGCGAGGGCTAGCGGGGGCGGGCGCTGGCGGGGTGGGGCCCAGGCGCGGTCGGCGAGGGATCGCGCGCGCAGGCGCGGGCGTGGCCAGCGGGGCGAGGCACGTGAGCGCGGGAGGCGGTGCGGTGGGAGTGGCGCGCGTGGGCGGCAGGCGGGGCCCGGGTGGCGCGGAGGCCAAGGCGGCGGGGTGGGAGCGTCGGCCGCTGGCGGGGTGGGGCCGGGAGCAGGCGGCGCGCAGGGGCTGGCAGGCGGCGCTCGTGCGTGGGGGCCTCGGGGCGCAGGCGTCGGGGTCCGGGCGGGCGTGGGCGGAGGGAGGCGCGTGGGAGCGGGCCCGGGCAGGCGGCGGCGTCAGCGCCTCGGGGCGCGCGGCGGGAGGCGACGTGGGAGCGGGGCCCGGCGCCTCGCGTGCGCGAGCCGCTGGCCGGCGGGGATTCTCTTTTTTTTTTCTTCTTTTTTTTTTGAAACATATTACTGTTTTTTTTCTTTATTTATTTATTATTATTATTTTTACATTATTTATTTATCTTATTTATTTTATTCATTTACTTTTATATATATATATTATTATTCATATTATATATTTATTATTTATTATTTTTTTATTATTTTTATAACATATATTATTAATATTAATATTTCATCTATTTCTATATATTGTTATATATTATTTATATATATACTTTTATATATATATATATTTTTATTATTATTTTTATACTTATTCCCTATTACAAGTTTTAGGCTATTTTTTTTCTTCTTTTGCTGCATACATTTATATATATATGCTCCATCTCTTATGTTTTATTATTTTTCTTTTATCCTACTAATGTTTAATGCATGATCCTGTATGCAATGCAGGATGGGAAAATTTAGGGTGTTACAATTCTACCCCCCTTAAAGTGAATCTCGCCCTCGAGATTCGATAGCGCGGAGAAAAGGTGAGGGAATCCTGCCTTCAGGTCTTCTTCACGTTCCCCTGTAGCTTCAGTTTCCGTATGGTGTTTCCATTGCACTTGCACCAACGGATCCTCTTATTTCTGGTGAATCCAAACAATGAGTTTGGCGGAGAAGTCTACCCCCCTTATTCTAAGGCTTATTTTTGGACACACTATATTTGTCCTTATCTCTCCTCCAGGAGACTTAACCAATAGAGTAGACTTCATATGAGAGATAATCAAACTATACTTGGCAACATACTTCGATGCAATGAAAGAATGCGATGCTCCAGAATCAAATAACATAGTCGCGGGGTTGGAGTTAGCAAGAAACATACCAATGACCACGTCATTCGCTTGTTGAGCATCCTCCGTGGAGACATGGTTCATGTTGCCACAAGCAAAATTTTGCTGTCCACGGCTTCCTTGTGGTTGTCCTCCATTCGGTCTTGGGTTTTGCCTCGGCGCATTGCTTCTTTGACCAAGGCCTGACTTAGGACATTGATTCGCAAAGTGTCCAGCTTCTCCACAAGTATAGCACCTCTTAACTCCACCAGAATTATTGGGACGAGCTTGGTTTTGAGCATTGGTTCCAGGAAAATCAGCACGAGGCGCATAAGACATTGCTTGCATATCAGGGCGCTGCTGCACAAACTGAGTTGGGTGTGGTGCATATCCAGGGCGCTGAGCAGGAATAGGGAAGCTGTAATGGGGTGCATTGGGTGGTGCAAGGCGAGGGCGCACACTACTTCCTTGTTGTTGTCCTTGATATGGCGCCTTCCTCTTGATTTCTCGCTCCATCTCACGGATCTTATTCTCAACCACAATTGCTTTGTCCACAAGCTTCTGGAAATTGGCATAATCGCAGTTGAGTAGTTGCACTTGGATCTCATTGTTGAGGCCTCTCATGAACAAATATTGCTTCCGGCTGTCTCGACTAACATCCTCGGGCGCATACCTTGAGAGTTGAGTGAACTTGTTGAGATATTCACTCATGCTTGATCTTCCTTGCCTTAAGTTCTCGAATTCTTGCCTCTTCAAGATCATAACACCTTCCGGCACATAATGAGAACGAAAATTCTCCTTGAATTCGGCCCAAGTGATCCTCTCTTGATTCTCATGAGCATTGCAATGAGCATCCCACCAATCGGCAGCTGCTCCAACGAGTTGATGAGAAGCAAATAGGACCTTCTCCCGGTCACTGCATTGGACAATAGCAAGTTTCTTCTCCACGGACTTGAGCCAATCATCAGCATCCATAGGGTCAGCAGCTTGAGCAAAGGTTGGCGGCCTAGTCATAAACTCTCCCAATCGGTCATGAGGAGGCGGGGGTGGCGGTGGAGGCATGTGGGGCTGATTGTTGATATTGCCAGCCTGCAGCTGTCCCATAGTTTGTATCATGGTCTGCATGAGCTGGTTTTGCATGGCCAATAGCTGCTCAATATTGATGGCTCCATGAGCAGGTCCTTGTCCGATGTTGTTCTGAGGTACTCCATTGTTCTCCTCCTCATCATTGGCATCCCTCTGGTTGCAAGTCCTCACCATCTAGAGAAAAGCAATAGGTAAGAATTTAGAAACGTCCCCAACTATATGCATCAAGGGTTATGAAACTAAATAGCTAGCTACACTAGCCTAGGTGGACATGGCAATGCTAAGGCATCCCAAAATCCTCTATTAAGCACACAAGCAAACAATATATATATCAAACAGCACTCCAAGCAAAAACACATCGATTCCTGAGTGCTCCTATGTGCTCTAAAGTGTCCATTCTATCTAGGCTGCGTCCTACGGTCAACCTGTGGCTCTGATACCAATTTGTGACGCCCGGTTCCGAAAACTGAACCAAGCTAACGCATATGTGTGCCCAGGATGTTCAACACACATACACGAGTGATTCACAAATGATAAACAGATAATTACCATAGCTCAAATTATTAAATAAGTACTCTTATTACATAATTCATTAAATCCTCAAATACAAGCTCTAATGAATATTAATGATAAGTTCAACTAATGCAGCGGAAATAAACTAATTAGGCAACTAAGCAAACTAAGCAAAAGGGATAGCGCAGCTCCATGCAACACCACAGGCAAAGCTGACGGTAGACACGACCTAGAACTCCGCATTATCGCCATTAAACTCATAATCCTGTCCTGCAACTGTTGGGGGGGATTGCAAGAGTGAGTATATGTCGTACTCAGCAAGTGTGGAAAGTATGACATGTGGCTGATTCAAATGACGAATGTAATAATGGCTAAATGCTGAAAAGTACAGTAAAACATTTGAAAAGCATTATACTATGTCTATGTAAAACAATCCCATCATAACCATCATATGAACAAAATATAAACCATATCCAATTATTGTCAACATCACCATTATCCATGTCCAATTACCATAACTCAAATTTATATCCATGATCATAATCCATAAACCATAACCATTACCAAACCATAACCATAACCATTACTAAACCATAACCATCCCAAACCATAACCATCCCAAAACCCAATTTCCAACTCTAATCATGTAGGTCATCCAGGCGCTCTTAACCGGGAGCACGGCTATCATGATAGTTTTAATTAACTCTGCAGAGTTTGTACCACTTTACCCACGTGTTTGTGATTTCATCACCCGTCGGCGACTAAATTACACTTCCTTTGGTGTATGGCCAAGAGATCACAAAATAGCCTTTACAAAGGGATTACTAGCCTATTCAGACCCCACTGAGGTTTCACCGGTGGCGATGCCTCCAACTGAGCACATCTTCAACCAAGGGCCCCCTCTTGAGCCATTCGGATCCCGGGGTAGTCCCACCAATCATCAACAAACCCAATCCGACTACCCCTTCCCCGAGCATCCACAATGGTCCAAACAGCACTAGTAAAGCCCTAATTAATTAGCTACGCCGCACCCATACTTGGCCTCGTGGTGGCACTGTAGTCCTGGCTTATTCTCGCATGAACCGGTCCTTAGATCTAAAGCAAGCAACACACCATAACATCCAACCCATCCACATACCAGGCTTTCTTAGATCACCCATCACCATACCGTATCGACCAGTTCACATTAACCAGAATATCATTAATACATAATTAAATGTGTAGTGTTGGTTTTTCCATCCCAATTAATTAAGCGAAGCAAAAAGGTGAAAACCCTTCCCGACTTTCTACCATAAATTCCAGGTGACAAGGGTGGTTTAACAAATCTAGTAAACTTCCTACCATGGGATTCCCATCAAATTGACACAGCATGCAGTTTTGCAAACAAAACATTTATTTTAAAACAGGATCAATATGCTTCAAGGACACTTGCCTTGCTCCGGCGGATAGGGTTGCTCAAGCGCTTCGAAATCTTGGTTCTGAAAATCCTTGTACACGACCTCTTGAGCACTTCCCTCTACTCACGATCACACATACAAGAAAATACATACAAATCAACATGATGCACACACATTAATCAACATGCGATGATATGCATGCATGCAAGGTACAATAATTAATTAACTACGGTTGTTTATTAATTAGATGCAACTAGTTCATACGTGTTCATATGAGTTTACGGGGATTTTAACGTGGATTAATGCTGCTGAAAATAAAATTACGGTGCAACTAAAATAAATATATGTCTATTAGATCCAATACGGTCGCTAAAATTTGCATCGGGAACATGGCCTACCGTAGATCTGACGGCTTGACGGTCGCGGAACAAATGCGACGCGTAGACGAAGTGGATGGCACAGCAGTCCCTCGGCGGCACGACGACGGCGGCGCGATGTCGGCGACGATCTCCGGCGAACGGTGGTGCCCTCCTCTTTTTCTCCCTCTTCTTCCCCTTCCTTTTCTCTTTTTTTCTTCTTTTTCTTCCCCTGGCAGCGGCGGCTCTGGTCCCCTTTTTCTGGCGGCGTGGTTCTCTGTGCGGCGGTGTTTTTGGGATCGGCGGAAACCCCTAGGGACCTACGGTCCTTTTTATAGGCGCGGGAGTCAACGGGGAGTCGGTACGGGCGAGCGGTGGGATTCGGCGGAAAAATCGGGGCGGGGCGCGGGATTCCGCGGGAGCGGGGGAGGGCGCGCGGAAAAAGCGCGGGAGGCACGGGGATTTGGCATCTGGTGCGGTACGGCGTTTCGGGAGCGAGGGCTAGCGGGGGCGGGCGCTGGCAGGGTGGGGCCCAGGCGCGGTCGGCGAGGGATCGCGCGCGCAGGCGCGGGCATGGCCAGCGGGGCGAGGCACGTGAGCGCGGGAGGCGGTGCGGCGGGAGTGGCGCGCGTGGGCGGCAGGCGGGGCCCGGGTGGCGCGGAGGCCAAGGCGGCGGGGTGGGAGCGTCGGCCGCTGGCGGGGTGGGGCCGGGAGCAGGCGGCGCGCAGGGGCTGGCAGGCGGCGCTCGTGCGTGGGGGCCTCGGGGCGCAGGCGTCGGGGTCCGGGCGGGCATGGGCGGAGGGAGGCGCGTGGGAGCGGGCCCGGGCAGGCGGCGTCAGCGCCTCGGGGCGCGCGGCGGGAGGCGACGTGGGAGCGGGGCCCGGCGCCTCGCGTGCGGGCGTGGCCGGCTGGCGGCTCGGCCGCTGGCCGGCGGGGATTCTCTCTTTTTTTTTCTTCTTTTTTTTTGAAACATATTACTGTTTTTTTTCTTTATTTATTTATTATTATTATTTTTACATTATTTATTTATCTTATTTATTTTATTCATTTACTTTTTATATATATATATTATTATTCATATTATATATTTATTATTTATTATTTATTTATTATTTTTATAACATATATTATTAATATTATTTTTATACTTATTCCCTATTACAAGTTTTAGGCTATTTTTTTTCTTCTTTTGCTGCATACATTTATATATATATGCTCCATCTCTTATGTTTTATTATTTTTCTTTTATCCTACTAATGTTTAATGCATGATCCTGTATGCAATGCAGGATGGGAAAATTTAGGGTGTTACAGTTGTATTTCTTCAAATCTACTCCACCGGCATCCTCACAGCTGGAGGGAATGAGGCCGTCATGGCCAACTACTTCCCCGTGGTTTTGACTGGGACTTCAAGGTCTTGTATTATGATCTTAACCCCTAAGTCCATATACAGTTGGGGGGATTTATGTTGCCAATTCACTGCCAACTTCGGGAGCTCCTACACCCGTTCTGGCACCGAGCTAGATCTCTTTATTGTACAACAGAAGTCGGGAGAGTCACTGCGATATTTCATCCAACGATTCTCTCAGGTACAAAACATCATGCCTTCTATCTCCAATGCTTCTATCGTCATTGCATTCCGACAGGGAGTTTGAGGTAAGAAGATGCTGGAGAAGCTGGCAACCAAGGATGTCAGCAGCATCACGAAACTCTTCAGCGTGGCTCACAAATGTGCCAGAGCTGCGAAGGGCTATGAGATGCAATCCAAACGAGCTGCGGAGCTGGTCAATCTACCTCCAAAGCCTGAGCTACCACCAATAGCAATGGAAAAAAGAAAAAGAAGTCAAGTGGCAAGAAGAAGTCACTTGCCGGCACACCTACAACTGCCGCAGTCGCAGCACCTGGTGGTCAGGGCCACGCCTCGACAAGTGACCTCGACAATCGTCTGAGGACGGTGAATAGATGTGGTGCCTGATCCACAAATCCATGGCCCATAATCTTGAAGACTGTCAAGAGGTCAAGAGGCTTGCTGAACGCAATAGCAAGCGTCAAGATGAAACCCCTTTCTTCCAGCGGAAAGGGAAACAAAAAGTCGACGAAGCTCCATCTGATCAGGAGCTAGGCTTACAAGATGCCAAGAAGGTGTTGAAGGCAGTCTACAACACTGTTGACGACTCAGACACCAACTCCGACAACGAACGTCAGAAGACTCTCCGTATGATGTATGGAGGGTCCTGGGACATTACCTCTCGATGCATTCTAAAAACTATGCGTCGGGAGATGGATGATGCTGCTCCCACTGCCAAGGTGGAACAACATCGAAAGTTGATGGATACTCCTATCTCCCATGATGCTTTGGAATGTCCGAAAAATATGGCAGGAGCTGGACAATTGCCCCTGATGGTCTCCCGACTATCAACAATATCCAGCTTGTCCATGTCTTTGTGGATGGCGGTGCGGCTCTCAACCTGATCAGCTTCGCATGCTTTGTGAAGCTCCAACTCAGTCTCTTGGACCTCAGTCCCTCACGCCCATTCTCCGGAGTGGGTCCAGGAGCTATCACACCTCTCGGGTCTTTAACTGTCCCGGAAACCTTCTAGACACCAAAAAACTACCGGTCTGCGAAGCTGGTGTTTGATGCGGCACACATCAACCTTCCCTTCAACGCCATCCTAGGCAGACCAACCCTATAGAGGTTCATAGCGGTGGCTCACTATGGCTATCATGTGTTGAAGATGCCAACTCCGACAGGCATCCTTCGGATTCGAGGGGAGGGATCACACTGTTGGAATTATTGCGTTGGAGAAGCTTCATGCACTTGCAGCAACGCAAGAAGCTGAATCCGGCAAGGAGCAATCTGCTCAGCAACCTTCGAGCTCGTGCTAGCACGACTCAACCTCTGCACCTCGCGTGCAGCCAAGCGGCAACACGGACATTCCCTTCAAAGTCATCCAAATCGGTTCTGATGCCACTCAGAGCACCCGTATATCGGGAGGTTTAAGTGAAAAATAGGAACTTACACTTGTCACTTTCCCCCAGATAAATGTTGACGTGTTTGCAAGGAAAGCGTCACAAATGCCTGGGATCCCTAGGGAAGTGATCGAGCATCATCTGAAGATATACCCCGATGCACGGTCTATACAACAGAAGCCCCGAAAGCAATCTGTTGAGCGGCGGAACTTCATCATGGAAGAAGATAAGAAGTTGCTTGACGTTGGATTCATCCGGGAGGTTCATCATCCTCGATGGCTGGCGAACCGAGTCCGTCGAAGTGTAGCAAAGACACTTCCCCCGGTACTACTAAGTCGTAGTCCGCGGAGGTTCATATTCGGTTGGGGCACAAAGTGAAATCAAGCACAAGATGGTGACACAAGAGATTTTACGTGGTTCGGGCCGCCTGAGTGTAATACCCTACTCCACAGGGTGTGTGTTGATTGTATGAGTCTGTGAACATGTGTGATCAGTGTGTTGATTGTATGAGTCTGTGAACGTGTGTGACCAGTTGAGATTGGATCCTTCTATCGTGCAGCGTGGCCCTTTTTTATGCTAAGGACTATCCGTTACAGTTCAAGCCTGGTCCGACAAGTGGCCCCAGCTGTATTAACTACCATGTACATGTTCTACAGTGTAATGAGGGGTTAATGTTGTGATATTCCCTTGATCGTGCATCATTAATATGGCATTAATGACGCATTAACTAGGTCTTGTAATGGCTAATTGATAGCCCTTGAATGTCTGCGACGTTGGAGATTCCGCTGTCCTCTTGTTGCTAACGTAGGTCTGAGCATTGACACGTGAAGTTCCGGAGCTTCCCTCTACTGGGGGATAGGTCTGGTGCAGTTGGACACGTGACAATGTCGGAGCTTCCCTAAGGAGGGAGGCAGGTTCAACGCTGCAAGACACGTGACAGCACCAGAGCTATCCTAACAAGGGAGGCAGATCTGGCTTTTTAGACACGTTGCTCTACCGGAGCTACCCTAAGGAGGTAGGTAGGTCCTGTTACGCGGGATGTGTGTCCCTGTCGAACATCTGCCACTTGGACATAGGAAGTCCTTGACTTTGCTTGTGGTGTTAGGGGGTACCCAGTATGTAGGATATAGACAGTGGCCTCCGGGCCCACCTCAGGGAGAGGTCTTTAGGTAGAGGTTATGCTATCAGAGGTGGGGCCATCATCGATTCCCGTGTTGCAGCTTCAAAGTCCTTTCCTGGGCAGTTGTGATGGCAGTACACAGTTATGCCGTCGCTGTGTGGCCCTTCTTAATATGGTGAGTGGGATCCTGGCGTGCGGATCTCACTCAATTGAAGGTCACTGGTTCCCAATATGAAATTCGTATCGGTTTCCAGCGTAATCTTTGTATCCCTATCAGGATGCCGCCCTTGGGCTTCAAACTTCCGATCATGACAATGGTTCGACTGGTGGGACTTCTTTAACAAAGTGGACATGTGCCCCCTTGTCATTGACGAGGTCATTTGAGATTCGGGTTTCAAGGTAGTTTCCATCCAAGCGTTGCAGAGGCTTACTATAGGGAGTAAGTCTGCACGGAGAGAGGGCTCTTTACGCTTTGATCTAATTTTGCGCTTAGAGATCTCCGCCTTTGCAACATTTCTTCTACTTCTGCTCCACTTTGTTGCTATGGAGTTTGGTCTTCCTCGCAGCCGGATCAATAGCGACGGAGAGTTGTCAAGAGTCGACACCTACATGGGGTGGTCAAGCGATTCCTTCAACAACTCTATTCGCCTCGGCAAGCCCCCTTCAAGAAGGAAATCCCCGGTGAGATCATGTATTACACGATGTTTGCCATGGTGGGGCTCATCCCGCCGTTCTCCAGCTTTCTGCTAATGCTACTGGACTTCTACGGCTTGCAACTCCACCACCTCGGCCCCCACTCCATCTTGCTAGTGGCACCATTCGTCTACTTTTGCGAGATGTTGGTGGGTGTGCTGCCTTGCATCGAGCTTTTTAGGACCTTCTTCACGATCCACGCAACCGGGAAGATCAATGAGTTCCTTGGTTTATACTACTTCGTGAAGCGCAAGAACTCGCCCTTCAAGTTTTTGAAGATGTTCCCTTCTGGGAAGTGGAATGGTTGGAAGAAATACTGGGTGGTCATTAGGGTGGATCGCCATGACATGTTGCAGCTACCTGATAGCCTCCCCAACAACGACATTGACGCCTGGGAAGCAGCCTCAAATTTGTCAGAGGAGTATAACATGATCTTGACAAGGATCCGGGAGTGTGTTGAAGGAGGAGTGACTCCCCTGATGGTCATCGCCAACTTCCTGACCAACCAGTGGGCTCTGCTGAAGACGAGGGAATGGACTGCATGGGCACTCGATGGAGATATGGATCCATACCGGATTGATACTGGTATCGGGTCCAATTTGTATGAAAAGGCTCTGAAGCTTCATCTCCAAAAACTGCACAACGGAGCCATTCACTCCGATGATCTGACACCTTCGGCGGAGTTCCTGCCGCTGAATATGGTTCCAGAGTTCAGTAGGGAGTTGCGGAGGAAGATGCCAGCACTTGATGATTTGGTCCTTGTGGATAAGCATTGGAGCACTCATCCAGGGGGGATTGTGATTCTCGGAGCTCCTTGCTCCCAAGAAGGCTTCAGACCTACGCTAGTCAGTGGCAAAGGCAAAGGTCCCGCAGCTTCACCTCCCAAGAATTCGGCCTCAAGCCGAAGCAAGGGGTAAACTCCCGTCGAAACTCCGAGTCACAAGTGAAAGCTGACAAGAAGTGATGGGATCCATGTGAGGGATGCTCCAAGAGAAGCAACCCCCCAGCTGCGATTGAGGTCTGTGGTGGTTGTGCCTCCAGCTCCGGCTGGTCCTTCGGCTCTAGTGTCCATAGGGGGCGCTGGGTCCGGCAAATCGTCTCCTGTCCTAATGGAGCGGATGCCTCTGGGTTCGGAGTGCTTCCTTTGATGATGGAGGTACCAGATGTGGCAGCACCGGTGGCCGCCTCAACACCTGGTTCGGGTACTTGAGCATCCGCCACACCGACGATGGCAGGCTCTAGCTCCAAGCGCCCAGGAGAGAAGATCTGTGCCAACTGGAGCCGCAACATCCCCAGGTAAGGGACGAACCTTCAGCTTTTGTCCTAATTTTGTTTCTTGCTTAATCTTGAATTCTCTATGTTATGTTTCTAGGGTATCAAGGAAGGAGACTGCAGCCGACGCCTGCGGTAGCTGCAGAGGCTATGCAAGCTAAAGCTCCTGCCTCAGCTCCAACCCCTCCCCCAGTGGTTGCGGCGGACAACACGATAGCTCTGGTGCCGGCTGTCGTGGAGACAAGTCCAGTACCAGCTATCGAAGAACATGTGGTAGCACTAGACCACGTGGAAGAAGTACTCGAGCAAGCTCCAGCAGATTCGGAGCTAGCCGCAGTGGTTCTGACATCAACGCCGGAAATCAATGAAGCCCCAGCGAAAGTTCCAGCGCCAACTCCGGAGGTGTCAACCCCAGAGGGGAGCTTGCCCGATCCTGCTCAAGAGGATCCAATTGTTGGTGCTTCGACTTTTGAGCTGATGGCTGAAGATCTAGCTGCGGATCCCTCTTCACCAGCTTTGGGAGTTGAAGATCTGACGGCTGAACCCTCATTGCCATCTCCAGAGGTAGAATTCCCTGCTGCAGGACCTTCCTCGACTGCGATAGAGATTGACCAGCTCCCGGAGATCGGCTCCAGTGCTGTGGAGCTGTTGGAGAACACACTTGCGCCATGTGCTCCTAACGTTATTTTGGAAGACCTATTGGAGCCTGCAGAGGCACCTCAGGTGGGCCCGAAGCTAATTCCCCTGGAGTTGTGAATTGACAACGCCTGCTCAAGCCTCCGATAGGTCCAACTTGCTTTTGACTATGACCACAAGTTTCTCAAAGAAGAGCGCAACACCCTGAGGCATTGGCATAATAGGCTACTCTTCGAGACAAAGCTGACGCAGTCTTGGCTGGTGGATTAGAAGGAGTGAGTGGCAAAGGAAAAAGCCCGGCAGTCGCGCCTGAACATGGCGCTAGATGAGCGAGAGGCCGCTATTAAGGCCCTCAACAAGAAGACTCAAGAGATCTACGAGCATGCGCAGAAGGCCCGTTAAATGGCCAACAATTGCTCGTAGAGTCTTGAAGAGTTGAGAGAAAATCTCCTCAAGCATCGAGAGGAGCTCAATAATAAGGAGGTTAGCCTCCAAGAAAAAGAAGTTAAGATCCAGCAGAGAGAGGATGAGCTCTCCCAAAAGCTGGCACACGGTGAACAAGACTTGGCTAACCGTTTGAAGGAATTTGAAGATTGGTGCGAACAAGAGAGGCACCAATTGTGGTGGGCAGGACAAGATGTCAGCAAAAGAGAAAGTGACGTCTCTGCCCGGGAGGACAAGGTGAAGGGGAAAGAGAAATACCTTGCAGATAGGTGAAACCGAGTACACCTCCGAGAGAAACAAGTTGCCAACCAAGAGAAACTGCTAGATGAACAAATTCATCATCATGCTAAGGAGGTCGAGTGCTTCTCAAAGGAGGGCTCTGTAGAGCTTTCATCTGCAAGGAGGTCGCTGGAGGAGCTCTGGAGCTCGAGGACAATTGAGTCTCAGCAAGTCTGGGACTTTCTCGGGCGAGCTAATGAAGCTCTGGTGTCTTTGGGGTTTAGTCCGGTTCATCTGGATGACCCGGAGCCAGAGATGGACAAGGCTCTGGTAGCTTTGAACTCCACCAGCAACAAGCTAGATGCTACGGTAGATGTAATCATCAACGAACTAGAGATAGAAGGAAAGTCCCTGGCAAAGAATGTCGCCGAGTATGTACTGATGTGCTTCAAGACCTGGGACCCAAAGATGTCTCTAGATCTGGTGGTTGAAGGACCCATTGCCGAGGAGGAAGAAGCTGCCAAGGCCAGCGTCCAAGAAGCTGCCCAGACAGTTGTCTCATTCTTTGTTAGGAACTCCAATAGCTAGGACTTTCCTTTTTGTACCTTCATCTTGTAAATCTCCAATTTTAAATGAATGAATGAAATCCTTTTGAATTCCATTTTTGTCTTCAATACATTGCCCTTTATATTGTTGCCCCCCTGGTAGATGTGTTCAATGAATTGAGGACATCTACCATAAGAATTTAGACAATGT
Organism: Tuctoria greenei; assembly: GCA_036927565.1. Lineage (NCBI taxonomy): Eukaryota > Viridiplantae > Streptophyta > Magnoliopsida > Poales > Poaceae > Tuctoria > Tuctoria greenei. The sequence goes on from JAYESD010000005.1 coordinate 192,470,800, forward strand.
ATTGAAAACTAGATAGTTCAGAACTCGTAGCAAGTATGATAGCACTGAGGTTTGTGTCTTGCCTCTGATATGTCCAGGGACCCTTTGTTACATCGATGACGGGCCCCCTGGGAGTTGTCCGGGCTTGGTAGCTTCGACGGTGCTCACTGCCAACTTGTAGAACGTCGACGACGGCCCCCCTGGGGGTTGTTGGAGCTTGGTAAATTCGACGGCACCCACTGTCAAGGCGTAGAACGTCGATGACAGCCCCCCCTGGGGGTTTTCAGAGCTTGGTAGCTTTGATGGCGCCCACTATCAATGCGTAGAACGTTGACGGCGGGCCCCCTAAGGGTTGTTGGAGCTTAGTAGCTTCGACGACGCCCATTATCGACTTGTATAACATCAATGGCGGGCCTCTGGGGGTTGTCGGAGCTTGGTAGCTTCGACCGTGCCCAATATCAACGCGTAGAGCATCGACGGCGGACCCCTTGGGGGTTATTAGAGCTTGTTGCTCCAGCAGCATCCATCATCGCCCATGTCACTTGCCGTCAATTGTTTATTTTTGCTGCGCATAAGAGACAAGAAAAGCAGTAAAATTCGTCCTCTTGTCAATATTTTTATTGTGGCTTACTGTCCTTGTTTGAACTTTTAGGTCCCAACTAATTCTTTGAAAAATATGAGTCTTCTTACTAAGTTTCCAAAAATTTGAATGCTTTCTAGACCCGCCTTACTGAGACCTACCGGAATAGGTAGAGCAGCGTACTTAGGGTGCTTGACCAGGCTACGTCGATAGCGCACTCCGAACCTGTGTTGGCTTTGGTTTTCAGGCAAGTAGACCCACTAACAATAACCGAGATCTAATGGAAAATCATAAAAAAAAACTTACATATTTCTCATGAATTATTAGGACCTTAATTTACTCGGATTGCACAACATCACTATTGACAATAAGGTATAAAATGAAATGAGCTTGTACAAATGAAATGCACGTGGAGTCTGTCTGTATAAAATGTTTCTCATTACAGTCCAATTAACAGGGGAAGACTAGGACACACTTAAAGTACAAGACCAAGTGAAGTGTGCTATTCATCTTGATCTAACCCAGGGAAGGTAAATACAGACCAATTTAAGTGTCCTAGGACCCTCCCGATGATGTCCATAGACTCTAAGAGATACAACTTATACAAATACAGACTCACCTCCGTGTAACTACGTGTAGAATTTACAGAGGTGCTCGATGTTCCAGCGCTTGGTAAGTGGTATCCCATCCTTTGTCGCCAAGCGAACGCATCCGGGGCGGGAAACTTTGATAACCCGAAAAGGACCTTCCCAGTTGGGGGATATTTTGTTCATCCCTTCTCGAGTCAGTATTCGCCGCATCACCAGCTCGCCTTCTTCTAACTGCCGGTTGCGCATGAACCTTTGATGATAGCGCCGGAGCGCTTGACGATATCACGCATTTTGAACAGCTGCTTGGCACCTTGCCTCGTCGATGAGGTCTAGGTATTCATGCCAGAACTGGTCCTGCATGGCTCCGTTGAAGGTCCGGACCCGACGAGAACCCATGATGATCTCTGGAGGAAGCATTGCTTCAGCTCTGTACACGAGGAAGAAAGGTGTCTCTCGTGCGGCCCGATTGGGTGTTGTCTGACTCGCCCATAAAGCAGATGGGAGCTCCTCTATCCAGTTGGCGCCATGCTTCTTTTTAAGCGCTCATAAGTGCGCGTCTTGAGTCCCTTGAGTATCTCTGCATTTGCTCTCTCGGCTAGGCCATTACTTACCGGATGTGCTACTGAGGCATAGCTGACTTGTATGCCGAGATCTTCGTAGTACTCTTGGAATGCTGCACTTGTGAATTGGGTTCCGTTGTAAGTGATGACTCTGTTCAAACTCCAAATCTGCAGACAATGGTCTTCAAAAACTTGATGGATGATTGCTTGTTGATAGTCACAACTGGAGTAGCTTCCGGCCACTTCGTGAACTTGTTGATGGAGACATACAAGAACCGGTAACCTTCGACGGCTTTTGGGAAAGGTCCCAAAATGTCCACCCCCCACACAGCAAATGGCCACGTGGGAGGTATCATCTGCAGTGACTGAGCTTGTGTTTGGATTTGCTTCGCGTGAAATTGGCACGCTTTGTACTTCTTAACCAACTTGACTGCATCTTGAAGTGCTGCCAATAAAAGCCATGCCGAAAGGCTTTACCGACCAACGTGCGAGAATACGCGTGGTTTCCGCACTTTCCTCCATGGATCTCCGCGAGGAGCTTGCGGCCTTCTTCTCGAGAAATGCACCACATTAGAATGTTGTTGGCACCACATCGGTAGAGATCCCCTTCTACCAATGTGTATCTTTTAGCCAATATGACAATTCACTCAGTGGATACACCATCTTCAAGAAGGTTGTTGTCTTTCAAGTAACTCGGGACCTCCGAGATCCATGCATCGAAGCTTACTTGGGCTTCTGGATCTTGCGCGCTTGGTTGCTCGGAGCTTCCTGTAGCGCCTACGATCCTTGGTGGATGCCACGATAACAGAGCCACTGGGACCGCTAGCTCGGGGTGCTGGTCTCGCCCCCCTCACTCAGTTTGACAAGCTGAGCCGCAGGTGATGACAATCTCCTGACAAAAACCCCGTCGGATGCTTGAGCCCCGATTGAAGCCTTCGTCGAGAGATCATCAGCTTCAGCTTTGTTAAGATGCTGGATATGGTGGAGGTTGAGGACATGGAAGTCCTTCTGTAGCTTCGGAACTTCAAGTAAATAAGCATCAAGTTGGGGGTTGTTGCAACTGCATTCATCTTTGACTTGCTTGATGATGAGTTGCGAATCACCCTTCACGAGGAGCTGCCGGACGCCATATGATAGCGCCACCTTGAGTCCGCAGATGAGAGCTTCATATTCTGCCATGTTGTTGGTTGCCTTGAAGTCGAGGCACACCATGTACTTGACCTTCTATAGGATCGAAGAGCATGTGAAAAGCTACCAGAGGGGGGGGGGGGTGAATGGTAGATTTAAAAATCTTACACAGCGGAAACAATTAAACCCCAAACCCTTTCGGCAGAAAAACGATCTGTTAAAGAAATCGTGTGTGAGACTAATCTAAACGTGTTTCACCGTGACAAAAGTGATGGATATCAGAGATAATCAAGTCACGAAGACAACACAAAAAGAATCACTCAAATCCGTCGAGAAAAACTCAAGTTATGATCGAAAGATCAAACATAGGTTAAACTGCCCTACCCGAGGAAAAACAGTTCTGGAACGCTGCAAAGAAACTCGTGTAGATCATAAACAACAAATACAACGACCGTGAAATTTTGATATATGATAGATAATCAAGTTGTGAAGACAACCCAAAAAGAATCACGTCAATTGGATCTGTAAAACTCGAGTTATGATAAAACCACCGACAAAAGGTAGTGCTGTCCAGAAACTCGACGAGTAAAACTTGTCTGGAACAAGTCGGACGAACAAGGCACAAAAGTTCCTTCAAACTACGAGTTTTATTCAATATAACACAAGAGGAACAGCCCTAAAGTCATCTACACGAGCTCTGGGCTCCCTTGCTTATATAACCAGCCCTTAGGCCAACCCAATATCAACTAGGACTCCAATCCTACTCAGATCACGAATCGTATCTTTCCATAACTGCTCAAGATTCTTCTATACGCAGATAGAAGCAATCTTAAGACTTCTAAACACCTTAGGAACGTATACCACATTCCTAAACAACTCAAATTCGTGATCCACACGAAATCCTATCATAACCAACTCAAATCTTTCCATATTTGAGTCAAACCCGACTCAGCCGCAGCCTGAGTCCATAACCTAGTCGGTTGGACCTTTCCGACCAATTCTTTACATCCACATCTCTTCATCACGTCTCGGAACCATGTATCCACGTCCATGCACTCCTTGCACACGTGCAAACATCTTCCTTCGATGTCCAGTAACCTTCATATGCATTGTTCTTGATTCAATCATCCCGCGTGACCTCCTGATCAGCTCAACCACAATTCCTCCTGAACTTGGTTGTTGGAACCTCATCTCCTCCCTAAGACTAGTCCAATGGATCCTGTCACCAGCCATGACTTGAACTCAAGCAGCACCTGCACATGAATAAACAACCAATCCATACGAGCCCAAGTCCTCGACTTGACTCAAGTTAGTTCCGAACACAACACCCTACGTGAGAGCCTCACAGAAGCATGTTGCAAAGCATAGCAAAACGATATCATCCATATCAACCAAAACGCACAAAAAACTTAGCAAATGAATACTAAGCAATCTTTCCAGAGATGTAAAGCAAGTACGAAACATTGCAAATGAAAGACAGAAGCATTGCGGTCAAGTTCCGGACCTTGCCAGAGCAACCCGGACCTTGAGCCGGAGCTAACAAAAGCTAGTAGAACCTAGCGCCGGAGCTTACCAAAAACTAGTCAAAACTAGTCAACCCAAAACCGGAGCTAGAAAAAGTACGTCGGAGCTTAGCAAAAGCATTCTGGAGCTATCAAAATATGCCGGAACTATCAAAGACATGATGGAGCTAAAGATAAAGCTCACCGGAGCAAACCAAAGCTAGTCGGACCTTACCAAGAAGCCGGACCTAGCATCTAACGTAGCCGGAGCTACCCAAAACAAGTCGGACCTATGGTCGGACCTTGCTATAGCTCGGAGCTAGAGTCGAACCTTGATAAAAAGGTGTTTTGGTGATATTCAAAACTTTTATCGTCAAAGCAAGTGTATTTACTACAAGCCAATGTATTCAGCACATATAGGTCTTAAAATCTCCCCCTTGATGAATGCATTGGCAACACCATTTAAAATCCGAACATTGGCTTATTCACATAAAAGTTTTGAAGGCAATTTCTACCCTTTTGTAAATCAAAAGTAAAATGAGAAGAAAATCCAAAAATTATCACATGTTATCTCTCCCTTTTTATTATATCTCCTTATGCACATATTCTCTTTCTCTTCATGCTTATCTCTCCCCCTTTGACAATGTATTCAGCAAGTCATGAGCATATAAACAAATTATCTCTCCAACTTTAGTTGTTATGAGCATATTATAACATATACATATAAACAAAGCTCATCCAAGTCATACTATCAAGTACCTTACATTATCACATCAATGAAATACATAAAGTAGTGTAAGCCATGCTAGAGATCAAATGTAATTTTCAATTTAAGCAAGTCATGATCTCACAAACTTAACTATCTCAAAACCTGATAGCATGACACTAGTTGCTGCATTTTATTATTTTTCAAAGCATAAATTTATATCATATGATATTTGCAAGAGATTATATGCGCATCTGCCTTATTCTAACCAACCAAGCCAAACCTATGTCATTTTACAATCAGAAGCTTAAGGACATGGTTTTAGTCGTACACAACTTCTTCCAAGTTCATATCTAAGTGCAATGACAAGCCATCTCAAAAGAAGAAGTGCGATGCATGCATATTCTCTTGATCTTTTCTCAATTTATATTTGTTCATAAAAACTCAACATGTGAGTTGATTACTTGATTAATTCTTAATGATGAAAAGCATTTGTGAGCATGCAACAAGTTCAAAACAGCAAGAAAGTTCGACCATGACCAGATTTAGTGTAAGTAATTATTCAAATTACTAGACATGGCAAAAACTACAAAATGTATAACACGAGTAATGTCGTAAGAACTTTCAGCATGTAAAAGGAATCACAAAGTCATATATGTATGAAATACTATGCTCATATTATTTTAATTTCAGATTCACACATAGACTTCCCAAGTTTCAAAAACTCCCTCTCAATTTAAGCCATGAGGATGCATAACCCCTATTTCACTATGAATGTAACAAAAACGAGTGAAATCCAAAGGTTTTGTAAAAATGTCAGCCAATTGTTGTTCAGTATCTACATGGTGAAGCACAATGTTTCCTTTTTCAACATTATCACGGAGAAAGTGATACCTAGTGTCAATGTGCTTAGTTCTAGAATGTTGCACGAGGTTTTTAGCAATGCAAATGGCACTAGTGTTATCACAAAAAAGTGGAACACTATCTAGATCAAACCCATAGTCCTTAAGTGTTTGAACAATCCAAAGAATTTGTGAGCAAACACTAGCAGCAGCTACATATTCAGATTCGGCTGTGGATTGTGCAACTGAATTTTGTTTTCTAGAGGACCAAGCAACAAGTGAATTACCAAGAAAATGACAAGCACCGGAAGTACTTTTCCTATCAATCCTACAACCCCAAAATCAGCATCCGAAAAAGCTTTCAAAGTAACGGTTGAGGAAGAAGGAAAAAAAATGCCAAATTCTTGGGTTCCATGTAAGTACCTGAGAATCGTTTTGACGGCTTGACGATGTGAAACATGTGGGGAAGCTTGAAACCGTGCACAAAGACATACGCTGAATTGTATGTCCGGTCTTGATGCCGTGAGGTACAAAAGTGATCTGATCATGCTTCTATATTCTTTTTGATCCACGGATTCACCATCTTCATCAAGTTCAAGTGTTGTTGCTGTTCCCATTGGTGTCCGAAGAGGCTTGCTTTTGTCCATGTTGAAGCGCCTTAGGAGGTCTTTGGTATACTTCGTTTGATGCACAAAGGTAGCCTCCTTGGTTTGCTTGATTTGCAGCCCCAAAAAGTAAGTGAGTTCACCCATCATACTCATTTCAAATTCGGAACTCATCATTGCTGAAAACTTGGACACAAGATCATGAGAAGCACAACCAAAGATAATATCATCCACATACACTTGAACGAATAATGAGTCATTGCCATGCTTAAGCACAAAAAGAGTTTTATCAACCTTGCCCATGGTAAACCCCTGTTCAAGTAAAAATGTTTTTAACCTATCATACCATGCTCTAGGGGCTTGTTTGAGACCGTATAAGGCTTTGGACAGTTTGTAAACATGATTAGGAAAATCTGGATTTTCAAAACCCGGTGGTTGTTTGACATAAACCTCCTCATCTATGTAGCCATTAAGAAAAGCACTTTTAACATCCATTTGAAATAGCTTAAAACCTTTAGATGCTGCAAAAGCTAACAAAATTCTTATGGCTTCTAATCTAGCGACAGGAGCAAAAGTTTCATCAAAATCTAGACCTTCAACTTGAGTGAAACCTTGAGCAACCAACCTAGCCTTATTCCTAACCACAACCCCATCCTCACTTTGTTTATTTTTAAATACCCATTTAGTTCCAATTAAAGTGTGACCTTGAGGTGGAGGTACAAGTTTCCAAACATTATTTCTTTCAAAATTTTCTAACTCTTCTTGCATGGCAATAATCCAAGATTCATTAGTGAGTGCGTGTGATATATCTTTGGGTTCAAAAGAAGAAACAAAAGCAGAATGAGCATAAGAGTTTGGATCGCAAAACCTGGACCGTGTGACTCGTTCGTGCAAGCTTCCAATCATCTGTTGTGGGGGATGATCTTTGTAAAAATGTAGGCGAACAGATGTCTCACAAGCTTCTTCTTCATTAGGTTCATCGTTGATTGATGAGCTTGTGACTTGTGGACGATCAGGACCAGCAGAGGTGATAGCCGGAGCTTGTTCAATGTCCGGAGCTGGACACATGTCAACTTCGGAACTACGAGGCAGTATCACCGGCTCTTCTTCATCTTCGAAAATACCCTCCCCCTGAGGATACGGATCTGGTCCTGCAACACCGTAGCTAGTACCTGGGCTAGCTTCATCAAAAGACACTTCACAAGTATCCACAATTTTGTTAGTGTCAAGTAAAAGCACACGGTAGCCTCTAGTATGAGATGGATAACCAAGAAACATGCCATCAATGGATCTAGGTTCAAATTTATCAAGATTACCATGTTTCTTAACAAAGCATTTGCAACCAAAGACTCGAAAGTGTGTAACACTAGGCCTATGTCCAAACCGGAGCTCATATGGTGTTTTACCTAGCTTAGCACGCAAGAAAACACGATTTGAGACATAACAAGCGGTTGCTAACGCATCAGCCCAAAATTTTCTAGGAGTTTGATATTCATCAAGCGTAGTCCTAGCCATCTCAACTAAGGTTCTATTCTTTCTTTCTACAACACCATTTTGTTGAGGTACATATGGTGAAGAGAATTGATGATCTATTCTATTTTCAGCACAAAAGTGATCAAAAGATTGATTTTTAAATTCAGTTCCGTTATCACTTCTAATTGCTTTTAATGATCCTGGGTGATCAATTGATAATCTAAGAAATAAAGTTCTAAAGTGACTAAAAACTTCATTCTTAGACGCCATAAAGTAAACCCAAGAGTATCTAGAATAATCATCAACGATAACAAGAACATACCATTTACCTCCGAAGGATTGAACACGTGAAGGTCCTACGGTGTCAAGATGCAAAAGTTGACATGGTTCAGTTGTCATGATCATTGTGAGAGGAGTATGTGAACCTGCAACCATCTTAGCATGTCTACAAGAAGAGCACACAATTTATTTGTCCCCTTTAAGCTTAGGCAACCCACGTATGCGATCAAGAGCACTAACACGCGTTAGGTGATCAAAGCCTACGTGACCAAGTCTATGATGCCAAAAATATAAGTCCTTTGAATCATTAGCAACTAAACACCTATACTTAGAGGAAGACATATCAAAATTAGCTTTAAAAACTCTTCCAAACTGAGACATGTTAAAAATAAGCTCACTATTTGAACTTACAACTTTGCAGCAGTTTTTATTGAAAATAATTTCCAGATTTTCATCTAGCAATTGTGAAACAGAAAGCAAGTTGTATTTCAAATTTTTGACAAGTGCCACATCCTTCAAAGTGTAGTGATCATTTACTCTAACCGAACCCTTAGCAATTATAGGAGTTGAAGAATTATCGGCAAAAGTAACATTTTCTACACGTGACACAAAAGAGAGGGAGGAGAATCAATCTTTGTTACCGGTCATGTGGCGTGAGCAACCTGAATCCACAATTCAAATGTTCTCCTTCCTCAAACGTGTAACCTACATAGAAGCACAATACGTCGATGACTCAATACTGGGGTTAGTCAAAAGGCATTTATGTATCCAGTACTGAGTCACACAACGTGCAGTAGGAAAAACACGCGAAAGTTGAGATAAAACAGCAGGTTTATGAGTCGAAGTTTGAGGTTTTCTATTCTTAACTCTTATAGCACAAAAACCAGTAGCTCCGGAGGTAAAAGCAGCAGTTCCAAAAGACAAGGCTGAAGCTCCAGAAACAAAAGCTGAAGTTCCGAAGGAAACAACAGAAGGTCCGGGAGCTCTCGGAGCTATCGGAACTATCGGAGCTGCTTTTGCGGATTTCTTACCAGAAGGTCCGGAAGCTACCTTTTCAAATTTCTGACTCACTAAGGCAGGTTGTGTTTTTCTAATTGCATGAAAGTTATAAGATCTAGCGATTTTTCTTTCCTTTTTCTGTTGTTTAGCTAGTCTATAACAAAAATCTATGACATGACCATCTCTACCACATAAGGTACAATGAAATTTAACTTTGTGTTCTTGTCTAGATGAGCAAGCAATATTTTTATTTGATACCGAATGAGACAACACTCCTACAGATTTGAAAACCACTTCTTTTTGTTTAGGAACTGTTTGAATCAAACCACTTCCTAATGACTTTACAATTTTAGGTGGATGTGCCTTAGCATGAGCATGAGAATCAAAACCTAAACCAGTTTTATCATTGCATGACTTGGAAGAATTCAGCAGTAAGTTTAGGTTCTTATTCCCATTACAAAACTGATCTAATGTCCTATGCATGTTATCAAGTTTATTGGACAGATCAAGGCAATTTTCACATGAAGTTTTTCCTTTTAGTTTGCAATTGGAACAAAATTTAACTTCATGAGAACGTAAAGCATTGTTCAATATAGAAATTTCATTCATAGCACCCTGTAGTTTCTTATCAAGATCATCACAAGTAGAACAATGCAAATCAATTGTAGAACAGCTAGCCTCTTTCAAGTTTTTATCATTAAGTGCAGCAAGCTCTTTGTTCTTTTCAATTTCTAACTCAAGTCTATCTAGAGTGGAGGAGTGTGCACTTATTAATGTGGACAATTGTTCATAGATTAAGTCACATGAGGGACATGCATCATCACTAGGAATCAAAGTTTTTTAAACGGTTAATTTCAGATTCTAGTGATTCAATTTTAGCAGCATTATCCCTAAGCTTTTTGTCCTTTTTCTTGACAATAATAGTTGCACGAGAAATAGCATCACACATTTCATTGCAGGTAGAACATACCTCATTGTCTTCACTGTTGTGTTATGCATCCTCCTGACTTGATCTTGATCTTGTTTTGCCCGCCATGAAGCATACGTTGGCCAGATCGTCATCATCTTCATCACTTTCAAAGTCTACATCACTTGAACTAAGTTCTTGAAGTGCGGTGATGAAGCTGTTAATCATCTTGCGTCCTATGGTACCCTTCTTTTTCTTGTTGGAATTACCAGAGGAGGTCCGGACCTTGCTTTGTTTTTCTTCCCGGGTGGTCGGACCTGAAAGGTTAGGGCATTCTGTACGAAAGTATCCTATTTTACCACATTCAAAACAGCGTTGAGGTCCGGAGCTTCCTCTCCTTCTTGTTCTCACATTTTGCAATGCTTTTGAGAATCTAGTAGAGATGAGTGCCAACTCCTCTTCTGGAAATTCTTCGATCTGTTCCAGGGTTAGTGAGGACAACAAAGCAAGAGTATTGCAAGATGATGATTGGCCGGAGCTAGACATATCGCGTTGTGAAACAAATGCAATAGACTTATTTGGGTTCTTACGTGCTAGAATGTCAATTTCATGAGTTTTTAGTTTAGAATAAAGTACATCTAATGTAAGAGAACTCATGACAGTTGATTCACGAATAGATGTTACTTTTATCTCCCTAATTGACATGTCTAATGCACTAAGAAGTTGCCTAGCATTCTCAGCATTAGAAAAATTAACATTGACACTACGTAAGTTGCTGAGAATTTTATTAAAACGAGCAAAGAGGTCATCAATAGACTCACCTGGTTGCATTTCAAAACGCATATATTCCTTTTTGAACATATCTTGTTTTACCTCCTTGATTGTGTTGGAGCATTCATGATAATCACAGAGAGCTCTCCAAACATCATATGCTGATCGGAGGTGCGCGACACGATCAAAGTCGCTTTGAGTGAGTCCTTGGATGATCAAGTTTCGGGCTTTGTTGTTGTTGTCGACGCCCCGTAGGTTTGTGGTCGTGACTTGATCATTAGGTGGCACTTCATAAGGCTTATACACCTTCTCCTATATTGCAAAGCCTTGTGCCTGGATAAAAGTCTCCATGCGTGCCTTCCAAACCTGAAAATCAATACCAGCAAACACACAAGGTTTGGCGGAGTACTTCTCCATGATGATTTGTCAAAAACACGTGCAAATCACAAAGATTAGAGAACTGTGGCTCTGATACCAATTGTAGGATCGAAGAGCACGTGAAAAACTACCAGAGTGGGGGGTGAATGGTAGATTTAAAAATCTTACGCAGCGGAAACAATTAAACCCCAAACCCTTTCGGCAGAAAAACAATCTATTAAAGAAATCGTGTGTGAGACTAATCTAAACGTGTTTCACCGTGACAAAAGTGATGGATATCAGAGAGAATCAAGTCACGAAGACAACACAAAAATAATCACTCAAATCCGTCGAGAAAAACTCAAGTTATGATCGAAAGATCAAACACAGGTTAAACTGCCCTACCCCAGGAAAAACAGTTCTGGAACGCTGCAAAGAGACTCGTGTAGATCATAAACCACAAATCCAATGACCATGAAATTTTGATATATGATAGATAATCAAGTTGCGAATACAACCCAAAAAGAATCACGTCCATTGGATCTGTAAAACTCGAGTTATGATAAAACCACCAACAAAAGGTAGTGCTGTCCAGAAACTCGACGAGTAAAACTTGTCTGGAACAAGTCGGACGAACAAGGCATAAAAGTTCCTTCAAACTACGAGTTTTATTCAATAGAACACAAGAGGAACAGCCCCAAAGTCGTATATCACGAGCTCTGGGCTCCCTTGCTTATATAACCAGCCCTTAGGCCAACCCAATATCAACTAGGACTCCAATCCTACTCAGATACGAATCATAACTTTCCATAACTGCTCAAGATTCTTCTATACGCAGATAGAAGCAATATTAAGACTTCCAAACACCTTAAGAACGTATCCCACATTCCTAAACAACTCAAATTCTTGACCCACACAAAATCCTATCATAACCAACTCAAATCTTTCCATATTTGAGTCAAACCCGACTCAGCCGCAGCCTGAGTCCATAACCTAGTCGGTTGGACCTTTCCGACCAATTCTTTACGTCCACATCTCTTCATCACGTCTCGGAACCATGTAGACACGTCCATGCACTCCTTTCACACGTGCAAACATCTTCCTTCGACGTCCAGTAACCTTCATATGCATTGTTCTTGATTTAATCATCCTGCGTGACCTCCTGATCAGCTCAACCACAATTCCTCCTGAACTTGGTTATTGGAACCTCATCTCCTCCCTGAGACTAGTCCAATGAATCCTGTCACCAGCCATGACTTGAACTCAAGCAGCACCTGCACATGAATAAACAACCAATCCATACGAGCCCAAGTCCTCGACTTGACTCAAGTTAGTTCCGAACACAACACCCTACATGAGAGCCTCACATAAGCATGTTGCAAAGCATAGCAAAACGATATCATCCATATCAACCAAAACGCACCAAAAACTTAGCAAATGAATACTAAGCAATCTTTCCAGAGATGTAAAGCAAGTACGAAACATTGCAAATGAAAGACAGAAGCATTGCGGTCAAGTTCCGGACCTTGCCAGAGCAACCCGAACCTTGAGCCGGAGCTAACAAAAGCTAGTAGAACCTAGCGCCGGAGCTTACCAAAAACTAGTCAAAACAAGTCAACCCAAAACCGGAGCTAGACAAAGTATGTCGGAGCTTAGCAAAGCATTCCGGAGCTATCAAATATATGACGGAACTATCAAAGACATGCCGGAGCTAAAGATAAAGCTCACCGGAGCTAACCAAAGCTGGTCAGAACTTACCAAGAAGCCGGACCTAGCATCTAACATACCCGGAGCTACCCAAAACAAGTCGGACCTATGGTCGGACCTTGCTATAGCTCGGAGCTAGAGTCGGACCTTGATAAAAAGGTGTTTTGGTGGTATTCAAAACTTTTTTCGTCAAAGCAAGTGTATTTACTACAAGCCAATGTATTCAGCACATATAGGTCTTACACCTTCTCCCCGGTCAGAGCGAGGAGAAGTATTCTAGCTCCGGCCCCCTACTTCTGCATATAGCCGTCAAAGTAGAGAGTCCAGTTGGGCTCGGTGAAGACCGGGACCTTAGGTTCGGGCTTCTGCTCATCAGGGCCCCCTAGAGTTAATGAAGAAGGCGTCCACTCCGCCATGAAGTCATCCAGCGCTTGACTCTTGATCACATGTCGAGGCAGGTGAATGTGCATCTAGGCATCCTCGTGGGCTTTGGATGATTGATGACGACAATTAAGAGGCTAATGAGCTGAGTTGATCTTAAGCACAGGTGTGATGGATGAAATGAGATGAAATCCCTCAAAAAGGTAAAGGATAAAACGGGCGTCAAAGACTCAAGCGTAGTATGAGCCGTGTCATATGAGAGGGTGTATGTATCATGTGCATTGAGATCATTCTAGAGAGCTCAAAGTGGTGGTTGAGAGAAAAACCTAAGTGTGAAGCAAAAATCAGGAAAAACCCTAGGAGGTCGGACTAGTCCGGGCCTCAGGGCTGGACTAGTCCGGCCAGTCAAAGAAGTCCACTTTGGGGTGGACTAAACGTCTCTGGATGAGTTCAGACTTGTCTGTATGGGTACGGACTAGTCCGTTGATCCCTTAGTGGAGTTTAAGCTAAGTGCCTCAAGACTGGACTTGTCTGTTTTGGAACAGACCAAAGCTCTCTGGAAAAGTTCAGACTTGTCTGTTATGGTGCGGACTTGTCCGTTTGAGACTTAGTGAGATAATCCGAGAAGAAAACCCTAGAGGGTTGGACTAGTCCACCCCTGTGGCCGGACTAGTCCGGGCCTACCCAATTGTGTCCGTTTTGGGACGAACCAAAACTTTCTATCCTACTTCGGACTAGTCCGTTGTGAACCGAACTAGTCTGTGTTGTCAGTGGACGTTTGAAATTCAAACGTTGGAGCGCACGTCATCTGTTTTGTCGATCAATGATGTGAAATTGTCGGTGGTCCCAGAAGGCCGGACTAATCTGTGGCATAGTGCGGACTAGTCCGGGTTGGTCCTGGTGGCAACGGTTAGTTGTTGGGACCCCTAGGTGGACTAGGAGGGTTTGGTTAGTGAATTCGTGTTTAAAATAACTTGAGTGTATGCTTAAATTTAGAGACAAGTACATTTTGGTTATTTATGTGTTGGTTTTATGATTCTTTATAGGGTTGTGCAATTCTTTACAAGGCTGATACAGGGAATATATGGTTCTTTTGCAGGGTTCGGGAACGGCAGCGCAAACTCCTTCGCCACACCTACAGGCACCCCGAGGGACGCACCAAGAAGATCTCGGCTCCGGAGGTAGTGGAGGGGATAGTGTGTAGCCCGGTGAATGCTTTGAAACTGCTTTGTGTTGTTGTGTGGATGTTTTGAATGTTTTGTGGACTATTTTGTGTATTTGTGTATAAAATGTTTTTGTGAATCTGTGTTTTTGTATAAACTGTTTAACTCGGAGCTCGCAATCCTGCAAGGTAGTCAGTCTCTATTTTTTTTTTAAAAAAAAAATGAAAACTTAACTTACGTCGGCTATGGTTAAGCCGACGTAAGTTAGCCCAGTTTAACTTACGTTAGTTATGCCATACCGACGTAAGTTATACCACTTAACTTACGTCAGTTATGCCATACCGACGTAACTTAGACTACTTAACTTTCGTCGGCCGGCCAGGTGCCGACGTAAGTTCTACGACCCAGCTTGCGGCCCTTTCCGGTAAATAACTTACATTGGTTGCGGATTACCGACGTAAGTTACTTAATTATGTCGGCGGCCGACATAAGTTACCTTAATTACTTCCAAAGTGCTTCATCGGTGGGAAACCGACGTAATTAAGGGTAAACCGATGTAACTAAATAACTTACGTTGGTTTCAGACTTAATTACGTCGGCTCTGGCCGACGTAATTGATAGGGATTCCTGTAGTGTCCCCCCCACTAGCTATATAATGTGGGAAAAACTATGCTTTCTGCTGGTTCTGCAATTTTTGCCACTTTCCCTCTTTTTGAGCAAATGCATGTCTTCTCATCTTGATTTATAGCTGCTGCAATTTCAGAACTTATATTTGTATTTTTCTCTAATATTCTCAAGTTTTCTTATAGATGGCTCACACCAAAATGACAGTCCGCAAGAGAGCTCGGATGCCACCCCTTGGAAGCAAGCTTAGGCCTCGCGAGGAGCTGCAAGTGGAACCAGCCCAAGAGAAGGAGGAAGTGAGTTCTCCCGCAAAGGAAGTTGAGCATGAACACTCCAACACGATGGAGGAAGACCCTGAGATTGTGGAATTCTATGATAGTGAGGAAGAAGGTGAAGCACATGAGGAGAATGAAGATGAAGCCTGAGAAGAGGATGAACCTGCTGCATAAGAAGAAGTACCTGAAGCACAAAGGAATGCATCACAACCTAGTGAAGCCAGAAAGAAGGACAAATGACTAGTTTACCGAGATGCCCAAGAATTTCGTTCCGACAGCACTGATGGAGGATTTGTAGCTAAGAAATTGAAGGAGTTCCTGGATCTATGCAAAATGCACCCGGAGTATTATGTCAAGAGGATTCCTCGCCATGGACGTGAAGAATGGAGAGCTCAAGTTACTGTTCTTGCCAAAGATGAGGTGGTCACCCGACACTTTGCGTCCACATGGAGATCTACTAGGGAGCAAGCTATTAATGATGTGGCTTGGGATGCACTTACTAGATTGTGCCACATCTACCAAGAACAAGTTGGAGGTACTAGTTTTGCACTGCACCCGCAACGCAAGAAGGGAACAAGGGAAGTATTAAGACCGCAAGATGGAGCTCAAGTCAGTTCTCGTGCCTTTGACAGATCTCAGGAAGTATTGGTGAACTTGGGAAATCACTATGCTGATGCCATGGAAGAGATTCACTACCTCCCTAAGAAGCTGTTCATCATGAAAAGCAAGAGGAAGTCCATGCCATCGTGGAGGTCAATGGTGTAGCAACCTCTCTAGTGCCTACATGGACGGCCAACTCACCTTGGCGTGCGCCCATGTATGCCTCGCCGCCGCTGTCGCCTTCGTCGCCTCACGGCCAGGATAGTCGCAGTTCACACAATTAAGTCTAGGTCTCCTGTTTAGAAGTTAGAAAAGTGTTTAGATCATTTTGGTTGTGTTTGGTTTGGTGTGCTGAATTTTCTTGGTGTGTGCTTGTGCTTGTGTGCCTGGTGCGAGTTGTGGGACGCTTAGCATTTTGTCCACATCCGCATGTAGTAGAGAGGTGTGGGATCCTTGTCCACATCCTCTAATAGGGTTTTTTAGTTTAATAAGAGAGTTTTTTACTTACATATACCTTGATGCATATAGTTGGGGTGTTTCGTTTCAAATTTTGGATTCTCCCATCTCTACTATTCTTTCACCAACAGATGTTGAGGACTCGTAACCAGAGGAATGCCAATGGTGAGGTGGAGAACAATGGAGCACCTCAGAACAACAATGGACTTGGACATGGAGCTATCAACCTTGAGCAACTGTTGGCTATGCAGAACTAGCCCATGCAAACCATGATACAGACCATAGGACAGCTGCAAGCTGGCAACAACAGTCAGCCCCACATGCCTCCGCCACCACCACCCCCGCCACCGCACAACTATTTGGGAGAGTTCATGAGGACCAGACCACCTACTTTTGCTCAAGCCAATGACCCCATGGAAGCTGATGATTTGGCTGAAATCTATTGAGAAAAAACTTGCTATTGTATAGTGCAGTGACAGGGAAAAGGTTCTTTTTGCCTCACACCAGTTGGTTGGAGCTGCTGCAAATTGGTGGGAATCCCTTTGCAATGCCCATGAAAATCAAGAGAGAATCACCTGGGCTGAATTCAAGGAGAAATTCCGTCCTCACTATGTACCTGAGGGAGTCATGATATTGAGAAGACACAAATTCGAAAACCTGAAGGATGAGTGTGAGTGAGTATCTCAATAAATTCAATCAACTGTCTAGATATGCTCCAGAGGACATCAACACTGATAGCAGGAAGCAATATTTGTTCATGAGAGGTCTCTACAATGAAATTCAAGTTCAGTTGCTCAATGCTAACTATGCAAATTTTTAGAAGCTGGTTGGCAAAAAAAATGTTGTTGAAACACAAGATTCGTGAGATGGAGCTGGATCACAAGAGGAAGATGCCATATCATGGACAACCGCAAGGAATCAATATCCGTCCTCGCTATGCACCGCCTGCTGCACCATATTACAACCAGTCTGCTGATGCATACCACCCTGGTTATCCACCACGACCGCAACAGCCAATGCAGCAACGCCCTTCCATGCAAGCACCCCGCTTACCTATGCAGTCTGCGCCACGCCCAAACATGCCTACCTATGCTCAAAACCAGCCTCGCCCTAACTTCTCTAGTGCCACTACTGCAAAGACTTGCTATACTTGTGATCGAGCGGGACATTTTGCAAATCAATGCCCAAGATCAGGTCAAGGTCAGGTGAACAATGTTCCAAGGCAGAATCCTAGGCCCCATGGAGGAGAAACTCAAGGCAACCGAGCACCGCAAAATTTTGCTCATAGCAAGGTGAACCATGTATATGCAAAAGAGGCTCAACAAGTTGAAGATGTTGTGATTGCTATGTTTCTCCCAAACTCCAAACCCGCGACTATATTATTTGATTTTGGAGCATCCCATTCATTCATATCATCAAAGTAAGTTGCAAAGCATAGCATGCCTATATCATAATTGAAGTATACTCTGTTGGTTAAAACTCCGGGATGATAGATGATGAAGAATATAGTATGTATAAAAGTAAGTATTTCCATAAGGGGGGGGGGGGGTAGATTTCCTCGCCAACCTCATAGTCCTGAACTCGCAAGGCTTGGACATCATACTTGGAATGGATTGGTTAAGGAAGCATAACAGAGTGATTCAGTGTGCCACTCAGACAGTGCAATTGACAAACGAGGAAGGAGTTAGTATAGAATTCAAGGCAGTTCAACTGACAACCGAGATGGAAATGGTAAATCATGCAGATGGAGTAACTTTGGAGGAAATTCCAATTGTTTGTGAGTACCTAGAAGTGGTTCCTGAAGAATTGCCAAGTATGCCACCTGATCGTGACATCGAGTTTCTCATTGATTTAATATCTGGAACTGCACCTATAGCAAAGAGGCCATATAGGATGCCTCCTAAGGTACTAGCAGAGCTCAAGAAGCAGATTCAAGAGCAGTTAGAGAAGGGTTTTATATGCCCAAGCTCACTGCCATGGGGAGCCCCAATGCTTTTCGTAGATAAGAAAGATGGATCCCAAAGAATGTGTGTTGATTACCGGTCTCTCAACGAGGTGACAATTAAGAATAAGTACACGCTGCCACGCATGGAGGATCTGTTCGACCAGATGAAGGGAGCCAAAATATTCTCCAAGATTGATCTTTGGTCAAGATATTTCCAAATGAACATTAG
Organism: Tuctoria greenei; assembly: GCA_036927565.1. NCBI lineage: Eukaryota > Viridiplantae > Streptophyta > Magnoliopsida > Poales > Poaceae > Tuctoria > Tuctoria greenei. The sequence continues at coordinate 192,489,458 of JAYESD010000005.1, forward strand.
ACCATCAGACATACCCAAAATGGCTTTCGGGACACGGTATGGATCCTATGAGTATGCCGTTATGTATTTTGGATTGACTAACGCACCCGCATACTTCATGTATCTTATGAACAAGGTCTTCATGGAGTATTTGGATAAGTTTTTGGTAGTGTTTATTGATGACATCATGATCTACTCGAAAAGTGAAGAGGACCATAACGAGCATCTAAGGTTGACTTTGCAGAAACTGCGAGAGCACCAGCTGTATGCCAAGTTTAACAAGTGCCAATTATGGTTAAGGGAGATATCATTTCTAGGCCATGTTATCTCTAGAGGTGGAGTGTCAATCGAACCAGGAAAGGTTAGAGATGTTCTAAGGATGGAACCGCCACAGACTGTGAAGGAGATAAGGAGTTTTCTTGGAATGGCTGGATATTACCGTCGGTTCATCAAGGACTTTTACAAGATAGCGAAGCCCATGACTGAATTATTAATGAAGGAGAAGCCTTTCAAGTGGACTCAAGCTTGTCAAGACAGTTTTGAGGAGCTAAAGAAGGGGCTAACAACAACACTTGTGTTGGTATTGCCAGATGTGAGCAAGAGCTTTGATATCTATTACGCTTCAAGGCAAGGACTTTGTTGTGCATTAATGGAAGAAGGTCGACTAAAAGCCTATGCATTCAGGCAATTGAAGAAACATGAGAAGAATTATCCTATGCATGATGTCGAACTTGCAGCCATAGTGCATGCGTTGAAGATTTGGAGACATTATGTTCTTGGTCATAGATGTGAGATTTATATAGATCATAAGAGTCTCAAGTACATATTCACGCAAATGGATCTGAATTTGAGGCAACAAAGATGGTTGAAACTCATTAAAGATTATGATGTGGGAATCAATTATCATCCGGGAAAATCCAACGTAGTGGCTGATGCTTTGAGTCAGAAGGGAGCAAGCCACCAGCTCACCGTTAGGGAGTTGCCATATGAGCTATGCAAGGAGTTTGAACTGTTGAATCTTGGATTTGTTAATGAGATGGGGGCAATGGAAGTGAATCCTACCATGGAATAGGAAATTTGAGAAGGTCAAATGAAGGATAAGGAAATCTAGGAAATCAACGAAAGGACCCAAGAAGGGAGATAATTCAGATTCGATGAGGATGCCCATGGTACTCTATGGCTTGGAAAACGGATTGTTGTGCCTAATGAGAAGCGTCTCCGACATATGATATTAAAGGAGGCACATGACTCACTTTACTCCATCCATCTCGGCTGTACGAAGATGTACAAGGATCTGAAGACGCGCTACTGGTAGGATGGTATGAAAAGGGACATAGCTGAATATGTCGCATTATGTGATGTGTGCCAACGAGTCAAGGTTGAACATCAAAGGTCAGCTGGATCTTGCAGCCATTGAAGATTCCGGAATGGAAATGGGAAGAGGTTGGTATGGATTTCATAGTTGGTTTGCCTCACACTTTAGCAAGTTATGATTCAATATGGGTTATTGTGGATTGATTGACGAAATCAACGCATTTCATTCCTGTCAAGACTACCTATAGTGGAGCGAAGTTGGAAGAACTATACATGGGAAGAATAGTGTGTTTACACTGAGTACCAAAAAAATAGTGTCCGATAGAGGTTCTCAATTTACCTCAAGGTTCTGGCAAAAGCTGCACGAGTTTATGGGAACTCAATTGAATTTCAGTTCAGCATATCACCCTCAAACGGATGGACAGACTGAGAGAACAAATCAGATTTTGGAAGACATGCTAAGAGCTTGTGTGCTAAAGTATGGAGGGATTTGGGACAAGAGTCTGCCATATGATGAATTCTCCTTTAACAACAGTTACCAAGCAAGTTTGAAGATGTCACCATATGAAGAATTACATAGGAGATGTGGAACACCCTTGTTCTAGAATGAGACAGGGGAAACTCAAGTGTTTGGACCTGATGTAATCCAGGATGTCAAAAAGAAAGTTCGAACAATCCGCAAAAACTTAAGAGCCGCTCAGTCCAGGCAAAAGGGTTATCCCAATAATAGGCGAAGAAGCTTAGCTTTTGAGTGGGAGACTTTGTATACCTCAAAGTGTCACCCATGTGAGGTCACAAGCGGTTTAATGTCAAAAGCAAGTTGGCACCTCGCTATATTGGACCATTTAAGATTTTGGACAAGCGGGGAGAAGTAGCCTATAAGTTGGAGATGCCTGCACATCTTTCTGATGTTCATGATGTGTTCCATGTTTCTCAGCTCAAGAAGTGCTTTACGGTTCCAGAAGAGCAAGTGTCGATGGAAGAATTGGAGCCAGAGGAAGATTTGACCTATGTTGAGCAACCTGTCAAAATTCTGGACACTAAGGAAAAGGTTACAAGGAACAAGGTGATTCGATGGTGCAAAGTGCAATGGAAGCATCATACAAAATCAAAATCAACTTGGGAGCGAGAAGATGACCTCAAGAAGGAATTTCCCTACCTCTTTCCTTTTGCGTCGAATCTCGAGGGCGAGATTCATTTTAAGGGGGGTAGTTTGTAACACCCTCAATTTCATGCATAGTGCATTGCATGTATCATCATACATATTTAACATAAAGCAACCCCAAAGGAACCCGATTAAAATGAATTAGGGTCTAATCAGCATTTTAAGTCTATCAGGGTACAGACTTGTCCGGCTCCCAACCCGGACTAGTCTGGCATCCCTCCTCTGTTTCAGAAATTCAGTTTCTTCAGAACCCGGACTTGTCCAACACATTGCACGGACTAGTCCATTGTTGGTTCTGATGTTTATTCGGACTTGTCCAATTTCCAGCGGACTAGTCCGATCTTGTCCAATTTTCCAGTCCGGACCAAATTCCTAGCCAAGCCCCAGACTTGTCCGGCCATTTATATCAGACTTGTCCGAAATAGTTTCTGTTCCAAAATGGACTTGTCCGGTATCCTTGCGGACTAGTCCAGCATGCAAAATTCAACTCGAATTCTGTTTTTCTACCATGATTGATTATTGGGTAATCGCCTTAATTGGGCCCAGGAACTTCGTGCTCAAATCAGAGGAGCCCAAGTGGACCCGACCTCAGCCACTACACGTCCCCTACCGAATTCTACTTGGAATTCACATAAAAACCCTACCTCTCCACCCCTATATAAACAACCAAATACTCTCACCTCTCCAACCTTTGAGAAAAACCCTCGCTATCGTTCTTTGATCATGTGCCACCCTCAAGAGGAGTCACAACAACAAGAAGAAGGTGGAGGATCAATCAAGCACGATCTTCATCAACTTCTCGACATCAACATTCTTCGTCACCAAATTGTTCTCAACACCTCTTATCAAGCCCTAGTCGTCAAGAATCAAGTGTTGCACCGAATTCTTGATCCTTGGATCTCTAAACACACGGTACACCCTCTACATTCACTTTTCCACGTCAATTCACCCCCTTGATCGCACTGTCCAGAAAACCCTATTTTCACAGTTCGTGGACAGGGCAGACTAGTCCGGCCCTAGTAGTGGACTAATCCGGTGTTGCAATCTGTTTTGTGCCAAATTAATTTCAACTTGACTCAAATCGATTCAATACTTGTTCAAACTTGTTAAAAACTATTGTAACCAGTTAGTAAGCATTAATAGCAACTCATTAACAAGTTTTAATTCACAATTGCACAAATCATGCATATCATGGCATATTGACTAATATATGAGCATTATTTGATTGTAATGTTTGTTTTGCATGTTTGACGCGCGGAATAGAAGGTATCGCTGTAGAGAGTGCTTTCAAGGACCTATAGAACCGGAATTTCAAAGCTTTTGATCCAAACCAAGCTCAAGAGCAAGGCAAGTGTCCTTGATCATTTTGATCCAGGTTTTTAAATGTTTTGCTTCCAAAATTGCATGCTTGTGTCAATTTGATGGGAAAACCCAATTTTAGGAGCTTACTAGTTTTGTATGACCACCCTTGTTGCTTGAACATAATGTAGATAGTCGGGAAGGGTATTTTATACTTTTTGCCTTGCTATACTCAATTGGATTTGGGAAACAATCATATTGATTAATTATGAACTATTGAACACATGAATAATGAGAATTGGTATTAATGACCCTTTAGCAACACGGTGCCTAGGGATATGAGCAAGCCGGTTATGTGGAATGGGTTAGACTGTTTTGATGGTTTTGCTTTCTTTAGATTTAAGGACCAGTTCATGGAGCAACCATCCAGGATTTACAGTGCTACCACAGGGCCAAGTATGGGTGCAGCTTAGCTGACTAATTAGTGTGTTGCCAGTACTATTTGGACCATTAAGAAGGCTCGGGAAAGGGGTAATCAGATGGGTTTTTAGTCATGGTGGGACTACCCTGGGATCCGAATGGCTCAAGAGGGGGCCCTTGGTTGGATATGATTAGTTGGAGACATCAACACCTGTGAAACCTCAATGGGTTCCAAATATGCCAGTAATCACTTTGTAAAGGCTATTTTGTGATCTCATAGCCACACACCTAAGGAAGTGTGCGAAGGCATAATTGAGATTCCTTAGTCATCGAAAGATGATGAAATCATGAACTTTTGGGTAAAGTGGTACAACCTCTACAGAGTGTGTTAGAAACTATCATGATAGTCGTGCTCCCGATCATGAGCAATATGGACCTTCACATGATTAGAGTTATGGACCTTGAACATGGTTTAATGGCTGGAATTGAAATTGGGAATTTATATTGGTTCAGTAATTTACTTTGGCATATGGAATTGATAAAAATAAGACATATGAGCAGTTATGAGTTGGTTATGGATTATTAATGCTGGTATTGGCTGTTTAAGTTGAAATTAATGTTATTTAGGTTATTTTGGGAAGGACCACTCTTAATGATGATATAATTGCATTTTCAACTGTTTTGAATGTACTTTTATGCAATTAGCTTTTTAATTATAATTTCCTTATTTAAGCTACATGTCATACTTTCCCACACTTGCTGAGTACGACATGTGCTCACCCTTGCATTTCTCCCAACAAATTCAAACGCAGGCGACAACGTGGATTACCAGGAGATCTCTGAGGAGTTCTAGGCGTGCGTGTTACCATCAAGCTTGCCTGTGGAGTTTGGAGTCTTAGTGTTTAGAGTATTCTACTGCAGTTGTTTAGAGCTTGTCTTCGAGACTATTTGGTTTGTAATAAGGTACTATTAATAGTGTTATTATTCGAGACATGGTTTTATCTATTTATTGTTTGTGAATCACATGTGTACGTGTGTTAAACATCTTGGGCACAGATATGCATTACGATTTGGTTCATTTCTGGAATCGGGTGTCACAGCGGGTCTGCTTGAGGTACCTGCAATGTGTGAGAGGTTCTCTTGGCTTCCCCCATCCTTGGAGTCTAGTGACGTCGAATGGCCTACCAGGAAAGCTCTATGCCAAGCCGGAGGTCCAGGAGGTGTGAACTACTTAGCCTGATCATGTACCCTAAGCACGCACTCCCTGCCTCCTAGCGCTACGACAAAGTACTGGGGGCCAGAAAGTTTGCACCCTAGGGATAGCGGGAGCCAAACCTCGAAGCACTATCGAATTGAATTACCCAAGCCCTGTGTGTCAGTTCAGGACAGTGAGACATGACAAAGCTAAAGAGGAGAAAGAGGTAAATTCGCGAGCAAACTAGTCTCTCCTCTATAATCTATGCAGGACAACCAACTCCGGCACCTCCGAAGGGGTCTGCCATCGACGTCCCAGAATGTCAATGATAGTAACAAGCGTAGATTCGTGAGTACACTCTCGCGTCCCGCTCTTGTTGCTAATAGGGTTCTCTTGTGGTACCCTGTATTCCAGGGGACTGCCATCAAAGTTGATACACATCGGTGATGGACAACGCCAGAGCAGCCAGCTCCGGCACCTCCTAGGGGGCCCACCGTCGATGTCCTAGAATGTCAATGAAAGTAACAAGCGTAGATTTGTGAGTACACTCACCCGTCCTGCTCTTATTGCTAATAGGGTTCTATTGTGGTGACCTGTATACCAGGGGCCTGTCGTCGACATCGCTACACATCTGTGGTGGACGACGCCGGAGTAGCCAGCTTCGACACCTCCCAGGGGACTCGCCGGCGACGTCCTAGAATGTCGATGACAGTAACTAGCGCAGATTCATGAGTACACTCTCCTGACCCGCTCTTGTTGCTAATAGGATTCTCTTGTGGTAACTCTAGACTAGGGGTCTTCCGTCGAAGTTGCTACACATCGGTGGTGGACGACGCCAGAGCAGCCAGCTTCGGCACCACCCAGGGGGCCCGCCGTCAATGTTCCAGAATGTCGATGATAGTAACATCGTAGATTCGTGAGTACACTCTCCCGTCCCGCTCTTGTTTCTAATAGGGTTCTATTGTGGTAACCTGTGTACCAGGGGTCTGCCGTCGACGTTGCTACACATCGGGGGTGGACGACACCGGAGCAACCAGCTCCAACACAACCCAGGGAGCGACGAATCTGCGACAATGGGGGCGACGTTGGAGCAACCAGCTCCGGCACTACCCAGGGGGACTACCGTAGATGACTCTACAATGATGGCGGGCGATGCTAGAGCAGCAATCTCCGGCATCACCGAGGGGGCAAGCCTTCGAAGACTCTACAACAATGGCGGGCGACGTTAGAGCAACCAGCTCTAGTGCCACCCAGGGGGCCTGCCGTTGATGACTCTGTGACGATGGAGGGCAATGTTGGAGCAACCAGCTCTGCCACCACCCAGGAGGCCTACAGTCGATGACTCTGCGACGATGGCGGGTAATGTCGGAGTGACCAGCTTCGGTACCACCTAGGGGGCTTGTCATCGATGACTCTGCAATGATGGTGGGCGATGTCGAAGCAGCCAGCTCCAGCACCACCAAAGGAGTTAGCCGTCGATGACTCTGCGATGATGGTAGGTGACGCCGCATCAACTAGCTCTGACACCACCCAAGGAGCCTGCCGTCGACGTCTCTACGCAGACAATGCTTGGTACCCCTGAAGGGGCACCACCAAGGCCATCTACTCAAACTCCCCCGCTCTGCTGGGGGCCCATCGAAGACATCCTGCGATCAAGTGGTAGGCGTGCCCAACCACCTGGCCACACCTACCAAGGGGCCTCTAAGGGGGTTCCATAGGCAGGACATCAACTGATGACGGAACGGCTATGTCAACTGTGTGATCGTTGGTTCCTCACAAACTAACCAAATCGGCAAAGTTCTCCAACCCCTGACGCTACTAAGAGATTGGGTGAACAAGACGGCAACACACAAGACGCAACCAAGAAGTTAAACATGAATTCAAACTCATTGAAGAATATTTATAAAGGGGTGAGCCTCGGATACAAAGACGTCCCCGCCTAGAGGCCGCCAGCCTCAATCTCTCGCGAATTGCGCGACGACATGTTTGGCGAAATACTTGACTTCCGTCGTTGCCGCCTTCTTGTGCGCTTCGTTGGGGCCTTTGAAAACCGGGTCCAGTGGTATCTCAGGATACCGACTCCAGTAGCACACTAGAATGTGGGAAGCCACTGTCTCTGCTAGCACTCTACCCTCGTCTTCCAGACAGTAGGCCAGCTGTCGCTCCTGCAGATTGAGGTCGCCGGCGCGACGCTCCGAAGTCTGCTCTCGAGCCTGGACGTCATGCTCTAGCAGGAAGAGTTCCTGGCACTCAATTAGGTGCTGCTCCTGATCCCGTGCCAGGTTGCTCTCCTGAAGCTCAAGGTCTTTGATGCGAGATTGCAGCCTGTCCCGATCTATCTCAGCCCTAGTCCTCATCTCATAGGCCGCCACCTCTTTCTCAACAAAAGCGACCTCCCACTCAACAACAGCGGCTTTGCTGTGACCCAGGGCCGCTCGACCCTCTTCAAGGACACCCAGGCGGGCATCAGCCGCCCGATTGGTTGCCTTGGCATCGTCTAGAATCTTCTGGGACGCTGCTGTTGACGGTTGTTATATACCAATTTCACCCATCAATATAACCCAATTATGTGAAGGAAATATCATTTCTTGTGCATATCATCTTTCTATTTAACCTATTTCCACTTGTACTTGGAGAAATTGGTGCATGCAGGTATTTTATACAGAATTGAAGTGAAACAAGGGGATGGATCCTATAAAATATCATCCCAGCCAATCAAGTGCCAACATGTGGCACCACATGGATCAAATGGCCCACAAACAGAAGAATCTGATGCCATCAAACGGTGTAGCACCCATATTAAGGGATGGGACCTACCTAGCAGTGAGCTGCAGAAAGCTCACGCAAAACGGTACAAAGACCAGGTCGGTTGACCTCCCTAGTTGTCTGACCTGGTCCTAGCGCCAAACTCGGTCAGCTTCCACATGGTGTCTCCTCCCGGCTTGAAGAAATCAGTGGTGACTGATTCACGCGCTTTTACTGGCAGGAACCGACCCTTCTCCACCTATAAATAGGACCCCTCACTTTAACACACACCACTTGAGCATCATTCTAGTTCTCTTAGTCCTTAGTGGAGTTAGGCTATAGAGAGGAGAGCCTCTAGTCCCAAGTCCAAGTTGGGAAAGGTATGGCTCATGTATCTTTTCTTATATTTGTGACTTTATGCATAATAAAGATATTATCTTTAGTCTTCTTTTATTCATATACTTGGATGAAGTGTTTCTTGTTTGATTGTGGATTCCATGTATGTGGTAGGAATCATATTTAAGATCATGCCTTAATGTCATTATACTATCATCATAAACACTAACCCCCACTATAGACTAAGTAGTTATGATATGATCATGTTAATATGAATAACTTATGCTATATCTCAACATTGGTTCAACGATGATTTAGTGCATTGCCTTAGGATGGCTTGTGCCGCGGCTCTTAAGGTATTTACTTATTATGCTAGCATGGTGCTAGGATAGTTAAGTAGCGTTGGATGTCTCGTAGACCCACAAATTAAAGAGGTAGGCAGTAGGTGGTGATAGCCCTATCTGTCCTTTGTAATCCTTCACGTTTGGCTATGACAAAGGCTCTTGGCAGGAGTCGTCCTAGTATTGCTAGGATTAAACTCGTGCCCAATGTGTTGAACAACTTAGCAAAAGGATTCACCGTTAACATGCTCATTAGTATCTAACCTAGGCTATGTATATGTATATTAGAAACATTGTAGGAGTAACTCTCCAACTCTTAGTTTAATCTCCACTAGGACCTATTTACCCTTTAGAATAGATTGCTTAGGTGTGTGTCACACTACCCATATATTATCAATGTACCCCTGTCTTGATAATTGATTAGTATCCCATGGCTGGATCATAAGAGTAGTGTTTACTTTACTCCATTGCCTTTCTTTGGGATAAATACGATACCCTTGGGAATACTCTTGGGTAAAATGCTACACGACAATTTCTGTACCTTGCGGACCTCATCTTTCGAGAGATGATCTGTGACTCAAGAAACATCAACAAACATTTCTGGCGCCGTTGTCGGGGAAGGCGAAGGAAGTGAATGATAGCTATCACTTGTGAATGAGCTATAGATACTAATCGTTATTAGACAAGATTACCCTTGTTTGTTTTCTCCTTTTGTGTGAAAATAGGGTAGTGTTGGCTAACCCATTTCATGGGATGGAGCACGAGGATGCCATGTAACACCCTCATTTTCATCCATCATGCATTGAATACATTCCAATACATGTTTAATATTGTGCAACATAAAAAGGAACAAGTTTAAAATGAATTAGAAACAAAACCACACTTAAGAATTCTGGGAAGTGCGGACTAGTCCGATTTCTCTCTGACTTCAAACGGACTTGTCTATTTTTCTGCAGACTAGTCTGCTTTCCCTCTGGACACTTTCGGACTTGTCCTGTCCTGTGCGGAATAGTCCGGTGTTCCAATTCCTTGAAAATTTTGCTAAGTCCCTGGACTTGTCCGGACTAGTTCGGTATTCCAGCGGACTTTTCCATTTTCCCCTCTGACTAAAGTCGGACTTGTTCGATTTTGGCCAGACTTGTCCGATTTTCCCCTCTGGATAGGATTGGACTTGTTTGATGTCCAGAGCGGACTTTTCCGATATTCCCTCTGTCCAACTTCGAACTAGTCCAGTCCTTTTCGGACTTGTCCGATAAATCGGGACTCCGAGTTGATCTTTTGTTTCACGACTTGTTTCTTGGGTTTTACGTTAAGTGGGCCTAGGGACGTCGTGCCTAACTCTTTTAGAGCCCATATGGGACTCCAAACCGACCTATACTCATCTCAAACTCGAAATCCATCTAACCCTAGCCTCCACCTCTATATAAACAACCCCATCCCTTGACATCTATTTGCCACTTTTCCACCACACCCAAACCCTAGCTCATGAATAGCCGCCACCAAGGAGGGAGAAGGAGATCTAGAGCAAGAAGAAGAAGAGGAGGAAATGAAAGAGTATCAAGATCTCCATCAACTTCGTGTTCTTCGTCAACAATCCACCATCAAGTTCTTCATCAACACTAGATCTTCAAGATCCAAGTGTTGCCTCCAAGATCCTTGATTCATTGGAGTTCTAAACACCTGCTATATCTTCTATTCTCTTTTCCTTACCTGAATTCAACCCCAAATCTCCAAATTCACGTCGATCTAGAAAACCCTAATCTGCTGCTCTCGCGCAGTGCCGACTTGTCCGGTCCCTATCGGAATAGTCCGATTTTCCTGGTTAAATTGTGTCAAATTAATTCTAAAATTAGATCTAATCAACTCTAAACCTGTATAAACTTGTTAAAAGCTATTAGAAATAGTTAGTGATCATTAAAAGCAACTCATTAACAAGTTCCACCTTGCATTTGCATTAACAATGCATGTCATGTCATCTTGAGTAATGTTTGTGCACTCTTTGATTGTGTTTCTTGTCTTGTATGTTTATTGTGCGGATTAGACGGATTTGCGCTAGAGAGTGCCGCGGAGGATCTACAACACCAAGAGTTTGAAGGCTTTGACCCGAACCAATCCCAAGAGCAAGGCAAGTGTCCTTGAAGCATATTGATCCTGTTGTAAAATAAATGTTTTGTTTGCAAAACTGCATGCTTGTTTCAATTTGATGGGAATCCTATGATAGGAAGTTTACTAGATTTGTCTAACCACCCTTGCCACTTGGAATACATGGTAGAGAGTCGGGAAGAGCTTTTACCCTTTTGCTTCACTTAATTAATTGGGATGGGAAAACAACTATACTATTCAATTATGCATCAATGAGATTATGGTTATTATGAACTGGTTAATATGATATGGTAATCGGTGATCTAAGCAAGCTTGGTATGTGAATGGGTTGGATGTTATGGTGGTTGCTTTCTTTAGATCTAAGGACTGCTTCATGCGAGAATAAGCCAGGACTACAGTGCCACAATGAGGCCAAGTATGGGTGCGGCGTAGCTGATTAATTAAGGATTTGCCAGTGCTATTTGGACCATTAAGGAGGCTCGGGGAAGGGGTAGTCAGATTGGGTTGTTGATGATTGGTGGGACTACCCTGGGATCCGAATGGCTCAAGAGGGGGCCCTTGGTTGAAGATGTGCTCAGTTGGAGACATCGCCACCGGTGAAACCTCAGTGGGGTCTAAATAGGCTAGTAATCCATTTGTAAAGGCTATTTTGTGATCTCTTGGCCATACACCAAAGGAATTGTAATTGGCATAAGGGAGGATCTTTAGTCGTCGACGGGTGACGAAATCACAAACATATGGGTAAAGTGGTATAACCTCTGCAGAGTGTCTAATAAAACTATCATGATAGCCGTGCTCCCGGTTATGAGCACCTGAACAACTTCCATGATTGGAGGGTACTTGAGATTCGGGATGGTTATGGTTTACTAATGGTTACAGTTGATAATATGGTTATGGCTAGTTATGAATGAAATTCTGATATTGATTATGATTATTGGTGATGAGAAATCTGGAATATGGATGATGGTAATGAATATGGACTGGTACTATGTTAATAATTATGGCTTATGAAGGGTTTATTTCACATACATATAATATATTGCTTTTCAAATGTTTTAATGTACTTTTCAGCACTTAGCCATTGTTATATTCGTCATTTGAATTAGCTACATGTCATAGTTTCCACACTTGCTGAGTACGACATGTACTCACCCTTGCAATTCCCCCACCAACTGTTGCAGGTCAGGATTGGGAGTTTAATGATGATAATGCGGAGTTCTAGGCCGTGTTTACCGTCAGCTTTGCCTGTGGAGTGTTGGAGCTGCGCTATCCCTTTTGCTTAGTTGCTTAGTTTGCTTAATTATTTCCGCTGTATTAGTTGAACTTGTCATTAAAATTTCATTAGAACTTGTACTTGAGAATAATATGGTTTGTGTAATAAAAATGTTTAATTAATCTTGTCTTGTGGTAATTTTCTGTATATCCTTTTGTGAATGCACTCATGTATGTGTGTTGGACGTCCTGGGCACACATATGTGTTCACTTGGTTCATTTTCGAAACCGGGTATCACATGCCAGTGCTCAACTGCAAGATGATTCAAGGCGTACCTCAACAAAATATCCGCTAGGTAACACCATTGCCTTTCGCGGAAGAATTTCAGCTTATAGTAGGAGCCAAAGTCGTCCATCCCCAAGCTTGGGGGAGGCTCCAAGAGTTTTTCTTGGTTTGCCTCCATCGTGGGGTCGATAGTTGGCTCTTCATCCAACACAACATGTTCGTGTTGCAGCTGAAGGAGTCCTATTCTCATTCATCATGGATGAGAATATGGTCTCCACTCAAGGGGTGGATTGAAGAATGTTCCAGTTCCCTTAGCTTGGCATGCACACCACTTAGCAAGGTGGACATGCTGGCTATGGAACTACACCACCCATTGAAGTATCATGTAGATCAAGCGAATGGAGATTTTTTTGGAAATATCCAAGTAATGGATATTCACATGATTTGTGAAAATCCATGTCAACATGGGGCACTTGGGGAATCATTTCCCTTAAACCCATGAGGATTCTTCCTTGCAAACACAACTCCAATGGCTATCACCTACAAGGAAGTCAAGGGTGGAATCAATATCACCCTTAGAATCAAGGAGGCTATGAGGATTTCAAGGGATTTAACATCAACTAGACTTGAAGTATCTTGTCCATGTGTGAGACATATGTGTGTTGAACACATTGGCTATAACGATAAAAGTTTTGAATACTGCCAAAACACCCATTTAACAAGGTTCGACTCTAGGTCCGAGCTCCAGCAAGGTCCAACAATAGGTCCGACTTGTTTTCGATAGCTCCGGCAAGGTCTGATGTAAGGTCTGACTTCTTTGTCTAGGTCCTACATGTTCCGGCGCTAGGTCTGACTAAGCTTTAGTATGCTCCGGCGCTAGGTCCGACTAGCTTTGATAAGCTCTGACGCTAGGTTTGACTAGCTTTGGTAAGCTCTGGCGGTAGGTCCTACTAGGTTTGGTAAGCTTCGTCTCAACGTCCGGTTAGCTTTGGCAAGGTTCGGTGGTAGATTGCAATGGTTCTGCTTCTAACTTGCAATGTTTCGAACTTGCTTTTTGGATTATGGAAAGCTTGCTTAGTGTTCTTTTACTAGTGTTTTGTGTGTGTTGGTGGTTATGGCTGATATCGTTTTGCTATGGTTTGCAACATGCTTATGTGAGGTGCTCACGTAAGGTGTTGTGGTTATTGGAACTAACGAGAGTCAAGTTGAGGACTTGTGCTCGGAAGTATCGGTTGTTTATTCAAGTGCAGGTGTTGCTTGAGTTCAAGACATGGCTGGTGACGGGATCCATTGAACTAGTCTTAGGGAGAAGATGAGGTTCAACAACCAAGTTTGGGAGGAACCGTGGTTGAGTTGATCAGGAGGTCGTGCAACATTTTTGAATCAAGAACAATGCATATGAAGGCATCATGAACATCGTTGGAAGCTGTTTGCACGTGTGCAAGGAATGTATGGACGTGGCTACATGGTTTCGAGGTGTGATGAAGAGAAGTGATGAGGACATCACTTCTATGGATACAACACTCCATTGAACATACAAGATGCAATCAATAGAGTTCACACACAACAATTAATTTTAGAGGTGAGCTCATTCTTTTATGTATCCTTATATAGTTTTGAGAATAGATTGCTACCTAATAATTTAATTGTGATTAGGATACATGGAGAGGTTCAAGGAGTAATTGGAGGAAGGTTTAGGGGCGTGGATGACAGGAGAATATGTTTAAAGAAGATGTAAACCGAGCCCAACTCAGAATTATGTCCAACTCGGAGTCCAGTAGCAGTTCATACTAAAACGGACGCCCAGGACACATACGAACTCCGTTTCGGATGTTCTACATATGCACGACAAGGGGAGAAGATAAACTTTCCAATTACGGTTGTCCCATGTCAATATCTCTTCGAAGTCGAGAGTAATCATCAAAACAAAATTGAGTTTAGAATTTATCAGTGGGCCTTGTATCAAGTCTACATCTCTTATTTTCGTGTCTTAGGGTTAGGTCACGACACCAACACCCCCTTGGACGTCCTCCCACCTATATATACTCCATGGTGGTCGCCGTAAACAATTGAGTTTTGCTTAGATTAATATGTTATACACGGTTTCGCTGTTCATCGGTTTGTGAGACCCCAACTTAGCAATTCAGGTTGCTTCTACCTTGTTCTTGCTTGTGTTCTCGGTTGTACTTAAAGGGATTAGCCTTCTTGGCGAGGTCAATCGTGTGCAGTATGGTTGATAACCAATGGAGCGATGGTGTAGTGATTGTAGTGGTTTTTCATGTTCTACTCGAGAGCCTCAGACCATCAACGTCGAGATCTCCACCCCAATCGACTTATCCTTACCTATCGGAAGATCGGGACTCATCCTTCTTATCAATTGACATCAGATTTCCAGGTTGCCCATTAGATAATTCATCTATCCATTACATTAGTTTTGTTTTTCATACCTAGAGTCCACAAAAAAGCGACAAAAAACTTGCAGTTTAGTAGATCTGTTCATTACTTTTTCCAAACCACCATTGAGTCTTTGCAACTATCATTTTTAGTTTAGTCTTGTTGAGTTTGTGTCCGTTGTTGACTCATATTTCTGGTTTATAAAGTATTTTTGGTATTAGTTTGAGTTTTGCATTGTGTCGATTCATCTTTTTGAATCGCGTCATCACACCTAGATTAGATTCATCTCTGTCCAGTTCAGTATTTTGATCATATCTCACACATACGAACTTGGAATTTGGAGTTCTTGTACTTTCTGGAAATATTAAGAAGTTTTCTACAACTTTCTTATTCAAAGATTTTACATAAAACGGAGTTATTGTGGTCAAAAATGCATTAGATTTGAATCTGTTCTCGACCTAGAATTTCTGAACAGTCTGTGTTTCGGGGGCAATATATCCTACTGTTCTAGTCCAAAATATTTCTTCCATATATTGAAATTAAATAGGAGAGATATATCTACGATCTTGCTGTTGTAAGTTTTTCTATTTGGAGCCTCTAATTATGTCTATTTGTCCTTGGACGATTGAGCAGAAAATCTGTAACAGACCCACGAGATATCTTTGATTATTTTTCATTGTGTTCTTCTTTTGAAGCACATTATAAAAAAAAGGAAGAAAAAAAGAAAAAGGCAAGTGCAAAACAAGATACAAAAGCCGCACAAAAAAGGAGAAAAAAACAACAAAAAAATAGAAGTGCTTGCATTCTTTGTGTCATCTAGTTTTGTCTCATGTCTTGCTAGCTTGAACTACTAGAAACACATTTAGGCTAGCAACTTTGACAAGTACTTTGGACACTTATTGTGACGCCTGGTTCTGAAAAATGAACCAATCTAATGCATATGTGTGCCCAAGATGTTCATCACACATACACGGGTGCAATCACAAACGATATACAGATAATTACCACAGAACAAGATTAATTAACCAAATTTTATTACACAACCCATACTATCCTCGAATACAAGCTCTAATGAATATTTATTACAAGTTCAACTAATGCAGCGGAAATAAACTAATTAAGCAAACTAAACAGCTAGGCAGCATAAGCAATAAGGTATAGCGCAGCTCCAATCAACACCACAGGCAAAGCTGATGGTAGACACGGCCTAGAACTCCGCATCATCACCATTAAACTCACAATCCTGACCTGCAACTGTTGGGTGGGGATTGCAAGAGTGAGTACATGTCGTACTCAGCAAGTGTGGAAAGTATGACATGTGGATGATTCAAATGACGACAATAATAATGGCTAAGTGCTGAAAAGTACATTAAAACATTTGAAAAGCAATATATTATATGTATGTGAAGTAAACCCACCATAAGCATAAGTAATATCATAATACACATCTGAATTCACTACCATCATCAATAATTATAGATTTCACCATTGCCAATAACCATATTCAATGCCAGAAATTAATCCATAACCATAATACCAACCATAACCATCCCAAATACCATCCCAATACTCAGTACCTTCTAATCATGGAAGTTGTCCAAGTGCTCATAACCGGGAGCACGGCTATCATGATAGTTTTATTTAACTCTGCAGAGTTTGTACCACTTTACCCACATGGTTGTGATTTCATCACCTTTCGATGACTAAAACCTCTATTATGCCGTCTCACACTTCCGTCGGTGTGTGGCCAAGAGATCACAAAATAGCCTTTACAAAGGGATTACTAGCCTATTTAGACCCCACTGAGGTTTCACCGGTGGCGATGTCTCCTACAGAGCACATATTCAACCAAGGGCCCCCTCTTGAGCCATTCGAATCCTAGGGTAGTCCCACCAATCGTTAACAAACCCAATTCGACTACCCCTTCCCCGAGCATCCATAATGGTACAAATAGCACTGGCAAAGCCCTAATTAATCAGCTACGCCGCACCCATACTTGGCCTCGTGGTGGTACTGTAGTCCTGGCTTATTCTCGCATGAACCGGTCCTTAGATCTAAAGCAAGAAAACCACCATAACATCCAACCCATCCACATACCAGGCTTGCTTAGATCACCCATTACCATATCATATTGACCAGTTCACATTAACCAAAATATCATTAATGCATAATTAAATGTGTAGTGTAGTTTTCTCATCCCAATTAATTAAGCGATGCAAAAGGTAAAAACCCTTCCCGACTCTCTACCATGTATTCCAGGTGACAAGGGTGGTTAAACAAAGCTAGTCAACTTCCTATCATAGGATTCCTATCAAATTGACACAAGCATGCAATTTTGCAAACAAAACATTTACTTAAAATAGGATCAATATGCTTCAAGGACACTTGCCTTGCTCTTGCTGTTGATTAGGATCAAAGCCTTCAAACTCTTGGTGCTGTAGATCCTCCGCGGCACTTTCTAGCGCAAATCCGTCTAATCCGCACAATAAACATACAAGACAAGAAACACAATCAAAGAGTGCACAAATATTACTCAATATGACATGACATGCATGATTGATGCAAATGCAAGGTAGAACTTGTTACTAGATTGCTTTTAATGATAACTAACTAGTTCTAATAGCTTTTAACAAGTTTATACAGGTTTGAAGTTGATTAGATCAAATTTTAGAATTAATTCAACACAATTTAACCAGAAAGATCGGACTAGTCTGCTAGGGACCGGACAAGTCCGCACTCTGCGAGATCAGCAGATTAGGGTTTTCTAGATCGACGTGAATTTGGAGATTAGGGGTTGAATTCTCGTAAGGAAAAGAGAATAGAAGGTATACCAAGTGTTTAGAACTCTAATGAATCAAGAAACTTGGAGGTAGCACTTGGATCTTGGTGATCTAGGGTTGGTGATGAACTTGGGGATGAATTGGTGATGAAGGATGAAACATGGTGGAGATCTTGATCCTCTTTCGTTTTCTCCTCTTCTTCTTCTTGCTTGGGATCTTCTCCTCCCTCCTTGTTGGTGGCTCCCCACGAACTAGGGTTTGGGTGGGTGGAAAAGTGGCAAATAGATGTCAATCCAAGGGGTGTGGCTGTTTATATAGAGGTGGAGGCTAGGGTTAGATGGATTTCAAGTTTGGGATGAGTAGAGGCCGGTTTAGAGTCCCTCATGGGCTCTAAAAGAGTTAGGCACGACGTCCCTAGGCCCACTTAATGTGAAACCCAAGAAACAAGTCAAAAACAAAAGATCAATTCGGAGTCACGAAATATCGGACAAGTCCGGAAGGGATCGGACTAGTCCGAAGTCGTCCAGAGAGAAAATCGGACAAGTTTGGCAAAAAATCGGACAAGTCCGACTTTAAACAGAGAGGAAAACGGACAAGTCCGCTGGAACACCGGACTAGTCCAGAAAAGTCTGAGGACTTAGCAAATTTTCAAGGATTCTTGGAATATCGGACTAGTCTGCACAAAATCAGACAAGTCCGAAAGTTTCCAGAGCCAAAATTGGACTAGTCCGCAGCAAAAACGGACAAGTCCATTTTTAGTCAGAGAGAAATCAGAATAGTCCTCAGTAAAATCAGACTAGTCCGCACTTTCCTACGTTTTAAGTGCGGTTTTGTTCCAAATCAATTTTAAATGCTGCAAATCAATTTTAAACCCGTTCCTTTTGTTGTGGGTCAATGTTAAACATGTATATGAGTGTATGTAGGGCATGATGCATGAAAATGAGGGTGTTACAAACCTACCCCCCTTAAAATGAATCTCGCACTCGAGATTCGATGCGGAAGAGAAGAGATAGGGAAATTCCTTCTTGAGATCATCCTCCATTTCCCACGTTGCTTCTTTTTCTGTGTGGTGCTTCCATTGAACTTTACACCATTTAATAACCTTGTTCCTTGTGACTCTCTCCTTGGTTTCCAAGATTTTGATCGGTTGCTCGGCATAAGTCAAATCTTTCTCTAGTTCCAATTCTTCCATTGGCACTTGTTCTTCCGGTACTCTCAAACACTTCTTGAGCTGGGAAACATGAAATACATCATGGACATCCGAAAGATGAGCTGGCATCTCCAAATTATACGCTACTTCTCCTCTTTTGTCCAAAATCTTGAATGGTCCAATATAGCGAGGTGCTAGCTTTCCTCTTATGTTAAACCTCTTATGACCTCTCATTGGTGACACCTTGAGGTAGACAAAATCTCCCACTTCAAAGGCTAATTTCCTTCTTCTATTGTCCGCATAGCCTTTTTGTAGGATCGAAGAGCACGTGAAAAGCTACCAGAGGGGGGGGGGGGTGAATGGTAGATTTAAAAATCTTACGCAGCGGAAACAATTAAACCCCAAACCCTTTCGGCAGAAAAATGATCTGTTAAAGAAATTGTGTGTGAGACTAATCTAAACGTGTTTCACCGTGACAAAAGTGACAGATATCAGAGAGAATCAAGTCACGAAGACAACACAAAAAGAATCACTCAAATCCGTCGAGAAAAACTCAAGTTATGATCGAAATATCAAACAATGGTCAATCTGCCCTACCCGAGAAAAAACAGTTCTAGAACGCTGCAAAGAAACTCGTGTAGATCATAGAAAACAAATCCAATGACCGTGAAATTTTGACAGATGATAGACAATCAAGTTGTGAAGACAAATAAAAAAGAATCACGTCAATTGGATTTTTAAAACTCGAGTTATGATAAAACCACCGACAAAAGGTAGTGCTGTCCAGAAACTCGACGAGTAAAACTTGTCTGGAACAAGTCGGACGAACAAGGCACAAAAGTTCCTTCAAACTACGAATTTTATTCAATAGAACACAAGAGGAACAGCCCCAAAGTCGTGCACCACGAGCTCTGGGCTCCCTTGCTTATATAACCAGTTTGAAAGCCAACTCAACTCAAATTAGGAACCTAATCGTACTCTGTTCACGAATCGTAACTTTCCATAATTGCTTAGGATTCTTCTATACGCAGATAGAAGCAATCTTAAGACTTCCAAACACCTTAGGAACGTATCCCACATTCCTAAACAACTTAAATTCGTGACCCATACGAAATCCTATCATAACCAACTCAAATCTTTCCATATTTGAGTCAAACCCGACTCAGCCGCAGCCTGAGTCCATAACCTAGTCGGTTGGACCTTTCTGACCAATTCTTTACGTCCACATCTCTTCATCACACCTCGGAACCATGTATCCACGTCCATGCACTCCTTGCACACGTGCAAACATCTTCCAATGACGTCCATGATGCCTTCATATGCATTGTTCTTGATTCAATCATGTTGCGCAACCTCCTAATCAGCTCAACCACAATTCCTCCTGAATTTGGTTGTTGGAACCTCATCTCCTCCCTGAGACTAGTCCAATGGATCCCTTCACCAGCCATGTCTTGAACTCAAGCAACACCTGCACATGAATAAACAACCAATCCATACGAGCCCAAGTCCTCGACTTGACTCAAGTTAGTTCCGAACACAACACCTTACGTGAGACACTAGTTGCTGCATTTTATTATTTTTCAAAACACAAATTTAGATCATATGATATTTGCAAGAGATTATATGCGCATCTGCCTTATTCTAACCAACCAAGCCAAGCCTATGTCATTTGACAATCAGAAGCTTAAGGACATGGTTTTAGTCATACACAACTTCTTCCAAGTTTAAATCTATGTGCAATGATAAGCCATCTCAAAAGAAGTGCGATGCATGTATATTCTCTTGATCTTTTCTCAATTTATATTTGTTCATAAAAAACTCAACATGTGAGTTGATTACTTGATGAATTCTTAATGATTAAAAGCACTTGTGAACATGTAACAAGTTCAAAATAGCAAGAAAGTTCGACCATGACCAATTTTAGTGTAAGTAATTATTCCAATTACTAGACATGGCAAAAACTACAAAATGTATAACACGAGTAATGTAGTAAGAACTTTCAGCATGTAAAAGGAATCACAAAGTCATATATGTATGAAATACTATGCTCATATTATTTTAATTTTAGATTCACACAAAGACTTCCCAAGATTCAAAAACTCCCCCTCAATTTAAGCCATGAGGATGCATAACCCCTATTTCACTATGAATGTAACAAAAATGAGTGAAATCCAAAGGTTTTGTAAAAATGTCAGCCAATTGTTGTTTGGTATCTACATGGTGAAGCACAATGTTTCCTTTTTCAACATTAACTCGGAGAAAGTGATACCTAATGTCAATGTGCTTAGTTCTAGAATGTTGCACGGGGTTTTTAGCAATGCAAATGGCACTAGTGTTATCACAGAATAGTGGAGCACTATCTAGATCAACCCCATAGTCCTTAAGTGTTTGAACAATCCAAAGAATTTGAGAGCAAGCACTAGCTGCAGCTACATATTCAGATTCGGCTGTGGATTGTGCAACTGAATTTTGTTTTCTAGAGGACCAAACAACTAGAGAATTACCAAGAAAATGACAAGCACCGGAAGTACTTTTCCTATCAATCCTACAACCCCCAAAATCAGCATCCGAAAAAGCTTTCAAAGTAACGGTTGAGGAAGAAGGAAGAAAAATGCCAAATTCTTGGGTTCCATGTAAGTACCTGAGAATCCTTTTGACGGCTTGACGATGTGAAACACGTGGGGAAGCTTGAAACCGTGCACAAAGACATACGCTGAATTGTATGTTCGGTCTTGATGCCGTGAGGTACAAAAGTGATCCAATCATGCTTCTATATTCTTTTTGATCCACGGGTTCACCATCTTCATCAAGTTCAAGTGTTGTTGCTGTTCCCATTGGTGTCCGAACAGACTTGCTTTTGTCCATGTTGAAGCGCCTTAGGAGGTCTTTGGTATACTTTGTTTGATGCACAAAGGTACCCTCCTTGGTTTGCTTGATTTGCAGCCCCAATAAGTAAGTGAGTTCACCCATCATACTCATTTCAAATTCGTAACTCATCATTGCTGAAAACTTGGACACAAGATCATGAGAAACACAACCAAAGATAATATCATCCACATACACTTGAACGAATAATGAATCATTGCCATGCTTAAGCACAAAAAGAGTTTTATCAACCTTGCCCATGGTAAACCCCTTTTCAAGTAAGAATGTTTTTAACCTATCATACCATGCTCTAAGGGCTTGTTTGAGACCGTATAAGGCTTTGGACAGTTTGTAAACATGATTAGGAAAATCTGGATTTTCAAAACCCGGTGGTTGTTTGACATAAACCTCCTCATCTATGTAGCCATTAAGAAAAGCACTTCTAACATCCATTTGATATAGCTTAAAACCTTTAGATGCTGCAAAAACTAACAAAATTCTTATGGCTTCTAATCTAGCGACAGGGGCAAAAGTTTCATCAAAATCTAGACCTTCAACTTGAGTGAAACCTTGAGCAACCAACCTAGCCTTATTCCTAACCACAACCCCATCCCCACTTTGTTTATTTTTAAATACCCATTTAGTTCCAATTAAAGTGTGACCTTGAGGTGGAGGTACAAGTTTCCAAACATTATTTCTTTCAAAATTTTCGAACTCTTCTTGCATGGCAATAATCCAAGATTCATTAATGAGTGCGTGTGATATATCTTTGGGTTCAAAAGAAGCAACAAAAGCAGAATGAGCATGGGAGTTTGGATCGCAAAACCTGACCGTGTGACTCGTTCGTGCAAGCTTCCAATCATCTGTTGTGGGGGATGATCTTTGTAAAAACGTAGGGGAACAGATGTCTCACAAGCTTCTTCTTCATTAGGTTCATCGTAGATTGATGAGCTTGTGACTTGTGGAGGATCAGGACCAGCATAGGTGATAGCCGAAGCTTGTTCAATGTCCGGAGCTGCACGTGTCAACTTCGGAACTACCAGTCAGTATCACCGGCTCTTCTTCATCTTCAAAAATACCCTCCCCCTGAGGATACGGATCTGGTCCTGCAACACCGGAGCTAGTACCTGAGCTAGCTTCATCAAAAGACACTTCACAAGTCTCCACAATTTTGTTAGTGTCAAGTAAAAGCACACGGTAGCCTCTAGTATGAGATGGACAACCAAGAAACATGCTATCAATGGATCTAGGTTCAAATTTATCAAGATACTATGTTTCTTAACAAAGCATTTGCAACCAAAGACCCGAAAGTGTGTAACACTAGGCCTATGTCCAAACAGGAGCTCATATGGTGTTTTACCTAGCTTAGCACGCAAGAAAACACGATTTGAGACATAACAAGCGGTTGCTAACGCATCAGCCCAAAATTTCGTAGGAGTTTGATATTCATCACACATAGTCCTAGCCATCTCAACTAAGGTTCTGTTCTTTCTTTCTACAACACCGTTTTGTTGAGGTACATATGGTGAAGAGAATTGATGATCTATTCTATTTTCAGCACAAAAGTGATCAAAAGATTGATTTTTAAATTCAGTTCCATTATCACTTCTAATTGCTTTTAATGATCCTGGGTGATCAATTGATAATCTAAGAAATAAAGTTCTAAAGTGACTAAAAACTTCATTCTTAGATGCCATAAAGTAAACCCAAGAGTATCTAGAATAATCATCAACGATAACAAGAACATACCATTTACTTCCGAAGGATTGAACACGTGAAGGTCCTACGGTGTCAAGATGCAAAAGTTGACATGGTTCAGTTGTCATGATCATTGTGAGAGGAGTATGTGAACCTGCAACCATCTTAGCATGTCTACAAGAAGAGCACACAATTTCTTTGTCTCCTTTAAGCTTAGGCAGCCCACGTATGCGATCAAGAGCACTAACACGCGTTAGGTGATCAAAGCCTACGTGACCAAGTCTACGATGCCAAAAATATAAGTCCTTTGAATCATTAGCAACTAGACACCTATGCTTAGAGAAAGACATATCAAAATTAGCTTTAAAAACTCTTCCAAACCGAGACATGTTAAAAATAAGCTCACTATTTGAACCTACAACTTTGCAACAATTTTTATTGAAAATAATTTCTAGATTTTCATCTAGCAATTGTGAAACAGAAAGCAAGTTGTATTTCAAATTTTTGACAAGTGACACATCCTCCAAAGTGTAGTGATCATTTACTCTAACCGAACCCTTAGCAATTATAGGAGTTGAAGAATTATCGGTAAAAGTAAAATTTTCTACACGTGACACAAAAGAGAGGGAGGAGAACCAATCTTTGTTACCGGTCATGTGGCGTGAGCAACCTGAATCCACAATCCAAATGTTCTCCTTCCTAAAACGTGTAACCTACATAAAATCACAATACGTCGATGACTCAATACTGGGGTTAGTCAAAAGACATTTAGGAATCCAGTACTAAGTCACGTGACGTGCAGCAGGAAAAACACGCAAAAGCTGAGAGAAAACAGCAGGTTTATGAGTCAAAGTTTGAGATTTTTTATTCTTGACTACTGACCTATAAGGTGTTACTTGTGTAGCACAGAAATCAGTAGCTCCGGAGGCAAAAACAGAAGATCCAGAGGTAAACTTTGAATGTTTTTGACTCAAAACAGCAGGTTGTACATTCGGTTCAATGTGTGCAGCAAATTTTGCATGAAAGTTATGAGATCTAGCAACCATTCTTTCCCTTTTCTGTTGTTTAGCTAGTCTATAACAAAAATCTATGACATGACCATCTCTACCACAGAAGGTACAATGAAATTTAACTTTGTGTTCATGTCTAGATGAGCAAGCAATATTTTTATTTGAAACCGAATGAGGCAACACTCCTGCAGATTTGAAAACCACTCCTTTTTCTTTAGAAACTATTTGAATCAAACCACTTCCTAATGACTTTACAATTTTAGGTGGATGTGCCTTAGCATGAGCATGAGAATCAAAACCTAAACAAGTTTTATCATTGCAAGACTTGGAAGAATTCAACAGTAAGTTTAGGTTCTTATTCCCATTACAAAACCGATCTAATGTTCTATGCATGTCATCAAGTTTATTTGACAGATCAAGACAATTTCCACATGAAGTTTTTCCTTTGAGTTTGCAATTTGAACAAAATTTAACTTCATGAGAACGTAAAGCATTGTTCAATATAGAATTTTCATTCATAGCATCCTGTAGTTTCTTATCAAGATCATCACAAGTAGAACAATGCAAATCAATTGTAGAACAGCTAGCATCTTTCAAGTTTTTATCATTAAGTGCAGCAAGCTCTTTGTTCTTTTCAATTTCTAACTCAAGTTTATCAAGTGTGGAGGTGTGCGCACTTCTTAATAAGGACAATTGTTCATATATTAAATCACATGAGGAACATGCATCATCACTAGGAATCAAAGTTTTTAAACGGTTGATTTCATATTCTAGTGATTCAATTTTAGCAGCACTATCTTTAGGCTTTTTGTCCTTTTTCTTAACAATAATAGTGGCACGAGAAATGGCATCACACATTTCTTTGCAAGTAGGACATACCTCTTCATTGTCGCTGTTGTGTTCTGCCTCCTCCATACTTGATCTTGACTTGCCCGCAATAAAGCACAAGTTTGCCAAATCATCTTCATCTTCATCACTTCCAATGTCCACATTGCTTGAACTGAACTCTTGAAGCGCGGTGATGAAACTATTGATCATCTTGCGTCCTATGGTACCTTTCTTCTTCTTGTTGGAATTTCCAAAGGAGGTCCAAACCTTGCTTTGTTTTTCTTCCCGGGTGGTCAGACCTGAAAGGTTAGGGCATTCTGTACGAAAGTGTCCTGTTTTACCACATTCAAAACAGCGTTGAGGTCCAGAGCTTCCTCCCCTTCTAGTTCTCACATTTTGCAATGCTTTTGAGAATCTAGTAGAGATGAGTGCCAACTCCTCTTCTGGAATTTCTTCGATCTGCTCCAGGGTTAGTGAGGACAACAAAGCAAGAGTATTGCAAGATGATGATTGGCCGGAGCTAGACATATCACGTTGTGAAACAAATGCACTAGACTTATTGGGGTTCTTACATGAGATTATGTCAATTTCATGAGTTTTAAACTTGGAATATAGCACATCTAAAGTAAGTGAACTCATGACAGTAGATTTACAAATATATGTGACTTTCATCTCCCAAATTGACATATCTAATGCACTTAGCAATTGCCTAGCATATCCAGCATCTGAAAAATTAACATTGACACTACGCAAGTTGCTGAGAATCTTATTAAAGCAAGCAAAAAGGTCATCAATAAACTCACCGGGTTGCATCTCGAAGCGCATGTATTCTTTCTTGAACATGTCTTGCCTTACCTCTTTGATCGTGTTGGATCCTTCGTGGTAGTCACAAAGTGCTTTCCACACATCGTATGCAGATCGGAGGTGTGCAACACGGTCGAAGTCGCTTTGTGTTAATCCTTGTATGATCAAGTTCCGAGCCTTGTTGTTGTTGTCGACATCTCTCAGATTTGTAGCTGTAACTTGATCGTTTGATGGCACTTCGTAAGGCTTATATACCTTCTCCCATATTGCAAAGCCTTGTGCCTGAATGAAAGCCTCCATGCGTGTCTTCCAAACCTGAAAATCAATACCAGCGAACACACAAGGTTTGACAGAGTACTTCTCCATGATGATTAGTCAAAAAACACGCACAAATCACAAAGATAAGAGCACTGTGGCTCTGATACCAATTTTAGGATCGAAGAGCATGTGAAAAGCTACCAGAGGGGCGGGTGAATGGAAGATTTAAAAATCTTACGCAGCGGAAACAATTAAACCCCAAACCCTTTCGGCAGAAAAATGATCTGTTAAAGAAATCGTGTGTGAGACCAATCTAAACGTGTTTCACCATGAAAAAAGTGACAGATATCAGAGAGAATCAAGTCACGAAGACAACACAAAAAGAATCACTCAAATCTGTCGAGAAAAACTCAAGTTATGATGGAAAGATCAAACAATGGTCAATCTGCCCTACCCGAGAAAAAACAGTTCTGGAACGCTGCAAAGAAACTCGTGTAGATCATAGAACACAAATCCAATGACCGTGAAATTTGGACGGATGATATACAATCAAGTTGTGAAGACAACCCAAAAAGAATCACGTCAATTGGATCTGTAAAACTCGAGTTACGATAAAACCACCGACAAAAGGTAGTGCTGTCCAGAAACTCGACGAGTAAAACTTGTCTGGAACAAGTCGCGGACGAACAAGGCACAAAAGTTCCTTCAAACTATGAATTTTATTCAATAGAAAACAAGAGGAACAGCCCCAAAGTCGTGCACCACGAGCTCTGGGCTCCCTTGCTTATATAACCAGTTCGAAAGCCAACTCAACTCAAATCAGGAACCTAATTCTACTCTGTTCACGAATCGTAACTTTCCATAACTGCTTAGGATTCTTCTATACGCAGATAGAAGCAATCTTAAGACTTCCAAACACCTTAGGAACGTATCCCACATTCCTAAACAACTCAAATTCGTGACCCATACGAAATCCTATCATAACCAACTCAAATCTTTCCATATTTGAGTCAAACCCCACTCAGCCGCAGCCTGAGTCCATAACCTAGTCGTTTGGACCTTTCCGACCAATTCTTTACGTCCACATCTCTTCATCACGCCTTGGAACCATGTAGCCACATCCATGCACTCCTTGCACACGTGCAAACATCTTCCAATGATGTCCACGATACCTTCATATGCATTGTTCTTGATTCAATCATGCTGCGCAACCTCCTGATCAGCTCAACCACAATTCCTCCTGAATTTGGTTGTTGGAATATCATCTCCTCCCTGAGACTAGTCCAATGGATCCCGTCACCAGCCATGTCTTGAACTCAAGCAACACCTGCACATGAATAAACAACCAATCCATACGAGCCCAAGTCCTCGACTTGACTCAAGTTAGTTCCAAACACAACACCTTACGTGAGAACCTCACATAAGCATGTTGCAAAACCACAGTAACACGATATCATCCATATCAACCAAAACGCACCAAAAACTTAGCAAATGAATACTAAGCAACCTTTCTAAGAATATAAAACAAGTTCAAAACTTTGCAAATGAAAAGCAGAAGTAATGCGGTCAAGTTTCGGACCATCCCACAGCAAGCCGGAGCTTGAGCCGGAACTTACCAAAACTAGTACAATGAAGAACCTGCCGGAGCTTACCAAAACTAGTAGATCCTAGCACCGGAGCTTACCAAAAACTAGTCAAAACTAGTCAACCCAAAACCGGAGCTAGACAAAGTACGTCGGAGCTTAGCAAAAGCATTCCGGAGCTATCAAATATATGCCGGAGCTATCAAAGACATGCCGGAGCTAAAGATAAAGCTCACCGGAGCTAACCAAAGCTAGTCGGACCTTACCAAGAAATCGGACCTAGCATGTAACGTAGCCGGAGCTACCCAAAACAAGTCGGACCTTGCTATAGCTCGGAGCTAGAGTCGGACCTTGATAAAAAGGTGTTTTGGTGATATTAAAAACTTTTATCACCAAAGCCAAGTGTATTCGCTACAAGCCAATGTATTCAGCACACATAGGTCTTACACTTTTTGTCTTGATTCGGCAGCCCTCAGGTTTTCACGAATTATTTGGACTTGCTTTTTGGCTTCTTGCAACACGTCTGGACCAAATACTTGAGTTTCTCCTGCCTCATTCCAGAATAAAGGTGTCCTACACTTCCTCCCATAAAGTGCTTCATATGGTGACATCTTCAAACTTTCTTGGTAACTATTGTTGTATGAAAATTCTGCGTATGGCAAGCTTTTGTCCTAACTCTTCCCATGCTTTAAAGCACAAGCTCTTAACATGTCTTCCAAAATTTGATTGGTCCTCTCAGTTTGTCCATCTGTTTGAGGATGATATGCTGAACAAAAGTTCAACCTCGTTCCCAAAGCTTCATGCAATTTTTGCCAAAATCTGGAGGTGAATTAAGAACCTCTATCCGAGACTATCTTCTTTGGGACTCCGTGTCGATACACAATATGCTCCATGTATATTTCGGCCAATCGTGCAACTGTATATTTGGTCTTCACAGGGACAAAATGAGCTGACTTGGTTAAGCGATCCACAATTACCCAAATTGAGTCATACCCGGACTGAGTACGTGGTAACCCAACTATGAAGTCCATTCCAATTTCTTCCCACTTCCATTCCGAAATCTTCAACGGTTGCAATAATCCGGCTGGCCTTTGATGTTCCGCCTTGACTCGTTGGCACACATCACACAATGCTACGTATTCAGCTATGTCCTTCTTCATGCTATCCCACCAATAGCAAGTCTTCAAGTCTTTGTACATCTTTGTACAACTAGGGTGAATTGAGTAAGGCGAGTCATGTGCCTCCTTTAATATTGTCTCCCGAATATGCTTTACATTAGGCACAACGATCCTCTTTCCAAGCCATAAGGTACCATGTTCGTCTTCATCAAATCTGAATTCTCTCCCTTCTTCGGTCCTTTCTTTAATTTCCTTGATCTCCTCATCTGCGGTCTGTGCTTCTCGAATTTCTTGCTCCAGGGTTGGGTTTAACTCTATCATCTCCATCTCATTTACAAATCCGAGGTTCAACCGTTCAAAATCCTTACATAACTCGAATGGTAACTCTCGAACTGTGAGTTGGTGACTTACTCCCTTTCTACTCAAAGCATCGGCCACTACATTGGCCTTTCCCGGATGATAGTTGATCCCCAAATCATAATCTTTGATGAGCTCCAACCGTCTTCGTTGCCTCAAGTTCAGATCCGTTTGTGTGAAAATATACTTCAAACTCTTATGATCCGTATAAATTTCACACCTATATCCAAGAATATAGTGTCTCCAAATTTCAATGCATGTACCACGGCTGCAAGTTCTAAATCATGTGTTGGGTAATTCTGCTCATGTTTCTTCAATTGTCTTGATGCATAGGTGACCACTTGACCTTCTTGCATCAATACACACACGAGTCCTTGTCTCGATGCATCACAATAAATATCAAAACTCTTGCTTACATCCGGCAATACCAAAACTGGGGCTGTTGTCAACCTCTTCTTTAACTCCTCAAAACTATTCTAACAAGCTTCAGTCCATTGGAACGCCTTTCCCTTCATTAGCAACTCCGTCATAGGTTTGGCTATCTTGGAAAAGTCCTTGATGAATCTACGATAATATCCAGCCATCCCAAGAAAACTCCTTATTTCCTTGACATTTTGTGGCGGTTCCCACTTCAACACGTCTCTCACTTTTCCGGGGTCAACCGATACTCCTCCTGAGATTATATGACCCAAAAATGACACCTCTCTCAACCAAAACTGACACCTGTTGAACTTGGCATACAATCGATGCTCCATCAATTTCTGCAACGTAAGCCTCCAGTGTTCCTCATGTTCCTTCTCATCCTTCGAGTAGATCATAATATCATCAAGAAACACCACGACGAACTTATCCAAGTACTCCGTGAATACCTTATTCATGAGGTACATAAAGTACGCAGGTGCATTTGTCAATCCAAAGGACATCACGGTGTACTCATAAGATGTATACCGTGTCCTAAAAGCTGTCTTGGGTATGTCCGATGGTCTAATCTTCATTTGAAAATAACCTGACCTCAAATCAATCTTGGAAAACACACAGGCACCTTTCATCTGATCAAACAAATCCTCTATACGGGGCAAGGTGTACTTGTTCTTGATGGTCACCTCGTTGAGAGCTTGGTGATCCACACACATCCTTTGCGTTCCATCCTTCTTGTCCACAAATAGAACGGGCGCTCCCCAAGGTGAAGAGCTTGGGCGAATAAAACCTTTCTCTAGTTGCTCTTGAATTTGTTTCTTGAGCTCCGCTAATTCCATAGGGGGCATCCTATACGGCCTCTTAGCTATAGGTGCAGTTCCAGGTATTAAATCAATAACAAACTCAATGTCTCGATCGGGTGGCATACCTGGCAACTCGTCTGGAAAAACATCCAAAAATTTACACACCACCGGAATCTACTCAATTCCATATGCTTCAGCTCCAATTGCTTCGGTGTGGTTTGAGATGCTTCAAATTCTATGGTGATCCCTTCTTCGTTGGTCAACTTCACCGTCTTCGTGGCACACTCAATAACTCCATTGTGCTTCCTCAACCAGTCCATACCAAGTATAATGTTCAATCCTTGAGAATCCAAAACAATGAGGTTGGCAAAGAAGTCTACCCCCCTTATTCTAAGACTTACCTTTGGACATACTATGTTTGTTCTCATCTCTCCTCCATGATACTTAACCAATAGAGTAAACTTCATATGAGACATAGGCAAACTATACTTGGCAACATACTTCGATGCAATGAATGAATGCGATGCTCCAGAATCAAATAACATAGTCACGGGGTTGGAGTTGGCGAGAAACATACCAATGACCACGTCATCCGCTTGTTGAGCATCCTCCGTAGAGACATGGTTCACGTTGCCACGAGCGAAATTCTGCTGTCCACGGTTCCCTTGTGGCTGTCCTCCATTAGGTCTTGGGTTTTGCCTCGGTGCATTGCTTCCTTGACCAAGGCCTAACTTAGGACATTGATGCGCAAAGTGTCCAGCTTCTCCACAAGTATAGCACTTCTTAACTCCGCCAGAGTTATTGGGATGAGCTTGGTTTTGAACATTTGCAGCAGGAAAATTAGCACGAGGTGCATAAGGCATTGGAGGCCTAGGTGCTTGCATAACAGGGCGCTGCTGCAGAAACTGAGTTGGGCGTGGTGCATAACCAGGGCGCTGAGCAGGAATAGAGGAGCTGTAATAGGACGCATTGGGTGGTGCAAGGCGAGGGCGCACATTACTTCCTTGTTGCTGTCCTTGATTTGGCGCCTTCCTCTTGATTTCTTGCTCCATCTCACGGATTTTGTTCTCAACCACAATTGCTTTGTCCACAAGCTTCTGAAAATTGGCATAATTGCAGTTGAGTACTTGCACTTGGATCTCATTGTTCAAGCCCCTCATGACCAAGTATTGCTTTTGGCTGTCCCGACTAACATCCTCAGGCGCATATCTTGAGAGTTGAGTGAACTTGTTGAGATATTCACTCACGCTTGATCTCCCTTGCCTTAAATTCTCAAATTCTTGCCTCTTCAAAATCATAACACCCTCGGGCACATAATGAGAACGAAAATTCTCCTTGAAATCCAAGTAATTCTCTCTTGGTTCTCATGAGCATTGCAATAAGCATTCCACCAATCCGCAGCTGCTCCAACTAGTTGATGAGAAGCAAACAAGACCTTCTCCCGGTCACTGCATTTGACAATAGCAAGTTTCTTCTCCACGGACTTGAGCCAATCATCCGCATCCATGGGGTCGGCAGCTTGAGCGAAGGTCGGCGGCCTAGTCCTCATAAATTCTCCCAATCGGTTATGAGGAGGCGGGGGTGGCGGTGGAGGCATGTGGGGCTGATTGTTGTTATTGCCAGCCTACAGCTGTCCCATAGTTTGTATCATGGTCTGCATGAGCTGGTTTTGCATAGCCAATAGCTGCTCAATGTTGATAGCTCCCTGAGTGGATCCTTGTCCAATGTTGTTCTGAGGCACTCCATTGTTTTCCTCCTCATCATTGCCACCCCTCTGGTTGCGAGTCCTCACCATCTGAAGAAAAGCAATAGGTAAGAATTAGAAAACGTCCCCAACTATATGCATCAAGGGATATGAACTAAACAGCTAGCTACACTAGCCTAGGTGGACATGGCAATGCTAAGGCATCCCAAAATCCTCTATTAAGCACACAAGCAAGCAATATATATATATATATATATATATATATATATATATATATATATATATATATATATATAGCAACAGCACACCAACCAAAATATATCGATTCCTGTGTGCTCCTATGTGCTCTAAAGTGTCCATTCTATATAGGCTGCATCCTACAATCAACCTGTGGCTCCGATACCAATCTGTGACGCCCGGTTCCGAAAAATGAACCAAGCTAACACATATGTGTGCCCAGGATGTTCATCACACATACACAAGTGCAATCACAAACGATATACAGATAATTACCACAGAACAAGATTAATTAACCAAATTTTATTACACAACCCATACTATCCTCGAATACAAGCTCTAATGAATATTTATGACAAGTTCGACTAATGCAGCAGAAATAAACTAATTAAGCAAACTAAACAGCTAGACAACATAAGCAATAGGGTATAGCGCAGCTCCAATCAACACAACAGGCAAAGCTGACGGTAGACACGACCTAGAACTCCGCATTATCACCATTAAACTCACAATCCTGACCTGCAACTGTTGGTTGGGGATTGCAAGAGTGAGTACATGTCATACTCAGCAAGTGTGGAAAGTATGACATGTGGCTGATTCAAATGACGACAATAATAATGGCTAAGTGCTGAAAAGTACGTTAAAACATTTGAAAAGCAATATATTATATGTATGTGAAGTAAACCCACCATAAGCATAAGTAATATCATAATACCAATCTGAATTCACTACCATCATCAATAATTCCATATTTCACCATTGCCAATAACCATATTCAATGTCAGAAATTAATCCATAACCATAATACCAACCATAACCATCCCAAATACCATCCCAATACCGAGTACCTTCTAATCATGGAAGTTGTCCAGGTGCTCATAACCGGGAGCATGGCTATCATGATAGTTTTATTTAACTCTGCAGAGTTTGTACCACTTTACCCACGTGTTTGTGATTTCATCACCTTTCGATGACTAAAACCTCTATTATGCCGTCTCACACTTCCGTTAGTGTGTGGCCAAGAGATCACAAAATAGCCTTTACAAAGGGATTACTAGCCTATTTAGACCCCACTGAGGTTTCACCGGTGGCGATGTATCCTACAGAGCACATCTTCAACCAAGGGCCCCCTCTTGAGCCATTTGAATCCCAGGGTAGTCCCACCAATCATCAACAAACCCAATCCGACTACCCCTTCCCCGAGCATCCATAATGGTCCAAATAGCACTGGCAAAGCCCTAATTAATCAGCTATGCCGCACCCATACTTGGCCTCGTGGTGGCACTGTAGTCCTGGCTTATTCTCGCATGAACCGGTCCTTAGATCTAAAGCAAGCAAACCACCATAACATCCAACCCATCCACATACCAGGCTTGCTTAGATCACCCATTACCATATCATATTGACCAGTTCACATTAACCAAAACATCCTTAATGCATAATTGAATGTGTAGTGTAGTTTTCTCATCCCAATTAATTAAGCGATGCAAAAGGTAAAAATCCTTCCCGACTCTCTACCATGTATTCCAAGTGACAAGGGTGGTTAAACAAAGCTAGTCAACTTCCTATCATAGGATTCCCAACAAATTGACACAAACATGCAATTTTGCAAACAAAACATTTACTTAAAACAGGATCAATATGCTTCAAGGACACTTGCCTTGCTCTTGCTGTTGATTAGGATCAAAGCCTTCAAACTCTTGGTGCTGTAGATCCTCCGCGGCACTTTCTAGCGCAAATCCTTCTAATCCGCACAATAAACATACAAGACAAGAAACACAATCAAAGAGTGCACAAATATTACTCAATATGACATGACATGCATGATTGATGCAAATGCAAGGTAGAACTTGGAAGGGACCGGACTAGTCCAAAGTCGTCCAGAGAGAAAATCGGACAAGTCTGGCCAAAAATCGGACAAGTACGACTTTAAACAGAGAGGAAAACGGACAAGTCCGCTGGAACACCGGACTAGTCCGAAAAAGTCCAAGGACTTAGCAAGTTTTCAATGATTCTTGGAATATCGGACTAGTCCACACAAAATCGGACAAGTCAGAAAGTTTCGAGAGCCAAAATCGGGCTAGTCCGCAGCAAAAACGGACAAGTCCGTTTTTAGTCAGAGAGAAATCGGACTAGTCCTCAGTAAAATAGGACTAATCCGCACTTTCCTACGTTTTAAGTGCAGTTTTGTTCCAAATCAATTTTAAATGCTGCAAATCAATTTTAAACCCGTTCCTCTTGTTGTGGGTCAATGTTAAGCATGTATATGAGTGTATGTAGGGCATGATGCATGAAAACGAGGGTGTTACACTTATTCAACTTTACTATCTGATTGCATTTTTGCTAATCCTTGCTACATATAAAGTGTCATCCAAGCTACACTTTACTCTTGAGCAGAATCGATACACCTTTGCAATCATCCCACACTTCATTGATTTCTTCATACCGGCCACCGTTTGCCACCTGCAGTGTCAGTAAGAACACTTGTAAGAGTGTGGTAAGACACTTGAGAGTGTGTGATTCCACTTCCACATTGCCATTATCCTTTGTAGTTGATAGGGATAACGTATTTTTTGTTGTCTTCTGTTTGCTACTAACATTACAATGTCAGGTAAAATCAAGAATCATGCATTATATGCTGAGATGATTGACATGATGAAGACGGCGATGGAGCTGCTCGCCAAGAATCAAACATCAACCAAGTTTTCACATGACATTCAAACCATCTTTACAACTCCTTCCACAGAAAGTAATTACATTCTTACATCTCTTCCTTCTTATGATAGTTTTTGTTACGATGAATATATTGCTTGGGAAATAGAGTTGGATAAAATTCT
Source organism: Tuctoria greenei (assembly GCA_036927565.1). NCBI lineage: Eukaryota > Viridiplantae > Streptophyta > Magnoliopsida > Poales > Poaceae > Tuctoria > Tuctoria greenei. The sequence goes on from JAYESD010000005.1 coordinate 192,524,697, forward strand.
TGGACAATGTCATATGTGTGAAAGGAGAAAGATTAGAAATATTGCAAGTGCATTAGTAGTCTGTCCATTAACTTGGTGGAACAATTTAAATAATTTAGAAAAACCTCAAACATGGAAGGATATGAAAATTTGTATGCGAGAAACTTTTATGAATGTATCTAATTGCAAAGATGAAGTGGATCAATTTGAGGAGAAATTTCTTGTTGTACCTCCTTTTTTGTCTAACATTTTGCAGGACAATATAGAAAATAATATAGATGATGCAAAAGAGAACGAGACTTTCAACAACACTTGTGAAATTTTAGATGGATCAACTCATAATGCACTTGAAATCACTGCTGAAAATGGTAAGGCAAAACATTCTACAAATACAGAAGGTGAGAAGTTTTTGGATGTTCTGAATTTTTGTACCAATCATGCTATTTTCGAGGAGCAACTATTAGAATCGTTTATTTATACACCATTGTCACATGTTGATTTTCCTGCTGATCGTTGCGCTAAGAAAGAGTTTTGTGCTGACAACTCTATTATACCTATGCAAAAACAAGTTAATGTACTAGATGATTGTGTTTTGGATTCATCTACTTGTGCTGAAATTCATAATTTGATCACCACTACATGTGAAAGGTATGAGCTGAAATTATTGTCTTCTCTAAATTCATTGGGTTATATTGAATTTAACACTCATTGTGATCTCGATATTGTTGAGAGAAGTATATTTTCTAAAATTGAATTACCTTTGTTGACAAAAAACACTTTTCATGCTATAGGCAAATATGAACATAGTGGTATGTTTATGGTGCATAAAGTTTACATATGTTCAAATGAGAAAGCTCCTTTTGTGCTGCAACAACATGGTTAATTAAATGAATGTACTAACACTAATAAGGTCTTGTCAAGTTTTTCTAGTATTTTTTCCTTACAGCAAGGACAACAAAAGCATTTTTCAGTGCAGTTGTGCATTATGGACAACACTCATTCGACCCACAAAGCAAGACTTTTTGCTAGACATACGAGCAAGCCAAGGATGGCTTGTCATCAAGAAGGGGATAATAATGAGATCAAGCACATTGTCATAGCACATACAAGCATGGCATGATATTTATTTTTTTGGGATCCTAGATCGAGTGAATGTGCATGCGTATTTGACAAAGAACATGGTGATGGTGCACTTTGTCATCCTCCACCTTGGCCTCCTCCTTTCATGCATACAAGAAGATTTGTTAGCATTGCACATTTGGACCAACACATGAGAGAAGATGAACTTGAGTTGAGGATGACTTCAATTCAAAAAGGGGAGGATGATGAGGACATCACTTCTATGGATACAACACTCTATTGAACATACAAGATGCAATCAATAGAGTTCACACACAACAATTAACTTCAGAGGTGAGCTCATTCTTTTATGTTTCTTTATATAGTTTTGAGAATAGATTGCTACCCAATAATTTAATTGTGATTAGGATACATGGAGATGTTCAAGGAGTAATTGGAGGAAAGTTTAGGGGCGTGGAGGACAAGAGAATACGTTTAAAGAAGATGGAAACAGAGCCCAACTCAGAATTGTGTCCAACTCGGAGTCCAGTAGCAGTTCATACTAAAATGGACGCTTAGGACGCATACGAACTCCGTTTTTGATGTTCTACATATGCACGGAAAGGGGAGAAGATAAACTTTCCAATTATGCTGGTATTATGTCAATATCCCTTCGAAGTCGAGAGGAATTATCGAAACAAAATCAAGTTCAGAATCTGTCAGGGTGCTGCGCCACCATATTGGGCCATTGGGTCTTGTATCAAGTCTACATCTCTTATTTTTTGATGAGGACATAACTTCTATGGATACAAACAACACTCCATTGAACATACAAGATGCAATCAATAGAGTTCATACACAACAATTAATTTCAGAGGTGAGCTCATTCTTATATGTTTCCTTATATGTTTTTGAGCATAGATTGCTACCTAATGATTTAATTGTGATTAGGATCTATGGAGAGGTCCAAGGAGTACTTGGAGGAAGTATTAGGGCCATGGAGGACCAGAGAATTCGTTCAAAGAATATGGAAACCGAGCCAAACTCAAAATCGTGTCCAACTCGGAGTCCAGGAGCATTATGCACTAAAATGGACGCCCGGGACGCATAAAAACTCCGTTTTGGACGTTCTATATATGCACGGAAAGGGGAGAGGATAAAATTTCCAATGGCGCTTGTCCCATGTCAAAATTCCTTCGGAGTCGACAGGAATCGTCAAAACAAAATCGAGTTCAGAATCTATCAGGGTGCTGCGCCACCGTATTGGGCCTTGTATCGAGTCTAATTCCATTATTTTCGTATCTTAGGGTTAGGTCACGACCCCAACACCCCCTTGGACGTCCTACCACCTATATATACTCCATAGTGGCTGCCAAAAATAATTAGGTTTTGCTTAGATTAATAATATCACCATTTATCAGTTTGTAAAATCCCAATTCAGCAATTTCAGATTGCTTCTTCTTCGTTCTTGTTTGTGTTCTCAGTTGCACTTGCAGGGATTAGCCTTCTTGGCGAGGTCAATTGTGTGTAGCACGGTTGATAACCAACGGAGCCGTGGTGTAGTGATTGCAAGTGTTTTTTGTGATCTACTCGAGAGCCTCAGATCATCAACGTCGAGATCTCCATCAATCGACTTATCCATTACCTTTCGGAAGATCGGGTCTAAAACCTTTCTCATCAATTGGTATCAGATTTCTAGGTTGCCCGTTAGGTAATTCATCTATCCATTACATTAGTTTTGTTTTTTATACCTAGAGTCCACAAAAAACTTGCAGTTTAGTAGATCTATTCATCACTTTGTCCAAACTACCATTGAGCCTTTGCAACTTTCATTTTTAGTTTGGTTTTGCTGAGTTTGTGTCCGTTGTTGAGTCATATTGCTGGTTTAGAAAGTGTTTTTGGCCTTAGTTTGAGTTTTGCATTGTGTTGATTCATCCTCTTGAATCATGTCATCATGTCCAGATTAGATTCATCTCTATCTAGTTCAGTATTTTCATCATATATCACTCATACGAACTCGGATTTTGAATTTATTGTACTTTATGGAAATATTAAGAAGTTCTACACAACTTTTGTATTCATAGGTTTTCCAGTAAACAGATCTATCATGGTCAAAAGTGCATTAGATCTGAATCTGTTCTCGACCTAGAATTTTTGAACAGTCTGTATTTCGGGGACAATATCTTCTATTGTTCTTGTCCAAAATAGGTCTTCCATATATTGAAATTAAAGAGGAGAGATATATCTACAATATTGCTGTTGTATGTTTATCTATTTAGAGCATCTAAGTGTGCCTATTTTTCTTTGGAAGATTGAGCAAAAAATCTGCAACAGACACACGAGATATCTTTGATTGGTTTTTATTGTGTTCTTCTTTTACAGCACATTCTGAGAAAAGAAAGACAAAAGAAAAACGCAAGTGCAAAACAAGATGCAAAAGCCGCATAAAAAACAGGAGAAAAAAAAACAAAAAAAACAGAAGTGCTTGCATCCTTTGTGTCATCTAGTTTTGTCTCATATCTTGCTTGCTTGAACTACTAGGAACACATTTAGACCAGTAACTTTGACAAGTACTTTGGACACTTATTCAAATTTACTATCTGATTGCATTGTTGCTAATCCTTGCTACATATAAAGCGCCATCCAAGCTACACCTTACTCTTGAGCAGAATCAATACACCTTTGTAATCATCCCACGCTTCATTGGTTTCTTCATACCGACCACCGTTTGCCACCTGCATTGTTGGTAAGAACACTTGTAAGAGCATGGTAAGACGCTTGAGTGTGTGTGATTCCACTTCCATATTGCCATTATCCTTTGTAGTTGATAGGGATAACATATTTTTTGTTGTCTTCTGTTTGCTACTAACAATGTCAGGTAAAAGCAAGAATCATGCATTATATGCTGAGATGATTGACATGATGAAGACGGCGATGGAGTTGCTCGCTAAGAATGAAACATCAACCAAGGTTTCACATGACATTCATACCATCTTTACATCTCCTTCCATAGAAAGTAATTACATTCTCCCATCTCTTCCTTCTTATGATGGTTTTGGTTACGATGAATATATTGCTTGTGAAATAGAGTTGGATAATATTTTTGGACAATGTCATATGTGTGAGAGGAGAAAGATTAGAAATGTTGCAAGTGCATTAGTAGGTTGTGCATTAACTTGGTGGAACAATTTAAATAGTTTAGAAAAACCTCGAACATGGAAGGATATGAAAATTTGTATGCGAGAAACTTTTATGAATGTGTCTAATTGCAAAGATGAAGTGCATCAATTTGTGGAGAAATTTCTTGTTGTACCTCCTTTTGTGTCTAACATTTTGCAGGACAATATAAAAAATAATATAGATGATGCAAAAGAGAACAAGGCTTTCAACAACACTTGTGAAATTTTAGATGGATCAACTCATAATGAACTCGAAATCATTGCTAAAAATGGTAAGGAAAAACATTCTACAAATACAGAACGTGAGAAGTTTTTGGATGTTCTGAATTTTTCCACCAATCATGCTATTTTTGAGGAGCAACTATTAGAGTCGTTTATTTATACACAATTGTCCCATGTTGATTTTCCTGCTGATCTTTTTGTTAATATTGAGTTGTGTGCTAATAATTATATTGTACCTATGCTAGAACAACGGAATGAATTTGGTACTTTGTCATTCACATGTGCTGAAATTAAGCATTTGATTCCAATTACATGTGAAAGGGATGAGCTGAAATGGTTGTCCTCTCTAAATACTTTTGGTTATATTGATTTTTACACTCTTTGTGATCTAGATATTGTAGAGAGGAGAATGTTTTCCCAATCTGAATTGCCTTTGTTAAGTAGAAATATTTTTCAAGCTATAGGCCACTATGAAGATAGTGGTGAATTTATGGTGCATAAAGTTTATATATGTTCCAATGTGCAAGCTCCTTTTGTGCTACAACAACATGGTAAAGTAAATAAACGCACTAATGCTAATAATGCCTTGTCAAGTTTTTCTGGTATTTTTTCCTTGCAGCGGAGACAACAAATAAAAGAGAAGCATTGTTCGCTGCGGTTGTGCAATATAGAAGGGGAGGTGAGCTCATATTATCCCCAAAAGTCTCTTTCCTGGACATACGAGCAAGTCGAGGACGGCTTGTCATAAAGAAGGGGAGAATGATGAGATCATGCACGTTATCATTGCACCTACAAACATGACACAATATTTATTTGTTCGGGATCCTGGCTCAAGTGAATGTGCACTCTTATTTGATGGACAAGACCAAGATGGCGCACTATGTCGTCCACCACCTTAGCCTCCTCTATTCATGCATACAAAAAAATTTGATGGCGTTGCACATTTGGACCAACACATAAGAGAAGATGAACTTGAGTCGAGGACGACTCCAATTCAAGAAGGGGAGGATGATGAGGACATCACTTCTATGGATACAAACAACACTCCATTGAACATACAAGATGCAATCAATAGAGTTCATACACAACAATTAATTTTAGAGGTGAGCTCGTTCTTATATGTTTCTTTATATGTTTTTGAGCATAGATTGCTACCTAATGATTTAACTGCGATTAGAATCCATGGAGAGGTTCAAGGAGTACTTGGAGGAAGTATTAGGGACGTGGAGGACCAGATAATTCGTTCAAAGAAGATGGAAACCGAGCCAAACTCAAAATCATGTCCAACTCGGAGTCCAGGAGCAGTACACACTAAAATGGATGCCCAGGACGCATACAAACTCCGTTTTGGACGTTCTATATATGCACGGAAAGGGAGAGGATAAAATTTCCAATGGCATTGGTCCCATGTCAAAATTCCTTCGGAGTCAACAGGAATCGTCGAAACAATATCGAGTTCAGAATCTGTCAGGGTGCTGCGCCACTGTATTAGGCCAATGGGCCTTGTATCGAGTCTAAGTACATTATTTTCGTATCTTAGGGTTAGGTCACGACCCCAACACCCCCTTGGACGTCCTCCCACCTATATATACTCCATAGTAGCCTCCATAAATAATTGGGTTTTGCTTAGATTAATAATATCGCCGTTTATCGGTTTGTAAAACCCCAATTCAGCAATTTCAGATTACTTCTTCTTCGTTCTTCCTTGTTTTCTCGGTTGCACTTGCAGAGATTAGCCTTCTTGGCAAGGTCAATTGTGTGTAGCACGGTTGATAACCAACGCAACCGTGGTGTAGTGATTGCAGGGGTTGTTCGTGTTCTACTCGAGAGCCTCAGATCATCAACGTCGAGATCTCCATCAATTGACTTATCAATTACCTTTTGGAAGATCGGGCCTAAACCATTTCTCATCATTTTTGTGTCTTAGGGTTAGGTCATGACCCCAACACCCCCTTGGACGTCCTCCCATCTATATATAATCCATGGTGGTCACCATAAGCAATTGTGTTTTGCTTAGATTAATATGTTATACATAGTTTTATGTTCGTCGGTTTGTGAGACCTCAACTTAGCAATTCAGATTGCTTCTACCTTGTTCTTGCTTGTGTTCTCGGTTGCACTTGCAGGGATTAGCCTTCTTGGCGTGGTCAATCGTGTGCAGCATGGTTGATAACCAACGGAGCAGTGGTGTAGTGATTGTAGCGGTTTTTCGTGTTCTACTCGAGAGCCTCGAATCATCAACGTCGAGATCTCCACCTTGTGACGCCTGGTTCCGAAAATTGAACCAAGTGAACGCATATGTGTGCCCAGGACGTTCAACACACATACCCGAGTGCATCACAAATGATATACAGATAATTACCACAAAACAAGATTAATTAACCAAATTTTATTACACAAACCATATTATCCTCGAGTACAAGCTCTAATGAATATTAATGAAAAGTTCAACTAATGTAGCGGAAATAGACTAATTAAGCAAACTAAACAGCTAGGCAGCATAAGCGATAGGGCATAGCGCAGCTCTATGCAACACCACAGGCAAAGCTGACGGTAGAAACGGCCTAGAACTCCGCATTATCACCATTAAACTTCCAATCCTGACCTGCAACTGTTGGGGGGGATTTCAAGAGTGAGTACATGTCGTACTCAACAAGTGTGGAAAGTATGACATGTGGCTGATTCAAATGACGAATATAATAATGGCAGAGTGCTGAAAAGTACATTAAAATATTTGAAAAGCAATATATTACATGTATGTGAGGTAAACACATCATAATCATAAGTAATATCATAATACCATTCTGAATTCATTACCATCATCAATGATTCCAGATTTCACCATTTGCCAATAACCATATTCAGTAATAGAAATTAATCCATAATCATCCATATCCATAATACCAACCATAACCATCCCAAGCACTATCCTAATACCAAGTTTCCTCTAATCATGTGAGGGTCCAGGTTGCTCATAACCAGGAGCACGACTATCATGATAGTTTTAGACACACTCTGTAGAGGTTGTACCGTTTTACCCACGTGTTTGTGATTTCATCACCTTTCGATGACTATAGAATCTCAATTATACCGTCTCACACTTTTGTAGGTCTGTGGCTAAGAGAAAACAAAATAGCTTTTACAAAGGGATTACTAGCCTATTTAGACCCCACTGAGGTTTCATCGGTGGCGATGTCTCCAACTGAGCACATCTTCAACCAAGGGCCCCCTCTTGAGCCATTCGGATCCCAGGGTAGTCCCACCAATCATCAACAAACCCAATCTGACTACCCCTTCCCCGAGCATCCTTAATGTTCCAAATAGCACTGGCAAAGCCCTAATTAATCAACTATGTCGCACCCATACTTGGCCCCGTGGTGGCACTGTAAATCCTGGATGGTCACTCCATGAACCGGTCCTTAGATCTAAAGCAAGCAAAACCACCATAACATCCAACCCATCGACATACCAGGCTTGCTTAGATCACCCCTTACCATATCATATTAACCAGTTCATGTTAACCATAATATCATCCATGCATAATTAAATTGAGTGGTATAGTTGTTTTCCCATCCTAGTTGATTAAGCGATGCAAAAGGTAAAAAGCCCTTCCCGACTCTCTACCATATATTCCAGGTGACAAGGATGGTCAAAAAAACTAGTAAACTTCCTACCATAGGATTTCCCATCAAATTGACACAAGCATGCAATTTTCAAACAAAACATTTATTTTAAAACAGGATCAATATGCTTCAAGGACACTTGCCTTGCTCTTGGGATTGGTTCGGGTCAAAGCCTTCAAACTCTTGGTGCTGTAGATACTCCACAGCACTCTCTAGCGCAAATCCGTCTAATCCACACAATAAACATACAAGACAAGAAACACAATCAAAGAGTGCACAAATATTACTCAATATGACATGACATGCATGATTGATGCAAATGCAAGGTAGAACTTGTTAAAAGATTGCTTTTAATGATCACTAACTAGTTCTAATAGATTTTAACAAGTTTATGCAGGTTTTGATATGATTAGATCTACTTTTAGATTCAATTCAACACAACTTAGTCAGCAAAATTGGACTAGTCTGCAAAAGGCCAGAGTAGTCCGCACTTCGCAGAACTAGCAAACTAGGGTTTTCTAGATCGACGTAAATTTGGAGATTAGGGGTTGAATTCTCGTAAGTAAAAGAGAATAGAAGGTATACTAGGTGTTTAGAACTCCAATGAATCAAGAAACTTGGAGGTAATGCTTGGATCTTGATGATCTAAGGTTGATGATGAACTTGGAGATGAATTGGTGATGAGGAACGAAATCTTGGTGGAGATCTTGATCCTCTTTCGTTTCCTCCTCTTCTTCTTATTGCTTGGGATCTCCTCCTCCCTCCTTGATGGTGGCTTTCCATGAACTAGGGTTCAGGTGGGGTGGAAAAGTGGCAAATAGATGTCAAGCCAAGGGGTGGCGTTGTTTATATAGAGGTGGAGGCTAGGGTTAGATGGATTTCGAGTTTGAGAGGAGTATAGGCCGGTTTAGAGTCCCACATGGGCTCTAAAAGAGTTAGGCATGACGTCCCTAGGCCCACTTAACGTGAACCCCAAGAAACAAGTTGTAAAACAAAAGATCAACTCGGAGTCACGAAATATCGGACAAGTCCGAAAAGGACCAGACTAGTTTGAAAATGTCCAGAGAGAAAATCGGACAAGTCTGGCCTAAAATTGGACAAGTCCGACTTTAGTCAGAGAGGAAATCGGACAAGTCCGCTGGGACACCGGACTAGTCCAAAAAAGTCCAGGGACTTGGCAAAATTTCAAGGATTCTTGGAATATCGGACTAGTCCACACAAAATCGGACAAGTCCGAAAGTTTCTAGAGGCAAAATCGGACTAGTCCGCAGCAAAAACGGACAAGTACATTTTTAGTCAAAGAGAAATCAGACTAGTCCTCACCAAAATCAGACTAGTCCGCACTTTTCAGCATTTTAAGTGCGGTTTTGTTCCAAATAAATTTTAAACTCGTTCCTCTTTATGTGGGTTAATGTTAAACATGTATATGAATGTATGTAGGGCATGATGCATGAAAATGAGGGTGTTACAAACCTACCCCACTTAAAATGAATTTCGCCCTCGAGATTCAACGTGAAAGAGAAGAGATGGGGAAATTCCTTCTTGATATCATCCTCCAATTCCCATGTTGCTTCTTTTTCTGTGTGGTGCTTCCATTGAACTTTACACCATCTAATAACCTTGTTCCTTGTGACTCTCTCCTTGGTTTCCAAGATTTTGATCGGTTGTTCGGCATAAGTCAAATCTTCCTCTAGTTCCAATCCTTCCATGGGCACTTGTTCTTCCGGTACTCTCAAGCATTTCTTGAGTTGGGAAACATGAAAGACATCATGTATGTCTGAAAGATGAGTTGGCATCTCCAACTTATACGCTACTTCTCCTCTTTTGTCCAAAATCTTGAATGGTCCAATGTATCGAGGTGCTAGCTTGCCTCTTATGTTAAACCTCTTATGACCTCTCATCAATGACACCTTGAGGTAAACAAAATCTCCCACTTCAAAGGTTAATTTCCTTCTCATTGTCCGCATAGCCCTTTTGTCTTGATTGGGCAGCCCTAAAGTTTTCACGAATTATTTGGACTTGCTTTTCGGCTTCTTGCAACACATCTGGACCAAATACTTGAGTTTCTCCTGCCTCATTCCAGAATAAAGGTGTCCTACACTTCCTTCCATAAAGCGCTTCATATGGTGACACTTTCAAGCTTGCTTGGTAACTATTGTTGTATGAAAACTTTGCATATGGCAAGCTCTTGTCCCAACTTTTCCCATGCTTTAAGGCACAAGCTCTTAACATGTCCTCTAAAATATGATTGGTCCTCTTGGTTTGTCCATCCGTTTGAGGGTGATATGCTGAACTAAAATTTAACCTCGTTCTCAAAGCTTCATGCAATTTTTGCCAAAATCTGAAGGTGAATTGTGAACCTCTATCCGAGACTATCTTTTTCGGAACTCCATGCAAACATACTATTCTTCTGATGTACAGTTCCGCCAATTTCTCTCCGTTATAGGTGGTCTTGACAAGAATAAAGTGGGCTGACTTAGTTTACTGATCCACAATTACCCAAATTGAGTCATAACCGGACTGAGTACGTGGTAAACCAACTATGAAGTCCATACCGATTTCTTCCCACTTCCATTCCAGAATCTTTAATGGTTGTAATAGTCCAGCTGGCCTTTGATGTTCCGCCTTGACTCGTTGGCACACATCACACAATGCTACGTATTCAGCTATGTCCTTCTTCATGCTAGCCCACCAATAACACGTCTTCAAGTCTTTGTACATCTTTGTACAACCAGGATGAATTGATTATGGTGAGTCATGTGCCTCTTTTATTATTGTCTCCCGAATATGCCTCACATTAGGAACAACAATCCTCTTACCAAGCCATAGGGTACCATGTTCATCCCCATCAAATCTGAATTATCTCCCCTCTTGGGTCCTTTCCTTGATTTCCTGAATTTCCTCATCTTTAGTTTGGCCTTCCCGAATTTCTTGCTCTAAGGTTGGATTTAACTCCATTATTCCCATCTCATTCACAAATCCGAGGTTCAACCGTTCGAACTCCTTACATAACTTGGATGTCAACTCTCGAACTGTGAGTTGATGACTTACTACTTTTCTACTCAAAGCATCGGCCACTACGTTGGCTTTTCCCGGATGTTAGTTGATCCCTAAATCATAATCTTTGATGAGCTCCAACCATCTCCGTTGCCTCAGATTCAGATCCGTTTGTGTGAAAATATACTTAAGACTCTTGTGATCCGTATAAATTACACACCTATGTCCAAGGATATAGTGTCTCCAAATCTTCAATGCATGTACTACGGCTGCAAGTTCCAAATCGTGCGTTGGATAATTCTGTTCATGTTTCTTCAATTGTCTTGATGCATAGGCAACCACTTGTCCCTCTTGCATCAATACACATCCAAGTCCTTGTCTCGATGCGTCGCAATAAATATCAAAACTCTTGCTCACATCCGCCAGTACCAAAACTGGGGTTGTTGTCAACCTCTTCTTCAACTCCTCAAAACTGTTTTAACAAGCTTGAGTCCATTGGAAAGACTTTCCCTTCATAAGCAATTTCGTCATTGGCCTGGCTATCTTGGAGAAGTACTTGATGAACCGACGGTAATATCCAGCCATTCCAAGAAAACTCCTTATTTCCTTTACGTTTTGCGGTGGTTCCCACTTCAACACGTCTCTCACTTTTCCGGGGTCAACCGATACTCCTCCTTCTGAGATGATATGACCCAAAAATGACACCTCTTTCGACCAAAACTGACACTTCTTGAACTTGGCATACAATTGATGCTCCCTTAATTTCTGCAGCGTAAGCCTCAAGTGTTCCTCATGTTCCTTCTCATCCTTCGGGTAGATCATAATGTCATCAATAAACACCACAACGAACTTATCCAAGTACTCCATGAAGACCTTATTCATGAGGTACATTAAGTAGGCAGGCGCATTGGTCAAACCAAAGGACATCACGGTGTACTCATAAGATCCATACCGCGTCCTAGAAGTTGTCTTAGGTATGTCTGACGGTCTAATCTTCATTTGAAAGTATCCTGACCTCAAATCAATCTTAGAGAAGATACAAGCACCCTTCATCTGATCAAACAAGTCTTCTATGCGTGGTAAGGTGTACTTGTTCTTGATGGTCACCTCGTTGAGAGCTCGGTAATCCACACACATCCTTTGCGTTCCATCCTTCTTATCCACAAACAATACGGGCGCTCCCCACGGTGAAGAGCTTGGGCGAATAAAACCTTTCTCTAGTTGCTCTTGAATCTGCTTCTTGAGCTCCGCTAATTCCATAGGAGGCATCCTATACGGCCTCTTAGCTATAGGTGCAGTTCCAGGTATTAAATCAATAACAAACTCAATATCTCGATCGGGTGGCATACCTGGCAACTCATCCGGAAAAACATCCAAAAATTCACACACCACCGGAATCTCCTCAATTGTGGCACCGTCCATATGATTCAGCTCCAATTGCTTCGGTGCAGTTTGAGATGATTCAAAATCTACTGTGATACCTTCTTCATTGGTCAACTTCACCGTCTTCGTGGCACACTCAATAACTCCATTGTGCTTCCTCAACCAGTCCATACCAAGTATAATGTCCAATCCTTGAGAGTCCAAAACAATGAGGTTGGCGGAGAAGTCTACCCCCCTTATTCTAAGGCTTACTTTTGTACATACTATATTTGTCCTCATCTCTCCTCCAGGAGACATAACCAATAGAGTAAACTTCATATGAGAGATAGGCAAACTATACTTGCAACATACTTCGATGCAATGAATGAATGTGTTGCTCCAGAATTAAACAACATAGTTGCGGGGTTGGAGTGTGCGAGAAACATACCAATGAACACGTCATCCGCTTGTTGAGCATCCTCCGTAGAGACATGATTGACGTTGTCATGAGCAAAATTCTGTTGTCCACGATTCCCTTGCAGTTTTCCTCCATTGACTCTTGGGTTTTGCCCCGGCGCATTGCTTCCTTGACCAAGGCCTGACTTAGGACATTGATGCGCAAAGTATCCAGCTTCTCCACAAGTATAACACTTCTTAACTCCACCAGATTTATTGGGGCGAGCTTGGTTCTCAACATTTATACCAGGAAAATTAGCACGGGGTGCATAAGGCATTGGAGGCCTAGGTGCTTGCATGATAGGGCGTTGCTGCACAAACTGATCTGGGCGCGGTGCATAATCAGGGCACTGTACAGGAGCAGAGGAGCTATAGTATGGAGCATTAGGAGGCGCAAGGCGAGGGTGCACATTACTTCCTTGTTGTTGTCCTTGATATGGTGCCTTCCTCTTATTGTCTTGCTCCATCGCACGGACCTTATTCTCCACCACAATTGCTTTGTCCACAAGCTTCTGAAAATTGGCATAATCACAGTTGAGCAATTGCACTTGGATCTCATTGTTCAAGCCTCTCATAAACAAGTATTGCTTTCGGCTGTCCCGACTAACATCCTCAGGCGCATATCTTGAGAGTTGAGTGAATTTGTTGAGATATTCACCCACGCTCAATCTTCTTTGCCTCAAGTTCTCAAATTCTTGCCTCTTCAAGATCATAACTCCCTCGGGCACATCATGAGAACGAAAGTTCTCCTTGAATTACACCCAAGTGATCCTCTCTTGATTCTAATGAGCATTGCAATAAGCATCCCACCAATCCGCAGCTGCTCCAACGAGTTGATGAGAAGCAAATAGCACCTTCTCCCGGTCACTGCATTGGACAATAGCAAGTTTCTTCTCCACAGACTTGAGCCAATCATCAGCATCCATATGGTCAGCAGCTTGAGCAAAGGTTGGCGACCTAGTCCTCATAAACTCTCCCAATCGATTATGAGGAGGCGGGGGTGGCGGTGGAGGCATGTGGGGCTGATTGTTGATATTATTGCCAACTTGCAGCTGTCCCATAGTTTGTATCATGGTCTGCATGTGCTGGTTCTTCATAGCCAGTAGCTGCTCAATATTGATAGCTTCATGAGCAGGTCCTTGTCCATTGTTGTTCTGAGGTACTCCATGGTTCTCCTCCTCATCATTGACATCCCTCTGGTTGCGAGTCCTCACCATATGAAGAAAATCAATAGGTAAGAATTTAGAAACGTCCCCAACTAAATGCATCAAGGGATATGAAACTAAACAACTAGCTATACTAGCCTAGGTGGACATGGCAATGCTAAAGCATCCCAAAATCCTCTATTAAGCACAAAAGCAAACAATATATATATAGCAAACAGCAGACCAAACAAAAACACATCGGTTCTTGAGTGCTCCTATGTGCTCTAAAGTGTCCATTCTATCTAGGCTGCGTCCTACGGTCAACCTGTGGCTCTGATACCAATCTGTGACACCCGGTTCCGAAAATTGAACCAAGTGAATGCATATGTGTGCCCAGGACGTTCAACACACATACACGAGTGCATCACAAATGATATACATATAATTACCACAGAACAAGATTAATTAACCAAATTTTATTACACAAACCATATTATCCTCAAATACAAGCTCTAATGAATATTAATGACAAGTTCAACTAATGCAGCAGAAATAGACTAATTAAGCAAACTAAATAGCTAGGCAGCATAAGCGATAGGGCATAGCGCAGCTCCATGCAACACCACAGGCAAAGCTGACGTAGACACGGCCTAGAAACTCCGCATTATCACCATTAAACTCCCAATCCTGACCTACAACTGTTGGGGGGGATTGCAAGAGTGAGTACATGTCGTACTCAACAAGTGTGGAAAGTATACCATGTGGCTGATTCTAATGACGAATATAATAATGGCTGAGTGCTGAAAAGTACATTAAAATATTTGAAAAGCAATATATTACATATATGTGAGGTAAACCCATCATAATCATAAGTAATATCATAATACCAGCCTGAATTCATTACCATCATCAATGATTCGAGATTTCACCATTTGCCAATAACCATATTCAGTACTAGAAATTAATCCATAATAAGCCATAACCATAATACCAACCATAACCATCCCAAACACCATCCCAATACTAAGTTTCCTCTAATCATGTGAGGGTCTAGGTTGCTCATAACCGAGAGCACGGCTATCATGATAGTTTTAGACACACTCTACAGAGGTTGTACCGCTT
Source organism: Tuctoria greenei (assembly GCA_036927565.1). Classification (NCBI taxonomy): domain Eukaryota; kingdom Viridiplantae; phylum Streptophyta; class Magnoliopsida; order Poales; family Poaceae; genus Tuctoria; species Tuctoria greenei. Next base: position 192,539,840 of record JAYESD010000005.1, read on the forward strand.
TAACCACGTGTTTGTGATTTCATCACCTTTCGATGACTATAGAATCACAATTATGCCGTCTCGCACTTATGTAGGTGTGTGGCCAAGAGATCACAAAATAGCTTTTACAAAGGGATTACTAGCCTATTTAGACCTCACCGAGGTTTCACCGGTGGCGATGTCTCCAACTGAGCACATCTTCAACCAAGGGCCCCCTCTTGAGCCATTCGGATCCCAGGGTAGTCCCACCAATCATCAACGAACCCAATTCGACTACCCCTTCCCCGAGCATCCTTAATGGTCCAAATAGAACTAGCAAAGCCCTAATTAATCAGCTATGCCGCTCCCATACTTGGCCTCGTGGTGGCACTATAATCCTGGATGGTTGCTACATGAACCGGTCCTTAGATCTAAAGCAAGCAAAACCACCATAACATCCAACCCATCAACACACCAGGCTTGCTTAGATCACCCATTACCATATCATATTAACCAGTTCATGTAACCATAATCTCATCCATGCATAATTAAATTGAGTGGTATAGTTGTTTTCCCATCCCAGTTGATTAAGCGAAGCAAAAGGTAAAAAGCCCTTCCCGACTCTCTACCATATATTCCAGGTGACAAGGGTGATCAACAAAACTACTAAAGTTCCTACCATAGGATTTCCCATCAAATTGACACAAGCATGCAATTTTCAAACAAAACATTTATTTTAAAATAGGATCAATATGCTTCAAGGACACTTGCCTTGCTCTTGGGATTGGTTCGGGTCAAAGCCTTCAAACTCTTGGTGTTGTAGATCCTCCGCGGTACTCTCTAGTGCAAATCCGTCTAATCCACACAATAAACATACAAGACAAGAAACACAATCAAAGAGTGCACAAATATTACTCAATATGACATGACATGCATGATTGATACAAATGCAAGGTAGAATTTGTTAATAGATTGATTTTAATGATCACTATCTAGTTCTAATAGATTTTAACAAGTTTATACAGGTTTGGATTTGATTAGATCTACTTTTAGAATCAATTCAACACAACTTAGTTAGCAAAATCGGACTAGTCTGTAGAAGGTCGGACTAGTCCACACTTCGCAAAACTAGCGAACTACGGTTTTCGAGATCGACGTAAATTTAGAGATTAGGGGTTGAATTCTCGTAAGGAAAAGAGAATAGAAGGTATACCAGGTGTTTAGAACTCCAATGAATCAAGAAAATTGAAGGTAACACTTGTATCTTGATGATCTAAGGTTGATGATGAACTTGGAGATGAATTGGTGATGAGGACCAAAGCTTAGTGGAGATCTTGATCCTCTTTTGTTTCCTCCTCTTCTTCTTCTTGCTTGGGATCTCCTCCTCCCTCCTTGATGGTGGCTCTTCACGAACTAGGGTTTGGGTGGGGTGGAAAAGTGGCAAATAGATGTCAAGCCATGCCGTGGAGTTGTTTATATAGAGGTGGAGGCTAGGGTTAGATGGATTTCGAGTTTGAGATGAGTATAGGCCGATTTAGAGTCCCACATGGGCTCTAAAAGAGTTAGGCACGACGTCCCTAGACCCACTTAACGTGAACCCCAAGAAACAAGTCATAAAATAAAAGATCAACTCGAAGTCGTGAAATATCGGACAAGTCTGAAAAGGACCAGACTAGTCTGAAAATGTCCAGAGAGAAAATCGGACAAGTATGGCCTAAAATCGGACAAGTCCAACTTTAGTCAGAGAGGAAATCGGACAAGTCCGCTGGGACACCGGACTAGTCCGGAAAAGTCCAGGGACTTGGCGAAATTTCAAGGATTCTTGGAATATCGGACTAGTCCGCACAAAATTGGACAAGTCCGAAAGTTTCCAGAGGCAAAATCAGACTAGTCCGTAGCAAAAACGGACAAGTCCGTTTTTAGTCAGAGAGAAATCGGACTAGTCCGCACTTTTCAGCATTTTAAGTGCGGTTTTGTTCCAAATCAATTTTAAATGCTCCAAATCAATTTTAATCTCATTCCTCTTTATGTGGGTTAATGTTAAACATGTATATGAATGTATGTAGGACATAATGCATGAAAATGAGGGTGTTACACACCTCAATCGACTTATCCTTACCTATCGGAAGATCAGGCCTAAACCTTCTTATAAATAAGGGGACGTAAATAATTTGTCGAAAAGGTTCAACCGGCTAGGTTATGGACTCAGGCTGCGGCTGAGTCAGGTTTGACTCAAATATGGAAAGATTTGAGTTGGTTATGATAGGTTTTCGTGTGGGTCATGAAGTTGAGTTGTTATAGGAATGTGGGATATGTTCCTAAGGTGTTTAAAAGTCTTAAGATCGCTTCTATCTACATATAGAAGAGTCTCGATTAGTTATGGAAAGTTTTGATTCGTGAACTGAGTAGGATTAGAGTCCTAGTTAGGATTGGGTTGGCCTATAAAAGCAAGGGAGGCCAGAGCTCGTGGTGCACGAATTTGGGGCTGTTCCTCTTTTGGTTTGATAAATAAAATTCGTAGTTTAAAGGAACTTTGGTGACTTGTTTGTCCGACTTATTTTCGTCAAGTCATTCTCATTGAGTTTCTACACAGCACTACCTTGTTTCGGTGGTTTTATCATAACTCGAGTTTTACAGATACAATTGACTTGATTCTTTTTTGTTTTTCTTCATATCTTGATTATCTATCATCTGTAAAAATTTCGCGGTCATTGGATTTGTGGTTTTGGATCTACATGAGTTTCTTCGCAGTGTTGCAGATCTGATTTTTCTCGGGTTGAACAGATTGACCTTCGTTCAATCTTTCAATCATAACTTGAGTTTTTCTTGATGAATTTTCGTGATTCTTGTTGTGACGTCTTCATAACTTGTTTCTACATAATCTATACTGGTTTTGTCACAATTGATCACATTTAGATTAATCTCACACACAATTTCTTAAGAGATTGATTTTCTGCCAAGGGGTTTTTGTTGCTTCCGCTAAAAATGTTTTAATCTATCATTCATCCCTCCTCTGGTAGCTTCTTACGTGCTCTGCGATCCTACAATTGGTATCAGAGCCACGGTTCTCTAATCTTTGTGATTTGCACGTGTTTTTGACTAATCATCATGGAGAAATACTCCGCAAAACCTTTTGTGTTTAGTAGCATTGATTTTCAGGTTTGGAAGGCACGTACGGAGGCTTTCATCTAGGCACAAGGCTTCACCATATGGGAAAAAGGTGTACAGGCCTTATGACGTGCCGCCAAACGATCAAGTCACAGCTACGAACATGAGAGATGTCGACAACAACAACAAGGCACGGAACTTGATCACACAAGGATTAACTCAAAGCAACTTCGACCGTGTTGCTCACCTCCGATCTGCGTACGATCTGCACAAAGCTTTATGTGATTAACACAAAGGACCAAACACATTCAAGGAGGTACGTCAAGTCATGTTCAAAAAGGAGTACATGCATTTTAAGATGCAACTCGGTGAGTCGATCGATGATCTTTTTTGCTCGCTTTAATAAAATTCTCAGCAACTTGCGTAGCGTCAATGTTAATTTTTCAGAAGTTGAGAATGCTAGGCAATTACTAAGTGCACTAGACATGTCAATTTGGGAGGTGAAAGTTACATCTATTCGTGAACCCACTATCATGAGTACACTTACATTAGATGTACTATATTATAAATTGAAAACTCATGAAATTGACATAATCTCACGTAAGAACCCCAACAAGTGTCTTGCATTTGTTTCTCAAGGTGATATGCCTAGCTCCGTCTAATCTTCATCTTGTGGTACACTTGCTTTGTTGTCCTCTCTAACCCTTGAACAGATTGAGGAGTTTTCAAAGGAGGAGCTAGCACTTCTCTCTACAAGATTCTCAAAAGCATTCCAAAATATGAGAACTAGAAGGAGAGGAAGCTCCGGATCTCAACGATGCTTCGAATGTGGTAAGACAAGAAATTTTTGTATGGATTTCCCTAACCTTTCAGGTACTACTTCCCGTGATGAAAAGCAAACAAGGACGAAGCACTCCTCTGCAAACAACAACAATAAAAATAAGGGTTTTATAGGACGCCAATTGGTTAATAGTTTTATCTCCGCACTTCAAAAACTAGGCTCGAGCGATGTGGACATCGGAAGTGACAAAGATGAAGATGATTTGGTAAACTTGTCATGATGGGCAAGTCAAGATCAAGTATGGAGGAGGCAGAACACAACAACGACAATGAAGAGGTATGTCCTACTTGCGAAGAAATGTGTGATGCTATTTCTCGTGCCACTGTTATAGTTAAGAAAAAGGACAAAAAGCTTAGGGACAATGTTGTTGAAATTGAGTCACTAGAATCTGAAATTAATCATTTAAAATCTTTGATTCCTAGTGATGATTCTTGTACCTCATGTGATTTAATATATGAACAATTGTCCTCTCTAAGAAGTGCACACACCTCCACACTTGATAAACTTGAGTTAGAAATTGAAAAGAACAAAAACCTTGCTGCACTTAATGATAAAAACTTGAAAGATGCTTGTTGTTCTACAATTGGTTTGCATTGTTCTACTTGTGATGATCTTGATAAGAAAATACAAGATGCTATGAATAAAATTTCTATATTGAACAATGCTTTACATTCTCATGAAGTAAAATATTGTTCCAACTGCAAATTAAAAGGAAAAACATCATGTGAAAATTGCCTTGATCTGTCAAATAAACTTGATGACATGCATAGGACATTAGATCGGTTTTGTAATGCAAATAAGAACCTAAACTTGCTGCTGAATTCCTCTAGATGTTGCAATGACAAATCTGTTTTAGATTTTGGTTGCTCATGCTAAGGCACATCTACCTAAAATTGTAAAGTCATTAGGAAGTGGTTTGATTCAAACAGTTCCTAAACAAAAAGTAGTTTTTAAATCTGCAGGAGTGTTGTCTCATTCGGTTTCAAGTAAACATGTTGCTTGCTCATATAGACATGAACACATAGTTAAACTTCATTGTACCTACAGTGGTAGAGATGTTCATGTCATAGATTTTTGTTATAAACTAGCTAAACAACAGGAAAAGGAAAGAATGATTGCGAGATCACATAACAACCAAGCAAAACTTGTTGCGCATGCTGAACCGAATGTTAGGAACATGCAACCTACTATAATGAGTCAAAAACATGCAAAGTGTGCTCCCAAACCTACTGTTTTTTGTCCTACACATGTAAAACCTCGTAAGTCAGTAGTTGGGTACAAGAATTCTCAAAATTTGGCTCATAAATCTGCTGTTTTGTCTCAGCTTTCACGTGTTTTTCCCGCTGCACGTCGTGTGACGTAGTACTGTATTCCTAAATGCCTTTTGACTAACTCCAGTATTGAGTCATCGACGTATTGTGCTTCTATGTAGGTTACACACTTGAGGAAGGAGAAGATTTGGTTTGTAGATTTAGGTTGCTCACGCCACATGACCGGTAACATAAAATGGTTCTCCTCTCTCTCTTTTGTGTCACGTGTAGAGAATATTACTTTTGCCGATAATTCTTCAACTCCTATAATTGATAAAGGTTCAATTAAAGTAAATGATTACTACACTTTTAAAGATGTGGCACTTGTTAAAAATTTGAAATAAACCTTGCTTTATGTTTCACAATTGCTTGATGAAAATTTGGAAATTATTTTCACTAAAAATTGCTGCAAAGTTGTAGATTCAAATAGTGAGCTTATTTTTAACATGTCTCGGTTTGGAAGAGTTTTTAAAGATGATTTTGATATGTCTTCCTCTAAGCATATGTGTCTAGTTGCTAATGATTCAAAGGACTTATATTTTTGGCATCGTAGACTTGCTCACGTAGGCTTTGATCATCTAACGCGTGTTAGTGCTCTTGATCGCATATGTGGGCTGCCTAAGCTTAAAGGGGACAAAAAATTGTGTTCTCTTCTTGTAGACATGCTAAGATGGTTGCATGTTCACATACTGCTCTCACAATGATCATGACAACTTAACCGGGTCAACTTTTGCACCTTGACACTGTAGGACCTTCACATGTTCAATCCTTCAGAGGTAAATGGTATGTTCTTGTGATTGTTGATGGTTATTGTAGATACTATTGGGTTTACTTTATGGCATATAAGAATGAAGCTTTTAATCACTTTAGAACCTTATTTCTTAGATTATCAATTGATCACCCAGAATCTATAGAAGCAATTAGAAGTGATAATGGAACCGAATTTAAAAATTAAACTTTTGATCACTTTTGTGATGAAAATGGAATAGATCATCAATTTTCTTCACCATATGTACCTCAACAAAATGGTATTGTAGAAAGAAAGAACATAACCTTAGTTGAGATGGCTAGGACTATGCTTGATGAATATCAAACTCCTAGGAAATTTTGGGATGATGCAATTACAGCCGCTTGTTATGTCTCAAATTGTGCTCTCTTGGGTACTAAGCTAGGTGAAACACCATATGAGCTCCGGTTCGGATATAGGCCCAGTGTTACACTCTTTCGGGTCTTTGGTTGCAAATGCTTTGTTAAGAAACATGGTAATCTTGATAAATTTGAACCTAGATCTGTTGATGGCATGGTTCTTGGTTATCCATCTCATACGAGAGGCTACCGTGTGCTTTTACTTTACACTAAAAAAATTGTGGAGACTTGTGAGGTGTTTTTTGATGAAGCTAGCCCAGGTACTAGCTCAAATATTGCAGGTCCGGATTCATATCCGCAGGGGGTGAGTATTTTCATTGAAGATGAGGAAGAAGTGGTGCTGCTGCTCAAAAATTCAGCAGCTAATGACATTGTTCCAGCTCCTGATTTTGATTCTCAACCAGCACCGACGACCACCATTGCTGGTCTAGATCGTCCTCAAGTCACAAGCTCATTGATCTGTGATGAACATGAAGAACAAGGAGCTTGTGAAGTGTCTACTCCCCTACGAATCCTCAAAAGTCATCCTCCACAATAAATCATTGGGAGCTTGCACGAACGAGTCACACAGTCCAGGTTTTGCTATCCAAACTCTCACGCTCATTCTACTTTTGTTGCTTCTTTGGAACCCCAAAGATATATCACACACACTCACTAATGAATCTTACATTATTGCTATGCAAGAGGAGTTAGAAAATTTTAAAAGAAATAATGTTTGAAACTTTTACCTGCACCTCAAGGTCACACTTTAATTGGAACTAAATGGGTGTTTAAAAATAAACAAAGTGGGGATGGAGTTGTGGTTAGGAATAAGGCTAGGTTGGTTGCTCAAGGTTTCACACAAATTGAAGGTCTAGATTTTGATGAAACTTTTGCTCCTGTTGCTAGATTAGATGCCATAAGAATTTTGTTAGCTTTTGCTGCATCTAAAGGTTTCAAGTTATATCAAATGGATGTTAAAGGTGCTTTTCTAAATGGCTACATAGATGAGGAGGTTTATGTCAAGCAACCACTGGGTTTTGAAAACCCAGATTTTCTTAATCATGTTTACAAACTGTCCAAAGCCTTGCACAGTCTCAAACAAGCCCCTAGAGCATGGTATGATAGGTTAAAAACATCCTTACTTGAAAAGGGGTTTACCGTGGACAAGGTTGATAAAACTCTTTTTGTGCTTAAGCATGGCAATGACTCATTATTCATTCAAGTGTATGTGGATGATATTATCTTTGGTTGTGCTTCTCATGATCTTGTGTCCAAGTTTTCAGCAATGATGAGTTCAAAATTTGAAATGAGTATGATGGGAGAACTCACATACTTTTTGGGGCTGCAAATCAAGCAAACCAAGGAGGGGACCTTTGTGCATCAAACAAAGTATACAAAAGACCTCCTAAAGTGCTTCAACAGGAAAAAAAGCAAGCCTCTTCAGACACCAATAGGAACAACGACAACACTTGAACTTGATGAAGATGGTGACCCGGTCGATCAAAAAGAATATAGAAGCATGATCAAATAACTTTTGTACCTCACGGCATCAAGACCGGACATACAATTCAGCGTATGTCTTTGTGCACGGTTTCAAGCTTTCCCACATGCTTCACATCGTCAAGTCGTCAAGGATTCTCAGGTACTTACATGGAACTCAAGAATTTGGCATTTTTCTTTCTTCTTCCTCAACCGTTACTTTTAAAGCTTTTTCGGATGCTGATTTTGGGGGTTGTGGGATTGATAGGAAAAGTACTTCCAGTGCTTGTCATTTCTTGGTAATTCACTTGTTGCTTGATCCTCTATAAAACAAAACTCAGTTGCACAATCCACAACCGAATCTAAATATGTAGCTGCTGCTAGTGCTTGCTCACAAATTCTTTGGATTGTTCAAACACTTAAGGACTGTTGGGTTGATCTAGATAGTGTTCCGCTGTTTTGTGATAACATTAGTGTCATTTGCATTGCTAAAAACCCCGTGCAACATTCGAGAACTAAGAACATTGACATTAGGTTTCACTTTCTCCATGATAATATTAAAAAAGGAAACATTATGCTTCAACATGTAGATACCAAACAACAATTGGCTGACATTTTCACAAAACCTTTGGATTTTACTCGTTTTTGTTACATTCATAGTGAAATAGGGGTTATGCATCCTCATGGCTTAAAATGAGGGGGGGTTTTGAAACTTGGAAAGTATGTGTGTGAATCTGAAATAAAAAAATTATGAGCATAGTATTTCATACATACATGACTTTGTGATTCCTTTTTACATGTTGAAAGTTCTTACTACATCACTCTTGTTATACATTTTGTAGTTTTTGCCATGACTAGTAATTGGAATAATTACTTACACTAAATCTGGTCATGATTGAACTCTCTTGCTGTTTTGAACTTGTTACATGCTCACAAGTTCTTTTAATCATAAAGAATTAATCAAGTAAGCAACTCACATGTTGAGTTTTTATGTTCAAATGAAAAAAATGAGAAAATGTCAAGAGAATATGCATTCATTGCACTTCTTCTTTTGAGATAGCTTATCATTGCACTTAGATATGAACTTGGAAGAAGTTGTGTATGACTAAAACAATGTCCTTAAGCTTCTGATTGTCAAATTACATAGGCTTGTCTTGGTTGGTTAGAATAAGGCAGATGCCCATATAACCTCTTGCAAATTTCATATGATCAAAATTTGTGCTTAAAAAAATTGTAGCAACAAGTATCATGCTTTCAGGTCTTGAAATGTTAAGGTTGTGAGATCATGACTTGCTTAAATTGAAAGTTACAGTTGATATCTAGCATGGCTTACACTACTTTATGTATCTCATTGTTGTGATAGTGTGAGTTACTTGATAATATGACTTGGATGAGCTTTGTTTTATATGTATATGTTATAATGTGCTCATAACAAATTAAAATTTCTCTTCTGTACCTTGCTGAATACATTGTCAAAGGGGGAGAAATATTTCAGGGAGAAAATTGTTTTCAGAACTTTTCATGTAAATAAGCCAATGTTTGGATTTTAAGAGGTGTTGCCAATGCATTCATCAATGGGGAGATTGTGAGACCTATGTGTGCTGAATACATTGGCTATGATGATAAAAGTTTTGAATACTGCCAAAACACCCTTTTAACAAGGTCCGACTCTAGGTCCGAGCTCCAGCAAGGTGCAACAATAGGTCCAACTTGTTTTGGGTAGCTCCGGCAAGGTCTGACGTAAGGTCTGACTTCTTTGTCTAGGTCCGACATGTTCCGGCGCTAGGTCCGACTAAGCTTTAGTATGCTCCAGCACTAGGTCTGACTAGCTTTGATAAGCTCCAACGCTAGGTCCGACTAGCTTTGGTAAGCCCCAGTGCTAGGTCCTACTAGCGTTGGTAAGCTTTGTCTCAAGATCTGGTTAGCTTTGGCAAGGTCCGGTGGTAGATTGCATTGGTTCTGCTTTTCACTTGCAATGTTTCAAACTTGTTCTTTGGATTATGGAAAGCTTGCTTAGTATTCTTTTACTAAGTTTTTGGTGTGTGTTGGTGGTTATGCCTGATATCGTTTTGCTATGGTTTGCAAGATGCTTATGTGAGGTGCTCATGTAAGGTGTTGTGGTTATCAGAACTGTCGGAGTCTGGTTCCGACAATTCTCCCGGTACTACCGTTGGCAGCCCGCGGAGTTTCTTAGTTCGGTTAGGGCGCGCGGAGATTCAGAGCAAGATGGCGATTTGACACAAGGATTTACGTGGTTCGGGCCGCCTGAGCGTAATACCATACTCCACGGGTGTGTGTTGTTGTTGTATTGAGCGTCTGGGCGCTTGTGTGTGAGAGATCAGAGTGTTTGAGGCATGCCCGTGTATCACTCGGCCAGTCCTTTTATAGTACAAGGACTGGTCGTTACATCATCAACCTGGCCCGACATGTGGCCCTGGCGGTTACTGATGCTTAATACACAATTATTGTACTTAATTCCCCTTAACAACGTGATAACTCGCTTTAATGGCGGCGTTACTGGTATTAAGGGTCCTTTGATCGTGTGTCATTAAAATAGCATTAATGACACATAATCGGGTCTTGAAGCTTTAATTGTTCCTTGAAGGTCTGAGCCGTTGGAGGTCCACCAGTTTGCCTGTTGAAGTTGAAGGTCCAACGATTGGACGCATGGCAGCTCTGAGCTTACCATCTTTGATGAGTAGGTCCGGTGTTGTTGTACACGTGTCGGTACCAGAGCTTCCCTCTGTCGGGGGTTAGGTCCGGGGTGCCACACAGGTATCTAGTCCAGAGCTTTCCCATGTATGGAATGTAGCTCCAATTTTATGATACACGTGGCGACACTGGGATTAACCATAGAAGGGAGGCAGGTCCAGTTCCGAGTGACACGTGGGGCCTTTGGAGGTCTTCAACTCAGATAGGTGGAGATCCTTTGCACTCTTCACAATTCCAAGGGGTATTCGGTACGCAGGGTACCAATAGTGGCCCCCTGGGCCTACCTCTGGGAGAGACCTTTTGGGTTAAGTCATTCTGCCAGAGGTGGGTCCATCTTTCGATTTTTGCGCTGTGTCTTCAAGGGTTTTGGGATGTGCCGCTCAGGTGGTGGTTCGTAGTTAAACCATCGCCGCGTGGCATCTTCAGGATGCGGCAGGTGAGATCTGCGCGTGCGGATCTCACACAATTGAAGGTCGCTGGTTCCCGATACAAAAATTGTATCGGTTCCACGTGCCCTGTCAGGACACCGCCCTCAGGTTTCCTGCCTCTCATCATGACAACTGTTCGCCTGGGGTAAGGACTTGACTTGATCATCTGGGTGGCCCTGGGCCCCCTTGTCATTGGAAGGGTGAAATTTTTGAACTGTATTCTTGGCCGTTCTGCGGTTTCCATCCAAGCATTGCGGGGGCTTACTTAAGAAGGAAAACGTACACCGTTTGGGTATTCCTTACACCTTCATCTGAACTTGCGCTCGAATCCTCCAAACTTTCGCTTGCTTTTTCTCTCTCGCCCCGCCGTGCTGCGATGGAGTTGGGTCTCCGCAAGAGCCGTGTCACAACCGATGACAATTTGAAGAAGGTCCGAACCTACATGGGGTGGTCCAGCGACTCCTTCAACCACCTGGTCCGCGCCGGCAAGCTCCCGTTTAAGAAGAAGCGCGCCGACGACATGGTGTACTTTTCTGCGTATGCTATAGTGGGACTAATCCCACCTTTCTCAACTTTTCTCTTGATGTTGTTAGACTTCTATGGTCTGCAGTTGTACCACCTTGGCCCCCACTCTATTCTTCTTGTGTCAACATTCGTCCACTTCTGCGAGATGTGGGTGGGTATTCCCCCCCGCGTCGAGCTTTTCTGCACCTTCTTCACCATCCACACTACCGGCAAGAGTGACGAGTATCTTGGCTTCTACTATTTTGTGAAGCGCAAGAAATACCCCTACAAGTACTTGTGGTCGTTCCCTTCCGGCAAGTGGGACGACTGAAAGAAGGATTGAATTGTCATCACGACAGAGGAGCACGAGAAGCTGGAGCTGCCTGAAGGTCTTCCCAATGTTGACACTGATGCCTGGAGCGAGGCTCCGGTGCTGTCGGAGGCCTTCAACCATGCCTTGACCAGGATCCGCCAATGTGTGGCACGAGGGGTGACCCCCCAGGCGGTCTTCTGCAACTTCCTGGTCAACAGGTGGGCTTCGCTGAAGAAGAGGGAGAAGCTCGCCTGGGCCCTCAACATTGTAATGGACGATGACCGAATTGAAACTGGTCTGAAGTCCAATTTGCAAGGCGCTGCTTTGGAGCGTCATCTCAAGAAGTTCCAGCATGGCAATGGAGGCGGAGTTCAACAGGGAGCTCCGGAGGAAGATGCCGGTGCTTGACGACCTCGGAGAGGTAGAGAGGCGTTTGACCACTAGATTGGTGATTCCCAGAGATTCTGAGGGTGGCCCTGCTTCCGCCCCGAGACCAAGAGCTGAAGTCATAGGCAAGGGCAAAGAGTTGGCAGAGCCCTCCAACCGAAAGAGGAAGTTGAAGCACTCTGACGGGAGGCCCGTCAGACCTGCTCCTTCCACAACAGCTCCTCCTCGGCGGGGGAGGTCTTCGACGGCGACGACAACTCCAGCATCGGCGTCTCCTCGGGGCACCAGCTCCGACCGTGTGGCTCCGGCACTAGGGCCAGCTAAGGGATCTAGGTCTGAGGGTCCTTCCCAGTCGAGGAAGGCCCCAACCAAGACGTCACTGACAGCGGCAGTAAGCTCCGAAGAGCCTTCCAGAGCTACTACCCCAGTTGCGACTGGGTCGGGCTCTGAGCGTCCAGCGAAGAGGTTCCGCGCTAGCTGGAGTGGAAGTCTTCCAATGTAAATTTGCTTTTTTACCTCAGTTGGTTATTTTTGTTGTAACCATATTTTGAGTTTCTTTGTCCTTCATCCACAGAGTATCCAAAAAAGGGGCTGAAGCTTCGGTTCCTGTGACAGCAGTTGATGCTGTACCGGCGGAGGCTCCGGCTCCAGTTCCAGCGCCGCCCCAGGTGGTGGCTGAGGTCTCGACAGCTTCGGCGCCAGCTGTCAAGGTTCTGGACCTCGACTCATCTCCTGATGCTCCCGTGGTAGCGCCAGACCACGGGAATGAAGATGTACCAGCGGCACCAGCTCCGGAGGTTGAAGCTCCGGTTTTGGATGCTTTGATGATAGACGCTCCAGCCTCAGAACCGGAGGTAGCTGTAGTTCCGGCCTTAGGGCTGGATGTTATTGAATCCCCGGTGGCGGAGCCAGTGGTTGATGAAGTTTCGGCGCTTGAGCCGGTTGTCGTGGAGGTGCTGGCACCCGAACCGGTGGAGGTCAAAGCACCAACGCCTAAGCCGGCAGTGGAGGAGGCACCAGCACCGGAGCCGGAGGTGGCCTCAGCTCTGGACGAATCTTCAATGCCTACCCCGGAAGTGGTAGTTCCGGAGGTACCCATGCCTGAGTCAGGGTGCCCAGACAAAGCGACCGGTCCTCTGCTTAAGGGAGCAGTTGCTGATGACCTGGCGGTGGGACCTTCGGAGCCGACTCTGGAGGTAGAAGCTCCCATTGCCGGACCTTCCTCGGCGATGACTAAAGCACTCTCGAAGGGTGGCCCTAGTGCCGCAGAAGCTCAGGGGACCACTCTTGTAGAGTGGGACCCAATTTTTGTTATGGAGAACCCGCTGGAGTCAGCGGAGAAAACCCCGGCAGGTCCGGAGCCAATCCCCCTGTCGTTATCCATGGACAACACCTGCTCCAGCCTTCGTCAGGTCCAGCTTGCCTTTTACCACGACAGCAAGGCCCTAGAGGAGGAGCGCCAAACCCTTAGGAGGTGGCGCAACCGGCTCCACTTCAAGACCAAGCTGGCGCAAAAAAGGCTCGCTGACAACAAGGAGTGGGTCAAGAGGGAGAAGGCCCGGATGGAGTACTGGGGCCAGCTGCTGGACGAGAGAGAAAGCTTGGTGCGATCCCTCGACAATCAGTCCCGGGTTATACACGAACAAGCCATGGATGCTAATGAAGCAGTGAATTATCGCCAGGAGAAGCTCAGTACCATCCACGAGAGCCTCGTCAAGCGCCGGGAGGCTCTTGAGGAGCGAGAGAAAAAGCTCAAAGATGAAGAGCAAAAACTCCTAGAGCTGAGGGATGACCTCATGAAGAGGGAAGAGGAGCTCGCCCAAAGGCTGGCTCTGGGCGACAAGAGCCTTGCAGAACACACCAAGAAGCTAGAGGAGCTCTGCGAGAGCGAGGAGAAGAAGGCCTGGCAGCGGGGACAGGACCTCACCAAAAGGGAGAACGAAGTCGCTGCTAGGGAGAAGAAGGTGAGAGGCCGGGAGAAGGACCTGGTTGACTGCCGAAACAAGATCCACGTCCGGGAAGAGGAGCTTGCCAACCTCGAAAGGCAAGTTGCTGAAAGGATTTAGCATCACGCCAAAGAGGTCAAGCGCCTTGCCCGGGAGGGTTCGGAGCTTGCGGTGACCAAGAGGTCCTTGTAAGAGATGCGAGGCTCAAGGGTTGCAGAGTCCAAACAAGTATGGGACTTCTTGGGCAAAGCCAATGACGCGTTGACGCTGCTGGGCTTTAGTCTCGTGTGTCCGGATGATCCGGTGCCGGAGCTGGACCATGTGTTGAAGTCGTTTAGGTCGGCTGGCAACAAACTCAACAAGATGGGCGATGTCATCGCGGATTAGTTGGAAACTGAAGGAAAATCCCTTGCGCAAAACGTCACAGAATACATGCTGATGTGCTACACAAGTCGGGATCCTTATTTTCCACTAGATCCGGTGCTTGAAGGTCCCATCGATGGAGAGGGAGATGCCGCCAAGGCCAGCGTGTTGGAGGTTTCCCAGAAGGTTGCCTCGTTCTTCCGTAGGATTTAGGACTTTCTCCTTGTAGCTCCCACTTGCATCTTCTCTTCTTTTCTCCAATTTTGTAATATCTTGTCCTCAGATGAATGAAATCCAAGAAATTTATGAATTACATTTTTTGTCTTCAACCTTTGTCTCTCTTGGCCCCCTGGTAGATGTACACAATTTGATTGTGAACATGTACCAAAAGGACGTAGCATTTTGTTGAAGACTTGCGTGCTCCAAACTTGTAGAATATAGGTCTAAAGTCGTTTACAGCAGGGGCCCCCTGAGGTTGTCAGAGCTTAGTAGCTCTGGCAGTGACCATTGTCAACATGTAGAGCGTCGACAGTTGGCCCTCTGGGGTTGTCGGAGCTTAGTAGCTCCGGTAGCGACCACTATCAACACGTAGAGCATCGACAGCAGACCCCATTGGAGTGTCCTTCTACCATCTTTTCTTCACGTTGACGGCTGGCTCCCTAGATTTGTCAGAACTTGATAGCTCCGGCGATGCCTGCTATCAATGTTTAAAACATCGACAGCGGGCCACCATAGGGGATGTCGAAGCCTTTATAGCTCCGGCATCATCCACCATCATCATGAGATTTTTATTTTTCCTGCACACTGAAGTCAAGAAAAACAGTAAAATCCATTTCTTATCTATAACTCGTTTGCGGCTTACTATTCCCAAAAGAAATTTCTAGGCCGACCGCAATTCTATATATAATCAAGTGCATTTGCTTATCTTCTCCAGGTCCGATCGTTTTCTGGACTCACCTTACTCAGGCCTGCCGGGGTGTAGGTAGAGTGGCGTACTTAGGGTGCAGGACCAGGCTAAGTCGATAGCACATTCCGGACCTAGATTGGCTTGGCGTTCAGGCGAGTAGGCCATTCAACAATGTTAAGACCCGAAAGAATTAACAATACAACTTGAATTATATATGAATTGTTCGACCTAAAGTTTCTTGAGAATTGCACAACTTTGTTATAGACAAGAAAGAGAAAAATAAAAAATAATGAGCCTGTACAAAATAAATGCACGTGGAGTCTGTTTTCACATAATGATGTCTTTCATTATAGGTCCGAGGTATAGGAGAAACAAGTACACTCTTAGGGTACGGAACCAGACTAAGTGTGTTGTGTTTCTTGTTTGACCCAGGGTAGCTAGCTACACTTTTAGTTCTGAGACTGTGTCAAGTGTTGCTTGAACTTTTGCGGACCTTCCGGGAAAGGTCCGTCTGTTCTCCCAGGGGAGCTACCCGACTTTGTACAATGACGCTATAACATACATCATATGTAATTACAGACTTACCTCCGTGATATTAAGCGTAGAACTTACGGAGGTGCTCAATGTTCCAAGGATTAGGGAGCGGTGTCCCATCCTCGGTTGCCAAGCGAACGCATCCGGGACGGGATACTTTGATCACTCGAAAGGGTCCTTCCCAGCTGGGGGAAAGTTTGTTTAACCCTTCTCAAGTTTGTATTCTCTGTAGCTCCAGATCGCCTTCCTCGAGCTGTCGGTTATGCACATGCCTTTGGTGATAGCGCCAGAGCGCTTGGCGGTATCGTGCATTTGGAGCAGCTGCTCGACACCTTCCCTCTTCAACGAGGTCAAGGTCTTCAAGTCGGAACTGGTCCTGTGTGGCTTCGTCAAAGGTCCGGACCCGGAGTGACCCCAAGGTGATTTCCGGAGGAAGGACTGCTTCAGCTCCATACACCAGAAAGAAGGGTGTCTCTCCAAGTTAACCGGTTTGGAGTTGTCCTGTTTGCCCACAAGGTGGGTGGAAGCTCTTCAATCCAGTTGGCTCCATGTTTTTTCAAGAGCTCATATGTGCATGTCTTGAGTCCTTTTAGGATTTCTGCATTTGCTCTCTCATCTTGGCCATTGCTTGTCGGGTGAGCTACGAAAGTGTAGCTGACTTGAATGCCGAGGTCTTCACGATATCCTTGGAATGCAGAACTTGTGAATTGGGTCCCATTGTCAGTTATGATCTTGGTTGGGACTCCAAATCTGCATACTATGGACTGTAAGAAATTGATAGTTGATTGCTTGTTTATTGTTACAACTGGAGTTGCTTCCGGCCACTTGGTGAACTTGTCGATGGCGACATACAGGAACTTGTAACCTTCGACAGCTCTTGGGAAAGGTCCCAAGATATCCATACCCCACACGGCGAATGGCCATGTCGGAGGTATCATTTGTAGAGGTTGAGCAGGTGTGTGAATTTGCTTCGCATGGAACTGGCATGCTTCACATTTCTTCAATAGCTCGGTTGCATCCTGGAGTGTTGTAGGCCAGTAAAAACCATGCCGGAAGGCTTTACCGACCAACGTGCGGGAAAACGCGTGGTTCCCACACTCGCCTCCATGGATTTCCGTGAGGAGCTCGCGGCCTTCTTCCCTTGTAATGCACCGCATTAGGATGCCGTTGGCACCACACTGTGTAGGATCGAAGAACACGTGAAAAGCTACCATATGGGGGGGAGGGTGAATGGTAGATTTAAACAATCTTATGCAGCGGAAAAATTAAATCCCAACACCTTCGGCAGAAAACTGATCTGTTAAAGAAATCGCGTGTGAAACTAATCTAAACGTGTTTCATCGTGACAAAGTGATATATATCAGAGATAATCAAGTCACAAATAAAACACAAGAAGAATCACTCAAATCCGTCGAGAAAAACTCAAGTTATGATCGAGAGATCGAACAAAGGTCAATCTGTCCTACCCGAGAAAAACAGTTCTGGAACGCTGAAAAAAAACTCGTGTAGATCAGAAACCACAAATCCAATGACCGTGAAATTTTGATAGATGATATATAATCAAGTTGTGAAGATAATCCAAAAATAATAACGTCAATTGGATCTGTAAAACTCAAGTTATGATAAAACAATCAACGAAAGGTAGTGCTGTCTAGAAATTCGAAGAGTGAAACTTGTCTGGAACAATTCGGACGAACAAGGCACAAAAGTTCCTTCAAACTACAAATTTTATTCAATGAACACAAGAGGAACAGATCCCAAAGTCGTGCACCACGAGCTCTGGCCTCTCTTGCTTATATAACCAGGCCTTAGGCCAACCCAATCTCAACTAGGACTCCAATCCTACTCCGATCACTAATCGAAACTTTCCATAACTGCTTAGGACTCTTCTATACGCAGATAGAAGTAATCTTAAGACTTCCAAACACCTTAGTAGCGTATCCCACATTCTTAAAACAACTCAAATTCGTGACCCAAATGAAATCCTGTCATAACCAACTCAAATATTTCCATATTTGAGTCAAACCCGACTCAGCCGCAGCCTGAGTTCATAACCTAGTCGGTTTGACCTTTCCGACCAATTCTTTATGTCCACATCTCTTCATCACACCTCGGAACCATGTATCCACGTCCATACACTCCTTGCGCACGTGCAAACATCTTCCAATGACGTCCACGATACCTTCATATGTATTGTTCTTGATTCAATCATCCTGTGCGACCTCCTGACCCGCTCAACCGTAATTCCTCCCGAACTTGGTTGTTGAACCTCATCTTCTCCCTAAGACTAGTTTAATGGATCCCGTCACCAGCCATGTCTTGAACTCAAGCAACACCTAAACATGAATAAAGAACCAATCCGTACGATCCCAAGTCCGTGACTTGACTGAAGTCAGTTTCGAACACCACACCTTACATGAGCACCTCACATAAGCATGTTGCAAAGCATATCAAAACGATATCAGCCATATCAACCAAAACGCACCAAAAACATAGCAAATGAATACTAAGCAATCTTTCTAAGAATATAAAGCAAGTTCAAAACATTTCACATTAAAAGCCGGAACATTGCGATCAAGCACCGGACCTAGCCAAAGCTAACCGAAGCTTGAGCCGGAGCTTACCAAAGCTAGTACAACCTAGCGCCGGAGCTAACCAAAGCTAGTCGGACCTAGTGCCGGAGCTGACCAAAACTAGTCGGAACTAGTCAACCCAAATGTCGGAGCTAGAGAAACATGTCGGAGCTTAACAAAGACATGCTGGAGCTAAAAACAAAGCTCACTGGAGCTACCCAAAAACATGTCGGATCTAGACAAAGAAAGTCGGACCTATTGTCGAACCTTGCAGAAGCTCGGAGCTAGAGTCGGACCATGCTAAAAAGATGTTATGGAAGCATTCAAAACTTTTATTGTCAAAGCCAATGTATTCAGCACACATAGGTCTCACAATCTCCCCCTTGATGAATGCATTGGCAACACCATTTAAAATCCGAACATTTGCATGAAAAGTTCTGAGAACAATTTTCCCCCTTTTGAAAATCAAATGAGATAGAAATAAATTATACATATTTCTCCCCCTTGCATACTTATCTTTAAAAATTCACCATATTATCTTTCCCCCTTTGACAATGTATTCAGCAAGGTTGAAAAGGGGAATTTTAATTATGAGCATATTATAACATATACATATAAAACAAAGTTCATCCAAGTCATACTATCATGTAACTTACACTATCACAACAATGAGATACATAAAGTAGTGTAAGTCATGCTAGAGATCAAATGTAATTTTCAATTTAAGAAAGTCATGATCTCACAAACTTAACTATTTCAAGACCTGAAAGCATGACACTTTTTGCTGCATTTTATTGTTTATCAAAGCACAAATTTAGATCATATGATATTTGCAAGAGATTATATGCGCATCTGCCTTATTCTAACCAACTAAGCCAAGCCTATGTCATTTGACAATCAGGAGCTTAAGGACATGATTTTAGTCATACACAACTTCTTCCAAGTTCATATCTAAGTGCAATGATAAGCCATCTCGAAAGAAGAAGTGGGATGCATGCATATTCTCTTGATCTTTTCTCAACTAATATTTGTTCACAAAAACTCAACATGTGAGTTGATTAACTGATTAATTCTTTATGATTAAAAGCACTTGTGAGCATGCAACAAGTTCAAAACAGCAAAAAAGTTCAACCATGACCAGATTTAGTGTAAGTAATTATTCCAATTACTAGATATGACAAAAACTACAAAATGTATAACACGAGTAATGTAGTAATAACTTTCAGCATGTAAAAGGAATCACAAAGTCATATATGTATGAAATACTATGCTCATATTATTTTAGTTCAGATTCACACATAGACTTCCCAAGTTTCAAAACTCCCCCTGAATTTAAGCCATAAGGATACATAACCCCTATTTCACTACGAATGTAACAAAAACGAGTGAAATCCAAAGATTTTGTAAAAATGTCAGCCAATTGTTGTTCGATATCTACATGGTGAAGCACAATGTTTCCTTTTTCAACATTATCACGAAGAAAGTGATACCTAATGTCAATGTGCTTAGTTCTAGAATGTTGCACAGGGTTTTTAGCAATGCAAATGGCACTAGTGTTATCACAAAACAGTGGAACACTATCTAGATCAACTCCATAGTCCTTAAGTCTTTGAACAATCCAAAGAATTTGTGAGCAAGCACTAGCAGCAGCTACATATTCAGATTCGGCTGTGGATTGTGCAACTGAATTTTGTTTTCTAGAGGACCAAGCAACAAGTGAATTACCAAGAAAATGACAAGCACCGGAAGTACTTTTCCTATCAATCCTACAACCTCCAAAATCAGCATCGGAAAAAGCTTTTAAAGTAACGGTTGAGGAAGAAGGAAGAAAAATGCCAAATTCTTGAGTTCCATGTAAGTACCTGAGAATCCTTTTGACGACTTGACGATGTGAAGCATGTGGGGAAGCTTGAAACCGTGCACAAAGACATACGCTGAATTCTATGTCCGGTCTTGATGCCGTAAGGTACAAAAGTTATCTGATCATGCTTCTATATTCTTTTTGATCCACGGGTTCACCATCTTCATCAAGTTCAAGTGTTGTTGCTGTTCCCATTGGTGTCCGAAGAGGCTAGCTTTTGTCCATGTTGAAGCGCCTTAGGAGGTCTTTTGTATACTTCGTTTGATGCACAAAGGTACCCTCCTTCGTTTGCTTGATTTGCAGCCCCCAAAAGTACGTGAGTTCTCCCATCAGACTCATCTCAAATTCTGAACTCATCATAGATGAAAACATGGACACAAGATCATGAGAAGCACAACCAAAGATAATATCATCCACATACACTTGAACGAATATGAGTTTTATGAACCTTGCCCATGGTAAACCCCTTTTCAAGTAAGAATGTTTTTAACCTATCATACCATGCTCTAAGGGCTTGTTTGGGACCGTACAAGGCTTTGGACAGTTTGTAAACATGATTAGGAAAATCTGAACTTTCAAAATCCGGTGGTTGTTTGACATAAACCTCCTCATCAATGTAGGCATTAAGAAAAGGACTTTTAACATACATTTGATATAGCTTAAAACCTTTAGATGCAGCAAAAGCTAAACAAATTCTTATGGCTTCTAATCTAGCAACAGGAGCAAAAGATTCATCAAAATCTAGACCTTCAACTTGAGTGAAACCTTGAGCAACCAACCTAGCCTTATTCCTCACCACAACCCCATCCTCACTTTGTTTATTTTTAAACACCCATTTAGTTCCAATTAAAGTGTGACCTTGAGGTGGAGGTACAAGTTTCCAAACATTATTTCTTTCAAAATTTTCTAACTCTTCTTGCATGGCAATAATCCAAGATTCATTAGTGAGTGCGTGTGATATATCTTTGGGTTCAAAAGAAGCAACAAAAGCAGAATGAGCATGAGAGTTTGGATCGCAAAACCTGGACCGTGTAACTCGTTCGTGCAAGCTTCTAATAATATGTTGTGGAGGATGAATTTTGAGAACCCGGAGAGGAGTGGACACTTCACAAGCTTCTTCTTCTTCATGTTCATCACAAATGAATGAGCTTGTGACTTGAGGAGGGTGTGGACCAGCAATGGTGGTCGTCGGTGCTGGCTGTGAATCAAAATTAGGAGCTCGAACAATGTCATTAGCTGCTGAATTTTCAGGCAGTAGCTCCACCTCTTCCTCATCTTCGACAAAAATGCTCTCCCCCTGCGGATATGGATCTGGACCTGCAATGTTTGAGCTAGTACCTGGGCTAGATTCATCAAAAGACACTTCACAAGTCTCCACAATTTTGTTAGTGTCAAGTAAAAGCACAAGGTAGCCTCTAGTATGAGATGGATAACAAAGAAACATGCCATCAATGGATCTAGGTTGGAATTTATCAAGATTACCATGTTTATTAACAAAGCATTTGTAACCAAAGACCCAAAAGTGCGTAACACTAGGCCTATGTCCAAACCGGATCTCATATGGTGTTTTACCTAGCTTAGCTCGCAAGAAAACACGATTCGAGACATAACAAGCGGTTGCAATCGCATCAGCCCAAAATTTCCTAGGAGTTTGATATTCATCAAGCATAGTCCTGGCCATCTCAACTAAGGTTCTGTTCTTTCTTTCTACGACACCGTTTTGTTGAGGTACATATGGTGAAGAAAACTGATGATCTATTCCATTTTCAGAACAAAAGTGATCAAAAGATTGATTTTTAAATTCAACTCCGTCATCACTTCTAATTTCTTTTAAAGATCCTGGGTGATCAATTGATAATCTAAGAAATAAAGTTCTAAAGTGACTAAAAGCTTCATTCTTAGATGCCATAAAGTAAACCCAAGAGTATCTAGAATAATCATCAACAATCACAAGAACGTACCATTTATCTCTGAAGGATTGAACACGTGAATGTCCTACGGTGTCAAGGCGCAAAAGTTGACCCGGTTCTGTTGTCATGATCATTGTGAGAGGAGTATGTGAACCTGCAACCATCTTAGCATGTCTACAAGAAGAGCACACAATTTCTTTGTCCCCTTTAAGCTTAGGCAGCCCACGTATGCGATCAAGAGTAGTAACACGCGTTAGTGATCAAATCCAACGTGACCAAGTCTACGATGCCAAAAATATAAGTCATTTGAATCATTAGCAACTAGACACCTATGCTTAGAGGAAGACATATCAAAATCAGCTTTAAAAACTCTTCCAAACCGAGACATGTTAAAAATAAGCACACTATTTGAACCTACAACTTGGCAGCAGTTTTTATTGAAAATAATTTCCAGATTATCATCTAGCAGTTATGAAACAGAAAGCAAGTTGTATTTCAAATTTTTGACAAGTGCCACATCCTTCAAAGTATAGTGATCATTTACTCTAACCGAACCCTTAGCAATTATAGGAGTTTAAGAATTATCGGCAAAAGTAACATTCTCTACACATGACACAAAAGAGAGGGAGGAGAACCAATCTTTGTTACCGGTCATGTGGCGTGAGCAACCTGAATCCACAATCCAAACGTTCTCCTTCCTCAAACGTGTAAAGTACATAGAAGCACAATACGTCGATGACTCAATATTGGGGTTAGTCAAAAGGCATTTAGGAATCCAATACTGAGTCACACGACGTGCAGTATGAAAAACATGCAAAAGCTGAGATAAAACAGCAGGTTTACAAGTCCAAGTTAGAGGTTTTTTACTCTTAACTACTGACCTATAAGATGTTACTTGAGTAGCACAAAAATTAGTAGCTCCGGAGGCAAAAACAGAAGGTCCGGAGGTAAACTTTGAATGTTTTTGACTCATAGCAGTAGGTTGCATGTTCCTGACATTCGGTTTAATATGTGTAGCAGATTTTGCATGAAAGTTATGAGATCTAGCACTCATTCTTTCCTTTTTTTTGTTGTTTAGCTAGTCTATAACAAAAATCTATGACATGACCATCTCTACCACAGTAAGTACAATGAAATTTAACTTTGGGTTCATGTCTAGATGAGCAAACAACATTTTTATTGGAAACCGAATGAGACAGCACCCCTGCAGATTTGAAAACCACTTCTTTTTGTTTAGGAACTGTTTGAATCAAATCACTTTCTAATGACTTTACAATTTTAGGTGGATGTGCCTTAGCATGAGCATGAGAATCAAAACCTAAACCAGTTTTATTATTGCAAGACTTGGAAGAATTCAGCAGCAAGTTTAGGTTCTTATTCCCATTACAAAATCGATCTAATGTCCTATGCATGTTATCAAGTTTTTTGGACAGATCAAGGCAATTTTCACATGAAGTTTTTCCTTTCAATTTGCAATTGGAACAATACTTAACTTCATGAGAACGTAAAGCATTATTCAATATTGAAATTTCATTCATAGCATCTTTTAGTTTCTTTTCAAGATCATCACAACTAGAACAATGCAAATCAATTGTAGAACAAGAAGCATCTTTTAAGTTTCCAATGTCAAGTGCAGCAAGCTTTTTGTTCTTTTCAATTTCAAGTTCAAGTCTATCTAGAGTGGAGGAGTGTGCAGTTCTTAGTGTGGACAATTGTTCATACATAAATCACATGAGGGACAAGAATCATCACTAGGAATCAAGGTTTTCATACGATTGATTTCAGATTCTAGTGATTCAATTTTAGCAGCATTATCCCTAAGCTTTTTGTCCTTTTTCTTAACAATAATAGTTGCACGAGAAATTGCATCACACATTTCATTATAGGTAGAATATAGCTCATCGTCGTCACTGTTGTGTTCTGCATCCTCCTGACTTGATCTTGATCTTGTTTTGCCCGCCATGAAGCATAAGTTGGCCAAATCATCATCATCTTCATCACTTTCAAAGTCTACATGCTTGAATCGAGCTCTTGAAGTACAGTGATGAAGGTGTTAATCATCTTGGGTCCTATGGTACCCTTCTTTTTCTTGTTGGGATTTCCAGAGGTGGTCTTGACCTTGTTCTGTTTTTCTTCACAGGTAGTAGGACCTGAAAGGTTAGGGCATTCTGTATGAAAGTGTTCTGTCTTACCACATTCAAAACAGCGTTGAGGTCCGGAGCTTCCTCTCCTTCTAGTTCTCACATTTTGCAATGCTTTTGAGAACCTAGTAGAGATTAGTGCTAACTCCTCTTCTGGAAATTCCTCGATCTGCTCCAGTGTTAGTGAGGACAACAAAGCAAGAGTATTGCAAGATGATGATTGGCCAGAGCTAGGCATATCATGTTGTGAGACAAATGCAATAGACTTATTTGGGTTCTTACGTGATAAGATGTCAATTTCATGAGTTTTGAGTTTAGAGTAAAGCACATCTAAAGTAAGTGTACTCATGACAGTAGATTCACGAATGGATGTAACTTTCATCTCCCAAATTGACATGTCTAATGCACTTAACAATTGCCTAGCATTTTCAACATCTGAAAATTTAACATTAACGCTACACAAGTTGCTGAGAATTTTATTGAAGCGAGCAAAGAGATCATCAATTGACTCACCGAGTTGCATCTCGGAGTGCATGTATTATTTCTTGAACATGTCTTGCCTTACCTCCTTGATCGTGTTGGATCCTTCATGGTAGTCACAAAGTGCTTTCCACCCATCATATGCAAATCAGAGGTGTGCAACACGGTCGAAGTCGCTTTGAGTTAATCCTTGTATGATCAAGTTTCGAGCCTTGTTGTTGTTGTCGACATCTCTCAGATTTGTAGCTGTAACTTGATCATTTGACGGCACTTCATAAGGCTTGTACACCTTCTCCCATATTGCAAAGCCTTGCGCCTGGATGAAAGCCTCCATGCATGCCTTCCAAACCTGAAAATCAATACCAGCAAACACACAAGGTTTGGCGGAGTATTTCTCCATGATGATTAGTCAAAAACACGTGCAAATCACAATTATTAGAGCACCGTGGCTCTGATACCAATTGTATGATCGAAGAACACGTGAAAATCTACCGGAGGGGGTGAATGGTAGATTTAAACAATCTTATGCAGCGGAAAAATTAAATCCCAACCCCTTCGGCAGAAAAACAATCTGTTAAAGAAATCGTGCGTGAAACTAATATAAACGTGTTTCACAATGAAAAAGTGATATATATCAGAGAGAATCAAGTCACAAAGAAAACACAGGAAGAATCACTCAAATCCGTCGAGAGAAACTCAAGTTATGATCGAAAGATCGAACAAAGGTCAATCTGTCCTACCCGAGAAAAAGAGTTCTGGAATGCTGCAAAGAAACTCATGTAGATCAGAAACCACAAATCCAATGACCGTGAAATTTTGACATATGATATATAATCAAGTTGTGAAAATAACCCAAAAAAAATCACGTCAATGGGATCTGTAAAACTTGAGTTATGATAAAACCACCGATGAAAGGTAGTGCTGTCTAGAAATTCGACGAGTAAAACTTGTCTGGAATAAGTCGGATGAACAAGGCATAAAAGTTCCTTCAAACTATGAATTTTATTCAATAGAACACAAGAGGAACAGGCCCCAAAGTTGTGCACCACGAGCTCTGACTTCCCTTGCTTATATAACCAGCCCTTAGGCCAACCCAATCTCAACTAGGGCTCTAATCCTACTCCGATCACGAATCGAAACTTTCCATAACTGCTTAGGACTCTTCTATATGCAGATAGAAGCAATCTTAAGACTTCCAAACACCTTAGGAACATATCCCACATTCCTAAAACAACTCAAATTCGTGACTCACATGAAATCCTATCATAACCAACTCAAATATTTCCATATTTGAGTCAAACCCGACTCAGCCGCAGCCTGATACCATAACCTAGTCGGTTGGACCTTTCCGACCAATTCTTTACGTCCACATCTCTTCATCATGCCTCGGAACCATGTAGCCACGTCCATGCACTCCTTGCACACGTGCAAACATCTTCCAATGACGTCCACGATACCTTCATATGCATTGTTCTTGATTCAATCATCCTGTGCGACCTCCTGACCCGCTCAACCATTATTCCTCCCGAACTTGGTTGTTGAACCTCATCTTCTCCCTAAGACTAGTATGGATCCTGTCACCAGCCATGTATTGAACTCAAGCAACACCTGCACATGAATAAACAACCAATCCATACGAGCCCAAGTCCGCGACTTGACTCAAGTAAGTTCCGAACACAACACCTTACGTGAGCACCTCACATAAGCATGTTGCAAAGCATATCAAAACGATATCAGCCATATCAACCAAAACGCACCAAAAACTTAGCAAATGAATATTAAGCAATCTTTCTAAGAATATAAAGCAAGTTCAAAACATTTCACATTAAAAGCTGGAACATTGCGATCAAGCACCGGACCTAGCCAAAGCTAACCGAAGCTTGAGCCGGAGCTTACCAAAGCTAGTACAACCTAGCACCGGAGCTAACCGAAGCTAGTCGGACCTAGTGCCGGAGCTGACCAAAACTAGTCAGAACTATTCAACCCAAAAGTCGGAGCTAGAGAAACATGTCGGAGCTTAACAAAGACATGCCAGAGTTATCAAAGACATGCCGAAGCTAAAAACAAAGGTCACCAGAGCTACCCAAAAACATGTCGGATCTAGACAAAGAAAGTTGGACCTATTCTCGGACCTTGCAGAAGCTCGGAGCTAGAGTTGGACCTTGCTAAAAAGATGTTATGGTATCATTCAAAACTTTTATTGTCAAAGCCAATGTATTCAGCACACATAGGTCTCACACGCCGGTAGAGATCCCCTTATACCAGTGTGTATCTTTTAGCCAATCTGACTATCCGATCAGCAGATACATTGTCTTTAGGAAGGATGTTGTCTTTCAAGTAGCTCCAGATCTCCGAGATCCATGCATCGGAGCTAACTTGAGCTTCTGAGTCTTGCGTGCTGGGTTGCTCGGATCTATAACTCGTTTGCGGCTTACTATTCCCGAAAGAAATTTCTAGGCCGACCGCAATTCTATATATAATCAAGTGCATTTGCTTATCTTCTCCAGGTCCGATTGTTTTCTGGACTCACCTTACGCAGGCCTGCCGGGGTGTAGGTAGAGTGGCGTACTTAGGGTGCAGGACCAGGCTAAGTCGATAGCACACTCCGGATCTAGATTGGCTTGGCGTTCAGGCGAGTAGGCCATTCAACAATGTTAAGACCCGAAAGAATTAACAATACAACTTGAATTATATATGAATTGTTCGAGCTAAAGTTTCTCGAGAATTGGACAACTTTGTTATAGACAAGAAAGAGAAAAATAAAAAATAATGAGCCTGTACAATATAAATGCACGTGGAGTCTGTTTTCACATAATGATGTCTTTCATTATAGGTCCGAGGTACAGGAGAAACAAGTACACTCTTAGGGTACGGAACCAAACTAAGTGTGTTTTGTTTCTTGTTTGACCCAGGGTAGCTAGCTACACTTTTAGTTCTGAGACTGTGTCAAGTGTTGCTTGAACTTTTGCGGACCTTCCGGGAAAGGTCCGGCTGCTCTCCCGGAGGAGCTACCCGACTCTGTACAATGATGCTATAACATACATCATATGTAATTACAGACTCACCTCCGTGATATTAAGCGTAGAACTTACGGAGGTGCTCACTGTTCCAAGGATTAGGGAGCGGTGTCCCATCCTCGGTTGCCAAGCGAACGCATCCGGGACGGGATACTTTGATCACTCGAAAGGGTCATTCCCCGCTGGGGGAAAGTTTGGTTAACCCTTCTCAAGTTTGTATTCTCCGTAGCACCAGATCGCCTTCCTTGAGCTGTCGGTTATGCACATGCCTTTGGTGATAGCGCCGGAGCGCTTGGCGGTATCGTGCATTTGGAGCAGCTGCTCGACACCTTCCCTCTTCAACGAGGTCAAGGTCTTCACGTCGGAACTGGTCCTGTGTGGCTTCATCAAAGGTCCAGACCCGGAGTGACCCCAAGGTGATTTCCGGAGGAAGGACTACTTCAGCTCCATACACCAGGAAGAAGGGTGTCTCTCCAGTTGACCATTTTGGAGTTGTCCTGTTTGCCCACAAGGTGGGCGGAAGCTCTTCAATCCAGTTGGCTCCATGTTTTTTCAAGAGCTCATATGTGTGTGTCTTGAGTCCTTTTAGGATTTCTACATTTGCTCTCTCATCTTGGCCATTGCTTGTCGGGTGAGCTATGAAAGCGTAGCTGACTTGGATGCCGAGGTCTTCACGATATTCTTGGAATGCAGAACTTGTGAATTGGGTCCCATTGTCAGTTATAATCTTGGTTGGGACTCCAAATCTGCATACTATGGACTGTAAGAAATTGATAGTTGATTGCTTGTTTATTGTTACAACTGGAGTTGCTTCTGGCCACTTGGTGAACTTGTCGATGACGACATACAGGAACTTGTAACCTTTGACGGCTCTTGGGAAAGGTCCCAAGATATTCATACCCCACACGGCGAATGGCCATGTCGGAGGTATCATTTGTAGAGGTTGAGCTGGTGTGTGAATTTGCTTCGCATGGAACTGGCATGCTTCACATTTCTTCAATAGCTCGGTTGCATCCTGGAGTGTTGTAGGCCAGTAAAAACCATGCCGGAAGGCTTTACCGACCAACGTGCGGGAAAACGCGTGGTTCCCACACTCGCCTCCATGGATTTCCGTGAGGAGCACGCGGCCTTCTTCCCTTGTAATGCACCGCATTAGGATGCCGTTGGCACCACACCGTGTAGGATCGAAGAACACGTGAAAAGCTACCATATGGGGGGGGGAGGGTGAATGGTAGATTTAAACAATCTTATGCAGCGGAAAAATTAAATCCCAACCCCTTCGGCAGAAAACTGATCTGTTAAAGAAATCGTGTGTGAAACTAATCTAAACGTGTTTCACCATGACAAAGTGATATATATCAGAGAGAATCAAGTCACAAATAAAACACAAGAATAATCACTCAAATCCGTCGAGAGAAACTCAAGTTATGATCGAGAGATCGAACAATGGTCAATCTGTCCTACCCGAGAAAAACAGTTCTGGAATGCTGAAAAAAAAACTCGTGTAGATCAGAAACCACAAATCCAATGACCGTGAAATTTTGACAGATGATATATAATCAAGTTGTGAAGATAACCCAAAAAGAATAACGTCAATTGAATATGTAAAACTCAAGTTATGATAAAACAACCAACAAAAGGTAGTGCTGTCCAGAAATTCGATGAGTAAAACTTGTCTGGAACAAGTCGGACGAACAAGGCACAAAAGTTCCTTCAAACTACAAATTTTGTTCAATAGAACACAAGAGGAACAGCTCTCAAAGTTGTGCACCACGAGCTCTGGCCTCTCTTGCTTATATAACCAGCCCTTAGGCCAACCCAATCTCAACTAGGACTCCAATCCTACTCCGATCACTAATCGAAACTTTCCATAACTGCTTAGGACTCTTCTATACGCAGATAGAAGCAATCTTAAGACTTTCAAACACCTTAGTAACGTATCCCACATTCCTAAAACAACTCAAATTCGTGACCCAAACGAAATCCTATCATAACCAACTCAAATATTTCCATATTTGAGTCAAACCTGTCTCAGCCGCAGCCTGAGTCCATAACCTAGTCAGTTTGACCTTTCCGACCAATTCTTTACATCCACATCTCTTCATCACACCTCGAAACCATGTAGCCACGTCCATGCACTCCTTGCACACGTGCAAACATCTTCCAATGACGTCCACGATACCTTCATATGTATTTTTCTTGATTCAATCATCCTGTGCGACCTCCTGACCCGCTCAACCATAATTCCTCCCGAACTTGGTTGTTGAACCTCATCTTCTCCCTAAGACTAGTTTAATGGATCCCGTCACCAGCCATGTCTTGAACTCAAGCAACACCTGAACATGAATAAAGAACCAATCCGTACGAGCCCAAGTCTGCGACTTGACTCAAGTCAGTTTCGAACACAACACCTTACATGAGCACCTGACATAAGCATGTTGCAAAGCATATCAAAACGATATCAGCCATATCAACCAAAAAGCACCAAAAACTTAGCAAATGAATACTAAGCAATCTTTCTAAGAATATAAAGGAAGTTCAAAACATTTCACATTAAAAGCCGGAACATTGCGATCAAGCACCGGACCTAGCCAAAGCTAACCGAAGCTTGAGCCGGAGCTTACCAAAGCTAGTACAACCTAGCGCCGGAGCTAACCAAAGCTAGTCGTACCTAGTGCCGGAGCTGACCAAAACTAGTCGGAACTAGTCAACCAAAAGTCGAAGCTAGAGAAACATGTCGGAGCTTAACAAAGACATGCTGGAGCTAAAAACAAAACTCACCGGAGCTACCCAAAAACATGTCGGATCTAGACAAAGAAAGTCGGACCTATTGTCGGACCTTGCAGAAGCTCGGAGCTAGAGTCGGACCTTGCTAAAACGATGTTATGGCAGCATTCAAAACTTTTATTGTCAAAGCCAATGTATTCAGCACACATAGGTCTCACAATCTCCCCCTTGATGAATGCATTGGCAACACCATTTAAAATCCGAACATTTGCATGAAAAGTTTTGAGAACAATTTTCCCCCTTTTGAAAATCAAATGAGATAGAAATAAATTATACATATTTCTCCCCCTTGCATACTTATCTTTAAAAATTCACCATATTATCTTTTCCCCTTTGACAATGTATTCAACAAGGTTGAAAAGGGAAATTTTAATTATTATGAGCATATTATAACATATACATATAAAACAAAGTTCA
This sequence comes from Tuctoria greenei, assembly GCA_036927565.1. Classification (NCBI taxonomy): domain Eukaryota; kingdom Viridiplantae; phylum Streptophyta; class Magnoliopsida; order Poales; family Poaceae; genus Tuctoria; species Tuctoria greenei. The sequence continues at coordinate 192,570,944 of JAYESD010000005.1, forward strand.
TCCAAGTCATACTATCATGTAACTTACACTATCACAACAATGAGATACATAAAGTAGTGTAAGTCATGCTAGAGATCAGATGTAATTTTCAATTTAAGCAAGTCATGATCTCACAAACTTAACTATTTCAAGACCTGAAAGCATGACACTTGTTGCTGCATTTTATTGTTTATCAAAGCATAAATTTAGATCATATGATATTTGCAAGAGATTATATGCGCATCTGCCTTATTCTAACCAACCAAGCCAAGCCTATGTCATTTGACAATCAGGAGCTTAAAGACATGATTTTAGTCATACACAACTTCTTCCAAGTTCATATCTAAGTGCAATGATAAGCCATCTCAAAAGAAGAAGTGGGATGCATGCATATTCTCTTGATCTTTTCTCAACTAATATTTGTTCACAAAAACTCAACATGTGAGTTGATTAACTGATTAATTCTTTATGATTAAAAGCACTTGTGAGCATGCAACAAGTTCAAAACAGCAAAAAAGTTCGACCATGACCAGATTTAGTGTAAGTAATTATTCCAATTACTAGATATGGCAAAAACTACAAAATGTATAACACGAGTAATGTAGTAATAACTTTCAGCATGTAAAAGGAATCACAAAGTCATATATGTATGAAATACTATGCTCATATTATTTTAGTTCAGATTCACACATAGACTTCCTAAGTTTCAAAACTCCCCCTCAATTTAAGCCATAAGGATACATAACCCCTATTTCACTACGAATGTAACAAAAACGAGTGAAATCCAAAGATTTTGTAAAAATGTCAGCCAATTGTTGTTCGATATCTACATGGTGAAGCACAATGTTTCCTTTTTCAACATTATCACGAAGAAAGTGATACCTAATGTCAATGTGCTTAGTTCTAGAATGTTGCACAGGGTTTTTAGCAATGCAAATGGCACTAGTGTTATCACAAAATAGTGGAACACTATCTAGATCAACTCCATAGTCCTTAAGTCTTTGAACAATACGAAGAATTTGTGAGCAAGCACTAGCAGCAGCTACATATTCAGATTCGGCTGTGGATTGTGCAACTGAATTTTGTTTTCTAGAGGACCAAGCAACAAGTGAATTACCAAGAAAATGACAATCACCGGAAGTACTTTTTCTATCAATCCTACAACCTCCAAAATCAGCATCGGAAAAAGCTTTTAAAGTAACGGTTGAGGAAGAAGGAAGAAAAATGCCAAATTCTTGAGTTTCATGTAAGTACCTGAGAATCCTTTTGACGACTTGACAATGTGAAGCACGTGGGGAAGCTTGAAACCGTGCACAAAGACATACGCTGAATTGTATGTCCGGTCTTGATGCTGTGAGGTACAAAAGTTATCCGATCATGCTTCTATATTCTTTTTGATCCACGGGTTCACCATCTTCATCAAGTTCACGTGTTGTTGCTGTTCCCATTGGTGTCCGAAGAGGCTAGCTTTTGTCCATGTTGAAGCGCCTTAGGAGGTCTTTTGAATACTTCGTTTGATGCACAAAGGTACCCTCCTTCGTTTGCTTGATTTGCAGCCCCAAAAAGTACGTGAGTTCTCCCATCATACCCATGTCAAATTCTGAACTCATCATAGCTGAAAACTTGGACACAAGATCATGAGAAGCACAACCAAAGATAATATCATCCACATACACTTGAACGAATAATGTGTCATTGCCATGCTTAAGCACAAAAAGAGTTTTATGAACCTTGCCCATGGTAAACCCCTTTTCAAGTAAGAATGTTTTTAACCTATCATACCATGCTCTAGGGGCTTGTTTGAGACCGTACAAGGCTTTGGACAGTTCGTAAACATGATTAGGAAAATCTGACCTTTCAAAACCCGGTGGTTGTTTGACATAAATCTCCTCATCAATGTAGCCATTAAGAAAAGGACTTTTAACATCCATTTGATATAGCTTAAAACCTTTAGATGCAGCAAAAGCTAACAAAATTCTTATGGCTTCTAATCTAGCAACAGGAGCAAAAGTTTCATCAAAATCTAGACCTTCAACTTGAGTGAAACCTTGAGCAACCAACCTAGCCTTATTCCTAACCACAACCCCATCCTCACTTTGTTTATTTTTAAACACCCATTTAGTTCCAATTAAAGTGTGACCTTGAGGTGGAGGTACAAGTTTCCAAACATTATTTCTTTCAAAATTTTCTAACTCTTCTTGCATGGCAGTAATCCAAGATTCATAAGTGAGTGCGTGTGATATATCTTTGGGTTCAAAAGAAGCAACAAAAGCAGAATGAGCATGAGAGTTTGGATCGCAAAACCTGGACCGTGTAACTCGTTCGTGCAAGCTTCTAATAATATGTTGTGGAGGATGAATTTTGAGAACCCGGAGGGGAGTGGACACTTCACAAGCTTCTTCTTCTTCATGTTCATCACAAATCAATGAGCTTGTGACTTGAGGAGGGTGTGGACCAGCAATGGTGGTCGTCGGTGCTGGCTGTGAATCAAAATTAGGAGCTCGAACACTGTCATTAGCTGCTGAATTTTCAGGCAGTAGCTCCACCTCTTCCTCATCTTCAACGAAAATGCTCTCCCCCTGCGGATATGGATCTGGACCTGCAATGTTTGAGCTAGTACCTGGGCTAGATTCATCAAAAGACACTTCACAAGTCTCCACAATTTTGTTAGTGTCAATTAAAATCACAAGGTAGCCTCTAGTATGAGATGAATAACCAAGAAACATGCCATCAATGGATCTAGGTTCAAATTTATCAAGATTACCATGTTTCTTAACAAAGCATTTGCAACCAAAGACCCGAAAGTGCGTAACACTAGGCCTATGTCCAAACCAGAGCTCATATGGTGTTTTACCTAGCTTAGCGCGCAAGAAAACACGATTTGATACATAACAAGCGGTTGCAATCGCATCAGCCCAAAATTTTCTAGGAGTTTGATATTCATCAAGCATAGTCCTAGACATCTCAACTAAGGTTCTGTTCTTTCTTTCTATGACACCGTTTTGTTGAGGTACATATGGTGAAGAAAATTGATGATCTATTCCATTTTCAGAACAAAAGTGATCAAAAGATTGGATTTTAAATTCAGTTCCATCATCACTTCTAATTGCTTTTAAAGATCTTGGGTGATCAATTGATAATCTAAGAAATAAAGTTCTAAAGTGACTAAAAGCTTCATTCTTAGATGCCATAAAGTAAACCCAAGAGTATCTAGAATAATCATCAACAATCACAAGAACATACCATTTATCTCTGAAGGATTGAACACGTGAAGGTCCTACGGTGTCAAGGCGCAAAAGTTGACCCGGTTCAGTTGTCATGATCATTGTGAGAGGAGTATGTGAACCCGCAACCATCTTAGTATGTCTACAAGAAGAGCACACAATTTCTTTGTCCCCTTTAAGCTTAGGCAGCCCACGTATGCGATCAAGAGTAGTAACACGCGTTAGGTGATCAAATCCTACGTGACCAAGTCTACAATGGCAAAAATATAAGTCCTTTGAATCATTAGCAACTAGACACCTATGCTTACAGGAAGACATATCAAAATCAGCTTTAAAAACTCTTCCAAACTGAGACATGTTAAAAATAAGCTCACTATTTGAACCTACAACTTGGCAGCAATTTTTATTGAAAATAATTTCCAGATTATCATCTAGCAATTGTGAAACAGAAAGCAAGTTGTATTTCAAATTTTTGACAAGTGCCACATCCTTCAAAGTGTAGTGATCATTTACTCTAACCGAACTTTTAGCAATTATAGGAGTTGAAGAATTATTGGCAAAAGTAACATTCTCTATACGTGACACATAAGAGAGGGAGGAGAACCAATCTTTGTTACCGGTCATGTGGCGTGAGCAGCCTGAATCCACAATCCAAATGTTGTCCTTCCTCAAACGTGTAACCTACATAGAAGTACAATACGTTGATGACTCAATACTGGGGTTAGTCATAAGGCATTTAGGAATCCAGTACTGAGTCACACGACGTGCAGTAGGAAAAACATGCGAAAGCTAAGATAAAACAGCAGGTTTACGAGTCAAAGTTAGAGGTTTTTTACTCTTAACTACTGACCTATAAGATGTTACTTGAGTAGCACAAAAATTAGTAGCTCCGGAGGCAAAAACAGAAGGTCCGGAGGTAAACTTTGAATGTTTTTGACTCATAACAGTAGGTTGCATGTTCCTGACATTCGGTTTAATATGTGTAGCAGATTTTGCATGAAAGTTATGAGATCTAGCACTCATTCTTTCCTTTTTTTGTTGTTTAGCTAGTATATAACAAAAATCTATGACATGACCATCTCTACCACAGTAAGTACAATGAAATTTAACTTTGGGTTCATGTCTAGATGAGCAAACAACATTTTTATTGGAAACCGAAGGAGACAGCACCCCTGCAGATTTGAAAACCACTTCTTTTTGTTTAGGAACTGTTTGAATCAAACCACTTTCTAATGACTTTACAATTTTAGGTGGATGTGCCTTAGCATGAGCATGAGAATCAAAACCTAAACCTTTTATTATTGCAAGACTTGGAAGAATTCAGCAGCAAGTTTAGGTTCTTATTCCCATTACAAAATCGATCTAATGTCCTATGCATGTTATCAAGTTTTTTGGACAGATCAAGGCAATTTTCACATGAAGTTTTTCCTTTCAATTTGCAATTGGAACAATATTTAACTTAATGAGAACGTAAAGCATTATTCAATATTGAAATTTCATTCATAGCATCTTTTAGTTTCTTTTCAAGATCATCACGACTAGAACAATGCAAATCAATTGTAGAACAAGAAGCATCTTTTAAGTTTCCAATGTCAAGTGCAGCAAGCTTTTTGTTCTTTTCAATTTCAAGTTCAAGTCTATCTAGAGTGGAGGAGTGTGCAGTTCTTAGTGTGGACAATTGTTCATAGATTAAATCACATGAGGGACAAGCATCATCACTAGGAATCCAGGTTTTCAAACGGTTGATTTCAGATTCTAGTGATTCATTAGCAGCATTATCCCTAAGCTTTTTGTCCTTTCTCTTAACAATAATAGTTGCAGGAGAAATTGCATCACACATTTCATTATAGGTAGAATATAGCTCATCGTCGTCACTGTTGTGTTCTGCATCCTCCTGACTTGATCTTGATCTTGTTTTGCCCGCCATGAAGCATAAGTTGGCCAAATCATCATAATATTCATCACTTTCAAAGTCTACATCGCTTGAATCGAGCTCTTGAAGTGCAGTGATGAAGGTATTAATCATCTTGGGTCATATGGTACCCTTCTTTTTCTTGTTGGGGTTTCCAGAGGTGGTCTTGACCTTGTTCTGTTTTTCTTCACGGGTAGTAGGACCTGAAAGGTTAGGGAATTCTGTATGAAAGTGTCATGTCTTACCACATTCAAAACAGCGTTGAGGTCCTGAGCTTCCTCTCCTTCTAGTTCTCACATTTTGCAATGCTTTTGAGAACCTAGTAGAGATTAGTGCTAACTCCTCTTCTGGAAATTCCTCAATCTGCTCCAGGGTTAGTGAGGACAACAAAGCAAGAGTATTGCAAGATGATGATTGGCCAGAGCTAGGCATATCATGTTGTGAGACAAATGCAATAGACTTATTTGGGTTCTTACGTGATAAGATGTCAATTTCATGAGTTTTGAGTTTAGAGTAAAGCACATCTAAAGTAAGTATACTCATGACAGTAGATTCACGAATGAATGTAACTTTCATCTCCCAAATTGACATGTATAATGCACTTAACAATTGCCTAGCATTTTCAGCATCTGAAAAATTAACATTAATGCTACGCAAGGTTCTGAGAATTTAATTAAAGCGAGCAAAGAGATCATCAATTGACTCACCGGGTTGCATCTCGGAGTGCATGTATTATTTCTTGAACATGTCTTGCCTTACCTCCTTGATCGTGTTGGATCCTTCGTGGTAGTCACAAAGTGCTTTCCACACATCGTATGCAGATCGGAGGTGTGCAACACGGTCGAAGTCGGTTTGAGTTAATCCTTGTATGATCAAGTTTCGAGCCTTGTTGTTGTTGTCGACATCTCTCAGATTTGTAGCTGTAACTTGATCATTTGACGGCACTTCATAAGGCTTGTACACCTTCTCCCATATTGCAAAGCCTTGCGCCTGGATGAAAGCCTCCATGCGTGCCTTCCAAACCTGAAAATCAATACCGGCAAACACACAAGGTTTGACGGAGTATTTCTCCATGATGATTAGTCAAAAACACGTGCAAATCACAATTATTAGAGCACCGTGGCTCTGATACCAATTGTAGGATCGAAGAACACGTGAAAAGCTACTGGAGGGGGGTGAATGGTAGATTTAAACAATCTTATGCAGCGGAAAAATTAAATCCCAACCCCTTCGGCAGAAAAACAATCTGTTAAAGAAATGGTGTGTGAAACTAATCTAAACGTGTTTCACCATGAAAAAGTGATATATTTCAGAGAGAATCAAGTCACAAAGAAAACACAAGAAGAATCACTCAAATCCGTCGAGAGAAACTCAAGTTATGATCGAAAGATCGAACAAAGGTCAATCTGTCCTACCCGAGAAAAAGAGTTCTGGAATGCTGCAAAGAAACTCGTGTACATCAGAAACCACAAATCCAATGATCGTGAAATTTTTACATATGATATATAATCAAGTTGTGAAGATAACCCAAAAAGAATCACGTCAATAGGATCTGTAAAACTTGAGTTATGATAAAACCACCGATGAAAGGTAGTGCTGTCCAGAAATTCAACGAGTAAAACTTGTCTGGAACAAGTCGGACGAACAAGGCATAAAAGTTCCTTCAAACTACGAATTGTATTCAATAGAACACAAGAGGAACAGCCCCCATAGTCGTGCACCACGAGCTCTGGCTTCCCTTGCTTATATAACCAGCCCTTAGGCCAACCCAATCTCAACTAGGACTCTAATCCTACTCCGATCACGAATCGAAACTTTCCATAACTGCTTAGGACTCTTCTATACGCAGATAGAAGCAATCTTAAGACTTCCAAACACCTTAGGAACGTATCCCACATTCCTAAAACAACTCAAATTCGTGACTCACATGAAATCCTATCATAACCAACTCAAATATTTCCATATTTGAGTCGAACCTGACTCAGCCGCAACCTGAGACCATAACCTAGTCAGTTGGACCTTTCCGACCAATTATTTACGTCCACATCTCTTCATCACGCCTCGGAACCATGTAGCCACGTCCATGCACTCCTTGCACACGTGCAAACATCTTCCAATGACGTCCACGATACCTTCATATGCATTGTTCTTGATTCAATCATCCTGCACGACCTCCTGACCCGATCAACCATTATTCCTCCCGAACTTGGTTGTTGAACCTCATCTTCTCCCTAAGACTAGTTCAATGGATCCTGTCACCAGCCATGTATTGAACTCAAGCAACACCTGCACATGAATAAACAACCAATCCATACGAGCCCAAGTCTGCGACTTGACTCAAGTAAGTTCCGAACACAACACCTTACGTGAGCACCTCACATAAGCATGTTGCAAAGCATATCAAAACGATATCATCCATATCAACCAAAACGCACCAAAAACATAGCAAATGAATATTAAGCAATCTTTCTAAGAATATAAAGCAAGTTCAAAACATTTCACATTAAAAGCTGGAACATTGCGATCAAGCACCAGACCTAGCCAAAGCTAACCGAAGCTTGAGCCAGAGCCTATCAAAGCTAGTACAACCTAGCACCGGAGCTAACCGAAGCTAGTCGGACCTAGTGCTGGAGCTGACCAAAACTAATCAGAACTATTCAACCCAAAAGTCGAAGCTAGAGAAACATGTTGGAGCTTAACAAAGACATGCCAGAGTTATCAAAGACATGCCGAAGCTAAAAACAAAGCTCACTAGAGCTACCCAAAAACATGTCGGATCTAGACAAAGAAAGTTGGACCTATTCTCGGACCTTGCAGAAGCTCGGAGCTAGAGTCGGACCTTGCTAAAAAGATGTTATGGCAGCATTCAAAACCTTTATTGTAAAAGCCAATGTATTCAGCACATATAGGTCTCACACGCCGGTAGAGATCCCCTTCTACCAGTGTGTATCTTTTAGCCAATATGACTATTCAGTCAGCAGATACATTGTCTTCAGGAAGGATGTTGTCTTTCAAGTAGCTCCGGATCTCCGAGATCCATGCATCAGAGCTAACTTGAGCTTTTGAGTCTTGCGTGCTGGGTTGCTCGGACCTTCCTGCAGCACCTACGACCCTTGATGGACGCCATGGTAACAGGGCCATCAGGATCGCCAGCTTCGAGGTGCTGGTCTCGCCCCCTTCGCTCAGTTTGGCGGGCTGAGCTGTTTGTCTTGACAATCTCCGGACGAAGGTTCCGTCGGGAGCCAGAGCTCCGGTTGAAGCTTTCGTCGAGAGTTCGTCAGCTTCAGCGTTGTTGAGACGCTGGACATGGCAGAGATCTAGGACTTCAAAATCCTTCTGAAGCTTCTGGACTTCAAGTAGATATGTAGCTAGTTGAGGGTTGTTGCAGCAGCATTCACCTTTGACTTGTTTTATTATGAGCTATGAATCACCCTTTACCAACAGCTGCTTGACACCATATGATAGCGCCACCTTGAGCCTATAGATTAATGTTTCATACTCCACCATGTTGTTGGTCGCCTTGAAGTCAAGGTGAACCATGTATTTGACCTTCTCCCTGGTCGGAGCGAGGAGAAGGATTCCAGCTCTGGCCCCCTGCTTCTGCACAGGGCTGTCGAAGTAGAGAGTCTAGTGAGGCTCAGTGAAGACCGGAACCTTGGGTTCTGGCTTCTGCTCACTGGGGCCCCCAGGATTTGATGGAGAGGGGGTCCATTACGCCACAAAGTCTGCCAATGCTTGACTCTTGATCGCTTGTCTTGAGACGAATTCAAGATCGAACTCGGCCAATTCCGCTGCTCACTTTGCAATGTTCTCAGTAGAGTTGGGGTTATGCAAGATTGCACGCAGTGGATAAGAGGTTACCACTGAAATCTTGTGAGCTTGGAAGTAGTGACGAAGCTTCCTAGAGGCAATAAAAACTGCATAGAGCAGCTTATGCACCTCTAAGTAGTGAGTCTTGGCGTCATGAAGTACTTCACTGATGAAGTATACTGGGCGCTGGAATGTCCGGACCCTCCCGGAGTGGCCCGGAGCTTCCCCTTCATCAACCCGGACCCTCCCGGAGGGGTCCGGACCTTCTTCAGGGACCTCCAAGTTCTTGCTAGAGGAACCCGAAGCTTCTTCTGAAGTGACCCGAACCTTCCCGGAAGGGTCCGGATCTTCTTGTTCAGCAACAGTAACTCCTTCATTTGAAGGAGGTTGATCCTCTGGCATCTCACCTCGAGGATCCGGGTCTGGGGGCTGGGACCCAGACTCGCCTTCAGGTAGTTCCGGACCTTCCCGAAGGGGTCTGGATTCCTGAACTGGGGATGGTTCTGGTCTTTCCGCAACTAGGACCATGCTGACAACTTCGTCAGTTGTCGAAATGTAAAGCAGAAGTGGCTCACCAGGATTCGGAGCTACCAAAGTTTGTAGAGTGGTGAGGAGCTTCTTTAGCTCTTGGAAAGCCTTTTCTGCTTCTTCAGACCATTGGAATGGTCCGAACTTCCTTAATAATTTGAAGAAGGGTAGCACCCGCTCTGCCAGTCTTGAGATGAACCGACTGAGGGCAGCTAGACATCCAGTCAGCTTCTGGACATCCTTGATGCGAACTGGTGGCCGCATGTCTTCAATAGCTTTAAGCTTCGTCGGATTCGCCTCTATTCCTCAGTGGTTCACCAAGAATCCAAGAATTCCGGAGCTAACCCCGAAGACACACTTGTTTGGGTTCAGCTTTGTGCGTGTGATTTGCAACTTGTCGAAGACAGCTTGCAAGGTGTCAAGAAATGACTCCTTGTTCTTGATCTTGACGACGATGTCATCGACGTACACTTCCACTACATCTATGATGAGCTCTCCAAAAGTTTTGTACATAGCTCGCACAAACGTTGAAACAACATTTTTGAGACCGAATGGCATGGCAGTGTAACAGTACAATCCATCTACTGTGATGAAGGTAGAATGCTCTTCATCTTCCTTAGACATTCTGATTTGGTGATACCTAGAATATGCGTCTAGGAAACACAGTAATTCACACCCAGAGGTGAAATCCACTATCTGATCTATTCTAGGTAGTGGAAATGGATCCTTTGGGCATGCCTTATTTAGTGTTGTGTAGTCGATACACATCCGAAGCTTCCCGCCGGTCTTGGGTACAACGATTGGGTTTGCCAGCCATTTTGGATGGAAGACTTCCCGGATGAATCCAGCTTCGAGCAACTTCTTCACTTCTTGACGTATGAAGTTTTATCGCTCTACTGATTGCTTCTAAGGCTTCTAATGTACAGGCCGAGCGTCGGGATAAATCTTCAGATTGTGCTCAATCACTTCCCTAGGGATCCTAGGCATTTGTCACGGTTGCAAGGCAAACACATCGACATTAGCCCAGAGGAAAGTGATGAGCGCGAGGTCCTATTTGTCGTTCAGACCTCCCGATATACGGGTGGTCTGGGCAACATCGGAACCAATTTGGACGACTTTGACGGGAATGTCGGTGTCGCCGCTTGGTTGCACACGAGGTGCTGAAGTTGAGCCTCGATGATGAATGCTCGGGGGCTTCAGAGCTTGCTCCTTTCAGGGTTCTTCCTCCTGCGCTGTAGCAAGCACGTGGAGTTCTTCTAGAGCAGTAACTCCAGCGGTGTGATCCCCACGGATCCGGAGAACGCCTGAGGGTGTTGGCATCTTCAACACCAAGTAGCCATAATGAGCAGCAACCATGAATTTGTCAAAGCTGGCCTTCCCAAGATGGCGTTGAATGGGAAGTTGATCTGTGCCACGTCGAAGACCAACTTCTCAGTCCTGTAATTCTCTCGAGTTCTGAAGGTCACCGGGAGAGTAATGGCACTAAGTGGAGTTATGGCCCTTGAACCTACTCTGGACAAAGGTCAAGAGGGGCGAAGATCCGAAGGTCGGAGCTGAAGCTTGACGAAGGCTTTGAAGCTTATGAGGTTCAGCCCCAAACCTCCGTCCACCATTACGTGGTGGAGCTGGATGTTATTGATGGTCGGAGATACCATCAGTCGAAGTTGGCCAGCTGCGATCATGTTTTGAGGGCATTCCGAAGTATCAAAGGTGATGGCAGTATCCATCCACTTCCGATGAGGCTCCGCCCTGGTGGTGGGAGCTACAGAGGCCATGTCCCACTGCATTGTCTTGAGGACACGGCGGGAAGTGATGTCCCACGAACCGCCAAAGATGGTGTTCATGGTCTTCTGATGCTTGTTGTTGGAGACATCGGAGTCGTCGTCAATGGAGGTGTAAACAGCCTTCAAGACCTTTTTAGGGTCCTGAAAGCCTAACTCGTCTTCAACTGGAGCTTCATTGACTTTTTGTTTTCCTTCCCTTTGACGGAAAGGAGCTTGTTCTCGGCGCTTGTTGCAGCGCTTGGCGAGGTTCTGGACCTCTTGGCAGTTTTCCAGGTTGTGGTTGTTCGTCTTTTGTATGGGACACCACATCTTGGAGCTGCCACCGTCTTCAGACGACGGCCGAGGTCATTCTCGGGGCATGGCCCCCGGCCACCTGGAGCTGCGTCAGCAGCGGCAGTAGGTGTGCTGGCCGACGGCTTCTTTTTGCCATTGGACTTTTTCTTTTTCTTGCCACTCTCGGAGGTAGCGGCTTCACCCTTGGAGGACTTTTTGTTGGCCTCCGAAGGTGGTTGGGAGTGCATTTCACGGCCCTCCGCAGCCTTGGCGCACTTGTCTGCCAAGCTGAAGAGTTCCTTGACGCTGGTGACTTCCTTGGTCGCCATCCAGCATTTTCTTATCTCGAACGCCCTGTCTGAATGCTACAATAACAAAAGTTCTTGAGATAGAAGAAATGTTATTTCGTACCAGGGAGAAACTCTGGATGAAGGACCGCAAGGATTCTCCCCCTTTTTGCTTGACAGCAAAAAGATCCAGTTTTGTGCCTGGTCGGGTGTATGAGCTCCCGAAATTGGCGGTAAACTGTTGGCACAACTCCGTCCAACTGTTGGTAGAGTCAGGTGGAAGGCTCATGAACCAAGACCTGGCGGTCCCAGTCAAAGCCACAGGGAAATAATTGGCCATCACAGCGTCATTTCCCCCAGTCGCAAGGATAGCGGTGGAGTAGATTTGAAGAAATTCAGTGGGTAAATAGTCCCGTCAAACTTCTCCGGCGGGTGAGGCCGAAACTTCTACGACCATCTGACCATGCGTAGGTGCATGGCCAGGGCAGAACAACCTCCTCTTACTCCCTCAGGAGCAGGGCTGTCCCGAGCCTCTCGCCTCTCGCGAGCACGCTCGATGTGGACGCAGTCGTCCTGTTGCCGGTAACGACGATCAAGCTCTGCCCCGAGGTCATGAGTCGAAAGCCTCGTTATCATGTGAGTATGTCGCACCTCGGAAGGCAGCAACGTCGCCTGTTAAGATGCATCACGCCTTCCGTGCTGTGAAGCTTGCGGACCGAGTCTACCCGACAAGGTCCAACGCTGCGATGGGGCCCGCCCCGAGGGGAGAGGACCTTGATTGCTGATGCAATCGGCTGCTGCTGCAACCAGATGATCCACATCAGCTCTCCACTGTTCCATCGTGCCGTGGGGTGCTCTTGAAGGCGGTGGATGTTGAAGAAGAGCACGCACAACATTAAGCGCGTGTTCGAGGTTATTGTTCACCGATGCAGTGATCGACGAGGACGCCCCATCTCGCTGTCCAGCTTGATTCGCCGGAGCGGATGGTGGCGGTGGTGGCATGAGTCCTGCTAGAGCCACAGTACCTGCTGACTGCTACATGTTGGAAGGATTGCCTCCAGCAGGTTGTACAACATGATTACCGTTGGATGATCCAGCAGCAAAATTCACCATCTTCGAATCTCAGGCGCTACCCCTTCCTGGCGTGCCAACTGTTGGAGTCTGGTTCTAGCAATTCTCCTGGTACTACCGTTGGTAGCCCGTGGAGTTTCTTAGTTCAGTTAGGGTGCGCAGAGATTCAGAGCAAGATGGCGATTTGACACGGGGATTTACGTGTTTTGGACCGCCTGAGCGTAATACCCTACTCCACGGTTGTGTGTTGTTGTTGTATTGAGCGTTTGAGCGCTTGTGTGTTAGAGACCAGAGTGTCTGGAGGTGTGCCTGTGTATCGCTCGGCTAGTCCTTTTATAGTACAAGGACTGATCGTTATTACATCATCAGCCTGGCCCAACATGTGGCCCTGGCGGTACTGATGCTTAATACACATTTAATGTACTTAATTCCCCTTAACAGCGTGATAACGCGCTTTAATGGCGGCGTTACTGGTATTAAGGGTCCTCCAATCGTGTGTCATTAAGATAGCATTAATGACACATAATCGGGTCTTGAAGCTTTAATTGTTCCTTGAAGGTCCGAGCAGTTGGAGGTCCACCAGTATGCCTATTGAAGTTGAAGGTCCGGCGGTTGGACGCGTGGCAACTCTGGAGCTTACTGTCTTGGACGACTAGGTCCGGTGTTGTTGTACACATGTCGGTACCGGAGCTTCCCTCTGCCGGGGGTTAGGTTCGGGGGTGCCACACAGATATCTAGTCTGGAGCTTTCCCATGTATGGAATGTAGCTATGGTTTTATGATACACGTGGCGGCACTGGGACTAACCATAGAAGGGAGACAGGTCCAGTTCCGAGTGACACGTGGGGCCTTCGGAGGTCTTCAACTCAGATAGGTGGAGATCCTTTACACTCTTCGTAGTTTCAAGGGGTATTCGGTACGCAGGGTACCGACAGGAACTAACGAGAGTCAAGTCGAGGACTTGTGCTCGGAAGTATTGGTTGTTTATTCATGTGCAGGTGTTGCTTGAGTTCAAGACATGGCTGGTGACTGGATCCATTGGACTAGTCTTAGGGAGAAGATGAGGTTCAACAACCAAGTTCGGGAGGAATTGTGGTCGAGTTGATCGGGAGGTCGCACAACATGTTTGAATCAAGAACAATGCATATGAAGGTATAATAGATGTCGTTGAAAGATGTTTGCACATGTGCAAGGAGTGCATGGACATGGCTACATGGTTCTGAGGTGTGATGAAGAGTAGTGGACCTAAAGAATTGGTCAAAAAGGTCCAACCGACTAGGTTATGGACTCAGGCTGCGGCTGAGTCGGGTTTGACTCAAATATGGAAAGATTTGAGTTGGTTATGATAGGTGTTCGTGTGGGTCATGAAGTTGAGTTTTTTTAGGAATGTGGGATATGTTCCTAAGTTGTTTGGAAGTCTTAAGATTGCTTCTATCTACGTATAGAAGACTCTTGAGTAGTTATGGAATGTTTCAATTCGTGAACTGAGTAGGATTGGAGTCCTAGTTAGGATTGGGTTGGCCTTGAGGCTGGTTATAAAAGCAAGGGAGGCCAGAGCTCGTGGTGCACGACTTTGGGGCTCTTCCTCTTGTGGTTTTATCAATAAAATTCGTAGTTTAAAGGAACTTTTGTGCCGTGTTTGTCCTACTTATTTTCGTCAAGTCTTTCTCATCTAGTTTCTGCACAACACTACCTTGCTTTGGTGGTTTTATCATAACTTGATTTTTACAGATCCAATTGACGTGATTCTTTTTGGGTTGTCTTCACAACTGTATTATATATCATTTGTAAAAATTTAGCTCGCGATCAACGGATTTGTGGTTCTGGATCTACACGAGTTTATTTGCTGTGTTGCAGATCTAGTTTTTCTCGGGTTGAACAGATTGAGCTTCGTTCAATCATTCAATCATAACTTGAGTTGTTCTCGATAGATTTTTGTGATTCTTGTTGTGGCATCTTCGTAACTTGGTTCTCCACAATCTATACTTGTGTTGTCACAATTGATCACGTTTAGTTTAATCACACACGACTTCTTAACAGATTGATTTTCTGCCGAGGGGTTTTTGTTGCTTCCACTAAAAAAGTTTTCATCTACCATTCCCCCCCTCTCTGGTAGCTTCTCATGTGCTCTTCGATCCTACACCATGGCAATGTAAGAAATCAAGAAAACATTTACATTAAGCTCTCGGCCAGGGACAAGAAACTTAAAGAGCATTCAAGATCCAAGATGTCCCACAATTACTTGTTTGGATTCTTATCCTTCGACCAGACATTGTGGACGAAGCGTTTCTTTTTAATTTTGGAGTCCACATGTCACCATACCCAAGGAAGATTTTGATCCATGATGAAAGTATGGGTTAACTCATAAGAACATCAAGAAGGTCGAAGTGACACCCCTAAAGAAGGATAAGCCTCACAATTCTCATAAGAGAATATCTTCAGGATTGAGAAGCCGTCACTACATCAAAAAGTCTTTATCAAGATGACAGAGAGGCTAGGGCCACCATGTGGCCCACATGTCCAACTAACATGCCAAAGGAGATTTGGCATGTCAATCAAGAGAAGTTGTCCACATCTTCAACTCCGAGATTGGACAACAAATCATCAGACTAAACAGGACGGAGGTAAGTCCCACTCATCGGACTTCAAAAATTCGGCAAGTCCTTGCCAGTAGGTTAATTGGTAGTTATCTCATATTTGATCCTAATTGCATATTTGAATTCCCATCAATCTGTGCATTTCCATTTAGCATGTTTCAATTTTTGCACTTGCATGTTGGAAAATAAAATTTCCAACCATCATAAAACTAAAATTTTGAATTAGGAAATAAATTTATTTGGATACGAAACTTAGGTATAATCACTTGAATTCATCTTCCTAATTCAAACCATTCCCTTAAATATTCATTTCATTTGCAAGTCGTTTCAAGTTAGACAAAACAATTTGACAAAGGGTACAACATGCTTTTAAGCTCATGTAACCCGTTTCGAGTTGTTTTGTTTGTTCTTGATTTTAGTGCAGCTAGGACAAAATATATAAAGAGGTTGGAAGGCCTCATCAAGCGCATATCCATCCATCAATCTCACTTTGAGTTCATAATGGAGGAATGCTGAAGATGGTGGCCCAATGGAGGAGCAAGATGAAACTCATTCAACTCCAACCTCAACTTGGCAGGAGACATTGAACATGAAGGCTAGACGAAATCTATGGTTGTGAGTTTCTCACATAACGACCTTCAACCAAGACTACTCTTCAGTTGAGATACAGGTTCAATTTTCCGTTGTTTGAATTGCATTAAGATTGAATGATTTTTGCTTACATTGGTATGGAAGGTTTACACCTTCTCATCATTCAATTCTTATGCATCCTCACGAGAGTAACTGTTGACATTACTCTTTTTGATTCTTCAAAAAAAAGGAATGTCACCTTACTTGGGAATAAATTTAAACATGTACCTAGAATTTCATAAGCATTGCTAAAAATTGACATAGACATTTTCTGCCTAGACAATGCTTATGAAAGGATTTAATCGTTGAATTGGTATGTAGCAACCGAGGAATAGTGATATCCATAATTTTGATTTGAAACTCATTCATGCATGAATCACTAAATTTCAAATTCCTAGGCAAGAAATTAAAAATGTGCAGGAGGATAAAATTGAGAATATTGTTTGCCATGATCCTAATAACAACAATTGCTCTCGTGCAAAACTATGATGGTTAAAAAATTTACAAGATGAAGGGATCCATATAGTGTATTTATGTCACTTACATTGCTATAAGTAGTGTAACACCCTCATTTTCATGCATCATACCCTGCATCCATCATTAATCATGTATAACTTTGAGCAACATAAAAAAGAACAAGTTTAAAATGAATTAGAAACAAAACCGAACTTAAGAATACTGGGAAGTGCAGACTAGTCCGATTTTGTGCGGACTAGTACGATTTCTCTCGACCTCGAACGGACTTGTCCGTTTTGCTGTGGACTAGTCTGCTTTTTCCCTCTGGACACTTTCGGACTTGTCCGGTCCTGTGCGGACTAGTCCAGTGTTCCAATTCCTTGAAAATTTTGCAAGTCCCTGGACTTGTCCAGACTAGTCCGGTATTCCAGCGGACTTGTCCGTTTCCCCCTCTGACCAGAGTCAGACTTGACCGATTTTGGCTAGACTAGCCTGTTTTTCCCCTCTGGATAAGTTCGGACTTGTCCAATATCCAGTCCGAACTTGTCCGATTTCTCTCTGTCCAACTTCGGACTAGTCCGGCGCTTTTCAGACTTGTCCAATAAATTGCGCCTTCGAGTTGATCTTTTGTCTCACGATTGGTTTCTTGGCTTTTACGTTAAGTGGGCCTAGGGACGTCGTGCTTGACTCTTTTAGAGCCCATGTGGGACTCAAAACCGACCTCTACTCATTTCAAACTCGAAATCAATCTAGCCCTAGCCTCCACCTCCATATAAACAACCCCACCCCTTGGCTTGACATCTATTTGCCACTTTTTCATTACACCCCAAACCCTAGCTCGTGAATATCCACCATCAAGGAGGGAGAAAGATATATAGAACAAGGAGAAGAAGAGGAGGAAATGAAAGAGGATCAGGATCTCCATCAACTTCGCGTTCTTCGTCAACAATTCCCCATCCAGTTCTTCATCAACCCTAGATCACCAAGATCCAAGTGTTGCCTCCATGATCCTTAATTCATTGGAGTTCTAAACACTGGTATACCTTCTACTTCCTTTTACTTGCGTGAATTCAACTCCGTAAAATCATGTCGATCTAGAAAACCTAGTTTGCCAGTTCTGCGAAGTGCGGACTTATTCGATCCCTAACGGACTAGTCTGATTTTCCTAGTTAATTTCTGTTGAATTAATTCTAAATTAAATATAATCAAATCCAAACCTGTATAAACTTGTTAAAATATATTAGAACTAGTTAGTGAACGTTAAAAGAAACTCATTAACAAGTTCCACCTTACATTTGCATTAATCATGCATATCATGTCATATTGAGTAATGTTTTTGCACTCTTTGATTGTGTTTCTTGTCTTGTTTGTTTATTGTGCGTATTAGATGGATTTACGCTAGAGAGTGCCGCGGAGGATCTCCAGCACCAAGAGTTTGAAGGCCTTGATCCGAACCAATCTCAAGAGCAAGGCAAGTGTCCTTAAAGCATATTGATCATGTTTTAAAGTAAATGTTTTGTTTGCAAAATTGCATGATTGTGTCAATTTGATGGGAATCCTATGTTAGGAAGTTTACTAGATTTGTTTGACCACCCTTGTCACCTGGAATTTATGGTAGAGAGTTGGGATGGACTTTTTACCCTTTTTGCTACGCTTAATTAATTGGGATGGGAAAACAACTATACCATTAATTTACATTGATGAGATTATGGTTAATATGATGTGGTAATGGGTGATCTAAGCAAGCCTGGTATGTGGATGGGTTGGATGTTATGGTGGTTTGCTTGCTTTAGATCTAAGGACCGGTTCATGCAAGAATAAGCCAGGACTACAGTGCCACCACAAGTCCATGTATGGGTGCGGCGTAGCTGATTAATTAGGACTTTGCCAGTGCTATTTGGACCATTAAGGATGCTCGGGGAAGGGGTAGTTGGATTGAGTTTGTTTATGATTGGTGGGACTATCCTGGGATCCGAATGGCTCAAGAGGGGGCCCTTGGTTGAAGATGTGCTCTATAGGAGACATCGCCACCGGTGAAATCGCAGTGGGATCTAAATAGGCTAGTAATCCCTTTGTAAAGGCTATTTTGTGATCTCTTGGCCATACACCAAAGGAAGTGTAATTGGCATAAGGGAGGTTCTTTAGTCGCTGATGGGTGATGAAATCACAAACACTTGGGTAAAGTGGTACAAACTCTGTAGAGTCTAATAAAACTATCATGATACCCGTGCTCCCGACTATGAGCACCTGGACAACTTCCATGATTAGAGGGAAATTGGAATTTGTGATGGTTATGGTTTGGTAATGGTTATGGCTGGATATGAATTAAATTCTGATGTCGATTATGGTCATTGGTAAAGAGAAATCTAGAATATGGATGATTGTAATGAATATGGACTGGTATTATGATGAGTATTATGATGATTACATGGTTTATGATGGCTTTATTTCACATACATATAATATATTGCTCTTTCAAATGTTTTAATGTACTTTTTAGCATTTAGCCATTATTATATTTGTCATTTGTATCAGCTACATGTCATACTTTCCACACTTGTTGAGTACGACATGTACTCACACTTGCAATTCCCCACCAACAGTTGCAGGTCAGGATTGGGAGTATAACGATGATAATGCGGAGTTTTAGGCCGTGTCTACCATCAGCTTTGCCCGTAGAGTGTTGGAGCTGCGCTATCCCTTTTGCTTAGGTTGCTTAATTAGTTTATTTTTGCTGCATTAGTTCAAACTTGATATTAATATTTATTAGAGCTTGTATTCGAGGATATTATGAGTTTTGTAATAAAATATGGTTAATTAATCTTGTATGTGGTAATTTTCTGTATATCCTTTTGTGAATGCACTCGTGTATGTGTGTTGAACATCCTGGGCACACATATGCATTCACTTGTTTCATTTTCGGTACCCGGTGTCACAAATTGGTATTAGAGCCACAGGTTGACCGTAGGACACAACCTAGATAGAATGGACACTTTAGAGCACATAGGAACACTCAGGAATCGATGTGTTTTTGCTTGGTGTGTTGTTTGCTATGTATTGTTTGCTGGTGTGCTTAATAGAGGATTTTGGGATGCTTTAGCATTGCCATATCAACGTAGGCTAGTGTAGGTAGTTGCTTAGATTCATATTCCTTGATGCATATAGTTGGGGATTCGTTCTATCTCTCTCTTCTTTCTCGTTCAACCTCTCTCAATGGAAGATGTACACAGCTAGAAGATTGACCATTTCAGACGAAGCTATATGGAAGATGAGAACAAAGATAGTATGTCCAATAGTAAGTATTTCCATATGGGGGGGCAGAATTCCTCGTCGTCCTTAATGTTTTGGATTCACAAGGATCGGACAAGAGGGGATGTTCCTGGCCTGGGAGTTGACCGACGAGGACGTCGGTGTTCTAAGGGGGGAGGATTGTGATATCCTACTTGGAATGGATTGGCTACAGAAGCACGATGGAGCAATTCAGTGTGTCACCGAGACCATGAAACTGACAATGATGAGGAAGTCAACTTTGAAATTAATGTGTCACAGTAACCGTCAGAGAAACAAGGCTACATATTCGGCAACAAATCAGCAACGTGTTCAAGAACCTAGCATTATGTGATGTGTGCCAACGAGTCAAGGCGGAACATCAAAGGCCAGCGGGATTATTGCAACCATTGAAGATTCCGAAATGGAAGTGGGAAGAGACCGGTATGGACTTTATAGTTGGATTGCCACGTACTCAGTCCGATTATGACTCTATTTTGGTAATTGTGGATCGGTTGACTAAGTCGGCTCATTTCATCTTTGTCAAGACCAAGTATACAGCTGCACAATTGACCGAAATATACATGGAGCATATTGTGTGTCGACATGGAGTTCCCAAGAAGATAGTATCGGATAGGGGTTCTAAATTTACGTCCAGGTTTTGGCAGAAATTGCATGAAGCATTGGGAACAAGGTTAAATTTTAGTTCAGCATATCACCCTCAAACGGATGGACAAACTGAGAGAACCAATCAGATTTTATAGGATATGTTAAGAGCTTGTGCTTTGAAGCATGGGAAAAGTTGGGACAAGAGCTTGCCATATGCGGAATTCTCATACAACAATAGTTACCAAGCAAGTTTGAAGATGTCACATACGAAGCATATATGGAAGAAAGTGTAGGACACCTTTATTCTGGAATGAGATAGGAGAAACTCAAGCATTTGGTCTAGATGTGTTGCTAGAAGCTGAAAAACAAGTTCAGATTATTCGCGGAAACTTGAGGGTTGCTCAATCAAGACAAAAGGGCTATGCGGATAATAGGCGGAGAAAACTAGCCTTTAAAATAGGAGACTTTATTTACCTCAAGGTGTCACCAATGAGAGGACATAAGAGGTTTAACATCAGAGGCAAGCTAGCACCTCGCTATATTGGACCATTCAAGATTTTGGATAAAAGAGGAGAAGTCACGTATAAGTTGGAGATGCCAGCTCATCTTTCATATGTCCATAATGTGTTTCATGTTTCCCAGCTCAAGAAGTGTTTAAGGGTGCTAGAAGAACAAGTGCCAATGGAAGAATTGGAACTAGAGGAAGATTTGACGTATGCCGAGCAACCGATCAAAATCTTGGAAACCAAGGAGATAGTCACAAGAAACAAGGTCATCATATGGTGTAAAGTTCAATGGAAGCATCACACGGAATCAGAGGCAACATGGGAGTTAGAGGATGATCTCAAAAAAGAGTTTTCCTATCTCTTCTCTTCCACGCCGAATCTCGAGGGCGAGTTTCATTTTAAGGGGGGTAGGTTTGTAACACCCTCATTTTCATTCATCATGCCCTACATCCATCATTAATCATGTTTAACTTTGAGCAACATAAAAAGAAACAAGTTAAAAATGAATTAGAAACAAAACTGGACTTAACAATTCTGGGAAGTGCGAACTAGTCCGATTTTGTGCGGACTAGTCCAATTTCTCTCTAACCTCGAATAGACTTGTCCCTTTTGCTGCGGACTAGTCTGCTTTTTCCCTCTGGACACTTTCGGACTTGTCCGGTCCTATGTGGTCTAGTCCAGTGTTCCAATTCCTTGAAAATTTTGTTAAGTCCTTGGACTTGTCCGGACTAGTCCAGTATTCCAGCAGACTTGTCCGTTTTCCCCTCTGACCAGAGTCGCACTTGTCCGATTTTGGCTAGACTGTTTGTTTTTCCCCTCTGGATAAGTTCGGACTTGTTCGATTTCTCTCTGTCCAACTTTGGACTAGTCCGACCCTTTTCGGACTTGTCCAATAAATCGCAACTTCGAGTTGATCTTTTGTTTCACGACTTGTTTCTTGGTTTTTACGTTAAGTGGGCCTAGGGACATCGTGCCTGACTCTTTTAGATCCCATGTGGGACTCAAAACCGACCTCTACTCATCTGAAACTCGAAATCCATCTAACCCTAGCCTCCACCTCTATATAAACAACCCGACCCCTTGGCTTGACATCTATTTGCCACTTTTCCATCACACCCCAAACCCTAGCTCGTGAATAGCCGCCATCAGGGAGGGAGAAAGAGATCTAGAACAAGAATAAGAAGAGGAGGAAACGAAAGAGGATCAAGTTCTCCATCAACTTCGCATTCTTCGTCAACAAGTCACCATCTAGTTCTTCATCAACCCTAGATCATCAAGATCCAAGTGTTGCCTCCAAGATCCTTGATTCATTGGTGTTCTAAACACTTGGTATACCTTCTACTTCCTTTTCCTTACGTGAATTCAACCCTTTCTCCAAAATCACATCGATCTAGAAAACCCTAGTTTGACAGTTCTGCGAAGTGTGGACTTGTCCGGTCCCTAACAGACTAGTCCGATTTTCCTGGTTAATTTCTGTTGAATTAGTTCTAAATTAGATCAAATCAAATCTAAACTTGTATAAACTTGTTAAAATCTATTAGAACTAGTTAGTGAACATTAAAGGTAACTCATTAACAAGTTCCACCTTACATTTGCATTAATCATGCATATCATGTCATATTGAGTAATGTTTTTACACTATTTGATTGTGTTTCTTGTCTTGTATGTTTATTGTGCAGATTAGACGGATTTACGCTAGAGAGTGCCGCGGAGGATCTCCAGCACCAAGAGTTTGAAGGCTTTGACCCGAACCAATCTCAAGTGCAAGGCAAGTGTCCTTGAAGCATATTGATCCTGTTTTGAAAGTAAATGTTCTGTTTGCAAAATTGCATGCTTGTGTCAATTTGATGGGAATCCTATGATAGGAAGTTTACTAGATTTGTTTGACCACCCTTGTCACCTAGAATTTGTGTTAGAAAGTCTGGATGGGCTTTTTACCCTTTTTGCTACGCTTAATTAATTGGGATGGGAAAACAACTATACCATTAATTGTACATTGATGACATTATGGTTAATAAGAACTGGTTAATATGATGTCGTAATGGGTGATCTAAGCAAGTCTGGTATGCGGATGGGTTGGATGTTATGGTGGTTTGCTTGCTTTAAATCTAAGGACCGGTTCATGCGAGAATAAGTCAGGACTACAGTGCCACCACAAGGCGAAGTATGGGTGCAGCATAGCTGATTAATTAGGGCTTTGCCAGTGCTATTTGGACCATTAAGGATGCTTGAGGAAGGGGTGGTCGAATTGGGTTTGTTGATGATTGGTGGGACTATCCTGGGATCCAAATGGCTCAAGAGGGGGCCCTTGGTTGAAGATGTTCTCTGTATGAGACATCACCACCGGTGAAACCTCAGTGGGATCTAAATAGGCTAGTAATCCATTTGTAAAGGCTATTTCGTGATCTCTTGTCCATACACCAAAAGAAGTGTAATTGGCATAAGGGAGGTTGTTTAGTCGTCGACGGGTGATGAAATCACAAACACGTGGGTAAAGTGGTACAAACTCCACAGAGTCTAATAAAACTATCATGATAGCCGTGCTCCCGGTTATGAGCACCTGAACAACTTCCATGATTAGAGGGAAATTGTAATTTTGGATGGTTATGGTTTGGTAATGGTTATGGATAGATATGAATTAAATTCTGATATTGATTATGGTATTGGTAATGAGAAATCTAGAATATGGTAATGAATATGGATTGGTATTATGATGAGTATTATGATGATTATATGGTTTATGATGGGTCTATTTCACATACATATAACATATTGCTCTTTCAAATGTTTTAATGTACTTTTCAACACTTAGCCATTACTATATTCGTCATTTTATCAGCTACATGTCATACTTTCCACACTTGCTGAGTACGACATGTACTCACCCTTGTAATTCCACACCAACAGTTGCAGGTCGAGATTGGGAGTATATTGATAATGCGGAGTTCTAGGTCATGTCTACTGTCAGCTTTGCCTGTGGAGTGTTGGAGCTACGCTATCCTTTTGCTTAGGTTGCTTAATTAGTTTTCCGCTGCATTAGTTCAAACTTGTCATTAATATTTGTTAGATATTGTATTCGAGAATATTATGAGTTGTGTAATAAAATATGGTTAATTAATCTTTTGTATGGTAATTTCCTGTATATCCTTTTGTGAGTGCACTCGTGTATGTGTGTTGAACATCCTGGGCACACATATGCATTCACTTGGTTCATTTTTGGAACCGGGTGTCACAAGGAGCTTTAGAAAATGTGCAACTTTATTTATCCATAAAGCCCCACTCCTAGCAATGATTCATACATTGTTCATGATAAACTGGAAATTGGACGCAATGCATCTTTGGTCTTGTTCTTCCCCGTGCTTACAAATGAAGATTCGGTTACCTAACCTGAAAATTCATTTGTACAAGTATTCAAAGATCCAATTGTTGGAAACCAAAAAAGGATTCCATTTCAATATCCCTTGGCCAAGGAGTAAATTAGGATGGTTGCTACCTATCGGAAATTAAGCCCGAAGGTCAACCAGAACTATACGAGGCCGGAGATTTGACATGGAAACCCTCCGTGACCAACCAATGGGCTGTTACGAATATGTGAGAGCATTATGCTCTCAACTATTCTAAGCACTCATTCAAGCTCAAGGGAATTGCCACTATCATTCAGATTATGTTATTCCTTTGTGGCTAAAAGGTATGATGTACTTTAGCAAAGGAATGACAAAGATCACATCCAATGTATATTGGGTGCAAGTTGTTCCTATGTGGCTAGAAGTTATACCTTAGGCAAGGAACAACAGATCACACTCAACCCATGTTGAGTGCATGTCATCCCTTTATGGTTATAGGTATGTTGTACCTTAGCTAAGGAATAACGGATCATACTCAACACATGTTGGGTACAAGTCACTCCTTTGTGGCTAAAGGTTATCATTACCTTAGCCAAGGAATGACAGATCACACCCAATGCATGAGGAGTACAAGTTATTTCTTTATGGCAAGAAGGTATGATACACCTTAGCCAAAGAATTACGGAACACACTCAATGCATGTTGAGTGCACGCCATTCCTTTGTAGCCAAGGGTTATCTTACCTTAGCCAAGGAATAACAAGGTACATCAACCTATGGAAACCTTACGGTGTGGAAGAGCGACATCAACAACACTCTCCTCGACCACACTCATGAAATCCATAGAAGGCAACCCAACATTGACACTAAACCCTCCAATGTAAATGCCATGCTGCAACAAGGTTAGACCAATCTCATGGCCTACATCTGTCATTAGGGTTTCAACCCTAGCACGGACCTTTAACAAGAACAAGCTTGGGAGAGGACCCCCACTTGAGGTAACTTGTATCACACCCCATGCATATTTATTTTCTGTTCACCCATCATTCACCTTGCATATAAAAAAACTTAAAAATAAGTTGAGTAGTTTTGCTTTCAAAATAAAATAAAAGATGTGCCGTAAGAATGGTTTGGAATTCACATAGATGAAATGATAAATAGTTTCTCTATTTTAATTTTGCTAAGTACCTAGTTTACAACTTACTACTCTCCAAATTAAAATATTACTTTCATTGGCTAGAGTTACTTTTGCCTTGATTTAGAAATTGTGGGTACCAAAAGCTTAATCCAATTCTAAGTTGTTGTGAGATATGATATAGTGATAGGACTGCTATTCCTAGTTTTAAAGTGAAACTTAGATCTCTGGAGAAATTCTAAAAAGATTTAAGTTACTCCCATTTTGTTGGAAATACCTACCAAAGCCATATGATACATTACATTAATAGATCTTATGCATATGCTATTTGTCTTCACATTGAGATTTGTCAAACTAGTATAGACCTATGTGAGATTTTATTCGTTACTTTTTGAATTCAAGACTTCACTTGCACATGCTATACTTCTACACTAGAAGTAAGCAAAATCCCATCATACCATCCTTCCACAATAGAAAGAGAAACTCCATACCCTTCATGCTTATTACTCTCTCTAAATTTATTGCATAAAAGGGAGTAGAAGACATGGCTACAAGAAAAAGAAAAAAAATTGCATGCTTACATCAAAAGCATGAGAAAAAAACAAGAAAAAAAAAGAGAAAAGTAGACATGTTTCATCCCTGCAAAATAAGAGAGTACACTCAAAATGGAGTCATCTCAAATATCCACCTCCATTCCATCACACATGCTCAAGTCTTGAATCAAATAGTTTTGAATTGATTTCTCCTAAGGCTTACTTTTTTGACTTAGCAATATTATGTGTTGCAAATATGCCTACTATATTCCCTACCAAGCTCCACATGCAAGCCTTATTTAGAGGTAGGATGAATTTAGGCAAAATGCATTGGTGAGGACATATTTCCACTACACATAAAGGAGAGACCGAGAGAATCAAATTGAGATACTTAAAATCTAAATTGAACTCTCTAGAATTTGAGTGGAACTTGATTTCTAGGGTATGTGTGCTCCATTTGTTGTTCTATCTTTCAACCACCCATGAATAGGAGAAGGCATAAGACCCATATTGACTTGAGATGGGTAAAGTACCATCCCAATTTTTGCAATTCTAGGTAGAGTATTTTGTTGTGTACATGGTACTTTTGAAAAGTAGAACATTGTAGCAACTCCTTATCATCAACCTAAAGTCGAGACTTTGCTCGGGACAAGCAAAGAATAAGCTTGGGGAGTTTGTTGATGACTGTTATATACCAATTTCACTCGTCAATATAACTTAATTATATAAAGGAAATATCATTTCTTGCATACATCACCTTTCTATTTAACCTATTTCCACTTGTACTTGGAGAAATTGGTGCATGCAGGTATTTTATACAGAATTGAAGTGAAATAAGGGGATGGATCCTATAAAATATCATTCCAGCCAATCAAGCGCCAACATGTGGAACCACATGGATCAAATGGGCCACAAACAGAAGTACGGAGGCCATCCAACAGTGTAGCATCCATATCAAGGGATGGGACCCATCTGACAGTGACCTGGAGAGAGCACACGCGAAACGGTGCAAATACCTGGTCGGTCGATCACCCTAGTCGGCCAACCTGGTCCTGGCGCCAAACTCGATTAGCTTCCACGTGGTGGCTCCTACCGGCTTGAAGAAGTAATTGGTGACTGATTCATGTGCTTTTGGTGGAGGGAACTGACCCTTCTCCACCTATAAATAGGACCTCTCACCCCTCACTTCAACACACACTACTTGACCATCATTCTATTGTATACACTAGTTCTCTTAGTCCTTAGTGGAGTTAGGCTTTAGAGAGGAGAGCCACTAGTCCCAAGTCCAAGTTGGGAAAGGTATGGCACATGTATCTTTTCTTATATTTGTGACTTTATGCATAATAAAGATATTAGCTTTAGTCTTCTTTTATTCATATACTTGGATGAAGTGTTTCTTGTTTGATTGTGGATTCCATGTATGTGGTAGGAATAGTCTTTATGATCATGCCTTAATGTCATTATACTATCATCATAAACACTATAAACCCCCACTATAGTATAAGTAGTTATGATATGATCATGTTAATATGAATAACTTATGCTATGTCTCAACATTGGTTCAATGATGATTTAGTTCATTGCCTTAGGGTGGATTGTGCCGCGGCTCTTAAGGTATTTACTTAATATTCTAGCATGGTGCTAGGATAGTTAAGTAGTGTTGGATGTCTCATGACCCACGGATTGAAGACGTAGGCAATAAGTGGTGACAGCCCTATCTGTCATTTGTAATCCTCCACATTCGGCTATGCCACAAGCTCTTGGTGGGAGTCGTCCTAGTATTGCTAGGGGTAAACCTGTGCCCGATGTGTTGAACAACTTATCATAAGGATTCACCATTAATATACTCATTAGTATCTAACCTAGGCTATGTATATGTATATTAGAAGCATTGTAGGAGTAACTCCCCAACTCTTAGTTTAATCTCCACTAGGACCCATTTACCAGTTAGAATAGATTGCTTAGGTGTGTGTCACACTATCCATATATTATCAACAGACCCGTGTCTT
The DNA here is from genome assembly GCA_036927565.1 of Tuctoria greenei. Taxonomy (NCBI): domain Eukaryota; kingdom Viridiplantae; phylum Streptophyta; class Magnoliopsida; order Poales; family Poaceae; genus Tuctoria; species Tuctoria greenei. The sequence continues at coordinate 192,598,896 of JAYESD010000005.1, forward strand.
GATAATTGAATAGTATCCCTTAACTTGATCATAAGAGTAGTGTTTAATTTACTCCATTGCCTTCCTTTGGGATAAATATGATACCCTTGGGAATACTCTTAGGTTAAATGCTACACAAGAGTTTCCGTGCACTTGCGGACCTCATCTCCTTCGAGAGATGATCTATGCCATAAGCAACGTCAACAGCTATGTCCATGGCTTTCGCCAAGCGGCGCCTCAACTCCAGCTCCTCACTCTCCTTCCGGGACCTCTCCTTTGTCTAGTCGATCCTGGACCTCAAAAGGTCTTCCCCGGCCTGGAGGTGCTCGTCCTCAGCACACAACTTCTCCCACTCAGCAGCGAAGGCACCCTGCGCCATACGGAGGTTGGACTGCGTTGAGTCGATGACATCGACAAGGTGCTCTGGTTCTGCCAAAGCCATGGAGGGCTACCCAGTCATCATCTCGGGAACCTCTTCCTCCCACAGTGATGAATGCAAGGCCACCAGTGCTGGGGGCCTTATCTCTGAGAACTGAGCGGAAGTTGCGGCACCACCACCGCCCGAGGAGCCACTTGCTGGATCAACAGGCTCGGAGGTTGGGCCCTCAGCTTCCTGAGTCGACTTCGTCATTATCTCTGGTATGGCGGCTGGAGGTGCTTCACTACCTGCGCCAGGAACAAACGCCGGAGCAATGCTCCCTTGTACTGGCTTGGCGGTCTGCTCCGTCGATGCAGCTGTGGCCCCCTCGGCCGACTTCGGTTCGCTTTGGGTCACTACCCCCGGTGGTAAGGGCTTCACAATAGCTGACGTAGACCTGCAGATCAAAACCAAATTCTGTTCAAACAAGAGAACAGATGAAACAAGAGAACAGATGAGACAACGATGCAAGCCTTGGTAAGAATGCCTTACCGACGCCCCAAGAAACTCCAGCGAGCCTCCACTTTCGGCGACTTTGGGACTGCGGGCGCTGCTGGTGACATGGCAGGCGGGGTCGATCTGACTGGACCTCCACCATATCCACTGACGCTGCTGCTGACCAACATCGACGTATATTCACTGACTCCAACAGCGCCACTTCTGGAGCCTCCTCCAGAACCGTCGTCGACATCCATTGTCAAACCTGTGGCAAGATCGCTGGCGGCCCCAGGCCTCTTGGCCTGAGGTTCCGCAGATGTAACGCTCCTGGACCCCCCACCGGTGCCTTGGGCTACACCGGTGGCGGAGATGCTAGCTAGTGCGCCGCCCTCAGCCGATAGCAGTCTCATTGCTTGACGGGCTGGTCCTCCACCCGAAGAACTGCCAACACCTGAGGCAGAGGATGGGCGCTCCATCGGACGTTGTCTTGAAGCAAAGGCCGCCCTCGGTGGTGCCCTCGGCGGTGACTAGGGATGTTTGTCCTTTGCAACCTCGACCAGTGGCGACTTCCCCTTCCCAGAGTCAGTGATCGGCGCCTTGCCCTTCCACCTGACGGAGGACGGGTCTTCCACCCTCGGCACTTCGGAGCCTGGAGCAGGTGCAGACTCCAGTGGAGAGTCAGCAATGACCAGTCCACGATCCGCATCTCCAATCTGCTGCAGTGCAAGACCAAGTGCGTCCAGGTTTAGCATCTCCTTCAGGATCTTCACCACGAGGTTTCGATCCGTGCATAGTGGCAGACATGCCTGTGGAAGGTTGAAGATGTCAGAAGAAAACAGGTTGTCACACGCCTTGGACATCATATCAAACACTTCTTGCAAGGTCATCTCCGTGCAACAACCCCTCACCAGCCTGGTGCCGTCCTGCAGCCCGAAGTATAGCCACGCAGTGCGGCAACGTTGCTAGAGGGGGGGCCAGGCATCGACACACAAAATTCGCTAGCACCATCATCGATGACAAACCATGATTTGCCAGGTATCAGATCCTCTTCATCACCGGGGTATACGCCAGCTCCAACTCCGGGTGCTCCTCCCAGGTCTTCTTCTTAAGTGTTGGCCAGTCAGTGGGCATGACCATGTGATCAAGGGCATCAGCATGTACGATCACCCAGTCACCCCTCCAACCGTCCCATCTCGTGGTGAAAAGCAGGGTGATGTACTTGAAGGGGTTATTGGCCCGATGCTGGAAGTAATAGGTGCCAAGGAAGTTCGTCTTGCTCTTCCCAGTCCATCTCAGCACGAAAAACTGCCAGAACATCGGCATGGACGAGTACACCCCGATGAACATCTCGCGGAAATGCGAGAACACCACCACCACCACTAGAGAGTTCAACGACAGGTGATGAAGCTAGAGCCCGAGGACCTCCAGAAGTGTTACAAGGAAGGAGGAAATGGGAGGAACGAATCTGGAGTACGCATACGAAGTGAAGAAGATGATCTCTTTCTCCTCCAAATTGAGACGAAGGGAACCGGGATGGATCAGATCCCGCCGCTCCTCATCCTCACAGCCAAAAAACCACCTCACGGGCACTACGTACACCACGTGGGAAGGAGGCAAGGCCGAGTCCATTGGAGCAAGAGTTAAGAACCTCGAAAGTGGGGAAAGGTCGGGTGCTCAAGAAGGACGATGATGGCTCGAACGTTGGGGTGAGAGTAAGGGAGGAACCACCTTTGCCTATAAAGGTTTCCTTTTAAACACCTTGGCGACGTTTGAGCGCATCGTGCAAGTCGCATGGGCCCGAAACCCGATTCTAAACCCACATAATCCATGACAGTGGGTCTTAGGTCCCCTGTCAGAGAGATTGGCCCGAGCAGGCCCCACCTGAGAAGGCAACCCGGTGGTTCCCATAAAGGCGGAGCAAGAGAAGCAGAAGCACAACAACCACATTGGGAACCGTCGCGATAAAGAAGCTGCGGCAAGTAAAGATCCCGTCACCACAACCCCTCAACCAGAGGGGGACGCGTGGCCACAATGGTAGAGGCTCACGCCACTTTGACTGATCAAGATGAAATCTAAAGGCAGCGCGAGAAAGCAGGGATAGAGCTCCAGCCTCGGGCTCATCACCTCCCCCTCCAGGGTGGACCCAGGGGCCACTGTCGGTACCCGACATACCAGGTACCCTTGTGAGAGGCTAAAAGCACCTAAGTGCCCTGCCTTCCTACTGAGGCATGGACCTAGGGCGCCATGTGTCCAGAAGGCACGGACCCCTCCCTACCTCAGATACGGGATCTAGCACTTCCACATGGGCCTCAAGACGAGGTCCAGCTCCCCCGAGGAGATGGGCTCCCAAGCAGCCACGTGTCCAGCAAGACAGGACCCTGCTCCACCATTGGAGTAAGCCCCAGTGTTGGGACGTAGTTCGGAGCACCAGGTCAGCCACCTCTCACGGAGGCGAGCTCCGGCTCTACCACGTGTCTCGCATCCCTGGATTCCCCGCTCTACTCAGGGACAGGCTCTAGGGCTGCCATGTGGTATACGGATCGGGACCTAGCCTCCCCCATGGAGGCTAGCTCCTGAACTAACATGTACCCTGCAACTTGCCCTGTTCGGTTGGTTGCGGGAGTTAACGGGGCGGTGCGCCATGTCTAAATCACGCTCCTTCCTCAGGCGCATGACGCGATGCACACCTACTGTCAGGTACCGCTACACCCAATCGCAGTGAAGACGTCGTAGGCCTTCCCCCTTCTGCCAAGTGGGTAGCTTACGACGACATGGACAGTTGGACGGGACATTCCCTGCCATCATCAATGACTACGCATGGTCCACTGGCATCTGATTTAGCAAGATGGCAGGTCTTCAAGCCAAAGTCAGAGGAGTATTATGCGAGAAGCCTTAGATCTTTAGGATAAGATCACTCTGAGGCCACCTGTTGTGACGCCCGGTTCCAAAAAATGAACCAAGCTAACGCGTATGTGTGCCCAGGATGTTCAACACACATACACGAGTACAATCACAAAAGAGTATACAGAAAATTACCACACAACAAGATTAATTATCAAATTTTATTAGACAACCCATATTAGCCTCGAATACAAACTCTAATGAATATTTATGACAAGTTCAACTAATGCAGCGGAAATAAACTAATTAAACAACTAAGCAAACTAAGCAAAAGGGATAGCGCAGCTCCATGCAACACCACAGGGAAAGTTGACGGTAGACACGGCCTAGAACTCCGCATTATCGCCATTAAACTCACAATCCTGACCTACAACTGTTGGGGGGATTGCAAGAGTGAGTACGTGTTGTACTCAACAAGTGTGGAAAATATGACATGTGGCTGATTCAAATGATGAATGTAATAATGGCTAAGTGCTGAAAAGTACAGTAAAACATTTTAAAAGCAATATATCATAAGTATGTGAAGTAAACCCATCATATCCCACAATGATTATTAGATATCCATATTTCATATCCATCATCATTAAACCGGATTCCACCATTGCCAATAACCATATTCAATACCAGAAACAAATCCATAACCATAATACCAACCATAACCATTCCAATAACCATCCCATTACCAAATTCCCTCTAATCATGTAGGTCATCCAGGCGCTCATAACCGGGAGCACGGCTATCATGATAGTTTTAATACTCTGTAGAGTTTGTACCACTTTACCCACGTGTTTGTGATTCCATCACCGTCAGCGACTAAAGAACCTCCCTTATTCCAATTACACTTCCTTTGGTGTAAGGCCAAGAGATCACAAAATAGCCTTTACAAAGGGATTACTAGCCTATTTAGACCCCATTGAGGTTTCACCGGTGGCGATGCCTCCAACTGAGCACATCTTCAACCAAGGGCCCTCTCTTGAGCCATTCGGTTCCCAGGGTAGTCCAGCCAATCCTCAACAAACCCAATCTGACTACCCCTTCACCGAGCATCCACAATGGTCCAAACAGCACCAGCAAAGCCCTAATTAATCAGCTATGCCACACCCATACTTGGCCTCGCGGTGGCACTGTAGTCCTGGCCTATTCTCGCATGAATCGGTCCTTAGATCTAAAGCAAGCAAACCACCATAACATCCAACCCATCCACATACCAGTCTTGCTTAGATCACCCATTACCATATCGTATTGACCAGTTCACATTAACCAGAATATCACTGATGCATAATTAAATGTGTAGTGTTGTTTGTCATCCCAATTAATTAAGCGAAGCAAAAAGGTAAAAAGCCCTTCCCGACTCTCTACCATATATTCCAGGTGACAAGGGTGGTTAAACAAATCTAGTGAACTTCCTACCATAGGATTGCCATCAAATTGACACAAGCATGCAGTTTGCAAACAAAACATTTATTTTAAAGACAGGATCAATATGCTTCAAGGACACTTGCCTTGCTCCGGCGGATAGGGTTGCTCAAGCGCTTCGAAGTCTTGGTTCTCGAAATCCTCGTACACGACTTCTTGAGCACTTCCCTCTACTCGCGATCACACATACAAGAATATACATACAAATCAACATGATGCACACACATTAATCAACATGCGATGATATGCATGCATGCAAAGATCAATCATTAATTAACTATGGTTGTTTATTAATTAGATGCAACTAGTTCATATGTGTTCATATGAGTTTACGGGTTTTAATCGAGAATTAATGTTGCTGAAAATAAAAAGACGATGCAACAAAAATCAATTTACGTCTATTAGTTCTAATACGTCGCTAAAATTCGCATCGGAAAAACGAATCCTACTGTAGATGCGATGACTTCGAAGATCGAGGGATGATGGCGACGCGTAGACGAAGTAGACGGCGCAAGGTCCTCCGGCAGACGACGGCACCCTCCTCTTTTTCTTCCTCTTCCTCCCTCTTTTTCCTCTCTTTTTCTTCCTGGCGGCACCTCTGTTCCTCTCCCTTTTTATCTACGGTGGCTAGGGTTTTTTTTCTGGCTCTGGCGGCGCTGTTTTCCTGGGATCGGGAAAATACGATGACCTACGTTTGTTTATATAGGCGGGCGGCTAGGGCATCGGTGAGGGGTGGGGCCATGCGGGGCCCAGGCGTGCGGCGGTCGCGCGGGCGGGCGGCTCGCGCCAGGGCGCGGGGTCGCGGGGCCGGGCGTGGGCGAGCGGGGCGAGGGGTGCACGGTGGGGTCAGGCGAGCTGGTGGCGCGTGGCGCGCGTGCTGCGGGGGCGCGGGGTCGGTCGGGCAGGCGCGCGAGCGGGGCTGGCGGCGGGGTCGCAGTGCGGGGCCCATGCGGCCAGTGCGCGGGGGCACGCGCGGGAGGCGCTCGCTAGGCCGCTCGGCCTGGCCAGCGGGCGGGTTGACTTCTTTTTTTTTTCTTTCTTTTTTTTATTTTTTATATATATTGTTATTATATATTATTATTATTATATTTATTCCCTAATATATGTTTTACATTATTATTATTTTTTCTTTTGCTACTCATATTTGTATATGTATATTTTATGTTTTATCATTTTTCTTTTATTTTACTAATGTTTAATTCATGAATATGTATACAATGCATGATGCGAAAATTGAGGGTGTTACACCTGTCGAGCTCCGAACTCCACTTGTAAGGTCGTACGACCTTGTCTATAAAAGGACCGGACCGCCACTGTTGCAAAGTATCCCCAATTGAACGCATACACATGCTACACACACATTCGCACCAGCAATACAAGCCTCATCATTGAGTAGGATATTACGCTCCGGCGGCCCAAACCATGTAAAATCATCATCTCACCATATCTCATACACGCAATCTCAATTCAGGACTAAGTCTTGCCGATCAAGAACCTCCGCGTGTTGCTCACATAGCAGGTCCGGAAGTAAGTGTCGCAGGAACACTTTGACAACCTCCATAGGGGCTAGCATGGCATTTTTCAATGATTTTGGTGCTTTCGATGGACACACCTTCTAAGAAGGCCATCGGCACATACTCGATAGAGATATCACTACGTGAGAAAGGCTTATTCTAGGCGAGCCCACATGAAGAACGGAGATGAGCAAAAAGTGTGTCTCCGTCGTTGCCTCTCGCATTATAGCGCGTGACAGGCGCGTCGCCAATCAGTATACATGGGAGACAAGCTCTAAGAAAGCTCGTCTCCTTTATATGTGAAATTCGAGATGGACTTTAAGGCGGTCCATCTCCTTTTTCTAAGTAATCCCGGATGAGCTTTAAGGAGCCCGTCTCTGTAGGATCGAAGAGCACGTGAAAAGCTACCAGAGGGGGGGTGAATGGTAGATTTAAAAATCTTACGCAGCGGAAACAATTAAACCCCAAACCCTTTCGGCAGAAAAACGATCTGTTAAAGAAATCGTGTGTGAGACTAATCTTAAACGTGTTTCACCGTGACAAAAGTGACATATATCAGAGAGAATCAATTCACAAAGACAACACAAAAATAATCACTCAAATCCGTTGAGAAAAACTCAAGTTATGATCGAAAGATCAAACAATAGTCAATCTGCCCTACCCGAAAAAAACAGTTCGGGAACGCTGTAAAGAAACTCGTGTAGATCATAGACCACAAATCCAATGACCGTGAAATTTTTATAGATCATAGACAATCAAGTTATGAAGACAACCCAAAAGGAATCACGTCAATTGGATCTGTAAAACTCGATTTATGATAAAACCACCGACGAAAGGTAGTGCTGTCCAGAAACTCGACGAGTAAAACTTGTCTGGAACAAGTCGGACGAACAAGGCACAAAAGTTCCTTCAAACTACGAATTTTATTCAATAGAATACAAGAGGAACAGCGCCAAAGTCATGCACCACGAGCTCTGGGCTCCCTTGCTTATATAACGAGCCCTTAGGCCAACCCAATATCAACTAGGACTGACTCCAATCCTACTCAGATCACGAATCGTAACTTTCCATAACTGCTCAAGATTCTTCTATACGCAGATAGAAGTAATATTAAGACTTCCAAACACCTTCGGAACATATCCCACATTCCTAAACAACTCAAACTTGTGTCCCACACGAAATCCTATCATAACCAACTCAAATCTTTCCATATTTGAGTCAAACCCGACTCAGCCGCAGCCTGAGTCCATAACCTAGTCGGTTGGACCTTTCCGTCCAATTCTTTACGTCCACATCTCTTCATCACGTATCGGAACTATGTAGCCACGTCCATGCACTCCTTGCACACGTGCAAACATCTTCCAATGACGTCCACGATACCTTCATATGCATTGTTCTTGATTCAATCATGCTGCGCAACCTCCTGATCAGCTCAACCACAATTCCTCCTGAATTTGGTTGTTGGAACCTCATCTCCTCCCTGAGACTAGTCCAATGGATCCCGTCACCAGCCATGTCTTGAACTCAAGCAACACCTGCACATGAATAAACAACCAATCCATATGAGCCCAAGTCCTCGACTTGACTCAAGTTAGTTCTGAACACAACACCCTACATGAGAACCTCACATAAGCATGTTGCAAAACCACAGTAACACGATATCATCCATATCAACCAAAATGCACCAAAAACATAGCAAATGAATACTAAGCAATCTTTCCAACAATGTAAAGCAAGTACGAAACATTGCAAATGAAAAGAAGAAGCACTACGGTCAAGTTCTGGACCTTGCCAGAGCAACCCGGTCCTTGAGCCGGAGCTAACAAAAGCTAGTAGAACCTAGCGCCAGAGCTTACCAAAACTAGTACAACCAAGCCCCCGCCGGAGCTTACAAAACTTGCAGGACCTAGCGCCGGAGCTAAAGATAAAGGTCACCGGAGCTAACCAAAGCTAGTCGGACCTTACCAAGAAGTCGGACCTAGCTTCGAACATAGCCGGAGCTACCCAAAACAAGTCGGACCTACCGTCGGATCTTGCTGTAGCTCAGAGCTAGAGTCGGACCTTGATAAAAAGGTGTTTTGGTGATATTTAAAAACTTTTATCATCAAACCCAAGTGTATTCACTACAAGCCAATGTATTCAGCACACATAAGTCTTACAATCTCCCCCTTGATGAATGCATTGGCAACACCATCTAAAATATGAACATTGGCTTATTCACATAAAAGTTTTGAAGGCAATTTCTCCCCTTTTGTAAATCAAAAGAAAATCTCTCCCCCTTTATTATCTCTCCTTATGCCCATATTTTCTTTCTCTTCATGCTTATCTCTCCCCCTTTGACAATGTATTCAGCAAGTCATGAGCATATAAACAAATTATCTCTCCAACTTTAGTTGTTATGAGCATATTATAACATATACATATAAACAAAGCTCATCCAAGTCATACTATCAAGTACCTTATATTATCACATCAATGAAATACATAAAGTAGTGTAAGCCATGCTAGAGATCAAATGTAATTTTCAATTTAAGCAAGTCATGATCTCACAAACTTAACTATCTCAAAACCTGAAAGCATGACACTAGTTGCTGCATTTTATTATTTTTCAAAGCATAAATTTAGATCATATGATATTTGCAAGAGATTATATGCGCATCTGCCTTATTCTAACCAACCAAGCCAAGCCTACGTCATTTGACAATCAGAAGTTTAAGGACATGATTTTAGTCATACACAACTTCTTCCAAGTTCATATCTAAGTGCAATGACAAGCCATCTCAAAAGAAGAAGTGTGATGCATGCATATTCTCTTGATCTTTTCTCAATTTATATTTGTTCATAAAAACTCAATATGTGAGTTGATTACTTGATTAATTCTTTATGATTAAAAGCATTTGTGAGCATGCAACAAGTTCAAAACAGCAAGAAGGTTCGACCATGACCAGTTTTAGTGTAACTAATTATTCCAATTACTAGACATGGCAAAAACTACAAAATGTATAACACGAGTAATGTAGTAAGAACTTTCAGCATGTAACAGGAATCACAAAGTCATATATGTATGAAATACTATGCTCATATTATTTTTATTTCATATCCACACATAGACTTCTCAAGTTTCAAAAACTCCCCCTCAATTTAAGCCATGAGGATGCATAACCCCTATTTCACTACGAATGAAACAGAAACGAGTGAAATCCAAAGGTTTTGTAAAAATGTCAGCCAATTGATGTTCGGTATCTACATGGTGAAGCACAATGTTTCCTTTTTCAATGTTATCTCGGAGAAAGTGATACCTAATATCAATGTGCTTAGTTCTAGAATGTTGCACGGGGTTTTTGGCAATGTAAATAGCACTAGTGTTATCACAAAACAGTGGAACACTATCTAGATCAACCCCATAGTCCTTAAGTGTTTGAACAATCCAAAGAGTTTGTGAGCAAGCACTAGCAGCAGCTACATATTCAGATTCGGCTGTGGATTGTGCAACTGAATTTTGTTTTCTAGAGGACCAAGCAACAAGAGAATTACCAAGAAAATGACAAGCACCGGAAGTACTTTTCCTATCAATCCTACAACCCCCAAAATCAGCATCCGAAAAAGCTTTCAAAGTAACGGTTGAGGAAGAAGGAAGAAAAATGTCAAATTCTTGGGTTCCATGTAAGTACCTGAGAATCCTTTTGACGGCTTGATGATGTGAAACACGTGGGGAAGCTTGAAACCGTGCACAAAGACATACGCTGAATTGTATGTCCGATCTTGATGCCGTGAGGTACAAAAGTGATCCGATCATGCTTCTATATTCTTTTTGATCCACGGATTCACAATCTTCATCAAGTTCAAGTGTTGTTGCTGTTCCCATTGGTGTTCGAAGAGGCTTGCTTTTGTCCATGTTGAAGCGCCGTAGGAGGTCTTTGGTATACTTCGTTTGATGCACAAAGGTACCCTCCTTGGTTTGCTTGATTTGCAGCCCCAAAAAGTAAGTGAGTTCACCCATCATACTCATTTCAAATTCGGAACTCATCATTGCTGAAAACTTGGACACGAGATCATGAGAAGCACAACCAAAGATAATATCATCCACATACACTTGAACAAATAATGAGTCATTGCCATGTTTAAGCACAAAAAGAGTTTTATCAACCTTGCCCATGGTAAACACCTTTTTAAGTAAGAATGTTTTTAACCTATCATACCATGCTCTAGGGGCTTGTTTGAGACCGTATAAGGCTTTGGACAGTTTGTAAACATGATTAGGAAAATTTGGATTTTCAAAACCCGGTGGTTGTTTGAAATAAACCTCCTCATCTATGTAGCCATTAAGAAAAGAACTTTTAACATCCATTTGATATAGCTTAAAACCTTTAGATGCTGCAAAAGCTAACAAAATTCTTATGGCTTCTAATCTAGCGACAGGAGCAAAAGTTTCATCAAAATCTAGACATTCAACTTGAGTGAAACCCTTAGCAACCAACCTAGCCTTATTCCTAACCACAACCCCATCCTCACTTTGTTTATTTTTATATACCCATTTAGTTCCAATTAAAGTGTGACCTTGAGGTGGAGGTACAAGTTTCCAAACATTATTTCTTTCAAAATTTTCTAACTCTTCTTGCATGGCAATAATCCAAGATTCATTAGTGAGTGCGTTTGATATATCTTTGGGTTCAAAAGAAGCAACAAAAGCAGAATGAGCATGAGAGTTTGGATCGCAAAACCTGGACCGTGTGACTCGTTCGTGCAAGCTTCCAATCATCTGTTGTGGGGGATGATCTTTGTAAAAACGTAGGGGAACAGATGTCTCACAAACTTCTTCTTCATTAGGTTCATTGTAGATTGATGAGCTTGTGACTTGTGGACAATCAGGACCAGCATAGGTGATAGCCGGAGCTTGTTCAATGTCCGGAGCTGGACACGTGTCAACTTCGGAACTACCAGGCAGTATCACCAGCTCTTCTTCATCTTCGAAAATACCCTCCCCCTGAGGATACGGATCTGGTCCTGCAACACCGGAGCTAGTACCTGGGCTAGCTTCATCAAAAGACACTTCACAAGTCTACACAATTTTGTTAGTGTCAAGTAATAGCACACGGTAGCCTCTAGTATGAGATGGATAACCAAGAAACATGCCATCAATGGATCGAGGTTCAAATTTATCAAGATTACCATGTTTCTTAACAAAGCATTTGCAATCAAAGACACAAAAGTGTGTAACACTAGGCCTATGTCCAAACCGAAGCTCAAATGGTGTTTTACCTAGCTTAGCACGCAAGAAAACACGATTTGAGACATAACAAGCGGTTGCTAACGCATCAGCCCAAAATTTCCTAGGAGTTTGATATTCATCAAGCATAGTCCTAGCCATCTCAACTAAGGTTCTGTTCTTTCTTTCTACAACACCGTTTTGTTGAGGTACATATGGCGAAGAGAATTGATGATCTATTCTATTTTCAGCACAAAAGTGATCAAAAGATTGATTTTTAAATTCAGTTCCGTTATCACTTCTAATTGCCCTTAAAGATCCTGGGTGATCAATTGATAATCTAAGAAATAAAGTCCTAAAGTGACTAAAAGCTTCATTCTTAGATGCCGTAAAGTAAACCCAAGAGTATCTAGAATAATCATCAACAATAACAAGAATATACCATTTACCTCCGAAGGATTGAACACGTGAAGGTCCTACGGTGTCAAGATGCAAAAGTTGACATGGTTCAGTTGTCATGATCATTGTGAGATGTGTATGTGAACCTGCAACCATCTTAGCATGTCTACAAGAAGAGCACACAATTTCTTTGTCCCCTTTAAGCTTAGGCAGCCCACGTATGCGATCAAGAGCACTAACACGCGTTAGGTGATCAAAGCTTACGTGACCAAGTCTACGATGCCAAAAATATAAGTCCTTTGAATAATTAGCAACTAGACACCTATGCTTAGAGGAAGACATATAAAAATCAGCTTTAAAAACTCTTCCAAACCGAGACATGTTAAAAATAAGCTCACTATTTGAACTTACAACTTTGCAGCAGTTTTTATTGAAAATAATTTCCAGATTTTCATCTAACAATTGTGAAACAGAAAGCAAGTTGTATTTCAAATTTTTGACAAGTGTCACATCCTTCAAAGTGTAGTGATCATTTAATCTAACCGAACCCTTAGCAATTATAGGAGTTGAAGAATTATCGGCAAAAGTAACATTCTCTACACGTGACACAAAAGAGAGGGAGGAGAACCAATCTTTGTTACCGGTCATGTGGCGTGAGCAACCTGAATCCACAATCCAAATGTTCTCCTTCCTCAAACGTGTAACCTACATAAAAGCACAATACGTCGATGACTCAATACTGGGGTTAGTCAAAAGCCATTTAGGTATCCAGTACTCATCGTCTTCACTGTTGTGTTCTGCATCCTCCTGACTTGATCTTGATCTTGTTTTGCCCGCCATGAAGCATAAGTTGGCCAGATCGTCATCATCTTCATCACTTTCAAAGTCTACATCACTTGAACTAAGTTCTTGAAGTGCGGTGATGAAGCTGTTAATCATCTTGCATCCTATGGTACCCTTCTTTTTCTTCGTATCTTTTGCAGAGGAGTGCTTCGTTCTTGTTTTCTTTTCATCCCGGGAAGTAGGACCTGAAAGGTTAGGGCAATCTGAACGAAAATGTCCTGTCTTACCACATTCGAAGTACCGTTGAGGTTCGGAGCTTCCTCTCCTTCTAGTTCTCACATTTTGCAATGCTTTTGAGAACCTCGTAGAGAGAAGTGCTAGCTCCTCCTCTGGAAACTCCTCAATCTGTTCAAGGGTTAGAGAGGACAACAAAGCAAGTGTACTACAAGATGAAGATTGGCCAGAGCTAGGCATACCACGTTGAGAAACAAAAGCAATAGACTTGTTGGGGTTCTTACGTGATATTATATCAATTTCATGAGTTTTTAGCTTGAAATATAGCACATCTAAAGTAAGTGTACTCATGACAGTAGATTCACGAATAGATGTAACTTTCATCTCCCAAATTAACATGTCTAATGCACTTAATAATTACCTAGCATTTTCAGCATCTGAAAAATTAACATTGACGCTACGCAAGTTGCTGAGAATTTTATTAAAGCGAGCAAAAAGGTCATCAATAGACTCACTGGGTTGCATCTCGAAGCGCATGTATTCTTTCTTGAACATGTCTTGCCTTACCTCTTTGATTGTGTTAGATCCTTCGTGGTAGTCACAGTGCTTTCCACACATCGTATGCAGATCGGAGGTGTGCAACACGGTCAAAGTCGCTTTGTGTTAATCCTTGTATGATCAAGTTCCGAGCCTTGTTGTTGTTGTCGACATCTCTCAGATTTGTAGCTGTAACTTGATCGTTTGATGGCACTTCGTAATGCTTGTATACCTTCTCCCATATTGCAAAGCCTTGTGCCTGGATGAAAGCCTCCATGCGTGCCTTCCAAACCTGAAAATCAATACCAGCAAACACACAAGGTTTGGCGGAGTACTTCTCCATAATGATTAGTCAAAAACACGTGCAAATCACAAAGATTAGAGCATCGTGTCTCTGATACCAATTGTAGGTTCGAAGAGCACGTGAAAAGCTACCAGAGGGGGGGTGAATGGTAGATTTAAAAATCTTACACAGCGGAAACAATTAAACCCCAAACCCTTTCGGCAGAAAAACGATCTGTTAAAGAAATCGTGTGTGAGACTAATCTTAAACGTGTTTCACCGTGACAAAAGTGACAGATATCAGAGAGAATCAATTAACGAAGACAACACAAAAATAATCACTCAAATCCATTGAGAAAAACTCAAGTTATGATCAAAAGATCAAACAATAGTCAATCTGCCCTACCCGAAAAAAAAACAGTTCTGGAACGCTGTAAATAAACTCGTGTAGATCATAGACCACAAATCCAATGACCGTGAAATTTTGATAGATGATAGACAATCAAGTTGTGAAGACAACCCAAAAGTAATAACGTCAATTGGATCTGTAAAACTCGAGTTATGATAAAACCACCAACGAAAGGTAGTGCTGTCCAGAAACTCGACGAGTAAAACTTGTCTGGAACAAGTCGGACGAACAAGGCACAAAAGTTCCTTCAAACTACGAATTTTATTCAATTGAACACAAGAGGAACAGCCCCAAAGTCGTGCACCACGAGCTCTGGGATCCCTTGCTTATATAACCAGCCCTTAGGCCAACCCAATATCAACTAGGACTCCAATCCTACTCAGATCACGAATCGTAACTTTCCATAACTGCTCAAGATTCTTATATACGCAGATAGAAGCAATCTTAAGACTTCCAAACACCTTCAGAACGTATCCCACATTCCTAAACAACTCAAATTCGTGTCCCACATGAAATCCTATCATAACCAACTCAAATCTTTCCATATTTGAGTCAAACCCGACTCAGTCGCAGCCTGAGTCCATAACCTAGTCGGTTGGACCTTTCCGACCAATTCTTTACGTTCACATCTCTTCATCACGTCTCGGAACTATGTAGCCACGTCCATGCACTCCTTGCACACGTGCAAACATCTTCCAATGACGTCCACGATACCTTCATATGCATTGTTCTTTGTTGGAACCTCATCTCCTCCCTGAGACTAGTCCAATGGATCCCGTCACCAGCCATGTCTTGAACGCAAGCAACACCTGCACATGAATAAACAACCAATCCATACGAGCCCAAGTCCTCGACTTGACTCAAGTTAGTTCCGAACACAACACCCTACATAAGAACCTCACATAAGCATGTTGCAAAACCACAGTAACACGATATCATCCATATCAACCAAAACGCACCAAAAACTTAGCAAATGAATACTAAGAAATCTTTCCAACAATGTAAAGCAAGTACGAAACATTGCAAATGAAAAGCAGAAGCACTACGGTCAAGTTCCGGACCTTGCCAGAGCAACCCGGTCCTTGAGCCGGAGCTAACAAAAGCTAGTAGAACCTAGTGCCAGAGCTTACCAAAACTAGTACAACCAAGCCCTCGCCGGAGCTTACAAAACTAGCAGGACCTAGCACCGGAGCTAAAGATAAAGGTCATCGGAGCTAACCAAAGCTAGTCGGACCTTACCAAGAAGTCGGACCTAGCTTCGAACATAGCCGGAGCTACCCAAAACAAGCTGGACCTACCGTCGGATCTTGCTGTAGCTCAGAGCTAGAGTCGGACCTTGATAAAAAGGTGTTTTGGTGATATTTAAAAACTTTTATCATCAAAGCCAAGTGTATTCACTACAATCCAATGTATTCAGCACACATAGGTCTTACAGTCTCCTTAATGTAAGATATCCAAGACGTTTTTTGTGGCAACTCGTTGCAGATTTGAAGACTAATCCGAGATGGTCTTTAAGAAAGCCCGTCTCCTCTCGGTAAGAAATCCAAGACGCTCTTTATGGAAGCTCGTCGTAGATTTAGTGACTAATCCAAGACGGGCTTCCAGTAATCTCATCTCCTTTTTGTTATAACTGAGAGGCGGTCTTTAAGAACAATTGTCTCCTTTTAATGAGACTAATCCGAGACGGACATCAAGTTAGCCTGTCTCCTTTATTTGTGAGATCCGAGAAGGTCTTTGTGACAGCACGTCGCTAATTTATCTACCGGCAGTGTCACTGCGGCACTAACAAGAGACACACCCTGTTAGATGCTCATTTCCTATTAGATGTCCTCACCCCTGTTTATCCTGGTTGTCGGTTCCATCCTAGAGCTAGTCAGGATTTGACAGCCGCATTGCCAGGGTCAGCAACATACACATACAGAAACATATGTATAGCCAAATGGAGATCACACACATTAAATTATATTGACCAATCAAATATTAACAAAGTGTCAATCGTGTTTACCAAGTAACTATTTGCACAAAAAATGCCCCCTATTCATCCTACCTATATACCAAGTAACCATTTCACAAAGAATGCCCCCATGTTCATCCAACTTAACAAGTAACTAATTACACAAAGAATAACTGTCATCTAATTTTGTAGACTATAATGAAATTCTCCCTTTGGATGAATGATTTCAGAAATGATGAACCTCCATAGCTTGTCTCTAATGTGCTCGAGGGTACAACCATTAGCGTTCCTGAAGGCGGGTCCCTAGTCCTGTCACAAGATAAAATGATATTTAAAAAAAGATTAGTAATAAAGTAAAATAAATGCACTTACACATACCGTGCAATTCGACTTCTCTCCAAATAAAATCATCTGTAAGCAGGCATGGAAGTCGCACGTGTTGCCCGGAGCTTGTTGTGGGATGTCGAATGCAATATGATGTTTAAGTTGTCGTTGTTTTCCTTGTACGTGTCCTCCTATCACCTTATACACGTATGTGTCAAAAGCCCTAAACAAAAATATTCCCAGTTATTGTAAAATTATCGTGTAATGACGAAACTGTCAAAAACAAAAGTGAAGAAGGAACTTACTCGTCAATAAGGAAAGCGATATCATCCCAATTATGGGTACTTCGCTCGCCAATTTTTTCATCTCTCGGCCTTGAGGAGTCACAGTACCAGACCTGGTTGTACTTTGTAGAAATTGCTAGGGTTACCCAATGGTTACCCGAGTTGAACGGTATGACTAGGAGCTCCTTATCAATGTTGTGTTTCATTGCCTTGAAAAAAAATATAAAACAACATCTTTTTGACACCTCAACATTTGAAGATTAGTTCTCGCTGGTATTTGTGAGTCAAGATATGATGTCAAATTTGTTAAAGACATATAACACTTATATTGAGTATATATATTGAAGAACCTAGTTTTTGAGGACTTACAATGTGAAGCAGCGTATTAGAGAGACATCCAACGCATCGAGGTTGAAAAGGTCATAGAGATCGAACCATTCAATGACAAACATGCTGTGAGGACCGGGGTCCCGACATTCTAGGAATCGCATTGGGTGGTGACATGTGATGCGGCACCCAACAGCACACAAGAAAAGAAAATGTGAGTCATACAAAATCTTCATTTCAGAATATAATCGAGTGTACAACATAGTGTACATGATGAGTACTGTTGATGACCGTTATATACAAATTTCAACCGTCAATATAACTCAATTATGTGAAGGAATGAATATTTCTCACACACATTATAGTTATAAATAACCTAGTTCCACTTGTACTTGGAGAAAATAGTGCACGCAGACATTCTATACATAATTGAAGTGAAATAAGGGGATGGATCCTACAAAATATCATCACACCCAATCAAGCGCCAACATGTGGCATCACATGGATCAAATGGCCCACAAATAGAAGTATTCGAGGTCATCCAACGGTGTATCGCCCATATCAGTCAACAGGACCCACCTGAAAGTGACCTGGAGGAAGCACACCGTAAACGGAGCCAAGAACAAGTCAGCAGAATAGGGGGTTCGGCTGACCTCTTATTGGCGCCAAACGCGGTCAACTTCCACGTGTTGACTCTCTGTGGTGCCCTGGTAATGATGAAGACTGATTCGCGTGCTTTTGGTGGCAGGAACCGACCCTTCTCCAGCTATAAATAAGACCCCTCACCCCTCACTTCAATACACACTGCTTGAGCATCATTATATTGTATACACTAGTTTCCCTAGTTCCTTAGTGGAGGTTAGGTTGTAGAGAGGAGCCTCTAGTCCTAAGTCCAAATTGGGAAAGGTATGGCTCATGTATCTTTTCTTATATTTGAAACTTTATGCATAATAAAGATATTATCTTTAGTATTTTTTATTCATATACTTGGATGAAGCATTTCTTGTTTGATTGTGAATTCCATGTATGTGGTAGGAGTAGTCTTTATGATTATGCCATAACAATCTTAATCTGTCATCATAAACTTTACAAACCCCCACTATAGTCTAGTTAGTTATGATATGATCATGTTAATATGAATAACTTATGTTATGTTTCAACATTGGTTCAACGATGTTTAGGTTAGTCATTGCCTTAGGATTGCTTGTGCCCAGGCTCCTAAGGTATTTACTTAATATGCTAGCATGGTGCTAGGATAGTTAAGTAGTGTTGGATGTGTTGTAGACCCACAGATTAGTGTGGTAGGTAGTAGGTGATGACAGCCCTATCTGTCCTTTGTAATCCCTCCACGTTGGGCTATGCCACAGGCTCTTGGCGGGAGTCGCCCTAGTATTGCTAGGGGTAAACATGTGCCCGATGTGTTGAACAACTTAGCATAAGGATTCACCATTAACATTCTCATCAGTATCTAACATGTGTTATGTATATGTATATCAGAAGCATTGTAGGAGCAACTCCCAAACTCTTAGTCTTATCTCCATTAGGACCCATTTACCCTTTAGAATAGGTTTCTTAGGTGTGTGTCACACTACCCATATTATCAACTTACCCCTATATTGATAATTGATTAGTATCCCATAGCTTGATCATAGGAGTAGTGTCTTCTTTACTCCGTTGCCTTCCTTTGGGATGAATACAGTACCCTTGGGAAGACTCTTGAGTGAAATGCTACACGACAGTTTCCGTGCGCTTGCGGATTTTTATTTGTGACGTAAGAAACGTCAACAAGTATATAAGCAGCGGAAAGAATATACTCAAACTCTCAATATATCTAGAATCAGAGAATACGTCCATGCCTTGTACTAGCAACACGAAGAAGATAAAGCAGCGGCAAAGTCTATCGTGAGCCATATACCTCGGAAGGTCCAAGGTCTCATGGACAACCACAAAAGCAGCAGAAAAGCATAACCTGCAAAACCACATATATAGCAACCATGAGCACGAAGGCTCAACAAGACTTAACCATCTCACCTAAACATAAAACTCTACATGATGTAAACTCTTAAGACAGGAAGCTGAAATTTGCGTAAATGAACTCGCTGAATGTAAATCCTTAGTGCTCAGTTTTAGAGTAGCATATGAGATTCTCTAGGCATGCACCATAATGAACTCCACAATCGAACAAGAAACGCTTCATCCATGATGATACTTTCCCAAAGTTCCATAAGCTTCATTCAAGTTAAATGTTTTCCTGATAACTTTAATTGTGCTATCTCTAATTCAACCAAAGTTGCCATACAATATAATAACCATTGCAGCAAATTCATAACATTCCAACTACTATTTATTACTACGTCATGGTGCACTGAACAAGCGGTACTCAAATAGCCGCGAGGGATGGTGATTGCAATCAGTAGACACCTGATGTGCACGACACATACGCCCGCGTGGAAGACACGTCGGTGCTCTTCTCATCACGTCATAAGTGGCCACCTTTCACCCGTCTTTCCAGCGCCGAACCAGTTCTATGATCCTCACAGAAGGTCCACTACACAGACACGTTGGAGTTGCCTGCTAGCAGATTTCCACCTTTTGTCGTCTTTCCCAAAAGGGACCACGGTATAAGTTTCGATGCGAGGGTGCCCGAGTTACATTGGTTTTCTGGGATCCATATAGCTAGTATGCAAGCGATATAGTTCAAACTTGCTCAGTAGGGCCGCACACAGATCGGTCCTCAATCGACACAGGCAGGGCTATGCACCCAGAACCACATCCCGCTGCTTCTTACTCCGCTGCCTGGTCTCATATTTAGATTCATAAGTCATTCTTGAACTAGATCCATGTGAACTCTATTCTTTGTCTCGCGAGAGGATTCCAACCACTCGACTTCTACCAATTTCACTAAAACGTTAGCATAGCAATATAATAAAATGGAGTGATGTTCTACCCAACCACTTCAAGGATTATTTGATCATCCATGTGGAGTATCAACAAAAGCTTGACCTAATGCACAATATAGTACCTCATACGTATAGTGTATACAAAAGCAAAACTTTATTAAGGCTGTTAAATGCAAACTAAGCTCGCCTTGGGTTGCTACTATGTAAATGTCAATATAGTCAGCGGCTTTATCATCCGAATGCAGGTTCTCGTTTCATTCTTCCTTTCCTTGTATTTAATGCTTCTTTGGCAAATCTTTCTTGCAGTGAAGTCCACCCTTGTGCCTCATCCAAATGGTACTCCTCGTCCATCTCCACTCATCAGATGCCTTCATTGTGTTCATCACTATCGATATGAAAATGCATATGTCAAGATTATAACTTAGCAAATAACGAGTGAAGTTGTGCAACTTAAGAATGATGACAACGGAATGGTGTAGAGTGCTGGACTTGTTTGTGTATAGATAAACAAAGAGGGATCAAGGTGGAACATAGAAGAATCAGCATGTGAAGTGAAATATGCAATTAGAAGACTGCAGCTTAGCAAATAAGGAAATTTGCACAAACTTAAGAGGGAGTAAAACTAGTGAAGAATGAGAGTCATGTTGCTGTAGTGTACAGGAACAGGAAGAAATCCAAAGTGGAAACATAGAGAAGTTTGAACATGAAGTGAAAATAGACAAAGTATTGAACTTAGAGAGAGCATCATCAAAATGCTTTGGTTAAACAGGTTCACTGGGATTGAGAATTTTACAATGGCTTTATAATGTTATGAAGGACCGCCCAGAAAATTTTTAGATAATTCAAGGAAGGTTTGTGGTCTACAAAAATCCTACAACTCTTACAATTCTCTGAATTTTTATGGAAAACCAGGGAATTTTTCATAGCTCAAAGTATGTTTTATGGATAGTGTTGTTTATATGAAGTCCAAAAAAAATTTTTCGACATTTTTCAAAGAATTCTACAGACATATATGAATTTTACAAGTTTCACTAATTTTCTTAAAATGTTTATGGACTTTTGGTATCTTTTCCATTAACCTGAGATAAACTCCAGAATTAACCACCTTAATCAATGTTAATTAGGCTGAAATTTTTATTATTATTCAAGTATAATATTAATTCTACTATGGTAAAGTTTGGAAATTGTTAAATGACATTTTCTTTTGGAATAAATTCCCAAGTGATTTAGAGAAAAGGAATTATTCAGACAAATAGAAGGAGTTTCATATTGGTTGAATGTCTCCAGTTCCAAGTAACTGAAAGTATGAGTCCAAAAAAATTTGTTTCATAATTTTTGGACAAATCTACACTGAAATATGAATTTCCTCAAATTTGCCTGTTTCTGGAATTGTTTTTATATTGTAAATTCTCTTAGTCGTTGACTAGTGGGTCCTTCATTCAAAACGGGCCAGTAGCTTTGAATCAACACACTGGGCCATAAAATAAACCGCAGCCACACACAAGATCCGAGCCACACTTGATCCGGAGGGCTGACGAGTGGGGCCGCGGGGGCTTCTTCAAGCTTCGGCCTGGGCTGGTGCGGGCGGCGCGCAGGAGCTGGAGATGGGCGGCGCTGTCGCCGGCAAGGAGCTACCCGGCACTGCTGTGCTCCGATCTTTCTGCCTGAGGGTTTTGGACCATGGGGAACACGGTGGTGTGGACAGGGGAGGTCAGGGACGGCCAGAGGAAGGCCGGCGGCGACGGCGGCGGATGAAGCAATTCCGACGAGGTCGAACTTGCACGGAAGTTGGTCAAGAGGCTCTAGAATTAGTCATTCTGCATCAGGTAGACTTGAGGAAGTTTAAAAGTGATTCCAATCAAAGGAAAAATCACAGGAAAATATTGACATAGAGGAAGTTTGGGTTTCATGGCCGCCCATGGGGAAATTGGGTTTCTAAGGCCTAGAATCCATTGTTTTCTATGATTTTTGGTTGAAATAGGCTTGTAGGGACAAGGGTAGGCTACTTGTTAACTGGATTGAAAAGGGTTACAGCGTAAAATCGGAATTTCTTCGATAAAGCTTCGGTGTTCAAGGAAAAGACCGGGAACAAAACGTGGAATTCAACAAAACGGAGCTAGAACACGAGGAGCAGGGCTAGGGAAGGAATAAGATAACATGGTGGACCTTTTTACGCCTTTAACCATTGGGAGCAGGATCGAAGTGAGGGTGCACCGTGGAGCAGAGTGGCGGCTTGAATCCGAAGATGAAGAAGATCAATCCTCCGTGGAACAGCTCGGGGAGGCGAGGAACGACTTGGTGCCAGGTCAACGATGTTGAGGGAGCACTTGCGACGCTGTGCCACCCTTGGTTGAGCAGGGAAACATAGGACAAATAAGCTGGGCACACCATGGAGAACGGTGACTCGCGCCTGGCCTCGGTTGGACTGCAAAACAGCAGCAAGAGGGTGATGCGGCGACGGCGAAGTGGCGCACCGAGATACAGCGAACAGGCACTCTGTTTTCTGCAAGCTTTCAGGACCAGAACCGAGAGCAGTAGGAAGCTAGGGCAAGCAAGAAGCTTTGGCGAGGATGAGAACAAGCATTGGCGTGCTGTGGCCAGGTTTGCCGACTGGGAGGTGGCGCATGCAAGGAGTCTCCGTGGCGTTCTATGAACAATCGAAGATAAGGAGGAAACAAAGCGTGAAACAGAGTCGGTTGTGATGCTTGAGTAGCTGACAAGTGGGGTTCACCTTTTCCTATTTCCTTTTACTTGTAATTTCATTATCTGCTGACAATCATGCTCTATAACCATTCAATTTTGTCAAGGTGGCTAATTATACTATGTATATTCCACTTATGAAATAAAATATGACATTCGACCACTTTGAATTTGAATTCCCTGAGTTTTTTGTTTTGTATTCTCTCCATATTTCCCAATAACCAGTAATGACTCTAAATTAATTATATTAATTAATTTCTGATCTTAAGTCTTATAATTGCTGATTAAATTTTGAAGTTTAAATAAGTTTGATATTTTGAACTTCATGCATTTGAATTCTTTTAACTAACACATACACTAAATCCTATTTTATTTTCTTCTTTGTTTAATTTTCCCCAAACTGATTTGCATAGTATTCATTTAAGCTTTTATAGGAATTATTTATTTTCTTTTATTATTATTTTTTGAACTCCAAAATGGTCATTTGCCCCTAAATTTGAAAATGACTTTTGTTTTAAAAATGTTGAGCCTCATTTTTACGGTTTTCTTTTAATCATTCTCATCGCTGCAACACTTCCTATTTGTTATCTTCCTTAATTTAATTAATTAAGTTAAAGTGAACACAATGATTTTTTTAGCTTTTACACATGCCATCACCCACCGGTAAAGTGGTTATCTTTGAATCCCCCTATTAAGCCTTGATATTTTTTTTTAATTTTCCATGTAGTAATTGTGAAGGTCAACACAAGGTTTACCAACTTGTTAGAGTGCGCCCACAGTTAACATCGGCTTTCCCATTTCAAACTTTGGGTTAGCATGCGTCATAGCTTTCGGCGCCTTCGGGTTAGCTTCCAACCCTTTCACTGGTTTCTTGCAAGCTTCCTTCAACAATCGCCGCTGCAGCTGACTCTTGTTCTTGGCACGTACATTTTTCGTCGGCTTTGCCGACAGTTGATCAGGTGTAGGGAGCAAGGTACTCCGAGTGCAAGGTGGAGACTGACGCGGCTGCTCTTCAAGTGGAGACTTCTATGACAGCTCTAGAGTTGGAGAGAGATGTGGCTTCTCTATAACTAGAGGCAACTGCTCTCCAATTGGAGACTTCTGCTGCTTCTATGTAACTAGATACAACTGCTCTCCAATTAGAGACTTTTGCTGCTTCTTTATAACTGGAGGCAACAATCGCTCTGGAATTGGAGACAGGGCCATTTGCTCTGGATTTGGAGGCAAAAGCAGACGTGTATCAGGAGACATCAAAGCATTAGAGGTCGACGCTAAAGTTGTTGCTGCTGAGTCAACAACAATAAAAGTTCGTCTCCACTGAACCCTTCTAGCAACTGCATTCGCATAGTCAGCTTTGTATCGTCCGGTGGCACTTCGAGCTTAAGGTTTTTCGTATTTTCATGCACCATGTCCACCTTGACCACAGCATAGGATGTTGTGTCGACCTAGATGTCGTCAAGCATGGTCTGATCGAGATACACTATCCCTCTCTCGACCTCCATTCGAATGCTTCCTCCGACCATTAGCATAAGGTTGCATATTGTTGGATGAGCCAAGTTATCTATCTTGTCCGGCTCAATTGAAGGTCCAGACGCTGGTGCTTGAAGATCCCCATGTGGTTGTCCATCCCCAGCTACTGTAGAAGCTAAGCTGCTCCTACGCTCCTCGTCTTTACTTAAGAATGTGTTAGGGAATTGTATACCTGCTCCCTCCAGTATAGGCTTCAAGTCTCCTAGGAGCTCCCTTCTCAGTTGTCTTTTCAGCTCCTCCACGTCAACATGTGGTGTCGATGTCGTTTTCTGCTTCTGATACATAGTTTTGTGTTCCGAAAAACCCTCCCTCCAGGTCAATTTACGTGAAACACCACGAACACGACCTTGTTGTTCATTGGTTTGCAAGGCCTTATTGAGGGCATCGTTTTCCCTCTCACCATTTGAGTCTTCGCTGCTCTGCCTCAAGACCCTTTGAGTGACATTCGCGGTGCTCTCGCTGTAGAATGTGACCTAGCCTGACTCTGTCAACTTAGAACGAGCACGCATAAATGGTCTCAACCGTCCACGGAAACTGTCGTATGGATTCTCAAGACCTAGTTGGGCCAATCTTTCATCATATTGTTCACAACTCCTTTTTTGGCATAACCGGTTTTGCCAAGGTGGTGGTCAAGCTCGTTATGCGATCGGAGCCACTTCATATAGTCACTGTTTTTGGTGAAGTCCTGTGGTTCACACTTATCAACAAATCTCGCCCAGTCATCTTCTGACAAATGTTTATACTTGTGGAAGGGGGTTTCCTGGTTCCTCCAAATAGTCAGAATATTATATTTTTAGGTCCTCCAAGCATGAGAGATGATCTTCATAGCTAGCTTCGTCCCCTTCTGCTTCTTCTTTTCCAGATATTGAATGTATGCTTGAATAAAGTTTTTGATGAGTTCATATTTTTCATTTTCGATCAACTCATCGAATCCCTGTAGGGTTAGCAACACCATTTCCTGGCAAGCTAGACCACAAACCCTGGACAATCTCGTACCGACTTTCTTCTCAAGGGGTAACCCTACGTCATTGACCTCACCAACACTCATAATGTCTATCGGCCACATCGTCTGCGGCCTTTTATTTCGTTTACTAGAGGCAGGTTCTAGATGTGATCCAACTGATGCATCCTCCTCATTAGCCTGCTGCTGACTCTGCTGGTCAGCTCACTCTTGCTGAGTATGTTGCTGAGCCTGCAGCTGTTGAGGAGTCTGCTGTTTAGCCTCCTCTTCAATATGTTGCTGATGCTCTGACTGTGACATCGTCAAATTCAATAAAATTCAATGAAATCCTATAAAATATTATCAAATTTCAATCACATTTGCACAAACAATCACATAAGGGAGCAAATTCTCTCATGGCATTTGTACCTTAATAAGATAAAGATCTATGTGCCAAGTGTAAAGATGATCCAAAGAAATCTGACACAACGAAACAATCATTAAATAATAGACTGACACAAGTCATTTGAACAACAAAGCAATTTTCTACCCCCATATTAAGGACACATTCCACAGGTAAAGACAATAGCTCCGGGAAAGTCTATCACACAAGTTAGAGTTAAAGACAATAGCTCCGGATAAAGACACCTTGAGACCTTCTATTTTTAAAATAATAGGTACTAGCCAAAGCGTAATACTCTAAGCATAGTACTCCAGAAATATACTAAACATTGATCGGTTAACATGTCAATAGACTAAATATTGAACCACCAAAGAGTATCAAGAGCGGACCATTTCGACTCCAACCAATGCGCGACAAACCTTATTAACAGTACTCAATGAATAAAAGCTTACTAGGATGAGGTGGGGGTCGAGGCGGAGTCGAGGTCGACGGTGGCAGCTCGACAATGACCAAGAGGGCAGTGTCGAGGCAGCGAGTGCTCCGGGGAAGGCGACGACGCAGCGGCTTGCTCCATGGACGAGGTGGTGGCAGCGCCGGCGTGGCTGTTTCTAGGGCAAAAAGTGATCAGCGCGCGAGAGGTGAAGTGTCAAATTTTTTTTGCTAAGTGTTGGGAAGAGAGCGCGCGCGAGAGGTAAAAAGTTCCTTAGGGAAACAATCGGAGACGAGCCTCAGAAGAGATCATCTTGCCTTTTACACAGATCAGAGACGGGCCTCCGGTGGATGCGTCTCCCTTTTGCTCCAACAAAAAGAACAATTTGGTCCCACATGTCAGTGACCTTTAATGCCTCTGCAGAGGATGCAGGCCCACATGTCAGCGACCTCTGATGCCTCTACAGAGGATCTGGGTCTACATGTCAGTGACCTCTAATGCCTCTACCATCGCACGAAGAATTTGAAGAGCTCCAACTTCTCCTCATATCAGAGACACACTTGGTATGAGCTTGTCTCTTTCCTCTTGAAATACGAGATGACCACGTTTTGGTCATGTCTCCCTTTTTCTCCATCGGAAACCACAATGGTTCCACATACAGAGGGGGGCCCACATCAAGCCACAAAATTGATCGTGCGTCTGTTGCTATAATGCCATTCATGCGCAGAGCTACCATCACGCGCAGAATTTTAAGTGCTCCGACCTCATTGTCTTCTCGCACCACTATATAGTGACTTGGTCTATGACATGTGGGACCATGCCACGTGGGCCTCACATCACAGTTATCAAGTCGCAAGTCAGGGGATCCTGTGTATATATAGGGGAGGCCTTCCCCTTCTCTGCACCATCACAATTTTCATAGCCTTTTGCTCCCTTGGTGGGACCACACAAATTCATACGAGACATGCTTTCTTAGAGCCCGTCTCCCTTTTTCTTTCCGTGGTGGGACCAACTGCGGCATACGAGACGCTCTTTCTTAGAGCTCGTCTCCGATGTGCTTCGTTCAGGACATGACAAGTGCCAAATTTAGTACTCTCCATTTGAAATAGAACACAAGGTATCAAGTGCCCATAATTTTCACACATTTAGCATATTTCACACATATGACCAATGAAAGTCAAATTTTTACTCAAATGGCAATATTTTCACACATTTGAGCATATATCACACAAATATCCAAATGAAAGTCAATTTTCACCCAGTTGACCATATTTTCACATATTACACACAATCAATTTGCTACTTTCCATTGCGGTCTTGGTTTTTTGAAATTCTTGACTTTTTCATGGTTGTCGTTGTGCAAGTAAGGAGCTTCATTGGCTAATTGTATTCTTGGCTTGATCATTGAGGTGAAAAAAGGAGGAATCTCATCAAATTGATCTAACTCTTCCTGATCGAGGACATTCTCGACTCCGACGATTCGTCATTTTCCAGGTATAACCACCTTAAGTCTTTTATTCGGTGTGTTTGGAACATAGAACACTTGATAAATGTGTTTTGCTAACACGGAAGACTCCGACTTATATCCTTAACGGTTAAGATCAATGCTAGTGAACTCGTACTTGTCTTGTACAACACCCTTGATTCCATCAACCCAATTGCTACAGAAAAGAGGAATATTGAATCTTTGAAAGTCAAGCTCCCAGATCTCTTGTATTTGACCATAGTACATGTTTTTGTCTTGGCCCGTAGCATCATAAGCATCAACACGGACACCACTATTCTGATACGTGATTTTCTTATCTTGTTCTACAGTGTAGATCGTGTATCCATTTATGTCATACCCTTGATATGTAATAACTGTGAATATAGGACCACCAGCCAACTTTTTTAGGTATTCACTTATTTGAGTATCTGATGAGTGAGAAATCTGATCTTGGAGTCAGTCAATGAATTTTCTCATGTGTTAATTTGCTAACCATGATTCATTGCGGCCATGATTGTCTCTAAGCAGCACCTCCTTATGCTCATTGAAGTACTCCAACACAATGGACATCTGTTGCATCACGTGGAAATGAGCGCATCAGAATAAATGTGGATTTGGAGTTATAGCCTTCTTTCTAATGGTCCTGTTTCCTGTGATCCTCCCCTCATGACGAAACTTGGAAACACCAATTGGGTTACTCGGGTCACTGTAGTTTAGAGCCCACTCCACATCTTCCTCTGTACAGTATCCTTGTACCATGCTGCCCTAAGGGTAAGCTCGATTTCTAACGAAAGACTTCAGTATGCAGTTGAATCTCTCATACGCATACATCTGGTGAAGGAACACAAGGCCAAGTAGCTTTATCTCCTTAATAAGATGAGTTTGAAATGGACGCTGATGTCAAAAAGGCAGGTGGAAAATACATATCAAGGAAGCATAAAGTTTCATAGTGCCTTTTTTTTTCCAATGACTCAACATATGCTTCACATAGTACTTTTTGACCAATTGCATTGAAAAAAGCAAAAAATCATTATAGCCTCCCGAACATTGACCGGTAGGATATTCCAAATTCCAACAGCAATCATTTGCATAAGCAATACATGGTAATCATGAGACCTCACACCAGGAGCTACATTAAGATCTGGAAATGAAATAAGCCTTGACACGTTCGTCGAGTAGCCGGATGGTACTTTCCCATTTTTTCAAGAACCCACAAAACTCTTTCTTCTCATGTTTTGAAAGGGTGATGCATGATGTTGGTAGATCCGTTTTTTTACTGAGTCATTGAGCCACAACTCAGGTCTAATTCCCACTATCTTTAGATCTGCTCGTGCATGTCCATGGTCCCTAGTTTTCCATCCGTGTTAAGCAATGTCCCAAGTAGGCTCTAGCACACATTCTTCTCAACGTGCATCACATCAATCAAATGAGGGACGTCTAAGTCTTTCCAATACGGTAGCTCCCAAAAAATCGATTGCTTCTTCCACATGTCATCTTCGCCAGTATTTTTGTCAGTCCTTTTCCACTTACAAAGAACAACATGGATATCTTGACCATTTCATAGAGTTCATGACCTGTGAGATGGGGTGGATGATGCCTCTTCTTAGTGTTATCATTGAAATTATCCTCCATACTGCGAAACGGATGCTTCATTGGAATGTAGCATCGATGACCCATACACACTATTTTTCGTGACTCGCTCAAATATTGTGAGTCTATTTCTCTCAAACAATGTGGACATCCGCAACCTACTTTCTTACTCTGTTCGGACAAGTTACCTGTCACTAGAGAATCACTAACAGTCACAAATAAAATGGCTTTGAGACCAAAGTACTCACGCTTGTGCTCATTCCAGACCTGCACTCCAACGTTGTACTACAACTGCTTCAGATCTTCAACCAGAGGCCTGAAATAAGTGTTGATATCATTCCCAGGTTGTTGTGGCCCCGGTACCAGTTTTTACATATTTCCGTTTGTTGCACAACCAAGGAGGAAGGTTCAAAATCATTAGCACAATTGGCCACGTGCTATGTGTGCTACTGTTCAAAAAAGTATTCATGCCATCGATGCTCATTGCGATCCTAATATTCCTCGAATCAATGTCAAACTTAGGATTTCGTGAATCAATGTTTTGCCACTTTGTGGCATCAATAGGATGTCTTATCATTCTAGCATCCTACTTATGCTTCTCTTTGTGCCATCACAACAATTCTGACTCCTTGTTTGCAAACCAATGCTTCAAATGAGGAATGATGGGAAAGTACCAAACCATCTTTTTAGGCCCTCTTTTTCTCCTGTTTCTATTGTAGTTCTTATCATCATCGCCGTGTTTCCTATGATTAAATCGGTTGAGTCCACATATAGGGCATTTCTTGAGGTTTTCATATTCAGGTCCACGATATAGAATGCAATCATTCTTGCACGCGTGAATTTTATCCACCTCCAAACCTAGTGGACAGATTATTTGTTTTGT
Source organism: Tuctoria greenei (assembly GCA_036927565.1). Taxonomy (NCBI): domain Eukaryota; kingdom Viridiplantae; phylum Streptophyta; class Magnoliopsida; order Poales; family Poaceae; genus Tuctoria; species Tuctoria greenei. The sequence continues at coordinate 192,629,163 of JAYESD010000005.1, forward strand.
CTCATAAACTGTCGTAGGGACTATGTTGCCATGGGGTAACATGTCTTGAGTCTCAACAATTCCTTAAAACTACAATCACTCCATCAGTTGCTTGCCTTCAACTGTAAAGGTTTTATCATCGCAAACAGTCTTGTGTAGTTAGCCGCACAACCATGATACAATGGCTTCTTCGAGTCTTTGATCATCTTCTTGTACTATGTAAGTTCACCATTACTGTACTAATTGTCGTCGTCATGTCTCTTGATATTGCGTACCATCTCCTCTATGTTATGCACCTGAAACTCAGTATCATCATCGGTGAACCCTGATATATCTGGCTCGTTCACGTCGTCGTCGTGACCTTCTTTGACACTAGTAGGGATCTCCCTCTCCAGATATGAATCTCTCATCTCTGCTTCATTAAGCCCCTCCTCCCCATGTTTGTTTCAACATCATAATCCACCAAGAATCCATGTGTGATTGAATTTGACCTCAACACTTCATCTATACGATATCTCTTCTCTTTCTTGCAATGTTTGCAAGGACAAGTATCCCACTAATTTTGTCCAACGTGTCCTTCTTCACGAAATCGATAAATGCATCTAACCCTTTAATATACTCATTGCAAAGGCGCGGCCCATACATCTAACTTCGATCCGATGACATCTACGTACAAAAAAGAAGAGCTAAATCAAAGAAATTCGAAGCCATTGGTAGTCAAGATCTACAGGGGTAAAAAATAGTAAGGAATAAGAGAGGCGGAGAGGACTAATCCTTTGTTTTAAGGGCCACTTATACTCACTACAAGATTTTTAGAATGGCACCTCCAAAGAGGGAAAGAACAGGGCAAGAACAGGGCAGATCTGGCAGCCACTTGTTCTGCCATTGCTGGGAGCTCGTATAAGGGCAATAGAAAAACAAGACGATCCTTTGTAATGATCGTCTCTCTATAGAGGGAATGAGATACGAGCCCACTTCCATGACAAAAGGAGACGCACCCTACCGGTGGGTATGATAGACGTGCCCACTTCAATGATAAAAGGATATGGTCCCCAAGAAAAGACCATATCCTTTTCTTTATTAATATGAGTCCCTCTAGTTAAGTGAGTCCCCCTTTTGTCAGAGATGCGTGCACGTCTTAGATACTTACTTAACTGAGACGCGCCTTAAAGTGGACCGTCTCCTTCTACCCTCAACTGAGCCTGCTCTGATCCTCGCTGATGCGAGCGCGTCTCATTTTTCTTGATTGGAGACAGTGAAAGGCGGCCTAGAGGGGGGGTGAATAGGCGATAATCAATAATTTAAACCTAATTCAGAGTTATGAAAACATAGAAGTCGGACTTGTCTGACTTCTAGTCGGACTTGTCTGACCTAAGTCGGACAAGTCTGACCTGGGTCGGATAAGTCCGAGATTACCTGCACGATCAGACCAAAAATCCAATTTTTAAGTGATCTAGTGAGAGATATTGATCCCTAGCAGTTCTACACGAAGTATGGAGTAGAAAGAAAACTGAGGGAGAGATAGCACGCGGAAAAACACTAGAATCAAAACTTGCGAGAACGAAAGAACAACAAGAGCCAAACGATTTTATCCCGAGGTTCGGAACCACAAAGGATCCTACATCCCCGTTGAGGAGTCCACTAGGGACCAGGCCTTCTCTAGCCTTTCCCTCATGAGTTGCCACAAGGGCCAACTCCCGATCTTCCACTATCACAAAGATTGTTACAAACTCCCCGATTACAAGAGATCACAAAGAAATCACGGGGCGACGCCTAACCGTCTAGGGGAGAACCCCAAGAGCAACAAACACGCAATCACGAAGAAACTTAGCGAATCACACGTTGCTCAACCCCTCAACAAACCGTTTCTCCCAATCCTCACAAAGCACTCTTCACTCTCCCAAAAATTCGAATTTGGGCTCTAGAGGTGAAGAACAAGTGGAGAGAGGTTCTTGAGTTCAAATGGGCGTTCAGAACTGTTCTGGGGTGTTAGGCATGGTTGGTGGGTCGAAACCACCCACTATTTATACTCCAAAAAGTCATTAGAGCCGTTTGACACAGCCCACGTCGGACATGTCTGACACAAGGTCGGACATGTCTGACCTCAAAGGTCAGGCCTTTCACTTCAGACTTGTCTGACCAAAACCACTTCAGACATGTCTGGCATACAATCTCGGACATGTCTGAAATTCTGCAGATAGAACTCGGACAAGTCTGACTCTCTGGGACTTAGAAAATTTTCCTTAGTCCCTGGGAACAGATCCATCTCGGACATGTCCGACCCCCAGGTTTGGACAAGTCCGAAACTTCACTGGAACTGTCACTGGAACCCTTCCAGTGCCAATTCGGACATGTCTGACTTACAGATTCGGACATGTCCGAATTCCAACAGATGGAATTCGGACATGTCTGACACCACAAGTCAGACAAGTCCACCCAAGCCACAAAGGCCCTACCAAAATCTTCTACTAAGGGGTTGAGCACCCGAATGACTCACTAAGTGTCTACGCGTTGTGTCCCTCTTAATAATATGGTTTTTCCTACGACTCAAGGAGAAAATAGAAAACCCTATTTCTATTCTTCTTCGCCACAACTTTTCTCCTTTTGCCGTCTTTCTTCAAAGCTCCATTCCGTACTTCGGATCTGCGCTCATGCTCAACCAAGTTCATTAGCACTTTAATGGTTCATCATCAATCCACCAAAACCCACAAGGGACCTAGATGCACTTACAATCTCCCCCTTTTTGGTGATTGATGACAACCAACTAAAGTCTTCAAAAAAATAAGATTTGATAGAAGTTTTGAGTCTCAAGTGTATATGAGCTTTTGGAATAACAATAAAAACAACACATATACACTCAATCGTCGTGGGGTGCCTATATGCTCGTGTGTGTGCAACACCGTGATAAATATGAAGAAATGCACACCAGATCAATGAAGCATCATAATGATCATCATAAGGCATCAATAAACATCATTAAGCATTAACAGCCATAAACGAGTGACAAATAAGTACAAGACACACCACGATAGAAAATATGACTAGATACATGTCCATGTCCAAGAAAAAGCACTAGAGACTAATACTTCTCCCCCTTTGGCATCAAGGCACCAAAAAGGAGAAAAGTGGACACTAAGACCTAGTCTACTCGGTGTCTTCCTCGTCGTCATCGCCGTCATCGTCGTCGTCGCTCTCCTCTTCGTAGTCGCTCTCCTCGCCGGAGTCACCGAGAGCTGCAGGAGGTGCTGAGGAAGAAGCGCCGGTGCCGGTGAAGAACGCCATCTCTGCCTCGGTGAGCTCCGGAAACTCTGGTGGCTTCTTGTCCGAGCTGACGTCGTCGACTGAAGGAAGCTGGAGGTGCTCCCTGATGGCAGCGAGGTTCCTCTGGTTCCTCTTTGCCAAGCGCTGAGTCGACAGGCAGACGGTGAAGATCGACTTCAGGATCTGCGGGCTCCTTGCCTCTCTTGTCGTGACCCATAGCTAGAAAAAGATACAAGGATAGGTAAGAGTCAAGGCAAGAGAGATATAGCAATTAACTTGATGGTTTCGATAGAAATTAGGCCTCAGAGTTATACAGGATCGGACATGTCTGACTGGAAAGTCAGACTTGTCTGACTCAGGAATTTCGGACATGTCCGAATTTCAGAGTCAGACTTGTCCGACCTGTACAGAACTGACCCTAATTTCTAAGGAAACTAAGCAAATCAATTTTTCTACCGACCAAATTTTGCACCAAGGTTGTAAACATGCCTAGGAACAATTTCAAGGGCATAAATTTGCAATCTTGCCGCTAGATTTAGAATTGAGAGGTAAGATGCGAAAAAATACCTTCGGATGGAGAAAATATTGAAGAACTCCGAAGGGGATGTGAATCCTCCAACTTCTAGGAAGATTTTCCCTCAAGAACTCCTCACAAGAGCCTCAAAAGCAATGTGGATCGCCTTGGGAGGTTTGAGAGAGATGGAGATTAGGGTTTGAAGTGAGAAGAGAGAGAAGGAAAGGAAACCGTCGGCCTCTTTGAAGGGGTTCGGACTTCCCACGTCGGACATGTCCGAATTTGACTTCAGACAAGTCCGAGTTCTCTCTGCAGACTTAAAACCCACTTTGGACATGTCTGACTTTTGTCAGACTTGTCCGACTCCCCCTGAGTGTATGCAATGTGCAAACACTTGGGGATCTAAATATAGGTATATATGGACATTTTGGACAAGTTTTTGCAAATATCTTTGACAAAAATGATCAGTAAGCAACCAACACTCAAACTATGATCATTTTCACCAAAGAGAAGTTTAGAACATAGTTTTCAAGAAAAATAGATGAGATTTTCGAAAAACATACAACATTTTGAAGTTGAAAACTAATAGCAATCAGATGTGCACGACTCAAGCAATGTTTCGAGAATCCAAGATATTTAGCTCACTCCTTAGGTCAAAAAAGCATCTCTCATCAAGGGGTTTGGTGAAGATATCTGCTAATTGCTTCTCACTTCTAACATGAGAGATAACGATATCTCCCTTGATAGAGTGGTCTCGTAGGAAATGGTGACGGATGTCTATGTGTTTGGTTCTAGAATGCTCGACGGGGTTGTGAGCAATCTTGATGGCACTCTCATTGTCACATAGGAGAGGAATATGGCTCAGATTGTAACCATAATCCCTAAGAGTTTGTCGCATCCAAAGAAGCTGCGCACAGCAACTTCCGGCTGCAACGTACTCCGCTTCGGCTGTGGAAAGGGCAATGGAGTTTTGTTTCTTGGAAGACCACGCAACCAAGGACCTACCAAGAAATTGGCATGTCCCGGATGTGCTCTTCCTATCTACCCTACAGCCCGCATAATCCGCATCAGAATAACCAACGAGATCAAATTTGGATCCTTTAGGGTACCAAAGACCTAGATTAGGAGTGTGAACTAAATACCTAAGGATCCTCTTAACCGCTGTCAAGTGACACTCTTTTGGAGTGGCTTGGAATCGAGCACACATGCACACACTAAGCATAATGTCGGGTCTAGAAGCACAAAGATAAAGCAAAGAGCCAATCATAGAACGGTATACCTTTTGGTCCATGCTCGCTCCTTCTTCATTTAGTCCTAGATGCCTGTTTGTTCCCATAGGTGTCTTGATGGGCTTCGCCTTCTCCATGCCAAACTTCTTGAGAATGTCATGAGTGTACTTGGTTTGGCATATGAAGGTCCCTTCCTTGAGTTGCTTTACTTGGAAACCTAGGAAAAAATTCAACTCCCCCATCATAGACATCTCAAATCTCTCCGTCATGATTTTGGAAAACTCATCACAAAAAGTCTTGTTAGCAGAACCAAATATGATATCATCAACATAAATTTGGCATACGAACAAGTCATTATGAAAATGCTTAGTGAAGAGAGTATAATTGGCTTTCCCAATCTTAAAACCATTTTGAGTGAGAAAATCCCTAAGGCACTCATACCAAGCTCTAGGTGCTTGTTTGAGGCCATAGAGAGCCTTACACAACTTGTAGACGTGATCGGGATGCTCTTCATCTTCAAATCTGGGCGGTTGCTCCACATACACTTCCTCCTTGATTGGACCGTTGAGGAATTCACTTTTCACATCCATTTGATATAACTTGAAATCATGGTGAGTAGCAAAGGCCAATAATATGCGAATAGATTCAAGCCTAGCTACGGGGGCAAAGGTTTCATCAAAATCCAAACCTTCGACTTGAGCGTGTCCTTTTGCTACAAGTCTTGCCTTGTTTCTTGTTACCACCCCGTGTTCATCTTGTTTGTTGCGGAACACCCACTTGGTTCCAACAACATTTGCATTTGGTCTCCTCACGAGTTCCCACACCTTGTTCCTCTTGAAGTTGTTGAGCTCTTCTTGCATCGCCATTACCCAATCCGGGTCTTGTAGAGCTTCTTCTACTTTCCGTGGCTCTAGAGAGGAAACAAAGGAATAGTGTTCACAAAAGTTAGCCATACGTGAGCGAGTAGTTACCCCTTTGGAGATGTCTCCAAGTATGTTGTCAACGGGATGGTCCCGTTGAACGCTTTGATGAACTCTTGGGTGTGGTGGTTGAGCTTCTCGATCATTGTCATCATTTTGATCATTTTCTTGATCTCCCCCTTGATTCAAGCCTCCTCCTTGATTTTGATCTTGTTGAGATTCATCTTGAGGATCTTGATCTAGTTCATGTGGGGGATTTGCATCTTCTTCGCTTGCTTGAAGATCATTTGGATCATGTGGTCGCACATCTCCAAGTGCCATTCTCCTAAGTGCTTCTTGTGTAATCTCCTCTTGATCTAGCACACACTTATCAACTTGCTCCACTTGAGAGCCATTAGTCTCATCAAACACTACGTCATGTGCTACTTCAACAATCCCGGAGGACTTGTTGAAAACACGATAGGCGTAGGTGTTTGAGTCATAGCCAAGCAAGAAACCTTCATCGGATTTCGAAGCGAACTTCGAATTCCTAGGCTTCTTGTTGAGAATATAGCACTTGCTCCTGAAAACACGAAAGTATGAGATGTTGGGTTTGTTACCGGTTAGGAGTTCATACGAGGTCTTCTTCAAGAGTCGATGAAGATACAACCGGTTTATGGCATGGCAAGCGGTGTTAACCGCTTCCGCCCAAAACCGGTCGGACGTCTTGTACTCATCAAGAATCGTCCTTGACATCTCAATTAGAGTCCTATTCTTCCTCTCCGCTACTCCATTTTGTTGAGGGGAGTAGGGAGCGGAGAACTCATGCTTGATTCCTTCTTCATCCAAGAAGTCTTCAACTTGAGTTTTCTTGAACTCCGTCCCATTGTCGCTCCTAATCTTCTTGATTCTTAAGGAAAACTCGTTTTGAGCTCTCCTCAAGAACTTCTTGAGAACTCCTTGGGTTTCACCTTTGTCATGCAAGAAAAATACCCACGTGAAGCGAGAAAAATCATCAACAATAACTAGACCATACTTGTTACCGCCAATACTAATGTAGGTGATCGGTCCGAATAGATCCATGTGTAGTAGCTCCAATGGTCTTGAGGTTTTCATGATGTTCTTGGATGGATGTTGAACTCCTACTTGCTTTCCGGCTTGACATGCGCTACATGGTCTATCTTTCTCAAAGACAACATCTTTTAGTCCACGGATATGATCCCCCTTAAGAAGTTTTTGCAAGTTTCTCATCCCAACATGGGCTATCCTTCAGTGCCATAGCCATCCCATGTTAGTTTTCGCCATTAAGCACGTATCAAGTTGGGCTTTATCCATGGAGAAATCCACAAGGTAAAGCTTTTCCTTGAGTACGCCCTTAAAGGCGATTGAGTTGTTGCATCTTCTTGAGACGGTCACACCGTTGTTAGTGAAAAGACAATCATAACCATTATCACATAATTGAGAAATAGACAAGAGGTTGTAATCAAGTGAATCAACATGAAGCACATTAGAAAGAGTGTGTTTTGAGGAGATAGCAATTTTACCGGTGCCAAGGATTTTCCCTTGGCTATTATCCCCAAAGAAGATTCCTTCACTAGGATCTTCATTCTCCTTCTACTCTACAAACATCTTCCTCTCCCCGGTCATATGATTAGTGCATCCACTGTCGAGCACCCATTTTGATCCACCGGAGGAGTATGCCTAAAAAAAAAGTTATGCCTTTCCTTTAGGTACCCAAACGGAGTTGGGTCCTTTGATGTTATTCACAAGGCATTTGGGCACCCACACGCAAGGCTTTGGGCTCTTGCGGAGTGGCCCAACATATCTAGCATAAGTCTTGCCAAACTTGTTCCTCAATAAAACATAAGAAGCATCAAAGTCATGAAACAAAGGATGAGGTTCATTTTTAGGCATATAAGATGTTGAGACAGTGTTCTTTCCTTTATCTTGGGTGGATGAACCTTCCTTGACAAAAACAATCAAGTCTTTGTTATTCTTGGGGGCTTTGGCATTTTGCCTCCGCTCCCGAGAATAACCAAGACCATCCTTGACATGGGGAGGTCTCACATTGGTGTATGGGCTACGTGCATAGGCCACCTTCTCCTTGTCAAAGATGCCACCTTTCGGTGCTTGTTTGTTTTGTGCCAAGTTAAGTTCACCCTTAAGTTTTAGGATCAAGCTTGAGCACATGCAAGTGTGAACTTCCTCGGATGAAATCTTTTGAGAAGATGAGCTCTTTGAGGAAGAAGGTTCATTGATCTTAAGTGACTCAACCTTTGTCTCTAGAATCTTGTTAACCTTTGTCAAGTTAACAAGTTCATCCTTGAGCTCAACGGTCTTGTCCTTAAGATTTGAGCATGCTTCCTTGCTCGTGGCAAGGTCATGCTCCAATGCATTGCTTCTTTCTCTCTCGCGCTCGAGGAGCTCCTCAAGCTCTTGACATCTCTCCAATTTTTGGATGAGCATGCCCTCTTGACGCTCAAGGAGATCCTCCTTCTCGGAGATTTCATCCATAAAAACGTTCATCTTTCTCATGGCACTCTTACTTAAGCCTTTAAGCATGGATTCAAGTTCACTACCACTATCAAATTCATCACAAGAAGTTATAGAGGGAGTGGGTTTAGATTTGACCTTTCTCCTTCCCTCCTTTGCCATGAAACATGTGGACTTGAAATCATCAAGGTTGGGGAAAAGCTTGCTTGCACTTGAGCTCTTTCCGATGGCAATGGTTGCCACCTTCTCTTCATTTTCGGAAGATGAGTCTTCATTTGAGTCCTATTCTCTTCCAAGGTGGGCATGTCCCGATGGCTTCTTCTTCCTGAAGAGCTTCTTATCTTGGGTCTTGCCCTCCTTCTTCTTGCTTTCATTGTATGGGCAATCCGCAATGAAGTGCCCATGTTCACCACACTTGTAGCAAGTCTTCTTCTTTAGCTTCTCCTTGCTCTTGCCTTCTTGGTGATAGCCTCCCTTCTTCCTTCTCATCATCCTTCTAAACTTGTTGATGAAGAAAGCTTCTTCCTCATCGGAGTCCATGCTCTCATCATCACTTGCATTTTCATTGTAGGATGTGGAAGTTGCTTTAAGGGCTATGTCTTTCTTCTTTGATGAGGCAAGCTTTTGGAGATCGTTGTAGAACATAGCTTCCTTCTCCATCATCTCATTGTTGATTATCCTCCCAAGTACTTCTTTCGGAGTAATCTTGGTGTAGTCGGGGCTTTCACGGATCAAGGAGCAAAGAGCGATGTTTCGAGGCATGAATGCCCGAAGCATCCTCTTCACCACTTCATGGTCCGTCCATCGAGTGCTTCCATATGCACGAATCTTGTTCACGAGCACCTTGAGGCGATTGTACATGTCTTGGGGCGACTCACCATCCATGATGGTAAATCTCCCAAGCTCTCCTTCGATCATCTCAATCTTCGCCTCCTGGATGACTCGGTTGCCCTCGTGCGCCGTCTTGAGTGTATCCCAAATATCTTTGGCCACTTCCAAACCTTCGACTCGGTTGAATTCATCCCGAGTCAAAGATGAGGTTATGACTCCCACGGCTTGAGCATTGCGATGAAGTAGGACAGCTTGTTGTGGAGTGACGTCTTCCTCATTCCTTGGCATATGAACTCCGGTTTGCACAATCTGCTGCAAACTAGGATTCAAAGAGATTAAATGCATCTTCATATTGTGTTTCCACATTGAATAGTCATTTCCATCGAATTGAGGAGGTTTGCCAAGTGGAATAGACAAATAGTGATTGTTAGCATGAAGACGATCATAATCAAAGTGAGTTTGAGTATAGTCATCGTTACTCTTCTCCTTCTCCTTGTTGTTCTTGGGTTGTTTCCCTAGCTTCTCCCGAAGCTTCGCCTTGAGTTGGCGAGTCTCTTCATCGTCCTTCGGATCATCAAGAAGAACGTCGTAGTTCTTGTCAATCGAGCCTTCACCCTCGACATATGAGGTATCATCCTTGTTCCTTTCTTCCGCCATCGATTCTCCAAGATGTTAGTCTCTTCCGGAGAAACCTGCTCTGATACCAATTGAAAGGCGGCCTAGAGGGGGGTGAATAGGCGATAATCGATAATTTAAACCTAATTCAGAGTTATGAAAACAAAGAAGTCGGACTTGTCTGACTTCTAGTCGGACTTGTCTGACCTAAGTCGGACAAGTCTGACCTGGGTCAGATAAGTCCGAGATTACCTGCACGATCAGACCAAAAATCCAATTTTTAAGTGATCTAGTGAGAGATATCGATCCCTAGTAGTTCTACACGAAGTATGGAGTAGAAAGAAAACTGAGGGAGAGATAGCACGCGGAAAAACACTAGAATCAAAACTTGCGAGAACGAAAGAACAACAAGAGATAAACGATTTTATCCCGAGGTTCGGAACCACAAAGGATCCTACATCCCCGTTGAGGAGTCCACAAGGGACCAGGCCTTCTCTAGCCTTTCCCTCACGAGTTGCCACAAGGGCCAACTCCCGATCTTCCACTATCACAAAGATTGTTACAAACTCCCCGATTACAAGAGATCACAAAGAAATCGCGGGGCGACGCCTAACCGTCTAGGGGAGAACCCCAAGAGCAACAAACACGCAATCACGAAGAAACTTAGCGAATCACACGTTGCTCAACCCCTCAGTAAACCATTTCTCCCAATCCTCACAAAGCACTATCCACTCTCCCAAAAATTCGAATTTGGGCTCTAGAGGTGAAGAACAAGTGGAGAGAGGTTCTTGAGTTCAAATGGGCGTTCAGAACTGTTCTGGGGTGTTAGGCATGGTTGGTGGGTCGAAACCACCCACTATTTATACTCCAAAAAGTCATTAGAGCCGTTTGACACAGCCCACGTCGGACATGTCTGACACAAGGTCGGACATGTCTGACCTCAAAGGTCAGCCCTTTAACTTCAGACTTGTCTGACCAAAACCACTTCAGACATGTCTGACATACAATCTCGGACATGTCTAAAATTCTGCAGATAGAACTCGGACAAGTCTGACTCTCTGGGACTTAGAAAATTTTCCTTAGTCCTTGGGAACAGATCCATCTCGGACATGTCCGACCCCAGGTTCGGACAAGTCCAAAACTTCACTGGAACTCTCACTGGAACCCTTCCAGTGCCAATGCGGACATGTCTGACTTACAGATTCGGACATGTCCGAATTCCAACAGAGGGAATTCGGACATGTCTGACACCACAAGTCAGACAAGTACGCCCAAGCCACAAAGGCCCTACTAAAATCTTCTACTAAGGGGTTGAACACCCGAATGACTCACTAAGTGTCTACGCGTCGTGTCCCTCTTAATAGTACGGTTTTTCCTACGACTCAAGGAGAAAATAGAAAACCCTATTTCTATTCTTCTTCGCCACAACTTTTCTCCTTTTCCGTCTTTCTTCAAAGCTCCATTCCGTACTTCGGATCTGCGCTCATGCTCAACCAAGTTCGTTAGCACTTTAATGGTTCATCATCAATCCACCAAAACCCACTAGGGACCTAGATGCACTTACAGACAGACGCCTTCGAGCTTGTCTCCAATCTTTGTCTCCTATTTGGGGTTCTTACGTAGTGTATGGATCGTCCCATAGGTGTCTACGAATCTCATAAATTAGTTTCTTTTTCTTTTCCCCTGGCGGTATGTACCTCGTGACCATGAAGTTCATGATGTCGGCGTACCAAGGGTGAGAGTCGGTCACCTTAAGCAACATGTCATCATGTATGAAGTCATTGATGGGTACATCCATGTGTTGTATGACTTCCATATGTGAGAGATGATTCACAACGGAATTCTCCACTCCTTTCTTATCCTTAATCTCCAAATCAACCTCTTGGATTAGGAGAATCCATCGGATTATCCTTGGTTTAGCGACCTTTTTGGTGAGCAGAAATTTCAAGGAAGCATGGTCTGGGCATGACCTTGGCTCCAACAAAATAGGACCTAAACTTATCCATAGCAAAGACTACTACCAGGAGCTCTTTTTTTGTAGTGGCAAAATTGAGTTGTACTCCTGTTAGAGTCCTGCTAGCATAGGATATGGTGTGATGCTTTTTATCTTTGGTTTGGCCTAAGTGTAGTATAGAAGAGAACGTAAAAATCTACCAGAGGGGGGGGGGAGGGAGTGAATGGTAGATTTAAAACTTTTTCAGCGGAAGCAACAAAAACCCCTTGGTAGAAAATCAATCTGTTAAGAAATTGTGTGTGCGACTAATATAAACGTGATTAATCGTGACAAAACCAGTATAGATTGTGGGGAATTAAGTCACGAAGAAACGACAACAAGAATCACAAAAAACCGTTGAGAAAAACTCAAGTTACGATTGAAAGATTGAACGAAGGTCATCCTGTTCTACTCGAGAAAAAAACAGGCCTGCAACACTGCAATGAAACTCGTGTAGATCGAAAACCACAAATCCAATGACCATGAAATTTTCATAGATGATAGATAATCAAGTTTTGAAGACAACTCAAAAAGAATCACGTCAATTGGATCTGTAAAACTCGAGTTATGATAAAGCCACCGAAACAAGGTAGTGTTGTGCAGAAACTTGACGAGAAAAACTTTTCTGAAACAAGCCAGACGAACAAGTCACAAAAGCTCCTTTAGACTACGAAGTTTATTGATCAAAACACAAAAGGAACAGTTCTAAAGTCATGTACCACAAGCTCTGACCTCCCTTTCTTATATCATACTCCGTTTCAACCAAAACTTTCCATAACTTCTCAAGACTCTTCTATACGCATATAGAAGCAATCTTAAGACTTCCAAACACCTTAGAAATGTATCTCACATTACTTGAACAACTCAAATTTGTGACCCACACGAAATCCTATCATAACCAACTCAAATGTTTCCATATTTGAGTCAAACACGACTCAGCCGCAGCCTGAGTCCATAACCAAGTCGGTTGAATCTTTCCGACCAATTCTTTACGTCCACATCTCTTCAGCACGCCTTGGAACCATGCAGCCACATCCATGCACTCCTTACACACGTGAAAACACCTTCCAAACAACGTCCACGATACCTTCATATGCACTGTTCTTGATTCAAACATGTTGTGCGACCTCCCGATAAACTCAACCACAATTCCTCCTCAACTTGGTTGTTGAACCTCATCTTCTCCCTAAGACTAGTTCAATGGATCCTGTCACCAGCCATGTCTGAAAATCAAGCAACACCTGCACATGAACAAACAACCAATACATCTGAGCACAAGTCCTCCACTTGACTTTCGTTAGTTCCGATAACCACAACACCTTACGTGAGCACCTCACATAAGCATGTAACAAACCATAGCAAAATGATATTAGACATAACCACCAACACACCAAAAACTCAGTAAAACAATACTAAGCAAATTTTACATAGATGTAAAGCAAGTTTGAATTATTGCAAGGTAAAAGTAAAACAATTGCAATCTAGCTCCACACCTTGTCAAAAGTAACCAGACCTTGAGCTGGAGCTTACCAAAGCTAGCATGACCTAGCACCAAAGCTTACCAAAGCTAGTCGGACCTAGCGCCAGAGAATACTAAAGCTTAATCGGACCTAGCACCAGAACATGTCGGACCTAGCCAAAATAAGTCAGACCTAGACACAGAAGTTGGACCTAGCCAAAGTAAGTCGTACCTTACGTCAGACCTTGCTAGAGCTACCCAAAACAAGTTGGACCTATTGTCGGACCTTGCAGAAGCTCGGACCTAGAGTCGAACCTTGATGAAAAAGGCGTGTTGGTAGTATTCAAAACGTTTATCGTCATAGCCAATGTATTCAACACACATAGGTCTCACAATCTCCCTCTTGAAGAATGCATTAGCAACACCACTTAGAATCCAAACTTGGCTTATTCAAATGAAAAGTTTTGAAAAGAAAATTCTCCCCCTATACATATTTCTCCCCTTTTATAAATCAGAAATAAAATGAGAAGAAAAAAGAATTCCCCTCTGAGAAGAATTGTGCCAAAAACACTTGTGAATATGTGCAATGTGTGATCAATTTCTCCCCCTTTGACAATGTATTCAGCAAGGTTCAAAAGAGAAATTTTAATTTGTTATGAGCATATTATAACATATACATATAAAACAAAGCTCATCCAAAGTCATACTATCAAGTAACTTACACTATCACATCAATGAGATACATAAGGTAGCATAAGCCATGCTAGAGATCAAGTGTAATTTTCAGTTTAAGCAAGTCATGATCTCACAAACTTAACTATTTCAAAACCTGAAAGCATGACACTTGTTGCTGCATTTTTATTATTTTTTATCATCATTTAAAACACAAATTTTGATCATATAACATTTGCAAGAGATTATATGCAACATCATCCTTATTCTAACCAACAAAGTCAAGCCTATGTCATTTTACAATCAGAAGCTTAAGGACATGGTTTTAGTCATACACAACTTCTTTTAAGTTCATATCTAAGTGCAATGGTAAGCAATCTCAAAAGAAGAAGTGTGATGTATGCATATTCTCTTGATCTTTTCTCAGTTTTATTTGATCATAAAAGCTCAACATGTGTACAATTGATTGAATAATTTTTTTATAATTAAAAGCACTTGTGAACATGCAACAAGTTCAAAACAGCAGGAAAGTTCGATCATGACCAGATTTTGTGTAAGTAATTATTCCATAATTATTCCAATTACTAGTCATGGCAAAAACTGCAAAATATATAACATGAGTAATGTGGTAAGAACTTTCAGCATGTAAAAGGAATTACAGAGTTGTATATGTATGAAATACTATGCTCATATTATTTTAAATTCAGATTCACACATAGACTTCCCAAGTTTCAAAACTCCCCCTCAATTTAAGCCATGAGGATGCATAACCCCTATTTCACTATGAATGTAACAAAATGAGTGAATCCAAAGGTTTTGTAAAAATGTCAGCCAATTGTTGTTCGATATCTACATGGTGAAGCACAATGTTTCCTTTTTCAACATAATCACGAAGAAAGTGATACCTAGTGTCAATGTGCTTTGTTCTCAAATCTTGCACGGAGTTTTTAGCAATGCAAATGGCACTAGTATTCTCACAAAATAGTGGAACACTATTTAGATCAACCCCATAGTCCTTATGTGTTTGAACAATCCAAATAATTTGTGAACAAGAGCTAGCAGTAGCTACATATTCAGATTCAGCTGTGGATTGTGCAACTGAACTTTTTTTCTAGAGGACCAAGCAACAAGTGAATTACCAAGAAAATGACAAGCACCCTACATACTTTTCCTATCAATCCTACAACCCCCAAAATCAGCATACGAAAAAGCTTTCAAAGTAACAATTGAGGAAGAAGGAAGAAAAATGTCAAATTCTTGAGTTCCATGTAAGTACCTGAGAATTATTTTGACGGCTTGACGATGTGAAGTACGTGGAGAAGCTTGAAACTGTGCATAAAGACATACGTTGAATTGTATGTCTGGTCTTGATGCCGTAAAGTACAAAAGTGATTCAATCATGCTTTGATATTCTTTTTGATCGACTGGGTCACCATCTTCATCAAGTTCAAGTGTCATTGTTGTACCCATTGGTGTCCGAAGAGGCTTGCTTTTGTCCATGTTGAAGCACTTGAGAAGTTCTCTTGTATACTTCGTTTGATGCACAAAGATACCTTCCTTGGTTTGCTTGATTTGCAGCCCGAAAAAGTATGTGAGTTCTCCCATAATACTCATCTCAAATTCTGAACTCATCATAGCTGAAAACTTGGACACAAGATCATGAGAAGCTCAACCAAAGATAATATCATCCACATACACTTGAAGGAATAATGAGTCATTGCCATGATTAAGCACAAAAAGAGTTTTATCAACCTTGCCCATGGCAAACCCCTTTTCAAGTAAGAAAGTTTTTAACCTATCATACCATGCTCTAGGGGCTTGTTTGAGACCGTATAAGGCTTTGGACAGTTTATAAACATGATTAGGAAAATTTGGATTTTCAAACCCGGTGATTGCTTGACATAAACCTCCTCATATATGTAGCCATAAAACCTTTAGATGCAGCAAAGGCTAACAATATTCTTATGGCTTCTAATCTACCAACAGGAGCAAAAGTTTCATCAAAATCTAGACCTTCAACTTGTGTGAAACCTTGAGCAACCAACCTAGCCTTATTCCTAATCACAACCCCATCCTCACTTTGTTTATTTTTAAACACCCATTTAGGTTCAATTAAAGTGTGACCTTGAGGTGGAGGTACAAGTTTCCAAACATTACTTCTTTCAAAATTTTCTATGTCTTCTTGCAAGGAAATAATCTAAGATTCATTAGTGAATGCGTGCGATATATTTTTGGGTTCAAAAGAAGCAACAAAAGCAGAATGAGCATGAGAGTTTGGATCACAAAACCTGGACTGTGTGACTCGTTCGTGCAAGCTTCCAATGATTTGTTGTGGAGGATGACTTTTGAGGACTCGTAGGGGAGTAGTCACTTCACAAGCTTCTTCTTCTTCTTCTTCTTCTTCTTCTTCTTCTTCTTCTTCTTCTTCTTCTTCTTCTTCTTCTTCTTCTTCTTCTTCTTCTTCTTCTTCTTCTTCTTCTTCTTCTTCTTCTTCTTCTTCTTCTTCTTCTTCTTCTTCTTCTTCTTCTTCTTCTTCTTCTTCTTCTTCTTCTTCTTCTTCTTCTTCTTCTTCTTCTTCTTCTTCTTCTTCTTCTTCTTCTTCTTCTTCTTCTTCTTCTTCTTCTTCTTCTTCTTCTTCTTCTTCTTCTTCTTCTTCTTCTTCTTCTTCTTAGATGATCTAGACCAGCAATGGTGGTCGTCGGTGCTGGTTGTGAATCAAAATCCGGAGGTGGAACAATGTGATTAGCTGCTGAATTTTCAGGCAGCAGCACCACTTGTTCCTCATCAACAACGAAAATACTCTCCCCCTGCAGATATGGATCTGGACCTGCAATATTTGAGCTATTAACTGGGCTAGATTCATCAGAAGAAACCTCACAAGTCTTCACAATTTTGTTAGTGTCAAGTAAAAGCACACGGTAGCCTCTAGTATGAGATGGATAACCAAGAAACATGCCATCAACATATCTAGCTTCAATTTTATCAAGATTACTATGTTTCTTAACAAAGAATTTGCAGCCAAAGACCCTAAAGTGTGTGACACTAGGCTATGTCAAAACCGAAGTCATATGGTGTTTTTCCTAGCTTAGCATGCAAGAAAATACGATTTGAAACATAACAAGTGGTTGCAATTGCATCTGCCCAAAACTTTCTAGGAGTTTGATATTCATCAAGCATAGTCCTAGTCATCTCAACTAAGGTTCTATTCTTTCTCTCTACAACACCGTTTTGTTGAGGTACATATGGTGAAGAAAATTGATGATCTATTCCTTTTTTAGCACAAATATGATCAAATGGTTGATTTTTAAATTTAGTTCCATTATCACTTCCAATTGCTCTTAAAGATCCTGGGTGATCAATTCATAATCTAAGAAATAAAGTTCTAAAGTGACTAAAAGCTTCATTCTTAGATGCCATAAAATAAACCCAGAGTATCTAGAATAGTCATCAACAATCACAATAACATACCATTTACTTCTGAAGGATTGAACACGTGAAGGTCCTACGGTGTCAAGATGCAAAAGTTGACCGGGCTCAGTTGTCATAGTCATTGTGAGAGGATCATGTGAATATGCAACCATCTTAACATGTCTACAAGAAGAGCACACAATTTCTTTGTCCCTTTTAAGCTTGGGCAGCCCACGTGTGACACCCAGTTCCAAAAATGAACCAATTGAACGCATATGTGTGCCCAAGACGTTTAACACACATACACGAGTGCATTCACAAAAGGATATATAGAAAATTACCACATAACAAGATAAATTAAGCACTTTTATTACATAATTCATAATATCCTCAAATATAAGCTCTTATGAATATTAATTACAAGTTTCAACTAATTCAACGGAAATAACTAAATAAGCAAACTAAGCAGTTAAGCATAAGGGATAGCGCAGCTCCAATCAACACCACAGGCAAAGCTGATGGCAGACACGGCCTAAAACTCCGCATTATCATCATTATACTCCCAATCCTGACCTGCAATAGTTGGTGGGGGAATTGCAAGGGTGAGTACATGTCGTACTCAGCAAGTGTGGAAAGTATGACATGTAGCTAATTCAAATGATGAATATAATAATGGCTAAGTGTTGAAAAGTACAAAAACATTTGAAAAGCAATATATTGTATGTATGTAAAATAAACCCATCATAAACCATGAAGTTACCATAATGTTAGTCCATATCTCATATCCATCACCATTATACCAGATTTCACCATTACCATTAACCATATCCAATACCAGAATTTAATCCATAACCATATTATCAACCATAACCATTACCAAACCATCCCAAAGTCTAATATCCCTCTAATCATGTGAGGGTCTAGATTGCTGTTGACCGATAGCACGGCTATCATGATAGTTTTTAAGACACTCTATAGAGGTTGTACCACTTTACCCACGTGTTTGTGATCTCATCACATTTCGATGACTATAGAATCTTAATTACGCCATCTCACACTTCCTTAGGTGTGTGGCCAAGAGATCACAAAACAGCCTTTACAAAGGTACTACTAGCATGTACGGACCCACTGAGGTTTCACTGATGGCGATGTCTCTAACTGAGCACATCTTCAACCAAGGACCCCCTCTTGTGCCATTCGGATCCCAGGGAGTCCCGCCAACCATATCCAAACCCAATCCGACTCCCCTTCCCCGGTGCGCCAAATGATCCAGTCAATACTAGCAATACCCTAATTAATCAGCTATGCTGCACCCATACTTGGCCTCGTGGTGGCACTGTAAATCTTAGATGGTCGCTCCACGAACCGGTCCTTAGATCTAAAGCAAGACAAACCACCATAACGTGCAACCCATCCACATACCATGCTTGCTTAGATCACCCATTACCATGTCATATTAACCATAATCTCATTTCTGCATAAATAAATGATATAGTTGTTTTCCCATCCCAATTGATTAAGCGAAGCAAAAAGGTAAAAGCCCATCCCGATCCTCTACCATGAATTCCAGGTGACAAGGGTGGTTAAACAAAGCTAGTAAACTTCCTATCATAGGATTCCCATCAAATTGACACATGCATGCAGTTTTGCAAACAAAACATTTATTTTAGAAACAGGATCAATATGTTCAAGGACACTTGCGTTGCTCTTGGGCTTGATTTGGATTAAAGACTTCAAACACCTGGTGCTGGAGATCATCTGCGGCACTCTCTAGCGCGAACTCATCTAACCGCTCAATAAACATACAAGACAAGAATTACAATCAATAGATGCACATATGTTACTCAATATGACATGATATGCATAATTAATGTAATTGTGAAGTAAAACTAGTTAATGGGTGACTATTAATGTTTACTAACTAGTTCGAATAGTTATTTACAAGTTCAGACATGTTCGGAATTTATTCGAGTCAATTTAGAATTAATTCAACAGAAATTAACCATGAAAATCAGACTGGTCCGCTAGGGACCGTACTAGTCCGCTCTTCGCAGAACTAGCGAACTAGGGTTTTCTAGATCAAAGTAAATTTGGAGATTTGGGGTTGAATTCATGCAAGGAAGAGGAAGTAGAAGGTATACCAGGTGTCCAAGACTCCAAAGAATCAAGGGTATTGGAGGCAACACTTGGATCTTGACGATCTAGGGTTGATGAAGAACTTGATGGTGAATTGTTGACGAAGAACGCGAAGTTGATGATCTTGATCCTCTTTTGTTTCCTCCTCTTATTCTTCTTGCTCTAGAAATCTTTCTCCCTTTTTGGTGGTGTCTATTCACGAGCTAGGGTTTGGGTGTGCTGGAAGCCAAGGGGTGGGGTTGTTTATATAGAGGTGGAGGCTAGGATTGGATGGATTTCGAGTTTGAGATGAATAGGGTCAGTTTTAGGGTCTCACATGGGCTCTAAAAGAGTTAGGCATGACGTCCCTAGGCCCACTTAAGGTAAAACCCGAAAACAAGTCGTGAAACAAAAGATCAACTCGGAATCGCGATTTACCGAACAAGTCCAAAAAGGGTCGGACTAGTCCGAAGTTAGACAGAGAGAAATCGAACAAGTCCGGACTAGACATCGGACAAGTCCGAACTTATCCAAAGGGGAAAAACAGACAAGTCTGGCCAAATTTGAACAAGTCCAACTTTAGTTAGAGGAAAAATGGACAAGTCCGCTGGAACACTGGACAAGTCCAGACAAGTCTAGGGACTTAACAAAATTTCCAAGGAATTGGAACACCGGACTAGTCCGCACTGGGCCAGACAAGTCTGAAAGTGTCCAGAGAGAAAAACATACTAGTCCGCAGCAAAACGGACAAGTCCAATGGAAGTCAGAGAGAAATCCTGACTATTCCGCACCAAAATCAGACTAGTCCGTGCTTTTCAGAATTCTTAAGTGCAGTTTTGCTCAAAATTCATTTTAAACTTGTTCCTTTTTATGTTGCTCAAAGTTATACATATTTAATGATGGATGCAGGGCATGATGCATGAAAATGAGGGTGTTACAAACCTACCCCCTTAAAATGAATCCCGCCCTCGAGATTCGACGCGGAACCGAAGAGATAGGGAAATTCCTTCTTCTGATCATCTTCTAGCTCCCATGTTGCTTCCGATTCTGTATGATGCTTCTATTGAAATTTACACCATCTGATGACCTTGTTTCTTGTGACTCTTTCCTTTATCTCCAAGATTTTGACCGGTTTCTTGGAATAAGTCAAATCTACCTCTAATTCCAGTTCTTCCATTGACACTTGTTCTTCTGGTACTCTCAAGCACTTCATGAGTTGGGAAACATGAAAGACATCATGAACATCCGATAAGTGAGCTGGTATCGCCAACTTATATGCTACTTCTCCCCGTTTGTCCAAAATCTTGAATGGTCTAATGTATCGAGGTGCTAACTTGCCTCTTATGTTAAACCTCTTATGACCTCTCATTGGCGATACCTTGAGGTAAACGAAGTCTCCCACTTCAAAGGCTAGTTTTCTCTACCTATTATCCGCATAGCCTTTTTCTCTTGATTGAGCAACCCTCAAATTTTCATGAATTACCTGAACTTGTTTTCCAGCTTCTAGCAACACATCCGAACCAAATACTTGAGTTTCTCCTGTCTCATTCCAGAATAAAGGTGTCCTACACTTCCTTCCATATAGTGCTTTATAAGGTGACATCTTGAAACTTGCCTTGTAACTAGTGTTGTATGAAAATTCTACATATGGCAAGCTCTTGTTCCAACTCTTCCCATGCTTCAAGGCACAAGCTCTTAACGTGTCCTCCAAAATTTGATTGGTCCTCTCAGTTTGTCCATTCGTTTGTGGGTGATATGCTGAGCTAAAATTCAACCTTGTTCCCAACGCTTCATGGATTTTTTGCCAAAACCTGGAGGTAAATTGAGAACCTCTATCCGACGCTATCTTCTTTGGAACTCCATGCAAACATACTATTCTTCCCATATATAGTTCAGCCAATTTCTCTCCATTGAAGGTGGTCTTGACGGGAATAAAGTGAGCTGACTTAGTCAAACGATCCACAATTACCCAAATTGAGTCATAACCGGACTGGGTACGCGGTAAACCAACTATGAAGTTCATACCGATTTCTTCCCACTTCCATTCCAGAATCCTCAATGGCTATAATAATCCAGCTGGCCTTTGATGTTTCGCCTTGACTCGTTGGCACACATCACACAGAGCTACATATTCGACTATGTCCTTTTTCATGCTAGCCCACCAATAGAAAGTCTTCAAGTCCTTGTACATCTTCATACAACCAGGATGAATTGAGTATGGCAAGTCATGTGCCTCTTTCCAGATTGTCTCCCGAATATGCTTCACATTAGGCACGACAATCTTCTTACCAAGCCATAGAGTGCCATGTTCTTCCTCATCAAATTTGAATTCTCTCCCTTCTTGGGTTCTTTCCTTAATCTCTTGGATTTCCTCATCCTTCACTTGGCCCTCTCGAATCTCTTGCTCCAAGGTTGTATTTAACTCCATCATCCTCATCTCATTCACAAATCCGATGTTCAACCGTTCAAACTCCTTACATAACTTGGATGGCAACTCTCGAACCGTGAGTTGGTGACTTACTCCTTTCCGACTCAAAGCATTGTCCACTACATTATCCTTTCCTGGATGATAGCTGATTCCCACATCATAATCCTTGATGAGCTCCAACCATCTTCGTTGCCTCAAATTCAGATCCGTTTGGGTGAAAATATACTTAAGACTCTTGTGATCCGTGTAAATTTTTCACACCTATGACCAATGATATAATGTCTCCAAATCTTCAATGCATGTACCACAACTGCAAGTTCCAAGTCATGTGTTGGGTAATTCTACTCATGTTCTTAAATTGTCTCGATGCGTAGGCAACCACTTGACCTTCTTGCATCAATACACATCCAAGTCCTTGTCTCGATGAATCGCAATAAATGTCAAAACTCTTGCTCACATTCAACAATATCAAAACAGGGGCTGTTGTTAATCCTTTTTTCAACTACTCAAAACTCTCTTGACAAGCTTGAGTCCATTGAAATGCTTTCCCCTTCATTAGCAACTCTGTCACTGGCTTGGCTATCTTGGAAAAGTCCTTGATGAATCGATGGTAATATCCAGCCATCCCAAGAAAACTTCGGATCTCCTTTACATTCTGTGGGGGCTCCTATTTTAACACGTCCCTCACTTTTCCTGGGTCAACCAATACTCCTCCTCCTAAGATGATATGACCCAAAAATGACACCTCTCTTAACCAAAACTGGCACTTGCTAAACTTGGAATACAATTGATGCTCTCTCAACTTCTGCAACGTGAGCCTCAAGTGTTCCTCGTGTTCCTTCTTGTCGAGGTGTCTAAACTGACACCTCCCCTGGACCTACTCGGGAGCAGTCCGCTGAGGTTCGATGTGTTTTTGGGTGGCTAGTTCTAGCAAGATCAAGCTCAGAGAATGATGAACACAAGGGATTTACGCGGTTCGGGCCGCCTGAGCGTAATACCCTACTCCACGATGGTTTGTGTGTTGTATTGCTTTGGTCTGAGAGAGCCTGTCTGAATTCGTGGCCGCTCGGTCCTTTTATAGTCCAAGGCCGAGTGGCTTACAGGTGGGGTCCAGGGCCCGACAGGTGGCCCCAGGAGTCACCAAATCCATCCTAAGATTTAGGAGTAAATGCTATCCCCTGACAATGGTTTCAATGCGCCGCCTGACCATGCCCTGCTGCAGGGCTACAAATAGCCCCTCATCATGGTCGGCTGTGTCTTGTCTGTCTTGTCGCGGCCTCTCATTGGTCTGTCGTACATAGTAATTCGGCTCTAACCAGTCATGACAAGACCGGCCACTGTCCTCTTGACTTATGGGTGCGAGCTCCCGCCTACCTAGGGAACGTGCACGTACTTCTAGCTTAGGCACACTGAGCACACCTCCCTTTACTTCCGCTTTCAAGGGAAGGCTCAGGCTCAGTGCTGCCTGGCACGTGGCAGCTCCCGGACCTTCCCTCAGTGGGATGATCGGGTCCGGGAGGTCGGGTCCGGAGCTGCCGGGGATGTGGCTGCACTGGACCTTCTCCCCACGAGGGGAGGTCCGGGGCCACTGACCTAGCGAACACGCCGGACCTTCCCCCGACAAGGTGGTGGACCCATCATTGCAGGCCACGTGGTGGCACCAGACTTTCCCTCGATGGGAGACGCTGCTACACCGCTTGCCGCACGACACCCTGGGCCCATGTCAGATCTCGCCCCTGTGTGCGGTGGGGCCTAGCGTGCTTTCATCCCTGTACCTAGGGGTACCCGGTTCGCCAGGAACCGACACTTCTCATCCTTCGAGTAGATCATAATGTCATCAATGAACACCACTACAAACTTATCCAAGTACTCCATGAAGACCTTATTCATGAGGTATATAAAATAGGAAGGTGCATTGGTCAATCCAAAGGACATCATGGTGTACTCATAAGATCCGTACCGTGTCCTAAAAGCTATCTTGGGTATGTCCGATGGCCTAATCTTCATTTGAAAGTATCCCGACCTCAAATCAATCTTGGAGAAACACAAGCACCCTTCATTTGATCAAACAAGTCTTCTATACGTGGCAAGGTGTACTTGTTCTTGATGGTCACCTCATTGAGAGCTCGGTAATCCACACACATCTTTTGCGATCCATCCTTCTTATCCACAGACTTAAGCCAATCATCAGCATTCATAGGGTCAGCAGCTTGAGCAAAGGTTGGCGGCCTAGTCCTCATAAATTCTCCCAACCGGTTATGAGGGGGTGGGGGTGGCGGTGAAGGCATGTGGGGCTGATTGTTGTTGTTACCAGCTTGCAGCTTTCCCATAGTCTGTATCATGGTCTACATGAGCTGGTTTTGCATGGCCAATAGCCGCTCAATATTGATAGCTCCCTAGGCAGGTCCTTGTCCATTGTTGTTCTGAGGTGCTCCATTGTTCTCCTCCTCATCCTTGCCATCCCTCTGGTTGCGAGTCCTCACCATCTGAAGAAAAGCGAGAGATAAGAATTTAGAAGACGTCCCCAACTATATGCATCAAGGGATATGAAACTAAACAACTACCTATACTAGCCTACATAGACATGGCAATGCTAAAGCATCCCAAAATCCTCTACTAAGCACACAAGCAACAATACAAAGCAAACAACACACCAACCAAAAACACATTGATTCTTGAGTGCTCCTATGTGCTCTAAAGTGTCCATTCTATCTAGGCTACATCCTACGATCAACCTATGGCTCTGATACCAATTTGTGACGCCCGGTTCCAAAAATGAACCAAGTGGGCGCATATGTGTGCCTAGGACGTTCACCACACATACACGAGTGCATTCACAAAAGGATATACAGAAAATTACCACCAAACAAGATTAATTAAGTACTTTTATTACATGATTCATAATATCCTTGATTACAAGCTCTAATGAATATTGTCGAAGTGGTTAAATGACACTTCCCCCGGTACTACTAAACATAGCCCGCGAAGGTTCTTGTATTGGTTTAGGCACGGGAACAAGATGATGACACAAGTGATTTACGTGGTTCGGGCCGCCTGAGCAAAATATCTTACTCCATGGGGTTTGTGTTGTTGTATTGAGTAAGTCCACAGCACTAGTATGCATGTGAGCTTGGATTGGGTTCGCCTGTATCGTGCGGCGCAGTCCTTTTATAGTCCAAGGACTAGCCATTACAACATTTGCCTGGCCCGACATGTGGTCCTGGCGTATTTGATAACTTAATACATAGTATATGTGTATTAAGCATGATTAATAGGGTGATAACGTGCCTTAATGGTTGCGTTACCCCTATTATCATTCCACTGATCGTATGTCATTAATGTAGCATTAATGACACGCAATTAGGTTGTAAGACCTATGTGTGCTGAATACATTGGCTTGTAGTGAATACACTTGGCTTTGATGATAAAAGTTCTGAATATCACCAAAACACCTTTCTATTAAGATCCGACTAGTTTTGGTTAGCTCCGGTGAGTTTTGTCTTTAGCTCCGGCGTGTTTTTGCTAAGCTCCAAGTTGATTTTTCTAGCTCCGGCTTTTGGGTTTACTAGTTCCGACTAGTTCTGGTTAGTTCCGGCGCTAGGTTCTACTAGCTTTTGTTAGTTCCGGCTCAAGGTCTGGGTTGCTCTGGCAAGGTCCGGAACTTGACCGCAGTGCTTCTGCTTTTCATTTGCAATGTTTCGTACTTGCTTTACATTGTTGGAAAGATTGCATTGTATTCATTTGCTAAGTTTTTGGTGCGTTTTGGTTGATATGGATAATATCGTGTTACTGTGGTTTTGTAACATGCTTATGTGAGGTGATCACATAAGGTGTTGTGTTCATAACTAACTTGAGTCAAGTCGAGGACTTGGGCTCGTATGGATTGGTTGTTTATTTATGTGCAGGTATTGCTTGAGTTCAAGACATGGCTGGTGATGGGATCCATTGGACTAGTCTCAGGGAGGAGATGAGGTTCCAACAACCAAGTTCGGAAGGAACTGTGGTTGAGCTGATCAGGAGGTCGCGCAGGATGATTGAATCAAAGGCAGTGCATATGAAGGTTACTGGACGTCGAAGGAAGGTGTTTGCACATACGAATTCGGTGCATGATGTGGCAACATGGTTTCGAAGATGGTTTATGGATGGGAAGATCCGGTTGGAAGGATCGGAGCATATCGCTTGATGACTTCGGCTGCGGTGAAGTCGGTTATGGCTCGGTATGGAAAGTATCGAGTTGGTTATGATAGGATTTCGTGTGGGTCATGAATTTGAGTTGTTTAGGAATGTGGGATACGTTCCTAAGGTGTTTGGAAGTCTTAAGATTGCTTCTATCTGCGTATAGAAGAATCTTGAGCAGTTATGGAAAGTTAGGATTCGTGATCTGAGTAGGATTGGAGTCCTAGTTGATATTGGGTTGGCCTAAGGGCTGGTTATATAAGCAAGGGAGCCCAGAGCTCATGGTACACGACTTTAGGGCTGTTCCTCTTGTGTTATATTGAATAAAATTCGTAGTTTGAAGGAACTTTTGTGCCTTATTTGTCCGACTTGTTCCAGACAAGTTTTACTCGTCGAGTTTCTTGACAGCACTACCTTTCGTCGGTGGTTTTATCATAACTCGATTTTACAGATCCAATTGACGTGATTCTTTTTGGGTTGTATTCACAACTTGATTATCTATCATCTGTCAAAATTTCATGGTCACTGGATTTATGGTCTATGATCTACACGAGTTTCTTTGCAGCGTTCTAGAACTATTTTTTTTCTCGGGTACGGCAGATTGACCTTTGTTCGATCTTTCAATCATAAATTGAGTTTCTCTTGACGGAATTGAGTGATTCTTCTTGTGTTTTCTCCGTGACTTGAATCTCTCTGATATATATCACTTTTGTCATGGTGAAACACGTTTAGATTAGTCTCACACACGATTTCTTTAACAAATAATTTTTCTGTCGAAGGGGTTGGGGTTTAATTGTTTCCACTGCGTAAGATTTTTAAATCTACCATTCACCCCCCTCTGGTAGCTTTTCACGTGCTCTTCGATCCTACAATTGGTATCAGAGCAAGGTTGCTCTAATCTTTGTGATTTGCATGTGTTTTTGACTAATCATCATGGAGAAGTACTCCACCAAACCTTGTGTGTTTTCTGGTATTGATTTTTAGGTTTGGAAGGCACACATGGAGGCTTTCATCCAGGTACAAGGCTTTGCAATATGGGAGAAGGTATACAAGCCTTACGAAGTTCCATCAAACGATCAAGTTACAGCTACAAATCTGAGAGATGTTGACAACAACAACAAGGCTCGGAACTTGATCATACAAGGATTAACTCAAAGCGACTTCGACCGTGTTGCGCACCTCCGATCTGCATACGATGTGTGGAAAGCACTTTGTGACTACCACGAAGGATCCAACACGATAAAGGAGGTAAGATAGGACATGTTCAAGAAATAATACATGCACTCCGAGATGCAACCCGGTGAGTCAATTGATGATCTCTTTTCTCGCTTTAATAAAATTCTCAGAACCTTGCGTAGCGTTAATGTTAATTTTTCAGATGCTGAAAATGCTAGGCAATTGTTAAGTGCATTAAACATGTCAATTTGGGAGATGAAAGTCACATCTATTTGTGAATCTACTTTCATGAGTACACTTACTTTAGATGCGCTATATTCCAAGCTAAAAACTCATGAAATTGACATAATATCACGTAAGAACTCCAACAAGTCTATTGCTTTTGTTTCTCAACGTGATATTCCTAGCTCCGGCCAATCTTCATCTTGTGGTACACTTGCTTTGTTTTCCTCTCTAACCCTTGAACAGATTGAGGAGTTTCTAGAGGAGGAGCTAGCACTTCTCTCTACGAGGTTCTCAAAAGCATTGCAAAATGTGAGAACTAGAAGGAGAGGAAGCTCCGGACCTCAACGATGCTTCGAATGTGGTAAGACAGGACACTTTTGTACAGATTGTCCTAACCTTTCAGGTCCTACCTCTCGGGAAGAAAAACAATCAAGGATAAAGCACTCCTCAACAAACAATAAGAAGAAAAAAGAAGGGCTTTACAGGTCGCCAACTGGTGAACAGTTTTATCTCAGCACTCCAGGAACTTGGCTCAAGCGACGTGGACATTGGAAGTGATGAAGATGAAGATGATTTGGCAAACTTGTGCTTCATGGCGAGCAAGTCAAGATCAAGTATGGAGGAGGCAGAACACAACAGCGACAATGAAGAGGTATGTCCTACTTGCGAAGAAATGTGTGATGCTATTTCTCGTGCCACTATTATTGTTAAGAAAAAGGACAAAAAGCTTAGGGACAATGCTGTTAAAATTGAGTCACTAGAATCTGAAATTAATCGTTTGAAATCCTTGATTCCTAGTGATGATTCTTGTTCCTCATGTGACTTAATATATGAACAATTGTCCTCCCTAAGAAGTGCACATACCTCCACACTTGATAAACTTGAACTTGAAATTGAAAAGAACAAAAAGCTTGCTGCACTTAGTATTGGAAACTTAAAAGATGCTTCTTGTTCTACAAATGATTTGCATTGTTCTAGTTGTGATGATCTTGATAAAAAATTGCAAGATGCTATGAATGAAATTTCTATATTGAACAATGCTTGATGTTCTCATGAAGTTAAATATTGCTCCAATTGCAAACTAAAAGGAAAAACTTCATGTGCAAACTGCCTAGACTTGTCTAAGAGACTTGATGACATGAATAGGACACTAGATCAGTTTTGTAATGGGAATAAGAACCTAAACTTGCTGCTGAATTCTTCCATGTCTTGCAAAGATAAAACTGGTTTAGGTTTTGATTCTCATGCTCATGCTAAGGCACATCCACCTAAAATTGTAAAGTCATTGGGAAGTGGTTTGATTCAAACAGTTCCTAAACAAAAAGAAGTGGTTTTCAAATCTGCAGGAGTGTTGTCTCATTCGGTTTCAAATAAAAATATTGTTTGCTCATCTAGACATGAACACAAAGTTAAATTTTATTGTACCTACTGTGGTAGAGATGGTCACGTCATAGATTTTTGTTATAGACTAGCTAAACAACAGAAAAGGGAAAG
Organism: Tuctoria greenei; assembly: GCA_036927565.1. Taxonomy (NCBI): domain Eukaryota; kingdom Viridiplantae; phylum Streptophyta; class Magnoliopsida; order Poales; family Poaceae; genus Tuctoria; species Tuctoria greenei. Next base: position 192,658,130 of record JAYESD010000005.1, read on the forward strand.
AATGGTACAAAATGCTATTACAAAACCTAAAACTGGTCTATAACAAAAATCTATGATATGACCATCTCTACCACAGAAGGTACAATGAAATTTAACTTTGTGTTCATGTCTAGATGAGCAAGCAATATTTTTATGAGACAACACTCCTGCAGATTTGAAAACCACTCCTTTTTGTTTAGGAATTGTTTGAATCAAACCACTTCCTAATGACTTTACAATTTTAGGTGGATGTGCATTAGCATGAGCATGAGAATCAATACCTAAACCAATTTTATCATTGCAAGACTTGGAAGAATTCAGCAGCAAGTTTAGGTTCTTATTCCCATTACAAAACCGATCTAATGTCCTATGCATGTCTTCAAGTTTATTGGACAGATCAAGGCAATTTTCACATGAAGTTTTTCCTTTTAGTTTGCAATTTGAACAAAATTTAACTTCATGAGAACGTAAAGCATTGTTCAATATAGAAATTTCATTCATAGCATCCTGTAGTTTCTTATCAAGATCATCACAAGTAGAACAATGCAAATCAATTGTAGATCAGCTAGCATCTTTCAAGTTTTATCATTAAGTGCAGCAAGCTCTTTGTTCTTTTCAATTTCTAACTCAAGTTTATCAAGTGTGGAGGTGTGCACACTTCTTAATGTGGACAATTGTTCATATATTAAATCACATGAGGAACATGCATCATCAATAGGAATCAAAGTTTTTAACCGGTAGATTTCAGATTCTAGTGATTCAATTTTAGCAGCACTATCCCTAAGCTTTTTGTCCTTTTTCTTAACAATAATAGTGGCACGAGAAATAGCATCACACGTTTCTTCGCAAGTAGGACATACCTCTTCATTGTCGCTGTTGTGTTCTGCCTCCTCCATACTTGATCTTGACTTGCCCGCCATGAAGCACAAGTTCGCCAAATCATCTTCATCTTCATCACTTCCAATGTCCACGTCGCTTGAACTGAACTCTTGAAGCGCAGTGATGAAACTGTTGATCATCTTGCATCCTATGGTACCTTTCTTCTTCTTGTTGTACCAGAGGAGGTCCGAACCTTGCTTTGTTTTTCTTCCCGGATGTTCGGACCTAAAAGGTTAGGGCATTCTGTACGAAAGTGTCCTGTTTTACCACATTCAAAGCAGCGTTGAGGTCCGGAGCTTCCTCTCCTTCTAGTTCTCACATTTTGCAATGCTTTTGAGAATCTATTAGAGATGAGTGCCAACTCCTCTTCTGAAATTTCTTCGATCTGCTCCAGGGTTAGTGAGGACAACAAAGCAAGAGTATTGCAAGATGATGATTGGGCAGAGCTAGACATATCACGTTGTGAAACAAATGCAATAGACTTATTGGGGTTCTTACGTGAGATTATGTCAATTTCATGAGTTTTTAACTTGGAATATAGCACATCTAAAGTAAGTGAGCTCATGACAGTAGATTCACGAATAGATGTGACTTTCATCTCCCAAATTGACATATCTAATGCACTTAGCAATTGCCTAGCATTTTCAGCATCTGAAAAATTAACATTGACACTACGCATGTTGCTGAGAATCTTATTAAAGCGAGCAAAAAGGTCATCAATAGACTCACCGGGTTGCATCTCGAAGCGCATGTATTCTTTCTTGAATATGTCTTGCCTTACTTCTTTGATCGTGTTGGATCCTTCGTGGTAGTCACAAAGTGCTTTCCACACATCGTATGCAGATCGGAGGTGTGCAACACGGTCGAAGTCGCTTTGTGTTAATCCTTGTATGATCAAGATCCGAGCCTTGTTGTTGTTGTCGACATCTCTCAGATTTGTAGTTGTAACTTGATCGTTTGATGGTACTTTGTAAGGCTTGTATACCTTCTCCCATATTGCAAAGCCTTTTGCCTGGATGAAGGCTCCATGCGTGCCTTCCAAACCTGAAAATCAATACCAGCAAACACACAAGGTTTGGCGGAGTACTTCTCCATGATGATTAGTCAAAAACACATGCAAATCACAAAGATTAGAGCACCGTGGCTCTGATACCAATTGTAGGATTGAAGAGCACGTGAAAAGCTACCAGAGGGGGGGTGAATGGTAGATTTAAAAATCTTACGCAGCGGAAACAATTAAACCCCAACCCCTTCGGCAGAAAAACGATCTGTTAAAGAAATCGTGTGTCAGACTAATCTAAATGTGTTTCACCGTGACAAAAGTGATGGATATCAGAGATAATCAAGTCGCGAAGACAACACAAAATGAATCACTCAAATCCGTCAAGAAAAACTCAAGTTATAATCGAAAGATCAAACAAGGTCAATCTGCCCTACCCGAGAAAAAACAGTTCTGGAATGCTGCAAAGAAACTCGTGTAGATCAGAAACCACAAATCCAATGACCGTGAAATTTTGACATATGTTAGATAATCAAGTTTTGAAGACAACCCAAAAAGAATCACGTCAATTGGATCTTTAAAACTCGAGTTATGATAAAACCACCGACGAAAGGTAGTGCTGTCCAGAAACTCGACGAGTAAAACTTGTCTGAAACAAGTCTGACGAACAAGGCATAAAAGTTCCTTCAAACTACGAATTTTATTCAATAGAACACAAGAGGAACAGCCCCAAAGTCGTGCACCACGAGCTCTGGGCTCCCTTGTTTATATAACCAGCCCTTAGGCCAACCCAATATCAACTAGGACTCCAATCCTACTCAGATCACGAATCGTAACTTTCCATAACTGCTCAAGATTCTTTTATACGCAGATAGAAGCAATCTTAAGACTTCCAAACACCTTAGGAACGTATCCCACATTCCTAAACAACTCAAATTGATGACCCACACAAAATCCTATCATAACCAACTCAAATCTTTCCATATTTGAGTCAAACCCGACTCAGCCGCAACCTAAGTCCATAACCTAGTCGGTTGGACCTTTCCGACCAATTCTTTACGTTCACATCTCTTCATCACGCCTCGGAACCATGCAGCCACGTCCATGCACTCCTTGCACACGTGCAAACATCTTCCAATGACGTCCACGATACCTTCATATGCATTGTTCTTGATTCAATCATACTGCGCAACCTCCTGATCAGCTCAACAACAATTCCTCCTGAATTTGGTTGTTGGAACCTCATCTCCTCATTGAGACTAGTACAATGGATCCCGTTACTAGCCATGTCTTGAACTCAAGCAACACCTGCACATAAATAAACAACCAATCCATACGAGCCCAAGTCCTTGACTTGACTCAAGTTAGTTCCGAACACAACACCCTACGTGAGAACCTCACATAAGCATGTTGCAAAACCACAGTAACACGATATCATCCATATCAACCAAAACGCACCAAAAACTTAGCAAATGAATACTAAGCAATCTTTCCAACAATGTAAAGCAAGTACGAAACATTGCAAATGAAAAGCAGAAGCACTACGGTCAAGTTCCGGACATTGCTAGAGCAACCCAGACCTTGAGCCGGAGCTAACAAAGCTAGTAGAACCTAGCGCCGGAGCTTACCAAAACTAGTACAATCAAGCTCCCGCCGGAGCTTACAAAACTAGCAGGACCTAGCGCTGGAGCTAACTAGAACTAGTCGGAACTAGTAATCCCAAAAGCCAGAGCTAGAAAAATCAACTTCGGAGCTTAGCAAAAACACGGCGGAGCTATCAAAAACATGTCGGAGCTATCAAATATATGCCGGAGCTATCAAAGACATGCCGGAGCTAAAGATAAAGCTCACCGGAGCTAACCAAAGCTAGTCGGACCTTACCAAGAAATTGGACCTAGCATCTAACATAGTCGGAGCTACCCAAAACAAGTCGGACCTATGGTCGGACCTTGCTATAGCTCGGAGCTAGAGTCAGACCTTGATAAAAAGGTGTTTTGGTGATATTAAAAACTTTTATCATCAAAGCCAAGTGTATTCACTACAAGCCAATGTATTCAACACACATAGGTCTTACAAATACTAGGCCAAGCTGTGGGAAGAGAAGGAAGCCGCAATTAGGGTGCTCGATGCCAATTCTCAGGAGATCCTTGAGCAAGTTAAGGAAAAGCGTGATGCTACTGATGAGCATCACGAAAGCCTCAATGAATTAAATGAGGTCCTCCTGAAGTGTCGAGTGGACCTTGATGCGAGAGAAGATAAGCTCCCGGAACAGCAGGAGGATGTTTTGAAGAGATAGGAGGAGCTCACCTAGAAATTGACTCTGGATGAGAAAAATTTTGCAGAGCGCACTAAGAAGTTGGATCTGTGGAGTGCGGAAGAAAAAGAATAGTACTGGAAGATGGGGCAGGAGCTCTCAAAAAGAGAGACTGATATTGCTGCCAAAGAAGGGAAAGTGAGGGGCAGGCAAAAAGACCTGGCCGAACGGCAGAACCGCATCCACCTCCGAGAGACGGAGCTAACCAACCACGAAAATCAGGTTTCTGAGAATATGCAGCAACATGCCAAAGTGGTGGAACACCTCGCTCGTGAGAGTTCGGAGCTTTCGGCCACCCGGAGGTCATTAGAGGAGCTGTGGAGCTCAAAGGCAACCAAATCCCTGATGGTATGGGATTTTCTGGGACGTGCAGACAGGACCCTTGTGCCTCTTGGTTTCAATCCATTACGCCTGGAGGACCTAGCGCAGGAGCTGGACCAGACGTTGGTGGCACTTAGCTCTGCTGACAGTAAACTCGACGCAATAGGCAATGTCATCGCTGATCAGATGGAGACAGAGTGGAAATCTCTGGCTAAAGACATCACCGAGTATGTCTTGGCGTGTTACATAAGCCGAGACTCCCAGTTCTCTCTCGATCCAGTCTTTGAAGGGCTCATTGCCGAAGAAGATGATGTCGCTAGAGCTAGTGCCCAAGGGGCTGCTGAGAAGGTTGCTTCGGTTTTCCACAGGACTTAGATCCTCCAGTAGCTAGGACCTTTTCCTTTTGCCCCTTGCTGTAATCCCAATTTTGTAATCCAGTGCTTTGAATTAATTAATCCACTCTTTTTGCAAGATTTTCACTTTGTCTTCAATATACTGTGCTCTACCTTGTTGGCCCCCTAGTATATGTGCATAGTTTGAGTGTGTACATGTACCAAAAGGATTTGAGAGTATGTTGATGACTTGAATGCTTCGAACTTGTAGATTTTAGGTCCGAAGTCTTTATCTCCGATACGTCGACGGCTGGCCCCCTGGGGCTGTCGGAGCTTGATAGCTTCGACGGTACCCATCATCAACATATAACACGTCAGTGGTGGTCCCCTAGGATTTATCGGAGCTTGATAGGTCTGGTAGCTCCCAATGTCAACGTGCAAATCATCGACAGCAGGCCTCCTAAGGTTGTCAGAGCTTTGTAGCTCCGACGGCACCCACTGTGAACATATAAAATGTCGACGGCGGGCCCCCATGGAGGATGTCGGAGCTTAGTAGCTCCGGTGTCATCCACCATCATTATGAGTTTCTATTTTTCCTGCACATTAGAGACAAGAAAAGAGTAAAATTCGTCCTCTTATCTATAAATCGTTTGTGACTTATCGTCCTTATTTGAGTTTTAAATCCGAAGAAACTCAATATGGTAACGAGCATATTGATGTAATCTTCCCAGATCTGTATGCTTTTTTAGTTCTCACCCTATTTAGGCCTCCGGGGTGTAGGTAGAGTGGCTTACTTAGGGTGCAAGACCAGGCTAAGTCGATAGCACACTCCAGACCTATGTTGGCTTGGCATTCAGGCAAATAGACTATACAACATGTTAAGATCCAGAGATATCAACAATATAACTTGTAACATATATGAATAACTTGGACAAAAACTGAAAAAGAATTGCACAACATCATTATAGGCAAGAAGGGTAAAAATAATAATTTGATATACCGAGCCTTGTACAAAAATAAATGCACGTGGAGTCAGTTTTCACACAACAATGTCTTTCGTTATAGGTTCGGATCACAGGGGAGACAAGGACACACTTAGAGTGCAGGACCAAGCTAAGTGTGCTATACATCTTGTACTAGCCCTGGGTAGGTAGTTACACTTTTAGTGCCATGGCTGTATAAAGTGTTACTTGAACTTCTCGAACCTTCCCGGAGGGGTCCTGATGTTCTCTCAGAGGACCTACCCATCTCTGTGTATTGACTCTATAACATACATTGTGCGTAATTATAGACTCACCTCCGTGATTCTAAGTATAAAACTTATGGAGGTGCTCGATGTTCCAAGCATTAGGAAGCGGAGTCCCATCCTCAGTTGCCAAGTGAATGCATCCGGGCCAGGATACTTTGATCACTCGGAAGTGACCTTCCCAGCTGGGGGAAAGTTTATTCGTCCCATCATGATTTAGTATTTTCCATAGCACTAGGTCGCCTTCCTCGAGTTGTCGGTTACGCACATGCCTTTGATGATAGCGCCGGAGCGCTTGGCGATAGAGTGCATTCCGAGCTGCTTGACACCTTCCCTTGTCGAAGAGGTCAAGGTCTTCACGCCGGAGCTGGTCCGGCGCGACTTCGTTGAAGGTCCGGACCCAGAGCGACCCCATGGTGATCTCCGGAGGAAGGACCGCTTCAGCTCCGTACACCAAGAAGAAGGGTGTCTCCCAAGTTCACCAGTTAGGTGTTGTCCTGTTTGCCCACAATGTGGATGGAAGATCTTCAATCCAGTTGGCTCCATGCTTTTTTAGACGCTCGTATGTGCGCGTCTTGAGTCCTTTTAGGATTTCTGCATTTGCTCTCTCGGCTTGGCCATTACTTGCTGGGTGAGCTACTGAGGTGTAGCTCAGTTGAATGCCGAGGTCTTTGCAATATTCTTGAAATGCGGCACTTGTAAATTGAGTTCCATTGTCAGTTATGACTTTGCTCAGAACTCCAAATTTGCATATAATGGACTTCAAGAATTTGATAGCTGATTGTTTGTTGATTGTCACAACTGGAGTAGCTTCTGGCCACTTGGTGAACTTGTTGATGGCGACATACAGGAACCTGTAACCTTCGACGGCTTTTGGGAATGGTCCCAAGATGTCCATGCCCCACACAGAGAATGGCCATGTAGGAGGTATCATTTGTCGTGATTGAGCCGGTTTGTGAATATGTTTTGCGCAGAACTGACACGCTTCACATTTTTTCACTAGCTCAACTGCATCCTAGAGTGATGTATGCCAGTAAAAATCATGTCGGAAGGCTTTACCAACCAACGTGAGGAAAGATGCATGGTTCCCACACTCGCCTCCACGGATTTCTACGAGAAGCTCACGACCTTCTTCCCTTGTAACGCAACGCATTAGGAAGCCGTTGGCACCACGCCGTTAGAGATCCCCTTCTACCAGTGTGTATCTTTTAGCCAACCTAACAATCCGGTCAGCGGATGCACCGTCTTCAGGAAGGATGTTGTCTTTCAAGTAGCTCCGGATATCTGAGATCCATGCATCGGAGCTAACTTGAGATTCTGAGTCTTGCGTGTTGGGTTGCTCGGAGCTTCCTATAGCACCTACCACCCTCGCTGGACACCATGGTAACAGGGCCACCGGGACTGCCAGCTTTGAGGTGCTGGTCTCGCCCCCTTCGCTCAGTTCGGCAGACTGAGCTGTTGGTCTTGATAACCTCTGGACAAAGATTCCATTAGGAGCCGGAGCTCCAGTTGAAGCCTTCATCGAGTGTTCGTCGGCTTCAGTGTTGTGAATACTCTGAACATGGTGGAGATCCTGTGAGACCTATGTGTGCTGAATACATTGGCTATGGCGATAAAGGTCCGACAATAGGTCCAACTTGTTTTGGGTAGCTCCGGCAAGGTCCGACGTAAGGTCCGACTTGCTTTGACAAGGTCCGACTTCTTTGTCTAGGTTCGACTTGCTTTGGCTAGGTCTGACTTCTTTGTCTTGGTCCGACTAGCTTTGATAAGCTCCGCCGCTAGGTCCGACTAGCTTTGGTAAGCTCCGGTGCTAGGTCCGATTAGCTTTGGTTAGCTCCGGCGCTAGGTCCTGATAGCTTTGGTAAGCTCCAGCGCTAGGTTGTACTAGCTTTGGTTAGCTCCAGCTCAAGTTCCGGTTAGCTTTGGCAAGGTCAGGTGCTTGATTGCAGTATTTCTGCTTTTATCTTGCAATGTTTCGAACTTGCTTTACACTTATGGAAAGGTTTTTTAGTATTCTTTTACTAAATTTTTGGTGTGTTTTGGTGGTTAAGACTGATATCATTTTGCTATGATTTGCAACATGCTTATGTGAGGTGCTCACGTAAGATGTTGTAGTTTTAGAACTAACGAGAGTCAAGTCGAGAACTTGTGCTCGGAAGTATTGGTTGTTTGTTGATGTGTAGGTGTTGCTTGAGTTCAAGACATGGCTAGTGACGGGAATCATTGAACTAGTCTTAGGGAGAAGATGAGGTTCAACAACCAAGTTTGGGAGGAATTGTGGTTGAGTTGATCCAGAGGTCGCGCAGCATGTATGAATCAAGAACAATGCATATGAAGGTATCTTGGACGTCGTTGGAAGATGTTTGCACGTATGCAAGGAGTGAATGTATGTGGCTACATGGTTCCGAGGTGTGATGAAGAGACATGGACGTAAAAAAATGGTCGAAAAGGTCCAACCGAGTAGGTTATGGACTCAAGCCGCGGCTGAGTCGTGTTTGACTCAAATATGGAAAGATTTGAGTTGGTTATGATAGGATCTCGTGTGGGTCACGAATTTGAGTTGTTTTAGGAATGTGGGATATATTTCTAAGGTGTTTGGAAGTCTTAAGATTGCTTCTATCTACATATAGAAGAGTCCTAAGCAGTTATGGAAAGTTTCGATTCATGATTTGAGTAGTATTAGAGTCCTAGTTGAGATTGGGTTGGCCTAAGGGCTGGTTATATAAGCAAGGGAGGCCAGAGCTCGTGGTGCACGACTTTGGGGCTGTTCCTCTTGTGTTATATTGAATAAAATTCGTAGTTGAAAGGAACTTTTGTGCCTTGTTCGTCCGACTTGTTCCAGACAAGTTTTTCTCGTCGAGTTTTCTGCACAACACTACCTTTCTTCGGTGGTTTTATCATAACTCGAGTTTTACAGATCCAATTGATGGGATTCTTTTTGGGTTGTCTTCAAAACTTGATTATATATCATCTTTCAAAATGTCACGGTCATTGGATTTGTGGTTTCTGATCTATACGAGTTTCTTTGCAGCATTCCAAAACTGTTTTTCCCGGGTAGGACAGATTGAACTTTGTTCGATCTTTCAACCGTAACTTGAGTTTCTCTCGACGGATTTGAGTGATTCTTGTTTTTTCATCTTCGTGACTTGATTCTCTCTGATATCTATCACTTTCGTCATGGTGAAACACGTTTAGATTAGTCTCACACATGATTTATTTAAAAGATCGTTTTTCTGCCGAAGGGGTTGGGATTTAATTGTCCCCGTTGCGTAAGATTTTTTAAATCTACCATTCACCCCCCTCTAGTAGATTTTCACGTGCTCTTCGATCCTACAATTGGTATCAGAGCCACAGTGCTCTAATCTTTGTGATTTGCACGTGTTTTTGACTAATCATCATAGAGAAATACTCCGCCAAACCTTGTGTGTTTAGTGGTATTGATTTTTAGGTTTGGAAGGCACGCATGGAAGCCTTCATCCAGGATCAAGGCTTCGCAATATGGGAGAAGGTATACAAGCCTTACGAAGTTCCTTCAAACAATCATGTTACAACTACAAATCTGAGAGATGTCGACAACAACAACAAGGCTCGAAACTTGATTATACAAGGATTAACTCAAAGCGACTTCGATCGTGTTGCACACCTCCGATCTGCATACGATGTGTGGAAAAGCACTTTGTGACTACCACGAAGGATCCAACATGATCAAGGAGGTAAGGCAAGACATGTTCAAGAAAGAATACATGCGCTTCGAGATGCAACCCGGTGAGTCTATTGATGACCTTTTTGCTCGCTTTAATAAAATTCTCAGCAACTTGAGTAGTGTCAATGTTAATCTTTCAGACGCTGAAAATGCTAGGCAATTGTTAAGTGCATTAGATATGTGAATTTGGGAGATGAAAGTCACATCTATTCATGAATCTACTCTCATGATTACACTTACTTTAGATGTGCTATATTCCAAGTTAAAAACTCATGAAATTGACATAATATCACGTAAGAACCCCAACAAGTCTCTTGAATTTGTTTCTCAACATGATATGCCTAGCTCTGGCCAATCTTCATCTTGTGGTACACTTGCTTTGTTGTCCTCTCTAACCCTTGAACAGATTGAGGAGTTTCCAGATGAGGAGCTAGTACTTCTCTCTACTAAGTTCTCAAAAGCATTGCAAAATGTGAGAACTAGAAGGAGAGGAAGCTCCAGACCACAACGATGTTTTGAATGTGGTAAGGCATGACATTTTTGTTCAGATTGCCCTAACCTTTCAGGTCCTACTTTTCGGGATGAAAAGCAAACAAGGACGAAGCACTCCTCTGTAAAAGATACGAAGAAAAAGAAGGGTTTTACAGGACGTCAATTGGTGAGCAGTTTTATCTCTGCACTTCAAGAACTTGGCTCAAGCCATGTGGACATTGGAAGTGATGAAGATGAAGATGATTTGGCAAACTTGTGCTTCATGGCGGGCAAGTCAAGATCAAGTATGGAGGAGGCTGAACACAACAGCGACAATGAAGAGGTATGTTCTACTTGCAAAGAAATGTGTGATGCTATTTCTTGTGCTACTATTATAGTTAAGAAAAAGGACAAAAAGCTTAGGGATAGTGCTGCTAAATTGAATCACTAGAATCTGAAATCAACCGTTTAAAAACTTTGATTCCTAGTGATGATGCATGTCTCTCATGTGATTTAATATATGAATAATTGTCCTCATTAAGAAGTGCGCACACCTCCATACTTGATAAACTTGAGTAGAAATTGAAAAGAATAGAGAGCTTGCTGCACTTAATGATAAAAACTTGAAAGATGCTAGCTATTCTACATTTGATTTGCATTGTTCCACTTGTGATGATCTTGATAAGAAACTACAAGATGCTATGAATGAAATTTCTATATTGAACAATGCTTTACGTTCTCATGAAGTTAAATTTTGTTCCAATTGCAAATTAAAAGGAAAAACTTCATGTGAAAATTGCCTTGATCTGTCCAATAAACTTGATAACATGCATAGGATATTATATCAATTTTGTAATGAGAATAAGAACCTAAACTTGCTGTTGAATTCTTCCAAGTCTTGCAATGATAAAACTGGTTTAGGTTTTGATTCTCATGCTCATGCTAAGGCACATCCACCTAAAATTGTAAAGTCATTAGGAAGTGGTTTGATTCAAATAGTTCCTAAACAAAAAGAAGTGGTTTTCAAATCTGCAGGAGTGTTGTCTCATTTGGTTTCAAAAAAAATGTTGCTTGCTCATCTAGACATGAACACAAAGTTAAATTTCATTGTACCTACTGTGGTAGAGATGGTCATGTCAAAGATTTTTGTTATAGACTAGATAAACAACAAAAAAGGAAAGAATGATTGCTAGATCTCAGAACATCCATGCAAAATTTGCTGCACTTGCTAAATCGAATGATAGGAACATGCAATCTGCTGTAATGAGTCAAAAACATGAAAAGGTTGCTCCCAAACCTACTGTTTTTTGTGCTACACATGTAACTTATTGTAGGATAGTAGTTGGGTACAAAAATCCTCAAGATTTGGGTCATAAACCTGCTGCTTTATCTCAGCTTTCGCGTGTTATTCCTGTTGGACGTCGTGTGACTCAATACTGGATTCCTAAATGCCTTTTGACTAACCCCATTATTGAGTCATCGACATATTGTTCTTCTATGTAGGTTACACGCTTGAGGAAGGAGAACATTTGTATTGTGGATTCAGGCTCACGCCACATGACCGGTAACAAAGAATGGTTCTCCTCCCTCTCTTTTGTGTCAAGTGTAGAGAATGTTACTTCTCCCGATAACTCTTCAAATTCTATAATTGCTAAGGGTTCGGTTAGACTAAATAATCACTACACTTTGAAGGATGTGGCACTTGTTAAATATTTAAAATACAACTTGCTTTCTGTTTCACAACTGCTAGATGAAAATCTAGAAATTATTTTCACTAAAAATTGCTGCAAAGTTATAAATTCAAATAGTGAGCTTATTTTTAACATGTCTCAGTTTGGAAGAGTTTTTAAAGCTTATTTTGATATGTCTTCCTCTAAGCATATGTGTCTAGTTGCTAATGATTCAAAGGACTTATATTTTTGGCATCGTAGACTTGGTCACGTAGGCTTTGATCATCTAACGCGTGTTAGTGCTCCTGATCGCATACGTGGGCTGCCTAAGCTTAAAGGGGATAAAGAAAGTGTGTGCTCTTCTTGTAGGCATGCTAAGATGGTTGCAGGTTCACATACTCCTCTCACAATGATCATGACAGCTGAACCGGGTCAACTTTTGCACCTTGACACCGTAGGACCTTCACGCGTTCAATCCTATGGAGGTAAATGGTATATTCTTGTGATTGTTGATGATTATTCTATATACTCTTGGGTTTACTTTATGGCATCTAAGAATGAAGCTTTTAGTCACTTGAGAACTTTATTTCTTAGATTATCAATTGATCACCTGGGATCTTTAAAAGCAATTAGAAGTGATAATGGAACCGAATTTAAAAATCAATCTTTTGATCAAAATGGAATAGATCATCAATTTTCTTCACCACATGTACCTCAACAAAACGGTGTTGTAGAAAGAAAGAACAGAACCTTAGTTGAGATGGCTAGGACTATGCTTGATGAATATCAAACTCCTAGGAAATTTTGGGTTGATGCGATTGCAACTGCTTATTATGTCTCAAATCGTGTTTTCTTGCGCGCTAAGCTAATAAAAACACCATATGAGCTCCGGTTTGGACATAGTCCTAGTGTTACACACCTTCGGGTCTTTGGCTGCAAATGCTTTATTAAGAAACATGGTAATCTTGATAAATTTGAACCTAGATCCGTTGATGGCATGTTTCTTGTTTATCCATCTCATACTAGAGGCTACCGTGCGCTTTTACTTAACACTAACAAAATTGTGGAGACTTGTGAGGTGTCTTTTGATGAAGCTATCCCAGGTACTAGCTCAAACATTGCAGGTCCGGATCCATATCCGCAAGGGGAGAGCATTTTCGTTGAAGATGAGGAAGAAGTGGTGCTGCTGCCCGAAAATTCAGCAGCTAATGACATTGTTCCAGCTCCTGATTTTTATACACAGCCAGCACCGACGACCACCATTGCTGGTCCAGATCCTCCTCAAGTCACAAGATCATCTATTTGTGATGAACATGAAGAAGAAGAAACTTGTGAAGTGTCCACTCCCCTCTAGGTTCTCAAAAGTCATCCTCCACAACAAATTATTGGAAGCTTGCACGAACGAGTCACACGGTCCAGGTTTTGCGATCCAAACTCTCATGCTCATTCTGCCTTTGTTGCTTCTTTTGAACCTAAAGATATATCACACACACTCAGTAATGAATCTTGGATTATTGCCATGCAAGAAGAGTTAGAAAATTTTGAAAGAAATAATGTTTGGAAACTTGTACCTCCACCTCAAGGTCACACTTTAATTGGAACTAAATAGGTGTTTAAAAATAAACAAACTGAGGATGGGGTTGTGGTTAGGAATAAGGCTAGGTTGGTTGCTCAAGGTTTCACTCAAGTTGAAGGTGTAGATTTTGATGAAACTTTTGCTCCTGTTGCTAGATTAGAAGCCATAAGAATTTTGTTAGCTTTTGCTACATCTAAAGGTTTTAAGATTTATCAAATGGATGTTAAAAGTTCTTTTCTTAATGTCTACATAGATGAGGAGGTTTATGTCAAACAACTGAATGTGGCCTAGAGGGGGGGGGGTGACTAGGCCTTTTTGATTTTCCGTCGGAACCTGCAACACTTAACAACCAGGTCAAATCTCGAGATATCGGACTAGTCCGGTCGAGTGCGGACTAGTCCGATGTGTACCGACTAGGTCTATCAAATTTTATCGATTATCTTGATCCTAGGATGTATGGAGCGGAAATATACTTGTAATTGAAGTGTTACAAAACTATAAACTAGGATGTACCACAAGTTAATCTTATGTTCAATGTTTTAATGTAAAGTGAGTAAGATTGGTGAAACCCTAGATATATATGAAATGAAAGAACAATGGGCGCAAAGAAAGAACACAAGCACTTTATCCTGTGGTTCGGTTCCCACAGAGGCGACCTACATCCACGTTGAGGAGTCCACAAAAGGACCGGGTCTTCTCCAACCCTACCCTTGTCGGATCGCCACAGAGGCCAATCCTCTTCACTAATCACAAAGGGAAAATAACAAAATTCAAAGGGCCTTCTCACACGTTGAGGGCTCCCCAAGATTACAATATGAACACCACCAAGTACACACTCTTAAGATCACAATGAAAAACCATAGGAGTGTGTTAGGGAATCAAACCAAGAGCTCAATGAGTGATGAACTGTGTCTCTCCAATGATCCAAAGTATATACTCAAGGGATTGATCTTTCTTGCATTTTATTTCGTGGAGAGAGGTGTTTTCTAGGCTCTTGGGAGGTGTGACGGTGAAGGGGGTCGAGAGGTCTGAAAGATGGGCCTTGTAAACCTATTTATATGGGATTTCCAAAAGTTACCGTTAGGGTTTAGAAAGATCGGACTAGTCAGTGGTGGACACCGGACTAGTCCGGTGTGATGTGTGTAGCAAACCCTAGATGTCTCTAGATATCAGACTTGTCCGATTTTGTTTCTGGAAATCTTCGGACTAGTCCGATGGATATCGGACTTGTCCGGATAAGTGAAACCATAAGTGAATTTGGGGACAAGTTCGCACTTGGAGGACTTGTCCGATTTAGGTCAGAGGGTTTTCAGACTAGTCCGTGACAATATCGGACTTGTCCGATTGACATCAAAAAGATATCAGACTAGTCCGGTGTGTGATCGAACTTGTCCGATTTTGTGCAACTTGTGAAGTGTTTGGGGACTAGTCCGCACCGGAGAGGACTAGTACGATTCTAGTTAGAGAGATATCGGACTAGTCCGTGGTGATATCGAACTAGTCTGGTCAGCGAAAAACTAGACTGTGAGGACAAGTCCGCATTGTGAGGACTTGTCCGATCTTGTGCAGAAAGATATCGGACTAGTCTGGGGTCAGTCGGACTAGTCCGGTCCTGTATAAATTTGTGCAATGTGTGAGATTATTTGTGCTTGAGCTCTTGGGGTGTGTTTCCTTAACACACTCCATACACAATGATCTACTACACTTGTTTCTTGAGCTCTTTTCCGCATTGCTCCTCATTCTCCTTTCTTTTTGGCACTTTGCTCATTTTATCATTAGAACCTGTGCTCATCTCAACAAAGTGGTTAGAATCTCATTTGCTTGTCATAAATCAACCAAAACCCACAAGGGATTCCTAGATGTACTTTCAATCTGCCCCTTTTTGGTGATTGATGACAACCAATTGAGATTTCACAAAATATGATAAAAAGTTGAGATTTTCATAAAGTGTGCACATATGAGTGAAAGACACATTAAGCAATGAAAACATGATCCATATGTGCACTCTTTATGGTGGGATGAAGATCTAAGTGTACAAAAACAATAATCATGATGAGAATGAATAATTTACATCAACACATTAACAAAAAGCATATATGTCATTCTTAGAGCAAAATCATTGATTTCATCAATATCTTCACAAACAGTTCAAGACATTGCATCACAACACCAATAGTACTAAAAGAGCATATTATAAGTCTTACAACCCACAAATAGACAAAAGACACAAAAAGAGAGAGCTCTCCTCACATCCTACATCTAAAGCCTAAGACTCCTAAGACCCCTCCTCAATCTCTCCCCCTTTGGCATCAAGACACCAAAAAGAAGGAGAGGAGAGACCTAAGGCCTTCAAGCCTCGCTGGCGGTCCACTCATCGTCTTCATCTCCATCCTCTGGCTGATGAGTAGGAGGAGGAGGAATGAAACCACTCGAGTCCCCAATGCCAAAATAGGCAAGCTCGGAGGGAGTCAAGGGGCCGAGCTCGGTTAAGTCAGAATCTGAGTCATCAGAAATGACTGGAGACCTAATGGGCTCGATCTGCAACTTTTGGCAAATCTGCTTCACATTCTCTTTTACATATCTCATGTCGGCCTTTCTCCTCTTGTTTAGCTTGTGGGCCTTCACTTTGACCTTTTTGCAAGAGGCAAAGATGGCTGACAGATACTTTAAGATACCACTTGGGAACCCCTTTTGAGGAGGGGCCCTAGGAGCGGGAGCAGCCCTAGCATCTCCACTGGCTTTCATTGGAGCCTCGGGGCTGGAAGATGGAGAGGGAGCTGCTTGAATACTTGGATGTTGAGGCTTCTAGGGCCTCAAGGGAAGATGCTCCACATCCTTGACAAACTCTATGCCTGTAACCTCCTCAATCATGAACATGAGGTAAGGTGCGTAGCCACATGACCTGTTCGGCGTGCAGGAGATGTTTACCATGTCGTTCCAAATATAGTCTAAGACATCAAACTTCCAGTCTTCGCTAATGACCTTCATCAAGGTTCTGAGGTATCCCTGCACACTTCCTGCATCCCCATCCTTGGGGGCAATAGTCTTCCTTAGAACCCTGTTCAACACCACAAAGAAGGGCTTCATGTTCTTAGTGGAAGGAGGGTTGAACTTTGAGTGGGGCTCCTAGAGAAACTTCATTTTGTCCTTCTCAATGACACCAATGTTGTGTATGATCAAATTGTCATTGCTAGAGGTGTCAAGATGGAGCATCCTTGCAAATTCTTCATAAGTGATGGTGTACATGGATCCATGGGTCATCCAAGTCACCCTTTCTTCCTCGTCACTAGCAAAGTGGCAAGTAGCATAAAACTGGGCAATTACTTCATCATTCCAATTGTTCTGGAAGGTGAATAGATCCTTCAATCAATGCCTCTCAACTGCCTCGACCACTTCAACAAAAGGTGAGTATCCCTTCTTCTCAAAATGCACCCAATCGATCCATTGGCTGCGCACCACGGGGGTCTTCATTGGGATATAGACGGTCTTATAGAAATCTGCATGAAGATTACTCCAAAACCTCCCATCAGCAGCTTGCTTGGGACGGCTGTAACAATCAATATTCCTGAACTTCACAGTCATGTCGCTGCCCTTTCCATTGAATCTTTCCTTCGCGGGATCCCGGGCCCCTTCCCTTGGAGCTGACAACTTTAGGGGGCCAATCGAGCCCGTTGCAATCCCTTTGCCCTTGCCCTTAGCTTGGCGAGCACTTGCCGAGCTAGGGCCACCTCTAGCTAAAGCCTTGGAGGCCGGCTTCTTTGCGAGCATTTTTGTAGGATCTAAGAGCACGTGAAAAGCTACCACAGGGGGGGTGAATGGTAGATTTAAAAATCTAACGCAGCGGAAACAATTAAATCCCAACCTCGTCGGCAGAAAAATGATCTGTTAGAGAAATCGTGTGTGAAACTAATATAAACGTGTTTCACCATGACAAAAGTGATATATATCAGAGAGAATCAAGTCACGAAGAAAACATAAGAAGAATCACTCAAATCCGTCGAGAGAAACTCAAGTTATGATTGAAAGATCGAACAAAGGTCAATCTGTCCTATCCGAGAAAAACAGTTCTGGAACGCTGCAAAGAAACTCGTGTAGATCAGAAACCACAAATTCAATGATCGTGAACTTTTGACAGATGATAGATAATCAAGTTTTGAAGACAACCCAAAAAGAATCACGTCAATTGGATCTGTAAAACTCGGGTTATGATAAAACCACCAACGAAAGGTAGTGCTGTCCTGAAACTCGACGAGTAAAACTTGTCTGGAACAAGTCGGAAGAAAAAGAAACAAAAGTTACTTCAAACTACAAATTTTACTCAATAGAACACAAGAGGAACAGCCCCAAAGTCGTGCACCACGAGCTTTGGCCTCCCTTGCTTATATAACCAGCCCTTAGGTCAACCCAATCTCAACTAGGACTCTAATCCTACTCAGATCACGAATCAAAACTTTCCATAACTGCTTAAGACTCTTCTATACATAGATAGAAGCAATCTTAAGACTTCCAAACACCTTAGGAACGTATCCCACATTCCAAAAACAACTCAAATTCGTGACCCACATGAAATCCTATCATAACCAACTCGATACTTTCCATACCGAGCCATAACCGACTCCGCCGTAGCCAAAGTCATCAACTGATACGATCCGATCCTTCCAACCAGATCTTCCCATCTATAAACCATCTTCGGAACCATTTTGACACTTCATGCACTGCATGCATACGTGCAAACACCTTCCTTCGACGTCCAATAACCTTCATATGCACTGCCCTTGATTCAATCATCCTGCGCGACCTCCTGACCTGCTCAACCACAATTCCTCCTGAACTTGGTTGTCGGAACCTCATCTCCTCCCTGAGACTACTCCAATGGATCCCGTCACCAGCCATGACTTGAACTCAAGCAACACCTGCACATGAACAAACAACCAATCCGTACAAGCCCAAGTCCTAGAGTTGACTCAAGTTAGTTCCAGACACAACACCTTACATGA
Organism: Tuctoria greenei; assembly: GCA_036927565.1. Lineage (NCBI taxonomy): Eukaryota > Viridiplantae > Streptophyta > Magnoliopsida > Poales > Poaceae > Tuctoria > Tuctoria greenei. Next base: position 192,676,618 of record JAYESD010000005.1, read on the forward strand.
GCACCTCACATAAGCATGTTGCAAAGCATAGCAAAACGATATCAACCATATCAACCAAAACACACCAAAAACTTAGCAAATGAATACTAAGCAATCTTTCCAACAATGTAAAGCATGTTCGAAACATTTCACAGTAAAAGCATGAACATTGCGATCAAGCTCCAAACCAAGCCAAAGCTAACCGGAGCTTGAGCTGGAGCTTACCAAAGCTAGTACAACCTAGCGCCGGAGCTTACCAAAGCTAGTCGGACCTAGCGCCGGAGCTAACCAAAACTAGTCGGAACTAGTCATCCCAAAAGCCGGAGCTAGAAAAATATATCGGAGCTAACCAACATAAGTCGGACATAGCAAAACATATCGGAGCTTAACAAAGACATGTCGGAGCTATCAAAGACATGCCGGACCTAGACAAAGAAAGTCGGACCTTACGTCGGACCTTGCCGAAAGCTCGCAGCTAGAGTCGGACCTTGCTAAAAAAGATGTTTTAGCAGAATTTCAGAACTTTTATCATCAAAGCCAATGTATTCAGTACAAGCCAATGTATTCAGCACACATAGGTATCACAATCTCCCCCTTAATGAATGCATTGGCAACACCACTTAAAATACGAACATTGGCTTATTCAGATTAAAAGTTTTGAAGACAATTTCTCCACCTTTGTAAAATAGAAATAAAATGAGAAGAAAAACAAATTCTCCACCTGAGAAGAATCGTGCCAAAACAATTTTGAATATGTGCAATGTGTAATCAATTTCTCCCCCTTGCATACTTATCTTTAAAAAATTCACATATTATCTCTACCCCTTTGACAATGTATTCAGCAAGGTTTAAAAGAGAAATTTTAATTATTATGAGCATATTATAACATATACATATAAAACAAAGCTCATCCAATTCATACTATCGAGTAACTTACACTATCACATCAATGAGATACATAAAGTAGTGTAAGCCATGCTAGAGATCAAATGTAATTTTCAATTTAAACAAGTCATGATCTCACAAACTTAACTATTTCAAAACCTGAAAGCATGAAACTTGTTGCTGCATTTTATTATTTTTCAAAGTACAGATTTAGATTATATGATATTTGCAAGAGATTATATGCGCATCTGCCTTATTGTAACCAACCAAGCCAAGCCTATGTCATTTGACAATAAGAAGCTTAAGGACATGGTTTTAGTCATACACAACTTCTTCCAAGTTCATATCTAAGTGCAATGGTAAGCCATCTCAAAAGAAGAAGTGCGATGCATACATATTCTCTTGATCTTTTCTCAATTTATATTTGTTCATAAAAACTCAACATGTGACTTGATTACTTGATTAATTCTTTATGATTAAAAGCACTTGTGAACATGCAACAAGTTCAAAATAGTAAGAAAGTTCGATCATGACCCGATTTAGTGTAATTAATTATTCCAATTACTAGTCATGGCAAAAACTACAAAATGTATAACATGAGTAATGTAGTAAGAACTTTCAGCATGTAAAAGGAATCACAAGTCATATATGTATGAAATACTATGCTCATATTATTTTAGTTCAGATTCACACATAGACTTCCCAAGTTTCAAAACTCTCCCTCAATTTAAGCCATGAGGATGCATAACCCCTATTTCACTACGAATGAAACAAAAACGAGTGAAATCCAAAGGTTTTGTAAAAATGTCAGCCAATTGTTGTTCGGTATCTACATGGTGAAGCACAACGTTTCCTTTCTCAACATTATCACAGAGAAAGTGATACCTAATATCAATGTGCTTAGTTCTAGAATGTTGCACATGGTTTTTAGCAATGCAAATGGCACTAGTGTTATCACAAAACAGTGGAACACTATCTAGATCAACCCCATAGTCCTTAAGTGTTTGAACAATCCAAAGAATTTGTGAGCAAGCACTAGCAGCAGCTACATATTCAGATTCGGTTGTGGATTGTGCAACTGAATTTTATTTCTAGAGGACCAAGCAAGTGAATTACCAAGAAAATGACAGGCACCGGAAGTACTTTTCCTATCAATCCTACAACCTCCAAAATCAGCATCGGAAAAAGCTTTCAAAGTAATGGTTGAGGAAGAAGGAAGAAAAATGCCAAATTCTTGAGTTCCATGTAAGTACCTGAGAATCCTTTTGATGGCTTGACGATGTGACGCACGTGGGGAGGCTTGAAACCGTGCACAAAGACATACGCCAAATTGTATGTCCGGTCTTGATGTTGTGAGGTACAAAAGTGATCCAATCATGCTTCTATATTCTTTTGATCCACGGGTTCACCATCTTCATCAAGTTCAAGTGTTGTTGTTGTTCCGATTGGTGTCCGAAGAAGCTTGCTTTTGTCCATGTTGAAGCGCCTTAGGAGGTCTTTTGTATACTTCGTTTGATGAACAAAGGTACCCTCCTTGGTTTGCTTGATTTGCAGCCCCAAAAAGTACGTGAGTTCTCCCATCATACTCATCTCAAATTCTGAACTCATCATAGCTAAAAACTTGGACACAAGATCATGAGAAGCACAACCAAAGATAATATCATTCACATACACTTGAACGAATAATGAATCATTGCCATGCTTAAGCACAAAAAGAGTTTTATCAACCTTGCCCATGGTAAACCCCTTTTAAAGTAAGAATGTTTTTAACCTATCATACCATGCTCTAGGGGCTTGCTTGAGACCATACAAGGCTTTGGACAGTTTGTAAACATGATTAGGAAAATCTGAATTTTCAAAACCCGGTGGTTGTTTGACATAAACCTCCTCATCTATGTAGCCATTAAGAAAAGCACTTTTAACATCCATTTCATATAGCTTAAAAGCTTTAGATGTAGCAAAAGCTAACAAAATTCTTATGGCTTCTAATCTAGCAACAGGAGCAAAAGTTTTATCTAAATCTAGACCTGCAACTTGAGTGAAACCTTGAGCAACCAACCTAGCCTTATTTCTATCCACAACCCCATCCTCACTTTGTTTATTTTTAAACACCCATTTAGTTCCAATTAAAGTGTGACCTTGAGGGGGAGGTACAAGTTTCCAAACATTATTTCTTTCAAAATTTTCTAACTCTTCTTGCATGGCAATAATCCAAGATTCATTAGTGAGTGCGTGTGATATATCTTTGGGTTCAAAAGAAGCAAAAAAAGCAGAATGAGCATAAGAGTTTGGATCGCAAAACATGGACCGTGTAACTCGTTCGTGCAAGCTTCCAATAATCTGTTGTGGAGGATGAATTTTGAGAACCCGTAGGGGAGTGGACACTTCACAAGCTTCTTCTTCTTCATGTTCATCACAAATCGATGATCTTGTGACTTGAGGAGGATCTGGACCAGCAATGGTGGTCGTCGGTGCTGGCTGTGAATCAAAATCAGGAGCTCGAACAATGTCATTAACTGCTGAATTTTCGGGTAGCAGCACCACTTCTTCCTCATCTTCAACGAAAATGCTCCCCCCCTACGGATATGGATCCGGACCTACAATGTTTTAGCTAGTACCTGTGCTAGCTTCATCAAAAGACACTTCACAAGTCTCCAAAATTTTCTTAGTGTCAAGTAAAAGCACACGGTAGCCTCTAGTATGAATGGATAACCAAGAAACATGCCATCAATGGATCTAGGTTCAAATTTATCAAGATTACCATGTTTCTTAACAAAGCATTTGCAACCAAAGACCTGAAAGTGCATAACACTAGGCCTATGTCCAAACCGGAGCTCATATGGTGTTTTACCTAGCTTAGTGCGCAAGAAAACACGATTTGAGACGTAACAAGTGGTTGCAATCACATCAGCCCAAAATTTTCTAGGAGTTTGATATTCATCAAGCATAGTCCTAGCCATCTCAACTAAGGTTCTGTTCTTTCTTTCTACAACACCGTTTTGTTGAGGTACATATGGTGAAGAAAATTGATGATCTATTCCATTTTTAGCACAAAAGTGATCAAAAGATTGATTTTTAAATTCAGTTCCGTTATCACTTCTAATTGCTTATAAAGATACTGGGTGATCAATTGATAATCTAAGAAATAAAGTTCTAAAGTGACTAAAAGCTTCATTCTTAGACGCCATAAAGTAAACCCAAGAGTATCTAGAATAATCATCAACAATAACAAGAAAATACCATTTACCTCTGAAGGATTGAACACGTGAAGGTCCTACGGTGTCAAGGTGCAGAAGTTGACCCGGTTCAGTTGTAGATCATTGTGAGGGGAGTATGTGAACCTGCAACCATCTTAGCATGTCTACAAGAAGAGCACACAATTTCTTTGTCCCCTTTAAACTTAGGCAGCCCACGTATGCGAGCAAGAGCACTAACACGCGTCAGGTGATCAAAGCCTACGTGACCGAGTCTACAATGCCAAAAATATAAGTCATTTGAATCATTAGCAACTAGACACCTATGCTTAGAGGAAGACATATCAAAATCAGCTTTAAAAACTCTTCCAAACTGAGACATGTTAAAAATAAGCTCACTATTTGAACCTACAACTTTGCAGCAATTTTTATTGAAAATAATTTCCAGATTTTCATCTAGCAATTGTGAAACAGAAAGCAAGTTGTATTTCAATTTCTTGACAAGTGCCACATCCTTCAAAGTGTAGTGATCATTTACTCTAACCGAACCCTTAGCAATTATAGGAGTTTAAAAATTATCGGCAAAAGTAACATTCTCTACACATGACACAAAAGAGAGGGAGGAGAACCATTCTTTGTTACCGTTCATGTGGCGTGAGCAACTTGAATCCACAATCCAAATGTTCTCCTTCCTCAAGCATGTAACCTACATAGAAGCACAATACGTCGATGAATCAATATTGGGGTTAGTCAAAAGGCATTTAGGTAGCCAGTACTGAGTCACACGATGTGTAGTAGGAAAAACACGCGAAAGATGAGATAAAACAGCAGGTTTATGAGTCAAAGTTTGAGGTTTTTTACTCTTAACTACTGACCTATAAGATGTTACTTGAGTAGCACAAAAATCTGTAGCCCCGGAGGTCAAAACAGAAGGTCGGAGGTAAACTTTGAATGTTTTTGACTCATAACAGCAGGTTGCATGTTCCTGGCATTCGGTTTAATATGTGTAGCAAACTTTGCATGAAAGTTATGAGATCTAGAAATCATTCTTTCCCTTTTCTGTTGTTTAGCTAGTCTATAACAAAAATCTATGACATAACCATCTCTACCACAGTAGATACAATGAAATCTAACTTTGTGTTCATGTCTACATGAGCAAGCAATATTCTTATTTGAAACTGAATGACACAACACTCCTGCAGATTTGAAAACCACTTCTTTTTGTTTAGGAACTGTTTGAATCAAACCACTTCCTAATGACTTTACAATTTTAGGTGGATGTGCCTTAGCATGAGCATGAGAATCAAAACCTAAACCAGTTTTATCATTGCAAGACTTGGAAGAATTCAGCAGCAAGTTTATGTTCTTATTCCCATTACAAAATTGATCTAATGTCCTATGCATGTTATCAAGTTTATTGGACAGATCAAGGCAATTTTCACATGAAGTTTTTCCTTTTAATTTTCAATTGGAACAAAATTTAACTTCATGAGAACGTAAAGCGTTGTTCAATATAGAAATTTCATTCATAGCATCTTGTAGTTTCTTATCAAGATCATCACAAGTAGAACAATGCAAATCAATTGTAGAACATCTAGCATCTTTCAAGTTTTTATCATTAAGTGCAACAAGCTCTTTGTTCTTTTCAATTTCTAACTCAAGTTTATCAAGTGTGGAGGTGTGCGCACTTCTTAATGAGGACAATTGTTCATATATTAAATCACATGAGGGACATGCATCATCACTAGGAATCAAAGTTTTTAAACGGTTGATTTTAGATTCTAGTGATTCAATTTTAGCAGCACTATCTCTACGCTTTTTGTCCTTTTTCTTAACAATAATAGTGGCACGAGAAATAGCATCACACATTTCTTTGCAAGTAGGACATACCTCTTCATTGTCGCTGTTGTGTTCTGCCTCCTCCATACTTGATCTTGACTTGCTCGCCATAAAGTCTAAGTTGGCCAGATCGTCATCATCTTCATCACTTCCAAAGTCTACATCGCTTGACCGAGCTCTCGAAGTGCAATGATGAAGCTGCTAATCATCTTACATACTAGTGTACCCAACTTTTTCTTGTTGGGGTTTTCAGAGGTGATCTTGACCTTGTTCTGTTTTTCTTCACGGGTAGTACGACCTAAAAGGTTAAGGCATTCTGTACGAAAGTGTCCTGTCTTACCACATTCAAAACAACATTGAGGTCCGGAGCTTCCTCTCCTTCTAGTTCTCACATTTTGCAATGCTTTTTAGAACCTAGTAGAGATTAGTGCTAACTCTTCTTCTGGAAATTCCTCGATCTGCTCTAGGGTTAGTGAGGACAAAAAAGCAAGAGTATTGGAAGATGATGATTGGCCGGAGCTAGACATATCACGTTGTGAGACAAATGCAATAGACTTATTTGGGTTCTTATGTGATAAGATGTCAATTTCATGAGTTTTGAGTTTAGAGTAAAGAACATCTAAAGTAAGTGTACTCATGACAATAGATTCACAGATAGATGTAACTTTCATCTCCCTGATTGACATGTCTAATGCACTAAGAAGTTACCTAGCATTTTCAGCATCAGAAAAATTAACGTTGACACTGTAGGATCGAAGAGCACGTGAAAAGATACTAGAGGGGGGGTGAATGGTAGATTTAAAAATCTTACACAGCGGAAACAATTAAATCCAAACCCCTTCGGCAGAAAAAAACGATCTGTTAGAGAAATCGTGTGTGAAACTAATCTAAACGTGCTTCACCGGGACAAAAGTGATATATATCAGAGAGAATCAAGTCGCAGAGAAAACACAAGAAGAATCACTCAAATCCGTCGAGAGAAACTCAAGTTATGATCGAAACATCGAACAAAGGTCAATCTGTCCTACCCGAGAAAAACAGTTCTGGAATGCTGCAAAGAAACTCGTGTAGATCAGAAACAAAAAATCCAATGACCGTGAAATTTTGACAGATAATATATAATCAAGTTTTGAAGACAACCCAAGAAGAATCACGTCAATTGGATATGTAAAACTCGAGTTATGATAAAACCACCTACGAAAGGTAGTGCTGTCCAGAAACTCGATAAGTAAAACTTGTCTGGAACAAGTCGGATGAACAAGGCACAAGAGTTCCTTCAAACTACGAATTGTATTCAATAGAACACAAGAGGAACAGCCCCAAAGTCGTGCACCACGAGCTCTGGCCTCCCTTTCATATATAAGCAGGCTTTAGGCCAACCCAATCTCAACTAGGACTCTAATCCTACTCAAACCATGAATCGAAACTTTCCATAACTGCTTAGGACTCTTCTATACGCAGATAGAAGCAATCTTAAGACTTCCAAACACCTTAGAAACGTATCCCACATTCCTAAAACAACTCAAATTCGTGATCCACATGAAATCCTAAAATAACCAACTCAAATCTTTCAATATTTGAGTCAAACCCGACTCAGCCGCAGCCTGAGTCCATAACCTAGTCGGTTGGACCTTTCCGACCAATTTTTTACGTCCACGTCTCTTCATCACGCCTCAGAACCATGTAGCCATGTACATTCACTCCTTGCACACGTGCAAACATATTCCAATTACGTCCACGATACCTTCATATGCACTGTTCTTGATTCAAACATGCTGTGCAACCTCCCGATCAACTCAACCACAATTCCTCCCAAAGTTGGTTGTTGAACCTCATCTTCTCCCTAAGAATAGCTCAATGGATCCCGTCACCAGCCATGTCTTGAACTCAAGCAACATCTGCACATGAATAAACAACCAATCCGTACGAGTCCAAGTCTGTGACTTGAATCAAGTCAGTTCCGAACACAACACCTTACGTGAGCACCTCACATAAGCATGTTGCAAAGCATATCAAAACAATATCAGCCATATCAACCAAAATGCACCAAAAACTTATCTAATGAATACTAAGCAATCTTTCCAAGAATATAAAGCAAGTTCGAAACATTGCAAGATAAAAGCAGGAACATTGCGATCAAGCTCCGAACCTAGCCAAAGCTAACCGGAGCTTGAGCTGGAGCTTACCAAAGCTAGTACAACCTAGCGCTGGAGCTTACCAAAGCTAGTACAACCTAGCGCTAGAGCTTACCAAAGCTAGTACAACCTAGCACCGGAGCTATCAAAGATATGCCGAAGCTAAAGACAAAGCTCACCGGAGCTACCCAAAAACATGTCGGATCTAGACAAAGAAAGTCGGACCTATTGCCGGACCTTGTAGAAAAGATGTTATGGCAGCATTCAAAACTTTTATTGTCAAAGCCAATGTATTCAGCACACATAGATCTCATAATCTCCCCCTTGATGAATGCATTGGCAACACCATTTAAAATCCGAACATTGGCATGAAAAGTTTTGAGAACAATTTTCCCCCTTTTTGAAAATCAAATGAGATAGAAATAAATTTCTCCCCCTATACATATTTCCCCCCTTGCATAATTCACCATATTATCTCCCCCCCTTTGACAATGTATTCAGGAAGGTTCAAAAGAGAAATTTTAATTGTTATGAGCATATTATAACATATACATATAAAAAAAGCTCATCCAAGTCATACTATCAAGTAACTTACACTATCACAACAATGAGATACATAAAGTAGTGTAAGCCATGCTAGAGATCAAATGTAATTTTCAATTTAAGCAAGTCATGATCTCACAAACTTAACTATTTCAATACCTGAAAGCATGACACTTGTTGTTGCATTTAATTATTTTTCAAGGCACAAATTTAGATCATATGATATTTGCAAGAGATTATATGCGCATCTGCCTTATTCTAACCAACCAAACAAGCCTATGTCATTTTATACTTAGAAGCTTAAGGACATGGTTTTAGTCATACACAACTTCTTCCAAGTTCATATCTAAGTGCAATGATAAGCCATCTCAAAAGAAGAAGTGCGATGCATGCATATTATCTTGATCTTTTCTCAACTTATATTTGTTCACAAAAACTCAACATGTGAGTTGATTAATTCTTTATGATTAAAAACACTTGTGAGCTTGCAACAAGTTCAAAACAGCAAGAAAGTTCAACCATGACCAGATTTAGTGTAAGTAATTATTCCAATTACTAGTCATGGCAAAAACTACAAAATGTATAACATGTGTAATGTAGTAAGAACTTTCAGCATGTAAAAGGAATCACAAAGTCATATATGTATGAAACATTATGCTCATATTATTTTAAGTTCATATTCACACATAGACTTCCTAAGTTTCAAAACTCCCCCTCAATTTAAGCCATGAGGATGCATAACCCCTCTTTCACTACGAATGTAACAAAAACGAGTGAAATCCAAAGGTTTTGTAAAAATGTCAGCCAATTGTTGTTCAGTATCTACATGGTGAAGCACAATGTTTCCTTTTTCAACATTATCATGGAGAAAGTGATACCTAATGTCAATGTGCTTAGTTCTAGAATGTTGCACAGGGTTTTTAGCAATGCAAATAGCACTAGTATTGTCACAAAACAGTGGAACACTATCTAGATCAACCCCATAGTCCTTAAGTGTTTGAACAATCCAAAGTATTTGTGAACAAGCGCTAGCAGCAGCTACATATTCAGATTCGGTGGTGGATTGTGCAACTGAACTTTGTTTTCTAGATGACCATGCAACAAGTGAATTACCAAGAAAATGACAAGCACCAGAAGTACTTTTCCTATCAATCCTACAACCCCCAAAATCAGCATCGAAAAAAGCTTTCGAAGTAACGGTTGAGGAAGAAGGAAGAAAAATGCTAAATTCTTGAGTTCCATGTAAGTACCTGAGAATCATTTTGACGGCTTGACGATGTGAAGCACGTGGAGAGGATTGAAACCGTGCATAAAGACATACACTGAATTGTATGTCCGGTCTTAATGCCGTGAGGTACAAAAGTGATCCGATCATGCTTCTATATTCTTTTTGATCCACGGGTTCACCATCTTCATCAAGTTCATGTGTTGTTGTTGTTCCCATTGGTGTCCGAAGAGGCTTGCTTTTGTCCATGTTGAAGCGACTTAGGAGGTCTTTTGTATACTTCGTTTGATGCACAAAGGTACCCTCCTTAGTTTGCTTGATTTGCAGCCCCCAAAAGTACGTGAGTTCTCCCATCATACTCTTCTCAAATTCTGAACTCATCATAGCTGAAAACTTGGACACAAGATCATGAGAAGCACAACCAAAGATAATATCATCCACATACACTTGAACGAATAATGAGTCATTGTCATGCTTAAGCATAAAAAGAGTTTTATCAACCTTGCCCTTGGTAAAGCCCTTTTCAAGTAAGAATGTTTTCAACCTATCATACCATGCTCTAGGGGCTTGTTTGAGACCGTACAAGGCTTTGGACAGTTTGTAAACATGATTAGGAAAATCTGAATTTTCAAAACCCGGTGGTTGTTTGACATAAACCTCCTCATCTATGTAGCCATTAAGAAAAGCACTTTTAACATCCATTTTATATAGCTTAAAACCTTTAGATGCAGCAAAAGCTCACAAAATTCTTATGGCTTCTAATCTAGCAACCGAAGCAAAAGTTTCACCAAAATCTAGACCTTCAACTTGAGTGAAACCTTCAGCAACCAACCTAGCCTTATTCCTAACCACAACACCATCCTCACTTTGTTTATTTTTAAACACCCATTTAGTTCCAATTAAAGTGTGACCTTGAGGAGGAGGTACAAGTTTCCAAACATTATTTCTTTCAAAATTTTCTAACTCTTCTTGCATGACAATAATCCAAGATTCATTAGTGAGTGCGTGTGATATATTTTTGGGTTCAAAAGAAGCAACAAAAGCAGAATGAGCATGAGAGTTTGGATCGCAAAACCTGGACCGTGTAACTCTTTCGTGCGAGCTTCTAATAATATAAAGCAAGTTCGAAACATTGCAAGATAAAAGCAGGAACATTGCGATCAAGCTCCGAACCTAGACAAAGCTAACCGGAGCTTGAGCCGAAGCTTACCAAAGCTAGTACAACCTAGTGTCGGAGCTTACTAAAGCTTGTACAACCTAACACCGGAGCTTACCAAAGCTAATACAACATAGCGCCGGAGCTATCAAAGACATGCCAGAGCTAAAGACAAAGCTCACCGGAGCTACCCAAAAACATGTCGAATCTAGACAAAGAAAGTCAGACCTATTGTCGGACCTTGCAGAAAAGATGTTATGGCAGCATTCAAAACTTTTATTGTCAAAGCCAATGTATTCAGCACACATAGGTCTCACAGACACTACGCAAGTTACTGAGGATTTTGTTAAAGCGAGCAAAGAGATCATCAATGGACTCACCAGGTTGCATCTCGAAGCGCATGTATTATTTCTTGAACATGTCTTGCCTTACCTCCTTGATCGTGTTAGATCCTTCATGATAGTCACAAGGTGCTCTCCATACATCGTATGCCGATCGGAGATGTGCAACGCGGTCGAAGTCGCTCTGAGTGAGTCCTTGGATGATCAAGTTTCGGGCTTTGTTGTTGTTGTCGACGTCCCATAGGTTTGTAGCCGTAACTTGATCGTTAGGTGGAACTTCGTAAGGCTTGTACACCTTCTCCCATATTGCGAAGCCTTGCGCCTGGATAAAAGCCTCCATACGTGCCTTCCAAACCTGAAAATCAATACCAGCAAACACACAAGGTTTGGCGGAGTATTTCTCCATGATGATTAGTCAAAACACGTGCAATTGTAGGATAGAAGAGCACGTGAAAATATACCAGAGGGGGGTGAATGGTAGATTTAAAAATCTTACGCAGCGGAAACAATTAAATCCCAACCCCGTCGGCAGAAAAACGATCTGTTAGAGAAATCGTGTGTGAAACTTATCGAAACATGTTTCACCGTGACAAAAGAAATATATATCTGATAGAATCAAGTCACGAAGAAAAAATAAGAAGAATTACTCAAATCCGTCGATAGAAACTCAAGTTATGATCAAAAGATCAAACAAAGGTCAATCTGTCCTACCCGAGAAAAACAGTTCTAGAACGCTGCAAAGAAACTCATGTAGATCAGAAACCACAAATTCAATGACCGTGAAATTCTGATAGTTGATAGATAATCAAGTTTTGAAGACAACCCAAAAAGAATCACGTCAATTGGATCTGTAAAACTCGAGTTATGATAAAACCACCGATGAAAGGTAGTGCTGTCCAGAAACTCGACGTGTAAAACTTGTCTGGAACAAGTCGGATGAACAAGGCACAAAAGTTCCTTCAAACTATGAATTTTATTCAATAGAACACAAGAGGAACAGCCCCAAAGTCAAGCACCACGAGCTTTGGCCTCCCTTGCTTATATAACCAGCCCTTAGGCCAACCCAATCTCAACTAGGACTCTAATTCTACTCAGATCACGAATCGAAACTTTACATAACTACTTTGGACTCTTCTATACACAGATAGAAGCAATATTAAGACTTCCAAACACCTTAGAAACGTATCCCACGTTCCTAAAATAACTCAAATTCGTGACCCACATGAAATCCTATCATAACCAACTCGATACTTTTTATACCGAGCCATAACCGACTCCGCCGCAGCCAAAGTCATCAACCGATACGATCCGATCCTTCTAACCAGATCTTCCCATCCATAATCTATATTCGGAACCATGTTGCCACATCATGCACCGCATGCATACGTGCAAACACCTTCCTTTGACGTCCAGTAACCTTCATATGCACTGCCCTTGATTCAATCATCCTGCGCGACCTCCTGACTCGCTCAACCACAATTCCTCCTGAATTTGGTTGTTGGAACCTCATCTCCTCCCTGAGACTAGTCCAATGGATCCCATCACCAGCCATGACTTGAACTCAACCAACATCTGCACATGAACAAACAACCAATCCGTATGAGCCCAAGTCCTAGACTTGACTCATGTTAGTTCCGAACACAACACCTTACGTGAGCACCTCACATAAGCATGTTGCAAAGCATAGTAAAACGATATCAACCATATCAACCAAAACGCACCAAAAACTTATCAAATTAATACTAAGCAATCTTTACAACAATGTAAAGCAAGTTCGAAACATTTCACAGTAAAAGCATGAAAATTGCGATCAAGCTCCGAACCTAGCCAAAGCTAACTGGAGCTTGAGCCGGAGCTTACCAAAGCTAGTACAACCTAGCACTCGAGCTTACCAAAGCTAGTTGGACCTAGCGCCGGAGCTAACCAAAACTAGTTGGAACTAGTCGTCCCAAAAGTCGGAGCTAGAAAAACATGTCGGAGCTAACCAACATAAGTCGGACCTAGAAAAACATATCGGAGCTTAACAAAGACATGACAGAGCTATCAAAGACATGCCGGACCTAGACAAAGCAAGTCGGACCTTACGTCGGACCTTGCCGAAAGCTCGCAGCTAGAGTCGGACCTTGCTAAAAAAGATGTATTAGCAGAATTTCAGAACTTTTATCATCAAAGCCAATGTATTACAAGCCAATGTATTCAGCACACATAGGTCTCACAACTTTCCTTTGAGCCCGGGGAGGAGAAGTAGCCAGCTCGGATGGGCGCTCTTGGCGCTTCTTGCTTAGGCTCGTTGAGGACCGAAGCACAGCTTTGTGGTCCATCTCGGCCTCAAAATCAGAGATTTCGTCGTTGGTGCTCGACATTTTCCTGCAAATAGATTTCACAAGGCATTGATGAGAATATATGACAAGGAATTGCATTGAGAAATTGAGAAGTTAGGGTTGAGTTCAGAAAAAATTGGACTAGTCCGGTGTACAGGCACAGACTAGTCCAATTGACCGGACTTGTTCGTGCATGGACCGGACTAATCCGGCGTTCAACCTTTAAAACCCTAACTATGAGACAAATGGTGATTCCTAATGCACAACTAGCTTAGCATCAATGTAATACATCAAGGAAGCATGTATAAGGTGAAAGGAACCAAGCTAGTTGACCACAAATGAAGAAAATAGCAATTTCTAGGGTTTGGCATGAGATTTTACCAATATTGCTTGATTTTCGGAGATGTAGGGGTTGAAGGATTGGACAAGTCCGTCGTCTTCAATCCCTACGCGAAGAAGGTCAATTTCCACCCAAAATAGCGAAGTTTTGATGTAGGAATCAAAGAATCGCCTTGGGGAGCTCGAGTGCGGAGAGAGAAAGCTTGAGGCAAGTGTGGGGTGAGGAAGATTAGGGTTTGGCAGAGGCTAGAGTTATGGACACGAAAAATCGGACAAGTCCGAAAATGATCGGACTAGTCCGAACTTTTCCAGAGACTATATCAGACTACTCTGTGGTCTGCCGGACTAGTCCGGCCTAACCATCACACTGCGGACTAGTCTGCATGGGCGGACTAGTCCGGGCAACCACAGACTGGTCTGTGGTTACCAGGAAAGAAATATCTAGCCCATTCGTATATATCTGAAGGTACTTATTAAGAAAATAGGGAGGCAAATCAAATCAAATAATCTTGATGAATATGATCAGTAAGCATTCAACAATCAAGCGATGACCATAATTCACCAAGATCTTGTAATTGACATAGTTTTTTGGAAAAATTGAGAGAGATGATTTTTACAACACAATCAATGAATTTTGAAGATAGCATTTAGGTATACAAGATTTCAAGCCACACTCCGAGCATCGAGGATATTTAGTTCATTATTTTTGGAGTTTGCAAAAGCATTTTTCATCAAGTGGCTTGGTGAATATATCAACTAGTTGCTTTTTGGTATTGACATGTGAGATGGCTATATCTCCCTTCATTGAATGGTCTCTCAAAAGGTGATGTCGGATGTCTTTGTGTTTGGTCCTAGAGTGCTCAATGGGATTATGGGCAATTTTAATGGCACTCTCATTATCCCAAAGGAGTGGAATATGGTTCATATGGTAACCGTAATCCCTTAGAGTTTGTCCCATCCAAAGGAGTTGTGCACAACAACTCCCGGCTGTAACATACTCCGCTTCGGCCATGGATAGGGCAATTGAGTTTTGTTTGTTGGAGGACCAAGAAACTAGGGATCTACCTAGCAATTGGCATGTACCGGAGGTACTTTTTCTATCTACTTTGCATCCGACATAATCTGCATCGGAGTAACCAATGAGATTGAATTTGGAACCTTTGGGATACCAAAGGCCTAGGTTGGGTGTATGAACTAAATACCGCAAGATTCTCTTAACAGCTGTCAAATGACACTCTTTTGGGTTGGCTTGAAACCTTGCACACAGGCAACACTCAACATAATGTCTGTTCTAGATGCACATAAGTAGAGTAAAGATCCAATCATGGAGCGATATACCTTTTGATCGATGTTTGGTCCATCTTCATTGAGATCCAAGTGGCCATTTGTTGCCATGGGGGTCTTTATGGGCTTCGCCTTGTCCATTCCAAACTTCTTGAGTATGTCTTGAGTGTACTTAGTTTGGCTTATGAACGTCCCTTCCTTTTGTTGCCTCACTTGGAATCCCAAGAAGTACTTTATCTCTCCCATCATGGACATCTAAAACCTATCTTTCATAATTTTACTAAATTCCTCACAAAAAGATTTGTTAGTTGAACCAAAGATAATATCATCAACATAAATTTGACAAATAAAGAGATCACTGTCAAAGTTCTTTGTAAACAATGTGTAGTCTACTTTACCGATCTTAAAACAATTTTCAATTAAGAAGTCTCTAAGACACTCATACCAAGCTCTAGGAGCTTGTTTGAGGCCGTAGAGAGCCTTACGCAATTTAAAGACGTGGTCGGGGAACTCTTCATCTTCAAACCCAGGGGGTTGCTCCGCATACACCTCCTCCTTGATTGGTCCGTTGAGGAAGGCGCTTTTCACATCCATTTGATAGAGCTTGAAATCATGGTGAGTAGCATATGCAAGTAATATTCTAATAGACTCAAGTCTAGCTACTGGAGCAAAGGTTTCATCGAAATCCAAACCTTCTACTTGTGAATTCCCTTTGGCCACAAGTCGTGCCTTGTTACTTGTCACCACCCCATGTTCGTCTTGTTTGTTGCGGAAGACCCATTTGGTGCCGACAACGTTGGACTTGGGTCTTTTGACTAGTTACCGCACCTCGTTCCGTTTGAAATTGTTGAGTTCTTCTTGCATGGACACTACCCAATCCGAATCCTTCAACGCATCCTCAACCCTGCGCGGTTCCAAAAAGGATACAAATGAATAATGCTCACAAAAATTAGCTATGCGAGATCTAGTAGTTACTCCCTTTTGGATGTCACCGATGATTTTGTCGATTGGGTGATCCATTTGGACGCATTGGTGTACTCTTGGGTGTGGCACTTGCTGTATTGAATCTTCATGATGATCTTCTCCCCCCCCCCTAAATGGTTGCCCTCATTGACTTAATGATCATTTTCATCTTCTTGAGGTTGATCTTGTATGGAAGCTCCCGCTTGATCTTTGGCCTCCTCTTGTGGTTCATCTTCCTCATGCATATGTAGAGGTGGTTCTTGTGGTCGAATCGCCTAACGCCATTCTTCTCAATGCTTGACAAGGAGCCTCTTCTCTATCTAGCACACATGGATCAACTTACTCCTTTTGGGAGCCATTAGTTTCATCGAACACTACGTCACAAGCTACTTCAACAAGTCCAAAGGTCTTGTTGAAGACACGATAGGCGTAAGTGTTCGAATCATAACCAAGCAAGAAGGCTTCTTGTTCAAAATATATCATTTGGAACCAAAAACTCAAAAGTATGAAATATTAGGCTTGTTACCGGTGAGTAGCTCATAGGATGTCTTCTTGAGTAGTCGATGGAGATAAAGTCGATTTATGGCGTGGAAAGCGGTGTTAACCGCTTCCACCCAAAATTGATCCGAGGTCTTGTACTCATCCAGTATTGTTCTCTCCATCTCTATGAGGGTTTGGTTCTTCCTTTCGGCAACTCCATTTTGTTGAGGGGAGTAAGGAGCTGAAAACTCATGCTTTATGCCTTCTTCATCTAGGTACTCCTCAACTTGTGTGTTCTTGAACTCTGTGCCATTGTCACTTCGAATGTTCTTGATCGTCAATGAAAACTTATTTTGAGCACACTTGAAAAATTTCTTCAAGATTCCTCGTGTTTCTGACTTATCATGTAAAAAGAAAACCCAAGTGAAGCGAGAAAAATCATCAACAACTACTAATCCATATTTGTTACCGTCGATGCTTATGTAAGCAATTGGACCGAATAAGTCCATGTGAAGTAGCTCGAGCGGTCTTGTTGTAGTCATGACATTCTTAGCGGGATGAGGTGCTCCAAATTGCTTCCCGGCTTGGCACGCGCTACAAGGCCTGTCTTTCTCAAAAACAACATCCTTCAAACCTCGGATGTGATCGCCCTTGAGGAGTTTTGGAAGATTCTTCATACCAACATGTGCTAGCCGTCTATGCCACAGTCAACCCATGTTGGTCTTTGCAATCAAGCATGTGTCAAGTTTGGCTTTATCCTTGTTGAAGTCAACAAGGTAAAGCTTTCCCTTCAACATACCCTTGAATGCAATGGAACCATCACTCCTTCTAGAGACGGTCACACCCTCATTAGTGAACAAGCAATTATAACCTTTGTCACATAATTGAGATATGGACAGCAGGTTATAATCTAAGGAATCAACATGTAGCACATGAGAAAGAGTATGTTGAGATGATATGGCAATTTTACCGGTATCGAGCACCTATCCTTGACTATTGTCTCCAAAATAGATGCCCTCGCTTGGATCCTCATTTTCTTCATACGCAACGAACATCCTTCTTTCATCGGTCATGTGGTTGGTGCAGCCACTGTCTAGCACCCATTTAGATCCATCGGAGGAATAAGCCTACAAAAACAAATCATGCCTTGGTTTTAGGTATCCAAGCTTGCTTGGGTCCTTTTAGGTTAGTCATAAGGGATTTAGGCACCCACACATGAGACTTGGTGTTCTCATGGCGTGGCCCAACATAATGAGCATAAATCTTACCAGAATTACTTCTCATTAAAACATAAGATACATTAAAGGTTCTAAAAAGGAACTGTTGTTGTTTATATACAGGACTAGTCTGGGAGATTGGACTTGTCCAGAGGACATGACTTGTCCGAATCCCGACCAGACTAGTCCGGTTATCATGCGTGTTGGATGTGTTAACTTTGGATTTTCCAGTTTGAGAGGGTCTTCCCTTTGCAAAGGTAATGCTTTCCTTGTTATTCTTATGGCATCTAGCATTTTGCTTTCCACCATAGGAATACCCAATGCCATATTTGACATTAGGAGGTCTTGTGGCCAAGTATGCACTACATGCATATTTGACCTTCTCCTTGTCAAATATGCCACTTTGGGCAGGATGCTTATCCTTGGTAGTGGTTGACTTATCTTTCAAGCTAGTGTCAACTTTGCCACATGAACAAGTAATGATAGCTTCAGTTTTAAGTGGTTGAGAAGGTGAGCTTGAAGAGGATGAAGGGTCACCTTGCTTGAGTGACTCAACTTGTACTTCAAGGATCTTGTTAACCTTGATTAGGTTAGCAAGTTCGTCCTTGATTGTAGCATTTGAGTCGCTTAACTCCAAGCAAGCTTCCTTGCTTGAAGCTAACTCAAGCTCTAGTGACTTGCTTCGCTCCTTTTCAAATCCTATAAGCTTGTCAAGTTCAATATATTCCTCCTTTTGGGAGATAATCATGTCTTCTTGACGGTTATCAACTTCTCCTTCTCAACAAGTTGATCAAGTAAAAATTTCATTTTAGCGGCTGTTTTCTTATCTCAACGAACTAGCATATCTTCATTATCCTATTAATTTCACTATCACTAGAATAGGAATGCAAGGAAGAGTACTTGGTTGCTACCTTGCGTTTACCTTCCTTTGCCATGAGATAAGTGTCGTTCCCCTTCTGTGCTCCAAGAGTGGGGAAGAGAGTGGACTTCATGGATGTCTTTTTGATGGCTATGCTAGCCATCTCCTCTTCTTCTTCGGATGAGGACTCATCATTTGAGTCCCACTCTTTCCCTGGATGCGCTTGTTCAGCTTGCTTCTTCTTCTTGAAGAATTTCTTGGGTTGAGGTTTCATTTCCTTGGTCTTCTTTTTGTTCTCTTCATATGGGCAATCAACTATAAAGTGGCTATACTCACCACAGTTATAGCATGCCCGCCTCAACTTCTGTTTTGATTTTTCCTTGTACTTCCCTTCACTTGATTTAGCCCCTTGTCTTTTCTTCATCATTCTTTTGAATTTCTTCATGAATAGTATCATGTCATCTTCATCCAAGTCGCTACTCTCATTGTCACCGTCTTCTTCTAATTGAGCTTCTCGAGCTTCTTTAGATAAGGGCTTGAGGGTGGACTTAAAAGCGACCCCTTTCTTCTTTTCCGAGGTGAGATCGGCAATCTCCTTAACATTGTTGGCCTGCTTTTCCATCATCTCAAAGTTGATGATTTTCCCAAGTAGCTCATCCGGAGTCATCTTCTTGTACCCGGGGCTTTCTCGTATCATCGAGCACAAGGTGACATTGCGAGGCATGAAAGCTCTAAGAATGATCTTCACCACCTCATGGTCGTTCCACTTCTTGCTTCCGTATGCTCTTGCACCTTGTTGATGAGCGTCTTTAGTTGGTTGTACATATCTTGTGGCAACTCATCTTCCTCGATGGCGAATCTTCCCAACTCGCCTTCAATCATCTCGTCTTCGCTTCTCGCACATGACAATCACCTTCATGTGCGGTTTACAACGTATCCCATATCTCCTTTGTGATCTCGAGTCCATCCACCTTTGTGAATTCATCCCGACTGAGTGATGAGGTGATGACTGCAGCAACTTGGGCATTTTGATGGATTGCTTGCTCTTGGCTAGGTGTGAGCTCCTCATCATCATTCGGGATATCTATTCCTATGCATACTATGTGCCAAAAACTTGGATTGAGAGAAATCAAATGCATTTTTATGTTTTGCCTCCACATTGAGTAGTCATTGCCGTCAAAGTGTGGGGCTTTTCCAAGTGGAATAGATAGATAATGATTGTTGTTAGAATTTAGGTGATCATAATTAAAAGGATATCGGGAGTAGTCGGTGTGACTACTCCCCTTCTTTTTGTTCTCATCTTCGATCTTCACCTTTCCCTTGGAAAGGGTTTTCTTCCTTAGGAGTTCCTTGAGTTCCAGTGTCTCCTCATCGTCATCCTCAAAGTATTGAATGGCCTCGAGGAGCCTCTCCAATTTTTGGCTCTTTTCTTCTTCAACCTTCTCTTGGTTGACTCTCCTGTGTACGTCCTTCGTGTCTGACATGATCTCTTCGAGCAATTAGTCTCCTTTTGAAGAACCTTGCTCTGATACCAATTGAGTGTGGCCTAGAGGGGGGGTGAATAGGCCTTTTTGATTTTCTGTCGGAACCTGCAACACTTAACAACCAGATAAAATCTCGAGATATCGGACTAGTCCAGTCGAGTGCGGACAAGTCCGGTGTGTACCGACTAGGTTTATCAAATTTGATCGATTATCTTGATCCTAGGATGTATGCAATGGAAATATACTTGTAATTGAAGTGTTACAAAACTATAAACTAGGATGTACTACAAGTTAATCTTATGTTCAATGTTTCAATGTAAAGTGAGTAAGATTGATTGAAACCCTAGATATATATGAAATGAAAGAACAATGGTCGCAAATAAAGAACACAAGCACTTTATCCCGTGGTTCGGTTCCCACAGAGGCAACCTACACCCACGTTGAGGAGTCCACAAAAGGACCGGGTCTTCTCCAACCCTACCCTCGTCGGATCACCACGGAGGCCAATCCTCTTCACTAATCACAAAGGGCAAATAACCAAATTCAAGGGGCCTTCTCACACGTTGAGGGCTCCCCAAGATTACAATATGAACACCACCAAAAACACACTCTTAAGGTCACAATGAAAAACCACAGGAGTGTGTTAGGGAATCAAACCAAGAGCTCAATGAGTGATGAACCGTGTCTCTCCAATTATCCAAAGTATATCCTCAAGGGATTGATCTTTCTTGCGTTTGATTTTGTGGAGAGAGGTGTTTCCTAGGCTCTTGGGAGGTGTGACGGCGCAGGGGGGTCGAGAGGTCTGAAAGATGGGCCGTGTACACCTATTTATATGGGGTTTCCAAAAGTTACCGTTAGGGTTTAGAAACATCGGACTAGTCCGTGGTGGAAATCGGACTAGTCTAGTGTGCTGTGTGTAGCAAACCCTAGGTGTCCTGAGATATCGGACTTGTCCGGCTGAGAGCGGACTTGTCCGATTTTGTTTCTGGAAATCTTCGAACTAGTCCGATGGATATCGTACTTGTCCGGATAAGTGAAACCCTAAGTGAATTTGGGGAAAAGTACGCACTTGGAGGACTTGTCCGATTTAGGTCAGAGGGTTTTCGTACTAGTCCGTGACAATATCAGACTTGTACGATTGACATCAGAAAGATATCGGACTAGTCCGGTGTGTGATCAGACTTGTCCGATTTTGTGCAACTTGTGAAGTGTTTGGGGACTAGTCCGCACTGGAGAGGACTAGTCCACATTGTGAGGACTTGTCCGATCTTGTGCAGAAAGATATCAGACTAGTCTGGGGTCAGTCGGACTAGTCCGGTCCTGTATAAATTTGTGCAGTGTGTGAGATTATTTGTGCTTGAGCTCTTGGGGTGTTTTTCCTTAACACACTCCATACACAATGATCTACTACACTTGTTTCTTGAGCTCTTTTCCGCATTGCTCCTCATTCTCCTTTCTTTTTGGCACTTTGCTCATTTTATCATTAGAACCTGTGCTCATCTCAACAAAGTGGTTAGAATCTCATTTGATTGTCATAAATCAACCAAAACCCACAAGGGATTCCTAGATGCACTTTCAACAACCACCAGGTTTTGAGAAATTTAGATTTTCCTGATCATGTTTACAAACTGTCCAAAGCCTTGTACGGTCTCAAACAAGCCCCTAGAGCATGGTATGATAGGTTAAAAACATTCTTACTTGAAAAGGGGTTCACTATGGGCAAGGTTGATAAAACTCTTTTTGTTCTTAAGCATGGCAATGACTCATTACTCATTCAAGTGTATGTGGATGATATTATCTTTGGTTTTGCTTCTCATGATCTTGTGTCCAAGTTTTCAGATATGATGAGTTCAGAATTTGAGATGAGTATGATGGGAGAACTCACGTTCTTTTTGGGGCTGCAAATCAAGCAAACCAATGAGGGTACCTTTGTGCATCAAACGAAGTATACAAAAGACCTCCTAAAGCACTTCATCATGGACAAAAGCAAGCCTCTTCGGACACCAATGGGAACAACAACAACACTTGAAGTTGATGAAGATGGTGAACCCGTGGATCAAAAAGAATATAGAAGCATGATCGGATCAGTTTTGTACCTCACGGCATCAAGACCGGACATACGATTCAGCGTATATCTTTGTGCACAGTTTCAAGCCTCTCCACGTGCTTCACATCGTCAAGCCCTCAAAAGGATTCTCAGGTACTTACATGGAACTCAAGAATTTGGCATTTTTCTTCATTCTTCCTCAACCGTTACTTTGAAAGCTTTTTCCGATGCTGATTTTGGGGGTTGTAGGATTGATAGGAAAAGTACTTCAGGTGCTTGTCATTTTCTTGGTAATTCACTTGTTCCATGGTCCTCTAGAAAACAAAGTTCAGTTGCACAATCCACCGCCGAATCTGAATATGTAGCTGCTGCTAGCGCTTGTTCACAAATTCTTTGGATTGTTCAAACACTTAAGGACTATGAGGTTGATCTAGATAGTATTCCACTGTTTTGTGACAATACTAGTGCTATTTGCATTGCTAGAAACCCAGTGCAACATTCTAGAACTAAGCACAATGACATTAGGTATCACTTTCTCTGTGATAATGTTGAAAAAGGAAACATTGTGCTTCACCATGTAGATACCGAACAACAATTGGCTGACATTTTTACAAAACCTTTGGATTTCACTCGTTTTTGTTACATTCGTAGTGAAATAGGGGTTATGCATCCTCATGGCTTAAATTGTGGGGGAGTTTTGAAACTTGAGAAGTTTATGTGTGAATTTGAAATTAAAATAATATGAGCATAGTATTTCATACACATATGACTTTGTGATTCCTTTTATATGCTGAAAGTTCTTACTACATTGCTCGTGTTATACATTTTGTAGTTTTTGCCATGTCTAGTAATTGAAATAATTACTTACACTAAATTTGGTCATGGTCGAACTTTCTTGCTGTTTTGAACTTGTTGCATGCTCACAAGTCCTTTTAATCATAAAGAATTAATCAAGTAATTAACTTACATGTTGAGCTTTTATGGTCAAATATTAATTGAGAAAAGATCAAGAGAATATGCATGCATCGCACTTCGTCTTTTGAGATGGCTTATCACTGCACTTAGATATGAACTTGAAAAAAGTTTTGTATGACTAAAACCTTGTCCTTAAGCTTCTGATTGTCAAATGACATAGGCTTGGCTTGGTTGGTTAGAATAAGGCAGATGCGCATATAATCTCTTGCAAATATCATATGATCTAAATTTGTGCTTTGAAAAATAATAAAATGCAGCAACAAGTGTCATGCTTTCAGGTTTTGAAATTGTTAAGTTTGTGAGATCATGACTTGCTAAATTGGAAATTACATTTGATCTCTAGCATGGCTTACACTAATTTATGTATTTCATTAATGTGATAGTGTAAGTTACTTGATAGTATGACTTGGATGAGCTTTATTTTATACATATATGTTATAATATGCTCATAACAATTAAAATTTCTCTTTTGTACCTTGCTGAATACATTTTCAAAGGGGGAGAGATAATATGTGAATTTTTAGAGATAAGTTTGCAAGGGGGAGATACTGATTACACATCACATATTCACAATTGTTTTGGCACGATTCTTCTCAGTGGGAGAATTTCTTTTTCTCATTTTATTTCTATTTTACAAAGGGGGAAAAATTATTTTCAAAACTTTTAATGTGAATAAGCCAATGTTCGGATCTTAAGTGGTGTTGCTAATGCATTCATCAAGGGGGAGATTGATAGACCTATGTGTGTTGAATACATTGGCTATAGCGATAAAGGTCCGACAATAGGTTCGACTTGTTTTGGGCAGCTACGGCAAGGTCCGACGTAAGGTACGACTTGCTTTGACTAGGTCTGACTTCTTTGTCTAGGTCCGACTTGCTTTGACTAGGTCCGACTTCTTTGTCTAGGTCCGACTAGCTTTGATAAGCTCCACCGCTAGGTCCGACTAGCTTTGGTAAGCTCCGGTGTTAGGTCCGATTAGCTTTGGTTTGCTCTGGCGCTAGGTTTTGCTAGCTTTGGTAAGCTCCGGCGCTAGGTTGTACTAGCTTTGGTAAGCTTCAGCTCAAGCTCTGGTTAGCTTTGGCAAGGTCTGGTGATTGATCGCAGTGTTTCTGCTTTTATCTTGCAATGTTTCGAACTTGCTTTACACTTATGGAAAGGTTGCTTAGTATTCTTTTACTATGTTTTTGGTGTGTTTTGGTGGTTAAGACTGATATCATTTTGCTATGGTCTGCAACATGCTTATGTGAGGTGCTCACGTAAGATGTTGTAGTTTTGGAACTAACGAGAGTCAAGTCGAGGACTTGTGCTCGGAAGAATTGGTTGTTTGTTCATGTGCAGGTGTTGCTTGAGTTTAAGACATGGCTGGTGACGGGATCCATTGAACTAGTCTTAGGGAGAAGATGAGGTTCAACAACCAAGTTCGCGAGGAATTGTGGTTGAGTTGATCGAGAGGTCGTGCAACATGTATGAATCAAGAACAATGCATATGAAGCTATCTTGGACGTTGTTGGAAGATGTTTGTACATATGCAAGGAGTGTATGGATGTGGCTACATGGTTCCAAAGCGTGATGAAGAGATATAGACGTAAAAAATCGTTCGGAAAGGTCCAACCGACTAGGTTATGGACTCAAGCTACGACTGTGTCGTGTTTGACTCAAATATGAAAAGATTTGAGTTGGTTATGATAGGATCTCGTGTGGGTCACAAATTTGAGTTGTTTTAGGTATGTGGGATACGTTCCTAAGGTGTCTGGAAGTCTTAAGATTGCTTCTATCTGTGTATAGAAGAGTCCTAAGCAGTTATGGAAAGTTTCGATTCGTGATTTGAGTAGGATTAGAGTCCTAGTTGAGATTGGGTTGGCCTAAGGGCTGGTTATATAAGCAAGGGAGGCCAGAGCTCGTGGTGCACGACTTTGGGGCTGTTCCTCTTGTGTTCTATTGAATAAAATTCGTAATTGAAAGGAACTTTTTGAATGTGGCCTAGAGGGGGGTGAATAGGCCTTTTTGAAATTTGTCGGAACCTGCAACACTTAATCACCAAATCAAAACTTGAGATATCGGACTAGTCCAGTAAAGTGGGAACTAGTCCGATGTGTACTGACTAGGTTGATTAAGTTTGATCGATTACTTTGATTCTACGATGTTTGCAACGGAAATATACAATTAATTTAAGTGTTGCAAGATGATGTACTAGGATATATCACAATTCAATCTTATACTTAGCGATTCAATGTAAAGTAAGCAATATTAATTCAAACCCTAGACTATTGTAATGAATAAGAACAATGAACACAAAGCAAGACACAAGTGATTTATCCCATTGTTCGGCTCCCACAGAGGCAACCTACATCCACGTTGAGGAGTCCACAAAAGGACCGGGTCTTCTTCAACCCTACCCTCGTTGGATCGCCACGAAGGCCAATCCTCTTGCACTTATCACGAAGGGGTGAATAACCGAATTCAAAGGGGGTCTTCTCACACGTTGAGGGCTCCCCTAGATTACAACACGAAATACCACCAAGAACACACTCAAAAGATTACAATGAAATCACAGGAGTGTGTTAGAGAATCAAACCAAGAGCTCAATGAGTGTTGAACATGTCTCTCCAATGATCTAGAGTGTATCCTTAAAGGATTGATCTTTGTTGCACTTAATTTCATGGAGAGATGTGTTTCTGAGGCTCTTGGGAGGTGTGACGGCGCTAGGGTTCGAGAGTGTTTAAAGTTGGGCCGTGCACCTCTATTTTTATGAGGTTTCTAAAAGTGACTGTTAGGTTTTAGAAAGATCGGACTAGTCCGTGGTGGACACCGAACTAGTCCGGTGTGCTGTGTGTAGCAAACCCTAAGTGTCTCAAAATATCGGACTAGTCCGGCTAGGAGCGGACTTGTCCGATTTCGCTTCTGGAAACTTTGGACTAGTCCGATGGACATCGGACTTATCCGGACAGTGAAACCCTAAGTGGTTATGAGGAAAAGTCCGCACTTGGAGGACTTGTCCGTTTTAGGTCAGAGAGTTTTTCGGACTAGTCTGTGCTAATATCGAACTTGTCCGATTTAGATCACAATGAATATCGGACTAGTCCGGTGGTGATTGGACTTGTACGATTTTGTGTGACTTGTGAAGTGTTTTGAGGACTAGTCCGCATTGGGGAGAACTAGTCCGATTCTAGTCAGAGAGATATCGGACTAGTCCGATGGACATCGTACTTGTGCGATTTTGTGTAGAGAGGATATCGAACTAGTCTGGTGACATTCGGACTAGTTCGGTCCTGTATAAATTTGTGCAATGTGTGTGTGTAATTGTGATTGAGCTCTTGGGGTGTGTTTCCTTAACACACTCCATACACAATAATCTACTATTCTTCTTCCTTGAGCTCATTTCCACTTTGCTCCTCATTCTCCCTTCTTTTTGGCACTTTGCTTATTTTGCTATTAAAACCTGTGCTCATCTCAACAAAGAGGTTAGGATCTCATTTGCTTGTCATAAATCATCCAAAACCCACAACGGATTCCTAGATGCACTTTCAATTTCCCCCTTTTTGGTGATTGATGACAACCAATTGAGATTTCACAAAATATGATAAAAATTGAGATTTTCATAAAGTATGCACATATGAGTCTAAGATATATCAAGCAATGAAAACATAATCCATATGTGCATTCTTTATGGTGGGATGCATGACTAAGTATATTGAACCAATGAGAATGAAATAATTGACATTAATCAACCAAAACCAAGCATATATGTCATTCTAGGAGCAAAATCGCATAACTCAACAATTACTTCTCAAAAGATCATAACATTGCATCACAAAACCATAATTAACTTAAGAACATAGTTAAAGCTTTACAACCCGCAAAATAGTCAAAAAGCATAAAAGAGAGCTCTCTCCTCGCATCCTACAGCTAAGACTAAGACTCCCCCTCAATCTCTCCCCCTTTGGCATCAAGACACCAAAAAGAAGGAAAGGAGGGTCATAAAGTCTTCACTCATCGATGTCGGTCCTCTCATCGTCTTCATCGTTATCTTCGGGCTGATGAGGAGGAGGAGGAGGTGCGGAGCCACTCGAGCCCCCAATGCCAAAGTAGGCAAGCTCGGAGGGGGTCAAGGTCCTGAGCTCGGTGAAGTCTGAATAGGAATCATCAGAGATCATGGGTGATCCAATGGGCTCAATGTCTAACTTCTGGCAAATTTGCTTCACATTGGCCTTCACATACTTCACGTCTTCCTTTCTTCTCTTGTTAAGCTTATGGGCCTTCACTTCGGCCTTTTTGCAGGAAGCAAATATTGCAGCCAAGTACTTGAAGATCCCACTTGCAGATCCCCTTTGAGGAGCTGCCCTAGTAGCAGGGGCAGCCCTTGCATCTTTATTTCTTCTCGCCAGAGCCTGAGGACTGGAGGCCGGAGAGGGAGCAGCCTGGATGGTTGGCTTCTGAGGCATTTGAGGCCTCAAAGGTAGGTGCTCCACATCTTTCACAAACTCTATGCCAGTGACTTTCTTAATCATAAACATAAGATAGGGAGCATAGCCACATGACCTGTTGGGCGTGCAATATATGTTGACCATGTCATTCCAAATATAATCCGCTACATCAAACTGATGGTCCTTGCTTATGACCCTCATCAGGGTCCGGAGATAAGTCTGCACACTCTCAGCATCTCCATCCTTGGGAGCAATAGTCTTCCTCAAGACTCTGTTCAGAACCACAAAGAAAGGCTTCATTTTCTTTGTGGAGGGAGGGTTGAACTTGGAGTTTGGCTCATATAGGAACTTCATCCTATCCTTCTCAATGACACCTATGTTGTGTATGATCAAGAAGTCAGGTCTTGAGGTGTCAAGGTGAAGCAGGCTTGCAAAGTCTTCTTGAGTTATACTGTACTTGGATCCGTGAGTCATTCAAGTAACACTCTCTTCATCTTCACTCGAGAAGTGGCATGTCGCAAACAATTACGCAATGACCTTGTCATTCCAATTGTTTCTAAAGGCATAGAGGTCCTCCAGTCCATGTCTCTCAATTACTTCCACCACTTCAATGAACGGGGAGTAGCCCTTTTTCTCAAAATGTGCCCAATCAATCCATTGACTGCGCACTACCAGTGTCTTCATTGGGAGATACACTGATTTGTAGAAATCTGCATGGAAATTGCTCCAAAATCTGCCATCGGCAGCTTTCTTCGGACGGCCATACCAATCAATGCTACTGAACTTCGCCACCGAGTCACTACCCTTCCCATTGAATTTCTCTTCAGTGGGGTCCCGGACCCCTTCCCTCGGAGCATGCAGCTTCAACGGGCCAACTGGACCCGTTGCTATCCCTTTGCCCTTGCCCTTGGCTATGCGGGCACTTGCCGAGCTAGGGCCACCACCGGTGGTAGCCCTAGAAGCTGGCACCTTGGAGGCCGGCTTCTTCGCTAGACTTTCCTCCGAGCCTGTGGAGGAGACGAGGCTCGGAAGGACGCTCTTGGCGTTTCTTGCCAAGGCTCGTCGAGGGCCGAGGTGCCACCCCGTGGTCCATCTCGGCCTCGAAATCAGAAATCTCATCATTTGTGCTCGACATATCCTGAGGATGAATTGTGTAAGCCATGAATGAGTATTGATGATTCAATGTGGGTGAGAAAGAATAACAAGGCATTGCATTGAGTAATTGACAGGTTAGGTTTTGAGTTCAGAAAAATCAGACTTGTCCAGTGTACAGGCACGGACTAGTTTGGGGTGATCGGACTTGTTCGTGCATGGACCGGACTAGTCAGGTATTCATCATCAAAAACCTAAGCGACTGGACAAATGTTGATTCCTAATGCACAACTAGATTAGCATAAACGTAATACATCAAGGAGGCATGTATATAGTGAAATATGCTAGGCTATTCGATCAATAGTGAAGAAAATCGAGATTTCTAGGGTTAGGGTGAAAATTATCAAAGAAATTGATTGATTCTCGAAGGAGGTGTTGAAGTCCAGACTTGTCTAAGAACTTCAATCTTTGAGGGAGGAAGCTTGTTTTCCACCCAAATGCGAAGCTTTTTGGTGGATGGGATGCAAAATCGCCTTGGGAGCTCGAGTTTGAGAGAGAGGACGCGTGAGGCAAGAGTGAAGGTGAAGAGATTAGGTTTGGCGGCGGCTAGGGTTATGGACATGAAAAATTGGACAAGCCCGGAGATAACCGGACTAGTCCAAACTTTTCCAGAGGCTATATCGGACTAGTCCGTTGTCTACCGGACTAGTCTGGCCTAACCGGCACACTGCGAACTAGTGTGCATGGGCGGACTAGTCCGGGTAACCACAGAGTAGTCCGTGGTCACCAGGCAAGAATTTCTTAGCCCATTCATATATATTTGAAGGTACATATTTAGAAAATAGGGAGGCAAATCAAATCAAATAATCTTGATGAATATGATCAGTAAGCATACGACAATCAAGCAATGATCATAATTCACCAAGATCTAATAATTAACATAGCTTTTCGGAAGAAACTTGAGAGAGATTATTTTCACAATCCAATCAACATATTTTGAAGAATTCATACAGGTATGTAACATTTCAAGCCACACTCCGAGCATCAAGGATGTTTAGCTCATTTCAGAGTTCACAAAAGCGCCTTTCATCAAGTGGCTTGGTGAATATGTCGGCCAATTGCTTTTGGGTGTTGACATGGAAATGGCTATATCTCCTTTCATGGAGTGGTCTCTCAAGAAGTGATGCCTTATGTCTATGTGTTTGGTTCTAGAGTGTTCAACAGGATTATGGGCAATTTTAATGGCACTCTCATTGTCACAAAGGAGTGGAATACGGTTCATATTGTAACTGTAATCCCTTAGAGTTTGTCGCATCCAAAGGAGTTGTGCACAACAACTCTCGGCTGCAACATACTCTGCTTCGGCTGTGGATAAGGCAATGGAATTTTGCTTCTTGGAGGACCAAGAAACTAAAGATCTCCCTAGGAATTGGCATGTACTGGAGATACTTTTTCTATCTACTTTGCATCCGGCATAATCTACATCGGAGTAACCAATGAGATTGAATTTTGAGCCTTTTGGGTACCAAAGACCAAGGTTGGCTGTATGAACTAAATATCTCAAGATCCTTTTTATAGTTGTCAAGTGACACTCCTTAGGATTGGCTTGAAACCTTGCAGACAAACATACACTCAACATAATGTCTAGCCTAGATGCACATAAATAGAGTAGAGATCCAATCATGGAGCGATATACCTTTTTGTCGATGCTAGGTCCATCTTCATTGAGATCCAAGTGGCCATTTGTTGCCATGGGAGTCTTTATAGGCTTTGCGTTGTCCATACCAAACTTCTTGAGTATGTCTTGCGTGTACTTGGTTTGGCTTATGAATGTCCCTTCCTTTTGTTGCCGCACTTGGAATCCCAAGAAGTACTTTAGTTCCCCCATCATTGACATTTCAAACCTATCTGTCATGATTTTACTAAATTCCTCACAAAAAGATTGATTAGTTGACCCAAAGATTATATCATCAACATAAATTTGACAAATAAAAAGATCATTGTCAAAATTCTTTGTAAATAATGTATAATCTACTTTGCCAATCTTAAAGCCATTTTCAATTAAGAAATCTCTAAGACACTCATACCAAGCTCTAGGAGCTTGTTTGAGGTTGTAGAGAGCCTTACGCAATTTAAATACGTGGTCAGGAAACTCTTCGTCTTCAAACCTGGGGGTTGCTCCACATACACCTCCTCCTTGATTGGTCTGTTGAGGAAGACGCTTTTCACATCCATTTGATACAGCTTGAAATCATGGTGAGTAGCATATGCAAGTAATATTCTAATGGATTCATGTCTAGCTACGGGAGCAAAGGTTTCATCGAAATCCAAACCTTCGACTTGTGAATACCTTTGGCCACAAGTTGTGCCTTGTTCCTTGTCACCACCCCGTGTTCATCTTGTTTTTTTGCGGAAGACCCACTTGGTGCCGACAATGTTCGCATTGGGTCTTTCCACGAGTTCCCACACCTCGTTCCGCTTGAAGTTGTTCAATTCTTCTTGCATTGTCACCACCCAGTCCGGATCTTTCAATGCATCCTCAACCCTGCGCGGTTCCAAAAAGGATACAAACGAATAGTTCTCTCAAAAGTTAGTTATGCGAGATCTAGTGATTACTCCCTTTTGGATGTCATCGATGATATTGTCGATTGGGTGATCCCTTTGGACACATTGGTGTACTCTTGGGTGTGGCACTTGAGGTGTTGTATCTTCATGATCATCTTCTTCTCCCCCTAAATGTTTGCCTTTGTTGACTTGTTGATTATATTCGTATTCTTGTGGTTGATCTTGTGTGGAAGCTCCCCCATGATCGTTGACCTCCTCTTGTGGCTCATCTTCCTCATACATGTGTAGAGGTGACTCTTGTGGTCGAACTTCACCTAAGGCCATTCTTTTCAATTCTTGACAAGGAGCTTCTTCTTTACCTAGTACACATGGATCAACTTGCTCCTTATGGGAGCCATTAGTTTCATTGAACACTACATCACGTGCTACTTCAATAAGTCCGAAGGTCTTGTTGAAAACACAATAGGCGTAAGTGTTCGAATCATAACCAAGCAAGAAACCTTCATAGGACTTCGAAGCGAACTTTGAAGTCCTGGGCTTCTTGTTTAAAATATAACATGGAGAACCGAAAACTCAAAAATATGAAATATTTGGCTTGTTACCGGTGAATAGCTCATAGGATGTCTTCTTGAGTAGTTGATGAAGATAAAGCCGATTTATGGCGTGGCAAGCGGTGTTAATCGCTTCTGCCCAAAATTGATCCGAGGTCTTGTACTCATTGAGCATTGTTCTTGCCATCTCTATGAGTGTTCGGTTCTTTCTTTCGGAAACTCCATTTTGCTGTGGGGAGTACGGAGCTTAAAACTCGTGCTTTATGCCTTCTTCATCAAAGTACTCCTCCACTTGTGTGTTCTTGAACTCCGTGCCGTTGTCGCTTCGAATGTTCTTGATTGTCAATGAGAATTCATTTTGAGCTCGCTTGAAGAACTTCTTGAGTATTCCTTGTGTTTCTGAATTATCATGCTAAAAGAAAATCCAAGTGAAGTGAGAAAAATCATCAACAACTACTAAACCATATGTGTTATCGCCGATGCTTATGTAGGCAATTGGACCAAATAAGTCCATGTGAAGTAGCTCGAGCGGTCTTGTTGTAGTCATGACGTTCTTGGTGGGGTGAGGTGCTCCAACTTGCTACCCGACTTGGCACGTGCTACAAGGCATGTCTTTCTCAAACACAACATCCTTTAAACCTTGGATGTGATCTCCCTTGAGGAGTTTATGAAGGTTCCTCATACCAACATGCGCTAGCCAACTATGCCACAACCAACCCATGTTGGTTTTTGCAATCAAGCATGTGTCAAGTCCAGCTTTATCCTTGTTGAAGTCAACAAGATAGAGCTTTCCCTTTAACATACCCTTGAATACAATGGAGCCATCACTCCTCCTAGAGACGGTCACACCCTCGTTAGTGAACAAGCAATTATAACCTTTGTCACATAATTGAGATATGGACAGCAGGTTATAATCTAAGGATTCAACATGTAATACATGAGAAAGTGTGTGTTTAGATTATATGGCAATTTTACCGGTACCGAGCACCTTTCCTTGGCTATTATCTCCAAAATAGATGCCATCATTTGGATCCTCATTTTCTTCATATTCCACGAACATTCTTCTTTCTCCGGTCATATGGTTGGTGCAGCCACTGTCTAGCACCCATTTAGATCCACCAGAGGAATAAGCCTGCAAAAACAAATTATGCCTTGGTTTTAGGTACCCAAGCTTGCTTGGGTCCTTGGAGGTTAGTTACAAGACATTTGGGCACCCACACATGAGACTTGGTGTTCTCATGGTGTGGCCAAACATAATGAGCATAAACTTTGCCAAAATTATTTCTCATTAAGACGTACGAGGCATCGAAGTTTCTAAACAATAACTGTTGTTTATGTACAGGACTAGTTTGGGAGGCCGGACTTGTCCGGTGGACCGGACTGTCTGGACACCGACTAGACTAGTCCGGTGTTCATGTGTGATTAATGTTTTAATCTTTGACTTTCCAGTTTGAGAGGGTCTTCCCTTTACAAAGATAATCCTCTCCTTGTTATTCTTATGGCTTCTAGCATGTTGCTTTTCACCATAAGAGTAACCAATGCCATATTTGACATTTGGAGGTCTTTTGACCAAGTATGCACTACATGCATATTTGATGTTCTCCTTGTCAAATATGCCACTTTGGGCAGGATGCTTATCCTTTGTAGAGGTTGGCTTGTCCTTCAAACTGGTGTCAACTTTATTACATGTACAAGCATAAGCAACCTCAATTTTAGTGGATTGAGAAGGTGAACTTGAAGAGGATGAAGGTTCACCTTGCTTGAGTGACTCAACCTGCACTTCAAGGATCTTGTTAACCTTGATCAGGTCAGCAAGTTTGTCCTTGATTGTAGCATTTGAGTCGGTTAACTCCAAGCAAGTTTCCTTGCTTGAAGCTAACTCAAGCTCTAGTGATTTGCTTCGTTCCTTTTCAAGTTCTAGAAGCTTGTCAAGTTCGACATATTCCTCCTTTTGGGAGATGATCATGTCCTCTTGGCGATGTATCAACCTCTCCTTCTCAATAAGTTGATCAAGTAAAAATTTCATTTTTGTGGCAGTTTTCCTATCTAATCCAATAAGCATATCCTCATTATCACTATTGATTTCATCATCACTAGAATAGGAATGCACGGAAGGGGGTTTGGTTTTTAATTTGCGTTTACCTTCCTTTGCCATGAGACAAGTGCCATTTCCCTTCCATGCGCCGAGTTTAGGGAAGAGAGTAGACTTCTTGGATGTCTTCTCGATGGCTATGCTAGCCATCTCTTCTTCTTCGGATGATGAGGACTCATCATTTGAGTCCCACTCTTTCCCTATGTGCACTTGTTCGGCTTGTTTCTTCTTATTGAACAATGTCTTGGGTTGAAGTTTGGCTTCTTTGGTCTTCTTCTTGTTTTATTCATATGGGGAATCAACTATAAAGTGGCTATACTCACCACAATTATAGCATGTCCGCCTCAACTTTGACTTTGTTCTTTGCTTGTGCTTCCCTTCGCTTGATTTAGTGCCTTTTCTTTTCTTCATTATTCTCTTGAATTTCTTCATGAAAAATATCATGTCTTCTTCATCTAATTCACTGCTCTCACCATCACTGTCTTCTTCTAGCTGAGCTTCTCGAGCTTCTTTAGATAGGGGCTTGAGGGTGGACTTCAAAGCAACACCTTTCTTCTTTGCCGAGGTGAGGTCGGCAATTTCCATGACATGCTTTGCTTGTTTTTCCATCATCTCAAAATTAATGATTTTTCCATGTAATTCATCCGGAGTCATTTTCTTGTATTCGGGGCTTTCTCTAATCATTGAGCATAGGGTGATGTTGCGAGGCATGAAAGCTCTAAGAATGAGCTTCACCACCTCGTGGTCATTCCACTTCTTGCTTCCATAAGATTGAACCTTGTTGACGAGTGTCTTTAATCGGTTGTACATATCTTGAGGTGAATCGTCTTCTTCGATTGTGAATCTTCCTAATTCGCCTTCGATCATTTCGATATTTGCTTCACGCACATGTCGGTCACCTTCATGTGCAGTTTGCAGTGTGTCCCATATCTCTTTAGCAATCTCGAGTCCATCCACCTTGGTGAACTCCTCCCGACTGAGCGAAGAGGTGATTGCCGTGGCTTGAGCATTTCAATGAATAGCCTGCTCTTGGCTTGGTGTGAGCTCTTCATCGTCATCCGGAATGTCTATTCCTGTGCACACAATATGCCATAGACTTGGATTGAGAGAGATTAGATGCAATTTCATATTTTGCCTCCACATTGAGTAATCGCTTCCATCAAAGTGTGGGTCTTTTCCGAGTGGAATAGAAAAGTAATGATTATTGTTGGAATTGAGACGATCATAGTTAAAAGGATATCGGGAGTAGTCGGTGTGACTACTCCCCTTATTCTTTTCTTCAATCTTCACTTTCCCTTTGGAAAGTGTCTTCTTTCTTAGGAGCGCCTTTAGTTCTAGTGTCTCCTCATCGTCGTCCTCGAAGTCTTGAATGGCTTCGAGGAGCTTCTCCACCTTTAGGTTCTTGTCATCATCAACCTTTTCATGGTTGTTGCTCTTGTGGATGTTCTTCATGTCCGACATGATCTTCTTCGAGCGATTAGTCTCTTTCTTGAAGAACCTGCTCTGATACCAATTGAATGTGTTCTAGAGGGGGGTGAATAGGCCTTTTTGAAATTTGTCGGAACCTGCAACACTTAATCACCACATCAAAACTTGAGATATTGGACTAGTCCGGTAAAGTGCGGACTAGTCAGGTGTGTACCGACTAGGTTGATTAAGTTTGATCGATTACTTTGATTCTACGATGTTTGCAGCGGAAATGTACAGTTAATTTAAGTGTTGCAAGATGATGTACTAGGACATATCACAATTCAATCTTATACTTAGCAATTCAATATAAAGTAAGCAATATTGATTCAAACCCTAGATTGTTGTAATGAATAAGAACAATGAATACAAAGCAAGACACAAGTGATTTATCCCGTGGTTCGGCTCCCACAGAGGCAACCTACATCCACTTTGAGGAGTCCACAAAAGGACCGGGTCTTCTCCAACCCTACCCTCGTCGGATCGCCACAAAGGCCAATCCTCTTCCACTTATCACAAAGGGGCGAATAATTGAATTCAAAGGGGGCCTTCTCACATGTTGAGGACTCCCCTAGATTATAACACGAAATACCACCAAGAACACACTCAAAAGATTACAATGAAATCACAGGAGTGTGTTAGAAAATCAAACCAAGAGCTCAATGAGTGTTGAACGTGGCTCTCCGATGATCTAGAGTGTATCCTTGAAGGATTGATCTTTGTTGCACTTAATTTCGTGGAGAGATGTGTTTTTGAGGCTCTTGGGAGGTGTGATGGCGCTAGGGTTTGAGAGTGTTTAAAGTTGGGCCGTGCACCTCTATTTATATGGGGTTTCTAAAAGTGACCGTTAGGGCTTAGAAAGATCGGACTAGTCCGTGGTGGACACCGGACTAGTCTGGTGTGCTGTGTGTAGCAAACCCTAAGTGTCCCGAAATATCAGACTAGTCCATCTAGGAGTAGACTTGTCTGATTTCGCTTCTGGAAATCTTCGGACTAGTCCGATGGACATCGGACTTGTCCGGACAGTGAAACCCTAAGTGGTTATGAGGACAAGTCCGCACTTGGAGGACTTGTCCAATTTCGGTCAGAGAGTTTTTCGGACTAGTCTGTGCTAATATCAGACTTGTGTGATTTAGATCAGAATGAATATCGAACTAGTCCGGTGGTGATCGGACTTGTCCGATTTTGTGTGACTTGTGAAGTGTTTTGAGGACTAGTCCGCACTGGGGAGGACTAGTACGATTCTAGTCAGAGAGATATCGGACTAGTCTGATGGACATCGGACTTGTTCGATTTTTTGCAGAGAGGATATCAGACTAGTCTGGTGACATTCGGACTAGCCTGGTCCTGTATAAATTTGTGCAATGTGTGTCTGTAATTGTGATTGAGCTCTTGGGGTGTGTTTTCTAAACACACTCCAGACACAATAATCTACTATTCTTCTTCCTTGAGCTCATTTCCACTTTGCTCCTAATTTTCCCTTCTTTTTGGCACTTTGCTTATTTTGCTATTAAAACCTGTGCTCATCTCAACAAAGAGGTTAGGATCTCATTTGCTTGTCATAAATCATCCAAAACCCACAAGGGATTCCTAGATGCACTTTCAATCTCCCCCTTTTTGGTGATTGATGACAACCAATTGAGATTTCACAAAATATGATAAAAATTGATATTTTCATAAAGTATGCACATATGAGTCTAAGATATATCAAGCAATGAAAACATAATCCATATGTGCATTCTTTATGGTGGGATGCATGACTAAGTATATTGAAACAATGAGAATGACATAATTGACATTAATCAACCAAAACCATGCATATATGTCATTCTAGGAGCAAAATCGCATAACTAAACAATTACTTCTCAAAAGATCGTAACATTGCATCACATAACCATAATTAACTTAAGAACATAGTTAAATCTTTACAACCCGCAAAATAGTCAAAAAGCATAAAAGAGAGCTTTGTCCTCGCATCCTACTGCTAAGACTAAGACTCCCCCTCAATCTCTCCCCCTTTGGCATCAAGACACCAAAAAGAAGGAGAGGAGGGTCCTAAAGTCTTCACTCATCGCCGTCGGTCCTCTCATCGTCTTCATTGTCGTCTTCGGGCTGATGAGGAGGAGGAGGAGGAGGAGGTGCAGAGCCACTCGAGCCAATTGACATGATTCTTTTTGGGTTGTCTTTACAACTTGATTATCTATCATCTGTCAAAATTTCATGATCATTGGATTTGTGGTTTTTTATCTACACGAGTTTCTTTGCAACGTTCCAGAACTGTTTTTCTCTTGTAGGACAGATTGACCTTTGTTTGATCTTTCAATCGTAACTTGAGTTTCTCTCGACGGATTTGAGTGATTCTTGTTGTGTCGTCTTTGTGACTTGATTCTCTATGATATCTATCACTTTTGTCATGGTGAAACTATAAGACCTATGTGTGCTTAATACATTGGATTGTAGTGAATACACTTGCTTTGACGATAAAAGTTTTGAATATCACCAAAACACCTTTTTATTAAGGTATGACTAGTCTTGGTTATACTAGTTTTGGTATGTTCCGGCGCTAGGTTCTACTAGCTTTTGTTAGCTCCGGCTCAAGGTCCGGGTTGCTCTGGCAAGGTCTGGAACTTGACCGCAATGCTTCTGTTTTTCATTTGCAATGTTTCGTACTTGCTTTACATATCTGGAAAGATTGCTTAGTATTCATTTGCTAAGTCTTTGGTGCGTTTTTGGTTGATATGGATGATATCGTGTTACTGTGGTTTTGCAACATGCTTATATGAGGTTCTCACGTAAGGTGTTGTGTTCAAAACTAACTTGAGTCTAGTCGAGGACTTGGGCTCGTATAGATTGGTTGTTTATTTATGTGCAGGTGTTGCTTGAGTTCAAGACATGCCAGGTGATGGGATCCATTGGACTAGTCTCAGGGAGGAGATGAGGTTCCAACAACCAAATTCTGGAGGAATTGTGGTTGAGCTGATTAGGAGGTTGCGCAGCATGATTGAATCAAGAACAATGCATGTGAAGGTATCGTGGACGTCATTGGAAGATGTTTGCACGTGTGCAAGGAGTGCATGGACGTGGCTACATGGTTCCGAGACGTGATGAAGAGATGTGGACGTAAAGAGTTGGTCGGAAAGGTCCAACCGACTAGGTTATGGACTTAGGCTACGGCTGAGTCGGGTTTGACTCAAATATGGAAAGATTTGAGTTGGTTATGATAGGATTTCGTGTGGGTCACGAATTTGAGTTGTTTAGGAATGTGGGATACGTTCATAAGGTGTTTGGAAGTCTTAAGATTTCTTCTATATGCGTATAGAAGAATCCTAAGCAGTTATGGAAAGTTACGATTTGTGAACAGAGTAGAATTAGGTTCCTGATTTGAGTTGAGTTGGCTTTCGAGCTGGTTATATAAGCAAGGGAGCCCAGAGCTCGTGGTGTACAACTTTGGGGCTGTTCCTCTTGTGTTCTATTGAATAAAATTCGTAGTTTGAAGGAACTTTTGTGCCTTGTTCGTCCGGCTTGTTCCAGACAAGTTTTACTCATCGAGTTTCTGGACAGCACTACCTTTCGTTGGTGGTTTTATCATAGCTCGAGTTTTAAAGGTCCAATTGACGTGATTCTTTTTGGGTTGTCTTCAGAACTTGTTTATATATCATCTGTCAAAATTTCACGGTCATTGGATTTGTGGTCTATGATCTACACGAGTTTCTTTGCAGCGTTTCAGAACTGTTTTTTTCTCAGGTAGGGCAGATTGACCTTTGTTTGATTATTCAATCATAACTTGAGTTTTTCTTGACGGATTTGAGTGATTCTTGTTGAGTTGTCTTCGTGACTTGATTCTCTCTGATATCTATCACTTTTGTCACGGTGAAACACGTTTATATTAGTCTCACACACTGCCGAAGGGGTTGGGGTTTAATTGTTTCCGCTGCGTAAGATTTTTAAATCTACCATTCACCCCCCTCTGGTAGCTTTTCACGTGCTCTTCAATCCTACAATTGGTATCAGAGCCACGGTGCTCTAATCTTTGTGATTTGTGCATGTTTTTGACTAATCATCATAGAGAAGTACTCCGCCAAACCTTGTGTGTTCGCTGGTATTGATTTTCAGGTTTGGACTGCACGCATGGAGGCTTTCATCCAGGCACAAGGCTTTGCAATATGGGAGAAGGTATAAAAGCCTTACGAAGTGCTATCAAATGATCAAGTTACAGCTACAAATCTGAGAGATGTTGACAACAACAACAAGGCTCGGAACTTGATCATACAAGGATTAGCACAAAGCGACTTCGACCGTGTTGCACACCTCCGATCTGCATACGATGTGTGGAAAGCACTTTGTGACTACCACGAAGGATCCAACACGATCAAAGTGGTAAGGCAAGACATGTTCAAGAAAGAATACATGCGCTTCGAGATGCAACCCGGTGAGTCTATTGATGACCTTTTTGCTTGGTTTAATAAGATTCTCAGTAACTTGCGTAGTGCCAATGTTAATTTTTTCAGATGCTGAAAATGCTCAATTGCTAAGTGCATTAGATATGTCAATTTGGGAGATGAAAGTCACATCTATTCGTGAATCTATTGTCACGAGTTCACTTACTTTAGATGTGCTATATTCCAAGTTAAAAACTCATGAAATTGATATAATCTCACGTAAGAACCCCAACAAGTCTATTGCTTTTGTTTCTCAACATGACATGCCTAGTTCTGGTCAAACATCATCTTGTGGTACATTTGCTTTGTTGTCCTCTCTAACCCTTGAAAAGATTGGGGAGTTTCCAGAGGAGGAGCTAGCACTTCTCTCTACGAGGTTCTCAAAAGCATTGCAAAATGTGAGAACTAGAAGGAGAGGAAGCTCCGGACCTCAACGATGCTTTGAATATGGTAAGACAGGACATTTTTGTTCAGATTGCCCTAACCTTTCAGGTCATACTTCCCGGGATGGATAACAAGAACGAAGCACTCCTATGCAAAAGATACGAAGAAAAAAAAGGGTTTTACAGGACGTCAATTGGTGAGCAGTTTTATCTCAGCACTCCAGAAACTTGGCTCAAGCGACGTGGACATTGGAAGTGATGAAGATGAAGATGATTTGGCAAACTTGTGCTTCATGGCGTGCAAGTCAAGATCATGTATGGAGGAGGCAGAACACAACAGCGACAATGAAGAGGTATGTCCTACTTGTGAAGAAATGTGTGATGCTATTTCTCGTGCCACTGTTATTGTTAAGAAAAAGGACAAAAAGCTTAGGGACAATGCTGTTAAAATTGAGTCACTAGAATCTGAAATTAATCGTTTGAAATCCGTGATTCCTAGTGATGATTCTTGTTCCTCATGTGACTTAATATATGAACAATTGTCCCCCCCTAAGAAGTGCACATACCTCCACACTTGGTAAACTTGAACTTGAAATTGAAAAGAACAAAAAGCTTGCTGCACTTAATATTGGAAACTTAAAAGATGCTTCTTGTTGTACAATTGATTTGCATTGTTCTAGTTGTGATGATCTTGATAAAAAACTGCAAGATGCTATGAATGAAATTTCTATATTGAACAATGCTTTACGTTCTCATGAAGTTAAATATTGGTCCAATTGCAAACTAAAAGGAAAAACTTCATGTGCAAACTGCCTAGACTTGTCTAAGAGACTTGATGACATGAATAGGACACCAGATCGGTTTTGTAATAGGAATAAGAACCTAAACTTGCTGCTGAATTCTTCCAAGTCTTGCAAAGATAAAACCGGTTTAGGTTTTGATTCTCATGCTCATGCTAAGGCACATCCACCTAAAATTGTAAAGTCATTAGAAAGTGGTTTGATTCAAACAGTTCGTAAACAAAAAGAAGTGGTTTTCAGATCTGCAGGAGTATTGTCTCATTCGGTTTCAAATAAAAATATGGTTTGCTCATCTAGACATAAACACAAAGTTAAATTTCATTGTACCTACTGTGGTAGAGATGGTCATGTCATAGATTTTTATTATAGACTAGCTAAACAATAGAAAAGGGAAAGAATGGTTGCTAGATCTCATAACTTCCATGCAAAATTTGCTGCACATATTGAACCGAATGTACAACCTGCTGTTTTGAGTCAAAAACATTCAAAGTTTACCTCCGGACCTTCTGTTTTTGCCTCCGGAGCTACTGATTTTGTGCTACATAAGTAACACCTTATAGGTCAGTAGTTAAGAATAAAAAATCTCAAACTTTGACTCATAAACCTACTATTTTGTCTCAGCTTTCGCGTGTTTTTCCTGCTGCACGTCGCGTGACTCAGTACTGGATTCCTAAATGCCTTTTGTCTAACCCCAGTATTGAGTCATCGACGTACTGTGCTTCTATGTAGGTTACACGTTTGAGGAAGGAGAACATTTGGATTGTGGATTCAGGTTGCTCACGCCACATGACTGGTAACAAAAATTGGTTCTCCTCCCTCTCTTTTGTGTCACGTGTAGAGAATGTTACTTTTGCCGATAATTCTTCAACTCCTATAATTGCTAAGGGTTCGGTTAGAGTAAATGATTACTACACTTTGAAGGATGTGGCACTTGTCAAAATTTTGAAATACAACTTGCTTTCTGTTTCACAATTGCTAGATGAAAACCTGGAAATTATTTTCAATAAAAACTGCTGCAAAGTTGTAAGTTCAAATAGTGAGCTTATTTTTAACATGTCTCGGTTTGGAAGAGTTTTTAAAGCTGATTTTGATATGTCTTTCTCTAAGCATAGGTGTCTAGTTGCTAATGATTCAAAGGACTTATATTTTTGGCATCGTAGACTTGGTCACGTAGGCTTTGATCATCTAACACGTGTTAGTGCTCTTGATCGCATATGTGAGCTGCCTAAGCTTAAAGGGGACAATGAAATTGTGTGCTTTTCTTGTAGACATGCTAAGATGGTTGCAGGTTAACATACTCCTCTCACAATGATCATGACAACTGAACCATGTCAACTTTTGCATCTTGACACCGTAGGACCTTCACGTGTTCAATCCTTCGGAGGTAAATGGTATGTACTTGTGATTGTTGATGATTATTATAGATACTCTTGGGTTTACTTTATGGCGTCTAAGAATGAAGTTTTTAGTCACTTTAGAACTTTATTTCTTAGATTATCAATTGATTACCCAGGATCTTTAAAAGCAATTAGAAATGATAATGGAACTGAATTTAAAAATCAATCTTTTGATCACTTTTGTGCTGAAAATATAATAGATCATCAATTTTCTTCACCATATGTACCTCAACAAAACGGTGTTGTAGAAAGAAAGAACAGAACTTTAGTTGAGATGGCTAGAACTTTGCCTGATGAATATCAAACTCCTAGGAAATTTTGGACTGATGCGTTAGCAACCGCTTGTTATGTCTCAAATCGTGTTTTCTTGCGTGCTAAGCTAGGTAAAACACCATATGAGCTCCGGTTTGGACATAGGCCTAGTGTTACACACTTTCGAGTCTTTGGTTGCAAAAGTTTGTTAAGAAACATGGTAATCTTGATAAATTTGAACCTAGATCCATTGATGGCATGTTTCTTGGTTATCCATCTCATACTAGAGGCTACCGTGTGCTTTTACTTGACACTAACAAAATTGTGGAGACTTGTGAAGTGTCTTTTGATGAAGATAGCCCAGGCACTAGCTCAAACATTGCAGGTCCAGATCCATATCCGCAGGGGGGAGCATTTTCGTTGAAGATGAGGAAGAATTGGAGCTGCTGCCCAAAAATTCAGCAGCTAAAGACTTTGGTTCAGCTCCGGATGTTAATTCTCAACCAGCACCGACAACCATCAATGCTGATTCGAATCATCCTCAAGTCACAAGCTCATCGATTTGTGATGAACATGAAGAAGAAGCTAGTGAGACATCTGTTCCCCTACGGTTTAACAAAGATCATCCCCCACAACAGATGATTAGAAGCTTGCACGAACGAGTCACACGGTCCAGGTTTTGCGATCCAAACTCTTATGCTCATTCTGCTTTTGTTGCTTCTTTTGAACCCAAAGATATATCACACGTACTCACTAATAACTCTTGGATTATTGCCATGCAAGAAGAGTTAGAAAATTTTGAAAGAAATAATGTTTGGAAACTTGTA
Organism: Tuctoria greenei; assembly: GCA_036927565.1. Classification (NCBI taxonomy): domain Eukaryota; kingdom Viridiplantae; phylum Streptophyta; class Magnoliopsida; order Poales; family Poaceae; genus Tuctoria; species Tuctoria greenei. The sequence continues at coordinate 192,720,173 of JAYESD010000005.1, forward strand.
CCTCCACCTCAAGGTCACACTTTAATTGGAACTAAATGGGTATTTAAAAATAAACAAAGTGAGGATGGGGTTGTGGTTTGGAATAAGGCTAGGTTGGTTGCTCAAGGTTTCACTCAAGTTGAAGGTCTAGATTTAGATGAAATTTTTGCTCCCGCTGCTAGATTAGAAGCCATAAGAATTTTGTTTGCCTTTGCTGCATCTAAAGGTTTCAAGCTATATCAAATGGATGTTAAAGGTGCTTGTCATTTTCTTGGTAATTCTATTGTTGCTTGGTCCTCTAGAAAACAAAATTCAATTGCACAATCCACAGCCGAATCTGAATATGTAGCTGCTGCAAGTGCTTGCTCACAAATTCTTTGGATTGTTCAAACACTTAAGGACTATGGGGTTGATCTAGATAGTGTTCCACTATTCTGTGATAACACTAGTGCCATTTGCATTGATAAAAACCCCGTGCAACATTCTAGAACTAAGCACGTTGACATTAGGTATCACTTTCTCCAAGATAATGTTGAAAAAGGAAACATTGTGCTTCACCTTGTAGATACCGAACAACAATTGGCTGACATTTTTACAAAACCTTTAGATTTCACTCGTTTTTGTTACATTCGTAGTGAAATAGGGGTTATGCATCCCCATGGCTTAAATTGAGGGGGAGTTTTGAAACTTGGGAAGTCTATGTGTGAATCTAAAATTAAAATAATATGAGCATAGTATTTCATACATATATGACTTTGTGATTCCTTTTACATGCTGAAAGTTCTTACTACATCACTCGTGTTATACATTTTGTAGTTTTTGCCATGTCTAGTAATTGGAATAATTACTTACACTAAATCTGGTCATGATCGAACTTTCTTGCTGTTTTGAACTTGTTACATGTTCACAAGTGCTTTTAATCATTAAGAATTAATCAAGTAATCATCTCACATGTTGAGTTTTTATGAACAAATATAAATTGAGAAAAGATCAAGAGAATATGCATGCATTGCACCTCTTCTTTTGAGATGGCTTATCATTGCACTTAGATATGAACTTGGAAAAAGTTGTGCATGACTAAAACCATGTCCTTAAACTTCTGATTGTCAAATGACATAGGCTTGGCTTGGTTGGTTAGAATAAGGCATATGCGCATATAATCTCTTGCAAATATCATATGATCTAAGTTTATGCTTTTAAAATAGTAAAATGCAGCAACTAGTGTCATGATTTCAGGTTTTGAAATAGTTAAGTTTGTGAGATCATGACTTGCTTAAATTGAAAATTACATTTGACCTCTAGCATGGCTTATACTACTTTATGTATCTCATTGATGTGATAATGTAAGGTACCTGATAGTATGACTTGGATGAGCTTTGTTTATATGTATATGTTATAATATGCTCATAACAACTAAAGGGGGAGAGATAATTTGTTTATATGCTCATGACTTGCTGAATACATTGTCAAAGGGGGAGAGATAATCATGAAGAAAAAGAGAATATGTGCATAAGTAGAGATAATATGGGATAATTTTTGGATTTTCTTCTCATTTTACTTTTGATTTATAAAGGGGGATAAATTGTCTTCAAAACTTTTATGTGAATAAGCCAATGTTCGGATTTTAATTGGTGTTGCCAATGCATTCATCAAGGGGGAGATTGTAAGACCTATGTGTGCTGAATACATTGGCTTGTAGTGAATACACTTGCTTTAACGATAAAAGTTTTGAATATCACCAAAACACCTTTTTATTAAGGTCCGACTAGTTTTGGTAAGTTCCGGCGCTAGGTTCTACTAGCTTTTGTTAGCTCTGGCTCAAGGTCCGGGTTGCTCTGGCAAGGTCCAAAACTTGACCGTAATATTTATGTTTTTCATTTGCAATGTTTCGTACTTGCTTTACATCTCTGGAAAGATTGCTTAGTATTCATTTGCTAAGTCTTTGGTGCGTTTTTGGTTGATATGGATGATATCGTGTTACTGTGGTTTTGCAACATGCTTATATGAGGTTCTCACGTAAGGTGTTGTGTTTGGAACTAACTTGAGTCAAGTCGAGGACTTGGGCTCGTATGGATTGGTTGTTTGTTCATGTGCAGGTGTTGCTTGAGTTCAAGACATGGCTGGTGCTGGGATCCATTGGACTAGTCTCAAGGAGGAGATGAGGTTCCAACAACCAAATTCAGGAGGAATTGTGGTTGAGCTGATCAGGAGGTTGTGCAACATGATTGAATCAAAAACAATGCATGTGAAGGTATCGTGGACGTCATTGGAAGATGTTTGCACGTGTGAAAGGAGTGCATGGACGTGGCTACATGGTTCCGAGACGTGATGAAGAGATGTGGATGTAAAGAGTTGGTCGGAAAGGTCCAACCGACTAAGTTATGGACTTAGGCTACGGCCGAGTCGGGTTTGACTCAAATATAGAAAGATTTGAGTTGGTTATGATAGGATTTCGTGTGGGTCACGAATTTGAGTTTTTTAGGAATGTGGGATACGTTGCTAAGGTATTTGGAAGTCTTAAAATTGCTTCTATCTGCGTATAGAAGAATCCTAAGCAGTTATGGAAAGTTACAATTCGTGAACGGAGTAGGATTAGGTTCCTGATTTGAGTTGAGTTAGCTTTCAAGCTGGTTATATAAGCAAGGGAGCCCAGAGCTCATGGTGTACGACTTTGGGGCTGTTCCTCTTGTGTTCTATTGAATAAAATTCGTAGTTTGAAGGAACTTTTGTGCCTTGTTCATCCGACTTGTTCCAGACAAGTTTTACTCGTCGAGTTTCTGGACAGCACCACCTTTCGTCGGTGGTTTTATCATAACTCGAGTTTTACAGATCCAATTGATGTGATTCTTTTTGTTTTGTCTTCACAACTTGTTTATCTATCATCTGTCAAAATTTCACGGTCATTGGATTTGTGGTCTATGATCTACACGAGTTTCTTTGCAGCGTTTCAGAACTGTTTTTTCTCGGGTAGGGCAGATTGACCTTTGTTTGATCTTTCGATCATAACTTGAGTTTTTCTCGACAGATTTGAGTGATTCTTGTTGATTTGTCTTCGTGACTTGATTCTCTCTGATATCTATCACTTTTGTCATGGTGAAACACGTTTAGATTAGTCTCACACACGATTTCTTTTAATAGATCGTTTTTCTGCCGAAGGGGTTGGGGTTTAATTGTTTCCGCTGCGTAAGATTTTTAAATCTACCATTCACCCCCTCTGATAGCTTTTGTCTTCGATCCTACAGAAACACATTTAGATTAGTCTCACACACAATTTATTTAACAGATCGTTTTTTTTTGCCAAAGGGGTTGGGATTTAACTGTTTCCACTGCGTAAGATTTTTTAAATCTACCATTCACCCACCCTCTGGTAGCTTTTCACGTGCTCTTCGATCCTACAGATCCAGGACTTTGAAGAACTTCTAGAGCCTCTGGACTTTTAGGAGATGAGCAGCTAGTTGGGGATTGTTACAACAGCATTCACCTTTGACTTGTTTGATGATGAGCTGTGAATCACCCTTCACCAACAGTTATTTGACACCATAGGATAGTGCCACCTTGAGCCCATAGATGAGAGCTTCATACTCCGCCATGTTCTTGGTTGCCTTGAAGTCAAGGTGAACCATGTACTTAGACCTTCTCCTCAGTCAGAGCGAGGAGAAGGATTCCAGCTCCGACCCCTTGCTTCTGCATAGAGCCGTCAAAGTAGAGAGTCCAGTGAGGCTCGGTGAATACCTGAACCTTGGGTTCTAGTTTCTGCTCACTAGAGCCCCCAGGGTTTGATGGAGAGGGAGTCCATTCCGCCACGAAATCAGCCAAAGCTTGACTCTTGATTGCTTGTCGTGGCACGAATTCAAGATCAAACTCAGCTAGCTCTACTGCCCACTTTGCAATGTTCCTAGTGGAATTAGGGTTATGCAAAATAGCGCACAATGGATAAGAAGTTACCACTGATATTTTGTGGGCTTGGAAGTAGTGACAAAGCTTCCTTGAGGCAATAAGAACTGCATAGAGCAGCTTATGCACCTCAATGTATCTGGTCTTAGCATCGTGGAGTATTTCACTAATGAAGTACACTGGACGCTGGACAGTCCAGACCCTCTTGGAGGGGCCCGAAGCTTCCTCTTCATTGACCCGGACCCTCCCGGATGGGTCCAAGCCTTCTTGTTGAGATTCCCGGACCCTCCCTGAGGGGTCTAGAAGTTCTTCCTGTTCGACTCGAGCCTTGTTGGAAGGGTCTGAATCATCTTGGTCAGCCAGGTAAACCTCCTCAGGCAGGAGAGGTTGATCTTCTAGCATTTGGCCTTGAGGTTCCGTAGGGGGCTGGGACCCGAACACGCTTTCAGGTAGCTCCGGATCCTCCCGGAGGGGTCTAGGTCCCTGAACTGGATGTGGCTCCGGTCTTTCCGCGACTAGGACCATGCTGACAACTTCGCTAGTTGCAGAAATGTAAAGCAGTAAAGGCTCACCAGGATTAGGAGCTACCAAGATTGGTAGTGTGGTGAGAAGCTGTTTCAGCTCTTGAAATGCCTTTTCTACTTCTTCAGACCAATGAAAGGGTCCGAACTTCCTCGAGAGTTTGAAGAAGGGTAGATCCCGCTCTGCTAGTCTTGAGATGAACCGACTGAGCACAGCTAGACACCCAGTTAACTTCTAGACATCTTTTATGCGAGCTGGAGGCCGCATATCTTCAATGGCTTTGATCTTCGTCGAGTTTGCTTCAATTCCTCGGTGAGTCACCAAGAAACAAAGGAGTTTCCCGGAGCTAACTCCGAAGACACATTTGTCCGGGTTTAGCTTGGTGCGTGTGATGCGCAGCTTGTCGAAGATAGCTTGTAAATTTCCTAGGAGTGACTCCTTGTTCTTTATCTTCACAACGATGTCATCGATGTAAACCTCCACTAAGTCTCTAATTAGCTCTCCAAATGTTTTGTACATAGCTCTCACTAAGGTTGAAGCAACATTTTTAAGACCAATGGTCATGACAGTATAACAATACAATTCATCTACTGTTATGAAGGCAGTATGCTCTTCATCTTCCTTAGACATTTGAATTTGATGATATCTAGAATATGCATCTAAGAAACACAATAGCTCACACCCGGAGGGGGAGTCCACTATCTGATCTATTCTAGGTAGTGGAAATGGATCTTTTGGGCATGCCTTCCACTATCTGATCTATTCTAGGTAGTGGAAATGGATCTTTTGGGCATGCCTTATTTAAAGTAGTATAGTAGATACACATCCGAAGCTTCCCACCGGCCTTGGGTACCACGACTGGGTTCGCCAGCCATTGTCGGTTAAACACCTCCCGGATGAAACCAGCTTTGAGCAACTTCTTGATCTCCTGTCGGATAAAGTTTTGCCGCTCGATTGATTGCTTCTGGGGTTTTTGGGGTACAGGCCGTGAGTCGGGATAGATCTTCAGATTTTGCTCAATCACCTCCCTGGGGATCCCAGACATTTGTGACGGTTGCCAAGCAAACACGTCAACATTCGCCCAGAGGAAAGTGATGAACACGTGTTCCTATTTGTTGTTCAGACCTCTCGATATACGGGTGGTCTGAGCAGCATCAGCACCGATTTGGACGACTTTGATGGGAATGTCGGTGTCATTGCTTGGTTGCACATGGGGTGCAGAGGTTGAGCCTCGATGATGAGAACTCGAAGGCTACGAAGCTAGCTCCTTACCGGATGCTTCCTCCTACGCTGTAGCAAGCTCGTGGAGTTCCTCCAATGCAGTGGTTCCTGCAGTGCGATCCTCGCGGATCTAGAGAACGCCCGAAGGTGTTGGCATCTTCAACACCAAGTAGCCATAGTGGGCGGCGGCCATGAACCTGTACAAAGCAGGCCTACCCAGTATGGCGTTGAACGTTAAACTGATTTGCGCCATGACGAAGACCAATTTCTCGGTTTTGTAATTCTCCCGAGTCCCGAAGGTCATTGGGAGTTTGATAGAGCCGAGTGGGGTAATGGCCCCCGAACCTACCCCAGAAAAAGGTCCAGAGTGGCGAAGGTCCAAAGGTCAGAGATGGAGCTTGACGAAGGCTTCAAATCTTATGAGGTTCAGCCCTGCACCTCTGTCCACCATTACATGGTGGAGTTGAACATTGTTAATGGTTGGAGACACCATCAACGGGAGTTGGCCAGCTCTGATCATCTTACGAGGGCAGTACGAAGCATCAAAAATGATGGGAGTGTCCATCCACTTCCGATGAGGCTCCGCCCTGGCAGTAAGAATTGCAGCAGCCATGTCCCGCTGCATTGTCTTGAGGATGCGGCGAGAGGTGATGTCCCAAGAACCACCATAAATGGTGTTCAAGGTCTTCTGATGCTTTTTGTCGGAGACATTGGAGTCATCATCAACAATATTGTAGACAGTCTTCAGAACCTTCTTGGGGTCCTGAAAGCCTAACTCCTCTTCAGCTGGAGCTTCATCGAATTTTTGTTTTCCTTCCCGCTGTCAGAAAGGAGCTTCTTCTCGGCGCTTGTTGTAGCGCTCGACAAGGTTCCAGACCTCTCGGCATTCTTCGAGATTGTGCTTGTCCGTGTTGTGGATCGGACACCACACATTGGAGTCACTGTCGTCTTCTGATGAAGGACAAGGTTGTTTTTAGGGGCGTGGCCCCCAGCCACCCAGAGCTGCAGCAGCCGCAGTAGTAGGTGCGCCGATCGATGGCTTCTTTTTGCCGTTGGACTTCTTTTTCTTTTTGCCACCTTCGGATGTAGTGTCTTCAGTCTTGGAGGATTTCTTGTTGGCCTCCAGAGGTGGTTTGAAGTGCATCTCACGTCCCTCTGAAGCTTTGGCACATTCATCTACTAAGCTGAAGAGTTCCGTGACACTGGTGACCTCTTTGGTTGCCAGCTTCTCCAGCATCTTTTTGTCTCGAACGCCCTGTCTGAATGCAACAATAACAGAAGTGCTCGAGATGGAGGGGATAGTATTGCATACCTGGGAAAACCGTTGAATAAAGGATCGCAGCAATTTCCCTGTTGTCTACTTTACAGCAAACAAGTCTAGTTCAGTGCCAGGCTGGGTGTAAGAACTCCCAAAATTGGCAGTGAATTGTTGACATAACTCTGCCCAACTATTGATGGAGTCAGGTGGAAGGCTCATGAACCAGGACCTTGCAGTCCTAGCTAGAGCCACTGGGAAGTAGTTAGCCATCACGGACTCATCGCCCCCCCCCCCCCCCCCCGCCGCTAGTATAGGAGTGGAGTAGATTTGAAGAAATTCGGCGCAGTCCTGTCGAATTTCTCCGGCAAATGAGGCCGGAACTTTTGTGGCCATATGACCATGCGTAAGTGCATGGCCAGGGGAAAACAGCCACCCCCTACTCCCTGAGGAGCAGGGTTGTCCCGAGCCTCTCGCCTCTCACGAGCACGCTTGATATGGACGCGACCGTCTTGCTGCCGGTAACAGCGATCAAGTTCTGACTGCAGTTCATGAGTCGGAATCCTGGTGATGGTGTGGGTGTGTCATGTCCCGGAAGGCAGCGAAGTCACCTGCTGCGATGCAGCATGCCGTCGGTGCTGTGACACGTGAGGACCAAGTCTTCCAGACAAGGTCCTACGTTGAGCTGTTGTCTTCCCTGAAGGGGGAGGACCTTGGTTGGTGATGGCATCGGCTGCGGCTGCAACCACATGTTGTACATCAGCGCGCCACTGCTCCATCGCACCCTGAGGCACTCCGGGTGCTGGTGGGCGCTCCAACAGAGTTTGCGCAGCAATTAGCGCGTTCTCTGGGTTGTTGTTTGCCGATGCTGTGACCGACACAAGTACCCCATCCTACTGTCCAGCATTGTTTGCTGGGGCAGATGATGGTGGTGGTGGCATGACACCCGCCAGGACAACAACGCTCGTTGGCTACTGCTTGTTAGAGGGATTGCCTCTAGCAGGCTGTTCAGCATGGTTGCCGTTAGAGGATCTTGCAGTGGAGTTCACCATCTTGCGACCTCGGGCGCCCCCCTACCTGGTGCGCCAAATGTCGAAGTGGTTAAACGACACTTCCCCTGGTACTACTAAATGTAGCCCGCGGAGGTTCTTGTATTGGTTTGGGCGCGCAGAGATTGGGAACAAGATGATGACACAGGTGATTTACGTGGTTCGGGCTGCCTGAGCGTAATACCCTACTCCACGGGGTTTGTGTTGTTGTATTGAGTAAGTCCGTAGCACTAGTATGCGTGTGAGCTTGGATTGAGTTCGCTTGTATCGTGCAGCACAATCCTTTTATAGTCCAAGCACTGGCCATTACAACATTTGCCCGGCCCGACATGTGGCCCTAGCGTATTCGATAACTTAATACACAATATATGAGTATTAAGCGTGATTAATAGGGTGATAACGTGCTTTAATGATTGCGTTACCCCTATTATCAGTCCACTGATCGTGTGTCATTAATATAGTATTAATGACACGTAATCAGGTCTTGTAACTACTGCTTTAACTGTCCCTTGAATGTCTGTGCTGTTGGAGATCGGCCAATGTCTCTATTGGTGTTGTAGGTCCGAAAGCTCCACACGCGGCAGTTCCGGAGCTTCCCCTCGAGGGGAGATAGGTCCGGAATTGACATACATGTGGTGGCATCGGAGCTTCCCTCTACGGGTGGTTAGATCCGGGGTCATTATCCACGTGTCAACGTCTGAGCTTCCCTATGTTAGGAGTTCAACTCCGGTCTTATATTACACGTGGCAGTCCTGGAGCTACCCATATGAGGGAGGCGAGTCCAATGCCATGTGACACGTGGGGCCTAAGGAAGCCTTCAACTCGGATTGGTGGAATTCTCTTGCACTTCTTGTGGTATTATGGGTTACCCGGTACGTAGGGTACCGACAAATATTAATGAAAAGATTCAACTAATGCAACAAAAATAACTAAATAAGCAAACTAAGCAATTAAGCATAAGGGATAGCACAGCTCCAATCAACATGACAAGCAAAGCTGACGGCAGACATGGCCTAGAACTCCGCATTATCATCGTTATACTCCCAATCCTAACCTGCAACTGTTGTTGGGGGAATTGCAAGGGTGAGTACATGTCATACTCAGCAAGTATGGAAAGTATGACATGTAGCTAATTCAAACGACGAATATAATAATGGCTAAGTGCTGAAAAGTACAATAAAATATTTGAAAAGCAATATATTGTATGTATGTGAAATAAACCCATCATAAACCATGAAGTTACCATAATGCTAGTCCATATTTCATATCCATGACCATTATACCAGATTTCACCATTATCATTAACCATATCCAATAACATAATTTAATCCATAACCAGCCATAACCATATTATCAACCATAACCATTACCAAACCATCCCGAAGTCGAATCTCACTCTAATTATGTGAGGGTCCAGGTTGCTATTGACCGGTAGAACGACTATCATGATAGTTTTTAAGACACCCGGGAGAGGTTGTACCGCTTTAGCCACGTGTTTGTGATTTCATCACCTTTCGATGACTATAGAATCTCAATTATGTCGTCTCACACTTCCTTAGGTGTGTGGCCAAGAGATCACAAAATAGCCTTTACAAAGGGACTACTAGCATGTATGGACCCACTGAGGTTTCACCGGTGGTGATGTCTCCAACTGAGCACATCTTCAACCAAGGGCCCCCTCTTGTGCCATTCGGATCCCAAGGAGTCCCGCCAACCATATCCAAACCCAATCTGACTCCCCTTCCCCGGTGCGCCAAATGATCCGCTCAATACTAGCAATACCCTAATTAATCAGCTATGCTACACCCATACTTGGCCTTGTGGTGGCACTGTAAATCCTAGATGGTCGCTCCATGAACCGGTCCTGAGATCTAAAGCAAGCCAAACCAACATAACGTCCAACCCATCCACATACCATGCTTGCTTAGATCACCCATTACCATGTCATATTAACCATAATCTCATTACTACATAAATAAATGATATAGTTGTTTTCCCATCCGAATTGATAAGCGAAGCAAAAAGGTCAAAGCCCATCCTGATCCTCTACCATGAATTCTAGGTGACAAGGGTGGTTAAACAAAGCTAGTAAACTTCCTTCATAGGATTCCCATCAAATTGACACAGGCATGCACTTTTGCAAACAAAACATTTATTTTAGAAACAGGATCAATATGTTCAAGGACACTTGCCTTGCTCTTGGGCTTGATTGGGATCAAAGACTTCAAACTCTTGGTGCTGGAGATCCTCTGCGGCACTCTCTAGTGCAAACTCGTCTAATCCGCACAATAAACATACAAGACAAGAACTACAATCAATAGATGCACATATGTTACTTAATATGACATGATATGCATGATTAATGCAATTGTGAAGTAAAACTAGTTAATTGGTCACTATTAATGTTTACTAACTAGTTTTAATAGTTATTTTCAAGTCTGGACAGGTTTGGAATTGATTTTAGTCAATATAGATTTTATTCAACAGAAATTAACCAGGAAAATTGGACTGGTTCGCTAGGGACCAGACTAGTCCGCTCTTCGCGGAACTAGCAAACTAGGGTTTTCTAGATCGACGTAAATTTGGAGATTTGGGGTTGAATTCACATAAGGAAGAAGAAGTAGAAGGTATACCAGGTTTCCAAGACTCCAAAGAATCAAGGATATTGGAGGCAACACTTGGATCTTGATGATCTAGGGTTGATGAAGAACTTGATGGTGAGTTGTTGATGAAGAACGCAAAGTTGATGGAGATATTGATCCTCTTTCGTTTCCTCTTCTTATTCTTGCTCTAGATCTCCTTCTCCCTCCTTGGTGGCGGCTATTCACGAGCTACGGTTTGGGTGTGGTGGAAAAGTGGCAAATAGATGTCAAGCCAAGGGGTGGAGTTGTTTATATAGAGGTGGAGGCTAGGGTTGGATGGATTTCGGGTTTGAGATGAATAGGGGTCGGTCTTAGGGTCTCACATGAGCTCTAAAAGAGTTAGGCATGACGCCTCTAGGCCCACTTAAGGTAAAACTCGAAAACAAGTTGTGAAACAAAAGATCAACTCGGAATCGCGATTTACCGGACAAGTCCTAAAAGGGCCGGACTAGTCCGAAGTTAGACAGAGAGAAATCGGACAAGTCTGGACTGGACATTGTACAAGTCCGATCTTATCCAGAGGGGGAAAACAGACAAGTCTGGCCAAAATCGGACAAGTCTGACTTTAGTCAAAGGAAAAATGGACAAGTCCGCTCGAACACCAGACATGTGTTGACGGTCCTTAAGTACCATATTTTGACCGTCAATTCACCTCATAATGTGCATAAAAGAAACACAAAACATAGTGGTAGGGCTATACACTAACCCAATTCCATAAGTGTTGGTTTGTATTTGTATGCAGGTGAATTAATACCCAAAATACCAAAACATGCAGGGATGAATCCATGAAAATGGATTTCAACAAATCAGGCAATGACACATGGCAACACATGGATCAAATGGCCAACAAACGGAAGATTCTGAGGAGATCCAACGGTGTTGCACCCATATACATCAAGGGGCCCCACCTGGAAGCCACCTGGAGGAAGCACTCCCTGAGGGGAGGCTTGACCAGGTTGGCCGAACCAGGGGTTCGGCCGACCCCTTCCTGGCGCCAAACCGATTCAAACGACACGTGTTGGTTCCTCCCGACTCCCTGGAGTCAATGGTGACTGATTCGCACGTTAATTGTGGCGGGAACCGACCCTTCTCCACCTATAAATAGATCCCCTCACCTCACTTCTCACACACACCAAAAGTTGAGAATAGTGCTACACTCCAAAGGTTTAGAATAGTCCTAGAGGCTACCAAAGTAGAAGGAGAGTGTGGTGAAGAGTCTAGGAGAAGGAGGCTTGGGCTTGTCAAGTCCCTCTTCTACACTTGTACCCCTACAAAAGTTTTACTCAATCAAGAAAGCCTTTGTGAGTTCAATACAAGTTTGATCTTCTATTCTTAGTAGTTTGCAGAAGTAGTTACTTGTGGTTTCACTGCTTTAATTCGTTAGAGGCTCTAGCTGTAGCTTTGTGTTCAAAACAACTAGAGTAGTGATTTAGAACGTAAGCGCGGTGCTTAGGTTATAAATCATCAGTGGATATCTCGTAGACCCAAAGATTGAAGAGGTAGGCAGTAGGTGGTGACAGCCTATCTGTTCTTTGTAATCCTCCACATTCAGCTATGTAAGACCTATATGTGCTGAATATATTGGCTTGTAGTGAATACACTTGGCTTTGATGATAAAAGTTTTGAATATCACCAAAACATCTTTTTGTCAAGGTCCAACTCTAGCTCTGAGCTACAGCAAGGTCCGACGGTAGGTCCGTCTTGGTTTGGGTAGCTCCGGTTACGTTCGATGCTAGGTCCGACTAGCTTTGGTCAGCTCCGGTGAAGTTTTGTCTTTAGCTCCGGCACGTCTTTGATAGCCCCGACACGTCTTTGATAGCTCCGACATGTTTTTGATAGCTCTGACATGTTTTTTTGTTAAGCTCCGAGTTGATTTTTCTAGCTCCGGTTTTTGGGTTTACTAGTTCCGACTAGTTCTGGTTAGCTCCGGCGCTAGGTCCTGATAGTTTTGTAAGCTCCGGCGGGAGCCTGGTTGTACTAGTTTTGGTAAGCTCCGGCGCTAGGTTCTACTAGCTTTTGTTAGCTCCGGCTCCAGGTTCGGATTGCTCTAGCAAGGTCCGAAACTTGACCGCAGTGCTTCTGCTTTTCATTTGCAATGTTTTGTACTTGCTTCACATTGTTGGAAAGTTTGCTTAGTATTCTTTTACTAAGTTTTTGGTGTGTTTTAGATGATATGGCTGATATCGTTTTTGCTATGCTTTGCAACATGCTTATGTGAGGTTCTCACGTAAGGTGTTGTGTTCGGAACTAACTTGAGTCAAGTCGAGGACTTGGGCTCGTATGGATTGGTTGTTTATTCATGTGCAGGTGTTGCTTGAGTTCAAGTCATGGCTGGTGACGGGATCCATTGTACTAGTCTCAGGGAGGAGATGAGGTTCCAACAACCAAGTTTGGGAGGAACTGTGGTTGAGCTGATCAGGAGGTCGCGCAGGATGATTAAATCAAGGGCGATGCATATGAAGGTTACTGAACGTTGAAGGAAGGTGTTCACACGTATGCATGCGGTGCATGACGTGGCAACATGGTTCTGAAGATGGGATAAGGAAGGAAAGATATGGTTGGAAGGATCAGATCGTAACGGTTGATGACTTTGGCTGCGGCGGAGTCGGTTATGGCTCGGTATGGAAAGTATCGAGTTGGTTATGATAGGATTTCGTGTGGGTCACGAATTTGAGTTGTTTAGGAATGTGGGATACGTTCCTAAGGTTTTTGTAAGTCTTAAGATTTCTTGTATCTGCGTATAGAAGAATCTTGAGCAGTTATGGAAAGTTACGATTCGTAATCTGAGTAGGATTGGAGTCCTAGTTGATATTGGGTTGGCCTAAGGGCTGGTTATATAAGCAAGGGAGCCCAGAGCTCGTGGTGCACGACTTTGGGGCTGTTCCTCTTGTGTTCTATTGAATAAAATTCGTAGTTTGAAGGAACTTTTGTGCCTTGTTCGTCCGACTTGTTCCAGACAAGTTTTACTCGCCGAGTTTCTGGACAGCACTACCTTTCGTCGGTGGTTTTATCATAACTCGAGTTTTACAGATCCAATTGACGTTATTCTTTTTGGGTTGTCTTCACAACTTGATTATCTATCATCTGTCAAAATTTCACGGTCATTAGATTTGTGGTCTATGATCTACACGAGTTTCTTTGCAGCGTTCCAGAACTGTTTTTTTCTCGGGTAGGGCAGATTGACCTTTGTTTGATCTTTCGATCATAGCTTGAGTTTTCCTCGACGGATTTGAGTGATTCTTTTTGTGTTGTCTTTGTGACTTGATTCTCTCTGATATCTATCACTTTTGTCATGGTGAAACACGTTTAGATTAGTCTCACAGACGATTTATTTAATAGATTGTTTTTCTGCCAAAAGGGTTTGGGGGTTAATTGTTTCCGCTGCGTAAGATTTTTAAATCTACCATTCACCCCCCCTCTGGTAGCTTTTCACGTGCTCTTCGATCCTACAATTGGTATCAGAGCCACGGTGCTCTAATCTTTGTGATTTGCACGTGTTTTTGACTAATCATCATGGAGAAGTACTCCGCCAAACCTTGTGTGTTTGCTGGTATTGATTTCCAGGTTTGGAAGGCACGCATGGAGGCTTTCATCCAGGCACAAGGCTTTGCAATATGGGAGAAGGTATACAAGCCTTACGAAGTGCCATCAAACGATCAAGTAACAACTACAAATCTTAGAGATGTCGACAACAACAACAAAGCCCGAAACTTGATCATCCAAGGACTCACTCAAAGCGACTTTGATCGAGTCGCGCACCTCCGATCAGCATACGATGTTTGGAGAGCTCTCTATGATTATCATAAAGGCTCCAACACAATCAAGGAGGTAAAACAAGATATGTTCAAAAAGGAATATATGCGTTTTGAGATGCAACCAGGTGAGTCTATCGATGACCTCTTTGCTCCTTTCAATAAAATTCTCAGCAACTTACGTAGTGTCAATGTTAATTTTTCTGATGCTGAGAATGCTAGGCAACTTCTTAGTGCATTAGACATGTTAATTTGGGAAATGAAAGTAACATCTATTCATGAATCAACTGTCATGAGTTCTCTTACATTAGATGTATTTTATTCTAAACTAAAAACTCATGAAATTGACATCCTAGCACGTAAGGACCCAAACAAGTCTATTGCATTTGTCTCACAACGTGACATGTCTAGCTCCGACCAATCATCATCCTGCAGTACTCTTGCTTTGTTGTCCTCACTAACCCTGGAGCAGATCGAAGAATTTCCAGAAGATGAGTTGGCACTCATCTCTACTAGATTCTCAAAAGCATTGCAAAATGTGAGAACTAGAAGGAGAGGAAGCTCCGGACCTCAACGCTGTTTTGAATGTGGTAAAACAGGACACTTTCGTATAGAATGCCCTAAACTTTCAGGTCCGACCACCCGGGAAGAAAAACAAAGCAAGGTCCGGACCTCCTCTGGAAATTCCAACAAGAAAAAGAAGGGTACCATAGGACGCAAGATGATTAACAGCTTCATCACCGCACTTCAAGAACTTAGTTTAAGTGATGTAGACTTTGAAAGTGATGAAGATGATGAAGATCTGGCCAACTTATGCTTCATGGCGGGTAAAACAAGATCAAGATCAAGTCAGGAGGATGCAGAACACGACAGTGAAGATGATGAGGTATGTTCTACCTGCAATGAAATGTGTGATGCTATTTCTCGTGCAACTATTATTGTCAAGAAAAAGGACAAAAAGCTTACGGATAATGCTGCTAAAATTGAATCACTAGAATATGAAATTAACCGTTTAAAAACTTTGATTCCTAGTGATGATGCATGCCCCTCATGTGACTTAATCTATGAACAATTGTCCACATTAAGAAGTGCACACTCCTCCACTCTAGATAGACTTGATGAAGAAATTGAAAAGAACAAAGATCTTGCTGCACTTAATAATAAAAACTTGAAAGATGCTAGCTGTTCTACAATTGATTTGCATTGTTCTACTTGTGATGATCTTGATAAGAAACTACAGAATGCTATGAATGAAATTTCTATATTGAACAATGCTTTACGTTCTCATGAAGTTAAATTTTTGTTCCAATTGCAAACTAAAAGGAAAAACTTCATGTGAAAATTGTCTTGATCTGTCCAATAAACTTGATGACATGCATAGGACATTAGATCGGTTTTGTAATGGGAATAAGAACCTAAACTTGCTGTTGAATTCTTCCAAGTCATGCAATGATAAAACTGGTTTGGGTTTTGATTCTCATGCTCATGCTAAGGCACATCCACCTAAAATTGTAAAGTCATTAGGAAGTGGTTTGATTCAAATAGTTCCTAAACAAAAAGGAGTAGTTTTCAAATCTGCAGGAGTGTTGCCTCATTCGGTTTCAAATAAAAATATTGCTTGCTCATCTAGACATGAACACAAAGTTAAATTTCATTGTACCTTCTGTGGTAAAGATGGTCATGTCATAGATTTTTGTTATAGACTAGCTAAACAACAGAAAAAGGAAAGAAAAATTGCTAGATCTTATAACTTTCATGCAATTAGAAAAACACAACATGCTTTAGTGAGTCAGAAATTTGAAAAGGTAGCTTCCAAACCTTCTGGTAAGAAATCCGCAAAAGCAGCTCCGATAGTTTTGATAGCTCCGAGAGCTCCCGGACCTTCTGTTGTTTCCTTCGGAACTTCAACTTTTGTTTCCGGAGCTTCAGCCTTGTCTTTTGGAACTGCTGCTTTTACCTCTGGAGCTACTGGTTTTTGTGCTAAAAGAGTTAAGAATAGAAAATCTCAAACTTTGACTCATAAACCTGCTGTTTTATCTCAACCTTCATGTGTTTTTCCTACTGCACGTCGTGTGACTCAGTACTTGATACCTAAATGCCTTTTGACTAACCCCAGTATTGAGTCATCGACGTATTGTGCTTCTATGTAGGTTACACGTTTGAGGAAGGAGAACATTTGGATTGTGGATTCAGGTTGCTCACGCCACATGACCGGTAACAAAGATTGGTTCTCCTCTCTCTCTTTTGTGTCACGTGTAGAAAATGTTACTTTTTCCGATAATTCGTCAACTCCTATAATTGCTAAGGGTTCGGTTAGAGTAAATGATCACTACACTTTGAAGGATGTGGCACTTGTCAAAAATTTGAAATACAACTTGCTTTCTGTTTCACAATTGCTAGATGAAAATATAGAAATTATTTTCAATAAAAACTGCTGCAAAGTTGTAAGCTCAAACAGTGAGCTTATTTTTAACATGTCTCGGTTTGGAAGAGTTTTTAAATATGATTTTGATATGTCTTCCTCTAAGCATAGGTGTCTAGTTGCTAATGATTCAAAGGACTTATATTTTTGGCATCGTAGACTTGGTCACGTAGGCTTTGATCACCTAACGCGTGTTAGTGCTCTTGATTGCATATGTGGGCTGCCTAAGCTTAAAGGGGACAAAGAAATTGTGTGCTCTTCTTGTAGACATGCTAAGATGGTTGCAGGTTCACATACTCCTCTCACAATGATCATGACAACTGAACCATGTCAACTTTTGCATCTTGACACCGTAGGACCTTCACGTGTTCAATCCTTCGGAGGTAAATGGTATGTTCTTGTTATCGTTGATGATTATTCTAGATACTCTTGGGTTTACTTTATGGCGTCTAAGAATGAAGTTTTTACTCACTTTAGAACTTTATTTCTTAGATTATCAATTGATCACCCAGGATCATTAAAAGCAATTAGAAGTGATAATGGAACTGAATTTAAAAATCAATCTTTTGATCACTTTTGTGCTGAAAATAGAATAGATCATCAATTCTCTTCACCATATGTACCTCAACAAAACGGTGTTGTAGAAAGAAAGAATAGAACCTTAGTTGAGATGGCTAGGACTATGCTTGATGAATATCAAACTCCTAGGAAATTTTGGGCTGATGCGTTAGCAACCGCTTGTTATGTCTCAAATCGTGTTTTCTTGCGTGCTAAGCTAGGTAAAACACCATATGAGCTTTGGTTTGGACATAGGCCTAGTGTTACACACTTTCGGGTCTTTGGTTGCAAATGCTTTGTTAAGAAACATGGTAATCTTGATAAGTTTGAACCTCGATCCATTGATGGCATGTTTCTTGGTTATCCATCTCATACTAGAGGCTACCGTGTGCTTTTACTTGACACTAACAAAATTATGGAGACTTGTGAAGTGTCTTTTGATGAAACTAGCCCAGGTACTAGCTCCGGTGTTGCAGGACCAGATCCGTATCCTCAGGGGGAGGGTATTTTCGAAGATGAAGAAGAGCGGGTGATACTGCCTGGTAGTTCCGAAGCTGACACATGTCCAGCTCCGGACATTGAACAAGCTCCGGCTATCACCTCTGCTGGTCCTGATCGTCCACAAGTCACAAGCTCATCAATCTACGATGAACCTAATGAAGAAGAAGCTTGTGAGACATCTGTTCCCCTATGTTTTTACAAAGATCATCCCTCACAACAGATGATTGGAAGCTTGCACGAACGAGTCACACGGTCCACGTTTTGCGATCCAAACTCTCATGCTCATTCTGCTTTTGTTGCTTCTTTTGAACCCAAAGATATATCACACGCACTCACTAATGAATCTTGGATTATTGCCATGCAAGAAGAGTTAGAAAATTTTGAAAGAAATAATGTTTGGAAACTTGTACCTCCACCTCAAGGTCACACTTTAATTGGAACTAAATGGGTATTTAAAAATAAACAAAGTGAGGATGGGGTTGTGGTTAGGAATAAGGCTAGGTTGGTTGCTCAAGGTTTCACTCAAGTTGAAGGTCTAGATTTTGATGAAACTTTTGCTCCTATCGCTAGATTAGAAGCCATAAGAATTTTGTTAGCTTTTGCAGCATCTAAAGGTTTTAAGCTATATCAAATGGATGTTAAAAGTGCTTTTCTAAATGGCTACATAGATGAGGAGGTTTATGTCAAACAACCACCGGGTTTTGAAAATCCAGATTTTCCTAATCATGTTTACAAACTGTCCAAAGCCTTATACGGTCTCAAACAAGCCCCTAGAGCATGGTATGATAGGTTAAAAACATTCTTACTTGAAAAGGGGTTTACCATGGGCAAGGTTGATAAAACTCTTTTTGTGCTTAAGCATGGCAATGACTCATTATTCGTTCAAGTGTATGTGGATGATATTATCTTTGGTTGTGCTTCTCATGATCTTGTGTCCAAGTTTTCAGCAATGATGAGTTCTGAATTTGAAATGAGTATGATGGGTGAACTCACTTACTTTTTGGCGCTGCAAATCAAGCAAACCAAGGAGGGTACCTTTGTGCATCAAACGAAGTATACCAAAGACCTCCTAAGGCGCTTCAACATGAACAAAAGCAAGCCTCTTCGGACACCAATGGGAACAGCAACAACACTTGAACTTGATGAAGATGGTGACCCGTGGATCAAAAAGAATATAGAAGCATGATCGGATCACTTTTGTACCTCACGGCATCAAGACCGGACATACAATTCAGCGTATGTCTTTGTGCACGGTTTCAAGCTTCCCCACGTGCTTCACATCGTCAAGCCGTCAAAAGGATTCTCAGGTACTTACATGTAACTCAAGAATTTGGCATTTTTCTTCCTTCTTCCTCAACCGTTACTTTGAAAGCTTTTTCGGATGCTGATTTTGGGGGTTGTAGGATTGATAGGAAAAGTACTTCCGGTGCTTGTCATTTTCTTGGTAATTATCTTGTTGCTTGGTCCTCTAGAAAACAAAATTCAGTTGCACAATCCACAGCCGAATCTGAATATGTAGCTGCTGCTAGTGCTTGCTCACAAACTCTTTGGATTGTTCAAACACTTAAGGACTATGGGGTTGATCTAGATAGTGTTCCACTGTTTTGTGATAACACTAGTGCCATTTGCATTGCTAAAAACCCCGTGCAACATTCTAGAACTAAGCACATTGACATTAGGTATCACTTTCTCCGAGATAACGTTGAAAAAGGAAACATTGTGCTTCACCATGTAGATACCGAACATCAATTGGCTGACATTTTTACAAAACCTTTGGATTTCACTCGTTTTTGTTTCATTCATAGTGAAATAGGGGTTATGCATCCTGATGGCTTAAATTGAGGGGGAGTTTTTGAAACTTGGGAAGTCTATGTGTGAATCTAAAACTAAAATAATATGAGCATAGTATTTCATACATATATGACTTTGTGATTCCTTTTGCATGCTGAAAGTTCTTACTACATTACTCGTGTTATACATTTTGTAGTTTTTGCCATGTCTAGTAATTGGAATAATTACTTACACTAAAACTGGTCATGGTCGAACTTTCTTGCTGTTTTGAACTTGTTACATGTTCACAAGTGCTTTTAATCATAATGAATTAATCAAGTAATCAACTCACATGTTGAGTTTTTATGAACAAATATAAATTGAGAAAAGATCAAGAGAATATGCATGCATCGCACTTCTTCTTTTAAGATGGCTTGTCATTGCACTTAGATATGAACTTGGAAGAAGTTGTGTATGACTAAAACCATGTCCTTAAGCTTCTGATTGTCAAATGACATAGGCTTGGCTTGGTTGGTTAGAATAAGGCAGATGCACATATAATCTCTTGCAAATATCATATGATCTAAATTTATGCTTTGAAAAATAATAAAATGCAGCAACTAGTGTCATGCTTTCAGGTTTTGAAATAGTTAAGTTTGTGAGATCCTGACTTGGTTAAATTGAAAATTACATATGATCTCTAGCATGGCTTACACTACTTTATGTATTTCATTGATGTGATAATGTAAAGTACTTGATAGTATGACTTGGATGAGCTTTGTTTATATGAATATGTTATAATATGCTCATAACAACTAAAGAGGGAGAGATAATTTGTTTACATGCTCATGACTTACTGAATACATTGTCAAAGGGGGAGAGATAAGCTTGAAGAGAAAGAGAATATGTGCATAAGGAGAGATAATAAAGGGGGAGAGATAATATGGGATACTTTTTTCTTCTCATTTTACTTTTGATTTACAAAGGGGGAGAAATTTTCTTCAAAACTTTTAATGAGAATAAGCCAATGTTCGGATTTTAAATGGTGTTGCCAATGCATTCATCAAGGGGGAGATTGTAAGACCTATATGTGCTGAATGCATTGGCTTGTAGTGAATACACTTGGCTTTGATGATAAAAGTTTTGAATATCACCAAAACATCTTTTTGTCAAGGTCCGACTCTAGCTCTGAGCTACAGCAAGGTCCGACGGTAGGTCCGACTTGGTTTGGGTAGCTCCGGTTACGTTCGATGCTAGGTCCGACTAGCTTTGGTCAGCTCCGGTGAAGTTTTGTCTTTAGCTCCGGCACATCTTTGATAGCTCCGACACGTCTTTGATAGCTCCGACATGTTTTTGATAGCTCCGAAATGTTTTTTTGTTAAGCTCCGAGTTGATTTTTCTAGCTCCGGTTTTGGGTTTACTAGTTCCGACTAGTTCTGGTTAGCTCCGGCGCTAGGTCCTGATAGTTTTGTAAGCTCCGGCGGGAGCCTGGTTGTACTAGTTTTGATAAGCTCAGGCGCTAGGTTCTACTATATTTTGTTAGCTCCAGCTCAAGGTCCAGATTGCTTTGGCAAGGTCCGAAACTTGACCGCAGTGCTTCTGCTTTTCATTTGCAATGTTTCATACTTGCTTCACATTGTTGGAAAGTTTGCTTAGTATTCTTTTACTAAGTTTTTGGTGCGTTTTGGATGATATGGCTGATATCGTTTTTGCTATGCTTTGCAACATGCTTATGTGAGGTTCTCATGTAAGGTGTTGTGTTCGGAACTAACTTGAGTCAAGTCGAGGACTTGGGCTCGTATGGATTGGTTGTTTATTCATGTGGAGGTGTTGCTTGAGTTCAAGTCATGGCTGGTGGCGGGATCCATTGGACTAGTCTCAGTGAGGAGATGAGGTTCCAACAACCAAGTTCGGGAGGAACTGTGGTTGAGCTGATCAGAAGGTCGCGCAGGATGATTGAATCAAGGGCAGTGCATATGAAGGTTATTGAACGTCGAAGGAAGGTGTTCGCACGTATGCATGCGGTGCATGACGTGGCAACATGGTTCCGAAGATGGAATAAGGAAGGAAAGATCTGGTTGGAAGGATCGGACCGTAACGGTTGATGACTTTGGCTGCGACGGAGTCGGTTATGGCTCGGTATGGAAAGTATCGAGTTGGTTATGATAGGATTTCGTGTGGGTCACAAATTTGAGTTGTTTAGGAATGTGGGATACGTTCCTAAGGTTTTTGGAAGTCTTAAGATTGCTTCTATCTGCGTATAGAAGAATCTTGAGCAGTTATGGAAAGTTACGATTCGTAATCTGAGTAGGATTGGAGTCCTAGTTGATATTGGGTTGGCCTAAGGGCTGGTTATATAAGCAAGGGAGCCCAGAGCTCGTGGTGCACGACTTTGGGGCTGTTCCTCTTGTGTTCTATTGAATAAAATTCGTAGTTTGAAGGAACTTTTGTTCCTTGTTCGTCCGACTTGTTCCAGACAAGTTTTACTCGTCGAGTTTCTGGACAGCACTACCTTTCGTCGGTGGTTTTATCATAACTCGAGTTTTACAGATCCAATTGACGTGATTATTTTTGGGTTGTCTTCAAAACTTTATTATCTATCATCTGTAAAAATTTCACGGTCATTGGATTTGTGGTCTATGATCTACACGAGTTTCTTTGCAGCGTTCCAGAACTGTTTTTTTTCTCGGGTAGGGCAGATTGACCTTTGTTTGATCTTTCAATCATAGCTTGAGTTTTCCTCGACGGATTTGAGTGATTCTTTTTGTGTTGTCTTTGTGACTTGATTATCTCTGATATATATCACTTTTGTCACGGTGAAACACGTTTAGATTAGTCTCACACACGATTTCTTTAATAGATCGTTTTTCTGCCAAAAGGGTTTGGGGGTTAATTGTTTCCGCTGCGTAAGATTTTTAAATCTACCATTCACCCCCCCCTCTGGTAGCATTTCACGTGCTCTTCGATCCTACAAGCTATGCCATAGGCTCTTGGCGAGAGTCGTCCTAGTATTGCTAGGAGTAAGACCGTGCCCGAAGCAAGCATCTACTGTAAACTACCTTGAATTAGGATCAATACTTTGAATTCCTCTCTGTTCCTTGCCTACCAAACAACTTTGTGTCCTTTGAGTGAGCTAGTTCAAAAGATTAGCACGCATGTTCTTTGGATTCGATACCCTTGGGAATACTCTTTAAGGGGAAGTGCTACAACGATATTTCTGTGCACTTGCAGATAACTCTGTGGTGTTAAGAAATGCCAACAAGCATTTCGGGCGCCGTTGCCGGGGAGCGGTTGCTGTTAATCTTCGAACCAAGATCACCCTCGTATCATATCCCCCTTATCTATCATCTTACCTTTCTTATTCTTACCTTACCACGACCATATAAATGGAGCAACCCACCATTCTTTCTTATTCTGCTCTGAAGGGCAAGTTCTGTGAGCCACCGTCTTCGGCGGAACCTATTTGCTCAACCAGCTATGAACTTCGCCCTGGCTTTATAGCCATGGTTCAGGAACAATCCTGCTCAGGAACCAATTGTGAAAACCATTACCACCATCTACGATAGTTCGAACAACTGTGTTCATGCCTTCTAATCAAAGGTATGACACATGAAACTCTCAAATGGAAGTTGTTTCCTTTTTCCCTCAAGGAAAAAGCCAAAAAATGGTACAACCACTACGTTGGGAAGACAAACGGTGATTGGAGTGAATTACGAGACAAATTTTGTCTTGCTTTCTTTCCCATTGCCCGAATTGTTTCCTTAAGAAAGGAAGTACTATGCTTATAGCAGATGGAGAAGGAATCTATAGGTGCAGCTTGGGACAGATTTTCTCTTTTGAAAAATTCTGGCCCAGATTTGTTAATCCCTGATTCAATGCTTTTGCAACATTTCTTCATGGGATTAAACAAAGAGTCTGCCCTATATCTTTACATTACGGCTGGGGGATCTTTCCTCCATAAGACTCCAGAAGAAGGCAATGATCTTCTGGACAGAATTCTAGAAAATTCTTCCTTCATTATGGGTCTTAATGAGCCTCCCCAAGAGGAAGTCGTGTCAAGAACGGAGGATACGCTCTTGGACAAGGATGAACCCATTTCTTGTTTACCCCAGGCCTTGCTAGAGGAATCCTCTCCTGAACTTGAGACTACGAAGTTAGAAGAAATTCAACCCTCGCAGTTTCCATTTTATTTCGAGGAAGAGCTTTTTGAAGATTATGGAAATACCTCGAAGTATTGTTGCTATAGGAAACCTTCATTGCCACCAACTCCACCTGAACCACCTGACGGGGTGTTCGTCCGTCAGACGGTTAAGGAGTTGACCTCTATCCTAAGCAGAGAGTGGACAGCTGAAGTCGAGAATTCACCTGAAATTTTTCGGATGACCACACCTTTGGCTACCATTTTATGTTCTATTAGAGGGACATCAATGAGAATCCTATACAACCTTACTGTTGGAGCAAATCTCATTTCCAATTCTTGTGCTCTTCCCATTCTTGGCGATGTGCCATTGACACCAACACGCAAATCCTTCAGAGATTCATTTGGAACCATTCTTGAAGGATGTGGGGTTCTGCAACAAGTGTCTGTTAGACACGAAGATGTTGAAGCTCTCCTAGATTTTCACGTATTCGAAATCCAAGATTTCGACATCATGATAGGTATTCCCACAGAGAAATTTCTCATGGAAGTTCCTTTGGAAGGAAGCCTCAATATCAATCTTGGAGGGAGAAACTTCTCCATGCCTATTCTGCATTCAAAGAACACCTCTGCAGCATCTCCCATCCAAGATGAGCCAATGGATGAGGTTAGGACTCTTCAATTTTTAGAACCCCCTGAAATTGAAGGAGAAGAAGACTTTATCCAAGAGAAGGATGAATTTCAGGAGGAAATTGAATTGCCAAAAGAAGAGCCCTCGCCAAAACCTCCTGTTGAGCTCAATATTCTACCTCCAGGCTACGTTATGCCTTTCAAAATGCCGATTTAGAAGCCCCTTTCATCATAAATGACAAGCTTTCAGATGATGAAACGCTCAAACTCATAGCCATGTTAGAAAGGCATAGAGCTATTTTTGGATATTCACTTCAGGATCTCAAGGGAATTAGTCCAGCGTTATGCACCCATCGTGTTCCTATTGACCCTGAGAGTATCCCCTCAAGGGAACCTCAAAGGCGATTGAATAATTCGATGCGGGAAGTTGTCAAGAAAGAAGTCTTGAAACTTCTGCATGCCAGGATTATTTACCATGTTCCTCATAGTGAATGGGTAAGCCCAGTTCAAGTAGTACCTAAGAAAGGAGGTATGACGGTCGTTAAAAATGAGAGGAATGAATTAATTCCTCAACGGACCATCATGGGATGGAGGATGTGCATTGACTACCGAAAACTTAACAAGGCAACAAGGAAAGACCATTTTCCATTGCCCTTCATCGATGAGATGTTAGAGCGATTGGCAAAACACTCCTACTTCTGTTTCCTTGATGGGTATTCGGGATATCATCCAATTCCTATCCACCCCGATGATCAAAGTAAGACCACGTTCACATGTCCTTACGGATCCTATGCCTACCAGCGTATGTCCTTTGGACTGTGTAACGCTCCTGCCTCTTTCTAGAGATGCATGATGTCTATATTTTCAGACATGATCGAGGATATCATGGAAGTTTTCATGGACGATTTCTCCGTCTATGGAAAAACTTTTGATCATTGTCTAGAAAACTTAGACAGGGTCTTACAAAGATACCAGGAGAAGGACCTTGTGCTTAATTGGGAAAAGTGCCATTTGATGGTCCGGGAAGGCATCGTTCTTGGACACTTGGTGTCTGAGAGAGGGATAGAGGTGGACAAAGATAAAATTGAAGTTATTGAAAAACTTCCACCTCCTATCAATGTTAAGGGAATCCGCAGCTTTTTAGGTCATGCGGGGTTCTACCGACGATTTATCAAGGATTTCTCCAAAATCGCTAGACCCCTCACCAACCTATTAGCTAAAGAAGCTCCCTTTGATTTCAGTGATGAATGCCTTAAATCATTTGATATACTCAAAAAGGAACTCATCTCAGCTCCAATTATCCAACCTCCCGATTGGACGCTGCCATTCGAAATCATGTGTGATGCCAGTGACTTTGCTGTTGGTGCGGTCTTAGGCCAAACCAAAGATAAAAAGCATCACACAATAGCCTACACTAGCAAAACTCTGACAGGAGCCCAACTCAATTATGCCACAACTGAGAAAGAGCTCCTAGCAGTAGTTTTTCCTATCGACAAGTTTAGATCCTATTTGGTTGGAGCAAAGGTCATAGTCTACACAGACCATGCTGCTTTGAAATATCTGCTTACCAAAAAGGATGCTAAACCCAGGCTAATTCGATGGATTCTTCTACTCCAAGAATTTGATCTGGAAATAAGAGATAAGAAAGGAGTAGAGAATTCAGTAGCTGATCATCTTTCACGTATGAAAGTCACACAAACGATGGACATACCTATCAATGACTTTCTACGAGATGATATGCTCGTCAAGGTGACAGACTCTCACCCTTGGTATGCGGATATCGTGAACTTTATGGTCACGGGATACGTATCACCAGGGGAGAACAAAAAGAAACTCATTTATGAGTGTCGTAGACACCTTTGGGATGACCCTTACCTCTGTCGAGTATGTGCCGATGGCCTTCTTAGAAGGTGCGTCCCATCAATCAAAGGCACCAAAATTATAGAGAAATGCCATGCTGGCCCCTATGGTGGTCATTACGGTGTTTACTGTACTCATGCAAAGATCTGGCAGAGTGGATTCTATTGGCCTTCAATGTATGAAGATACCAAGGAATTCATTCGCAGCTGTTGGAAATGCCAGAAGCATGGAGGAATCTCTGCTCACGATGTGATTCCCGTAACATACAATCTCCAAGTGGAATTATGTGATGTATGGGGTATTGATTTCATGGGACCTTTTCCTAGGTCTTATGATTGCGAGTATATTCTGGTTGCCGTCGATTATGTGTTAAAATGGGTAGAAGCATTGCCATGCAAAAATGCTGATTCCAAGCAAGCGAAGAAAATGTTCCATGAGATCATTTTCCCACGCTTTGGAACTCCTCGTATGGTCATAAGTGATGGAGGGTCTCATTTCATAGATAAGACCTTCCGGAACTTTTTAAGGGAACTTGGAGTCCAGCATAACATTGCTACCCCATACCACCCACAGACAAGTGGTCAAGCAGAAACATCTAATAAGCAAATTAAGAATATTCTGCAAAAGACTATCTTGGAAATGGGAACGGGATGGAAGCAAAATCTACCCAACGCATTGTGGGCATATCATACCGCCTACAAGAAACCTATCGGCATGTCTCCTTTCCAACTTTTCTATGGGAAGACTTGCCATCTTCCTGTAGAATTGGAACATAGAGCGTATTGGGCCATCAAGCGGTGGAACATGAATCTTAACGAAGCTGGAAATCACCGATTGAAGCAAATCTTTGAGTTGGAGGAATGGAGAGATAAGGCGTACCACAGTGCCAGAATTTATAAAGAGAGAACAAAAAGATGGCACGATAAGAGGATTACGCCGAAAGAGTTCAAACCTGGAGAAAGTTTCACTCTTTAACTCTAGGGTTAAACTCTTTGGACATGGGAAGCTTAGAAGTAAATGGTAAGGACCCTTCACTGTAGTAGATACTTCATCCCATGGAGCAATCACACTCCAAGGTGATGACGGTCAACTATTCAAAGTGAATGGGCACCGACTCAAATTATTTCTCGATTCCCAAAAGGATACAGGAAAAAGATTTTGACGTGGTAAATCTAATCGATTTCCGTGCCATTTCTTTCAGTTCTGTTTAAATTCTCCACGTCCAACTAATGGGTCCATCCAATTCTTCATCTATGAGGCCCATTTAATCGACCCTAGAAAATGTGGCCCGAACGGAGCTAGAAGGGGGTCGGCCGAACCCTAGGGTCAGCCGACTCTCCCTTCGCGCTGTTCGTGTTCTGTTTTCTTGTGTTGATCCTCCTCGATATCCTCCACAAAATCCTCGGTGAAACACTTCGTTCCCCGCCTATTTAAAGGACGGAAATAGAGAGGAAAGTTATATACCTCATTGAATCATCATCTTCCTCCAGTCATCGTCATGGCCGACAAGAAGATTGTGCCTCACGCCTCCTCCAGCTCAACCTTCAACCTGAGCGGGGACATTACGCCGGCCAACAACAAAACTCCCCTCGCCTTGGAGTCCGTCATGGTGATCGATGTCAAGCCCCTTGCCATGATCCCACCTGCGATGACTCCACGCGGGCGCAACCCTACACCTCGTAGCGCTGTCTGGTCACTCTCCCCTCGGAGAATGCCGATGAAGTCAACGACGCCATGTTGTCCGACTTTGGCTGGACTGAACCCAGTCAAGACACGTCTTTTCCATGGAAAAGACGAGTCTCCCCCATCGTTGCTGCCCAGCGAGGAGTTCATGTACACACTGAAGACTAAGAAGGGCGATGTAGTGAGACACCACTACAAGACGCCCACTTGTACCTCGCCAGAACGCATGGGAGATCACTTTCTTATCCAGGGGGTGCGCAAACCCTAAGGAGGCTATGCTAAGGGACTTTTCAAGCGTGTAGATAATCTGGTGATAGAGGAGTCGACAGGCTCGTCGCCCTCCAAGATTAGGCGGCACATCCCACCACCTGCCATCAACGGGCCACCCAGCCAGCTCAAGGGTAGTGATGAGGACTCTCCTCGTGCCCCTAAAGTGGCACAGCTGACCAAGGAACTCGCTTCTCTCCGCTTGGAGAACAAGAAGCTGACTGACTTGGTGGCTGAAGGGCGCATCGAGAGGGCGGAACTGAAGGACGACATCATGGCCCTCAAGGAGGAGATTGATGGTGTTCGCCATGGCATGAGTGCCAAACTGCTGCACTTGTGCAATGCCGTCGGGGAGCCCGACATCTACAACGCACCAAAGTTTAGATGTCCCGATAGAATAAGGATGCTTACTACTTAGGATTTTAATTTTTTTAAAAAACATTTGTTTTCTAAAGCTAGGTTAAATAATGTAAGCCTCCCCATATTTTGATTTCAATAAAGTGAACTTACCGGTTCATCTAACACCAGTAAAGTTCCCCCTTTAGTTTACTTTGTGGAATAAAGAATTCAGGAAATAAGTGTGGGGGAAACATGTCCCCAAGCCACAAAACCCCGACGTAAAAAATTAACGTTGCATATCAAAACACGTCACGATCGAATGGGTAAAACGACCCGACGAAATAGAGGCATAGAAAATCCACCAGGAGGTCGACTGAACCCCCTAGTTGGTCGACCTGTCTTCTGTACCGTACGACTCCGTTTCGCTCCAGAAAATCGGTTTGGATTTCCTATCCCCACTTTTATGCGCTACCCTACTGTTTGAGTTGATTTCATATTTTTCATTGCATATCTAAAATGAATCAACCCAACAAATTGAAATAAAATTTGGTAGCCAAGAATTTGCTTAAGCTGAAAATTTGAATACTTTATATTTCAATTCATTACCTTGTTTATGATACCCATAATTCAATAGGAAAAACACATCATCTAGGTAATTGACTGGTGTGATATGGTAAATGAGTTCTTTAGAAATCATCCTTTTTCTTGAAATTGATTTTGACATTTGTAACTATTTGAAGTCTTGAACTTTGCCTAAATCTCTCATTGGAAATTTATATACCCACCAAGGCCAGATGATACATTCATTGAAAACCACAAGCATATGCCACTTTGTTTTTCATTGAACTTTGTCAAACCCGTGACCCAATTAAGTGACATGCATGAACTTTTTGATTTGAAAGCTCTTGTGCACTCCATTCATGCAAAATTTCTCACATTGAGAGTTTGCATCCATCGATCACCCATCCGCCAAAAAGAAACTCCATACAATACAAATGAAAGCCTCTCTAAAAATAAAAAGGAGTAGAAGACATGGCTACAAGAAAAAGAAAAAGCATACACTCTTGAAAAAGAGTAAGAGTGCTAAAAAAAGTAGCCATGTTTCATCCTTAAATAAGAGCAAATTCTTGGGAGTTATAAACTCACCCCTCCATTTCATTCATGTGCACAAGAATATTCCCTTCACTTTGTTCATTGCATAAGTCTCTTATAGGATCAACATATGAATTGCAAATGTGTGCCACATTCATCCCTACCAAGCTCCAGATATAGCCACTTTTAGTATAGGGACAAGAATTGGCAAAACATGTCATGGTGAGGACTCAAACACTTTGAGAGATTCCGATCGAGAAGGCAAGGGCAAATGTTCCTATAACTTTCAAATATAGCAATTGCCAAATCATTTCAGCAGAGAATTCATTCTAACCGTTCCACTTTTCAAACACCCAAGATTGATGTGGTAGCCAAATATAGCAATTTACCTCTATTGAACTTCATTCTAACCGTTCCACTTTTCAAACACCCAAGATTGATGTGGTAGCAACATACACAAAAGGGATCCATGAATAAAGGTATAAGTTGAAATATCTAGTATCCTTATTTTCTACCTTATAGCAAATTCATGACAACACTCTAGTTCTTCTTGCCTTCACTCGAGGACGAGCAAAGGACTAAGTGTGGGGGAGTTTGTTGACGGTCCTTAAGTACCATATTTTGACCGTCAATTCACCTCATAATGTGCATAAAAGAAACACAAAACATAGTGTTAGGGCTATACACTAACCCAATTCTACAAGTATTGGTGTCTATTTGTATGTGAAAGTGCATCTAGGACTCCCTTGTGGGTTTTGGATGATTTATGACAAGCAATTGGGATCCTAATCCTTTTGTTGAGATGAATGCAGGCAAATAATGAAAAATGAGCAAAATGCCAAAAAGAAGGGAAATGAGAAGCAAAGTGAATTTGAGCTCAAGGAGAAGAAAATAGTAGATTATTATGTATGGAGTGTGTTAAGGAAACACACCCAAGAGCTCAATCACTTTCAAGCACACACACACAATGCACAAAGTTATACAGGACCGGACTAGTCCGATATCAGCCGGACTAGTCCGATATCACTTTCTGCACTAGATCGGACAAGTCCGGTATCCACCGGACTAGTCCGATATCTTTCTGATCCACTTCGGACTAGTCCTCCCCAATGCGGACTAGTCCTCAATACAATGCACAAGTCACACAAAATCGGACAAGTCCGTTGTGATCCGGACTAGTCCGATATTCTTTCTGATCCATTTCGGACAAGTCCGGTGTCTACACGGACTAGTCCGATATACACACTGATCCAAATCGGACAAGTCCTCCAAGTGCGGACTTGTCATCCTAAACACTTAGGGTTTCATATGTCCGGACAAGTCCGATGGCAATCGGACTAGTCCGAAGATTTCCAGTAGTGAAATCGGACAAGTCCGTTTTCAACCGGACTAGTCCGATATTCGTGGACACTTAGGATTTGCTACACACAGCACACCGGACTAGTCCGGTGACCACCACAGACTAGTTCGATCTTTCTGAACCCTAACGGTCACTTTTAGAAACCCCATATAAATAGAGGTGCACGGCCCACTTTTACACACTCTCGAATCCTAGCGCCGTCACACCTCCCAAGAGACTCAAAAACCACCTCTCTCCACGAAATTAAGTGCAAAATCGATCAATCTATTGAAGATCACTTCTAGATCATTGGAGAGACACTTGGCACACATCATTGAGCTCTTGGTTTGATTCTCTAACACACTCTTGCGTTTCAATTTGTAATTTTCGAGTGTGTTATTGGTGGCTTTGTAAGTTGTAATCAAGGAAGCTCTCAACGTGTGAGAACGCCCCTTCAACTTGGTTATTTACCCTTTGTGATTAGTGGAAGAGGATTGGCCTTCGTGGCGATCCGATGAGGGAAGGGTTGGAGAAGACCCGGTCCTTTTGTGGGCTCCTCAACGTGGACATAGGTTGCCTTCGTGGTAGCCGAACCACGGGATAAATTGTGTGTCTTGTCCTTTTGCGTTCTTCATCTTAATTGATCAACTTAATCTAGGGTTTGATTCACTTTGTTCAATTTGAGTTAAATTGTTGAACAAGAGCCTTAATTGTAATAGAATTTGACATACAACTATTAAACTGTCATTCAAGTTTATATTTCCGCTACAAACATTAACGAATCAATCAAATTGACTGAACTTGATCAACTTAGCCCGTGAAAACCGGACTAGTCCGCACTTTACCGGACTAGTCCGATATCTCTGGTATTGACTTTGTTGTTGAGTGTTACAGGAACCGAGAAAATTCAATAAGGCCTATTCACCCCCCCTCTAGGCCTACATTCAATTGGTATCAGAGCAGGTTCTTCAAGAAAGAGTGCAACCACTCGAAGAGATCATGTCGGACATGAAGGAAGTTCAGAAAATCAACAACAAGGAAGAAGTGAACAACGACAAGAACCAAAAGCTGGAAAAGTATCTCGAAGCAATTCAAGACTTCGATGATGATGACGAGGAGACGCTGGAGCTGAAAGCACTCCTTAGAAAGAAAGCACTTTCCAAAGGGAAAGCTAAAGTTGAAGAAAAAAAGAAGGGGAGTAGTCACACCGACTACTCCCGATATCCTTTTAACTATGATCGTTTAAATTCAAACAACAGCCATTACCTATCTATTCCTCTTGGAAAAGACCCACACTTTGATTGGAGTGATTACTCCATGTGGAGGCAAAATATGAAGATGCACTTGATTTCCCTTAACCCAAGTTTATGGCATATTGTGTGCACAGGAATAGACATCCCAGATGACGACGAAGAGCTCACCCCAAGTCAAGAGCAAGCCATCCATAGAAACTCTCAAGCCGCAGCCGTAATCACCTCCTCTCTAAGTCGAGATGAATTCACAAAGGTGGACGGACTGGAGATTGCCAAGGAAATATGGGACACACTACAAACAGCCCATGAAGGTGACCGGCATGTGCGGGGGGCGAAAATTTAAATGATCGAAGGCGAACTAGGAAGGTTCGCAATTGAGGAAGACGAGTCTCCCCAGGACATGTACAACCGATTGAAGACACTTGTAAACAAGGTTCGATCATATGGGAGCAAGAAGTGGAATGACCACGAGGTTGTAAAGCTCATCCTTAGAGCCTTTATGCCTCGCAATGTCACACTATGCTCTATGATCAGAGAAAGTCCTGGGTACAAGAGGATGACTCCAGATGAATCGCTTGGCAAATTCATCAACTTTGAAATGATGGAGAAACAAGCCAAGCACGTCAAAGAAATAGCCGACCTCACATCGGCCAAGAAGAAGGGAGTTGCCTTAAAGTCCACACTCAAGCCTCTATCCAAAGAAGCAAGAGAAGCACAGCTTGAGGAGGTCAGCGATGATGAAAGCAGTGAGCTGGACGAAGAGGATATGATTTTGTTCATGAAAAAGTTCAAAAGAATAATGAAGAAAAGACAAGGAACAAAATCAAGTGAAGGCAAGTACAAGGAGAGGACAAAGCCGAAGATGAGGCAGGTGTGCTATAATTGTGGTGAGTATAACCACTTTATAGTCGATTGCCCGTATGAGGACAACAAGAAGAAGAATAAAGAAGCCAAGCCTCAACCGAAGAAATTCTTCAAGAAGAAGAAACAAGCTGAACAAGCACACGTTGGAAAGGAGTGGGACTCAAACGATGAGTCCTCATCATCCGATGAAGAAGAGATGGCTAGCATAGCCATTGAAAGCACGTCCAAGAAACCCACACTCTTCCCCACGCTCGGTACAAAGAAGGGAAATGGCACTTGCCTCATGGCAAAGGAAGGTAAATGCAAGGTAAACATCAAAACTCCTTCCATGCATTCCTACTCAAGCAATGATGAACTAGATAGTGATGATCAAGATATGTTAATTGGATTAGATAGAAAAACTGCTGCTAAAATGAAAATTTTACTTGACCAACTTGTTGAGAAGGAACGGCTAATTGATCATCAAGAGGACATGATTATCTCCCAAAAGGAGAAGTATGTCGAACTTGGCAATCTTCTAGTTCTTGAAAAGGAGAAAAACAGCTCACTAGAGCTTGAGCTAGCTTCAAGCAAGGAAACTTGCTTGGAGTTAACCAACTCAAACGTTGCAATCAAGGATCAACTTGATGACCTGATCAAGGTTAACAAGATCCTTGAAGTGCAAGTTGAGTCACTCAAGCTAAGTGAATCTTCCTCCTCTTCAAGTCTACCTTCTCAACCCACTTCAACTAATCTTGTTCATATGTGCAAATGTGGTAAAATCAACAACAGTTTGAAGGAAAAGTCTACCTCCACAAAGAATAAAAATCCTACCCAATGTGAAATATTTGACAAGGAGAGGATCAACTATGCACGTAGTGCATACTTGGTCCAAAGACCTCCAAATGTCAAGTATGGCATTGGTTACTCTTATGATGGAAAGCAAAATGCTGGAAGTCATAAGAATAACAAGGGAAGGATTACCTTTGTGAAGGGAGGACCCTCACAACCTGGTAACTCGAAAATTAAGAACCTGAACTCTCATGAACACCGGACTAGTCCGGTTGTGGTCCGGACAAGTCCGATCATCCAGACAAGTCCGGTCACCCAGACTAGTCTGATCCATAAACAACAGCAACTTTTGTTCAAAACCTTTGATGCCTCTTATGTATTAATGAGAAACAATCTTGGTAAAGTTTATGCTTATTATGCTAGGCCACGCCATGGGAACACAAAATCCCATGTGTGGGTGCCCAAATGTATTGTAACTAACCTCCAAGGACCCAAGCAAGCTTGGGTACCTAAAACCAAGGCATAATATGTTTCTGCAGGCCTATTCCTCCGGTGGATCCAAATGGGTGCTAGACAGTGGATGCACCAACCACATGACCGGAGAAAGGAGGATGTTCGTGGAATATGAAGAAAACGAGGACCCAAACGAAGGCATCTACTTTGGAGATAATAGTCAAGGAAGGGTGCTCGGTACCGGTAAAATAGCAATATCCTCTGAACACACTCTTTCTCATGTTTTACATGTTGAATCTTTAGATTATAACCTGCTGTCCATATCTCAATTATGTGACAAAGGTTATATTTGCTTGTTCACTAACGAGGGTGTGACCGTCTCAAGGAGGAGTGATGGTTCCGTTGCATTCAAGGGTATGTTGAAGGGAAAGCTTTACCTTGTTGACTTCAACAAGGATAAAGCCGAACTTGACACATGCTTGATTGCAAAAACCAACATGGGTTGGTTGTGGCATAGACGGCTAGCACATGTTGGTATGAGGAATCTTCAAAAACTCCTCAAGGGTGATCACATCCGAGGTTTGAAAGATGTTGTTTTTGAGAAAGACAGGCCTTGTAGCACATGCCAAGCCAGGAAGCAAGTTGGAGCACATCATCCCGCAAAGAACATCATGACTACGACAAGACCGCTCGAACTACTTCATATGGACTTGTTTGGTCCAATTGCTTACATAAGCATCGGCGGTAATAAATACGGTTTAGTCATTATTGATGATTTTTCCCACTTCACTTGAGTGTTCTTTTTGCATGACAAGTTAGAAACACAAGGGACACTCAAGAAATTCTTCAAGCGAGTGCAAAACGAGTTCTCACTATCGATCAAGAGTATTCGGAGCGACAACGGCACGGAGTTCAAGAACATACAAGTGGAGGAGTACCTTGATGAGGAGGGAATCAAGCACGAATTTTCAGCACCATACTCTCCACAACAAAACGGAGTTGCCGAAAGGAAGAACTGAACGCTCATAAAGATGGCAAGAACAATGCTCGATGAATACAAAGCTTCGGATCGATTTTGGGCGGAAGCAATTAACACCGCTTGCCACGCCGCAAATCGACTCTACCTTCATCGACTACTCAAGAAGACTCCTTATGAGCTACTCACCGGTAACAAACCAAACATTTCATATTTTCGAGTTTTCGGCTCTCCATGTTATATCTTGAACAAGAAGCCCAGGACTTCAAAGTTCGCTTCGAGGTCCGATGAAGGTTTCTTGCTTGGTTATGATTTGAACACTTACGCCTATCGTGTTTTCAACAAGGCCTCCGGACTTGTTGAAGTGGCACGTGACGTAGTGTTCGATGAAACTAATGGCTCCCAAAAGGAGCATGTTGATCAATGTGAATTAGGTAAAGAAGAAGCTCCATATCAAGCATTGAAGAGAATGGCTCTAGGCGAAGTTCGACCACAAGAGTCATTGTCACAAATACAAGAGGAAAGTGAACCACAAGAGGAGATCAACAATCAAGGGGGAGCTTCGATACAAGATCAATCACAAGAATATGAAGATGATCAACAAATCAACGAGGGCAACCACTCAGGGGGAGAAGAAAATGATCACCAACACACAACTCTCCAAGTGCCACACCCAAGAGTACACCAATGCATTCAAAGGGATCACCCAATCGACAACATCATCGGTGACATCCAAAAGGGAGTAACCACTAGATCTCGTATAGCTAATTTTTGTGAGCATTACTCGTTTGTCTCCTTTTTGGAACCACGCAGGACTGAGGATGCATTGAAGGATCCGGACTGGGTGGTGGCAATGCAAGAAGAGTTGAACAACTTCAAGAGAAACGAGGTTTGGGAACTTGTGGCAAGACCCAATTTAAATATAGTGGGCACCAAGTAAGTCTTCCGCAACAAGCAAGACGAACACGGAGTGGTGACAAGAAACAAGGCACGACTTGTGGCCAAAGGTTACTCACAAGTCGAAGGTTTGGATTTCGATGAGACTTTTGCTCCAGTAGCTAGGCTTGAATCAATTAGAATATTACTTGCATATGCTACTCACCATGATTTCAAGCTGTATCAAATGGAGATGAAAAGCGCCTTCCTCAACGGACCGATCAAGGAAGAGGTGTACGTGGAGCAACCACCCGGGTTTGAAGACGAAGAGTTCCCCAACCACCTATATAAACTGCGTAAGGCTCTCTATGGCCTCAAACAAGCTCCTAGAGCTTGGTATGAGTGTCTTAGAGATTTCTTAATTGATAATGGTTTTCAAATTGGCAAAGTAGATTATATATTATTCACAAAGAATCTAGATAATGATCTTTTTATTTGCCAAATCTATGTTGATGATATAATTTTTGGGTCAACTAACCAATCTTTCTGTGAAGAATTTAGTAGAATTATGACAGACAGGTTTGAAATATCAATGATGGGAGAATTGAAGTACTTCTTGGGATTCCAAGTGCGGCAACAAAGGGAAGGAACATTCATAAGCCAAACCAAGTACACGCAGGACATACTCAAGAAGTTTGGCATGGACAAGGCAAAGCCCATAAAGACTCTCATGGCTACGAATGGCCACTTGGATCTCAATGAAGATGGACCGAGCGTCGACCAAAAGGTATATCGCTCCATGATTGGATCTTTACTCTACTTATGTGCATCTAGGCCAGATATTATGTTGAGTGTATGTTTGTGTGCAAGATTTCAAGCCAACCCTAAGGAATGTCACTTGACAGCCGTAAAAAGAATCTTGAGATATTTAGTTCATACACCCAACCTTGGTCTTTGGTACCCAAAAGGCTCCAAATTCAATCTCATTGGTTACTCCGATGCAGATTATGCCGGGTGCAAAGTTGATAGAAAAAGCACCTCTGGCACATGCCAATTCCTAGGAAGATCTTTGGTTTCTTGGTCATCTAAGAAACAAAATTCCATTGCATTATCCACAGCCGAAACGGAGTATGTTGCAGCCGGGAGTTGTTGTGCACAACTCCTTTGAATGCGACAAACTCTAAGGGATTACGGTTACAATATGAACCGTATTCCTCTCCTTTGTGATAATGAGAGTGCCATTAAAATAGCCCACAATCCAGTTGAGCACTCTAGGACTAAACACATAGACATAAGACATCATTTCTTGAGAGACCATTCCATGAAAGGAGACATAACCATCTCACATGTCAACACCCAAAAACAATTGGCCGACATATTCGCCAAGCCACTTGATGAAAAGCGTTTTTGCGAACTCCAAAATGAGCTAAATATTCTTGATTCTCGGAGTGTGGCTTGAAAAGTTGCATACCTGTATGATTGCTTCAAAAATGTTGATTGAATTGTGAAAATCATCCCTCTCCATTTTTCTCTCGAAAAACTATGTCAATTATTAGATCTTGATGAATTTTGATCATTGTATGATTGTTGTATGCTTACTGGTCAAATTCATCAAGATTACTTGAATTGTTTTGCCTCCCTATTCTCTATTATTGAACCTTCAAATATATATGAATGGGCTATGCAATTCTTTCCTGGTGACCACGGACTAGTCCGTGGTTACCCGGACTAGTCCGCCCATGCAGACTAGTCCGTAGAGTGCCGGTTAGGCCGGACTAGTCCGATAGACGACGAACTAGTCCGATATAGGTCTCTGGATGACTTCGGACTAGTCCGGTCATGTCCGTACTTGTCCGATTTTTCGTGTCCATAACCCTAGCCGCCACCAAACCCTAATCTCCTCACCCTCACATTCGCTCTAGGCTTCCTCTCTCTTGCGCTCGAGCTCCCAAGGCAATCTTTTGCATCCTCCATCGAAAAGCCACTCATTTGGGCGGAGATCAAGCTTGAAGACTTGGGGATTGAAGCTAGCGGACCAGTCCGGCCTCCAACCCCCAAACCTTCGAGCCTCCATCGATTTCTTCGGTAAAAATCTTCAAAATCCTAGAAATCGTGTTTTTCTCAATTGTTGATCGTTTGGCCTAGCACCCTTCACTAGTTACATGTTTAGTTGATGTACTACGTGTAAGCTAGACTAGATTTGCATTAGGGATTGTATCCTGTCCAATCTGTTAGGTTTTTGAGGATGAACACCGGACTAGTCCGGTCCATGCACGGACAAGTCCGGTACCCCAGACTAGTCCGTGCCTGAGCACCGGACAAGTCCGATGTTTCTGAACCTGAAACCTAATTCCTTAATTCCTTAATGCCATCCATTGCTATCTTGCCTTACCTATGCCTTGTATAACTTGTCATTATTCTTGCTCAATCATTCTCAGATCATGTCGAGCTCCGACAACGAGATCTCCGACTTTGAGGCCGAGTTGGACCACGAGGTGGCACCTCGGTCCTCGGCGGGTCTTGGCAAGAAACGCCAAGAAAGACCTTCCGAGCCTGCTACCTCCCCTCCCCAGGTTCGGAGGAAGGTCTGTGTCAAGAAGCCCACCTCGAAGGCTGCTACGTCTTCAAGCGGCCTTCGTCAAGCAAAGGGAAAGGGCAAGGGAGTCGCAACGGGGCCAGTTGGGCCCTTGAAGCTTCATGCTCCCAGAGAAGGGGTCCGGGACCCCAATGAAGAGAAATTCAATGGGAAAGGCAGCGATGTGGCAGCCAAGCTAAGAAGCATTGATTGCTATGGAAGGCCAAAGCAGGCAGCTGATGGAAGGTTTTGGTCAAACTTCCATGCATATTTCTACAGGCTAGTTTACCTGCCGATGAAGACTCCGGTGGTGCGCAGTCAGTGGATTGACTGGGCCCACCTAGAGAAGAAGAAGTGCTCAGCTTTTGATGAGGTCATTGCTGCGGCAGAAAGGCATGGTCTGAAGGATCTGTTTGCCTTCATACACAATTGGAATGATGAAGTGATTGCACAATTCTATGCAACGTGCCACTTCTCGAGTGAAGATGAAGAGAGTGTGACTTGGACGACCCATGGATCCAAGTACTCCATCACTCAGGAGGATTTTGCAAGCTTGCTCCATTTAGACTCTGTTGGACATGACCACCTGATCATCCACAACATAGGGGTCATTGAGAGGGACAAAATGAAGTTCTTGTATGAGCCCAACTCTAAGTATGTTCCTCCCTCCACAAAGAACATGAAGCCCTTCTTTGTGGTTCTGAACAGAGTTCTCCGGAAGACCATTGCCCCCAAGGATGGGGATGCAGGGAGTGTATAGGGCTACCTCCGGACTCTAATGAGGGTCATAAGCAAGAAGAGACAGTTTGATGTTGCAGATTACATATGGAACGACATGGTCAACATCTCATGCACCCCCAACCGGTCCTGTGGCTATGCTCCCTACTTGATGTTCATGATTGAGAAGGTCACAGGAATAGAATTCGTGAAGGATGTAGAGCACACTCTCCTGAGGCCTCAGAAGCCTCAGCCTGTGAGTGTCCAGGCTGCTCCCTCACCGGCCTCAAGTCCTGAGGCACCGGCAAGAGAAAGAGATGCTGCTAGGGATCCTCCCCCCTCCAAGGAAGCCCCTCAGAGAGGATCCGCCAGTGGGATCCTCAAATACTTGTCCGTTATATTCTCCTCCTGCAAGAAGACTGAAGTAAAGCTTCATAAACTCAATCAGAAGAGGAAGGAGGATATGAGATATATCAAAGCCAATGTGAAGCAACTAAGTGAAAAGCTGGAGATCAACCCCATTGGATCTCCAGTAATTTCTGAAGATTCTGATCTTGACATCTCCGAGCTCGGGCCCTTGTCCCCCTCCGAGCCTGCCTATTTTGGCATTGAGGGCTCGAGCAGCTCCGCTCCTCCTCCTCCCTCTCCTCCTCGTCAAGCGGAGAGCAAAGAAGACGAAGAAGATGACGAGAGGACAGACAGCGAAGAGTGAAGAACCTAGGACCTTCCTCTCTCTCTTTTTGGTGTCTTGATGCCAAAGGGGGAGAGATTGAGGGGGAGTCAAGTCTTAGCTTTAGCTATAATAGGATGCGAGGAGAGAGCCTTCTCTGTACTTTTATTTGTGATTGTAATAGTTTAACACTGTTTTCATATTAAGTTTGGTCTTGTGATGAATTGCTCAATTTATTTGCGAGTATGTGGTGAAAACTGCATTTTTGCTCCTGGAATGTCATATGCACTTGGTATCGGTTGATTAATGTAAATTCTGTCATTCTCAATGTATTCATGCACTTAGTATGCATCCCACCATAAAGAATGCACATATGGATAATTCTCTTGTTGCTTGATGTATTTTTGAGTCATATGTGCATACTTTATGAAAATCTCATTTTTTGCCTTATTTTGTGAAATCTCAATTGGTTGTCATCAATCACCAAAAAGGGGGAGATTGAAAGTGCATCTAGGACTCTCTTGTCGGTTTTGGATGATTTATGACAAGCAATTGGGATCCTAATCCTTTTGTTGAGATGAATGCAGGCAAATAATGAAAAATGAGCAAAATGCCAAAAAGAAGGGAAATGAGAAGCAAAGTGAATTTGAGCTCAAGGAGAAGAAAATAGTAGATTATTATGTATGGAGTGTGTTAAGGAAACACACCCAAGAGCTCAATCACTTTCAAGCGCACACACACACAATGCACAAAGTTATACAGGATCGGACTAGTCCGATATCAACCGGACTAGTCCGATATCACTTTCTGCACTAGATCGGACAAGTCCGGTATCCACCGGACTAGTCCGATATCTTTCTGATCCACTTCAGACTAGTCCTCCCCAATGCGGACTAGTCCTCAACACAATGCACAAGTCACACAAAATCAGACAAGTCCGTTGTGATCCGGACTAGTCCGATATTCTTTCTGATCCACTTCGGACAAGTCCGGTGTCTACACGGACTAGTCCGATATACACACTGATCTAAATCGGACAAGTCCTCAAAGTGCGTACTTGTCATCCTAAACACTTAGGGTTTCATATGTCCGGACAAGTCCGATGGCAATCGGACTAGTCCGAAGATTTCCAGTAGTGAAATCGGACAAGTCCGTTTTCAACCGGACTAGTCCGATATTCCTGGACACTTAGGGTTTGCTACACACAGCACACCGGACTAGTCCGGTGACCACCACGGACTAGTCCGATCTTTCTGAACCCTAACGGTCACTTTTAGAAACCCCATATAAATAGAGGTGCATGGCCCACTTTTACACACTCTCGAACCCTAGCGCCGTCACACCTCCCAAGAGACTCAAAAACCACCTCTCTCCATGAAATTAAGTGCAAAATCGATCAATCTATTGAAGATCACTTCTAGATCATTGGAGAGACACTTGGCACACATCATTGAGCTCTTGGTTTGATTCTCTAACACACTCTTGCGTTTCAATTTGTAATTTTTTAGTGTGTTATTGGTGGCTTTGTAAGTTGTAATCAAGGGAGCTCTCAACGTGTGAGAACGCCCCTTCAACTTGGTTATTTACCCTTTGTGATTAGTGGAAGAGGATTGGCCTTCGTGGCGATCCGACGAGGGAAGGGTTGGAGAAGACCCGGTCCTTTTGTGGGCTCCTCAACGTGGACGTAGGTTGCCTTCGTGGTAGCCGAACCACGGGATAAATCGTGTGTCTTGTCCTTTTGCGTTCTTCATCTTAATTGATCAACTTAATCTAGGGTTTGATTCACTTTGTTCAATTTGAGTTAAATTGTTGAACAAGAGCCTTAATTGTAATAGAATTTGACATACAACTATTAAACTGTCATTCAAGTTTATATTTCCGCTGCAAACATTAACGAATCAATCAAATTGACTGAACTTGATCAACTTAGCCCGTGAAAACCGGACTAGTCCGCACTTTACCGGACTAGTCCGATATCTCTGGTATTGACTTTGTTGTTGAGTGTTACAGGAACCGAAAAATTCAATAAGGCCTATTCACCCCCCCTCTAGGACTACATTCAATATGCAGGTGAATTATTTACCCAAAATATCAAAACATGCAGGGATGAATACATGAAAATGGATTTCAATGAATCAGGCGATGACACGTGGCAACACATGGATCAAATGGCCCACAAACAGAAGAATCTAAGGAGATCCAATGGTGTTGCACCCATATACATCAAGGGGGCCCACCTGGAAGCCACCTGGAGGAAGCACTACCCGAGGGGAGGCTTGACCAGGACGGCCGAACCAGGGGTTCGACCGACCCCTTCCTGGCGCCAAACCCAGTCAAATGACACGTGTTGGCTCCTCCCGACTCCCTAGAGTCAATGGTGGCTGATTCGCGCATTAATTGTGGCGGGAACCGACCCTTCTCTACCTATAAATAGACCCCCTCACCTCACTTCTCACACACACCAACAGTTGAGAATAGTGCTACACTCCAAAGGTTTTGAATAGTCCTAGAGGCTACCGAAGTGGAAGGAGAGTGTGGTGAAGAGTCTAGGAGAAGGAGGCTTGGGCTTGTCAAGTCCCTCTTCTAAACTTGTACCCCTACAAAAGTTTTAATCAATCAAGTAAGCCTTTGTGAATTCAATACAAGTTTGATATTCTATTCTTAGTAGTTTGCACAAGTAGTTACTTGTGGGTTCACTGCTTTAATTCATTAGAGGCTCTAGTTGTAGCTTTGTGTTCGAAACAACTAGAGTAGTGATTTAGAACATAAGCGCGGTGCTTAGGTTATAAATCATCAGTGGATATCTCATAGACCCACAAATTGAGGAGGTAGGCAATAGGTGGTGACAGCCCTATCTATCCTTCATAATCCTCCACGTTCGGTTATGCCATAGGCTCTTGGCGGGAGTCGTCCTAGTATTGATAGGAGTAAGCTCGTGCCCGAAGCAAGCATCTACTACAAACTACCTTGAATTAGGGTCAATACTTTGAATTCCTCTCTGTTCCTTGCCTACCAAACAACTTTGTGTCCTTGGGTGAGCTAGTTCGAAAGATTAGCACACACGTTCTTTGGATTCGATACCCTTGGGAATACTCTTTAAGGGGAAGTGCTACAACGGTATTTTCGTGTAGTTGCGGATAACTCTGTGGTGTTAAGAAATACCAACAAGAAGTCCGGACAAGTCCAGGGACTTAGCAAAATTTCCAAGGAATTGGAATACCATACTAGTCCGCATTGGGCCAAACAAGTCCAAAAGTGTCCAGAGAAAAAAACAGACTAGTCCACAATAAAACGAACAAGTCATATGGAAGTGAGAGAGAAATCGGACTAGTCTGCACCAAAATCAGATTAGTCCGCACTTTCCAGAATTCTTAAGTGCGGTTTTGCTCTAAATTCATTTTAAACTTATTCCTTTTTATGTTTCTCAAAGTTAGACATATTTAATGATGGATGCATGGCATGATGCATGGAAATGAGGGTGTTACACCACATATGCAATCAAGAGCACTAACATGCGTGAAATGATCAAAGCCTACGTGACCAAAGCTACGATGCCAAAAATATAAGTCTTTTGAATCATTAGCAACTAGACACCTATGCTTAGAAGAAGACATATCAAAATGAGCTTTAAAAACTCTTCCAAACCAAGACATGTTAAAAATAAGCTCACTATTCGAACCTACAACTTTGCAGCAATTTTTATTGAAAATAATTTCCAGATTTTCATCTAGCAATTTGATACACAACAAATCATCTTCGTTGTACTTGATCACAAGTATGTCCTATTTGTGACACATCCTCCATACTTGATCTTGATTTGCCTACCATGAAGCACAAGTTTGCCAAATCATCTTCATCTTTGTCACTTCCAATGTCCATGTTGCCTGAGCCAAATTCCTAAAATGCGGAGATAAAATTGTTCACCAGTTGGCGACCTGTAAAACCCTTCTTCTTCTTTTTATCATTAGTAGAGGAGTGCCTTGTCCTTGTTTGTTTTTCTTCCCGGGAAGAAGGACCTGAAAGGTTAGGACAATCCAAACAAAAATGTCCTGATTTACCACATTCGAAACATCGTTGAAGTCCGGAGCTTCCTCTCCTTCTAGTTCTCACATTTTGCAATACTTTTGAGAACCTATTAGAGAGAAGTGTTGGCTCCTCCTCTGGAAACTCCTCAATCTGTTCAAGGGTTAGAGAGGACAACAAAGCAAGTGTACCACAAGATGAAGAT
This sequence comes from Tuctoria greenei, assembly GCA_036927565.1. Classification (NCBI taxonomy): domain Eukaryota; kingdom Viridiplantae; phylum Streptophyta; class Magnoliopsida; order Poales; family Poaceae; genus Tuctoria; species Tuctoria greenei. The sequence goes on from JAYESD010000005.1 coordinate 192,764,469, forward strand.
TTGTCGGAGATAGGCATGTCACATTGAGAAACAAATGCAAGAGACTTGTTGGGGTTCTTACGTGAGATTATGTCAATTTCATGAGTTTTCAATTTAGAATATAACACTAATGTAAGTGTACTCATGACAGTAGATTCACAAATAGATGTTACTTTCATCTCCTAAATTGACATGTCTAATGCACTTTATAATTGCCTAGCATTCTCAGCATCTGAGAAATAAACATTGACGCTACGCAAGTTGCTGAGAATTTTATTAAAGCGAGCAAATAGGTAATCAATGGACTCACCGGTTGCATCTCAAAGAGCATACATTCTTTCTCGAACTTGTCTTTCCTTACCTCGTTGATCGTGTTGGATCCTTCGTGGTAGTCACAAAGAGCTTTATACACATCGTACGCAGATCGGAGGTGTCCAACACGGTCGAAGTGACTTTAAGTTAATCCTTGTATGATCAAGTTCTGAGCCTTGTTGTTGTTGTCGACATCTCTCAGATTTGTAGCTGTAACTTAATCGTTTGGAGGCACGTTGTAAATCTTGTACACCTTTTCCCATATGGCGAAGCCTTGTGCCCGGATAAAAAAATTCCATTCGTGCCTTCCAAACCTGAAAATCAATACCACTAAACACTCGAGGTTTTGCGAAGTATTTCTCCATGATGATTAGTCAAAACACGTGCAAATCACAAAGATTAGATCACCATGAGTTTGATACCAATTGTAGGATCGAAGAGCACGTGAAAAGCTACCCGAGAGGGGGTCAATAGTAGATTTAAAACTTTTTCAGCGGAAGCAACAAAAACTCCTCGGAAGAAAATCAATCTGTTAATAAATTGTGTGTGCGACTAATCTGAACGTGATTAATCGTGACAAAACAAGTATCGACTGTGGAGATTCAAGTAAAGAAGACACGAAAACAAGAATCACGAAAAACCGTCGATAAAAACTCATGTTACAATCGAAAGATTGAACAAAGGTCAATATGTTCTACCCCAGAAAAAACAGATCTGCAACACTACAATGAACTCGTGTAGATCCAAAACAACAAATCCAATGACCGTGAAATTTTTAGAGATGATATATAATCAAGTTTTGAAGACAACCCAAAAATAATCACATTAATTGGATCTGTAAAACTCGTGTTATGATAAAACTACCGAAGCAAGGCAGTGTTGTGCAGAAACTCGAGGAGAAAAACTTGTATGAAACAAGTCGGGCAATCAAGGCACACAAGCTTCTTTAGACTACGAATTTTATTGATAAAACACAAAAGTAACAGCCCCAAAGTCTTGTACCACGAGCTCTGGCCTCCCTTGCTTATATAACAAGCCATGAGGCCAACCCAAACCAAATTAGGACTCAAATCCTACTCTGTTTCAACCGAAACTTTCCATAACTGCTCAAGACTCTTCTATACGCATATAGAAGCAATATTAAGACTTCCAAACACCTTAGGAACATATACCACATTCCTAGAACAACTCAACTTCGTGACCCACACGAAATCCTATCGTAACCAACTCAAATCTTTCCATATTTGAGTCTAACACGACTCAGCCACAGCCTGAGTCCATAACCAAGTCGGTTGGACGTTTTCGACCAATTTTTTACCTCCACATCTCTTCATAACGCCTTGGAACCATGAATACATGTCCATGCACTCCTTGCACACGTGCAAACACCTTCCAAACAACGTCCACGATACCTTCATATGCATTGTTCTTGATTCAAACACGCTGCGCGACCTCCTGATCAACTCAACCACAATTCCTCCCGAACTTGGTTGTTGAACCTATTCTCCCTAAGACTAGTTCAATGCATCCTGTCACCAGCCATGTCTTGAACTCAAGCAACACCTGCACATGAAAAAGCAACCAATACTTCCGAGCACAAGTCCTCGACTTGACTCTCGTTAGTTCTGATAACCACAACACCTTACGTGAGCACATCACATAAGCATGTTGCAAACCATAGCAAAACAATATTAGACATAACCACCAACACACCAAAAACATAGTAAAAGAATATGAAGCAAACTTTCCACAGATGTAAAGCAAGTTTGAAACATTGCAAAGTAAAAGTAGAACAATTGCAATCTAGCTTCGGACCTTGCCAAAACTAACCGGACCTTGTGCCGGATCTTTCCAAAGCTAGCAGGGCCTAGCCCCGATGCTTACCAAAGCTAGTCGGACCTAGCACCGGAGCATACTAAGGCTTAGTCAGACCTAGCGTCGGAACATGTTGGACCTAGCTAAAATAAGTCGAACCTAGACAAAGAAGTAGGACCTAACCAAAGTAAGTCGGACCTTACGTCGGACCTTGCCGGAGCTACCCAAAACAAGTCATACCTATTGTTGGACCATGCAGAAGCTCGGACCTAGAGTCAGACCTTGATGAAAAAGGTGTTTTGGTAGTATTCAAAACTTTTATCGTCATAGCCAATGCATTCAGCACACATAGGTCTCACACTAAGACTGCACCAACAGTGATATTGTTGGCATCACACATTATTTCAAATGGAAGAGTCCAATCAAGGAGTTGGATGATTGGAGCGGAGGCAAGTGCCTTTTTAGTGTATCAAAATATTTAAGTCACTCCTCATTGAAATCAAAGGGAGCATCCCTAGCTAATGGGTTTGTAAGGGGTCTAGCGATTTTGGAGAAATCTTTGATAAATCATCGATAGAACCCCACATGATCTAAAAAGCTACGGATTCTCCTTATGTTGACGGGCGGTGGAAGTTGCTCAATAACTTTAATTTTTGGTTTGTCCACCTCTATCCCCCTCTCGGATACTAACTTTCTAAGAACGATGCCTTCACGGACCATAAAGTGGCACTTCTCCAAATTAAGCACCAGGTCCTTCTCTTGGCATCTTTGTAAGACCTTGTCTAAATTCTCCAAACAATGATCAAAAGTGTTTTCCATAGGCAGAGAAATCATCCATGAAAACTTCCATGATTTCCTCAATCATGTCGAAAAAAGATAGACATCATGCACCTTTGAAAAGAGGCAGGTGCATTACACACTCTAAAAGACATTCGCCAGTAGGCGTACGTCCCATATGGACATGTGAATGTGGTCTTTGATCGTCGGGACGGATGGGAATTTGATGATAGCCTGAATATTCATCAACAAAACAGAGGAAGGAATGTTTTGCCAACCGTTCCAACGTCTCATCGATGAAGGGCAGTGGAAAATGATCCTTCCTAGTTGCCTTGTTGAATTTTCGGTAGTCAATGCACATCCTCCATCCAGTGACAGTTTGTTGAGGAATAAATTCATTCTTCTATTTTTGAATGACCATCATTCCTCCCTTATTTTGCAGTACTTGGACCGGGCTAACCCACTCACTATGAGGCACAAGATAAATAATCCTGGCATGAAAGAGGTCTTGAAGTGAGTAGCCAAAAACAGTCCTATGCTTTTCTAATAAGGCTATGAGTTTGAGCGTTTCATCATCTGAAAGATTGACACTTATGATGACAAGGGCTTCCAAATCTCCATTTAGAAAAGCATAGCATAGGCCTGGAGGCAAGATTTTTAGATCAATAGGAAGTTTGAGTGTGGGATCTTCTTTTGGCAATTCAAAAGTCTCCTGAAGCTGATCCTCTTCTTGGATGAGATATTCTTCTCCTTATACTTCAGGAGGTTCCAAATACTTAAGAGTCCTAACCTCCTCAATTGGCCCATCTTGGAGGGATGGTTCCACATATGTGTTCTTGGAACACATAATGGGAATGGAAATTTTGTTCCCTCCAAGATTTATGTTGATGTTTCCTTCAGAGGCAAATTCCATGAGAGATTTCTCAATGGGTACTCCAATTATAATGTTGAAGTCTCGGACTTCGAACACACGAAAATCAAGGAGAACCTCGACATTCTTGTGTCTTACTAACACTTCTTGCAAAATCCCATATCCTTCAAGAATATTTCCAAAAGTATCTCGGAAGGATTTTCGCGTTGGTGCCACTGGCACATCACCTAAAACAGCGAGAGCACAAGTATCAAAAAATATATTTGCTCCAATGTAGGGATTATAAAGGACCCGCATCGCTGCTTCTCTAATATGAAGTAGAATGCACTACTTGAGAAAGTCTCATCTGAGACGAGCCCGCACGAAGAACGGAGACAAACAAACCGCTCATCTCCGTCACCGTGTCTTGCATTATGGAGTCAACAGAGATGCGTGGCGGGCGTGTCATCGATCAGAATACATGCAAGACAAGCTCTAAGAAAGCGCGTCTCCTTTTTCTGAGTTATACCAGGCGAGCTTTAAGGATACCGTCTCCTTTATATAAAAAATCTGAGACAAGTGTTATAGATGCTCGTCCCCTTTATTTAAGCAACTCGAGATGGGCTTTAAGTGCGTCTGTCTCCTTTACTTCGAATATCAAATACGAACTTCTTCTTAGCACGTCGCTGATGTATCTACTGACTATTACATTGTGGCACTAAGAGGAGACGTACCATGTTGAATGCTCGTCTCCTATTAGAGGCCTCCCACCCCCTATTTACCCTGCTTGCCGATTGCATCCTGGAGCTAGCCAGGATTCGGCAGCCGCATAGTCAGTGTTAGCAACATACACATACATGAACATATGTATAGTCAAATGGAGATCACACATTAAATTATATTGACCAATCAAATATGAACAAAGTCTCAATCGTGGTTAGCAAAGTAACTAATTACACAAAGGATGCCCCCCTGTTCATCCTGATTACCAAATAACTAATTACACACATCATAACTGTCATCATCTAATCCTGTATACCATAATGAAAATTCTCTTTTTGGATCAATGACTTCATTAACAATGAGGTTGCATAGCCTCTCTCTAACGCACTCTTGAAGGCGGTTTCGTAGTCCTGCCACACGATAAAATGAGAATTAGCAAAAGATTAATAATAGAGTAAAATAAATGCAGTTACACAACATTGCAATTCGCTAGGTCTCCAAATACAACCATGCTTAAGCTGACATGGAGTAGTCTGTTGTCTAGCCTCTTAAGTCTACTGTTGATGCTCCGACTGAGACATCCTCAAATTCTATAAAGTCACTGAAATCATATAAAACATTATCAAATTGCAGTCAAATTCGCACAAACAGTCATATAACGGAGCAAATATCTGAAGGATTAGGAACAAATTTACTAGAGAATGACATTTCAGTTGGTTAGGGCTTGATCATACTGGTTATCGAGGTCGGGGTTGACGGTGGCGGCATGCTCTGAGGGCAGGGTAGAGGTGGTGGTGTGCTCCGGCGACAAGGACGATCAGACGTTGTCGTTCTCCAAGGATGAGATGGCAGAGGCAACGGAGCGGTCGTTCCTCAATTCTCTAATGACAACAGGTTGACGGTCTTGGGAGTGTCGTTGTCGAAGTGTAGACTAAGACACTTCCCCCGGTACTACTAAAGTGTAGTCCACAGAGGTTCATGTTCAGTTGGGGCGCGCGTAAGATCAAGAGCGAGACGGTGACACAGAGGATTTTTATGTGGTTCGAGCCGCTTGAGAGTAATACCCTACTCTACAGGGTGGTTGTTGATGAATTTGTGTTCTTAGTATGCATGTGAGCTTGGTTGGACTTGTCTATACCATGCAGTGCAACCCTTTTATATGCTAAGGACTGGCCGTTACATGGTTCACCTGGTTCGACAGGTAGCCCCGATTGTATTGAACACCCTATACACGATCTACTAGCGTTACAGGTGATTAACAGTCTAATAATGCGTATTAATAGCAACGTTATCAGTCTTGATGTTCCTCTGATCGTGTGTCATTAATGCTAAATTAATGACGTGTTAATCAGGTCTTGTAACGGCTGTTTTATTAGCTTCTTGAATGTCCGTGCCGTTGGAGATATTGTAGTCGTTGCAGACTTAGGTCCGGAGATATAACACGTGGCAGCTCTAGAGCTTCTCTCTGCGGGAAGGTAGGTCCAGAGCTACTCGACGCGTAATGGCACTGGAGCTTCCCTCTACTAGGGGTTAGGTCCGAGGTTGCCAGACACGTGGTGGGACCGGAGCTTCCCTGTGGAGGGAGGTAGGTCCAGTCCCGCAGGACACATGGCCGTACCAGAACTACCCAAATGGATGCGGGCCCAGTGCTATTAGACGTGTGTTGCCTTCGGAAGTCTTCAACTCATACATAGCAACTTCTTGGTTTTAAGTGCGTTATAAGGGGGTACCTGGTATCCAAGGTACCAACAGTGGCCCTCGGGCCCATCTCTGGGAGAAACCTCCTAGGTGAAGTTATACTATCAGAGGTGGGGCCATCTTTGATTCCAGCTTCAAAGGTCTTTTCCTGGATTGTTGGGGCGACGGTCTGCACTTAAACCATCACCACGTGGCCACTCCTGGTATGGCGGGTGAGATCCTGGCGTGCAGATCTCACGCAATTTAGAGTCACCGGTTTCCAATACAAAAAATGTATCGGTTCCAAGCGCATCCTCTGCAGCCCTGTCAGGCTGCCACCCTCGGGTTTCCAACTTCCCATCATGACAACGATTCACCTGGTGCGACTTTTCCGCCAGAGTGGACCCGGGCCCGCTTGTCATTGACAGGTAAATTTTTGGAATGATATTTTGATCTCGAAATGGTTTTCATCCAAGCATTGCGGAGGCTTACTTAAGAAGGAAAGTCTGCACGGTTAGAGGAATCTTTACGCCTTCATTCGAACTTGCGCTCAGAATCTTTCCACCTTTGCATAACTTTTCCAACTTCCGCTCCTGCTTTGCCGCGATGGAGTTCGGTCTTTCGCGCAGCAAGATCAAGAGCGACGAAGATTGGTCGAGGGTCCGGATCTACATGGGGTGGTCTGGACCTTTTTCAAGCTTCCTCCTAATGTTGTTGGACTTCTACGGGCTCCAGCTTCATCACCTCGGCCCTCACTCATACTTTCTAGTGGCGACTTTTGTCCACTTCTGCGAGATGTGGGTGAGTGTGCCACCAAGCATCGAGCTCTTCTAGACCTTCTTCACGGTGAGTGAGTTGATCGGCTTCTACTACTTCGTGAAGCGCAAGAACTGTCACTTCAAGTACTTGAAGACCTTCCCCTCCATGAAGTGGGACAACTGGAAGAAGGACTGGGTGGTCATCACGATGGATCATCATGACAGGCTGGAGTTGCCTACAAGCCTCCCCAATGTCGACACACGACACCTGGAATGCAGCCTTGGAGTTATCTAAAGCATACAAGCCCGTCCTGACTAGGATCCGGCAGTGCGTGGAGGGTGGAGTGAACCTTTAGATGGTCTTCAGTAACATATTGGTCAACAGGTGGGCTCCGCTGAAGAAGAGGGAGTGGCCTGCCAGGGCTTTCGATAGCGAGATGGATCACAACTGGATCGGGAATTATCTTCATACTAATTTGGATTATATTGCTTTGAAACTCCATCTCTAGAAGCTTCATCACGGATCCATCACCCAGGACGCCCTGACTCCACCAGCGGGCTTCCCCCCTCTGAACATGGTTCCTGAGTTCAGGAGGGAGCTCCGAAAGGGGATGTCGGAGCTGGATGACCTCGGCTTGGCGGAGAAGCGCGGGACCTCTGGAATTTCAATTCCTAGAGCTTCGTAATGTTGAGCTCCCACTACTCCAAGTCAGAGGGTCAACGACACCAACAAGGGCAACGGCAAGAAGACTACCGAATCTTCCAGCCAGAAGAGGAAGCTGAAACATGCTGATGGGAGCTCCATTAGATCGGGTCCATCTCCAGCTGCATCTTACACCCGACGAAGTCGAACATCGGCGGCCAAACCTTCTTCAGAGCCGGCATTCATGAGGGGTGCTAGCTCCGGCAAATTGACCCCGACCCTAGTGTCGACTATGGGTTCCAGGTTCGGGGTTCCTTCCCAGCCAAGGGAAGTCTCGGTTGAGGCGAATCCAGCTCTTGCGGCAAGCTCTCGGCCTAGGTCCGAAGTCTTTGCCTCACTAGGTTCGGTGGGCCACAGAAGAAGAAGTTCCACGGCAGCTGGAGCGGAAGCCTCCCAAGGTAAGCATTGTCTTCTCACCTTGAGTTGCTATTTTTATCTTTACCATGTTTTGAATTTTTTAATCCATTGTTTCCAAGGTGCTGAAAAAGAAAACTAAAGTTTCGGCCCCTGCTGCAGAAACTAAGGTTGTGTAGGCAGAGGCTCCTACTTCGACCCCGGTGCCTCCCCCAATGGTGGCTGAGGACACGACAGCTCTGGCGCCAGCTGTCGTGGAAAAAAGTCCAGCGACAAGGCCAAAAGTTCCCATGGTAGCGCTGGACCATGGGTAAGAGACTCGTGAAGAAGCGCCAGCAGTCTCAGGGCTGGCAGGTGAGGCTCTGGCATCAGAGCCAGAGATGGCAGAAGCTCCGACATCTGAGCCGGAAGTAACTGAAGCGAGCCGGAAGTAGCTGAAGCTCCGGCGTCTGAGCCGCAGGTGGTGGGAGTCCCGGACAAAGCTACAATGCCCACCCCAGAGGTAATTACTCTGGAGGTGACCATGTCTGAGCCGGAGCACCAAGAAGAGGCGGCTGCGGGTCCTCCTCCCACCATTCCAACAATTGAAGATCCAGTAGGGGGACCTTCCTCATGAGCTCCGAGTGTTATGGAGGTGGAGGAGCTTCCAACGATTGGTCCAACCGATGTGGAGTTGCTGGAGAGGAGCTCGCGCCTTTGTGCCCCTCAGTCATCTTGTAAGATCCGCTGGAGCCGGCAGAAGAGATCCAGGCTAGTTCGGAGCCAATTCCTTTGGCGTTGTGTATTCTCCGTCAAGTCCAGCTTGCCTTCGACCATGACAACAAGGTCCTCGAAGAAGAGTGCCACACCCTGAGGAATTTGCGCAACAGACTTTACTTCGAGACCAAGCTAACGCAATCAAGGCTTGCGGGTCAGCGGGAGTGGATTGACACGGAGAAGGCCCGACTAGTGTGGTGGGACCGCTTGTTGAATGAGCATGAGGTTGCAATTAAGGCTCTCGATGAGAAGACTCGGGAGATTTTTGAGCATGCTATGGAGACCAATGAGGCAGCTGATAAACGCTCGGACAGCCTCAACAAGTTAAATGAGGTACTCCTCAAGCATCGAGAATCCCTCGATCAAGGGGGGATAAGCTCCTAGAGAACGAGGAAGACCTCATAAAGAGGGAGGAGGAGCTCGCATAGAGGCTGTCCCTGGGAGAACTGTAAGACCTATGTGTGCTGAATACATTGGCTTGTAGTGAATATACTTGCTTTGATGATAAAAGTTTTAAATATCACTAAAACACCTTTTTATCAAGGTTCGACTCTAGCTCTGAGCTACAGCAAGGTCCGACGGTAGGTCCGGCTTGTTTTCGGTAGCTCCGGTTACGTTCGATGCTAGGTCCTGCTAGTTTTGTAAGCTCCGGCGGGAGCTTGGTTGTACTAGTTTTGGTAAGCTCCGGCGCTAGGTTCTACTAGCTTTTGTTAGCTCCGGCTCAAGGTTTTGGTTGCTCTGGCAAGGTCCGGAACTTGAACGCAGTGCTTCTGCTTTTCATTTGCAATGTTTTGTACTTGCTTTACATTATTGGAAAGTTTTCTTAGTATTCTTTTACTAAGTTTTTGGTGCGTTTTGGATGATATGGCTGATATCGTTTTGCTATGCTTTGCAACATGCTTATGTGAGGTTCTCACGTAAGGTGTGTGTTCAGAACTAACTTGAGTCAAGTCAAGGACTTGGGCTTGTATGGATTGGTTGTTTATTCATGTGCAGGTGTTGCTTGAGTTCAAGACATGGCTGGTGACGAGATCCATTGGACTAGTCTCAGGGAGGAGATGAGGTTCCAACAACCAAATTCAGGAGGAATTGTGGTTGAGATGATCAGGAGGTTGCGCAGCATGATTGAATCAAGAACAATGCATATGAAGGTATCGTGGACATCATTGGAAGATGTTTGCACGTGTGCAAGGAGTGCATGGACGTGGCTACATGGTTCCGAGATGTGATGAAGAGATGTGGACATAAAGTGTTGGTCGGAAAGGTCCAACCGACTAGGTTATGGACTCAGGCTGCGGCTGAGTCGGGTTTGACTCAAATATGGAAAGATTTGAGTTGGTTATGATAGGATTTCATGTGGGTCACGAATTTGAGTTGTTTAGGAATGTGGTATACGTTCTTAAGGTGTTTGGAAGTCTTAAGATTGCTTCTATCTGCATATAGAAGAATCCTAAGCAGTTATGGAAAGTTACGATTCGTGAACAGAGTAGGATTAGGTTCCTGATCTGGGTTGAGTTGGCTTTCGAGCTAGTTATATAAGCAAGGGATCCCAGAGCTCGTGGTGCACGACTTTGGGGGCTGTTCCTCTTGTGTTCTATTGAATAAAATTCGTAGTTTGAAGGAACTTTTGTGCCTTGTTCGTCCGACTTGTTCCAGACAAGTTTTACTCGTCGAGTTTCTGGACAGCACTACCTTTCATCAGTGGTTTTATCATAACTCGAGTTTTACAGATCCAATTGACGTGATTCTTTTTCGGTTGTCTTCACAACTTGATTATCTATCATATTTCAAAGTTTCACGGTCATTGGATTTGCTGTTTATGATCTATACGAGTTTCTTTGCAGCGTTCCAGAACTGTTTTTCTCGGGTAGGACAGATTGACCATTGTTTGATCTTTCGATCATAACTTGAGTTTTTCTTGTCGGATTTGAGTGATTCTTTTTGTGTTGTCTTCGTGACTTGATTTTCTCTGATATCCATCACTTTTGTCAGGGTGAAACACATTTATATTAGTCTCACACACGATCTCTTTAAAAGATCGTTTTTCTGCCGAAGGGGTTGGGGTTTAATTGTTTCCGTTGCGTATGATTTTTAAATCTACCATTCACCCCCCTCTGATAGCTTTTCACGTGCTCTTCGATCCTACAATTGGTATCATAGCCACGGTGCTCTAATCTTTGAGATTTGCACGTGTTTTTGACTAATCATCATGGAGAAGTACTCCGCCAAACCTTGTGTGTTTGCTGGTATTGATTTCCAGGTTTCGAAGGCACGCATGGAGGCTTTCATCCAGGCACAAGGCTTTGCAATATGGGAGAAGCTGTATAAGCATTATGAAGTGCCACCCAATGATCAAGTCACGGCCACAAACCTACGGGATGTCGACAACAACAACAAAGCCCGAAACTTGATCATCCAAGGACTCACTCAAAGCGACTTTGATCGTGTCGCGCACCCCCGATCAGCATACGATGTTTGGAGAGCTCTCTGTGATTACCATGAAGGCTCCAACACAATCAAGGAGGTAAAACAAGATATGTTCAAAAAGGAATGTATGCATTTTGAGATGCAACCAGGTGAGTCTATCGATGACCTTTTTGCTCGTTTCAATAAAATTCTCAGCAACTTACGTAGTGTCAATGTAAATTTTTCTGATGCTGAGAATGCTAGGCAACTTCTTAGTGCGTTAGACATGTCAATTTGGGAGATGAAAGTAACATCTATTCGTGAATCAACTGTCATGAGTTCTCTTACATTAGATGTACTTTATTCTAAACTAAAAACTCATGAAATTAACATCCTAGCACGTAAGAACTCAAATAAGTCTATTGCATTTGTTTCACAACATGATATGTCTAGCTCCGGCCAATCATCATCTTGCAATACTCTTGCCTTGTTGTCCTCACTAACCCTGGAGCAGATCGAAGAATTTCCAGAAGAGGAGTTGGCACTCATCTCTACTAGATTCTCAAAAGCATTGCAAAATGTGAGAACTAGAAGGAGAGGAAGCTCCGGACCTCAACGCTATTTTGAATGTGGTAAAATAGGACACTTTCATACAGAATACCCTAACCTTTCAGGTCCGACCACCCGGGAAGAAAAACAAAGCAAGGTCTAGACCTCCTCTGGAAATTCCAACAAGTAGAAGAAAGGTACCATAGGACGCAAGATGATCAACAGTTTCATCACCGCGCTTCAAGAGTTCAGTTCAAGTGACATGGACATTGGAAGTGATGAAGATGAAGATGATTTGGCAAACTTGTGCTTTATGGCGGGCAAGTCAAGATCAAGTATGGAGGAGGCTGAACACAATAGCGACAATGAAGAGTTATGTCCTACTTGCGATGAAATGTGTGATGCTGTTTCTTGTGCCACTATTATTGTTAAGAAAAAGGACAAAAAGCTTAGGGATAGTGCTGCTAAAATTGAATCACTAGAATCTGAAATCAACCGTTTAAAAACTTTGATTCCTAGTGATGATGCATGTTCCTCATGTGATTTAATATATGAGCAATTGTCCTCATTAAGAAGTGTGCACACCACCACACTTGATAAACTTGAGTTAGAAATTGAAAAGAACAAAGAGCTTGCTGCACTTAATGATAAAAACTTGAAAGATGCTAGCTGTTCTACAATTGATTTGCATTGTTCTACTTATGATGATCTTGATAAGAAACTACAGGATGCTATGAATGAAATTTCTATATTGAACAATGCTTTATGTTCTCATGAAGTTAAATTTTGTTCAAATTGCAAACTAAAAGGAAAAACTTCATGTTAAAATTGCCTTGATCTGTCCAATAAACTTGATGACATGCATAGGACATTAGATCGGTTTTGTAATGGGAATAAGAACCTAAACTTGCTGCTGAATTCTTCCAAATCATGCAATGATAAAACTGGTTTAGGTTTTGATTCTCATGCTCATGCTAAGGCACATCCACCTAAAATTGTAAAGTCATTAGGAGGTGGTTTGATTCAAACAGTTCCTAAACAAAAAGGAGTTGTTTTCAAATATGTAGGAGTGTTGTCTCATTCGGTTTCAAATAAAAATATTGTTTGCTCATCTAGACATGAACACAAATTTAAATTTCATTGTACCTTCTGTGGTAGAGATGGTCATGTCATAGATTTTTGTTATAGACTAGCGAAACAACAGAAAAGGGAAAGAATGGTTGCTAGATCTCATAACTGTCATGCAAAATTTGCTGCACACATTGAACCGAATGTAAAACCTGCTGTTTTGAGTCAAAAACATTCAAAGTTTACCTCCGGACCATCTGTTTTTGCCTCCGGAGCTACTGATTTTTGTGCTACACAAGTAACACCTTATAGGTCAGTAGTTAGGAATAAAAAATCTCAAACTTTGACTCATAAACCTGCTGTTTTGTCCCAGCTTTCGCGTGTTTTTCCTGCTGCACGTCGCGTGACTCAGTACTGGATTGCTAAATGCCTTTTGTCTAACCCCTGTATTGAGTCATCGACGTATTGTGCTTTTATGTAGGTTACACGTTTGAGGAAGGAGAAAATTTGGATTGTGGATTCAGGTTGCTCACGCCACATGACCGGTAACAAAGATTGGTTCTCCTCCCTCTCTTTTGTGTCACGTGTAGAGAATGTTACTTTTGCCGATAATTCTTCAACTCCTATAATTGCTAAGGGTTCGGTTAGAGTAAATGATCACTACACTTTGAAGGATGTGGCACTTGTCAAAAATTTGAAATACAACTTGCTTTCTGTTTCACAATTGATAGATGGAAATCTAGAAATTATTTTCAATAAAATCTGCTGCAAAGTTGTAGGTTCAAGTAGTGAGCTTATTTTTAACATGTCTCGGTTTGGAAGAGTTTTTAAAGCTGATTTTGATATGTCTTCCTCTAAGCATAGGTGTCTAGTTTCTAATGATTCAAAGGACTTATATTTTTGGCATCGTAGACTTGGTCACGTAGGCTTTGATCACCTAACGCGAGTTAGTGCTCTTGATCGCATACGTGGGATGCCTAAGCTTAAAGGGGACAAAGAAATTGTGTGCTCTTCCTGTAGACATGCTAAGATGGTTGCAGGTTCACATACTCTTCTCACAATGATCATGACAACTGAACCATGTCAACTTTTGCATCTTGACACCGTAGGACCTTCACGTGTTCAATCCTTCGGAGGTAAATGGTATGTTCTTGTGATTGTTGATGATTATTCTAGATACTCTTGGGTTTACTTTATGGCGTCTAAGAATGAAGTTTTTAGTCACTTTAGAACTTTATTTCTTAGATTATCAATTGATTACCCAGGACCTTTAAAAGCAATTAGAAGTGATAATGGAACCGAATTTAAAAATCAATCCTTTGATCACTTTTGTGCTGAAAATGGAATAGATCATCAACTTTCTTCACCATATGTACCTCAACAAAACGGTGCTGTAGAAAGAAAGAACAGAACCTTAGTTGAGATGGCTAGGACTATGCTTGATGAATATCAAACTCCTAGGAAATTTTGGGCTGATGCATTAGCAACCGCTTGTTATGTCTCAAATCGTGTTTTCTTGCGTGCTAAGCTAGGTAAAACACCATATGAGCTTTGGTTTGGACATAGGCCTAGTGTTACACACTTTTGGGTCTTTGGTTGCAAATGCTTTGTTAAGAAACATGGTAACCTTGATAATTTGAACCTAGATCCATTGATGGCATGTTTCTTGGTTATCCATCTCATACTAGAGGCTACCGTTTGCTTTTATTTGACACTAACAAAATTGTGGAGACTTGTGAAGTGTCTTTTGATGAAGCTAGCCCAGGTACTAGCTCCGGTGTTGCACGACCAGATCCTTATCCTCAGGGGGAGGGTATTTTCGAAGATGAAGAAGAGCCGGTGATACTGCCTGGTAGTTTCGAAGTTGACACGTGTCCAGCTCCGGACATTGAACAAGCTCCGGCTATCACCTATGCTGGTCCTGATTGTCCACAAGTCACAAGATCATCAATCTACGATGAACCTAATGAAGAAGAAGCTTGTGAGACATTTGTTCCCCTACGTTTTTACAAAGATCATCCCCCACAGCAGATGATTGGAAGCTTTCACGAACGAGTCACACGCTCCAGGTTTTGCGATCCAAACTCTTATGCTCATTCTGCTTTTGTTGCTTCTTTTGAACCCAAAGATATATCACACGCACTCAATAATGAATATTGGATTATTGCCATGCAAGAAGAGTTAGAAAATTTTGAAAGAAATAATGTTTGGAAACTTGTACCTCCACCTCAAGGTCACACTTTAATTGGAACTAAATGGGTATTTAAAAATAAACAAAGTGAGGATGGGGTTGTGGTTAGGAATAAGGCTAGGTTGGTTGCTCAAGATTTCACTCAAGTTGAAGGTCTAGATTTTGATGAAACTTTTGCTCCTGTCGCTAGATTAGAAGCCACAAGAATTTTGTTAGCTTTTGCAGCATCTAAAGGTTTTAAGCTATTTCAGATGGATGTTAAAAGTGCTTTTCTTAATGGCTACATAGATGAGGAGGTTTATGTCAAACAACCACCGGGTTTTGAAAATCCAGATTTTCCTAATCATGTTTACAAACTGTCCAAAGCCTTATACGGTCTCAAACAAGCCCCTAGAGCATGGTATGATAGGTTAAAAACATTCTTACTTGAAAAGGGGTTTACCATGGGCAAGGTTGATAAAACTCTTTTTGTGCTTAAGCATGGCAATGACTCATTATTCGTTCAAGTGTATGTGGATGATATTATCTTTGGTTGTGCTTCTCATGATCTTGTGTCCAAGTTTTCAGCAATGATGAGTTCCGAATTTGAAATGAGTATGATGGGTGAACTCACTTACTTTTTGGGGCTGCAAATCAAGCAAACCAAGGAGGGTACCTTTGTGCATCAAACTAAGTATACCAAAGACCTCCTAAGGCGCTTCAACATGGACAAAAGCAAGCCTCTTCGGACACCAATGGGAACAGCAACAACACTTGAACTTGATGAAGATGGTGAACCTGTGAATCAAAAAGAATATAGAAGCATTATCGGATCACTTTTGTACCTCACGGCATCAAGACCGGACATACAATTCAGCGTATGTCTTTGTGCACGGTTTCAAGCTTCCCCACGTGTTCTCAAGAATTTGGCATTTTTATTCCTTCTTCCTCAACTTTTACTTTGAAAGCCTTTTTGGATGCTGATTTTGGGGGTTGTAGGATTGATAGGAAAAGTACTTCCGGTGCTTGTCATTTTCTTGGTAATTCTCTTGTTGCTTGGTCCTCTAGAAAACAAAATTCAGTTGCACAATCCACAGCCGAATCTGAATATGTAGCTGCTGCTAGTGCTTGCTCACAAATTCTTTGGATTGTTCAAATACTTAAGGACTATGGGGTTGATCTAGATAGTGTTCCACTATTCTGTGATAACACTAGTGCCATTTGCATTGCTAAAAACCCAGTGCAACATTCTAGAACTAAGCACATTGACATTGGGTATCACTTTCTCAGAGATAATGTTGAAAAAGGAAACATTGTGCTTCACCATGTAGATACCGAACAACAATTGGCTGACATTTTTACAAAACCTTTGGATTTCACTCGTTTTTGTTACATTCGTAGTGAAATAGGGTTTATGCATCCTCATGGCTTAAATTGAGGGGGAGTTTTGAAACTTGGGAAGTCTATGTCTGAATCTGAAATTAAAATAATATGAGCATAGTATTTCATACATATATGACTTTGTGATTCCTTTTACATGCTGAAAGTTCTTACTACATTACTCGTGTTATACATTTTGTAGTTTTTGCCATGTCTAGTAATTGGAATAATTACTTACACTAAAACTAGTCATGGTCGAACTTTCTTGCTGTTTTGAACTTGTTACATGTTCACAAGTGCTTTTAATCATTAAGAATTCATCAAGTAATCAACTCACATGTTGAGTTTTTATGAACAAATATAAATTGAGAAAAGATCAAGAGAATATGCATGCATCGCACTTCTTCTTTTGAGATGGCTTGTCATTGCACTTAGAAATGAACTTGGAAGAAGTTGTGTATGACTAAAACCATGTCCTTAAGCTTCTGATTGTCAAATGACATAGGCTTGGCTTGGTTGGTTAGAATAAGGCAGATGCGCATATAATCTCTTTCAAATATCATATGATCTAAATTTATGCTTTGAAAAATAATAAAATACAGCAACTAGTGTCATGCTTTCAGGTTTTGAAATAGTTAAGTTTGTGAGATCATGACTTACCTAAATTGAAAATTACATTTGATCTCTAGCATGGCTTACACTACTTTATGTATTTCATTGATGTGATAATGTAAGGTACTTGATAGTATGACTTGGATGAGCTTTGTTTATATGTATATGTTATAATATGCTCATAACAACTAAATAAGGAGAGATAATTTGTGTATATGCTCATGACTTGCTGAATACATTGTCAAAGGGGGAGAGATAAGCATGAAGAGAAAGAGAATATGTGCATAAAGAGAGATAATAAAGGGGGAGAGATAATATGGGATAATTTTTCTTCTCATTTTACTTTTGATTTACAAAGGCGGAGAAACTGCCTTCAAAACTTTTATGTGAATAAGCCAATGTTTGGATTTTAAATGGTGTTGCCAATGCATTCATCAAGGGGGAGATTGTAAGACATATGTGTGCTGAATACATTGGCTTGTAGTGAATATACTTGCTTTGATGATAAAAGTTTTAAATATCACCAAAACACCTTTTTATCAAGGTCCGACTCTAGCTCTGAGCTACAGCAAGGTCCGACGGTAGGTCTGGCTTGTTTTGGGTAGCTCCGGTTACGTTCGATGCTAGGTCCTGCTAGTTTTGTAAGCTCCGGCGGGAGCTTGGTTGTACTAGTTTTGGTAAGCTCCGGCGCTAGGTTCTACTAGCTTTTGTTAGCTCCGGGTCAAGGTTTGGGTTGCTCTGGCAAGGTCCAGAACTTGAACGCAGTGCTTCTGCTTTTCATTTGCAATGTTTTGTACTTGCTTTACATTGTTGGAAAGTTTGCTTAGTATTATTTTACTAAGTTTTTGGTGCGTTTTGGATGATATGGCTGATATCGTTTTGCTATGCTTTGCAACATGCTTATGTGAGGTTCTCACGTAAGGTGTTGTGTTCGGAACTAACTTGAGTCAAGTCAAGGACTTGGGCTCGTATGGATTGGTTGTTTATTCATGTGCAGGTGTTGCTTGAGTTCAAGACATGGCTGGCGACGGGATCCATTGGACTAGTCTCAGGGAGGAGATGAGGTTCCAACAACCAAATTCAGGAGGAATTGTGGTTGAGCTGATCAGGAGGTTGCGCAACATGATTGAATCAAGAACAATGCATATGAAGGTATCATGGACGTCATTGGAAGATGTTTGCACGTGTGCAAGGAGTGAATGGACGTGGCTACATGGTTCCGAGATGTGATGAAGAGATGTGGACATAAAGTGTTGGTCGGAAAGGTCCAACCGACTAGGTTATGGACTCAGGCTGCGGCTGAGTCGGGTTTGACTCAAATATGGAAAGATTTGAGTTGGTTATGATAGGATTTCATGTGGGTCACGAATTTGAGTTGTTTAGGAATGTGGGATACGTTCCTAAGGTGTTTGAAAGTCTTAAGATTGCTTCTATCTGCGTATAGAAGAATACTAAGCAGTTATGGAAAGTTACGATTCGTGAACAGAGTAGGATTAGGTTCCTGATCTGAGTTGAGTTGACTTTCGAGCTGGTTATATAAGCAAGGGAGCCCAGAGCTCATGGTTCACGACTTTGGAGGCTGTTCCTCTTGTGTTCTATTGAATAAAATTCGTAGTTTGAAGGAACTTTTGTGCCTTGTTCATCCGACTTGTTCCAGACAAGTTTTACTCGTCGAGTTTCTGGACAGCACTACCTTTCGTTGGTGGTTTTATCATAACTCGAGTTTTACAGATCCAATTGACGTGATTCTTTTTCGGTTGTCTTCAAAACTTGATTATCTATCATATGTCAAAATTTCACGGTCATTGGATTTGTGGTTTCTGATATACACGAGTTTCTTTGCAGCGTTCCAGAACTGTTTTTCTCGGGTAGGACAGATTGACCATTGTTTGATCTTTCGATCATAACTTGAGTTTTTCTCGTCGGATTTGAGTGATTCTTTTTGTGTTGTCTTCGTGACTTGATTATCTCTGATATCCATCACTTTTGTCATGGTGAAACACATTTATATTAGTCTCACACATGATTTCTTTAAGAGATCGTTTTTCTACCGAAGGGGTTGGGGTTTAATTGTTTCTGCTGCGTAAGATTTTTAAATCTACCATTCACCCCCCCCTCTTGTAACTTTTCATGTGCTCTTCGATCCTACAAGAACAGAGTTTGCCTGATCGCACCAAACAGTTTGAGCAGTGGTGCGTTCAAGAGAAAGAGAGGATTTGGCGGGTGGGAAAAGACGTCTCCAAGAGAGAGACTCACATCTCCACCAGAGACGAGAGAGTAAAGTGCAGGTAGAAGGACCTGGCGGACTGTCAAAACCGCATCCACCTCCAGGAGACGGAGCTTGCTGACTGTGAAAAGCAGCTGGCCCAAAGTATCCAGCAGCATGCTAAAGAGGTTGAGCGCTTCCCTCGGGAAGGTTCGGAGCTTGCGACTGCCAGAAGGTCGCTGGAGGAATTAAGGAGCTTGAAAGCAACTGAGTCCCAGTGAGTCTGGGACTTCATGGGCGAGCTAACAAAGCCCTAGTGCCACTTGGCTTCAGTCTGGTACGTCCGGATGACCCAGAGCTGGAGCTGGACAAGGCGCTGGTGGCGTTGGGCTCTACCGGCAACAAACTTGATGTAATGGGTGATGTCATTGTCGACCAACTGGAGACGGAGGGGAAGTCCCTGGCCAAGAACGTCGCCGAATATGTGATGACGTGTTTCAAAAGCCAGGATCCCCATCTGTCTCTGGATCCGGTAGTCAAAGGACCCGTCGTTGAAGAGGACGATGCCGCCCGGGCCAGCGTTCAAGGAGTTGCCCAAAAAGTTGCCTCGTTCTTCCATAGGACATCTAGTAGCTAGGGCTTTTCAATTCTGCCTTCACTTGTAATTCTCCAATTTTGAATCAATGAAATCCAATCTTTTGAATGAATGAATTCCATTTTCCCATTTTGTATGTCTTCAGTGCATTGCCCTTTATATTGTTGGCCCCCTAGTAGATGTGCACAATTGGATTGCGGACATGTACTAATAAGGATTTGATACTTGATCACTCCGAACTTGTGGTTAGGACGTTAGCTCTTAGGTCCAAAGTTTACTTCCAACACCTCTAAAGGCCCTTTGTGGCGTCGACGGTGGGCCCCCTGGGAGTTGTTGGAGCTTTCTAGCTTCAACGGCGCCCACTCTCACTTTGTAGAACTGAATGTGGCCTAGAAGGGGGGTGAATAGGCCTTTTTGAAATTTGTCGGAACCTGCAACACTTAACAACCAGATCAAAACCAGAAATATCGGACTAGTCTGGTAAAGTGTGGACTAGTTCGGTGTATACCGACTAGGTTAATCAAGTTTGGTCGATTAATTTGATTCTACGATGTATGCAGCGGAAATATACTTATAATTGAAGTGTTGCACGATTGTGGACTAGGGTATATCACAATTCAATCCTATATTACATGATTCAATGTAAGTAGGCAATAACGATTGAAACCCTAGATTGTTGTTATGAATAAGAACAATGAACACAAATCAAGACACAAGTAATTTATCCCGTGGTTCGGCTCCTACAGAGGCAACCTACATCCACGTTGAGGAGTCCACAAAAGGATCGGGTCTTCTCCAACCCTACCCTCGTCGGATCACCACGAAGGCCAATCCTCTTCTCTTATCACAAAGGGTAAATAACCAAATTCAAGGGGCCTTCTCACACATTGAGGGCTCCCCTAGATTACAATGACAAATCCACCAAGAACGCACTCAAAATATTACAATGAAAATCACAAGAGTGTGTTAGGGAATCAAAGCAAGAGCTCATGAGTGATGAAACGTGTCTCTCTAATGTTTCGAAGTGTATCCTCAAAGGATTGATCTTTGTGGCTTTTGATTTCGTGGAGAGATGTGTCATTGAGGCTCTTGGGAGGTGTGACGGCGCTAGGGTTCGAGAGAGGTTAATGTTGGGCTGTGCACCTCTATTTATATGGGGTTTCTAAAAGTGACCGTTAGGGTTTAGAAAGATCGGACTAGTCCGTGGTGGACACCGGACTAGTCCGTGGTGGACACCGGACTAGTCCGGTGTGCTGTGTGTAGCGAACCCTAAGTGTTCTGGAATATCAGACTAGTCCGGCTAGGAGTGGACTTGTCCGATTTCGCTTCTGGAAACCTTCAGACTAGTCCGATAGACATCAGACATGTCCGGACAGTGAAACCCTAAGTGGTTATGAGGACAAGTCCGCACTTGGAGGACTTGTCCGATTTAGGTCAGAGAGTTTTTTGGACTAGTCCATGCTAATATCGGACTTGTCCGATTGACATTAGAAAGATATCAGACTAGTTCGGTGTTTTATCGGACTTGTCCGATTTTGTGTGACTTGTGAAGTGTTTTGAGGACTAGTCCGCACTGGGGAGGACTAGTCCGATTCTAGTCAGAGAGATATCGGACTAGTCCGATGGATATCAGACTTGTCCAATCTTGTGCAGAGAGAGATATCAGAGTAGTCCGGTGTCAGTCGGACTTGTCCGGTCCTGTATAAATTTGTGCAATGTGTGTGTTTATTTGTGATTGAGCTCTTGGGGTGTGTTTCCTTAACACACTCCACACACAATGACCTACTAATCTTGTTTCTTGAGCTCTTCTCCACATTGCTCCTCATTCTCCCTTCTTTTTGACACTTTCCTTATTTTCACATTAAAATCTGTGCTCAACTCAACAAAGTAGTTAGGATCTCATTTGCTTGTCATAAATCATCCAAAACCCACAAGGGATTCCTAGATGCACTTTCAATCTCCCCCTTTTTGGTGATTGATGACAACCAATTGAGATTTCACAAAATATGATAAAAAGTGGAGATTTTCATAAAGTATGCACATATGTGTTCAAAACACATTAAGCAATGAATACATGATCCATATGTGCACTCTTTATGGTGGGATGCAAAAATAAATGAGTATGAGCAATAATTGTGATGATAATGAGTTAAATTGACATGGATGTACCAACAACAAGCATAAAAGACAATGTTGAACCAAAAACCCAGATTTCATCAATAAGTGCATAACAAGTTCATAGCATTGCACATCAGGACCATAGTTAACAAAATAGCATATTCGAAGTTTTACAACCCACAAAATGGTCAAAAAGAGCAGAAAGGAAGCTCTCTCCTCACATCCTACAGCTAAAGGCCTAAGACCTAAGACTCCCCGTCAATCCCTCCCCCTTTGGCATCAAGGCACCAAAAAGAAGGAGAGGAGGGACCTAAAGTCTTCACGCCTCGCTGTCGGTCCTCTCATCGTCTTCATCATCGTCTTCGGGCTGATAATGAGGAGGAGGAGGTGCAGAGCTACTCGAGCCCCCAATGCCAAAGTAGGCAAGCTCGGGGGGGGGGGGGGGGGGGGTCAAGGGCCCGAGCTCAGTGAAGTCGGAGTCAGAATCTTCAGAGATTACTGGAGATCCAATGGGCTCAATCTCCAGTTTTTGGCAAATCTGCTTCACATTTGCCTTGACATACTTCATGTCATCCTTTCTCTTCTTGTTCAGCTTGTGGGCCCTCACTTCGGCCTTTTTGCAGGAAGAAAAGATAGCAGTCAAGTACTTGAGGATGCCACTTGTAGATCCTTTTTGAGGAGCTGTCCTAGTGGTGGGGGCAGCCCTGGCATCTCCGCTTGACCTTGCCGGAGCCTCAGGACTAGAGGCTGGAGATGGAGCAGCCTGTATACTTGGCTTCTGAGGCATCTGGGGCCTCAATGGAAGGTGCTCCACATCTTTCACAAATTCTATGCTAGTGACTTTCTCAATCATAAAAATAAGATAGGGAGCATAGAAACATGACCTGTTGGGCGTGCAAGAAATTTTCACCATGTCATTCCAAATATAGTCCGCCACATCAAACTGATAGTCCTTGCTTATGACCCTCATCAGGGTCCGGAGGTAGCCCTGCACACTCCCAGCATCCCCATCCTTGGGAGCAATAGTCTTCCTCAATACTCTATTCAGGACCACAAAGAAAGGCTTCATGTTCTTCGTGGAGGGAGGATTGAACTTCGATTTGGGCTCATAGAGGAATTTGATCCTATCCTTCTCAATGACACCTATGTTGTGGATGATCAAGCTGTCAGGTCTTGAGGTGTCAATGTGGATCAGGCTTGCAAAGTCTTCATGAGTGATAATGTACTTGGATCTGTGAGTCATCCAAGTAACACTCTCTTCATCTTCACTAGAGAAATGGCAAGTTGCAAAGAACTGCGCAATCACTTCATCATTCCAATTGTTCGTGAAGGCAAAAAGATCCTTCAGACCATGCCTCTCAACTGCATCCACCACTTCAATAAACGGGGAGCAGGCCTTCTTCTAAAAATTTGCCCAATCGATCCATTGGCTGCGCACTACCAGTGTCTTCATGGGGAGGTACACAGACTTGTAGAAATCTGCATGGAAATTGCACCAAAATCTTCCGTCGGCATCTTGCTTTGGACGGCCATACCAATCAATACTTCTGAATTTCGCAGCCGAGTCGCTGCCCTTCCCATTGAATCTTTCTTTAGTGGGGTCCCTGACCCCTTCCTTGGAGCATGCAACTTTAGGGGGCCAACTGGGCCTGCTGCTATTCCCTTGCCCTTGCCCTTAGCTTGGCGAGGGCCACTTGTTGCTGCAGCAGCCTTGGAAGCCGGTTTCTTTGCCAGCACCTTCTGACGAGTCTGAGGAGGAGATGGAGCTGGCTCAGAATGACACTCTTGGCGTTTCTTGCCAAGGCTCGTCGAGGTGCGACCTCATGGTCCATCTCGGCCTCGAAATCAGAAATCTCATCGTTTGAGCTCGACATGTCCTGAGAATGAATTGTGCAAGGCATGAATAAGAATGGATTACAAGGAATTGAATGGATGACAAGAGAATTTGCATTGAGGAATTAAGGTTAGGGTTTTGAGTTCAGAAAAATCGGACTTTACAGGCACGGACTAGTCCGGGTGACCAGACTTGTCCGTGCATGGACCGGACTAGTCAGATATTCATCCTCAAAAAACCTAACTTATGAGACAAATGGACTTATTCAATGCAAAATTAGCCTAACAGCAATTGTAAGACCTATGTGTGCTGAATACATTGGCTTGTAGTGAATACACTTGGCTTTGATGATAAAAGTTTTTAATATCACCAAAACACCTTTTTATCAAGGTCCGACTCTAGCTCCGAGCTACAGCAAGGTCCGACGATAGGTCCGGCTTGCTTTGGGTAGCTCCGGTTACGTTTGATGCTAGGTCCGACTTCTTGGTAAGGTCCGACCAGCTTTGGTTAGCTCCGGTGAGCTTTATCTTTAGCTCCGGCATATATCTGATAGCTCCGACATATTTTCGTTAGCTCCGGCATGCCTTTGCTAAGCTCCGACGTACTTTGTCTAGCTCCGGTTTTTGGGTTGACTAGTTCCGACTAGTTTTGGTAAGCTCCGGGTCTAGGATCTACTAGTTTTGGTAAGCTCCGGATCCAGGATCTACTAGTTTTGGTAAGCTCCAGCGCTAGGTTCTACTAGCTTTTGTTAGCTCCGGCACAAGCTCCGGGTTGCTCTGGCAAGGTCCGGAACTTGACTGCAGTGTTTCTTGTTAGCTCCGGCTCAAGCTCCGGGTTGCTATGGCAAGGTCCGGAACTTGACCGCAGTGCTTCTGCTTTTTATTTGCAATGTTTTGTACTTGCTTTACAAGATTGGAAAGATTGCTTAGTATTCATTTGCTAAGTTTTTGGTGCGTTTTGGATGATACGGCTGATATCGTTTCTAATGTGGTTTTGCAACATGCTTATGTGAGGTTCTCACGTAAGGTGTTGTGTTCGGAACTAACGTGAGTCAAGTCGAGGACTTGGGCTCGTATGGATTGGTTGTTTGTTCATGTGCAGGTGTTGCTTGAGTTCAAGTCATGGCTGGTGACAGGATCCATTGGACTAGTATCAGGAGGAGATGAGGTTCCAACAACCAAGTTCGGGAGGAACTGTGGTTGAGCGGGTCAGGAGGTCACGCAGGATGATTGAATCAAGGGCAGTGCATATGAAGGTCGAAGGAAGGTGTTCGCACGTATGCATGCGGTGCATGACGTGGCAATATGCTTCTAGAGACGGATTATGGAAGGAAGATCTGATCGGAAGGATCGGATCGTATCGGTTGAAGACTTTGGCTGCGGTAGAGTTGGTTATGGCTCGGTATGGGAAGTATCGAGTTGGTTATGTTAGGATTTCGTGTGTATCACAAAATTGAGTTGTTTAGGAATGTGGGATACGTTCCTAAGGTGTTTGGAAGTCTTAAGATTGCTTCTATCTGCGTATAGAAGAATCTTGAGCAGTTATGGTAAGTTCCGATTGTGATCGGATTAGGATTGGAGTCCTAGTTGAGATTGGGATGGCCTAAGGGCTGGTTATATAAGCAAGGGAAGGCCAAAGCTCGTTGCAGACGACTTTGGGGCTGTTCCTCTTGTGTTCTATTGAATAAAATTCGTAGTTTGAAGGAACTTTTGTGCCTTGTTCGTCCGACTTATTCCAGACAAGTTTTACTCGTCGAGTTTCTGGACAGCACTACCTTTTGTCGGTGGTTTTATCATAACTCGAGTTTTACAGATTCAATTGACGTGATTCTTTTTGGGTTGTCTTCACAACTTGATTATCTATCATCTGTCAAATTTTCACAGTCATTAGATTTGTGGTTTTTGATCTACACGAGTTTCTTTGCAGCACTCCAGAAACTGTTTTCTCGGGTAGATCAGATTGACCAGTGTTTGATCTTTTGATCATAACTTGAGTTGTTCTCGACGGATTTGAGTAATTCTTTTTGTGTTGTCTTCGTGATTTGATTCTCTCTGATATATATCACTTTTGTCATGGTGAAACACGTTTAGATTAGTCTTATACACGATTTCTTTAACAGATCGTTTTTCTACCGAAGTGATTAGGGTTTTATTGTTTCCGCTGCGTAAGATTTTTAAATCTACCATTCACCCCCCCCCCTCTGGTAGCTTTTCACGTGCTCTTCGATCCTACAATTGGTATCAGAGCCACGGTGCTCTAATCTTTGTGATTTGCACGTGTTTTTGACTAATCATCATGGAGAAGTACTCCGTCAAACCTTGTGTGTTTGCTGGTATTGATTTTCAGGTTTGGAAGGCACGCATGGAGGCTTTTATCCAGGCACAAGGCTTTGCAATATGGGAGAAGGTGTATAAGCCTTATGAAGTGCCACCCAATGATCAAGTCACGGCCACGAACCTCCGGGACGTCGACAACAACAACAAAGCCCGAAATTTGATCATCCAAGGACTCACTCAAAGCGACTTTGATCGTGTCGCGCACCTCCGGTCAGCATACGACGTTTGGAGAGCTCTCTGTGATTATCATAAAGGCTCCAACACAATCAAGGAGGTAAAACAAGATATGTTCAAGAAAGAATATATGCGTTTTGAGATGCAACCAGGTGAGTCGATCGATGACCTCTTTGCTCGTTTCAATAAAATTCTCAGCAACTTACGTAGCGTCAATGTAAATTTTTCTGATGCTGAGAATGCTAGACAACTTCTTAGTGCATTAGACATGACAATTTGGGAGATGAAAGTAACATCTATTCGTGAATCAACTGTCATGAGTTCTCTTACATTAGATGTACTTTATTCTAAACTAAAAACTCATGAAATTGACATCCTAGCACGTAAGAACCCAAACAAGTCTATTGCATTTGTCTCACAACGTGATATGTCTAGCTCCGGCCAATCATCATCCTGCAATACTCTTGCTTTATTGTCCTCACTAACCCTGGAGCAGATCGAAGAAATTCCAGAAGAGGAGTTGGCACTCATCTCTACTAGATTCTCAAAAGCATTGAAAAATGTGAGAACTAGAAGGAGAGGAAGCTCCGGACCTCAACGCTGTTTTGAATGTGGTAAAACAGGACACTTTCGTACAGAATGCCCTAACCTTTCAGGTCCGACCACCCGGGAAGAAAAACAAAGCAAGATCCGGACCTCCTCTGGAAATTCCAACAAGAAGAAGAAAGGTACCATAGGACGCAAGATGATCAACAGCTTCATCACCGCGCTTCAAGAGCTCAGTTCAAGTGATGTAGACTTTGAAAGTGATGAAGATAATGATGATCTGGCCAACTTATGCTTCATGGCGGGCAAAGCAAGATCAAGATCAAGTCAGGAGGAAGCAGAACACAACAGTGACGATGATGAGGTATGTTCTACCTGCAATGAAATGTGTGATGCTATTTCTCGTGCAACTATTATTGTCAAGAAAAAGGACAAAAAGCTTAGGGATAGTGCTGCTAAAATTGAATCACTAGAATCTGAAATTAACCGTTTAAAAACTTTGATTCCTAGTGATGATGCATGTCCCTCATGTGACTTAATCTATGAACAATTGTCCACATTAAGAAGTGCACACTCCTCCACTCTAGATAAACTTGATGAAGAAATTAAAATGAACAAAGAGCTTGCTGCACTTAATGATAAAAACTTGAAAGATGCTAGCTGTTCTACAATTGACTTGCATTGTTCTGCATGTGAAAATCTTGATAAGAAACTGCAAGATGCTATGAATGAAATTTCTATGTTGAACAATGCTTTACGTTCTCATGAAGTTAAATTTTGTTCCAATTGCAAATTAAAAGGAAAAACTTCATGTGAAAACTGCCTAGACTTGTCCAAGAAACTTGATGACATGAATAGGACACTAGGTCGGTTTTGTAATGGGGATAAGAATCTAAACTTGCTGCTGAATTCTTCCAAGTCTAGCAAAGATAAAACTGGTTTAGGTTTTGATTCGCATGTTCATGCTAAGGCACATCCACCTAAAATTGTAAGGTCATTAGGAAGTGGTTTGATTCAAACAGTTCCTAAACAAAAAGAAGTGGTTTTCAAATCTGCAGGAGTGTTGCCTCATTCGGTTTCAAATAAAAATATTGCTTGCTCATCTAGACATGAACACAAAGTTAAATTTCATTGTACCTTCTGTGGTAGAGATGGTCATGTCATAGATTTTTGTTATAGACTAGCTAAACAACAGAAAAAGGAAAGAAAAATTGCTAGATCTTATAACTTTCATGCAATTAGAAAAACACAACTTGCTTTAGTGAGTCAGAAATTTGAGAAGGTAGCTTCCAGACCTTCTGGTAAGAAATCCGCAAAAGCAGCTCCGATAGTTCCGATAGCTCCAAGAGCTACCGGATCTTCTGTTGTTCCCTCTGGAGCTTCAGTTTTTGCCTCCGGACCTTCTGCTTTTACCTCCGGAGCTACCGGTTTTCACTCTAAACAAGTAACAACTTCTAAATCAACTGTTAAGAAAAGAAAACCTCAATCTTTGACTCATAAACCTGCTGTTTTATCTCAGCATTCGCGTGTTTTTCCTGGTGCACGTCGCGTGACTCAGTACTGGATTCCTAAATGCCTTTTGACTAACCCCAGTATTGAGTCATCGGCGTATTGTGCTCCTATGTAGGTTACACGTTTGAGGAAGGAGAATATTTGGATTGTGGATTCAGGTTGCTCACGCCACATGACCGGTAACAAAGATTGGTTCTCCTCCCTCACCTTTGTGTCACGTGTAGAGAATGTTACTTTTGCTGATAATTCTTCAACTCCTATAATTGCTAAGGGTTCGGTTAGAGTAAATGATCACTACACTTTGAAGGATGTGGCACTTGTCAAAATTTTGAAATATAACTTGCTTTCTGTTTCACAATTGCTAGATGAAAATCTAGAAATTACTTTCAATAAAAACTGCTGCAAAGTTGTAGATTCAAATAGTGAGCTTATTTTTAACATGTCTCGGTTTGGAAGAGTTTTTAAAGCTGATTTTGATATGTCTTCTTCTAAGCATAGGTGTCTAGTTGCTAATGATTCAAAGGACTTATATTTTTGGCATCGTAGACTTGGTCACGTAGGCTTTGATCATCTAACGCGTGTTAGTGCTCTTGATCGCATACGTGGGCTGCCTAAGCTTAAAGGGGACAAAGAAATTGTGTGCTCTTCTTGTAGACATGCTAAGATGGTTGCAGGTTCACATACTCCTCGCACAATGATAATGACAACTGAACCATGTCAACTTTTGCATCTTGACACCGTAGGACCTTCACGTGTTCAATCCTTCGGAGGTAAATGGTATGCTCTTGTTATTGTTGATGATTATTCTAGATATTCTTGGGTGTATTTTATGGTGTCTAAGAATGAAGTCTTTAGTCACTTTAGAACTTTATTTCTTAGATTATCAATTGATCACCCAGAATCATTAAAAGCAATTAGAAGTGATAATGGAACTGAATTTAAAAATCAATTCTTTGATCACTTTTGTGCTGAAAATAGAATAGATCATCAATTTTCTTCACCATATGTACCTCAACAAAACGGTGTTGTAGAAAGAAAGAACAGAACCCTAGTTGAGATGGCTAGGACTATGCTTGATGAATATCAAACCCCTAGGAAATTTTGGGCTGATGCATTAGCAACCGCTTGTTATGTCTCAAATCGTGTTTTCTTGCGTGCTAAGCTAGGTAAAACACCATATGAGCTCCGGTTTGGACATAGGCCTAGTGTTACACACTTTCGGGTCTTTGGTTGCAAATGCTTTGTTAAGAAACATGGTAATCTTGATAAATTTGAACCTAGATCCAATGATGGCATGTTTCTTGGTTATCCATCTCATACTAGAGGCTACTGTGTGCTTTTACTTGACACTAACAAAATTGTGGAGACTTGTGAAGTGTCTTTTGATGAAGCTAGCCCAGGTACTAGCTCCGGTGTTGCAGGACCAGATTCATATTCTCAGGGGGAGGGTATTTTCGAAGATGAAGAAGAGCCGGTGATACTGCCTGGTAGTTCCGAAGTTGACACGTGTCCAGCTCCGGACATTGAACAAGCTCCGGCTGTCACCTCGGCTGGTCCTGATCGTCCACAAATCACAAGCTCATCAATCTACAATGAACCTAATGAAAAAGAAGCTTGTGAGACATCTGTTCCCCTACGTTTTTACAAAGATCATCCCCCACAACAGATGATTGGAAGCTTGCATGAACGAGTCACACGGTCCAGGTTTTGCGATCCAAACTCTCATGCTCATTCTGCTTTTGTTGCTTCTTTTGAACCCAAAGATATATCACACGCACTCACTAATGAATCTTGGATTATTGCCATGCAAGAAGAGTTAGAAAATTTTGAAAGAAATAATGTTTGGAAACTTGTACCTCCACCTCAAGGCCACACTTTAATTGGAACTAAATGGGTATATAAAAATAAACAAAGTGAGGATGGGGTTGTGATTAGGAATAAGGCTAGGTTGGTTGCTCAAGGTTTCACTCAAGTTGAAGGTCTAGATTTTGATGAAACTTTTGCTCCTATCGCTAGATTAGAAGCCATAAGAATTTTGTTAGCTTTCGCAGCATCTAAAGGTTTTAAGCTATATCAAATGGATGTTAAAAGTGCTTTTCTTAATGGCTACATAGATGAGGAGGTTTATGTCAAACAACGACCAGGTTTTGAAAATCCAGATTTTCCTAATCATGTTTACAAACTGTCCAAAGCCTTATATGGTCTCAAACAAGCCCCTAGAGCATGGTATGATAGGTTAAAAACATTCTTACTTGAAAAGGGGTTTACAATGGGAAAGGCTGATAAAACTCTTTTTGTGCTTAAACATGGCAATGACTCATTATTCGTTCAAGTGTATGTGGATGATATTATCTTTGGTTGTGCTTCTCATGATCTTGTGTCCAAGTTTTCAGCAATGATGAGTTCCGAATTTGAAATGAGTATGATGGGTGAACTCACTTACTTCTTGGGGCTGCAAATCAAGCAAACCAAGGAGGGTACCTTTGTGCATCAAACAAAGTATACCAAAGATCTCCTAAGGCGCTTCAACATGGACAAAAGCAAGCCTCTTCGGACACCAATGGGAACAACAACAACACTTGAACTTGATGAAGATGGTGAATCCGTGGATCAAAAAGAATATAGAAGTATGATCGGATCACTTTTGTACCTTACAGCATCAAGACCGGACATACAATTCAGCGTATGTCTTTGTGCACAGTTTCAAGCTTCCCCACGTGTTTCACATCGTCAAGCCGTCAAAAGGATTCTCAGGTACTTACATGGAACTCAAGAATTTGGCGTTTTTCTTCCTTCTTCCTCAATCGTTTCTTTGAAAGCTTTTTCGGATGCTGATTTTGGGGGTTGTAGGATTGATAGGAAAAGTACTTCCGGTGCTTGTCATTTTCTTGGTAATTCTCTTGTTGCTTGGTCCTCTAGAAAACAAAGTTCAGTTGCACAATCCACAGCCGAATCTGAGTATGTAGCTGCTGCTAGTGCTTGTTCACAAATTCTTTGGATTGTTCAAACACTTAAGGACTATGGGGTTGATCTAGATAGTGTTCCACTGTTCTGTGATAACACTAGTGCTATTTGTATTGCTAAAAACCCCGTGCAACATTCTAGAACTAAGCACATTGACATTATGTATCACTTTCTCCATGATAATGTTGAAAAAGGAAACATTGTGCTTCACCATGTAGATACCGAACATCAACTGGCTGACATTTTTACAAAACCTTTGGATTTCACTCGTTTTTGTTACATTCGTAGTGAAATAGGGGTTATGCACCCTCATGGCTTAAATTGAGGGGGAGTTTTTGAAACTTAGGAAGTCTATGTGTGAATCTGAAATTAAAATAATATGAGCATATTATTTCATACATATATGACTTTGTGATTCCTTTTACATGCTGAAAGTTCTTACTACATTACTCGTGTTATACTTTTTGTAGTTTTTGCCATGTCTAGTAATTGGAATAATTACTTACACTAAATCTGGTCATGGTTGAACTTTCTTGCTGTTTTGAACTTGTTGCATGCTCACAAATGCTTTTAATCGTTAAGAATTTATCAAGTAATCAACTCACATGTTGAGTTTTTATGAACAAATATAAATTGAGAAAAGATCAAGAGAATATGCATGCATCGCACTTTTTCTTTCGAGATGGCTTGTCATTGCACTTAGATATGAACTTGGAAGAAGTTGTGTATGACTAAAACCATGTCCTTAAGCTTCTGATTGTCAAATGACATAGGCTTGGCTTGGTTGGTTAGAATAAGGCAGATGCGCATATAATCTCTTGCAAATATCATATGATCTAGATTTATGCTTTGAAAATAATAAAATGCAGCAACTAGTGTCATGCTTTCAGGTTTTAAAATAGTTAAGTTTGTGAGATCATGACCTGCTAAAATTGAAAATCACACTTGCTCTCTAGCATGGCTTACACTACCTTATGTATTTCATTGATGTGATAATGTAAGGTACTTGATAGTATGACTTGGATGAGCTTTGTTTATATGTATATGTTATAATATGCTCATAACAACTAAAGAGGGAGAGATAATTTGTTTATATCTCATAACAATTAAAATTTCTCTTTTACCTTGCTGAATACATTGTCAAAGGGGGAGAGATTAATCACACATTCAAAAAAAAGGAGAGATAATAAAGGGGGAGACATTTTCATTTTCAAAAGGGGGAGAGATTTTCATTTACGTTTGTTTTACAAAAGGGGAGAAATTGTTTTCAAAACTTTTATGTGAATAAGCCAATGTTCGGAATTTTAAATGTTGTTGCCAATGCATTCATCAAGGGGGAGATTGTAAGACCTATGTGTGCTGAATACATTGGCTTGTAGTGAATACACTTGGCTTTGATGATAAAAGTTTTTAATATCACCAAAACACCTTTTTATCAAGGTCCGACTCTAGCTCCGATCTACAGCAAGGTCCGACGATAGGTCCGGCTTGCTTTGGGTAGCTCTGGTTACGTTTGATGCTAGGTCCGACTTCTTGGTAAGGTCCGACCAGCTTTGGTTAGCTCCGGTGAGCTTTATCTTTAGCTCTGGCATATATCTGATAGCTCCGACATATTTCCGTTAGCTCCGGCATGCCTTTGCTAAGCTCCGACGTACTTTGTCTAGCTCCGGTTTTTGGGTTGACTAGTTCCGACTAGTTTTGGTAAGCTCCGGGTCTAGGATCTACTAGTTTTGGTAAGCTCCGGATCCAGGATCTACTAGTTTTGGTAAGCTCCGGCGCTAGGTTCTACTAGCTTTTGTTAGCTCCGGCACAAGCTCCGGGTTGCTCTGGCAAGGTCCGGAACTTGACTGCAGTGTTTCTTGTTAGCTCCGGCTCAAGCTCCGGGTTGCTCTGGCAAGGTCCGGAACTTGACCGCAGTGCTTCTGCTTTTTATTTGCAATGTTTTGTACTTGCTTTACAAGATTGGAAAGATTGCTTAGTATTCATTTGCTAAGTTTTTGGTGCGTTTTGGATGATACGGCTGATATCGTTTCTAATGTGGTTTTGCAACATGCTTATGTGAGGTTCTCACGTAAGGTGTTGTGTTCGGAACTAACGTGAGTCAAGTCGAGGACTTGGGCTCGTATGGATTGGTTGTTTGTTCATGTGCAGGTGTTGCTTGAGTTCAAGTCATGGCTGGTGACAGGATCCATTGGACTAGTCTCAGGAGGAGATGAGGTTCCAACAACCAAGTTCGGGAGGAACTGTGGTTGAGCGGGTCAGGAGGTCACGCAGGATGATTGAATCAAGGGCAGTGCATATGAAGGTCGAAGGAAGGTGTTCGCACGTATGCATGCGGTGCATGACGTGGCAATATGCTTCTAGAGACGGATTATGGAAGGAAGATCTGATCGGAAGGATCGGATCGTATCGGTTGAAGACTTTGGCTGCGGCAGAGTTGGTTATGGCTCGGTATGGGAAGTATCGAGTTGGTTATGTTAGGATTTCGTGTGTATCACGAAATTGAGTTGTTTAGGAATGTGGGATACGTTCCTAAGGTGTTTGGAAGTCTTAAGATTGCTTCTATCTGCGTATAGAAGAATCTTGAGCAGTTATGGTAAGTTCCGATTGTGATCGGATTAGGATTGGAGTCCTAGTTGAGATTGGGATGGCCTAAGGGCTGGTTATATAAGCAAGGGAAGGCCAAAGCTCGTTGCAGACGACTTTGGGGCTGTTCCTCTTGTGTTCTATTGAATAAAATTCGTAGTTTGAAGGAACTTTTGTGCCTTGTTCGTCCGACTTGTTCCAGACAAGTTTTACTCGTCGAGTTTCTGGACAGCACTACCTTTTGTCGGTGGTTTTATCATAACTCGAGTTTTACAGATTCAATTGACGTGATTCTTTTTGGGTTGTCTTCACAACTTGATTATCTATCATCTGTCAAAATTTCACAGTCATTAGATTTGTGGTTTTTGATCCACACGAGTTTCTTTGCAGCACTCCAGAAACTGTTTTCTCGGGTAGATCAGATTGACCAGTGTTTGATCTTTTGATCATAACTTGAGTTGTTCTCGACGGATTTGAGTAATTTTTTTTGTGTTGTCTTCGTGATTTGATTCTCTCTGATATATATCACTTTTGTCACGGTGAAACACGTTTAGATTAGTCTTATACACGATTTCTTTAACAGATCGTTTTTCTACCGAAGGGATTAGGGTTTTATTGTTTCCGCTGCGTAAGATTTTTAAATCTACCATTCACCCCCCCTCTGGTAGCTTTTCACGTGCTCTTCGATCCTACAGCAATTTAATAATCAAGGACACTAGTATTAGGTGAAATAAGCTAGGATATTCGATCAATAATGAAGAAAATAGGGATTTCTAGGGTTTGGGCAAAAATTACCGAAGAAATCACTTGAAACTTGGAGATGAGGGTGTTGAAGTCCGGACAAGTCTGTGAACTTCAATCTCCGAGCAAGGGAGCTTGATTTCCGCCCAAATGTGAAGATTTTTGGTGGAGAAAGCAAGAAATCGCCTTGGGAGATCGAGCGCGAAGAGAGAGAACGCGTGAGGCAAGAGTGAGGGTGAGGGGATTAGGGGTTGGCGGCGGCTAGGGTTAATGACACGAAAAATCGGACAAGTTCAGAGAAGACCGGACTAATTCGAACTTTTCTAGAGGCTATATCAGACTAGTTCGTGGTCTACCGGACTAGTCCGGCCTAACCGACGCTCTACGGACTAGTCCGGGTAACCATGGACTAGTCCGTGGTCACAGGAAAGAACTTCTTAGCCCATTCATATATATTTGAAGGTACATATTTAGAAAATAGGGAGGCAAATCAAATCAAGTAATCTTGATGAATATAATCAGTAAGCATACAACAATCAAGCAATGACCATAATTCATCAAGATCTAGTAATAGACATAGTTTTTCGGAGAAAATTGAGAGAGATGATTTTCATAATCCAATCAACATATTTTGAAGAATTCATGCAGGTATGCAAATTTTCAATCCACACTCCGAGCATCAAGGATATTTAGTTCATTTCGGAGTTCACAAAAGCGCTTTTCATCAAGTGGCTTGGTGAATATGTCGGCCAATTGCTTTTGTGTGTTGACATGGGAAATGGCTATATCTCCTTTCATGGAGTGGTCTCTCAATAAGTGATGTCTTATGTCTATGTGTTTGGTTCTAGAGTGCTCAACGGGATTATGGGCAATTTTAATGGCACTTTCATTGTCACAAAGGAGTGGAATACGGTTCATATTGTAACTGTAATCCCTTAGAGTTTGTCGCATCCAAAGGAGTTGTGCACAACAACTCCCGGCTGCAACATACTCCGCTTCGGCTGTGGATAAGGCAATGGAATTTTGTTTCTTGGAGGACCAAGAAACTAGAGATCTCCATAGGAATTGGCATGTACCGGAGGTACTTTTTCTATCTACTTTGCATCCAGCATAATCTACATCAGAGTAACCAATGATTGAATTTGGAGCCATTTGGATACCAAAGACCAAGATTGGGTGTATGAACTAAATATCTCAAGATCCTTTTTACGGCTGTCAAGTGACACTCCTTAGGATTGGCTTGAAATCTTGCACACAAACATACACTCAACATTATGTCTGGCCTAGATGCACATAAATAGAGTAGAGACCTAATCATGGAGCGATATGCCTTTTGGTCGATGCTAGGTCCATCTTCATTGAGATCCAATGGCCATTTGTTGCCATGGGAGTCTTTATAGGCTTCACCTTGTCCATTCCAAACTTCTTGAGTATGTCTTGTGTGTACTTGGTTTGGCTTATGAATGTCCCTTCCTTTTGTTGCCGCACTTAGAATCCAAAGAAGTACTTTAGCTCTCCAATCATAGACATCTCAAACCTGTCTGTCATAATTTTACTAAACTCCTCACAAAAATATTTGTTACTTGAACCAAAGATTATATCATCAACATAGATTTGACAAACAAAAAGATCATTGTCAAAATTCATTGTAAATAGTGTATAATCTACTTTACCAATCTTAAAGCCATTTTCAATTAAGAAATCTCTAAGACACTCATACCAAGCTCTAGGAGCTTATTTGAGGCCGTAGAGAGCCTTACATAATTTAAACACGTGGTCGGGGAACTCTTCGTCTTCAAACCCCGGGGTTGCTCCACATACACCTCCTCCTTGATTGGTCCGTTGAGGAAGGCACTTTTCACATATATTTGATTGAGCTTGAAATCATGGTGAGTAGCATATGCAAGTAATATTCTAATATATTCAAGTCTAGCTACGGGAGCAAAGGTCTCATTGAAATCCAAACCTTCGACTTGTGTTTACCCTTTGGCCACAAGTTGTGCCTTGTTCCTTGTCACCGCCCCGTGTTCGTCTTGTTTGTTGCAGAAGACCCATTTGGTACCGACGACATTGGATTTGGGTCTTTCGACTAGTTCCCACACCTCGTTTCTCTTGAAATTTTTGAGTTCTTCTTGCATGGCCACTACCCAATCCGGACCCTCCAATACATCCTCAACCCTGCGTGGTTCCAAAAAGGACACAAACGAGTAATGCTCACAAAAATTAGCTATGCGAGATCTAGTAGTTACTCCCTGTTGGATGTTGCCGATGATGTTGTCGATTGGGTGATCCCTTTGGACGCATTGGTGTACTCTTGGGTGTGGTACTTGCTGTCTTGAATCTTCATGATCATCTTCTTCTCCCCCTAAAACATTGCGTTCATCGACTTGTTGATCATCTTCACTTTCATGAGGTTGATCTTGTATGGAAGCTCCCCCTTGGTCATTGGTCTCCTCTTGTGGTTCGTTTTCCTCATGGATATGTAAAGGTGGCTCTTGTGGTCGAACTTCACCTAACGCCATTCTTCTCAATGCTTGGCAAGAAGCTTCTTCTTTATCTATCACACATGGATCAACTTGCTCCTTTTGGGAGCCATTAGTTTCATCGAACACTACGTCACAAGCTACTTCAACAAGTCTAAAGGTCTTGTCGAAAACACGATAGGCGTAAGTGTTCGAATCATAACCAAGCAAGAAACTTTCATCAGACTTCTAAGCAAACTTTGAAGTCCTAGGCTTCTTGTTTAAAATATAGCATGGGGAACTAAAAACTCGAAAATATGAAATATTAGACTTGTTACCAGTAAGTAGCTCATAGGATGTCTTCTTGAGTAGTCAATGAAGATAAAGTCGATTTGCAGCGTGGCAAGCGGTGTTAATCGCTTCCTCCCAAAATCGATCCGAGGTCTTGTACTCATCGAGCATTGTTCTTGCCATCTCTATGAGAGTTTGGTTCTTTCTTTTGGCATCTCCGTTTTGTTGAGGGGAGTACGGTGCTGAAAACTTGTGCTTTATGCCTTCTTCATCTAGGTACTCCTCCACTTTTGTGTTCTTGAACTCTGTGCTGTTGTTGCTTCGAATGTTCTTGATTGTCAATGAGAATTCATTTTGAGCTCACTTGAAGAACTTTTTGAGTATTCCTTGTGTTTTTGACTTATCATGCAAGAAGAAAACCCAAGTGAAGCGAGAAAAGTCATCAACAACTACTAAACCATATTTGTTACCGCCGATGCTTATGTAAGCAATTGGACCAAATAAGTCCATGTGAAGTAGCTCGAGTGGTCTTGTTGTAGTCATGACATTCTTGGCGGGGTGAGGTGCTCCAACTTGCTTCTCGGCTTGGCACGCGCTACAAGGCCTGTCTTTCTCAAAAACAACATCCTTCAAACCTTGGATGTGATCGACCTTGAGGAGTTTTTGAAGGTTCCTCATACCAACATGCGCTAGCTGTCTATGCCACAGCCAACCCATGTTGGTCTTTGCAATCAAGCATGTGTCAAGTTCGGCTTTATCCTTGTTGAAGTCAACAAGATGAAGTTTTCCCTTTAACATACCCTTGAATGCAATGGAACCATCACTCCTCCTAGGGACGGTCACACCCTCGTTAGTGAACAAGCAATTATAACCTTTGTCACATAATTGAGATATGGACAGCAGGTTATAATCTAAGGAACCTACATGTAATACGTGAGAAAGAGTGTGTTATTGTGATATGGCAATTTTACCGGTACCGAGCATCTTTCCTTGATTATTGTCTCCGAAGTAAATGCCCTCGCTTGGATCCTCATTTGCTTCATATTCAATGAACATTCTTCTTTCTCCGGTCATATGGTTGGTGCAACCACTGTCTAGCACCCATTTGGATCCACCGGAGGAATAGGCCTGCAAAAACAAATTATGCCTTGGTTTTAGGTATCCAAGCTTGATTGGGTCCTCTTAGGTTAGTCACAAGGGATTTGGGCACCCACATATGAGATTTGGTGTTCTCATGGTGTGGCCCAACATAATGAGGATAAACCTTTCCATAATTACTTTTCATTAAGACATAGGATGCTTTGAAAGTACTGAAAAGTAACTTTTGTTGTTTATACACAGGACTAGTATGGGAGGCCAGACTTGTCCGGAGTACCGGACTTGTCCGGACCCTGAACGGACTAGTCCGGCGGTCATGCGTATTATACTCATTAATTTTTGATTTCTAGTTTGGAAGACTCCTCCCTTTACAAAGACATTGCTATCCCTGTTATTCTTATGGCTTCTAGCTTGTTGCTCTTCACCATAAGAGTAACCAATGCCAGATTTGACATTTGGAGGTCTTGTGACCAAGTATGCACTACGTGCATATTTGATCTTCTCCTTGTCAAATATGCCAGTTTGTGCAGGATGCTTGTCCTTGGTGGAGGGTGACTTGTCTTTCAAACTGTTGTCAATTTTACCACATGTACAAGTAGAGACAACTTCAGTTTTAATGGGTTGAGAGGGTGAACTTGAAGAGGATGAAGGGTCACCTTGCTTGAGCGACTCAACTTGCACTTCAAGGATCTTGTGAACCTTGATTAGGTTAGCAAGTTCTTCCTTGATTGCAGCATTTGAGTCGTTTAACTCCAAGCAAGCTTCCTTGCTTGAAGCTAACTAACCCCTAGTGACTTGCTTTGCTCCTTTTCAAATTCGAGAAGTTTGTCAAGTTCGACATATTCCTCCTTTTGGGACATAATCATGTCCTCTTGACGATGTATCAACCTCTCCCTATCAACAAGTTGATCAAGTAAAAAATTTCATTTTTGTGGCAGTTTTCCTATCTAATCCAATAAGCATATCCTCATTATCACTATTGATTTCATCATCGCTAGAATAGGAATGCACGGAAGGGGGTTTGGTGTTTACCTTGCGTTTACCTTCCTTTGTCGTGAGGCAAGTGCCATTTCCCTTCGATGCGCCGAGTGTAGGGAAGAGAGTAGACTTCTTGGATGTCTTCTCGATGGCTATGCTAGCCATCTCTTCTTCTACGGATGATGAGGACTCATCATTTTATTCCCACTCCTACGCTATGTGCGCTTGTTCGGCTTGTTTCTTCTTCTTGAAGAATTTCTTGGGTTGAGGCTTGGCTTCTTTGGTCTTCTTCTTGTTCCCTTCATATGGGCAACCAACTATAAAGTGACTATACTCACCACAATTATAGCATGCCCGCCTCAACTTTGGCTTTGTTCTTTCCTTGTACTTTGCTTGCTTGATTTAGTACCTTGTCTCTTCTTCATTATTCTCTTGAATTTCTTCATGAATAGTATCATGTCTTCTTCATCTAATTCACTGCTCTCATCATCACCGTCTTCTTCTAGCTGAGCTTCTCGAGCTTCTTTAGATAGGGGGTTGAGAGTGGACTTCAAAGCAACCCCTTTCTTCTTTGCTAAGGTGAGGTCAGCAATTTCCTTGACATGCTTTGCTTGTTTTTCCATCATCTCGAAATTGATGATTTTTCCAACTAATTCATCTAGAGTCATTTTCTTGTATCCGGGGCTTTCTCTAATCATTGAGCATAGGGTGACGTTGCGAGGCATGAAAGCTCTAAGGATGAGCTTCACCACCTCGTGGTCATTCCACTTCTTTCTTTCGTATGATCGAACCTAGTTGACAAGTGTCTTTAATCGGTTGTACATATCTTGAGGTGACTCCTCTTCTTCGATTGCGAATCTTCCTAATTCGCCTTCGATCATTTCGATATTTGCTTCATGCACATGACGATCACCTTCATGTGCAGTTTGCAAGGTGTCCCATATCTCCTTTGCAATCTCGAGTCCATCCACCTTGGTGAACTCGTACCGACTGGGCGAAGAGGTAATGACTGTCGCGGCTTGAGCATTTCGATGAATTGCCTGCTCTTCGCTTGGTGTGAGTTCTTCATTGTCGTCCGAGATATCTATCCTTGTGCACACAATATGCCATAAACTTGGATTGAGGGAAATTAGATGCATTTTCATATTTTGCCTCCACATTGAGTAATCACTTCCATCAAAATGTGGGGGTTTCCTAGAGGGATATATAAATAATGATTATTGCTGGGATTAAGACGATCATAGTTGAAAGGATATCGGGAGTAGTCGGTGTGACTACTCCCCTTCTTGTTCTCTTCAATCTTCACTTTCCCTTTGGAAAGTGTCTTCTTTCTTAGGAGCGCCTTTAGTTCCAACGTCTCCTCATCGTCGTCCTCGAAGTCTTCAATGGCTTCGAGGAGCTTTTCAACTTTCTGATTCTTGTCATCGTCAACCTTCTCTTGGTTATTGCTCTTGTGTATGTCCTTCATGTCCGACATGATCTTCTTCGAGCGATTAGTCTCTTTCTTGAAGAACCTGCTCTGATACCAATTGAATGTGGCCTAGAGGGGGGTGAATAGGCCTTTTTGAAATTTGTCGGAACCTGCAACACTTAACAACCGGATCAAAACCAGAGATATCGGACTAGTCCGGTAAAGTGCGGACTAGTCCAGTGTATACCAACTAGGTTAATCAAGTTTGGTCGATTAATTTGATTCTACGATGTATGCAGCGGAAATATACTTATAATTGAAGTGTTGCACGATTGTGGACTAGGGTATATCACAATTCAACCCTATATTTGATGATTCAACGTAAAGTAGGCAATAATGATTGAAACCCTAGATTGTTGTGATGAATAAGAACGATGAACACAAAGCAAGACACAAGTAATTTATCCCATGGTTCGGCTCCCACAGAGGCAACCTACATCCACGTTGAGGAGTCCACAAAAGGATCGTGTCTTCTCCAACCCTACCCTCGTCGGATCGCCACGAAGGCCAATCCTCTTCTCTTATCACAAAGGGTAAATAACCAAATTCAAGGGGCCTTCTCACACGTTGAGGGCTCCCCCAGATTACAATGACAAATCCACCAAGAACACACTCAAAAGATTACAATGAAAATCACAGGAGTGTGTTAGGTAATCAAACCAAGAGCTCAAGAGTGATGAAACGTGTCTCTCCAATGTTTCGAAGTGTATCCTCAAAGGATTGATCTTTGTGGCTTTTGATTTCGTGGAGAGATGTGTTTTTGAGGCTCTTGTGAGGTGTGACGGCGCTAGGGTTCGAGAGAGGTTAAAGTTGGGCCGTGCACCTCTATTTATAAAAGTGAACTTTAGGGTTTAGAAAGATCGGACTAGTCCGTGGTGGACACCGGACTGGTCTGGTGTGTTGTGCGTAGCAAACCCTAAGTGTCCCGAAATATCGGACTAGTCCGGCTAGGAGCGGACTTGTCCGATTTTGCTTCTGGAAACCTTTGGACTAGTCCGATAGACATCGGACTTGTCCGGACAGTTAAACCCTATGTGGTTATGAGGACAAGTCCGCACTTGGAGGACTTGTCCGATTTAGGTCAGAGAGTTTTTCGGACTAGTTCGTGCTAATATCGGACTTGTCCGACTGACATTAGAAAGATATCGAACTAGTCCGGTGTGTGATCGGACTTGTCTGATTTTGTATGACTTGTGAAGTGTTTTGAGGACTAGTCCGCACTAGGGAGGACTAGTCCAATTCTAGTCAGAGAGATAACGGACTAGTCTGATGGATCTACTAATCTTGTTCCTTGAGCTCTTCTCCACATTGCTCCTCATTCTCCCTTCTTTTTGACACTTTTCTTATTTTCACATTAAAACCTGTGCTCAACTCAACAAAGTAGTTATGATCTCATTTGCTTGTCATAAATCATCCAAAACCCACAAGGGATTCCTAGATGCACTTTCAAGAACGTCGACAACGGGTCCCCTGGGGGTTGTTGGAGCTTCCTAGCTTTGACGGCGCCCACTGTCAACGTATAGAACGTTGACGGCAGGCCCTCTTGGGGTTTTCCAAGCTTCCTAGCTTCATCGACGCCCACTGTCAATGTGTAAAACATCAACGGCGGGCCCCCTGGGAGTTGTTAGATCTTCTTATCTTCGACGGCACCCACTGTCAACATATAGAACGTTGACGGCGGGTCCTCTGGGGTTGTCGGAGCTTCTTAGCTTCAACCGCGCCCACTGTGAACGTATAGAACGTTGACGGCGGGCCCCCTGGGGGTTTTCGGGGCTTCTTGGCTTCGATGAGGCCCACTGTCAATGCATAAAACGTCGACGGTTGGCCCCCTTGGGGTGATTTCTCCACCATCTTTGTTTAGATTGCCATTAATTGTTCACGTCGATGGCGGGCCACCTGGGAGTTGTTGGAGCTTCTTAGCTTCGACGACGCCCACTATCAACGTATAAAACATCAACAGCGGGCCCCATAGGGGTTGTTGGGGCTTAGCCACTCCGACATCGTCCACCATCGCCTTGAGTTTTTCATTTTTCCTACGCATTAAAGACAAGAAAAGTAGTAAAATTTGACTCTTGTCTATAATTTGTTTGTGACTTACTATTCTTATTTGAATTCTAGATCCAAAAGAATTCAAGCATGATAACAAGTATGTTGATGCAATCTCTTTAGATCTGAATGCCTTTCGGACCCGCCCTACCGTGACCTGCTAAGATATAGGTACAGTGGCGTACTTAGGGTGCCTGACCTTTCTAAGTCGATAGCACACTTTGGACCCATCATTGGCTTTGGTTTCCAGGCGAGTAGACCATCTAGCAATGTTAAGATCCAAATGAAGATCAACAATATAACTTATATACCACGTGAATCCCCTGTACTAAATTTCAAAAAGAAATGCACAACTTTGTTATAGACAAGAACGAAAAGATACAAAAGTAAGGAGCCTTTACAAAATTAATGCATGTGGAGTTTGCTTTCACACAAAAATGTTTTTCATTATAGGTCCGAATTAAAGGGGAGACAAGGACACACTTAGAGTGCGGAACCAAGCTAAGTTTGCTATTCATCTTGTTCTAACCCAGGGTAGGTAAGCTACACTTAAAGTACAATGACCATGTTAAGTGTGCTTTTTATATAGGACCTACCCGACTCTGTCCATAGACTCTATAATTTACATTATGTGTAAGTACAGACTCACCTCCATGAAACTAAGCATAAAACATACTCGGGTGCTCGATATTCCATGGATTGGGAAGCGAGATCCCATCCATTGTTGCCAAGCGAACGCATTCAGGGCAGGAAACTTTGATAACTCGAAAGGGACCTTCCCAACCTGGGGAGAGTTTGTTCATCCCTTCTCGAGTCAGTGTTCTCTGCAGCACCAGATCAAGTTCTTCAAGCTGCCGGTTGCACACGAACCTTTGATGATAGCGCTGAAGCGCCTGAGGGTATCGTGTCGGAGCTTGTCCTGCATGGCCTCGTCGAAGGTCCGGACCCGGAGTGACCCCATGGTGATCTCCGGAGGAAGGACCGCTTCAGCTTCGTACACCAAGAAGAAGGATGTCTCTCCAGTTGACCAGTTAGGTGTTGTCTTGCTCGCCCACAATGCAGGCGGAAGCTCCTCTATCTAGTTGGCTTCGTGTTTCTTCAGGTGCTCATATGTGCGCATCTTGAGTCCTTTTAATATATTAGCATTTGCTCTCTCAGCTTGGACATTACTTGCCGGGTGAGCTACTGATGCGTAGCTGACTTGTATGCTGAGATCTTTGCAATACTCTTGGAATGCTGCACTTGTGAATTGGGTTCTGTTGTCATTTATGACCCTGTTCGA
Organism: Tuctoria greenei; assembly: GCA_036927565.1. Lineage (NCBI taxonomy): Eukaryota > Viridiplantae > Streptophyta > Magnoliopsida > Poales > Poaceae > Tuctoria > Tuctoria greenei. The sequence goes on from JAYESD010000005.1 coordinate 192,808,598, forward strand.
AACTCCAAATCTGCAGACTATGGACTTCAAAAACTTGATAACAGATTGCTTGTTAATTGTCACAACTGGAGTAGCTTTTGGCCATTTAGTAAACTTGTCAATGGCGACGTACATGAACCTGTAACCTCCGACGGCTTTTGGGAAAGCTCCTAAATGTCCATCCCCCACATAGTGAATGGCCATGTAGGAGGTATCAGTTGTAGCGACTGAGCCGATGTGTTAATCTATTTCGCATGGAACTGACACGCTTCACACTTTTTAACCAGCTCAAATGCATCCTCGAGTGATTTAGGCCTGTAAAATCCATGTTGGAAGGCTTTACCAACCAACGTGCAGGAAGACGTGTGGTTCCCACACTCACCTCCATGGATTTCCACGAGGAGCTCGCGGCCTTCTTCCCAAGCAATGCACCGCATTAGAACGCCATTGGGACCACATCGGTAGAGATCCCCTTCTACCAGTGTGTACCTTTTAGCCAACTGACGATTCGGTCAGCGAAAGCACCATCTTCAGGAAGGATGTTGTCTTTCAAGTAGCTCCGGATCTCCGAGATCCATGCATCAGAGCTAACTTGAGCTTCTGGATCTTGCGCGCTGGATTGCTCGGAGCTTTATGCAGCGCCTACGATCCTTGGTGGACGCCATGGTAATAGGACCACCGGGACTACCGACTTCTGGGTGCTGGTCTCACCCCCTAGTTCGGCAGGCTGAGTGACAGGTCTTGACAATCTCCTAAAAAAACTTCATCGGAAGCTTGATCTCCGGTTGAAGTTTTTGTCGAGAGTTCATCAGCTTCAGCATTGTTGAGACGCTGGACATGACAGAGGTCTAGGATGTGGAAGTCCTTCTGCAGCTGCTAGACTTCAAGAAGGTAAGCAGCAAGTTGAGGGTTGTTGCAACTCCATTCACCTTTGACTTGCTTGATGATGAGTTGCGAGTCACCCTTCACCAGCAACTGCTTGACGCCATATGATAGCGCCACCTTAGGTCCGTAAATGAGAGCTTCATACTCTGTCATGTTGTTGCTTGCCTTGAAGTCAAGATGTACCATGCACTTGACCTTCTCCCTCATCGGAGCGAGGAGAATGATTCTACCTCTGGCCCCCTGCTTCTACACAGAGTTGTCGAAGCCGAGAGTCCAGTGAGGCTCGGTGAAGACCGAGACCTTGGGTTCCGGCTTCTGCTCACTGTGGCCCCCGGGATTTGATGAAGAAGGGTCCACTCCGCCACGAAGTTAGCCAATGCCTGACTCTTGATAGCTTGTCGAGGCAAGAAATCGAGATCGAATTCTACCAGCTCCACTACCCACTTTGCAATATTTCCCGTAGAGTTGGGATTATGCAATATAGCACATAGTGGATAAGAAGTTACCGGTGATATTTTGTGGGCTTGGAAGTAGTGACAAAGCTTCCTTGAGGCAATAAGAACTTCATAGAGCAGTTTATGCACCTCAATGTACCAAGTCTTGGTGTCATGTAGTACTTCGCTAATGAAGTACACTGACCGCTGAACGGTCCGGACCTTCCCAGAAGGGCCCATAGCTTCTTCTTCATCAATCCAGACCCTTCCAGAGGGATTCAGACCTTCTTCTTGAGCTTCCCGGACCCTCCTGGAGGGGTCCAAATCTTCTTATTGATCAGCCGTGAGAACTCCTTTGGATGAGAGAGGTTGATCCTCGGGCAGCTTGCCTATAGGATCCGCGCCTGGGGGTTGGGACCCAAACTCGCCTTCAGGTAGCTCCGGACCTTCCCAGAGGGATCTGGACTCCTGAACTAAAGATAGTTCCAGTCTCTCCGTGACAAAGATGAACCTCTATAGTTGCTAAAATGTAAAGCAAAAGAGGCTCACTAGGATCCGGAGCTACCAAGATTGGTAGTGTGGTGAGGAGCTGCTTGAGCTCATGTAATGCCTTTTCTGCTTATTGAAAGTCGCCTAGAGGGGGGTGAATAGGCAATAAGACCTGAAATGACTTAATCAAATGAGATTAAACTCCTGAGGCTGGACTTGTCTGGACAGGGTCGGACTAGTCCGCGCAGCACAGGGTGAAAGACTAAGAACTTGGTTTCTATGAGTTATTTGCGGAATTTAAGTTCACCCAAGATGTAAGCAATGTGTGGTAACTTAGTACAACTTATATTGTGAATTTAAAGCACTTAGGTCACAAGATTTCAACAAAGATAAAAGTGAAGAGCGATATGAACAATAAGAACCCTAATAGCAATGGTGGTGATTATGAAATGTAAAATGACAAGTAAGACAAGATTTATCCCATGGTTCAGCTCCACGAAGAAGCCTACATCCACGTTGAGAAGTCCACACAAGGACCGGGTCTCACTTGACCCTTTTCTCACCAAGCCACCACAATGCCCAGCTTGGTTTCAACTATATCAATGGGTAATCACCAAGTTTGATTGGGGTTGCTCACAAGTTGAGGCTCCCACGAATCAATACAACGAGGAGCACACAAAGCTCAACTCACACAAGCCACAAAACACAACACAATGTGCAAAGAGATCAAACCGAGAGCCAAAGCGCGATGATCTTCCTTCACTTTCCTCCCCAAACCCTAATATCTTTAAGATTTGGTCTTAGTGGGCTAGTAGGACAAGTGGAAGGCGTTGGAAGGCTCTAGGTCACTTGTGGCAGCGCTAGGGTTAAAGAGTTATGAAATAGGGACCGGGAGTCCCCCTTTTATAGGTGTTCCGGCATCTAACTGTTGCCATCAGGGCAAACCCAGACTAGTCCGGCCCTGTACCACAGACTAGTCTGGCCTTCCGGGACCACCGACAATTTCACGTCATCGATCGACAAAATAGATGACGTGCGCACCAACGTTTGAGTTTCAAACAGCCACTGACAATACGGACCAGTCCGATTCACTACGGACTAGTCTGAAGTAGGATAGAGATCTTTGGTCCGTCCCAAAACGGGCACAACTGGGTAGGCCCGGACTAGTCCGGCCCTCTAGGGTTTTCTTCTCGGTTTATCTCGCTAAGTCTCAAACGGACTAGTCCGCACCACAATGGACAAGTCCAAACTTTTCCAGAGAGCTTTGATCCGTTCCAAAATGTACAAGTCCTGTCTTCAAGGACTTAGATCCAACTCCACTAAGGGATGAACGGACTAGTCCGTACCCATACGGACAAGTCCGAACTCATCCAGAGACATTTAGTCCGCCCCAAAGCGGAATTCTCTGACAGGACGGACTAGTCCGGCCTCCTAGGGTTTTTTTTCTCATTTTGGCTTATCACTTAGGTTTTTCTTTCAACCATCACTTTGAGCTCTCTAGAATGATCTCAATGCACATGATACATCCACCCTCACACATGATACGGCTCACTTAAGCTCAATACCATAGAAACCTTAATTTTTATGGTTGAGTCTTTGACGCTCGTTTTATCCTTTTCCTTTTTGATGGATTTCATATCATTTCATCCATCACACCCGTGCTTAAGATCAACTCAGCTCATTAGTCTCTTAATTGTTGTCATCAATCATCCAAAACCCACGGGGATGCCTAGATGCACTTTGAATCTCCCCCTTTTTGGTGATTGATGACAACACATTAAGACTTTAACACAAAGATAATAATTTGTTTTCATAACATGTATTTGTATGAGTGAATCCCCCTCAATGTATGCATCATGAGTAAGAGAAATTGAGAGAGTTCTCATACATATACATGTTATGGTGGGGTGCCTAAGTGATGTGGTCATAAATTGCGATAAGGTACCAAGCATGCAAGATGAAACATGTAACTCAAGCATAACATCACTGTCGAGGTGTCTAACTCACACCTCCCCCGGACCTGCTCGAAAACAGCCCATGGAGGTTTGATGTATTTTCAAGGGGGGGGGGGGGGGGGGTAGTCCTAGTAAGATCGAACGCAGTGAACGATGAACACAAGTGATTTACGTGGTTCTGGCCGCCTGGGTATAATACCCTACTCCACGGTGGTTTGTGTGTGTTGTATTGCTTAAGCGTGTGTCTAGGTATGAGCAAAGATGCCTAAGTCGATGGCCGCCCTGGTCCTTTTATAGTCCAAGGCTAGACAGCTTACAAGTGGGGCCCCCAGGGCCCGACAGGTGGTCCCAGGAGCAACCAAATCCTATCTAAGATCTGGGAGTTAATGCTACCTCCTGACAATGGTTTCAATGTGCCTCCTGGCCATGCCTTGCGGCAGGGCTATACATAGCCCCTCATGATGGCTGGTGCATCCCGTTTGTCTTGTCGCGGCCACCCATTCATCTGTCGTACGTAGCAGTTCAGCACCGGCCTGTAATAACAAGACTGGGTACTGGCCCCTTGACTTATGAGCATGCACACCCTTCTTACCTAGGGAAGGCGCGCGTACTCACCGCTTGGACACACTGGGCATGTCTTACTTTACTGCTGCTTCTTTCCGCTCCGGTAGCTGTTAACCAAGTGGCTGTGCCGGGGCTCGCTTCCGCAGGAAGGCCTATGCCTGACGCTGCCGGGCACATGGTAGTGTCTGACCTCTCCTCAGCAGGGAGGCAGGTCCGGAGCTGCAGGACACGTGGCTGTGTTGGACCTCTCCTCAGCGGGGAGGCAGGTCCGGAGCTGCAGGACGCGTGGCAGCGCCGGACCACTCCTCAGCGGGGAGGCGGGTCCGCAGCTGCAGGACACGTGGTTGCTCTAGACCTTTCCTCATCGGGGAGGCGGGTCCGGAGTTGCAGAACACGTGGCAGCACCGGACCTCCCCTCAGCGGGGAAGCAGGTCTGGGGCTGTAGGTCCGGAGTTCCGGGTGACGTGGCAGCGCCGGCCGCGTCCTTAATGGAGAGTTCCAGCCTGGAGCTGCGATGCACGCATAAGCATCGGACCTCCTCTCAGCATGGAGGCTGGTTTGGAGGTACAGGACACGTGGCGGGGCCAGGCCTACCCTCAGCGGGGAAGTTGGTCCAGGAGCTGCATGTCACGTGGCTTACGTCGGAACCTGCCTCCATTGGAGGCGAGACCCAACACATCCTCTTCCTTGTATCTATGGGTACCCGGTCCGCCAGGTACCGACAATCACAATTTAGAGAAGATACATGAATTAAGTCTTACAACAATTGAATTGAGAGTTTTAAAATATAAGTTCATAGTGGATCAAACTCCCCCCATAAACTATTATCTACATACCCGCTTTTTCAAACTCTCCCCCTTGCTAAGTACCCCATCAATCTCTCCCCCTTTGGCATCAAGACACCAAAAAGGAAGAGAAGGAAGGAAGGGTCCTTAGATCTACTCTTCATCATCATCGGCATCATCGTTGTTGTCTCCGTCTCCTTCTTGCGCCCGCTATCTCTTTTCGTGGCTTCCGGGTCACCATTATCATCATCTTCAGACAGAGCCGCCGTAGAGGTATCAACTTCACCGAATTGAGCGATCTCCTCGGTGGTGAACTCCTGGAATAGAGTCATCTCCCCATCACTCTCCGCAGCGGGATACATGGGGATGTCCAGCTTGTCACACATCGCCTTGAGATACCTCGCTTGGCGACGCTCCATGCAACGTTGCCAAACTTCCACTTTCCGACAAGAGGAGAAGATGGCCTTAAAACACTTGAGGAATCCACTGCCACATTATGATGAAGGAGGAGGTGGAGGAGGTGATGGCACGCAGTGTGAAGAAGAAGCAGGAGGATCCGCATTCTTCCTTGCAGGAGATTACATCCTCAAGGGACCAATGGGTTGAGAGGCACCCTTCTTGGCCTTGCTTGCTGGCTTTTTGGAAACTAGAACCCTCTTCTTGGGTGCAGCATCTACCAAGGCCTTGCCCTTGTTGTTGGAGGTCCTTGCCTCCTGGGTCCTAGCCCTCTCCCCCCAGTCACAAGTCTCTTCTTCTTCGGGACTACCTCGGCTGCAACTAAGTTATGGGCTTCCCTTTGCTGTTTCTTTGCTTTCCTTGCCTCCGATTGGGATTCAAGATATGCCATGACAAGCTGGTCCTCCTCACACTTTCAGCGGTAACAAGCTTGCCTTCTCGCTTCAGCCTTGGTGTCGAAGAGGGGAACGTAGTTGGAATCTGACATGATTGCTGATAAGAGATGCAAAGGAATGTGTATGAGTCCAATGTAGTAGAGATATGGTGGTAGAATTCATAAAATCGATTTAGTTTAGGGTTTTTACTGTGTAACCCGGACTTGTCCCTACCAAGGGTCGGACTAGTCCGTGCCTAGCCAGACTTGTTCGCCCAGTGGCCGCACTAGTCCGGTTCACACAGCAAGAACCCTAATCTAGATAAATTTTGCAAAAACTACGGATCCTACCACCAAAATGGAGGTACATGATCACAATGATGTGGACAACAATATTGTGCAGAAGTTTCTATCAATAGACCTAAAAGAATTGAATTTTGGAGATTTTGTGGTTAGGTCAAGAATACATCTTCAAATCTTCGATTCGACCAAATGTGGGTGAGGAATCAACCTCCGATGCTTGGGGAAGAGTTCCCACGCATCCTAGGGCTTCAATCCACAGATTGGAATCAAGATTTGGTGGTCGGAATCGAAAATGGCCGATTTGGGAGCAGTTTTCGTGCGTTTTGGAGAGAGAGAGTGTGCTTGAATGAAGTGGAGAGGTCGAGGGCGTCCAGGGGAGGTTAAGTCCTTATGGTCCATACTAGTCTGGTCGGAGACCCGGACTTGTCCGACCAGCGGACAGGGTCCAGACTATTCTGAACCACCGGACTGGTCCGGTTCTGGAGTGGACTAGTCCGGTCCTAACACTGAAACCTCCTATTGTAGGATCAAAGAGCACGTGAAAATATACTAGAGGGGGGGTAAATGGTAGATTAAAACTTTTTCAACGGAAGCAATGAAAACCCCTTGGCACAAAAACGATCTATTAATGAAATCGTGTGTGAGACTAATCTAAACGTGTTTCACCATGACAAAAGTGCTAGATATCAGAGATCATCAAGTCACAAAGACAACACAACAAGAATCACTCAAATACATCAAGAGAAACTCAAGTTACGATCGAAAGATCTAACAAAGGTCAATCTGTTCTACCAAGTAAAAAACAGATCTTTAATACTGCAAAGAAACTTGTGTAGATCAAAAATCACAAATCCAATGACTGTGCAATTTTGAAAGATGATATATAATCAAGTTTTGAGGACAACCTAAAAAGAATCACATCAATTGGATCTGTAAAACTTGAGTTATGACAAAACCACCAAAGAAAGGTAGTAATGTGCAGAAAACTCGATGAGAAAAACTTGTCTGGAATAAGTCGGACGAACAAGGCACAAAAGTTCCTTTCAACTACGAATTTTATTCAATAGAACACAAGAGGAACAGCCCCCAAAGTCGTGCACCACGAGCTCTGGCCTCCCTTGCTTATATAACCAGCCCTTAGGCCAACCCAATCTCAACTAGGACTCTAATCCTACTCAAATCACGAATCGAAACTTTCTATAACTGCTTAGGATTCTTCTATACGGAGATAGAAGCAATCTTAAGACCTCCAAACACCTTAGGAACGTATCCCACATTCCTCAAACAACCGAAATTTGTGACCCACATGAAATCTTATCATAACCAACTCAAAACTTTCCATATTTGGGTCAAACATGACTCAGCCACAGCCTGAGTCTATAACCTAGTCGGTTGGACCTTTCCGACCAATTTTTACGTCCACATCTCTTCATCACATCTTGGAACCATGTAGCCACGTCCATGCACTCCTTGCATATGTGCAAACATCGTCCAACGACATCCACGATTCCTTCATATGCATTGTTCTTGATTCAAACATGTTGCGTGACCTCCCGATCAACTCAACCACAATTCCTCCCGAACTTGGTTGTTGAACCTCATATTCTCCCTAAGACTAGTTCAATGGATCCCGTCACCATCCATGTCTTGAACTCAAACAACACATGCACATGAACAGACAACCAATACTTCCGAGCACAAGTCCTCGACTTGACTCTCGTTAGTTCTGAAACTACAACATCTTACGTGAGCACTTCACATAAGCATGTTGCAAACCATAGCAAAATGATATCAACCAAAACGCACCAAAAACTTAGCAAATGAATACTAAGCAACCTTTTCCATAAGTGTAAAGTAAGTTCGAAACGTTGCAAGATAAAAGCAGAAACACTACGATCAAGCACCAGACCTTGCCAAAGCTAATCGGACCTTGAACCGGAGCTTACCAAAGCTAGCAGGGCCTAGCGCCGGAGCTAACCAAAGCTAGTCGGACCTTGATGATAAAGGTGTTTTGGTAGTATTCAAAACTTTTATCGCCATAGCCAATGTATTTAGCACACATAGGTCTCACAATCTCCCCCTTGATGAATGCATTGGCAACACCACTTAAGATCCGAACATTGGCTTATTCACATTAAAAGTTTTGAAAACAATTTCTCCCCCTTTGTAAAACAGAAATAAAATGAGAAAAAGAAATTCTCCCCCTAAGAAGAATCGTGCCAAAAACAATTGTGAATATGTGCAATGTGTAATCAATTTTTTCCCCTTGCATACTTATCTTTAAAAATTCACCATATTGTCTCTCCCCCTTTGACAATGTATTCAGCAAGGTTGAAAAGAGAAATTTTAATTGTTATGAGCATATTATAACATATACATATAAAACAAAGCTCATACAAGTCATACTATCAAGTAACTTACACTATTACGTCAATGAGATACATAAAGTAGTGTAAGACATGCTAGAGATCAAATGTAATTTTCAATTTAAGCAAGTTATGATCTCACAAACTTAACTATTTCAAGACCTGAAAGCATGACACATGTTGCTGCATTTTATTATTTTTCAAAACACAAATTTTGATCATATGATATTTGCAAGAGATTATATGCGCATCTACCCTATTCTAACCAACCAAGCCAAGCCTATGTCATTTGACAATAGTCATACACAACTTCTTCCAAGTTCATATCTAAGTGCAATGATAAGCCATCTCAAAAGAAGAAGTGTGATGCGTGCATATTCTCTTGATCTTTTCTCAACTTATATTTGTTCATAAAAACTCAACATGTGAGTTGATTACTTGATTAATTATTTATGATTAAAAGCACTTGTGAGCATGCAACAAGTTCAAAACAGCAAGAAAGTTCGACCATGAACAGATTTATTGTAAGTAATTATTTCAATTATTAGACATGGCAAAAACTACAAAATGTATAACACGAGTAATGTAGTAAGAACTTTCAGCATGTAAAAGGAATCACAAAGTCATATGTGTATGAAATACTATGCTCATATTATTTTAATTTCAGATTCACACATAGACTTCTCAAGTTTCAAAACTCCCCCTCAATGTAAGCCATGAGGATGCATAACCCCTATTTCACTACGAATGAAACAAAAACGAGTGAAATCCAAAGGATTTGTAAAATGTCAGCCAATTGTTGTTTGGTATCTACATGGTGAAGTACAATATTTCCTTTCTGAACATTATCACAAAGAAAGTGATACCTAATATCAATGTGCTTAGTTCTAGAATGTTGCACAGGGTTTTTAGCAATGCAAATGGCACTAGTGTTATCACAAAACAGTGGAACACTATGTAAATCGACCCCATAGTCCTTAAGTGTTTGAACAATCTAAAGAATTTGTGAGCAAGCACTAGCAGCAGCTACATATTCAGATTCGGCTGTGGATTGTGCAACTGAGTTTTGTTTTCTAGAAGACCAAGCAACTAGTGAATTACCAAGAAAATGAAAAGCACAGGAAGTACTTTTCCTATCAATCCTACGACCTCCAAAATCAGCATCGGAAAAAGCTTTCAAAGTAACGGTTCAGGAAGAAGGAAGAAAAATGCCAAATTCTTGAGTTCCATGTAAGTACCTGAGAATCCTTTTGATGGCTTGATGATGTGAAGCACGTGGGGAGGCTTGAAACCGTGCACAAAAACATACGCTGAATTGTATGTCCGGTCTTGATGCCGTGAGGTACAAAAGTGATCCGATCATGCTTCTATATTCTTTTTGATCTACGGGTTCACCATCTTCATCAAGTTCAAGTGTTGTTGCTGTTCCTATTGGTGTCCGAAGAGGCTTGCTTTTGTCCATGTTGAAGCGCTTTAGGAGGTCTTTTGTATACTTAGTTTGATGCACAAAGGTACCCTCCTTGGTTTGCTTGATTTGTAGCCCCAAAAAGTACGTGAGTTCTCCCATCATACTCATCTCAAATTCTGAATTCATCATAGCTGAAAACTTGGACACAAGATCATGAGAAGCACAACCAAAGATAATATCATCCACATACACTTGAATGAATAATGAGTCATTGCCATGCTTAAGCACAAAAAGAGATTTATCATCCTTGCCCCTGGTAAACCCCTTTTCAAGTAAGAATATTTTTAACCTATCATACCATGCTCTAGGGTCTTGTTTGAGACCATACAAGGCTTTCGACAGTTTGCAAACATGATTAGAAAGATTTGAATTTTCAAAAACCCGGTGGTTGTTTGACATAAACCTCCTCATCTATGTAGCCATTAAGAAAAGCACTTTTAACATCCATTTGATAAAGCTTAAAACCTTTAGATGCAGCAAAAGCTAACAAAATTCTTATGGCTTCTAATCTAGCAACAGGAGCAAAAGTTTCATCAAAATCTAGACCTTCAACTTGAGTGAAACCTTGAGAAACCAACCTATCCTTATTTCTAACCACAACCCCATCCTCCCTTTGTTTCTTTTTAAACACCCATTTAGTTCCAATTAAAGTGTGACCTTGAGGTGGAGGTACTAGTTTCCAAACATTATTTGTTTCAAAATTTTCCAACTCTTCTTGCATGGCAATAATCCAAGATTCAATAGTGAGTGCGTGTGATATATATTTGGGTTCAAAAGAAGCAACAAAAGAAGAAAGAGCATGAGAGTTTGGATCGCAAAACCTGGATCGTGTGACTCGTTCGTGCAAGCTTCCAATAATTTGTTGTGGAGGATGACTTTTGAGAACCCGAAGGGAAGTGGACACTTCACAAGCTTCTTCTTCTTCATGTTCATCACAAATCGATGAGCTTGTGACTTAAGGAGGATATGGACCAGCAATGGTGGTCGTCGGTGCTGGCTGTGAATCAAAATCAGGAGCTGGAACAATGTCATTGGCTGCTGAATTTTCGGGCAGCAGCTCCACCCCTTCCTCATCTTCAACAAAAATGCCCCCCCTGCGGATATGGATCTGGACCTGCAATGTTTGAGCTAGTACCTGGGCTAGCTTCATCAAAAGACACCTCACAAGTCTCCACAATTTTGTTAGTGTCAAGTAAAAGCACACGGTAGCCTCTAGTATGAGATGGATAACCAAGAAACATGCCATCAACATATCTAGGTTCAAATTTATCAAGATTACCATGTTTCTTAACAAAGCATTTGTATCCAAAGACCCGAAAGTGTGTAACACTAGACCTATGTCCAAACCGTAGCTCATATAATGTTTTACCTAGCTTAGCGCGCAAGAAAACACGATTTGAGACATAACAAGCAGTTGCAATCGCATCAGCCCAAAATTTTCTAGGAGTTTGATATTCATCAAGCATAGTCCTAGCCATCTCAACTAAGGTTTTGTTCTTTCTTTCTACAACACCGTTTTGTTGAGGTACATATGGTGAAGAAAATTGATGATCTATTCCATTTTCAGCACAAAAGTGATCAAAAGATTGATTTTAAAATTCGGTTCCGTTATCACTTCTAATTGCTTTTAAAGATCCTGGGTGATCAATTGATAATCTAAGAAATAAAGTCCTAAAGTGACTAAAAGCTTCATTCTTAGATGCCATAAAGTAAACCCAAGAGTATCTAAAATAATCATCGACAATAATAAGAACATACCATTTACCTCCAAAGGATTGAACACGTGAAGGTCCTACGGTGTCTACAAGAAGAGCACAATTTCTTTGTCCCCTTTAAGCATAGGCAGCCCACGTATGCGATCAAGAGCACTAACACGCGTTAGATGATCAAAGCCTACGTCTACGATACCAAAAATATAAGTCCTTTGAATCATTAACAACTAGACACCTATGCTTAGAGGAAGACATATCAAAATCAGCTTTAAAAACTCTTCCAAACCGAGACATGTTAAAAATAAGTTCACTATTTGAATTTACAACTTTGCAGCATTTTTTAGTGAAAATAATTTCCAGATTTTTCATCTAGCAGTTGTGAAATAGAAAGCAAGTTGTATTTCAAGTTTTTAACAAGTGCCACATCCTTCAAAGTGTAGTGATTATTTACTCTAACTGAACCCTTAGCAATTATAGGAGTTGAAAAATTATCGGCAAAAGTAACATTCTCTACAAGTGACACAAAAGAGAGGGAGGAGAACCATTCTTTGTTACCAGTCATGTGGCGTGAGCAACCTGAATCCACAATCCAAAAGTTCTCCTTCCTCAAGCGTTTAACCTACATAGAAACACATTACGTCAATGACTCAATACTGGAGTTAGTCAAAAGGCATTTAGGAATCCAGTACTGAGTCACACGACGTCCAGCAGGAATAACACGCGAAAGCTGAGACAAAACAGCAGGTTTATGAGCCAAAGTTTGAGGATTTTTGTACCCAACTACTGACTTATCAGATGTTACATGTGTAGCACGAGACACAGTAGGTTTGGGAGCAAACGTTGAATGTTTTCGAAGGTTGCATGTTCCTATCATTTGGTTTAACATGTGCAGCTAATTTTGCATGAAAGTTATGAGATCTAGCAATCATTCTTTCTTCTTCTGTTGTTTAGCTAGTCTATAACAAAAATCTATGACATGATCATCTCTACCACAGTAGGTACAATGAAATATAACTTTGTGTTCATGTCTGGATGAGCAAACAACATTTTTATTTGACACCAAATGAGCAAACTGTTTGAATCAAACCACTTCCTAATGTTCTTACAATTTTAGGTGGATGTGTCCTAGCATGAGCATAAGAATCAAAACCTAAACCAGTTTTATCATTGCAAGACTTGGAAGAATTCAGCAGCAAGTGTAGGTTCTTATTCCCATTACAAAACAGATCTAATGTCCTATGTATGTTATCAAGTTTATTGGACAGATCAAGGCAATTTTCACATGAAGTTTTTCCTTTTAAATTTGCAATAGGAACAAAATTTAACTTCATGAGAACGTAAAGCATTGTTCAATATAGAAATTTCATTCATAGCATCGTGTAGTTCTTATCAAGATCATCACAAGTAGAACAATGCAAATCAAATGTAGAACAGCTAGCATCTTTCAAATTTTTATCATTAAGTGCAGCAAGCTCTCTATTCTTTTCAATTTCTAACTCAAGTTTATCAAGTGTGGAGGTGTGCGCACTTCTTAATGAGGACAATTATTCATATATTAAATCACATGAGGGACATGCATCATCACTAGGAATCAATGTTTTTAAACGGTTGATTTTAGATTCTAGTGATTCAATTTTAGCAGCACTATCCCTAAGCTTTTTGTCCTTTTTCTTAACTATAATAGTAGCACGAGAAATAGCATCACACATTTCTTCGCAAGTAGGACATACCTCTTCATTATCGCTGTTGTGTTCTGCATCCTCCATACTTTATCTTTATTTGCCCGCCATGAAGCACAAGTTTGTCAAATCATCTTCATCTTCGTCACTTCCAATGTCCACATCGCTTGAGCCAAGTTCTTGAAGTGCGGAGATAAAACTTCTAACCAATTGACGTCCTGTAAAACCCTTCTTTTTCTTCTTATTGTTTGCAGAGGAGTGCTTTGTCCTTGTTTGATTTTCAGCCCGGGAAGTAGGACCTGAAAGGTTAGGGCAATCTGAACGAAAATGTCCTGTCTTACCACATTCGAAACATCGTTGAGGTCCGGAGCTTCCTCTCCTTCTAGTTCTAAAATTTTGCAATGCTTTTGAGAACCTAGTGGAGAGAAGTGCTAGCTCCTCCTCTAAAAATTCCTAAATCTGTTCAAGGGTTAGAGAGTACAACAAAGCAAGTGTACCACAAGATGAAGATTGACCGGAGCTAGGCATGTCACGTTGAGAAACAAAAGCAATAGACTTGTTGGGGTTCTTACGTGATATTATGTAAATTTCATGAGTTTTTAACTTGGAATATAGCACATCTAAAGTAATCCTTGTGCTTTCCACACATCGTAGGCAGATCGGAGGTGTGCAACACGGTCGAAGTCGCTTTGAGTTAATCCTTGTATGATAATGTTCCGAGTCTTGTTGTTGTTGTCGACATCTCTCAGATTTGTAGCTATAAATTGATGGTTTAACGGCACTTTGTAAGGCTTGTATACCATCTCCCATATTGCAAAGCCTTGTGCCTGGATGAAAGCTTCCATACGTGCCTTCCAAACCTGAAAATCAATACCGCTAAACACACAAGGTTTGGCAGAGTATTTCTCCATGATGATTAGTCAAAAACACGTGCAAATCACAAAGATTAGAGCACTGTGACTTTGATACCAATTGTAGGATCGAAGAGCACGTGAAAAGCTACCAGAGGGGGGTGAATGGTAGATTTAATAAAAAATCTTACACAGCGGAAACATTTAAATCCCAACCCCTTCGGCGGAAAAACAATCCGTTAAAGAAATCGTGTGTGAGACTAATCTAAACGTGTTTCACCATGACAAAAGTGATATATATTAGAGAGAATCAAGTCACAAAGATGACACAACAAGAATCACTCAAATCCGTCGAGAGAAACTCAAGTTACGATTGAAAAGATCGAACAAAGGTCAATCTGTCCTACTCGAGAAAAATAGTTCTAGAACGCTGCAAAGAAACTCGTGTAGATCAAAAACTACTAATCCAATGACCGTGAAATTTTGATAGATGATATATAATAAAGTTGTGAAGATAAAACAATCAGAATCATGTCAATTGGATCTGTAAAACTCAAGTTATGATAAAACCACCGAAGAAAGATAGTGTTGTGCAGAAAACTCGACGAGAAAAACTTGTCTGGAACAAGACAGACGAACAAGGCACAAGAGTTCCCTTCATCTATGAATATTATTTAATAGAACACAAGAGGAACAGCCCCAAAGTCGTCACCCACGAACTCTGGCCTCCCTTGCTTATATAACCAGCCTTAGGCCAACCCAATCTCAACTAGAACTCTAATCCTACTCAAATCACGAATCGAAACTTTCCATAACTGCTTAGGACTCTTCTATACGCAGATAGAAGCAATCTTAAGACTTCCAAACACCTTAGGAACGCATCCCAAATTCCTAAAAAAACTCAAATTCGTGACCCACACGAAATCCTATCATAACCAACTATAAACTTTCTATATTTGAGTCAAACACGACTCAGCCACAGCTTGAGTCTATAACCTAGTCGGTTGGACCTTTCTGACCAATTCTTTACATCCACATCTCTTCATAACGCCTTGGAACCATGTAGCCACATCCATGCACTACTTGCATACATGCAAACATCTTCCAATGACGTCCACGATACCTTCATATGCATTGTTCTTGATTCAAACATGTTGTGCAACCTCCCGATCAACTCAACCACAATTCCCCCCGAACTTGGTTGTTGAACCTCTTCTTATCCCTAAGACTAGTTCAATGGATCCCGTCACCAGCCATTTCTTGAACTCAATCAAAACCTGCACATGAACAAACAACCAATCTGTACGAGCCCAAGTCCGCGACTTGACTCAAGTTAGTTTCAAACACAACACCTTACGTGAGCACCTCACATAAGCATGTTGCAAAGCATAGCAAATCGATATCAGCCATATCAACCAAAACGCACTAAAAACTTACCAAATGAATACTAGGCAATCTTTCCATCAATGTAAAGCAAGTACGAATCATTGCAGGATAAAAGAAAAACCACTACGATCAAGCTCCGAACCTTGCCAAAGCTAACCAGACGTTGAATCGGAGCTTACCAAAGCTAGCCGGACCTAGCACCGGAGCTAACCAAAGCTAGTCGGACCTAGACAAAGAAGTCGGACCTAGCCAAAGCAAGTCGGACCTTACATCAGACTATGCCAGAGCTAACCAAAACAAGTCGTACCTATCGTCGGACCTTGATGATAAAGGTGTTTCGGTCGTATTCAAAACTTTTATCGCCATAGCCAATGTATTCAGCACACATAGGTCTCACAAATGTTCTTTCCCTTATTGTTGTATGAACCTCCCCTGACAAAAATAATCAAGTATTTGCCATTCTTGGAAGTTTTGGCGTTTTGCCTCATCTCTCTAGAATAACCAAGACCATCCTTCACAAGGGGATGTCTTGTGTTGGCGTATGCACTACGTGCATATGTCATCTTCTCCTTGTCAAAGATGTCACCCTTTGGTGCTTGATTAGTTTGTGCCAACTTAAGCTCATCTTTAAGTTTCATAATCAAGTTTGAGCATTTGCAAGGTTGAGGTGCTTTGGATTTGACATTTGTGGAAGGTGAGCTTGTAGAGGAAGAAGGGGCATTGACCTTGAGCGACTTCACTTGTGTTTCAAGGATCTTGTTAGGTTGTGTCAAACTAACAAGTTCATCTTTGAGCATAATTGTAGTGTTCTCAAGGTTTGAGCAAGTTTCCTTGCTCAAAGCGAGTTCACGCTCGAGTGCTTTGCTTCTTTCTCTTTCAAGCTCCAAGAGCTCCTCAACCTCTTGACATATCTCCTTTTGTTGGATGAGCATGTCCTCTTTACGGTTGATGAGCTCTTCCTTCTCAAATATCTCCTCCGTCAACAACCTCAATCTTTTCAAGGTACTTTTACTCATGTCCTTAAGCATGTGTTCATTTTCACTACTACTATCAAAGTCATCATGCTAGGAAATTGAAGAGGAGGATTTAGATTTGACCTTCTTTCTTCCCTCCTTGGCCATGAGGCAAGTTGGCCTTGAAATCTCCAAGTTGGGGAAGAGTTTGTTCTCCGTAGTTGTCTTCTTCATAGCAATGGTTGCTATCTTCTCTTCTTCATCGGAAGAGGATTCCTCATTTT
Source organism: Tuctoria greenei (assembly GCA_036927565.1). Lineage (NCBI taxonomy): Eukaryota > Viridiplantae > Streptophyta > Magnoliopsida > Poales > Poaceae > Tuctoria > Tuctoria greenei. The sequence goes on from JAYESD010000005.1 coordinate 192,825,520, forward strand.
AATCCCACTCCTTTCCAAGGTGGGCGTGTCCGGATTGCTTCTTCTTCTTCTTGAAGTACGTCTTCTCCTTGGACTTGCCCTCCTTCTTCTTCTTGTTTTCTTCATGTGGGCAATCCAGGATGAAGTGGCCATACTCCCCACAATTGTAGCGAGCCCTCTTTGATATTGTTTTTGGCTTGTCTTTGCTCTTGATTTCATGATGGTAGCTCCCCGTCCTACTTATAAACATCCTCTTGAAGTTGTTGAAGAGAGTGGTGAAGAGAGCCCCAACACCGATGAGGAAGAGTGTCTCTTCCTCATCGGTGTTGGGGCTCTCTTCACCACTCTCTTCCTTTGTTTTGTGATCTTGAGGATGTTGCTTTGAATGCAACATCACTTTTCTTTGAGGAGGAAAGCTTTTGTAGATCATTGTTGAACATAGATTCTTGCTCCATCATCTCATGGTTGATAATTCTTCCAAGCACTTCTTCAGGAGTCATCTTATGAAAACCCGGACTCTCACGAATTAGTGAGCAAAGAGTGATGTTTCGAGGCATGAATGCTCGAATAATCCTCTTTACCACCTCATGGTCTGTCCACCGGGTGCTTCCATAAGACCGAGTCTTGTTGATGAGAGTCTTGAGGCGGTCGTACATGTCTTAGGGGGACTCACCATCAATGATGGTGAACCTCCCAAGCTCTCCTTCGATCATATCGATCTTCGCCTCCCTAATGACATGGTTGCCCTCATGCGCCGTCTCGAGGGTGTCCCATATCTCCTTGGCAACCTCAAACCCTTCAATGTGGTTGAACTCATCTCGAGTCAATGAGGAGGTAATCACTCCAATGGCTCGAGCATTGCGATGGAGGAGGACGGCTTGCTCCGGAGTAATGTCTTGCTCATTCTTGGGAAGTGTACACCTGTCATAACAATTTGCCACAAGCTAGGGTTTAAGGAAATGAGATGCATATTCATATTATGCTTCCACATAGAGTAATCATTTCCATCAATCTTGGGAGGTTTGTCAATGGGAATAGATAAATATTGATTGCTTGCGGTAAGTTGCTCATAGTTGTAAGGATACCGGGAGTAGTCTTGTGAACTACTCCCATTTTCGATGTTGATCAGAGCAATTGGCTTGATCTCCTTCTTGGGCACATTGAGCTTCTCACGAAGCCGTGCCTTGAGCATCAGAACTTCATCGTCGTCATTTAGATCATCTTGAAGAATATCGACGTTCTTCGTCTTGGTGTCATCAACAATCACCAGAATCTCGTTGTCACCCCTTCCGGCCATTACTTCTCCGAGTTGTTAGACTCTTCGTGGAGAAGCCTCTGTCGGTGTTTGGATCCGGCAGATCTTCAATGTGGTTGAACTCATCTCGAGTCAATGAGGAGGTAATCACTCCAACGGCTTGAGCATTGCGATGGAGGAGGACGGCTTGCTCCGGAGTAATGTCTTGCTCATTCTTGGGAAGTGTACACCTGTCATAACAATTTGCCACAAGCTAGGGTTTAAGGAAATGAGATGCATCTTCATATTATGCTTCCACATAGAGTAATCATTTCCATCAATCTGGGGAGGTTTATCAATGGGAATAGATAAATAGTGATTGCTTGCGGTAAGTTGCTCATAGTTGTAAGGATACCAGGAGTAGTCTTGTGAACTACTCCCATTTTTGATGTTGATCAGAGCAATTGGCTTGATCTCCTTCTTGGGCACATTGAGCTTCTCACGAAGTCGTGCCTTGAGCATCAGAAATTCATCGTCGTCATTTAGATCATCTTGAAGAATATCGACGTTCTTCATCTTGGTGTCATCAACAATCACCAGAATCTCGTTGTCACCCCTTCCGGCCATTACTTCTCCGAGTTGTTAGACTCTTCGTGGAGAAGCCTCTGTCGGTGTTTGGATCCGGCAGATCTCCCGACACTACCTTTGGTAGATCAAGGAGTTGTAGTTCGGTAATGGACGCGCAGAGATTCAAGAAGGTGAAAGACAAGTGTACATAGAGATTTATGTTGTTCGGGCCGCCTGAGCATAATACCCTACTCCACGGGGTGTGTTGGTGTTGTATAGCATGTGAGTCTAGAATAAGCTCCAAAAGAAGAAGCTCGTCTAGCTCAGGGAGTTCAGTAGTGGTCTGGAACCGTCCCTTGTATATCGTCGACCAGTCCTTTTATAGTACAAGGACTGGTCGTTACACCGTTAGCCTGGCCCGACAGGTGGCCCCAGCGGTTACACATACTTGATACACAATTAATGAGGTTAATTACCCTTAATAGTCTGGTAACTGGCCTTAACAGTGCCATTACCAGTATTAAGGGTCATCTGATCATGTGTCATTAATATGTTATTAATGACACTTAATCGAGTCTTGAAGTCTTTGGTTGCTCCTTGAAGGTTCGGAATCGTTGGGGGGTCCACCAGCCTGATTGTTGAAGTTGAAGGTCTGGCGGTTGCCACGTGGCAGCTCTGGAGCTTACCGTCATGGACTAGTAGGTCCGGTGCTGCTGGACACGTGTTAGTACCAGAGCTTCCCTCTGTCTGGGGTTAGGTCCGGAGGTGTCATACTGGTATTCCGATCGGAGCTTCCCGTGTGTGGGTGATAGCTCCGATCTTATGATACACGTGGCGGCCCTAGGACTAACCATGTCAGGGAAGCAGGTCCGGTTATGCCTTACATGTGGGGCCTTCAGAGGTCTTCAAATCTGGTAGATGGAGTTTCCTTGTGATCTTTGCAATCCCAAGGGGTATCCGGTACGGAGGGTACCAACAGCCTCCTCTGATACCAATTGAAAGTCGCCTAGAGGGGGGTGGGTGAACAGGTAATAAGACTTGAAATGAATTAATCAAACGAGATTAAACTCCTGAGGCCACACTTGTCTGGACAGGGCCAGACTAGTCCGCTCAGCACAGGGTGAAAGACTAAGAACTTGGTTTCTATGAGTTATTTGCAGAATTTAAGTTCACCCAAGATGTAAGCAATGTGTGGTATACTAGTACAACTTATATTGTGAAGTTAAAGCACTTAGGTCACAAGATTTCAACAAAGATCAAAGTGAAGAGATATATGAACAATAAGAACCCTAATAGCAATTCTAGTAATTATGAAATGTAAAATGATAAGTAAGACAAGATTTATTCTGTGGTTCGGCTCCATGAAGAAGCCTACATCCACGTTGAGAAGTCCACACCAGGACCGGGTCTCACTTGACCCTTTTCTCACCAAGCCACCACAATGCCCGGCTTGGTTTCCACTATATCAATGGGTAATCACCAAGTTTGATTGGGGCTGCTCACAAGTTGAGGCTCCCACGAATCAATACAACGAGGAGCACACAAAGCTCAACTCACACAAGCCACAAAACAAAACACAATGTGCAAAGAGATCAAACCGAGAGCCAAAGCGCGATGATCTTCCTTCACTTTCCTCCCCAAATCCTAATCTCTTCAAGATTTGGTTTTATAGGGCTAGTAGGACATGTGGAAGGCTTTGTAAGGCTCTAGGTCACTTGCGGCGCTGCTAGGGTTCAAGAGTTATCAAATAGGAACCTGAGGTCCCAAAATGGACACAAAATGGCGGCGCTAGGGTTCACTACAGACTAGTCCGAAGTAGGACAGAGAGCTTTGGTCTGTCCCTAAATGGACACAACTGGGTAGGCCCAGACTAGTCCGGCCACAGTGGCGGACTAGTCCGTCCCTCTAGGATTTTCTTCTCGGTTTATCTTGCTAAGTCTCAAATGGACTAGTCCACACCACAACAGACAAGTCCGAACTTTTATAGAGAGCTTTGGTCCGTTCCAAAACAGACAAGTCCGGTCTTCAGGGACTTAGCTCCAACTCTACTAAGGGATGAACAGACTAGTCTGTACCCATATGGACAAGTCTGAACTCATCTAGAGACGTTTAGTCTGCCCCAAAGCAGACTTCTTTAACAGGCCAGACTAGTCCAGCCCTGAGGCCCGGACTAGTCCGGCCTCCTAGGGTTTTTTATCATTTTGACTTCTCACTTAGGTTTTTCTTTCATCACTTTGAGCTCTCTAGAATGATCTCAATGCACATGATACATCCACCCTCACACATGATACAGCTCACTTAAGATCAATACAATAGAAACCCTAATTTCAATGCTTGAGTCTTTGACGCCCGTTTTATCCTTTTCCTTTTTGAGGGATTTCATCTCATTTTATCCATCACACCTGTGCTTAAGATCAACTCAGCTCATTAGTCTCTTAATTGTCATCATCAATCATCCAAAACCCATGGGGATGCCTAAATGCACTTTCACTTATTCGGACCAACGGAATGGCCCAGACTTCCTCAATAGCTTGAAGAAGGGAAGCGTCCGCTCTGCCAGTCTTGAGATGAACCGGCTGAACACAGCTAGACATCCAGTTAGCTTATGGACATCCTTGACGCGGGCTGGGGCCTCATCTCTTCAATAGCCTTGATCTTTGCCAGATTTTCCTCAATTCCTCGGTGAGTCACCAAGAATCCAAGGAGCTGAGCTAACCTCAAAGACACATTTGTTCGGGTTTAGCTTGGTGCGTGTTATGCGCAATTTGTTGAAGACGGCTTGCAGGTTGTCAAGGAGTGATTCCTTTTTCTTCACCTTCACGACGATGTCATCAATGTAGACTTTCACCATGTCCCTAGTGAGCTCTCCAAATGTTTTGTGCATGGCTCGCACAAAAGTTGAAGTAGTGTTTTTGAGACCGAAAGACATAGCAGTATAACAACACAACCCATCTACTATTATGAAGGAAGTATGCTCTTCATCTTCCCTAAACATTTGAATCTGGTAATATCCATAATATGCATCTAGGAAACACAATAGTTCACACCCAGAGGTGGAATCCACTATTTGGTCTATTCTAGGTAGTGGAAATGGGTCTTTTGGGCATGCCTTATTCAAGATGGTGTAGTCGATGCACATCTGAAGCTTCTCGCTGGCCTTTGGTATGACAATTTGGTTTGCCAGCCACTGAGGATGATGAACTTCCCGGATGAAACCAGCTTTGAGCAGCTTCTTGATTTCTTTTTTGATGAAGTTTTGCCGCTCTACTGATTGCTTTCAGGGCTTCTGATGTGCCGGTCGTGCGTCGGGATATATCTTCAGGTTGTGCTCAATCTCCTCCCTAGGTATTCCAAACATCTAAGACGGTTGCCATGCAAACACATCGACATTCGCGCAGAGGAAAGTGATGAGCGCGAGTTCCTATTTGTTGTCCATACCTCCCGATATACGGGTGGTCTGTGCAGCATCTGAATCGATATGGATGACTTTGACGAGAACGTCAGTGTCAGCGCTTGGTTGCACGGGTGGTGCAGAGGTTGAGCCTCGTTGACGAGAGCTCATATGTTGAGCAGCTTGCTCCTTGTCAGATCCTTCCTCCTGCGCTATTGCAAGCGCATGGAGTTCTTCCAGCGCTGTGACTCCAGCAGTACGATCCCCACGGATCCGGAGGATGCCAGAAGGAGTCGGCATCTTCAACACCAAATAGCCATAATGAGCTGCAGCCATGAACCCATACAGGGTTGGCCTGCCTAGGATGGTGTTGAAGGGAAGGCTGATGTGTGCTACATCAAAGACCAACTTCTTGGACCTATAATTGTCCTGAGTCCCGAAGGTCATCGGGAGTGTAATTGATCCTAGAGGAGTGATAGCTCCTGGACCTACCCCAGAGAAAGGATGCGAGGGACGAAGGTCCGAGAGGCTGAGCTGGAGCTTCACAAACGCTGCATAGCTGAGGAGGTTAAGCACTGCTCCTCCATCCACCAAGACATGGTAGAGCTCGATGTTGTTGATGGTAGGGGAAACCATCAATGGTAACTGACCAGCTCCGGTCATGTTTTTCTGGCAATCCAAAGCATCGATGGTGATGGCAGTGTCCATCCACTTCCGATGAGGTTCTTCCTTGGCGGTGGGAGCTACGACAGCCATCCCCCAACGAGAGGATACGCCAGGAGTTAATATCCCAACACCATCCATATATCATATGGAGTGTCTTCCGACGTTCACTATTAGAAATGTCGGAATCATTATCCACACTGTTGTAGATGGCTTTCAGGGACTTCTTGGCATCCTGGAAGCCAAACTCCTATTCTGGCGGATCTTCTCCGACCTTCTGTTTCCCTTCCTTGGCAGAAAGGTGCTCTTTCTTGACCCTCATTGATGCGTTCAATGAGCCACTGGACCTCATGACAGTCTTCGAGGTTATGGGTGTTCATCTTGTGGATCGGAAGCCATATCTTCTCACTGTCACCTTCCTCAGTCAATGGTCAGGGTCGTTTTTCAGGGCGTGGCCCCTGGCCACCAGGAGCTGCAGTTGTAGCAGCAGCAGTAGGTGTGTAGTCCGACGGCTTTTTTCTTACTGTTGGACTATTCTTCTTCTTTCCACTGCCTGAGGCAGCAGCTTCAGCCTTGGGGGTAGATTTGCCAACCTCTGCAGCTGGTTTGGAGTGCATCTCCTGGCCCTCTGCAGCCCTAGCACATTTGTCGGCTAGGCTGAAGGGCTCTGTGACACTACTGATGATGAGAAAGTTTAGGCCCGATCTCCCGAAAGGTAATGGATAAGTCGATTGATGGAGATCTCGACGTTGATGATCTGAGGCTCTCGAGTAGACACGAAAACCCCCTGCACTCACTACACCACCGCTCCATTGGTTATCAACCTTGCTACACACGATTGACCTCGCTAAGAAGGCTAGTTCCTGCATGTGCAACCGAGAACACAAGCAAGAACAAGGTAGAAGCAATCTGAATTGCTATGTTGGGGTCTCACAAACCGATGAACGGCGAAACTGTGTATAACAGATTAATCTAAGCAAAACCCAATTGTTCATGGTGGCTACTATGGAGTATATATAGGTGGGAGGACGTCCAAGGGGGTGTTGGGATCGTGACCTAACCCTAAGATACGAAAGTAATTGATTTAGACTTGATACAAGGCCCAATAACCCAATACAGTGACGCAACACCCTGACAAATTCTGAACTCGACTTTATTTCGACGATTCCCCTCGACTCCCAAAGAATTTTGAAACGAGACCAGCTCTATTGGAAAGGTTATCCTCTCCCCTTTCCGTGCATATGTAGAACGTCCAAAACGGAGTTCGTATGCGTCCTGGGCGTCCGTTTTAGTGCATTCTGCTCCTGGACTCCGAATTGGACACGACTTTGAGTTGGAGTCGGTTTCCATATTCTTTGAACGTATCCTTTGGTCCTCCACGCCCCTAAACATTCCTCCAATTAATCCTTGAATCACTCCATGTATTCTAATCACAATTAAATTATTAGGTAGCAGTCTATTCTCAAAAGTAAATAAGGAAACATATAAGAACGAGCTCACCTCTGAAATTAATTGTTGTTCGTGAATTCTATTGATTGCATCTTGTATGTTCAATGGAGTGTTCTGTATATCCATAGGAGTGATGTCCTCATCATCCTCCCCTTCTTGAATTGGAGTCATCCTCGACTCAAGTTCATCTTCTCTCATGTGTGGGTTCATATGTGTAACGCCATCAAATCCTCTTGTGTGCATCAAAGGAGGAGCCCAAATTGGTGGACGACATAGTGCACCATCTCCATGTTCTTTATCAAATACGCATGCACATTCACTCGAGTCAGGATCCCAAACAAATAAACATCGTGCCATGCTTGTATGTACAATGACAATGTGCTTGATCTCATCATTCTCCCCTTTATGATGACAAGTCATCCTCGGCTTGCTCCTATGTCCAGCAAAGAGGCTTTTGGGGATAGAGTGAGCGTTTTCCATATTGCACAACCGCAGCGAACAACGTTTCTCTTTTTTTTTGTCCCTGCTGCAAGGAAAAAATACTAGAAAAACTTGACAAGGTATTATTAGCGTTAATGCATTCATTTACTTTACCATGTTGTTGTAGCACAAAAGGAGCTTGCACATTTGAACATATGTAAACTTTATGCACTATAAACATGCCACTATGTTCATATTTCCCTATAGCATGAAAACTATTTTTTGCCAACAAAGGTAATTCAGTTTTAGAAAATATTCTTCTCTCTACAATATCTAGATCATAGAGAGTGTCAAATTCAATATAACCCAAAGTATTTAGAGAAGACAACAATTTCAGCTCATCCCTTTCACATGTAATTGGAATCAAATGCTTAATTTCAGCACATGTGGGTGATAAAGTATCAAATTCATTCAGTTGTTCTAGCATAGGTACAATATAATTATTAGCACACAACTCATTTTTAACAGAAGGATCAGCAGGAAAATCAATATGTGGCAATGGTGTATTAATAAAAGATTCCACTAGTCTCTCCTCGACAATAGCATGATTGGTGAAAAAAATTCAGAATATCCAAAAACTTATCACCTTCAACAAGTGTGTTGTGATATTTGTTACCTTTATTCTCATTTTCAGCAGTAGTAGTGGGTGAAATATGAATTGATAGATCTGCATTTTCACAGGAGTTGTTGAACACGTCATTCGCTTTTGGATTTTTTACAATTATTGGTTCTTGTTCCTGCAAATGGCTAGGCATAGGAGGAGGTACAACAAGAAAATTCTTCTCAAGCTCATAGATTTCATCTTTGCAATTGGATACATTAGTAATTGTTTCTTGCATAAGAATTTTCATATCTCTCCATGTTCGAGGTTTTTCTAAATCACTTAAGTTGCCCCACCAAGTTAATGCACAATCAACTAATACGCTAGCAGTATTCCTAATATTTCTCCTCTCACACATATGCCATTGTCCAAAAACTTTATCCAACTCTATTTCTTAAGCAATATATTCATCGTAACCAAAATCATCATAAGAAGGAAGACATAGAAGAATAAAGTTACTTCTTGTGGAAGGTATTGTAAAAGTGGCCAGAATGTCATGTGAAACCTTGGTTGATGTTTGATTTTGAGTGAGAAACTTCATCATCGTCTTCATCATGTCAATCATCTCAACATATAATGCATGAGTCTTGCTTTTACCTGACATTGTTAGTAGCAAACAAAAGATAACAAAAAATATGTTATCCCTATCAAATACAAAGGATAATGGCAAAGTGGAAGTGAAATCACACACTCTCAAGCATCTTACCACGCTCTTACAAGTGTTCTTACCGACATTGCAGGTGGCAAACGGTGGATGATATGAAGAAACCAATGAAGCGTGGGATGATTGCAAAGGTGTATCGATTTTGCTCAAGAGTAAGGTGTAGTTTGGATGGCACTTTATATGTAGCAAGGATTAGCAACAATGAAATCAGATAGTAAAGTTGAATAAGTGTCCAAAGTACTTGTCAAAATTGTTGACCTAAATGTGTTCCTGGTAGATCAAGCTAGCAAGACATGAGACAAAACTAGATGACACAAAGAATGCAAGCACATCTATTTTTTTGTTGTCTTTTTAACCTTTTTTTGTGCGGCTTTTGTATCTTGTTTTGCACTTACTTTTTTTTTCAGAATGTGCTGCAAAAGAAGAACACAATAAAAAGCAATCAAAGATATCTCGTGGGTCTGTCAAAGATTTTATGCTCAATCGTCCAAGGACAAATAGGCATACTTAGAGGCTCCAAATAGAAAAACTTACAACAGCAAGATTGTTGATATACCTCTCCTCTTTAATTTTAGTATATGGAAGAAATATTTTGGACAAGAACAATAGGAGATATTGCCCCCAAAACACAGACTGTTCAGAAATTCTAGGTTGAGAACAGATTCAGATCTAATGCATTTTTGACCATTATAACTCCATTTTCTGGAAAACCTATGAATATGAAAGTTGTAGAGAACTTCTTAAGCTTTACAAAAAGTACAAGAACTCCAAATTCCATGTTCAAATTTGTGAGATATGATCAAATTCCAAACTGGACAGAGATAAATCTAATCATGACGTGATGATGCGATTCAAAAAGATGAATCGACACAATGCAAAACTCAAACTAATACCAAAAACACTTTCTAAATCAGAAATATGACTCAACAACGGACACAAATTCAATAAAACCAAACTAAAAATGAAAGTTGCAAATGCTCAATGTGGTTTGGACAAAGTAATGAATAGATCTACTAAACTGCAAGTTTTTTGTGACTTTTTTGTGGACTCTATGTATGAAAAACAAACTAATGTAATGGATAGATGAATTACCTAATGGGAAACCTGTAAATCTAATACCAATTGATGAGTCCATTATTTTCGTATCTTAGGGTTAGGTCACGACCCCAACACCCCCTTGGACGTCCTCCCACCTATATATACTCCATAGTAGCCGCCATGAACAATTGGGTTTAGCTTAGATTAATCTGTTATACACAGTTTCGCCGTTCATCGGTTTGTGAGACCCCAATTTAGCAATTCAGATACCAATTGATGAGGAAGTTTAGGCCCAATCTTCTGAAAGGTAATGGATAAGTCGATTGATGGACATCTCGACGTTGATGATCTGAGGCTCTTGAGTAGAACACGAAAAACACCTGCAATCACTACACCACCGCTCCATTGGTTATCAACCGTGCTACATACGATTGACCTCGCCAAGAAGGCTAATTCCTGCAAGTGCAACCGAGAACACAAGCAAGAACAAGGTAGAAGCAATATGAATTGCTAAGTTGGGGTCTCACAAACCGATGAACGACAAAACTGTGTATAACAGATTAATCTAAGCAAAACTCAATTGTTCATGGCAGATACTATAGAGTATATATAGGTGGGAGGACTTCCAAGGGGGTTTTGGGGTCGTGACCTAACCTTAAGATACGAAAATAATAGACTAAGACTTGATACAAGGCCCCAATGGCCCAATACGGTGGCACAGCACCCTGACAGATTCTAAACTCAATACTGTTTCGACTATTCCCGTCGATGCAGAAGGAATTTTGACATGGGATCAGAGCCATTGGAAATTTTATCCTCTCCCTTTCCGTGCATATGTAGAACATCCAAAATGGAGTTTGTATGCGTCCTGGGCGCCCGTTTTAGTGCGTACTTCTCCTAGACTCTGAGTTGGACACGATTTTGAGTTGGAGTCGGTTTCCATCTTCTTTGAACGTATCCTCTGGTCCTCCACTCCCCTAAAACTTCCTCCAGTTACTACTTGAATCACTCCATGTATTCTAATCACAATTAAATTATTAAGTAGCAATATATTCTCAAAAATATATAAGGAAACATATAAGAACGAGCTCACCTCTGAAATTAATTGTTGTGTGCGAATTCTAATGATTGCATCTTGTATGTTCAATGGAGTGTTCTGTATATCCATTGGAGTGATGTCCTCATTAGATTACCTCTTTGGTTGCCAGCTTCTCCAGCATCTTCTTGTCTCTAACTCCCTGTCGAAATGCGACCACGACAGAGGCGTTGGAGATAGAAGGAATAGTGTTCTGTACCTGAGAAAATCGCTGGATGAATGATCGCAGCGATTCTCCCGCCTTTTGCTGTACAACAAATAAGTCCAGCTCTGTGCTAGCTCGGGTGTAAGAGCTCCCGAAGTTGGCAGTGAACTGGCGGCATAGTTCCCCTCAACTGTAGATGGAGTTAGGAGGAAGACTCATGAACCAGGACCTTCTTGTCCCGGTTAGAGCTACTGCGAAGTAGATGGCCATCACGGCCTCATTGCCTCCAGCCGCAAGGATGGTGGTGGAGTAAATTTGAAGAAATTTGACGGGGTTGACTTTCCCATCGTATTTCTCTGGCAGATGAGACCGGAACTTGGGTGGCCAGTTGGCCATGCAAAGATGCATGGCAAGGGCTGAATAGCTGCCCCCCCCCACTCCCAAACGAGAAGAGTTTTCCCGAGCTTCCCGCCTCTCGCGGACGCGCTCCATGATGACGCGGCCATCTTGCCTCCATGTAGCGGCGGTCGATCTACGATCGGAGATCATGCATCGAGAGCCTCGGTGCCGTATGAGTGCGATGTGCTCCGGACAGTAGTGATGTCACTTGTTGGGAGAGCGCACGCCTCCTGTGCTGCGACGCCTGAGGACCAAGTCTACCAAACAATGTCCTATTCCTTGAAGGTGCCTGCCTAGTAGGGGTGGACCTTGGTTGCTGATGGCATTTGAATGTGGCCTAGAGGGGGGTGAATAGGCTTTGAAAATTTCCTACAGACTTAATCAAACGATCAAAAACTTGATTGACCGGGTTTGTCCGGTTGTGTGGGAAGACTAGTCCGGTTGGCCTGGTGTATGCCGATTTGACTAAGTATCTAAACGGGATTTAAATCCTTTTAAGCAGCAGAAATGTAAACAACAGATAAGATTACTTGAATTTACCATCAATGTCGTGAAGTTGTACGTGAAAAACAATTTGCAAATCCAAGTTATGATATTGATCAACTATGAGCCCTAACAAATATGTAAAAGTATAGAAGCACATGATACACCAATTTTTACTGAGGTTCGATCTCACCAAAGAGATCTACTCCTTATTGAGGAAGCCCACATAGAGTTGGGTCTCTTCAAACTCTTTCCCTCTTCAAGTCACCACACAAGGCTGACTTGAATCTACTATCACGGGCAATCACCGAGTTTATGGGGCAACCTCACACGTTGAGGGCTCCCAAAAAAATTACAAAGAAAAGATGATCAAATACACTCGAAAGGATTACAAAAGAGAGCACGAGTGTCAAGAGATCAAACCCCAAGAGCTCACAATATGTAGACGACGATCTCCCAATCCCAAATCTAAGTGTTCAATTGGTTTTCACCTTTTTGGACTTTACATGCGTGGGGAGATGTATTTTTGGGCTCTTGGGACAAGTGGTGGAGCTAGGGTTTATGATTTTAACAGTAGGAATCGAAAGATGTAATTGTGGGGCTGTGGATCTCCTATTTATAGGGTTTCCAAAAAATTACCATTACAAATCCCGATGACCGTACTAGTCCGTACTGGGTACCGGACTTGTCCAGCGTGCTGTGTAGAAGACGGCGTGGAATGCAGCACAATAGAAACCCTAATTGTGTGAGATATACCGGACTTGTCCAGAGTGCACTCAACAGGATTTACAGAGACTTGAATGGACTAGTATGGTCCATGATCGGACTAGTCCGGTGCACTGTATTATTGGATTCCAGAAAGGTTAACGGACTAGTCCGTTCCGTAGACGGACTAGTCTGGCACACAGTGTATTTGGACAACTGAGAGTTAAACGGACTAGTCCGATCCATGAACGTACTAGTCATGTGCTTAGTGAGTTTTTAGGTGTTTTTAAGCCCTTACCCCTATGCAAAGACTTGAGCTCTTGGGATGTGTCTCTCACACACATCCTACACATTTAAATCTACTTTGCGCTTCAGTTGACAGTTGGGCTTTTCTCTTTTGTACACCACTTCATTTTTCACCTTTTTGAGTGCACCAAAGTATCTCATTTTGCTGATCCTGCAGTCATCTCAATAAATTCATTAGGATCTCATTTGCGTGTCATCAATGGTCCAAAACCCACAAGGGGTTGCCTAGATGCACTTTCAATCTCTCCCTTTTTGGTGATTGATGACAACCAATTGAGATTTCAGAATTAAGAGTAAAAATTTGATTTTCATAAAGTTTGCATATATGAGAATAATGAATAATCACAAAAAGCTTCTCCCATATATGCACTCTTTATGGTGGGGTGCCGAACATGTGTGTGGTCAACAGATGTGATGGGCAATATATAAGCATTTGACAGTCATTGCAATAATCATCACATTAACATTAACTAAGCATCACACATTGAGTAAATTTAGCACATCCAGAATAAATTACAATAGATTGAGCATGAGTACATGTCCTTGATCATAGGTCCTTAATGGCTTATCCTAGACAACTAGTCTCAATCTCTTCCCCTTTGGCATCAAGACACCAAAAAGGGAAAAATTGAGTGAAATCACTCATTGTCACTGCCTCACTCACTCTCAGTCCTCTCTTCATCTTCTTCTTCATCTTCAGGTGCTTGAAGATGAGGAGGAGGAGCAGAGGTACCAGCCAGTCCAAATGAGGCCAACTCTTGCTCAGTTAGAGGAGGCATTTCAGTAAAATCTTCTTCTGAGTCCTCTGAAATCTGAAGTGACCCCACTGGCTCCATCTCTAGCTTATCACAAATGGCTTTGATGTTGGCCTTTACATATCTTTGATGCTTCTTCCTGGGCAGACTTTCCTTGTGCTGCTTGATTTCCACTTTGCGACAAGAGGCAAAGATGGATGATAACATCTTCAGCACTCCACTGGATGACTCTCTAGAAGGTGGAGGAGCAGGAGCAACAGTCTCAGATCTTAATCCCTCTTGAGCCCTCTTGGATCTTCGTTCCTCTCCGGGTGAGCTGGGAGCAGAAGGAACAATGTAGATGGTAGGCTTCTGGGGCCTAAGTCTAGTATGAGGCACATCCTTGACAAATTCCAGTCCTGTCACCTTCTCAATCATATACATGATGTAAGGTGCATAGCTAGAGGACCTGTTAGGAGTGATGGAGATATTGACAATGTCATTATATATGTACTCAAAGACATTGAAGGTCCTTTTCCTGCTTATCACCTTCATCAATGTTCTAATGGTGCCTTGAATGGTCCATGCATCTCCCTCTTTGGGAGCAATGGTCTTCCTCAGGATCCTGTTGAGAACAGCAAAGAAGGGCTTCAAGTACTTCATAGTTGGAGGCTTGAATGGCATCTTTGTCTCATAGAGAAATTCAAGCTGATCTTTCTCTAGAGGTTCCAGATTGTTGATAATGATGTCATTCTCTAGAGAATCTTTAAGGTGAAGAATTCTTGCAAACTCCTCATAGGTGACACGATACTGTGATCCATGGGTCATCCAAATCACCCTGTCACTGTCATCACGAGCAAAATAGAGAGTAGAGTAGAATTGAGTGATGACCTCAATGTTCTAGTCCCACTGAAAAGAGACTAGACCCCTCAGTCCATGTAGCTCCAAGGCTTCCAGAACCTCTTGATAGGCTTGACATCTCTTGGGCTGAAGGTGAGTGATGTCTACCCATTGGCTTTCGATAACTGGGTTCTTCATCTTTAGATACACATGCTCATAGTAGTCAGCGTGGAAATTGCTGCAAAATTTGTGATCAACTGACTATTTGGGCTGACCATAGACTTCTACCTTCTTGAATTTGTCAGCTAGCTCACCACCTTTGCCAGTGAAATCAGTACTAGAGGGTTGTCTGTTGTGATGAGTAGGATCTTTCATCTTCAAGGGGCCAATGGGGCCAGTAGCAAGTCCTTTGCCCTTGTTCGGAGTTCTCTTGGGCCCCAATGAGCTCTCGGCAACATTTTTCCCTGAGCCTTTTTCACTACCACTCTCATTCTCATAGGAAGGGAGTCATCGGAAGGAGTAGAATGGACATTGACATCATGTCTTTTCTTCATCACCCTCTCCTTGGCTCTTTGCACTCGAGCACGTTGTACCTCTTCATCATAGTGAAATGAACTGTCCTCGGAACATGAAGACATCGTGCCTGACAAGGAGGTTCAAGGTTTAGATAAGAATGCATTGAAGACTCAGTGCAAATAGGAATTTATAAGTTCAAATGTCATATGTCGGACTTGTCCGTTTTCAGAGTGCGGACTTGTCTGATGAACCGGACTTGTCCGCACCAAGACACCGGACTAGTCCGGTCTGGCATAAGAACCCTAACTTTTCCTATTTGAACCAAATCTACCTCAAATTGATGCATAAGGACTAGGAAACAGTAGGAGTACATCTAGAGAAGTAATGTATGCCCTAGGAATCAAAGGAAACAAGCTAGAATCAAGAAAAGTTGAGAGCTAGGGTTTGAGTAGAATTTACCAAAAATTTGCAGATTCGCATTGAAGGAGCGGACTTGAGGCTGGATTACTCCGGAGTGGACAAGCTCCGTGTTGAGGAGGAGATTTCCCTTGGAGAAATTCGCGTTTTTGGTGGCTAGATGTGGAAATCACCTTTGGAGCTCGAGGAGGAGAGAGGATGCAAAGGATGTTATGCAAGGTTGAATATGAGCTCCTAGCGGAGGATTAGGGTTAACCCCGATGAGACCGGACTAGTCCAGTGCTGACCCCGAACAAGTCCATTGTTAGCAGGACAGAACTGAGCTGAAACAACTGGATTTTGGTTGTTTGATCTAATAGTGATCTAAGGGACATTATTTCACAAATAATCTTGATGAACATGACCAATAAGCACTCAAAAACCATATAGTGGCCATAATTCACCAATATTTACTCATTTAAATAGTTTTCTAGAGAAAATCGAGATAAGGGGGAAATTTTGGCAAAAATGAGTAAACTTTGAAATCACAATCAGATGTGCAGTGTTTCAAGCCACATTTCGAGAGTCAAGTATATTTAGCTCATTTCTTTGCTCACAAAACCTTTTCTCATCTAATGTCTTGGTGAAAATATTAGCAAGTTGTTTTTCAGTCCTAACATGTGAAATTTCAATATCACCTTTTAATGAATGATCTCTTAGGAAATGGTGACGAATATCTATGTGCTTAGTTCTTGAGTGCTCTACTGGGTTGTGTGCAATTTTTATAGCACTCTCATTATCACATAGAAGTGGAATACGGTTCAGATTGTAACCATAGTCCCTTAGAGTTTGTTGTATCCAAAGTAGTTGTACGCAACAACTACCTGCTACAACATACTCTGCTTCGGCTGTGGAAAGAGCAATGGAGTTTTGCTTTTTAGATGACCATGAAATTAGGAATCTGCCAAGAAATTGATAGGTCCCCGACGTGCTCTTTCAATCGACTTTGCATCCTACATAGTCGGCATCGGAATAACCTATCAAGTTAAACTTGGATCCTTTGGGATACCAAAGGCCCAAGTTGGGTGTGTGGACAAGGTACCTTAAGATTCTTTTTACAGTGATTAAGTGGCACTCTTTAGGTGCGGCTTGAAACCTTG
Source organism: Tuctoria greenei (assembly GCA_036927565.1). Classification (NCBI taxonomy): domain Eukaryota; kingdom Viridiplantae; phylum Streptophyta; class Magnoliopsida; order Poales; family Poaceae; genus Tuctoria; species Tuctoria greenei. The sequence continues at coordinate 192,842,366 of JAYESD010000005.1, forward strand.
CACACATGCATACACTAAGCATAATATCTAGCCTAGACGCATATAAATAGAGTAATGATCCAATCATAGACCGATATACCTTTTGATCCACATTTGGACCATCTTCATTAAGGTCGAGATATCCGTTAGTCGCCATGGGTGTCTTGATGCGCTTTGCCTTCTCCATATTGAACATCTTGAGGATGTCCTCCGTGTACTTGGTTTGACTTATAAATGTGCCCTCTCTTAGTTGCTTCATTAGGAATCCCAAAAAGAACTTCAATTCACCCATCATCGACATCTCGAACCTATCTGTCATAATATTGCTAAAATCTTCACAAAAAGACTTATTAGTAGATCCAAAGATAATATCATCAACATAGATTTGGCATACAAATAGATGATCATCAAAGTGTTTTGTGAACAGTGTATAATCAGCTTTTCCAATTTTAAAGCCATTTTGAGTCAGAAAATCTATAAGGCACTCATACCAAGCTCGAGGAGCTTGTTTCAGGCCATAGAGAGCCTTACACAGTTTATAGACATGGTTGGGGTACTCTTGATCTTCAAATCCTGGTGGCTGCTCCACGTACACTTCCTTCTTGATCGGGCCATTGAGGAAGGCACTTTTGACGTCCATTTGATACAACTTGAAATTATGGTGAGTAGCATATGCCAATAAAATACGAATGGACTCAAGTCTAGCTACGGGAGCGAAAGTTCCGTCGAAGTCCAAACCTTCGACTTGTGAGTAACCTTTAGCCACAATTCTCGCTTTATTCTCGTTACCACTCCATGTTCATTTTGTTTGTTTCGAAAGAACCATTTGGTTCCAACGATGTTCGCATTTGGTCTTTCCACCAGTTCCCACACTTCATTTCTCTTGAAGTTGTTCAACTCCTCTTGCATTGCCATCACTCAATCTAGATATTTTATGGCTTCTTCTACCCTGTATTGTTCCATAAAAGATACAAAGGAGTAATATTCACAAAAATTTGCAATGCAAGATCTAGTAGTTACTCTCTTAGCAATATGTCCAATGATGTTCTTGACGGGATGATCTCTTTGCACACTCTGATGTACACTTGGGTGAGGGACTTGTGAAGTTGCTAGCTCTTCATTGTCTTCATTGTCATTGTCTCCCCCTAAATCATTGCTTATGTGGTTGTATGGATCTTCTTGGTCTTCCTGATTTTGATATTGTGCATGAGCTCCCCCTTGATCTTTGCTTACTTGTTGAGGTTCATCTTGTGCACTTGAGTCTTGTGGTTGCTCTTGAGGTAGAATATCACCAAGTGCCATTCTTCTCAACGCTTCACATGGGGCTTCTTCTTGATCTAGCACACACTTATCAACTTGCTCCACTTGGGATCCATTAGTCTCATCGAACACTATTTCAAGTGCTACTTCAACAAGGCCAGAGACTTTGTTGAAGATACGATAGACGTAGGTGTTCGAATCATAACCGAGCAAAAACCCTTCATCAGATTTCGAAGCGAACTTCGAAGTCATCGGTTTCTTGTTCATAATAAAACACTTACAACCAAAAACTTTGAAATATGAAACATTTTGCTTGTTACCAGTAAGAAGCTCATATGGCGTTTTCTTCAAGAGTCAACGAAGATACAACCGATTTGTGGCATGACAAGCAGTGTTCACCGCTTCAGCCAAAAACTGGTCTGATGTCTTGTATTCATCCAACATTGTCCTCGCCATTTCAATCAGCGTTCTATTTTTCCTTTAGGCCACCCCGTTTTGTTGAGGGGAGTAGGGTGCCAAAAAACTCGTGTTTTATCCCTTCTTCATAAAGGTATCCCTCAACTTGTGTATTTTTGAATTCTGTTTCGTTGTCACTTCTAATATTCTTCACGGTTGATGAGAATTCATTTTGAGCTCTTTTCAGGAATTTCTTGAGGATTCACTGGGTTTCTGATTTATCATACAAGAAAAATACCCGGGTGAATCTTGAAAAATCATCAACAATAACTAAATTGTATTTGTTACCGATGATGCTTTTGTAAGCAATTGGACTGAAAAGGTCCATGTGAAGAGGTTTCAGCGGTCTTGTAGTAGTCATCACGTTCTTGGCGGTGTGCGGTGCTCCAACTTGTTTTCCCGCATGGCAATGTAACGCCCTCATTTTCATGCATCATGCATTGCATACATTCTAATACATGTCTAACATTGAGCAACATAAAAAGGAACAAGTTTAAAATGAATTTAGAGTAAAACCACACTTAAGAATTTTGGAAAGTGCGGACTAGTCCGATTTTGGTGCACACTAGTTCAATTTTCTCTCTGACCTTGCTTGAACTTTTCCGCTTTGTTGCGGACAAGTCTGTTTTTCTCTCTGGACACTTTCGGACTTGTCCGGTCCTGTGCGGACTAGTCCAGTGTTCCAATTCCTTGAAAATTTTGCTAAGTCCCTGGACTTGTCCGGACTAGTCCAGTATTCCAGCGGACTCGTCCGTTTTTCCCTCTAACTAAAGTTGGACTTGTCTGATTTCAGCCAGACTTGTCTGTTTTTCCCCTCTGGATAAGTTCAGACTTGTTCGATGTCCAGTCCGGACTTGTCAGATTTCTCTCTGTCCAACTTCAGACTAGTCCAGCCCTTTTCGGACTTGTTCGATAAATCGCGACTCCGAGTTGATCTTTTATTTCACAACTTGTTTCTTGGGTTTTATGTTAAGTGGGCCTAGGTACGTCGTGCCTAACTCTTTTAGAGCCCATGTGGGACTCTAAACCGGCCCCTACTCATCTCAAACTCAAAATCCATCTAACTCTAGCCTCCACCTCTATATAAACAACCCCACCCCTTGGCTTGACATCTATTTGCCACTTTTCCATCACACACAAACCCTAGCTCGTACATAGCCGCCACCAAGGAGGGAGAAAGAGATCTAGAGCAAGAATAAGAAGTGGAGGAATCGAAAGAGGACCAAGATCTCCATCAACTTTGCGTTCTTCATCAACAATCCACCATCAAGTTCTTCATCAACCCTAGATCGTCAAGGTCCAAGTGTTGCCTCCAAGATCCTTGATTAATTGGAGTCCTCAACATCTGGTATACCTTCTATTCTGTTTTCCTTATGTGAATTCAACCCCAAATCTCCAAATTCATGTCGATCTAGAAAACCCTAATCTGATGTTCCTGCGTAGTGCGGACTAGTCCGGCCTCCTGCGGACTTGTCTGATTCTTGCGATCTATTTCCTATTCAATTAATTCCAAGTTAGATCGAATCAACCCCAAACTTGTGTAGACATGTTAGTAACTATTGTAATTTATTAATAAACATTATTAACAACTTATTAACTAGTTTTTCTTCACAATTGCATTAATCATGCATGTCATGTCATATTGAGTAATATTTGTGCACTTTTTGATTGTGTTTCTTGTCTTGTATGTTTATTGTGCAGATTAGACGGATTTGCGCTAGAGAGTGGCGCGGAGAATCCACAACATCAATAGGTTGAAGGCTTAGACCCGAACAAATTCCAAGAGCAAGGCAAGTGTCCTTGGAGCATATTGATCCTGTTTTAAAGTAAATGTTTTGTTTGCAAACTGCATGGTTATGTCAATTTGATGGGAAATCCTATGGTAGGAGGTTTACTAGTTTTGTTTAACCACCCTTGTCACCTGGAATTTATGGTAGAGAGTCAGGATGGGATCTTTACCTTTTTGCTTCGCTTTATTATTTGGGATGGAACACAACTATACCACTTAACCTAATTATGCATTTATGAGATTTGATTAACATGAACTGGTTAATACGATATGGTAATGGGTGATCTAAGCAAGCGTGATATGTGTATGGGTTGGATGTTATGGTGGTTTGCTTCCTTTAGATCTAAGGACCAGTTCGTGGAGCGACCATCCAGGATTTAAAGTGCCACCACGAGGCCAAGTATAGTATGTGTTGCTGATTAATTAGGGCTTTGCTGGTGCTATTTGGACCACTAAGGATGCTCGGGGAAGGGGTAGTCAGATTGGGTTTGTTAATGATTGGTGGGACTACCCTGGGATCCGAATGGCTCAAGAGGGGGCCCTTGGTTGAAGATGTGCTCTGTTGGAGGCATGGCCACCGGTGAAACCTCAGTGGGGTCTGTTGACGGTTACCACATTTGGACCGTAAATTCACCTCATAATGTGCATAAAAGAAACACAAAACATAGTGGTAGGGTTATACACTAACCATTTTCCACAAGTGTTGGTGTTTATTTGTATGCAGGTGAATTATTACCCAAAATACCAAAACATGCAGGGATGAATCCATGAAAATGGATTTCAATGAATCAGGTGATGACACGTGGCAACACATGGATCAAATGGCCCACAAACAGAAGAATACGAGGAGATTCAACGGTGCTGCACCCATATATATCAAGGGGGCCCACCTAGAAGAAGCACTCCCCGAGGGGAGCCTTGACCAGGTCGGCCGAACCAGGGGTTCGACCGACCTCTTCCTGGTGCCAAACTCGGTCAAATGACACGTGTTGGCTCCTCCCGACTCCCTAGAGTCAATGGTGACTGATTCGCGCGTTAATTGTGGCGGGAACCGACCCTTCTCCACCTATAAATATACCCCCTCACCTCAATTCTCACACACACCAAAAGTTGAGAATAGTGCTACACTCCAAAGGTTTAGAGTAGTCTTAGAGGCTACCAAAGTAGAAGGAGAGTGTGGTGAAGAGTCTAGGAGAAGGAGGCTTGGGCTTGTCAAGTCCCTCTTCTACACTTGTACCCCTACAAAGGTTTTACTCAATCAAGTAAGCCATTGTGAATTCAATACAAGTTTGATCTTTTATTCTTAGTAGTTTGCACAAGTAGTTACTTGTGGGTTCACTGCTTTAATTCATTAGAGGCTCTAGTTGTAGCTTTGTGTTCGAAACAACTAGAGTAGTGATTTAGAAGGTAGGCGTGGTGCTTAGGTTATAAATCATCAGTGGATATCTCGTAGACCCACAGACTGAAGAGGTAGGCAGTAGGTGGTGACAGCCCTATCTGTCCTTCGTAATCCTCCACGTTCGGCTATGCCATAGGCTCTTGGCGGGAGTCGTCCTAGTATTGCTAGGAGTAAGCCTGTGCCCGAAGCAAGCATCTACTGCAAACTACCTTGAATTAGGATCAATACTTTGATGTCCTCTCTGTTCCTTGCCTACCAAACAACTTTGTGTCCTTGGGTGAGCTAGTTCAAAAGATTAGCACACACGTTCTTTGAATTCGATACCCTTGGGAATACTCTTTAAGGGGAAGTGCTACAACGGTATTTCCGTGCGCTTGCAGATAACTCTGTAGTGTTAAGAAATACCAACAAGCATTTCTGGCGCCGTTGCCGGGGAACAGTTGCTATTAATCTTCGAACCAAGATCACCCTCGTATCATATCCCCCTCATCTATCATCTTACCTTTCTTATTCTTACCTTACCACCACCATATAAATGGAGCAACCCACCATTCTTTCTTATTCTGCTCCGAAGGGCAAGTTCTGTGAGCACCACCTTCGGCGGAACCTATTTGTTCAACCAGCTATGAACTTCACCCTGGCATTATAGCCATGGTTCGAGAGCAATCCTTCTCAGGAACGTATTGTGAGAACCCTTACCACCATCTACGAGAGTTCGAACAACTGTGTTCATGCCTTCTAATCAAAGGTATGACACAGGAAACTCTCAAATGGAAGTTGTTTCCTTTTTCCCTCATGGAAAAAGCCAAACAATGGTACAACCACTACATTGGGAAGACAAACGGTGATTGGAGTGAATTACGAGACAAATTTTGTCTTGCTTTCTTTCCCATTGCTCGAATTGTTTCCTTACGAAAGGAAGTGCTATGCTTACAGCAAATGGAGAAGGAATCCATAGGTGCAGCTTCGGACAGATTTTCTCTTTTGAAAAATTCTGGCCCATATTTGTTAATACCTGATCCAATGCTTTTGCAAAATTTCTTCATGGGATTAAACAAAGAGTCTGTCCTATATCTTGACATTACGGCTGGAGGATCTTTCCTCCATAAGACTCCAAAAGAAGGCAAGGATCTTCTGGACAGAATTCTAGAAAATTCTTCCTTCATTATGGGTCTTAATGAGCCTCCCCAAGAGGAAGTCGTGTCAAGAACGGAGGATACACTCTTGGACAAGGATGAACCCATTTCTTGTTTACCCCAAGCCTTGCCAGAGGAATCCTCTCCCGAACCTGAGACAACGAAGGTAGAATAAATTCAACCCTCGCAGTTTCCATTTTACTTCGAGGAAGAGCTTTTTGAAGATAATGGAAATATCTTGAAGTATTGTTGCTATAGGAAACCTTCATTGCCACCAACTCCACCTGTACCACCTGACGGGGTGTTCGTCCGTCAGACGGTCAAGGAGTTGGCCTCTATCCTAAGAAGAGAATGGACACCTAAAGTCGAGAATTCACCCAAAATTTTTCAGATGACTTCACCTTTGGCTACCATTTTATGTTGAATTAGAGGGACACCAATGAGAATCCTATACAGCCCTACTGTTGGAGCAAATCTCATTTCCGATTCTTGTGCTCTCGCCATTGGCACCAACACGCAAATCCTTCCGAGATTCATTTTGAACCATTCTTGAAGGATGTGGAGTTCTGCAACAAGTGTCTGTTAGACACAAAGATGTTTAGGCTCTCCTATATTTTCACGTGTTCGAAATCCAAGATTTCGACATCATGATAGGGATTCCCATAGAGAAATTTCTAATGGAAGTTCCTTTGGAAGGAAGCCTCAATATCAATCTTGGAGGGAGAAAATTCTCCATGCCTATTCTGCGTTCACAGAACACATCTGCAGAATCTCCCATCCGAGATGAGCCAATGGAGGAGGTTAGGAATCCTGAATTTTTAGAACCCCCTGAAAGTGAAGGAGAAGAGGACTTCGTCCATGAGGAGGATGAATTTCAGGAGGAAATTGAATTGCCAAAAGAAGAGCCCTCCCCAAAACCTCCTATTGAGCTCAAGATTCTACCTCCAGGTCTACGTTATGCCTTTCTAAATGGCGATTTGGAAGCCCCTGCCATCATAAGTGACAAGCTTTCAGATGATGAAACGCTCAAACTCATAGCCATGTTAGAAAGGCATAGAGCTGTTTTTGGATATTCACTTCAGGATCTCAAGGGAATTAATCCAGCATTATGCACCCATCGTATTGCTATTGACCCTGAGAGTGTCCCCTCAAGGGAACCTCAAAGGCGATTGAATAATACGATGAGGGAAGTTGTCAAGAAAGAAGTCTTGAAACTTCTGCATGCCGGGATTATTTACCCTGTTCCTCATAGTGAATGGGTAAGTCCAGTTCAAGTAGTGCCTAAGAATGGAGGTATGACGGTCGTTCAAAATGAGAGGAATGAATTAATTCCTCAACGGACCGTCACGGGATGGAGGATGTGCATTGACTACCGAAAACTTAACAAGGCAACAAGGAAAGACCATTTTCCATTGCCCTTCATCGATGAGATGTTAGAGCGATTGGCAAAACACTCCTACTTCTGTTTCCTTGATGGGTATTCGAGATATCATCAAATTCCTATCCATCCCGATGATCAAAGTAAGACCATGTTCACATGTCCTTATGGGACCTATGCCTACCGGCGTATGTCCTTTGGACTGTGTAACACTCCTGCCTCTTTCCAGAGATGCATGATGTCTATATTTTCGGACATGATCGAGGATATAATGGAAGTTTTCATGGACGATTTCTCCGTCTATAGAAAAACTTTTGATCATTGTCTAGGAAATTTAGATAGGGTTTTACAAAGATGTCAGGAGAAGGATCTTGTGCTTAATTGGGAAAAGTGTCATTTCATTGTCCGGGGAGGCATCGTTCTTGGACACTTGGGGTCCGAGAGAGGGATAGAGGTGGACAAAGCTAAAATTGAAGTTATTGAAAAACTTCCACCTCCTATCAATGTTAAGGGAATCCGCAGCTTTTTAGGTCATACGGGGTTCAACCGACGATTTATCAAGGATTTCTCCAAAATCGCTAGACCCCTCACCAACCTATTAGCTAAAGAAAATCCCTTTGATTTCGATGATGAATGACTTAAATCATTTGATATACTCAAAAAGGCACTCATCTCAGCTCCAATTATCCAACCTCCTGATTGGACGTTGCCATTTGAAATCGTGTGATGCCAGTGACTTTGTTGTTGGTGCGGTCTTAGGCCAAACCAAAGATAAAAAGCATCACACAATAGCCTACGCTAGCAAAACTCTTACAGGAGCCCAACTCAATTATGCCACAACTGAGAAAGAGATCCTAGCAGTAGTCTTTGCTATCGATAAGTTTAGATCCTATTTGGTTGGAGCAAAGGTCATAGTCTACACAGACCATGCTGCTTTGAAATATCTGCTTACCAAAAAGGATGCTAAACCCAGGCTAATTTGATGGATTCTTCTACTCCAAGAATTTGATCTGTAAATAAGAGATAAGAAAGGAGTAGAGAATTTAGTAGCAGATCATCTTTCATGTATGGAAGTCACACAAACCATGGACATACCTATCAATGACTTCCAACGAGATGATATGCTCCTCAAGGTGACAGACTCTCACCCTTGGTATGCGGATATCGTGAACTTTATGGTCACGGAGTACGTACCACCAGTGGAGAACAAAAACAAACTCATTTATGAGAGTCGTAGACACCTTTGGGATGACCCTTATCTCTATCGAGTATGTGCCGATGGCCTTCTTATAAGGTGTGTCCCATCAATCGAAGGCACCAAAATTATAGAGAAATGACATGCTGGCCCATATGGTGGTCATTACGGTGTTTACCGTACTTAGGCAAAGATCTGGCAGAGTGGATTCTATTGGCCTTCAATGTATGAAGATACCAAGGAATTCATTCGCGGATGTTGGAAATGCCAGAAGCATGGAGGAATCTCTCCTCGCAATGCGATGCCTCTAACATACAATCTCCAAGTGGAAATATTTGATGTATGGGGTATTGATTTCATGGGACCTTTTCCTAGGTCTTATGATTGCGAGTATATTCTGGTTACCGTCGATTATATGTCAAAATGGGTAGAAGCATTGCCATGCAAAAATGCTGATTCCAAGCAAGCAAGGAAAATGTTCCATGAGATCATTTTCCCAAGCTTTGGAACTCCCCGTATGGTCATAAGTGATGGAGGGTCTCATTTCATAGATAAGACCTTCCGGAACTTTTTAAGGGAACTTGGAGTCTAGCATAACATTACTACCCCATACCACCCACAAACAAGTGGTCAAGCAGAAACATCTAATAAGCAAATTAAGAATATTCTGCAAAAGACTGTCTTCGAAATGGGAACGGGATGGAAGCAAAAGCTACCCGATGCATTGTGGGCATATCGTACTTCCTACAAGACACCTATCGGCATGTATCCTTTCCAACTTGTCTATGGGAAGACTTGTCATCTTCCTATAGAATTGGAACATAGAGCGTATTGGGCCATCAAGCGGTGGAACATGAATCTTAACGAAGCTGGAAATCACCGATTGAAGCAAATCTCTGAGTTGGAGGAATGGAGAGATAAGGCGTACCACAGTGCCAGAATTTATAAAGAGAGAACCAAAAGATGGCACGATAAGAGGATTACACCGAAAGAGATCAAACCTGGAGATAAAGTTTTACTCTTTAACTCTAGGGTTAAACTCTTTGGACATGGGAAGCTTAGAAGTAAATGGGAAGGACCCTTCACTGTAGTAGAGACTTCATCCCATGGAGCAATCACACTCCAAGGTGATTACGGTCAACTATTCAAAGTGAATGGGCACCGACTCAAATTATTTCTTGATTCCCAAAAGGATACAGAAAAAGAATTTGACATGGTAAATCTAATCGATATCCATGCCATTTCTTTCAATTCTGTTTAAATTCTACGCGACCAACTAATGGACCCATCCAATTCTTCTTCTAGAAGGCCCATTTAATCGACCCGAGAAAATGTGGCCCGAGCGGAGCCAGAAGGGGTTCGGCCGAACCCTAGGGTCAGTCGACTTTCCCTTCACGCCGTTCGTGTTCTGTTTTCTCATGTTGATCCTCCTCGATATCCTCCACAAAATCCTCGGTGAAACGCGTTGTTCCCTGCCTATTTAAAGGACGGAAACAGAGAGGAAAGTTGCACCTCATTGAATAATCATCTTCCTCCCATTCTCTTCATGGCTGACAAGAAGATTGTGCCTCATGCCTCCTCCAGCTCAACCTTCAACCTGAGCGGAGACATTAAACCGGCCAACGACAAAACTTCCCTCGCCTTGGAGTCCGTCATGGCGATCGATGTCAAGCCCCTTGCCATGATCTCGCCCACGACGACTCCGCGCGGGCGCAACCCTACACCTCGTAGCGCTGTTCGGTCGCTCTCCCCTCGGAGAACACCGATGAAGTCGACAATGCCAGGCCATTCGACTTTGGTTGGGCTGAGCCCAGTCAAGACACGTCTTTTCCACGGGAAAGACGAGGCTCTCCCATCGTTGCAGCCTGGCGAGGAGTTCATGTATACTTTGAAGACTAGGACGGGCGATGTAGTAAGCCACCACTATAAGACGCCCAACAGTACCTCGCCAGAACACATGGGAGATAGCTTTCTTATCCACGGGGTGCGCAAACCCGAAGGAGGCTACGCTAAGGGCCTATTCAAGCGCGTGGATAATCTGGCGATGGAGGAGTCGACAGGCTCGTCGCCCTCCAAGATTAGGCGAAACATCCCACCACCTGCCATCAACGGGCCACCCGGTCAGTTCGAGGGCAGTGATGAGGACTCTCCTCGTGCCCCTAAAGTGGCACAGCTGACCAAGGAACTCGCTTCTCTCCGCTTGGAGAACAAGAAGCTGACGGACTTGGTGGCTGAAGGGCGCATCGAGAGGGCAGAACTGAAGGACGATATCATGGCCCTCAAGGAGGAGATTGACGGTGTTCGTCGTGGCATGAGCGCCAAACTGCGGCGCTTGTGCAGTGCCGTCGGGGAGCCCGACATCTACAATGCACCATAGTTTAGATGTCCTGTTGGCATAGGATGCTTACTACTTAGGACTTTAATTTTTTTAAAAAACATTTGTTTTCTAAAGCTAGGTTAAATAATGTAAGCATCCCCATATTTTGATTTCAATAAAGTGAACTTACGGGTTCATCTAACACTGGTAAAGTTCCCCCTTTAGTTTATTTTGTTGAATAAATAATTCAGGAGACAAGTGTGGGGGAAACATGTCCCCAAGCCACGAAATCCCGACATATTGCATATCAAAACACGTCGCGACCAAATGAGCAAAACGATTTGACAAAACAGAGCTACAGAAGAGCCAACATGAGGTCGGCCGAACCCCCTGGTCGGCCGACCTATTTTCTGCTCCATACGACTGAATTTGTTTGGATTTCCTATCCCCACTTTTATGCGCTACCCTGCTGTTTGAGTTGATTTCATATTTCTCATTGCATATCTAAAATGAATCAACTCAACAAAATGAAATAAAATTTGGTAGTCAAGGATTTGCTTAAGCTGAAAATTTGAATACTTTATATTTCAATTCATTACCTTGTTTATGATTCCCATAATTTAATAAGAAAACCACATCATCTAGGTATTTGACTAATGTGATATGGTAAATGAGTTCTTTAGAAATCATCCTTTTGCTTGAAATTGATTTTGATATTTGTAACTATTTGAAGTCTTGAACTTTGCCTAAATCTCTCATTGGAAATTTATATACCCACCAAGGCCATATGATATCTTCATTGAAAACCACCAGCATATGCCACTTTGCTTTTCATTGAACTTTGTCAAACCCGTGACCCAATTGAGTGACATGCATGAAATTTTTGAATTGAAAACTCTTGTGCACTCCATTCATGTAAAAATTCTCATATTGAGAGTTTGCATCCATCGATTACCCATCCGCCAAAAAGAAACTCCATACAATACAAATGAAAGTCTCTCTAAAAAATAAAAAGGAGTAGAAGACATGGCTACAAGAAAAAGAAAAAGCATCCACTCTTGAAAAAGAGTAAGAGTGCTCAAAAAAAGTAGCCATGTTTCATCCTTAAAAGAGAGCAAATTCATGGGAGTTATCACCTCGCCCCTCCATTCCATTCATGTGCACAAGAATTTTCACTTCACTTTGTTCATTGCATAAGTGAAAGTGCATCTAGGCATCCTCGTGGGTTTTGGATGATTGATGACGACAATTAAGAGGCTAATGAGCTCAGTTGATCTTAAGCACAGGTACAAGGATTAAAATGAGATGAAAACCCTCAAAAAGGAAAAGGAGAAAACGGGCGTCAAAGACTCAAGTGTAGAAATTAGGGTTTCTATGTTATTGATCTTATATGAGTCGTATCATGTGAGAGGGTGGTTGTATCATGTGCATTGAGATCATACCAAGGGGCTCAAAGTGGTGGTTTAGAGAAAAACCTAAGTGAGAAGCCTAAAATGAGAAAAACCCTAGGAGGCCGGACTAGTCCGGCCATGGCAGACAAGTCCATTTTTGGACGGAACAAGCGTCACTGGAGTGTTCCCGAGTGATTTTTGAGCTAAGTCCGAGAAGTTCGGACTTGTCCGTTTTTGTACGGACCAAAGCTCTCTGGAGTAGTTCGGACTTGTTCATTTGGGCCCGGACTTGTCTGTTTGGGACTTAGTGTGACAAACCGAGAGAGAACCCTAGGGGGCCGGACTAGACCGGACCTACCCAGGAGAGTCCGTTTCTGGACGGACCAAGTGGTTCTGTTCCACTTCGGACTAGTCCTTTGTTGACCGGACTAGTCTGGTGTCTAGTGACCGTTTGAATTTGGAAATTTGGCGGGTAGTGTGTTGATCGCTGCTCAGTGTGGCAGTTGTTGGGAACTGACCAGGGGGTCAGTGGTCCCATAGGGTCGGACTAGTCCGTGGTCTAAGGCCGGACTAGTCCGCCCCTTTGCTGATGTAAGCAAAAGGGGCTCGAGACCTCTATAAAAAGGGGACCCGGGGCTCATTTGAAATAGACTTGAACCCTAGCACCGCCACAAGCATCCTAGAGCCTTCCAAAGCCTTCTACTTGTCCTACTAACCCCCTAAGAGCAAATCTTGAAGAGATTAGGGTTTTGGGAGGAGAGTAAAGGAAGATCATCGCGCTTTGCCTCTCGGTTTAATCTCTTTCACATTGTTTTGTGTTTTGGCTTGTGTGAGTTGAGCTTCGTGTGCTCCTCATTGTATTGATTTGTGGGAGCCTCAAGTTGTGAGTAGCCCCATCAAACATTGTGATTGCCCATTGATATAGTGAAAACCAAGCCGGCCATTGTGGTGGCTTGGTGAGAGAAGGGTCAAGTGAGACCCGGTCCTTGGGTGGACTTTTCAACGTGGATGTAGGCTTCTTCGTGGAGCTGAACCACGGGATAAATCTCGTTTCTCTTGTTTTGCACTTTTCATAATCTCTAGCATTGCTATTAGGGTTCACATTTGACTTATTGTCTTACACTTGATCACTATTGTAAACTTGCAATCTAAGTTTTTAAACATCACAATCTGAGCTTCACAAGTTTGTTACATATTGCTTTTATTCTCTGTGAACTTTAATTCCGCAAACAACTTGTTGAAATCAAGTTTTAGGGTTTCCATCCTGTGCTGAGCGGACTAGTACGACCCTGACCAGACTAGTCCAGCCACAGAGAATTAATCTCGTTTAATTAAGTCATTTAAGGTATTATTGCCTATTCACCCCCCCCCCTCTAGGCGACTTTCAATTGGTATCACAGCAGGCTTCTCCCCAAGAGTCTAACAACTCAGAGAAGTAATGGCCGGAAGGGGTGACAACGAGGTTCTGATGGTCGTCGATGACACCAAGACAAAGAACGTCAATGTTCTTCAAGATGATCCAAATGACGATGAATAAGTTCGGATGCTCAAAGCACGGCTTCATGAGAAGCTCAACGTGCCGAAGAAGGAGATCAAGCAAATTGCTCCGCTTAACATTGACAATGGGAGTAGTTCACAAGACTACTCCCGGTACCCTTACAATTATGAGCAACTTACCGCTAGCAACCATTACTTGTCTATTCCCGTTGGCAAACCTCCTCAATTTGATGGAAATGATTATTCTATGTGGAAGCATAATATGAAGATGTACCATTTCCTTAAACCCTAGCTTGTGGCAAATTATGATGACAGGTGTTCATCTTCCCAAGAATGAGGAAGACATCACTCCGGAACAAGCTGTTCTTCTACATCGAAATGCTCAAGCCGTTGGAGTGATTACCTCCTCATTGACTCGTGAGGAGTTCAACCGCATTGAAGGGTTGGAGGTGGCCAAGGAGATTTTGGACACCCTCAAGATGGCGCACGAAGGCAACCGCATCATTAGGGAAGCAAAGATCGAGATGATTGAAGGAGAGCTTGGGAGATTCACCATCATGGAGGGTGAATCTCCGCAAGATATGTATGAACGCCTCAAGACTCTCATCAACAAGAGTCGGTCATATGGAAGCACCCGGTGGACCGACCACAAAGTAGTAAAGAGGATGATTCGAGCATTCATGCCTTGAAACGTCACTCTTTGCTCACTAATTCGTGAAAGTCCGGGCTTCCACAAGATGACTCCCGAAGAAGTGCTAGGGAGAATCATCAACCATGAGATGATGGAGAAAGAAGTGATGTTCTACAATGATCTACAAAAGCTTTCCTCCTCCAAGAAAAGGGATGTTGTATTCAAAGCAACGTCCTCAAGATCACAAGAAAAGGAAGAAAGTGATGAAGAGAGTTCCGACACCGATGAGGAAGAAGCTCTCTTTATCAACAACTTTAAGAGGATGTTTAGAAGAAGAAGGGGGAGCTACCAAAATGAGAGGAGAAGCAAAGACAAGCCCAAAACAAGATCAAAAATGGCTTGATACAATTGCGTAGAATATGGCCACTTCATTGTGGATTGTCCACATGAAGAAAATATGAAGAAGAAGGAGGGAAAGTCTAAAGAGAAGAAGTACATCAAGAAGAAGAAGCAATCCGGACATGCCCACCTTGGGAAGGAGTGGGATTCAAATGAGGAATCCTCCTCCGATGAAGATGAGAAGGTAGCAACCATTGCTATGAAGAAGACAACAACGGAGAACAAGCTCTTCCCCAACTTGGAGATCTCAAGGCCAACATGTCTCATGGCCAAGGAGGGAAGAAAGAAGGTTAAATCTAACTCCTCTTGAATTTCTTCTCATGATGACTTTGATAGTAGTAGTGAAAATGAACACATGCTTAAAGACATGAGCAAAAGCACCTTGAAGAGTTTGAGATTGTTAACGGAAGAGATATTTGAGAAGGAAGAACTCATCAAACGTCAAGAGGACATGCTCATCCAACAAAAGGAGAGATGTCAAGAGGTTGAGGAGCTCTTGGAACTTGAAAGAGAAAGAAGCAAGGCACTTGAGCGTGAACTCGCTTTGAGCAAGGAAACTTGCTCAAACCTTGAGAACACTACAATTGTGCTCAAGGATGAACTTGTTAGTTTGACACAAGCTAACAGAATCCTTGAGACGCAACTGAAGTCTCTCAAGGTCAATGCACCTTCTTCCTCTACAAGCTCACCTTCCACAAATATTAAATCCGAAGCATTTCAACCTTGTAAATGCTCAAACTTAATCATAAAACTTAAAGATGAGATAAAGTTGGCACAAACCAATCAAGCACCCAAGGGTAGCATTTTTGACAAGGAGAAGGTGGCATATGCACGTAGTGCATTTACCAACACAAGACATCCACTTGTCAAGGATGGTCTTGGTTATTCTAGGAATATGAAGCAAAATGCCAAAACTCCCAAGAATGGCAAAGACTTGATTGTCTTTGTCAAAGGAGGCTCACACAACACTAAGGAAAGGAACATTGCTACTACACCCAAAATGCCTAAGAAAGAACTGCATCCATTGTTTCATGATTTTGATGCTTCATATGTTTTATTAAGGAACAAGTTTGGAAAGGCATATGCTAGGTATGTTGGGCCACACCGTAAGAGTCCTAAACCTTGTGTGTGGGTGCCCAAGTGCCTCTTGACTAACATCACAGGACCCAACACCGTTTGGGTACCTAAAGCCAAGGCTTAAATCTTTCTTGTAGGCGTACTCCTCCGGTGGAACCAAGTGGGTCCTTGATAGTGGATGCACAAATCATATGACCGGAGAGAGGAAGATGTTTGTGGAGTATGAGCTTAATGAAGATCCAAGTGAAGGAATCTATTTTGGGGACAATAGCCAAGGAAAAAATCCTTGGCACCGGTAAAATTGCTATATCCTCTAATCATACTCTTTCAAATGTCTTACATGTTGATTCACTTGATTATAACCTCTTGTCCATATCACAACTATGTGACAAAGGTTATAATTGTTTATTTACTAATGAGGGTGTGACCATCACAAGGAGAAGCAATGACTCAATTGCCTTTAAGGGTGTACTCAAGGGAAAGCTCTATCTTGTGGATTTCTCTGCAGATAAAGCCCAACTTGATACATGCTTAATTGAGAAAACTAACATGGTATGGCTTTGGCACAGGAGGCTAGCCCATGTTGGAATGAGGAATTTGCAAAAACTCCTTAAGGGCGTGCACATCTGTGGTTTAAAGAATGTTGTGTTTGAAAAGGGTAGGCCATGTAGCGCATGCCATGCTGGAAAGCAAGTTGGAGCACCTCATCCATCCAAGAACATTATGACAACATCAAGACCGTTGGAGCTTCTACACATGGATCTCTTCGGTCCAATCGCCTACATTAGTATTGGTGGTAATAAATATGGTCTTGTTATTGTTGATGATTTTTCACGTTTCACTTGGGTGTTCTTTTTGCATGACAAGAGCGAGACTCAAGGTGTCCTCAAGAGATACTTGAAGAGAGCTCAAAATGAGTTCTCCTTGAGACCATTAGGAGTGACAATGGCACCAAATTCAAGAACACCCAAGTTGAAGAATTTTTGGATGAAGAAGGCATCAAGCATGAGTTCTTGACCCCCTACTCTCCTCAACAAAATGGGGTGGCCGAGAGGAAGAATAGACTCTAATTGAAATCTCAATAACCATGCTTGATGAGTACAAGACGTCGGACCGGTTTTGGGCGGAAGCGGTTAACACCGCTTGCCATGCCATAAATCGGTTGTACCTTCACCGCATACTTAAGAAGACGTCATATGAGCTCCTGACTGGTAACAAACCCAACATCTCTTACTTTCATGTTTTTTTGGAGCAAATGCTACATTCTTAACAAGAAGCCTAGGACTTCGAAGTTTGCTTCTAAGTCCGATGAGGGTTTCTTGCTTGGCTATGACTCAAACACTTACACCTATCGTGTCTTTAACAAATCCTCCGGAATTGTTGAAGTAGCACGTGACGTAGTGTTTGATGAGACTAATGGCTCCCAAGTGGAGCAAGTTCATCGTCATGTGCTAGATCAAGAAGAAGCTACACAAGTGGTGATAGGAAGGATGGCACTTGGAGACATACGACCACGAGAGCAACCTCAAGTCACAAGTAACCATCCTATACATCAAGCAAGCTCTTCCTCAAATGATCAAGATCAACCTCCCCAAGATACGCTTCAAGAAGATGAAAATGAAGGCATCAATAAAGGGGGAGACAATGAGAATGAGGAAGACCAAGATGATGAATTAAGACCTCAAGCACCTCACCCAAGAGTGCATCAAAGCGTCCAACGGGACCATCCCGTTGACAATATACTTGGAGACATCTCCAAGGGGGTAACTACTCGATCTCATGTTGCAAATTTTTGTGAACATCACTCTTTTGTTTCTTCCTTGGAACCCCATAAGGTTGAAGAAGCACTACGAGATCTGGATTGGGTGATGGCCATGCAAGAAGAGCTCAACAACTTCGAGAGAAATAAAGTATGGGAGCTTGTGAAGAGGCCAAATGCAAATGTTGTAGGGACCAAATTGGTGTTCCGCAACAAACAAGATGAACACGGGTGGTTACAAGGAACAAGGAATGACTTGTGGCCAAAGGGTACTCACAAGTCGAAGGTTTGGATTTCGAAGAAACCTTTGCTCCTGTAGCTAGGCTTGAATCAATTCGTATATTACTTGCATTTGCTACTCACCATGATTTTAAGCTATATCAAATGGACGTCAAGAGCACATTCCTAAATGGTCCAATCAAGAAAGAAGTATATGTGGAGAAACCCCCCGGATTTGAAGATGAAAAATTCCCAAACCATGTGTACAAATTGCGTCAGGCTCTCTATAGACTCAAACAAGCTCCTAAAGCTTGGTATGAGTGCCTTAGAGACTTTCTAAATCAAAATGGTTTTAAAATTTGGAAGGCGGACTATACTCTATTCAATAAGCATTTTAATGATGATTTGTTTCTTTGCCAAATATATGTCGATGACATTATATTTGGTTCTACTAACAAAGCCTTTTGTGATGAGTTTTCCAAGATAATGACGGAAAGATTAGAGATGTCCATGATGGGGGAGTTGATGTTATTTCTAGGTTTTCAAGTAAAGCAACTCAAGGAAGGCACGTTCATTAGTCAAACCAAGTACACACAAGATATACTCAAGAAGTTTGACATGGACAAGGCCAAACCCATCAAGACTCCTATGGCAACCAATGGGCATCTCGATCTCAATGAAGATGGTCCAAGTGTAGACCAAAAGGTATATCGTTCTATGATAGGCTCATTGTTATACTTATGTGCATCTAGGCCCGATATCATGCTTAGTGTGTGTATGTGTGCTAGATTTCAAGCTGCTCCAAAGGTGTGTCATTTGATCGCTGTTAAGAGAATTCTTAGATATTTGGTTCACACACCAAGCCTAGGACTTTGGTACCCCAAAGGCTCTAAGTTTAACCTCATTCGATATTCCGATGCGGACTATGCGGGGTGCAAAGTTGATAGGAAGAGTACATCGGGAACATGCCAATTCCTTGGTAGATCTCTAGTGTCATGGTCCTCAAAGAAACAAAACTCCATTGCACTTTCCACAGCCGAAGCGGAGTATGTCGCCGCCGGAAGTTATTGTGCACAACTTCTTTGGATGCGACAAACTCTTAGGGACTATGGCATAAACTTATGCCATATTCCTCTCCTATGTGACAATGAGAGTGCCATCAAAATAGCTCACAATCCATTTGAACACTCAAGGACCAAGCACATCGATATACGCCACCACTTCATGAGAGATCACTCCATCAAACGAGACATTGCAATTTCGCATGTGAAAACTGATAAACATTTGGCCGATATCTTTACCAAGCCCCTAGATGAGAAAATGTTTTGTGAACTTAGGAGTGAGCTAAATATCTTGGATTCTCAAAATGTGGCTTAAGTCTTGCACATCTGATTGCAATATTCAAAATTCACGCATGCTTGCGAAAAACTCATCCTCCTCAATTTTTCCACAAATTATTTTTGAAATTATTGAATCCTTGTGAATCATGGTCATAGTTTGATTGTGATTGCTTACTGACAATATTTACAAAGATCTTTTGTGAAATATAGTCCAAAAGGATCAAATCTCCACTCAAAACTCAATATATAGGAGTTTTAAGTCTTGGGACCGGACTAGTCCGCTCCTTGTACCGGACTAGTCCGGTGGTATGAGTTGTCCGGACCCAGTCTGGATGCCGGACAAGTCTGGGTCCCCGACCGGACTAGTCCGGCCGTTGAGGACTTAACCTCCCCAGGGTGCCCTCGACCTTGCCACTTCCGTTCAAACACTCTCTCTCCAAAATGCTCGAAAACCGCCTCTCCAACGGTGATTTTTTAGTCCATGCACCAAATCTCGATTCCAATCGGTGGATTGAAGCCCGTGCTTAGGAACTTTTCCCCAAGCATCGGAGACCACGTACTCTTCCATATTTCAACAAATCGAAGACTTGAAAATGTGTTCTTGACCTAACTCTAAAATCCTTGAAACTCAATTCTTTTGGGTCCATTGATCAAATCTTCTTCACAAATGTGGTTCTACACATCAATGTGATCATGTAGCTCCATTTTTGTGGTAGGATCCGTAGTTTTTGCAAAATTTCCCTCGATTAGGGTTCTTATTGTGTGAACCGGAATAGTTCGGCCGCCGGGCGGACAAATCCGACCTCGTGCGGACTAGTCCGGCCCTTGGGCGCACAAGTCCGGGTTACACAGTGAAAATCCTAACCTAGGTTGATCTTGTGAATTCTACCATTTTACTCTAACTTCCTTGACTCATACACATTCCCTTGCTTCTCTTGTAAGCAACCATGTCGGACAATGAGTACGTTCCTCCCTCTGACTTCGAGACCGAAGCCGAGAAGCAGGCTCTCTTTCGCCAGAAACAAAGAGAGGATCAAGGGATGGTTGCTGCGTACTTTGCCTCTCAGAGGGCAAAGAAGACGCAGCATGAGGAGCACAACTCCGTTGCTGCTGAGGCTGCCCCAAAGAGGAAGAGGCTTGTGACCTTGGGTGAGCAAGCCAAGTCCGAGGGGGCAAGATCCTCCAAAGATAAGGGCAAGGCCCCTGTTGATGCTGCACCCAAGAAGAGGGTGACTGTGGCCAAGAAGGCAGCAAGCAAACTGAAGAAGGGTGCCCCACAACCCATTGGCCCCTTGAGGATGTCCTCTCCTGCACGGAACCCAAACCGTGCAGCTGCTTTTGATGTCAACATCTTCAAGGGAAAGGGGGTTGAGAAGGCACGCAAGTTGAGGAAGATAAATGTTTATCAGCGTGACAGGAGCACAGTGGATCCCCGGTTCTGGTGTGACTTCCACTGTGACTACTACAGGACGGTCTATATGACCAAGCAAACTCCTGTCACAGATGCTCAATGGATCGACTGGGATTACATGGCCCATAAAGATAATCAAGCCTTCAATGTTGTGATTGAGGCTGTCGAGAGGCATGGTCTGAAGAAGCTTATGGCTTTCTAGTATGACTGGAATGTGGAGGTCATCACTCAGTTCTACTCCACCCTTTACTTCCACACTGATGGGGACAGGAGGATCACCTGGATGACCCATGGAGAGCAGTACTCTACCACCTTTTCGGAGTTTGCTCAGTTGCTTGACTTGGAGGATCAACTGGATAATGAGATCATCATTTCCAATCTGAAGCCAGTTGATCGGGACACATTGGAGTATATGTATCCAAGCCATGGACAGTAAGAGGTCGGGCACATCAGAAATATCAAGCCCTTCTATAGTGTGCTCAACCGGGTACTCAGAAAGACAATTGCCCCCAAGGATGGATATGCGGGGATCATCCAAGGCAATTTGAGGCATTTAATGGTCCTCATTGATGGAGATGTCCGCTTCAATGTGGTGGACTATATCTTTGATGACATTTTCAACATCTCTCACACCCCCAACCGATCATGTGGATATGCTCCGTACATTATGTACATGATCGAGAAGATCTCTGGGCTCACATTAAAGAAAGATATCATTCACCGGAGGCTTCGACCACAACTCCCTCCTCCGGAGCCAGCTGCCCCTCGGAGGAAGAATGCGGATCCTCCTGCTTCTTCCTCACGCTTCGTGCCATCTCCTCCACCACCTCCGCCTTTGCCACAATGCGGAAGCAGCTTCTTCAAGTGCTTCAAAGCTCTCTTTTCTTCATGCCGGAAGACGGAAATTCGGCAACATCGCATGGAGCGTCGCAACGAGAAGTATCTCAAATCGATGTGCGACAAGCTGGACATCCCTATGTCCCCCGCCGAGGAAAGCGATGGTGAGCTCACATCCTTTCCCGAGTTCACTGCCGAAGAGCTCGCTGAATTTGGAGAAGCTGGAACTTCCACCATGGCCCAGACTGAGGATCCAGAGGCACGGAAAGCGACAGCGAGCCCCAAGGCGACAATGATGACTCCGACTCTGACGATGAGCAGTCCTAAGGGCTCTTCCTCTCTTCTTTTCCTTTTTGGTGTCTTGATGCCAAAGGGGGAGAGATAGCGAGGAGATAGCTTGACGGGCTCTTAAATCTAGAAGGAGAGGCATAGGGGGAGAGATGAAGGGGGAGAGATAAAATAGATTGATGTTGATGTATGAGTGTATTGATCTATGTTGGACTTATGTTTTAAAACTCATTTCAAGTTGTATTGTAAGACTTAATCTATGTATTCAAGTATTCATGTATCTTGCCTAAATTTGTGATGTGTTCCCTCATTTTAATGTCTATTTTGCATAATCATTGACTTATCACACTTTATGAACACATCACTTAGGCACCCCATCATAACATGTATATGTATTAGAACTCTCTCAATCTCTTTACTAATGATGCATACATTGAGGGGGATTCACTCATACAAATACATGTTATGAAAACAAATTATTAACCTTATTATTGAAGTCTTAATGTGTTGTCATCAATTCACCAAAAAGGGGGAGATTGAAAGTGCATCTAGGCATCCCCGTGGGTTTTGGATGATTGATGATGACAGTTAAGAGGCTAATGAGTTCAGTTGATCTTAAGCACAGGTACAAGGATTGAAATGAGATGAAAACCCTCAAAAAGGAAAAGGAGAAAACGGGCGCCAAAGACTCAAGCGTAGAAATTAGGGCTTCTATGGTATTGAGCTTATATGAGCCGTATCATGTGAGAGGGTGGTTGTATCATGTGCATTGAGATCATACCAAGGGGCTCAAAGTGGTGGTTTAGAGAAAAACCTAAGTGAGAAGCCTAAAATGAGAAAAACCCTAGGAGGCCGGACTAGTCCGGCCATGGCAGACAAGTCCATTTTTGGACGGACCAAAACGTCTCTGGAGTGTTCCCGAGTGATTTTGGAGCTAAGTCCGAGAAGTCCGGACTTGTCCGTTTTTGGACGGACCAAAGCTCTCTGGAGTAGTTCGGACTTGTCTGTTTGGGCCCGGACTTGTCCATTTGGGACTTAGTGTGACAAACAGAGAGAAAACCCTAGGAGGCCGCACTAGTCCGCCCCTGTGGCCGGACTAGTCCGGACCTACGCAGGAGAGTCCTTTTTGGGACGGACCAAGTGGTTCTGTTCCACTTCGGACTAGTCCGTTGTTGACCGGACTAGTCCGGTGTCTAGTGACCGTTTGAATTTGGAAATTTGGCGGGTAGCGTGATGATCGTTGCTCAGTGTGGCAGTTGTCGGGAACTGACCAGGGGGTCAGTGGTCCCATAGGGCCGGACTAGTCTATGGTCTAAGGCCGGACTAGTCCGCCCCTTTGCTGATGTAAGCAAAAGGGGCTCGAGACCTCTATAAAAAGGGGACCCCCTGGCTCATTTGAAATAGACTTGAACCCTAGCGCCGCCACAAGCATCCTAGAGCCTTCCAAAGCCTTCTACTCGTCCTACTAACCTCCTAAGAGCAAATCTTGAAGAGATTAGGGTTTTGGGAGGAGAGTAAAGGAAGATCATCGTGCTTTGGCTCTCGGTTTGATCTCTTGCACATTGTGTTGTGTTTTGTGGCTTGTGTGAGTTGAGCTTCGTGTGCTCCTCATTGTATTGATTTGTGGGAGCCTCAAGTTGTGAGTATCCCCATCAAACTTTGTGATTGCCAATTGATATAGTGAAAACCAAGCCGGCCATTGTGGTGGCTTGGTGAGAGAAAGGTCAAGTGAGACTCAATCCTTGTGTGGACTTCTCAACGTGGATGTAGGCTTCTTCATGGAGCTGAACCACGGGATAAATCTTGTTTTGCTTGTTTTGCACTTTTCATAATCTCTAGCATTGCTATTAGGGTTCACATTTGACTTATTGTCTTACACTTGATCACTATTGTAAACTTGCAATCTAAGTGTTTAAACATCACAATATGAGCTTCACAAGTTTGTTACATATTACTTTTATTCTCTATGAACTTTAATTCCGCAAACAACTTATTGAAATCAAGTTTTAGGGTTTCCATACTTTGTTGAGCGGACTAGTCCGGCCATAGAGAATTAATCTCGTTTAATTAAGTCATTTCAGGTATTATTGCCTATTCACCCCCCTCCCCCTCTAGGCGACTTTCAATAAGTCTCTCATAGGATCAAGTTTTTGACTTAGTAACATATGAATTGCAAATGTGTGCCACATTCATCCCTACCAAGCTCCAGATATAGCTACTTTTAGTATAGGGACAAGAATTGGCAAAACATGCCATGGTGAAGACTCAAACACTTTGAGAGATTTGAGATATTCCAATCGAGAAGTCAAGGGCAAAAGTTCTATGACTTTCAAATATAGCAATTGCCAAATCATTTCAGCAGAGAATGATCCAAGGGAACTTCATTCTAACCGTTCCACTTTTCAAACACCCAAGATTGATGTGGTAGACACATACACAAAGGGGATCCATGAATTCAGGTATAAGTTGAAATATCCAAAATCCTTATTTTCTACCTTATAGCAAATTCATGACAACACTCTAGTTCTTCTTGCCTTCACTCAAGGACGAGCAAAGGACTATGTGTGGGGGAGTTTGTTGACGGTCCTTAAGTACCACATTTTGACCGTCAATTCACCTCATAATGTGCATAAAAGAAATACAAAACATAGTGGTAGGGTTATACACTAACCCAATTCCACAAGTGTTGGTGTTTATTTGTATGCAGGTGAATTATTACCCAAAATACCAAAACTTGTAGGGATGAATCCATGAAAATGGATATCAACGAATCAGGTGATGACTTGTGGCAACACATGGATCAAATGGCCCACAAACAGAAGAATACGAGGAGATTCAACGGTGTTGCACCCATATATATCAAGGGGGCCCACCTGGAAGAAGCAATCCCCGAGGGGAGCCTTGACCAGGTCGGCTGAACCAGGGGTTTGGCCGACCTCTTCCTGGCGCCAAACTCGGTCAAATGACATGTGTTGGCTCCTCCCGTCTCCCTGGAGTCAATGGTGACTGATTCGCGCGTTAATTGTGGCGGGAACCGACCCTTCTCCACCTTTAAATAGACCCCCTCACCTCACTTCTGACACACACCAAAAGTTGAGAATGGTGCTACACTCCAAAGGTTTAGAGTAGTCCTAGAGGCTACCAAAGTAGAAGGAGAGTGTGGTGAAGAGTCTAGGAGGAGGCTTGGGCTTGTCAAGTCCCTCTTCTACACTTGTACCCCTACAATGGTTTTACTCAATCAAGTAAGCCATTGTGAATTCAATACAAGTTTGATCTTTTATTCTTAGTAGTTTGCACAAGTAGTTACTTGTGGGTTCACTGCTTTAATTCATTAGAGGCTCTAGTTGTAGCTTTGTGTTCAAAACAACTAGAGCAGTGATTTAGAACGTAAGTGTGGTGCTTAGGTTATAAATCATCAATGGATATCTTGTAGACCCACGGATTGAAGAGGTAGTCAGTAGGTGGTGACAGCCCTATATGTCCTTCGTAATCCTTCACGTTCGGCTATGCCAAAGGCTCTTGGCGGGAGTCGTCCTAGTATTGCTAGGAGTAAGCCCGTGCCCGAAGCAAGCATCTACTGCAAACTACCTTGAATTAGGATCAATACTTTGAAGTCCTCTCTGTTCCTTGCCTACCAAACAACATTGTGTCCTTGGGTGAGCTAGTTCGAAAGATTAGCACACACGTTCTTTGGATTCGATACCCTTGCGGATACTCTTTAAGGGGAAGTGCTACAACGGTATTTCCGTGCACTTGCGGATAACTCTGTGGTGTTAAGAAATATCAACAGGGTCTAAATAGGTTAGTAATACCTTTGTAAAGGCTATTTTGTGATCTCTTGGCTACACACCGACGGAAGTGTGAGACGGCATAATTGAGGTTCTAGTCATCGAAAGGTGATGAAATCACAAACACGTGGGTAAAGTGGTACAACATTTGCAGAGTGTGTCTTAAAACTATCATGATAGTCGTGCTCCCGGTTATGAGCAACCTGGACCCTCACATGATTAGGGGAAACTTGGTATTGGGATGGTTTGGTAATGGATATGGTTAATAATATGGTTATGGCTGGTTATGAATTAAATTTTGATGTTGATTATGGTTATTGGTAATGAGAAATCTGGAATATAGCTGATGGTAATGAATATGGACTGGTATTATAATGATTACATGGTTTGTGATGGGTTTATTTCACATACATATAACATATTACTTTTCAAATGTTTTATGTACTTTTCAGCACTTAGTCATTATTATATTTGTCATTTGTATCAGCTACATGTCATACTTTCCACACTTGCATGTACTCACCTTTGCGATTCCCCCACCAATAGTTGCAAGTTAGAATTGGGAGTTCAACGATGATAACGAGGAGTTCTAGGCTATATCTGCCGTCAGCTTTGCCTGTAGAGTGTTGGAGCTGCGCTATACCCTATTTGCTTATGCTGCTTAGTTGCTTAGTTTGCTTAATTAGATTATTTCTATTGCATTAGTTGAAACTTGTCATTAATATTCATTAGAGCTTGTATTCGAGGATATTATGAATTGTGTAATAAAAGTGCTTAATTAATCTTTTTTTGTGGTAATTTTCTGTATATCATTTGTGATTGCACCGGTGTATGTGTGTTGAACGTCCTGGGCACACATATGTGTTCACTTGGTTCATTTTCGGAACCGGGTGTCACAAATTGGTATTAGAGCCACAGGTTGACCGTAGGATACCGCCTAGATAGAATGGACACTTCAAAGCACATATGAGCACTCAGGAATCAATGTGTTTTGCTTGGTGTGTTGTTTGCTATATATTGTTGCTTGTGTGCCTAATAGAGGATTTTGGGATGCTTTAGCATTGCCATGTCCACATAGGCTAGTATAGTTAGTTGCTTAGTTTCATATCCCTTGATGCATATAGTTGGGGACGTCTTCTAAATTTTATCTCTTGCTTTTCTTCAGATGGTGAGGACTCGCAACCAAAAGGATGGCAATGATGAGGAGGAGAACAATGGAGCACCTCAGAACAACAATGGACAAGGACCTGCTCAGGGAGCTACCAATATTGAGCAGCTTTTGGCTATGCAAAACCAACTCATGCAGACCATGATACAAACTATGGGACAGCTGCAGGCTGGTAACATCAACAATCAGCCCACATGCCTCCACCGCCACCCCCGCCTCCTCATAACCAGTAGGGAGAGTTTATGAGGACTAGGCCACCGACTTTTGCTCAAGCTGCTGACCCAATGGACGCCGATGATTGGCTCAAGTCCGTGGAGAAGAAGTTTGCTATTGTCCAATGCAGTGACTGAGAAAGGGTTCTATTTGCGTCTCATCAATTAGTTGGAGCAGCTGCGGATTGGTGGGATTCTTTATGCAATGCCCATGAGAACCAAGAGAAAATTACTTGGGCTGAATTCAAGGAAAGCTTTGGTTCTCATTATGTGCCGGAAGGTGTTATGATTTTGAAGAGGCAATAATTTGAGAACTTAAGGCAAGGAAGGTCAAGCGTGAGTGAATATCTCAATAAATTCACTCAACTTTCAAGGTATGCGCCTAAGTATGTGAGCCGGGACAGCCGGAAGCAATACTTGTTCATGAGAGGCTTGAACAATGAGATCCAAGTGCAATTGCTTAATTGTGATCATGCCAACTTCCAGAAGCTTGTGGACAAAGCAATTGTTGTGAAGAACAAGGTCCGTGAGATGGAGCAAGACAACAAGAGGAAGGCACCATATCAAGGAAAACAACAAGGAAGTAATGTGCGCCCTCGCTTTGCACCACCTAATGCGCCATATTATAGCTCCTCTGCGCCTGCTCATCGCCCTGGTTATGTACCGCCCAACTCAGTTTGTGCAGCAGCGCCCTATCATGCAAGCACCTAGGCCTCCAATGCCTTTTGCACCTCATGCCAACTTTCCTAGTGCAAATGCGCAGAATCTAGTCCATCCAAATTATGGTGCAGCAAAGAAGTGCTATACTCGTGGAGAAGCTGGACACTTTGCACATCAATGACCTAAGTTAGGCCTTCATCAAGGAAGCAATGCGCCGAGGCAAAACCCAAGACCCAATGGAGGACAGCTGCAAGGAAACCATGGACAACAGAATTTTGCTTGTGGCAATGTGAACCATGTCTCTACGGAGGATGCTCAACAAGCGGATGACATGGTGATAGGTATGTTTCTCGCAAACTCCAACCCGGCGACTATGTTATTTTATTCTGGAGCATCACATTCATTCATTGCATCAAAATATGATGCCAAGTATAGTTTGCCTATCTCTCATATGGAGTTTACTCTATTGGTTAAGTCTCCTGGAGGAGAGATGAGGACAAATATAGTATGTCCAAAGGTAAGCCTTAGAATAAGAGGGGTAGACTTCTTTGCCAACCTCATTGTCATGGATTCTCAAGGATTGGACATTATACTTGGTATGGACTGGTTGAGGAAGCACAATGGAGTTATTGAGTGTGCCATGAAGACGGTGAAGTTGACCAATGAGAAAGGGATCACCGTATAACTTGAAGCATCTCAACACGCACTGAAGCAATTAGATATGAATCACATGGACAGTGCCGCAATTGAGGAGATTCCTGTGGTGTGCGAATTTTTGGACGTATTCTCAGATGAGTTGCCAGGTATGCCACCTAACTGAGATATTGAGTTTTTTATTGATCTAATACCTGGAACTGCACCTATAGCTAAGAGGCCATATAGGATGCCTCCTAAGGAATTAGCAGAGCTCAAGACGTAGATTGAAGAGCAACTAGAGAAATATTTTATTCGCCCAAGCTCTTCACCTTGGGGAGCGCCAGTTCTTTTCGTGGATAAGAAGGATGGGTCACAAAGGATGTGTGTGGATTACCGAACTCCCAATGAGGTGACCATCAAGAACAAGTACACCTTGCCACACATAGAAGACTTGTTTCATCAGATAAAGGGTGCTTGTGTCTTCTCCAGGATTGATTTGAGGTTGGGATACTTTCAAATGAAGCTTAGACCATCAGACATACCCAAGACAGCAGTTAGGACACGATATGGATCCTATGAGTACACCATCATGTCCTGGTGTATGTTCCAGTGTATTGTTCTTGAATGTTTTTATTTCTCTTTTATCGGTAGTTTATACGCATTCGTATCTCGATCAAGAAGCAATACAAAGACTCTGAAGATCAAGATTTCATCAAGAAGAACCGAGCAGCTATATAATTAAAGGCAAGTGCCCTTGACCATCTTGCACCATTTTAAGGGTTTAGTTAGTTGCATGTTAATTAATATGAATCCTATACTATGCCATGTTGCTTTACCTTTTTACCTTGTCGCTTGGGGTATGGAAGGGTGGTATATGGGATTTACTTTTCGCTTAGCCATGCAAAATAGTTGGGTGGGAAAACATTGACCATATTTATTACTCATGACTTATTATTATGATTATGATGTTGAAAAAAAAATGAAGTGTAGTAAGTAGGAATCTAGCGGGTTGGTTTGAATGGTATGGTGCAATACGCACGAGACCCGGGATTGAGGATTGAACTTTGTCGGATTCTAAGGATCAGTTTATGGAGTAGCCACTAAGCTATACAGTATTGCCACAAGACTGAGTATGGGGCAGCTTGGTCAATTAATAAAGCCTCTCCCGGCTTAGTGCTGGTAGTTGGACGGTGCGGGGAATTGGTTCAGCGTATCTGCCTTGGGATCCGCATGGCTCGAGAGGGGGCTTCTCCTGTCGGAGGTAAAGTGGACTCTAGGAGCCAGAGCGGTGAAACCTCAGAGGGCCGGTTACTAGTTGGGAGGACCTTTGTAAAGACCTCGTAGTGATCTCCTGGCCACACACCTATGGAAGTGTGTATTGTGGTTGGCCGCCACTGGCAACAGGGAGGTTTACTTAGTCCACCTAGCAACAGGGGATGAAATCACGTCTTGTGGGTAAAGGATACATTCTCTGCAGAGATTGGAAAATTGTCATGACAGCCGTGCTCACGGACAAGAGCGGCTTGGTGTCGAATTCATAATTAGTCAATGGATGGAGTGGTGATTGGAAATGGACATTGGGATTGGTTCTTCATTTATTATTCTGTTATGGTTGGGATTATTCACCTAGATGTAGGTTGCTAATGAAAGCTAAGGTTAGATTTAATGCTTAGTGCTTAAACCACTATAAGCCTTTCCTTTGATTTGGCCTTCAGGTCATTTATTTCCCACACTTGTTGAGTACCACGAGATGGTACTCACACTTGTTTTGTTGTATTTTTGATATGCTGCTCAGTGAAGAGATGATCTAATGAGGACAGTGACAAGTGAAGCCGGTGCATAGGTCGCGTTGTTGCCAGTCAATTTGCCTGTGGTTGCCCTAAAGTTTTTCCTCTTCTGCTGCTACTTCAAAACACTCTTGAAGGTATAATGTTGTTTGCATGCGACATAGAACTATTTATCACTTTTTGTCCTACATGTATGGTGAAACTGATCCTGGCATACATGTATTTTGCAGCTAGTTTTATTTCTAATAAAATTGGGTGTGACACCGTGTATGTATGTTGAACGTCCTGGGCACACATATGTGTTCCCTTGGTTCATTTTTGGAACCGGGTGTCACAGGCAAGCGCTGCATGACCTGTCTTTCTCAAAGACAACATCTTTTAGACCTTGGATGTGACCATCTTTTAGAAGTTTGTGCAAATTTCTCATCCCAACATGGGCTAGGCGTCTATGCCACAGTCATCCCATGTTAGTTTTAGCAACCAAGCAAGTGTTGAGTTCGGCTTTATCTTTGTTGAAATCAACAAGATAAAGATTTTCCTTCAACATTCCCTTGAATGCAATCGAGCCATCGCTTCTTCTAAAAACGGTCACACCCTCATTAGTGAATAAATAGTTATAACCTTTGTCGCATAGCTGAGATATTGACAAAAGGTTATAATCTAAAGAATTTACATGTAAAACATACAAGAGAGTATGTTGAGAAGAGATTTCAATTTTACCGCTACCAAGGACCTTTCCTTGGCTGTTGTCTCCAAAGTATATGCCCTCACTTGGATCTGCGTTGTGCTCATACCCTACGAACATATTGGTGCATCCGCTGTCTAGCACCCATTTTGATCCACCAGAGGAGTAGGCCTGCAAAATAGAATCATTCCTTGGTTTTAGGTACCCAAGCTTGCTTGGGTCCTCTCAGGTTAGTTACAAGAGTCTTGGGCACCCACACACAAGTTTTAGAATTCTTGTGGCATGGCCCTGCATATTTGGCAAACACATTTCCAACTTTTTCTTTCATAAGAACATAGGAAGCATCAAAGGTACGAAACAATATTTGCAAATCAGATTCATGCGATTTTTCCTTAACAAAAGTGATTTTCTATTTACCATGGACATCAGCGGACATGTGTTTGTTCTTGTCAAACCCAAGACCATCTTTGGCGTTAGGAGGTCTAGTGACCATATATGCACTGCGTGCATATTTGATCTTCTCCTTGTCAAAGATGCCACTTTGAGAAGGATGTGTTGCATGAGAAGTAGAAGAATCAGGTTTGACAGCATTTTTCTTAATAGAACATGTGCACATTGCAATAGTTGTTGAACTTACACCTTTGGAAGGTGAGCTTTTGGAGGAAGAGGAGTCACTTTGCTTGAGCGACTCAACTTGCACCTTAAGAATCTTGTTAACTTTTGACAAGTAAGAAAGTTCACCCTTGATTGCAACGTGTGAGTCTTCTAGCTTTGAGTAAGTTTCCTTACTCAAGGCTAGCTCATGCTCAAAAGACTTGTTCTTCTCTCTTTCGAGCTCAAGGAGTTTCTCAACCTCTTGATATCTATTCCTTTCACGGATGAGCATATCTTCTTGTCGGTTGACAAGCTCCTCCTTCTCAAAGATTTCCGACAACATTTTCATTTTTTTAGTGCAGTTTTACTTAATCCCATAAACATCTCCTTATTTTCACTTGAGCTATCAAAATCATCAATAGAGGAATTTAGCGAAGGGGGAGTAAGTCAAACTTTTTCTTGCCCTCTTTGGCCATAAGGCAAGTGTGATTGTGTGCGTCTCGTCCTCCCATGTTTGGGAAGAGTGTAGATATCTTGGTGGGTTTCTTGATGGCAATGATGGCCATCTCCTCTTCTTTATCGGAGGAGGACTTGATGTTTAAGTCCCACTGCTTGCCGATGTGCGCTTGATGAGTTTGTTGCCTTTTCTGAAGATCTTGTTCTCTTGAGGCTTCGTTTCTTTCTTCCTCTTACTTTCTTCATAGGTGCAGTCAACCATGAAGTGATCGTACTCGCCAAGTTATAGCAGATGCGTCGAGCCTTGGATTTCCCTTTTTCCTTGCTCTTCCCTTCATTTGAGTTGCTGCCATGTCTTCTTTTCATCATGCGCTTGAACTTCTTGATGAAGAGTATCATCTCTTCATAATATAGATCAGTGCTCACATCACTTGTATCTTCTTCGTCTGGAGATTCACGAGTTTCTTTTCCTTTAGGCTTGTAAGTTGCTTTGAGAGCAACTTCCTTCTTTTTGGAGGAGGTAAGCTCAGCTAGATCTTTGACGTATTGGGCTTCCTTCTCCATCATCTCATGGTTTATGATCTTGCCCAATAGCTCATCCGGGGTCATTTTGTGGAACCCGGGGCTTTCTAGGATCATTGAGCATA
This sequence comes from Tuctoria greenei, assembly GCA_036927565.1. Lineage (NCBI taxonomy): Eukaryota > Viridiplantae > Streptophyta > Magnoliopsida > Poales > Poaceae > Tuctoria > Tuctoria greenei. Next base: position 192,874,757 of record JAYESD010000005.1, read on the forward strand.
ATGTGATGTTTCTTGGCATAAAGTCTCTAATCATCCTTTTAACCACCTCATAGTCAGTCCATTTCTTGCTTCCATAGGCGCAAATCTTGTTGATAAGTTCCTTCATCCGGTTGTACATGTCTTGAGGTGATTCGCCTTCCTCGATAGCATATCTCCCCAACTCTCCTTCAAGCATCTCACTTTTGGCTTCTCGGACTGACCTATTTCCTTCATGGGCTATTTTAAGTGTATCCCAGATCTCTTTACGCTTTCCAATCCATCAATCTTGGTGACCTCCTCCCTGCTCAGTGATGATTTTATCACTGCAATAGCTTGTGCGTTGCAGTGAATTTCTTGTTCGTGTTCCGGAGTGAGTTCTTCGTTCGTGTCCGGGATATCTACACATGTGCACACAATATGCCAAAGGATAGGATTCAAAGAGATTAGATGCATCTTCATATTATATTTCCACAGGGTGTAGTCATTTCCGTCAAATTGCCGAGGCTTTCCCATGGGAATAGAAAGATAGTGATTATTTGAATTAAGACGGTTATAATTGTAAGGATATCGGGAGTAGTCGTGATGACCACTCCCCGTCGTATTCTCTTCTTATTTTCCTTTTGTGCCAGCAGTTTCTTCCTCAGAAGTGCCTTCAATTGGCGTATTTCTTCATCATCATGTGGATTTTCTCTTAGCACATCAAAGGCTTTAGTTTCTTGCTCTTCCTCGATGTTGAGCACCTTCGGGATCTCGTTGTTCTCCTTAGAGGCCATTGATCTCTCCGAGCGGTGAGTCTCGTTGATGGAGAACCTGCTCTGATACCAATTGAATGTGGCCTAGAGGGGGTGAATAGGCTTTGAAAATTTTCTGCACACTTAATCAAACGGTCAAAAACTTGATTGACCGGACTTGTCCGGTTGTGTGGGCAGACTAGTCCGGTGTGCCTGGTGTATGCCAATTTGATTAAGTATCTAAACATGATTTAAATTCTTTTAAGCAACGGAAATGTAAACAACAGATAAGATTACTTGAATTTACAATCTATGTCGTGAAGTTGTACGTGAAAAACAATTTGCAATTCAAGTTATGATATCAATCAACTATGTTCCCTAATAAAGATGCAAAAGTAAAGAAGCACACAAGACACCGATTTATACTGAGGTTTGATCTCACCAAAGAGATCTACTCCTCGTTGAGGAATCTCACACAAAGATGGGTCTCTTCAAACCCTTTCCCTCTTCAAGTCACCACATAAGGCCAACTTGAATCCACTATCACGGGCAATCACCGAGTTTATGGGGCAACCTCACACGTTGAGGGCTCCCACAAAAATTACAACGAAAAGATGATCAAATACACTCGAAAAGATTACAAAAGAGAGTACGAGTGTCAAGAGATCAAACCCCAAGAGCTCACAATGTGTAGACGACAATCTCTCAATCCCAAATCTAAGTGTTCAATTGGTTTTCACCTTTTTGGACTTTAGATGCGTGGGGAGATGTGTTTTTGGGCTCTTAGGACAGGTGGCGGCGCTAGGGTTTATGATTTTGATGGTAGGAATCAAAAGATGTAATTGTGGGGCCGTCGATCTCCTATTTATAGGGTTTTCAAAAAGTTACCGTTAGAAATCCCGATAATCAGACTTGTCCGGTGTGCTGTGTAGAAGACGACATGGAATGCAGCACACTAGAAACCCTAATTGTGTGAGATATTGTGGGGACCGGAATTCCGACATCCGAGGATCTCATTGGGTGGTGTCGTGCGATGCGACACCCAACAGTATACAAGAACAAAACGAGAATAAAACACAAGACGAAGTCTTTTATTTATCTTACAGTGGAAGTTTTACAATACTAGTGGAAGGAAAGAAATATATATATATCATAGCTACGCTCTCAGAACTAGCTATGCAAAAGCAAAGTCATCCATGCGCTGGATGCTTCGCACTAGCAACACGCAAGTCACGGCGCCGTGCAGGGTTCCCACTCGGCTGTACACCCTGGAGGGGGTGCAGCCTCATCATCAAACCCTTCATCAATGGTATAACCTGCAAAAACTCGTTAACTGCAAACGTGAGCATAAAGCTCAGCAGGACTAACCCGTCTCACTAGACATATGCAAGGGGAACACTAAACATAGGTAAGGTGAAGCATAAATGACTCGCCTACAATTGAATCCTTATAATAAGGTTTTAAGTAGCAAATGACATTCTCCAAGCACGACACATCATGGGTTCCACAATCAAACAAGAAACGCTTTGCCAATGATATGACATGCCCAGAGCACATAATGCTATTACAGCTAAAGTATGGGGAAACTGTAAACTTTAATGTGACTATCTCTAAATCATACAAGGTTGCAAAACAATTATAATTCAATACAATTTATTTCTCTTACTTCTTCAGTATTTACTATGTCACGGCGCAGTGAACAAGTGGTACTCTATTACCGCGAGGGACGGTAATTGCAATCAGGACACACTCGGACAACATGACACATACGTCGTTCGGAAGTGTCAGCGAGTACACCTGTACCTACATAACCCTTCAGTACTAGGCGTATATGGCCACCTTTCACAAGAAACCCGAACGCCGAGCCCGTCTCACCTCCGCAAACAGAAGGTCTCCGCACGGAAGACCTCATGTGTCCACCGACCGATTTACACCTTACTGTCCTCAACCCACCCCTATCGATGGTGAGTTAATGGGCCTCGACACCCCAGTTATCGAGTTACATCAGTTTACTGGATTCCATATGTCCATTATGTTGCCGGTACAATTCAAGCTTGTCCGAAGGGGCCACATACAGACGGGCCTTAATCGACACAGGCAAGGCTATGTGACCGAGACTCAATTCTCGCCGCTTCCTATCCATCCCCTGCCCGGTCTCAGTTTTATTATATTAAGCCATTGACCAAGCCTGTGAGATATGTCCTACATTTCTCGCGAGTAGATTCCAACTACTCGACTTATACCGGATTCCCTATACATTAGCAAAGCAGTTACTACAGGTCAAACTGTAACCTGTTCCAACCAATCTCTGGGATTTTTGGTCATGCAAGTGGAGTATCAATCATCCTAAACATAATGCACAATTCATATACTACTCATCATAGTGATAAAGCAAAATTTTATAAATGACTTAAATGCAAACTGGGGCTTGCCTAGTTGCAGGTCAGAGTCGGGGTTAATCTCTGGGACGTGCTCTTCCAAGGCTTCTGGTTCCTCCTCGACTTCGGTCACTATACGATATGCATATAACATGTATATAAATGACTTTGAAAAATAATTATTATCAAGACCATAATTTAACCCATGGTGATTATTATATGATGGGGACCTTAATTGTCTTTGGATCTTTGATGGTAGATACTAGGGAATATGATCAAAGCTCTTGCAAAGAACAGGAGATGATCAAAGTATATTGTTGTATCTAAAATCATGGCAAGTATTAAACTTCCAAGAATTTTAAAGAAGAAACTGTAGCTTGAACATAGCTTCCAGTTGATAATCCTGATAGAGGGAGTTGTCCTAGTTCTAGCAAAATTTGTTTCATAAATTTCTAAGCCTTGGTGAAGGAGTTATAGAATTTCTAAGTTGGCAATAATTTCTGGAATTATTTATATTTGAATTTTAGCTTTTAAATAAATATTCAGTTTGTAACTGAATTAGGACTATGATATTAGGTCAATTAAATCCAAGATTTTTACAGGAACTAGTATATGACAAAAGGAAGGTTTAATCCAAATTTGGGACATAATAAAGCAACTGAACATCTGCAAAATTCAATAACTGAAAAAGGTAAATGAACTATACAGAGGGTTAAACAGGTGCAATGGCTCCCAAACTTTTTCTGGTAGTCAAGAATAGGATAATGTATTTTATGTGAATTTTGGGTATTTTTCGAGTGGAAATTTCATCTGAAAAAATTGCATTGGCTTTTGAGAAGATTGTTTCATACAGAATTTATCTGTGAGTTCCACAGAACCTAATTGGTACTGATCGAAACTAGGGCTCAAGGGCTTTCAAACAAAATTTGTTTGAATATTTTTGGAGCATCCTACAGAAAGTTATGGATTTACTAAGTTGGAGCCAAATCTGGAATTAAATTCTAATTTGAATTAAACCGTGGGTCCCACTATTTTAAAATGAACCAATGGCATTTAAACCACACGGGGACCACAGAGATACAGCGCGCAGCCACAGCAGATCCCGGGGCCACACCTGATCCGACGGTTTAAAAGGCGCTGACACGCGGGGCCCGCTGCGTCGTCTTCCTCCTCCCGACGCGGGCGGCGCGCGGGGCTCCCGCAGCAGCGCACTCCGGCGAGTCTCGCTGGATCAGCGTTCTCGGCCACTGCAGCATCTAAATTTTGGCGCCCAAACTTAATTTCACGTGCTGAGCACGACGGTAGGGTCGGGGAGGCTTGCCGACGTTCGGAAACAGTGGCGCATCGGCGGTGGCGACAGCTAGGGTTCCGGCAAAGTGGAGACCCTCTATTCCCTAGTTAAACCTCTCGATTGAAAGCTCGGGAAGCATCGTGGATGCATGGGAAAGGTCTTGGGAGGGTCTAGAGCTCGTGCCATAGTCGGTAATACTGAACTCGACGGTGAACCGAGCTCTAACCATAGTGGAAGGGGAAAACTCGACGAACATGCCAATTAGTCGATGTTTCTTTCTGATTTTTGGAGGGAAGGTGCACTAGGCCACAATGATCATGTTATCTAACTGGATCAAAGAGATTTTTTGCATACAATCGGAATTAAACCGACGACCTAGTCTCAACGTTATAAAAGTGCTTTGGGATTTTAAAGAATACCGGAGCTAGGATGCATGATAGGAGTTCAATCTTAACCAGAAGCTGCATGAGGTCGTTGCGCACCTTTTTGCTATAGACCGTAGAGAATGATGAGGCTTGTATCGTCGGCGAGGCTGCGCGGCGTCGAGCGGCACGGGGTGATTGCGGTGGCGACGAAACGGAGCGGCGCGGTGAAAAGTGAACGGGTGAGGGACTTCGGCCGACGGGGGGGTGGTTTTATAGCCTCCGCCGCGGTAGATAAGTACGCAGGGGGTTAGCTGGAGGTGACCGACGGCCGACGGCGCGCTGGCGGCATGCAGCGTCGCGGTGTCGCCCGGGGAGAGAAAACAGGGGCGGTGAATCGGTTTCACTGTCTGACCGGTGGGCCCCATCTCTCTCCCTTATCCCCTCCTCTAATTTCCAGCTAAAACATTGTCCAAAAATTCCCAAAATTTACAGGTAGGCTAAGAAAAATATGGGGAATCCAATTCTGCAATCAGATTTCAATTTGGACATAGTTTGCATCAAATGAAATTCAAATGTGAATTCAAATATAGGTATAAACCTTATTGAATTAAATAGTAGCTGAGGTCCAAAAATCTCCAAACTTTGAAACCAAGTTCCCTGAACCATAAAAGGTCTTAGGAAAAATTAGGGATTGATTTGGGCAAAGTTTAGTGTAAAGCTAACTTTGATGTTGACGCGAAATGAATCATCTGTACGTGTCCAAACAAATGGAAGATGTACTTCAAAAATCTTGAAAATTTTCTGAGAAGCTATTTAGATATTTAAGAGTCCAAGGAAAAATTTGGAGCCTTGGATTTAAATCTTTTCGGTAGGACCTAATAGGCATAGCAACATAATCAAATTACATTTGTTTTGATTTTTATATTGCTGCCATATAATTTGCCCTAGCCATTGCAAACAATAACTTCCCAACTTTGTAGAAAGGTTTATATAAAATGTTCTAGGGTTAGGGTGAAGTCCAGTCCTCATGTTGATAAGATTAAAACATGAGTAGACAGAAAACTTTTTAGTGAGGTCAAGTTTATGTGCACAATTATGTTGACCCCCATTATGTTTGATAAACCACATGTTGTTGAACTTCACATAAAAGGAAAAAAAATGGGATTTTACATTCCTCCCCCCTTAAAAGAATCTCGTCCCGAGATTACAAAGGAAGGACAAAAGATAAAGATCTACTGAACATGTGCCGCTAACAAGTCTGGGTAGTTCATTTTAAGGTATTCCTCGCTTTCCCACGTGGCTTCTTCAGCACTGTGGTTGCTCCACAAGACTGTAGAAACGCAAAGTGCGCTTTCTTGTGGTGCTAGTTTTCTCATCAATGATCTGGATTGGATGTTCGAAATACGTAAGATCTGGTTGGAGAGTTTCCAACTCCTCAATACGTATATTCGCTGGGGCTTTGAGACATTTCCTCAGCTGAGAAATGTGAAACACATTGTGGACCCCTGCCAGCAACGGCGGTAACTCCAATTGATATGCCATAGGTCCGCATCTGTTGATTATTGCGAACGGCCCAATAAAACGTGGAGCTAGCTTTCCTCTTACTCCGAATCGATGAATTCCTTTCATCAGGGATACCCGGAGATAAACTTGATCTCCAACCTCGAAGTGAAGAGGTCGACGTCGTTTGTCCGCATAGCTCTTCTGACGAGACTGAGCGGCTTTGAGATTGGCTTGAATAAGACGTACTTGCTCTTCGGCTTCATTTATCAAGTTGATGCCATATACCACTCGTTCACCAGATTCGCACCAGTTCAAGGGTGTGCGACACTTCCGGCCATAAAGAGCTTCATATGGCGCCATCTGAATGCTGGCCTGGTAACCGTTGTTGTACGAAAATTCTGCCAATGGTAGATGATCATCCCAATTCCTACCATGGTGGATGGCACAAGCACGAAGCATATCCTCAAGCACTTGGTTTACCCGTTCGGTTTGTCCATCAGTCTGAGGATGATAAGCCGAGCTTCGAATCAGTTTGGTACCCAATGCATTGTGGAGATGCTCCCAAAAGCGAGCAACGAAAATAGATCCACGATCTGAAATGATAGTATGGGGTACTCCATGTAGACACAATATTCTAGAGATATAAAGTTCTGCATACCGCTTTACATCATACTTGACACTGACCAGTATGAAATGAGCTGATTTGGTCAACCGGTCAATGACCACACAAATTGAGTCGTGCTTATGGAAAGTGGGAGGCAACCCAACAATTAAATACATGCTGATATACTCCCATTTCCAAGTCGGTATGCTTAAAGGTTGAAGCTGTCTGGTCATCTTCATATGGTTGGCCTTAACTCGTTGACACGTATCACATTCGGATACGTATTTTGCTACTTCTCTCTTCATACGAGTCCACCAGAACTTCTTTCTCAAGTCTTGGTACATTTTGTTACTCCCCGGATGAATGGAATACTTGGATAAATGAGCTTCATCTAGTATCTTGTTCTGAAGTTCCAAGTTTCGGGGTACCACTATGCGGTTTTTAAACCAGAGGGTACCTTCATCGTCACATCAGAAACATTTCATCTCCCCCTTCTCCATTCTTTGTCGAATGTGCGACATCCCTTTATCCTCCTTTTGAGCTGCCATAATATCCTCCCTGATAGTGGGAATGAGAGCTAGGTTGTAGAGTGCCCCATATGGAACCAAGTAGAGACTCGGTTCTTCTTCTCCCATTGAGGTAATGGAAAGATTGTTGACATGGGACTTGCAGCTCAGAGCATCTGCGACTACATTCGCCTTACCGGGATGGTAGTGGATACTTGTTCTTGATAGTGACAGCATTGAGTGGACGATAGTCCACACACAGTCTCAAGGTCTTATCCTTCTTCTCTACGAACAATGCAGAACAACCCCATGGTGATGAACTTGGATGAATGGAACCCTTGTTCTCAAGTTCTGTTAACTGCTCCTTAAGTTCTGCAAGTTCCTTGGGTGCCATCTTGTAGGGTGGTATTGAGTTTGGCACTGTTCCTGGTACAAGTTCAATCTTGAACTCTATGTCTCTTTCTGGGGGCATACCAGGAACATCTTCGGGAAATACATCCGGGTATTCACATACTACCGGAAGATCCTTAAGTTCCATAACCTCGGTATTGTGAGTAGATGAATTCACTAGACTGGCTCTCTCAAGATTGAGGACTTGAGAGGGATGAAGTGGAGAATTTAGATATATTTTTCGAGGAACGAGATCTAGAATAGCACCATGGTATTGTAACCATGTCATTCCCAAGATGACTTCTAACTTCTGATTCTCTAATATTAGAAGTGAAGTAAGATATATGGTTCCATCTAGGTTAAGTGGTATCTAAGCAACCAACTCATTTGTTATTGTTTTCCCTGCCGGAGTGCTAATCACATACGAAGTTTTTGTGGAGATTATAGGCAATTGAGTTTTAATGAAAAAAAGACTTGCTAACGACATTGTGTGAAGCTCCGGAGTCAAAGAGTATGACTACGGAATGGTTAAAGATAGAGAATGTACCCGTGAGTACGGGTGTGCCTTCCGGAACGTCCTCAATGGCGAGATGGTGAACGTTGCCGAGTCTGGGAACTGGCCTCTTGGTCTGGTTGCGGGGTTGGTTGGTGCCCTGGTATGATGACTGTCCTCCGCTCTGCCTACTCTGCGGGCAGTCCTTGGCGAAATGCCCCGTGCGTCCACACATGAAACACGTGTACGGGGTTTGACCGGTACGAATGGGAGGACGGAATCCCGGTGCATGTGGTGGAGGTGGAAGTGCACGTGGGATCATCCCCTGCTGTTGTTGCTATCGGAAACCGGGGTTGCCGAACTGGCGACCACTGAACATTGGTGGTCGTGATGGCGGTTGCCACCTCTGGTCGGATGGTGATCGATACACCATTTAGTACTTCTGAGAAGCACCACCTCCGCTACCCTGCGGAGCACTCCTCTTTTTCTTTTCTGAGGACAGCTCTCGAGTAGCATCCTCTTGCATGATCGCGGCGTTGACAATGTCGTTGAAGCTGCCATGATTGAACAAGACAAGCTTGTCCTTCATCTTGGGGTTCAACCCCCGGTAGAAGCACTCTCGCTTCCTGTCTTCCGTGTTCACTTGGTCCTGTGCATACTGGGTCAAGTGGTTGAAGGTCTTGGAGTACTCGTAAGCGCTCCTTCCTCCCTGCTTCAGCTCCAAGAACTCTTGAAGCTTCCTTCTCATAATCCCGGGAGGAATATGGTAGGCGCAGAACGCCTCCCGGAATTTTGCCCAGCTCACGACTGAAAGTGCATCTAGGACTCCCTTGTGGGTTTTGGATGATTTATGACAAGCAATTGGGATCCTAATCCTTTTGTTGAGATGAATGCAGGAAAATGATGAAAAATGAGCAAAGTACCAAAAAGAGGGAAATTGAGAAGGAAAATGAATTTGAGCTCAAGGAGAAGAAATTAGTAGTTTAGTATGCATGGAGTGTGTTAAGGAAACACACCCAAGAGCTCAATCTCATTTAATCACACACACAATGCACAAAGCTATACAGGACCGGACTAGTCCGATATCAGCCGGACTAGTCCGATATACCATTCTGCACCAGATCGGACAAGTCCGGTCAACACCGGACTAGTCCGATATCTTTCTGTTCCACTTCGGACTAGTCCTCCCCAGTGCGGACTAATCCTCAAAACAATGCACAAGTCTCACAAAATCGGACAAGTCCGTTGTGACCCGGACTAGTCCGATATACTTTGTGATCCACTTCGGACAAGTCCGGTGTTTACACGGACTAGTCCGATATACACCCTGATCTAAATCGGACAAGTCCTCCAAGTGCGGACTTGTCATCCTAAACACTTAGGGTTTCATGTGTCCGGACAAGTCCGATGACAATCGGACTAGTCTGAAGCTTTCCAGTAGCTAAATCGGACAAGTCCGTTTTGAACCGGACTAGTCCGAGATTCCTGGACACTTAGGGTTTGCTTCACACAGCACTCCGGACTAGTCCGGTCACCACCTCGGACTAGTCCGATCTTTCTGAACCCTAACGGTAACTTCTAGAAACCCCATATAAATAGAGGTGCACGGCCCACTTTCAAATCTCTCGAACCCTAGCGCCGTCACACCTCCCAAGAGACTCAAAAACCATCTCTCTCCACGAAATTAAGTGCAAAATCAATCAATCTATTGAAGATCACTTGTAGATCATTGGAGAGGCACTTGGCACACGATTGAGCTCTTGGTTTGAATCTCTAACACACTCTTGCATCTCAATTTGTATATTTCGAAGTGTGTTATTGGTGGTCTTGAAACTTGTAATCAAGGGAGCTCTCAACTTGTGAGATCGCCCCTTCAACTTGGTGATTTACCCCTGTGTGTTTAGTGGAAGAGGATTGGCCTTCGTGGCGATCCGACGAGGGAAGGGTTGGTGAAGACCCGGTCCTTTTGTGGGCTCCTCAACGTGGACGTAGGTTGCCTTCGTGGTAACCGAACCACGGGATAAATCTTGTGTCTTGTTCGTTTGTGTTCATCATTCTAGTTGATCAACATTATCTAGGGTTTGATTCATCTTGTTGAATTTAAGTTAAATAGTTGAACAAGAATCATACTTGCAATAGAACTTGACATACAATCATTGAACCGTTATTGAAGTTTATATTTCCGCTGCAAACGTCAACGAAACAATCAAATTGACCTAACTTGAACAACCTAGTCCGTGAAATCCGGACTAGTCCGCACTTTACCGGACTAGTCCGATATATCTGGTTTTAACCTTGTTGTTGAAGTGCTACAGGAACCAAGAAAATTCAAGAAGGCCTATTCACCCCCCCCTCTAGGCCTACATTCAATTGGTATCAGAGCAGGTTCTTCAGGAAAGAGTGCAACCACTCGAAGAGATCATGTCGAACATGAAGGAAGTCCAGAAAATCAACAACCAGGAAGAAATGAACAATGACAAGCACCAAAAGCTTGAAAAGTATCTCGAAGCCATTCAAGACTTCGATGATGATGATGAGGAGACATTGGAGCTGAAAGCACTGCTCCGAAAGAAAGCACTTTCCAAAGGGAAAGCTAAAGTTGAAGAAAAGAAGAAGGGGAGTAGTCACACCGACTACTCCCGATATCCTTTTAATTATGACCGTTTAAATTCTAACAGTAGTCATTATCTATCTATTCCTCTCAGAAAAGCCCCACACTTCGATGGGAGTGATTACTCCATGTGGAGGCAAAATATGAAGATGCACTTGATTTCCCTTAACCCAAGTTTATGGCATATTGTGTGCATAGGAATAAACATCCCTGATGACGATGAAGAACTCACACCAAGTCAAGAGCAAGCCATCCACAGGAATGCCCAAGCCGCAGCCGTTATCACCTCATCTCTAAGTAGAAATGAATTCACAAAGGTGGACGGATTGGAGATTGCCAAAGAAATCTGGGACACACTACAGACAGCACATGAAGGTGACAGGCATGTGCGGGAGACAAAGATTGAGATGATTGAAGGCGAACTGGGAAGGTTCACGATTGAGGAAGATGAGTCTCCCCAGGACATGTACAACAGACTGAAGACTCTTGTGAACAAGGTTCGATCATATGGTAGCAAAAAGTGGAATGACCACGAGGTTGTAAAGCTCATCCTTAGAGCCTTTATGCCTCGCAACGTCACACTTTGCTCTATGATCCGAGAAAGTCCCGGGTACAAGAAAATGACTCCGGATGAACTGCTTGGCAAAATCATCAACTTTGAGATGATGGAGAAGCAAGCCAAGCACGTCAAAGAAATAGCCGACCTCACATCGGCCAAGAAGAAGGGAGTTGCCTTAAAGTCCTCACTCAAGCCTCTATCCAAAGAAGCAAAAGAAGCACAGCTTGAGGAGGACAGCGATGATGAAAGCAGCGAGCTGGACGAAGAAGATATGATTTTGTTCATGAAGAAGTTCAAAAGAATTATGAAGAAAAGACAAGGAACAAAATCGAGTGAAGGAAAATACAAGGAGAAGACAAAGCCGAAGATGAGGCGGGCATGCTATAATTGTGGTGAGTACAATCACTTTATAGTTGATTGCCCATATGAGGACAACAAGAAGAAGAGTAAAGAGTCCAAGCCTCAACCGAAGAAATTCTTCAAGAAGAAGAAACAAGCTGAACAAGCACACATCGGAAAGGAGTGGGACTCAAACGATGAGTCCTCATCGTCCGATGAAGAAGAAATGGCTAGCATAGCCATTGAAAGCATGTCCAAGAAACCCACACTCTTCCCCACGCTCGTTGCAAAGAAAGCAAGTGGAACTTGCCTCATGGTTAAGGAAGGTAAACGCAAGGTAAACATCAAAACTCCTTCCTTGCATTCTTACTCGAGTGATGATGATCTAGATAGTGATAATGAAGATATGCTAATTGGTTTAGATAGAAAAACTGCTGCTAAAATGAAATTCTTACTTAACCAACTTGTTGAGAAGGAAGAGCTAATTGATCGTCAAGAAGACATGATTATCTCCCAAAAGGAGAAGCATGTCGAACTTGACAATCTACTAGCTCTTGAAAAGGAGAGAAACCACTCACTAGAGCTTAAGCTAGCCTCAAGCAAGAAAACTTGCTTGGAGTTAACCAACTCAAACGTTGCAATCAAGGATCAACTTGATGACTTAATCAAGGTCAACAAGATCCTTGAAGTGCAGGTTGAGTCACTCAAGCTTAGTGAACCTTCCTCCTCTTCAACCCTACCTTCTCAACCCACTTCAACTAATATCGCTCATATTTGCAAATGTGATAAAATTAACACCAGGTTGAAGGAAAATTCTACCTCCACAAAGGACAAAAATCCTACCCAATGTGTGATATTTGACAAGGAGAGGATCAACTATGCACGTAGTGCATATTTGGTCCAAAGACCTCCAAACGTCAAGTACGGCATTGGTTACTCTCATGATGGAAAGCAAAGAGCTGGAAATCATAAAGATAACAAGGGAAGGATTACCTTTGTGAAGGGAGGACCCTCACAACCTGGTAACTCGAAAACTAAAAATCTGAACTCCCATGAAAACCGGACTAGTCCGGTTGTGGTCTGGACAAGTCCGGTCATCCGGACAAGTCCGGTCACACAGACTAGTCCGACCCATAATCAACAGCAACTCTTGTTTAAAACCTTTGATGCTTCTTATGTATTAATGAAAGATAATGTTGGTAAAGTGTATGCTTATTATGCTGGGCCACGCCATGGGAACACAAAATCCCATGTGTGGGTGCCCAAATGTATTGTTACTAACCTCCAAGGACCCAAGCAAGCTTGGGTACCTAAAACCAAGGCGTAATTTGTTTTTGCAGGCCTACTCCTCCGGTGGATCCAAATGGGTGCTAGACAGTGGATGCACCAACCACATGACCGGAGAAAGGAGGATGTTTGTGGAGTATGAAGTGAACCAGGACCCAAACGAAGGCATCTACTTTGGGGATAACAGTCAAGGAAGGGTCCTCGGTACCGGTAAAATAGCAATATCCTCTGAACATACTCTTTCGCATGTTTTACACGTTGAATCTTTAGATTATAACCTGCTGTCCATATCTCAGTTATGTGACAAAGGTTATAATTGCCTGTTTACTAACGAGGGTGTGACCGTCTCAAGGAGAAGTGATGGTTCCGTTGCATTCAAGGGTATGTTAAAGGGAAAGCTTTACCTTGTTGACTTCAACAAGGATAAAGCCGAACTCGACACATGCTTGATTGCAAAAACCAACATGGGTTGGCTGTGGCATAGACGGCTAGCACATGTTGGTATGAGGAACCTTCAAAAACTCCTCAAGGGCGATCACATCCGAGGTTTGAAAGATGTTGTGTTTGAGAAAGACAGGCCTTGTAGCGCGTGCCAAGCAGGAAAGCAAGTTGGAGCACAACATCCTGTGAAGAACATCATGACCACGACAAGACCGCTCGAACTACTTCATATGGACTTGTTTGGTCCAATTGCTTACATAAGCATCGGCGGTAACAAATACGGTTTAGTTATTATTGATGATTTTTCCCGGTTCACTTGGGTGTTCTTTTTGCATGACAAGTCAGAAACACAAGGAACACTCAAGAAATTCTTCAAGCGAGCGCAAAACGAGTTCTCACTATCAATCAAGAGTATTCGGAGCGACAACGGCACGGAGTTCAAGAACATACAAGTGGAGGAATACCTTGATGAGGAAGGAATCAAGCATGAATTCTCAGCACCATACTGTCCACAACAAAACGGAGTTGCCGAAAGGAAGAACCGAACGCTCATAGAGATGGCAAGAACAATGCTCGATGAATACAAGACTTCGGATCGATTTTGGGCAGAAGCAATCAACACCGCTTGCCATGCCACAAATCGACTCTACCTTCATCGACTACTAAAGAAGACTCCCTATGAGCTACTCACCGGTAACAAACCGAACATTTCATATTTTCGAGTTTTCGGTTCTCCTTGCTATATTTTGAACAAGAAGCCCAGGACTTCAAAGTTCACTTCGAAGTCCGATGAAGGTTTCTTGCTTGGTTATGATTCGAACACTTACGCCTATCGTGTTTTCAACAAGGCCTCCGGACTTGTTGAAGTGGCACGTGACGTAGTGTTTGATGAAACTAATGGCTCCCAAAAGGAGCAAGTTGATCAATGTGAATTAGGAAAAGAGGAAGCTCCCTATCAAGCATTGAAGAGGATGGCTCTAGGCGAAGTACGACCACAAGAGTCATCGTCAAAAATACAAGAGGAAAGTGAACCACAAGAGGAGATCAACAATTCAGGGGGAGCCTCGATACAAGACAAATCACAGGAATATGAACATGATCAACAAATCAACGAGGACAACAACTCAGGGGGAGAAGAAGATGATCACCAACATACGACCCCCCAAGTGCCACACCCAAGAGTACACCAATGCATTCAAAGGGATCATCCAATCGACAACATCATCGGCGACATCCAAAAGGGAGTAACCACTAGATCTCGTATAGCAAATTTTTGTGAACATTACTCGTTTGTCTCCTTTTTGGAACCCCGCAGGACTGAGGATGCATTGAAGGATCCGGACTGGGTGGTGGCAATGCAAGAAGAGTTGAACAATTTCAAGAGAAACGAGGTTTGGGAACTTGTGGAAAGACCCAATGCAAATATTGTGGGCACCAAGTGGGTTTTCCGCAACAAGCAAGACGAACACGGAGTGGTGACAAGAAACAAGGCACGACTTGTGGCCAAAGGTTACTCACAAGTCGAAGGTTTGGATTTTGATGAAACCTTTGCTCCAGTAGCTAGGCTTGAATCAATTAGAATATTACTTGCATATGCTACTCACCATGATTTCAAGCTGTATCAAATGGACGTGAAAAGCGCCTTCCTCAACGGACCGATCAAGGAAGAGGTGTACGTGGAGCAACCACCCGGATTTGAAGACGAAGAGTTCCCCGACCACGTGTATAAACTACGTAAGGCTCTCTATGGCCTCAAACAAGCTCCTAGAGCTTGGTATGAGTGTCTTAGAGATTTTTTAATTGATAATGGCTTTCAAATTGGCAAAGTAGATTATACACTATTCACGAAAAATCTGGATAATGATCTTTTTATTTGCCAAATCTATGTTGATGATATAATTTTTGGATCAACTAACCAATCTTTCTGTGAAGAGTTTAGTAAAATTATGACAGACAGATTTGAAATGTCAATGATGGGAGAATTGAAGTACTTCTTGGGATTCCAAGTGCGGCAACAAAGGGAAGGAACATTCATAAGCCAAACCAAGTACACACAGGACATCCTCAAGAAGTTTGGCATGGACAAGGCAAAGCCCATAAAGACTCCCATGGCAACGAATGGTCACTTGGATCTCAATGAAGATGGACCGAGCATCGACCAAAAGGTATATCGCTCCATGATTGGATCTTTACTTTACTTATGTGCATCTAGGCCAGATATTATGTTGAGTGTATGTTTGTGTGCAAGATTTCAAGCCAACCCTAAGGAATGCCATTTGACAGCCGTAAAGAGAATCCTAAGATATTTAGTTCATACACCCAATCTTGGTCTTTGGTACCCAAAAGGCTCAAAATTCAATCTCATTGGGTATTCCGATGCAGATTATGCCGGGTGCAAAGTTGATAGAAAAAGCACTTCCGGCATTTGCCAATTCCTAGGAAGATCCTTAGTTTCTTGGTCATCCAAGAAACAGAATTCCATTGCATTATCCACAGCCGAAGCGGAGTATGTTGCAGCCGGGAGTTGTTGTGCACAACTCCTTTGGATGCGACAAACTCTAAGGGATTACGGTTACAATATGAACCATATTCCTCTTCTTTGTGATAATGAGAGTGCCATTAAAATAGCCCACAATCCAGTTGAGCACTCTAGAACTAAACACATTGACATAAGACACCATTTCTTGAGAGACCATTCCATGAAAGGAGACATATCCATCTCTCATGTCAACACCCAAAAACAATTGGCTGACATATTCACCAAGCCACTTGATGAAAAACGTTTTTGCGAACTCCGAAATGAGCTAAACATTCTTGATTCTCGGAGTGTGGCTTGAAAAGTTGCATACCTGTATGATTGCTTCAAAATATTGATTTAATTGTGAAAATTAACCCTCCCCATTTTTCTCTCGAAAAACTATGTCAATTATTAGATCTTGATGAATTTTTGATCATAGTATGATTGTTGTTTGCTTCCTGGTCAAATTCATCAAGATTATTTGAATTGTTTTGCCTCTCTACTCTCAATTATTGGACCTTCAAATATATATGAATGGGCTATGCAATTCTCTCCTGGTGACCACGGACAAGTCCGTGGTTACCCGGACTAGTCCGCCATTGCAGACTAGTCCGCAGTGTGCCGGTTAGGCCGGACTAGTCCGACAGACCACGGACTAGTCCGACTTAGGTCTCTGGAGGACTTCGGACTAGTCCGGTCATGTCCGGACTTGTCCGATTTTTTGTGTCCATAACCCTAGCCGCCACTAAACCCTAATCCCTTCACCCCACACTCGCCCCCAAGCTTTCTCTCTCTTGCGCTCGAGCTCACAAGGCGAATCCTTGATTCCTCCGTCAAAAAGCCTCAATCTTGGGCGGAGATCAAGCTTGAAGGCTCGGGGATTGAAGTTAGCGGACAAGTCCGGCCTCCAACCCCCAAAATCTCAAGCTTCCTTTGATCTCTTGGTAAATACTCTTCAAAACCCTAAGAAATCACAAATTTCTCTATTGCTTATCGTTTGGCCTAGCATTCTTCACTAGTTACATGTCTAGTTGATGTACTATGTGTATGCTAGACTAGTTTTACCTTAGGGATCAATTTTTGTCCAGCCTGTTAGGTTTTTGCGGATGAACACCGGACTAGTCCGGTCCAGGTACGGACAAGTCCGGTCCCCCGGACTAGTCCGTGCCTGTGCACCGGACAAGTCCGTTGTTTCTGAACCAAAACCTAATTCTTTAATTCCCTAATGCATTCCATTTCCATCTTACCTCACCAATACCTTGTATAACTTGTCCTTTCTCTTGATCACTCATTCTCAGATCATGTCGAGCTCCGACAACGAAATCTCCGATTTCGAGGCCGAGTTGGACCACGAGGTGGCACCTCGGACCTCGGCGGGTCTTGGCAAGAAACGCCAAGAGAGACCCTCCGAGCCTGCTCCCTCACCTCCCCAGGTTCGGAGGAAGGTGTGTGTCAAGAAACCCGCCTCGAAGGCTGCTACTCCTTCAAGTGGCCTTCGCCAAGCTAAAGGGAAGGGCAAGGGGGTTGCCACAGGGCCTGTTGGGCCCCTAAAGCTGCATACTCCCAGAGAAGGGGTCCGGGATCCCAATGAGGAAAGATTCAATGGCAAGGGCAGCGATGTGGCTATGAAGTTGAGAAGTGTTGATTGCTATGCAATGCCCAAGCAAGCAACTGATGGCAGGTTTTGGTCAAATTTCCATGCTGATTTCTACAAGTTGGTCTATTTGCCGATGAAGACCCCGGTGGTGCGCAGTCAATGGATTGACTGGGCTCACCTTGAGAAGAGGAAATGTGCAGCCTTTGATGAAGTGATAGCAGCTGCAGAGAGACATGGGCTGAAGGATCTGTTTGCCTTCAGATATAATTGGAATGATGAAGTGATTGCACAATTCTATGCAACGTGCCACTTCTCAAGTGAAGACGAAGAAAGTGTGACTTGGATGACTCATGGATCCAAGTATTCTATTACTCAGGAAGAGTTTGCCAGCCTGCTGCACCTTGACTCTGAAGGACATGACCAACTCATTATCCACAACATTGGGGTCATTGAGAGGGATGGAATGAAGTTCATGTATGATCCCACCTCCAAGTATGTCCCTCCCTCCACGAAGAATATGAAGCCTTTCTTTGTGGTCCTCAACAGAGTCCTCAGGAAGACGATTGCCCCCAAGGATGGGGATGCAGGGAGTGTGCAAGGCTACCTCCGGACCCTGATGAGGGTCATTAGCAAGAAAAGGCAATTCGATGTTGCAGACTATATTTGGAATGATATGGTCAATATCTCAAGTACCCCCAACCGATCCTGTGGCTATGCCCCTTACTTGATGTTCATGATTGAGAAAGTCACAGGAATCGAGTTTGTGAAGGATGTGGAGCACACTCCACTGAGGCCTCAGAAGCCTCAGTCAGTGAGTGTCCAGGCTGCTCCATCGCCAGCCTCAAGCCCCGAGGCACCGGCAAGGCAAGAAGAAGCTGCTAGGGCTACTCCCCCCTCCAGGGAAGCCCCTAAGAAAGGATCCGCCAGTGGGATCCTCAAGTACTTGGCTGCAATTTTCTCCTCATGCAAGAAAACTGAAGTGAAGCTTCACAAGCTAAATCAGAAGAGGAAGGAGAACATGAGATACATAAAAGCCAATGTGAAGCAACTGAGTGAGAAGCTGGAGATCAACCCAATTGGATCTCCAGTACTCTCTGAAGATTCTGATCCGGACATCACCGAGCTCAGCCCCTTGACTCCCTCCGAGCTTGCCTATTTTGGCATTGGGGGCTCGAGCAGCTCCGCTCCTCCTCCTACCTCTCAACCTCGTCAAGCGGAAAGCGAGGAAGACGATGAAGACGACGAGAGGACTGACAGCGAAGAGTGAAGCCCTAGGACCTTCCTCTCTCTCTTTTTGGTGTCTTGATGCCAAAGGGGGAGAGATTGAGGGGGAGTCTCTAGTCTTAGCTTTAGCTGCATAGGATGCGAGGAGAGAGCTCTCTTTTTTTTAATTGTAATTGCATTTGCTTAACTCTATTTTCATATCATGTTTGGTCCTGTTATGAATTGCTCAAATAATTTGCAAGTGTGTGATGAAATCTGAATTTTTGTCCCTAAAATGCCATATTCACTTGATATTAGTTGATCAATGCAAATTCTGTCATTCTTAATGCATTCATGCTGTTAGTATGCATCCCACCATAAAGAATGCACATATGAATAATTATCTTGTTGCTTGATGAATTTTTGAGTCATATGTGCATACTTTATGAGAATCTCATTTTATACCTCATTTTGTGAAATCTCAATTGGTTGTCATCAATCACCGAAAAGGGGGAGATTGAAAGTGCATCTAGGACTCCCTTGTGGGTTTTGGATGATTTATGACAAGCAATTGGGATCCTAATCCTTTTGTTGAGATGAATGCAGGAAAATGATGAAAAATGAGCAAAGTACCAAAAAGAGGGAAATTGAGAAGGAAAATGAATTTGAGCTCAAGGAGAAGAAATTAGTAGTTTAGTATGCATGGAGTGTGTTAAGGAAACACACCCAAGAGCTCAATCTCATTTAATCACACACACACACAATGCACAAAGCTATACAGGACCGAACTAGTCCGATATCAGCCGGACTAGTCCGATATACCATTCTGCACCAGATCGGACAAGTCCGGTCAACACCGGACTAGTCCGATATCTTTCTGTTCCACTTCGGACTAGTCCTCCCCAGTGCGGACTAATCCTCAAAACAATGCACAAGTCTCACAAAATCGGACAAGTCCGTTGTGACCCGGACTAGTCCGATATACTTTCTGATCCACTTCGGACAAGTCCGATGTTTACACGGACTAGTCCGATATACACCCTAATCTAAATCGGACAAGTCCACCAAGTGCGGACTTGTCATCCTAAACACTTAGGGTTTCATGTGTCCGGACAAGTCCGATGACAATCGGACTAGTCCGAAGCTTTCCAGTAGCTAAATCGGACAAGTCCGTTTTGAACCGGACTAGTCCGAGATTCCTGGACACTTAGGGTTTGCTTCACACAGCACTCCGGACTAGTCCGGTCAACACCTCGGACTAGTCCGATCTTTCTGAACCCTAACGGTAACTTCTAGAAACCCCATATAAATAGAGGTGCACGGCCCACTTTCAAATCTCTCGAACCCTAGCGCCGTCACACCTCCCAAGAGACTCAAAAACCATCTCTCTCCACGAAATTAAGTGCAAAATCAATCAATCTATTGAAGATCACTTGTAGATCATTGGAGAGGCACTTGGCACACGATTGAGCTCTTGGTTTGAATCTCTAACACACTCTTGCATCTCAATTTGTATATTTCGAAGTGTGTTATTGGTGGTCTTGAAACTTGTAATCAAGGGAGCTCTCAACTTGTGAGATCGCCCCTTCAACTTGGTGATTTACCCCTGTGTGTTTAGTGGAAGAGGATTGGCCTTCGTGACGATCCGACGAGGGAAGGGTTGGTGAAGACCCGGTCCTTTTGTGGGCTCCTCAACGTGGACGTAGGTTGCCTTCGTGGTAACCGAACCACGGGATAAATCTTGTGTCTTGTTCGTTTGTGTTCATCATTCTAGTTGATCAACATTATCTAGGGTTTGATTCATCTTGTTGAATTTAAGTTAAATAGTTGAACAAGAATCATACTTGCAATAGAACTTGACATACAATCATTGAACTGTTATTGAAGTTTATATTTCCGCTGCAAACGTCAACGAAACAATCAAATTGACCTAACTTGATCAACCTAGTCCGTGAAATCCGGACTAGTCCGCACTTTACCGGACTAGTCCGATATATCTGGTTTTAACCTTGTTGTTGAAGTGCTACAGGAACCGAGAAAATTCAAGAAGGCCTATTCACCCCCCCCCCCCTCTAGGCCTACATTCAACGACATAGCCTGCGGGGCGTGTGGCGAGGTAGTTTACCCACCACGCACCAGCAGAACCTTGTAGTTGTTGAGCTGCAAATAAAGCCTTCTGTTGTTCGGTTATCTCGAGTAAACCGAACTTTCCTTCAACGGTGCGGAGCCAGTTGTCCGCCTCCAAAGTTTCCTCGGCCTCTCTGAAGATCGGCGGATGTGTCGATGCGAAATCCGAGTAGGAACTCAGATATGACTGACATGGCCCCTCAGCATGTCGCCCCCCTTGACGGGGCGAGTGTTGTACAAGGGTCCGCAACAACTCGGTTTGCTCGTTGCCCGAGCCGAGTACTGCTGCAAGAACCTCCGCGAGACTTCTGGGAAGTGTAGGTGGAGGTGGTGGAGGTGGCTGCATCTGGGGCGTATTCTGCCCCGGGGGTGGTGTGTCATCCCCCTGCCCTCCACTTGAGCCTCCCACTTCCGAGGTTTTACTTGTACGCACCATGCTGCAATACAACGATTTACACCATAAGTCTCATTGCCTCAAGTTCATCCTTCCATATAAGTAGTAATGTGGTAGACCACGATAGATAATATACAACATTAACATATATTGATAAAGTGTAAGCTTTATACAAGATATATTATCTCTAACTAAGTTTACAGTAGTAAACTCCAAAATGATGGATTCCCACTATGGAAATACATCTCTACTATACTTGGTCCCCATGAGATGTCGTACATATCTTGTCATTGTAGACATAAACACTACTACTCTTAATATGACACAAACATGGTCACAAAAGAAAAACACGAGCAACTATTAAACTATATGTTGCCCCGTGTTGGCAGAAGTGCTGCCACATCCCACTTCAATACGTCCTACTCGACGTATTCAAGTTCATCGGGATCTTCTTCTTCTTTGTCCTCCGAAGGCAATTGTTCACCCATAATTAGTGGTATGTTATGGGCCGGTGGATACACCACTGGTTGTAATTGTGCCTCAGTCTCAATTACATTATCCTGCAGTTCTCCTGCCTCATACTCCCAATTTTGAGATGTCTCAATGGCGGTGTCCCGCTCTTCAGTGACTACTAACAGCTGCTCTTGCTGTTGTTGCACCTCCAACTAACTTGCTTGCAGCTCACCACGAGCTTGTTGCAGTTCAGTGCGAGTCTGTCGTTGTGCGGCACGAGCTTTCCGTAGCCTAATGCGAGCATAATTCAATTGACTCTCGCACTTATCTAGCCGGTGATTTGCTGGGGCTATGAGCGAACGTAGACCCTTGTTGATATAATCAAGGGTATCACCCCGCTCTGTTGCTTCCCACAAGGCTTCAACTTGTTCCAAAATAATGGTGCCTTGCATAGCAACTACCATATTGGAAGCAGCCGCATATGTCCCAAGTGTCGTCGTGGTTGTGTCGCCATGCGGTGTATAGGCAGCAATCGTACGACGTTGCCACTCAAATCCGGCCATACCACGGACTGGGATAAGGGCAAATTGAGTCCCTGCCATAGCATCCTGATGAAGCTCACAAAGCTTCATAAGTGCTTCGCCTGCAGCGATTGCCCAAGTGTCCTCTAACTGCGCTCCCTCGATGGTAACCGAGAAAGTAGACCATCCATATTGACGTGGACTAGCCGGGATGTCTACCAAGATGGTGCACGACCGAACACCTCTGTCGATCGTTTCTCTACCCCAATAGCATGGCATCTCGATGAAGCCAAACTGCTGGAGCACTTCCCGTAGCATACTTGGGAAACCCGGATGATTAGCGCAAGAGGAAAATATCCATCCGTCCGGTAGCAGCATCCTCACTTCCGTCATCTATAAAAAGAATACTGGAACAATGAGAAGGTTCCCAACTCTCCACAGTTTTAAGAAAATTTAAAACTGGAGCTGTAATCGCAGTCTGTTCCAGCTGACCTCCCTGTATAAATCCCACAGTTTCATACAGGAAACGTCAGAATCAAAGGTGGAGTTGAATACCAAAGTTGTAGTATACTTTCCAAGATTTCCATATTGTACTCATACAGCTACATGTGAGCTAGGGAATAGAATCTATACAGGTTCTAAGTTGACCCATATTTCCTGGAAATTTTGGCAGAACCTCCCCTGTATATGTAGTGATGTCCACAAGTTATACAGGGATATGATGACAATATTTTGAGGTAATGACAAAAGAAACTTTGTATAACATCAAGTTAAAAATCCATAAGTAAAAGAGTTAACCCCTGAAAAGTTTTTTATACAGGTATTGCGCGCGAATTCACAAATAGGTGCAAACTGTTCCAAGTTCTGGACTACCAGAACCAAGTTTGCGACAAATGGAATTAGACACCGCTATACACAGATTTAGATCATGAATGCCAAATAAAGTTGATATAGGACTTCCTAATATTTCTAGAAATGTATATAGGTGACTATGTCACTATTCTGGATTAAAAGTTATAACTATCCAAACCAAACAGTTGAACTGACTGGTCTGCGCCAGCCGTCCTGCAGTCCACTGTTTTGACTTCCAAATTTGATTTGACTCAAATTCGAATTTGGAAAAACTCTAAACAGAAAACCTGTAAATCTGCCTCTCCCCTTTTCAGACATGTGTCACAATAAGGTAGAAAATGTTTCTACAGTGAGTTAGGGCAATATTTCTGGAACTGGTACAATCGTTGGGTCATCTGGAGCAGTTTTTGTATACTCCAATTTCAACGGATTATCAAACTTTTCTGCCCTGATGGTCAACAGAAAAGTTGTAGAGGTCTTCACGAACTTTCCATCCATATATGTTACTCTCATGTTATCTATACGATAAACAAGATTACAACCTGGTGAAGTCGAGCCAACTTCAGCCAAAAATCAAGAATCTTGATTCTATCTACCATATCGAGTCGGAGTCCCTTTTTACGGAGTCCAAAGCTACCAGCATCTGATATTTGGACTTTCCAAAACATTATGCATCTATTCTGTCGTTGGGGATGGTCTAGTATCATGTTTGATACTGACGGTACTACGTATCTCACCAAAGAAAATTCTATCTGGTATATCCGGTTACGTCTATAGGTGGTTCCTATATTGTTCTCTCACAAACAGCTTCTACACGGTCTTCTACCGTAGTTAATGCTGCAAAAGACAAACAATCCCCTTTCACACTTTCACACCTCAAGGGTGGTACGGGGAAGCACAACAGGCAGTCACAATAATACATATGAAAGTAATTGCATACGACTCTGGTGTGAGTCGCCCTCGAGCGAGGTCATGTCTCGAGGTACATGGCTGTAAATACGTCTGTACAGTAAAGACTCCCGTACGATCCGGCTTATACACCCTCGGGCATACATGTTTCGCATGCTCCCATAGAACATGAATGGTTCTAGAGAGGCATACTGTCGGGTTATACACCACCCGACGGGGGCTCCCACTAACTTTGAAGCACGCTGGGGTACCGCGTGTCATAGGTTCTCAGAAACATTGAAAGCTTCAGAGACTCCTAATAACTTCCCGTGCCAAGCCACGGAAATTTCACATACCACACCTCGTATGTTGAGCTTACCAAGATTGATCCGCTCTCGGTGGCGTACCTTACCTCTTACCTGACGTCAGGGCGTCGTTACAGAATATAATAACACATAGTTAGTTTACCACCTTTGTATCTTATACTAATATTACTCCTTATAAGGGCATATAGCTAATTCCTCACTCAGACTATTATTTTTTTGAAAATATGTTCTTTTCAAGTACACTGTTCCCAATGATGCTCTAATACCATGTCTGTGGGGACCGAAATCTCGACATCCGAGGATCTCATTGGGTGGTGTCGTGCGATGCGACACCCAACAGTATACAAGAACAGAATGAGAATAAAACACAAGACGAATTCTTTTATTTATCTTACAGCGGAAGTTTTAAAATACTAGCGGAAGGAAAGAAATATATATATATATATATATATATATATATATATATACCATAGCTACGCTCTCAGCACTAGCTATGCAAAAGCAAAGTCATCCATGCCCTAGATGCTTCGCACTAGCAACACGCAAGTCACGACGGCGTGCAGGGTTCCCACTCGGCTGTACACCCTGGAGGGGGTGCAGCCTCATCATCAAACCCTTCATCAATGGTATAACCTGCAAAAACTCGTTAACTGCAAACGTGAGCATAAGGCTCAGCAAGACTAACCCGTCTCACTAGACATATGCAAGGGGAACACTAAGCATAGGTAAGGTGAAGCATAAATGACTCGCCTACAATTGAATCCTTATAATAAGGTTTTAAGTAGCAAATGACATTCTACAAGCACGACACATCATGGGTTCCACAATCAAACAAGAAATACTTTGTCGATGATATGACATGCCCAGAGCACATAATGCTATTACAGCTAAAGTATGGGGAAACTGTAAACTTTAATGTGACTATCTCTAAATCATACAAGGTTGCAAAACAATTATAATTCAATACAATTTATTTCTCTTACTTCTTCAGTATTTACTACGTCACGGCGTAGTGAACAAGTGGTACTCTATTACCGCGAGGGACGGTGATTGCAATCAGGACACACCCGGACAACACGACACATACGTCGTTCGGAAGTGTCAGCGAGTACACCTGTACCTACATAACCCTTCAGTACTAGGCGTATATGGCCACCTTTCACAAGAAACCCGAACGCTGAGCCCGTCTCACCTCCGCAAACAGAAGGTCTCCGCACGGAACACCTCATGTGTCCGCCGACTGATTTACACCTTACTGTCCTCAACCCACCCCTATCGATGGTGAGTTAATGGGCCTTGACACCCCAGTTATCGAGTTACATCAGTTTACTGGATTCCATATGTCCATTATGTTGCCGGTACAATTCAAGCTTGTCCGAAGGGGCCGCATACAGACGGGCCTTAATCGACACAGGCAGGGTTATGCAACTGAGACTCAATTCTCGCCGCTTCCTATCCATCCCCTACCCGGTCTCAGTTTTATTATATTAAGCCATTGACCAAGCCTGTGAGATATGTCCTACATTTCTCGCGAGTAGATTTCAACTATTCGACTTCTACCAGATTCCCTATACATTAGCAAAGCAGTTACTACAGGTCAAACTGTAACCCGTTCCAACCAATCTCTAGGATTTTTGGTCATGCAAGTGGAGTATCAATCATCCTAAACGTAATGCACAATTCATATACTACTCATCATAGTGATAAAGCAAAATTTTATAAACGACTTAAATGCAAATCGGGGCTTGCCTAGTTGCAGGTCAGAGTCGGGGTTAATCTCTGGAAGGTGCTCTTCCAAGGCTTTTGGTTCCTCCTCAACTTCGGTCACTATACGATATGCATATAACATGTATATAAATGACTTTGAAAAATAATTACTACCAAGACCATAATTTAACCCATGGTGATTATTATATGATGGGGACCTTAATTGTCTTTGGAACTTTGAGGGTAGATACTAGGGAATATGATCAATTCTCTTGCAAAGAACAGGAGATGATCAAAGTATATTGTTGTCTCTAAAATCATGGCAAGTATTAAACTTCCAAGAATTTTAAAGAAGAAATTGTAGCTTGAACATAGCTGCCAGTTGATAATCCTGATAGAGTGAGTTGTCCTAGTTCTAGAAAAATTTGTTTCATAAATTTCTAATCCTTGGTGAAGGAGTTATTGAATTTCTAAGTCGGCAAGAATTTCTGGAATTATTTATATTTGAATTTTAGCTTTTAAAAAAATATTCAGTTTGTAACTGAATTAGGACTATGATATTAGGTCAATTAAATCCAAGATTTTTACAGGAACTAATATATGAGAAAAGTAAGGTTCAGTCCAAATTTGGGACATAATAAAGCAACTGAACATTTGTAAAAATCCAATAACCGAAAAAGGTAACTGAACTATACAGATGGTTAAACAGGTGCAATGGCTCCCTAACTTTTTTTGGTAGTCAACAATAGGATAGTGCATTTTATGTGAATTTTGGGGATTTTTCTAGTGGCAAGTTCATCTGGAAAAATTGCATTTGCTTTTGAGAAGATTGTTTTATACAGAATTTATCTGTGAGTTTCACAGAACCTAATTGGTACTGATAGAAACTAGGGCTCAAGGGATTTCAAACAAAATTTGTTTGAATATTTTTGGAGCATCCTACAGAAAGTATGGATTTTCTAAGTTGGAGCCAAATCTGGAATTAAATTCTAATTTGAATTAAACCGTGGGTCCCACTATTTTAAAATGGACCAATGGCATTTAAACCACACGGGGACCACAGAGATACAGCGGCAGCCACAATAGATCCCGGGGCCACACCTGATCCGACGGTTTAAAAGGCGCTGACACGCGGGGCCCGCCGCGCCATCTTCCTCCTCCCGACGCGGGCGTCGCGCGGGGCTCCCGCGACGGCGCACTCCGGCGAGTCTCGCCGGATCTGCGTTCCCAGCCACGCAGCATCTAAATTTTGGCGCCCAAACTTAATTTCACGTGCTGAGCACGACTGTAGGGTCGGGGAGGCTTGCCGATGTTCGGAAACAGTGGCGCATCAGCGGCAGCGATAGCTAGGGTTCCGGCGAAGTGGAGACCCTCTATTCCCTAGTTAAACCTCTCGATTGAAAGCTCGGGAAGCATCGGGGATGCATGGGAAAGGTCTTGGGAGGGTCTAGAGCTCGTGCCATAGTCGGTAATACCGAAGTCGACGGTAAACCAAGCTCTAACCATAGCGGAAGGGGAAAACTCGATGAACTTGCCAATTAGTCGATGTTTCTTTCTGATTTTTGGAGGGAAGGTGCGCTAGGCCACAATGATCATGTTATCTAACTAGATCAAAGAGATTTTGTGCATACAATCGGAATTAAACCGACGACCTAGCCTCAACGTTATAAAAGTGCTTCGGGATTTTAAAGAATATCGGAGCTAGGATGCATGATAGGAGTTCAATCTTAACCAGAAGCTGCATGAGGTCGTTGCGCACCTTTTTGCTATAGACCGTAGAGGATGATGAGGCTTGTATCGACGGCGAGGCTGCACGGCGTCGAGCGACACAGGGTGATTGCGGCGGCGACGAAACGGAGCGGCGCGGTGAAAAGTGAACGGGTGAGGGACTTCGGCCGATGGGGGGTGGTTTTATAGCCTCCACCGCGGTACATAAGGACGCAGGGGGTTAGCTGGAGGCGACCGACGGCCGAGGGTGTGCTGGCGGCATGCAGCGTCGCGGTGTCGCCCAGGGAGAGAAAACAGGGGCGGTGAATCGGTTTCACTGTCTGACCGGTGGGCCCCACCTCTCTCCCTTATCCCCTCCTCTAATTTCCAGCTAAAACATTGTCCAAAAATTCCCAAAATTTATAGGTAGGCTAAGAAAAATATGGGGAATCCAATTCTGCAATCAAATTTCAATTTGGACATAGTTTGCATCAAATGCAAATTCAAATTTGAATTCAAATATAGGTATAACCTTATTGAATTAAATGTAGTTGAGATCCAAAAATCTCCAAACTTTGAAACCAAGTTCCCTGAACCATAAAAGGTCTTAGGAAAAATTAGGGATTGATTTGGGCAAAGTTTAGTGTAAAGCTAACTTTGATGTTGACGCGAAATGAATCATTTGTACGTGTCCAAACAAATGGAAGATGTACTTCAAAAATCTAGAAAATTTTCTGAGAAGCTATTTATATATTTAAGAGTCCAAGGAAAAATTTGGAGCCTTGGATTTAAATCTTTTTGGTAGGAACTAATAGGCATAGCAACATAATCAAATTACATTTGTTTTGATTTTTATATTGCTGCCATATAATTTGCCCTAGCCATTGCAAACAATAACTTCCCAACTTTGTAGAAAGGTTTATATAAAATGTTCTAGGGTTAGGGTGAAGTCCAATCCTCATGTTGATAAGATTAAAACACGAGTAGACAGAAAACTTTTTAGTGAGGTCAAGTTTATGTGCACAATTATGTTGACCCCCATTATGTTTGATAAACCACTTGTAGTTGAACTTCACATAAAAGGGAAAAAAATGGGATTTTACAGATATACTGGACTAATTCAGTGTATGTCCAGACTTGTCCGGTGCTAGTGTAATTCAACTCCAGAGAGTTGAACAGACAAGTCCGATCTAAGAACGGACTTGGCTGGTGCTATGTGTAATTGGACTTCAGAGAGTTCGATGGACTAGTCCTGTCCCATGGACGGACTTGTTCGGAGTGCAGTAAATAGGATTTACAGAGACTTGAACGGACTAGTTCGGTCAATGATTGGACTAGTCTGGTGCACTGTGTTATTGGATTCCAGAAAGGTTAACGGACTAGTCCGATCCGTAGACGGACTAGTCCGGTGCAAATGTATTTGGACAACAGAGAGTTAAACGGACTAGTCCGGTCCATGAACAGACTAGTCTTGTGCTCAGTGAGTTTTTAGGTGTTTTTAAGCCCTTAACCCTACACAAAGACTTGAGCTCTTGGGATGTGTCTCTCACACACATCCTATACATGTAATTTACTTTTTGATTCAGTTGACAGTTGGGCTTTTATCTTTTGTACACCACTTCATTTCTCACCTTTTTGAGTGCACCAAACTATCTCATTTTGCTGATCCTGCAGTCATCTCAATAAATTTATTAGGATATCATTTGCTTGTCATCAGTCGTACAAAACCCACAAGGGATTGTCTAGATGAACTTTCAGCATTGGTTGCAGCTGCATCCAAATGATCCACATCAGTGTGTCATTGCTCCATCACGCCCTGAGGAGCTCCGGCGCTGGAGGACGCTGGAGAAGAGTTCGCGCTGCGTTCAGCGTGTTCTCAGGGTTGTTCGTCGATGCAGTGACTGATGCGAACACACCATCTTGCTATGATGGTGGAGGTGGTGGTGGAACAGCACCCGCTGGGACAACAGCGTTGGCTGGCTGCTGCACGTTGGAGGGATTTCCTCCAGCAGGCTACTCAGCATGGCTGTTGGACGATGCTGCGATGAAATTCACCTTCTCGAAATCTAGAGCCCCCTTACCTGGCACGCCAAATATCAAAGTGTAAACTAAGACACTTCCCCCAGTACTACTAAAGCGTAGTCTGCGGAGGTTCTTGTTCGGTTGGGGCGCACGTAAGATCAAGAGCGAGACGGTGACACAGAGGATTTTTATGTGGTTCGGGCCACCTGAGCGTAATACCCTACTCCACGGAGTGGTTGTTGATGAATTTGTGTGTGTAGTATGCATGTGAGCTTGGTTGGACTTGTCTATACCGTGCGGTGTAGCCCTTTTATATGCTAAGGACTGGCTATTACATAGTTCGCCTGGCCCGACAGGTGGCCCCGACTGTATTGAACACCCTATACACGATCTACTGAAATTACGGGTGATAACAAGTCTAATAACGCGTTTTAATAACGGCGTTATCAGTCTTGATGCTCCTCTGATCGTGCATCATTAATGCTATATTAATGATGCATTAATCAAGTCTTGTAACGGTTGTTTTAATAGCCTCTTGAATGTTCGTGCCGTTGGAGATCCTGTAGTTGTTGCAGGTTTAGGTCCGGAGGTATAACACATGGCATCTCTAGAGCTTCTTTCTGCAGGGAGGTAGGTCTGGAGCTACTCGATGTGTGGCGGCACCGGAGCTTCCCTCTACTGGGGGTTAGGTCCGGGGTTGCCAGACACGTGGCGGGACCGGAGCTTCCCTGTGTAGGGAGGTAGGTCTGGTCCCATAGGACACGTGGCAGTATCGGAGCTGCCCAAACGAGTGATGCGGGCTCAGTGCTGTCATACGTGTGTTGCATTCAGAAGTCTACAACTCAGACATAGGAACTTCTTGGTTTTAAGTGCGGTAGCAGGGGGTACCTGGTATCCAGGGTGCCGACAGTCGTGGTTGCCCAAAACTTGAAACTTTTACTACCACTATTTGAGTAAATTTGGAAATGTGTTGGTTAGGGCTTGATCATACCGATTACCGAGGTCAGGGTCGATGGCGGCACACTTTGAGGATAGGTTATAGGCGGCGCCGTGCTCTGGGGACAGGGACGATCAAACGTCGGCGTGCTCCGAGGACGAGGTGGCGGAGGCGCCGCAGCGGCAGTTAGTCAACTCTTTGATGACAGCAGTCTGACGGTGTTGGGAGAGAGCGCACAAATGATCATACAAAGGTCAGGGTCGACGGTGGCGGCGCGATAATGACAAAGAGTGATTTGAGGAAGAAGGACGGCGCTGGCATGCTCCGAGTGCAGGGTCCAGGCGGCGGTGTGCTCTGGGTACGGGACGGTCAGGCGGCGGCGTGCTCTGGGACGGGACAATCAGATGGCAGCGATGCTCCAAGGACGAGGTGCCTGAGGTGTCGGAGTTGCGGTTTCTAGGTCGAGAGGGCGCAAAAATTTCGCCAGGTGCTGTGAGAGAGTGCACGAGAGATAAAAATAGCTTAGGTCAACAATCGGAGACGAGCTTGTATAACGCCCGTCTCTCATTTGCGTGTCTCCCTTTTGCCACTCGCGCGCAGTTCATCGTGAGTGTCTGTTTCCACTCGCGCGCAGAGTTAATATCGTGAGCGTCTGTTGCCACTTCATGCGCAGAGATAATAAATGTGCATCGTTGCCACAATGAACATAGAACCACAATCACATTGCAATTCAGAGATAAAAATTTGCAACTCAATGAACATTTCAGAGTTTATATTGTGTGCCCTCTAAACTATACATTTTCAGACTTATATGTAAAAACCTACATTTGAAAAGAACCAGGTTTCAAAAATGTGAACAAAAAAAATTTTAAGTTGATATAGGGAATTTTGCTCACATAAGGAATTAAATTCAAACCCTAAGAAGGAGTTTCGAAAATCAAATTGAAATATTCTATTCAGATTCGTCAAACTCCGAATTTGAGTTCACTAGGGTGTGTATCATGATTCAAAGTTCATCACTGCTAAGTTTGATAATTTTTTAGCTTCAATTGCCATTTATTTAAGTCAATACACCTGTGACCATTCAAACTTGAATTCGAATTTAAATTCTATTTTCAACTTGATCAAACATCGGATTGGAGTTCAAATATGAATTCTTCATATTTAACTTACCTTAGCTGCCAACTTTCATCATTTTTGGGGCAAGTTTAGAAATCAAGTTAAATAGAACATAAAAGGGTAATTCAAATTTGAATTAAAAATTCAAACTCCAATTGAACGGAAACTAAGATATAAGTTTATCCAAATAGTCTTCATATTTATTTTAGGGCCCCTGCCCACATTTAACCCTTGTTGAGCTTGTTAGATTTTTATTTGCAAATAGAAAGAAGACAAGGGGGGCTGGTGGGACCCACCTGTCAGGACCAAGGATTGGGATGAAAGTCACGCTGTCTGCTTCTGTGCTCTGCCCTCAATCTTACCGCCTCAAACCCATGTTCTCACAGCTCACACCCTTGGCCAACCCAACACTCCTTTTTGTTCTCCTCCTTATCGCTCTGGTCGATATTTTCTAGCACACAACAAGGCACGTCGGTTTTCTTTCCGCTCATACCGCGCACAGCTTGCCGTGGTTGCTCACCATCGCTGCTGCACGGCGCAGGCAGTTTCTGGAGCCACCATGTTCGGCTGAGCGTGCAAACGAGTGCGCAACGTCGACCTTTTTCTTCTCCGATCTACCGCGAAGTTTCTCCTCCCTCTCCTTCTCCTCATGGTGGCAGGCCGAGTTCCACATCGCCACCTCTGTTCCGGCCAAACCAGCGCAGCCAGGTGAAGTTTAGCCCTTGCTCTTCATGTTATGCGGTTCCTCGTTGTTTTGCGCATCTCCATGACCATTTTTATGCCCAGCCCGAGTTTCCTCATCGCCAAGTTGAAGTTTCTGTGACCGCCATGGCCACAGTCCGCTCTGCTCCGACCGGTGCAACTGTGTTTCCAGTGAACCAGTCATTCTCCTACGTCATCGGGACCACGTAAGAATCGCCTTGTTCTGCTCTTGCTCATTCTCAATTGCCCTCGGCAAGTTTTCAGCTGTAGACAGCTAATTGCTCGGTTTTTCCCTGACATGTTCATTAGAACAGAGCACGAGTTTCTTTTAAATTCGTGCTGTGCCACCAATCATGCCTCATTCCCGTCAGGTATAAATAACTAGAGTACCTTGCGAATCTTTCAAAGAAATAAAATAGAAGCTTCATCAATCCCTCACGCAGGAAACCGAGTTTCCCCCAATTCCGCCATGAAAAGCCTCGGGTCCATGTCGAGCTCTTTTTCGTGCTCCTTTTCATCACGATTAGACTTCAATTTCTTGTTCCAAAGTCCACCAAGAATCTGTTGGTAAAATATCATGTGGAATCATGCACTAGAGAGGGGAACCGACTTCGCTGGAAGTCTAACCGGCGCCACGGCCGTGGGACCTCCCTCTCCGGCCGTTTCTGGTCTAATTGGAGCTCACCAATGCATTTGAAATCGGGATTTGTGCCCTAGAGGCGAGTCTTTAGGGGTTAGGAGACCTAATCCGCCAGTCCGGCAGGGGCGCCGCCGGGCGCCGCCGCACGCCGGCGAGGGCGCCACCCGGCAAAGGGTGGAAGACGACCCGAGTGGGATTTTCTGTGGCTAAGGGATCTGCTGTGGCAACAGCGTTTATTTCTATTGCCTTGCGTGGCTTAAATCCTACTGGTCCACCTTAAAATCGTGGGCCCAGCTTTTACTCAATTTTTTCACTCTCAAAGATAATTCCAAATTTTGCCACAACTTGGAAATTCCATATCTCCTAGAGTACTGGGCCAAAAATTCCAAAATAAATTATGCTAGAACCAGGATGATCTATACCTTCTATTGGTGCACTTGGATTGGTATGAAAAGCCAAGAAATTTCCTCAATGATTCCATGAAGCAAAATAACTTTGGGATTAATTACTGCTGCTATGTTCATTTAAAAATTCCCAAATTTGGTCAGATCCTTCCACATAATTCCTTTGAACTCCAGTAACAATCTGAGATCCATTTGAATTGATTTGAGTGGTCAAATTGAGTTCCCAACATGTATGCTACTGAAAAATTCCAAAAGGTCCCGAAACATTTCAGAAAATTGTTCGAACTTTTAAAATAAAAATCTCCCTGTAGAAATCTTAGAAAATTATGAAACCAATTTTGTTGGATGACACTCAGCCTCCTCTAAACATAAAACCAACTCTTGGACATGTTACAGTTCCATATTTTCTCTGAAAATTCTGAGATGCGTTTAGGTTCATAGAACTTTAGAGAATAGAGACTACCATGACCATTGCTCAAATTTGACCAGAACCCTACACATAGTGTCTGTTGTCCACTATAAATTTTCCATAATCATAAGACTTGATTTACTACAGTGAACTGTGTTTCACATATCTATGTCCAAAACATTGTTCATTCCACTTCATGTCCACATTCTACTATGTTTCACTTTTGTTCTTCCTCTGTTAATTTCTTTATACAGCAGAGGCTTTCCTGGAGTTCTTGTACAGAAAGTTGCTTTCTCCTTGTTATCCCTTTTGTGTTCCTCCTTGTTAAGTTCCACACTCATGTATGATGCCAATTTCACTTCATATATGGATGCACTATGTTTGATTTTAATAATCTCTTCGGTTCTGCACATAACAGCAACCAACTTTTCATCCTTCATTTTGGTATAGTAGTTTGCTAAGTTTCATTTTGTAATTGTGCAATCATATCGATAGATCATCAGATGAAGATCGGCGAAGGACACATTTGGAGGAGAGGAAACAAGGAATGAACCTACTGCAATCGAATTATTGGAGGCAACAACAAGGGCAAGATATGGGGAGATTGATGAGAAGCTTCGCCCATAAGAGCAATCATTGACTTCATTAATATTTACCTATAGTTGCAACCCATGGCAAGTCCCGATTTGCATTTAAGTGCCTTTCTAAAGTTTTTCTTTATATCACTATGATGACTAGTATAAGAATTGTGCTTTAGGTCTATTTTTGATTGACACTTCTCATGCATGAACTACAATTCCATGGAGTGTCTGGGTAGGTTTATAGCTCAACGCGTAGAATTGTCATGCTAATGTTGTAGGTAATCTGGTAGAAGTCGAGTGGTTGGAACCCACTCGTGAGATAGCGATATTGTCACATGAGATTGGTTATTTTTGAGAATGGTTTATGAACTGAATATAAGAACGGGCAACGGGGTAGGAGGTGTAGCTCTGCCTGTGTCAGTTAAGGACTGATCCATATGTGTCCCTGTTGAGCAAGTTTGAACTTTACCGGAGTTATAATGGATATATGGGGTCTAGGAAACCGATGTACCTTGGGAAGCCATTGTTGAGCCTTTTCAATCGCCTCAGTCTTTTGGCCATAGCAAAGTAGACGAAAACTCGCTCACGACATCTTCACAGCGGAGGGTTCACCGTGAATGGGAATACTGTGCTAGACGATTGAATTGATTCAACATGGGCAGGACTTGGGAAAGGTTGCTGCGTACGATGTCCGTGGAGTGCACCTACGTGACTTCCAGTACGGACGTATGTGACGTGTATTCCGGATATCTTTGATTCGAATCACTGTCCCTCGCGGTTATTGAGTACCTTGTTCACTCCGTCATGACGTAGTAATAAAGAGTAGTTGGAAGGATATAAATATGCTGCTATGAATAATCTTATGTATTGTAACCTTGGCTGAATTAGAGATAGCATAATTAAAGTTATCATTTCCAAACATTTAAATTTGAATGAAGCTTATGCAGCTTTGGGCAAGTATCAACGTGGATGAAGCGTTTCTGATTTGCATGTGGAAATCATTATGATGCATGCCCACTGATTTTCTCATTTGCTACTCTAAAACTAGCAACTAAGGATTTACTTTTGGCGAGTTCATTTATGCAAATTCAGCTTCCATTCTTTAGAGTTTCTAGCATGTAGAGTTTCATGGCTTAGGTGAGATGGTTAAGCTTGTCGAGCCTTCTGCTCACGGTTGCTATATTTGTGGTTTTGCAGGTTTACTTATATTGTTGCTGATTGTTGCTGTTATGGGTCGTCCGTGAGATCTCGAGTTGCCGAGATGTATCTCTCACGTGACCCCACGTCGCTGCCTTAAGATCTTTGTGTTGCTAGTGAGAAGCGTCCGCTGGCATAGACGACTTCTCTTGTTCATAGATAGGTTGAGAGTGTGAGTATGTAATTTCCGCTACATGTGTACCGCTGTTGTACACTATGTTGTAAACAATATCTTATTATGAAATGGAAACATTGTATCTTTACTATCTCTTTTCGTGTGTGTTGTTCGGTGCCGCATCGTACGGCACCACCCAATGTGATTCCTGGAATGTCGGGACCCCGGTCCTCATATTATATTCCTATGAAGCTCCTATCGATCGATCTAAACTGTACAATCGAGCTTGCTCCCAAAACGCCTGTTATATTCACATGGATCCTGAAAATATTGACATTCTTTAAATTAACATGTCGAATGAGGAACGATATATAACCTAGGTTGATCACCAACACAAAGTTACTAACTTTATAAGTAGACTATAGCAATCATTTTCAACATCAGGGGCATTTGGCTGATGAAACAAACACTGAACTTCAAGTAGTAAATTTTTGACAGTAAAACCAGGCCACCACCCCTACAAAATATCAATTTAAGCAACATAAGAAACCACTTCAAATAAGTTCGACAACAATTACTAATCATTTGAGCAAAATAAGTCTATATTACATTCTCTTGATCAAGAACCACAAGGCAGAGTGCTCCTGAGCGCTGGACATTCGGGTGGAAGAAACCTGGTGGACAAACGCATCTTGGAGGTATCAAGGGATATTCATCTAAGAAGGAGATTGTCAGGGGTAGGAACCACCTTCCCAGTGAGTCCACAAAGGAAATTCATTAATAAGGGGCAATGGTTATACTTGATTCTGCTTGTTCTTCATGACTTACCCTTCTTTACCAGGGGACGATGCACTGCCACTTCATTAAGTCTCCCGACTCAGACTTCGCAACGAAACCCTACAGAGAAATTGGACAATAAGTGACGCGAATGGTGAGCCATGAAATTACAAATACCAAAAGAAAAACTATAGAGTGCGATTAAGTTCATCAGTCCATTGCAGAGCTACATACAACCATGCGACCGGTGTGCCATATGTACATATAATGGGGTCATTCTTGCGCCACGCCAAGTGCTCCTCCTTGAGTCGGCCACACGCCAAGTCGATATCGAATTTCCCAGCCATGAAATACATGTAAAAGTGGAATATAGGTTGCGTAGAATAGGAGGGAGTAGCGATGGCAAGGACAGTACAGTGAGGACGGCGGCGACGACGACAGCGATGGCGAACAGAGAGTTGGTCGAACAGGCGGCGGTCGCACTGGAGTTGGTCGATCACTAAGGAGAAGTGTAACCTGAGGAGTAGGAGTTGCGGAGAACTTAATTGCAGCCGGTAGTGCAGAGACGGGCGAGATAAAAGCACGTCTTCCGTTGATGACAAGGTGAGACGGGCGAGATAAAAAGCGTGTCTTCCATTGCTGACAAAGGGAGACACCCGACCCAAGGAGGAGGAGGTGCAGAACTTAATTGCGACCGTGGTGGTGCAGAGATGTGTGCGACCGGCGCGCGACCTTTTGTTTCCCCTAGGTGGTTTTGAAGTCCCATCGTCCCCACCAATGCACGTGAAACGAACCGCTCCATCGTCGACTCCGCACAATCCTTATATAAGGTGCACCATCAGTTCTCCACAAGCAGGTCTCTCCTTTTGCATCTGTTTCTCCTTTTCTTCATCTTCTCCGCGCCGACGACCCACCATGGCCAACGTTCCGCCGCCAAGGGAGCCAACCTTCCAGAAACAGTGCCGCGACTCCTTCGAGAGGCTCAAGAATGACATGCGCCTCGTTATGGCGCGAGAGGCGTACAACAGTACA
This sequence comes from Tuctoria greenei, assembly GCA_036927565.1. Classification (NCBI taxonomy): domain Eukaryota; kingdom Viridiplantae; phylum Streptophyta; class Magnoliopsida; order Poales; family Poaceae; genus Tuctoria; species Tuctoria greenei. The sequence continues at coordinate 192,912,462 of JAYESD010000005.1, forward strand.
TCTCACACTACAAGTTCCTTGGGTCTGGGTACCCTTCCAGAGTTTACTGGAATGGATACCACCGACCACTACCTCTACGCCCTCACAGGTGTGGCCGATGGTCTCAACACTCTGTTCGAGACGATGGCCGAGGAGCTCAGCGTCAAGGGTCGTAGTAACCTGGTGGTGGTGACAACGAGGAACCTCGGTCTTCAGGTTGCACTGCCGGAGCAGCCGGTCCAGGTTCCTTGTGTACATACTATTTAGTTTTTCTTTTATTGTTTTTAGTTGATGTTTTTTATTTTCTTGTGTCTTCTTGTACTTTGTTCTTGTGTTTTCTAATATATTGTGTTAATGAATGAATTATTTGTGTTCATCTGTGTAAATGAATATTACCTTGTGTTTTCAACTGTGTGAATGAATGAATGTGTGGTGTGTTCATCTTGTTCCTCAGGAATGACAATTCATAAGGAAGGATTTTATTGTTTTTGGTTCTAAATCGGACTACAGTGATGGTGCTCTACATTGGAATGACAATTTATTTAGTTATCAAGTGAATGTGCTCTACTACATTCGTTTAGTGAATGTGTTCATGTCTGTGTGATATCAAGTGAACTGAAGTAAAAATGTAGAAAATCACGAAGCCAAAGGAGACGAGTTTTCTGCAAAGACCATCTCATTTTCTTTCGCAAATAGGAGACATGCTTTGTTCTAAGCTCGTCTTCCTTTTGTCAAAGGAGTGGGCGCGTCTCGGATATTTTCTTAAATGATACGCCCCTCATAGTAGCCCATCTCCTTTTATGCTCAGCCGAGCCATGTCACATCCTCGCCAAAGCGAGCTCGTCTCGTTTATCCATATAATGACAACCTCCTTTGTGCTCATCGTCGATCTTTGTCTCCTATTTGAATTTCTTACATAGTGATGGTGGCTAAGAGTGAGGTCATCTGAAGGATATCGGGTGAGTTCTCAACCTCTGTCGTCCATTCCGAACTCAAAATAGAGGTCAACTCCTTGATCGTCTCTTGGAGGTATACTCCATCAGGTGGGTCAGGTGGAGTTGTAGGCAACGATGGCTTCCTTTGATACCAATACATCGAGGTATTTCCATAATCTTCAAAAATCTCTTCCTCGAAGTAGAATGGGAATTCTGAAGGTTGAATTTCTTCTCCTTCGATGGTTTAGGTTCAGGAGAGGATTCTACAGGCAAGGCAGGTGATGGGCATGGTTCTGGCTCTTCCTTGGATATAGGATTGTCCTCGATGCTCAACGTGGCTTCCTCTTGTCGGGTTCATTAAGACTTGTAAGAAGGAAGCATTTTCTAGAATTTGATCTAGAAGTTCCTTCCGTGCTTCCAGCATCTTATTGAGGAAAGACCCTCCAGCCATAATGTCGAGATATAGGGCAGATTCTTTGTTAAGTCCCATGAAGAAATGTTGCAATAACTACGGGTAGGGGATTAACAAATCTGGGCTGGAATTTTGCAAACGCGAAAATCTATCCCAAGCTGCACCTATTGATTCCGTCTCCATCTGTCAGAAGCCTAGTACTTCCATTCGTAAGGAAACAATTCAGGATATTGAAAATAAAGCAAGAAAAAATTTATCTCATAGTTCTCTCCAATCATTGATTGTTTTCTCAACATTATGGGTGTACCATTGTTTTTCTTTTTCCTTGAGAGAAAAAGGAAATGACTTCGATTTGAGAGTTTCTTGTGTCATGCCTTTAATTAAAAGGAAATAACACAATTGTTCAAACTCTCGCATATATTGGTAAGGGTTTTCACAATCCGTTCCTGAGAAGGATTGTTCCCGAACCATGGCTATAAAGTGAGGGCGGAGTTCATAGCCGGTTGAGCAAATAGGTTCCGCTGACGGCGGTGGCTCATAGAACTTGCCCTCTGGTGCAGAATATGAAAGAGTGGTGGACTGCTCCATGGTAATGGTGGAAAGTTAAGAAGTAAAGAAAAGAAAATGGATATGAGGGTGAACAAGGTTCGAAGATCACCGACAACCATTCCTCAGCAGTGACGCCAGAAATGCTTTTTGGTATTTCCTACGAAAACAAAATAATCCGCAAGAGCACGGAAATAGCATTGTAGAACTTCCCCTTAAAGAGTATTCCCAAGGGTATCGAATCCATGGAACATGTGTGAGATCTTCTAGCTTGTTCTCCCAAGGACACAAATTTTGTTTGGTAGGCAAGGATTTGAGAGGAATTCAAGAGTTTGAAATCTAGGCCACAGTAGTCTACAACAGCTGCTCGCTTCCGCACGGGTTTATCCTTGGCAGCACCAAGACGATTCCCGCCACAAGCCTATGGCATAGCTGAACGTGGAGGATTCTAAGGATATATAGGATTGTCATGACCTACTGTCTACCTCTTCAATCTCTGGGTCTACGAGATATCCACCGATGAATTCTAACCTAAGAACCACGCTTAAGTTCTAATTCATAACTCTAATTGTTTCGAATGCAAATCTATGACTAGAGCTTCTAATGAATTAAAGCAGTGAACCCACAAGCAATTATGAAAGTAAACTACTATGAAATAGTAATCAAATTAATATTGAATTCATGGAAATTTCTTACTTGATTCCGGTAGAACTTCCATAGAGGTACAAGTGTGGAAGAAGGACTTGACAAGCCCAAGCCTCCTCCTCCTCCTCCTAGCTCCTCCTCACTCTCCTTCTACTTGGCTGGCCACTTGGGCAGCTCTAAACCTTATGAGTGGAGTACTATTCTCAAACTTGTGGTGTGTGGAGAAGTGAGGGAGTGTGTGTGTGGGGGGGGGGTATTTATACATGAGTTCAGTCGGTTTGGCGCCACAATTAATGCGTGAATCAGTCATTACCACCATTAGGGAGCCACAGGAGGCCAACACGTGGAAGCTGATCGAGTTTGGCGCCAGGGCCAAGTCGGCTGACTAGGGGGGTCGGGCGACTTGGTCCTAGCCCACCCTTGGTTGTACTTTCATGAGGTGACTTCTAGGTGGGCCTTGATCCCCTTCTCGGGTGAAACACCATTTGATCTCCTCGGATATGCCTGGAAATGAGTCATGGATCCATGTGATGCCACGTGCTGTTGCCTGATTTGTCAAACGACAACTTATTGGATTACTCCCTGCATGTTTGGGTATTTTGGGGCTTAATTCACTTGCATACAAATGGACACTAACACTTCTGGAATTTGCTAGTTCTAACTCCTACCACTATGTTGTGTTCTCCATTTTACTGTACGGACCCGCTGTTAACTTACAACGGCTTTAGTGTTAGACGTTGTAAGTGGGTCAGAGATGAAACCGCTCCGTCGGGGTCCGCCACCCACGCACGGGTGCTTGCCATCCTCACCACCGCTGTTCGCCTCCATGCCCGTCTAGACGCATACTTTACCTTTCAACTAAATGGGCTTTGTTGGGCCCTAAATGGTTTGTATCAGGTCAGGTCAGCCCGAAGCCCATTTATGTACATATAGTAGCACTCAAGCAATCAAATAAAAATTGTAACCATAATTCAAAAAACAAAGCGATTCAATTAAATCTAAACATAACAATTATTAAATTGTAATTCATCAATTCATAAGCATAAACCTAAACCTAAACAATTATGTTCTAAACATAAACATAAACATAAACCTAAACGTAAACAATTCAATTCTCAACATAAACATAAGCATAAACCTAAACATAAGCATAAAACGTAACATAAGCATAAAACATAACATATGTAAGCATTAACCTAAACATAAGCATAAACCTAAACATAAGCATTAACCTAAACATAAGCATAAACCTAAACATAAGCATAAATCGTAACATAAGCATAAACCGTAACATAAGCATAAACCTAAACATAAGCATCAATTCAATTCTAATCATCAATTGAATACAACTCAATTTAATTATACGCATCAGTTCGATTGTAAGCATAAATCTAGATGGATCACAATTCTAGGTATCACAATTCCAAAATTTGACATAAACATAACATTCTAAGCATCACAATTGAACCTAATAATATTCTAAGCATCACAAGGGAAAAAATCACCTAAATGGTGAGGACGACCGACAATGGAGAGCGCGACTGTGTGTGGGCCATCGACGGCCGTCTAGCCGGTGTTGGGGGGAGGGGAGGCATCGAGATCCGGCATTGGAGGAAGTGACAACGGGGGCGCCGAGCTCCGGGAGGCACCGGCGTCGACGGTGGCCAAGCTCCAGGGTGGCAACAGGGGTGTCGTGGGAGTGGGAGGAGGGGTGGCGCTGGCGTCAGGGAGGAGGGGAGGTGCCAAACTTCGGGAGGTGTCGGCGTCAGAAGTGACCGAGCTCCGGGACGGCGAGGCGGTAGTGTAACGACGTGCGACGGCGGCAACGTTAGGGGTGTGTGAGGGCAGCGACAGCAGTGTGAGGAAGAGAGGGAGGCGAGCCGCACAGGCTGGGGGTATATATCCCCTTAATTTTTGACGGCCAAGTAATTTTCAACGACATTGAGGTTTGCCGTCACAAATTGAGCTCGTATCTGCGATGGCTGTTAGATTTGCGATGGTACTAGGGTTTGTCGTCGCAAATTAAGCTCCTATTTGCGACGTCTGTTTTGTTTACAACGGCTATGGGCCCGAATCCGTTGTGAACAATTTAATTTGCGACGCCCAGTGCGGGCTGTTGCAAGTTAAGTGATTTACGACAGACCGGCCATCGCAAAATAAAACTAGCACTTTATTAAAACTATGTATACAACTCACAAATATACACTACTTACTCAGATGAACACAAGCTGACACATGCGGGGAATAATTTTTTTTGATGAAAACGCATGGAATAATTTGTGCACCGAAAGTGAATAAAAAAATATGTCACGCCCGATCATCGTAAAGATGAACAGACGCTAATCAGATGTACGCCATGATCAGTTGAATCGTACATGCGTCGACGAAAGTGAAATATCATTACATTGCCATGTTCGAATACATAAAGTCTTACAGTACGACCCGAAGGTCTACAAATACACACCACAACTATTTACATCAACAACAAAGTTAACAAAGTTCAAACTACAGCAGAAGACTAATAGGTAAGGGAAGCTCCATCTTCACAGGCAGTAGTTGCGCGTATGGTCGCCAGCCTAGTCCAAGTCCTCCGGATTGGCGAAGAAGTCTTCCGGTGCCGCTTCTTCTTCTTCATATTCTAAGGGAAAATTAAACGCTTGAGTACATAGAGTACTCAACAAGTGCGGAAAGAGATGACATGATTGGCTAAAGCAAGGAAAGGCCAAATATGGCTTAGCACTATGCTTAGAACCTAACCTTAGCTTCCATTTATCAATATCATAATTCAAGAAGTAATTAACACACGAGTAATGATAATGAATGTAACTTGAATCATAATTAACCACCATTTCCCAACCATATACTAATTATGAACTGGCCCCAAGCCGCTCTTGTCCGTGAGCACGGCTGTCATGACAGTTTTACCAAATCTCTGCAGAGAGTGTACCCTTTACCCACAAGCAGTGATTTCATCCCCTGTTGCCAGGTGGACTAAGTGAACCTCCCCGATTGCCCGTGGTAGCTAACCACATTTCACACTTCCTTTGGTGTGAGGCTAGGAGATCACTACATGGTCTTTACAAAGGTACTCCCGACTAGTGCTAGCCCTCTAAGGTTTCCACCACTGGGGATTCTCGGAGTAACCCTCCGCCCCAGAGCCCCCTCTTGAGCCTTGCGGATCTCAGAGCAGATCACCCGCATCATTCCCCGCACCATCCAACTACTAGCATTTCATCGGGAGAAACCTAATTAATTGACCAAGCTGCCCCATCTCAGTCTCGTGGTGGTACTATAAAGCTTAGTGGCTTCCTCCATAAACCGGTCCTTAGAATCCGGTGGTAACAAACCCCAATCTCGGGTCTCGTGCAAACTGCACCATACCAATACTAACCAACCACCAGATTCCTATCCACTACAATTGTGTAATCACCACAAGTTCAAGTAACCATAAAGTTTAACATAGCACAGTTGTATGAAATCCCAATCCCAATGTCTAAGCATGGCTAAGCATAAATAAGACCTATCTACTTCCCAACCCATTTCAGGTAACAAGGAATTATGTGGAACAGGGAATCTAAACATGAAATAGGACGTCAATTTAATTAGCATGCACCTATCTAAATCCCTAGAATTGGTACAAGATGGTCAAGGGCACTTGCCTTCGTTGAAGGCTTGAGTGTTGGTGAAGTCTTGGTCTTGGAGGTTAAGATTAGGGTCGTAGAACGACTCTAGGTATATTGCCCAAGCATGGCAAGAATAAAATAAAGCTAAATAAGTAAAGAGCACGCAAAACAGTACATCACAACATACACATGGCATAAAATCCTATACTAATGCGTCCCTACGAAGTATTTATTACTTAACATGGCCAAAGTGTGCATTTTATATTTATCATACATTTTTGAGAATTAAATATAGCCTAAAACCATTTTTATTGAATTTTCTATGGCCAAAATGTATTTTAAAACATTTCTATTAAATATTCCATGGACAAAATATATTTCAAATGAACTCTACAATTTATTCACAGCATAAAATAGTTTATACCAATTTTTCCTAACATTTCTACACTTAATTACCATTTTTATCTATTTTCTACACCTCAAATACACCTAAAAACCATATTCAGCAAATAAATAAAAGTCCAGGGACTAATTAAATAGTTTTCTATACTGCACAGGGACTAAATTCACTATTCTACAAATTTACAGGGGTTAGATTGCTTATTTAAATGATTAAATCCAATTTTTAGGGGTCCAGGGGCTAGTCTGCAATTTCCAGGGGCTAGACTTGAATTCCAGAGAAGTGCAGGGGGTAGCTGGTGAGTTTCCAGGGGCCACGGTGCAAATGCGCAGGCGGGAAAAGAACTTTGAATGTGGGCCGTTGGATCCTAATTGGACGTGCGGGATTTTATTATGCGAACCGTTATGAAGATCTAATCTCAACCGTTGGCCGGGAATGGACGACCCTGGTTGAGCCACGTCGGCTCTAACCGGCGCCAGAGCAGCGCACGGCGGCGCCCGACGGCCGACGGCAGCGATCTCGCCGGAGTTAGCCAAATCGGCGATTCCTACGTCGATCCTACGCACCACGAGCATGAACCGGGAGAGGAGGAGTAGGGGAACTCACCTAGGGGAGTAGCGGGGCTTGAAATCGGCCGGAGAGGGGTCGGCGACGAGGAACGGCGGCGGTTGGCGTCGGTGCTCGTCGAGCTCGGTGAAACCTCGGCGATCTCCCCACGATCTCTTGCCTGGCGTGCTCCTGGTGGCGAAGTGAAGGTGCTAGGGCAGTTGAGAGGGGAAGGCGATCACCGGCTAACCAGGAACGGCGACGACTGACCTTGGCGACGGTTGCAAGGGTTTGGGCGCGGGGAGGCACAAACAGAGGGGGGGGGGGGGGAGGGGGAGGCGCTGACAGGCGGGGTCCACGGCGCAGAGAGAGGAGAGGTGTGGGGGGGGGGGGGGGGGTTCGGCTGGGCCGCAAGAGGGGGAAAGGGAATTGGGCCAGGGGAAAGAAATCGGCCCAGGGTGGGGTTTTACCTTTTTCTTTTTCCTTTTCTTTTCTTTTGATTTGAATTCAAATTCAAATTTAAATCGTTTGCTACTCGTTTGAACTTCAAAAATCACCCAAAATGCATACAAGAATGTTCAAGGGTTTTGATCAAGTTTTGTACATGAAATTATGGGTGTTACAAAATATGAAATAAAGGTGCAGCGTCAATTTTTCTGAATTACTGGAACACTTTTGTGCTTCTAGAGGGCAGTTGGAGCTCTAGATCGGCTAGTAATAAACTTGTCACATTGTCAACCTGGTTGGAATATCATGATTCATGATGAGAAAGGTGGCATGTGTTCTTGCATATTTTAACCACAACTCACATAATTTAGTACAATATATCTTGTCGCCTGCCAAGTACAAACTGGATTATTTAGAACATCACAAAACTACAGTATATGTGGTCGTTGCCAAAGTACAATACTGGATTATTTAGAATATTACAATCATACAATATATCTGGTTGCCAAAGTACAATACTGAATTATTTAGAACATTATAATAGTACAACATAATTGGTATGTAACTCATTTTTTTTTGTCCTCAGTACGGCAAGCTCGATTCACAGCGGCATGGGCTCGACAAAGAGTGATTTTATTGTTTCTTTGAGAATGTGGGAAGAAGTGAACTTGTCAATATTGTCGCGGTACATATAGTTAATAGTCCTTGCAAAATTAATCAACACCCATGACACGATCGTTGTTGGATCTGTCCTTGCAACTTCCAGGTCATACTGCAACATATCCTTCCATGTTTCTTCAATGAGCTCTCTTATCTTTTCGCACGCCTCAGGCATTGTTGTACTGTGCTCTTCCATGTAACACTGGACAGTGGTAGCATTGTGGTTTCCAGTTTGCTCACGCTGCGGAAATCATAGTACAAAAAGGAAATTAGGTAGGTTATACTAGTAATCTTCATTTTATTACGGTGTACTGCTGATGAACGTTACTTAGACCATCCGTAGTGGGTACTGTAAAGCATACTGGATACACTGTTTCGCAGTGTAATTTAGAGTACGTACTCTAAAAGCTGAAGGAGAATAGTGTATAGAGTATGCTTTAGAGTACGCTGGTGCGGATGGTCTTATGCAACATGTTTACAATTTCAAGGAATTGAGGTGTCTTGGGGTGAAAGACTTGGAATCTGTAGTCTTTCTAGTAAATTAACTGCATGTTTGGCAGGACGTTATTATGGAAAAACCAGGTTTAGCTCGGAATTATATACGAAATCAGCTTGTCTTTTTTTGAGTTATCTTGATAATTTTTTGTCAAAAAAACTTCTCATTGGAATGCGGAAATTTTAGGGTCCCTTTATGATTGGGATAGGGTATATGTTATTAAAAGCTACAAATTCAACTTATGGTTTGTGCAGAAGTGAAAAAAGAGCTTATATGAGCTTTTGGGCAAAAGCTATTTTGAATTTGACATGTGTGGTAGGGATTATGCATAATACGCTATAATAAAATAAAGATAAATCAGATTTTAATGCCTGGGAAACAGACCTTTAAGGATTTCTACTGAAGTTCATAGGCATAACTGTCCAGCAAGAACTATTTTCCAGAAACAAACCGTACAACAAGAAATGAATGATACAAAATAACATTAACACAATGGTGCCTCGGATACATAAAATATGCTAACCTTTTGGTGACATCACCCACGAACATACACACACAAAATTCTTTGCCCATAACTTAATTACCACTATAGGAAACTCGTCCATTTACAATGGTCGGCCATCGTAAATAACGTATTTACGACGATCCGTCCTGGCCGTCGTAAATTAAGTTGTTCACGACATCTACGGGCCCATAGCTGTCGTAAATTAATCAGCATCGTAAGTTAGAAGTTAACTTACGATGGCCTAACCCTAAACCGTCGCAAATTAGCTTCCCAACGTAAATAAGAGTGTAACTTACAACGGCTAACCCTAATGCCGTTGTAAATTAACGAGCCATTGCAAAAAATGGATATACCCCGGCCCACGCAGCCTGCCTCTCTTCTCTCCCTCATACAATACCGCCGCCTTCTCTCTTCTCTCTCGACGATGTCGCCGCTCTCACCGTTTGATGTTGTGCTGGATGCACCCAATGCAGCGGCACCTTGACGGCCGGCCGCCCCCGTCGCCGCCCTCCACATGGCGGCCGAGCTCGACGCCCCTGTCGTACCCCCTCCCCCTACGCTCGATGCCCCATGCTGCCCTCGAGCTCGACGCACTGGTGCCGCTCTCCTCCACACATGATTGCACCCTCCTCCATGCCCGATGCCACCCTCCTCCATGCCAAGGCAATGTGAGCTGGTTGCAGGATCGACCCTATGAATATCAGGACCTTTGTAGGCACTGGGCTAGCGATGGTTTCATCGTTAAATTCAATAGGGCTCAAGGGTGCAGAGCGGTCAACGAGAAACAAAACTACAGCCAAGATGGCCACTTGCGTTTAGCTAAAATCAAGTTAAGTGTGTCTCACTTATATATATAATATACTTTTCGTACTAACACGCATCGACAAGAGCACGAGACGGAGGTGGAACCGACCCCCTACTCAGGTCTGGAAGAGAGGTCAAAAGGGAAGTGACCCATCTCCGCCTGAGCAGTGCAGTCAGATCGCAACCGAGCTACTGGTAAGTTTCAAAATCAATCAAATTAATTGTAACTATCTCGATTGTTGAACTTACACGATTTCCTTATTTTTCAGGCTAGGTATGGGTAGGAGGCTGTGAGGACACAGGTCGTAGATTTGGATTGGGAACATTAGCCAATCGACCCTCGTGGCGCATATGCAAGCGGAGGCGGGAGAGGCCACAAAAGGTGAGTTGGTATTTTGTTTTACTGTGTTCAACTCAATTTAATTCAATTTAATATTACTGATTCTTATTTTTGTATGCTTGCCATATTCGACGGAGGTGCCTTCTCCAGCGGTTCAGGAAACAAGAATATCAAATGCTAGTTTTAATTCATCTAACGTAGCCAAATCTAACTCAACTTAGCTAAATTAAGCTATATATGATTCATTGTAGCTTATTTAAACAATTCTAGCAAAAAACTAAGTTTGAAACTTATAAATATGTCTAACTACTTACATGAATTGCAGGGATCGGCGACGGAGACTCAAACTCTGTCGTCGTCGCTATCAGCGCCTAGAGTGACTCGCGGAGACAATGTCTTCCACTCCAGAGGTAGTAGAGGGGCTAGTGTATAGCCCCCCTTGTTCGTTTTGTGACTTTGTGGTGTGATGCAAGCACGTCGTGCTACATATATGTTGTTTGATGTTGTATTAATGATGTATAGCTGCTATTAACCATTGCACCGGGTAGCCATTTTTCTGTTTTTTTAAAAAAACAAAAAACCTGATTTACGATGGTTTTTATACAGGGTCGTCGTAAATAAGACCTATGCTATTTATGACGGCTTCCTTGGCCGTCGTAAATAAACCATTCTTATCTAAGATGGCCACGTTAACCATTGTAAATAATCCCCCTTACTTTCGATAGTCATGAAATCCGTCATAAATAAGGAGGCTCATGAAATCCGTCGTAAATAAGGAGGCCCAGCCCACCATGTGGCACAGTCCCTTATTTACGATGGCTTCGGACCGCTGTCGTATATAAGCTTGTTTACAATATTTAATTTACGACGGCAAAAAACCATCACAAATAACAAAAACCATCATAAATAAGCTCGTAAATAGCTTATTTACGACAGTTTTTATTTATTTACGACTGCTATGGATGTCATAAATGAGGCGGATTTTTGTAGTATACATTGCAAATAAAAAGTGAACAAACATGAAAACTTCTACATGCTTAATGCATGAAGTAATTTACCTTGGTTGATGCAATATCATTTGAGAGTCGCATAAATGTATCAAAAGATCTAATAAGCTGTGGATAGCTCAAAAACCACTCAAATGTTTCATCTGATACTATTTTACCCATTCCAAGCAATGAAGAACATACTACTGGAGAGCCTCCAACACTTCTCGCTGAAAGTTCAAGATGTTCACTTAATGTTTTTGGTATATAATTTTCATCGCGCCACATAAGTTCCTTAATGAATCCTTGTACAAGTTGCTTTAGCTGCATCAAAATGTCCAAATGGTGTTAAAAAAGAATGAAGATGTAATAATGTTCTAGCAAAAATTTATTGTAGCATCGTCTAGCATTATTTAGTTGGGCAGTTATTTGTTGATCCATCACTCCTACACTTTTGTATTGGTATATAGTTTTTTAAATTTTACGCCAACAAATTTAAAATCCGATGTGAATTGGGATTATATCGTTACAAAATTCAGGTATTTCAAGTGATTCCCACGCAAATTAGATTGCTATTTTTTGTACTTAGATACGTCTTCCATCCCATTTTATAAGACACAGTTTGAGTTTGCACATGGTGTTTAAGTTTTGCTTTGACCATAAGTTTCTCTTTTAACATGTTTTACTATTTTTCTGGTAGAAAATGGCAGGAGTGCAGCCAAATCATACTTGGCAACTGTACATTGTAATATGAATCTAATTGCTACTTTTCTATATTGTTAAAGTATTTTTCAGCCAAAAGTTTCAAAGTTGGATTTTGATTGGCACAGGTTCCTTATATTATGGAACAGAAGGAACATCATTTACTTACCGCTTTTTTGAGGTAAAACACACGGTGGCACCCCTCTGTTCCTAGTTCATCCTCAAATGAATGAAATGTCTTCAGTAAATACAAGTAGACATTCCTTATGCACTCTGGAAGCAAACATGTCGCACATTCATCCCAGCTGCATCATAGCAAAAATAAATCTCGTTCTCACAACAATTCACATTCATGCTAGAGGCATGGATTGCTTTTCTTTACATTTCAACTATGGATACTTATATGAAAAGTAGAATCTTTTTTCTCTATCCATATTTTCATGACAAATTAATTGATACCAAATGATGCACTAAATATTAAAAGAATGCATGAATATTGTTATAGATAGTAAATTAAAAACTATTTTTTTAATATGACCTGAAAATTGCTTCAGCCAATTGCATGCTCTCTTCAGTGGTACTATATGTGTCGATAAAATCATCTATTGTAGTAAAAAAAGCAGTTGTCTTTGTAAGTATAATTCGGGAGTGAGAATATTGAGGTTCATGCATTGCTCCATTATGCCAGAAGTACAGTTCCACGATTCTGTCTCTAACAAAACTCAAGTTTGATTCAATGTTGAGCTCCTTCCACCACCTACCATACACAAAAGAACAAATAATCAATCACCATCATTGAAAATGTATGATACCATATATATTAAATATTAAATTTTTATTTGAATAAATAACTTACTCTGTGACCTCTTTTAACTCCTTGCAATAAAGGAGTTGCAAAAGGTTGAAGTTCAATTTGGCGAACTCCAATATTGCTTCATTGCATTTGGCCTCCGTTTCATAAATGGGAATATACTCTATAGTATCCAATATCCTGACCTTCCGGAAAAGAGGTGTGTCAAGAGCAGAAGAAACTTCCTCTGCAAGTGGTGATTCCAAATGTTCTAATCTGGCTTCGAGACATTTTCTAGTGAAACAGATTGCCTCATCAAGCAGTTTATCTTCATGTGTCCTCAAATATGCTGCATTGTATAAGCTTAATAAGCTTCTAGTATCAGCGTCAACAAAATTCCCTTCTTTGTCTTTGAAATTCAGAAATACATCTGCACAGTTGGATTCACAATGAATATTAAATTGATTTTGAGAGAACAGGAGGGGCTTGCCTCCTAGTCATTGTTTGTCAATATGAAAGGAAGCAAATCTCGCAAATAAAAAGTAAATTAATTTAGATAAATGAAAAACAAAAAAGGAAAAATAGTTCACAATGTTTGTAGTACATTAATAGGCTATAATCACCGAACAATATATTAGACAGATCAGTGTCAACAAGGACTCACCAGATGGCATGTTGTAGCCGCTCTTACGTAGAAGATAAAATCGGCGCGATACTTCATTTAGATTATTGCTATCATACTTAGAGTTGTAAACAACATGCAACAACTTGTTGATCTCATCCTCGTAGTGGTAGTCCAAACTCAGTCGCTGCAACATGATTATAAGGTCCACTATCTCTATCTGTGGCAAATCATTTGAGCCTTTGATTATCTTCCTCACTTTTTCCCTTAGCACTCCGGCCCTTTCATGCATTTGGGTTTTCTGCAGAAACATTGGATCTTTATATGAGGAATTTCCTATTGAAATTTTCATGCATAACGCCTTATGAAGGTTAAAAATAGTTACTGATGTCTTCGCTAGTCTTATACTGCTATGATAAGAGACATATTGACTATATATTGCCTCGCATGATATGTACTCCCCATGGTCAGTAGTCAATATGCAGCGACCATTTGAATATTGACAGGGTCATTGAAATGCACTACGTACAAGAAACCTGATCAATTACGTCGGCTGGTATAAATTACGTCGGCCGGCCGATGTAGTTAAGTAAACTTACATCGGCCGGCGGCAGCCGATGTAAGTTAACTTACGCACGTCGGCCACAGGCTTGCAGCCGACGTAACAAGTTCTTATTTTTCTGCTGTGAAACGGTTATAAAATGAGTAAACTGTAATATCATTAAAAGAATTCTAAGACACATCTATACACATATAAATATTTTTCTTTTAAATTATGGCATATATATTATATATACGTACTTTTGTCATAGAAAATGGTGTTTTGAGTGAGCTTTGATCACTAATATCTTTTGATGATAAGGAATGGACGTTATATTATAGTTTTACTATGTTATGTAATGAAGAAGATACATGGGCGAAGTAGGGTATCCGTAACCATACAAACATGCAAAATATCAAAGGCAGCAGCCTATACCCGCCACAAAGATGATAATTAAAACTAGTTTTCCTCTGTAAATCTTAGGTAATATTGTCACCATTTTGTTATTTTAATATACTCCCTCCGTTTCCAAAATATTATCGCTCTGTAGTTCATTTTTGAACTATAAAGCGACAAACATATCTGGAGACGGAGGGAGGGTACTTATTTCTGTTGTTGCCATGGTACTAGCTGCATTTAGCAGTGACCCACAACGTGCACTCGAACCGCTTGTACCCAGCAATGGGAGCTATAAGGCAACAAATGATACTCTGTATATGCAAAGTTTGTGCAAAGAATCTAGTGCAAGGTGCAACAGATGCTTACACCTAGTGTTATATGATAACATATGTTCAAAACACAGTGTTTTATGCAACTCTCTCTTTTCTGTACTATCCTCCCTGTTTTCAAATTATTATCGTTAAGATTGTAACTTCAATATATTTTTGAACTAGAACTGTTGTCCTGATGACAACACAAATTAAAACAGAGTAACGCATGATAATTCACATATCATGATCATGCATTAACCTAGTATTTTTTGTATTCCATTCCTGCGTGGCAGCTATAGATACTACCCGTTGCTCAAAGATCACAAGCTAGGATCGATATAATACCTGTGGTAGAGTTGGCGGCTCATAAGTAAGAAAGAAATAACCCCACACAGACGGATGGAACGTGGAAGAAGGCTTCTTCATGGTCGTCATCTCCTCCAGGCAAGAGCCTTTAGGACGATGATGATCTGTAGGTGCTGCGGCCATTATGTCCAACCGGCGCTTCACCGAGAGCGGGATCGATTCTTCAGGATGAGAATGGAGAAGCCTGAAGGTCTGTGGTTATATATATAGCTCAACCGTAGTAACCCTGTGTGTCAATTCACAACACCGTACCTGACATTTAGGCTGCTGATGAATAAAATTATATCCTGATGACCTGAGCACGCTAATGAGTTATGCTGAAAATATTTCCAAACTTCAAGCTAGCTACGGACGTTTTCCAAGATAGTAGGTTAAAAAAGGGATAAATTTGACTTCAAAGAGGCTTATTTTGGTAGGATGCACGGCACTAATGCAGTATTGATGCGATCCAATCCACATCGCATGCAACACGAGATGTCGACTGATATGATAGCTGGTTCACGTGTCTTTATTCAATTCGGAATTTGCACCAACGTTTGTTGCAGATAGTGTAACGCTATCTATTGTATCCTCCATTCTCCTACCTAATACGTAGAAAACTCTGGATGTAATGGTTAACCCGAAAAAAACTAGTAGTACTCAATTAAAGTAGATTAACTGTCTTAAACATTATTTATTTCAGAACAAAGTGAATAATATTTAAATTGGGAGGGAATATATGACAAATAAGTCAAAGCATTGGTACCGATCGAGCTTGTCCTCGTGCTAGCTATTCACTTTTTATTTGGTGTACTTCTATGCAATGCATATGTTAAAAAATTACATTGAGTAATGATCGGCAGATGCATCCTTTTATAACACTACTACAAAAAACATTTTTTACAGGCACCTCAATTTTTCAAACACAGGCGGTCCTTAAAAATATACGACTGTGATGACGAATGATATAATAACCGCCTGTAATAAAAGGACAACACATGCGAATTTTAAAGAACAACCGTCTGCGTAAATACATGATCTTCACAATCGGTTCTTAATTAAGAACTGTCTGTAATGCAATGAACTTCACAGACGGATTTTAAGAAACAACCGCCTGGGTAAATACATGATCTTCATAGACGGTTCTTAATTAATAACCGCCTGTAATGTAAAGAACTTCACAGACGGTTCTTAATTAACAACGGCATGAGAAGATCATGTATTTTCAATGGCGGTCATTCTTTAAGAACCGTATGTAGTTGTTCAATTATCACAAGCGGTTTTCATTGAAATTACAGGGATGTAGTCGTTGCAATTATCACAACCGTATGGTATCAGGAAAAAAACACAGATGAGCAGATACTAGTACATTAATGCATTATAGGAAATGCTCGATCACCAGTGAGGCTGGCTTAATTGTGATAATACACCATTAGAGGCTTTACAATTGTTCAAAGATAATTTCTTTATACACTGAGAACAAAAATCATGCTACATTCATTGTAGATCGACGATGAAGCTCCCATCGATCAATCTAAATTGTACCGTCCTGCTTGCTCCCGAACACGTCTCTTATATTCCGCTGGATCCTAAAAATATTAACATTATTTAAATTAACAAATGTCGAAGGAGGAATGAATAACCTACATTGGTCACTAAGTCAAAGTGTCATCTAGCCTTGATAAGTAGATTATAGCAATCATTTTCAACATCAGGCACATTTGGCTGATGCAGCAAACGCTGAACTTCACGTAGTATAATTTTGATTGTAAAAGCACTGCACCACCCCTACGAAATATAATTTAAGCAATATAAGAAACCAGTTCAAATAATTACATGAACAAAATAGGTCTATCTTACAGTCTCTTGATCAAGAATCCCGATGCAGAGTGCTCCCGAACGATGGACATTTGGGTGGAAGAACCCAGTTGGAAATGCGCATCTTGGAGGCACCAAGGGATAGTCCTCAGAGAAGCAAATTGTCAGGGGGTAGTAACCATCTTCTCATTCAGGCCGCAAAAGAAATTTATTAATAGAAGGACGATGGTTAAACTCATATTGTGCTTGTTCTTCATGATCCTGTAGTTGTTGCAGGTTTAGGTCCGGAGGTATAACACATGGCATCTCTAGAGCTTCTTTCTGCAGGGAGGTAGGTCCGGAGCTACTCGATGTGTGGCGGCACCGGAGCTTCCCTCTACTGGGGGTTAGGTCCGGGGTTGCCAGACACGTGGCGGGACCAGAGCTTCCCTGTGTAGGGAGGTAGGTCTGGTCCCATAGGACACGTGGCAGTATCGGAGCTACCCAAACGAGTGATGCGGGCTCAGTGCTGTCATACGTGTGTTGCATTCAGAAGTCTACAACTCAGACATAGGAACTTCTTGGTTTTAAGTGCGGTAGCAGGGGGTACCTGGTATCCAGGGTGCCGACAGTCGTGGTTGCCCAAAACTTGAAACTTTTACTACCACTATTTGAGTAAATTTGGAAATGTGTTGGTTAGGGCTTGATCATACCGATTACCGAGGTCAGGATCGATGGCGGCACACTTTGAGGATAGGTTATAGGCGGCGCCGTGCTCTGGGGACAGGGACGATCAAACGTCGGCGTGCTCCGAGGACGAGGTGGCGGAGGCGCCGCAGCGGCAGTTAGTCAACTCTTTGATGACAGCAGTCCGACGGTGTTGGGAGAGAGCGCACAAATGATCATACAAAGGTCAGGGTCGACAGTGGCGGCGCGATAATGACAAAGAGTGATTTGAGGATGAAGGACGGCGCCGGCATGCTCCGAGTGCAGGGTCCAGGCGGCGGTGTGCTCTGGGTACGGGACGGTCAGGCGGCGGCGTGCTTTGGGACGGGACAATCAGATGGCAGCGATGCTCCAAGGACGAGGTGCCTGAGGTGTCGGAGTTGCGGTTTCTAGGTCGAGAGAGCGCAAAAATTTCGCCAGGTGCTGTGAGAGAGTGCACGAGAGATAAAAATAGCTTAGGTCAACAATCAAAGACGAGCTTGTATAACGCCCGTCTCTCATTTGCGTGTCTCCCTTTTGCCACTCGCGCGCAGTTCATCGTGAGCGTCTGTTTCCACTCGCGCGCAGAGTTAATGTCGTGAGCGTCTGTTGCCACTTCATGCGCAGAGATAATAAATGTGCATCGTTGCCACAATGAACATAGAACCGCAATCACATTGCAATTCAGAGATAAAAATTTGCAACTCAATGAACATTTCAGAGTTTATATTGTGTGCCCTCTAAACTATACATTTTCAGACTTATATGTAAAAACCTACATTTGAAAAGAACCAGGTTTCAAAAATGTGAACAAAAAAAATTTTAAGTTGATATAGGGAATTTTGCTCACATAAGGAATTAAATTCAAACCCTAAGAAGGAGTTTCAAAAATCAAATTGAAATATTCTATTCAGATTCGTCAAACTCCGAATTTGAGTTCACTAGGGTGTGTATCATGATTCAAAGTTCATCATTGCTAAGTTTGATAATTTTTTAGCTTCAATTGCCATTTATTTAAGTCAATACACCTGTGACCATTCAAACTTGAATTCGAATTTAAATTCTATTTTCAACTTGATCAAACATCGGATTGGAGTTCAAATATGAATTCTTCATATTTAACTTACCTTAGCTGCCAACTTTCATCATTTTTGGGGCAAGTTTAGAAATCAAGTTAAATAGAACATAAAAGGGTAATTCAAATTTGAATTAAAAATTCAAACTCCAATTGAACGGAAACTAAGATATAAGTTTATCCAAATAGTCTTCATATTTATTTTAGGGCCCCTGCCCACATTTAACCCTTGTTGAGCTTGTTAGATTTTTATTTGCAAATAGAAAGAAGACAAGGGGGGCTGGTGGGACCCACCTGTCAGGACCAAGGATTGGGATGAAAGTCACGCTGTCTGCTTCTGTGCTCTGCCCTCAATCTTACCGCCTCAAACCCATGTTCTCACAGCTCACACCCTTGGCCAACCCAACACTCCTTTTTGTTCTCCTCCTTATCGCTCTGGTCGATATTTTCTAGCACACAACAAAGCACGTCGGTTTTCTTTCCGCTCATACCGCGCACAGCTTGCCGTGGTTGCTCACCATCGCTGCTGCACGGCGCAGGCAGTTTCTGGAGCCACCATGTTCGGCTGAGCGTGCAAACGAGTGCGCAACGTCGACCTTTTTCTTCTCCGATCTACCGCGAAGTTTCTCCTCCCTCTCCTTCTCCTCATGGTGGCAGGCCGAGTTCCACATCGCCACCTCTGTTCCGGCCAAACCAGCGCAGCCAGGTGAAGTTTAGCCCTTGCTCTTCATGTTATGCGGTTCCCCGTTGTTTTGCGCATCTCCATGACCATTTTTATGCCCAGCCCGAGTTTCCTCATCGCCAAGTTGAAGTTTCTGTGACCGCCATGGCCACAGTCCGCTCTGCTCCGACCGGTGCAACTGTGTTTCCAGTGAACCAGTCATTCTCCTACGTCATCGGGACCACGTAAGAATCGCCTTGTTCTGCTCTTGCTCATTCTCAATTGCCCTCGGCAAGTTTTCAGCTGTAGACAGCTAATTGCTCGGTTTTTCCCTGACATGTTCATTAGAACAGAGCACGAGTTTCTTTTAAATTCGTGCTGTGCCACCAATCATGCCTCATTCCCGTCAGGTATAAATAACTAGAGTACCTTGCGAATCTTTCAAAGAAATAAAATAGAAGCTTCATCAATCCCTCACGCAGGAAACCGAGTTTCCCCCAATTCCGCCATGAAAAGCCTCGGGTCCATGTCGAGCTCTTTTTCGTGCTCCTTTTCATCACGATTAGACTTCAATTTCTTGTTCCAAAGTCCACCAAGAATCTGTTGGTAAAAATATCATGTGGAATCATGCACTAGAGAGGGGAACCGACTTCGCTGGAAGTCTAACCGGCGCCACGGCCGTGGGACCTCCCTCTCCGGCCGTTTGTGGTCTAATTGGAGCTCACCAATGCATTTGAAATCGGGATTTGTGCCCTAGAGGCGAGTCTTTAGGGGTTAGGAGACCTAATCCGCCAGTCCGGCAGGGGCGCCGCCGGGCGCCGCCGCACGCCGGCGAGGGCGCCACCCGGCAAAGGGTGGAAGACGACCCGAGTGGGATTTTCTGTGGCTAAGGGATCTGCTGTGGCAACAGCGTTTATTTCTATTGCCTTGCGTGGCTGAAATCCTACTGGTCCACCTTAAAATCGTGGGCCCAGCTTTTACTCAATTTTTTCACTCTCAAAGATAATTCCAGATTTTGCCACAACTTGGAAATTCCATATCTCCTAGAGTACTGGGCCAAAAATTCCAAAATAAATTATGCTAGAACCAGGATGATCTATACCTTCTATTGGTGCACTTGGATTGGTATGAAAAGCCAAGAAATTTCCTCAATGATTCCATGAAGCAAAATAACTTTGGGATTAATTACTGCTGCTATGTTCATTTAAAAATTCCCAAATTTGGTCAGATCCTTCCACATAATTCCTTTGAACTCCAGTAATAATCTGAGATCCATTTGAATTGATTTGAGTGGTCAAATTGAGTTCCCAACATGTATGCTACTGAAAAATTCCAAAAGGTCCCGAAACATTTCAGAAAATTGTTCAAACTTTTAAAATAAAAATCTCCCTGTAGAAATCTTAGAAAATTATGAAACCAATTTTGTTGGATGACACTCAGCCTACTCTAAACATAAAACCAACTCTTGGATATGTTACAGTTCCATATTTTCTCTGAAAATTCTGGGATGCGTTTAGGTTCATAGAACTTTAGAGAATAGAGACTACCATGACCATTGCTCAAATTTGACCAGAACCCTACACATAGTGTCTGTTGTCCACTATAAAATTTCTATAATCATAAGACTTGATTTACTACAGTGAACTGTGTTTCACATATCTATGTCCAAAACATTGTCCATTCCACTTCATGTCCACATTCTACTATGTTTCACTTTTGTTCTTCCTCTGTTAATTTCTTTATACAGCAGAGGCTTTCCTGGAGTTCTTATACAGAAAGTTGCTTTCTCCTTGTTATCCCTTTTGTGTTCCTCCTTGTTAAGTTCCACACTCATGTATGATGCCAATTTCACTTCATATATGGATGCACTATGTTTGATTTTAATAATCTCTTCGGTTCTGCACATAACAGCAACCAACTTTTCATCCTTCATTTTGGTATAGTAGTTTGCTAAGTTTCATTTTGTAATTGTGCAATCATATCGATAGATCATCAGATGAAGATCGGCGAAGGACACATTTGGAGGAGAGGAAACAAGGAATGAACCTACTGCAATCGAATTATTGGAGGCAACAACAAGGGCAAGATATGGGGAGATTGATGAGAAGCTTCGCCCATAAGAGCAATCATTGACTTCATTAATATTTACCTATAGTTGCAACCCAAGGCAAGTCCCGATTTGCATTTAAGTGCCTTTCTAAAGTTTTTCTTTATATCACTATGATGACTAGTATAAGAATTGTGCATTAGGTCTATTTTTGATTGACACTTCTCATGCATGAACTACAATTCCATGGAGTGTCTGGGTAGGTTTATAGCTCAACGCGTAGAATTGTCATGCTAATGTTGTAGGTAATCTGGTAGAAGTCGAGTGGTTGGAACCCACTCGTGAGATAGCGATATTGTCACATGAGATTGGTTATTTTTGAGAATGGTTTATGAACTGAATATAAGAACGTGCAACGGGGTAGGAGGTGTAGCTCTGCCTGTGTCAGTTAAGGACTGATCCATATGTGTCCCTGTTGAGCAAGTTTGAACTTTACCGGAGTTATAATGGATATATGGGGTCTAGGAAACCGATGTACCTTGGGAAGCCATTGTTGAGCCTTTTCAATCGCCTCAGGCTTTTGGCCATAGCAAAGTAGACGAAAACTCGCTCACGACATCTTCACAGCGGAGGGTTCACCGTGAGTGGGAATACTGTGCTAGACGATTGAATTGATTCAACATGGGCAAGACTTGGGAAAGGTTGCTGCGTACGATGTCCGTGGAGTGCACCTACGTGACTTCCAGTACGGACGTATGTGACGTGTATTCCGGGTATCTTTGATTCGAATCACTGTCCCTCGCGGTTATTGAGTACCTTGTTCACTCCGTCATGACGTAGTAATAAAGAGTAGTTGGAAGGATATAAATATGCTGCTATGAATAATCTTATGTATTGTAACCTTGGCTGAATTAGAGATAGCATAATTAAAGTTATCATTTCCAAACATTTAAATTTGAATGAAGCTTATGCAGCTTTGGGCAAGTATCAACGTGGATGAAGCGTTTCTGATTTGCATGTGGAGTTCATTATGATGCATGCCCACTGATTTTCTCATTTGCTACTCTAAAACTAGCAACTAAGGATTTACTTTTGGCGAGTTCATTTCTGCAAATTCAGCTTCCATTCTTTAGAGTTTCTAGCATGTAGAGTTTCATGGCTTAGGTGAGATGGTTAAGCTTGTCGAGCCTTCTGCTCACGGTTGCTATATTTGTGGTTTTGCAGGTTTACTTATATTGTTGCTGATTGTTGCTGTTATGGGTCGTCTGTGAGATCTCGAGTTGCCGAGATGTATCTCTCACGTGACCCCACGTCGCTGCCTTAAGATCTTTGTGTTGCTAGTGAGAAGCGTCCGCCGGCATAGACGACTTCTCTTGTTCATAGATAGGTTGAGAGTGTGAGTATGTAATTTCCGCTACGTGTGTACCGCTGTTGTACACTATGTTGTAAACAATATCTTATTATGAAATGAAAACTTTGTATCTTTACTATCTCTTTTCGTGTGTGTTGTTCGATGCCGCATCGTACGGCACCACCCAATGTGATTCCTAGAATGTCGGGACCCCGGTCCTCATATTATATTCCTATGAAGCTCCTATCGATCGATCTAAACTGTACAATCGAGCTTGCTCCCAAAACGCCTGTTATATTCACCTGGATCCTGAAAATATTGACATTCTTTAAATTAACATGTCGAATGAGGAACGATATATAACCTAGGTTGCTCACCAACACAAAGTTACTAACTTTATAAGTAGACTATAGCAATCATTTTCAACATCAGGGGCATTTGGCTAATGAAACAAACACTGAACTTCAAGTAGTAAAATTTTGACAGTAAAACCAGGCCACCACCCTTACAAAATATCAATTTAAGCAACATAAGAAACCACTTCAAATAAGTTCGACAACAATTACTAATCATTTGAGCAAAATAAGTCTATATTACATTCTCTTGATCAAGAACCACAAGGCAGAGTGCTCCTGAGCGCTGGACATTCGGGTGGAAGAAACCTGGTGGACAAACGCATCTTGGAGGTATCAAGGGATATTCATCTGAGAAGGAGATTGTCAGGGGTAGGAACCACCTTCCCAGTGAGTCCACAAAGGAAATTCATTAATAAGGGGCAATGGTTATACTTGATTCTGCTTGTTCTTCATGACTTACCCTTCTTTACCAGGGGACGATGCACTGCCACTTCATTAAGTCTCCCGACTCAGGCTTCACAACGAAACCCTACAGAGAAATTGGACAATAAGTGACGCGAATGGTGAGCCATGAAATTACAAATACCAAAAGAAAAACTATAGAGTGCGATTAAGTTCATCAGTCCATTGCAGAGCTACATACAACGATGCGACAGGTGTGCCATATGTACATATAGTGGGGTCATTCTTGCGCCACGCCAAGTGCTCCTCCTTGAGTCGGCCACACGCCAAGTCGATATCGAATTTCCCAGCCATGAAATACATGAAAAAGTGGAATATAGGTAGCGTAGAATAGGAGGGAGTAGCGATGGCAAGGACGGTACAGTGAGGACGGCGGTGACGATGACAGCGATGGCGAACAAAGAGTTGGTCGAACAGGCGGCGGTCGCACTGGAGTTGGTCGATCACTAAGGAGAAGTGCAACCTGAGGAGTAGGAGTTGCGGAGAACTTAATTGCAGCCGGTAGTGCAGAGACGGGCGAGATAAAAGCACGTCTTCCGTTGATGACAAGGGGAGACGAGCGAGATAAAAAGCGTGTCTTCCATTGCTGACAAAGGGAGACACCCGACCCAAGGAGGAGGAGGTGCAGAACTTAATTGCGACCGCGGTGGTGCAGAGATGTGTGCGACCGGTGCGCGACCTTTTGTTTCCCCTAGGTGGTTTTGAAGTCCCATCGTCCCCACCAATGCACGTGAAACGAACCGCTCCATCGTTGACTCCGCACAAACCTTATATAAGGTGCACCATCAGTTCTCCACAAGCAGGTCTCTCCTTTTGCATCTGTTTCTCCTTTTATTCATCTTCTCCGCGCCGACGACCCACCATGGCCAACGTTCCGCCGCCAAGGGAGCCAACCTTCCAGAAACAGTGCCGCGACTCCTTCGAGAGGCTCAAGAATGACATGCGCCTCGTTATGGCGCGAGAGGCGTACAACAGTACATCTCACACTACAAGTTCCTTGGGTCTGGGTACCCTTCCAGAGTTTACTGGAATGGATACCACCAGCCACTACCTCTACGCCCCCACAGGTGTGGCCGATGGTCTCAACACTATGTTCGAGACGATGGCCCAGGAGCTCAGCGTCAAGGGTCGTAGTAACCTGGTGGCGGTGACAACGAGGAACCTCGGTCTTCAGGTTGCACTGCCGGAGCAGCCGGTCCAGGCTCCTTGTGTACATACTATTTAGTTTTTCTTTTATTGTTTTTAGTTGATGTTTTTTCTTTTCTTGTGTCTTCTTGTACTTTGTTCTTGTGTTTTGTAATATATTGTGTTAATGAATGAATTATTTGTGTTCATCTGTGTAAATGAATATTACCTTGTGTGTTCAACTGTGTGAATGAATGAATGTGTGGTGTGTGAATCTTGTTCCTCAGGAATGACAATTCATAAGGAAGGATTTTATTATTTTTTGGTTCTAAATCGGACTACAGTGATGGTGCTCTACATTGGAATGACAATTTATTTAGTTATCAAGTGAATGTGCTCTACTACATTCGTTTAGTGAATGTGTTCATGTCTGTGTGATATCAAGTGAACTGAAGTAAAAATGTAGAAAATCACGAAGCCAAAGGAGACGAGTTTTCTGCAAAGACCATCTCATTTTCTTTTGCAAATAGGAGACATGCTTTGTTCTAAGCTCGTCTTCCTTTTGTCAGAGGAGTGGGCGCGTCTCGGATATTTTCTTAAATGAGACACCGCTCATAGTAGCCCATCTCCTTTTACGCTCAGCCGAGCCATGTCACATCCTCGCCAAAGCGAGCTCGTCTCGTTTATCCGTATTAGAGACAACCTCCTTTGTGCTCATCGTCGATCTTTGTCTCCTATTTGAATTTCTTACATAGTGATGGTGGCTAAGAGTGAGGTCATCTGAAGGATATCGGGTGAGTTCTCAACCTCTGTCGTCCATTCCGAACTCAAAATAGAGGTCAACTCCTTGATCGTCTCTTGGAGGTATACTCCATCAGGTGGGTCAGGTGGAGTTGTAGGCAACGATGGCTTCCTTTGATACCAATACATCGAGGTATTTCCATAATCTTCAAAAATCTCTTCCTCGAAGTAGAATGGGAATTCTGAAGGTTGAATTTCTTCTCCTTCGATGGTTTAGGTTCAGGAGAGGATTCTACAGGCAAGGCAGGTGATGGGCATGGTTCTGGCTCTTCCTTGGATATAGGATTGTCCTCGATGCTCAACGTGGCTTCCTCTTGTCGGGTTCATTAAGACTTGTAAGAAGGAAGCATTTTCTAGAATTTGATCTAGAAGTTCCTTTCGTGCTTCCAGCATCTTATTGAGGAAAGACCCTCCAGCCATAATGTCGAGATATAGGGCAGATTCTTTGTTAAGTCCCATGAAGAAATGTTGCAATAACTACGGGTAGGGGATTAACAAATCTGGGCTGGAATTTTGCAAAAGCGAAAATCTATCCCAAGCTGCACCTATTGATTCCGTCTCCATCTGTCAGAAGCCTAGTACTTCCATTCGTAAGGAAACAATTCAGGATATTGAAAATAAAGCAAGAAAAATTTATCTCATAGTTCTCTCCAATCATTGATTGTTTTCTCAACATTATGGGTGTACCATTGTTTTTCTTTTTCCTTGAGAGAAAAAGGAAATGACTTCGATTTGAGAGTTTCTTGTGTCATGCCTTTAATTAAAAGGAAATAACACAATTGTTCAAACTCTCGCATATATTGGTAAGGGTTTTCACAATCCGTTCCTGAGAAGGATTGTTCCCGAACCATGGCTATAAAGTGAGGGCGGAGTTCATAGCCGGTTGAGCAAATAGGTTCCGCTGACGGCAGTGGCTCATAGAACTTGCCCTCTGGTGCAGAATATGAAAGAGTGGTGGACTGCTCCATGGTAATGGTGGAAAGTTAAGAAGTAAAGAAAAGAAAATGGATATGAGGGTGAACAAGGTTTGAAGATCACCGACAACCATTCCTCGGCAGTGACGCCAGAAATGCTTTTTGGTATTTCCTACGAAAACAAAATAATCCGCAAGAGCACGGAAATAGCATTGTAGAACTTCCCCTTAAAGAGTATTCCCAAAGGTATCGAATCCATGGAACATGTGTGAGATCTTCTAGCTTGTTCTCCCAAGGACACAAATTTTGTTTGGTAGGCAAGGATTTGAGAGGAATTCAGGAGTTTGAAATCTAGGCCACAGTAGTCTACAATAGTTGCTCGCTTCCGCACGGGTTTATCCTTGGCAGCACCAAGACGATTCCCGCCACAAGTCTATGGCATAGCTGAACGTGGAGGATTCTAAGGACATATAGGATTGTCATGACCTACTGTCTACCTCTTCAATCTCTGGGTCTACGAGATATCCACCGATGAATTCTAACCTAAGCACCACGCTTAAGTTCTAATTCACAACTCTAATTGTTTCGAATGCAAATCTATGACTAGAGCTTCTAATGAATTAAAGCAGTGAACCCACAAGCAGTTATGAAAGTAAACTACTATGAAATAGTAATCAAATTAATATTGAATTCATGGAAATTTCTTACTCGATTCCGACAGAACTTCCATAGAGGTACAAGTGTGGAAGAAGGACTTGACAAGCCCAAGCCTCCTCCTCCTCCTCCTAGCTCCTCCTCACTCTCCTTCTACTTGGCTGGCCACTTGGGCAGCTCTAAACCTTATGAGTGGAGTACTATTCTCAAACCTGTGGTGTGTGGAGAAGTGAGGGAGTGTGTGTGTGTGTGGGGGGGGGGTATTTATACATGAGTTCAGTCGGTTTGGCGCCACAATTAATGCGTGAATCAGTCATTACCACCATTAGGGAGCCACAGGAGGCCAACACGTGGAAGCTGATCGAGTTTGGCGCCAGGGCCAAGTCGGCTGACTAGGGGAGTCGGGCGACTTGGTCCTAGCCCACCCTTGGTTGTACTTTCATGAGGTGACTTCTAGGTGGGCCTTGATCCCCTTCTCGGGTGAAACACCATTTGATCTCCTCGGATATGCCTGGAAATGAGTCATGGATCCATGTGATGCCACGTGCTGTTGCCTGATTTGTCAAACGACAACTTATTGGATTACTCCCTGCATGTTTGGGTATTTTGGGGCTTAATTCACTTGCATACAAATGGACACTAACACTTCTGGAATTTGCTAGTTCTAACTCCTACCACTATGTTGTGTTCTCCATTTTACTGTACGGACCCGCTGTTAACTTACAACGGCTTTAGTGTTAGACGTTGTAAGTGGGTTAGAGATGAAACCGCTCCGTCGGGGTCCGCCACCCGCGCACGGGTGCTTGCCATCCTCACCACCGCTGTTCGCCTCCATGCCCGTCTAGACGCATACTTTACCTTTCAACTAAATGGGCTTTGTCGGGCCCTAAATGGTTTGTATCAGGTCAGGTCAGCCCGAAGCCCATTTATGTACATATAGTAGCACTCAAGCAATCAAATAAAAATTGTAACCATAATTCAAAAAACAAAGCGATTCAATTAAATCTAAACATAACAATTATTAAATTGTAATTCATCAATTCATAAGCATAAACCTAAACCTAAACAATTATGTTCTAAACATAAACATAAACATAAACCTAAACGTAAACAATTCAATTCTCAACATAAACATAAGCATAAACCTAAACATAAGCATAAAACGTAACATAAGCATAAAACATAACATATGTAAGCATTAACCTAAACATAAGCATAAACCTAAACATAAGCATTAACCTAAACATAAGTATAAACCTAAACATAAGCATAAATCATAACATAAGCATAAACCGTAACATAAGCATAAACCTAAACATAAGCATCAATTCAATTCTAATCATCAATTGAATACAACTCAATTTAATTATACGCATCAGTTCGATTGTAAGCATAAATCTAGATGGATCACAATTCTAGGTATCACAATTCCAAAATTTGACATAAACATAACATTCTAAGCATCACAATTGAACCTAATAATATTCTAAGCATCACAAGGGAAAAAATCACCTAAATGGTGAGGACGACCGACAATGGAGAGGGCGACTGTGTGTGGGCCATCGGCGGCCGTCTAGCCGGTGTTGCGGGGAGGGGAGGCATCGAGATCCGACATTGGAGGAAGTGACAACGGGGGCGCCGAGCTCCGGGAGGCACCGGCGTCGATGGTGGCCAAGCTCTAGGGTGGCAACAGGGGTGTCGTGGGAGTGGGAGGAGGGGTGGCGCTGGCGTCAGGAGGAGGGGAGGTGCCAAGCTTCGGGAGGTGTCGGCGTCAGAAGTGACCGAGCTCCGGGACGGCGAGGCGGTAGTGTAACGACGTGCGACGGCGGCAGCGTTAGGGGTGTGTGAGGGCAGCGACAGCATTGTGAGGAAGAGAGGGAGGCGAGCCGCACAGGCTGGGGGTATATATCCCCTTAATTTTCGACGGCCAAGTAATTTGCAACGACATTGAGGTTTGCCGTCGCAAATTGAGCTCGTATCTGCGATGGCTGTTAGATTTGCGATGGTACTAGGGTTTGCCGTCGCAATTTAAGCTCCTATTTGCGACGTCTGTTTTGTTTACAACGGCTATGGGCCCGAATCCGTTGTGAACAATTTAATTTGCGACGCCCAGTGTGGGCTGTTGCAAGTTAAGTGATTTACGACAGACCGGCCATCGCAAAATAAAACTAGCACTTTATTAAAACTATGTATACAACTCACAAATATACACTACTTACTCAGATGAACACAAGCTGACACACGCGGGGAATAATTTTTTTTGATGAAAACGCATGGAATAATTTGTGCACCGAAAGTGAATAAAAAAATATGTCACGCCCGGTCATCGTAAAGATGAACAGACGCTAATCACATGTACGCCAGGATCAGTTGAATCGTACATGCGTCGACGAAAGTGAAATATCATTACATTGCCATGTTCGAATACATAAATAGTCTTACAGTACGACCCGAAGGTCTACAAATACACACCACAACTATTTACATCAACAACAAAGTTAACAAAGTTCAAACTACAACAGAAGACTAATAGGTAAAGGAAGCTCCATCTCCACAGGCAGCAGTTGTGCGTATGGTCGCCAGCCTAGTCCAAGTCCTCCGGATTGGCGAAGAAGTCTTCCGGTGCCGCTTCTTCTTCTTCATATTCTAAGGGAAAATTAAACGCTTGAGTACATAGAGTACTCAACAAGTGCGGAAAGAGATGACATGATTGGCTAAAGCAAGGAAAGACCAAATATGGCTTAGCACTATGCTTAGAACCTAACCTTAGCTTCCATTTATCAATATCATAATTCAAGAAGTAATTAACACACGAGTAATGATAATGAATGTAACTTGAATCATAATTAACCACCATTTCCCAACCATAGACTAATTATGAACTGGCCCCAAGCCGCTCTTGTCCGTGCGCACGGCTGTCATGACAGTTTTACCAAATCTCTGTAGAGAGTGTACCCTTTACCCACAAGCAGTGATTTCATCCCTTGTTGCCAGGTGGACTAAGTGAACCTCCCCGATTGCCCGTGGTAGCTAACCACATTTCACACTTCCTTTGGTGTGAGGCTAGGAGATCACTACATGGTCTTTACAAAGGTACTCCCGACTAGTGCTAGCCCTCTAAGGTTTCCACCACTGGGGATTCTCGGAGTAACCCTCCGCCCCAGAGCCCCCTCTTGAGCCTTGCGGATCTCAGAGCAGATCACCCGCATCATTCCCCGCACCATCCAACTACTAGCATTTCATCGGGAGAAACGTAATTAATTGACCAAGCTGCCCCATCTTAGTCTCGTGGTGGTACTATAAATCTTAGTGGCTTCCTCTATAAACCGGTCCTTAGAATCCGGTGGTAACAAACCCCAATCCCGGGTCTCGTGCAAACTGCACCATACCAATACTAACCAACCACCAGATTCCTATCCACTACAATTGTGTAATCACCACAATTTCAAGTAACCATAAAGTTTAACATAGCACAGTTGTATGAAATCCCAATCCCAATGTCTAAGCATGGCTAAGCATAAATAAGACCTATCTACTTCCCAACCCATTTCAGGTAACAAGGAATTATGTGAAACAGGGCATCTAAACATGAAATAGGGCGTCAATTTAATTAGCATGCATCTATCTAAATCCCTAGAATTGGTACAAGATGGTCAAGGGCACTTGCCTTCGTTGAAGACTTGAGTGTTGGTGAAGTCTTGGTCTTGGAGGTTAAGATTAGGGTCATAGAACGACTCTAGGTATATTGCCCAAGCATGGCAAGAATAAAATAAAGCTAAATAAGTAAAGAGCACTCAAAACAGTACATCACAACATACACATGGCATAAAATCCTATACTAATGCGTCCCTACGAAGTATTTATTACTTAACATGGCCAAAGTGTGCATTTTATATTTATCATACATTTTTGAGAATTAAATATAGCCTAAAACCATTTTTATTGAAATTTCTATGGCCAAAATGTATTTTTAAACATTTCTAATAAATATTCCATGGACAAAATATATTTCAAATGAACTCTACAATTTATTCACAGCATAAAATAGTTTATACCAATTTTTCCTAACATTTCTACACTTAATTACCATTTTTATCTATTTTCTACACCTCAAATACACCTAAAAACCATATTCAGCAAATAAATAAAAGTCCAGGGACTAATTAAATAGTTTTCCATACTGCACAGGGACTAAATTCACTATTCTACAAATTTACAGGGGTTAGATTGCTTATTTAAATGATTAAATCCAATTTTTAGGGGTCCAGGGGCTAGTCTGCAATTTCCAGGGGCTAGACTTGAATTCCAGAGAAGTGCAGGGGGTAGCTGGTGAGTTTCCAGGGGCCACGGTGCAAATGCGCAGGCGGGAAAAGAACTTTGAATGTGGGCCGTTGGATCCTAATTGGACGTGCGGGATTTTATTATGCGAACCGTTATGAAGATCTAATCTCAACCGTTGGCCGGGAATGGACGGCCCTGGTTGAGCCACGTCGGCTCTAACCGGCGCCAGAGCAGCGCGCGGCGGCGCCCGACGGCCGACGGCAGCGATCTCGCCGGAGTTAGCCAAATCGGCGATTCCTACATCGATCCTATGCACCACGAGCATGAACCAAGAGAGGAGGAGTAGGGGAACTCACCTAGGGGAGTAGCGGGGCTTGAAATCGGCCGGAGAGGGGTCGGCGACGAGGAACGGCGGCGGTTGGCGTCGGTGCTCGTCGAGCTCGGTGAAACCTCGGCGATCTCCCCACGATCTCTTGCCTGGCGTGCTCCTGGTGGCGAAGTGAAGGTGTTAGGGCAGTTGAGAGGGGAAGGCGATCACCGGCTAACCGGGAACGGCGGCGACTGACCTTGGCGACGGTTGCAAGGGTTTGGGCGCGGGGAGGCACAAACAGAGGGGGGGGGGGGGGGGAGGCGCCGACAGGCGGGGTCCACGGCGCAGAGAGAGGAGAGGTGGTGGGGGGGGGGGGGTTCTGCTGGGCCGCAGGAGGGGGAAAGGGAATTGGGCCAGGGGAAAGAAATCGGTCCAGGGTGGGGTTTTACCTTTTTCTTTTCTTTTGATTTGAATTCAAATTCAAATTTAAATCGTTTGCTACTCGTTTGAACTTAAAAAATCACCCAAAATGCATACAAGAATGTTCAAGGGTTTTGATCAAGTTTTGTACATGAAATTATGGGTGTTACAAAATATGAAATAAAGGTGCAGCGTCAATTTTTCTGAATTACTGGAACACTTTTGTGCTTCTAGAGGGCAGTTGGAGCTCTAGATCGGCTAGTAATAAACTTGTCACATTGTCAACCTGGTTGGAATATCATGATTCATGATGAGAAAGGTGGCATGTGTTCTTGCATATTTTAACCACAACTCACATAATTTAGTACAATATATCTTGTCGCCTGCCAAGTACAAACTGGATTATTTAGAACATCACAAAACTACAGTATATGTGGTCGTTGCCAAAGTACAATACTGGATTATTTAGAATATTACAATCATACAATATATCTGGTTGCCAAAGTACAATACTGAATTATTTAGAACATTATAATAGTACAACATAATTGGTATGTAACTCATTATTTTTTTTGTCCTCAGTACGGCAAGCTCGATTCACACCGGCATGGGCTCGACAAAGAGTGATTTTATTGTTTCTTTGAGAATGTGGGAAGAAGTGAACTTGTCAATATTGTCGCGGTACATATAGTTAATAGTCCTTGCAAAATTAATCAACACCCATGACACGATCGTTGTTGGATCTGTCCTTGCAACTTCCAGGTCATACTGCAACATATCCTTCCATGTTTCTTCAATGAGCTCTCTTATCTTTTCGCACGCCTCAGGCATTGTTGTACTGTGCTCTTCCATGTAACACTGGACAGTGGTAGCATTGTGGTTTCCAGTTTGCTCACGCTGCGGAAATCATAGTACAAAAAGGAAATTAGGTAGGTTATACTAGTAATCTTCATTTTATTACGGTGTACTGCTGATGAACGTTACTTAGACCATCCGCAGTGGGTACTGTAAAGCATACTGGATACACTGTTTCGCAGTGTAATTTAGAGTACGTACTCTAAAAGCTGAAGGAGAATAGTGTATAGAGTATGCTTTAGAGTACGCTGGTACGGATGGTCTTATGCAACATGTTTACAATTTCAAGGAATTGAGGTGTCTTGGGGTGAAAGACTTGGAATCTGTAGTCTTTCTAGTAAATTAACTGCATGTTTGGCAGGGCGTTATTATGGAAAAACCAGGTTTAGCTCGGAATTATATACGAAATCAGCTTGTCTTTTTTTGAGTTATCTTGATAATTTTTTGTCAAAAAAACTTCTCATTGGAATGCGGCAATTTTAGGGTCCCTTTATGATTGGGATAGGGTATATGTTATTAAAAGCTACAAATTCAACTTATGGTTTGTGCAGAAGTGAAAAAAGAGCTTATATGAGCTTTTGGGCAAAAGCTATTTTGAATTTGACATGTGTGGTAGGGATTATGCATAATACGCTATAATAAAATAAAGATAAATCAGATTTTAATGCCTGGGAAACAGACCTTTAAGGATTTCTACTGAAGTTCATAGGCATAACTGTCCAGCAAGAACTATTTTCCAGAAACAAATCGTACAACAAGAAATGAATGATACAAAATAACATTAACACAATGGTGCCTCGAATACATAAAATATGCTAACCTTTTGGTGACATCACCCACGAACATACACACACAAAATTCTTTGCCCATAACTTAATTACCACTACAGGAAACTCGTCCATTTACAATGGTCGGCCATCGTAAATAACGTATTTACGATGATCCGTCCCGGCCGTCGTAAATTAAGTTGTTCACGACATCTAAGGGCCCATAGCTGTCGTAAATTAATCTGCATCGTAAGTTAGAAGTTAACTTACGATGGCCTAACCCTAAACCGTCGCAAATTAGCTTCCCAACGTAAATAAGAGTGTAACTTACAACGGCTAACCCTAATGCCGTTGTAAATTAACGAGCCATCGCAAAAAATGGATATACCCCGGCCCATGCAGCCTGCCTCTCTTCTCTCCCTCATACAATACCGCCGCCTTCTCTCTTCTCTCCCGACGATGTCGCCGCTCTCGCCGTTTGATGTTGTGCTGGACGCACCCAATGCAGTGGCACCCTGACGGCCGGCCGCCCCCGTCGTCGCCCTCCACATGGCGGCCGAGCTCGACGCCCCTGTCGTACCCCCTCCCCCTACGCTCGATGCCCCATGCTGCCCTCGAGCTCGACGCACTGGTGCCGCTCTCCTCCACACATGATTGCACCCTCCTCCACGCCCGATGCCACCCTCCTCCATGCCAAGGCAATGTGAGCTGGTTGCAGGATCGACCCTATTAATATCAGGACCTTTGTAGGCACTGGGCTAGCGATGGTTTCATCGTTAAATTCAATAGGGCTCAAGGGTGCAGAGCGGTCAACGAGAAACAAAACTACAGCCAAGATGGCCACTTGCGTTTAGCTAAAATCAAGTTAAGTGTGTCTCACTTATATATATAATATACTTTTCGTACTAACACGCATCGACAAGAGCACGAGACGGAGGTGGAACCGACCCCCTACTCAGGTCTGGAAGAGAGGTCAAAAGGGAAGTGACCCTTCTCCGCCTGAGCAGTGCAGTCAGATCGCAACCGAGCTACTGGTAAGTTTCAAAATCAATCAAATTAATTGTAACTATCTCGATTGTTGAACTTACACGATTTCCTTATTTTTCAGGCTAGGTATGGGTAGGAGGCTGTGAGGACACAGGTCGTAGATTTGGATTGGGAACATTAGCCAATCGACCCTCGTGGCGCATATGCAAGCGGAGGCGGGAGAGGCCACAAAAGGTGAGTTGGTATTTTGTTTTACTGTGTTCAACTCAATTTAATTCAATTTAATATTACTGATTCTTATTTTTGTATGCCTGCCATATTCGACGGAGGTGCCTTCTCCAGCTGTTCAGGAAACAAGAATATCAAATGCTAGTTTTAATTCATCTAACGTAGCCAAATCTAACTCAACTTAGCTAAATTAAGCTATATATGATTCATTGTAGCTTATTTAAACAATTCTAGCAAAAAACTAAGTTTGAAACTTATAAATATGTCTAACTACTTACATGCATTGCAGGGATCAGCGACGGAGGCTCAAACTCTGTCGTCGTCGCTATCAGCGCCTAGAGTGACTCGCGGAGACAATGTCTTCCACTCCAGAGGTAGTAGAGGGGCTAGTGTATATCCCCCCTTGTTCGTTTTGTGACTTTGTGGTGTGATGCAAGCACTTTGTGCTACGTATATGTTGTTTGATGTTGTATTAATGATGTATAGCTGCTATTAACCATTGCGCCGGGTAGCCATTTTTCTGTTTTTTTTAAAAAACAAAAAACCTGATTTACGATGGTTTCTATACAGGGCCGTCGTAAATAAGACCTATGCTATTTATGACGGCTTCCTTGGCCGTCGTAAATAAACCATTCTTATCTAAGATGGCCACGTTAACCATTGTAAATAAGCCCCCTTACTTTCGATAGTCATGAAATCCGTCATAAATAAGGAGGCTCATGAAATCCGTCGTAAATAAGGAGGCCCAGCCCACCATGTGGCACAGTCCCTTATTTACGATGGCTTCGGACCGCTGTCGTATATAAGCTTGTTTACAATGTTTAATTTACGACGGCAAAAAACCATCACAAATAACAAAAACCATCGTAAATAAGCTCGTAAATAGCTTATTTACGACAGTTTTTATTTATTTACGACTGCTAATGGATGTCATAAATGAGGCGGATTTTTGTAGTATGCATTGCAAATAAAAAGTGAACAAACATGAAAACTTCTACATGCTTAATGCATGAAGTAATTTACCTTGGTTGATGCAATATCATTTGAGAGTCGCATAAATGTATCAAAAGATCTAATAAGCTGTGGATAGCTCAAAAACCACTCAAATGTTTCATCTGATACTATTTTACCCTTTCCAAGCAATGAAGAACATACTACTGGAGAGCCTCCAACACTTCTCGCTGAAAGTTCAAGATGTTCACTTAATGTTTTTGGTATATAATTTTCATCGCGCCACATAAGTTCCTTAATGAATCCTTGTACAAGTTGCTTTAGCTGCATCAAAATGTCCAAATGGCGTTAAACAAGAATGAAGATGTAATAATGTTCTAGCAAAAATTTATTGTAGCATCGTCTAGCATTATTTAGTTGGGCAGTTATTTGTTGATCCATCACTCCTACACTTTTGTATTGGTATATAGTTTTTTAAATTTTACGCCAACAAATTTAAAATCCGATGTGAATTGGGATTATATCGTTACAAAATTCAGGTATTTCAAGTGATTCCCACGCAAATTAGATTGCTATTTTTTGTACTTAGATACGTCTTCCATCCCATTTTATAAGACACAGTTTGAGTTTGCACATGGTGTTTAAGTTTTGCTTTGACCATAAGTTTCTCTTTTAACATGTTTTACTATTTTTCTGGTAGAAAATGGCAGGAGTGCAGCCAAATCATACTTGGCAACTGTACATTGTAATATGAATCTAATTGCTACTTTTCTATATTGTTAAAGTATTTTTCAGCCAAAAGTTTCAAAGTTGGATTTTGATTGGCACAGGTTCCTTATATTATGGAACAGAAGGAACATCATTTACTTACCGCTTTTTTGAGGTAAAACACACGGTGGCACCCCTCTGTTCCTAGTTCATCCTCAAATGAATGAAATGTCTTCAGTAAATACAAGTAGACATTCCTTATGCACTCTGGAAGCAAACATGTCGCACATTCATCCCAGCTGCATCATAGCAAAAATAAATCTCGTTCTCACAACAATTCACATTCATGCTAGAGGCATGGATTGCTTTTCTTTACATTTCAACTATGGATACTTATATGAAAAGTAGAATCTTTTTTCTCTATCCATATTTTCATGACAAATTAATTGATACCAAATGATGCACTAAATATTAAAAGAATGCATGAATATTGTTATAGATAGTAAATTAAAAACTATTTTTTTAATATGACCTGAAAATTGCTTCAGCCAATTGCATGCTCTCTTCAGTGGTACTATATGTGTCGATAAAATCATCTATTGTAGTAAAAAAAGCAGTTGTCTTTGTAAGTATAATTCGGGAGTGAGAATATTGAGGTTCATGCATTGCTCCATTATGCCAGAAGTACAGTTCCACGATTCTGTCTCTATCAAAACTCAAGTTTGATTCAATGTTGAGCTCCTTCCACCACCTACCATACACAAAAGAACAAATAATCAATCACCATCATTGAAAATGTATGATACCATATATATTAAATATTAAATTTTTATTTGAATAAATAACTTACTCTGTGACCTCTTTTAACTCCTTGCAATAAAGGAGTTGCAAAAGGTTGAAGTTCAATTTGGCGAACTCCAATATTGCTTCATTGCATTTGGCCTCCGTTTCATAAATGGGAATATACTCTATAGTATCCAATATCCTGACCTTCCGGAAAAGAGGTGTGCCAAGAGCAGAAGAAACTTCCTCTGCAAGTGGTGATTCCAAATGTTCTAATCTGGCTTCGAGACATTTTCTAGTGAAACAGATTGCCTCATCAAGCAGTTTATCTTCATGTGTCCTCAAATATGCTGCATTGTATAAGCTTAATAAGCTTCTAGTATCAGCGTCAACAAAATTCCCTTCTTTGTCTTTGAAATTCAGAAATACATCTGCACAGTTGGATTCACAATGAATATTAAATTGATTTTGAGAGAACAGGAGGGGCTTGCCTCCTAGTCATTGTTTGTCAATATGAAAGGAAGCAAATCTCGCAAATAAAAAGTAAATTAATTTAGATAAATGAAAAACAAAAAAGGAAAAATAGTTCACAATGTTTGTAGTACATTAATAGGCTATAATCACCGAACAATATATTAGACAGATCAGTGTCAACAAGGACTCACCAGATGGCATGTTGTAGCCGCTCTTACGTAGAAGATGAAATCGGCGCGATACTTCATTTAGATTATTGCTATCATACTTAGAGTTGTAAACAACATGCAATAACTTGTTGATCTCATCCTCGTAGTGGTAGTCCAAACTCAGTCGCTGCAACATGATTATAAGGTCCACTATCTCTATCTGTGGCAAATCATTTGAGCCTTTGATTATCTTCCTCACTTTTTCCCTTAGCACTCCGGCCCTTTCATGCATTTGGGTTTTCGGCAGAAACATTGGATCTTTATATGAGGAATTTCCTATTGAAATTTTCATGCATAACGCCTTACGAAGGTTAAAAATAGTTACTGATGTCTTCGCTAGTCTTATACTGCTATGATAAGAGACATATTGACTATATATTGCCTCGCATGATATGTACTGCCCATGGTCAGTAGTCAATATACAGCGACCATTTGAATATTGACAGGGTCATTGAAATGCACTACGTACAAGAAACCTGATCAATTACGTCGGCTAGTATAAATTACGTTGGCCGGCCGATGTAGTTAAGTAAACTTACATCGGCCGGCGGCAGCCGACGTAAGTTAACTTACGCACGTCGGCCACAGGCCTGCAGCCGACGTAACAAGTTCTTATTTTTCTGCTGTGAAACGGTTATAAAATGAGTAAACTGTAATATCATTAAAAGAATTCTAAGACACATCTATACACATATAAATATTTTTCTTTTAAATTATGGCATATATATTATATATACGTACTTTTGTCATAGAAAATGGTGTTTTGAGTGAGCTTTGATCACTAATAACTTTTGATGATAAGGAATGGACGTTATATTATAGTTTTACTATGTTATGTAATGAAGAAGATACATGGGCGAAGTAGGGTATCGGTAACCATAGAAACATGCAAAATATCAAAGGCAGCAGCCTATACCCGCCACAAAGATGATAATTAAAACTAGTTTTCCTCTGTAAATCTTAGGTAATATTGTCACCATTTTGTTATTTTAATATACTCCCTCCGTTCCCAAATATTACCGCTCTGTAGTTCATTTTTGAACTATAAAGCGACACACATATCTGGAGACGGAGGGAGGGTACTTATTTCTGTTGTTGCCATGGTACTAGCTGCATTTAGCAGTGACCCACAACGTGCACTCGAACCGCTTGTACCCAGCAATGGGAGCTATAAGGCAACAAATGATACTCTGTATATGCAAAGTTTGTGCAAAGAATCTAGTGCAAGGTGCAACAGATGCTTACACCTAGTGTTATATGATAACATATGTTCAAAACACAGTGTTTTATGCAACTCTCTCTTTTCTGTACTAGCCTCCCTGTTTTCAAATTATTATCGTTAATATTGTAACTTCAATATATTTTTGAACTAAAACTGTTGTCCTGATGACAACACAAATTAAAACAG
The DNA here is from genome assembly GCA_036927565.1 of Tuctoria greenei. Lineage (NCBI taxonomy): Eukaryota > Viridiplantae > Streptophyta > Magnoliopsida > Poales > Poaceae > Tuctoria > Tuctoria greenei. The sequence continues at coordinate 192,951,825 of JAYESD010000005.1, forward strand.
AGTAACGCATGATAATTCACATATCATGATCATGCATTAACCTAGTATTTTTTGTATTCCATTCCTGCGTGGCAGCTATAGATACTACCCGTTGCTCAAAGATCACAAGCTAGGATCGATATAATACCTGTGGTAGAGTTGGCGGCTCATAAGTAAGAAAGAAATAACCCCACACAGACGGATGGAACGTGGAAGAAGGCTTCTTCATGGTCGTCATCTCCTCCAGGCAAGAGCCTTTAGGACGATGATGATCTGTAGGTGCTGCGGCCATTATGTCCAACCGGCGCTTCACCGAGAGCGGGATCGATTCTTCAGGATGAGAATGGAGAAGCCTGAAGGTCTGTGGTTATATATATAGCTCAACCGTAGTAACCCTGTGTGTCAATTCACAACACCGTACCTGACATTTAGGCTGCTGATGAATAAAATTATATCCTGATGACCTGAGCACGCTAATGAGTTATGCTGAAAATATTTCCAAACTTCAAGCTAGCTACGGACGTTTTCCAAGATAGTAGGTTAAAAAAGGGATAAATTTGACTTCAAAGAGGCTTATTTTGGTAGGATGCACGGCACTAATGCAGTATTGATGCGATCCAATCCACATCGCATGCAACACGAGATGTCGACTGATATGATAGCTGGTTCACGTGTCTTTATTCAATTCGGAATTTGCACCAACGTTTGTTGCAGATAGTGTAACGCTATCTATTGTATCCTCCATTCTCCTACCTAATACGTAGAAAACTCTGGATGTAATGGTTAACCCGAAAAAAACTAGTAGTACTCAATTAAAGTAGATTAACTGTCTTAAACATTATTTATTTCAGAACAAAGTGAATAATATTTAAATTGGGAGGGAATATATGACAAATAAGTCAAAGCATTGGTACCGATCGAGCTTGTCCTCGTGCTAGCTATTCACTTTTTATTTGGTGTACTTCTATGCAATGCATATGTTAAAAAATTACATTGAGTAATGATCGGCAGATGCATCCTTTTATAACACTACTACAAAAAACATTTTTTACAGGCACCTCAATTTTTCAAACACAGGCGGTCCTTAAAAATATACGACTGTGATGACGAATGATATAATAACCGCCTGTAATAAAAGAACAACACAGGCGGATTTTAAAGAACAACCGTCTGCGTAAATACATGATCTTCACAATCGGTTCTTAATTAAGAACTGTCTGTAATGCAATGAACTTCACAGACGGATTTTAAGAAACAACCGCCTGGGTAAATACATGATCTTCATAGACGGTTCTTAATTAATAACCGCCTGTAATGTAAAGAACTTCACAGACGGTTCTTAATTAACAACGGCATGAGAAGATCATGTATTTTCAATGGCGGTCATTCTTTAAGAACCGTATGTAGTTGTTCAATTATCACAAGCGGTTTTCATTGAAATTACAGGGATGTAGTCGTTGCAATTATCACAACCGTATGGTATCATGAAAAAAACACAGATGAGCAGATACTAGTACATTAATGCATTATAGGAAATGCTCGATCACCAGTGAGGCTGGCTTAATTGTGATAATACACCATTAGAGGCTTTACAATTGTTCAAAGATAATTTCTTTATACACTGAGAACAAAAATCATGCTACATTCATTGTAGATCGACGATGAAGCTCCCATCGATCAATCTAAATTGTACCGTCCTGCTTGCTCTCGAACACGTCTCTTATATTCCGCTGGATCCTGAAAATATTAACATTATTTAAATTAACAAATGTCGAAGGAGGAATGAATAACCTACATTGGTCACTAAGTCAAAGTGTCATCTAGCCTTGATAAGTACATTATAGCAATCATTTTCAACATCAGGCACATTTGGCTGATGCATCAAACGCTGAACTTCATGTAGTATAGTTTTGATTGTAAAAGCACTGCACCACTCCTACGAAATATAATTTAAGCAATATAAGAAACCAGTTCAAATAATTACATGAACAAAATAGGTCTATCTTACAGTCTCTTGATCAAGAATCCCGATGCAGAGTGCTCCCGAACGATGGACATTTGGGTGGAAGAACCCAGTTGGAAAGTCACATCTTGGAGGCACCAAGGGATAGTCCTCAGAGAAGCAGATTGTCAGGGGGTAGTAACCATCTTCTCATTCAGGCCGCAAAAGAAATTTATTAATAGAAGGACGATGGTTAAACTCATATTGTGCTTGTTCTTCATGACTTACCCCTTCTTTACTGGGGACGATGCACTGCCACTTCAATAAATCTCCCAATTCAGGCTTCGCAGAGAAACCCTACGCGGAGAAATTGAAAATACCAAAAACAAACAAGACGGAAAAACAAACTACAGTTAAGTTCATCAGTCCATTACAGATACATATGTATATACAACCATGCGACCGGTGTGCCATATGTACATACATGGGGATGGTTCTTGCGCCACGCCAAGCGCTCCTCCTTCAATCGGATACACGCCCGAGACATCATTATCTGAAAGACCAAACTTCCAAACTTCCAAATTATTGAGTCCAAATGCATATGTACACAAATGCAAAAGGACACAATCCATATACCAACATTGTTCTAAGTTGATTTCAGAAGATACAAATATATACAATATATATCATCTCGCATTGCTATATACATTTTTTCCAGCATTGACATCTTCGCGCATATAGGGTTTCAAATTCTTTTTAATGCTTCTCTCTACGCGCTTGATGTTTTCTGATTCGGTGAAAAGGTACATCTCTTCATACTGACTATATTCCTCTTCATTGTCTCCCACATTCTCAACCCCAACAATATTTTGCTTTCTAGAAACAACTACGTGCAACTTCTCAGTTGCTGGATCTTGAACATAAAAAACTTGTGCAACATTATCGGCGAGAACCCACAGGTCATCTTTGTAACCCACTTTATTCAAGTCTACCAGTGTCAGCCCGTAATTGTCCACTTTCAAACCATCAGGATGTTTGACCCATTAGCACTTAAATACGAGCATTACCATTCTTTCGCCATAATCGAGTTCCCATATTTCCTCTATGAACCCGAAGTATGTGGTCTTCTGCCCTTGTGAATCATAAGCCTCAATACGAACACCACTATTTTGTGCAACACTCTTACTGTCTTTTTCTTTAGTGTAAAATGTGTAACCATTGATGTCATATGCTTGCCATGGTGTTACCAAAGCAGATGGGCCAGAAGCTAACTTCTTCATTGTTGCCTCTTCTATAGTGTTTCCGTATGATATATTTTTGTCCATTAACCATTCAGTGAACTTCTGTGCTCTTTCATGATCCAGTCCTCTGTGCGGTCTTGGTTTTTATCACGAAGCTCAATTTGGTGTTCCTCGATGTACGACTCAGCTATTGCGAGCTGTTGTAGTACACCAAAATGTGCACAGTGTACATTCTTGTAATTTTGAACAATAAAAGTTTTCTTACCCACTTTGCCTCTCCCACGTAGTCTACCCTCATGTACCGGTATAGGCACACCTATTGATTTTCCATCTTTGATGTAATCAGCGCAACCCTCAATCACTTCTTCAGTGGTGTATCCTTCCATAATTGAACCCTCTGGAGGAGTGAAATGAATGCTTATCTTAAGGCCGATAAGGTCCATAGCCCGAGGAAGATGGGAAAAATCACACAAGCTCAGTGGCAAGAGTTTGTTCGTCAAAAGAGCACACCTGATGCTAAAGATCTAAGTGCAACTAGGTCAGAGCTTGCAAAAAGGAACAAATACCATCATCACTTGGGGTCTGCTGAACATGCCCCCAAAGTCCAGAAATGGAATAAGATATTAGACGAAATTACCAGTAAGGGCAATCCTCACCCATTAGAAGGGTGCGATGAGCGAACCCAACGCTGGGTCTTTGCTCGGTCAGGTTTGACCAGCGAGGACAAACTTGAAAAGCCCGACTCTCTGAATGAAGTAGAGGATAAAATGAAAGAAGTAATTGAAAAGCAATAGAAGGGTCTCTTCAAGCCGAAGAGGGAGAATGACCAACTTACCACTATCTTAGGAAACCCTGAACACAGCGGACGGGTTCGAGCGGTCTCTTCTCAAATGTCTTGGCTAGATGGTTTCCCTAAAGATAAAGACACATATAGAAGATGTGAGAAGTTTAAGAAAAAACTTGATGAAACGATTGCTCAAAAGGTCAAAGAAAATATGTAAGAAATAATGGAACAACTTAGACAATCAGGACAATTAGTGGCACCGAGTACAGTGATGGTTCCGGTGCAAAAGGAGCAATTAGTATCTCCAACTACCTACCCTAGCAAGTTCCCTGTCGATGATATTGCTAACGACAAATCTTGTCGTCTTCTTGTCCCGATAGGTAGAGCAGGGAACAAAACCAAACAGGTTGCCACTGCTATGGCAAAGCCTGATCGTGACTTCAACGGGAATCCACTTCTGTTGTATTATGCTGTGGTGCAAGTTCTTCAGATCATTGATAATGATTATGAAGATTATGAAATAGACCACATCACACCTGAGGGGATCGCGACTCTAGGGCAAGCTATCAACCAATTAACCCTTTGGCACCGACGCGATATCGTGTTGGACGATGAGCCAATTTCTAGCCCCATCGCATCTCCAAATACTGCAACCCCATCTTCTAAGGCGAAAGTGCATGAAGATCCACTCCCAGTCCGGGAAGATCCACTCCCCCTATGTCTCAGCAAGGATGATATACAAGAGCAACAAGTTGGACAACAGCTTCAAGCAGTACCAGAGCAAGCTGTTGCTAGTAAAGAGCAACCAGTTGAGCAACAACTTGAAGTAGTACTAGAGCCAACTGCTGGGAGTAAAGAGCAATCAATTGAACAACAGATTCAACAACAAGCCAGTGTCCAACTTCCGACGACTACTCCTCGATCATCAGTGCCTATCAAAGTTAGCTCATACGAAATTAATAAACCTTCATCAGAAGTGTCAAAGTATTTGGAAGCTATGAAGGAAAATGTTAGAAAATCGAGTGCATCTTGTTCTTCTCATGAGCCAGCATTAGAAGATATCGAGGAGTGGGAAGAAGGCGGTGTCATGTATACTCGGCGGACGGCTTTAGTTAAACCAGGAGTTCCAATATACAAGCTTGAGGATGTTCCTCCTAAATTTGCGAATGGAAAGCCGTTCATGACATCCGTACAACTTAGCAAACAACCCGTCCAGCTCAGAAGAATGCATGAGTGGTACATCACTGCCAGCACAAAATATGGTCTTAATTGCATCACATTTCGTATTCCAAAAGCAGCATTCTGGAGCACTGGAGTAGATAAACGAGTCATTTTATTTGAAGAGTTGCATTCATTTTTCCATCGGGGCATGCTCGAAATCAACCTGCTGCTCGTCAGGTGCTTGTAAGTGCTCTAATATTTTGTATTTGCTTTTCTTACTACACGCATACGCATTTCATGAGATTATAACAATTCTGGACTTCTTCAATAGGATGCAATACATGGATAATGAAAAGTTGGAGCACAAGATATTTATCCTTGACCCTACTAGGATTGCAAAGTCACTATTCGATGTCCAGGCGAATCGAGACTCAGGACAGTACAAACACATGAACAAAAGAGATTTTGAAAAAGCAATTGCAAAAATTAAGAAGGATAGAAAGACAGAAGTTGCAGCTTACATAGGACATGCGATGTTTAACTTTGTCAGAGATGGCAAGGACTTCATAAAGGCTCCGTACCACTCCGATTAAGTTCGACACATGACATTGAAATAGCAATTATTGGTAATTGTTAACATGTGTGTTTGTATATTTGCAGTAATCACTACTGTCGGTGGTTTGGAACCGGCAGATCTCCTGACACTACTAAAGTGTTAGAGGAGTTTGATGTTCGGTGTGGGCGCGCGGAGATTCAAGAAGGTGAATTGTAAATGACACAGGAGACACAAGAGTTTACGTGGTTCGGGCCGCCTGAGCGTAATACCCTACTCCACGGGATGTGTTGATGTTGTATTGGATGTAGCAAGTGTGTCAGTGTGTCTGAACGTCTCCCGAGCGTGTCTCAACGTCTATCTCGTGCCCGTGTAAATGTCGTTGGCCTGTCCTTTTATAGTACAAGGGCAGCCTGTTACAAATTAGCCTGGCTCGACATGTGGCCCCGGCGTTTACTAGTGTTGATACCTCTTCAACACGTTTAATTGCCCTTAATGACCGTGTAATGGGCTTTGACAGCACCGTTACTGGTATTAAGGTCGTTCGATTAAGTGTCATTAATATGGTATTAATGACACTTAATCAGGTCTTGAGGTCCTCGATTCCCCTTTGAAGATCCAGAGCCGTTGCGGGGTCTTATGGAGGTTAGAGGGTGAAGATCCGACGGTTGGACACATGGCAGCACAGTAGCACGCTGTGGAGAACGGATAGTTCTGGTGTTAGTCGACACGTGTCAGCACCGGAGCTTCCCTCGGTCTGGGGTTAGGTCCGGGGATGCCACTTCGGTACATAGTTCGGAGCTTCCTCCCTTGCGGGCGGTAGCTCTGGTTTGATAGTACACGTGGCCACCCTGGGGCTAACCATGTTGGAGAAGCGGGTCCGGACATGTCTGACATGTGGGCCTCCGAAGGTCTTCAAATCAAGTGGGTGACTTTCCCTTGATATCTTTGCAATCCCAAGGGGTATATGGTACTCAGGGTACCGACAGTGGCCCCCTGGGCCCACCTCAGGGGAAGACCCCTTGGATGAAGTTGTTCCGCCGGAGGTGGGTCCATCCTTCGACTTTTGAACTGAGTCTTCAAAGGTCTTCGGATGTGCCGTTGGCGATGGTCCGGAGTTAAATCTTCGCCGCGTGGCATATCCCGTGTGCGGCAGGTGAGATCTTTGGCGTGCGGATCTCACGCAATTGAAGGTCGCCGGTTCCCGATACGAAAATCGTATCGGTTCCGCGCGCCTTGTCAGGCCGCCGCCTTCGGGCTTCCCGCCTCATGATGGCAACCGTTCGCCTGGGTAAGAACCTCGACTTGATCATCGGGGTAGTCCCGGGCCCTCTTGTCATCGGCTGGGTGGAATTTTTGAGTGGTATCTTCGACTTCTCTGCGGTTTCCATCCAAGCATCGCGAGGGTTTACTTAAGAATGAAAGCGCGCACCGTTTGGGGCTCTTTATGCCTCCCATCTGATCTTGCGCTCAAACTCCCAACTTGTGCTTTGCTTTTCTTCTCTTGCCTAGCCGTGCCGCGATGGAGTTGGGTCTCCGGGAGAGTCGCTTGAAGACCGATGGCGACCTGAAGAAGGTTTGGGCCCTCATGGGATGGTCCTCGGACTTCTTCAACTGCTCGGTCCGTGCCGGTGGAGAGCTCCCGTTTGAGAAGGAGCACGCCGGTGAAATGGTGTACTTCTCCTCGTACGCCATGGTGGGGTTGATCTCACCTTTTTCTTGATGCTGCTAGACTTCTATGGTCTGCAGTTGTATCATCTCGGTCCCCACTCCATTCTTCTTGTGTCCATTTTCGTCCACTTCTGTGAGATGTTGGTGGGCATCCCCCCCTCCATTGAACTCTTCCGGACCTTCTTCACCGTCCATACCACCGGCAGGAGCAATGAGTACCTTGGCTTCTACTACTTCGTGAAGCGCAAGAAGTGCCCATTCAAGTACCTCCGGTCATTTCCCTCTGGGAAGTGGGATGACTAGAAGATCGTCCGGGTGGAGGATCACGAGAGGCTGGAGCTGCCCGAAGGCCTTCCCAGCATCGACACGACAATCTGGAGTGAAGCTCCGGTGCTGGTGGAAGCCTTCAACCCTGCTTTGACCAGGATCCGCCAATGCGTGGAGGGAGGATTGACTCCTCAGGCGGTGTTTTGCAACTTCTTGGTCAACAGGTGGGCGCCGCTGAAGAGGAGAGAGAAACTCGCATGGGCCCTCAACAGCGTGATGGACGACGATCGGGTCGAGACCGGGCTGAAGTCCAACATGGTGGGGAAAACCTTGGAGTTCCACCTCAAGAAGTTCCAGCACGGTATCGACGTCGATGGTGACGACTTGACTCCGCCATCAGCTTTTCTTCCTCTGAACGTGGAAGTGGAGTTCAGCAGGGAGCTCCGGCGGAAGATGCCCGTGCTTGACGACCTTGGTGTCGTCGAGAGAAGATCAACCACCAGGTAGCGATCCCCGGAATGCCCGAGGATGGCTCCGACCCTGCTCCGAAGCCGAGGGAAGAGGTCGTCGGCAAGGGCAAGGAGCTGGCGGATGAACCCGTGAGCTGGAAGAGGAAGCTGCAGTACGTCGACGGAAGGTCCGTCAGGCCCGCTACTTCTGCGTCGGCTCCTTCTCCCCGGAGGGGAAGGTCTTCTACAACTGCAACGACTGTTCCCGTAGTGGGGTCCTCCCAGGGCGCGACTGTTCCCGCAGTGGGGTCCTCCCGGGGTGTTAGCTCCGGGCATGCGACTCCAGCACCTGAGCCGGTGGAGGCCTCCAGGTCTGGGGGTTCTTCCCGATCGAGGGGGGCCTCGACTCGGGAAACACCCGTGGCCGCGACGAGTTCCGGGGGGTCTTCTGGAGCTTCCACGCCGGCTATGACCAGCCCAGAACGCCCGGGAAAAAGATTTCGCGCAAGCTGGTGCAGAAGACTCCCAAGGTAATTTTTAATCTTTACCTTGGATAGTTGTTTTAATTGTAGTAACTATTTTTTAAGTTTCTTCGTTCATCATCTGCAGTGTCCCCAAGAAGGGGAGTGAGGCTCCACCCTCAGCCACAGCGGCTGAAGCCGTGAGGGTGGAAGCTTCTGCTCCTATCCCGGTGCCGCCCCAAGTGGTGGCTGAAGCTGTGACAGCTACGGCGCCGGCTGTCGTAGTCATGGACCTCGACTCATCCCCAGAGGCTCCGGTGGTAGCGCCGGACCGCGGGACTGAAGATGCACCAGCAGCACCTGTCCCGGAGGTTGAAGCTCCGGGTCCTGGTGCTGAGATGATGGAAGCTCCGGCCGTTGAGCCGGAAGAAGCTGTGATTCCGGCCCTAGAGCCAGAAAGTGTCGAAGCTCCGGCGGTCGATCCGGAGGTGATTGAAGTCCCGGTGTGCGCGCCGGATGTTGAGGAAGTCACGGCGGTTGGGCCGGCTACCTCAGAAGCACCGGCCGCAGAGCCGGTAGTTGTTGGAGCTCCGGCTACAGGGACGATTGAAGATGAAGATCTTCCGGCTCCCGAGCCGGTTGATACAGAAGTGTCGGAGCTCGAGCCCCCATCGGAGGAGGTGCCAAGGCCGGAGCCAGAAGCGGCCCCTGCTCCAGAAGTGATGACGTCGGAGGTACCCACGGCTGAGTCGAAGTGCCCTGGTGAAGTCGCTGGCCCCCTGTCTGAGGGGGTGAATGAAGACCTGGCGACGGGGCCCTCCTCGATGGCAACTGAGACCATCCCGGAGGACGGCCCTAGTACCATGGAGACACAGGGGACCACTCTTGTGGAGTGGGACCCAATTTTTGTATCTGAAAACCCGCTGGAACCAGCGGAGGAGACCCCAGCAGGTCCGGAACCTATCCCGTTGTCACTGTCCATTGACAACACATGTTCCAGTCTGCGTCAAGTTCAACTGGCCTTCTTCCACGACAGCAAGGCTCTTGAAGAGGAGCACCAAACCCTTGGGAGGTGGCGTAACCGGCTCTATTTCGAGACCAAGTTGGCGCAGTCAAGGCTAGCGGATGACAAAGAGTGGATCAAACGGGAGAAAGTCCGCCTGGAGTATTGGGGTAAATTATTGGATGACAGGGAGAGTATGACTCGCGCCCTCGACGCTCAATCCCGGGAGATCTACGATCAGGCCAAAGCAGCCAATAGTGCGGCCGATGAAAGCCACGAAAGGCTTGAGGCCATTAACACTACACTCATCAAGCACCGAGAGGCACTTGAAGAGAGGGAGAAACGACTCGAAGATGAAGAGCAGAAACTCCTAGAGCTGCGAGATGACGTCCTGAGGAGGGAGGAGGAGCTCTCCGAGAAGGTGGCTCTGGTTGACAAGGGCCTTGAGGAGCATGCCAAGAAATTGGAAGAGTGCTGCGTAGAGGAGGAGAAGAAGGCCTCGGTGCGAGGGCAGGAGCTCCATGAACGGGAGTGTGCCCTCGTTTCCAGGGAAAAGAAAGTGAGGGGCAGGGAGAAGGACCTGGTCGACCGCCGGAACAAGATCCATCTCCGGGAGGAGGAGCTCGGAAAACTTGAGAAGCGGGTTGCTGAGAAGATTCAGCAAAACGCCAAAGAAGTTGAGCGCCTCGCCCGTGAGAATTCCGAACTGGTGGCGGCCAGAAGATCTTTGGAAGAATTGAAAGGCTTGAGGACTGCGGACTCCCTACAAATTTGGGAGTTCCTGGGCAAGGTCAACGACGCGCTGACACCAATGGGCTTCAGTCCCGTGCGCCCGGATGATCTGGAGCCGGAGCCGGACCTAGCACTGCAGGCATTGAGCTCGGCAGGTAGCAAGCTCTCCAAGGTGGGCGATGTCATCGTGGACCAATTGGAGGTTGAGGGGCAATCCCTGGCGAAGAACGTCGCAGAGTACGTGCTGACGTGCTACACCAGCCGGAACTCCCAATTTCCTCTGGACCCGATGTTTGAAGGTCCTGTCGAAGGAGAAGGGGAAGCTGCCCGAGCCAACGTGTCAGAGGTTGCCCAGAAAGTCGCTCAATTCTTCCGTAGGGTCTAGGACCATCTCCGTAGTTCCCACTTGTATCCTCTCTTCTTCTTCCTCAATTTTGTAATCCCTTGTCTCCAGATGAATGAAATCCCCAAATTTTTGTGAATTTCACTTTTTGTCTTCAACACTTTTGTCTTCACTTGGCCCCCTGGTAGATGTACAAAATTTGATTGTGAACATGTACCAAGAGGATATTATGTTTTGTTGAAGACTCATTTTCTTCGAACATGTAGAGCGTAGGTCCGAAGTCTTTGATGGTGAAGGCCCCCTGAGGTCAAACCGACTACCGTCGGAGCTTAGTAGCTCCGGTAATAGTCCCTATCAACGCATAGAGCATCGACAGTTAGTCCTCCGGGGTGTCGGAGCTTAGCAGCTCCGGCACTGACCTTTGCCAACACGTAACTTGTCGACAGCAGACTCCACTTGTGGGGTCTTCTTACCATCTTTTACGTCGACGGCTGACCCCCCTAGCTTTACTGGGGCTTGGTTGCTCCGGTGATGCTTGTTAACATCGATTACAAGCCATCTAGAGGAGTGGGAGCTTTGTTAGCTCCGGCTTTTCTCCATCAACGTGTATTTTATTTTTCCTGCACACTGAAGTCAAGAAAAATAGTAAAATTCGTTTCGTGCCTATAACTTCGTCGCAGCTTACGATTCTCGAGAAAGTTTTAGGTCAAACTCGATTCTTAACACAATCGAACGCGTTGCCTTTTCTTTCGGATTCAATTGTATTTGGACTAGCCTTACTTCGGCCTGCCGGGGTGTAGGTAGAGTGGCGTACTTAGGGTGCTTGACCAGGCTAAGTCGATAGCACACTCTGGCCCTAGATTGGCTTGGCGACATTCAGGTGAGTGAGCCATGAACAATATTTTAATTCAAAAGAATAGACAATACAACTCGAACCGTATATGAACCGGTCGAACTAAATTTTTTTTAAGAATTGCGCGTCTTTGTTATAGACAAGAAAGAGAAAAAAATAAAAAATAAAAAATGTCGAGCCTGTACAAAATGAATGCACGTGGAGTCTGTTTCACCTGAAGATGTCTTTCATTATAGATCCGGGGTACAAGGGAAACAAGTACACTCTTAGGGTACGGAACCAAGCTAAGCGTGTTTAATTTCTTGTTTGTCCCAGGGTAGCTAGCCACACTTTTAGTTCTGAGACTGTGACAAGTGTTGCATGAACTTTGTGGACCTTCCGGGGAAGGTCCAGCTGTTCTTCCGGAGGAACTACCCGACTTTGTACAATGACTCTATAACATACACTTCAAGTTACTCAAGACTCACCTCCGTGGTTTTAAGTGTAGAACTTACGGAGGTGCTCGATGTTCCAAGGATTTGGGAGAGGTGTCCCATCCTCGGTAGCCAAGCGAACGCTTCCGGGTCGGGATACTTTAATCACTCGGAAGGGTCCCTCCCAGCCGGGGGAGAGTTTGTTTAACCCTTCTCTGGATTGTATTCTCCGTAGCACCATATCGCCTTCCTCGAGCTGTCAGTTGTGTACATGCCGCTGATGATAACGCCGTAGGGCTTGGTGATATCGGGCATTCCGAACAGCTGTTTGGCACCTTCCCTCCTCAAGGAGGTCTAGGTCTTCACGCCGGAGCTGGTCCTGCGCGGCTTCGTCGAAGGTCCGGACCCGGAGTGAACCCAAGGTTATTTCCAGAGGAAGGATTGCTTCAGCTCCGTACACCAGAAAGAAGGGTGTCTCTCCAGTTGACCGGTTTGGAGATGTCCTGTTGGCCCATAAAGTGGGCAGAAGCTCTTCAATCCAGTTAGCTCCATGTTTTTTTAAGCGCTCATATGTGCGCGTCTTGAGTCCTTTAAGGATTCCAGCATTTGCTCTCTCGGCTTGGCCATTGCTTGCTGGGTGAGCTACAGAGGCGTAGCAAACTTGTATGTCAAGGTCTTCGCAATATCCTTGGAATGCAGAGCTTGTGAATTGGGTCCCATTATCAGTGATGATTTTGGTTGGGACTCCATATTTGCATACAATGGACTGCAAAAAGTTGATAGCAGATTGCTTGTTGATTGTCACAACTGGAGTTGCTTCCGTCCATTTGGTGAACTTATCAATGGCGACGTACATGAACTTGTAACCTCCGACGGCTCTTGGGAAAGGTCCCAAGATGTCCATCCCCCACACAGCGAAGGGCCATGTAGGAGGTATCATTTGTAGGGGCTGAGCTGGTGTGTGAGTTTGCTTTGCATGGAATTGACATGCTTCACATTTCTTCACCAGCTCAGTTGCATCCTGGAGTGCTGTAGGCCAGTAGAAACCATGCCGAAAGGCTTTACCAACCAGCGTGCGGGAAGACGCGTGGTTCCCACACTCGCCTCCATGGATTTTTGCAAGGAGTTCGCAGCCTTCTTCCCTTGTGATGCACCGCATTAGGATGCCATTGGCACCACGCCGGTAGAGATCCCCTTCTACCAGCGTGTATCTTTTAGCCAATCTGACTACTCGGTCAGCGGATACATCATCGTCAGGAAGGATGTTGTCTTTCAAGTAGCTCCGGATCTCCGAGATCCATGCATCGGAACTAGCTTGAGCTTTTGAGTCTTGCGTGCTGGGTTGCTCGGAGCTCCCGACAGCACCTACGACCCTTGATGGCTGCCATGGTAACAGGGCCATCGGGACCGTCAGCTTCGGGATGCTGATCTCGCCCCCTTCGCTCAGTTAGGCAGGCTGAGCTGTTGGCTTTGACAACCTCCGGACAAAAATTCCGTCAGGAGCCGGAGCTCTGGTTGATGATTTCGTCGAGAGTTCGTCAGCTTCAGCGTTATGGGCACGCTGAACATGGTGGAGATCTAGGACTTCGAAGTCCTTCTGAAGCCTCTGGACTTCAAGGAGGTAAGCAGCTAGCTGGAGATTATTGCAGGAACATTCACCCTTCACCTGCTTAATGATGAGCTACAAATCTCCCTTGACCAGCAGTTGCTTGACACCATATGATAGTGCCACCTTTAGTCTGTAGATGAGCGCTTCGTACTCTGCCATGTTGTTGGTCGCCTTGAAGTCAAGGTGTACCATGTATTTCACCTTCTCCCCGGTTGGTGCAAGGAGAAGGATTCCAGCTCTGGCCCCTGCTTCTACATGGAGCCGTCGAAGTAGAGGGTCCAGTGAGGCTCGGTGAAGGCTGGAGCTTGATGCTCCGTCTTCTGCTCACTGGGGCCCCCAGGGTTTGATGGAGAGGGAGTCCATTCTACCACAAAATCTGCCAATGCTTGACTCTTGACTGCTTGCCTTGAAATAAATTCAAGATCAAATTCAGCCAATTCCGCTGCCCACTTTGCAATATTCCCAGTTGAATTGGGATTATGCAAGATTGCTCGAAGTGGGTAAGAGGTCACCACTGAGATTTTGTGAGCTTGGAAGTAATGGCGAAGCTTCCTGGAGGCAATAAGAACTGCATAGAGCAGCTTATGCACCTCTAGGTATCGAGTCTTGGCATCATGTAGTACTTCACTAATGAAGTACACTGGGCGCTGAATGGTCCGGACCCTACCGGAGGGGTCCGGAGCTTCCTCTTCACTGACCCGGATCCTCTCAGAGGAATCCGGATTTTCTTCGGGGACCTCTGGGTCCTGGCTGGAGGAACCCGGGGCTTCTTCAGAAGCGACCTGGACCCACCCGGAGGGGTCTGGGTCTCCTGAAGTGACTTCTTGTGGATTCGAGTCTGGGAGCTGGGACCCAGACTCGCTTTCATGTACCTCCGGACCCTCCCGAAGGGGTCTGGATTCCTGAGTATGAGGTAGCTCTGGTCTCTCCGCAACTAGAACCATACTGACGACTTCATCAGTTGCTGAAATGTAAAGCAACAAAGGCTTAGCAGGGTTCGGAGCTACCAGAATTGGTAGGGTGGTGAGGAACTGTTTCAGCTCTTGGAATGCCTTCTCTACTTCTTCGGACCATTGGAATGGTCCAAACTTCCTCAATAACTTGAAGAAGGGGAGTGCCCGTTCCGCCAGTCTTGAAATGAACTGGCTGAGGGCTGCTAGACATCCAGTTAACTTTTGGACGTCTTTGATGCGGGTTGGTGGCCGCATGTCTTCAATGGCCTTAATCTTCGCCGGATTAGCTTCTATGCCCCGGTGACTTACTAGGAAACCGAGAAGTTTTCCGGAGCTAACCCCGAAGACACACTTGTCTGGGTTTAGCTTTGTGCGGGTGGCCCGCAGCTTGTCGAAGGCAGCCTGCAAGGTGTCAAGGAGTGACTCCTTGTCCCTGACCTTGACCACGATGTCATCGACGTACACTTCCACTACGTCTCTAATGAGTTCTTCAAAAGTTTTGTACATAGCTTGTACAAAAGTTGAAGCTGCATTCTTGAGACCAAAGGGCATGGCTGTATAACAGTACAATCCATCTACTGTGATGAATGAGGTATGCTCTTCATCTTCCCTAGACATCCTGATTTGATGATACCCGAAATATGCGTCTAGGAAACACAGTAATTCACACCCAGAGGTGGAATCCACTATCTGATCTATTCTAGGTAGTGGGAATGGATCTTTTGGACATGCCTTATTTAGTGTGGTGTAGTCGATGCACATCCGGAGCTTCCTGCCGGCCTTGGGCACAACGACTGGGTTTGCCAGCCATTTTGGATGGAAGACTTCTCGGATGAATCCAGCTTCGAGTAACTTCTTCACTTCTTGTCGGATGAAGTTTTGTCGCTCTACGGATTGCTTCCGAGGCTTCTGATGCACAGGCCGGGCGTCGAGGTAGATCTTCAGATTGTGCTCAATCACTTCCCTGGGGATCCCATGCCTTTGTGATGGTTGCCAGGAAAACACGTCGACGTTAGCCCGGAGGAAAGTGATGAGCGTGAGTTCCTATTTGTCGGTCAGTCCCCCCGATATACGGGTGGTCTGAGCGGCATCGGAACCAATTTGGACGACTTTGACGGGAATGTCGATGTCGTCGCTTGGCTGCACACGAGGTGCAGAAGTCGAGCCTCGTTGACGAATGCTCGGAGGTTTTGGAGCTTGCTCCTGCCTGGAGTCCTCCTCTTGCGCCGTGGTGAGTGCATGGAGTTCTTCCAAAGCAGTTACTCCGGCAGTACGATCTCCGCGGATCCGGAGAACGCCTACTGGTGTTGGCATCTTCAACACCAGATAACCATAATGAGCAGCTGTCATGAATTTGTACAGGGCAGGCCTACCCAAGATGGCATTGAAGGGTAAGTTGATCTGAGCGACGTCGGAGACCAACTTCTCGGTGCGGTACTTCTCCCGTGTCCCGAAGGTAACGGGGAGAGTAATAGCTCCGAGTGGGGTAATGGTCCCCGGACCTACTCCGGAGAAAGGTCGAGAGGGGTGGAGATCCGAAGGTCGGAGTTGAAGCTTAGTAAAAGCTTCGAAGCTTATGAGGTTAAGCCCCGAACCTCTGTCTACCATGACGTGGTGGAGCTGGATGTTGTTGATGGTAGGAGATACCATCAAAGGTAACTGACCTGCTCCAACCATGCTCCAAGGGCAGTCCGAAGCATCAAAAGTGATGGCTGTGTCCATACACTTCCGATGAGGTTCCGACCTGACTGTAGGAGCTACAGCAGCAATATCCCGACGCATTGTCTTGATGACGCGACGGGAGGTGATGTCCCATGATCCACCAAAAATGGTGTTCATGGTCTTCCGACGCTCGTTGTCAGAGACGTCAGAATCATCGTCGATGGAGGTGTAAACGGCCTTCAGGACCTTTTTGGGATCCTGAAAACCTAACTCCTCGTCAGTCGGAGCTTCATCGACTTTTTGCTTTCCTTCCCTCTGTCGGAAAGGAGATTCTTCCCGGCGCTTGTTGTAGCGCTCGGCAAGGTTTTGGACCTCCCGGCAGTCTTCCAAACTGTGGCTGCCCGTTTTGTGAATTGGGCACCACACCTTGGGCTTGCTACCGTCTTCAGAAGACGGTCGAGGTCGCTTTTCGGGGTGTGGCCCCCTACCACCCGGAGCTGCAGCAGCTGCAACATTGGATGTATCGGCTGACGGCTTCTTCTTGCCTTTGGTCTTTTTCTTCTTCTTGCCGTTCCCGGAGGTAGCGGCTTCTTCTTTGGAGGATTTCTTGTGACCCTCCGGTGTTGGTTTGGAGTGCATTTCACGGCCCTCCGCAGCTCTGGCACATTTGTCAGCCAAGCTGAAGAGTTCCGTGACGCTGGTGATCTCCTTGATTGCCAGTTTCTCCAACATCTTCTTGTCCCGTACACCCTGTCTGAATGCCACAATGACAGAGGCGCTAGAGATAGAAGGGATAGTGTTTCGTACCTGAGAGAACCTCTGGATGAATGATCGCAGGGATTCTCCCCCTTTTTGCACGACTGCAAAAAGGTCCAGTTCAGTGCCTGGTCGGGTGTATGAACTCCCAAAGTTTGCGGTGAACTGCCGGCACATCTCCTCCCAACTGTTGATAGAGTTGGGTGGAAGGCTCATAAACCAGGACCTGGCGGTCCCAGTTAAGGCCACTGGAAAATAATTGGCCATCACGGCCTCGTTTCCTCCAGCTGCCAAGATTGCAGTGGAGTAGATCTGAAGAAATTCGGCAGGATTGACAGTCCCGTCCAATTTTTCCAGCAGGTGAGGCCGGAACTTCTGTGGCCACCTGACCATACGCAGATGTATGGCCAGAGCTGAACAGCCTCCTCCTACTCCTTCAAGAGCAGAAAGGTCCTGAGCTTCCCGTCTTTCACGAGCACGCTCAATATAGACTCGGCCGTCTTGTTGGCGGTATCGGCGATCAAGCTCCGCCCGGAGGTCATGAGTTGAGAGCCTGGATACTGAGTGAGTGCATCGTGCCCCGGAGGGCAATGACGTAACTTGTTGTGAGGCAGCATGTCTCCTGCTATTGGAAACGTGCAGACCAAGTCTACCAGACAAAGTCCACCGCTGCGACGGGGCTCGTCCTGAAGGAGGAGGACCCTGGTTGCTGAGGCGTTCGGCTGCTGCTGCAACCAAATGTTCCACATCGGCCCTCCACTGTTCCAGTGTATCCCGGGATGCATCCGGAGGTGGTGGGCGTTGGAGAAGAGCACGCGCTGCATGGAGCGCGTGTTCTGGGTTGTCATGATTTGCCGATGCAGTGATTGACACCGGCGCACCATCGCGTTGCCCAGCTTGATTTGCTGGTGGAGGTGGTGGTGGTGGGAGTGTGACTCCTGCTGGTGCTGAGGCTCCTGCGGGTGGCTGCATATTGCAGGGATTGCCCCCAACAACCTGAGCAGCAGGTTGACCGTTGGATGATCCAACAGCTGAGTTCACCATTCTCAAAATCTCAGGCGCCCCTACCTGGCGCGCCAACTGTCGGTGGTTTGGAACCGACAGATCTCCCGACACTACTAAAGTGTTAGAGGAGTTTGATGTTCGGTGTGGGCGCGCGGAGATTCAAGAAGGTGAATTGTAAATGACACAGGAGACACAAGAGTTTACGTGGTTCGGGCCGCCTGAGCGTAATTCCCTACTCCACGAGATGTGTTGATGTTGTATTGGATGTAGCAAGTGTGTCAGTGTGTCTGAACGTCTCCCGAGCGTGTCTCAACGTCTATCTCGTGCCCGTGTAGACGTCGTTGGCCTGTCCTTTTATAGTACAAGGGCAGGCCGTTACAAATTAGCCTGGCCCGACATGTGGCCCCGGCGTTTACTAGTGTTGGTACCTCTTCAACACGTTTAATTGCCCTTAATGACCGTGTAATGGGCTTTGACAGCATCGTTACTGGTATTAAGGTCATCCGATTAAGTGTCATTAATATGGTATTAATGACACTTAATCAGGTCTTGAAGTCCTCGATTCCCCTTTGAAGATCTGGAGCTGTTGCGGGGTCTTATGGAGGTTAGAGGGTGAAGATCCGACGGTTGGACACGTGGCAGCACAGTAGCACGCTGTGGAGAACGGATAGTTCCGGTGTTAGCCGACACGTGTCAGCACCGGAGCTTCCCTCGGTCTGGGGTAAGGTCCAGTGATGCCACTTCGCTACATAGTTCGGAGCTTCCTCCCTTGCGGGCGGTAGCTCCGGTTTGATAGTACACGTGGCGACCCTGGGGCTAACCTTGTTGGAGAAGCGGGTCCGGACATGTCTGACATGTGGGCCTCCGAAGGTCTTCAAATCAAGTGGGTGACTTTCCCTGGATATCTTTGCAATCCCAAGGGGTATATGGTACCCAGGGTACCGACAACTACATAATGATCTTCATCAAGCCAACGCAGGGAATGGCAACAGTCTTGGACTCGACCGATTTCTCACCAAATCGTTACAAAGATTTCCTTTCCACTTTGAAACTGTACATTTATTCAATAATTTTAATTTACGCACATTTAGAATGTGTTGACAAGTTTTATATGACATTTCTTGTATTAAAGCGCTTGGCGGTTTTACGCGGAACAGCTTGGCGGTCAGAGACCTCCTAATACGAATGCATTGAACATTAAAACGTATTATGCTTGTCCAAAGCAGCCTGCTGGGAGTGTCTTATGCGGGTATTATGTATGCGAGCATCTTCGAACCGTCGGCGTTTATAGAGTGAATCGTGAGGATGTAAGTTATCCTTAATGTCGATACTTTATTTTCTTACTTTTGTGTTTCATTTTCATTGTAACTAGCATAGTTTAATGCTCATATTCTCTGCTGTTCAATATTACCAGAAACATTATTTTCATATTTTGATTCCAACTTCAATACAATTGCTCATAGTACAACTTCTCCAAAAATACCAAATAAATTCCTGTATACTCTCACTTTGATATATACTTTGAGATTGTTCAAACCAACACATTCTAAACCTTGTTATGTGTTATATTGCAGCACACGAAGAATCTGAACGATGAATGGCCGGTTTGTAGAAGTATTCCTGATGGAGGAGCCGACAGGATTGCTTCTGAACTCTGCCAGTTCATTCGTCGCGAAATTTTGCACAAAAAAGGGAAGTTCTTTGATAAGAATGGTGCAGAAGCTGATGGGCCAGAACTTTGTGACTATGCCAATAGAAACAGTTTTTAGTGAAAACTTGTAAACTTTGAGATGAATTGTATCTGTAACTTGTACATATGTATATTGTTTTAGTGAAATTGACTTATGTGATGATAATATTGTTGACTTTTGTTCTGTGATGATATTGTTGTTTTTTGTTCTGTGATTATATTGAATTGACCTGGAAATTAGAAATAACAGCAGTAGTACTGCATAGGTTATACCTTATCACAGGCGGTTATTAACCAACGGCTAGGCATTACTGTGAAAAACAATTATCACAGGCAGCTAGATACAATTAAAAAAACATCTGTGATAACCTAATTTTCACAGGCGGTGACTGTTATGGTAGAAACCGGCTGCGTTAAAGGGTCTTCACAAACGGCTGATGTAGGTAAACGTCCGTCTGTGATAACACCATTATCATAGACGGTTAGTTAAGCTTCAATACCCGCCTGTGAAGACACATTATCATAGGCGGTTAGTTATGCTTCAATACCCGTCTGTGAAGACACATTATCATATGTGGTTAGTTATGCTTCAGTATCCGTCTGTGATAAGACATTTATCACATGCGGTTATATATGCTGCACGACCCGCCTGTGATAAAGTATCTTCACAGGCGGCTAGCCTAAGTAAAGAACTGTCTATGATAATGTGTCTTCACAGACGGCTAGCCTAAGTAAAGAACCGCCTATGGTAATGTGTCTCCACAGGCGGTATCACTTCTCCGCCTGTGAAATTGCGGATTATCACAGACTCTTCGTTTCAGGTGGTTTTAAAAGTCGTTTGTGATAATAGGTTTGGAGCCGCCTGTGATGAGGCTTATTATACTAGTGTAACAAGTACAGTGCGAGAAGCATGCAAATTCGTATGACACGCTACTTATTCATTTCCGTTAAGGATTTCATAGGTTTTGTGAAATGAAATTTTGTAGGTTTATCCGACCATCTCAAGTAGTCTAGTGCGACGTCCATATTTGTGAAAAATATAAAGGATGTGTCAGAATTAAGGCTAATAAGCAATATACATAACCGCTGCACCGACGACCATCTAATTTTGTTGCGATCTGGTTTGGATCTGGCCTCGTTCCTGCCGGTGGAAGCAGTCTTCGTGCCGGATCCGCCTCCTCTGCCCCTTCGACTGCCTGTCCCATGGCTTCTAGATCCGCGCGGTGCGATCCATTACTTTCCTTCTGTTTGTACCTTTCTGGTCATTGCTCCTCGGTGAGGTACAGATTGTCACCTTCACACCTGTCACCTGGTCCACATCGTCCTCGATCGCTCTGAGATGGCCGGTGATCTCTTATATGGACAAATCCACAGAATTCAGCAGCTAGCATTTGAATAGAAATCACGAGAGACGCACATGTACTTGTCGATAATCTTGTTGTCGGGTTTGAGATCACCTAAGGTTGCCAGTTTATTGGTGAGATTGTTGAACCGCATGGCCAAATCCTCGTCCCTCGATGGGCTCCCCTTCACGGAACGAGAGCAGCTCGTACTGCTGTCAAACCTTCTGCAATGCGCACACAATGATCCCCAATCTGCATCGTCTTGATGCAGTCCCACACGTCCTTTGTCGTACACTTGATGGCGAGCGTGGTGATCATGTCGGTCAACACATCATTGCAGATCGCGTCGAGTGCCATCCGATCCAACTGGTACTCGACATCACCCTTGTCTACTGCGCCCCACGGCGATCGTGCTTCCATCTTAATCTTCATGAGAAGCAACCACACATTATAGTTCATCTTTGTCAGGATGGGATAGTTGGTCGGCCCCGTCGGCATCACCTTCTCCACCACTCTTTTGGCGACGTGCTCGCCACCATTGTGCGCTCCTCGCGGCTTGCAAGAGTGAGAACATCCTCGGCGCTCGTCGGTAGGCGGATACTTTGACCCGTTCATCGCCATCATGCACTGATCAAAGACACATTTCTGATGCTAATTGTTTTTTTAAACAGAGGCGGGGGTGCTGCCCGTTCATTAAGCAGATGAAACAAGTATACATGCTAAGTTACAATGGTCTAACCTGAGAGAAGTATGAAATCTCAGGCCCAAAAGGAAGCATCCCTCCCAGTTGGAAATACAAAAGAGGACAATGAGCACAACAGGCTACCCAATATTGAATAAATGGATTTTGTCTCTATCAGCACTTGTGTCACTTGATGGTAGGAAGCCTGTGTTGGATCTGATTAGGCTAAGGATCAATGCTAGAAGTTCTAATCAGTTGAACTTGTACATGATCTGACACTAATTAATCAAGATTACATATAGGAAAACGAACTAACATGCATCCTGAAGACATGACAGAGAGATTAGAGTTAAGAGAAGCGGTGAGAGATGTAGGTTACCTTCAACGGGGCCACTTGACGCCATTGGGCTCAAGTGGTGGTCGGTGACGATAGGCAGCGGTGCAGTGACGAGTTGATCGCCTCCTCGGGGACAGCGGTGTCCCCAACCGATGGCAGCGGCGATCAAAGGTTGTTTTGGTTTGGCGGGGGCCTCGGCGACGTGTGTCCTGGTGTCCATGCCCCTGAGGTCCCCCTGATACTTATAGCGCGTGCGAGGTGGAGATGGACTCGGGCGTGGGTTATTGCCACACGCCCGTTCCTTACGGGAGATATTCACGGGGTACCCGGTTGTACCGGGATCACCTCTATCATTCTCCCCCTTGATCTCGGGACAACTTATTTCTTACTTACTTAACTTATTCTTATTCTTAACTACTAAACTTATGTATATTTCTTCTTGCTTTGACATAAAGAGCACGACACATCAGAAGCATCCATTTATGTACTGTTCGACTCGAAGACCACAATATGTCTCACAATTAGAAATAACCTTATGCTTAGGAGTCCCATTAGTATCCAGGATTTGTTTCACAGGTTATCCCCTAATCCCATGCCGGCTACGTGTTCTCTGAACACATTGGGAGGGAGACCCTTGGTTAGCGGATCCGCAAGCATTTGATTAGTTCTTATATGCTCGAGACTAATTGAATTATCCTGGATTCTCTCTTTTACAACATAATACTTAATGTCGATGTGTTTGGTAGCACCACTCGACTTGTTGTTGTGAGAGTATGTCACTGCTGGCTCATTATCGCAGTACAACTTAAGTGGTTTATGAATGTTGTCTACCACTCTTAGACCAGGAACAAATTTCTTAAGCCAAGATGCCTGTCCAGTGGCCTCATAACAAGCCATGAACTCAGCATACATTGTGGATGATGCAGTTATAACTTGCTTGGAGCTTCTCCACGATATAGCTCCATTCACGAGGGTGAATATATAGCCTGATGTGGAATTCTTAGTATCCATACAACTTGCGTAATCTGAATCTGAGTAACTCACTATTTCTAATGGGTCTGACTTACTATACTTTAACATGAGGTCCTTAGTACCCTGAATGTATCTTAGAGCCTTCTTAAGTGCTTTCTAGTGGTCTAAACCTGGATTACTTTGATATCTACCAAGCATCCCAGTCACGAAAGCTAAGTCAGGGTGCGTACATGTTTGAGCATACATTAAGCTTCCGACAGCAGAAGCATACAAAATTCCTCTCATATGATCAACCTCATACTGATTCTTAGGCGATTGCGATTGTGAAAACTTGTCACCTTTAACTATTGGGACAGGCGAGGGCTTACAGCCTTGCATACCGTACTTTCTGAGCACACTTTCTAAGTATGCCTTCTGAGATAATCCTAATACCCCCTTTCTTTGATCTCGACGAATCTCAATTCCTAGGACATAGGAAGCTTCACCCAAATCTTTCATCTCAAAGTTTGAGGATAAACACTTCTTAGTTTCTAAGAGTAGGTTGACATCACTACTTGCCAGTAGTATGTCATCTACTTATAGTATTAGGAAAATAAAATTTCCATTCTTAAACTTAGCATAAATGCAGTTATCCTCGTCATTCTCCTTAAACCCAACCTTTCTTATCGTCTCATCGAACTTTAGGTACCATTGCCTTGAAGCTTGCTTAAGTCCATAAATAGACTTCTTCAAGTGGCATCCCATATGTTCCTTACCCTCAATGACAAAACCCTTTGGTTGAGCCATGTAGACGTCCTCATAAAGATCCCCATTGAGGAACGCCATCTTTACATCCATTTGATGCAATTCCAAGTCGTAATGTGCTACTAATGCCATGATGATTCAAAATGAATCTTTAGACGACACGGAAGAAAAGGTCTCATTATAATCAATACCTTCCTGTTGCGTGAATCCCTTAGCCACAAGCCTAGCCTTATACTTTTTGATCTTCCCTTTGGAGTCACGCTTAATCTTGTAGACCCATTTACAACCTATTGTTTTGGCTCCTTTAGGAATCTCTACTAAGTCCTAGACTTTGTTGGCACTCATCAATCTTATTTCATCTTCCATGGCTTTACGCCATTCGGATGACTGAGGTCTATTCATGGCATCTTCATAAGAGGTGGGATCATACTCAATATGAATTTATTCACTTAAGTATAGCTGATAATCACTTGGAATTGCCGATCACCTTACTCTTTGTGATCTTCTTATTTGTGCATCATCTGAGGGTTGAGGCTGTTGTTGAACCTAATTTTGTTCGACCATATCTTCAACAGGCTGAGGAGGTGGAACCTCACTTATTTCTGTTGTGGCCGACGGAGGTGCAACAACAGGCATCGTGTCACTAGTGGCAGGCACCTGTGGCACAACGACAACAGGTAGGGTGAAATAAGGTTCTTGAGTCACCGGAGCGGGTAGACTGATTCGCTCCTCTTCAAGATCTACTTCACGCTGTACGGTGCTCCCCCTGATCATAGTGTCTTCTAAAAACACGACATGTCTAGTCTCAATAAACTTAGTGTATCTACTTGGACAATAGAACCTAAATCCCTTACTCTTTTCAGGATAGCCAATAAAATAGCAACTGATTGTTCTAGAATCCAATTTGCTTAAGTTTGGATTGAACATCTTAGCCTCAATTGGACATCCCCACACATGTAGATAATTCAGTGAGGGCTTACGTCCCGTCCACATCTCATACGGTGTCTTAGGTACTGACTTAGATGGAACACGGTTAAGTACGTGAATGGCAGTCTTTAAGGCCTCCATCCACAAATTAATTGGTAGTGTAGGATAGCTTAACATGCTTCTTACCATGTCCATAAGCGTACGGTTTCGCCGTTCCGCTACACCGTTCTGCTGAGGTTCGCCCGGTGTAGAATACTGGGCTACTATGCCATTTTCCTGTAAGAACCTTGCAAAAGGTCCAGGGACTTGGCCATAAGGGGTGTGTCGACCGTAGTACTCACCTCCACGGTCGGACCTTACTACTTTAATCTTAACGTCGTGCTAATTTTCTACTTCAGCCTTAAATATCTTAAACTTATCCAACGCTTCAGATCGCTCCTTGATTGGATAAATATAGCCATAACGACTAAAGTCATCTGTAAATGTTATGAAGGAATCATAACCATCTACCGATGTCACGGGAAAGGGTCCACAAATATTTGTGTGGATTATTTCTAAGACTCCCGAGTTACGTTTGGCGTTTTTCTTAATTGTCTTGGCGAATTTTCCTTTAATGCAATCAATGCATTCCTCAGAATCTGAAAAGTCTATGTGTGTAAGAATCGATTGAGATACTAATCGTTCAATCCTCCCCCTCGAAATATGGCATAAACGACAATGCCATAATTTTGACGAAGTATCTAAATCGTTTCTTTTGCGCTTATTACGTCCTAAGTCGTTCTTAGACAAAACTTGATCATTACTTATAGAATATACATTCTCGTGAGTGGACAACAAGTAGAGCATGTCTCGTCGGAAGGCAAGACCAACAATCTCATTATTATAACTAATAGAAAACTTATCATTACCAAAATGATAAATGTATCCTGAATCATCCAAACACGAAACTGAAATCAAGTTCCTTTCTAATGAAGGGACATAAAGCACATTATTTAACTTAAGTACAAAGCCACTAAGTAATCTAAGAGATAAGTCTCCAATGGCTTCGACTTCGGCTTCACGCCCATTTTCCACCTTAATCACTCTTTCCCTTCTTCTTATAGTTTTCATCATACTTAATGCCTGCATAGAATTGCAAATGTGCACAGTGGCACCTGAGTCAATCCACCAAGTAGACCGTGAATAATTCACATATAAGGCCTCATTTATAAAAGTAATTATATCATTACCTTTCTTAGCACATCACTTAATGAATCCAACACAATCCTTCTGGAAATGCTCATCTGAGCCACAGAAGTGACACTTATCCTTGTCCCTCTTTTGAGGGGACTTGCCTTTGAACTTATTTGCTGAACTGGAGCCTGAAGCCTTGAAGGAAGGTGGTTTGGGAGAATTAAAGTATCTCTTTGCCTTTCCCTTACCCTTAGTGTCAGCCAGATTGATGTAATCACCATTCTTAGAGCTCTTTATGCGTTCCTCTTCCTGAACGCACATAGCAACAATCTTATCAATGTTCCAGGTCTCAAAGAGTGAGTTATAATTGACCACAAATGCCTCAAACTCCTTAGGAAGAGAACTGAGGATGAAATAAATGAGCATCTCATCTGGCATCACAATGTTTAGCTCCCTAAGCTTATAGTTATAGTGACTCATCTTATTTATGTGCTCACACACACCACCTCCAGAGTACTTCTCAGTGACAATCTTTCTCATGAGAGTGCTGGCACTCGCCTTAGTGGAGCCTGTGAACTGACTTCTGACTCTCTCTAAGTACTCTGCAGCAGTGTCACATTCAGGGATTCCTCCCTTAATTGAGTCAGCTATGGTGCTCTTAATGATCACAAGACACTTCCTGTTGGAAGTGTCCCACTTAGGGAGATCCTTCTCGTAATGATCCTTCAAGCTCAGGTACTTAGCCTTTTGCGTAGCAAAAGACTCCTCAATTTCCCCAGTCTCAGCAATGGGGATAGGTGGCTCAGTGGGTCGAGGCGACGTAATCGCAAAATCCAGGTCAGATACTACTAGAGCCATCTGGAGCCTCCCTTTCCATACCCCATAATTTTGACCGTTGAGGGTCTCAATTGCGGAGATATAGCCGAGTGCTGAGGACAAGCCAGATCCTTCAAAAAATAAATATTTGAGGATTAATGACAAAACTTATGGTAAAACATGACTTAAGATTGGCATTATTTCTTTTTCACGTTGGTTAATTAGCAAAAATGCCCTTAAACATTAAAACTTAACATGATAACAAAACTTAATATGATAAACTCAAAAGCAAACTTAAATTAATCATGGCAATTCAATTTCACGTTGGTTACTTTCAATTCCATGCATAATTAACTTAACACATCATTTTTCATGTTGGTTACTCAATGAATCTTAAATACTCATAAATAAAAACTTAACCATAAGCTCAAATAAATACACTTAAAATTAATTGGCAAATTCAAACTTTCACGTTGGTTACTCATTTAAATTACCACTTATAAACATAACTTAATTTAAACTCAAAATTTGATAAATCAAAATTTCACTTTGGTTACTCAATTAATTTATCACCTTAATTACAACGGAAGCTAAAACTTAATTTCTTAATTAATGAGAATTGCTTGAAATAGCACTTAATAGTATTTAAATAATTGAGAAAATGCTCTAATTGACAATAAATAGCATAAAATGAAGAAATAATGCAATCAAAATGCACACAATCATCACACAAAATTCTCAAAATTTTCCCAGCTATTTAACTAAATTTTCTAACCATTTCTCAATTTTCTGGAATTTAAATTCCACACAAACTAATTTCTGTAAATTGAAAAATACTGAAAATTCCTTAATGGGTTAAAACCCAGAAATCACCCAATAAAGCATGTGGCCCATCAGCCCAATGAATAAAAATCCTGAAAAAAAAGGAAAACTAACTCGCGCGGCCCACGGCCCAACACGAGAATCAGCCCGGTTAAAAAATCGGAAAAAGGGGGAAAATCGAAAGGGCAGCCCAAGACGACCCATTCTTGTTCCCGCACGGGCTCGGAGCCCACTAAGCCTAAGCGGTGGCTCAACTGAGCACTGTCGGATTCTGATCTGACGGTTGAGATCGCCCGGAAACTTAGAATGTGAGAGCATCTTGTTCGTTCGTTGGGCATCGAACGGCTGAGCGCCGAGATAGGGCGATACTTAAGCCCGTCGGCCGCATCACCCGCAAACCCTAGCTCATTTGCCACTGTACATTCTCTCTCTTCGGCCCGAGCGAGAGTGAGAGAGAGAGAGCGGCGGCGCGAGAGAGGCGAGCGGCATGGGTCCTCCGGCGCCGCCGTGCCATCATCGCCGGCGAGAGAGCTCCTACCGAGGTGGTTCTACGTCGGTGCCGATGGTGCGGGCCGGTTTGCCGTTGAGGAAAACCGTCACCCTCGCAAGATTTGAGAGGGAGGGGTCTGCCGCGGGGACTTCATGCACAACCGCACCCTCGCTGTCGGCGCGCGAGTGCACCGAAAGGTTGCTCGCCGTCGCGCGACGTGGCGACGGTCTGTCGCCGTCAAAGAAAACCTGCATGCTAGGGTTAGGGTTGAACCCTAAACCCTAGCGCGGCCCCGGAGGTTTCTGAGTGCTTATGTTTGCAGGTGTCGGCGCTGCCAAGACCTCCACCATGGCGAGCACTTCGTGCCGCCGGTGGAGAGGGACGCTTAGGGTTAGGGTTACCTAACCATGTGTTCTTAGGTGGCGGTGGTGCCGAGGGGAGGAGGTCGCAAGGGTTAGGGTTTCCCCTAACCCTGCTCTGAAGAGGGCGACAGCGGTCACAAGACCACCCTGCCCAGATTAGTCATCTCCCCTTCTGAATTTCCTTATGCGTGATTCGATTCAACTTTCTTTTCCTTATTTTTGAGTTTATGTCTAAGTGATTTGAATCAAAATCCCCTCCTTCTAATTGCTTAACCAATACTTAGGGCTAATTTGAACTTAATCTTAAACAACATAGGCGGATCACTTAACTAAAACATGATTAGAAAACAATTAGACTTTGTCAGAACCTAATTTCCAATTAGGAAGAAATTAATCTGAACTAAAACTTAATCAACCCGATTAGAATTTGACTAGCACGGCTCTGATGCCAATGTTGGATCTGATTAGGCTAAGGATCAATGCTAGAAGTTCTAATCAGTTGAACTTGTACATGATCTGACACTAATTAATCAAGATTACATATAGGCAAACAAACTAACATGCATCCTGAAGACATGACAGATAGATTAGAGTTAAGAGAAGCAGTGAGAGATGTAGGTTACCTTCAACGGGGCCACTTGACGCCATTGGGCTCAAGTGGTGGTCGGTGACGACAGGCGGCGGAGCAGTGACGAGTAGATCGTCTCCTCGGGGACGGCGGCGTCCCCAATCGATGGCGGCGGTGATCAAAGGGTGTTTTGGTTTGGCGGGGGCCTCGGGGACGTGTGTCCTGGTGTCCATGCCCCTGAGGTCCCCTGGTACTTATAGCGCGTGCGAGGTGGAGATAGACTTGGGCGTGGGTTGTTGCCCCACGCCTGTTCCTTACGGGAGATATTCACGGGGTACCCGGTTGTACCGGGATCACCTCTATCAGCCTATTGCTGCCAAAAAGTTTGGTTTTTTCCTTCCAGATATACCACCAAAAGAAGAATAATACTCCTGCATTTTGACGTCGCTGTTTCTTCGTCCCAACAGATGTAGCCACAATGAGGGAATGGTTTACATTTAGTTGTAGGGAGGTAGAGGAGGATGCATTGGAGTTTATCGAATGAGCATTCTCCAAGCACTCTTGCTGACAGAGCAGTCAATCAGCTTATGAGTAGTACTTTCAGGCTGTTGCAAGTACAATGGGCAAATGGGCCTCAGCTGGCCAATTCTTCTTAATTAATGTGTCTGCATGCTGTCGGAGCCTTACAGTATGCATATCCAGGACTCTGCATACCATCTCAGATTAGTGATACATATTCACATGGACGGCCGGATGGATTGGTCTCACACCTCTAATTATTTTTTCTCTTCAATGATGTGCTTTGAGATTGGTAAGGAATGACGGGGTGTCAAAATAGATGGGTATGCACCGTATGCATATAATTTGGTTTGCTTGTTTTGTAGAGCCAACATGCAAAAAATCTGCACTTCGGTTCTGTTCTTGCCTGCCAAAGAATAGATGGGTTGAACTGTCAAAAGATCTCATAAACTGAGCTTCATAAGCCGATTTCTTTGTGAACTGTCCTGAACCAATCCACTTCCATGTGATAGTGTCTCTGTCGTCACTGAGGTGAATGTTCGATAGCACAGCATATAGCAATGTGAATTCATCCAGGAGGATCTCTATGTTGAAGTGCTTTATGTGGCTTTTATCCAATTTTCGTTTGATAGCTCCTTGTTTACCGATATAAATTTCCTGCGAGCTTGCTGGTAGAGCCTAGTGCAATAGTTTTGGGACGGGTGCCATGGATCCAACGAGCCTCCCAAAAAGGGAGTGTCCATTCCATTGCCAACTTGAACACAGGTTGAGCCGAAGAACACGTCTCTATCTGCTTCATTTCAGTTCTTTTGGAATGGCTACCACGGTCGACCCGGGGTGTTTCATAGGAACCAAAACCATGTCAACCTAAGCGCCCTACCAAACCTTTCTAGATCCTTAATTCCCAGTCCACCCCACGTTTTCGGTCTTGTGCATTTGGCCCATTTGACTAGGCAGTGCACATTGGAGATTTGGCTCGCGCCATTGCATCTCCATAAGAAGCTTCTTCGAAATCTTTCAATCTGGTGGATCATCCATTTTGATAGTTTGAATACTGTGAGGAAGTACATAGGTACTGCCGATAACACTGATTTGATTAGAACCTCTCTTCCTGAGTTTTTTAGAAGCCTCCTCTTCCATCCTGAGAGTTTGTTCCGGTTTTTCTATATCAGTGGCTGAATAGCAGATTTAGGAAGTCTTTTATAGTGAAGAGGCAGTCCTAAGCATGTGGTGGGAAACTCAACCAAACTGTTCTGGTCTCCCAGGGTGGCACCTAAGTCCATACCGTGATAAAGGATTGGAAAGATCTATGTCTTCTTCATATTTGTCCTTAGTCCTGATGCATCACCAACTATATCCAGAATTGTCTTTGTGATCCTAAAATCTTGTGTTGTTGGTCGAATAAAAACCGCAACATCATCCGCATATAAGGAAAGTCTGAAATTAAGGCAATTCTTGTGCAGCGGTGGCATCATTACGATTGTATGTGCATAATTAAAAAGCCGATGAAGTGGCTCCGCTGCCAAGAGAAATAGCATTAGCGACAAGGGATCATCCTGTTGGACCCCTCGCACATGACAGATGAATTGTCATGTTTCGCCATTCAACAGAAAGGCCGAGGAAGTGTGACACTCCACTTCTTTATTTTCAGCTTATCCTAAATAACTTTATTAGCATTTGGCTCAGTTTAGACATAAAGTAATCACTAACCGATTATGTGAGCACATCACACATGAAACTTGCATCATCATGTTCTTGCTTACCTAACCAGTGCCTTATTCAATTAAACTTCAACATGTCAATCATGTGCAGGGCAACCAAAAGATGCATCATATTAAGCTTAACCATGATTATTTTGCTCATATGCAAAAAACTAAACCTTGTTCAATCCATCAAATTCAGAGTTTGATGTTTCAAAAATCAGTTTAATACACCAGAAACCACCTGAATTTTGAGAATTTTTAGAGTTTCAGGAGCTATTTATTTTGTATTCTTGAGCCTGGAGGCATTGAGGGGAATTTCTGGAATTGTATTTATTCTCCAGCTACCGGGACCGACTGTCAGCCTTACAATTGCTGGGTCCCCCACGTCAGCCCCAGGGCCTCTATTTACCACCCCTGCCACATTGTCACTTGCATGTTTGACACCTTACATTTGCATTCAACTACTGATTGTCTCGAATTTTTTTTATTATGAGCCAATTAAAAAATGTTTAAATATTAATAGCCGATGATTTTTTTTTGCAAAAGTAGCCGCCTACTCGCAATCTAGAATGGCAAGTCGCCATTTGGAAGTGCGATTTGCTTCGTAGACAAGCCACATAGGCCACGACGGCGGTGCTGACAGGGGACCCCGCCATGTCGCAACCCGGGACGGCGACTCGCCAATCCAAAAGGCGACTCGCTTTTCTGATCTGCGATTCACACATCCAAATCGCGACTCACCATCTAGAAAATAAAATATAAAAAATAAAGTTAGTATCTGTTTATATTTTGGACTTTTAGTGTCATTTTTTATCGTGTTCATATAAATGTTTTATTCATTTTGAAGATAATTAATGAAATAAAGAGCGCCAGAATACGAAGAAAAAATATTGTGACATCAAAATATCTGAAGATATTGATCATATTAAAAAAGCTCGACGACTACAGAAATTACAAAGTTCAAAAAATAGGTGTAAGTTTCATGACTCTCTGCTACTATGGTACACAAGGCAAATCTCACCTATTTTAGAACGAAAACATTAATTTTGCGATACATATGGTGAAACATAATTGTGATACTTGTAATAAATGCGAAACATATTTGTGATACTTGTGATACATTTGAAACATATTTCACTACTTGGTTACCACTTGTGATGCGGGCAGTTGCAAGACATGTTATTCCAAACGACGTTATCATCCTCATCATTTGTCTGATTTTTACCAGGATTATACTCCATTTGATGAAGTTCCATTTCAGCTAGTTCACCCACCAAATATTGATTGCGACATTGTACAAGTCGAATGTACTCTCGAGTTGCCTTAATAGGCGGTGGATTAACCCATAGTGTATATCTACAGTTTTCATCATCATAGTAACACTATAACCAAAAGTATTGTTAGTAAAACTGCATATATGAAAGATGTCTACAAATGATATTTAATACTTACTCCACGAATAGGAGAACAAAAGAAACAACGACCGCTATTGTCTCATCCATCCATCATTAGGACAATACAATCAAGGTCACAATGACACTTAGGCTACTTTTTTTAATGGCATTGTATAATTGTAGAGGATGAAATGTGCCAAAATTACTCTTAGTATACAGCGGGAACTCATCTAATGTTGGTTCGTACCAAGTTGGACCTCCCATCAAGTAATTTTCAGGCACTGATATAAAGTTTGCACCCCCTTGCCTACCACGACTTGTACTCGTCATTGTTTCACCTCCATGCCTACCACGACCTCTACTGGCTATTGTTTTTTATAACTTGGGTCAAGAACACAACTACTCATGGGTAGTCGGGGCGAATGTTGAGAGTAATAATATTTTAATAGGGGCATGACAATGAGTGATGTGCTTTACAGAACCACTTTATGATTAATGTGGACAACACATTGATCGCATTGATCATTACTTTTTTCTTTCTTGACAGATGATGTTGACAAGTCGTACGTGAACCCCCTATATGATTGATGTGGACAACACGCTGATCGTTACTTTTTTCTTGGCAAATGATGTTGACAACTCGTACGTGAACCACTTTTTGATTGATGTGGACAACACACTGATCACATTGATCGTTACTTTTTTTCTTGGTAGATGATGTTAATAACTCGTACGTGACATGTATACTATATTTTTTGTCATTTTATATCACGGAATCTTTCATAACAACCATATCGACAATGTAAGGCATTGCAAGATAATGTGAATAATAACATGAGATGAACAATATCATTCATAAGCAACATCGTTCATAATCAAAGTAACACATAATGGTCCATAATACATAGTCCAAAAGTACATAACATTAATACATAAATATCATAACTGGCAGCTACTCGCGCATACCACACTTAGGGCGTGCCCGATGCCTCAATTGGTCCGCGTTGTATGTGTAGTAGTCTGGAGGACAACTGTTCCTAATTGAGAGTTCTGGAGGGGCAGGCATGGTAAACAGATCCTGTGAGGGCTCTGTCGGCGATGGTGGAGCATATGCTAACTGCGATCTCGTAGTTGCATTCTTTGCAACTAAGGTCCACCAATCCCAGGTATCTTGGGGCGACAGCTCTCATGCTGCGGCCTCGGATCCATAGTCGCTAGAGGACATACCTGCAATATTAGAGTAAGGAGGAATGAACACTTACATAAATGAAATTAATGAAAATACATTTAAATATCATACCTTGATACCAAGTAGACGGTCCATCCTCAACAACTGGAAAGGGGGTGGAGGACGATAGTGGGACATGGACGGGGCAAGCTCATCAAAATGTGAGGGACGAGAGTACGACGTGGATGGTCCTACAATATGAAAAAAGTAAATGTTACTAACTATGTAAGAATATGAATTCTGAAGTTATTAAAAATATCTTACCATTAGGGTGTTGTTGAAGTCGAAGGATGTGGAGTTGAAGTCGAAGGACGTGGTGGAGGTCGTGGACAGGTCGAGCAGAAGTCAAAGGATGTGGAGTTGAAGTCGAAGGACGTGGTGGAGGTCCAGTATACCTGGGCTGCTGCACAGTGGTAGTCCTGATGACAAGAATGTGTCACGACAAATACTTGATCATATTTTTGATCATACCGTTCACCTTCTTCAGCGTATGGACCAACTCAGACTACTCCACATGTAACCCGTGAGACACTCTGTATAACACTGCAGCAGACTCATAATCTGCCTCGCGCAACACATTGTGCTGCAAAATGGAAAAGAAGTGTTACTAAGTTATAGATCCATAAGTAAAGTAGATAATATGATGCAAAATTGGAAAGATTTTGTTTACTGCTATGAAGGTTTCACGCTCTCGATGGTTTGGATACGTGTCCCACGTAGAAGGAACGTGCAGTGCAGGGTTCATTGGTGCATAGGTGACTCTTGTTCGTGTACGATGAATGTACCACCATAGGTACTCCACATACCCCTGAATCGTGAAGGCACACGTATCATCAAATACGTCATCCATTGCCGCTGTCCATCGTTGCACCCATGGATCCATACGAGGCCAGTAAACCGCTGTCCATCAATCACTTACAAACTTACACACCCCTCCCCCCAATTTCAAAGACTCTCAGTGCGTCACGCTTTTGTGACCAAATCTACCCTTCTGACTGCACCATTCGCTCTGCCCAAAGTTTAGCATCGCGCACTCTATCATTCGCTATAGTTTTCCCGACGCTCACCACATGAGTTCCACCATTTTCTCAAAAATGGTCAATGTAAGCTCCGACAGCTGCCCGAAGAAATCCGTCATCTCCATTGAATCGTTTTGAAATCCTTGCTGCCGGCAAGATCCTTGCTTATTTCTCCACCGTTTTGAGCGATTTCCCTAGCAAAGGAGTTACTCAGTTCGTTGTATATCAGGTTTTGTACCCAACTACCGGCCAGACCCTGATCTGTCCAAGGTGGAAGACGCAGGAGATCTTCTATGGCTACATGATCTCGTGTGCTAGCGCAGCGAGGTCTCTGTAGTCTGGTGTGGCCTCTTAGCCTGTGGCTGATTCATTTTTTTTTTTAAAAAAAATTATAGTTGATTCCACAAATATCATAAAAATGTGAAACTGTTGGCTGAGCTCCACTAATCCAGCTCTATGCAGTGAACCAACCTTTGATGTGTTAGAAAATAGAAGGAAATTTACTGATCAATTCTGGAGAAACACATGAAACGGAAGCGATAAATACCGACAGATAGACGGGACGAGAAAACACGCATACCAATGTGAAACCGGAAGAACCGCTGTAGACCTGACGACGAACAATCGCTGCAGACGTTGGTGGTGACATTGGGCAGCAGAGCTCGATCTCCTGGATAGGCGACCCGTGATGAAGAACGTGACCAGTCGTGTGGAGTGCTTCCCAAAAACCTTATTCGCCCTCTCCCGATGCAGGATCGCAAGGGCAAGCGATTTCGGAGACCTGCTCTCCCGATCGTCTATGCACGCCGACACTTGAGATGGAGTAGACTAGATGGTAGCGGAGGGAACGCAAACATGGAAAGAAACAATTTGACTGTGGGATGAACTGCCCTGCCACACATGTGCATTATTTATAGAGTCCCGCGGAGGCGGTTCGGTTGCGGTCTGGAAGACCCGCGAGATGCATCCTTCTCCAACTACCTAGACTCAGTTCAACTCGAAAGCCCAAAATTTGGAAGCCCAAAATCCCAATTAAATTTCTGAAAAAAAATATAAAATCAGGGCTTGGCTCGAATTCACACGAACACACGCATGCACGCGTAGGGGGGGCGGGGCATGGCATGGCAAGGCGAGCGAGCGAAGAGGAGGAGGAGGAGGAGGAGGAGGAGTGTGCGTGGGCCACCCCTCTTTTCTCGTTCTCTCTCTCACTTAAGAAGTGGAAGAACAACCTCCCTTATATGTAGGTGTTGCTCTCCTCCAGCTTTTCATGAGAGACTAACCATTTAGCACCATCCTCTCTTGCCTAATGGGACTTTGAGATTTTCTAGGTTTTATTTCTGAATTAATATTAGGCCAAACCCATTAATTCTCACAATCCCCCATCAGATCTCAAAGCCATTAGAAGAGACGTCATTCTCGTTTCTTGTTTGATATACTAGTGTTTCAGCAGTGTAACACCCTCATTTTCATCCATCATGCATTGCATAAGTTCATATACATGTTTAACATTAATCCACATAAAAAGAAATAAGTTTAAAATGAATTAGAAGCAAAACCGCACTTAAGAATTCTGGGAAGTGCGGGTTAGTCTGTTTCCGGTGCGGACTAGTCCGATTTCTCTCTGACCTTCATTGGACTTGTCCGTTTTACTGCAGACTAGTCTGTTTTTCTCTCTGGACACTTTCGGATTTGTCTGGTCCATTGCGGACTAGTCCGGTGTACTGAATCCTTAGAAATGTTGCTAAGTCCCTGGACTTGTTCGGTATTCCTGCTGACTTGTCCGTTTTCCCTCTGACTAAAATCGAACCTGTCTTGTTTTGGTCGGACTTGTCTGTTTTTCTTCTGACCAAGCTCGGACTTGTCCGATATAGTACGGACTTGTCCGATATCTCTCTGTCCAACTTCGTACTAGTCCGGCCTTTTGCGGACTTGTCCGATAAAATGTGACTCCGAGTTGATCCTCTGTTTCACGACTTGTTTGGGTTCTACTTTAAGTGCGCCTAAAGGACGTCGTGTCTGACTCTTTTTGGAGCCCAAGTGGGACCCCACACCGGCCTCAACCCTCCCCAAACTCAAATTCATTGAAACCCTAGCCTCCACCTCTATATAAACAACCCCACCCCTTGGCTTGACATCTATTCGCCACTTTTCAACCACACCCAAACCCTAGCTCGTGAATAGCCGCCACCAAGGAGGGAGAAGGAGATCTAGAGCAAGAAGAAGAAGAGGAGGAAACGAAAGAGGGTCAAGATCTCCATCAAGTTTTCTTTCTCCATCAAAAATGTCACCATCAAGTTCTTCATCAACCTAAATCACCAAGATTCAAGTGTTACTCCAAATCCTTTGATTCATTGGAGTCCTAAACACCTGGTATACCTTCTATACTCTTTTCCTCACGTGAATTCGGCCCTGTTTCTCAAAATTCACGCCGATCTAGAAAACCCTAATCCACTGTTCCTGCATAGTGCGGACTAGTCCGGCCCTGCTACAGACTTGTCCGATCTTGCAATCTGAATTCTGTTAAATTAATTCTAAAAAATTAGATCGAATCAACTCCAAACCTGTGTAGACTACTTAATAACCATTGTAATTGATTAATAAACATTATTAACAACTTATGAACTAGTTTTGCTTCACATTTGCATTAGTCATACATGTCATGTCATATTGAGTAATATTTGTGCACTCTTTGATTGTGTTTCTTGTCTTGTATGTTCGTTGTGCGGATTAGACGGATTTGCGCTAGAGAGTGCTGCAGAGGATCTCCAGCACCAAGAATTTGAAGTCTTTGATCCCAATCATGCCCAAGAGCAAGGCAAGTGTCCTTGAACATATTGATCCTCTTTGAAAATAAATGATTTGTTTTTAAAACTGCATGCTTGTGTCAAAATTGATGAGAATCCTATGATAGGAAGTTTACTACCTTTGCTTAACTATCCTTGTCACCTGGAATATATGGTATAGAGTAGGGAAGGGCTTTTACCTTTTTGCTTCGCTTAATTAATTGGGATAAGAAAACAACCATATCATTTATTTATGCACTAATGAGATTATGGTCAATATGAACTGGCTAATATGACATGCTAATGGGTGATCTAAGCAAGCATGGTATGTGGATGGGTTAGATGTTCTGATGGTTTCGCCTACTTTAGATCTAAGGACCAGTTCGTGGAGCAACCATCCAGGATTTACAGTGCCACCACGAGGCCAAGTATAGGTGCGGCGTAGCTGATTAATTAGGGTATTGCTGGTATTGAGCGGATCATTTGGCGCACCGGGGAAGGGGAGCCAGATTGGGTTTTGCCTGTGGTGTTGACTGGAGCTGCGCTACCCTAATTGCTTAGTTGCTTTAATTAGTTATTTCTGCAGCAATAATTCAAACTTGTCATTATTATTCATTAGAGCTTGTATTCGAGGATATTCTGAATTGTGTAATAAAAGTGCTTAATTAATCTTGTTCCGTGGTAATTTTTTGTATATCCTTTTGTGAATGCACTGATGTATGTGTGTTGAACGACCTGGACATACATATGCGTTCACTTGGTTCATTTTTGGAACCGGGTGTCACAAATTGGTATTAGAGCTAGGTTGACCGTAGGACGTATCCTAGATTGAATGGACACTTTAGAGCACATAGGAGCACTTCGGAATCGATGTGTTTTTGTTTGGTGTGTTGTTTGCCTTGTATTGTTTGCTTGTGTGCTTAATAGAGGATTTTGGGATGCTCTAGCATTGCCATGTCCACATAGGCTAGTATAGGTAGTTTTGTAGTTTCATATCCCTTGATGCATATAGTTGGGGACGTTTCTAAATTCTTATCTCTTGCTTTTCTTCAGATGGTGAGGACTCACAACCAGAAGGATGCTAACGATGAGGAGGAGAATAATGGAGCACCTCAGAACAACAATGGACAAGGACCTGCTCAGGGAGCTATCAATATTGAGCAACTTTTGGCTATGCAAAACTAGCTCATGCAGACCATGATACAAACTATGGGACAACCACAGGCTGGTAACAACAACAATCAGCCCCACATGCCTCCACCACCACCCCCACCGCCTCATAATCGGTTGGGAGAGTTTATGAGGACTAGGCCGCCAACCTTTGCTCAAGCCGCTAACCCTATATATGCTGATGATTGGCTCAAGTCTGTGGAGAAGAAGCTAGCTATTGTCTAATGCAGTGACCGGGAGAAGGTGCTATTTGTGTCTCATCAACTGGTTGGAGCAGCTGCCGATTGGTGGGATTTGCTATGCAATGCTCATGAGAACCAAGAGAGGATTACTTGGGCTGAGTTCAAGGAAAGCTTCCATTCTCATTATGTACTGGAGGGTGTTATGATTTTGAAGAGGCAAGAATTTGAGAACCTGAGGCAAGGAAGATCGAGTGTGGGTGAATATCTCAACACATTCACTCAACTTTCAAGGTATGCGCCTGAAGATGTGAGCCGGGACAGCCGGAAGCAATACTTGTTCATGAGGGGCTTGAACAATAAAATCCAAGTACAATTGCTGAATTGTGACTATGCCAACTTCCAGAAGCTTGTGGACAAAGCAATTGTTGTGGAGAACAAAGTCCGTGAGATGGAGCAAGACACCAAGAGGAAGGTGCCATATCAAGGACAACAACAAGGAAGTAATGTG
Organism: Tuctoria greenei; assembly: GCA_036927565.1. NCBI lineage: Eukaryota > Viridiplantae > Streptophyta > Magnoliopsida > Poales > Poaceae > Tuctoria > Tuctoria greenei. The sequence continues at coordinate 192,991,094 of JAYESD010000005.1, forward strand.
CGCCCTCACTTTGCGCCACCTAATGCGCCTTACTACAGCTCTTTTGCTCCTACTCATCGCCCTGGTTATGCACCGCGTCCAACTCAGTTTGTGCAGCAGTGCCCTGTCATGCAAGCACCTAGGCCTCCAATGCCTTATGCACCTCGTGCCAACTTTCTTGGTGCAAACGTCCAGAATCAAGTCCGTCCAAATTCTGGTACAGCAAGGAAGTGCTATACGTGTGGAGAAGCAGGGAACTTTGCACATCAATGTCCTAAGTCAGACCTTGGTCAAGGAAGCAATGCGCCAAGACAAAACCCAAGACCAAATGGAGGACAGCCGCAAGGGAACCATGGACAATAGAATTTTTCTCGTTGCAACGTGAACCATGTCTCTACGGAGGATGCTCGACAAGCGGATGACGTGGTGATTGGTATGTTTCTTGCAAACTCCAACCCGACGACTATGTTATTTGATTCTGGAGCATCACATTCATTGATTGCATCAAAATATGTCGCCAAGTATAGTTTGCCTATCTCTCATATGAAGTCTAATCTATTGGTTAAGTCTCCTGGAGGGGAGATGAGGACAAATATAGTATGTCCAAAAGTAAGCCTTAGAATAAGGGGGTAGACTTCTTTGCCAACCTCATTGTTTTGGATTCTCAAGGATTGGACATTATACTTGGTATGGACTGGTTGAGGAAGTACAATGGAGTCATTGAATGTGCCACGAAGACGGTGAAGCTGACCAATGAGGAAGGGATCACCATAGAGTTTGAAGCATCTCAACACGCACCAAAGCAATCAGAGCTGAATCACATGGACAGTGTCGCAATTGAGGAGATTCCAGTGGTGTGTGAATTTTCGGATGTGTTTCTGGACGAGTTGCCAGGTATGCCACCTGATCGAGACATTGAATTTGGTATTGATTTAAAGCCTGGAACTGCACCTATAGCTAAGAGGCCATATAAGATGCCTCCTAAGGAGTTAGCGGAGCTCAAGAAGCAGATTCAAGAGCAACTAGAGAAAGGTTTTATTCAGCCCAGCTCTTCACCTTGGGGAGCACCTGTTCTTTTGTGGATAAGAAGGATGGATCTCAAAGGATATGTGCAGATTACCGAGCTCTGAACGAGGTAACAATCAAGAACAAGTACACCTTGCCACGCATAGAAGACTTGTTTGATCAGATGAAGGGTGCTTGTATCTTCTCCAAGATCGATTTGAGGTCAGGTTACTTTCAAATGATGATTAGGCCATCGAATATACCCAAGACAGCTTTCAGGACACGATATGGATCTTATGAGTACATCGTGATGTCCTTTGGGTTGACCAATGCACCTGCCAACACTACAAGGATGCCGCCCTGTTGCAACGATTGTACTGCAAGGAATACTAAATTATTGCAGTAAGCTTGGTGTTTTGCCTCGTGGCATTAGCATCTATCTCCACGGAACACGATCGTTGCATTAGGATCTGTTGCCACAATTCACTAGTTCTTGGAATTAGGATCTATCGCCATGAATCTGTTGCCACGATTCACTAGTTCGTGGCATTAGCATCTATCGCCACAGAACCCGATCGTTGCATTGGGATCTCTTGTTACGATTCAATAGTTCATGGCATTAGCATCTATCGCCACGGAACCCGATCGTTGCATTAGGATCTGTTGCCAGGATTCACTAGTTCGTGGCATTAGCATCTATCACCACGGAACACGATCGTTGCATTAGGATCTGTTGCCACGGTTCACTAGTTCGTGGCGTTAGCATCTATCGCCACGGAACACAATCGTTGCATTAGGAACTTTTGTCACGCATCACCAGTTCATGGCGATAGGATCTATCACCACGAAACACAATCTATGCATTAGGATCTGTTGCTACGAAATACCGGTTCATGGCATTAGGATCTATGACCACAGAACACAATAGATGCATTAGGAACTTTTGCCACAATTCAAACACTTCGTGGCGTTAGGATCTATCGCCACAAAACACAAACGTTGCATTAGGAACTTTTGCCACGATTCACCAGTTCGTGGCGATAGGATCTATCACCATGAAACACTATTGTTGTATTAGGATCTGTTGCCATGAAATACCAGTTGGTGGCATTAAGATCTATCGTCATGGACATAATCGTTGCATTAGGAACTTTTTCCATGATTCACCAGTTTGTGGTGTTAGGATCTATCGCCACGAAACACAAATGTTGCATTAGGAACTTTTGCCACGATTCACCAGTTCGTGGTGTTACGATCTATCGCCACGAAACACAAACGTTGCATTAGGAACTTATGCCACGATTCACAAGTTCATGGCGATAGGATCTGTCGCCACGAAACACTATCGTTGTATTAGGATCTGTTGCCACGAAATATCGGTTGGTGGCGTTAAGATCTTTCCCCACAGAACACAAATGTTGCATTAGGAACTTTTGCCATGATTCACTAGTTCTTGGCGTTACGATCTATCGCCACGAAACACAAACTTTGCATTAGGAACTTATGCCACGATTCACCAGTTCGTGGCTTGCTTCTAAGCTTGCTGATAAATATAATAGCGACTTCTACCTTTATAAAAAAGAAAATCAAGTAGTTCACGTACAGCTAGCTCACACAGTACTTATATAAAAAAATCATCATCTTCGATGTCCTCCCCCAATATTGGAGGTACAATACCATCATTGATATATGTATCATCATCATCATCATCATCGTCGTCATCTTCATTTGAAAGAGCGGAAGCATCACCGGTTGCTCCCTCAATGTCATTCCTATCCCATGCGGTCCTATCCTCATTTATATCAGTAAGTCGCCGATCATCAAATGTCTCAGCCTCCATCTTCTCAGTGACATTATTTTCACTATCTCCAGGGGCATGTCAAAAAGGTTTCGTGGCTTCGTCTTAACATTTGTAGCCCATTTAGGTTGCTTCACACTTCTAACGTAAAAAACTTGTTCTGCTTGGGTGGCTAGAATGTAAGGGTCATACTTAAATTGAGAAATAGTAGTGTCAACATCTATCATTCCGTATCGATCCATTTTGTAGCCTCTACTTTGGCTCTGACCGGAACGAGGCCGATCAAACCAGTCACATTCAAATAACAGAACCTTTTGATTTTTTTCAAAATCAACAGAAATCATTTTCTTGATTACTCCATACCACTCATGATCACCATCCCAAACAACAACACCACTGCTTTGCATCCGTAAATCTTTTTCCACCTCTGCTGTTTGAAAGAAGAAGCCATTTATGAATGATTGACAAAAAAAACGTGCCCGACGATCAGGTCCTCTAGATAATGCATACAAATAATTGGTTACTTTGACTTCTTCGTGTAATGTCGTAATCTGTACACATTAATTAGTATAAAAGGGGTCATCGATAAACCAAATTTAGAATAGATATTTCTTCATTATTCCATCAAAGTAAAAACTTGCATGTACTTACTCGTTTCTTAAACCAATAAACGAACTCATCTCTATGGCGTTTTTCAACATCACGAGAATGAATCTTTTTCAGCTCTTCAAAATGCTCACTAAAAAGGGTACAAAATTAAATTAGCCATCTACAATAAGCATGATCCAATATAGTATAGAACATCTGAGCTTTACGTACTTGATCCATGGAGCGGCCTCTTCAACATTAGAAATAATATAATGTCTGATGTTATGTAGTTCCACCATAGTAAGTTGGCCCCATTTAAACCCTTTTTTAGAATTATCAACTTCTGTAAATATATTAGACTCGAGAGAAGGTTCATTCCTAGCTGCAACTTCATGACATTCTGGCCTATTAAGCTTGGTGTTGATGTTATCCAAAAACTGACTACAAAAAGTCATACACTCTTCCATAATATCTCCCTCAGCTATAGAACCCTCCGGGTGAGCTCTGTTACGTACATACCTCTTCAATGTACCAAGGTACCTGTCAATTGGATACATCCATCTGTAAGAAATAGGTCCACCCAAGCGAGTTTCTTCGGCAAGATGGATTGGAAGATGTACCATGATATCAAAGAAAGCGGGAGGAAGCAACATCTCAAGCTTACAAATTGTTTCAAGAAATTGTTCAATCATCTTATCCAAATATGGTTCCGCTAATTCTTTAGAAAAAATTCCAGAAAAGAATCTGCTAAACTCAATTAAAGGTTCAACAAGCTTTTTAGGCAATATGTCATGTATTGCAATAGGAAGGAGCTTCTGAAATATAATATGGCAGTCATGAGTTTTTAGACCTGATACCTTACGTGCTGTTACGTCCAAACATCTCTTGATGTTTGAGGCATAACCATCGGGCATCTTCACATCCCCCAAACTTGCACAAGGTGGTCTTCTGATCTTTATGCAAAGTATATGATGCAGACTATCTTTTGTTTTACCATCCATATTAAGCAATTTCCCCAATATGCTATCACAAATGTTTTTCTCAATGTGCATGACATCCAACTTATGCCTTATTAGCAATGTATTCCAATACGGGAGCTGAAAAAATATACTTTTCTTCTTCCAACTATGTCACCTATCTTCCTCAGTGCGCTTTCTCTTATTATTCGTCTGTCCAAAACTCACTTGATCAAAAGTCTCGTATTGTTTGAGTACTTCGTGACCAGAGAGTGATGTTGGAGTCTCTCTATTCTCTATCTTGTTGTTGAAAGAAGCTTTGTCTCGACGCCACCTGCGATTCTGAGGTAGGAAACGACGATGACCCATGTATCAATACTTTCGTCCATGTTTCAACCACAAGGCGTTAGTGTTTACATGGCAGTATGGACATTCTAGCCTACCTTTTGTGCTCCATCCACATAGCATTGCATATGCTGGAAAATCATTTATTGTCCACAATATAGAAGCTCGCATGAGAAATGTCTCTTTCTTTGAACTGTCGTATGTTTCAACACCATCAGACCATAATTTCAGTAGCTCATCAATCAAAGGCTGCAGATACACATCAATGTTGTTTCCAGGTGACTTTAGCCTAGGAATTATCATTGAAATCAACCAATAAGGTTGCTTCTTACACAACCAAGGTGGTAGATTATAAGGGATTAGAATCGCAGGCCATGTACTGTAAGAAACATTCATTACTCCAAAAGGATTGAAACCATCAGATGCTAGCCCAAGTCTTATGTTGCGAGGATCAGATGAGAAATTCGGGTGAATGCTATGAAAATGCTTCCATGTTTTCGAATATGCAGGATGGCGTAATATTCCATCATCAATATGTTCTTCTTTGTGCCAACGCATGTTTGATGTCGTTGATTCAGCCATATAAAACCTTTGAAGATGGGGAATAAGAGGGAAGTATCGTAGAATCTTGCGTGCTACAAGCTTCTTGGCTTTTCCACAAGGCAAAGCCTCTCTTGCATCGCCACCAGTACTATTTTTCCATCTTAATTCACCACATTTTGGGCATCGATCCAACAGAGAATAGTCCTTCTGGAATAACACACAGTAATTGACACATGCATCGATCTTTTTGTAGCTCGTGTGACCGTTTGGGTCTTGGGAAACATCCCGTCTGCACCAGCATGGACACTGCCGACCACTACTGCTTTGGGTTAGGGTTTGTGGCCGGTCGTCTCAACGTCCTCTATGAGACGATCGGGGAGGTGGCTGGGGTGGAGGGCCGCCAGCATCTTCTGCAGACCGTCACCTGGAACTTCAGACTCAATTGCCGGAGGAGGCGGCAGTAGCGGCGGCTGCGGCGGAGGAGGCGTTGGCGGCAGCAGCGGCAGAGGAGGAGGAGGTGGCGGCGGTGGAGAAGGAGGTGGAGGACATGTCCTCCGACTCCGAGTAGAGTAGTATTTGTAGTTTTTCTTTTTCTTGTTTTCTATGTAATTTCGTAGTTCTTGTTTGTAATATATGTGTTTTTTTATGTTAATAAAAAAGTCTTTTCTGTTCATGAACATTGCGTCCTATGCAGTATCGAAAAACAACTCCTTTCTCAAAAAGGGGCGAGATAACTGTTGTTCAATGTCTAGCCAATATTTCGTTGTGTTGCGACAATTGACGACTCTTGGTTGAAACTCCATTGAGATCGTGGTTGAGGCTGCGTTTCTCCTCTTTTGTGTTCTTTCACTCAATTTTTTCATTTGTAGTCGGCGCATGGGAAAATGTATTTTTAGTAGTAGTATATACTACATGTTATCATTTCATTGTGATTAATGTTACAGAATGCTGACTATTTGCCATCGTCCTTTCGTGCACTTGGGTGTTCTGTATTTGCATATCGTTTGCATTGGCACATATACATTTGTCAATTCATATTTTTGTTCGTATTTTTTTGGAATGTCCCACTAGCTAGCAGATGACTTCTTTTAGATTTTGATCTCCATGCATGGCAACAAAGATGAATTAAGAAGCGAGCAAGTTATCCTAAGAAGTCTACCCCTCTAGCTACACGCACCATGTGCAGGAATCGACGCGACATGACATGTAATTAATCACGATTGCATGCGTGTACAAGGGCAGGGCTTGCGTCAAATTCTCCACTCCCGCAAAAAAATTTTCGTTCTTCTTAGCGCACCACATTTGAGATTTTGACAATTCAATTTTCACTACATGCGCCTCCAATTTCAGTCCCGCCTATTATTGTAACCCTATTTCAGCCACGGTGAGTATAAATGGAAATGCTGGCCTCCGTTCCCAACACACCGCTGCCCCGCCCTTCCGGTGATCTCGCAGTACTCCAAATGTGTTGTCTCTCTGTCCTATGTTCCATACTTGTATTCCTAAGAAATTTTCGTGTTTTCATTTCCCACGGTTTTTACAATTTTTCTCCATGGATATCGCAGTGACGCATCGAAGCTCTTGGTGGTGTTGACTCTTGGGTACAACGCTGGGCGACCAAGTTTGACTGGCTCTACCGAACCTCTTCATCGCCAACACCTCCCTGCGACATCGCATCCCGGACTCCAGTTTTGTGCTAGGCAAACTACATGATCCATGCCGTCTTTTTATAGAGCTATATTGGCTTGGTTCTACACGATCCATGCAGTTTTGGGATAGTTAAGTTCTACACGATCCATCCTGATATACGAAGATTATATAAATTAACAAAGAAGAAATGTGGTCTTCTATTTCATGAATTTAGTTATATATATATATATATATATATATATATATATATATATATATATATATATATATATATATATATATATATATATATATATATATATATATATAGCATATACTACATCTGTCCCGAAATAAATGTCGCTCTGACAGCTTATTACAGTAGTGTATTTCTAGTTTAATTCCTGGCTGGGAACGACAAATAATAAAAACCAGAGGTAGTAGTATGTAATTTCTGGATATAGAAGTAAATGACGCACGGGTTATCTGATCAACCACTCCAAATGTTGTATTCTCATTCCCATTTTACAAATTTGTATTCCTAAGATTTTTAGTTCCCATGGTTTTTACACTTTTTTCTTTCTTGTGGCTTTCTCGGATCGTACATTTTTTCTATTCTTTCTTTTCTAATTCCTTCGTTCGTAACAAACACTGCAGTTTACAGAAACCACGCCGTCCGATCCAAAATCTATGTCGGTCATGTAATCTGATGTTATCACTGTTATTTGGAATGACTACTTACAATGCTCTTTACATTAGGAACAAGACATCAAACCGTGATGTCGTCTACAAGCATTCATGGTGGCCAACAAGCACCTGGTATAAATATAAATGTGTTTACTATCAAAATTAAAAAAAATTTAGACAACATTAAATCCTTTGCATGGTACGTAGAGAATATTTCAGCACATGATGTTCAGGAACCCCGAGGTTCTTCACTCCCTGGTACTACGATGCACGAACAAACAACATGTATAGATATACAAACCAGAAATACTCCTTCCACCCCAGCGTAACTTTACTTTTGGAGTTTTAAACATGTCCCACTCCAACTCTATCGGTAGCTTCCAACTACCCATATCACATCACATTACTACCCGCCTCTCTACCACGCCATTTGTTTTGGCAGAGCGTGTTAGTTTTTTACTCCTTTGGCATTGAATTTGGAGCATTTTGAGTCTATGTTATGTCCTTTAGATATATTGATGATGGGTGTATCATGGTCATTTGCCTTCTTTCCTAGGCTCTACTAATTGTTTTAGCATGCCTTGCGATTCTACTCTCTTAGTACTTAGTCTTTATAGTTAACAGTTCATCAGCCTGTGTGATGGCGTGATTTTTTTTATGCCTCCACGCTGTGCTCTCTAGCCACTGGCCACTCCGGCTGGCACCGGCGCCCACGCCCTGCTGGTGGTCACTTCAGTGTCCTCCCCGACACGTCTTCCTTGCCCATCGCCACGTCCCATCCTTCGTGTGCCATGATTACCCCGCCGTCCGCAAATCCCTGGCCATTACTCGCCCTACCACAAATCCTCCTCGAGAGTTTTGGCGAGAACGAACCCTCTCTTTGTTGAGCGTCGTAAGCTGGCACTATGCAGTACTGCACCTGCAGTAGCTGCCATTGACAAGTGGACTCGATGTCTCATGGGCCCACATGTCAGTGGCAGCTAATGCAGGTGTAGTACTGCGGAGGATTTCAATCCCGCAAGCTTCCTACCTTATCTGTCTTGCATTCGCCACCTGCTACTGCTGGCGTTCATTACTTGCCCTGCAACTAATAATTCTTTTCGAGACGCGCTCCAGCTGATGTGAGTCAGACGGAACCGGCGAACCCTATCTTTGTCTAGTCTAGCGTTGCCAGTTGCATGCCCCCTCACGGTCTTGCCTGCTTCGATGATGGACTAAAAATCTTCTGCAGTACTACGAGTGCGTACCGCCACTGACATGTATACCTGATGGCTCATTTAGGGTATGAACAGCAACAAAGAAGTCAACAATGTACCCCCCGGATCAAAATAGTTGTCGTTCAGACAATCCTAACTAGTTCATTTTTAATTCGTTTGTTGGTCTGATACGACAATTCATATAAACCAGGAGAGAGTACTATAGAACAAAATGGTGCTTGGACGATGAAGTCGTCCCACGCTCGTATTTACCGCACTCATCCTGAAGATGGTATGAACATCAGACTTTTCTTCTTTTTACACTATTTGTACATGATACTAATCTTGTTCAGGCAGTAATTTGCTTTAATCGTTTACTGTTTGAATCAATGTAACATAAGGAAGGAAGCTAGGAAGAAGTATGGCTAAAGGACTTAATGTTGCCAGAATACGCTATGCATCCCAAGTTAGTAGAACGGAGCATGTGAAGCAACCAATTCAGTTCTCCTCTAGGTTGGGTGCTACGGTTGATATTAATCAGCGGCACTTTGTCGATGATGTGGTTATGTTTACAAAAAGACATGCATCTCTCAGTGGTGCCAGGAAGTGGGCAGAGGTTGGCCATAGTAACAAGAGAGATATAGTACGAGACATTCTGGCTAGTGTTGTCACACCCCCCCACAAGTATTTTTTTTCTTGCAATCTCCATCCTGTACGTTTACAGCAACTTGTTATACAATGTACAGGATTTCTGGGACATGGAGGACACACCGGAGAGCACAAGAAAAATTTTGAAAATTGCTGGAGAGCGCTACAAGGGGTGGCACTCGACTTTGCATGCCATCTATAATAGTTATTCTACCAATGAAGAACGTATACAAAACAAGTCGGCTGACGTAACGGCGCCAGAGTGGTTGCACCTAATAGAATATTTTGGGTCTGAGCGATTCAAGGTCAGCTAACTTTTTAATAGCTTCACAACATACAAAAAATATTTCATTTACTTTCATTTGTGGAATTAATTTTTAAAATTATTGCAGTCAATAAGCAGGACTAATTCTCAAAATCGAAGAAGACAAATGGCGAGTCACTTGCTTGGCTCCAAATCCTACGCCCAACTTAGTTACGAGAAGGTATAAAAAATAAATCACGCTTTTACTTTGCGCTTCAAACAATATGTATACTGACATGTTGAATTTTACTTGTATTTTATGTAGCGAGACCCAGAGACCGGAGAAGAACCCGATGACATACAACTGTGGGAGGCAAGCCATTTGTTGGAGAACAGTAACTAAGCAAACAAGCTGGCAGAAGCTGTACATGTGAGTAACAATTCAAACAATCCCTAATTAAATAAATATTTGCAAATTACCTATGACTTTTCTTTTTGTATATAGATCCGGGCACATGCCCAAGTATACGACATGGAAGCTGAGTAGGGAGGCCCAATTCCAAATGAGGAGAGAAACCACATCTTCCAGTGTTGTTATAGATCCTCAATCGGTTGTGCAGGATCACAGGTTCGGGGGCGTGGTTATATGGCTAACCCAACTGGTCCTGAACGTGAACGTATGCGTATCCAGATGACTGAACGCCTCAACGACCAAGTTCAAAACTTAGAAGATAGAAATGCATGCCTCAATCACCAAGTGCAGGAGTTGGAAGGAAGAAATGATAGCTTAACCACCCAGATGGACTGCATAAACCAGAAGAATGAAGAGTTAAACGTTCAAGTCCAGTACATACAAGGACAAATAGCAGCTGATTATGAACAGACAGCTATGGAAATGCAGGACATGCGCGCCTCAATGGCTGAAATGCAGAAAATGGTGATGGAGACCACTCCACAAAAGGTCCACCAAAGGAACTGCCAAAAGCCACCTGCTCCAACAATTAGTCCCGGTCAGCTTAGGAAAACTCTTAGCATGCAAACACGTCACTTTAGTATTCCTTGAGTGTTGTTATGCGTGTTGCAATATTAATTGATGGATGTTTATTGTCAAAGTCGTGATTCCATTGCCACTTATATTTAAACCTGGTGCATTCGGGTTCTACTGCCGCTAATTATAAAACATGGCATTACGAATTTCTTGTCACGAATGATAAACTGTTGCAATAGGAAGCTATTGCCAGGAATTACAAAACGTTGCAGTATAAACATTTGGCAACGACTCAAAAAATGTTGCACTAGACTGCTATTGCCACCACGCAGAAAACGTTGCATTAAAACACTATTGCCACAGATAAGAAATCGTTGCAATACCAAACTATTTGCCACAGATGCAAAATCGTTGCAGTACCATACTAGTTCACACAGATCTGAAATCGTTGCAATACGGTACTATTCATCACGTTTGTGGACTCGTTGCAATACCAAAGTGTTCACCACGGATGCGAAATCATTGCAGTACCATACTAGTTCCCACGGATCTGAAATCATTGCAATACGGTACTATTCGCCACGTTTGTTTACTCGTTGCAATAACATACTATTTGCCACGGACGTTAAACCGTCGTAGTACCATACTATTTGCCACAGTTGTGACATTGTTGCAGTACCATACTATTTGCCACGAATGTGAAATCGTTACAATACCGTGATATTCATTGCAATATGGTAAATCGTTGCAACACCATAAATCGTTGCAATACGATACTATTTGCCACGGCTGTGAAAATCGTTATAATACTGTAGTATTTGCTACGAATGTGAAAATTGTTGTAATCACATACTATTACCACGAATGCAAAATCGTTGCAATACAATGCTATTCCTTGCAATACGTTAAATCGTCGCAATACGCTAAATCGTTGCAATAAAATACTATTTGCCGCAAATGTGATATCGTTACAATACCGTACTATTACCACGCCTGCGAAATCATTGCAACCACATACAATTACCACGAATGTGAAATCGTTGCAATAGCACGCTATTTGTTCCAATACGTTAAATTGTCGTAATACGCTAAATCGTTGTAACAACATACTATTTTCCACGAATATGAAATCGTTGCAATACCGTACTATTTGCCACGATCGTGAACCCGTTGTAATACCGTACTATTCTTTGCAATACGTTAAATTGTCGCAATACATGAAAACATTGCAATAGAGTCCTATTTGCCACCGATGTGAAATCGTTGCAATACCATACTATTCGCCACGGATGTCAAGGCGTCGCAATAACCTATCGCCACAGGAATTATTACAAAGATTCGTAAAAACTATCGCCACACTCTTTTTCATTGCAACAACGACCTATTGCGACAAAAAACAACCTATTGCGACGAATTTTTTCGTTGCAATAAACCAGAATCCTTGCAGTGCTATTTTATATACCTCATGAATAAGGTCTTCTTGGAGTACTTGGATAAGTTCGTTGTGGTGTTCATTGATGACATTATGATCTACTTGAAGGATGGGAAGGAGTATGAGGAACATCTGAGGCTTACATTGCAGAAATTGAAGGAGCATCAATTGTATGCCAAGTTCAGCAAGTTCCAGTTTTGGTTGAAAGAGGTGTCGTTTATGGGTCATATTATTTTTGGAGGAGGAGTTTCGGTTGACCCCGAAAAAATGTGAGACGTGTTGAAATGGGAACCACCTCAAAATGTAAAGGAAATAAGGAGTTTTCTTGGGAGGGCTAGATATTACCATCGATTCATCAAGGACTTTTCCAAGATAGTGAAGCCCATGACGGAGTTGTTAATGAAGGAAAAAGCTTTCGAATGGACCCAAGCTTGTCAAGAAAGTTTTGAGGAGTTGAAGAAAAGGTTAACCACAACCCCTGTTTTGGTATTCCCTGACGTAAGGAAGAGTTTTGATATATATTGTGATGCATCGAGACAAGGACTTGGATGTGTATTGATGCAAGAAGGTCAAGTGGTTGCCTACGCATCGAGACAATTGAAGAAACATGAGCAAAATTACCCAACGCATGATTTGGAAATGCAGCCGTGGTACACGCATTGAAGATTTGGAGACACTATATCCTTGGACATAGGAGTGAAATTTACACGGATCATAAGAGTCTTCGGTATATTTTCACACAAACAGACCTGAATTTGAGGCAAGGAAGATGGTTGGAGATCATCAAGGATTATGATGTGGGGATCAACTATCATCCGGGAAAGGCTAATGTAGTGGCCGATGCTTTGATCTGGAAAGGAATAAGTCACTAGCTCACAGTTCGAGAATTGCCATCCGAGTTATGTAAGGAGTTTCAACGATTAAGTCTCCGATTCATAAATGAGATGGGGATGATGGTGTTAAATCCGACTTTGGAGCAAGAAATTCGAAAGGGCCAAACGAAGGATGAATAAATCCAAGAAATCAAGGAAAGGACCCAAGAGGGAAGAGAATTTAGGTTTGACGAGAATGAACATGGTACTCTCTGGCTTGGAAAAAGGATCATCGTGCCCAATGTGAAGCATATTCGAGAGACAATACTAAAGGAGGCACACGACTCTCCATACTCAATCCATCCCAGTTGTACAAAGATGTACAAAGACTTAAATACATGTTATTGATGGGCTAGCATGAAAAAAGGACATAGCTGAATATGTAGCTTTGTGTGATGTGTGCCAATAAGTCAAGGCAGAACATCAAAGCACTATAGGAAATGCGACAATAGACGATGGCCAGATAAATAGACGATGGGGCTGTCGTCTTTTATATCATTGATGATGGTCATTTTCAGCCGTCGTCAATTATGCTGTAATTGACAATGGTTAAACAAGTACCGTCGTCAATTAATTAAAGACGACGGTTGACCGTCGTCGATTATGGCCCGTTGCCAATGTGGGCCGAAACCCAGCCCACCTGAGCCTGTTATCGACGACGGTTAACCTAGCACCGTCGTCAATTAATTAAATACGACGGTTGACCGTCGTCAATAAATGACCGTCTTCAATAATGGCCGAAACCTGGCCCACCTGAGCGGTTATAGACGACAGCTAGGAAATACCATCGTCAATAAGTCCATAATTGACGACAGTGGGCATGTTACCGTCGTCTATTAGAGTTAGGGATTATTTGCCGGCCGCGCCTCTTCGTTTTCATTTACGCACCCCCGCTCCTCGCTAATCGTTGCCGCTGCCGCCCCCTCTCCTCGCCGCGCCGCCGCTCCCGCTCCTCGTCGCGCCGCGCCGCCACCCCTGCTCCTCGTCGCGCCGCCGCCCCCGCTCCTCGCCGTGCTGCGCCGCCACTGTCACTCCTTGCCGCGCCGCGCCGCCGCCCCCGCTCCTTGCCGCGCCGCGCCGGCGCCCCCGCTCCTCACCGCACTGTGCCGCCACCCCCGCTCCGCGCCGCCGCCTCCGCTCTGCGCCGTCGCCCCGGTCGCGCCACCATCACACCGCCACTGTCAACCGGGAAGGACGCGACAACTAGGTATGCCGCTACCTTTTAAACTGCTAGGTTATATGTGATTAAATGGTTATTAGAACTATTGTGGTTTGAAGTTCTAATTCACTAGTCAAACTGCTTTTAACAGCTAGGTTTGAAGTTATTATAACAACTTGGCAAAAAAAATTGATGGAATACACTTTGTTAATTGAGCCATATTCTGGGCAGAGGGTACAATACAGGAAGCACTGCTGCTGCATTGGTGTCAACTTGTCATAACTGTATTTCAGTTTATGGAACATTTCTGGGATTCCATCCAAGTCCTTGATGTCATCTTTTGTTGCTTGCATGGCCAAACTCCATTCCTTTAGTTTTGTTAGCCCAGCCACAGCGCTCCCTATAACCTTGAGTGCTAGTGGTAGACCACCACAGCTTTGGACAATGGCGTTAGCATATTCTTTTACAACATTGTTGGGCTCAGGTGACTCGATGGCCCTAATTGCATTAGCGCTCAAATTGCTTCGGAAGAGTACACTATTCTTTTGAAGTTCTAATTCACTAGTCAAACTGCAATTTAACAGCTAGAAAAAGCTTAGTTACTTCCGAATATAACCAGCATACTTTGTTTTTAATTTAAATTGAGTCACTGATTTCTCTTAAGATGACTCAAAGTGAGATATTCTGTTGTGTTGCACTGTTGCATCTGCCAAATAAAAAAAAAATTATGTAGCAATCTTGTTTGTATCAGAAAACATATAATGCATGTTTTGCTCCTAAGAAGGAACATCTGAAGGGATTATTGGGCATGGTCTAAACTGTCATCCTTATTCGATACCTATAAGTAAAAATGGTATTCTGATGTTTACACTGTATAAATTGATTTCTTTCTTTTCAGTGTCAGGTATGTCCAACTACTACTACAATAAACAACTATCTCGTTATTTTTCCTTTTTTATAGTGCTACTCACTGGCATTCATCTTTGTTGATAGTCCAATAATGCTGGTTAATATTATATCCTGAGTGATCATTAGTTAGTTAGTTTATTATGTCGTTCATCAATAATTGTTTATTATTTGTAATTCTTTATTAGTTGGTTTGTTTATTAATATGTAAATATACGGGTTTTTGGGCTAGCCCGGTCCGACACAACACGACATGGAATAAATACGTTTATGCCGTATAGACAGTTGTAGTCGTAATGTATGCGTCGAGACGACACGGAAGCGAACGACGATGGTGAGGAAGTCAATCACCCGCGATTGCGTAGACGGTGGATCCAGACGTGGAATTGTCATCTAAGACCAACTTTCCTCGTCTTTCTCTCGTTCTTTCCTCTTGCAGATGACTTAACAATGAAAATGAGGAATGTAACCTATAGCAATGCGTCACCCGTTTCGGATCGGCACGTCTCACATGCTATTGGCATGTGAGACGTGAAGGTTCGGAATTGTCCCTTTTTGGACAGTCTGGGAGTGACCGAGGGGGCGTGGCTTGTGACGAGACACGGGTCTGGATCTGGACGAGATTTCGACGGCATAACCTTGTTGTTCTCTGCTGCACCATTTTCGGGCGTGCAGTGGAGAACAACGGGGTTATGCTGCCAAAATTTCCACGGCAGAAGATTGATGGTCCGGTTTACGGAGTAGAGTACATGAGCGTGATGCTGATGAATTTTGAAATTGAGTACAAGTAACGTTTGCTTCATCTTTTCTTTCTTCTTCTATATTTTCCATTACATTCTTTAACAATTTTTTATTAAACAGTATGTCGTCAAGCAGTAGCAGACGACGAGGGACAGAGGCACGGAGCTTTCTGTCACTGAGAGCCACAAGAGGAGACGAGGTCTTCCAGGGCAGTCAGCTTAGCGGAGGTAGACGAGCTCAGTTGGTGAGCCATCTACCGCAGTCGTCACGTGGCCAGGTAAAGAACATTTAATTACATAAATTATATAATTAATTCTTTATTCTCTAATATGAATCTTTGAAATTGTCAGGATGACTCTATGTCCGAGGACTCAGAGGCTAGGGTGCCTCTTTCGGTGCCTGCTTTGGAGCCTCCTTCTTTGGTGCCTGCTTCAGAGCCTTCTTCTTCGGTGCCACCTTGTTCCGAGCCAGTGCAGTCGGGTGACCCAACTTCTGGGTCACCTGATGTGGATCCAGCTGCACAGCGACGGACTAGGAGGAGCCACTACGTGGCTCCTCCTCCGGCTCTTGCAAACCCAAACGATCAGATAGTTATTCGTCCTATTGGCGAGAAGTAAGTAAATCTTTAACAATTCAGATATATAAAGGCTTATATATATACTAATTGAGAATCATGTATCAGGACCTGGGAGGATTGTTCGTTCACACGACAGGGACACCACAAGCAGGTGAATTTGGTCTTGGGCAGTCTAGTCCGTTTGCACTACCCCGGTGTAGTGAACGGACAGCCTGCCACGTCTTGGGACCATTACGCTACGGCCCAGGAACTTGCTTACGGCAATCACCAGGAGGCTGTGTGGTACGACTTTATGGTAAGTATGAACAAATATTTGTGTAATACATATTTATTATAAATTAAATATATTTACTTGTATATTTGTTCTTCCAGGCACGGTACCGTTTGGAGAACGAGGCCGAGCAGACGGATCAAGCTCGTCTCGTCTTCCATAACTGCGCCAGGAAGCTCGTGACTCAGTCACTATCGACGGCTTGCATTCAAGCTACAAAGGCGTATTTCAAGTTGCATCCGGAGGAGGGTCAGCCGGGAAAGTACATGGAAGGGGCCGACAAGTACTTGATGGAGGTGCAGTACGCAGAGGTAAAGTGTTTATTGTACTTTACTTCATTATATGATTGTGATCAATGCTTTCATTTAATAATAAAATGTGTGCAGGTCGGTGTAGCGTTGCTTGACAGCCGTCCGGACGCGTACCGTGCGTTGTGTGCTCGTTGGGGGAGCCAAAACTTCCAGGGCGTGTCTAAAACCCGTCGAGAGAGTAGAGGGACGGACGGAAAACACCGTATGGGTGGGGACGGCTACATACGTCTATCTAAACGGATGGTAAGTGTGACTTGAATTATATTTAAGTAATTTTATAATGTTTCATTGTGCTAACATGTATTGATAGGAGCACGAGAGGGGTCAGGAGCCGTCACCTATTGAGCTGTGGAAGAGGGGTCACTTGGGAAGTGACCCGTCGCAGCCTGAGCAGCTGTCTTCTCAGACGGCGACTTAGACGTTGGTGAGTTATTTTGTTAACTTAATTGAATTTTCTTTAATAGTTTCAATAATGTTATTTTAGTGTGTTTCCAGGCAATGTACGGGCAGGAGGCGCGGAGGCTTCGAGGCGAAGAGTTCGATTGGCAGAGCGGGCTAATTGTCCCCGAAGCCGCGTATGCAATTGGTGGCGGGAAACCTCACGGACGGTGAGTTTTGTTAATTTTATTTTACTGTCATGAACTTTGAGTTACAAAAATTTAATCATCTTACTTTGCTGTGCAGGTTGGCCATCTTCGATGGAGTGGTCGACTCGAGGCAGGCGCGGGCTTCCTCGGGAGCCTCTTCATCGCAGCAAGGCGGGTCCAGCAGCAGCCGTACGGGATGAGATCTGGAGCTCCAGAGTCTTCGGGAGGAGCTCCAGAGGACGCAAGAAGCGCTCCGGACTAGGGACGAGATGCAGGCAGCGGCGCTCAGGGCTAGGGACGAGTATCAAAACTCGTACATGCTACAGTGGCAAGCTGCCTTCCAGGTAAGTTCTGAATGTTGTACTTAACATTTGTAATATACAAATGATAGTTATAATGATTTGATTTGTATTCGCAGGCTATGAGCGCAGGACAGCCGGCTGTGTTTCCGCAGTGGGCGCCGCCATCGGTGGAGCTGCCACCGGTCTCGACGACAGGAATACAGGTACAAAATTATTCAAAATAACTGAAACTAGTTAAACTTATTCAAATTTAGTAAAATATGCATTTTTGTACTTATAACTTGTCTAACCACGCTTGCATATCACAGGGATCGGGGACGGAGGCTCAAACTCCGTCGCCCCAGATTCTGGCGCTTGGACGACTGCCGGAGGAAGATTTTCTGAACTCCGGCGGCAGCGGACAGGGTAGCGTGTGATAGTCAGGTTAGCCAATTTGAAATCTATTTGCATCCTTACTGCTTTTGCAATTATATTATACAACTGAGAGCTGATAGAAGCTTGCACTCAGCTTGCCCAAATGTGGAGTTGTTTCAAAATTTTAGCAATTTATTGTGCTCATTGCTTTGCTTGGAAGGTTATACACTTAGGGATAGACAAAACATATTCCTATCTTGCTTTGCAACCCACAGTTTTTGAAGGTGTGTCCTAAGTAACAGCTTTGAGTAACAGCTGTTTAAATCTTTGTATACCATCAGCACTTTGAAAGATAGCTGTATATATCCATGAAAAACTGTAAATATTTCTGACAGAAATTAGCTTTTTTCTGTCGACAAAGTATTGAAAGAGTTGGATATAGAGTCAATTCCCAAAATGGTTGTGTGGAATAAGGTTTGTTTGTTCATTCAATATTTTGTTCTTTGCTTTCAATCAGATCCCATTCGTTTGGATAACAGTGCAATGAAAGCACACCCCAAATTGCTTGGGGCTAAAAGGCTTTGTTATCATTGTTATACTGCAATGAGGGCATAATTATACATTTTTGATATGAGTGCTTCATTAATTTCGAATATCTGCATATCTGCTGATAGAAGCTTGCATATGTTTAAATCTTTGAGTAACAGCTGTTTAAATCTTTGAGTAACAGTTGGATATGTTTAAGCTTTATGTTTAAGCTGATTCTGCTTTCTTTGGTGTGCAGTGTCAGGCATTCGGAGGCCGGGACGGCAATCTCGTGGGACGACGTGTTGCGGACGGCAACGAGGCACTTGGAGCACTTCCTGTGAACTTTATAGTGTTTTGTCTATGTATGTGTGAAATCTGTTGTGTGCAATGCGATCTGTTTTGTTGAATGTGTGAAATCTATTCTGCTTTCTGTAAAATATGTGTAACACCTGTTTTTTGTTTTTTTTTTAAAAGCAACCGTTATAGGCGACGGTTGTAATGTGGCCGTCGTCTATAATAAACCCATATAGACGACTGTTGTCAATAAACCGTCGTCCCTAGGGGACCTTATAGACGACGGTAATACTGCAGCCGTCGTCTATAGCTGTCATTATAGACGACGGTCCAGACGCGGCCGTCATCTATAAAGTTTTTACGCGGCCACGTGGGTGGAGTAAATTATTGACGACAGCTAAGATGGGCCGTCGTCAATTAATTAATTGACCACGGTAACCGTCTTCTATAAAGTTATAGATGACAAATTATCATAGACGGCTGAAAACCGTCGTCTATAACAATATACCGTTGTCTATAACCTATAGACGACGGTTTTTGGCAGTCTATTGTCGCGATTCCTGTAGTGAAGGCCAACTAGATTATTACAACCATTGAGGATTCTGGAATGGAAGTGGGAAGAATTCGGTATGGACTTCATAGTTGATTTACTGTGTACCTAGTCCGATTACGACTCAACTTGGGTAATTGTGGATCATTTGACCAAGTCAGCTCACTTTATGCCCGTCAAGACCACTTTTAATGGAGAGAAGTTGGCGGAACTGTATATGGGAAGAATATTGTGTTTGCATGGAGTTCCAAATAAGATAGTGTCGGATAGAGGTTCTCAATTTACCTTTAGGTTTTGGCAAAAATTGCATGAAGCGTTGAGAACAAGGTTGAATTTCAGCTCAGCATATCACCCACAAACGGATGGACAAACTGAGAGGACCAACCAGATTTTAGAGGATATGTTAAGAGCTTGTGCTTTAAAGTATGGGAAAAGTCAGGACAAGAGCTTGCCATATGCAAAATTCTCATACAACAATAGTTACCAAGTAAGTTTGAAGATGTCACCTTGTGAAGCACTATATGGAAGGAAGTGTAGGACACCTTTATTCTGGAATGAACATGGGAAACTCAAGTATTTGGTCTGGATGTGTTGCTAGAAGCTGAAAAACAAGTTCAGGATATCCGCGAGAACTTGAGGAGTGCTCAATCAAGGCAAAAAGGCTATGCGGACAATAGGAGAAGGAAACTAGCCTTCGAAGTGGGATACTTTGTTTACCTTAAGGTGTCACCGATGAGAGGTCATAAGAGGTTTAACATAAGAGGCAAGCTAGCACCTCGCTATACTGGATCATTCAAGATTTTGGACAAAAGAGGAGAAGTAGCCTATAAGTTGGAGATGACAGCTCACTTATCAGATGTTCATGATGTCTCTCATATTTCCCAGCTCAAGAAGTGCTTGAGAGTACCGAACGAACAAGTGCCAATGGAAGAATTGGAACTAGAGGCAGATTTGACTTATGCCAAGCAACCTGTCAAAATCTTGGAAACCAAGGAGAGTGTCACAAGAAACAAGGTCTTCAGATGATGTAAAGTTCAATGGAAGCATCATACAGAATCAGAGGCAACTTGGGAACTGGAAGATGATCTCAAGTAGGAATTTTCCTATCTCTTCTCTTCCACGTCGAATCTCGAGGGCGAGATTCATTTTAAGGGGGGTAGGTTTGTAACACCCTCATTTTCATCCATCATGCGTTGCATAAGCTTATATACATGTTTAACATTAATCCACATAAAACGAAATAAGTTTAAAATGAATTAGAAGAAAAACCTCACTTAAGAAT
Source organism: Tuctoria greenei (assembly GCA_036927565.1). Lineage (NCBI taxonomy): Eukaryota > Viridiplantae > Streptophyta > Magnoliopsida > Poales > Poaceae > Tuctoria > Tuctoria greenei. The sequence continues at coordinate 193,011,866 of JAYESD010000005.1, forward strand.
TCTGGGAAGTGCGGACTAGTCCATTTTCAGTGCGGACTAGTCCGATTTCTCTGTGACCTTCGTCGGACTTGTCCGTTTTGCTGCGGACTAGTCTGTTTTTCTCTTTGGACACTTTCGGACATGTCTAGTCCATTGCGGACTAGTCCGGTGTACCGAATCCTTGGAAATTTTGCTAAGTCCCTGGACTTGTTCGGACTTGTCCAGTATTCCAGCGGACTTGTCTGTTTTCCCTCTTAACTAAAATTGGACTTGTCCGGCTTGGTCGGACTTGTCTATTTTTCTTCTAACCAAGCTAGGACTTGTCCAATATAGTCCATACTTGTCCGATATCTCTCTGTCCAACTTCAGACTAGTCTGACCTTTTGCGGACTTGTCCGATAAATCGTGACTCCGAGTTGATCCTCTGTTTCATGACTTGTTTTTTTGGTTCTACTTTAAGTGGGCCTAAGAACATCATGTCTAACTCTTTTTGGATCCCATGTGGGATCCCACACCAGCCTCAACCCTCCCCAAACTCGAATTCATTGAAACCCTAGCCTCCACCTCTATATAAACAACCCCACCCCTGGGCTTGATATCTATTTGCCACTTTTCAACCACACCCAAACCCTAGCTCGTGAATAGCCGCCACCAAGGAGGTAGAAGGAGATCTAGAGCAAGAAGAAGAAGATGAGGAAACGAAAGAGGGTCAAGATCGTCATCAATTTTTCGTTCTCCATCAACAAGTCACCATCAAGTTCTTCATCAACCCTAGATCATCAAGATCCAAGTGGTACCTCCAAATTCTTTTATTCATTAGAGTCCTAAACTTCTGGTATACCTTCTATTCTCTTTTTCTCACATGAATTCGACCCTATTTCTCCAAATTCACGTCGATCTAGAAAACCCTAATCCGCTATTCCTGCGCAATGCGGACTAGTCCGTCCCTGTTGCGGACTTGTCCGATCTTGCAATCTGAATTCTGTTAAATTAATTCTAAAAAATTAGATCGAATCAACTCCAAAACTGTGTAGACTACTTAATAACCATTATAATTGATTAATAAACATTATTAACAACTTATTAACTAGTTTTGCTTCACATTTGCATTAATCATGCATGTCATGTCATATTGAGTAATATTTGTGCACTCTTTGATTGTGTTTCTTGTCTTGTATGTTCGTTGTGCGAATTACACGGATTTGCACTAGAGAGTGCCGTAGAGGATCTCCAACACAAAGAATTTGGAGTCTTTGGTCCCAATCAAGCCCAAGAGCAAGGCAAGTGTCCTTGAACATATTGATCCTGTTTGACAATAAATGTTTTGTTTTTAAAACTGCATGCTTGTGTCAAAATTGATGAGAATCTATGATAGGAAGTTTACTAGATTTGCTTAACCATCCTTGTCACCTGGAATATATGGTAGAGAGTAGGGAAGGGCTTTTACCTTTTTGCTTCGCTTAATTAATTGGGGTAAGAAAACAACCATATCATTTATTTATGCACTAATGAAATTATGGTTAATATGAACTGTTAATATGACATGGTAATGGGTGATCTAAGCAAGAATGGTATGTGGATGGGTTAGATGTTCTGGTGGTTTCGCCCTGCTTTAGATCTAAGGACCGGTTCATGGAGCGACCATCTAGGATTTACAGTGCCACCACGAGGCCAAGTATAGGTGCGGTGTAGATGATTAATTAGGGTATTGCTAGTATTGAGCAGATCATTTGGCGCACTGGGGAAGGGGAGTCGGATTGGGTTTGGATATGGTTGGCGGGACTCCCTGGGATCCGAACCGCACAAGAGGGGGCCCTTGGTTGAAGATGTGCTCTGTTGGAGACATCACCACTGGTGAAACCTCAGTGGATTCGTAAATGCTAGTAGTCCCTTTGTAAAGGCTATTTTGTGATCTCTTCGCCATACACTTAAGGAAGTGTGAGACGGCATAATTTAGATTCCTTAGTCACCGCAAGGTGATAAAATCACAAACACGTGGGTAAAGTGGTACAACCTCTACAGAGTGTCTAAATACTACCATGATAGCCGTGCTCCTAGTCATGAGCAACCTGGACCCTCACATGATTAGAGGGAAACTTGGGATTTGGGATGGTTGTGGTTTGGTACTGGCTATGGATGAATTCTTGTATTGAATATGGTTATTGGTAATGAGCAATCTAGAATATGGATGATGGTATTGAAATATGGACCGTATTATGTTATTACTTATGGTTTATGATGGGATTACTTCACATACATAAATTACATTGCTTTTCAGCACTTAGCCATTATTATATTCGTCATTTGAATCAGCTACATGTCATACTTTCCACACTTGCTGAGTTTGACATGTACTCATCTTTGCAATTTCCCCACCAACAGTTACAGGTCAGATTTGGGAGTATAACGATGATTATGCGGAGTTCTAGGCCGTGTCTACCATCAAATTGCCTATGGTGTTGATTGAAGCTGCGCTACCCTAATTGCTTAGCTACTTAGTTGCTTTAATTAGTTATTTCCAATGCAATAGTTCAAACTTGTCATTATTATTCATTAGAGCTTGTATTTGAGAATATTCAGAGTTGTGTAATAAAAGTGCTTAATTAATCTTGTTTTGTGGTAATTTTCTGTATATCCTTTTGTGAATGCACTTGTGTATGTATGTTGAACATCCTGGCACACATATGCGTTCACTTGGTTCATTTTCGGAACATGGTGTCACAAGAAGAGACTGTTAAGTTGAGCTTCTGCCTAGATCCCTAAGTTACATCAGTTCACAACTTGGTCAATGGACTACGCCTTAAATTGCAAGTTTTGTGCAAACTGACTTCACCTAAATACCATTACTAGTACTTGACTACCTATAGTGTACCCCACCGGTGAAGCATATGCATCGTACTACCTGGTCTCTTCATAAGCTTTCCAAAAATCACCTAAATCTAACATACTGCGACGTTAGACAGTATAGCTCATATAGGTGTGTTTCTTTTAAGATTACCCTGTAGGACGACATCTTTGCTACACATAGCCAACAAAAACACATAAAGGAAAATCGCCAACCTCCCTTACAGTTTGATAGTGCAAGTGTGCATCTTCACACAGAGAGGGTCTAAAGGAAGTACTCTAGTAAGTGAACCAATAGCTTGTTTCCCCATGTCCTAATTCAGTGGATCTCCAATCACATAGGTTGGGTTACTACTATGGTGTTACATCCATGGGTCTCAAACCCATCTCCCTCGATGCACTTTCTATCACATTACGTGATAGACCCTTCATAAAGAGACCTGCCAATTTATCTGTTTGTATGTATGAAACAGCAATAACTTCCAAGTTTCTTATTTTCCTGTCAGATTTTAAACACCTCTTGTCGTGTATTGATGATTTTTCATTATCCCTATAACTAGTCACTTTATCAATCATGGTTTGATTGTCATAGTTCATAAGGATTGCCAGCAATGGTTTCTCAACCATAGACAAATCCATCAAGAGCTCTCGCAACTATTGTGCTTCTATAATCACTGTCTCTAAAGCAATGAGTTCTGTTTCCATGTTTGACCTCGTCAAAATAGTCGGTTTGCAAGACCTCTATGATATAGTGCCACCAGCTAGAGTGAACACGTATCCACTTGTGGCATAGAGCTCATCATTATCAGAGATCCAGTTTGAATCACTATAATCCTCAGGCACCGTCGTATGCCCAGCATAGTGAATTCCATAACTCATTTTACCTCTCAAGATGCGCATAACCCTTTCAAGTGCATACCAATGATCTGTATCTGGGTTTGACATGAACCTGCTCAGTTTGCTCACAGCAAACGAGATATCAGGACGGGTTGCGCTTGCTAAGTACATGAGAGATCTGTTCATTTGAGAATATTTAAGTTGATATCTTGACTCCTTCTTGTTCTTTCTAAGTATCACACCGGGATCATAAGGCGTTGGAGAAATCTTGATATTTTAGAGCTGAACTGGCCCATGATTTTCTCAACATACTGGGATTGAGTTAAAGTAATCGCACTCTCATCCTTATTCAGCTTAATGTTCAAAATAAAATTTGCTTCTGCCAGATTTTTCATATCAAAACACTTTGATAGAAAAGACTTGACATCAGAAATTATACTAATGCTCGTACAAAAAATGAGTATATCATTCGCATACAAGCATAATATAATGCTAGCGCCACCACCATGGCTATAGTACACGCACCGATCATCCTTATTAATGACAAAGCCCACAGAAGTCAAAGTATTGTTGAACTTCTCATGCCATTGCTTAGGTGCTTGTTTCAGGTCATACGAGGATTTCAACAATTTGCACACCTTACTCTCTTTACCTTTTACTATGAACCTATTAGGTTGTTCCATATAGATCTACTCTTTCAACTCTCCGTTAAGGAAAGTTGTCTTCACAACCATTTGATGGATGAAACCATACGAGGCATAGAAAGTAGTACACGTATTGTCATCATTCTGGCGACAGGTGAATAGGTGTCAAAATAGTCTCCACCTTCTTTTTTAGTATAGCCCTTTGCAACTAGCCTCGCCTTATACTTTTTAATAGTACCATTAGACCTGAGCTTCTTTTTGGACACCCACTTACTACTTATTGGTTTGCACCCTTACGACTGTTAAGTTAGCTCCCAAGTTCCATTAGAAAGAATTGAGTCCATCTCACTAGGACTGCTTCTTTCCCATCATCTGCATAAGGTGATGCATATGTCTTTGCTATGGATTTGGGAGTATTGTCCACAAGGTACACAATGAAATCATCATTAAAGGATTTTGCAATCCTTGATTCAATGTAGCCTAGAGGGGGGGTGAATAGGCCTTTTGAATTTTTTGTCGGAACCTGAAACACTTAGCAACCTGATCAAATACAGAGAGATCAGACTAGTCCGATAGTGTGCGGACTAGTCTGATGTATGCGGACTAAATTGATCAAGTTTGATCAGTGATTTCGATCAGAGTACTCTATGCAACAGAAATCGAGTTACAAGTAGAGTGTATTGCTTCAATAAAACTAGATGTGGCACAAGTTAACTTTAGATTCAAAGTTTTAACACAAATTGAACTAGATTAAGCAACCCTAGATCACTATGAATAGATAGAACAAAAGAACAAAGGACACAGTGATTTTTATCCCTTAGTTCGATTCCACAAAGGAAATCTACGTCCACGTTGAGGAACCCACGAAAGGACCGGGTCTTCACCAACCCTACCCTCGTCGAATCGCCATGGAGGTTGATTCTCTTCCACTAATCACAAAGGGGGTAAAATAACCGTGTTCAAGGGGCCTTCTCACAAGATGAGGGCTCCCCAAGATTTACAACTGAAAAACACCACCAAACACACTCGAAAAGTATGCAATGAAACAGCGAGAGTGTGTGAGAGAATCAAACCCAAGAGCTCAAGTCGTGAAGAACGTGTCTCTCCTTTGATCTAGAGTTAATCCTCAAGGATTTGATCTTTCTTGTATTGAATTGTGTGGAGAGGCGTGTTTTCTAGGCTCTTGGAAGGTGTGATGGCGCATGGGGTCAAGAGTTATTAATTAGGGGCTGTACACCTCTATTTATATTAGGGTTTCCAAGGGTTACCGTTAGGGTTTGCGATGTCCGGACTAGTCCGTGGTGGACTTCAGACTAGTCCGGTGTGCGGCGTGTGGGAAACCCTAAGTGTCCTAAATTATCGTACTTGTTCGGCAATGAATGGACTAGTCCGATTTTGTCTTTGGTGTTGTTCGGACTAGTCCGACACATATCGGACTAGTCCGACATGGTGAATCCCATAGTAAATTGAGGACAAGTCCGCACTTGGAGGACTTGTCTGATTTTAGTCAGAGAGGTTATCGTACTAGTCCGGATAAGATCGGACTAGTCTGGTGTCGTGGAATTTTGAGGGGCTAAGGACTTGTTCGAAGTAGGTCAGTGGGGATTCCAGACTAGTCTGTGGAATATCGGACTTGTCCGATATTGATCAGAAGGATTATCAGACTAGTCCGGAAGTTATTGGACTAGTCCGGTGCGGACAAGTCCGTACTGGGAGGACTTGTTCGATACTGGACAAAGAGGTTATCAGACTAGTCCAGTGAACATCGGGCTAGTCCGGACCTATGTAAACTTGTGCAGTAAGAGTGATTTCTTTTGCTTGAGCTCTTGGGGTGTGTTTCTCCAACACACTCCATAGACAGAAAATATTCTATTCATCTTCTTGAGCTCTTTTCAACTTGATTCTCCACTCTCCTTTCTTTTTGCGCTTTCTTCATAATTTCATTGAAACTTGCGATCATCTCAACAATTTGGTTAGGATCTCATTTGTTTGTCATAAATCAACCAAAACCCACAAGGGATGCCTAGATGCACTTTCAATCTCCCCCTTTTTGGTGATTGATGACAACCAATTGAGATTTCACAAATATGATTAAAACTCTAGATTTTCATAAAGTGTGCACACATGAGCTTAGAACAAGTTAAGCAATGAAAAAATAAGAGATATGTGCACTCTTTATGGTGGGGTGCAAGACTAAGTGTGTGTAAGCATTAGTCGTGATGAAAATGAGATAATTGACATATTCAAATCAACATTAAGCATATATGTCAATTTCAAAGCAAAACCATAGATTATATCAAAGCACAATCACACACTTCATAACCATGATTAGAAACATAATAAACACATAATAGCAGTTTTACAACCCAAAAGCATAACAGAGATCAGTTTTACAACCCAAAAGCATGACAGAAACCAAAAGATGCAAATGAAGCTCTCATCTCTCAAACTACAGCTAGTCCTAGTGACCCCCCCCTCAATCTCCCCCCATTTGGCATCAAGGCACCAAAAAGAAGGAGAGGAGGGATTTAGAGGTCGCCGTCAACTCACTCCTCGCTGTCGGTCCTCTCATCGTCTTCATCTTCAAGCTGCGGAGAAGGAGGAGGAGCAGATCCACTTGAAGTGCCCCCAATGCCAAAATAGGAAATATTTGAAGGTGAGAGAGGAGGAAGCTCCGAGAAGTCAAAGGGAGAGTCCTCGGAGATGACAGGAGATCCAATGGGCTCAGTCTCCAGCTTCTGGCGGATTTGCTTGACATTTTGCTTTATGTATCTCATATCATCCTTCCATGCCTTAATCAACTTGTGGACTTTCACTTCAGCCTTCTTGCTGGATCCAAAGATGGCGGCCAAGTACTTCAAAATGCCACTTGGGGACCCCTTCTTGGAAGTAGTAGCTCCTGAGCTTGATGGGGGTCTTGCTTCAGCTTGGGCCCTCCTGGGAGCCTCCTCACTAGATACAGGGGATGCAACAGCTGGGAGAGAGGCTTGGGGAGGCTGCTGAGGCCTCAGGGGAGTGTGCTCAACATCCTTCACAAACTCGATTCATGTGACTTTCTCAATCATAAACATGGGGTAGGGCGCATAGCCACAGGAAAGGTTCGGTGTGCAGGAGATATTCACCATATCATTCCAAATATAGTCGAAGACATCAAACTTCTGGTTCTTGCTTATCACCTTCATCAGTGTGCTTAGGTAGCCTTGGACACTTCCTGCATCTCCATCTTTTGGAGCTATGGTCTTCCTCAACACCCTATTGAGAACCATGAAGAATGGCTTCATGTTCTTGGTGGAAGGGGGATTGAATTTCAGGCGGGTGTCATATAGGAACTCCATCTTGTCCTTCTCCAGGACGCCAATGTTACGGATGATGAGCTCATTGCTGCCAGTTTACTCAAGATGCAAGAGTCTTGCAAACTCATCATAAGTAATAGTATACTTGGATCCATGCATCATCCAAGTAACCCTCTCCTGTTCATCACTAGCAAAATAGCAGGTAGCATAAACTGAGCAATGACTTCATCATTCCAGTTACACCTGAATACAAACAAGTCTTTGAGCCCATGCCTCTCCACAACTTGTATCACTTCATCAAAGGTTGGGCAGCTCTTCCTCTCAAAGTGTGTCCAGTCGATCCATTGGCTTTGGACCACTGGAGTCTTCATTGTGAGATACATAGAACTGTATTAGTCTGCGTGGAAGTTGCTCCAGAATCTTGCATCAGCTGCCTTTCTGGATCTGCTGTAATAGTCAATTTGCCTGAGCTTTGAACAACATCGCTTCCTTTGCCATTAAACTTTTCTTCATTGGGGTCTCTGTTTCCTTGTCTCGGAGCACTTATCTGGAGAGGGCCAATGGGACCGGTGGCGATCCCTTTCCCTTTGCCCTTAGTTTGGCATGGAGCTGCCAAGCTAGGGCCAACTGCTTCCTTTCCTTTGGATCCAGGCTTCTTGGCCATGACCTTTCGCTGCACCTGAGGTGGACTGGGCGACGGGTCAGCGGCGCGGTGTTGCCTCTTCTTGGTTTGGTCTGTCGAGGACCGAAGCAAAGACTCTTGGTCCAACTTGGCCTCAATATCAGATATCTCATCATTGGAGCTCGACATTGTCCTGACAAGAGGATTATACAATGCAATGGATGAGAATTGATGGCAAGGAGATGCATTGAGTAGTTGGAATTTAAGGTTGAGTTTAGTTAAAAATCGGACTTGTCTGATGCTCAAGTGTCCGTACCGAGACCGGACTAGTCCGGTGTTCAACAACTCAAACCCTAGTTATCAGATCAATGGTGGTTCTCAATGCGAAAATAGCTTAATGTAGATGTAGTACAACAAGGAGTCATGTACTAACAAGTAGAGCTAAGCTATTTGGTCCACAACACAAGAAATTGATGGTTCTAGGGTTTTGGAGAAACTTTACCAAAATCCTTTGATTCTTGAGGTTGGAGGCGTTGTTGGTGCGGACAAGTCCGTGGTCCTCGATCCCCTTGCGATGAAGATCATTTTCCACAGAGATTTAAAGAGATTTGGTGGAGAAATCGCCAAATGACCTTGGGGGCGCTCAAGTGAAGAGAGATAGTACGAGGGAAGTTGTGAGGATGAAAGATATTAGGGTTTGGTGGCCCTAGGGTTATGGAGTCAAGAAATCTGACTAGTCCGTGGTCAACCGGACTAGTCTGTGCTACCGGACCTCTACGGACTAGTCTGTAGTGTGCGGACTAGTCCGGGCAACCATGGACTAGTCCGTGGTCACCAGAACAAGAGCATTTAGCCCATTCGTATCATTTAGCCCATTCGTATATATTCGAAGGTTCTTTCAAAGAAAATAGAGGGCAAAACACACAAATAATCTTGATGAATATGATCAGTAAACATACAACAATCAAGCTATGACCATAATTCACCAAGATCAAGTAATTGAAATAGTTTTTTCGGAGAAAATAGAGAGAGATGATTTTCATAACACAATCAATGGATTTTGATTAAGCCATATAGGTACTCAAGTTTTCAAGCCACATTCCGAGCATCAAGGATGTCTAGTTCATTTCGGAGCTCGCAAAAGCGTTTTTCATCAAGTGGCTTGGTGAAGGTATTGTAGGACCTATATGTGCTAAATACATTGGCTTGTAGTGAATACACTTGGCTTTGATGATAAAAGTTTTAAATATCACCAAAACACCTTTTTATCAAGGTCCGACTCTAGCTCCGAGCTATAGCAAGGTCCGACCATAGGTCCGACTTGTTTTGGGTAGCTCCGGCTACGTTAGATGCTAGGTCCGACTTCTTGGTAAGGTCCGACTAGCTTTGGTTAGCTCCGGTGAGCTTTATCTTTAGCTCCAGCATGTCTTTAGCTCCGACATGTCTTTGATAGCTCCGACATGTTTTTGCTAAGCTCCGAGTTGTTTTTTCTAGCTCTGGCTTTTGGGTTTACTAGTTCCGACTAGTTCTGGTTAGCTCCGGCGCTAGTTCCGACTTTATGGCGTCTAAGAATGAAGCTTTTAATCACTTTAGGACTTTATTTCTTAGATTATCAATTGATCACCCAGGATCTTTAAAGGCAATTAGAAGTGATAACAGAGCTGAATTTAAAAATCAATCTTTTGATCACTTTTGTGCTGAAAATGGAATAAATCATCAATTTTCTTCCCCATATGTACCTCAACAAAACGGTGTTGTAGAAAGAAAGAACATAACCTTAGTTGAGATGGCTAGGACTATGCTTGATGAATATCAAACTCCTAGGAAATTTTGGGCTGATGCGTTAGCAACCGCTTGTTATGTCTCAAATCGTGTTTTCTTGCGTGCTAAGCTAGGTAAAACACCATATGAGCTCCGGTTTGGACATAGGCCTAGTGTTACACACTTTTGGGTCTTTGGTTGCAAATTCTTTGTTAAGAAACATGGTAATCTTGATAAATTTGAACCTAGATCCTTTGATGGCATGTTTCTTGGTTATCCATCTCATACTAGAGGCTACCGTGTGCTTTTACTTGACACTAACAAAATTGTGGAGACTTGTGAAGTGTCTTTTGATGAAGCTAGCCCAGGTACTAGCTCCGGTGTTGCACGACCAGATCCATATCCTCAGGGGGAGGGTATTTTCGAAGATGAAGAAGAGCCGGTGATACCGCCTGGTAGTTCCGAAGTTGACACGTGTCCAGCTCCAAACATTGAACAAGCTCCTGCTATCACCTATGCTGGTCCTGATCATTCACAAGTCACAAGCTCATCAATCTACGATGAACCTAATGAAGAAGAAGCTTGTGAGACATCTGTTCCCCTACGTTTTTACAAAGATCATCCCCAACAACAGATGATTGGAAGCTTGCACGAACGAGTCACACGGTCCAGGTTTTGCGATCCAAACTCTCATGCTCATTCTGCTTTTGTTGCTTCTTTTGAACCCAAAGATATATCACACGCACTCACTAATGAATCTTGGATTATTGCCATGGAAGAAGAGTTAGAAAATTTTGAAAGAAATAATGTTTGGAAACTTGTACCTCCACCTCAAGGTCACACTTTAATTGGAACTAAATGGGTATATAAAAATAAACAAAGTGAGGATGGGGTTGTGGTTAGGAATAAGGCTAGGTTGGTTTCTCAAGGTTTCACTCAAGTTGAAGGTCTAGATTTTGATGAAACTTTTGCTCCTGTCGCTAGATTAGAAGCCATAAGAATTTTGTTAGCTTTTGCAGCATCTAAAGGTTTTAAGCTATTTCAAATGGATGTTAAAAATGCTTTTCTTAATGGCTACATTGATGAGGAGGTTTATGTCAAACAACCACCTGGTTTTGAAAATCCAGATTTTCCTAATCATGTTTACAAACTGTCCAAAGCCTTATACGGTCTCAAACAAGCCCCTAGAGAATGGTATTATAGGTTAAAAACATTCTTACTTGAAAAGGGGTTTACCATGGGCAAGGTTGATAAAACTATTTTTGTGCTTAAGCATTGCAATGACTCATTATTTGTTCAAGTGTATGTGGATGATATTATCTTTGGTTGTGCTTCTAATGATCTTGTGTCCAAGTTTTCAGCAATGATGAGTTCCGAATTTGAAATGAGTATGATGGGTGAACTCACTTACTTTTTGGGGCTGCAAATCAAGCAAACCAAGGAGGGTACCTTTGTGCATCAAACGAAGTATACCAATGACCTCCTAAGGCGCTTCAACATGGACAAAAGCAAGCCTCTTGGGACACCAATGGGAACTGCAACAACACTTGAACTTGATGAAGATGGTGAATCTGTGAATCCAAAAGAATACAGAAGCATGATCAGATCACTTTTGTACCTCACGGCATCAAGACCGGACATACAATTCAGCGTATGTCTTTGTGCACGGTTTCAAGCTTCCCCACATGCTTCACATCGTCAAGCCGTCAAAAAGATTCTCAGGTACTTACATGGAACTCAAGAATTTGGCATTTTTCTTCCTTCTTCCTTAACCTTTACTTTTAAAGCTTTTTCGGATGCTGATTTTGGGGGTTGTAGGATTGATAGGAAAAGTACTTCTGGTGCTTGTCATTTTCTTGGTAATTCTCTTGTTGCTTGGTCCTCTAGAAAACAAAATTCAGTTGTACAATCCATAGCCGAATCTGAATATGTAGCTACTGCTAGTGCTTGCTCACAAATTCTTTTGATTGTTCAAACACTTAAGGACTATGGGGTTGATCTAGATAGTGTTCCACTGTTCAGTGATAACACTAGTGCCATTTGCATTGCTAAAAACCCGTTGCAACATTATAGAACTAAGCACATTGACATTAGGTATCACTTTCTCCGAGATAATGTTGAAAAAGGAAACATTGTGCTTCACCATGTAGATACCGAACAACAATTGGCTGACATTTTTACAAAACCTTTGGATTTCACTCGTTTTTGTTATATTCGTAGTGAAATAGGGGTTATGCATCCTCATGGCTTAAATTGAGGGGGAGTTTTTTTTTTGAAACCCTGGAAGTCTATGTGAGAATCTGAAATTAAAATAATATGAGCATAGTATTTCATATATATATGACTCTGTGATTCCTTTTACATGCTGAAAGTTCTTACTACATTACTCGTGTTATACATTTTGTAGTTTTTGCCATGTCTAGTAATTGGAATAATTACTTACACTAAAACTGGTCATGGTCGAACTTTCTTGCTGTTTTGAACTTGTTACATGTTCACAAGTGCTTTTAATCATTAAGAATTCATCAAGTAATCAACTCACATGTTGAGTTTTTATGAACAAATATAAATTGAGAATAGATCAAGAGAATATGCATGCATCGCACTTCTTCTTTTGAGATGGCTTGTCATTGCACTTAGATATGAACTTGGAAGAAGTTGTGTATGACTAAAACCATGTCCTTAAGCTTCTGATTGTCAAATGACATAGGCTTGGCTTGGTTGGTTAGAATAAGGCAGATGCACATATAATCCCTTGAAAATATCATATGATCTAAATTTATGCTTTGAAAAATAATAAAATGCAGCAACAAGTGTCATGCTTTTAGGTATTGAAATAGTTAAGTTTGTGAGATCATGACTTGCTTAAATTGAAAAATTACATTTGATCTCTAGCATGGCTTACACTACTTTATGTATTTCATTGATGTGAGAATGTAAGGTACTTGATAGTATGACTTGGATGAGCTTTGTTTATATGTATATGTTATAATATGCTCACAACAACTAAAGGGGGAGAGATAAATTGTTTATATGCTCATGACTTGCTGAATACATTGTCAAAGGGGGAGAGAAGAATTAAGAGAAAGAGAATATGTGCATAAGGAGAGATAATAAAAAGGGAGAGATAAAATGGGATAATTTTTGGATTTTTGGATTTTCTTCTCATTTTACTTTTGGGAGAAATTGCCTTCAAAACTTTTATGTGAATAAGTCAATGTTCGGATTTTAAATGGTGTTGCCAATGCATTCATCAAGGGGGAGATTGTAAGACCTATATGTGCTGAATACATTGGCTTGTAATGAATACACATGGCTTTGATGATAAAAGTTTTAAATATCACCAAAACACCTTTTTATCAAGGTCCGACTCTAGCTCTGAGCTATAGCAAGGTCCGACCATAGGTCCGACTTGTTTTGGGTAGCTCCGGCTATGTTAGATGCTAGGTCCAGTTAGCGTTTTTTGCACCCTTAAGTCAAGCCCTTCAAAGGCATCTGCTTTGGGTCTGTCGAGGCTCATCGGCAGACCTAAGTAAGTAAATGGGAATGAGCCAATAGTGCAATCCAGTGTGGCTGCTAGAATTGTGGCCTCCTCTTCATCAGTGTTTATTGGTGTTAAGCTTGATTTTGCCCAGTTCACTCTCAGCCCTGTAGCTCCCCCGAAGGATTGTAGTAAGTTTTTCAGAAAGAAGAGATGTCTCTGGTTGGCTTTGAGGATTAGAATAGTGTCATCTGCATATTGTACTACCAGGAAGTCCTCGTTCATTTCTTGATGCAGTGGCAATGATAGAAGTCCTAGCTCCACTGCTTTGTTGATTAAAATTTGTAGAAAATCGGCTGCCAGTACAAATAGCAGGGGGGATAACGGGTCCCCCTACCGAACACCTCTTCTTCAGTGAAAAGTCTTACCTGGCACTCCATTGAGAAGAACTGAGGAGGTGGCAGTAGATAGAATATCTGTTACCCATGTGATCCACTGTTCAGGAAAACCCAAAACTCTCAGCATGTGTATAATGAAGTCATGTTCCACCTTGTCAAAGGCTTTTTCAAAGTCCAGTTTGAGTACTATGACACCAGTGTTGGTTTTTTTTTTTGCATTGATAAAGGTACTCATAGACCCAAGCCATGCAGTCCTGGATGGTTCTTTTTTTGATGAAACCATATTGATTTTTGTGGATAATGGTTGGGATGACTTCCTGCAGTCTAACTGAGAGTATCTTAGTAATCAGTTTGATAGTGGAGTTCAGCAGTGATATGGGCCTGTAATCTGTAACTCTATGGGGATTATTGATCTTCGGGATAAGAGTTATTAAGGAATTGTTCAGGGGCTAGATACTAGTGTTGCCATTATACAAGTCTGAGCACAACAGATAAATGTCTTCCTTAATGATGTGCCAGCATGCCTGAAAGAATTTTGTGTTGAACCCATCTGGACCTGGGGCTTTGTCGGTTGGCATGTTTTTGAGTGTGGCATCAATTTCCTCCCTGGTGACCGGGTTGCATAATGTATGTAGATGTTGTCTAGGCAGCACCCAATGGTGGATTTGTGGCCATTGTTGAGTCGGGGCAGATTGTTCTAACCTTTCCGAAAATTCCTTCCAGAGGGCTGAGGCTTTGTGCCCATGATCCATTAGCTCTACTCCATGGTCATATTGAATGACTGATATATTGTTTCTCCTGTATCTTTCTGTTGCTGCAGCCAAGAAGAATTTTGTTGGCTCATCACCAAACATGGCCCAACGCTCTGTATAACGTTGTCTCCAGTAGTCATTCTGTTGCTTTAAGAGCTGAGTAAGCTGAAGTTTGATCATGTTTCTGAAACAGCATTCCTACAAGTATAGTGTCCTCTGCTCTTCCATTGTGTCCATGATCAGAATAACTTCATTGCATCGTTTGATCAATTTTTTCAGCCCACCTAGTGATCTGCTCCACTTGTGTAGCTTGTATCTCAGACGTTTTAATTTAGCAGAAACTCTCCTTGCACTACCAACTGTTGACAGAGGCTGGTCCCATGAGTCCTTGACAATGGTGAGAAACTGTGGATGTCTGAGCCAGTAGTTTTCAAAACGGAAGCATTTTGATTTAGGTATGTTGGTGCATATCTGAGCTACTAGTGGGACATGGTCTGATGTGTCCCTGGCCATTGGCCAAAGTGAGGAGTTGGGAAATGATAGGGACCATTGCGCTGAGGTAAAGCACCAATCCAGTTGTTCAAGTAGAGGCGATTGTTGCATGTTGCTCCAAGTGTAATTCCTACCTTGGAGAGGGATTTCAATAAGTCCCAAGTGTTGGATGATGTCATTGAACATCTGCATGTCCCCTATATTTGCTCCCGTGCGGTTGCGGTCACTGACGTGGCGATAAAAGTTGAAGTCCCCCAATATCATGCATAGCTCTTGCGGTTCCAATGAGAGATTCCAGAGCCAGTCAGTGAACTCCTACCGACGAGGTCCCTGACAAGGTCCATAGACTGAGATCAGGTGCCAGATGACCCCATTCAGTCGGGATGTGAACCGCATGAATATGGCAAAGTCCCTGATATCCAGAGCTTCCCCCTAAAGCAAGCTGTCATTCCAGGCTACCAGAATACCTCCCGAGGCACCCCTGGATGGTGCAAAGACGAATTTGTTGAATCTTCTAGGTGCCAGTCGTTTAAGGAAAGAAATGCCAATATGTTCCATTTTGGTCTCTTGTATACAGAAGATATTGCACTCCTGGACCTCCTCTATTTTGGACTTGACTGCTTGCTGCTTAGCAGTGTTATTAAGACCACGAATGTTCCAGTTTAAGACATTCTAGTTACGGTTTATGTTGTGCGCCATAAATAATAGTCAGGTATGACAGGGCAGTCCGGGAAGTAGTCCCGACCGAGAGAATGAGGATGTGGCCTATGAAAGTAAGGTCAGTGTGCAACGAGGGCCAACGAACAAACCAGTAATCAGACAGACAGATGAGCCAAGTAGCATAGAAATAGGTCACAACCAACAGACTCCAGAATAGACTAACTGCCATAAGCTGAGGTTCCGGCCTCCGGCCGATCAAAATGCAGAAATTTTCCCAACCGCACATGTTCTCAATAGAGCACACCAGAAAACAACAACCAGTACTGTTTAATACAACCACCCTACAATTCCAAATAGCAGTTTCCCAAAAGACGAACCCATCAGCAACATAGCAGTCCACAGTGTGCCCGATGCCTTCCACTCCCAGCAAGTCAAGCTTGATGTACTGCATCGTCATTCAGCTCCGGGAGGGACATCATCTGGCGCGCCACCTCAGGGGGAACGCCGCACTCGATTACCGCCGTCGCCTGCAGCACATCAGTGGAGAGTTCAGGGTAGGGACGGCAGGAGTCAAGAGAGTCAAGACTGGGAAATTTGATTGTACCTGGAAAGAGATTGAGTGCCGGCGTCTCCTCAGATGTACCAGCATCAGAGCCCTTCTCCTGAGCAGGTGGAGGCGTGGTCCGATGTCCCTGCATGAGCAATTGGAGCCTAGGGCTCCTCTTTAGTTTGCTGGGTTCCAATGATCTGTTGGAGTAAGAGGGTCCAACAATCTCTGCTACTGCAGATGTCAGGGCCTTGCTTTGCTTTCCTTTTATCTTATCTGCAGCAGCGATGGGCTCGGCAGTGATATCTTTGATGATCATTGAGGGGTGGCCAGAACTCTGCTCCCTTGACTGCTGATCAGCGGAGTTAGAGAGCGACATGGTGGTGACTTTATTGAACCCCCCTTGCCCATTGGGTTCATTGAACTGGACGTTCCACCATGCAGAGGGGGGGTTCGGGAAGGCCACCTGGAGCAGTTTTCTCAGCCCTACCGAGTCCAGGGGGAAGCCAGTCTGGTTGCTGCGTAACATCCTCCGGGTTGACCAGTGGGAAGTTCTGTTGCTCCATCCTTGGAGCTCTGACAGCTGGTTCAGTCGTGTTCACGGCGCTTGAAGCTTCCTCTTGAGTTGGGGCGTCAAAGAGGACGTCCATCTCATGGTGCGGTGGGGGCGGCGGCGGCCCCCATGGTTCCCAGCCATTGTTGGCCTGCTGCTGGTGCTGTTCATCAGGCGCCGGCCATTCCTCATCATCTTCCGGTTGATCCTCAGGTGGTTCTTGAAGAGGATGAGGGTCGCCATTCAGTGGCAGGTCATCTTCCGGGGGGATGCCCCCCCAGCCATCAGCTTCCCCAAAGCCATTCGGGGCAATCCAGTTGAGAATGTAGACCGGGCTAGACCAGGAGCACCCGACCCCATCCCTGGTGCCTTGACGCAGGACTAAGCTTCTGGGGACGCGCCTTGCATTGGTATAGAGACATTTGACCAAGATGAAGCCCAGGGCCCCGGGCTTGTGTGCCACTGATGC
Source organism: Tuctoria greenei (assembly GCA_036927565.1). Lineage (NCBI taxonomy): Eukaryota > Viridiplantae > Streptophyta > Magnoliopsida > Poales > Poaceae > Tuctoria > Tuctoria greenei. Next base: position 193,029,198 of record JAYESD010000005.1, read on the forward strand.
CAAAACCAGAAACTGCTAACTCAATAGTTTCAACCGTCCTGTAGTCCAGTGGGAAGCCCAAGATCATAAACCAACCAACACGACCAAACTCACGAGTCTGGCGGTTCCTGCCAAAGTTGTGCCTGATGAAGGACACACGAACGCCATCTACCAGGATTGGCTCTCTCATCACAAGTAAGTCTCTAAACAAGCTGGTCTGGAATGCAAAAAGAGCTATGCCCAGTGGGGTGAGACAGGAGTGAGTAACGGTGATACCCATGTCTTGCAGAAGGAAGTTCCAGATCCATAGCCTGAAATCCTCGTACTGATCTTCCCGCAGCACGCGCTCAGCGTCCACCGCCATAGCAAATTCTTCGTGAGCCGGGTGATGGTGACCGGGAAGGTGCACCACCATCCTAGGCAGCCGGTTTGGGCCTCCGCCGGTGAAGTCGAAGTGTTGGTTGGCCAGGAACCTCGAGGGATCAACCAGGAAGTTGGCCATGAGGCTAAGAGAGTTGGCCGGCGAAAGAGCAGTGGAGACGGATGCGGAGTGCAGGACGCGGAGGAGCCAGGAAGGAGGAGCGGTAGAGGAGAAGTTGAGGGGGGGGGGGTTGTGTTTGTGAATGATGATGGCAGATGACAATTCCGTGGAAAGGCCAGAGGCCTTAATGGGGGGCGTGCTTCTCTTGCGCCAAACCCGAGGAACTCTTGCAGCCGAGAGGCAGTTCCGTCTAATATGCCCATATCTAAAGCAAAGATTACACCGTATCTCATTGCGGCATTGGAATTTCAGATGAAATGGGCTGAGGCATTTATAGCAGCGTTTCCCATCATACTGCCAAGTGTCATGATCACTTGGCTGCCTCAGCTCCCTGCTCTGATCGCTGTCTTATCGACGAAGAGTTCCCTTGGGACCTTGCGAGACTGTGGCCTTTGGAGCTCTATCTCCCTTCGGGCGAGAACACTTGCCGACCTCCCACTTAGTAGAGCTAAGCCTAGGGTGTCTACTGCTTAGAGCGGTCGCATCAGGGGCATGCGCCGGGTTGTTGGCGCTCCATTGCACCGGAGGCCAGTGAGACATGAATGGAGTGGGACCAAACTTCCCTTTGTCCACCCGTAAATTCAAAATGTTGTATTGTTTATCGCGCCACGTACCTTCGTTCGCTGTGGTTGGTGAATGATCTCTGACGATCTTCCGATTAGCCGGAAAGCAGAGTCTGGCAGCACTTGTTGGGGCTTGAAGAAGATTGCAGAAAATTTTCCCAACCACAACCCTTTTACCGTTGGGGTTGCCTTTTTTGCTGGAGAACCTTGTCGTTGGGCTCCTCAACGTGGATGTAGGTTGCCTTCGTGGGAACCGAACCACGGGATAAAAATCTTGTGTCTTTACTTTGTGTTTATAGTTCATCGGGTCTCCTTCGCCTCCCCAATCCGGCAAGGTTCTCCAGCAAAAAAAGCAACCCCAACGGTAAAAGGGTTGTGGTCGGGAAAATTTTTCTGCAATCTTCTTCAAGCCCCAACAAGTGCTGCCAGACTCTGCTTTCCGGCTAATCGGAAGATCGTCAGAGATCATTCATCGACCACAGCGAACGAAGGTACGTGGCACGATAAACAATACAACATTTTGAATTTACGGGTGGACAAAGGGAAGTCTGGTCCCACTCCATTCATGTCTCACTGGCCTCTGGTGCTATGGAGCGCCAACAACCCGGCGCATGCCCCTGATGCGACCGCTCTAAGCAGTAGCCACCCTAGGCTTAGCTCTACTAAGTGGGAGGTCGGCGAGTGTTCTCGCCCGAAGGGAGATAGAGCTCCAAAGGCCACAGTCTCGCAAGGTCCCGAGGGAACTCTTCATCGACAAGACAGCGATCAGAGCAGGGAGCTCAGGTAGCCAAGTGATCATGGCACTTGGCAGTATGATGGGAAACGCTGCTATAAATGCCTCAGCCCATTTCATCTGAAATTCCAATGCCGCAATGAGATACGGTGTAATATTTGCTTTAGATATGGGCATATTAGACGGAACTGCCTCTCGGCTGCCAGAGTTCCTCGGGTTTGGTGCAAGAGAAGCACGCCCCCCATTAAGGCCTCTGGCCTTTCCACAGAACCGTCATCCGCCATCATCATTCAAAAACACAACCCCCCCCCCCCCCTCAACTTCTCCTCTGCCGCTCCTCCTTCCTGGCTCCTCCGCATCCCGCACTCCACATCCGTCTCCACCGCTCTTTCGCCGGCCAACTCTCTTAGCCTCATGGACAACTTCCTAGTTGATCCCTCGAGGTTCCTGGCCAACCAACACTTCGACTTCACCGACGGAGGCCCAAATCGGCTGCCTAGGATGGTGGTGCACCTTCCCGGTCACCATCACCCGGCTCACGAATGGACGCTGAGCGCGTGCTGCAGGAAGATCAGTACGAGGATTTCAGGCTATGGATCTGGAACTTCCTTCTTCAAGACATGGGTATCACCGTTACTCACTCCTGTCTCACCCCACTGGACATAGCTCTTTTTGCATTCCAGACCAGCTTGTTTAGAGACTTACTTGTGATGAGAGAGCCAATCCTGGTAGATGGCGTCTATGTGTCCATCAGGCACGACTTTGGCAGGAACCGCCGGACTCATGAGTTTGGTCGTGTTGGTTGGTTTATGATCTTGGGCTTCCCACTAGACTACAAGAAGGTTGAAACTATTGAGTTTGTAGTTTCTGGTTTTGGCAAGTTACTTTAGTGGCACACAAGCCCGGGGCCCTGGGCTTCATCTTGGTCAAATGTCTCTACACCAATGCAAGGCTCGTCCCCAGAAGCTTAGTCCTGTGTCAAGGCACCAGGGATGGGGTCGGGTGCTCCTGGTCTTGCCCGGTGTACATTCTCAACTGGATTGCCCCGAATGGCTTTGGGGAAGCTGATGGCTGGGGGGCATCCTCCCGGAAGATGACCTGCCACTGAATGGCGACCCTCATCCTCTTCAAGAACCACCTGAGGATCAACCGGAAGATGATGAGGAATGGCCGGCGCCTCATGAACAGCACCAGCAGCAGGCCAACGATGACTGGGAACCATGGGGGCCGCCGCCGCCCCCACCGCACCATGAGATGGATGTCCTCTCTGACGCCCCAACTCAAGAGGAAGCTTCAAGCGCCGTGAACACGACTGAACCAGCTGTCAGAGCTCCAAGGATGGAGCAACATAACTTCCCACTGGTCAACCCGGAGGATGTTACGCAGCAACCAGACTGGCTTCCCCCTGGACTCGGTAGGGCTGAAAAAACTGCTCCAGGTGGCCTTCCCGAACTCCCCCTCTACGTGGTGGAACGTCCAGTTCAATGAACCCAATGGGCAAGGGGGGTTCAATAAAGTCACCACCATGTCGCTCTCTAACTCCGCTGATCAGCAGTCAAGGGAGCAGAGTTCTGGCCACCCCTCAGTGATCATCAAAGATATCACTGCCGAGCCCATCGCTGCTGTAGATAAGATAAATGGAAAGCAAAGTAAGGCCCTGACATCGGCAGTAGCGAAGATTGTTGGACCCTCTTACTCCAACAGATCATTGGAACCCAACAAACTAAAGAGGAGCCCTCGGCTCCAATTGCTTATGCAGGGACATCGGACCACGCCTCCACCTGCTCAGGAGAAGGGCCCTGATGCTGGTACATCTGAGGATACACCGGCACTCAATCTCTTTCCAGGTACAATCAAATTTCCCAGTCTTGACTCTCTTGACTCCTGCCGTCCCTACCCTGAACTCTCCACTGATGTGCTGCAGGCGACGGCAGTAATCGAGTGCGGCGTTCCCCCTGAGGTGGCGCGCCAGATGATGTCCCCCCGGAGCTGAATGACGATACAGTACATCAAGCTTGACTTGCTGGGAGTGGAAGGCACCGGGCACACTGTGGACTGCTATGTTGCTGATGGGTTCGTCTTTTGGGAAACTGCTATTTGGAATTGTAGGGTGGTTGTATTAAACAGTACTGGTTGTTGTTTTCTGGTGCTCTGTTGAGAACATGCACGGTTTGGAACATTTCTGCATTTTGATCGGCCGGTGGTCGGAACCTTAGCTTATGGCAGTTAGTCTATTCTGGAGTCTATTGGCTGTGACCTATTTCTATGCTGCTTGGCTCATCTGTCTGTCTGATTACTGGTTTGTTTGTTGGCCCTCGTTGCACAATGTCCTTAGTTTCATAGGCCACATCCTCATTCTCTCGGTCGGGACTACTTCCCGGACTGCCCTGTCATACCTGACTATTATTTATGGCGCACAACATAAACCATAACTGGAATGTCTTAAACTAGAACATTCGTGGTCTTAATAACACTGCTAAGCAGCAAGCACTCAAGTCCAAAATAGAGGAGGTCCAGGAGTGCAATATATTCTGTATACAAGAGACCAAAATGGAACATATTGGCATTTCTTTCCTTAAACAACTGACACCTAGAAGATTCAACAAATTCGTCTTTGCACCATCCAGGGGTGCCTCGGGAGGTATTCTGGTAGCCTGGAATGACAGCTTGCTTTAGGGGGAAGCTCTGGATATCGGGGACTTTGCCATATTCATGCGGTTCACATCCCGACTGAATGGTGTGATCTGGCACCTGATCTTAGTCTATGGACCTTGTCAAGGACCTCGTCGGCAGGAGTTCACTGACTGGCTCTGGAATCTCTCATTGCAACCGCAAGAGCTATGCATGATATTGGGGGACTTCAACTTTTATCTCCACATCAGTGACCGCAACCGCGCGGGAGCAAATATAGGGGACATGCAGATGTTCAATGACATCATCCAACACTTGGGACTTATTGAAATCCCTCTCCAAGGTAGGAATTACACTTGGAGCAACATGCAACAATCGCCTCTACTTGAACAACTGGATTGGTGCTTTACCTCAGCGCAATGGTCCCTATCATTTCCCAACTCCTCACTTTGACCAATGGCCAGGGACACATCAGACCATGTCCCACTAGTAGCTCAGATATGCACCAACATACCTAAATCAAAATGCTTCCGTTTTGAAAACTACTATCTCAGACATCCACAGTTTCTCACCATTGTCAAGGACTCGTGGGACCAGCCTCTGTCAACAGTTGGTAGTGCAAGGAGAGTTTCTGCTAAATTAAAACGTCTGAGATACAAGCTACACAAGTGGAGAAGATCACTAGGTGGGCTGAAAAAACTGATCAAACAATGCAATGAAGTTATTCTGATCATGGACACAATGGAAGAGCAGAGGACACTATACTTGCAGGAATGCTGTTTCAGAAACATGATCAAACTTCAGCTTACTCAGCTCTTAAAGCATTAGAATGATTACTGGAGACAACGTTATATAGAGCGTTGGGCCATGTTTGGTGATGAGCCAACAAAATTCTTCTTGGCTGCAGCAACAGAAAGATACAGGAGAAACAAATATATCAGTCATTCAAGATGACCATGGAGTAGAGCTAATGGATCATGGGCACAAAGCCTCAGCCCTCTGGAAGGAATTTTCGGAAAGGTTAGGACAATCTGCCCCGACTCAACAATGGCCACAAATCCACCATTGGGTGCTGCCTGGACAATATCTACATACATTATGCAACCTGGTCACCAAGGAGGAAATTGATGCCACACTCAAAAACATGCCAACCGACAAAGCCCCAGGTCCAGATGGGTTCAACACAAAATTCTTTCAGGCATTCTAGCACATCATTAAGGAAGACATTTATCTGTTGTGCTCAGACTTCTTTAATGGCAACACCAGTATCCAGCCCCTGAACAGTTCCTTAATAACTCTCATCCCGAAGATCAATAATCCCCACAGAGTTACAGATTACAGGCCCATATCACTGCTGAACTCCACTATCAAACTGATTACTAAGATACTCTTAGTTAGACTGCAGGAAGTCATCCCAACCATTATCCACAAAAATCAATATGGTTTCATCAAAAAAAGAACCATCCAGGACTGCATGGCTTGGGTCTATGAGTACCTTTATCAATGCAAAAAAAACCAACACTGGTGTCATAGTACTCAAACTGGACTTCGAAAAAGCCTTTGACAAGGTGGAGCATGACTTCATTATACACATGCTGAGAGTTTTGGGTTTTCCTAAACAGTGGATCACATGGGTAACAGATATTCTATCTACTGCCACCTCCTTAGTTCTTCTCAATGGAGTGCCAGGTAAGACTTTTCACTGGAGAAGAGGTGTTCGGAAGGGGGACCCGTTATCCCCCCTGCTATTTGTACTGGCAGCAGATCTTCTACAAATTTTAATCAACAAAGCAGTGGAGCTGGGACTTCTATCATTGTCACTACATCAAGAAATGAACGAGGACTTCCCGGTAGTACAATATGCAGATGACACTATTCTAATCCTCAAAGCCAACCAGAGACAGCTCTTCTTTCTGAAAAACTTACTACAATCCTTCGGGGGAGCTACATGGCTGAGAGTGAACTGGGCAAAATCAAGCTTAACACCAATAAACACTGATGAAGAGGAGGTCACAATTCTAGTAGCCACACTGGATTGCACTATTGGCTCATTCCCATTTACTTACTTAGGTCTGCCGATGAGCCTCGACAGACCCAAAGCAGATGCCTTTGAAGGGCTTGACTTAAGGGTGCAAAAAACGCTAACTGAAGGCTCTAAGGATTAGCTTCACCACCTCGTGATCATTCCACTTTTTGCTTCAATATGCTCGAACTTTATTGATGGGAGTCTTCAACTGATTGTATATGTCTTGCGGTGACTCATCTTCCTCTATGGCGAATCTCCCCAGTTTGCCTTCGATCATTTAGATTTTGGCTTCTCGCACATGACGATCGCCTTCATGCGCAGTTTGTAATGTGTCCCATATCTTTTTGGAAATTTCGGGTTCATCCACCTTGGTGAACTCGTCTCGGCTCAATGATGAAGTTATGACAGCCGCAGCTTGAGCATTCCGATGAATAGCTTGCTCTTGACTTGGTGTGAGCTCTTCATTGTCATCCAGGATATCTATCCATGTACAAACTATATGCCACAAGCTGGGGTTAAGTGATATTAAGTGCATCTTCATATTTTGCCTCCACATCGAATAATCATTGCCATCAAAGTGGTGGGCTTTTCCTAGAGGAATAGACAAGTAATGATTATTGTTGGAATTCAAACGATCATAGTAGAAAGGATATCGGGAGTAGTCGGTGTGACTACTCCTCTTCTTCTTCTTCTCATCATCGATCTTTATCTTCCCTTTGGAGAGCGCCTTCTTCCTTAGGAGCGCCTTGAGTTCAAGTGTCTCCTCATCATCATCCTAGATGTCTTGGATGGCGTCGAGGAGCTTCTCCAACTTTTGAGACTTTTCATCTTCAACCTTCTCTTGGGTGAAGTTATTGTGCGCATCCTTCATGTCCGACATCTTCTCTTCGAGTTATTAGTCTCTTTCTGAAGAGTCCTGCTCTGATACCAATTGAATGTAGCCTAGAGGGGGGGGGTGAATAGGTTTTTTGAATTTCTCATCGGAACCTGAAACACTTAGCAACCTGATCAAATACAGAGAGATCGGACTAGTCCGGTAGTGTGCGGACTAGTCCAGTGTATGCGTACTAAATTAATCAAGTTTGATCAGTGATTTCGATCAGAGTACTCTATGCAGTGGAAATCGAGTTACAAGTAGAGTGTATTGCTACAATAAAACTAGATGTGGCACAAGTTAACTTAGATTCAAAGTTTTAACGCAAATTGAACTAGATTAAGCAAACCCTATATCACTATGAATAGATAGAACAAAAGAACAAAGGACACAACAATTTTTATCCCGTGGTTCGGTTCCATAGAGGAAATCTACGTCCATGTTGAGGAGCCCGTGAAAGGACCCGGTCTTCACCAACCCTACCCTCGTCGAATCGCCACAGAGGCCGATTCTCTTCCACTAATCACAAAGGGGCTAAAATAACCGTGTTCAAGGGGCCTTCTCACAAGTTGAGGGCTCCCCAAGATTTACAACTGAAAAACACCACCAAACACACTCGAAAAGTATGCAATGAAACAGCGAGAGTGTGTCAGAGAATCGAACCCAAGAGCTCAAGTCGTGAAGAATGTGTCTCTCCTTTGATCTAGAGTAAATCCTCAAGGATTTGATCTTTCTTGCATTGAATTGTGTGGAGAGACGTGTTTTCTAGGCTCTTGGAAGGTGTGACGGCGCAGGGGGTCAAGAGTTATTGATTAGGGGTCATACACCTCTATTTATACTAGGGTTTCCAAGGGTTACCGTTTGGGTTTGCGATGTCCGGACTAGTCTGTGGTGGACTCCGAACTAGTCTGGTGTGCGGCATGTGGGAAACCCTAAGTGTCATGAATTATCGGACTTGTCCGGCAATGAACGGACTAGTCCGATTTTATCTCTGGAGTTGTTCGGACTAGTCTGGCACATATCGGACTAGTCCGGCGTGGTGAATCCCTTAGTGAATTGAGGACAAGTCCGCACTTGGAGGACTTGTCTGATTTTAGTCAGAGAGGTTATCGGACTAGTCCATATAAGATCGGACTAGTCCGGTATCGTGGAATTTTGAGGGGCTAAGGACTTGTCTGAAGTAGGCCAGTGGGGATTTTGGACTAGTCTGTGGAATATCGGACTTGTCCGATATGTATCATAAGGATTATCGGACTAGTCCAGAAGTTGTCAGACTAGTCCGGTGCGGACAAGTCCGTACTGGGAGGACTTGTCCGATCCTGGACAGAGAGGTTATCGGACTAGTCCGGACCTGTGTAAACTTGTGCAGTGAGAGTGATTTTTTTTGCTTGAGCTCTTGGGGTGTGTTTCTCCAACACACTCCATACACAAAAATATTCTATTCATCTTCTTGAGCTCTTTTGAACTTGATTCTTCACTCTCGTTTCTTTTTGCACTTTCTTCATAATTTCATTGAAACCCGCGCTCATCTCAACAATTTGGTTAGGATCTCATTTTTTGTCATAAATCAACCAAAACCCACAAGGGATTCCTATATGCACTTTCATTGATCTCTTACTTGACTGAGTTATTTCATTGTGTTCCTCCTCTGGGACACACTCAAAAATGGTGTATCAAGAAACTCACTAGTTGTGGTGGATTCAAGATAAATTTCAGAGGTGATCCTAGCAGTGTTATGCATATCTTTTATGGGAAATATATTCTCAAAAAATGTTGCATCACAAGATTCTATAATAGTATCAACATGCACATCAGGTACCTCAACTTTAACTAGTAAAAATCTATATGCGATGCTTCGATTAGCATAGCCTAGAAAGACACAATCCACAATCTTTGGTCTAGGCTTGCGTTTCTTGGTCATTGGAACATTGACCTTTGCCAAACATCCCCAAGTACGCAAGTATGAAAGTGATTGTTTTCTTCCAACCCACTCTTCATAAGGAGTTTTCTCTTTATTCTTCTTTGCAACACGGTTTAGGACATGACGCGAAGTCAATAGAGCCTCCCCCCATCATGCTTTAGATAAATCGGATGTGTCTAACATGGTATTCACCAAGTCACACAATGTGTGGTTTTTCCTCTCGGCTATCCCGTTTGATTGGGGTGAATAGGGAGGCGTCCTCTCATCTATTGTGTTCCTCATAGAAATCATCAAATATTTTGGGAAAATACTCGCCACCATGATCTGACCTTAGACGTTTGATCTTTCTCTCTAATTGAGTTTCTACTTAAGATTTATAGATTTTAATGTTGTCTAAAGCTTTATCTTTAGTTTGCAACAAGTAAACATAGCAGAATCACTAGAATCATCTATTAATGTCATAAAATATTTCTTTCCATGTTTTGTCAATACACCATTCATCTCGCATAGCTCAGAAATGTATGAGTTCTAATAGTGCCATGTTTCCCTTCTTGGCTGCCTTGTGAGGCTTTTGAGGTTGCTTTGATTGCACATAATGATGACACTTAGAACCTTTAGTAATGGTGAATTCCAGAATTAGTTTGAGACTAGATAGTCGATTCATTAAACCAAAGTTAATGTGATATAAACGAGAATGCCAAACACTCGCATCATCATTAACACTGCCACAAATATGGTTCACTGGCTTATTATTAAACTCCAAAAGAGAAAAGCGGAATAAGCCTCCGCATTCATAGCCTTTACCAAAATATTGTCCATGCTTCAACACAACTATTTTATTGGACTCTAAAACTACTTAAAACCCATCTCTACATAGAATGGAGCCGCTAACAAGATTCTTGTTCACAGTAGGGACATGCTGCACGTTCTTCAGCTGGACAATCTTTCCCAAAGTAAACTTCAAATCGACCGTGCCAACACCACGAACGGGTAAGAAGTAAACATAGACATGTCATAACATACATGAACATTAGCATCTAAATCAAACCACCAAGATGGTGTTTGAGAAACAAAAAGAACAGTAAAGGAATAATCATACCTATCCGCATAGCTAGATGTCATGATGTTGACACTTGTTTCCCTCTACGGTCTACCCTATTATCAGGATAGGCCTTGGAAAGTTTTTTTGTGCTCGCCACAAGTGTAGCAGCAGCTATCATTATCTCTGTTAGCCTTCTTCTTCTTCTTCTTCTTCTTCTTCTTCTTCTTCTTCTTCTTCTTCTTCTTCTTCTTCTTCTTCTTCTTCTTCTTCTTCTTCTTCTTCTTCTTCTTCTTCTTCTTCTTCTTCTTCTTCTTCTTCTTCTCTTCTTCTTCT